>OX415253.1:94724245-99569473 GCA_948329865.1 Linaria vulgaris
AATGGATTCGAGGATAAGCCCTGGCCCAGATGGGAAGTCGTGCTTTACTTACAAGGCCCATTGGGATACCGTTGGTGAAGCTCTTATTGAAATGGTGCAGCAGTTCTTTAGCAGTGGTCGTCTTTCAGAAGAGATGAATGCTACGTACCTCATCCTCATTTCCAAGAATAGTAACCCTGCAGAGAAGAAGAAGAATTCTGCTGAGTCGGAGACCTTTAGGCCTATTACCATCTGCAATATAGCATACAAAGTAATCTCTAAGATTATGGCTAATCGTCTTCAGCCACTTCTGGACAAAATTATTGCTCCCATGCAATCGACATTTGTCAGAGGCCGTAGTCTCTCAGACTATGCTATCATTGTCTCTAAGTTGGTCAACTATATGAGCCAGAAGAAGGGGAAAAAAGGATTTATGGCACTTAAACTGAAGATGACAGATGCCTATCATCTTATAGAATGGCCCTTCCTCCTTGAGGTCATAAAGAAACATGGCTTCTCAGAAAAATGGTTGCTTCTGGTGAATCAATGTATATCCACTGCGAGTGTGTCTGTTGTGTTCAAAGGTGTAAATTGTGGTCATATCAAACCACAACGAGGCTTGAGACAAGGAGATCCTCTGTCACCGGCCTTATTCGTTATTGCAACTGACGTCTTGTCTCGGCTGATCATCCGAGAGGAGCATAACCAGAATTTTCACGGAACTAAAGTTTCTAGAACGAGTCCACGCATATCTCATCTGATACATTGTGAAACACTGCACATATTTTGTCATGCAGACTTGCTTGACAGCAAATGCTTGCTCAACTGTGTACAGAAATATCGTCGATGGTCGGGCCAAAGCATCAGTTTTGACAAATCTACTATTTTCTTTAGCAAGAATGTCAGCTCAGAGGATGCCAAACAACTGAGGGAAGCTTTAAACGTATCAAACTGCTGCACCAAAGCCAAACACTTTGGAGTACTATCCCCGAAGAGCATATCCAAGACCGAGGCGTTTGATGAGGTGGCGATAAAACTAGGAGCGAGGTTGACTTCTTGGAAGTCAAGATCATTGCCTAATATGAGAGCTAACACTGGCCTCATTACTGATGAGAAAGTATAGGTTAGAAACAACAGTGAGACTCAATGCTTCTGTTGCTAAAACCAGACATTAAAGGTGAGGATAAGGTCTAAAAAGCTCTCACTTGTATTCTTGTAATATGTGCTCTGGATTCATATAAGTGATTTATTTTGAGAATTTTGCATGTTTTATTGTTTTAACTTTTAAGTGATGATTCTATTCACACCCCTTGGTTGGTTTAAATACATTAATAACCCCCAGATTTGAGCCCTAGTGTCTTAAAGACACAAAAGCTAATAAATCCTCCCTCCGAACTCAATCTCTCTTATGATGTGGGCACCTGGTATCTATGAGGTTTCACCCACCCCGGTTACATTCTCAGTGTGAAGAGTCGTCTCGAGATCGAATTTACTTCGTCTGTCAGCTTCCACAAATGTATCAAATCTTCCTTAGCGTGGGGATGAGTGGAACAGAGAGTCTAGTGGACGCGGTACAACTAGCGGACACTCTTGGAACAATTGGAGTAAGAAGTTGACTAAATGATTTATGAATTATCTGATTGATGTTTCTTCGATAACTTGTCTGTTCATAATTTCACTTCACTCCAACCAATCAAAAGAAATAATTTCACTTCACACTTGGGGGAGGACTCCATCATATCCAAACCATCAACTTGAACTCAGGACCACTATTTGAAATCTAAAATTTATACTTTGAAGGAGCGTATTTGTAATTAATCAATGTATGAGAAATTTCTCTAAATATGCCATATCTTTAGGGGTGTAGATATAATTAATCCTGGTCTTTTAATTCTTTATTTTTTTTCAATCATCTTTGCAAAGAGTTAAACTCAGATTTATGAGTTCATATTTGGGCTTACGGAGCAGATTCAGAGAGGAAATTTGATAAGTGCCTAAGTATTAGTATTTTGCAAATTATAATTATTAATTAATATTAGATTATATATTAGATGTTTATTATGTATTAGTTAATATTAGTTAGTAGTGGATGGGATTTTATAGGGATTGTGTGTTAGTGGGAAGTTATCCATATTTGTATTTATATTCTTCTACAGAAGTATTGTAAAGAGCAAGAAGAATGAAATTAAATTAGTTTAGTAAATTTTGTCTTTCTCCTCCCTATAAAATCTCATCCACTACTAACTAATATTAACTAATACATCATAAATATCTAATATATAATCTAATATTAATTAATAATTATAATTTGCAAAATACTAATACTTAGGTCCTTATCAAAATCCAAATACATAATAAGTTTATGTTCTTTTCTTCACTAGTACCTTATCTATAGAATCAAAGATATCATTATCCTTCCAAGTTAAGAAAAATTCGATTCTTGAATTTAACCTTATCCTCAACATACCATGCATTAATTATAAAAAAAAAGGCTTGCATTACTTTATTTTTGCCCATAACTCATAAATCGTGTGGGAGCATTGCTACAACACCTCTAGTGTCCCACTAGGGACGTTTTTTGCACATTGGAGAGTGGAGATTATCCCTCTCAATAACATTTTTTAAAATAAATTATTAAATATTTTAAAAATTACATGTTTTAAGAGCCAAGTCTTTATCCAGAACTTAATATGTAGCAAATTTGGACTTTGATTACGTAATTGCAAACTGGCAGTTTCCCTTTTTTCCTTTTTCCAATCTCAACAAATGATATTTATTTTCCAATTTTGCTTTTTCTTTCTTTGTTTTTCTAGGAAAAAGAAAAATCAATCGTCACCAAACTGATAAGAGCACGGCCGTCACGCATCTTGCCACTAAATCTCAACCGTTGAATCACCCATCAAACACATCCAACGGCTGAGTCTCCTCACAGCACAATCTCTAACACGATGATCCCACATCGCGGGCCCCACCAAAATTGAAATTTTAGAAATATGAATCATGACTCATTAATAGACACGTGTCCTGTACTTCTTTTTTTTTTAAACCAAATTCCGATATTACCCTTCCTTCTCCTACTCAACCCCGTCTCTTCTCACCGGCAATATCATGTGATCAGTTTATTTATATATTTATTTATATATTTATTTATTTATCATCTAATCCCCTTCTCTCATTTTTCTTTCTCACTCACTAAATTACCAATCCACAAAAATCAATTTCAATTTTTTATTTTCCCCTTTTCGATTTTTAAACTTACGGGGCCTTCGTATTTCTTCTTGATTCCATCAGGTTTGCTTCAATTTCATCTTTTTTAAATTTATTAAATAAAGGTTTTTTTTTGTTGTATTGTAATTTGTATATGTGAAATTATCCTGTTTTCTAGTTTTCTGATCTGATGCAAATGAATATTTTTGGAATTGGGATTTATGTAGTTTCGATTAAATTGGATCGTGGGTTAAGTAATTTGGGGCTTTTGCGATTGAATTAGATTAGGGTTTTGTTATGAGATGCATAAAGTTTGAGTCTTTAGATCTGTTCTGTAGAATTGTGTATTGGGGGTTTTCAATTTTCATTAAAGTTCGTTGCGTTTTCTGTGATCTGAAAATTATTGTGTTGCCACGATACTTTTCCGTATGTTGGACTTGAATTAATTGGCTTAGAAGCCATGAAAATGAATCGATTGCCTGTTTCGTTGCCTCAATTGATGTAATATTTTGTGTTCTGCATTCGTTGGAATTCGGGATATTGTGTTATCGTGATTAGAAGAGTTTACGGATGGTCTAGGTGGCTTCTCTTTGAATGTTAAGTCGCTATTCAGTTTTTGTTGGTGCTAGTATCTTTCACGGTTTGAGGATTTCCAAAATTGGTGGCTTAGAACGGAATCAGATTACTATATAGTTTTGTTGACCGATAATACTGTATGATGTGGTGGTTACAGTGAGTTTCTTACTATCACTTGATTATTTCATTTGTTGGTGCTTCTGAGGTGATTTCAACGTGTTAATTGGTTTTTTATTTCTTGAATGACTCGTTTTGTAGTTGATTTGATAGTCTGTCTTCTACATTTGTTACTTTAGTGTACTATCATGATTAGAAGAGTTTACGGATAGTCTAGGTGGCTTCTTTTGGAGGTTCATCTCTACTCACTCTCTACGGTGATTGTATTTTCTGTATTGCTAGTGGATTTGAGGAATCTTGGGAAATGGCAGCTTAAAATGGCATCATGGAGACTCCTAGTTACGATATAATTCTGTTGTCCTGTATTTTTGTATGATTTGGTAGTTAAGATCTCTGATATTGGCATTTACTTGATTATTTCATTTATGTGGCGCCGTTGAGGTTACTATCGATATGTTGGGAGGAGTTTACTTTTTTCAAATGACTTGCTTTATATTGACAATCTTAAGGACTTGTATTCTAATTTTCCTCTTTATTTCAGGAGGGAAGGCCATGTGATAGTTTGAAACAGAAAGAACTAGTAAACCAAGTGGATTATCTTTTCTTTTCTCTAGCATTGGTGATATGGGTAGCAAGGGTAGTGGAAAATTGGATAAGATGATAAGGGACGGAAGCTTATATGAGTTCTCACTTCTTCTGTCTCCTGTTATTTCTTTCTGGGAATGTAGTGTGCGTAAAATGAGGTACTCATTCAGACCTGAGTGGGTGTAGTAGTTACATTCGTATAATTAGACTATCTAGTTTTCTAGTGCTAATTTTAAGTTGTTTAAGTATTCAATAAAAAGGTTATAAAACAAAAGAAAACATATAGTTAATTAGATAAATGTATACTTCATAGCCAAGTTTTCGCCGGAAAACGAAAAGGGAATTCAGAAAAGGTTGAGCAGTTAGAACTCGTAGTTGTGTTAAGTTTGAGTTTGACTGGATTTAATGGAGTGTGGCAAAGTAGCAGCTGGTGTTAGGAAAGGCAAGAAGAAACAGGTGAAGGATGAGCTGGATCGCATGAAACAGGCTGAAAAGAAAAAGAGGCGCTTGGAAAAAGCTTTAGCTACTTCTGCAGCCATCCGTTCTGAACTGGAAAAAAAGAAGCAGAAAAAGAAAGAAGAGCAGGAGAGGCTCGATGAAGAGGGCGCTGCAATAGCTGAGGCAGTTGCGCTGCATGTCCTACTTGGTGAAGACTCGGACGACTCGAGTAAACTGAAGGATGAGGGGCTAACCTCGTGGGATCATGCAAGCAATATTGGCATCATTTTGGGTGGAAGAAATTCTATGATTCCTTATCAAGATTTTTCGGAGTACTCTCTTGAAAATATCGGACTGGTTTCTGATTCTTATAACTATGGGCGCATATCGAATCACTTGGAAAATTCTAACTTGATGGTCTCATCTTATCCCATGTGCTACCCTCAATATTTTGAGGATGAAGGTTGGGGCTCTTTCGGGTTCTCTGCAGATCATCTTGCTGCGCAGGCTGTCTCGTCGCTGAAAATTGTTGATGATGCTCGTGTAGACGCGTACGTCCTCAACCATATGTTGAGAGGGTGAAGAGTCTTTGTTTCTGAAGTTGCTGTAACTGTTTTAGTCTTTGGTTGTTTTGAATAATGTTTTGTGCTCCTATGAACAAAAAGGAATAATGTTTGTGTATATATGACTGAAGTTGAGTTCGCCTCTCTTTTTCCCTTCGGGATATTGATCTAGCATTGTCTACGTACTTGATCAGGCTTTGGGTTTTGAGTTTGTGTTGTGTGTTTTTGTTTTCTATCTAAATTAATTAACACCTTTGTCCACTGCTAGGACAGTTTTATGCTTGCTTGTGCAGTTAGTAGGAAATAGTACAACTAATTTACCATCGATAACAGACTTTAGGTGAAGTTCTTATATATGCTCTCTCTTAATCTATCTCACTTTTGCCTGCTGTGGTTAAGCATTTTATGGCACGCGAATGTTGGAAATTCTGCCTTTAGGATTTATGAGTTTTGACGTTCTGGTTTATCTAATTAGAGATTACTATATAAACCATTTGCTAATGTTACAAATCTGCCAAGCAAGTTCGATTATTTGATGCAATTGTTTTGCAAATAGACAAACCGTAAAATGAAGTTTAAACGAGAAGTCCACCAACTTATGAAAGACTGCTGAGCAGTCGTTCTTGCTTTGCCAGGCCGATGGATCGAAACTTTTGGTTCTCAATTTCGTATCACCCCGGATTCATAAATCGGGACAAGAGTTCTTGAAACAATTTTTTTCTCAAAAATCCAGAGTAGTAAGATATATAATAGAATAAGAGCATGAAAGCTCTTTGTAGTTTCTCAAGAGCTTATAACTATTGTCATTGCTGCGTTTTATTATATGAATCAATAATAAGTTAAAAGACAAATAGGTTACAAACTTAGAATAGTCAAAAATGGGATAATTCCTATCACAAAATGAGACAACAGGTGGGTTGTCGTCGTTTATTTCTGGAATAGTTAACAAAATTAGTTATATTTTCGAAGTACTGTATAGTTAGTATGCTTCAACTGTTCAATGTCCAGTGTCCACAGATTGCCAGCGCATAGGATGTGACGTTAGCGTTACGCCCTTCTAAATTTGGAAGTATAACTGTGGTACTGAGATGAAAAAGTTTGTCTATCACAAAAAAATAGTCTTGTATTTTAGGATCAAAAGTGTGTTCTCTTATTGGGTACAATATTGCAATTGTTCGGTTAACAAGTGTTACGTTTATGCGGTCACGAGAAGGTGGGACCAGATTGTAGAATGGACAATTTTGTGTTAAGGATCAATTCAGCTTGTATAAAGCATTGAAGTTGAGGTTGTTGCATATGAACAAGTTGCGTACATGAGCAATGTTGAAAGGGTCGTATTACTCCACGTAGACGTGATAATAACATCAGCAAGAGAATTGGTTGTGGCACCAATGGGTAGAAGGTAGGGGTTGTTTGCTTCATCAACCGAGGTGAAACCGGTGACAGCAGGGTGGTGGCATCGGAGAAACAATAAGAAATTTAAATTATTAAACAGACATGAAGCTAAAGCAAATGTCCTCACGGTCTTTTTCTTAGAATAACTGATGACAAGTAACTTCATCTTAAATTGCACTATCTAGTGAAATAGAGCGTAGTTGCTCAACAGAGTTTTTGTAGATTTGTAACACCAATTATATTGCAGGCAATCTTATCAACACGAAGCAACTATTTCCTCACCCTCATCGTGTTCTTCAATTTGATCCGACATTAGTTGAGTTGCAGTCGTTGTCAGCAACAAGTGCATTTAAAAGTTTCAGTGTTTAACCACTTCAAAAAAAATAACTTAACCCCTGTTATATATTTTACACAAATCACTTGGTTGGAAAATCACTATTTTGTGCTTCATGAGAATAGTCTATTTTTTCTAGCTTCTCATAGTTCAGACAATTCTGCACACTTGGTTGTGGAAAAGTTCAAATATACACCAATTTTCGCAAGAAATAAAATTCTTCGACACTATACATAAACCACCATTCCACTGCAAGAGTAGATCATAGTTTGACTTGTATTATTGTTACAATACAGACTTGCCCCTTTGTTAGTTTTGTAGTTAATATTTTAAAAAAAATGTTGTATATATGTTCCTTTGTTTCAACTGTTTTGCTATTTTTAAGAGAGATGGAGATGAAGATTCAACAAGTTAGCGAGCAAACTTCAATAAAAGGCTCTTGGACATTTGGGAATTTTCTACTATTTCCGGGGAAACAAGGAAATCTCAACTGAAATCATGCAATTTCAAAATGCTACTTAGCCTTGTTTCATACACAGAAACAATTTGGTGCTTATATACGAAGCCTTTCGAGTTTTTAATCCATGGTCCAGCTCTGCCTATTCTTCTAATTGACCTGAATAGATCTTAGGCAACTTCGGTTGCTACTGAGATACTCCCGAAGCACATCCCGGATAATTAACTTCCGGTTCTTACCACAGTGAATGCTAGCTGTGCACTAATGAACAACTGACTTTGCAAGCTCAGCCATGCTAACTTGCAAGTTTCAAGCGGATCTTGAAAAAGATTTCCCAGGCTGATGGGAAGCAAAGCATAACACCACTTGAGGCCAAAGTTGATTTAATAAAATACACAAACTTTAAAATCAATAAAAATAACAAATAACAGGAGCATTGTTTCTGATTCACGGAAATCTGCTGGATTACAAGTGCACTTAAAAGGTATTCTACAACCAGCAATGTTGGATAAGATCTAAATATATGCCGGTGTAGACTTCTAAGAACGTTATGGGACAAACTGACATCGATGCCTATTTCCAACTGCTAATCACAGCTAAATGGAACAAAACATTTTACAACAACGAACATGGGGCACAACAACAGGGTTCCTTTGGTACCTTTACCAGAACATTGGGGCCTGAGAGCATATGTAGTATCAGATATCGTGCCTAGAGTTGGACCTCAGAGGTACCTCTGCATCTTGTCTCTGTTGGTGACTTAGCATCTCTTCGTTGTGATCTTCCAATTCTGAACTGGAGGGTTTGGCACCAGAAGAGATAAGGTTCTTAAACCAGGAACCTTGCAATTTAGGACTTCCTCTGGTGGAATTGCCTGGAGAGGAATCTGGAGCGACAATTGAGTTGTTTGACGCGACTCCAGCTAAAAACCGATATGCCACTTTACTTGCAGTCACAATTTCAGTTTTTGCTTGTCTCAACTACAATGCCAATGAAAGAGTTGTTAATATTGTCTTAGTCACATATTTCAGGGGCGCAAGGAGAGATGAGTTGGGAAAGGCAAGAACATGCATGTGAAGAGATGGGAAGTTCCTTAGCAAGCATAATACGTGAAAATACGGAAAGCGTCACATAATTTTCATTTTTTATTATGCAAAAGCCTAGATGTTTTTGTATACCCACAATTTACAACTTATTTTCCCTCCTTGCTTGGCATGTGAAAGTAAATATTAGATTCTAGCTGAACTGGAAAATCATGATGATCCTAGAAGCAGTAGAGAAGATGCAAAGTATTGACTAATTTCCCAAGTGTTTTACTCAATTGGAGTTCATGGTTGTGCAAGTGTCTACATAGTTGCAGGAAGACGTCTCGCGTAAGAAACTTGCCAGTAAGTTGCCAAAACAAAAACGGAAGCTTACTCGATAGGCTGTATTTCCCGCTATCTCTACAGCAGCATCACCAGCATGTGCAAATCTGTTTACCCAACCTGTTACAATAGTAACATCACAATTTCAAGAAGGTGGGCACTCGTCTCAATACTGAATTATTATTATTTTCCTACTGAAATTATCGCCATAAAGCACCAGGCTGCTAGAGAGTAAACTAGGGGTTTCCTGATTCCCGGCATGGGAAAATTACTTTTAAATTCAATAAACAGATGAAATAGGTATCTTATCTATTCAATAAAGTGTCGTGCAAAAAAAAACCAACTAATTTGCATAGCTAAACATAGGGCAGAGCTAAAGAAACACAGCCAAACAGGAAAATAGGTATCTTATCAAATGAATATTCAACCTGATTAGAGCTTGGGCAACTGAAAGTGACATTATAACAGATAGGATTTTAATATTGATACCTGAACAATTGAAAAATAAATGATATCATGATGCTTCAAAATTATCTGCTAAAGACCGCAATACGTCAAGATAACTGCTAAACATGGGAAGTAACAAAGTGAGAGAGGAACTGTCAATACCAGGAAGCTTTGGCACACCCAATCTTTCACAAAACTCATCGCAGAAATGATTGCAATTTTTAGCTAGCAAATCATATGAGTGTCCAGGCCACTCTCTACTAAGTTCCCTTAGGATCTGATTAACCTTGAAAATTGAGAAGGAAGTTTTTCCAAGCGTAATGCTTTCACGGAATGTATACATTGGATTCTTTGTTGGTGGACAGCTAAATACTCCAGTACCTTGTTCACAGAACCCAAATGACCATTCCTCATCTCCAAAAACCTGTCAAGTGATAATCCGGTAAAACGGCATTAACATACCGATAATTTTCATTAAAAGTACATACAAACAGAAGCCACCTGGAATTAGTAGAAATATCAGAGCAAAGAACACAACAAAGTAAATCATCTGGAGACTGTATGATTAAAAAATCGCATATATAAGAAATTGATAAGCGAACCACAGAGAGTACAAGCACTCCGCAGTATACTACAAGAAAGATCTTAACGCATGCAACTCAACAGAGACATTAAGATGAAGTAAGTATTCTTTTTGTTAATGCAAATGTTAACATGCTCGTAAAAAAAGTGAGGTTAGATTTTACACACTATAACAGTTTATCATAAAAGGTAACTCTAGCATGTGGAATAATTTCTACCTTATACTAAAAGTTGAATTCGACTCCCAGAGAACATAAATTCTAAGCTATAACATTGAAATGAATGTCGCCGTACCAGAATCAAGTCAAATGAGAGAAGTTGTCACTTGTCAATTTCAAAATACATTTACGAATGAGAAAAACATGCAATATTCAATGTACGTTTTAACAATTTATGCAGCACCATCCAACAGCTGTATCATAGAGTTGAAATATTTAATGAAACTGGATTATAACTTGATACCACCAACTTTTACTAAATCGACATACTTTCACTGATTACAAAGTAAATCAATGGGCCATACAGCAATCCCAACCATTTATCCAACACCCGGGAGGAGCCAGCAGTTCAATTGATAAGCGGCCAACATGCCTTCAAACCACTTTGTTTTTTATTTCATTTCCATTAACCGAATCAATACTAAGTGTACTATTTGATATTTCAGGTAACTAAGACGAAAGAAAAGTAATTCATAAACCAAAGATGTCGACCAAAGGAAGACGACAAGAAAGTCAACTTAAAAAGTGACGGCCACTAACAAACAATAAACATCATCTCCGCACACTCGCACGTTCATTTATAAAGTCCTAAAAACCATTGGCGAATCACCAACGATACTGAATCGGAAAGATAAAAAAAAGTCACCAAATTTGGTCAACTCCAAACATAATCATCCCTCGGTTTCTTCACCAAGGAATGCACCGCCCCCCAATTCAAAGAAAGAAGCAAACAAACAGGATATTAGCATCATAAAGAATCTACAACTCGACTTTGTGTTATTCAACAAAACACAACACCAGATCCTGCGACATTCGCACAGCCTACAGAGTCACGAAAGATCAGGCACTCGCCCTTTACATTCACTGCCCATATCTTCGACAACAAGCACAAACAACGTTCAACTCTACGACAACATGAAAAAAACCAAAAGCTCCGCCCTCCCAAGTCCCACCCGATCTATCCAAGGAACGCAAGGGCAGACGCACATCGTAGTCCTTTCCGGCCAACAACCGAGCCCATCTCTTCCAAAACCAAGCTGTCTATTTTCATGCCAAATAGCAAAAGCAAATGATGGTCACGCAAATACTTTCCAAATCCAGTGGACCACCTCTTAAAAAGATTCCCAAATCAAAAAGTGCAAGGATTCAAAAATGGCTTCCAGCAACCAAGCAAAGTACTTTTTTAACCATGCATATACACCCCCACCCCCAAATAGCTGACATCAGAACAAATAGACAGGCAAAAACACCAGATCTAATCCAATGAAAATCAGTTACAAGCAGAACAAAAGAAAAGGTATGAAACAACATTTAAGCAAGTAATGAATATCTATAGATACAGAGAGGGTGTATGTATATAATAAACCTGAACGGCGCTGTGGAAGATACCACCTAGACCAATCCCGTCCTTGAAGATCTTATTGATCTGCATAATTGTGTTGTTCGTTTTGTCATTACCGCTGTTCGTCACGTCGTACACATGAACAATCACTTCCGTCATAATAACTCTCAATTTCAAAAACCCTAACCCCCACACTCCCAAAATCACACTTTTCGCTGTAGAGAGAGAATAAAAGAAGGATATATTCCAATTTCCAAAGAGGTTTTAATTACTACTTTGAATTGAGGGAAATATGATTGAATTACAGTTGTATTCGTGTTGGGTTTTGGAAAAAGGAATTATCTTTACTGCTGTTGTAATTCAAATATCGGAATATTCACTGCTGTTATATGATTGTGTGTGTGTGTGTGAGTGAAGAGAGAAGAGAGAGAAACAGATATATCCCTTTTTATCGGTGTGGCGGTATGTATGTAATATGTATGTATGTTGTTTGATTTGATTCTTTTTATCCTAATAGTTACTTGTCTTTTACTATAGTCACTAGAGCGGGAAGTATATATTATATAGGGTTAATCCCATCTTAAACTTTTCGGTTCATTGTTCCTTTTTTCTTTTCTTAAAGAATGACTAATGTCATTTACCAATTTTAAGGTAAAGACATTTATGTTGGGCTACGTATCGATCGAAAGGGAGGGCGCTACAACCCTAACCAAAGAGAGTAAGAATCGAAAGGGAGGGCGCCGCAACCCCAACCAAAGAGAGTGCTTACGTCCAGTACATCCCTCCTTTTCTTTGTTGAGATTGGGATAGTGTTCCGCGTATCACACTGAAGGCTACACAAGTGTGTAGCAAATGTTCCAAACTCTATATAAGGTATTGATTGATGCAACTTCTTTGCTTTTTATGTTGGATGCTTAGAGTTATAACTCACAAAGCATATAAGTGTAATGGTGGTTCATATGTCGTGGTCAAACATTTAGTATGAAAAGTGAGTCGATAGCAATGATAAGGGAAGAGGTCTAATTGGACGGTACTAGAAGGAGCGCGCATTACGAAAATTCTATTTGGTTATTGGTGAAATGGCGTGCAAAAAAAAAAATAGATAAGGCACTTAAGAATTTACTGTATGAGTTCCTATAATACTGCTTACGCAAGTAGATTTGGATTCCGATGGGCGAGTTCGTTCACATTACATTGTACATTACCTAGTGGAAGATCAAATCATTGCAGTTGAAGAATGTCGGTATTTATTTTTTCTAACATGCGGCAAATGTTATAAAGTTTATGAGAAATATACAGTGTGGGCTATACATTTATCATGCACGAAAAAAACATAAATAGTTGCGGATACTTTGTTAGTATGGGCCCACAAAGTTCAAATGTTAAATCAATTGGATTTAGTATATTTCAGTGGTGCAGAATTTCTTCGTTGATGGTTTGATTTTGAATCCTCATATTTAAGTAAAATACCTCTCAAACATAGATAAACTTAATTTTGAATTCAGTGGAGACTCTAGTTAGTTCGGGGTATTTCCAAATAGACTGATCTTGAGCCCAATGTGGTCTTCTGAATCACATTTGTTCGAAACGCACCTACACAAACAAGGATGCACGTTAACTTAATAGGGGCAAGACCGACGTAGCCCCACTCATGCTTAAGTCAGCAACTTATACAAGAAAAATATATTGAATATTTGATACTTTGAGTATCTAAGATAAGTCGACAATATGGGGTATATTGAACATAAGACATATCACACGGATATTTTGACTATTCTAATACGTCGAATGTACGATATATATTGAGTGTAATACATTGAATATGATAATGGATGTAAGAGTGATGAATAATATAATGTAATAAATGACTTACCTTGATTATCGGGTCCAAAATATTTATAGAACTCGAGATGCAGGATCACCTTTCGCAATTTGCAGATATATTAGTGCAAATACTCGATGTACGTCTTCTAGATACATCGAGTATGAGTATGATACTCGATGTATCCAACAAGTTGTCTATTTCAACTTGGCCTAGTCTAGGAATCCATATCACCAATCAAACTAAATTAAAGAATCTTCCAATTATGAATTACTTATCAAGTTTCGGCTATATCAAATCTTATCTCTAACACCCCTCCCACCGTACACACAACAAGACTCTCAAAAGGTAGACTTACTTCAATTACGAATCCTCTCAGTCTTGGTGTGCTACATGGCGATATTACGTGCACGAACGCCCCTATTCTTACGTATAACATGGATCTCATTAGACAAACTCACTTTGATGATGGAGGCTCTCTCCCTCTATCTAGGCTACATGTAAGTCTTATCTTCAATACCCCTACATGTAGGTCTTGTTTTCAAAACTAGCTCCCTTTTTACACACAACGTAACCCTTATAGAAAGCTAGCTCACATCATGACATAATCAAACTTAATTTTAAAGAGTCTCGCTTAGTCACATCAACAAAGGGGTAATAATTCATAGACCTAACCCCTCTAAGCCTTCTCCACGAATCGAAAAGGCCCTCATGCCACGCATGAGAACATTAAAATCTACATAAACACAATTTGCGTCAACAAATAAAGCATTTTTACACAAAATAGTATTATATCAGCACAACTATTTCAGAAGACTCTTTTACTTTGCGCAAAATTCTTTTCGTGGAGCTAGCCTTGTGATCATGGATAGTGGTTGAATTTTACAGTGATTCTAAGTTATCTTTGTAAAATTAGAACTGTGTTATCATTTACAAATATATACTACATAAGAAAAAATAGTCAAAATAGTTATGAACTACCCCTTGAAAAGAGTTAATTTGAGAAGTACCCTTGTTTTTTTTTTAAATATAGTATTTATAATTGAGTAAAATGCAAAAAACTACCATGTGTTATTTCTAATTGGCAAAAAACTCCATGTGTTATTTTTATTAGCAAAAACCCCCCTGTGTTATTATTTTTTTAGCAAACCGCCCCAAAATCAAATTTAGCATTGACTTGTTGTATAATGCCATTTTTGCCCTTATTAGAAACCTGCAATTATTTCCAGTTTGTATTTTTTATTTTTCTTTTGAATAAAAGCCTCGGATCATCTTCGTCTCCTTCTCTCTTCCTCCGCCGCTCACCGCCGACATCCATGGGTAGCCGCACAAAAGCCTTGATCTTCTCTATTCTGCATCTCCTTCTCTCTTCTCTAGCTATTCTTCAAGTTTGATCAAATTATAATGTTAACAAATAATGTGAATCGTCTTCTTCACACAGCCAACCCATGGCCGGCGCCGGCGCCGCTTCTATCTCAGGGAGACGAAGCCAGATTTGCCGATGTCGGAGAAAAAAAAATGAGGCTTTCAGATTTGTACTCGGATTTGATTTCAGCAAATGGGTTTATTACATTGGGAAATTCGTCTTACTTTTCAATTTCTCCGATTGGGCTTGAGAAATGGCACATATTCCCCAATTTAATCTTCTTCCATGGCCATGTCTGAAGCTTGGACTCTCGTATGAAAAAAAAGAAGAGATTGGATATAATATTATTTTCTTATTAGTTCATTTGCTTTCTCTTTTGTTTTATTAATATCAAATTTTGAGGGCAAGAAAGTAATTAAACACCAAAACTTTCAATCCCACTTGCAGTAGAGGCGCGTGTAATGCAAATATGGGTTGTAGGGATGTTTTTGCCTTTGACCAAATAACACAGGGGGGTTTTTGCTAATAAAAATAATACAGGGAGTTTTTTGCCAATTAGAGATAACACGGGGTAGTTTTTTGCATTTTACTCATTTATAATTGCCTATAACCCGTACGTAACTTAATTAGTAAATACCACCTAAAATTGACAATTTACTTATATTAAAAATAAGACTCGATCTACCACAATTGTATCATTGCTGTTGCTTGGCATGCTCTAATAGATAATCATTAATGGATTTTTCTTAACAGAATTAGTGGAATATTGGGAGTAGAATTAGGTGGTTTTTTCAGGGTGAAACTTTACAACTGTACCCCACGGACTCCTGCGCTCTTTGTCGCCCGCACGCTATTCCCAACAACCATTTTCACAATTATCCAACACGGACATCTTGTTCACCATATTTCCTTTTTTTTCGCTATGTACATTTTCAGACAACCTTAATACCTACAAATTACTACGTGCAAAACACCATTAATTGTTTTTATCATAACTTGCTTAAAACTTTTTGAGGTCTTTAACATAATCTCCACAATTATTTAAATTTATGGATAAATATTCAGAACCATAAAAGGTGAAAATATCATCCATTTTATTTGTCTAGAAGAAGTAAACACATAATGCAAGTCTGTCATTCCATCTGTTTCTTAGCACGCTATAAGGTTTTTTGTAATTCTCGTACACTCTTTGGACCAGATTATTTTAGTAACAAAACACACATAATATTTGTGCCATAATATATTCAAAAGTACAAGCCAACATGTCGACTCAAACATTACATTTAAGAAAAATATTTTTTGTTATGGAGCTGGCTGCTGGCACAAGCTATATAAACTACAAAAAAAAAAAAAAAAAGATAATTAAAGCTTCATGGAGTGTCAAGTTAGTGGAGGACCACCAGCCAATATTTCAAATAAGTGGAATTTTGGGCTGTAATTTGCACATACAATCAGCGTTATTGGTGCCACACGTAGCCAACTTAAATAGGGCCCACCAATAACATGTGAAAACGAAACAGAACCAAAAATCACATTTATTGGTCCCTAATGAATATAATTTACTTATAAAATTACTTCAAGATATGACATAAGTTAGATTTCTTATGATGACAAATTGACAATGAGTGGCAAAATTATAGTCAAAAGTTCAATAGTGCTGATCTGGATATGAGTAGGGACCATATTTTTTGGCTTTTCACATGTTGGAATGCAAGGTTATATATATCAATCATCAGACGAGTAATAAAAATATAATCCCAAAAGAGAGAAATGTAGAATGATGCAAATGTTTTTAGAGATTTCAAGGGCTATTCAAAATATATGATAATAGAAGACTAAAAACACCATTTTTGCATATAAATTGGAATATCTTACAGCTGGTACAACTTGTACAACTATAGATACATGGTATTTCCAATTCCTACACTCTGTATCCAAACTCATGGGTAAAATGTTTCACCACAGTATCAACACAACAATTAGTAACACAGAATTCAATACGTATCGAGGCAACTATTAATAATCATGATACTCACTATCTACCTTCATTTGTTAATAGCTGGGAAAAAACTTGACTGGTTGATATATCCGAAACACTATTATCACCATGGCCATTGATACCGGCCCTGCTTGCATGATCCCCTGCAACGGCAGTACGCGCTCCTAGATCCTCAGAGGTACCATTTGTCACTCTGTGCTGCCCCCGTGGCCTTTCGTTTGTTTGAAGCTGATAGGCGTGTTCCAAGTTCCACAGCACGTCACCCATGCTAGGCCTATCTACACCATGATCAGCTAGACAGTTTTCAGCCGTTTCACAGAATTTCGTCAAAGAGTTCGGTTTTATCTGACCAGCAAGATGAGGATCAACAATTTCATCAATCATCCCTTTCTTTAGCCACTCCATTGCCCATTCACCCAGATTCACTTGCTCCCGGTTGAGCAAGGGATCAACAGCTGGTCTAGCACACAGAACTTCGAAAAGCACGACCCCAAATGAGTAAACATCAGATTTATCAGTTAGCTGCTGACGCCTAAAATATTCAGGATCTAAGTACCCGAAACTGCCCTTTACACCAGTGCTTACATGAGTCTCGTCAAGACATGGCCCTGATTTAGACAAACCAAAATCCGCAACTTTAGAGACAAAGTTCTCGTCGAGCAAAATGTTGGTTGATTTGATATCACGATGGATGATCCCTTGAGCAGAACCTGTGTGTAGGTAGTGTAGACCTCTAGCTGCACCAATGCATATTTCAAGCCTTTGTTTCCAAGACAATGGAGGTAAGTTTGAACCGTACAAATGATGCCTCAAGGGACCCTTCTCCATGTACTCATAAACAAGTATCATTTCAGATTGCTCTTCACAATATCCAACGAGTGAAACAAGATGGTGATGGCGAATTTTGGAGAGAACAGTGATTTCAGCATGGAATTCTGGGAGTCCTTGCCTTGAACCAGGCATACCACGTTTCACTGCAACTTTAACGTTTTCTTTAAGCATCGCTTTGTAGACCATGCCAAAACCACCAGAGCCAATGATCAGATCCTTGTCAAAATTATTGGTAGCTGACTGAATGTCGGTAAAAGGAATTTTTAGCCCATAATAGCCGTATGGTCCAGGAGAAGAAAGGGCAGTTCCTTCAGATACTGTGCCTTGGGAGCTGCCACCAAACACTCTCAAAGAAGCCCATCCTCCATTTGAATAACGACGTGATTTTGATATCGGTTTTGCGCGTATTCTCCAGCATTTGAATATGCCTAAACTCACTAAACTTAGTATAACAATTCCACCAATGACAGGACCAACCAAAATCCACACACTTTTCTTCTTGGATCTCCCTGGTGAGCCCATATAATCCACCATTCTCATGATTTCCACCCCATTCAAAATAGCATTTCTCCTCATCGTATTACTTAATTCAGAAGGACCAACGCCAATCCTTACAACACCTGAACTATTCGTGTTAGTTACAACAAAATCAAAGTAATAAGGAGAAGCAAGCTGACGGAAAGTGAGCACGGACAAATCGACATCTTTGTACGCTGTGACTTCATTAATGTATATACTGAAGTACAATTGGTTGAGTGCAATGCTAACAATGTCACAGAAATGCAAACGGACAAAGTGCATTGCACCGCTCTGGCTCACTGGAAAATCCCACGTTATGTTGAATAGAAAATTTGAACCCCCGCCAGGTATATTCATTTCTTGCGCAGTCATGTATACATTGTCGGGGGCAATCTCCCTAGTTGCACCACCTGGTTGATAATTCGGCGGATCAGTGGTAGTAGCAATTTTCGCGGAAGAGTCAAAGACTAGGAAATCCGCATCCGGAATCCATGTTCTCCAAAGGGTATCATTAAAAGGGGTTAACTTCAACCCCCCAACATTAATCCTATGAACAGTTTCCAAAATTTGATAGGAAGCATTATGCTTGAATTCTTGAACCCCATTAGATGTAACCAATTTTATCCCACCACCATCAACAAAGAAATCGTTAGGCGCCGAAAACACCTCAATCCCGTTCACATACGCAAACGTGGTTTCTCTACTGGGCGTGAACAAAATCTGAAGCTCTGCCTTATCCACCATCATCAAAAACTCTCTAACAACAGTACCATTAGCCACAAAACTACTTAACAGCGAAAACCCATTCGCAGCAACACCAAAGCTACTATTCCTCAGGTCGTAATTCGCAGAAACGAAAGGCGAGAAATGCAAACGCACGAAATGAGTCCCAACACTCGTAATGCTAAACCTATAGCTTGAAGCAGAAGTGAAAACCCTAGCTGTATTGTAAAGCACAGAGGAATTGGAAAACGGGTTTGGATTTGTGAGAGCAATGGATTTACCTTGTGACTGAAAAGTTGAAGAATCCCCAACAAAGCGCCTGTTGTCAACAAGTACAGTACCATTGCTTGACCCACAGTTGATGAGGTAATTATCTTGTGGCAAGAAAGCAGCAGCTGATATAAGGAAAATACACCAAATTAAACACAAAAACAGAGCAAATTTAGCACCCATGAGGGTTGTTTAATTCCTTCAAAAATAATAATTCTTGAAAAGTGACAGAGCTACTACATAACCAGTGAGAAAAAGGGTGCTGATAACTGAAACGAAAAGTACAAAAAAAAAGGATTTTTAAGTGAAAAAAGAAGTGATTTTTATGAACACTGTAGTGTACTGTACTGATAAAATGTGAACAAAGTGGATGACATGATAGAAAATCTTAGTGGGTATTTCTTGAAAAGTTGGAAAATTGAAAATGGTGGGGGTATTTGAACAGAATAGTGGCCCCGTGATTCTGTGCATGTGAAGAGTTTTATGAACATTATTAAATAGGGGTTTCCCAAATTCTTCCAAAATTAGGTTAAGTTGAAAATAATTAAATAATTGAGTCTTGTTAAGGCAAGTTTTTCCATCAGCAGTAGAGTGAGAGATGCCGGTGTGATTGGTGTATTTCACATAAAAAGTAGCCTACTCCTACTATATATATAGGAGGGAAATATATTTGTGTTATGTCATACATTAGAGTGAAGATTATTTTTGAATATAAAATAATGTTTGACTGTGTGTTTGTCAACAACTTGCTTAATAGTTCAAAATTAACGCGTCAAATCATCTCGTTGTTGTGATTTCAAGCTAATTAATTGTATCATTGTATTTATTAAGTATATACGTTTCTTTTTGTGGATTTTCGTTTTATTTATATTAATAACATTCTTATTGTCAATGGTAGTGGACCACCCTTAGTCAAAAGTGACAATGAAACTGATTTGGTTGGGACACTGCACATGATGAACATGACGATCGATTATCTTAAACGATGAAATGTAAGAAGACAAATGAGAAGAAATAATTAATCATACATAGCCTAAGGCTCTCGTTCACTCGTTGTTTTATTCCTCCTCCCCTACTCCTAAATTATTTTTGTATTATTTTGTTTTGGTTAAATCATCCTTATCAGCTCCTATTATTATAGAGCCGTTTGGTACTAAAGAAGAAATTAGAATTATTTGAGGTTATAATATCATAACACATGCGCCGTTACGCTAATTAAGAAAAAGACTTATCATGTTTTATTTTTATTGTATTAAGAAAAATACATTTATGTCATATTTTTTTATGAAAGCACTTTAAATTTCAAAATTAAATAATATAAATTTAACTTATATTTATTTCGCTATTGTTTCGAAGTTTCTTGCATTTATTTCCCGCCCGAACTCATCTATGTCAGTGCCGTGTCATATCGATATCATCAGTCGCTTACTAAATTACAATTTTACCCTCCTGAACTCATCTCTGTCAATTACCTTTATCAATTTCCACTCCACAGAGGGCTCTCATTTTTCGAACAAATTCAGCCCCAATTCTATAAACCCTAAGGTGATTATTAATTATCATTTTTATTTGTATTTTTATTTTTATTATTACTATTGTTTTACTTTCTGTTGTTTGCACTTTAAATACTCTTCAAAATTTTGCCATTTTTGTAATGCGTTTCATTTTTCGTCAATAATTGCTGTAAATCACTTCAATGTTGAATGCATTGTAACCGTTGATGTTTGTGTTGAATTCTAACTGATCGCTATGTTGTTGCGAAGCTTTCGTATTTCGTATTTGTGTTGGTGTGTTAACTATTAAGTAGTTAGTTATAGAGGAGATGGAGATAGGAAGAAGTAGTTCAAATAGACCGAATAGGAATAGTACCGATGGTGACGAGACCGCGGACTTCATTAGTGAGTTACCGGACACGATTCTCTTGGACATTATGGGAGACGCCATTAAGACTATTGTCATCCGAAGATTTGGTAACTTGCTTGATTTAAACAAATGCCTTTATCATGAATGTGGGGCTGATTCGGATGGCGACGAAGAATACGACAACCTGCACTTTGTTGACATACTTCAACATGTTTCTGATCCTCGCAACAACGATGGTTTATCGCTGGATAAATTAAGCCTCAATTTTTGGTTTCCCCTCACTTATTCGAAGAAGGAGTCGGCTTTTTATGATCCTGATCTTGAAAATTATGCTTGATATAGAGAAGGAAACATCGAGCCATATTGAGAAGTTGGTTGGTTATGCCATAAACAGACAAGTTAAGGTTTTGGATCTCAGCTTTAGAGGTTGTAGCAATGTGCTAGCTCGGGAATTATATGTGTTGCCGGACGTTTTCAGGAGTGACAACGTGACAGAGCTGAGGCTGCATTCTTCTGATATCCAATCGTGCCAAGAAATAAGTTTGAAGGCACTAAGAGTCTTGTTGTTGTTGGGGTTGGAAAATTCTTCATTCAACAATACGAACGAATTACAATAGGAGGAGCAACTCTCACACTCGACTATTACAAAAAACCAACCCGCAAATCTCACGTTTTAGCGCTACGGCTTTTTCTCTCTATTTTCTCTCGGTGTGTGTTTTGTGTGTTTTTCTGATGATTGTTGAACTCATCTTGAAGCTATGTTTATAAGCACTGAATTGGAAGGTATTGTGTCCAAATCAAATAGTTGGAGTTGATTGGTAAGTTTTGGGCGTGAATTTGGAAAAGCCGTGAGAGGAACAATAGTCAAATATGGGGGGCTGGAACAACAAATCTCCCCCTCCAGCCCAACTATGTTCGTACACAGACCAAGTTTCTCTCGTATCACCGCCTTCGTTAGCATATCTGCAGGATTCTTGCTTGTGTGAATCTTAACCGGCTTCAACAGTTGTTGCTCCATCACTTCGCGTATCTAGTGATACCGAATGTCGATATGTTTTGTCCGGGAATGATACATTGCATTCTTGCTCAAGTCTAGAGCACTTTGACTATCGCAATAAATAATGTACTCATTTTGTGTAAAGCCTAGTTCTGGAAGAAAGCGCTTTATCCATAATAAATCTTTCCCTGCTTCCGCTACAACAATGTACTCGACTTCAGTGGTGGATAAAGCAATGCACTTTTGCAGCTTGGACTGCCACGAAACAGCTCCCCCTGCGTAAGTGAGTATGTAACTTGATGTAGATTTTCTACTATCAAGATCTTGCCATGTCGGCATCTGTGAAACCATTCAGAACTGGCTTTGCTCCCCCGTAACACAAACATAGGTTAGACGTACCTCTCAGGTACCGAAGAATCCATTTAACCGCCTCCCAGTGCTCTTTCCCTGGATTTGACAAATATCTGCTAACAATACCAACTGCATGAGCAATATCTGGCCTAGTACACACCATCGCGTACATCAGACTTCCCACTGCCGAAGAATATGGTATCGCCTCCATTTCTTCTTTCTCCTTCATCGTAGAAGGACACTGTCTCTTACTTAACTTGAAGTGATTTGCGAGCGGAGTCGAAACAGGCTTTGCTTTACCCATGTTGAACCTTTTCAGAACTCGTTCAACGTAATCTTCTTGAGATAAGTACAACTTTCTCGTTTTCCTGTCTCGCGTGATCTTCATGCCGAGAATCTGTTGTGCTGCACCCAAGTCTTTCATATCAAAGAACTTTGACAAATCTTTCTTCAAGTTGTTGATTAGCGATGCATCCTGGCCAACTATTAACATATCATCAACATAGAGCAAAATGATGATAAATTTACCATCAGCAAACTTCTTCAAATACACACATTGGTCTGTCGCAGTCCTGTTATACTAGTGACTCGCCATGAAAGAGTCAAACTTCTTGTACCACTGCCTCAGAGCTTGTTTTAGACCATACAAACTTTTCTTCAATTTACAAACAAGATGCTCCTTGTCGCGGACTTGAAACCCTTCGGGCTGCTCCATGTATATCTCTTCTTCTAGATCACCATGAAGGAATGCAGTTTTCACGTCCATCTGTTCAAGCTCCAGGTCCAAACTGGCAACTAACCCAAGTATAACACGGATTGATGTCATCTTCACCACTGGTGAGAATATCTCGTCAAAGTCAATGCCTTTCTTCTGTTGGAATCCTTTGACGACAAGCATGGCCTTATATTTCACAATATTTCCACGACCATCTTTCTTGAGTTTGAACACCCATTTATTCTTCAGTGCTCTCTTTCCCTTCGGAAGTTTCACAAGCTCATAAGTTTGATTCTTCTGCAAAGAATTCATTTCTTCTTCCATGGCTTGCCTCCAACTTTCTTTGTCACTGTGAGATTGAATTTATTTGAAACTTTCAGGCTCCCCCTCACTCGTAAGAAGGATATATTCTGATGCAGGATACATTGTTGATGGTATCGGCACACGTCCAGATCGTCGAGGTTCACCATCTTCTTGTAAAAGAGGTGAGAGCTCCACCTGCTCAGCACCTTCAGCATCATCTACATTATCTTGGACATCCTCATTTTCGATATGAGGTTCTGGTGGTGATGTAACTTCTTCTGGAGCACTAGTACGTTGTCGAACTGGAGCAGCTGGAGTAAAGTCATAGAATTGATTTTCGTAGAAAATCACATCACTACTGCGGATAACTTTCTTGGACTGTGATCCCACAATCTGTAACCGAATTCTTGATCACCATAGCCAATAAAGATGCATGGAGTTGACTTGAGATCAAGTTTCTGCCTGAGCTCCCTCGACACATGTGCAAAAGCCTTGCACCCGAACACCTTTAGGTGAGAATATGAAACATCCTTCCCTGTTCATATATTCTCTGGAACTTCAAAGTTCAAAGGAACTAACGGTGTCCTATTTATCAGATAACAAGCTGTGAGGACTGCTTCGGCCCAGTATGCTTTAGGCAGCTTAGCCATACTGAGCATGCAACAAACTTTCTCAATAATGGTGCGATTCATTCGTTCAGCAACACCATTATGTTGTGGGGTCCTCGGCACCGTCTTCTCGTGCCTAATGCCATGTTCAGTGCAATACGCTACAAATTCTCGAGAAGTGTATTCGCCTCCATTGTGTGAGCGAAGGCACTTCAACTTCTTCCCTGTCTATCTTTCCACCAACGCATGAAATGCTTTGAAGCGATCAAAAACTTGATCTTTTGATCTTAAACAGTAGGCCCATAATTTTTGTGAAGCATCATCAATAAAGGTCACAAAATATTTGCTTCCACCGAGAGATTCTTCTTCTATCGGTCCACACACATCAGAGTGAACGAGACTCAGTAACTCGGAGCGTTGCTTCCTGGTGGAACTGAAAGAAACTCTATGTTGTTTCCCGAACAAACAGTGCTCGCAAGGATCTAGTGCAACATCATTTGTGAGATTGATATCATCATTCTTGGCTAGTGTAGCCAAGCCCTTCTTGCTCATATGCCCAAGTCTTTTGTGCCAAAGATTTGGTGACGCCTCTTCTTCAACAGCGTTGAGGCTTAACTCGCACAAATTTTGTATGAGTTTTGAACAGTGTGCCACAGATATGACCCCCCGCAACAACTATCACACCTTTCGACAACTTCCACTTGCCATTTTTAAAATTACTTTCATAACCATGTCGGTCAAGGGCTAGTCCTGAGATCAGATTCAGCCTGAGATCCGGAACATGGCGCATATCCTTGAGGATAAGAGAACATCCTATGTTGGTTTTCACGTGCACGTCACCAACACCAACTACACTGGAGTAACCGGTGTTACCCATCTTTACGGTACCAAAGTCCCCTGGTTTGTATGTAGCAAATAAATCACGATGTGGAGTGGCGTGAAATGAAGCTGCAGAGTCAATCACCCACTCAATATCTTGGTTGCCTACATGTAGGCATGTCTCGTCTCCATAAGAAACAAGAGCAATTTCCGATGATACTGTGACAATGGTTTCACCTTCATCCTTGTTGGAGTTTTGGCCGGTTTGTGGTTGATCCCTCAAAAGCTTTCGACAGTCCCTCTTCATATGACCGTAAATTCCACTGTAATTACAGTTTTCATTGAATCGACTAGAGCTGTCAACAGATTTACCTCTCTCCTGGGATCTACCTCGATCTTGATATCGTCCACGATTTTGACCTCGACCTCTGCCTCTGCCTCTGCCACGACCTATTCCTCTACCTCCACCTCTGCCTTTACTTTCCGACACAAGAGCATAAGATTGGTCGGCACTGAAATCTTTTCTTCTGGCTTCTTCATTAAGTAAAGCATCTATCACCATTTGCAAAGATACTTTACCATTGGGGGCAGAATTACTGAGGGTGACAACGAGAGTCTCCCAATGAAACTGATGGGAACTTAGAAGTAGTATCGCTTGTTCCTTATCTTTGAGGTTCCAATCGGCGGCAGCAAGCTGGTTCACGAGGTCCTGGAACTGACTCGTGTGTTCTGGTATAGGCGTACCACTACGAAGCTTGTGGTTTACTAAACATCTCATCATCAAAGTTTTGTTACGTGCCGTCTTTGCCTGATACATGTTAGCAAGCTTATCCCACAACGTGTGGGCACTAGTTTCCTGTGCGACATGATGGAACACGCTATTGTCAATCCACTAACGAATCTGAGCAACAGTCTTCTTGTTCAACTTTTTCCAATCGTCATCAATTGTCTTCTCGGGTTTGACACCTTTATTTTCGATTGGGCCGGCTAAATCCTTCAAATTTAGCAAATCCTCCATGCGCGGCTTCCACATATTGTAATTAGTAGGCGTCAATCGCATCATCGTGTCAGACGTTGAATTTTCCATGTTAAAATTCAACAAGCTTGCTTGTACCCAAATTTAGAGGCTGAATTTGGGGAAACGGAGCACACGGTTGGATCTAGAACGGTCGAAAACCTTGGGAACCGTTCTGACCTTGTTGAAAACGGATCAAAAATGAGTTGAACCGGGCCGAAACAAGTTGGACGGAATTGAACCGGATTAAATCCGGTTTTGACCAAAGTTGACCGGCTGAGCAGCTGTTGACTGGGTCTGGGCAGCTGTTGACCGGCTCAAAAACAGCTGGATCTGGGTCGGATCCTTCTTCTTCGCCCGCTTCTCAAAAATGGGTCGAGTTAACTCGCCGTTAACTCGGTCGGCATGTAACGGAGGTTTCCGGCAATCGAAAAATTCCAAAAAATATATATTCGGAATCCTTGCAACACGTGCTTCACAACGGTAGTAACAAAACGCAATTCCGGAATGGAAGAATTTTAACGTCGAATTGGGTCGTCTTCGATCGTCACTTTCCGGAGTTCGAAATAGCTCGAAAACTATGTATTCGGAATCGTCGGACCGAGAGCTTCACAAGCGTGATAAGAAGCCAAAGTTTCGGGACGAAAAATTTCATACGAAATTTTACAGAGAACGGCGAAATGAAACCCGTGGCTCTTGATACCACTTTGTTGGGTTGGAAAATTCTTCATTCAACAATACGAACGAATTACAATAGGAGGGGCAACTCTCACACTCGACTATTACAAAAAACCAACCCTCAAATCTCACGTTTTAGCTATACGACTTTTTCTCTCTATTTTCTCTCGGTGTGTGTTATGTGTGTTTTTCTGATGATTGTTGAACGCCTCTTGAAGCTATGTTCATAGGCACTGAATTGGAAGGTATTGTGTCCAAATCAAATAGCTGGAGTTGATTGGTATGTTTTGGGCGTGAATTTGGAGAAGCCGTGAGAGGAACAGTAGTCAAATGTGGGGGGCTGGAACAACAGTTGTTTAATAAGGTTTATTCGTTGTGTGACAAAGTAATGCGTAATATCTTACTGGGCTCCCCGCTTCTCGAAGAATTATCCCTGATTAATTGTTATGGCTTGCGTATTTTTCACTGTAAAAACTCGAACCTGAGGACACTAATGCTTACAATAAACGAAGCTCAAGAGATGTTACACTTGTCTTGCCCTTATGTTACGTCATTGGAAATGGGTGGCTGGATAGACCGTGTAATGTTATATGATGTCTCATCTCTTATTGATGCCTGTATCTCTTTTAGTAGCGATTTTAAATCTGACATGGAGCCTTATTAAGAGGTTTGGAGGCAGCTGCTGAAGGTTTCCAAGTGCAAAACTTTCACTTTATGTGGATATACTGCTATGGTATGTTTATCCCTCTACGACTTTTATGGATTGCAAGCAAAGAATTAGCACTTGATATTTCCCTTTTGTTGAGGATGGCCGTTCATAAAGTGAATCAAATGTTGTGTGTTTATATTTTCAGTCATGCCATTCAGCGAACTTTTAATCTTTATGACTGCAAGCACGAGCTTTCAGGTCCTTAACTTGTATGCATCAGAGCGCATTGCATCCTTGTAAATTTAACAAAGAATGCAATGTGCTCTGATGAGACGACGTCTAGTAAATGAGCATATACTTTGATAGCATGAAAAACATTTAAAAGTAAAACTTTCTCGTGTTTGTAACGTTGTCTAGTAAGTTGGAAGCCATCTTTTGCACAGAAGTGGTTTACACTTCTATTCTTGAAGTCCTTGGCTTGATCCTTAAAGCGAGTGGGTCATTGTACTCTTACGTCATGTCTGCTAAAATATATAAATACTGAATGTAATTGATTTTTATATCCAGACTACTACAATAGTAGTATGCAGTAGTATAAACATACTCATTTGGTCATGTATGTTAAGAGTTCTACGGACTCTTCTCGTTACCATATTGCATACTTCTGCTATATTTTGATTGTACATTAGAATACTAGAAAAGAAAGTTAAATAATTAGCTTCATAGTTCCGCGTGCATTAATGGTAGTAAAGATAATTTGAATCTTGGTTTTTGAGTTGATCATCCTTATCTTTATGTTGCATGCAAGCTCGCCCTTAATTTCGAGGAGCAATTCTGAGGCTTCTTAACTTTAATTCGATTGTGTTGTTTGTTTTGAACAGATGTTGACAATATCTTACTTCATAGATATACTTTGTGCACATTTCCGATGGAAGAATCTAATAATAAAACTACATATGACAAAATGGCATCATCCCGGACTTTCATGGCTTTTCGAAAGTTCAATGTCTCTTCAGACACTGACTATATTTATCACTCCTGGCTCGTAAAGGTTCTTTAAGGTATGAGATTTCTCAATCATAATTTTTCAATTTCTCTTTCTGGGATTTTCAAGAGGCTAGCTTTCCATGACTTGAGTGTATTACAATTCATGGCTATATAACCGAGTCCTACGTCATCCAAATGTTGAAGTTTCTGCTGAAAAATGCTACAAAACTACAGAAGGACCAACGCCAATCCTTACAACACCTGAACTATTCGTGTTAGTTACAACAAAATCAAAGTAATAAGGAGACGCAAGCTGACGGAAAGTGAGCACGGACAAATCGACATCTTTGTACGCTGTGACTTCATTAATGTATATACTGAAGTGCAATTGGTTGAGTGCAATGATAACAATGTCACAGAAATGCAAACGGACAAAGTGCATTGCACCGCTCTGGCTCACTGGAAAATCCCACGTTATGTTGAATAAAAAATTTGAACCCCCGCCAAGTATATTCATTTCTTGCGCAATCATGTATACATTGTCGGGGGCAATCTCCCTAGTTGCACCACCTGGTTGATAATTCGGCAGAACAGTGGTAGTACCAATTTTCGCGGAAGAGTCAAAGACTAGGAAATCCGCATCCGGGCCGAAACAAGTTGGAAGGAATTGAACCAGATTAAATCCAGTTTTGACCAGAGTTGACCGGTTGAGCAGCTGTTGACCGGGTCTGGGCAACTGTTGACGGGGTCAAAAACAGTTGGACCCGGGTCGGATCCTTCTTCTTCGCCCGTTTCTCAAAAATGGGCCGAGTTAACTCGTCGTTAACTCGGTCGACATGTAACGGAGGTTTCCGGCGATCGAAAAATTCCAAAATATATATATTCGGAATCCTTGCAACACGAGCTTCACAACAGTAGTAACAAAACGCAATTTCGGAACGGAAATATTTTAACGTCGAATTGGGTCGTCTTCGATCGTCACTTTCCGGCGTTCAAAATAGCTCGAAAACTATGTATTCGAAATCGTCGGACCGAGAGCTTCACAACCGTGATAAGAAGCTAAAGTTTCCGGGCGAAAAATTTCGGACAAAATTATACAGAGAACGGCGAAACGAAACTCGTGGCTCTTGATACCACTTTGTTGGGTTGGAAAATTATTCATTCAACAATACCAATGAATTAAAATAGGAGGAGCAACTCTCACACTCGACTATTACAAAAAACCAACCCTCAAATCTCACGTTTTAGCTCTACGGCTTTTTCTCTCTATTTGAACCTCTCATCTTGGGATGATCCCGTTTCACCATAAAGTCCAACGCTTTCTCGACTGCATCAAATACCGATTGCTGAATATTTCAAAATATCACGACTTGCAACAAAAGTTGTTAATGGCAAAAAGTTACAATAACTTATTGATGAAAAATCATAAATCTCGTCCTCCTGGAGCACGTGCATTACCTGAGGCAAATGCCATTAACATTTCAAACTCCTATGGACGAGGTAACAATAAGAATGCAATCAAGGTCGTGGTCGTGGTCGTGGTCGTGGTCAAGGTAGAGGTGGTCATAGAGGAGGATATGGCTATAGAGGTGGACGCGGTAAAAGAGGTGGTCGTGGCCGTGGTCGTGGTCGAGGGAGTTTTTACAACCTCTCGCATACCAACACTGTCTTTAAGAATAACCACCGGAACAAAGAAAAACATAATAAAAAGGTTATTGTTTTAGGTGTGGAATGAAAGGGCATTGGGCCAATACATGTAGTACACCAGAACATCTCTGTAAGATGTACCAAGAAAGTTTGAAGGGTAAAGAAAAGGAAGTTAACCTTGTCAAACAAAATCCAAATGGTGATTCCACCTTTATGGATGCGGCAGACTTTACTGATGACTATGATGTTCGTTTGACTTAATATGTGTTATGTGATCTTCTGGCTGAATATGCTTATTGTGATTTATGTTTTAAGTTGTATTATCTACTTCCTGCATTGTGTTGTGTGCTTTCAATAAAATAATCTCTTTTCAAATATATACCCTATTTATTGCAATATTTATTTTAATATTGTTTATTTGAATTGAAGCGTGATATTGAGCATACTGGTGATTTCTGCATACTTGACTGTTGTACAACTCATACAATTCTCACAAGTAATAAATATTTTACATATTTAGAACCCTCAAAATTTCAAGTCGGTACAATAGAAGGTCATATTAAATTGATTGAAGGATCTGGTACAGCTACTTTTACTTTACCAAATGAAACAAAGTTTATCATCGATGATGCCTTATTCGCCCCAAAATCCAGAAGAAATTTATTGAGTTCTAAAGATATATATCATCATGGATATGATACTGAGTCAATGATTGTGAATAAGGATAAATATGTTTTCATTACTAAGAATATACCAGGAAAGAAACATTTTCTTGAAAAACTACCATATATCTCATCAGGGTTGCATTATACATATATTAATGAAATCGAATCAAATATGGTAATCAATGAAAATCTAGAATTATTGACTTTGTGGCATGATCGACTAGGTCATCTCGGTTCAACAATGATGCGAAGGATAATTGAAACAACACATGGACATTCCTTAAAAGGATCCAAACTCAATCTGAGCAACAATAGTCCATGTGAAGCATGTTCTCTTGGAAAGCTAATTATGCATCACTAATTCGCATTAGACCAAGCTCGTATCATGAATACTCCCCATTACAACTTGCTATTGGTCATGAACCTAATATTTCTCATATAAATGTTTTGGTTGTGCGGTTTATGTTCCAATTGCACCACCAAAGCGAACAAAAATGGGACCACAAAGAAGGGAATATATGTTGGATTTGACTCACCATCAATAATCAAATATCTTGAGCCTCTAACAGGTGATGTCTTTACGGCACGTTTTGTCGATTGCCATTTTAATGAGGCAAATCTTCCAACCTTAGGGGGAGAAAAGAAACAGTTGAGAAAGGATATATCATGGTATAATCCATCGTTGACAAGCTTTGATATGCTAACAAAGCAATGTGATTTGGAAGTAAAGGAAATTTTGCATTTACAAGCTATTGTAAATCAATTACCTGATGCATTTACTGACATAAGCAGGGTAACAAAATTACATATACCAGCTGCAAATGCTCCTGCTCATATTGTAATTCCAAAAGAAACATCAAATGATGACATCTCTGATATAACTAAGAAATGTGGGCGTCCTACTAGCTCAAAGGACAAAAATCCTCGAAAAAGAAAAGGAACATCAAAACCTAATGATCCTATTATTGAGGAATCTATGTCTGATGAGTCGCAAAATGTGACATATGAGATACCTCAAGAAGTTATCCAATCAGATCCTATAAATAAAGAGAACGTTGAAATCTCTATAAATGATATCAATACACGAATGGTATTGGATCGAAATGAGATGGAAAATATGGATGAAATATTTACATATTTAGTCGCTTATGAAATTGTGAATGAAAATGATGATCCTGAACCCAAATCTGTAATTGAATGCCAAAATAAGAATGATTGGGATAACTGGAAAGATGCTATGCAAGCTGAATTAGACTCGCTTAATAAGTGAAAGGTATTTGAACCCATTGTTCTCACACCGAAAAGTGTGAAACCTGTAGGGTTCAAATGGGTCTTCGTTCGCAAACGAAATGAGAAAAATGAGATTGTAAGGTACAAAGCTCGCCTTGTCGCACAAGGTTTTTCTCAAAGACCTGTGATCGATTATGAAGAAACGTATTCTCCTGTAATGGATACAATTACATTTCGATTCTTGATCAGTGTAGCGGTCTATGAAAATCTAAACATGCATCTCATGGATGTTGTCATTACTTATCTCTATGGATCACTTGATAATGATATTTACATGAAGGTCCTTGATGGACTTAAATTACCCACAACATCAAGTTCCAAACCTAGAGACATGTACTCAATTAAATTGCAATGATCATTATATGGATTAAAGCAATCAGGTGGCATGTGGTACAATCGTTTGAGTGAATATTTATTAAAAGAAGGATATCTAAATAATTCTTTGTATCCATGCGTTTTTATAAAGAAAACATCATCTGGTTTTGCAATTATTGCAGTTTATGTAGATGATTTAAATATCATTGGCACTGACAAATAAATTCATTCAACAATGAATTATTTAAAGGATGAATTTGAAATGAAAGATCTTGGAAAGACTAAATATTGTCTTGGTTTGCAAATTGAGCATGTTAAAAATGGAATATTTGTGCATCAATCTAACTATACTAAAAAGATATTTAAACGTTTTAACATGGATAAAGCAACACCTTTGAACCGTCCTATGATTGCAAAATCATTAACTATAGATAAAGATTCATTTCGTCCTTGTGAAGAAAATGAAGAAATTCTTGGTTCTCAAGTTCCATATTTAAGTGTCATTGGAGATTTAATGTATCTAGTTAATTGTACTAGACCTGATATATCATTTACTGTGAATTTATTAGCCAGGTTTAGCTCATCACCCACAAAAAGGCACTGGAAATGAATTAAGCATTTATTCTGATATCTTCAAGAAACTGTGGATCTTGGTCTATTTTATCCTAACAATGCGGTACAAGAATTGATTGGTTATGCAGATGCAGGTTTTCTATCAGACCCGCATAAATCCAGATCTCAAACAGGATATGTGTTCACGTATGGAGGCACTGCTATTTCATGGCGTTCTCAGAAACAGACACTTGTTGCAACATCATCGAATCATGCTGAGATTATTGGACTCCATGAAGCAAGCAATGAATGTGTATGGCTACGATCAATGACACATCATATAAGAAGTACATCTGACTTACCTATTAGAGAGGGTCCTACAACATTATACGAAGACAATTCTGCATGTATTACACAGATGAGAGAAGGCTATATCAAGAGTGATCGAACCAAACACATACCCCCAAGATATTTTGCCTACACTCAGGAACTCGAGAAGAACAAAGAAATTAATATCCAATATGTTCAACCATGTGACAATATGACAGATCTTTTTACAAAGGCACTCCCTACTGTAACTTTTAAGAAACATATTCGAAGTATTGAGATGCGTCACCTACGATACTTATGAAAAATTGGAGATGCCAACTTGAGGGGGAATTCACACGGCTGCACTCTTTTTCCCTTATTAAGGTTTTAATCCCGTTGAATTTTTCCTTATAAGGTTTTTAACGAGGCAACATAAGACGTGTGCAGAAGACGAATTATGTACATAACAAAATCTTCAAATGCCAAGGGAGAGTGTTATAAATATGGTTGGTAGAATATGCTTTGTGGCCATTGTTGAAAATTATGTACAAATACTATTTTATAATAATAATAATTATTGTAAATAATGTAAGATATTGGAAATTCTTGTCTATATAAGGAGCCATCAAGATGAAAAGAAAAACATTCATTAACAAGTAATATACTCATTATTTGTTTTTTTTCTATATTATTTTAATATATTGTTATAATTTTCAAATAATTTTAATTATTCTATAACATTCATTAATTTATTGTACTTTTTATCTTTTTCCAAAATCAATTATTTTTATCATTATCAAGAAGGAAAAAAATGTTGTACTTTTACTTTTACTGACAGATGAGTTCAAACCTTTCTTACGATAAGTCGTGTCCACCTCTTTCCAAGATTCTCTTCCAAGAAACAAACGTGTTCTCCTCTCACCTGACACTTGGCCACTTCGCAACTCCGCCGCCGTGCGCCGCCGCTGCAGTTAACTCTCCACCACCTTCTGACGTGTCACCATAACACCCCAAAAAAAGATCTCCATCAGATCATCATTACATTTAAAAAACCATCTTTTTGCACGGCGGCGCGTGGCCAATGACGGCGGCCCAGCTCCTACTCGTCAACCCACTTCACTACCCTTCGTCACCGTCCTTACGGCGGTGCATTCTCACCAACCACAAAAACCCACAATCAGCATCTTACTTTAACAGTATTAATTACAACAAAAACCAGACTTCACCTTTTTCAAAGAGAACCTCCAAGAATTCAGGTCGGGGTATAATCGTCAGATCACAGCTGAATTTCCCAATTATTTCACCCCAAGATCAATGGGGCACGTGGACTGCCCTTTTCGCCACTGGGGCTTTTGGCATCTGGTAAGTGGTAACCAAAAAAAAAAAAAAAAAAGATTAGTATTTGATTATTATTTACTTAAATGAGAAATTGGGTCTGAATTAGTTTGTGTTGTAATATGTTTTTTTTTTTTTTAATTAAGGTCGGAGAAGACTAAGATTGGGAGTGCATTGAGTGGTGCATTGGTGAGTACTTTGGTGGGACTTGCAGCTAGTAATTTAGGAATCATTGCTAATGAGGCGACGGCGTATAACGTCGTGTTGGAATTTCTGTTGCCGTTGGCTGTGCCGTTGCTGTTGTATAGAGCGGATATGCGTCGCGTGGTTCGGTCCACCGGCACGTTGCTCTTGACTTTCTTGCTTGGATCAGGTAACCAACCATATATTGAGGTTTTGAAAAATCTATTTATGTAGTTCTGTTGTTAGTTGTTACTAATTTTTTTGATGTTGTGATGGTAGTTGCGACAACGGTGGGAACGGTTGTGGCATTTCTGATGGTGCCGATGAGGTCGCTTGGTGAAGATGGCTGGAAGATAGCAGCTGCTTTGATGGGGAGACATATTGGTGGAGGTAGTCTACGACAATGTCGACTGAGTTTTCTTTTTTAGGACTAATATATGTTTGTTCGAATCAATGGAAAAAATGCAGTATCTAGTCGATAGTATAGTCTACATTGTAATTCATTCCGAGATTTGACTGAGAGCATAACCGATGCTTTGATTGTGTTATATGTTGATAAAGACTTGCTTTCATCTATCTAGTGTGGTGTTGTTAATTTCAGTCTTATGTTGTTTGTGCAGCGGTCAATTATGTGGCCATTGCCGAAGCTCTTGAAGTCTCTCCTTCGGTTCTGGCAGCCGGACTAGCTGCAGATAATGTAATTTGTGCTGTCTACTTCACTTCGTTGTTCGCATTGGCTGCGCGGATACCTGCCGAGTCCTCAACTTCGGGGTCTGGTACGTGATACTCATCTTAAGCCATAAATCGTCCACACTTGGCTCTATGACAGAGTTAGATTTCTGTCAAGCCAAACATTTAATGTTGTCATGTTTAGCGCTGTCATTTTAGTGTCATATACATTTATGTTCGTCAAGATTGAACTTTATGTAATGTGGCCTGATCCCGTGATAGATGCCGCACTAAATGAGGACTCGGGATCTGGAAACAAACTAACGGTACTGCAGATTGCAACTGCTCTTGCTGTATCCTTTGCCATTTGTAAAACGGGCAGTTTCTTGACAAAGTACATGGGAATTAAAGGGGGTAGCCTTCCAGCCATTACGGCTATTGTTGTTGCTTTAGCCACTACGTTTCCAAAGCAGTTTGCTTATCTCGCTCCTTCTGGAGAAGCTATGGCATTGATACTAATGCAGGTGAGTCATCCGCATTCTACTTTTGCTTTGTACAATTGTACCAATCATAAGGATCCATTTTGTATGTGCGTAACTCGTTAGCTCGTTTTTCTTGGACCCATTATTTTGGATTTGTGAATTGAACTCAAGAGAAATGCTTAATCTTAAATCATCTTTTTATCCTAAGGTTAATTTACTACATTGCGTGATCAGGTGTTTTTCGCTGTTGTTGGTGCAAGCGGGAGCATCGCAAACGTAATCACTACGGCACCGAGTATTTTCTTTTTTGCTCTAGTTCAAATCGCTGTCCACCTCGCAGTCATTCTCGGAGTGGGAAGATTATTTCGGTTCGACCTCAAGTTACTTCTTTTAGCATCAAACGCAAACGTAGGAGGTCCCACGACGGCGTGCGGCATGGCCACTGCTAAAGGATGGAGTTCTTTAGTTGTCCCTGCTATTCTTGCTGGAATCTTTGGCATTGCAATTGCAACTTTTCTTGGTATTGGTTTTGGAAAAGCTGTGCTCAGATTCATGTAGAGATTAAATTAATTGGCACCTTCTTGTAAAACTTTATTACTATTTATTAGTTACACGTTGATTTCCTCTGAATTCTTTTAATCAGGTACTTAATATATTGTTATCCCAAAAAAAAAGGTACTTAATATATGTTCCAACCATTTGTCCCATTTTCATCTGACTGTGAATTTTCAATAATAGCAGAGAAAATTGATACAGCTCAATCTTACATAAGACTTTTTTTCTCTATGAATTTTCGGTAACAACAGATGAAATTAGCATAGTTCAATTATATATGAGCATGAACCTAAATTTTAGGTGCGTTTTGTGAAAAATTATCGAAACCTTCTCATTTCTAACTCTTGATACGAAACAAACACGTAGTTTTCATGTTTATTGCAATTATGATTTTCTAAACACGGAGAACAATTTTCAATATGTTGCAAAACTTTTCTAAGTTTTTAATGGATTGAAAATTTGAAACCACTCCAAAATCGAAATTCCAACTACATAAGACTGCTTATTATTTATTTAGGATGTCTATATAGAACACAGGGTTCCTTTTTTTTTTCTTTTTTCTTTTTAAATCTCTTACAATTACTATGGCATGTGTTTGTGTCATAATATATTTATATAGTTTCTTAAAATAATAGGACAAAATAAAGACAAAAATCAAAATCAGTAGCAATCAAAATTAAAAACAAAAACAAAAAAAGAAGAAGTAAAAAAAAAAATAATAACATCGGCGATTAATCCCACAGCTGAAAAAGCTCCTTTCGCCATTAATGGCAGCTTTAGTGCTGCCACTGTACCTCACATCTCCCCCTTCTTATTCGAGGACCACTCGTGCAAGGTTTAAAAATGGCGGCAAGGTGTTTGACAAATTGACCCAACGTCCAAAATCTTTCTTACCAAACAGATTTCTTCACAAGAATCAAACTTTAGGTTACCCTTTACAACCCATCAGGTCAAGCTTCAATAATTCTCCATTAATTTCACCTAATGATCATTGGGGTACTTGGACTTCCCTTTTTGCCCTCGGCACTATTGGTCTCTGGTAATATAATCTTCCAATTTGATTCTGTTAATTATATAACTTAGTTAACAAAATGGCCCATTAATTTAGTGATGGCGGCAAATTTGGTAAAATAGCCATCAGTACCAGAAAAATCTACATGTGGGATTAACGGTGTGTGTGTGTGTGTGTGTGAAGGTCAGAGAAGACCAAGATTGGGAGCATGGTGAGTGCTGCATTGGTGAGCATTTTGTTGGGCCTTGCGGCGAGTAATCTGGGGATTATTCCTCATGAAGCACCAGCTTATTCGGCTGTGTTTCAGTACCTGCTACCGTTAACAATACCGTTGCTGTTGTTCAGAGCTGATTTACGGCAAGTGATACGGTCCACTGGGACTTTGCTGTTGGCTTTCTTGCTAGGATCGGGTACTTCTCCTCCTCGAAGCTTCACTGATGCAGTTGCGCATGTAATTTAAGTATCCAGTTCTGTGTAGTCGAAGTAAATTGCATTTTTAAAGGCTTGTTAGCTTATTAAGTAAATGAAAATCTTTCTGCTGACTAGTTAAACTAAACTGGCTTCATGGCTTAGGAAGGATAGCTGGTTTCTCCTTGGGCTTATACCATGAGATACTTTGAGAAGAACAATAGTATCACCTCGGAGATATAACTGTTTTGTCTGGAAAGTTTCGAGTTAACTATATTATAAGCTTATGATAATCGCACAATAAGCGTTTCTGAGAAAGTATGTATATTTTCTTTGGTTTTGTCAGTTGCAACAGTTGTTGGGACAACGGTGGCTTTCCTGATGGTGCCTATGCGGTCACTCGGCCAAGATAACTGGAAAATAGCTTCTGCTCTTATGGGTAGTTATATTGGAGGAGGCAAGTAGAATTCATCTTTCATGTAATCTGATCCTCTCAAAAACCAACTTTTTCTATTAACAAAGGTACAATTCTTTTCTGGAAAGATCAAAGTACGCGAGAGATGCCAAAACTCCACTATAATTTGCGATACGAGTACATCATCTCGATTCAAGAATTTCAGAAAGTGAGGAGTCAAAGTCATTTACTATTTTCATCCTATAAACTGGTTAACAACAAAATGGTAATTTGTAATCGGGCTATTCATAAAACCCGTAAAAACCTAAGATTTTGCTAGTCTTATTTTTGTGCCTGCTTAATCTCTTGCTTCTTTCCATCACTTATCAATTGGTTTTGTTCAATGACCGCCTTTTCTGTTCGTTGTCGTAATTTTAGCTTCATTCTGGTTCATACAGCCATCAACTATGTTGCAATTTCAGAAGCACTCGACGTATCTTCATCAGTTATAGCTGCTGGTGTAGCGGCAGATAATGTCATCTGTGCTGTCTACTTCCTTGTATTATTTGCATTATCCTCCAAAATACCTCCAGAGACATCAAAATCGACTGACGGTATTTACATTTTGAAATATCCACTGTTTATAAACTTCTGATATCCAATATGCACTTTTGCGTTGTGAGATTGGTTGTATCATTCTATGCAGATTCTTCATGTCCAGCATCCGACGAGAGCAAACTTTCTGTGCCCCAAATGGCAACAGCACTTGCTGTTTCCTTTGCTATCTGCAAAATCGCCACCTCTCTCACCAAATCGCTGCAAATTCAGGGAGGCGATCTTCCCGCAATTACATCCATTGTAGTGGCTTTAGCAACTCTGCTCCCCCAATACTTTCGTCATCTGGCACCTGCCGGTGATGCTTTTTCCATTGTATTAATGCAGGTCTTTTTTGCTGTTCTGGGCGCAAGTGGGAGCGTATGGAATGTAATAAACACAGCTCCGAGTATTTTCTTGTTTGCTTTCGTTCAAGTGACTGTCCATCTCGCAGTCATATTTGCGCTGGGAAAATTATTTAGGATAGATAGAAAGTTACTATTGATAGCTTCAAATGCCAACATTGGAGGTCCCACAACTGCATGCGGGATGGCCACGGCGAAAGGATGGAGTACCTTAGTTGTGCCAGGTATTCTGGTCGGAATATTTGGAATATCCATTGCCACATTTGTGGGCATTGGTTTTGGGATGCTAGTCCTAAGATACATGTAGAAACTACAGAAAGCATTTTCATTCTCTGTGCAGATAAACATCTTTTTTGTATAATTTTTTCACAAATTTTATTTATAGGGAGACCACCAAATACCAATCTCCAATTTTTTAAGCAACATGACCGAACTGTAATGAGCAATCATAGCAGAGAGCACTACAGTTTTAAATTTTTGAGGACTTCAGAGATTACTGAGTAATCAAAACCAGTAAACAGAACTAAAACGAACAAGAAAATGAATAGCTCTAAGCAAAGAGGAACTGTTAACCCAATTGATGATAATCATTTCCAAGAACAAGAAAAGCAACACAACCTATTTCCTTCCAAAAGATTTACAAGACGAGCAAACACAAATAAAACACAATAGATGTGGCCCGATGTTTATAAGTAAGCATTCAAAGTACTTAAAACAAATAAAAATAAATTAGCAGAACTAACTAACTAACTATGAGAAAACCACCGGGCACAAAAGCGGAAGAAGTTAGAACCAGTTTCCGAATATCCATCTACGAGCATATCAATCATCGAGAAAATGAGCAACCAAAATGCCACGGTCATTTCTCATCTCTGTCGATGCTATAGCTTGCCTGTCATAATTTACCTATCTATTAAACTTGAAGCGCTCTCTTATTATCCTCTCGATCACTCTGATCCCGAGACACAGTACCACAGACATCATCCTCGTTATTTCTGCTGCTCATCTCTAAGTTATCCCCCACATCACGGTGCACCCGCCTGATGTTACCGCTCATCTCAAAGTCATCCCCCATATCACGTTGCACCCGCCTGATGTTACCGCAATCAGCAGTCTGCCGTCTTCGATGCATCATCTCACCTCTGTCTTCGCGCTTTCTATCTTCAAAATCAGCTTGAAATTTACATTCCCTACCTTCCTTGGCCATGAAAGAGAATCTTTTGGGGCGAATCATGGGTCTGAAATAGTCGTCTGACTGAAACTGACCGGAACTGTCAACATCATCAAACCTATGATTGCGCCTATTAAATCTAACTGGTGATTTTCTGTGCCTTGGATTGTTGTCTGCAAAATTACGGTTATCCACAAAACGACCACCGCGATGAGGAGAAAATCGTGCCGCCCTTGGCGGTGGCGACATGTAAGCCTCACTATAATCATGTGTGAATGCAGGTTTTGAGAAAGGCATCCTCACTCTTTCAGTCCTGAACTCAGACCTGAAATCCGGAGACTTGCTATGCCTTCTACCACTAAAGTTCCGTTCCCTTTGAGAATGCCACGCCTTCGGGGAGCGTGTTCTAGATCGTGAACGAGATCTCCTTTGCGTCGACGGCATATGGGCACCTCTGACGTAATTAGGAGAAAAGCCCCTTTCAGCTTTGGAAAAATAACGCGGCACACGGATGGATGCTGCAGCAGCAGCATCGGGCGCAGATTGAAAATCATCCCCATAGTCTCTATTGTGAACTTGTGGATACTGACGCCTGTTTCGGTCACTACTGATTCCTTGTGTAACTGGCATTCTTCTGGGCATGCCAAAACAATCGTCTCTATCCATAGGTGATCTTCTCCGAACAAGGGGCTTATAGCCTTTTGACTGATAATTTCCCGTTTGCCTCGGGTCATTGAAGTCAAACTCTTCAAACCTTTCTGCCGAGTCTCCAATTAAACTTCTTGGCCTGGACTGGTTGCGACCATCAAGTCCTGGAGTATAACGGTTTCTAGAACCCCATCTGGTCCACTCATCAGCTCCCTCTTTCTCTCTTACATGAGTAGCTGGTCTATAACCTCCCATGTTATTTCCAGGACAAAAATTTCTTTCACGAGAATATAAACCACCAGGGCGACGTGACCTAAAAAACAAAATAAAAACTGTGAAAATGCGGTAATAAATAGTCAATGAAAACCCTCCGACATATATAAAACCAACCTGCATTGTTCTATAAAGGAAACATTCTTCCCATCAGTTGAGTCCACAAACGACCATCCTTCAGCACGAGATGGAAGCTTCGGCCGCGCCATCCTTGTTACATATTCACTTGCAAGAGTCTCACCACCAACAGTTGCATTTGTTTGAGAAAAGGGCTCTCTTTTCATACCATCTTCTTCAACAATTATTTCCATGGACTGCTCAACTGTAGTACCGGATCCTCCTCCATTTGATTCTTTCATCTCATTACTCATGGAGTCATCTTTTCCCCTCACAGAATGTTTAATTGAGCCAGACTTAATCACAAGTTCATCTGGATACCTTTTTGTAAACAAGCCTCTCCTCTCAGCGCAATGACGGCCCTCAGAACCACCTCCATTTCTTCCATCAGATTCATAGTCAACACAGTCAAGTTCCAATTCATTTTCCACCCAAGAATAACAATACGACCCCTTCAACTCTCCATCTTCAGATGGAGAGTCATACTGTTCCTGAATCCTACTCTGGTCATCTCCACCAGCAATGTTACCTTGGTTATCCTGAGAAGCATCTGAATCATTCTGAGCATCAACAGTTGAATCAACCTTTCCAACAGAAGAAGTAGGATCATCGCCTTGTACTCCAGAACTGGAACTTTTGCAAGAGTCCTCCATTATGATCCTCTGTGATCCTTCATCCGTAAGGTTATTATCTTCATGCTTGGGAACAATTTCATCTTGCTTGGATTGCTCATGGCAATCAATTATTCTAGAACTAGGTACATGAGGTCTAACATTTCTGTCAACAACAAATTGAACATCCTGATCTGAGGTACCTGAGGAAAGGAAAACACCCAATATGAACAAAGAGAAATCTACTTTGTTTCATCAGAGCTACTTTCGCAACTATAATCGTCAACATATACTCTTGTAAGGGTAACAAAGCTTATTGGAGAATGACATTACCAGGTGGTTCAGAACTCTTTCGAGAATCTTCATCTTGCATTACCACAATATCTCTAGAAACTCTATTTTCTCCGTTGGACACGATCATGCTGGAGGAGCAACTTAGTTTAACGGAAAAACTGTCCGAAATAGCGTCTTTCTTGGTAACTGGACTTGAGGTTTGCATGTTAGGGCCACCACTTGAAACATGGTTAGCAGAATAATCTTCAGTGGATGGATTAGAAGAACTCTTTGTTTTTGTTGGTAGAAGTTCCATGGCGCTGGGCAACTCATTGTTGTCTTGATAGAGCAAAGCTTCTTTTAACTTATCTTCTTCTGTTTTCGGAATGCAATACTCAAGGCCGGTCGCACCTAGATTTGACAGTACATTATCTTCTAAACGCTCTTCACTTCCTTTAATATGTACATCATAATCACCGGCGCCTTCTGAGGTATTCCTAGCCATAGGCTCATCATATGGTTCATCCCAGGCGTCTGGCAAAACATTTAAATCCCAATGCCGTCGGTCCACTTTCATGGAAACACATTCTTGTGCAGACTCATCTTTGACACTTCCATGTGGACTCACAAGAGCAGCACATTTGTTCCGAACCAAGGAGCTCTCCGCTTTTTCTGCATACACTGCAGCACACATTGGGGAATTTTCTGACTTCTTATATTCCACATCTAGTTTGGATAATGTGGCTGTGGATGTGTCAGCGCTCTTAGGCATTGAAGAATTACCAACAATGGAAACATCTTTATTAGCATTATCAGCATCCGCCATGCTAGCAGCATTTACTAGAAGTTCAATACCAGAGAAATCTATGGGGTCAAAGTATTTTCCTTCTGCTTGCTTAGAGAGAGCTTTATTATTCCACCGGTTACCAACTTTACCATCCATACCTCTTGATTGCAAGTTGGAATTTGCACTTAAAAGACCTCTACCAGAGGAACGACTTGGATGAGGAAGTTGATCCTGGTCTTTGGAAGGTGATGATGTAGCCTGTAGACAAGGGGAGAACGAATCTCGAGGGCGCAGAGGGGCTGAATGCTGAGGTGAAGAAGATCCAAAAACACGTCTTCTTTTCTTGATCAGACCACACTTTGCTTTACCAGAGATTGACTTTCCAAGAACCGTTTTTCCAACCTGCTTAAAAAAAAGGAGAAAGCCTAAGCATACAACGGATTAAACTGGAAAAAGAAAGGTAACGAATACCATGCTTTGATAAATACCTTGTCTGAATCAGACCCAGAAAAATCTCCTACCCTTTTTGGGCTAGAATTGCCGGGTTTTGCAACACCGTTCAAGCTTCTAGCCACTGACTTCCTGGAGCGTTTTCCCTTTGTCACATTCTTCCAGTTTATCTCTGGGCTTGTGGAATTCATTATTTCAAGCCCAGCCGTGCTACGCATTTGTGTAGATACAAACTCTATCCAATCAATGTGACCAAATGGTCAAAACTGCAAAAGCTAGCTTCTTTTTGTTTGACTTAATATATACCCCACAGTCTTCGAACAACTTGAAAGCAAGTCTGCAAGAGCTAAGCCACTTTCAGATGGGAAAAAGGATCACACATTGATCAACAGCTTAATATACATAAAATGCAGCAAAGAAACACAAACATGATTAGTGATCCAACACCAGACATGCATTATATCTAAAAACAGAAAAGAAAAAGCCACAAGCAAGATTGTAAGAGATCATGGAAATGCCAATCATGGCTCATCAACTCTATGTAGTCTGCCTCCTGATAAAACTCAATAACCACTCCAAATGAAGTAGATGATAAATAGTAACCTCAAAGAAGATAAAAATGATTTTGCGGCCACATACGATGTATGTATGTCAGTTCCAGCACAACATAATAATCAGATCCAACATGGATACAAACCCGATCCAACATGAATACAAGCCTGATCCATTAAAACTTAAACTAACACAACAAACGCAGAATCTCACCATAAGCTGAACCGCCACGTAAATCACAACGATAACTGCAATTTCCTCCGACAGCCTCCAATTCTTCAAAAGACCACGCGTAAGTTGCCTGTTGAAGAAAATTAACCAATGAGGAACAAATCTCAAATTCATCTCATCAAGCAGCACGTATAACGACAGAGCCAACAACACGTGGCCGCACAGGAAAGTCCGAACAACAAATGTTTTCTCGAGATCCACGACATCCATCCGCTCGAAGTCTCATAAATTACCTCAAAGTGGCAGCATATACTGTATTTATGTAAGCAAATACACATATCAAAAAGCTACAAGCCTTAAAAACTAGATCTAGATCAAAAAAACCGGTGTGGCAACTCGTTTTTTTTCTTCCTAAAATCTCAGCATTAAAGCACCTTCTACTCGTCCTCGTGGCGAACGAAAAGAACCATCAGGTAACAAGGAACGAATCTAAGGATGTTGGTGCCCTAAACCCTTGTTATTCATCCAATAAACGCACATTTAACCCTAAGGCCTTCGAGATCTAGAGCACAAAATCAAGCAAAAACACTCTTCAACAAAATAGAGGCAGCATCCGCATCCAATAAATCGTTAATCAGTACTCATAACGAGAGAGAAAAAACTCTTCGCTCGAATCAAACACTGATTTCGAAAGGAATCGACACCAAAAGTGTATAAATCTCGATGCGAGCGAGATTTTGCTCATCCGTACCAAAAAAATCATCGATCAATTGAAGTTTCAGTCAACTTTTAACAGTAATAGTTTTTTTCCCGACGAGTCCTTACTTTATTCCGGCGGAGTTTTTTTCTTCTCCGAACAATGTGTTACAACAGTTGCGCCGATCGCCGGTGAACGATGTCCGTCCGATCTACAACTCTAGAGAAAGAGAGATTATCAACCGTCCGATGATGTGTACTCGGTTTCTTCTGGAATTTTTCTTTTTCCTTGTGGCTTTCGAAGATGGCAACCGCGAGATTTTCACCCTGTATTTATTGTGAGTACTATGTCGATTTTGCCCCTGGTAGATTCCGTGTAATTACGGGAAGTGCCACTGCCCTGTAATTACGGTCAACCCTCTCGCGGTGATTAGCGGCGTGGATGACTTGGGACCACGTCACCAATTAGATCCAAGCATTATTATTGATAATAGTCATAATAATGTTTTTTCTATAAATTAAGAAGAAATATAGTAGTAGTAGTAGTAGTAGTAGATTTGCTAGATATTATTTTATCTTACTGATTTTCTTATTTTTCGCTAATCGGAGATCTCGACTCTTGATTTGATAAGTTTAGTATTATTGTATTACTATTTACTAGGATTGAGATTCTATATAAACTAGCAATATTCTATAAATTTGTAGAGGAAATACGATGGAATTTATGATAATATAAATAGTAACCAATCCATGTTATTCTGGATGATTCCAAAGACTCCCAAGAAAAAGATATAGGAAGTTTGAAACTTTAAAAAATAAAAATAAAAATATTTATTTATTACCATGTCATTTGGTATTGCTAAATCTTTGTTAAAAAATTCTAACATTGAAAATTTATCAAAGCATTAGTTCCAACTTTGTAGTCTTATCTCATCTCAAATAGGGTTCAAACAATGGCATAAGAAAGTATAACTATATAGATGATTCTATTAGTTACATACTAACGCGTCCTACAATAAAAGACATTTGCCTACTCATGTACGAATTACGTGCTCAGCTAAAAATACATTGTAAAACCCTTTAACCGTGATCATGTTTGGTTAACTCTCGTATAAAGACAAACTTGCTAAAACAATCCACCTGAACCTGTAAGAAAAAGACTTAGATTAGAGACACGTGGCAGACCGCAGTATATATGTTTATGCTTTTAAAATACTTTTCCGTATGCACGTCACACTCTAACAAATCAATGCTCCACGTGGTTAGATACACTCCAAACATGGTAAAAATAACTTTACGCGTGTTAAATCTCATTCTTCAATCTCAATAACTGCCAGATTCGAGAATACGACAAACACCTTCTCTCTTTAGAGGAAAGAGTTATAGAAGTTTGTAATTCCGCCAACAAAGCCTAACTGGGATTCTTGAGGCATTAATGCATATGTATCTAGAGAGGTTTCGATCATCAACAACAACAAACTTAAGTATTTTTCTAGAAGAGTTTTCCAAATATTTACAATCTTATTTGATCATATACGTTTTAGGGCCTACTCTCAATGCGAGAATTGAATGGTCGCAATAAAATGATTGTATGATTTTATATTTGGATTTGCACCATTAACTGCAACATTCAATATAATATGATTTATTGGTAATTAACAATTACTACCTATATTAAGAATAAATTTTCGGAACGAGGAAGTCTCTCTCATGAGGGTTTTGGTCTCTACCGCTTAGAGCAAAAATCTTCTCGGGAAAGAGTATTGGGATCTTGGCAAGGCATCTACGGGCTTCGACGGCATCATCATCTCCTCCCGTTCCGGAATCCGAACGCCCGTTTTCCCTCGTTTTTTGTTTCCTTTTTCCTTATTACGCAGCGTTCCTAGGGTTTTTTCCTAAGTCTTTTTTCTTCTTTCGGTTCTGATCATTAGGGCCGGAGGTTTTTTAGGTTTTGTCTAACTTTTTGTGCATTCTCCTGTATCGTTTCCAGTGTGGACAGGTGGTTCAAAGGAATCGACTCACCTCTTGGCTAACTCGACTATAACTCACCGCAACACGTCTTCAATCGCTGGTACCGTTAGAACAATGGATAAGGAGTGCATGAAACTGCAACACGGTCTTTCTCTGACGGATGAAGAGGGTGTAGGGGCAGGGTTTTTGCTTCCTGATGAATCATGGAAGCAGGAGAATTCGGGGTCGGATTTGGTATTGGTGGGACGGTTACTTACCGGGAAGAATATAAATTTCGCTTCTTTCTGCGCTATGATTCGATCACTGTTTAAGGCTGGTAGGGGACTGAAAATTAGCAGAATTAACGACGATAGGTTTATGTTTCAGTTTCACCATAAGCTGGACAAGAAACGAGCCCTCCAAGGGTGTCCGTGGTCGTTCGACAAGAACGTCCTCGTGCTGGGCGATGTCGACACCGACGAAAATCCAGCGACAACAAACCTGGACTACTGTAGCTTTTTTGTGCGTATTTATGACATTCCTTTGGTCCGTCAAACACGTGCTACGGCGCATGCCATCGGAAATCTCCTCGAAATGATGGAAGAGGTCGACCTAGCGGATTCGTGGGGAGTCAGTATGCGAATCAGGGTGAAAATAAATGTGACGAAACCACTTCTTCGTTTCATGAAGGTTCGGGGAACTGAGGGACAGGAGATGACAGTATCATTCAAATACGAGCGCCTCCCGAATTTTTGTTATCTCTGCGGCATGCTTGGCCATATCTTAGCGGATTGTGAGGAAAAATATGAGACGACAATTGATTTGGATGATGCGACTCAGCTGCCATACGGGGATTGGCTTCGGGAAAGCTCGACTCGAGTGGGGTCCTACGTCGGACAACGGGGCACGGACAGGGGTTGGCGGGGTGCGTCGGTTTCATCAACTCGTGGTGGTTTTGCAACATGGGGGAGAGGTACATTCCCACACCCTCGACAGCGTAACTCAGATCAGTCTTGGAACGAAAATAAAACAGCCCCCTCGCAGCAGTCACCCGACCGAACGCATATCGCGAGCTATATGCATGAACGCAGGGATAGGGTACGAACTGACTTGGAAGTGGACCAGATAATTCCACCTAAGGAGCAGCCAATACGAATGCATGATAAGCAGGGGCTGGTGCAGCACGATATCGACATGCATGTCGTAAATCAGCAGCGGACGGTTGACGGGAATCGAGCAACAGTGATTGTCGGGGTGCATCAGGTTTTTCAGCATCTATTCCGGGATCTGGGCGGCCACAACATTGTGAGGCAGGTCACGGAACTTCAGAATTCAGCGAGGACCACGCCAGACATAGCGAACAGTATGAAAAAGCGTGACAGGGTCATGGTACGTCGGAAGGAGGGAAGTACCAGTCTATTAATACGAGAAGCGAGTATCGGAGTGAAACGAACATACGATAAGGAGAACTTGGTGGAACAAAATCGGGACAAGAGAGCGCGAGTTGAGGAACTACCAGAAATTGATAACCTCTTGGCGGCGACTGCGCAACAGTCCCGCCACATCCAATGAATCTCTTATGCTGGAACTGTCAGGGTTTGGGGAACCCTTGGACAGTTCGGGAACTACGCCAACTAGTTTCCACTTATCATCCCCCTCTAATCTTCTTGGCCGAGACAAAGTGCAAAGCGAGAAAGTTAGAGATCATAAAAGGTAGGTTGAATTATTTTGGAGTTTGCGTGGATGTTAGAGGGCTCTCGGGGGGGCTAGCATTACTCTGGGCGAAGGACGTTGTGGTGGATTTGTTAAGTATGTCCGATAATCATATTGATGCGGTAGTCGTTGGAACAGATGGTGCCCTTGATTGGCGATTCACGGGGTTTTATGGAGAACCGGACGGGAATAAACGTATGCGCACATGGAACTTGCTACGACAGTTAAGGGGGATCTCTTCGTTACCGTGGCTTTGCGGGGGTGATTTTAACGAGCTTTCTTGTCACGAGGACAAACGTGGGGGTCTAAAGCGACCAAACTGGCTTATTCGGAACTTTCGGGATATGTTGGGTGACACGGGTCTCACAGAGATCGATTTTTATGGACCTCGATTCACGTGGTGTAGTCGACGACCCACCCCCCATACGGTGTGGGAGCGGATCGACAAAGCTTGTGCGGATCAGTCTTGGCATGCGCGGTTCCCTCAAGCGCGGGTTGATCATATTAATACTCTACATTCGGATCATAAAGCTATTGTAATTCGAGTGCTGGGTCCAGGGGAACGTCCGCGAGTTAGAAAACGTTTTCGGTTTGAGGCAATGTGGGTTCGCAAGGCCGAATGCGAGGAGGTAATATCTAAAATATGGACTGATTTTGGAGACGGGGTCTTGCATGAAAAATTGGATGGCTGTCGCATGGGTCTAGTGAAGTGGAGCAAGGTTGACGGGGCTGAACTGAGAAAACGGATCGAGGCGTTGAGGAGAAGGGCTGTTGAGTTACGCACGAGGTTGATAACGAACGCTTCAAAAGAGGAAGAGAAGCGTTGTACAGTGAAATTGGAAGGATTGTTGGATGAAGAAGAGGTTTACTGGAAGCAGAGGGCGAAGGTTCAGTGGCTTCGGGAAGGGGATCGCAATACGGCTTATTTTCATAGAAGGGCGAATGAGCGGAGAAAGAAAAATGAGATAAAGGGTGTTAGGGATGATAGCGGGGTTATGCGCACGAATCCGTCGGAGATTGACCTTATCGCGACCGACTATTTCCGTCATATATTCGAGTCCAGCGATCCAACGGAGGCAGCCATTGAGGACGTTTTGCGAGATGTTGGCGTACGAGTTAGCCCTGAGGTGAACGAGAGCTTGCTTCACCCGTTCTCACTGGAGGAGGTTCAGAGGGCACTTAAAGAGATGTATCCTTTTAAATCTCCGGGACCTGATGGTTTCTCGGCTGTGTTTTACCAAAAATTTTGGCATATTGTTGGAAAGGATGTCACTACTTTTGTCCTTTCTTTTCTTAATGATAGAATTCTTGATCCCTGTGTTAATTATACTCATATTGTTTTAATTCCGAAATGCACTAACCCTGAATTGATGACACAGTTTCGCCCCATTAGTCTCAGCAATGTGAGTTTCAAGATAGCATCTAAAGTTATCGCTAATCGGCTTAAACCTTTCCTTGCCTCTGTAATCTCTCCCTCTCAATCTGCCTTTATCCCGGGGCGCCTTATTACTGATAATATCCTAGCGGCGTTCGAGGTAAATCACTATCTCAAGAATAAGAGAACGGGGAAGAGATGTCACATGACATTGAAGCTTGACATTAGTAAGGCCTATGACCGAGTCGAATGGTCTTTCCTAGAGAATGTAATGCTTAAGTTGGGTTTTGATTCTAATTTTGTGTCACTTATTATGATGGGCGTGCGCACTGTTTCTTATTCTATCTTGCTTAATGGGCGTGAGTCAAGTCTTTTTTTCCCCGAGAGGGGCATTAGGCAGGGGGATCCTCTATCCCCCTACCTGTTCTTATTCGTTTCTGAGGTGTTTTCAGCTCTACTATCAAAAGTCGAGGAAAGGGAGGAAATTCGTGGGGTCAAAATCAGCCGTCAAGCTCCGTCGGTGTCTCACTTATTGTTTGCTGATGATACACTTATTTTTTGTGATGCGAACGAGGAAACAACGATCAATATTCGGGGGATCTTGGAACGATTTGAAGCCGCCTCGGGACAGAAGATTAATCTTGAAAAGTCGGTCGTCGTGTTTAGTAAAAACACGGGGGATGAGTTGCGCACCGTGATTGGGGGTTTGCTAGGGGTGGTAGTGGCGGATCGCCACGAGAAATATCTAGGACTACCATCAGTCGTTGGGAAATCGAAGAAGGAACTATTTGACTATATTAGGGAGCGAGTGTGGAAAAGAGCTCAGGGTTTTAAGAGTATGATTTTATCGGGAGCGGTGAAGGAGGTTCTTGTGAAAGCCGTCATGCAAGCCATACCTACGTTCGTTATGAGTTGTTTTCGGTTGCCCGATACTTTAATTAAGGAGATTGAGTCGATTATTAGCAACTATTGGTGGAGTAGCGGGGCGCAAAACAAAATACATTGGGTGGCGTGGGATAAGATGTGTAGGCGCAAGGTGGATGGGGGGCTCGGATTTCGGAACTTAAAAGCTTTTAACTTGGCTCTTCTTACTAAGCAAGCATGGCGCATTCTACAAAACCCGACAAGCTTGGTAAGTCGTCTCTTTAAGGCCAAGTATTTTCCGAATTGTGAGCTCTTGGATGCAAGAATAGGCTCGGTACCATCGTACTCGTGGAGGTGTATTTGGGAAGCTATTCCGGTGTTGCGACGAGGGGTGCGATGGCAAGTGGGTAACGGTGAATCTATTTTGGTTTGGCACGACGCATGGTTACCTCGTCCACTTACTTTTAGGCCGATCACCCCGTTTAATGCTGCTGCGCCATTCACAACGGTCAATGAACTTATTGATCACGAGACGGGGTGGTGGGATGAGGAGGTGATCCGGGGCTTTTTTGGGGAGGAGGACGTGAAATTGATCTTAGCTATTCCGCTGGGTGCACACAACAACAATGATAGGCAGGTGTGGCATTATGAAAAAAGGGGATACTTCACGGTTAGGAGTGCTTATCACGCCATTGTGTCTCAAGGCTTATTGCGAGGACAAGAAAACATGCTATCATCGTCGGAACCGCATCCATCGTGGGGAAAAATCTGGAAATTGGAGTGTGCCAACAAAATTAAATTATTTATTTGGCGAAGTTGCATGGACATTATTCCTACTCGGTGGAAGCTTGCGCGGCGAAGGATTTGCACGGATACTTATTGTGTGGTTTGTGGAACGGGGGAAGAAACAGTTCGGCATGCCCTTTTTGAGTGTCACCTCGCAAGACAAGTGTGGGCGTTAGCAAATATACCGATGAACCTTTGGTTGAAAGAGGCCGAACAGCTGGGCGACTGGTTGATGCGACTGGCAAAGGTAGAGACGGCGCGCATGGTCAGCCTTGTGTGCACAATTTTTTGGACGATTTGGGGAAATAGGAATGGCATGCTTGCGGGGGAGAAGGCGCGGGGGGCTGATGAGATGGCCACTTTTGCTCATGCATACGTGGCGACATGGCTGGAACATAATGGTAAGGGAGTTCGGTGCATTGGCAGCAAATCGGAATGGACACCACCTCGGGAAAACACAGTGAAAATTAATTTTGACGAAGCTTGGTTTGAGGAGGAGTTTGCGAGCGGAATAGGGATTGTCGCGCATGATAGTTTAGGGGTTAGTGTGGCATGGAGACAGCGGCGAGTTCGAGCATTACTTGATCCATCCACCGTTGAGGCTATGGCGGGACTGAGTGCGATTCGATGGGCGATTGACAAAGGATGGGAGAACGTGCTCTTTGAAGGAGATTGCCTGAACATTATTCACGACATCACTCACGGAACTGACGGAGAGATCCGAAACATAAATATTCTTAATGATATTCGGCGACTAGTGAAGGATCGGCCGGGGTTTGGTTTTCGTTGGGTAGGACGTGAATCTAATGCGGTGGCTCATGCGTTGGCGCGTAATGATATTGAGGATGCTGATGGGTTTTAGTTAGGTTTTTCGAGTCTTGTCGTTGAGGTTTTTTAGTCGCTTTATTAGTTCATGTTTTTGACGTTTTTGTTGGCGTTTCACCATTATTGTAACGCCTGACTTTCTTCTGGAATACAAGGTTCATGGATTTCAAAAAAAAAAAAACAATTACTACCTATTAAAATTAGAAAAGTATCTATATCAATAATGTTATATTCATAGTTCTAATTAAACTACAATTAATATTTGCGTATTTTCTGGTGTCATATAGAACTTACTTTGTGCTTATCTAATTTTAAGTTATTTATTTTAAATCTTGATATTTTGTAGTGTGGGGTTTTGTTTTATCTACGCAAAAGGAGAATATATATATATGTATGTGATATAATAGAGATAAGGTGATGAGTGGTGATTTGACGTGGGAATGGCGAGGGTTCAGATGGAGAACGTGTGGCTGTGAATTGTGATGAAAAGATGCATTTGCTTCGCAAAAGGGAAAAATCCTTTACTTTTTTATATTCCTTTATTTTTTTTAAACCCTTATATCTAAATTAAGACAATAGCAAATTTAATCAATGAATTGTCATTATTTGGCTAAGGGCAAGTCCTCTTATATTTCAATATTTTGTTTATTTGCAATTTGAATTGTTTGATTTTGATTTTTGAAGTTCTAAAATCCCTAACTTCCAGGTTGGGGCTCTTAATTTCTATTTGACATTTTATTGAATATTGCACAAATTTTGGTGTAAACTGAAAAGTTTAATTTGTTTGGTAGTGGGACACTATACACAAAAAATGTAAACTATTCCTAAAAATACATAATTTTTGAATCTCAAAGAACTTATGAGGAAAATAATAAAACTGGATCTTAAAAAGGACATGTAGGCATTACACCATGATTTCTTAAATTAATTTTGAAGGCATTTTCTTTAAATTTTAGAATAAGAATAACACAGCCAGTAAAATGAACAGAAATAGAAAATTCTCCATATTGGTATTAATACTTTTACCAGAACCAAAGCAGAGAATAGAACTGCCTACCTTGAGAGTTGAGACGCGTTTGCTTTAGTTTCACGGAAATAAATGAAGGAAAATTCTTGTCTATATTTAATTGATATAACAATATGTTAAAATACTTAATCGTATTTCTTATATTTAGTTTTTTTCCCGATAAATCTAATATTTTGACATAATAATAAATTACAATCATAACAAATTATATATGTTGAGTATGACGTGAAACCACCAACTCTCTATTTGTGGTCCCACAAAATGCACAAATGTCAAAGTGTACCTCCACTATTTTCCATTCTTACACCCTCTTTTGATGCCTTTCTTTTTTCTTTTTCTTTTTCCCCCCCTTACCATATGTCTAATTTATGTTGTTCTTAATTTCCAGTCACAATTGTAGCGCCACCTCAAATGTGCTGATAAGCCCTTATAGCGAAGAAGATTATATACTTTTCCTTTAGCTTTAAAAAAATTCTCAATTAAAAAATGTCGTTTTCAATGACAAACTATTGTGTTTACTTTTTTGTCATTCGGTTGCTAAACAAAAGTACCGATCAAATTTGTTATAGTCAATAATAGAAATATATCATCAAATTGGGTTGCCACTTGCCATAGTTGAAGTCATTTTCAATCTGCTTTGAGTGGTTGAATTTCAGCTCTTGACTCTCAATCTTAGAGATGCGTCTCATTTAATAAATCAAAATAAAATCATATATAACCAATTCATGTATCCACTTTACTTATTTACAGACACGATTCCAAACTGTGAAGGAATCTTTTTTGGCATATACCTTAATGCGAACTACATCTAGCAGCTAGATCGACAAAGCAGTGACAATATGCTCTACATGCAACACACTTGCACACGTTTGTAAGCAATCAAATATACATTTAAGTTCTAAATTTAAGGATTACAATGAAGCTCCGGTTCATGGCTCATACAGAAACCGTAAGAGACGTTGGAGAAGAAACAAAATAGAGCAACAATGAAAAGAATTTGAGCCCGCATCATATTTTACTTCTCATAATGTACAACAAATGTACGGTTTAAAATGACGAAAATGTCAATATTGTCTTCTAATTCTAAATGTGGGTTGTGGGTTGCAGAGCGTGCAAACTTTAGTGGTAGAGCCTGGAAATAGGCGAAGAAGGCCTATGGAAACAATTACGAGGCCTATTACCAGTCGAAGGTCCAAACAAAATTGCATGAGCATTGAGAAGTAGCATTGTAGATGCACTGGAAAATAAACAAAATCATTCGTCCTCTTTGAGTCTAGTACGATTTGGCAAAAATCGCAACTTCATCTGCTGGATTGCCAGTCATCAAACATTTCTTTGTTCCCTCTGGTTGTTCAAAAGGGAAACATCTAATGGTTGCACCGGTTTCTTCTTTCACTTTTAGTTCCTCTTTGTCACTGCACAAATGAATTAGGACGACTTGTCAAGCGTGAAACAAGTCACGAAGGGGAACAAATATTGCTTGTGCTATGAGTGAGCGGGAAACAATATTTGAAGTAGTAAAAGTACCTGGCAGACCAAGGACCCCTAGCCCATTTGCCTTGAGCTATGGCCTCTTTAAGCTCGTCATAAGATTCCACGTCAACGATGTTACTATAAAATGCATGTCATATTATGTTGTTAATTGTTGGATGTACCCAGAAGCAGGTCATAAAGCACTTAAAAAACAGGAGATAACATTGAACACACTGATACAACTACACGACACGACAGATCTGACCTATGATAAGCTACTATGTCACCAATAGAATCACAACCAATGGCCAATTTGTTGGCTCCATCATCCATTATAACTCATCTAAGATACAATATGAATTACAGCCAATCACATTTCTCTCATTTCAATAACATTTTGTTGGTTATGCACACTTAGAGCTGGAAATAATATAAAACTGAAAATCATCAGGTTAATTTAATGTTTCAACTCGATATGATATATGCTTTAACGCAAAATAAACGACATTTCCCAGTTTTCTAGTAATCTCAAGGGTCAATTGCTCTACGAAAGTAAATAGAGTTCACTTTCACTTTTATTTGATCTGAGGGCATTGTTAACCCATGAGACTGGATTTTGTGGTTTCCAATATCATTAAGATATTATTATGACTAATGGACATTAGATAAGAATCAACTGGCCGCGGGTATTTATAAGTCGAAATCTTTTTTCTTCAAAAAAAGTAGGACATCACCAAACTTAATTAATAATACCTTTATACATTAGAAAATGGATTAATTAAGAAGTGCAGATATAAAAAGAAAACATCCATATGTTAACTAACACAACATTGGTCAAATACAGTAATTATCCACCTAAATACCATTCATGGACTAAATAAGCCCAATAGAGATTTAAGTTGCAGCAGATGACTCTTTTCGATGAACTATGAGCTTCATGAAAGACTTACCTATCTCGAAAAGCTATTGCCCTTTCCAGAAGGGATGACTGAACCTCATCCAACTTGCCTTTTACGTATGCGACCAAGGTTGAGGACTCCATGGATATACCAAAAACCTTTCCTTGTTTGCCAGGAATATCTCTTCTAGAAACCACCACACTCTCGCTCAAGACATCACGGGGTCCAATTTCAATCCTCAACGGGACACCCTAGATGAAAGCAAATGAAAATTATTACAGTGTCCTTATCATATTACAATAGCAAATGAACATTAGTATAGTTAGTTTATCATATTACAAGAGCAAATGAACATAATACTGTTTCCTTATCACATTATACTTTACAAGTGCTTTGCCGGTATTAAATAATCAACAGGCACGTTTGTACAGTTGTAGTCAAGAAAAGGGTAACAGTAGTATGATTGGAGTGAGCTACAGGAACATACCTTCATTTCCCAAAAGTTATACTTCCATCCAGGTGTTCTCTGCTCCGAGTCATCAATTTTAACCTCGATTCCAGCAGATTTAAGAGTTTCTTTAACAGATGAGGCCGCATCTAAAACTCCCGTCATTTCCTCGGGTTTTTTCCATATTGGAACTATTATGACCTGCAGTATCATGTTAGATAAAATCTCAGAAGAAATATAAAGTATCAGCGCTGTGCTACCATGTTACAAATAATACCAACATAAAAAGTCCAAAACTGATGATGTTATCCAGCATTTAAGGATGAACCTGGGAGAAAGTGGTCTTTTGATAGATAAGAATCCCCCATCTCACTAAAGATGACATAATGTTAACAATTCATAAGAAAGTTATTAAGTAGAAAAATAAATTTGCAGTACTTCGATTTGATGTTCATATTCATGAGTTCTGGACAACAATTGTTCTGTCTGATATATACTGCACACTATATTCAGAAGTATTTATCTTCAAAACCCAACACTTCAATAGCAGTATGACCATTTCAAAAGTTAAATGAGAGTCGATGTATTGCAAAGCATTAAGAGACCACCACATTATAAAATTACTAGATGATGATATGACCAAATGTATGGCCTGATGGCAAGGAATTGCTTTCAAGTGTACCTGTACAGGTGCTAAATTTGGGGGAAGCATCAAGCCGGTGTCATCACCATGGGTCATAATGATACCACCAACGAACCTGGTGCTAACTGCCCATGATGTCTGCCATACATGCTGCCTTTCTCCATTTTCATCAGTGAACTGTCGAAGTCGTCATTAACTTAGTGCCTTACAATTACGAACAGATTGCAAAGCATGATTAACTCATATGAAGAGGATAGGTCATTGGTGAATTTAGAGTATGAAACAAATAGAGCATTTAGGGGTTTCCCTCTTTTGCCAGGAATTTATGCTACTTCCACACCCCCCCCCCCCCCCCAGTTAGTCATATTTTGGAGAAGAACAATATACAATCCTCAATGAAAACCTAAATATAGGCTGCGAAAGGAACTTAATGTTACCTGTGTTCCAAATGCACGGGAAAAATTCTGCCCAAGATTGTGGCTCGTTCCAGCTTGCAAAGCCTTTCGATCACCCATCATGGCTTCAATTGTATAGGTTTTTGAAGCACCTGCAAAGGTTTCCATCTTTGACTTACGACCTGGGATAACAGGTATTGCAGCTTGCTCATAAGCGAATTTGGTGTACACATCAATCATTTGCATTGCCTGCAGTTCAGCAGCATGAACAAGTTAAGTGACATAAATAAGATCTATTAAACTACTCGATGAACCACTAAGAAAACAAACCTCCTTTTCTGCCTCTTCCGGAGTAGCATGAGCTGTGTGACCCTCCTGCCAAAGAAATTCAAGTGTTCTTATGAATGGCTTGGTACGCATCTCCCACCTTGTGACATTTGCCCACTGCAACAATCAAACAATAAAAAGGAATTACCATAAGGCAAAAAAATTCAGGTTGTGTGGCAACAAATTGGGAGGGGGGAGGGGGCATGGGAAAATACCTGGTTGATCATAAGCGGAAGATCGCGGTAACTATGAATCCATTGAGTGAACATGTGGTTCACAATTGTTTCACTTGTAGGCCGAACCTGCCAGAACCTCAACAAGTGTAGCCATCAAAACATAAATTCAGGTTGCATTATTGGAATTTAATAAGCACGCATTAATTTCATTCCAGAAAAGGAATAACAACTGAAAACAAAACAAGCGAGGAAAGGTCGTAACAAGTAATATCTACCACGAGCTTTTCTTCAAGCTCCTTTCCTCCTCCAACTGTCACAAGAGCCAATTCTGGGCTAAAACCTTCAACATGGCTAGCTTCTTTCTCAATGAATGAATATGGTATAAACTGCAGTAACAAATAACAATCAGATCCAGCTCACCAATATATAAGAACGACCATCACAAGAAAAATCTTGATATATAAACCACTTATTTAACAAAAGAAATTGCCATTATACGGTATTTAAGGAGGGCCCAGAATCTCCGTAACAGTGAGATGTGTATTCTAAAAATGACTACTTGCAAAATTGTTCAGAAATTATAGAATTGGTAAAGCTCCACACATTATCAATGCCGCGATCACCTAACTCAACCTAAAATCTTATCCAAGTATCCCCAAGGATGGAACTAAGCCAGCCCCAATGACTCCTGAATCATTGGGAGTTCAGGTCCTTCCACCACCCCAGAAACAGCCCTATCCTGAAACCATCCCACGCTGCCATTCCAAAAAACTGGACAGCTATAACCAAATGCTCACCATTCCCACCATTCCCAACGATCTGATCAATTGCAATTGTCTTCCCCCCCCCCCCCCCCCCTCTTCTCAATATCATAGTAGCTAACATATAAAACGTGGAGAGCAAAACCAACCGCACCACCCTTTTCCCCTACCTCCGACCCAGCTCTGCTTCCTCCCTCAGTGAATCAAAATCCTCGGCATGGCAACTTTTCCTAATATAACCCAAATGCAAATGATATTTCACTTCAACCAAGATAATATTCAGCTTTACAATAACAATGCCTTAATCCCAATAATAACGAGAACTAGCGAGAGATGTGAATTAACCTCACCTGAGGAAAGTACATATTACTATGACCAGTCTCCTTAAACTTCACATTCAAATAATCCTGCACACATTCAAAACACAACTCAATCAACTCTCAAATCACCATCAACAAACAACAAAATGGAAAAACAAACTATGTAAAAAGCCGCATACCTGAATAGCTTCCCAAATGGCGTAGCCGTAGGGACGAATGACCATCGTGCCGCGAACAGGGCCGTAATCAGCAAGCTCCGCATTGGCGATTACGTCAAGGTACCAAGCATTGAAGTCCTGCGAGCGAGGAGTGATCACTCTGTCCTTTTCCGGCTGGATTTTGGGCTTTGCTGATGGAGGAGTACTGGTTTGGAGTTCTTTCGCGGCGGCGGAGATTTTGGCTGCGTAGAGGCGGCGATGCTCACGGCGGAGGAGGAAGTAGCGGCGCGGAGTTAAAGCGGCGGCGGAGGACAGTGAAGTGAGGGACGTCAGCCGCAGAGCAGCCATTTTGGTGGTGCTGTTGAATTTTTGGGGGTTTGGTTATTCGAATTGGATATGAGATAATAAGAGATATATATGTAAGATAGTTAGGGCGTGTTTGGATAACCTAGAAATTCACCTTGATAATTCACCTACAAGTTCCCCAATTGAGAGAAATTGGGAATTAAAGATAGATCCTTTTCAGTTACGGATTCGTGATACTTAAGAATAATTCATGAAAAAAGAGAATTCGAGATTAATAAGTGTAACTGTACGCGAGAGAGAGAGAGAGAAAGGAAGGAAGGAGGTTTTTCGCCAACAATCTTTCGTGTTACTTAAGAGACCCAAAATTTTATATAATATAATAAAATCATTCTTTTGCTCTCCAAATTTTCTACCTTGAATAAAAATGCAAACGGTGTCATAGTATTTATTATATAAAAGACAAGAAATTTATATTCAATGGATAGAACTTAACTTTATCTTAAAAACGAGAAATTAAAAACACTTTTATAATTATCTACCTACAATTAATAAAATGAATTTAATTTGTGAATACAGATTTAACCAAAAAAAAAAATATTCATGGAGATCTCTTCACTTGTGTGATATCTCCTTGTTTTAGCAGCATAATAACAATTTTTAATACATTATAGCAATTCTTTCTTCAAAAAAAAAAAAAAAACGACTACTGAATTGAATGTAGTGAAGCTAGAAATAATATGAGCATGATTGAATAAAGATATTGTCTAAAATACAGAGTTGGGTTATTATTTACTAATTTTCTATGGTTTATTTGCAAATAAAAAATAAAATAAAAATGATTATCTACTAATTTAAAATTAACACTACAAGGGCTCGTTTGGTTGGCCCTATAAGGTCATATACGGCCCATTTAATATGAATTGAACAGTAATAGCAGCACCTTTGGTTGTTACTACTACAAACCGGGTCATCCATATTGAATATGGACAACCCGGTCTTCATCAGCAATTTTAGCCAGTTTCATCCAGCGTCGACGAGGCGTTTATTGAATATGGATTGAACAGTTATTTTAAACTTGCCAACTGAAAAGACTTATTTGACCATGAAAACAACGTATTTCTTCCTCAAAACACAGCAAATTAAAAATGGCTTCGCAACAAGAAATGACCCAAACCCACACCAACACAACCCCAAAGATTCCCCCTCCGATTTCGATTTCGATTCTGATTTCGATTCCCATTCAAATCCCTCTCCTTCGTTCGACCCGACGGCTCCGTCGCGCAAGTCAGCATCAACGAGTCCGACGACGAGAACAACACTCCTGAAGCCAACATCTCCCACTTCACGAAGCTCCTCGACTCCAAGAGGATGCAGATGCAGCTACAGGAGGAAGATGAGGAAATCGAGTACCACGAGGACCTCTTCGACTTCCGTCCCGACCCCGACCCCGAAAACTGGCGAGAGGAGGATATGAAAGAGCTCTGGGCGGATGCTCCTGTTCAGATGACCAAACCAAGTTGGGACCCCAATTGGGTCGATGATGATGAGGTCGAGGTGCTCTCCGAGGAGATTAAGGCCGGCCGGGACCCCCTCCCCCTATTCAGTTTGCTCACAGTAAGTAAGTACTTTGTGCAGTTCTTATATGAATTGTGTGTGGATCCATTGACTTCTGATCCTGTGATGGAATTATTGTGTAGCAACAAGTATAGGTTCTTTGTCAAGGTATTAATGCTTTACCACGATATTTAAAACTTTTCTTTTTCTTCACGAACGTGCTTTTGCTAATATCTCTTTTGTCTCTTATAATATATTATTTTTCATTCAGCACCTAAATTCAGTTGGTGTTGCTCCACTACCAGAGAGAAATAGCAGTCAAGCACTTCGTATTAGCTCACTCCATCAGGTTTGTGTTCCGAAAATCCATTTTTGTTATCCAATGATATGAGAGTGTTCATCAATCTAGTGGTTGCTTTCTGTTCAACATTGCACTGTTTGATTCTAAGATAAGTAAAACGGCATGGTAAAATGTAAAAAGTGCCACATTGCTCATCTCCATATTTTATAACTTTGAACAAACTCAATGACTGATTCATTCTAATTATTTTCGTATCTCTCTCGTCATGAGATTAAGTGGGAAACTGCTGCTTTGCTTTTGAGATTTTGTACTTATCTTGCTATGTCATAGTATACGTTATAGGAAGGTAACAACATGGTGATCCCCATATTTCAGTTTTACTACATGACCCTTTTGCAATTGGACCAAAATAGTTTTCTGCAAATCATCAAAGCTTGCACAATCGTCTCCATTGCTCCAGCTGCTCAATCCGATACGGTTTGATATGTGAGAAATGAGTCATATTGTTTTTGTTGAAGCTAAAAAATAAATGAATCAACACCTAATCCATCAACATACTGAGACTTCAGACCACAATGCAACTGACTTTACACGTTATCAATTTAAAGTTAGTTCAAATGTAGAAAAAGTGAAAAATAGTTCTCAATGAAATAGATGTCTCCAAGAAATGCAGCTGAACTTCATATAACGAAAGCAGAATAAACTGCTGGCTCTTGTTTTATTTCTACTGGCAGAAACTCTCTATTGTGATTTTTTATTAGCAAATGCTCCTCTCCAGCAAATTGGGCCCTGGTAATATATTTTCACTTGTATTGATAAGTGACCGGTTATTTTTAAAAAAATTATAATATATGCGTATTTACCCGACTATGTATTATAAATTCTTTATTGATAATGTTTTTTGAAATTGATGATCTTTAAAACATAAATGAAGTTATTAGCGGTTGCTCGTCCAATTGTCGTTCTTTCCATCTCTAACATTGCCACCTTTCCTCTTGGGTTATTTGTAGTTTGTACATAATCTCTTCAATTGTTGCCAGAGATATATCGTTATACCAATTACCTGGTCAAATTATCCTGATTGCAGAAAGCTCTTAAATCTTAAATATTCCATTCAATGAACAAATTGTTTGCTTCAGGTGTCTCGGATTTGGATAAATTTCGCGTTGTGCTTGTTGTTCGTTGTATACACATAGTATAAGCTTTACCTTTTGTTTTATGTTGATTGACCACAGAAGTTAAGTTTAGCCATTTGTTGTTTTAATATCTGATTTTTCTTATTCACCCAACTCCATGTTTCGTGCATTTTATAGAGAGCGTGGTTGTTGAAGCTTTTAGTTGTGGAATTACACTCAGCAGACATGGTAGATTCCATTCATAGTGAAGCTTGCCAGAGCATTCTTGCTGAGTTGTTTGGCCAGCAACAGACATAATATGGCATTGATCATGTTGGATCTCCTTATGTTTCTCAAACCAACACTAGAACGGCCACATCAGGTTCAGTTTTCAAGAGTAAGGTACTGGTGGAATCTAGATTGTGCTCCTGTATAATTAGAAGAAAATTTCCTAACCTTGTTTCAATAGTTTGTTCCATTTAAATATTGAACATCAATGATACTGACTAGTTGTATCTTAACTCATACCATGCATATGGTTCTTCCAAAATATAATAATGTGAGTCGTGAGAACACTCTTTTCCTCGAGTGTTGCGAAGAAAAGCCGTCCATCTATGTGTATGATACTAGTTCCCTGTATTAGTATCATCATTTTACATTTTTTTTAAAAACATATTATACTCTTTTAGGGTCACAGTTTCTGTAGTTCCACGTGGGGCTCTTTTAATGCATAAAATGTAGATAAATACCTTAATATTGTGCTGATATGATGCTTGTTATATAATAATTATTAGGGAATGTTGGATTTTATATTACCGCAATGATGCAATTTAATGTACCTGTAGTTCTATGTGCTTACCTTTTCATGCCTCTGGTTTAAGTTGGCTCTTTGTGAAACAGAAATTTGGAATGGTAGGAAATGTTATTCTGAGGAGTGTCCCACAGTTCGGTGGGATGCTCTATATATGATTTCAAATATCCTTTGCATGCTGGCTGTGGGCATTACCTAAGTTTGAATTTAAGCAACCGGATTAATGAATTGGTGTTGGTATTCCAATGAATAGTGCTCAATTATACGCCTAATTGAAGCATCATATATCAAAAATAAATTATCTTACGCAAACAGCTGAAATTACTCGGCAAATTTGTTTTTAATATAAACCTTGTGCAATAGAAAATTTGCGTTGCCGAGGCATTACTAAGAGGTGTTGACAAATATAAATATTATCGCTTATCTGTTCCCGAGTGGGAATAAAGCAACAATATAGCAAAATACAACCGAACCTAATAAAATTTGAAAAACAATATATAGATAGGGGCTTCAGCAATGGGTGTTAAGTTAACTTTACATAAGGGCAAAAGTGTCAATTACCACCAAATATGGGTGAATCTAGGATAAAACTATGAAACCAAAGGTAAGCTTGCATGTAACCCAACTCCCTAATATGAATTGATTTTCTGGAAACCAAAGCTATTATTGACAGAAATAATATGGATCTTATTAGAAACCTTGTTGAGAATGACTTAATCCCATCCGAGTAACCAAACGAGCCCCAATAACTTTTGCAATTTACCTAAACCACTGATAGAAAGATTAATTAACTTTTTCCTCACACATCAAGATAAAGTTGGGAAGATTTGGTATTATAGAAATCTATAAGAGTGAGGTTAACCCAACCTTCCGGTTGCCCTGGAATAAATTAGTAATAAAACATGACTGTAAGGGCTCGTTTGGTTGGGCCTAATAAGTCATATTAAGCCCATTTAATATGGATTGAATAGTGTTAGTGGTTGCTTTGGTACGTCATACTCAATCCCGGGTCATCCATACTCAATCTTGTTGACCCGGGCTTAGAGGTCATTTTCAATCCGGACTCCTGAGTCGTTTTGGGAAATATGACTTCCATAGTGATTTAAATATTGCAACTGAAATTACATCTTTGTCCCCAAAAATAACGTTACTTACCCCCAATTCAACTCATTACTCCTGCCCAACCAAACTTTCACCCAACAAAGAAATGCGGCTTCAAAAGATGGAGAAACAGTAAACACTCGTTCCAATTTCGTCCGCTGAATCCCTCCGAATCTTCGAAACCCATGTACATTTTGACAACAAACCTTAATTTGTTAGCGAGTCTCTGTCTTCGTGGATAATTTCGTTGTAATTAGCCCCCGGGGTGGGATTATAGTTGAACTGCACCATTTTTAGGCATCTGTAAACTCACAGAAGCTTAACTTCTTTTTTCATCTAATAACTGCCATCTTTTGTAGCTTTACGTCTGTTTAGGGATGAAACGATTAAAATTATTCATGATTTAAACCTAATTTTGTTTAATTTCGGTTACATGTGACCAACCTGCTTTTTCTTGCGAGGGATCGAGTACAACTAACAAGGCTTATGGTTATTGTTTCTTCGCATACAGAAACTCTCAGGTAAAACTTTTCTAAAATTTGAACTTTTGGACAGTGATGAAAACTTTTTTTTAAGTTGTTGTGTATGACATCACCATGGTTTTGTCCATTATTAAATTGGTGTGATGTGAGTGGATAGTTTTTTGTTGGAGTGAATCAGTATATTATTATGTCCTGTTAATGAGCAGGCATTGTTTTCCCTATAAAAGAAAGACTAGGCTAAGTTCTTCACATGGGGATAATGAGAATTTTGTTTTTAGATGATATGTTTTATGCTTTTCCTAATGAATGATCTTTTTTTTATTTCTCTGAAAGAATGAACAACCAATGTTTATCCTCTTAATGAAACAGCATGCTATGTTCTTTGTGGAGAATAATAATTGTGTTATAATAACAACTTTGTTAATTGTTTTTCTTAATGAATGAGATATTTTATTTTATTCCTAATGAATTAACAGGTTTTATTTTTCCTCTTAATGAATGAGCATGCTATGTTCATTTGATGTGGAAAATAATAACTGTGTTTTTAGAAGAACTCTGTTAATATGGCCTATTAATAAATGATTTTTTTATTGATTCTAGATGCATGAACAAACAATATTTTTCCTCTAAATGAATGAGCATGCTATGTTCTTTTTATGTGGAGAATAAAAATTGTGTTCTTAGATGATCTGTTATAAGTCATCCTAATGAATGATCTGTTTTTTTTTTTTTTTATATAATTCTTAATGAAATAGCAGGGTGTGTATTTTTTATTAATGAAGGAGAAGGATAGTGTGAAGATGGTATTTTTTAATTGTGTTATGGACCAATTGTCTATTTCATCAGTGTATATATATATATATATATATATATATATTGTAGAACAAGGCCGATTTAGAATTCCACATATTACAACTTACAACTAAACACAGCTCAGACCTAATGTTTCCCTCTATTTATTTATACTATTACCAACTGCATTAACTTTCAGGTTCTCCAATGGAAAAGGTGAACAACACCAAACCCAAAAAAGGGAAAAAAAAGCAAAGGGAATGGCAGTAGGAAATTTTGGAGCCGTGTCGAGGAAGAAGCTTTGATCGAATCGGCGAAAGAACTCATAATGGAGGGGTGGCAATCTGGCAATGGTTGGAAACCAGGTTTTAATGGTCAAGTGGCTACAAGAATCCAAAACAAGGTTTCCGGTAGTGATGTCTTAGGGGACCCTCATGTCATCTCCAAAATGTCCTCATGGCGAAAAGACTATGGTGCTTTATCTCGGTTGTTTGGTCGTACTGGAAGCAACTTTGTTGCTTTGAAACACAATATCACCATTTTGTGGGTCTGAAGTTTGGGAGGCTGGAATTGTCGTAAGAAACTATTTTTTTATATTGATTTATATGGTGGCCTTCTCCTAATTATTATTAATTGTTAACTACACAATCGACTATTTACTCTATTTTTTGGGACTCAACGCAGGTCAATCCGAAGTTGCTTAAAATGCAACACAAATCATATCCATATTATGATGACATCTTTGGGTTCTCAAAGGGAACCGGGGAACATGCCGTGGACGGGGCTGCTGCTAGAGATATGGCCAACAACATTCCGCCCATACCAAATGCACCTACGCCTGTAGATCCATCAACTGGAGTTGAGGACCTAACATCCGAAGCTGGAGAATCGTCCTCCGCACCACAAAACTCTGGAGGTGCTTGTCCATGGAAACCGTCAGGGATTAAGAAAAGAAAGAATCGAATGCCTGGATTGGAAGATGAGGCCCTGTTAAAAACTACCTCATCCCTTGAAAGAACTGAAGTTGTTATCAATGACCTGTCAAGTGCAATAAGGTCCTTGAAAGAAGTAGACCCCCAAGTCACTCTGATTTTTGCTGCTCTCCAAGAGTTGCCTGAATTTACTATGACGACTAGAGTAAGGGACACAAAAGTAATTGTTCAATCTCAGACACATGTGGCTTTGTTCTTCAGCATGGACGAGGAGAATCGGAAGGAGTTTGTTCGTACTATACTCGCCGAGTGATTGGTTGGTTAACCCCCAGTTATTTAACCATTATTTAAGACAAAATCCTCCACATTCAATTTCTATTAAAAGAACCTGTTTATTTATAATTGGGCAGGCTTATTTTGGAGTTTGGGGGAGGATGGTTAAATGCTCTATCTAATTATGTTGCATTAGGATTACATTTTGGTATTATGCTTGTACTATGCCCAGGAAATGTTGCAAACACTGGTGGAACATTTTTTGCAGAAAATGTTCCAGGCAATCATTTTGTATGCATGTACTATGGATATTCTAATTTTAAAAATGTGTTGTTCTACTTATTATCCAAATTATTTTGGTATGTTGTACTGCTAACAGCTTATGGTTTCCTCATAATGATTTAAATACTGGAAATGTAATGATTAGAAAATAGGATATATTTGCCATTAATTTTGGGATTATTACAATAATGTTGCTACTCTATCTGTTAAATTTGTCTATACTTGGTAAATTAAATAAGACTATATAATATTTAGTGCGTTAACGGTTAACAATTTGGCCTCCTAAAGAAATTTATTTTTTCCCAACGAGTTAACCATCAATTTTTTGTACATGGTACAATTATAAATTGACACATTAATTTATAAGAAAGTATACTATTCATTTGGCGACCTCATTTTTTACATTTAACGCAAGTATACAACTCAATAGGAATTAATTTTCGGCAGACCTACAATTAGAAGGAACGATTAGATTTTGCCAATTTGGTCATAAAAATGCAATGTCTAAAATTAAATGCCTATCAACACTTACATCATATTTATTTCACAAATTTTGTGTTATGATTTAGTAAGAATATGCGAGGGAATTATTAGTAATGGTTATTGGAGCAAAAAAAATATTATACGATATTAATAGCAAGATTGAAGATCAACGAGTAAAACGGCGAGATGCCATTGATGAATTTTGAATGCGTCTATTTGGGGGAAATACTCAGCAGATTTGAAATGAGCAGGTGCCCTTTATATGACTTAAGGGCAATAAATTAGAAGGGCAAATGAGTCTTTGTTTATGCAATATGGCATACCCAAGCTTGTACATGGACTACCAAAGTTGTTATTGTTTCAATCACAACTCCCTAATATGGCCACTTTTATGAACTACCAAACCTGATATTGAGATAATTAATATGGATCTTAATAGCAACCATATTCTAAATGACACAATCCCAACCCAATAACCAAACGAGCCCTAAGCTTACAGTCCCGTGGGGATACTATTTTCCATTGTGAAATAGACCCCGTCACCTCGGTTTCAAAAACTGGCTTAGTCTCGGGTTATTCATATTGAATATGAATGACCCAGACTGAGTCTAAACAACCAAAGCAGCTACGTACACTGTTCAATCCAGTTTAAAACACCCTAAAAGGACTTTATAGCATCAACCAAACGAGCCATTAATCTCTACATCACAAGATAAAAATAAATTATCAAATACGTGGACGTAGTGTCAAAATTGTCACAAGCTTCCCTCGAGCTTTAGCAGGAGTTAAGGAGATTTAGTTAGTATAAGGTTAGAAATGTTATAACCATCTCAGTTCATGTAAGGAAGAGTTGGAGTTGGTGACTTGGGAGATCGACGACAATAAATTGAATGGTACTTCAGATCTCCAAACATCTCCTCCTCTGGCATCTCGGAAGGCTTCAGTTCCCTTTCAAGCTGACAACCAAACGTAAAGCTATATAAAAATCTCATACAAGTATTTTTACATAATTAAATGAGAAAAGAACACGAAAGCTACCTTCATCGACGATTCTTGAAGTCCCCTTGTCGCAGATGATAGCACATGAATATCTGACAGCAAAAAGTGGAAACAAGATTAACTAGAAATCACTCAACAATCAAAGAAAACTATTGGTGAGTTACAGTCCATAACAATTGATGGGTTATATCAATTGAAGTTGCTTACCATTTTTTAGTTCAACTGACTTCACAAAATAGTCCATGTCCACATGCTTCATCTACGCTTTAATGCACTCCTGCTGATTGTGAACGAATCTCTCATCCACTATAGATAAAGAATCTTTTTTTCTCTGCAATAGTAACCAACTTTTCGCCTATCCTTGACACGGGCTTGACCGCGTTGGCAAGGTCATCGAGAGCCTTCCTACCACTAACTTTTCCTTTTTGGGGTGCATTACACGAGTCTTTATTTTTTATTGAGATAACAATTGTGAAACTTGCTTTCTTTGTTGGGTGAAGCGCATAAGCTTTTCTTGAGTTCGATATGTCATTCAGATTCTTCCCACCAAGCTCTCATTTATTAGCCGACTTAACTGTACCAGCCTTTCGCACAACAAGATCACCTACGTAAAAAAATCGATCAATGAGCCCAAAATCTTTACAATAAGCTCAAATCAAGTTTTCTTTTCGAGGATTTTATCTAGTTATACCATTGTAGAGGATATTTAAGTTTTGATGTTGGATGATACGGCGAGCTGACGCTGCTCGCTGGTTGTTTCTTATTCGAGTAAAGCTTACTGCTTTCTGTAATAGCATTACAGAGCAAGATGGAATTAGAGATCAAAATATAATCCAAGCAACAAAAAAAGGGTCTACTACAATATGATGATTTAACCAAAGTTTCTTTAACTTCATTCTTACATGTTTATTTTTAGTTCATCATTCACTATTAGACATGGATATAGACCACATAAAAAATAAGGACCAGTAACTATGACAAGGTTTTAAGTACCAATATGAAATGATCCAAAGAATATATCACAAAGCAAGCAATTCAGAGTTGCAACCCATCCATAGAGCAAAAATCCACCAGCTAATTTATTCTCCTAGTTAATGCTTTATCAAGAAAAAGGAAATATTGATATGTGGAAATTGAAAAACACTAGAATCATAACCAAGAGCCTTGTAAATCAATGAATTGCCTATTAAATAACATAAAATTTGAAAATGCAAAGTGTTTGGTCAATGTTATCACAACATTGAAGCTTCAATGTTGCTTAACATTGAGCTAGTGAAATGTTAGGATAACATTGAACACTGTAACACTTAAACAATCTTGGTTTTAATCATGATAATATTTGTTTTGCCTTTATCCGTCTATTAATCTAGTTTCACGTTTTTAGTTGTCTTTGAATATTCCAGATTTAACTTAATATAAGTTAAAGCATGAAGTTTTCACATTCTGTTATTTTCTTAAATAGCCGAACGCGTTTCAAAGAAAGAAACAAGTTGTAGTCCTAATGCAACAAGGAAACGTTCCAAGGATGATCTCCGCATTGAAGATGGTGTCTTTCCTAATTAGAACTCGATCTGGTTAAAGGAACATTATTCGAGAAGGAGTCCAAGAGCAAAGAAGTAAAGCTCAACAAAGAAGATTGAAGATACCAAATCGTGTACAACATGCCTTAAAGATCAAGTTTCAAGATTATATATAAAGGTGTGAAGTGCATCAAGACAAAGAACAAGACAAGGGAGCTAACGAATCCACTAAGATTAGATCTATTGTTGTTAAATTTTTGTCTTACTTTTCCGAGGTTTGAGATTAACGAGTTATGTCTAAGTTTTAGAGTTAAGGAGTTGATTTTTTTTTTTTGCTCAATTGATTAGTTCAAACAACTTGAGAGTGAGGAGCTTGAGAGTTGAGAGAACGACTTTGTTAAAATCATTTTTTTCAATAATAATTATTTTTCCTAAGGCTTAGAAGATTATATTAAAATTTACTTATTTTGTTCTTTTAATTATTGCTACAATTTATATTCAGTGATTAGTGTTAAGGAAACATTGATTGCTCAGTGTTGGCTTAACATCGTACAAAAACGTATCAATCCCGATCCAACAATCTCAAAACTAAAGAATTGAAAGACAATTTACCCTAAACCCGAAGGCTTTAACAATTAGCGGATACGTCACCTCTTTCTTGACCAAAGAATGACCCAAAATCAAACAAACAAACATTATTGTATCTTCAATGTGCAAAATCAAAATTAACAAACACACACATAGACTCAATTGAGAAATAAAACAAGAGATAATATCACAACACAAAATGATCAAACTTTACCCATAATCAACATGAATTTCACACACACAAGTACACATTTATGGCGATTTAAGATAGGATACATATACAGTTTGAATCTTTATGAAATTTTTTCGAATCCCTTGAAGAACTTATCGATAATTCCGTGAAAATTCCGTGCTTTGGTTTTTCTCTTTTTTTGCTTTCAACTTTTGTAACGGCCACACATACACTCAATTGAGAAATATACACTCAATTGAGAAATAAAACAAGAGATAATATCACAACACAAAAGGATCAAACTTTACCCATAATCGACATGAATTTCACACACACAAGTACACATTTATGGCGATTTAAGATAGAATACATGCAAAGTTTGAATCTTTATGAATTTTTTTCGAATCCCTTGAAGAACTTGTCCATAATTCCGTGAAAATCCCGTGCTTTGGTTTTTCTCTTTTTTTTTGCTTTCAATGAACGAACCCATGATTTCTTTGGACCTTGAGCTACAATATATATTTAAATGTATACAATATAATGAAAAATACTTACCATTTGGTAGAAAATGATAAATTACATGTTAAACAAAGATCTTTTCAAAGTTAAGCTATACAATTATATGAAAAATAAAATTAATCAATAGCACTTGAAACAAGCTATTAGGAATATACATGTTTCTCCTTGAATCAAAATATTTGTTTATCTATAGAACTCCAAAAAGAAAAGTTTAACAGACCTTTAATAATCTTACCTTAAAGCCCCAACAAAATAATAAGTTGAGTTTGAATGCACAACACTATTATCTACTATAAAATGAAATTAAATAAAATATGTTATACTCCTTGTATATAATAATATAATTTAGTACAACATGTTAAATATCTCAAGAATTGATGTTAAGGTTTGAGAGAAAGATGCGTATTTTTTCAAGTGTAAATGAATTTAAAGATGGAAGTTCTTTTTACATTTAGAGATGGATCAAGATTATTTAGAGATATTAATTTTATTAGTTATTTGGACTCCTTAAGTAAAAATTTAATAAGAGAATTAACTGTAGCTACCATGCGTAAATGCGCTATTACTCACCATGACCACGATTTGTCAAATCCTTGTTGAGTGGAACGTCAAGCCCTGAGGGGTCAAGCATTGACAAGAATACTTAATGTGATCGAATGGACTGTCGGAGGCATAGGCGAGCTGGGAGACCGAGAACGAGTTATGACAGTCTCTGGAAGAGGTTCAAGCGTTTTGGAGTTTCATGTCACCTATTTTGGTGGGTGAGGATTTCACGAGCGACCGCACTTCCGCCTTATCCGGCGATCAGGGGCACGCGTCATCTAACCAGTAGTGCGCGCCACATGCAAGCAAGCCAAATGATGGGCGTCAAGTTTGCACAAGCGCCCTGTACTTTGGCTGACTAGTCCAACAAGGGAAATTCCATGGCCACTCCACAATTTTTCCAATCATGCTCTATCACGTAAATATCATAACTCTAGATTCTTCCTTGTATATCAAAATGTTATAATTCTCTAGAGTGTGGCCAACTCAATTTATTGTACGAAGAGTGTAGAACATTTTTTTAGTATTTAGAGCCGTTAGATTAGATTGATATGGGTTGTTCATTGAGCTCAACTCCTTGTATATATAACCCATGACTTTTACTTTTTTAGTCATCGAATGAAACTTTTCAACTCACTTGCATAACTTTGAACAGTATTTTTGTCTCTTTCTCTACCTAAATTTCTCTCGCTTTAATATCTCCTTAGTTTTAGAGTTAGGCTTATATTGGGACACTTAATAAGTGGCACGTCTTAGCTTTTCATGAGGAAAAGATCTAAGTCTGTGTCACATGATATCATCGTGGTTTTTACTTTTTTTTTTATAAATACTAATTACATTGGGGTAAAAAATTGACCTAGAACTGGAGCTCACCCTAGCCCTCAAAGTGGAGTAGAATGGGTTTTGTAATTAAGATAGTTTTTTGATGCAAGAAGTAAATAAAAATAAGGCGGACGTAGGCGACAAGGGTCAAACTTCTTTTTTCGCTTATGTAATATCCGTATAATGTGTTGTTATTTACTAAACAAGCGTCCTTAATTCCCATTGGGCTACAAAATATATGTTGTTGATGTGTGTCTACCGAGGCCCAGTTACTACCTTTGAGCTTGGAATATGCGCTGCACAAAATAAGCATGAACTAATATTCTTCAGCTGATGTCATATGAAAATGTCACAAATGATTATAATATGATATAATTGCATACTTATATTGTTTGATAGCACGATTCGTTACTATAAGTTTATAATTTATTTTTGCTTTGAATTGTTATATATACACATCGCACAAAGGGTGGATTGGAGTTTCTATGTAGTACGTAGTCGTCGAATTTTTTTATAAGGCCTAGTAATTAGATTTTACCAAAGCGAAATGTATAACAAATTGTTTCATATGGTTCGATTTATATCGATACAAATTTAATTTATACGAGTCAGTTCGATTACTACTTTGCTTTTTCAAACAATGTGAATCTCAAGGATAGCTTTAACTACTCTTACGGTCAACATGACCACACAAATCTTCGTTACAAATAACAAATTCAGAGAATGTAACATGAACGTGATTTATGAATAACAAAAGCACTAATTAAAGATACCGAGTGACGATTTGGGGAGCATCAAAAGAATAAAAAAATGGACCGAAAGAGGCGAAGTGGTGCAAATCGGATTCTGGGTGGGTGAAGCTCAACACGGATGGAAGCGTTAAGTACGAGAGCATTAGCGGTATAACATTAGGTGTGACGAGAGACTCGAATGGCGCATGGTTATGGGACTTTAGGACCGAAGTTTTAACGCCAACGGTTGACGAGGCGGAGTTGATGGCTATCAAGAAAGGACTCACACTTGCTTGGGCAAAATCTTGGTGGAGACCGATTCATTAAGCGCTTACCACAACCTCACAAAGGAGCACGCAACTCAAGACCACGTGACAAACCTCATTCGAGAATGTCGAGAGTTCATGAAGCTACCGTGGGAGTTGAAGTTTATATGGACGCTGAGAGGGGCGAACAAACTTGCGGATTTGCTTGGCAAATGTAATTTAGATGATAGGAGTACGGATTTCTTTTGGAAAACTCCACCAACCCCGATCCTTAGCTTGTATAAGGCCGAGTTGGTCTAAGGACCTTTTGTGATTTCATTATCTACAAAAAAAGCACTAATTAAAGAATGATGTTTCTCGATAGTCAACTTAGTCAAATGCTTTGCTAGAGATGTACAATCCATCAACTTACTTAAGGGCAATACAAAACGAGGAACTAAAATAAAATTATGTGGGAACAACTTAAATCTCCAAGAATAAAGCACTCTAACCAATTTCTAGACAATAAAGTCAACAATAGAAGACTATAAGGAATGCAACATAAACAAGAGTAATATACATAATTTGGTATAAGACGGTGTATAATACTATCGGGCCACTTCAATACAAATGGCTCAATTTAAACTAAAAACAAGGAAGAATAGCCAAAAGCCCAACATTGACCCAAAGCCCACCATAACAACTTTAAATACACTATCTCCATGCATTTTCAAGTAAGTCGCTTTTATTTCTCACATTTAAAGTTTAGACGGGTTGTGCATTTGGATCGAATTGAATCAAATCGATAGTAGTATTTGATTTCGATATTGACAAAATAAGAATCGAAACCAGATCAAATTGGACGATCCAATTTGATCCAAAATTATTCCATTTTGATTTGATTCGATCAAATTTTGATCATTTTTCTTTTAATTATTACTTTAGTTTTAAAGAACAAAAGTTATATGAAAATTTTATTTTGCATCAAATATTAGAGAAAATTTGAATTGAACATGATTGTTTATTAGTGTTATATTTAAACTAACCTCGATTAAATTAATAATTAGTATTTCATAGTCTTGTACTTATTTATTATTATGATTTATATCTCAACTTAATTTAATATATTATTTCATATTTATTTAAATTTTAAACATTAAAATAATTACTTGATTCAATTTGATTCTTAAACACTGAAATTTAGGATCAAATCGAAGGGGGGTTCGATCTTAGGACAAAAATTAAAAATCGAATCAAATATTTGATTCGATCCAAAAATTGAATCACTCGATCGAATTTTAACTGATTCGACCGATGCGATCCATTGTGCATAACTTTGGCTTTAGCAACTCAACATACCACTTTTAGCCTGAGCTATGAGGCACTATCACTAGTCACCCTGGTCGAACCTTAGCTCGTTCAATATATTTCCTTTCCGACTTACACATCAGAGTGCCTTTGTTGAACACACCTATGCTTAATTCACATGTGGTTTTTGTTTTTTACGTAGGAGCGTAAAAATAAATGTTTATCCGAATACAACAAAGAGACCAAGATCAGCAAAAGTGGAGTTTCTAGCTCGAATGCCAAGTTAGTCAACAAAAACACCCTGCAACAGTGAAACTGCATGTCAAAACGCACTAATTGCAAAATATACAGAATTAAGCATGCCATGGAGATGTCACTAGCTCATAACCAGGAAGAAGTGACAAAGCGGTAGGTGTCGCCAGCTAATGAGGCCTCGACTCCCCAGTACAACATGGTGGTTCCTCAAACACAAAATAAGACCACATCACTACCTATAACACAAGGAGAGCTGGCTCAGATCGTGGTCACAATCCAAACGACGAATATGCCCAATGCACACTTATGTGGGCTACCATACCGGTGGCTCCCACTAATGTTCAAACAATAGTCAATCAACCAACATTGCCCAAGGATCAACTAGGCACTCATGCCATAAAAGAATGATCAGAGGTCCACCCTTGACTTGGCAAGCCCTATAACCATCAAGTCACCATTTAATTGCAGACGAGGCCGACTCATCGAGGTCGGAGATGGGCAAGAGTAATCATTTATATCTTGTTTCGGATTCTATGTATTACTAGTCATCTTATTATAAACTGGATCTTTGATTAAAAATAATTCCACCGCCAAATCATCCAAGTAGAACCCAATTTTAGCTCTGCTACAACATAAACTACTAAGTTTCAAGATTAGTAGACTTTCCCATACTTATAGGTCACTCTAACTCGAATGGGAGAGGATGGTCAACCAAACAACATTTCACTTTGTATGTTTGCAGAGTAGACCAATTAGTTATTTTAGAAACAAGGGGTCAAATTGGATGATGGCCAGTCACCAGGCCCATGCATTGTATGCATGCAATGCTTGTAACATTGAAGGTAAGTACTCTTCAAGTAGCACTTGTCCACCAAGTCTTTTGGATCCCTCTCTCTATCAATCAATGCACAACATGCATGTGCACATGGTATTCCAGACAGTTGCCACTTCTTGTAACTACACTCCTTTCTCTCCAAGTTCACTGTCACTTGTCCATCAGGTGACTCAATTTCAAATTCATGAAGCCCATTCCAGTGGGCTTTGCATTTCATACCAGCTTCTTTATTGGCCTCCAACAACTTCCTTATATTAGGTCCCACTTTCCCAATCCATTTCTTAGTCATATCCCTCTTAACATAAGTTCTTTTCATCAAAATCAGCCTGATATGTTCCAACATATCAATGATGGGCTTTGGCCTTGCTTCAAGAATCATTGCATTAAAACTTTCACACATATTGTTCAACAACACATCACTCTTGACAGTTGTGTTGAAGAATGCCCTGCTCCAGTTAGCTGCAAGCCTTTTTGTTAACCATGTGAAGGCTTCCAATTTCCTCTTTTTAATTTCATGCATTGTTGATTCAAAAGCTCTCACTGTTGTGGCTCTGGCAGCCTTCCACACCAAACACTTGAGAGGCAACCCTCTATGCAACTGTTTGAAGTTACTATACATGTGCATGACACAAAACCTGTGTGCACTGTAAGGCATATATTTGGCATCAGCAGGTGCCTCTAAATCTCCAAGATTTGTAGCATCTGCTCCAGCCCCTGCATCTGGTATTTCTTCACCCCCAATGGCAAACATACCAACCATTTTATCCTTATTTTTATACTTAATCATATTCACTGCCTCTCTATCATCCATCAAGTAATCAACCTTTTCCACAGAATCAATATCCTTCCCACATGTAACAACAAAAGTAGCACTGGACTTGAAACCAACCTCTTCACCCATGTTCTTTAACTCTAACATGCTCATTTCATCTGGGTTACACCAGTCAAAGTGAGCAATTCTCCCACCAATGTACTTAGTTACTCCATCAATTACCTCTAGTTGACCAAAGTAATGAAATCTAATTGTGTAGTCATTTGAATCAGTGCCTGCAGTATTAAAAGATAGAGTTAAGAAGACATTTTTTCATGTTATACTGGCAATATAGCATTTTTCATATAAACTAACAATGAAAGGGGGACCACTGAGTGTTCTGAAAAATGGTCTAGAAATGGTCCAAAAATGCGACAAGAAACATGATACAATCATTAAAAAAAATGAACTTTTTAACTCTATCATAATGTGTTCCTACAATGTCAGAGGCAAAAGTAGTAATTTTAACAAAAAAAACAACACGACATTCGCACAAAGGACAAATACAGTAAATGAAAAACTAGGGTTTGAAAGTTACCGTAGTTTGGCGTTTTCTTGCCCGACCGTATCTTGTGTGTGCGCAATTCCCAGCCCATTATGATGATTAAACCCTAAAACAAAGTGTTTTTCCCAAAAAACGGGCAAACCCTAGAACCCAAAATTAGGATTAACCACTGTTTTTCCCCAAAATCGGGCAAACCCAAGAGCGTAATGTGATCGCACCTGATGTATTTTAGTGTGATTGTGTAGATTTGTGATGGATTTCGAAGAAATCAAATGAACCCTAATCGCGATTCGGATGAACCCTAATTTTTTGGGGAGTGCATTTTTTCGGACTTAATTTTTGTGATCTGATCCCCCTAACCTAATAGGTGTTTTGCATTTCCCCCCCTGAATCATTCGTTTTTTGTTTTGTATTTCTAATAGGTACAATAATAAAAATGTGTTCTGACCAAAATACCCTCTACCCATTGCACGTGGCCCGCACGTGACCGGTGTTTTCCGGCGAAAATTGGCTAAGAACCACCGTAGGACTAAATCGCACAGACACCCTAAAGGTTAGGGAGCAAAGCGCTAATAAACATAGTTTAAGGACCAAAGCGCAAAACATGCCATAGGTTAGGGGGTTTAATGCTTTTATCCCTTTTAGAAAAATGAAGGACGTTTCTCATCGAAGGAGGTGGAAAACTATTGCTTCGAGAATGGAAGATTATCTTGCTTCGAGAATGGAAGATTATCTTTGACGTTTTTTTTAAGAACGAGCAACTATTTTTAAATATTATAAAAAAAACTAACAACATGTTAAAAAAATAAAATACTAAAACATTTGAACCAAGCATATGAGAGTTACAAAAAATTCAAAAGGGTAAGACAAGAGGAAACCTCCTACAATTCCACCTCTAGTTTACACATAATTCCTTTCCCTCTATTTTTCTTCTTTAACTATGTCATTCCCACCAACTCCAATAATTCCTTGAACAAACATAAGAATTGACTTCTCCTCTCTCTCTCTCTCTCAAGAAAAAAAAAATGTTGATGCTTGTGAACTGCTCCAACTGCCGGACGGCGCTCCAACTGCCCCCGGGCGCCACCGCCATCCGTTGCGCCGTTTGCCAAGCCATCACTCGCGTCGCCCCACACCCTGCCCCCTCCTCGTCCTCGTACAACAACAATCACTACCCTCCTCAGCCACCACCTCAGCAAGCTCCGCCTCCTCATACCCACACGCCGCCGTCACATGGGCGGAAGAAGGCGGTGATCGTGGGGATATCGTATAAAAACTCGAAGAATGAACTCAAAGGGTGCATTAATGATGCCAAGTGCATGAAGTATATGCTCATTAATCGCTTTAAGTTCCCTGAATCATCCATTCTCATGCTCACTGGTAATTAAATCTAATTACTAAATCTAATTCATTCTGTCTTCATTAGATGGATCTGTCTGGTTATATTTTTAGTTGACCGGGTTAAGGTTGACTTGATTTGCCGTTGACTTGCGCTAGTTTGGGTGTTCTGACTTCTGACCAATAACGTCCCTCTCTTTCTTTAAAAAAAAAAAGTATAGTTGGGTAAACTTCGGCTACCACTTTCATATTATATTAGTTTGCTCATATTGATTATTAGTCCATGATTGTTTCACCAAAAAAAATAATAAAAAAAGGTCCATGTTTGGTGCATTTTGGTTTGAGAATGCGAAATTAGAATTGACTTAAATTTAAGTTTGTGAGAGATTAATTAAAGTGCTGAATCTGCGTCACAAATTTGCCATTTCCCCTTAAGTTCTCTAAGTTATTGGTTGATCACATGCAAATATGCAATCATTTTTCGTGGAGGTAAATTGCAGAAACGTCCTTGTGTTATTTCTAATTGTTATATAGTACCCCCATGTAACATGAGTCTGTAATATCACTTTTAATTGTAAAATTGGCAACTACAAGTCTCTAGCCAGTACTCTTAATTTTTCTATCTAAGAAAGTAAGAGGAAAAACAATCTTTTGAAACGTACATGTTTGATGTATAAGAGATTAGCAATATTGTCTAAGTCATGTAATTGTTTTTTTTGAAATATTAACCTGTTCTTAGATATCTACACAAACAAAATATGGTTCTAATTATCTCACATTGTTTTATATATCAAAATATTAAGAAATTAGTGACACATACATGTCTAATATCAGAATTTTTATGTACAAACTTTAGTACTCCACAGTCAACTGAAAAAATAATATTAAGGTGTTATTTAGTAATCTCTAAAATTTATTGGGGTTGTTTGTTAATAAAAATTTTAAAGGGTTATTTGGCCACTAAATAGCGAAGGAATGTTTTTTCAATTTCCGGTTTTTCTTCGAGATAAAATTATTGGCTTTGAGGTATTAACTATATTATGTGAGATTCTTTTGTTGATTTATTTGTAAGTACTTTAGCTAATTAATCATTGATATTGGCTGCCAGAGTGCTGTGCTGTAACTATTTTTATGCATGATTGTCAAAAGGCAAAAGTAGAAGCACATTCCCAGTCCTTCAATGAATATAATGACACCTCACTGGTGTCATGTTTATAAGAATTTAGAGGTCTATTTCAATTGATTGGATCCCCAGTGTTGAATTTGCTGCCTTAACACCAGGGATTATTCATTATTGAAATGACTAACTGAAAAGATTCACAAGAAACTGAAAGGCATCTATTTTTTGAAAATCTTAGTAGGAGAAACTGACTACACTCTGATGTTTCATTTTTTCTAAAGTTATTCCATTTATGACATTCAGCATACCTAAAAAGTCTAATAACTTTTCACCAAAAGAGGAGTCTATTACAAAGTTCAAATACTGTTTCCTTAAATGTGAGCCAAAGAGCATATCTGAATGTTTCAGTGTCAAATTCTGTGAAGAAAATGATGTCCATGTACTGGCAGTACTGCACTCTTTAAGAGTTCTTAAAAAGAGTACTGATGAAAAACTTCTAGCAACCCAACTTATTCTCTAAGTTACATGAGAAGATTCTCGACCATACGTTGATTGGGCTAGGCTGTGATATCATATTGAATTTACTATAGTCCGTAGAACATATATAGTAACGGGAGACACGTAACCTCACCCGATGGTAAGATGGGAACAACGCTAATTTGACATGAAACATCTGAGGCTAAAATGAGACTTGCTCGTAAAAGGGATCTCATAACACTTAGATATTGATATAGAATCAAAAGTGACAATAAGTCCTAAATGTGCCAGCTGAAAGGTCCTAACAGTTTCTTCGACAAAATTTCATGTAAAGAGGTATCCCACATTTATAGTTGCAAAAGCAGTTACCAGCCAACTGTAGTAGATTTTTTGAAGCTTGATCTCAAAATTAATCAGCTTTTGGTCTGTTAATGACATTTATTCGGTCTTCAAGCAATTTGTGACTATGCAAATATTGTCATATATCCTCATCCTAATCTAGATCCTACTGTGGAAGTGTATTTCAGAAGAGGAAACCGATGCTTACAGAATCCCGACAAAACACAAGGATGGCGATTTTTTGGCTTGTCCAAGGTTGTCAGCCGGGTGACTCATTGGTGTTCCATTTCTCTGGTCATGGTTCCCAACAAAGAAACTACACGGGGGACGAAATTGATGGGTACGATGAAACGCTATGCCCTCTGGATTTTGAGACGCAAGGAATGATTATGGACAATGAGATCAACGCAACGCTTGTTAAGCCCCTTACACCTGGGGTCAAGCTTCACGCGATCATAGATGCGTGTCATAGTGGCACAATGCTGGATTTACCTTATCTCTGTAGAATGGACAGGTTTGTGACTTAGCTTGGTCTCGTTACTTCGGTTCAAGCACGATCAAGTGTGCATTAATAACTTTTACTCGTAATTCATGCATGTTATTATTGGAAGAAGAAATTGTTATGTTCTTTCATATCACAAATACACCTATTTATATATAGGAGATTCAACTATACCTACCATCTCCACCATACCTACTATACCACTTCACCTACTACACAACCTACTACACCACTTCACCTACTACACAACCTACTACACCACTTCACCTACTACACATATTCTAACACTCCCCCTCAAGGCGGAGCATAGATATTAGTCATGCCCAACTTATTACAAAGATAATCAATCCGAGCTCCATTTAAAGCTTTTGTGAAAATGTCTCCAAGTTGATCTCCAGTCTTCACATATCCCGTAGAAATCAAATTCTGTTGTATTTTCTCACGGACGAAGTGACAATCGATCTCAATATGTTTGGTTCGTTCGTGAAAAACGGGATTGGAGGCAATGTGAGGTGCCGCTTGGTTATCACACCATAGCTTTGCGGGTAGCGAAGTTTGAAGGCCAACTTCAGTCAGTAGTTGATGAATCCACATTACCTCACAAGTTGATTGAGCCATAGCTCGGTATTCTGATTCAGCACTCGATCGAGACACAACATTTTGTTTCTTGCTTTTCCAAGAAATCAGGTTTCCTCCAAAGAAAACACAATATCCAGTAATAGACTTCCGATCAATTTTGGATCCTGCCCAATCTGCATCTGAGAAGCACTCTAAACGTTTATGATCATGCTTTTTATACAGTATGCCTCGTCCAGGTGCTCCTTTCAAATAGCACAATATTTGTTCCAAAGCTGCCCAATGATGAACTGTTGGAGAAGAACTAAATTGACTTACAGTGCTAACTGAGTATGCAATATCTGGCCGTGTAACTGTAAGATAATTTAGTTTTCCAACCAGTCGCCTGTACCTTTCAGGATCTTCATATAAATCTCCATCCTGAGACAAATGTACATTAGGTAATATCGGGGTACTAGATGGTTTGGCTGTCAATTTTCCTGTTTCAGTTAAGAGATCAAGAACATACTTTCGCTGAGACAAGAAAATGCCTTTCTTACTTCTGATCACCTCAACTCCTAAGAAGTATTTCAATGATCCCAAGTCCTTCGTGTGAAATTGACTCTGAAGAAAAGTCTTCAGGGATGTTATTCCTTGAGCATCATTCCCTGTAATAATAATATCATCCACGTAGACAACAAGAAGGATGATGCCAACCGAAGAGTGCCGATAAAATACGGAATGACCTGACTTACTCTTTTTCATACCAAAACTTTCAATCTCTTGACTAAATTTACCGAACCAAGCACGAGGACTCTGTTTCAATCCATATAAAGCTTTACGAAGATAACAGACTTTCCCATGCTCCCCCTAAGCAACAAAACCAGGTGGTTGCTCAATATACACTTCTTCTTGTAAGTCCCCATGAAGAAAAACATTCTTCACGTCAAGCTGATATAATGGCCAATCATGAGTAGTTGCCAAAGAGATAAATAGACGAACAGAGGTCAACTTAGCCACATGAGAGAATGTATCAGAATAATCTATCCCATAAATTTGAGCATATCCTTTAGCAATAAGACGCGCTTTTAGTCGAGCAACAGAGCCATCCGGATTAACTTTAACAGCAAAAACCCATTTGCACCCAATAGCATGCTTTCCTGCAGGTAAAGTCACTAAATCCCAAGTACCATTAGCATCTAAAGCATTCATCTCCTCTATCATAGCGTCACGCCAGCCAGGATGTGACAATGTTTCATTAGTTGTTTTAGGAAGTGAGATGCTATCAAGGGAAGCAATAAATGAACAGGAAGGGGAAGATAAATGCGTATATGAGACAAATGATGAAATGGGGTAGGTGCATTGGCGTTTACCTTTGCGAACAGCTATAGGGAGCTCAAGGTCACTACCTGACGGATCCGATGAAGAAGAAGCTACTGGATCAGGACATGCAACAAGAGGACGCGGACGTCTGGTATACACATGATGAATTGGTGGTATGGGTGACTTCACATTATGTGTTTGATATGTGATGTGATAAGCCAACAAATCACCTGTCTCCCCCTGACTAGTATCACGATTAGAGGTGGTAGTGAAAAATGGTAAATGTTCAGCAAATGCAACATCAGCAGACACAAGAAATTTGTTAAGGTGAGGACAATAACACAAGTACCCTTTTTGTAAACGAGAATAGCCTAAAAAGACACATTTAATCGACTTGGGGTCTAACTTTGTTACATTTGGTCGAATATCCCGAGCAAAACATGTGCTACCGAATATACGTGGTTCGATAGGAAATAAGGCCTTAGTGGGAAATAAGGTGCTATAAGGAATTGAGCCCTGAAGAACCGAGGAAGGCATCCTGTTAATTAGAAAACAAGCTGTTAAGACAGCCTCAACCCAAAAATATTTCGGTACCTGCTTTTGGAATAGAAGTGCTCTGGCTGTTTCAAGAAGGTGCCGATTTTTTCGTTCAACAACACCATTTTGAGGAGGTGTGTCTGCACAAGATGATTGATGAAGAATGCCATGTTGTGCCATATAAGATGTAAAAGAGTTTGAAAAATATTCCTTGGCATTATCACTTCGAAGGACCTTCACCGATGTATGAAATTGATTTTGAATTTCGGCACAAAATGTAGTAAAATGAGAGAACACCTCTGAACGATTTTTCATTAGATATAACCACGTCATTCGGGAAAATTCATCAACAAAAGTAACAAAGTATCTGAAACCAGATTTTGACTCAACCGGACAAGGACCCCAAACATCTGAATGTACCAACTCAAAGGGAGCAGAAGCTCGTTTATTGACTCGAGGAACATAGGACTGACGATGGTGTTTGGCAAACTGACACGACTCACAATCTAAGGACGACACGCTTTGAAATTGAGGATAAAGTTTCTTTAACACTGAAAGAGATGGATGACCTAGTTGACAATGAACTTCAAAAGGTGTGGCAACAACGGAACAAGCAATGGGCCTGGGTAATGGTTGAGTAGAATCCAGAATGTACATGCCGCCTGAAACATGTCCTTTACCAATAATCTGCTTCGTCAAGAGATCCTGAAAGAGACAATAATCAGGAAAAAATAAGGCGCAACAATTCAAAGCACGAGTAATTTGACTCACAGAGACCAAATTAAAAGAAAAATTAGGAAGACTTAAAACAGAAGAAAGTGGGAGAGATGGAATAGGGTGAACAGTGCCAGATCCTAAGACATGTGAAGAAGAGCCATCTGCTAAAGTGACATAAGAGGGAGAAGTGTGGGGTCGAAAAGTAGTGAAAACATTAGGGTTACCTGTCATATGGTCAGTAGCCCCTGTATCAATGACCCATTTGTATGTGGATGAAAGCAAACACGTATTCGGGTTACCTGACTCTGCGATGGCTGTGATAGGATGAGAAGAATGCTTTGTTGCTTCTTGGTACTGAAGGTACTTAGCAAACTCATCGGCAGAGACTGTTAGGACTTGGCCAGAAGGTGAATCCTGGGATGCAGAAGCAATATTGGCCGAGTGAGAATAGGACCTAAGATGCCGAGATGTAGGCCAATAACTTTGATGAGGAGGCTGAGGCGGTGCCTGATAATTTGGATAACTCTGATAGGGAGTTGAGGACCCCTGTAAGCCTTGTTTGCTCAAATGTTTTCGACAATTTTGCTTTGTATGACCCCGTTTATGACAGTAATTACATTCAATTCCCCCTGATGTGTAGTTTTGGAGATTGGCCCTATTCGGATCAGTTGGTGGAGATGCAACTGATACATTGTTGCGAGAGACAAGTGCACTTGATGGATGAGTAGCAGAATCCATTACAGAACTGGAATTTGTTCGAAGTACACGTGCAAACACCTCGTTTAAAGAGGAGATATGTGTGCTCGAAAGAATTTGGGACTTAGCAATGTCAAACTGAGGACCCAATCCTGCCAGAAAACTCATTACAACCATGGTTTCCCGCTGGGATTGCTGTACTTTAATGTCGACACTAATGGTAGCAAAACATTTAATTCTTCATAAATTTTGCGAAAGTGCATAAAGTAAGTCTGAAGGGAGTGACTACTTTGATCAGGGCGATAAAACTCTTTGCAGGCATCATAAATGCGAGAGATATTGCCTTTTCCAGAGTACAAGAAATCAAGATAGTCGATCAAATCTTTAACGTACTCACAATGATTAATAAGGCTAACAACCTCCGTGGCGATGGAATTTCGTATCTGCAAGAATAATCGGGCATCATCTTTTAAGCATTCCTTTCGAGTTTCATCTGCGGGGGGGTCATCAGTGAGGTGATCTTCCTTCGAAATACTGCGTAAATATATGCGGATCGTCTTTCCCCATTCGAGATAATTAACTCCCGTAAGTTTATGCTCCGTGATACGGGACATAACGGGAACCACATCAGTCATGACAAGAGTTTGTTTGTCTGGTTTGGGTGTATCTTCACTCATTTTTTTTTAATGCAAACACGGATGGACTGTAATATAAAAAATATTTGCAAGGGCAAAACTGCAAATATTAATAGATGAGAACCCAATAGGAATATTTAAGGATTGAGGGACTAAAAGGCAAAAAAAAGAATTATAACCTCACCCCCTCGTGAATTAGCAGACAGAACAATCCAAAAGCTAGGGTTGGCCAGCGTCGGCGGGAGAACAGTAGCGGCGGCGGTAGATAGCGGGTGCGGCGCCGGGAGAGAGCAGCAGCGGCTGCGTAGTGTCGGCGAGAGAGAGAGAGAGCAGCGGATGCGGTATCGGTGGAGAGAGAGAGCGACGGAGGCTGAGGAGAGAGCCGCGACGGCGGTGGAGAGAGCAGCGACGGCGGCGGAGTGAGCAGCGGCGGAGATGGTGCAAGCGTTTCGTCAATCGTCAATCGAAACAGATCTCCGGCCGACGATGTGAAGCCATGATTTTTGGAACCGATCACCTGCGAGTATGAGCCGGAATTACTATCGGAGCACCGACGATTTGACGCCGGATTTGGTGGTTGCGGAAGCGGATTGAGTCGGCAACCAGAAAAGGAGAAAAAAAATAAACCGAAGGATCGTTGCTCTGATACCATGTTATTATTGGAAGAAGAAATTGTTATGTTCTTTCATATCACAAATACACCTATTTATATACAGGAGATTCAACTATACCTACCATCTCCACTATACCTACTACACCACTTCACCTACTACACAACCTACTACACCACTTCACCTACTACACATATTCTAACAATGCAGAAACGGGCGTTACGTATGGGAGGACCACCGCCCTAAAACGGGCACATGGAAAGGCACTAGCGGAGGAGAAACGATATCCTTTAGTGGATGTGACGACAATCAAACCTCTGCTGATACATCGGTAAGTTCCACGAAATCCTCTTAACAACTTATCGAAAATCTCAACCTCAAGAAAGGGCAAAAACTAACGCAAATGAACTCCAAACAGGCGCTGTCTAAGGTGACTTCAACAGGGGCGATGACGTTTGCGTTCATTCAAGCGATGGAAAAGGGACAAAGAGCGACTTATAGAAGTATATTAAACGCAATGAGGTCGCAAGACTGACAATAGTATGGGATTGGGAGGGGGAGGGGGTGCTGTCACAACAATACTTACAATGCTTTTAACAGGGGGAAGTGGTGGTATTGGACTTAAACAGGTACATAAAGTTCACAATTTGGAATTCTTTTTAGGCAATTTCAGTTAGTTGGACTAAAAATGTGAACTAAAACGAAGATCATGTGACATAAGCACGTGAATTCTCCGTCTCCATTCTTTCTCTGCTCATAAAAAACACGGGATTTAGCAGCTAACTATTGTTTTGTTTTTGTTTCATTCTACAGGAACCACATCTTAGTTCGAATGAACCATTTGATATCTATACAAAGCAATTTTCTCTCTGAACTCTAAGCTAAGGGAGGCGTTGGAACAAAATTATTTGGTCAAAATTTTGGTTTCGAGCTAATGCAATTTTTGGTTTCTGTAAGTCTTGATTTTTCCGCATGTGTTGTAACTGAACTGTGGTGAAAAAACATGGTATTCGAATCATATTGTGTACATATACTGATTATTTTAAGGGATTGGAATGTAACATTATGTTTTATTTCCTCAATTTTGATTTTTGAACCTACAATTACAGTAAGCTATATTTTTAGAGATGCGATTGGGCATATCGTGAATGAAAGGCTCACAGATAAGGCGGATTTGGTAGAGAATGACGTGCACAAATCGAGAATTGGTCATACCTACAAAAACTTGCTTATAGAGAGCGAATTGGCGACTCGTTTATAATAAGCGAACTGGCGATTTGAATACGCGTGCAATACTTTAGAACACACTAAGTTTTGAGAAAAGTGCAAAACTAGACCCAATCTATAGGCTTTTTTGCAGAACTATACCCAACGTTTGAAAAGTTGCAAAACTATACCCAACCTTTACATTATGTTCGAAACTAGTCCTAACGTTTAAAAAACGTCATATTTCGACGTCGACATCATATTCCATTTTGGTCGAGGGTAATGTAGACATTTCACAAATATATACATAAAAAATATTAAATTTAAAGTATATCATTTATTTATTATTAACATAAAATAAAAACTCTTCTTAAAAAACAAAACAAAATTAAAATGACCCGTCTTCCTCCCCCCCCCCCCCCAAATCCCCAACCGTTAGGTAACGTCGGGCTTTCGAGACGACGGTGTTGGAAGATTCGAGATCTGGAAACGACATTGTCGATGAATCGAGAATCGGCGCATTTTTCGGCGAACTCTTAACTCCGACGAGTCCAATTAATCCGATTTCCTCCATTTTTTCCGGTGAACTCGTAACTCCGGCGAGCCCCACAGATATGTTTCCCTTTCGAATCAAACTGTGATGAATTTTTGAATCTAACTTTGATTAACCCGTTACTCTAACATAAGGAATTGAACATGACAACTGTGATGATTTTTTTCTATTTCTTTTTCTTTTTAGGTTAATTCTTATAACAGTGGTGGTGATGAACAATGATGGTGATGATGTTTACCGATGGTGATGGTGACGATGATTGTACGCCGGGGATGGATGGTGGGGGGGGGGGGGGGGTGGATTATTATATATCTCCTTTAGATTATATTGTTGAAACTCCTTACCGAGCTTCTACCTCTCAAATAAGAGAACAATCCAGATTATAAATCAGTTATTAATGATCAAATTGAGAAAATGAAGTGGGCTGATAGACCTACTCAGAGATTATACTATTATAGGAGACCTTCTCCTATGGACACTCTTCATGAAGAAAGAGAGTTCGTAGATAATAATTCATATAATGGTAAGAGCATTTACGAATGGAATATTGATGGTAATACCGATAAAACAAATTTATGATGTTGCTCATAGAATGTTGATGTATTCTACCATTTGTAAACAAAATAATAATACTGATAAATCAGTAGCTAATATGATCATTGCTGGTTTTACTGGTCAACTAAAAGGTTGGTGGGATAACTATTTGTCCTCAGAAGCCAGAAGTAATATTCTTAATACAGTAAAAATTGAAAATAATGTCCAGTATGAAAATGCTGTTTACAATCTTATTGTGACCATTATAGAACATTTCACTAGAAGATATGCGGATAATAGTGAAACTATTCGTACTCTCTTGCAGAATTTAAGATGCAAAACATTAACCGATTTTAGATGGTATAAAGATACTTTTTTAAGTCGTGTAATGGAACTTCCTGAGTGCAATAGCTCTCATTGGAAATCAAAATTTGTTGATGGTCTTCCCAGCTTATTTGCCGAAAGAATTCGTAGAAATTTAAGGAAAGATCATAGTTCTGTTCCTTATGATAATTATACTTATGGTAACTTGATAGGCACTTGTATACAAGAAGGATTGGCATTATGCAATGACATAAAGTTAAATCAACAAATTAAAAGACAAAACCTTATAGAAAGAAAACAACTAGGTCAATTTTGTGACCAGTTTGGTATTGATACACCTAGAATTAATAAGCCAACCACTTCTAATAAAAAATGGCATAAAAGGGATGGTACAGAAAGACCTTATAGGAAAAAGAAAGTTTCTGCTAGACAAATACAGAAACATGTGGAAAGAAAAGTTCAGCGGGAAACTAGAAAGAAAGATAAAAGGAATCTTATTGTCTGTCATAAGTGTGGAAAAATTGGCCACTATGCTCGAAATTGTTGGGTAAAAAAGAAATTAAACAGTCTTGATATTGATGAAGGATTAAAAGAATCCTTATCGAAGCTTTTGTTAAATTCTGACAAAGAGGAAACTTCAGATGAAGATTCTAGTCTGGAAGATAATATCAATGCAGAACTAAATCAAGAAGAGTTTACTTCTTCTGAAACTGAGGAATGTGATACATGTCCTCTTGGTCTTTCTTGCGACAAAAAGTCTCCGGAAGAAAATGATGAGTTTTATAAACTCCTATCTCAATTTCAACAGGCCAATATTAATGTCTTGACAGATAATACTCTGTTTGAATTCCTTAAAAAGGTAAAAGACAAAGACCTTAGATCTAAATTGATAGATCAATTTGCTCTTGATGAGCCAGAAACTTCTGGAACAAAAAATCAAACTCCGAATAACTTATCAGAAGAACCAATGGTTCCATATGGGCCATACTCTATGTCTGAAGTTCATAAACTTATCAAAGACAGAAAAGTGGGAAAAACTCCTGCATCTGCTATTGATTTGCAGAATGAGATTGATAATCTTAAAGAAGAAATTAAAAATCTCAAACGCAACACCAGAACTCTTGATCTAAGAGTCTCTAAATTGGAAGATAATACTTCTTCTAAAGAAGAAAATAATACTTCTTCTCATAATGAAATAAAGGATTTTAAAGTCAATATTTCCAATGAAGACGAATATTATTTGTCTGTTATGGAAATAATTAAGTCTCAAAAATGGCATACTGAAACAACATTAATGATTGATAATTATTTTACAAAACCTTTTGATGTTCTACTTGATAGTGGAGCTGTTTTAAATGTCATCCGTGAAGGTTTAATACCAACATGCTATTTTCAGAAAACAACTCATGCATTATCTCATGCAGGAGGAAAACCTTTACAAATTGAATATAAACTTTCTAGAGCTTATATTTGTAATAATAATACATGTATTCCTACAAGCTTTTTGCTCGCTAAGAATATCACCAACCAAATGGTTTTAGGAACTCCTTTCCTTACCAAGTTATTTCCGCTTGGAATTACCTTCGAAGGGTTAACAGGCTCATATGAAGGGCATAAAATTTTCTTTAAATTTAAAAATAAACCTTATACCAGAATCTTACATGAAATGTTTGATTCTATCTTCCATAAAGAAAGACAATTAAATTTTTTAAAATTTGAAATTGTTTCTCTTAATATTGAGCATGATCTTCAAAATACTAGATTACAGGGAAAAATTAAAATATTAATAAGTGATTTTTCTATTACTATATGTAATGATCACCCTAATGCATTTTGGGATAGAAAGAAGCATATTGTTTCCCTTCCTTATGAAGAAAATTTTGATGAAACTCAAATTAAAACTAAGGCAAGGCCATGCCAAATGAATAAAGAACATTTGGAACTTTGTAAAAAGGAAATTGCCTCGTTACTACAGAAAAAGCTTATAAGCCCCTCTAATTCACCTTGGTCTTGTACGACCTTTTATGTTAATAAACATTCAGAGCAAGAACGTGGTGTTCCCCGTCTTGTTATTAATTATAAACCCCTTAATAAGGCTTTGAAATGGATTAGACATCCTATTCCTAATAAAAATGATTTATTAGATAGATTACATGATTCTATCATATTTTCCAAGTTTGATTTAAAATCAGGATATTGACAGATTCAAATTAACAAAGAAGATCGATATAAAACTGCCTTTAATGTTCCAATAGGACATTATGAATGGCATGTTATGCCATTTGGTCTGAAGAATGCACCTTCTGAATTTCAACAGATTATGAATGATATTTTTACTCCTTATAGTGAGTTCATAATTGTCTATATAGATGACATTTTAGTTTTTTTCTAAATCAATAGAAATACACTTTAAACATTTGCATATCTTTAAACAAATTATAATAAAAAATGGTCTATTTATATCTAAACCCAAAATGTCTCTTTTTCAATCAAAAGTTAGATTTCTTGGACATTTTATTGAAAAAGGGAGTATTATACATATTAATAGAAGCATTTAATTTGCAGATAAATTTCCCGATGAAATTCGTGAAAAAACTCAATTACAAAGATTTTTAGGGAGTCTAAATTATATTTCTCCTTATTATAAAAATCTTACCCAAGATACTTCTATTTTATATGAAAGATTAAAAAAGAAACCATGCTCATGGACAGAACAACATACTAATGTTGTTCGAAAAATTAAAGAAAAAGTGAAATCTTTGCCCTGCTTAATGTTAAGCAATCCTTACTGGAAAAATGTTATTGATACTGATAGTTCTGAAATTGGTTATGGGGGAATTTTGAAACAAATCAACCCCAACACTAAGCAAAAAATTCTTGTTAGATTCTATTCTGGAAAATGGAATAATGCTCAAAAGAATTACCCTACAGTTGCAAAAGAAATCTTAGCAATTGTTAAATGTGTTTTAGAATTTCAAGATGATTTATACAATCAACACTTTATAATTCACACTTTATAATTCAGACTGATTAAACTCCAGATAAATTAGCTATTAATATTCCGCATTTGCCCTTGGCGATAAGTTAATTTGCTGTGAGCACCGAACCTTCCATGGTCTCAAACATCAAATCTATAGGCATCTCGTAATATTTCCTTATGATAATTGAATTTAATTTGCACGTACGGCTAAACCAATCAGCAGCCAATAGTAGATTCCTAGTTTGGTTAAGATACAACAATGCTCTGATTTTAGTTTCCTAGTTATATATATCTTCTATTCCTATTATTAGTTACCTATTATTATAAGTTTCCTAATTAGGATACAATTATGCGTATATATATCTCTCTATATAAGGACGACCCTTATGTACAAAATAATATTCATCAAACAAAATCTACTTCAAGTTGATTGTAAGCTTTTCATATTCTCTGTTCTCTCTATAGGCTTTCCAATACTCTAAAAGATAACACAATGTCGTCTGAAGAATCCGCTCCAACAAAGATGATTGTGTTGAAGAGTTCCGATGGGCAACTTTTTGAGGTAGAGCAGGCAGTGGTGGTCCAATCGGAGACCATTAAGCACTCGCTCGCGGATGATTGTACTGACACCAACGTCCCAATTCACAACGTCGACTCGAAGATCCTGGCCAAGGTTATTGAGTACTGCAAGCGCCACGTGGAAGTCAACAATGCCGCGGAAGATGCTGATAACAAGAATGATCTGGGTTTGAAGGAGTTTGATGCAGAGTTTGTGAACGTTGATCATAGCATTCTGTATGACCTACTATTGGCGGCCAACTACTTGGACATCAAAAGCCTGCTTGACTTAGTATGTCAAAAGGTTGCTGCCATGATAAAAGGTAAGACCCCGGAAGAAATCCGAAGGACTTTTAATATAAAGAATTGTTGGGTGCTTAGGAATATATTAGGAATAAGATAAATCATTTGGGGCTAGATTAGAATATTGCATTATTGGAGGACAGGATTTGCAATTACAATAATGCAATATCATTTAGTTTACCTAGCTCACGGCTCTCTTCTCTCCTTAATTATGCTCCTTTTTTGTTTTTGCTGTCGTCAACGATGCTTCTTCCTCCGTCTTGCTTTTGTCGTCTTGGTCGACAAGAATGACTTCACGCCCGAGGAAGAAGCAGAGATTCGCAGAGAGAACAAATGGGCGTTCGAGTGATATGCTACCGATACTGCTACAACGCTAGCATAATAACAATTTTTAATACATTATAGCAATTCTTTCTTAAAAAAAAAAACGACTACTGAATTGAATGTAGTGAAGCTAGAAATAATATGAGCATGATTGAATAAGGATATTGTCTAAAATACAGAGATGGGTTATTATTTACTAATTTTCTATGGTTTATTTGCAAATAAAAAAAAATGAGTATCTACTAATTTAAAATTAACACTACAATAACTTTTGCAATTTACCAAAACCATTGATAGAAAGATTAATTAACTTTTGCCTCACACATCAAGATAAAATTGGGAAGTTTTGGTATTATAGGAATCTATAAGAGTGAGGTTAACCCAACTTGCTCTGGAATAAATTAGTAATAAAACAGGACAATCATGTGAGGATATTATTTTCCATTATGAAATAGACCATGTCACCTCAGTTTCAAAGGCTAGCTGAGTCTCTGGTTATTCATATTGAATATGAATGAACCATGATTGAGTCTAAACAACCAAAGCAGCTACGTACACTGTTCAATCCAGTTTAAAACACCCTAAAAGGATTTTATAGCATCAACCAAACGAGCCATTAATCTCTATATCACAAGACAAAAATAAATTATCAGATACGGGGACGTAGTGTCAAAATTGTCACAAGCTTCCCTCGAACTTTAGCATGAGTTAAGGAGATTCAGTTAGTATAAGGTTAGAAATGCTATAATCATCCCAGTTCATGTAAGGAAGACTTGGTGACGTGGGAGATCGACTACATGAAAGTGAATGGTACTTCAGATCTCCAAACATCTCCTCCTTTGGCATCTCGGAAGACTTCAGTTCACTTTCAAGCTGATAACCAAACGTAAAGCTATATCAAAATTTCATACAAGTATTTTACATAATTAGATGAAAAAAGAACACGAAAGCTACCTTCATCGACGATTCTCGAAGTCCCCTTGTCGCAGATGATAGCACATGAATATCTGACAGGAAAAAAGTGGAAACAAGATTAACTAGAAATCACTCAACAATCAGAGAAAATCATTGGTGAGTTATATCAATTGAAGTTTCTTAGTGTTTACTATTACCATTTCTTAGTTCAACTGACTTCAGAAAATAGTCCATGTCCACATACTTTATCTACGCTTTATCTACGCTTTAATGCACTCCTGCTGATTGTGAACGAATCTCTCATCCACTATAGATAAAGAATCTTTTTTCTATGCAACATTAACCAACTTTCCACCTATCCTTGACACTGGCTTGACCGTGTTGGCAAGGTCATCGAGAGCCTTCCTACCATCAACTTTTCCTTTTTGGGGTGCATTACACGAGTCTTTATTTTTTATTAAGATAACAATTGTGAAACTTGCTTTCTTTGTTGGGTGAAGCGCATAAGCTTTTCTTGAGTTCGATATGTCATTCAGATTCTTCCCACCAAGCCCTCATTTCTTAGCCGACTTAACTGTACCAGCCTTTCGCACAACAAGATCACCTACGTAAAAAACGATCAATGAGCCCAAAATCTTTACAATAAGCTCAAATTTTTGAGGATTTTATCTAGTTACCATTGTAGAGGATATTTAAGGTTTGATGTTGGATGATACGGCGAGCTGACGCTGCTCGCTAGTTATTTCTTATTCGAGTAAAGCTTACTGCTATCTGTAATAGCATTACAGAGCAACATGGAATTAGAGATCAAAACATAATGTAAGCAACAAAAAAAAAGGTCTACTACAATATGATGATTTAACCAAAGTTTCTTTAACTTCATTCTTGCATGTTTCTTTAACTTCATTCTTACATGGATATAAACCACATACAAAATAAGGATCAGTAACTATGACAATGTTTTAAGTACCAATATGAAACGATCCAAAGAATATATCACAAAGCAAGCAATTCAGAGTTGCAACCCATCCATAGAGCAAAAATCCACCAACTAATTTATTCTCCTAGTCATTTCTTTATCAAGAAAAAGGAAATATTGATATGCTGAAATTGAAAAACTCTAGAATCATAACCAAGAGCCTTGTAAATCAATGAATCGCCTATTAAACAAAATAAAGTTTGAAAGTGCGAATTATTTGGTCAATGTTATCACAACATTGAAGCTTCAATGTTAGCTTAACATTGAGCTAGTGAAATGTTAGGATAACACTGAACACTGTAACACTTAAACAATCTTGATTTTAATCATGATAATATTTGTTTTGCCTTTATTAGCCTATTAATCTAGTTCCACATTTGTAGATGTCTTTGAATATTCCAGATTTAACTTAACATAAGTTAAAGCACGAAGTTTTCACATTCAGTTATTTCCTTAAATAGCCGAACGCGTTTCAAAGAAATAAACAAGTTGTAGTCCTGATGCAACAAGGAAACGTTCCAAGGATGATCTCCTCATTGAAGATGGCGTCTTTCCTAATTAGAACTCGATCTGGTTAAAGGAACATTATTCGAGAAGGAGTCCAAGAGCAAAGAAGTATAGCTCAACAAAGAAGATTGAAGAGATACCAAACCGTGTACAACATACCTTAAAGATCAAGTTTCAAGATTATATATAAATGTGTGGAGTGCATAAAGACAAGAACAAGACAAGGGAGCTAACTAATCCACAAAGATTAGATCTATTATTGTTAAATTTTTGTCTTGCTTTTCCGAGGTTTGAGATTAACGAGTTAAGTCTAAGTTTTAGAGTCAAGGAGTTGATTTTTTTTTGCTCAGTTGATTAGTTCAAACAACTTGAGAGTGAGGAGCTTGAGGGTTGAGAGAATGACTTTGTTAAAATCATTTTTTGTAATAATGATTATTTTGCCTAAGGCTTGAAAGATTATATTTATATAATCTTCTTAAAATTTACTTATTTTGTTCTTTTTATTTTCGCTATAATTTATATTCAGTGATCAGTGTTAAGGTAACATTGATAGCTCAGTGTTGGCTTAACATCGTACAAAAACGTATCAATCCCGATCCAACAATCTCAAAACTAAAGAATTGAAAGACAATTTACCCTAAACCCGAAGGCTTTAACAATTAGCGGATACGTCACCTCTTTCTTGACCAAAGAAGGGCCCAAAATCAAACAAACATTATTGTATCTTCAATGTGCAAAATCAAAATTAACAAACACACACATACACTCAATTGAGAAATAAAACAAGAGATAATATCATAACACAAAAGGATCAAACTTTACCCATAATCGACATGAATTTCACACACACAAGTACACATTTATGGCGATTTAGGATAGAATACATACAAAGTTTGAATCTTTATGATTTTTTTTCAAATCCCTTGAAGAACTTGTCGATAATTACGTGAAAATTTCGTGCTTTGGTTTTTCTCTTTTTTGCTTTCAACTTTTATAACGGCCAGAACGAACCCATGATTTCTTTGGACCTTGAGCTACAATATATATATATATATATATTAAAATATATACAATATAATGAAAAATATTTACCATTTGGTAGAAAATGATAAAAATTACATGTTAAACAAAGATCTTCCCAAAGTTAAGTTATACAATTATATGAAAAATAAAATTGATCAATAGCACTTGAAACAAGCTATTAGGAATATACATGTTTCTCCTTTAATCAAAATATTTGTTTATCTATAGAACTCTAAAAAGAAAAGTTTAATAGACCTTTAATAATCTTACCTTAAAGCCCCAACAAAATAATAAGTTGAGTTTGAATGCACAAGACTATTATCTACTATAAAATGAAATAAAATAAAATATGTTATACTCATTGTATATAATAATATAATTTAGTACAACATGTTAAATATCTCAATAATTGATTTTGAAGGTTTGAGAGAAAGATGCGTATTTTTTCAAGTGTAAATGAATTTAAAGATGGAAGTTATTTAGAGATGGATCGAGATTATTTAGAGATATTAATTTTATTAGTTATTTGGGCTCCTTAAGTAAAAATTTAATAGGAGAATTAACTGTAGCTGCCATGTTTTGAACCCATGACCTATGAAATGTAATGGTAGCGCTATTACTGTTGTACCATGACCACAATTTGTCAGATCCTTGTCGAGCGGAACGTCAAGCCTTGAGGGGTCAAGCATTGACAAGAATACTTAATGTGATCGAATGGACTGCCGGAGGCAGAGGCGAGCTGGGAGACCGATAACGAGTTATGACAGTCTTTGGAAGAGGTTCAAGCGTTTTGGAGTTTCACGTCACCTATTTCAGTGGGTGAGGATTTCACGAGCGACCACACTTCCGCCTTATCCGGTGAGCAGGGGCACGTGTCATCCAACCAACAGCGCGCGCCACATGCAAGCAGGCCAAACGATGCGCGTCAAGCTTGCACAAACGCCATGTACTTTGGCTGACTAGTCCAACAAAGGAAATTCTAGGGCCGCTCTAGAATTTTTCCAATCATGCTCTATCACTTAAATATCATAACTCTAGATTCTTCCTTGTATATCAAAATGCTATAATTCTCTAGAGTGTGGCGAGCTCAATTTATTGTACGAAGAGTGTAGAACATTTTTTTAGTATTTAGAGCCGTTAGATTAGATTGACATGGGTTGTTCATTGAGCTCAACTCCTTGTATATATAACCCATGACTTTTACTTTTTTAGTCATCAAATGAAACTTTTCAACTCGCTTGCATAGCTTTGAACAATATTTTTGTCTCTTTCTCTCCCTAAATTTCTCTCGCTTTAATATCTCCATAGTTTTAAAGTTAGGCTGATACCGGGACACTTAATAAGTGGCACGTCTTAGCTTTTCATGAGAAAAAAGGTCTAAGTCTGTGTCACATGATATCGTCGTGGTTTTTACTTTTTTGATTTTATAAATACTAATTACATTGGGGTCAAAAATTGACCCAGAACTGGAGCTCACACTAGCCCTCAAAGTGGAGTAGAATGGGTTTTTGTAATTAGGATAATTTTTTGATGTAAAAAGTAAATAAAAATAAGGCGGATGTAGGCGACAAGGATCAAACTTCCTTTTTCGCTTATGCAATATCCGTGTAATGTGTTGTTATTTACTAAACAAGTGTTCTTAATTCCTATTGGGCAACAAAATTTCTGTTGTTGACGTGTGTCTACCGAGGCCCAATTACTACCTTTGAGCTTGGAACATGCGCTGCACAAAATGAGCATGAACTAATATTCTTAGTTTATGTCATATGAAAATGTCACAAATGATTATAATATGATATAATTGCATACTTATGCTGTTTGATAGCACAATTCGTTATTATAAGTCTATAATTTGTTTTTGCTTGAATTGTTATATATACACATCGCACAAAGGGTGGATTGGAGTTTTTATGTAGTACGTAGTCGTCGAATTTTTTTATAAGGCCGAGTAATTAGATTTTACCAAAGCGAAATGTATACCAAGTTATTTCATATGGTTCGATTTAAATCGATACAAACTTAATTTATACGAGTCGGTTCGATTACTACTTTGCTTTTTCAAACAATGTGAATCTCAAGGGTGGCTTTAACTACTCTTATGGTCGGCACGACCACACAAATCTTCGTTACAAACAACAAATTCAGAGAATGTAACATGAACGTGATTTATGAATAACAAAAGCACTAATTAAAGATATTGAGTGAGGATTTGGGGAGCAGCAAAAGAAAAAAAAATGGACCGAAAGAGGCGAAGTGGTGCAAACTAGATTCCGGGTGGGTGCAGCTCAACACAGATGGAAGCGTCAAGTGCGAGAGCATTAGCGGTATAACATCAGGTGTGACGAGAGACTCGAATGGCGCATGGTTATGGGGCTTTAGGACTTAAGTTTTAACGCAAATGGTTGACGAGGTAGAGTTGATGACTATCAAGAAAGGACTCACACTTTTTTGGGAACGTCGCTACCCCAAAATCTTGGTGGAGACCAATTCATTAAGCGCTTACCACAACCTCACGAATGAGCACGCAACGCAAGACCACGTGACATACCTCATTCGAGATTGTCGAGAGTTCATGAAGCTGCCGTGGGAATTAAAGTTTGTATGGACGCGGAGAGGGGCGAACAAACTTGCGAATTTGCTTGGCAAATGTATTTTAGATGATAGGAGTACGGATTTCTTTTGAGAAACTCCACCAACCCCGATCCTTAGCTTGTATAAGGCCGAGTTGGTCTAAGGACCGTTGTGATTTCATTATCTAAAAAAAACACTAATTAAAGAATGATGTTTCTCGATAGTCAACTTAGTCCAATGCTTTGCTAAAGATGTACAATCCATCAACTTACTTAAGGGCAATACACAACGAGGAACTAAAATAAAATTATACGGGAACAACTTAAATCTATAAGAATAAATCACTCTAACCAATTTCTAAACAATAAAGTGAGCAATAGAAGACTATAAGGAATGCAACATAAACAAGAGTAATGTATATAATTTGGTATAAGACGGTGTATAATACTATTGGGCCATTTCAATACAAATGGCTCAATTTAAACTAAAAATAAGGAAGAATAGCCAAAAGCCCAACATTGACCCAAAGCCCACCATAACAACTTTAAATACACTATCGCCATGCATTTTCAAGTAAGTCACATTTATTTCTCACATTTAAAGTTTAGACGGGTTGTGCATTTGGATCGAATCGAATCAAATCGATACTAGTATTTGATTTCGATATTGGCAAAATAAGAAGCGAAACCAGCTCAAATTGGACGATCCAATTCGATCCAAAATTATTCCGTTTTGATTTGATTCGATCAAATTTTGATCATTTTTCTTTTAATTATTACTTTAGTTTTAAAGAACAAAAGTTATATGAAATTTTTATTTTGCATCAAATATTAGAGAAAAATTGAATTGAACATGATTGTTTACTAGTGTTATATTTAAACTAACCTCGATTAAATTAATAATTAGTATTTCATAGTCTTGTACTTATTTATTATTATGATTTATATCTCAACTTAATTTAATATATTATTACATATTATTTAAATTTTAAACATTAAAATAATTAATTGATTCAATTTGATTCTTAAACATTGAAATTTAGGATCAAATCGAAGAGGGGGTTCGATCTTAGGACAAAAATTAAAAATCGAATCAAATATTTGATTCGATCCAAAAATCGAATCATTCGACCGATGTGATCCATTGTGCACAACTTTGGCTTTAGCAACTCAACATACCACTTTTAGCCTGAGCTATGAGGCACTATCACTAGTCACCATAGTCGAACATTAGCTCGTTCAATATATTCCCTTTCCGACTTACACATTAGAGTGCCTTTGTCGAACTTATGTAGGAGCGTAAAAATAAATGTTGATCCGAGTACAATAAAGAGACCAAGATCAGTAGAAGTGGAGCTTCTAGCTTGAATGCCAAGTTAGTCAACAAAAACACCCTGCAACAGTGAAGCTGCATGTCAAAATGCACTAATTGCAAAATATACAGAAGTAAGCATGCCATGGAGATGTCACCAGCTCATAAACAGGAAGAAGTGACGAAGCGGTAGGTGTCACCAGCTAATGAGGCCTTGACTCCCCAGTACAACATGGTGGTTCCTCAAACACAAAATGTGACCACATCACTACCTATAACACAAGGGGAGCTGGCTCAGATCGTGGTCGCAGTCCAAACGACGAAGATGCCCATTGCACACTTATGTCGGCTACCACACCGGTAATGCTCAAGCAATAGTCAATCAACCAACATTGCCACAAGGATCAACCAGGCACTCATGGCATAAAAGAACGATCAGAGGTCCACCCTTGACTTGACAATCCCTATAACCATCAAGACACCATTTAGTTGCAGATGAGGCCGATTTCATCGAGGTCGGAGATGGGCAAGAGTAATCATTTATATCTTGTGTTCGCTTTCTATGTATTACTAGTCATCTTATTATAAGTTGGATCTTTGATTAAAAATAATACCACCGCCAAATCATCCAAGTAGAACCCAATTTTAGCTCTACTACAACATAAACTACTAAGTTTCAAGATTAGTGGAATAAACTAAGAAACTGTAGACTTTCCTATTCTTATAGGTCACTCTAACTCGAATGGGAGATGAAGGTCAGCCAAACAACAATTCACTTTGTATGTTTGCTGAGCAAACCAATTAGTTATTTTAGAAAAGAGAAGGACGTTTCTCATCGAAGGAGGTGGAAAACTATTGCTTCGAGAATGGAAGATTATTTTGACGTTTTTTTTAAGAACGGGCAACTATTTTTAAATATTAAAAAGAACTAACAATATGTTAAAAAAAAGTAAAATACTTTTCGCTCTTAGTCCAAAAAGGCGGAACGCTTTTTGCTATATTAATCACCAAGCATATGAGAGTTACAAATAATGCAAAAGGGTAAGACAAGAGGAAACCTCCTACAATTCCACCTCTAGTTTACATATAATTCCTTTTCCTCTATTTTTCTTCTTTAACTATGTCATTCCCACCAACTCCAATTCCTTGAACAAACATAAGAATTTTCTCTCTCTCTCTAAAATGTTGATGCTTGTGAACTGCTCCAACTGCCGCACGCCGCTCCAACTGCCCCCGGGCGCCACCGCCATCCGTTGCGCCGTTTGCCAAGCCATCACTCGCGTCGCCCCACACCCTGCCTCCTCCTCGTCCTCGTACAACAGCAATCACTACCCTCCTCAGCCACCACCTCAGCAAGCTCCGCCTCCTCATAACCACACTCCGCCGTCAAATGGGCGAAAGAAGGCGGTGATCGTGGGGATATCGTATAAGAACACGAAGAATGAACTCAAAGGGTGCATTAATGATGCCAAGTGCATGAAGTATATGCTCATTAATCGCTTTAAGTTCCCTGAATCATCCATTCTCATGCTCACTGGTAATTAAATCTAATTACTAAATCTAATTCATTCTGTCTTAATTAGATGGATCTGTCTGGTTATATTTTTGGTTGACCGGGTTAAGGTTGACTTGATTTGCCGTTGACTTGCGCTAGTTTGGGTGTTTCTGACTTCTGACCAATAATGTCCCTCTCTTTCTTTAAAAAAAATAAAATAGTTGGGTAAACTTCGGCTACCACATATTAGTTTGCTCATATTGATTATTAGTCCATGATCGGTGTTTCACCAAAAATAAAAAAATAAAAAAAGGTCGATGTTTGGTGCATTTTGGTTTGAGAATACGAAATTAGAATTGATTTAAATTTAAGTTTGTGAGAGATTAATTAAAGTGCTGAATCTGCGTCACAAATTTGCCATTTCCCCTTAAGTTCGCTAGATTATTGGTTGATCACATGCAAATATGCAATCATCTTTTGTGGAGGTAAATTGCAGAAACGTCCTTGTGTTATTTCTAATTGTTATATAGTACCCCCATGTAACATGAGTCTGTAATATCACTTTTAATTGTAAAATTGGCAAGTACTCTTAACTTTTCTATCTAAGAAAGTACGTAAGAGGAAAAACAATCTTTTGAAACGTACATGTTTGATGTATAAGAGATTAGCAATATTGTCTAAGTCACGTAATTGGTTTTTTGAAATATTAACCTGTTCTTAGATATCTACACAAACAAAATATGGTTCTAATTATCTCACATTGTTTTATATATCAAAATATTAAGAAATTAGTGACACATACATGTCTAATATCAGAATTTTTATGTACAAACTTTAGTACTCCACAGTCAACTGAAAAAATAATATTAAGGTGTTATTTAGTAATCTCTAAAATTTACTGGGGTTGTTTGTTAATAAAAATTTTAAAGGGTTATTTGTCCACTAAAATAGCTAAGGAATGTTTTTTCAATTTCCGGTTTTTCTTCGAGATAAAATTATTGGCTTTGAGGTATTAACACTATTATGTGAGATTCTTTTGTTGATTTATTTGTAAGTACTTTAGCTAATTAATCATTGATATTGGCTGCCAGAGTGCTGTGCTGTAACTATTTTTATGCATGATTGTCAAAAGGCAAAAGTTGAAGCACATTCCCAATCCTTTAATGAATATAATGACACATCACTGGTGTCATGTTTAGAAGAATTTAGAGGTCTATTTCAATTGATTGGATCCCCAGTGTTGAATTTGCTGCCTTAACACCAGGGATTATTCATTATTGAAATGACTAACTGAAAAGATTCACAAGAAACTGAAAGGCATCTATTTTTTGAAAATCTTAGTAGGAGAAACTGACTACACTCTGATGTTTCATTTTTTCTAAAGTTATTCCATTTATGACATTCAGCATGCCTAAAAAGTCTAACAACTTTTCATCAAAAGAGGAGTCTATTACAAAGTTCAAATACTGTTTCCTTAAATGTGAGCCAAAGAGCATATCTGAATGTTTCAGTGTCAAATTCTGTGAAGAAAATGATGTCCATGTACTGCACTCTTTAAGACTTCTTAAAAAGAGTACTGATGAAAAACTTCTAGCAACCCAACTTATTCTCTAAGTTACATGAGAAGATTCTCGACCATACGTTGGTTGGGCTAGGCTGTGATATCATATTGAATTTCTTATAGTCCTTAGAACATATATAGTAACGGGAGACGCGTAACCTCACCCGATGGTAAGATGGGAACAACACGCTAGTTTGACACGAAACATCCGAGGCTAAAATGAGACTTGCTCGTAAAAGGGGTCTCACAACACTTAGATATTGATATAGAATCAAAAGTGACAATAAGTCCTAAATGTGCCAGCTGAAAGGTCCTAACAGTTTCTTCGACAAAATTTCATGTAAAGAGGCATCCCACATTTATAGTTGCAAAAGCAGTTACCAGCCAACTGTAGTAGATTTTTTGAAGCTTGATTTCAAAATTAATCAGCTTTTGGTCTGTTAATGACATTTATTCGGTCTTCAAGCAATTTGTGACTATGCAAATATTGTCATATATCCTCATCCTAATCTAGATCCTAATGTGGAAGTGTATTTCAGAAGAGGAAACCGATCCTTACAGAATCCCGACAAAACACAACATAAGGATGGCGATGTTTTGGCTTGTCCAAGGTTGTCAGCCGGGTGACTCGTTGGTGTTCCATTTCTCTGGTCATGGTTCCCAACAAAGAAACTACACGGGGGACGAAATTGATGGGTACGATGAAACGCTATGCCCTCTGGATTTTGAGACGCAAGGAATGATTGTGGACAATGAGATCAACGCAACGCTTGTTAAGCCCCTTACACCTGGGGTCAAGCTTCACGCGATCATAGATGCATGTCATAGTGGCACAATGCTGGATTTACCTTATCTCTGTAGAATGGACAGGTTTGTGACTTAGCTTGGTCTCGTTACTTCGGTTCAAACATGACCAATTGTGCATAAATAACTTTACTCGTAATTCATGCAGAAACGGGCGTTACATATGGGAAGACCACCGCCCTAAAACGGGCACATGGAAAGGCACTACCGGTGGAGAAGCAATATCCTTTAGCGGATGTGATGATGATCAAACCTCTGCTGATACATCGGTAAGTTCCACGAAATCCTCTAAACAACTTATCGAAAATCTCAACCTCAAGAAAGGGCAAAAACTAACGCAAAGGAACTCCAAACAGGCGCTGTCTAAGGTGACTTCAACAGGGGCGATGACGTTTGCGTTCATTCAAGCGATGGAAAAGGGACAAGGAGCGACTTATGGAAGTATATTAAACGCAATGAGGTCGACAATCCGCAAGACTGACAATAGTATGGGATTGGGAGGGGGAGGGGGTGCTGTCACAACAATTCTTACAATGCTTTTAACAGGGGGAAGTGGTGGTATTGGACTTAAACAGGTACATAAAGTTCACAATTTGAAATTCTTTTTAGGCAATTTCAGTTAGTTGGACTAAAAATGTGAACTAAAACGAAGATCATGTGACATAAACACATGAATTCTCCGTCTCCATTCTTTCTCTGCTCATAAAAAACACGGGATTTAGCAGCTAACTATTGTTTTGTTTTTGTTTCATTCTACAGGAACCACAGCTTAGTTCGAATGAACCATTTGATATCTATACAAAGCAATTTTCTCTCTGAACTCTAAGCTAAGGGAGGCGTTGGAACAAAATTACTTGGTCAAAATATTGGTTTCGAGCTAATGCAATTTTTGGTTTCTTTAAGTCTTGATTTTTTCGCATGTGTTGTAAGTGAACTGTGGTGAAAAAACATGGTATTCGAATCATATTGTGTACATATACTGATTATTCAAGGGATTGGAATGTAACATTATGTTTTATTTCCTCAATTTTGATTTTTGAACCTACAATTACAGTAAGCTATATTTTTAGAGATGCGGTTGGGCAGATCGTGAATGAAAAGCTCACAGATAAGGCGGATTTGGTAGAGAATGACGTGCACAAATCGAGAATTGGTCATACCTACAAAAACTTGATTATAGAGAGTGAATTGGCGACTCGTTTATAGGAAGCGAACTGGCGATTTGAATACGCGTGCAATACTTTAGAACACACTAAGTTTTACTAATTCATGAACGAAGATTAAAGTACATGCACTAAGTTGTGCTAAGTTAAGTTCAGTGCTAAGGTTTGCTAGAGCGAGAATCATTCAGTTATTAAGTTTTAAGTTTGAAGAATGTATATCTCAAAAAGGAAAAATGTTAACGCGCGTGGTTACATATTTTCAGTGAAAGACTTTGCATATTTCATTTCATTTAGCAGTAAATTAAAAGGAACACAAACAAAACGAGAAATAGTAGTTTGCCATCCTAAACCCACAACAACATATCAAAATTGAAAAAAATAGAAATCTTTGTCCAAAACCGAACTCAAAATTGCACAACACTTTACACTCTTATCACGTTGCAGCTCACGATTGAACAAACGAAACAACAATCTTCATTTTTTTCCTCCTTGTTTTTACGAATGTTTTCATAATTTTAGTTATATTTTTGTTTTCTGTAAATTTATAATTTTTGCTTGAAATGATCCTCCTAAGTACTCTAGTTTCTCAAAAAGATGTTAGTTTAGCATCATTGGAATTTGCAATATCGAATAAGTTCACATTTTTGGATGAATTTATTGGAGTTTTAAAACCTAGTAAAATTTAAAACATAATTTTGCAGTATAGTGTGAACACCCCTCAACTCGTAATTCATTCATTTTTTATCACGTATCTGCTTTTTTGTTCGTTAAATTTAATAATTTAGACATCACTTAGAACTACTAGAAGTTTCATGTAGAGTATGATGTTATTATCATTCTTAAAATACAAATAAATTTGTGATTGTAATTTAAAAAAATATCTTATTAATTTCCCAATGTGGAAAAAATGAATGGCTATTGGCCTCCATCCAAAAAAAGTATATAAATCAATAATAAAAAAAAGATTTGGAACCGGCCATTAACTCGAACCGGTCCTTGAACCGGCCAATGGATAACACAACACAGTGACAACAATATAGCTGAAAGCAGAACACAACCAGCCAGCAGCAGCACACAGAGTAATCCTTTCTTGATCACCTGCATCCTCCCCCACGCTATTACCCAACAACCATGGCTGCCATACCACACTTAACCTTCTCTCACTTCCTTTCTCTCTCCAAAATCCCAACAACTCGCAAACCACTAAACTCCACCCTTCCTTCGTACACCAACACCACTCGAAACAAGCCGTTAAAGATTCGAGCATCGGACGGCCCGGATATTGTGGGGGACTTCGGAGCCAGGGACCCTTTTCCAGCGGAAATAGAGAGCAACTTTGGGGATAAAGTGTTGGGAAATGTCAGCACTGAGCACAAGATATTGATACCAAATGCGTCGGCTTTGTCTTTAGCGACGCTGCAATGCGTCCCTGTTTCTCAAATTCAGCAACCGTTGACTGATGATGAAGTCAAAATGCTCATGTTCAAGGTATCCCTTCTCATGTTTTTTTTTTTTTTTAATATTCATTGTGGTTTTTGTTAGAGTTATTAAGTTGGATAATTGATGTTTTTTGCCTTTTTATTTGGCTAGAAAGTGTTTATATTATGAAATTCTTGTATTAGAAATTAAAGCCATTTTACAGTCTAGTACACAGACACGACATGACACGATGGATTCCTAAAACAAATTCTTACAAGTTGGACAATTGATGATATTTGCCTTTTGGGAGGCTAGAAAGTATTTATAATATGGAATTATTGTGTTAGGAATTAAAGCCATTCTACCCTTTTGTTATGGCCTATAAGAAGTTATGTTTTAGACACAAACACGACACGAACACGAGGACACGGACTCCTGAAACAAATTCCTGTAACTTGTTGTGTCCGACACGAATGCGGTCATAACTGGCTTTTTAGAGTGTCAGTGCATCATAATTCATGGGTATTTTTCATAGACTACTCAGTGTCACGTCCCAATTCCCAAGACATGTGAGACGCTGTGTACTTGCTCTATGATGTGGTACTTATAAGATATTGGAATGATTTCTCACTGTGTTTGCTAGCTGTTTAAAAGGACTTAAGAAAGTCTTATCCCATCTAAAGAAGTTTGTTTTTCTGTAAATCGTTTCGGATTTGTTGAAGGCTGAGTTCTTGAGCTCAATGTACGTACTAACTACTAAAAGTTTGTCCCAAAAAATGCTTACTTCAACTAAGTCTATACAGGTAGTTACAATCATCATCCAAAAACAATCATAAGAAATGCTTGACATTGTTGATGAAGTATTGTGGCGGCTATTCTCTAGATTGTCCTGATTCAAGAATATAGAATTTTATGCATAATTGCCATGTAATGCAGGTTGTTGGCTGGAGAATCGTGAAGGAGGAAGGGATTACAAAGTTACGAGGTTTGTGGAAATTAAGGAATACGGCATCTGCGGAAGAACTCATCAGTAGGATTAACAAGGCCGTAGAATCAACAGGACACCTTCAGACTCTTAGCTTAGAGGCGCCTAATGGAGTTCGAGCCGAATTATGGACTTCTTCAATTGGTAAGCAGTCAAATGAGCGCCCTACGATTCCGTCTTTTGTTAATTTTATTGATCGCTGCTTCAGATTGAGCTGTATTATCTTGAACTGAATTTGGTTATATGCTTGATGGTATTATTATTTTCTCAAAATCTGAGTTTTCATATGAGATCACTGTAACTCTTTAAAGCTTGTCAGTAGTAATGAGAAACTGGAATCATTTTAATGATCTTTGTAACGTAAGTTTACCTGGAAAAGTGAGAAACTTACATACTGTATGATCTTTTGCTCCTTACAACTTTTTCCTGGACTTTTTATGTCACAATAGGATAAATCCTGTTAAACTCCCTGAACCAGATCTATAGGGTGTTTCACAACCATTAGTTTTGGATACGTTAGCCATCGTAGATTTGGCATCAAGGGATGTTCACACATTTTTCAACGGGTCAGAGGGCTGTTTTCACTTTTTCGAAACGCTTGGGGACACTTTGCGGAACTTATTATTGATCCAGGGGTGTAACCAGATTTATCCTTTACAATAATATTATCCAGAATTGTCTATATAACACACTGGCATATGCTTCAATTTTCATATGAAGATTCAGCTTTTGCTTTGCAGCTGAGCTGAGCATTTTGTGTTACTTTTTCTTTTGTGGATTTGACAAGGTTAATGTTGTTTTTAAATGCAGGAGGGGTGAGCTTGAATGACTTCATTGTTGCTGCTAAAATAGACGAGATAAAAATATCAGATCTTCTTCCTAGACAGAGAGCTTGGGCATAAAATGTGCTCTCATAGTTTTTGGATATAATATCAAAACTGCTCAATTTGTTCAAATGAGACAATTTTGTATGTCAATTTTAGAAGTCTTCCCATTAAAATTAGTTTCTCACTGAAATCATTATATTAATTCGATCTGCATGAATGAGTAGCCTCTCTCAAATTTCACTTTCAGTGTAATTTTCAAATAATTTTATCTTTTATTTGGACTATTTTGTACGCTCTTGGGGTATTTTCACATTCCAAAGTGTGCACCTCTTGAGACTTAAGGCTCCAAAGAAATGTCTTATGACATTTTTTTTTTGGGATAAGGAAAATCACAAAAGATAGTTAGACCATGTCCGCTCTATACAAGCTAGAAATTTGAGGGGTGGAGTCTCCCAAAAGAGCTCACTTCCAGTCATCTATAGACATCCTCCCAAGTATATCCGCCCCTTTATTCACTTCACGTGATATCCACTTGACCTTAATATCACACAACCACCACAATAGCCTCTTACACTTTTAAACCAAATCAACTCTGTGCTCTTGAGCCTCCAGTTCTCAGTTGACTAATTCGAACGCCGTAAGTGAATCTGTTTCAACAATAATACGTGAAATTCTTTTTTTCCATGCCATCGTCAAACCTCTCTTGATTGCTTTCAATTCCGCATCATCCACGGTGGGTGAGTTTAACTCTAGTCTAAACCCCCAAATCCATGAACCATCCTCCCTACGAAGAACCCCGACAGCTGAACCTCGATTCTCATCATAATAAGCCCCGCCATTTGTGTTTAATTTCACCCAATCGTGTTGGAATTACTTCATTTAACTTCATTCGGCCTCTTAACAACAATCGTATAATGAGGCATGAGAGCTAATAAATCTCTCACATATTTTTTATTATCAGAAAAACAATACACACATATGGGTATAAACATCATATTCATGTGTGTTTGCTCCCAACAATCTTCTCATCTTCTACTGACAACTTGTATTAGTTTCATATATCAAACTAAAATTATCGGATCCTCAGGATATGAGTGTATTCTCAACCAACTTTTTTTTTTAAAATTACTCCTTTTGTTTCTATGAAGAAAAAGAAAGAAACAATATTTGCTCCACGATAGACGGAAAAAGGAAGAAAAAAACCACTCTACACGTCGAAGAGGAGCTACAACGAAAAGGAATACAGAAAAATATGATTTTAGATTACTTTTCATTATGTTTTTGAAATAATGTCGAAAAAATGTCGTCATTATCTATTTAAAATATCGTAAAGTTTTGTTTTCATTCGTCAAAAATTGGAATATTTTGAGAATCCTTTTTTTAAAAAAAAAAAAACTATACCGTAAACAGGATAATATCTAATCTAACCTTCATATAATAATTTTGAGACCACTATTTTTCACGAACCACTATTCGTACTACACACAAAATAGTACCAATTAATGTAGTACATTATTAATTTTTTTTTGATACAAAGTACATTTTGTTATTACATGCACAACATAATTGTCGTACCAAATCTTTTTCCAACTGTTTCAACCTCAAAGTCCTTTACATTTTACACACACACGAACAGGCCCAAAGGTTGAGTCTTTACAAATTACAACAAAAAAAGAGAAGCCTTCACGTGTTCACCTCACGCACCCTTTTCTTTCTTTCATCTAAATTCTAACATTCAAAAAGAAAAAGAGAACAAAGTTGAGAAATGGCTGCCACATCCATTACAAGTCCATTCAAATGCGGCTTATTGTCAACTCCAGGTTGCTCTTTTTGCTTTTTAATCAATGTAACTGATTAGTGACACATATGTTTTTTACAATAGTGGCTGATAAATTGCATTGTAGGATTATCTTGGTCAACTCGAAGCTTCCAGTTCAGAAAGAACGAGGTGCGTATCTGGTGTTTGACAAAATGTCAAGAAGAGTTTTCATTGCTTTTTCCCCCTCTTACTGGAAAAATAGAAGTGATTTTGTAGTGGGGTTCTTGTTCTGATTTGAAATATGGGGTTATATTTTGGTGTGTTCTCTTTCAATATTATTGATACAACTGGATATGGCTATTTTTCGTGTTGCAGAAACAGAGTGTAAGGAAAGCTGGTAGTGGCATAATCACGGCCAAAATCGATCTTAAACCTCCACCATATCCACTGGTGAGACGTATTTCTTTTGCTCTTTGTGTTGTTACTTTTTCCTTGATGTATCATAAGTTGCATCGACTTAATGTTTTCTCGACTTATACCTTTGGTGCATGTGTTGGAGAAATATTAAAAAGACAAGGGAAAGATATTGTTTTTGAATGTTGTATCCCTTATTTTGGTGATTTGAATATATATATGCTTCTGGTGAGTATGTAGGATGCCTTGGAACCTCATATGAGCCGTGAAACGTTTGAATACCATTGGGGGAAGCATCACAGGGCTTATGTGGATAATCTCAACAAGCAAATAGTCGGGACCGAACTAGATGAAAAGTCGTTAGAGGAAATTATACTTGCTACATATAATAAGGGTGATCTCCTCCCTCCCTTCAACAATGCCGCACAGGTATGCAACTGAACTTTTTTCATCAAAGTGAATAACCATTTCAAAATTTCATGAATGCAGTGCAACTCTTTCACGTTTTGGTTTTTTCGATGTGTTTTAACTGATTATGTGGACGCCCTTTTAATGTTTGATCAAAATAGCTTTGTTAAGCAATGAGAATAAGATTTGACAATGTGTTAATATGCTTTGGTCCTTATTTGAACAATTAAACCGAGCTTTATGGTTACAATTCTCACAATTTTGTAAGTAGCTGGCTCTTTGTGTTATATACAATTTGTTGCATTCACTTTCAATAAACTGCTGTGTCCTTACTGGAGTGTTTCAAATTCAATTCGAAATTCATGAATAAAAAGACTTAATCTAATAACCGATATGCTGCTGGACTGATTTGCAGGTCTGGAACCATGATTTCTTTTGGGAGTCCATGAAACCAGGTGGTGGAGGAAAGCCATCCGGAGAACTTCTAGATTTGATCAACAGAGACTTTGGTTCCTTTGAGGCATTTGTTCAAGAGATCAAGACAGCTGCGGCAACCCAATTTGGTTCGGGTTGGGCATGGCTCGTGTGTAAGCATTTCCCCACAATTTCACTTGCCATTTAAAACTTGTGCTGTATTTTATTCACATTTACCAGTAACAAAGTTTCATTTAATTGAGCTGGAATTTAATGCGCAGACAAAGCGAATAGACTCGATGTAGGAAATGCAGTGAACCCCCGTCCATCAGATGAAGACAAAAAGCTAGTGGTTGTGAAAAGTCCAAATGCCGTAAATCCTTTAGTTTGGGATTACACAGTGAGTACCTTTCTGTTTATTCGCCTTGAGGCGATTCTGTTTCTTGGTAAAATGACCACAGAGGTGTAGGCTGGTGAGGCTGACATCTCACAAATAATTTCACTATATTGTGTCTTTAACAAATTTCATAACCGTTCTTTACATCACATTTCATATTTTATTCTGAATGGTTTGTCGTATTTTTGCAGCCGCTGCTGACTATAGACGTGTGGGAGGTAATAGAGCATTTCATTTATACCCCCCCCCCCCTCCTTGTGAATAATCTAATATTTCATTCTTTTTTTTCTCTTTGACAGCATGCTTTTACTACTTGGACTTCCAGGTTAATAACTTCTCCATATAAATGATCCCTGTTTTCTTTGCTTTCCTTTTTTGTCCCTTTTCTGTGGAGCCTTCTTGTGATTTTTGACGATTTTTATATCTTCAATTAACCAAATACAAAAAAGATACAAAAGCTTTGCTGTAAACCTTCCCGTATAATAAGTTTATTTCATTTGATTTTAACCGAGCTTGGAAATTATTTAGGACTTGGCCAAATGCTACATAACAAATTAAACGAGTAGAAAAGTTGTTAAAATCCTTGTAACTCCTTTTATGAGTAATTTAGCAATGTGACAATGGTATTACCATGTTTCCTCTTTATCAGAACCGGCGCCCAGATTATCTATCTGTCTTTATGGATAAGCTCGTTTCATGGGACACAGTTAGTGCTAGACTAGAAGATGCTAAGGCCCGAGCTGCTGAGAGGGAGAGAGAGGAGGAGAAGAAGAAAAATGATTACGAAGATGACGGTGTAGCAAGCTCAGAAGCAACGGAAATGTATTTGGAAAGTGATGATGGAGATGATACTGATTAGTTTCACTTGCTGCTTTGAAGAGATTTTGTAGTGTTGAGTGTAATAACAATTTTGACAATGAGAGGGATATGGACAAGCAGTACAGTGTGGTGGTGTGTAGCATATTGATTTGGTGGTTCATGTATTTCCTTGACCTTCTCAACTTATGAAGTCTAATAAGATCTATATATAGCTTGTGTACTTAATCAGCCACCTTATGTACTTGACTTTCAACAATTAAGTACATTTCATATATTTTCAATTATAGTAAAGTCGACTCCACTAACTTTGTGAGTAGATATCATGTAAAACACAATTGTTTTTTGCGTTGGTTGGGACTTACAAGTTGGTGTTAGGAATTGTAACAGGATATTGTCATTTTGGTCTCAAACTTTCATAATTTCATTTTTTGGTCTGAATTCCCTTTTTCTTTCACACGAATTTTCACAACATTAATTTGGTGTGTTCTTCCAAATTTCGTAAACAACTGAGTTACAAAAGACGCTAAAAAAACGTTAACCTAAAAAAAAAAACTTAAACACTTAAACACATATACCCTAAAATTTTACTACTTTTTTCTTCAAGTAAAAAATACAATAAATAACACTAAAAACCAGTATTCTACTACTTTTTTCTTCAAGTGAGAAATACAACAAATAACACTAAAAACTAGTAGAAAAAGTTAAAAAGATTCTTGAAATTATATAATTGCCCCAAAAAGTTTACAATGTTTCAATTTTATAAAAAATAACCCGAGTCACTGCTATCATCATCTTCTACTTCAGCCCCATCTTCTCCATCATCTTCGTCACTACTCACTGCACTAGAGTCATCTTCAATTGCCACTTGGACAAATTCATCGGGCACGGCTAACTGAGTCAAATTGAAAGAACTCAAGTCAACAAATAAGCCCGCCACATGAACGTTTTTTTCTTGGTATACAGTTTGGGGTTTTTCATTTAGAACAGTCGAAGTACTCATAGAACGCATGTCAACGACGTTTCTAGCTCGTGTATGAAACACAGCCCACCATCCATTTCTCTGTCTATACTGTTGGGAAGGATACGTAGTGTAGTATACTTGTTGTGCTTGGCTAGCCAAAATAAATGGTTCTGATTCACTAGATGAAAGACGACGACGTGAATCTAGCTCAATCAAACGGTACGTAGGGTGGACACGCATTCCAGGATCACTAGTATCATACCATATACACTTGAAAAGCACGACCGACAATTCATCGGGGTATACCAGCTCAAGCACCTCCGTCAAAGTCCCATAGAGATAAGTGTCATCTTCCTCGCCACTGCTCCACTTAACGCATACTCCGCTATTCTTCTTCTCTTTCCCCAAACTGTAAGCCTCAGTGTGAAAACAAAGACAATTAATCTTGTAGCCATTTTCCCAAGAGATAACTGTGCTCTGTGGTCCAAGAGCCAAAACACGTAGGCGTGGATCAACATTAAACTGTCCGGAGAATACCATACCCTTGAACCATTTTAAAAAATGTTCATTGCGTTTCTGGTGGATCTCATCGCCTTCAAGCCCAATACACATCTCCTTGTCAAAAACACTGTTATAATAGAAATTTGGTAAAAGTTAGTTTTGTACGAAATGACGTTAAACAAATAAGTTATTGTATGCAAAATTCAAAGGAGCACTAACCGTAGCCAACAATTGACCTCAGGGCAATTTAAAAGAATGTACAATTCTGCAGCCTCACACTCATCGTTGGTTAAGTGTCGCTTTGTGGCAGCTTGATCTATCGGCTCACCGGTCTTTCGAAAGACGGATAATTGATAAGCACATGTTGGTTCAATCCTTGTTCCGTTCTGATTCAAGTGGGCACTTCGAGTATCAACATCATGCTCAAAATAATGATCACAAAAGTTCGCCATTTCAGACGTTAGGTATGCCTCAGTAATAGAGCTCTCAATCCTTGCCTTATTACCAGCATTACCTTTGAACTCCAACATACGTCTACACATATTAAAAACAAAAGAATTAAATATACAAGAACAAGATGCTATTAAAACAAAACGTAAAATTATTACATACCTCTTGAAAGGATGTATCCAACGATATTGAACGGGCCCGCAAACTTTTGCCTCCCACGGAAGATGCAACGCTAAATGCACCACAGAGTCAAAGAACGCCGGCGGAAATATCATCTCTAATTTACACATTGTTTCCACTATCGACCTCTCAAGGTTTGCCATATCAATCTTGCGGATATCCGTGGCACACAATGCCCTAAAAAAATTACCAACCTCCACTAGCGGACCCCATACATTATCAGGTAAGAAGTCCCGAAAAGCAATAGGAATTAGCCTTTGCATAAAAATGTGGCAATCATAACTTTTCATACCAGTTAGTTTCAGACTATCCATCTGCACGCAACGACCGATGTCAGAAGTATAACCATCAGGAAACTTCAAAGTGCATAACCATTCGCACACAAGCCTCTTCTGCTCCCTTGTTAGACAATATACTGCATGAGGCTTGTAATCTTTACCATCCGGGCCAGTCACTAGAAACAACTCACTTCGCGATGTGTACAATTTCAAATCTTCTCGAGACTTCATGTTGTCTTTGCTCTTGCCAGCTTCGTCCATAATTGTGTTCTTTATGTTGTCAAAAAATTTCTTCTCGCAGTGGACCACATCCAGGTTATGACGTATCATGTTTGTTGACCAATATGGAAGCTCCCAAAATATACTTCGACGACACCAATTATGGCGCGTTCCAAATCCTTGGATGAATTGTCTACTATCTCCGAAGCCGATATCTGGGAGATTTTCAACGTGTCGTTCCATTTCTGGCCCTGTTCTCCTGCGCAACGGTGGATCTTCCTCTATCCGATCCTTGTAAAAGTTCGTACCGTTCAATCTCAAAGGGTGGTCCATCGGTAGGAATCTGCGATGACAATCAAAGAAGCTAGTTTTTCTACCGTTCATGAGCTGGAATGATTTCGTGTACTCCATACAATAAGGACACGACAACTTTCCAGTCGTACTCCACTGAGACAACATCCCATATACTGGAAAATCGCTTATGGTCCAAAGAACACATGCTCGTAATTGAAAATTCTGTCGCCTGAAGCTATCGTAAGTCGGAGCACCATCTTTCCACAAAGAAACTAACTCATCAATCAAAGGCCGAAGGAACACATCAATGTTCTTACCTGGGCTTTTTGGACCAGATATAAGCAAACTGAGGAATAAATACTCTTGCCTCATACAAAGATCAGGGGGTAGGTTGTACAGTGTTACGAAAACAGGCCAACAAGAGTAAGGTCCTGAAGAGCTGCCACATGGGGTGAATTCGTCCATGCAAAGTCCCAGTCTTACATTTCTAGACTCTGCAGCAAAATCAGGATGACGCGCATCAAAGTATTTCCATGCATCTCCGGATGCCGGATGAATCATATGATCCATGTTCTCTCGACATTTGGTATGCCACGTCATGTGCTCAGCAGTTGAGCGAGACATGTACATTCTTTGTAATCTTGGAGTCAATGGAAAATACCACAACTTCTTACGTGGAATGGGTTTGTTTCTGCTGTTTAGGTTTTGGACCGGTTCGTAACGAGCTTCCCCACATTCGGGACACGACGTATAATCACGAGAAGCGAAGTCGCCATAGAACAAGAAACAATTATTTACGCATGCATCAAACGTTTTTACCCCTATTCCCAATCTCTTCATGAGTTTTTTCATTTTCCAAACAGAATCCGGCATCCTAGCACAAACATCGGGAGACCAAAGATCATGCATCAATTTTATCATATCGTTACAACAAGCAGTAGTGACCTTTTCCGTTGTCTTGATCGACATAAACTGAGAAACCCACCTCAGTATAGTGGTCTGACTCCCTATGTTTACCGGTTTCTCTACTGCACTAAGCAGTTCAAAAAAAGTCTTTGCCTCGCTATTAGGCTCCTCTATTACACCAATCTCAAAATCCCGAGTTAAATTGCCTCTTTCGTTCAACCTATCATGCGTCCGACTCCGATCCTCATTGTTATACATCTTCCGTACGCTTTACTGTCATAACAACGAATAACAACGAATTGAGAGATTAATATCTAATTAAATAATTGATTATTAAATAATAATGTAAAATCAGAATTAACAAAAGTTAAAATGATATAAATACCTTAGTAAGATTAAAATGAGGTTCAATGAGTATAATATAAACACGGTAACAATACTTGTTTAACAAGAGGTGATATTTTTTTTTGGAGAAAAACGAAAATGGAGTAGAAATTTTTCTTTCAATTGCTATTTGAAACAAAATTTTGGATTTCACCCATCTTGCAACGAGACTTGGGACAAGATTATGAAACAAATTTCTTTCAAAAGGTCAATTGGAACGAAAATAGAGTCTTTTCAAAGGAAATTTTGCATTCAGTTTGAGTGTGTTGTTGTAGTGTTATCTAACCACCACCAAGTGAATCAAATTATACAATTTCTAGCACGACATTAACAAGAATCAACAATTTCTAGCACAACATCAACAAGAATTACAATTCTGATCCTACATGCCCATTTCTACATTCTAATCATATTCAAACTTACATTCACACATTTACCAATTACAAATATTTTTTTTTACCACAAACTTGTTACATAATTTCACTTTTACCCCAACACTACACCTGTCTACCACCCTACCCAAAACCCCAAATCAAAAAAAACCACAACCAGACCAAAAATTAACTTAGAATCCTACTTAATCAACACAGAATATACACATACATATAGGTCAAAAAATTCAAGAACCACCATATAAATTCATCATTTATGCAAAACCCACAAACCAAAAATAACAGACAATAACCAACGAAAAATATATCAAAAAGAAGCTTGTAGAACTTACATCACCAACCTCTATTTTCCCCGACAAAATTGGATGAATTTGGGCTCGGATCCGGGTTGGCGGTATGTACTTTGTGTGTGTGTGTTTGTTATACTATGTGTAGTGTGTGTAAGTAGTGAGCGGCAGTAAAGAAAGAAAATTGGGTGAAATAATAAGACCAGTACCCCCCCAGGCCCCATCTATCAAAAATAGAATAAAAATAAGACCCCAGTACCCCTTGTTGTGATGTGGCACAAGAAAACAAAATCCTTGTTGCCACCGTGGCGGTAAATTAGATGCTGGTGGTACCACCACTTATATGTATACATATAGATACACATATGTATTTATATTTGGAATAAGTGTGGTACCACCCCAACATTCAATTTAGGCACCGTGGCAACGAGTGTTTTTCTTTTTTGTCCCTCTTCACCCGAACATATTTTTAAAACACGAAAGCATATTAATTAAAACAAAGTAAAATAGCATAATTAATTCAAACACGAAATAAAATTATTACATCCTCCTCTTTAAAAGAAACCAACAAAACTATGGTCTTAACAAGATCAGTAGTACCTTATTTATATCATTCATTAAACAAAACAAAATACATCATTATGGTAATTAACTAATTAATTAATTAACTAGGCTCCGGGTGTGCAAACATAGAAATCAAACTGAATGACCATGTGAGGCTTCAGCTCAACAGTTTTCTTCAAGGCAACCCCGCGCGCCAGCAGGAACTTCCCCGTCCCGGCCACCACGGTCAGCTCCCCGTCTATATCGTGCGCCACGACCCTTCCAAGAAGCGTCAGCGTGCTCCCCTCGTACGGCCCCTCGGTGAAAATTACGTTCCAGTTCGCGGTGATGGCAGCCTCGTGCAAGTCGTCGAGCACGTGAATTCCTTGAAAGCGAGCAACTGTCTTGGAGTCGAATTCGACGCCTGCTGTTGCCACGTGGTCGACGACTTGGGTCGTCCCGAAGAGGGTCGGGGATTTGGGAGTGATGGAAGCTTGGGCTACGGTGTAGACCGTTTTGTCCGGGCCGGTGGCGATGTCCTGGACGTAGAAACGGAGCTGTGTGAAGGTCTCTCCGTCTTGGAGGTTTACGTTTTTGACCATTTGTTGGATGTGTTGAGGTGTTTTGGCAGCGGCCAGGGCGGCTAGAAGGACAATGGGGAGGAGGAGGAGGAGGAGATATTGTTGTATCTTTGCCATTGTTGGTTGTTTTAATTTGTTGTTGTTGCAAGGTGTGTTGTGATGAGTTGTAAGAGGAATGGGTATTTATAGATGAAAATGGTGAGTAGTAAAAAGTATAGGAGATATTATTAGCTCTTATGAAAAGAGATTTCATAAATTATTAAATAATTATTGATTTTATATATATGAAAGGACACATACAGAAGAATCACAATGAAATATAGTTGTTTTCTAATCATTTATTTCCTTTAGCTACACGATACACAAAATTGTTTGTAATATTTGTGTTCAAAAGTAAGGATTTTGATTTCATATTTATGTGAGTTGTGTCTACGTTGCACGGACACGGATACGTGGACACGTATCGAACAAGATACGGATATGAAGATACGGATTTTTTCAAAATCACATATTGAGATACGTCAAGGATACATCGAATATTTAATATTAAAAAATTATATATATATTATTTAAGTAAATATATAAAATAATAAATATTAAACACTTATAAAATTCAAAAAATAATCAACATATAGCCATATACAAAGATCCACCATTCCACAAACTCAAATATTAATTGATAAATATGTTCAACACGAATATTACAAAGTTTCATAATATAACAAAGATTAATATTACAATAGCTTATTTATCGTTAAACAACATCATCAACAAACAAAACCAACTCAAAGTAGGGTTCATCAAGTGAAAAGTGAAAATGATGAACTATTATGTGAGTTAAATGAATTAATAAATTAGAAAGTTGTATTTTGGTATTTGTAGTATAAATAAATTACTTTTTTCACCCCTAAAATTTTCAAAAATAATAAAATAACCTATTTTATTGAGGACACGTATCGCATACGCCTTAGGATAGTATCTAATACGTATCCAATTTATTAAAAAATAATATTTAAATAGGATATGCCACGTGGCATATCAAACACGTATCCGAATCCGTTTAGTATTCGATGCGGGATACGGAGCCATTTTCGGAGTATCCGTGCAACATAGGTTGTGTCATGTGTGTGAAGTGAGGAGAGGATCCTCTATCTCATTTTTATGTTCCACTTTGTATCCCACTCTCTAATAATAGTTTTAGGGGGTGTTTGGTTGCTGAGATGAGGATAAATGACGGCCCTCATCTCACTTAAAAAATGTAATTAAAAAAATGTAATTAAAAAATGTAATTAAAAAAATTTAATAAAAAATGTAATTAAAAATATGTAATTAAAAAATGTAATTACAAAAAAATGTTTTACTTCAAATTAGTTAAGGACATAATTAATTGTGAATATTGCTTGGGAGGTGAACGTGATATTTTTCGAAAATATTTTTGGTGTATATTTTCTTAATATAGTGGGGGCAATAAGGTAATTACCTGCAATATCAAGAAATAGCTGTTGCACATAACATGAACCAAACACGTTTTGTTAAATTAAGATAAAATAGTAACTTTATTAACTCTCCAACCAAACACGGTACTGTTACGCATATGAAATAAAAGACTATTTTAACTGAGTAATAGTTAATCTACATATATAACTGTCTCTGCAACCAAAGAGGCCCTTAATATATCTAGTTAGTTCTTTTCACTCTACTTAAGGTTAATCTTCTCTCCTCTCTCTTATTCTGTTAACTTCTCTCTCTCCACAACCCAATTCCTAGAAATGACGGTTGTGTTTGTTGTTTCTTTTTTCTGTTTGCCACATTCTTGTAAAGCTTACTAGTAAATATTTCTAGTAAAATAAACAAAAATAGCAAAAACAATACTATTCGTGTACTGCGAATTAAAACACTACCCATTTTCCAATTAACATATGCATATATATATATATATTGTATTTTGAGAACATTAATTTAACCCTGAGATTGATTGTAAATAAATTTATTATTTTATAGAACTTTCTAAATATTTTTACAAACATCTTAAGAATGATTAATATCGTATTAAGATTATTTTCTAGCTTGAGCGAGTTACATATACATGGTTTTTTTATTATTATTTTTAGATAAAGATATCCATAATTTATAACGTAACTAAAGCAAAAATTACAAATGTGGATCAATGATATATTTAAATAAGTAAACTATAAATTACACATAAAGCTAATTACTAATTATGATAACATAGACATATATTTATTAGTTCAAAATAATTGGATGTTATCTTATATTCTCGAAATATTATCTTCAAGATTTTCACGAAGAATTTCCTTCTATCCTAATTTTGATTTTTGATTTTTCTTATATGAATCAAGTATAAACTGGTCTATAAGTTCTATGTTGACATGGAAATTAGTATGTGGCTTATATTTGAATGTAAGCTTACGGACTAGAAGCTACCAATTTTTCAAATAAAAACTGTACTACTAAAAAGTATAACATACTTCGGAGATATTTTATTAACTCTTTGAATTTGAACAAATAGTTAATAAAATTCACAACTAAATTGTGAATATGATGGACTTAAATAAAAAGGCTAAGCTTAGTAATAATATTTCTACCAATTTATTATGGCCATCCTTTTAGGATCTATGACATTATGGCTACTAAATATATTTAAAGAAACAGAAAAATAAAGTTGGTATTATGTATTGTATAATTACTGACTCTTCGTACCAAATACCAAGTCAAAATATTTGCGTAATTTTTCAAATTAAATATGAGGAATAGTTTGTGTAATTATCCTATAGTTCAGGAGTAGTTTGTGTAATTCTTTCTAATGTTTATGAAGGGAAGTGCGCTTACTGAAGTGAATATACATGTATCTCTATTTTCAAGCCTAATGGGTCGCATATGTTATTATCACTCGTAGTATATTTTGGGAGATATATATGGTCTCGTACGTACTTTCAATTTGGTTAACGCCACACGTTATTGTCTTACTTTCTGAAATCATTCGACTTGAAATACTCCAAATTTACATTACTTTTAGTCCCGATATACATGTTTGAGACTATGAAAATAGTAGCAAAATATTTATAGATATTACTCAAAAATATTAATGACGATAAAGATAACTTTAAATTAATGTGGTATACCTATCTGTGCTCCTATTAAATATTGTGGAAACTGGCATTAATTTACTATATGTAAAGCTGGTATATATTATATATTTGATTTGTTTCCTAACACTAAAATTTTCGCGGAATGTAAAGAATATTAATATTACATTCAGTCTAAAGACTATAGATATTTATTTTTGTCGACATTAAAAGGAAATATAGTCTGCAAAACGAGTGCAGTTTTTGATCCATTATTTATTTTTCAGTGCACCCCGTTCTCAACGAGTTTTTGGATGATTTTTTGATTCATTATTTAGTATTTTACACGGCTTCTTTTTGGATGTGTTCTACCCATCAAGAGGCACCATATATGCAACCATGCATAAATATAATTAAAGTAGCTAACGTGAAGCGGCATTTTGGCGTTTTCTGAATTCACGCTGACAAGTTATTATGACAATTGTGTGCTGAGTGGCTGAAAGCCTGTTATTACTTTTCTTTTCTAAATATAACGTTGCATAATTAAAATTATTTTTGATTCCACGAGCTGCGTGCGAAAGATTGATCGAAGAACTACGTACATTATATATTTTAAAGTTTTCTTAGATGCCATTACTCCTTGAATAGGAGTGATGACAAACAAAAATTACTATTGAACGTCGCGCGTTGCATGCCAATTAAACACTAACGTAAATATCTTTATATTGGTCTATTGGACATATTCCAAGACAAAAACTGATGACACAATGATCAGGGTATTTTACGATTGGCCCAATACTTGTGTATTGGGCCGCCCCATAATCGTATCGAATCGGTATGATTCGATGCGCGCATCGAATAACGCATCGAATATGCATGATTCGATGCGCTTTCCGCATCTGACAGTGGGCCCCGCATAACGGTTGTTATATATAGCCGTCCCCTTATTATTCGTGTACGTTTTGATTGGAGAATCACTTCAGTACAGTCAACATCGAATCATTGTTCATTCGAGGCGCATCAGATCGAATGACCCCATTCGACACGTGATCGAATCGAATTTACTTCACTCGATACGACAGAATACGTGGCATCAAATCTATTGAATTCGATACCCTTGAGTTCAGCATCGAACCCCTGCAACATATTTCATATCGAACAAGGCATTCGACACGTCAGCATCGAACGCGTAGAATTCGACACGCTATTGTAGTGTTGTAATTAGTTTATTCAATCTAGTAAGCTTGTAATAAGTGTTTCGGACCAAGCTAGTCCGATAATAAAGTTGGATAGCATTATTTTGGTTATTTATATTCTCAATTGTACTGTTTTACTGTGTTCTATTACCGTGAGGAAATAAGACCAAAATATTGGCGCCGTCTGTGGGGACACTAAGTTTATTAGTTTATTAGGTATGACATCTAGAGTTACCAGATCTCGTAGTAAAGTTGTCGAAGGAACTAATCAAGAGGTTCAAAGAAGAACTCATGAGCAAACAACGTCGGATAATCCGGGACCTTCAGCAATACCCGCACCGGCACCAACACCTGCAAGAAGGAAAATACCAGAACTCCAAGGCGAGGAGGCCCCAATGACTAAAGCCGCAACAACAGGGGCTACGACAACGAGTGCTTCAATTCCAAACAATATGAAGAATGAAATAATGGCAATGGTGAAAGCATCACTGGCAGAAGTACTGACTCCACCGCCCATCGATAATCCAGAGGCGTTAAGGGAACAAGGTTCCGCTGCCAGAATATTGAGAGGAAAGGAGAAAGAAAAGTTTCGACAAGATGATAGAAGAACTAAATCTGTATCAGGGGAATTGCAGAGTAAGGGAAAGTCAACTCATGATGGTCAGGGACGGAAGTTAGTTTCTGTGGAGGTACAATCAAAAAGGCACCGTGAAAGAGAGAGAAAGAGGCAGAGAAGATCACAACCGCAATAACTACAACAACATGAGCAAGAATTACTAGGGCCGGGAGAGTTCGCCAAGACGATACACGCCATTAAATGCTCACATCATGGCAGTCTTTGGGGCAACAAAGAGAAAAGGTTGGTTAAAAGATCCTCGACCAATGAAGGAGTCCAAAGCTACAAGGTACTCGAATCAATTGTGCAAATATCACAACCAGAAGGGTCATGATACTGAGGATTGCATAAACTTGAAAGATGAAATTGAACGGTTACTAAAGGATGGCAAACTTGTGGAGTTAGTTAAGAAGGTTCAAGAACAAGAAAACAATTTCGATAGAAAGAGAACTCCTTCTCCCAGGAAGGATAAACAGAGGATGGTCGACGAACCACAACTATTTGAGTATCCTCAGATTGAAGACAGAAATGCAAGAAAGGTGATGATCAATATGATATCTGGAGGACCGGGAGGAGCGGATTGCACCAACGGGCGGAGAAGGATCACAAGGCTGATAGAGTCGGATAACTTCGTCAATATAGCCAGTATACTAAGAATTGAAGAGATGTCTCACGAGGAAGTCACATTCTCAACGACAGATCTACGAAAACTAAGTGCACAGGCTATACAGATGTCAAATTTAAATTGTCCTCTGGTGATAACTGTGGATATAACTAATTATGGAGTCACCAAAATGCTAGTAGACCATGGAAGCTCTGTAAATATCCTGTTCAAATCTAGGTTGGCTAAAATGGGATTGGATAACCAGATACTGGAACCGGTAAGGACATCCCTTCACGGATTTGGAGGTCCAGAGATAGTACCACTAGGAATGCTAAAGCTCCCAACCTCATTGGGTACCGCGCCAAAGAGAAAGACAATTCTGGAGAACTGTCTAATCGTTGACATGTACTTCGCTTACAATTGAATCACAGGAAGACCGACGCTGAATGCATTTCGAGCATTACCATCAACCTATCATCAAATGGTAAAATTTCCAACCCCTGCCGGCACTGGCGAAGTCATAGCAGACCATATCGAAGGTTGGAAGTGTTACGTAACTTTGCTCCGGACGCGGCCACAACAGGAAGAAGATGCAGCGAGGGCATTGGCAATTGGGCAAATGGAACACATAGATTGATGGATCATAGTTCAGTCCATGAGAGTCCTTAGTATTTTGAATATTTTGAACAATATTTATTCGTCCCCTCTGCTATGGCAAGCATGAGGGACTAGCATGTATAAACTTAAAATAGGAACACTCAGGTGTGAATCTGAAAGGCGACGTAGGAAATCAGGGCAAACGAGCTATGTCTCAAGCTCCGATATGCTCTCATAATCGAATTCGGTTTATCTAAAAAGTTTCCTTTTAAATCAATCGAATTATGTGTGAAATATATCTAAGCTGCATGATAAAACTGTATGCAGGACATAACGTCCAAGAGGCAACCAGAGAAACGGAAACTCTATCCATCGTGGCACGAGATACCAAAAAAAGCCAAAGGCAACAAAAGGGACGGAAACTCTGTCCATTGTGGCAAGAGATACCGAAAATCCCTTGCAGAACGAGAAAAACAGAAACTTTGTCCATCGTGGCACGAGATACCAAAAAAAAGCCAGAGGCAACTAAAGGGACGGAAACTCTGTCCATCGTGGCACGAGATACCGAAAATCCCTAGTAGAACGAGAAGAACGAAAAATCTGTCCATCATGGCACAAGACACCGAAAATCCCTGAAAAATAATCAGGAAGACGAAGGTTCTACCAAATGTGGTACGAGATACCGATGTTCTCGAAAGACAATAAGGAAAGACGAGAATTATGTCCGTTATAAAACAAGACACTCAAGAACTCATAAAAACGACGAACAAGGATGAAATGTTCTTTCTAAAGTGGCAACTATTACCACGACTGTTTGAAAGAGAAGAAAGGAACATACACTACATAAAAAACTGTAAGTGTTATTCAAAGTCGCAGTTCAGAAAAACATGAACGAAACTCTCAAAAGAAAAATCATAACGATCAAACGGGAATGCAAAGAGAAGAGCAGTTTGTCTATAGACGACAACTGAAACATGTCTCAGTGGGAAGTAAAAATAAACATGACTATCAATTTCCTAGCAGAAGACAGGAATATTGAAGAACTCGTAAGTTGTCAAAATAAAGTAAAGAACCAATATAGGAAATTGAAAGAAAAGACAACGACATGAGCAAATCAATACAAGCATTCACACCGTGAACTTGCCAAATATCAAATTGTTTAAACAAAGAAAGGTGACGCAGCGTCACATTAAAGTCAAACTTAAACTTTAAAATTGTTCATAAGCATCAAAAGGAAAAAAAGCCATAAGACAACAACTTCAATTTTCTTCGTCATCCTCAGAGGAGGGATACGGCTCAGGCATCGGAGGCGGAGAGGAGAGTCCCTGAAGGACAAGATTGTTATTTTCTAGCAGAGAGGCGAACTCGTCAGGATCTGCGGGCTCAGAAGTTGTTCGAGGAGGCAGAGGCTCTCGATTGGGCCTCAAAGACAGGCTCAACCAATCTGGCCTAAACCGCCACGGATATACTGCATCGCATAAAACTGATGAACAGTCAAAACTTGTGTATTGCGATCTACGAGATCGCCTCGACGAGTGCAAATTTCTCGGAAGGTGTTGCTCTGAAGAAATTCTTAAGCAATCTCCACCTTCTGTTGAGGAGAAACCTATGGAGACACGAAGGCTATTAATACAGCCAAATATAAAAGGAACGCAAATCACTAGAGTTGTGAATATTTTACCTCGCCAAGGCCACGCTGATATCCAGCGTGGTCAGCATTATAGGCCTCCTCTCTAGCAATCGCCACTTCCTTTTTAAGCTCGGTGGTTTCTTTGGTTAGCTCCTCTTTAAGCTGATCAGCCTCCTCCCGCGCCATTTTGGCTGCCTCCCTATCGGCATGTGCCCTAGCAGCAGAATCCTTGACTTGTTGCAATGCCTTTTCTTTATCTTCAAGGGCAGCTCTAAAGGCAGCAGTATCACCACCCGCAGCTGTTTCTCGAAACTCCATCAGCGCCGAAAACATTGTGCCCACGAAACCGCCCGCCTAACAATTAATGAGCAATCAAATCAACATTTAAAATTCAAGTCAAACGAATAATAACTCGGTCCAAAAAAGAAATAATTACCGCTGTCAGCAAATGAAGGGTATTCCGCTCCACCCTCCTCCTCTCTTCAGTAGATATCGGAAGAGGGACATCTAGACCAGGCAAGAGGGCCCTCAGATGGTCGATAGCTTCGGCCTCAGAGATTTTGTACCCACCGGCCCAAGCACGAGGGCCTTGGCTAGACCCAATCCCAGCACTCGGTCCAGTTCCATGCGCCGGGGCATTGGCAGCACTTGGCCTACCTGTTCGGGTGGAAGGTGGAATAGCCCATCCAATTTGTGACCGAGTTTGAGGCATTTTTCTCTTTTTGGTCTGGACGGCGCCTTCAATATTATCGTCTAGACCAGCTGCCAGGTTCTCTGAAGCCTCAACACCACCTTGAGCGTTGTCGCGCTGTTCCCCCAATAACTCCTCGAAAGGATCCACTGTTGGATCAGCAGCAACAACAGTAGAAGGACCATCAATGTTTTTCTTGCCCTTATTCTTTCTTTTTCGTGGGGGAGGAATATCGGTAGCAGTGTTGGTCTGAGAGTTAGCTTGATCAGCCGCAACTGCTCGGTTTATTCAGGCATGGCAGTCCATTATATATTTCTCTACAAGAAAATCATACCGTTATAATACTCATCAGACATATATCAAAAACATAATAATAGTTGCGCAATTATACCAAGGGTCATCCTCCCGTTATATTTCAGTGGGGACAAGCCAGCTAACGACATGACTCGGCTTTCTACTAGTCTTTTGACATCTAATTGATACTCTCGCACTAAATTCGGGATGAACTCGCAATCCCACGATGTCATAGAAATGCCATGGGGTATCGCCACCCTTGAGCCGGTATACCATTCACGACGGTATTGCCTGAACTCGCCTCATAGCTCTTCTCGATATAAAAATATCGTCTTTTCCAATCTTTCCCATATCTGGTCGCCCCACCATCCAAGAACTTACGATGCGTTTGGGCTTTTATATGATAAAACCCCTCTTCCCGCCTCGCAATTTTGAACAGTGCGTAGAACTCATTGGGACTTTATGGTTGGCGCAATGCCTTCATGACAATGATGAAGCCAATTAAATTCCCATAAGAGTTTGGCGTGAGTTGGGCAGGCACGAGATCTATCATCCTCAGAAGCCATCTTAGCTCAAAAGAAATTGGAAAGCGAAGACCATTGAGAAGTTGACCAACAAACACAATCATATGCCCGGGAGGTGGGGTGTGCATCCGATCATTCGGCCCAGGGACAACAATTTTGTACTTATTGGGTATGTCGATTTTTTTGCGCAGTCCCTTACGATTATGTTGGAGGCGGGAAACATACATGTCATACGTCATCCCAGAAACCTCAACATGATCATCAAAATCCCTATTGATGTAATCTACTTCTTCCTCGGCCTCGCTTGAGGCACGATTATCCCATGTCGATGACGCTCACGAATCATTATTTTTGGCTTGAGGCGCTGCTTGATCAGCGTTTGCATCAGGATTATTACCCGCGGGTGAATCAACAGTTTCTATATCTATTAATTCAACCTCATCTACTGCAGTTGTGCTCAAACCCGCGGGAGCATTAGATGGGATCACCATATTAATCGAACTGGAGCTCGAACCACTGCTCAATTCAATCCCAGACGTTGGCTCACTGCTCACCATCTTTCACGAGAATGAACTGAAAGCGAACACGTCACTCTGCGCTCTCACATAACTCTCAAGATGCATAACAATCAATTTATTAACAAGATAAAATCTAAATATAAGGGCGTATCATTTACCTTAACTGAAGTTCCAAGTGACAGTTTTTTGCTTGATTAATTAATCTGTTAAACAACTGCGAAATGTCAAATGCTGAAAAACAGAGATAAGTATCATAAATATCGCATAAAAAATGCTAATGCATCGCATCGAACAACCATTATTCGATGCCAAGCGCATCAAATCCATGTTATTCGATGCGGGCCGCATCGAACAGATGCAATTCGATGCGCATTACCTTGGAAATAAACACGGCGGAAGAAGAATGAATTTCCAACTGCAGTCTAGCCTTTATATAGGCAACAGACTGCCCATTAGGCCCATATCTTCAGCGCATCGAATCAACGCATCGAATGCATGCGATTCGATGCGACAATTCGACCGCATCAAATATATTCTGTTCGATGCGTAGTATTAAATACCAGATACCGATTGCGGGCATTCGCAATCTATTCCGAGATAACGAATGATTAGGAATATCCCAAACCAGTAAAATTTATTGAAATCAGATGACTAAGCGTCATCGAGGTCGTGCGACGTCGGCTACTCATCGATCCACTTCTTTTAATTATGTTTGGAAATCGATCTCAGATTGATATCGTCTCCCAAACTGGGGGGACTATGTGATGGAGGTATTTTACGATTGGCCCAATACTTGTGTATTGGGCCGACCCATAACCGCATCGAATCGGTATGATTCCATGCGCTTTTCGCATCTGACAGTGGGCCCCGCGGGACAATTGCTATATATAGCCGTCCCCTTGTTATTCGTTTACGTTTTGATTGGAGAATCACTTCAGTACAGTCAGCATCGAATCATTGTTCATTCGAGTCGCATCAGATCGAACGACCCCATTCGACACGTGATCGAATCGAATTTACTTCACTCGATACGACAGAATACGCATCGAATTCGACATGTATGTGGCATCAAATCTATTGAATTCGATATCCTTGAGTTCAGCATCGAACCCCTGCAACATATTTCATATCGAACAAGGCATTCGACACGCTATTGCAGTGTTGTAATTAGTTTATTCAAACTAGTAAGCTTGTAATAAGTGTTTCAGACCAAACTAGTCCGATAATAAAATTGGATAGCATTATTTTGGTTATTTATATCTCAATTGTACTATTTTACTTTGTTCTATTACCGTGACGAAATAAGACCAAACAAATTGGTAAGAAGGGATAATAATATTATTTGTAATCAGGTGATCTCCATATTTATTCGTTGTTAGTTTAGCTATCTTAGTTATATTACTTTCCTCCTATATATCGTTCTGTTTGTCTTAGCAAATTAAGGTGGTACATGTTTGCAAAATCTTTTGAAAATGCAGAAGTTCAACTTAAGTTAAAATACTTAACATTAGGTTGACGACGGTGTTAAAAGACAAATTAAAAGTTTATTTTCTCGAGGTATGGTGTATGTAGCAAAAGAAGGTGATTTTTCTGAGTTTCTTTTGAATTGACTATAATGTCCTCACTTATAAATTATTGACTAATATATCTTTTTATACGATAAAATTATTATACAATTAAACAAGATTATTAAACTGTAAACAAAAAATCTTCACAACTATGTTCATGCCCATAGTATTGTTAGTTTCATAATATATTATATTTTAATTTGAAGCAATATAATATTACAAATCTATCTTTACGAATCATAAAATAAATTACACTCGATAATACAACAATGAAAGATTCATTTCATTGGGACCCACCCCCCCACCTCATTAATTAGAGATCGAAAGTTATTTGAGTTACGAATTAAATAGTAATTTATGTTTTGGAGTTTTATTATATAATATTATCTTTTAAATAAAAAATGATATAATTGTATAACTGCAATTTAATTTATCTAAAATTTAGTACCAAAAGCTTCAAGATTGTGAGGATTTTTAGCTTAAAATAAGGTTCAAATAGTAGAAGTCAAATTTGCAACTGAAAGAAACTGCTTAATTTAAGTCAAACACTGACTTTAGTTTTATATACGAGTTTGCAAACACCACCTAAATATATAGTTAGTTCACTGCAAAAGTAGTAGTCTACACGGGAACGATAGTCCATTGCGGAGTTTTTGGCAGTTTTTGTCCTTTATATATACCACTCTGCAGTTTTAGTCCTTTATATATACCCTGCTCAATTTTAGTCTTTTATGTATACATTGCGCTCAATTTTAGTCCTCCAGAAAAATTAATTTTAAAATTTGTCAAAAGACGTCACGTGCGAGTCAAGCGACACCTGAAACTGGTCTCATTATTATTTTGATTTATGTTTAACTTAAAATTTAAGAAAAATGATAAATTCATTAACAAAACCGAAAGTGGTGACCCAATAAGATGAGACGTACGAGCCCATTTTTAACACTAAATATAAAAAACAAAATAAAATAAAAAGTAAGTAAGATTTATCTTTCAGGTTTCTATAGCTACAAAAGATCAAATGTCCTAATATATTGATTGTGTGTATCAATCTTGAAAGATAAAATAAAAAAGTATGATAGTCATCGTGTGTGAGTCTATGCATTTAGTAATCAATTCGAAAATTTTAATAAATAAAACAAGCATGTATATATTTTATTTTCACTATCCCAAGTTGAAAGACTAAAACTGTAAAGTTGTATATATAAAAGACTAAAAATGCTAAAAAACCGTCCATTGCGTTAATACTTTCTTTATTACTTGCTTCGTAAATTGCGACATATAGATGTACTTTTTGTTTTTGATCGCACATCACCTTAATAAGAAACCAAAATTTCAGTTTGTATATCTTGTTGGAGACCACTTTTTTCTTTTCTATGTCTGGTCTGGTATAGAAACCACTTTTTCCACTTTGTAATCAGAAACAAACATTTATAGGTTTCTAAATTACCTTAGCCAATCGATGCTTTGGAAACGGATTCTAGCAATATTTGTTTTTCTTTTCTTATCACTAGCTAGCTCCATATATAGAAGAGGATTCGTATCAATTTTTTGTCGATTAATTTTCTTTTTTGATTTTTTTACAAACTCAAACGGTGGCGCTAGCTTGTCACATATAAAGTAATCTTGTGGTTCGGTTGAAAGCCAAAATGCTATGAATTAATTGATGTCTTTTGTATTAATTTACTATTGATAATTATAAGTTATGAAGAATTTGATTTTTTTTTGATAAGTATGAAGAATTTGAATTTGAGGATGAGTCACGACGCACTTGAATCACATGATTTTCTTATTAGGCGTTAGTAATTTTATTTTGACAATGGCTAACGCGCGCTTAGTAATTATAACACTTAAATAAATCAAAATAAGTACGTAGTATCTTCTTTCGATTTATTACTTGTATGTTTTTTTGTCTCATATCTCAGCTAACCCTTTGTGATGTTTTGAAAAGGTTTCCATAAATTAATAATCTGAAACTGAACATCAAATCGAATTTTGGATCCAAGCCTAAGATCAATAAAGATCATTATGCAAACCATCAAATGGTAACAACGCAAACCTACACCGTGGTATGCGACCGTTCGACTTTGGGAGTGAGCACAAACACCTCATACAAATACACACCACTACGGCTAACCGGATCAGCAGAATAAGTACTAGCAAGCGCAGTCCCCTTCGCCAACCGAAACACGCCCGTTCCGCCCACTACCGACAGCACCCTGACTTTCTCGGCCATCGCCTGTCGCCCCATAATGCCAATCGTGCTTCCGTCGTGAAATATAAAGTTCATGTTCATTGTAAGCGCCGCCTCGTGAAGGTCCGCGTAAGCATTCATGCCTTGGTACTGTCCCACGTGCTCCGAGTTTGGGTCCGGACTTACGGTTAATTTGTTGTCCATCACGAGGATTCGCCCGAAGTTGAACCTTAAATTTCCGATATCGTTGGTGACAACCTGAAAAACGGTATGGTTGGGACCGGCTCCAAAGTCGACATGTATGTAAAACTTGAGCTTGGTTAGGACCTGGTCTTCGTCGTTGTTGAAGCTGTCGTAGAATTTTTGGACTTCGTCTGCGGTGGCGGAGGCGGAGAGACAGGGGCCGAGCAAGCCAATCGCCATGATGAGTACGAGTATTGCAACTGATTTTGGCGTTGCTTTCATTCTTATTTTTTGTTAGTTGATTGAATGTGATTTTTTTTCTTTTTCTTTTGTTTTGTTTATAGGATAAAGAATGGAAGCTAAGATATGATACTTATAGGTGAATGGATAAGAGGATCTTGCGACATATACTCAAAAGTTATATCTTTTTTATTGACTTGAGCAATATTAAATACGTGCAAGGAGAAGCATTAGAAACGATATTTAGCAATATACTAAAGTCTTATTATGTTATATCAACTAATTCCAGATATAAAAAATAAATAAACTGCCTTTAGTTTCTTAAACTAATGATGGTAAAACTTATATGACATAATAGCTAGGAGTTGACTCTTGAAGGTTCTTCTTGATTAGTTGAAACTTGAGACCATGGCCGTATATATTTACTTCAAATTACTATACCATTCCATAGTTATAATGACTTTATACATTTTCATCCTTAATTTTCAACTTTTGAACAGCATTAATTATGTATGTTTCATTGTTTATAGATTATATATATATTTCACTTCGTAACAATCTTAATATGTTTAAAAGAGATCTAGTGATTCTCCTAGAAGCGTAACTAAAGTTTTGTCGGAAAAATATACATTCGAAATATGAAAGAGCTTGTGTATCATCATGGATGAAAATTTCGGTTCGGGAGTAAATTTCGGTTAACTAAAAGGGATAATTACATTAAACCCCCCATCGTATGGTCCATTTCTGAGTCAACCCCCTTAACTTTGTTTTGACTCAGTCAACCCCCCATCGTTTGCCAAAATCATCACTTTGCCCCAAGTCAACTTTTTGTACTTTTTTCAGGGGTATTTTCGTCAAATGTCAAAATTTTTAATATTTTTTTAAAAAAATATAAAATTTATTAATCGACAAATATTAATTTTAGCCAAAAAAAATAAATTCCGACCAAATATTTTTTTCCGACAATTTTTTTTTTTTCGACAACATTTTTTTTCGGCAAATATTTTTTTTTCGACAACATTTTTTTTTCGAAAACATTTTTTGTTTGGCATTTTTTTTTTCTCGACAAATTTTTTTTTTCAACAAATTTTTTTTTCCGGCAACTTTTTTTTTCGAAATAAGAAATTTGGCGAAAAAAAATTTGTTGAAAAAAAAAAGTTATCGATTTTTTTTTTCGATTATTAAATTTTACATTTTTTAAAAAAAATATTAATTTTTTTGCCATTTAACGAAAATACCCCTGAAAAAAAGTGCAAAAAGTTGACTTGGGGCAAAGTGATGATTTTGACAAACGATGGGGGGTTGACTGAGTCAAAACAAAGTTAAGGGGGTTGACTCAGAAATAGACCATACGATGGGGGGTTTAATGTAATTATCCCTAACTAAAAATTAGAAACGTTTCGTAATATTTCGAGAACTTTTCGGCATGTTTCGAAAAATTCGTGAAATTGTAGTTATAACTATCATGGAAACTACATCTATGTTTCGTATCGGTGAAGTCAAAAACGGAAACTTTTCGGTACTTTTCGAGAAAACACACGGAAATTTTGATCCATGTGTATCATGTGCTTTTATTTTCTAGTTCTTTAGTTTTCTAGCGGAGCGCGCAATACTGTAAATACATGAAAAGAATATACAATATGATATAGCATTTCGTGGTTTGTATGTTACAATAAACTATAATTTTTGTTGCACATACATTGTATGTTACATTGTATTTGGAGCGCACGCGACCCGTTCATGTTCTGAACTTGATTCTTTGTCTTAAACAAATCAATGCGGACAAAAAGAAAATTTAATAATTGCCGAGTATATCTACAATTACGCTTCACAAGATGTAGTACGAGAATCTTAAAAATAGGAACTTACAAAATTTAAAGATTGACAAAATGTCTATGTAAAAGTAGCTTTTAATTAAATCATGTTTTGATCATTTACTAAATAGTTCTTTTAAGAATTGAAATTGGGATTTTAATTTCTTACTTAATGTAATTAATATACTTCTTGTGTAAATAAAACAATATATTTATTACTCAAAACCATTTTAATTTTTTATGAAACAAATAAATTGTAAAGTTCGAAATATATAATTGTGTTGAAATGCTTTTCATTACCATGAAACAACGAATGCTCAATGAATATGCTCAAAACAACATCACGTCACCAGCACCAATTGCTTCTTAATTAGTGTGCAAGTCCGATCCAAATTAAGGCTCTGCTGGTACTAATAAAAATAAAATCATAGTATATACGAATTGATGTCCATATGTCTTTTCTAAGAAAAGGAAAGAATCTGGTCATATTAAAAGACGTTTAAAACTTTAAGGAGTAATCATGGATAACATTAAGAACCTGGACATATCAAGAGTTAAAACAACTAAAATATTGCTGTGTTTTAATTGTCTAACATACATGTAAGAGAAAGAAATGAGGATGTTAAGCGAATCATTGTCCTTGCAAGAAGTTTTCTTGTAGGTAGAGAAAAATAAAATTGTGTCACTTTTCGTCAATTGTGTAAAATCAAAAGAAAAATTGTGAGACCTATTGTAAAGTCAACCAAGAGATCAAAGACGCTACATATCAAGAGAAATATGTTGAAACTCAACAATAAAAAAATTCTACATGGAACCCAACCGTCAAACTAGCTACATATCTCAAGATCATTGTTAAAGGGACAACAAAGTTGTAATGATATAGTATATCACATAAGATCCTTTGTAGCTTGTTTATATGTATAATACCAATGTTGTCTATATGTGGTGTTATGGTTTAACATTTCATGATTCATATACTTAATCAAGATAAATATGAGAGCATACTTTTGATAGGAGATCATCATCTTACTGGAATGGAACTTAATTGGTAGTTTCCTAAGAATAAAGCAATCAACTCAACACGTATACATTACCCAAATAGACAAAAGCACGAGATTTAAGATGAATCAAATGAGTAGTTGTGTGAATATAATTCTCCTGATTCACACCAACGACTAAACAATTCAAATCACCGATTTATCCCAGGTTTTAAGCTTGGACTTGCGCTTAGGACTTGGGTTTGATTTTCATATTAGAAGAACAACTCTTAAATTAAATTGCGACAAGTTCAACAAACTCATGAAAATTACAACTTTACAACCCAAGCGCCTTTCTTGAAAGAATAATGCTGTCACGCCCAAAAAGTTTTTTTGTTAATTTATCCCAATTATGATCATCACAATAAATCAACAAAGCCAAATTAAGGATAAAACATCGAACTAATTAATCAAAACACGAAATATATGCTTTTTGTAACCTTCCAGAATCAGCTCTCGCATTATATCGAACACATGATCCTTGATTATTTATCAAACTGAAATACAAGAAACCCGAAAAGAACAAAGAACACGACTAGGCTCCGGGAGTGGAGACATAGATATTAAACTCAATGACCATGTGAGGTTCCTTCGCTACAGTTCTCTTCACCGCCACCCCGCGCGCCAACTTGAACTTCCCCGAGCCCGCCACGACCGACATTTCTCCGTCCCTCGCGAACGTAACAAGCCTCCCCACCAGCGTCACCGTGCTTCCTTTGTACGGACCTTCCACAAACACAACGTTCCAGTTCGCGGTCAAGGCGGCCTCCTGCAAGTCATCGAGCACGTGAATTCCCTGAACGCGGGCAATGACCGGCGTGTCGAGCCCCTGACCCGCAGTCGCCATGTGATCGACAACTTGGGTTAGTCCGAAGAGCGTCGGGGAGTTCGAGGTGATGGGAGCTTCGGCGACGGTGTAAACTGTCTGGTTGGGGCCGGACACTAGGTCCTGGATATAGAAATGGAGGGTTGTTAAGGTTTCTCCTTCTTGTAAAATAATGTTCTTGGCCCATTCGTGAACGGGGATGGGCGTTGTGGTGGCGGCGGTGGTGGTGCATGGCATGGATATAAAGTTGCGGGCGTGGGCGTGGGCGCCGAGTGTTGCTAGAATGACAATGGAGTAGAGAGTGAGATATTGTGTTATGTTTGCCATGGCTGGAGTTTTAGTGCTTATGTTGCTTGTTGAGGGGTTGGAATTTAGGTTGGCGGAATGGGTATTTATAGGTAAAAATATGGTCAAGTAATGTATATATACAAGAGGCTAATTCTTATTATATCACAAAAGAAATTGTTTACATTTTTTATATATTTGTTGGTTAGTTTTAGCCCGCTACTACATGATTGATCGGTCTGTGGTTAAAAAGACAATAAGGTAAACAGCACTTACGGAGTTACGGTCCCTTAGGTTATTACCATTTTTTCCGAATAGTTTACTAGATTTTGTAACAACTACATTATTTTTGTAACAATATTTTTAACGAAATACGAAATATGCCCTGTTACTTAGGCCTACTTTGACTTTTGCCCGATGATTTTTAGGGTCGTAAGAATAAGACAGTAATTATTTTCGAGTGTTTCATATCAATGTCTGCTCACCTCGGTCAGTACAGATTTTTACACTAGGATGTCGTTGGGCGTTGATGTCTTAAAGATACGAGGCATATTTTGCAACAATTTTATAAATTATGCGCGTATATAAATAATCATTCAAACACCCCTTTATGATCATTTAATTTCATCTGGAGCTATTGTCAATCACATATATAAACTGTATTTAAGACGACATAATTTGACAGCGTATTAAAGCCTATAACATATTAGTTCACGTGAAATATCTATTTAGACACTTAAGTGTGTCTAAATTTACAAATAATATAGCAAGCAATTCAATCTAGGAAGAAATAATTAACTCAGTCCCAAGTTGGCTAAATACATGTCACTTTTATTTACCAACTAGAGAGTTTCAACACGAGCTTGTTTTTTTCAACTGAAATGTGTTAGTTAATTCCTTAATAATTGATTTACTATTCATACTTGACTTTGTTACATTACAGTGAAGAAACATTAAAAAAATCAAGAAACATTAAAAAAATCAGATTTTGCTCTGAATTTCATATTTCTTGCACCAATTATCTTCCACCTTCACTTCTTTAGTGCTCCTTTTCAATGTAAACACAAAATTAATATACATGTGATCATAACTAGATGTAACTTTACATCGTAAGCCATTAAGCATGCGATCTTCTTTGCTTTTCACTTGGCTTTACTGAAGTTTCGGTGATTCCTATTTGTAGTAGAAACAGGCAGTGAATAAACGGGATAAATGCATAAAAACCCCATGTGGTTTTAAAAACCTGCACGATATTATTTTGATAAGAAAATAATTTCATTAATCGACTATAAGCGGTACTCAACCCGACAAAATTACACATAACAAAGAAGACTCCAAAACAACAATGATTCTAACTTAAACATTCTCTAGGATTAGTGTTCCATTCGACGAGAAAATACAAATGATCTATCCTTCGCTTTGGTCCAAGTCCACAATCTAACTTTCACCATTTCACAAACCTTACTAATATCAATCTCCTTTCCTTCCACTCTAATCCTATTTCTTTCTTTCCAAATTGCCCAGACAACCGTAGTCCATAGACTCCCACCCCCAATGCATCTTTTTTTTTGTTGGTATTAAGCCTTCGCTTTGTGGAATCTATAACTCCGGAGCACCCTATAAAGCCACTTGAATACCAAACCAATCCCATATCTTTGCCCAAATACGAACGTCACTCCACAAGCACCAAACACATGTAAATTACTCTCTTCACCTAACCCACAAAAAACACAAGATGCATTATTCAGAGCATTGTTGGCAGTTTATTTAATATTAATCTCCATGCAAAACTCAAAATTAGAGGTGGGGCAGAAATTGACCATAATAACTTACAAAAATCAGCTTTGTTACAAACCGTTGTTGATCTCATGATCTCATATGCGGATCTCACCGTATATTGGCCTGACGGATCTGCCTTACAGCTCCACGCATCTTCCTTATCAAAATTTATATTGACTTGTCTAAGATCCTCACAAAGATTGCAAAGTTGTTGCACTTCTTGCTCAAAAAGATCCCTCCTCCACTTCCACTTCCATTCCCAACCTCCACATGCATTGTACCCCATTTCTGAGATGGTCGCATCCTTTATTCTTGATAGGAGGAAGAGCCGCTTATACTTATGTTCTAATTTAACTTCACCCCACCAACAGTCCTTCCAAAATCTTGTATTTTTCCCATTTCCAATTATTTTCTTTACGTTATTTTCAAACCAACAGACCTTTTTTTCCTTCAGCTTTTCTCCTTTTAAATCTTTCCACCACTTCGACCACAATCTTTCTTGTCGCCTAGGTCTATCCACGCTCACCCTGTTCTGTCTATTCCCATACTTGGAGATCATAATCTTCTTCCATAACAACTCACCTTCATCAAGAAACTTCCATCTCCATTTCCCCATGAGCGCCTTATTCTTGCACCAATTATCTTCCACCTTCACTTCTTTAGTGCTCCTTTTCAATGTAAATACAAAATTAATATACATGTGATCATAACTAGATGGAACTTTACATCGTAAGCCATTAAGCATGCGGTCTGCTTTGCTTTCCACTTGGCTTTATTGAAGATTCGGTGATTCTTATTTGTAGTAGAATCATGCAGTGAATAAACGGGATAAATGCATAAAAGTCCCCTGTGGTTTCAAAAACCTGCACGAAACCCTCTTGTGGTTTAAAAACTGCACCAAATCCCCTTGTGGTTTCAAAAATCTTGCATAAAATCCCTTCCGTTAAGTTTCAACAAACTCCGTTAATTTTTTTATCAAATGACTAAATTATCCTTTTTTTTTATAATTAATATTATATATATATATCTTATAAATACATTTATATTTTGAAAAAAAAAAATTGTAAAAAAATATCAAAAAATAAAGATATTTTTATCTTGTAAATTGTAAAAAAAATATATACTATTTTATAGGAAAATAATAAAAAAAAAGAGGATTTCGTGCAAGGTTTCTCAAACCACAAGGGGTTTTCGTGCAAGTTTTCAAACCACAGACGGGTTTTGTGCTAAATATTCTAAAGGGTATAATAGATATTTTATAAGTAAAAAAACCTAAAAAATAAAATCCACTCTCGTATAGAGCCAGTATACATCACTCTCTAACGGATTTGGACGGAAAGGGGATTTCGTGCAACGTTTATTAAAGCACAAGGGGATTTGTGCAGTTTTCAAATCACGAGGGGGTTTCGCGTAAGTTTCAAAAACCACATGGAGGTTTCATGAATTTTCCCCGTGAATAAACATATCTTCAGTTCCAGAGCTCAACTTTTGAAACTATTAGTATTTAGACAAAGAGAATTAAGCCAATTATATTATTGTATTGATGCTTTATATACCCAAACCTATAGCATTAATTATTTGCGATTTTTTGGGCGAGAGAAGAATTGCGAGTGGAGATATGGCGGTGGTTGATCGAAGTCTCGAGAATTTGAGGGAAATTTTAATCAATTGGTCCCATAACTTGGCACTTTTTGAATTTCGGTACATTAACTTGGCACCCCCTTAATTTTGATCCTACACGTTGGCACTTTAACTGAATTTTGGTCTCATGACCCAATCGCCACCTATCTTCGCCGCGAAATTCCTAAGTGGCAGCCGTTGACTGTTGCCTCTCCAATTTTAACCCCATTTTGGAACCCAATTGACCACCTGTCACCCACGTGGCATCCACATGTTTTAAAAAAAATCACAAATTTTATTTGATGTATGGGGAGCATAGTTGTAAACCGTAAAAAATAAATACGGGATTAAAAGAATATTAGTCCTAAATAGGAGAATTAATATTCGGACAATACTATTGTTACGAGTACTTCCGATGAGATGTAACCACCTCCCACGAGGAGACCCTCGGAGAGTTACAAAGCTGCATGGTCACTGACCTAAAAGCAATATAAAGGAATACCCGAGGAGATACAAAGCGTCCCATGGAAAGTCAACGATAAGTAAAGAATAGATATTCACTTGGCATCGAAAAAATAACAAAACCCGATGAATACATGCGACTCGGATATCCATCAAATGCACCACGAGGGACCACGAAGGACCCCGAGTCCCATAATTTCACGAGAACACTTCCTTGCTGAAAACTCCTCGACCTAAACTGCCCTCAAAATTCACTCTCAAAATCAATCTCAGAACAAAGACAGATCTAAGTACAAAAGCCACTGGAAAACCTACTACGAGGACTAGGACAAGAAAATATCACTTCATGAAGGCTAAGTAAAGCCCTCGGAAATCAAGCCAAGCCCTCGAAGATCCGGCCAAAGCCCTCGGAGACCATGCCAAACCACTTAAAGACCCAACCAAAGACGAAAACACCCCTCGAAAAATAGCATCCCAAGAAAACAGCCCCTCGAAGATCCTGGAGCTATCGAAAGAGGAAAAGACCAGCCTAGTTAGCATCTAGTAGACTAAAAATATATCATATCTTATCTTTTTACACATTTACACATATTGCAACACCTGTACTTACTAAAACACATGCACAGCGACACATGTCCCTACCAAACTCTATATAAAGGTAGGTGATCAGTTAAAAAAGGTAACTTAAAAAAAGGAGAGAGACAGACAATCATACAAAAGCAAGACTAAAGGAGTGAAGTTCAGTGAATAAAAGAAGAAATATTCTCGTATTTTTTACCTCTGTACGATCAATATTTTTTGAACCCTGGGCAAAGCGTTCCAACCCCTAAATTATTCCGTTAATTAGGTTATAATATCCAAACCTGTTAACAATAGTGCAATATTTATAAATTCACCCAAATGATTTAACTTTTTAATGAAAATACAATCTTCTCCAAATATTTTTCCTTAAATTTAAAATCATTATTACTTTTTCCTAAATATATTTAATTAACTTAAAATTAAGAACAATATTAGTTTAAACAACATAAATACCAAATTTATTATATAATTTTACTTAATAAATCTTATTATATAATTTTACTTAATAAATTCTATTATATAGTTTTACTTAATAAACTTTATTATATAATTACTTTTTAATGTTTTTTTATTTGAATCTTAAAATAGATGTTTAATTTCTTAATATATATAAGACAAAAGAAAAAAAATTATTTCACCAATTTATTTCCACTTATTCATATGTTTTTAGTTTTAAGATAAAATTTAATATTAGTTACTTATATTAAATAACAAAAAATCAAAAATACCAAAAAAAAAAAAAATCACAATTGAGTCACCACCACCAAAACCGACCACCCCGCAATGTATAACAAATAGCAGCAGAAGCCGCCGCGAATGTCACGACCACAAAGTCCACCACCACCGTAAGATCATCACCAACGACCCGTACGTCACCACCGCCTGTCCCCAGACCTAACCCGCGTCCTTCACAACTCGCATAGTCCTAGGTGGAACGAACATTTCAAAATCCCGTTGGCTCACCGGCGGCGAATCACGAGTTCTGCGTGAAGGACGACGACGTGTTCGGGTCGGAGGCAAAGGGGAAGATACTGATCTTGGCGGATCGAGATGAAATTTATCCCCTGCGATAGGGATCCTTTGTACAAACATGGAATTGCAGGCGATCTGATGTGTAGGGGTGTGAGGAAGGGGAGATCTGTGACTGGTGGTGGTGGTGGTGGGGCTGGGGCTGTTGGTGAAGATGACTGGTAGCGGTGTTTTCCCTTTTTGTGAAAGGGTTGAGTTCTTTGGAATGAGAGAGAGTGAAAGTAGCTGAGTGCAGCTCTGCGTTCTAAGTTTTTTTTTTTTTTTTTTTTAACACGTGGCATCCACGTGGGTGATAGGTGTTCAATTGGTCCCAAAACAGGGTCAAAATTGGAGAGGCAGCCGTGGACTTTCGCGGTGGAGATGGGTGGCGATTGGGTAATGGGACCAAAATTCAGTTAAAGTGCCAATTTGTAGGATCAAAATTAAGGGGTGCCAAGTTAATGTACCAAAATTCAAAAAGTGACAAGTTATGAGACCAATTGATTAAAATTCTCGAATTTGAGCAACCCACGTCTTTTCTTTCTTTTGGGGAAGGAGACGTGAGGCATTTTTCTCATATGTTCTTGTTTAAAAGAAACTATTAAAAATTAGGTTTGAATATATTTCAAACATGAGGTCCGGTCAAAACACAGCTAAGAAAGTCCGGTTTATTCACTACAAGAAAAGGGGTTTTGGCTAGGATTAATTCCGTAGCCAAAAACCCCATTTTCCGTAGCCAATGGTCATTGGCTAGGGGTATCCGTAGCCAATGCCCGTAGTGGAAGCCTTCGTAGGCAATAGTCATTGGCTACGGATGGCCGTAGCCAATGACTATTGGCTACGGATCTTCCATTGCCAATAACAGAAGACTAAAATGCCCTTATACTAAAATATCTTGGAAAGTATATGAATTGGAGACTTAATTTAAATATAGAATGATTTAAATTATAGGAAGAACTTATGCATGGTGGAAGGTAGGAATTATAAGAGGGAGGTAGGAATATGTTTATTAATGTAAGGGTTGGAGTACTTATAAAATAGACCAAGACTATTGGCTACGGAATAATCCTTAGGCAATAGTCATTGGCTACGAAACAATCCGTACCCAATGGTCTTTGGCTACGGAATAATCCTTAGGCAATACTCATTGGCTACGAAACAATTTGTAGCCAATAGTCTTTGGCTACGGAATATTCTGTAGCCAACAGTCTTTGGCTACAGAATATTCCGTAGCCAATAGTCTTGTTATTGGCTACGGAACAATCCGTAGCCAATAATCTTTGCCTACGGAATATCCCGTAGCCTATAGCGTATTCCATTTTTTTTTCTTTTTTAGTATTTTGTGTTATTTTTATTTAATTTTTGATTAATTATATTTTTTCCCCAAAAGTTCGTTTATTGTCTTTTGATTATCAAAATCGTGAAAACATACTAATAAATAGTTTCGAAGTGTTTGGTGAAAGAAAAAATGGAATCGAGTTTGTTTTACGACTTTCGATTTATTAAATTTTTTTCCCCAAAAGTTCGTTTATTGTCTTTTAAATTTTATTTTTTTTATGAAATTCGTGAAAACATACTAATAAATAGTTTAGAAGTGTTTGGTGAAAGAAGAAATGGAATCGGTTCGATTAATTACATTTTTTTCCCCAAAAGTTCGTTTGTTGGCTATGCATGTCGCCCTTATTCTGGGCGCCAAAATTGGCACCCAGTCCAAGGGTGACGTGCTATAAATAATGGGCGACGGACGTATAACAATGGGCGATGGGCATGGCCCGTCGCCCTTATTCTGGGCGCCAATTTAAGGGCGATGGGCTACGCCCGTCGCCCATTGTCTATGGGCGACGGGTGTAACCCGTTGCCTATAATAAATTAATTTAAATTTTTTTAACTGTTTTTTTACAATGGGCGACGGGCGTATTGTATATAGGCGATGGGTTTTGCCGTCGCCTATAATATGTTAAATTTTGTTTTTTTAAATTACTTTTTGACTATGGGCGACGGATGCCCGTCGCCTTTGATCAATGGCTACGGATGTTCCCGTCGCCAATGGTTAAGGGCGACGGGTTAAATCCGTCGCCAATGAACTTTTTTTTTTACATCCTATAAATGACCAAGGGCTATAGATTTTCCGTAGCCAATGGCAAAATCACCATTGCCTACGCCATCCGTAGCCAATGGCTGTAGCCCAAAACTTTTTTTGTTGTAGTGATTATATAGTATTGATATTTATATAATATTGATAATTATTTTTAAACAATCGTTAATATATAATATTCTATACACCAAAAGAAGTTTGCACGATGTCTCACATGGGCATAGTTGCTAGTAGTTGGATATAAAAACTTGGGCGAACTATTATTTCTGCCCTATAACTTTGCCAAAAATTACTTTTTGCCCTTTTTTTTCGGCCCCCACTTTTTCTGCCCTGCTAGTTTTCATTTTTCTATCAAAAATGCCCAATTTCAGCCACATCAGCTATATTGCTAATGTGGCTGCCCAGTCAAGAAAGTGCTACGCCTAGTCAATAAGTTGCTATAGCCACGTCATATTTTTCAGCCCTAAAAACGTTTTTTCTTGTAATATTAAAAATTGCATTTGAACCCCATAATAAATTGCATATATATATTAAACACACACACCCACATATATATATATATATATATATATATATATATTCATTTTTTTATATCTTAAAAATATTTTTAAAATAATAAAAATTTTAATAATTTCTAAAAATTGTAAAAAACAAATAAAAATAAAATACATTAATTTAAAAAAATGTCATCATATAGATAATAATAATAAACATATATCTAAATAATAATAAAAAAGCTATATATAGATAATAATAATAATAATAAAATATATATAACTATTTATAAATAATAAATATTTTAACAATATATAAAACAAAAGAAAAACATTAAATTAAAAAAATACAATTAAAAAAAGTGATGATCTTCATCCCGTACATCCCCCCCCCCCCCCCCCCCCCCGCGTCACCACCACCCTTGCCCCGCCTCCACCGTCCTCAACCCAAATACTCACAGCAGCCACCGCCCCGCCTCCGATTCGTCGTCATCATCACTGCTCGTTGATCTCGCGTCATCACCAGCCCCAATTTTGCGTCGCCCGGAGCTCAAAAAATCCGATTTTCTCCGGAGCTCAGATCTCGCCGGATGGAGGAAATGAGAGGATGTGTGTGATAGCCGGCAGGGGGAGGCGTCGCGTGATGGAGGAAAGAGGGGGATGTGCGTGAGGGGGGAGGGGGGTTGGTGGCTGCTGTGCGTGAGGTGGGGGTGGGGGGGTTGGCGGTGGGGAAGAAGACCCTTTTTTTTTTGGATTTCACTAATTGAAAAAATAAATCTTCGTTTAATTATTTTTTATTTATTAAAGTATTTATATATTTTAATAAATATTACGAAAATATAAGTTTATTTAAAACATTTATTATTTATAAATAGTTTAATATATATATATGTTTATTATTATCTATATGTATATAGCTTTTTTATTATTATTTATATATACGTTTATTATTATTATTATTTATATATATGTTTGTTATTATTATCTATATATATAGCTTTATTATTATTATTATTTATATATATATTTACCAAATAGTTATATATAAGTTTTTATATATATAAATTTTTATTATTTATAAATATATATATATATATATATATATATATATATATATTGGGGGCAAAGTGCAATTTGTTTTGGGGTGCAAGTGCAATTTTTAATATTACAAGGATTAGTCTAAAAAACATGTTTTGGGCTGAAAAATATGACGTGGCGTGACAACTTATTGACTAGGAGTAGCACTTTCTTGACTGGGCTGCCACATCAGCAATTTAGCCTATGTGGCTGAAATTGGGCATTTTTGATAGAAAAATAAAAACTAGCAGGGCAGAAAAAGTCGGCTCGGGAAAAAAAGGACAAAAGTAATTTCTTGCAAAGTTAAAGGGCAGAAATAATAATTCGCCCAAATAACTTCAATCGGGTGATATATGCAACATTAATTATTTACTTAAATTTCTTATATAATTCAAATAATGAACTTATAAAATTTGAGTTATCGCACGAGTGCATAACTAAAAACAACAAAACAACATGATTAACAAAATGTGCATGTATCATTCATTTAAATAAATTAAATATATTCAAGTACAACATTAATGTTTGACTGCTAAACATAACATAATGTGCATGAAGCACAATTAAAGAACATACCCATATATTCAAGTAGAAAGTTAAAGTTTGACTGCAAATATAAACAATAACTACATTAATGAGAATATTGTCTTATCTTAAAAACGAAGAAAAAAAAAGTACATCATCATAAAGGTAAACCTGCATCACCACAAAACCATAAAACAAAAACCACAATATTGTCTCTCATTGTTAACTCTCATACTGAGAGAATCGGGCTAAGAGAGAGAAGAGAAGTAACAGAATTCTGTTATTTTCATTAATTTGGTAAAGTGAAGTATCAACTGTACAAGCTGAGCTGTCAGCTATTTATAGGTGCGAGAACTAAAGACTAATTACAGATAAGTCCCTGTGAACTGAACTAATTACAAAGAAGCTAAGATATAAGTTAACATCCCCCCCTCAAGTTGGACTTGTATGAGGATCAGACAAGTACAACTTGGAAAGCCAAAATTTGAATTGAGGAGAGGCAAGTGGTTTGGTGAAGAGGTGAGCGAGCTGCTGTGAACCAGGACAGTGCTGAGGGAGTAAAAAACCATCCTTGAAGCAATCTTTGACAATGTGACAGTCGATCTCCAGATGTTTGGTCGTCTCATGGAAGACTGAATTTTTGGTAATCTGAACTGCAGAATTGTTATCACAGTATAGGGGAATAGGGAAGGGGATCTTTATAGAGAACTCCTTCAAGATGTAAGAGATCCATTTTAATTCACAACAAGTGTGTGCCATGCTCCTGTACTCTGCTTCAGTTGAAGACTTAGAGACAATGGTTTGCTTTTTTGATTTCCAGCTGATTAGTGAGTCTCCAAAGAAGACACAATACCCTGTGATGGATCTTCTTGTATCCAAACATGAAGCCCAATCAGCATCACTGTATGAAGTGAGAGAGAAAGCATGAGAGGTGGAGTAAAACAGTCCCAAAGAGGCTGTGTTCTTTAGGTACAGAAGCACATCCAGAGCTGCTTCACAATGTTGTAGAGTTGGAGTCTGAAGGAACTGACTGAGTTGATTGACAATATAACATATATCAGGCCTTGTCATGTTGAGATATAGGAGTCTTCCAACCAATCTTCTGTACTTATCTGGATGTTTGAGAGGGACACCATCAGCAACAAGCTTCAAACCTTTTGGACAGGGAGTTGTGTGAGCCTTTGCTCCAATGAGACCAGCATCCTTGATAATATCAAGTATATATTTCCTCTGGTCAATATACAGACCAGTAGAAGTTCTTAGGAGCTCAAGACCAAGAAAGTACTTTGCAACACCCAAATCTTTGATTGTGAAGGCTGAATGAAGATGTTGTTCGACAACAGTTATGAGTGAGAGATCAGGTCCTGTGATGAGCACATCATCCACATAAACTAGAAGTGCCAAGAAACTAGATCCAGAACCTTTAGTGAACAGACAATCATCAAATTGTGATTGAGTAAAGCCAAAAACAGTTAAACACTTAGTGAACTCTAGATTTCATTGTCTGGAAGCCTGTTTAAGTCCATATAAGGACTTCTTTAATTTGCAAACCTGACCAGGTAAGCATTTAGTGTATCCTTCTGGTGGAGTCAGATAGATATCTTCATCCAAGAAGCCATGCAAGAATGCATTATTTATGTCAAGTTGATGAACATGCCAGTTGTATTGAATAGCCACAGCCAAGAAAATTCTCACAGTTACTAGTTTCACTACTGGTGAGAAGCTGTCAATATAGTCCAAACCAGAGATCTGGTTGTATCCTTTGGCAACCAATCTTGCCTTATACCTGTCAACTGTTCCATCAGGATTCAACTTCAGTTTATATACCCATTTTGATCCAATGGGGTGCTTGCCAGAAGGTAAGTCAACCACTGACCAAGTGTCATTAGCTTCTAGTGCAGAAATTTCTGAATTCATTGCCTCTTGCCAGTGTGTATCTTTACAGGCATCTTTGTATGAAGAGGGTTCAGAGTGGAGTGATATATTGGCTAAGAAACCGAGGTAAGAAGGAGATATTTCTGGGCTTATGTTGAATGGAAATGTATTTGGTGTGTGATGGGATTGAATCATTTGAGAATGTAGTGTGGAGTCCAGTGGTTTAGTAGAGCAAAGACGGAGAAAATCCTTCAAGTGAGCAGGCTTAGTACTGGTTCTATTGCTTCTTCTAAGAACAATGGGTTCCATAGGGGTAATATGTACAATATTATCTTCATTTTGAGGTGGATTATCAGTGGAGATGTCATTTATCTGTGGTTCAGGACCAGTGGATTGGTTATGTGTAGAGGATATTTGTGTAGGATTTTCTTTTGTCGAAATGGAGAAATCACAGACCAGAGGTGAATCAACATTACAATCTGAGTGTGTCACCATAGGAAGAGGAGAACTATGTGTCACACCATTGTAGGATTCAAAAGGAAATAGATTCTCATGAAAAATGACATCTCTGTTGCATATCACTTTGTGGTCATGGAACCCATACACTTTGTATGCCTTTTGTCCAGGAGAGTATCCAAGAAAACATCCTTTAAATCCTCTAGATTCTACAATCTTGTCTTTATGAGGATTAGTATTTGTAAAATAGCATAAGCAACCAAAAATCTTCAAGTTAGACAAGTCAGGAGCCTTTTGATATAGTAGTTCATATGGAGTGACCCATTTCAACTGTTTACTGGGAATCATGTTGATGAGGTAAGTGGCCATAAGTATGGCATGACCCCAAAAATGAACTGGAAGGTTAGCTTGGAACAGCAAAGCTCTAGTAAGCTGCAACAGATGTCTGTGTTTCCTTTCCACAACTTCATTCTGTTGTGGAGTGTAAGGACATGATCTCTGGTGTATAATTACCTTTTCATGGAATAATGCTTGACATTGAGTGTTAGTGAACTCAGTACCATTGTCAGATCTTACTGCAAGTATATTAGTTGAGAACTGATTTTCAACATAAGAGACAAAATTCTGCAAAGTGGAGTGAACTTGAGTTTTATTGCTCATGAGAAAAGTCCATGTAGTTCTGGAGAAATCATCAAATATGCTTAGAACATAGTGAGCTCCATTCACAGTAGCTACTCTATAAGGCCCCCACAAATCAATGTGAATCAGCTCAAATACCTTTGAGGTACAGGTAGTGCTCAAGGGAAAAGGTGATCTGTACTGCTTGGACTTGTAGCATATGTCACATGGGTACTCAGAGTCTAATACAATGTCTTGCAAACTAGACAAATGTTTGATAGTGTCATGTGGAGAGTGACCTAACCTCTTGTGCTAGAGAGTATACAACTTATTTTGACTGTCAAGTCTACTACTAATGTTATTTAAGAGGGATACCTCAAGCTGGGAATTGGGCTTATTTCCAGAAACCTTGCAACAAGCAACATTCAGTGGAGAACAATCTTGTGGATCCAGCAGGTACAATGATCCACTCAGCTTGCCCACTGCTACCACCAAGTTAGTCTGATGGTCCTGCAAAATACATCCAGTAGAGGTGAACACACATTTCAAGTGAGAATCTCTAGTCAGCTTTGAGATGGATATCAAGTTGAACTTGAAGGCTGGAATAAGTATGGCATTCTGCAAAGTTATCTTAGATGTAAGAGACACATTTCCTTTGTGATGAACCAACTTAATTGTCCCTTCAGGTAAGTACACATAGGAGGGAGGTGTGACAGTAGACACATCATTTCACAAGCACTTGTCAAACACCATGTGATTAGAGGCACCAGTATCCAATACCCAACAACCATTATGCAAAGATCTGTGATAAGGAATAGTACCATCAAAATCACCAAAGCTGGCAAAGCTGGCCATGTTTGAATCCTTTCCACCACCAGACATGCTGCCTTGAGACATCATCTGATGCATGAACTTATAGAAATCTTGTTGAAAATTGGGAACATGAGGAGTCTCTGGAGTGTGAGCATCAACAACATTGGCATAGTTTCTTCCACCCAGGGCTGGTTTCTTGTTCTTGAGGTCTTTATACCACTCAAGAACCCCAACCAATTTGAAACAAGTGTCTTTAGTGTGACCTTGTTTCTTACAATAGTCACAGAATTTATCAGATTTTTCAGGTTTAAATCTCCTGTTATCCTTAGATGTGAAACCCTGAGTAGAGTAAGAATGTGACTGTATTTTCACCAACAGAGCAGTGCTATCAGCTGGCACATTGAATTGAATGTGAACCTGTTTCTGCTTTTCCACACTAAGTACCATACAGTAAGCCTTTTCAACCAAAGGCAAAGGATCAAGACTCAAAATCTAACCCCTAACTGCTTCATATTCATCACTAAGTCCCATCAAAACTTGCATCAATCTAGTTTGTGATTGAAAATCCACAGCATTCTTAGCTATATTACAGGTACATAACCTCATAGCATCACAATGACACACAAGAACAGGCATCAAACAGTTCAATTCATCCCAAAGCTTCTTTAATCTAGTATAATAAGCAGAGATAGAAACTGAACCTTGAGATATGGAAGCCATACCTCGCTGGATCTGGTAAAGCAGGGGACCATTACTCATGCCTAAGTGAGCTTCAAGCTGAGTCCATAGAGCTTGAGCAGAGTGAGTGAGCATGAAGGCATCATGCAGCTCATCAGAGATCGAGTGCAATAGCCATGAGGTCACCATATAATCAACACGCATCCATTCCTCATAATCTGGATGAGATGGATCCGGTTTAGGTTCGGATCCGGTGATGAAACCGAGCCTTCGCTTAGCACCAAGCGCAATGCGCACAGATCTACTCCATGGCAACCAATTAGCAATGCCTGTGAGAGGCATGGAGGTAAGAGACATGTTTGGATTATCCGCGGTGTGAAAATGTAGTGCGCCACTAGGACGGCGGTTATTTTCGGCGGCTCCGGCGGCCGGAGCAGTATCAGAAGGTACGTTACTCGCATCGGAGCCAGTCATGGCAGAAATCGACGGCGATTGAAAGGCGACGAAGTAAAAAATAACAGCGCGCTCAACGGCGGTGAAGATCGGTAGTGATCGGACAACGGAATCGCGTGACCGGATCGGTATCAGGCTCTGATACCATGTTAACTCTCATACTGAGAGAATCGAGCTAAGAGAGAGAAGAGAAGTAACAGAATTCTGTTATTTTCATTAATTTGGTAAAGTGAAGTATCAACTGTACAAGCTGAGTTGTCAGCTATTTATAGGTGCGAGAACTAAAGACTAATTACAGATAAGTCCCTGTGAACTGAACTAATTACAAAGAATCTAAGATATAAGTTAACACTCATAACATCAACTTTGAAGAAAATTCCTCTCCCAAGTCAATTGCTCGCTTCATGGTAGTGGAGCATTGCCCCAGTCAACTGGCAACAAGGTGGTAGAGACGGAGCGAGGTGGAGGCAAATGCCTCCGTCATGGATGGTGTACTGAATCCTGATGATTTCATGAGAAATCCGATGGGGTTAATACTATTTGAATACATTAGAGCATTAGTACATGCTACATCCTTCTCAGTAGAAAATTTTGAAAACTCACTATCACTTGGCTCATCAAAAAACTGCTTAAAAGGCATGTCCAAATCGATACTTGTATTCTTATCATAGCAAGTGATGCTTGGTTCATCACGATTATAAGCTCGATCTTGATCGTTTAAGTTCATGAAGCTATTAGTGATATTGTGTTACCAAATCCAAACAAGATATTATCATCAGTGGGTTGTACCACATGTTCTTGTTGCATGGAGTATGTTTGACTTTGAATTTGAAAATTTGAATCCATAAAGCTTTTGTGGTTATTAGATTCACCAAATAAGGAATCATCATTTTGCATAAAAACTTGTGAATGAACTTGATTCATCATTTGAGGATTCATCATTTGAGGGTTGTAAGAGTAATGATTAGACCATGGCTGAAGATTCTCATTAGACATAAATATTGAATAATTGTTGGCTATTTGAATAGAGGGCAGGGATGAATCTGTACTGTAAATCATCATTGAATCATCCATGGTTTCATGTGGAACAAATGGAGTAAATCTTTGAGGAGGCATAAGATTTATGTTTGGGATGTACGTTTGTGCCATCATTGGTGCATTAGGGTGGTAGATCAGATTATTATTAGTATTGTTTGCACTGTTAAAGCACAAACCTTGAGAAAAGGTAGAGTTGTTTGTAAGATTAGCATAGGATTTAGGTGTAGACTTATTACCCCCGAACTTTGTAATGAACCATTAATTTTTTCATGAAGCTTGTATTACAATAATTCTTGATCTCGTTATCAGTTCTGCCTGGCATATGCTTTACAATCTGAGACCATCTGCACACAATTAATATAACAATTAAGAAATCATTTGTGTATGTAACAATGCTCATACGTCAATTAGTTGTAAAAACTTATTATAATGAAGATGACGTGTTTTTTTAACCTATTTCCTAAAATATTGCGGAGCTCAATGAGGAGACAAATTTCTTCAACTGTGAATTCTCCCCTCTTTAGATCGGGCCTCAAGTAATTTATCCACCTCAACCTACAACTCTTCCTGTTCCTCTCCAAACCTTATTAGCCACAAAACAAAGATAAAAAAAGTAATTATTTTTGTGAAAGATCCACACATGGTTGTAAGAAGAATATACTCATTCTGTTTATAAAGAATATACCAGCAAGTTTTGGTATCGTAGGCCAACAATCATGACCACTTTTGCTGATGTAGTTACTCAATTTCTCATCTTCACGAGGAGACCAGAAACCCTTTTTCACTGTCTTCTGGGTGTAATAAGTATGGTGATGCGCCATTGTAATCAAATTAAATTGTTATATATTTTTTCGGAGAACTCAATTGATTTTCAACTCATCGTTTTGCATAGAATCTAATAAGAATACAGTGAAAGATATGAGAAACAAATAGAAAAATAGAGTAATATAAAAGTAGAGCAAATTATAACTGCTATTGAAATTTTAGGTGAAAAGCTGCAATGGCCCATTAATGACAACAAAGGCGATATTATCTAGTAACAAAAATTGTAATTTACCAGACGAATATTCGCCCACCAGTGAATTATGTATAAACTTTAGAGGTCTTACTATTATGTTTTTGACATCAATACTTTTGTCAAGGTAGAAATGAGTTTTTTAGTTGCACCTAGAAGTTGTAAATTAGTTTTTTACTCTTGAAATATCAGATAGTAGAAAGTTAAATGGTAGTAGGAAAAAAAAAAGACAAGATTTTTGGCATCCTACATGTACGGTCAAAATGTATCGGACACGTTATGAGAGCCTCTCCAACAAATAATATGACGTAGTTATGTAATAAAAAAACAATTCCAATGTTATATATACATGTTGGCTTGTACCCAGCCCAATGTGGTTGTGTGCTAGGATACCGCTAAGGCGTTGATGTCTTTAAAATACAAAAGATACAAGGCATATTTTGCAACATTTTCTTAAAATATCTCATAATTTAAATAATCAATCAAACACCCCTTTATAATCATTTAATTTCTTTAGGAGCTATATATTGTCAATTACATATGTAAACTAGATTTATGTGACAGTAAATTAAAGCCTATAACATCTTAACTCACTTTAAATATCTATTTAGACACTTAAGTGTGTCTACAATTATAAATAATATAGCAAGTAATTCAACTATGAAGAAATAACTCAGGGTGATTCTTGATTATAGCAAACACTTTTGGATGGTTTTCATATAATTGGTAGCTATGTATGAAGAGATCCTTTTAGTCTTTCTACATTTTGCTTGATGATAATTAATAATTAATAACTGATTTCTGTAGTGAAAATCACAAAACACGCTAAAATTCTAAAATCCAAACATAATCCGATAAGTTGTTGTTTTCCTTATTTTTTGATCCGTTTTCCCCTATACATGCAACTTCATTTCTTGAATTTACTTTTCACAAATAGATTTTGATTACGTTGTAACATATTCATTTTAAGTATTTGTTGTTGTTTATTAGATTTCTAGTCATATATGAATGCGCACCTATAAAACAAAGCGAGGGTCACATGAATTGCTATTTTAGTAACGCAATGATAATAGTCGTGTGGTTGCGTATTCCCAAACAAGTAATTTAATAAAGCGATATTGTGAACTTGTGAGCATGAAGAGTTTATTTCTGATGACTGTGAAGCACGAATTTTGTTTTTAGCATAATAATTTGGAACAGATCATGTATCGCATGCGCTACGTACATCCAAGGAAATTTAGCAATATGATAACAATCATGACCACTTTTGCTGATGTAGTTACTCAATTTCTCATCTTCACGAGGAGACCAGAAACCCTTTTTCACTGTCTTCTGGGTGTAATAAGTATGGTGATGCGCCATTGTAATCAAATTAAATTGTTATATATTTTTTCGGAGAACTCAATTGATTTTCAACTCATCGTTTTGCATAGAATCTAATAAGAATACAGTGAAAGATATGAGAAACAAATAGAAAAATAGAGTAATATAAAAGTAGAGCAAATTATAACTGCTATTGAAATTTTAGGTGAAAAGCTGCAATGGCCCATTAATGACAACAAAGGCGATATTATCTAGTAAAAAATTTGTAATTTACCAGACGAATATTCGCCCACCAGTGAATTATGTATAAACTTTAGAGGTCTTACTATTATGTTTCTGACATCAATACTTTTGTCAAGGTAGAAATGAGTTTTTTAGTTGCCCCTAGAAGTTTTAAATTAGTTTTTTACTCTTGAAATATCAGATAGTAGAAAGTTAAATGGTAGTAGGAAAAAAAAAAGACAACAACAAATAATATGACGTAGTCATGTAATAAAAAAACAATTCCAGTGTTATATATACATGTTGGCTTGTACGCAGCCCAATGTGGTTGTGTGCTAGGATACCGCTAAGGCGTTGATGTCTTTAAAATACAAAAGATACAGGGCATATTTTGCAACATTTTCTTAAAATATCTCATAATTTAAATAATCAATCAAACACCCCTTTATAATCATTTAATTTCTTTAGGAGCTATATATTGTCAATTACATATGTAAACTAGATTTATGTGACAGCAAATTAAAGCCTATAACATCTTAACTCACTTGAAATATCTATTTAGACACTTAAGTGTGTCTAAAATTATAAATAATATAGCAAGTAATTCAGCTATGAAGAAATAACTCAGGATGATTCTTGATTATAGAAAAACACTTTTGGATGGTTTTCATATAATTGGTAGCTATGTATGAAGAGATCCTTTTAATCTTTCAACATTTTGCTTGATGATAATTAATAATTAATAACTGATTTCTGTAGTGAAAATCACAAAACACGCTAAAATTCTAAAATCCAAACATAATCCGATAAGTTGTTGTTTTCCTTATTTTTTGATCCGTTTTCCCCTATACAAGCAACTTCATTTCTTGAATTTACTTTTCACAAATAGATTTTGATTACGTTGTAACATATTCATTTTAAGTATTTGTTGTTGTTTATTAGATTTCTAGTCATATATGAATGCGCACCTATAAAAAAAAGCGAGGGTCACATGAATTGCTATTTTAGTTACGCAATGATAATAGTCGTCTGGTTGCGTGTTCCCAAACAAGTAATTTAATAAAGCGATATTGTGAACTGGTGAAACATGAAGAGTTTATTTCTGATGATTGTGAAGCACGGACTTTGTTTTTTAGCATAATAATTTGGAACGGATCATGTATCGCATGCGCTGCGTACATCCAAGGAAATTTAGCAATATGATAACAATCTTGACCACTTTTGCTGATGTAGTTACTCAATTTCTCATCTTCACGAGGAGACCAGAAACCCTTTTTCACTGTCTTCTGGGTGCAATAAGTATGGTGATGCGCCATTGTAATCAAATTAATTTGTTATATATTTTTTCGAAGAACTCTATTGATTTTCAACTCATCGTTTTGCATAGAATCTAATATGATTACAGTGAAAGATATGAGAAACAAATAGAAAAATAGAGTAATATAAAAGTAGAGCAAATTATAACTGCTATTGAAATTTTAGGTGAAAAGCTGCAATGGCCCATTAATGACAACAAAGGCGATATTATCTAGTAAAAAATTTGTAATTTACCAGACGAATATTCGCCCACCAGTGAATTATGTATAAACTTTAGAGGTCTTACTATTATGTTTCTGACATCAATACTTTTGTCAAGTTAGAAATGAGTTTTTTAGTTGCACCTAGAAGTTTTAAATTAGTTTTTTACTCTTGAAATATCAGATAGTAGAAAGTTAAATGGTAGTAGGAAAAAAAAAAGACAAGATTTTTGGCATCCTACATGTACGGTCAAAATGTATCGGACACGTTATGAGAGCCTTTCCAACAAATAATATGACGTAGTTATGTAATAAAAAAATAATTCCAGTGTTATATATACATGTTGGCTTGTACGCAGCCCAATGTGGTTGTGTGCTAGGATACCGCTAAGGCGTTGATGTCTTTAAAATACAAAAGATACAAGGCATATTTTGCAACATTTTCTTAAAATATCTCATAATTTAAATAATCAATCAAACACCCCTTTATAATCATTTAATTTCTTTAGGAGCTATATATTGTCAATTACATATGTAAACTAGATTTATGTGACAGCAAATTAAAGCCTATAACATCTTAACTCACTTGAAATATCTATTTAGACACTTAAGTGTGTCTAAAATTATAAATAATATAGCAAGTAATTCAGCTATGAAGAAATAACTCAGGATGATTCTTGATTATAGCAAACACTTTTGGATGGTTTTCATATAATTGGTAGCTATGTATGAAGAGATCCTTTTAGTCTTTCTACATTTTGCTTGATGATAATTAATAATTAATAACTGATTTCTGTAGTGAAAATCACAAAACACGCTAAAATTCTAAAATCCAAACATAATCCGATAAGTTGTTGTTTTCCTTATTTTTTGATCCGTTTTCCCCTATACATGCAACTTCATTTCTTGAATTTACTTTTCACAAATAGATTTTGATTACGTTGTAACATATTCATTTTAAGTATTTGTTGTTGTTTATTAGATTTCTAGTCATATATGAATGCGCACCTATAAAACAAAGCGAGGGTCACATGAATTGCTATTTTAGTAACGCAATGATAATAGTCGTGTGGTTGCGTATTCCCAAACAAGTAATTTAATAAAGCGATATTGTAAACTTGTGAGCATGAAGAGTTTATTTCTGATGACTGTGAAGCACGAATTTTGTTTTTAGCATAATAATTTGGAACAGATCATGTATCGCATGCGCTACGTACATCCAAGGAAATTTAGCAATATGATAACAATCATGACCACTTTTGCTGATGTAGTTACTCAATTTCTCATCTTCACGAGGAGACCAGAAACCCTTTTTCACTGTCTTCTGGGTGTAATAAGTATGGTGATGCGCCATTGTAATCAAATTAAATTGTTATATATTTTTTCGGAGAACTCAATTGATTTTCAACTCATCGTTTTGCATAGAATCTAATAAGAATACAGTGAAAGATATGAGAAACAAATAGAAAAATAGAGTAATATAAAAGTAGAGCAAATTATAACTGCTATTGAAATTTTAGGTGAAAAGCTGCAATGGCCCATTAATGACAACAAAGGCGATATTATCTAGTAAAAAATTTGTAATTTACCAGACGAATATTCGCCCACCAGAGAATTATGTATAAACTTTAGAGGTCTTACTATTATGTTTCTGACATCAATACTTTTGTCAAGGTAGAAATGAGTTTTTTAGTTGCCCCTAGAAGTTTTAAATTAGTTTTTTACTCTTGAAATATCAGATAGTAGAAAGTTAAATGGTAGTAGGAAAAAAAAAAGACAACAACAAATAATATGACGTAGTCATGTAATAAAAAAACAATTCCAGTGTTATATATACATGTTGGCTTGTACGCAGCCCAATGTGGTTGTGTGCTAGGATACCGCTAAGGCGTTGATGTCTTTAAAATACAAAAGATACAGGGCATATTTTGCAACATTTTCTTAAAATATCTCATAATTTAAATAATCAATCAAACACCCCTTTATAATCATTTAATTTCTTTAGGAGCTATATATTGTCAATTACATATGTAAACTAGATTTATGTGACAGCAAATTAAAGCCTATAACATCTTAACTCACTTGAAATATCTATTTAGACACTTAAGTGTGTCTAAAATTATAAATAATATAGCAAGTAATTCAGCTATGAAGAAATAACTCAGGATGATTCTTGATTATAGAAAAACACTTTTGGATGGTTTTCATATAATTGGTAGCTATGTATGAAGAGATCCTTTTAATCTTTCAACATTTTGCTTGATGATAATTAATAATTAATAACTGATTTCTGTAGTGAAAATCACAAAACACGCTAAAATTCTAAAATCCAAACATAATCCGATAAGTTGTTGTTTTCCTTATTTTTTGATCCGTTTTCCCCTATACAAGCAACTTCATTTCTTGAATTTACTTTTCACAAATAGATTTTGATTACGTTGTAACATATTCATTTTAAGTATTTGTTGTTGTTTATTAGATTTCTAGTCATATATGAATGCGCACCTATAAAAAAAAGCGAGGGTCACATGAATTGCTATTTTAGTTACGCAATGATAATAGTCGTCTGGTTGCGTGTTCCCAAACAAGTAATTTAATAAAGCGATATTGTGAACTGGTGAAACATGAAGAGTTTATTTCTGATGATTGTGAAGCACGGACTTTGTTTTTTAGCATAATAATTTGGAACGGATCATGTATCGCATGCGCTGCGTACATCCAAGGAAATTTAGCAATATGATAACAATCTTGACCACTTTTGCTGATGTAGTTACTCAATTTCTCATCTTCACGAGGAGACCAGAAACCCTTTTTCACTGTCTTCTGGGTGCAATAAGTATGGTGATGCGCCATTGTAATCAAATTAATTTGTTATATATTTTTTCGAAGAACTCTATTGATTTTCAACTCATCGTTTTGCATAGAATCTAATATGATTACAGTGAAAGATATGAGAAACAAATAGAAAAATAGAGTAATATAAAAGTAGAGCAAATTATAACTGCTATTGAAATTTTAGGTGAAAAGCTGCAATGGCCCATTAATGACAACAAAGGCGATATTATCTAGTAAAAAATTTGTAATTTACCAGACGAATATTCGCCCACCAGTGAATTATGTATAAACTTTAGAGGTCTTACTATTATGTTTCTGACATCAATACTTTTGTCAAGTTAGAAATGAGTTTTTTAGTTGCACCTAGAAGTTTTAAATTAGTTTTTTACTCTTGAAATATCAGATAGTAGAAAGTTAAATGGTAGTAGGAAAAAAAAAAGACAAGATTTTTGGCATCCTACATGTACGGTCAAAATGTATCGGACACGTTATGAGAGCCTTTCCAACAAATAATATGACGTAGTTATGTAATAAAAAAATAATTCCAGTGTTATATATACATGTTGGCTTGTACGCAGCCCAATGTGGTTGTGTGCTAGGATACCGCTAAGGCGTTGATGTCTTTAAAATACAAAAGATACAAGGCATATTTTGCAACATTTTCTTAAAATATCTCATAATTTAAATAATCAATCAAACACCCCTTTATAATCATTTAATTTCTTTAGGAGCTATATATTGTCAATTACATATGTAAACTAGATTTATGTGACAGCAAATTAAAGCCTATAACATCTTAACTCACTTGAAATATCTATTTAGACACTTAAGTGTGTCTAAAATTATAAATAATATAGCAAGTAATTCAGCTATGAAGAAATAACTCAGGATGATTCTTGATTATAGCAAACACTTTTGGATGGTTTTCATATAATTGGTAGCTATGTATGAAGAGATCCTTTTAGTCTTTCTACATTTTGCTTGATGATAATTAATAATTAATAACTGATTTCTGTAGTGAAAATCACAAAACACGCTAAAATTCTAAAATCCAAACATAATCCGATAAGTTGTTGTTTTCCTTATTTTTTGATCCGTTTTCCCCTATACATGCAACTTCATTTCTTGAATTTACTTTTCACAAATAGATTTTGATTACGTTGTAACATATTCATTTTAAGTATTTGTTGTTGTTTATTAGATTTCTAGTCATATATGAATGCGCACCTATAAAACAAAGCGAGGGTCACATGAATTGCTATTTTAGTAACGCAATGATAATAGTCGTGTGGTTGCGTATTCCCAAACAAGTAATTTAATAAAGCGATATTGTGAACTTGTGAGCATGAAGAGTTTATTTCTGATGACTGTGAAGCACGAATTTTGTTTTTAGCATAATAATTTGGAACAGATCATGTATCGCATGCGCTACGTACATCCAAGGAAATTTAGCAATATGATAACAATCATGACCACTTTTGCTGATGTAGTTACTCAATTTCTCATCTTCACGAGGAGACCAGAAACCCTTTTTCACTGTCTTCTGGGTGTAATAAGTATGGTGATGCGCCATTGTAATCAAATTAAATTGTTATATATTTTTTCGGAGAACTCAATTGATTTTCAACTCATCGTTTTGCATAGAATCTAATAAGAATACAGTGAAAGATATGAGAAACAAATAGAAAAATAGAGTAATATAAAAGTAGAGCAAATTATAACTGCTATTGAAATTTTAGGTGAAAAGCTGCAATGGCCCATTAATGACAACAAAGGCGATATTATCTAGTAAAAAATTTGTAATTTACCAGACGAATATTCGCCCACCAGTGAATTATGTATAAACTTTAGAGGTCTTACTATTATGTTTCTGACATCAATACTTTTGTCAAGGTAGAAATGAGTTTTTTAGTTGCCCCTAGAAGTTTTAAATTAGTTTTTTACTCTTGAAATATCAGATAGTAGAAAGTTAAATGGTAGTAGGAAAAAAAAAAGACAACAACAAATAATATGACGTAGTCATGTAATAAAAAAACAATTCCAGTGTTATATATACATGTTGGCTTGTACGCAGCCCAATGTGGTTGTGTGCTAGGATACCGCTAAGGCGTTGATGTCTTTAAAATACAAAAGATACAGGGCATATTTTGCAACATTTTCTTAAAATATCTCATAATTTAAATAATCAATCAAACACCCCTTTATAATCATTTAATTTCTTTAGGAGCTATATATTGTCAATTACATATGTAAACTAGATTTATGTGACAGCAAATTAAAGCCTATAACATCTTAACTCACTTGAAATATCTATTTAGACACTTAAGTGTGTCTAAAATTATAAATAATATAGCAAGTAATTCAGCTATGAAGAAATAACTCAGGATGATTCTTGATTATAGAAAAACACTTTTGGATGGTTTTCATATAATTGGTAGCTATGTATGAAGAGATCCTTTTAATCTTTCAACATTTTGCTTGATGATAATTAATAATTAATAACTGATTTCTGTAGTGAAAATCACAAAACACGCTAAAATTCTAAAATCCAAACATAATCCGATAAGTTGTTGTTTTCCTTATTTTTTGATCCGTTTTCCCCTATACAAGCAACTTCATTTCTTGAATTTACTTTTCACAAATAGATTTTGATTACGTTGTAACATATTCATTTTAAGTATTTGTTGTTGTTTATTAGATTTCTAGTCATATATGAATGCGCGCCTATAAAAAAAAGCGAGGGTCACATGAATTGCTATTTTAGTTACGCAATGATAATAGTCGTCTGGTTGCGTGTTCCCAAACAAGTAATTTAATAAAGCGATATTGTGAACTGGTGAAACATGAAGAGTTTATTTCTGATGATTGTGAAGCACGGACTTTGTTTTTTAGCATAATAATTTGGAACGGATCATGTATCGCATGCGCTGCGTACATCCAAGGAAATTTAGCAATATGATAACAATCTTGACCACTTTTGCTGATGTAGTTACTCAATTTCTCATCTTCACGAGGAGACCAGAAACCCTTTTTCACTGTCTTCTGGGTGCAATAAGTATGGTGATGCGCCATTGTAATCAAATTAATTTGTTATATATTTTTTCGAAGAACTCTATTGATTTTCAACTCATCGTTTTGCATAGAATCTAATATGATTACAGTGAAAGATATGAGAAACAAATAGAAAAATAGAGTAATATAAAAGTAGAGCAAATTATAACTGCTATTGAAATTTTAGGTGAAAAGCTGCAATGGCCCATTAATGACAACAAAGGCGATATTATCTAGTAAAAAATTTGTAATTTACCAGACGAATATTCGCCCACCAGTGAATTATGTATAAACTTTAGAGGTCTTACTATTATGTTTCTGACATCAATACTTTTGTCAAGTTAGAAATGAGTTTTTTAGTTGCACCTAGAAGTTTTAAATTAGTTTTTTACTCTTGAAATATCAGATAGTAGAAAGTTAAATGGTAGTAGGAAAAAAAAAAGACAAGATTTTTGGCATCCTACATGTACGGTCAAAATGTATCGGACACGTTATGAGAGCCTTTCCAACAAATAATATGACGTAGTTATGTAATAAAAAAATAATTCCAGTGTTATATATACATGTTGGCTTGTACGCAGCCCAATGTGGTTGTGTGCTAGGATACCGCTAAGGCGTTGATGTCTTTAAAATACAAAAGATACAAGGCATATTTTGCAACATTTTCTTAAAATATCTCATAATTTAAATAATCAATCAAACACCCCTTTATAATCATTTAATTTCTTTAGGAGCTATATATTGTCAATTACATATGTAAACTAGATTTATGTGACAGCAAATTAAAGCCTATAACATCTTAACTCACTTGAAATATCTATTTAGACACTTAAGTGTGTCTAAAATTATAAATAATATAGCAAGTAATTCAGCTATGAAGAAATAACTCAGGATGATTCTTGATTATAGCAAACACTTTTGGATGGTTTTCATATAATTGGTAGCTATGTATGAAGAGATCCTTTTAATCTTTCTACATTTTGCTTGATGATAATTAATAATTAATAACTGATTTCTGTAGTGAAAATCACAAAACACGCTAAAATTCTAAAATCCAAACATAATCCGATAAGTTGTTGTTTTCCTTATTTTTTGATCCGTTTTCCCCTATACATGCAACTTCATTTCTTGAATTTACTTTTCACAAATAGATTTTGATTACGTTGTAACATATTCATTTTAAGTATTTGTTGTTGTTTATTAGATTTCTAGTCATATATGAATGCGCACCTATAAAACAAAGCGAGGGTCACATGAATTGCTATTTTAGTAACGCAATGATAATAGTCGTCTGGTTGCGTATTCCCAAACAAGTAATTTAATAAAGCGATATTGTGAACTTGTGAGCATGAAGAGTTTATTTCTGATGAATGTGAAGCACGAATTTTGTTTTTAGCATAATAATTTGGAACAGATCATGTATCGCATGTGCTATGTACATCCAAGGAAATTTAGCAATATGATAACAATCATGACCACTTTTGCTGATGTAGTTACTCAATTTCTCATCTTCACGAGGAGACCAGAAACCCTTTTTCACTGTCTTCTGGGTGTAATAAGTATGGTGATGCGCCATTGTAATCAAATTAAATTGTTATATATTTTTTCGGAGAACTCAATTGATTTTCAACTCATCGTTTTGCATAGAATCTAATAAGAATACAGTGAAAGATATGAGAAACAAATAGAAAAATAGAGTAATATAAAAGTAGAGCAAATTATAACTGCTATTGAAATTTTAGGTGAAAAGCTGCAATGGCCCATTAATGACAACAAAGGCGATATTATCTAGTAAAAAAAATTGTAATTTACCAGACGAATATTCGCCCACCAGTGAATTATGTATAAACTTTAGAGGTCTTACTATTATATTTTTGACATCAATACTTTTGTCAAGGTAGAAATGAGTTTTTTAGTTGCACCTAGAAGTTGTAAATTAGTTTTTTACTCTTGAAATATCAGATAGTAGAAAGTTAAATGGTAGTAGGAAAAAAAAAAGACAAGATTTTTGCATCCTACATGTACGGTCAAAATGTATCAGACACGTTATGAGAGCCTCTCCAACAAATAATATGACGTAGTCATGTAATAAAAAAACAATTCCAATGTTATATATACATGTTGGCTTGTACGCAGCCCAATGTGGTTGTGTGCTAGGATACCGCTAAGGCGTTGATGTCTTTAAAATACAAAAGATACAGGGCATATTTTGCAACATTTTCTTAAAATATCTCATAATTTAAATAATCAATCAAACACCCCTTTATAATCATTTAATTTCTTTAGGAGCTATATATTGTCAATTACATATGTAAACTAGATTTATGTGACAGCAAATTAAAGCCTATAACATCTTAACTCACTTGAAATATCTATTTAGACACTTAAGTGTGTCTAAAATTATAAATAATATAGCAAGTAATTCAACTATGAAGAAATAACTCAGGATGATTCTTGATTATAGCAAACACTTTTGGATGGTTTTCATATAATTGGTAGCTATGTATGAAGAGATCCTTTTAGTCTTTCTACATTTTGCTTGATGATAATTAATAATTAATAACTGATTTCTGTAGTGAAAATCACAAAACACGCTAAAATTCTAAAATCCAAACATAATCCGATAAGTTGTTGTTTTCCTTATTTTTTGATCCGTTTTCCCCTATACATGCAACTTCATTTCTTGAATTTACTTTTCACAAATAGATTTTGATTACGTTGTAACATATTCATTTTAAGTATTTGTTGTTGTTTATTAGATTTCTAGTCATATATGAATGCGCACCTATAAAACAAAGCGAGGGTCACATGAATTGCTATTTTAGTAACGCAATGATAATAGTCGTCTGGTTGCGTATTCCCAAACAAGTAATTTAATAAAGCGATATTGTGAACTTGTGAGCATGAAGAGTTTATTTCTGATGACTGTGAAGCACGAATTTTGTTTTTAGCATAATAATTTGGAACAGATCATGTATCGCATGTGCTATGTACATCCAAGGAAATTTAGCAATATGATAACAATCATGACCACTTTTGCTGATGTAGTTACTCAATTTCTCATCTTCACGAGGAGACCAGAAACCCTTTTTCACTGTCTTCTGGGTGTAATAAGTATGGTGATGCGCCATTGTAATCAAATTAAATTGTTATATATTTTTTCGGAGAACTCAATTGATTTTCAACTCATCGTTTTGCATAGAATCTAATAAGAATACAGTGAAAGATATGAGAAACAAATAGAAAAATAGAGTAATATAAAAGTAGAGCAAATTATAACTGCTATTGAAATTTTAGGTGAAAAGCTGCAATGGCCCATTAATGACAACAAAGGCGATATTATCTAGTAAAAAAAATTGTAATTTACCAGACGAATATTCGCCCACCAGTGAATTATGTATAAACTTTAGAGGTCTTACTATTATATTTTTGACATCAATACTTTTGTCAAGGTAGAAATGAGTTTTTTAGTTGCACCTAGAAGTTGTAAATTAGTTTTTTACTCTTGAAATATCAGATAGTAGAAAGTTAAATGGTAGTAGGAAAAAAAAAAGACAAGATTTTTGCATCCTACATGTACGGTCAAAATGTATCAGACACGTTATGAGAGCCTCTCCAACAAATAATATGACGTAGTCATGTAATAAAAAAACAATTCCAATGTTATATATACATGTTGGCTTGTACGCAGCCCAATGTGGTTGTGTGCTAGGATACCGCTAAGGCGTTGATGTCTTTAAAATACAAAAGATACAGGGCATATTTTGCAACATTTTCTTAAAATATCTCATAATTTAAATAATCAATCAAACACCCCTTTATAATCATTTAATTTCTTTAGGAGCTATATATTGTCAATTACATATGTAAACTAGATTTATGTGACAGCAAATTAAAGCCTATAACATCTTAACTCACTTGAAATATCTATTTAGACACTTAAGTGTGTCTAAAATTATAAATAATATAGCAAGTAATTCAGCTATGAAGAAATAACTCAGGATGATTCTTGATTATAGCAAACACTTTTGGATGGTTTTCATATAATTGGTAGCTATGTATGAAGAGATCCTTTTAATCTTTCTACATTTTGCTTGATGATAATTAATAATTAATAACTGATTTCTGTAGTGAAAATCACAAAACACGCTAAAATTCTAAAATCCAAACATAATCCGATAAGTTGTTGTTTTCCTTATTTTTTGATCCGTTTTCCCCTATACATGCAACTTCATTTCTTGAATTTACTTTTCACAAATAGATTTTGATTACGTTGTAACATATTCATTTTAAGTATTTGTTGTTGTTTATTAGATTTCTAGTCATATATGAATGTGCACCTATAAAACAAAGCGAGGGTCACATGAATTGCTATTTTAGTAACGCAATGATAATAGTCGTCTGGTTGCGTATTCCCAAACAAGTAATTTAATAAAGCGATATTGTGAACTTGTGAGCATGAAGAGTTTATTTCTGATGACTGTGAAGCACGAATTTTGTTTTTAGCATAATAATTTGGAACAGATCATGTATCGCATGTGCTATGTACATCCAAGGAAATTTAGCAATATGATAACAATCATGACCACTTTTGCTGATGTAGTTACTCAATTTCTCATCTTCACGAGGAGACCAGAAACCCTTTTTCACTGTCTTCTGGGTGTAATAAGTATGGTGATGCGCCATTGTAATCAAATTAAATTGTTATATATTTTTTCGGAGAACTCAATTGATTTTCAACTCATCGTTTTGCATAGAATCTAATAAGAATACAGTGAAAGATATGAGAAACAAATAGAAAAATAGAGTAATATAAAAGTAGAGCAAATTATAACTGCTATTGAAATTTTAGGTGAAAAGCTGCAATGGCCCATTAATGACAACAAAGGCGATATTATCTAGTAAAAAAAATTGTAATTTACCAGACGAATATTCGCCCACCAGTGAATTATGTATAAACTTTAGAGGTCTTACTATTATATTTTTGACATCAATACTTTTGTCAAGGTAGAAATGAGTTTTTTAGTTGCACCTAGAAGTTGTAAATTAGTTTTTTACTCTTGAAATATCAGATAGTAGAAAGTTAAATGGTAGTAGGAAAAAAAAAAGACAAGATTTTTGCATCCTACATGTACGGTCAAAATGTATCAGACACGTTATGAGAGCCTCTCCAACAAATAATATGACGTAGTCATGTAATAAAAAAACAATTCCAATGTTATATATACATGTTGGCTTGTACGCAGCCCAATGTGGTTGTGTGCTAGGATACCGCTAAGGCGTTGATGTCTTTAAAATACAAAAGATACAGGGCATATTTTGCAACATTTTCTTAAAATATCTCATAATTTAAATAATCAATCAAACACCCCTTTATAATCATTTAATTTCTTTAGGAGCTATATATTGTCAATTACATATGTAAACTAGATTTATGTGACAGCAAATTAAAGCCTATAACATCTTAACTCACTTGAAATATCTATTTAGACACTTAAGTGTGTCTAAAATTATAAATAATATAGCAAGTAATTCAACTATGAAGAAATAACTCAGGATGATTCTTGATTATAGCAAACACTTTTGGATGGTTTTCATATAATTGGTAGCTATGTATGAAGAGATCCTTTTAGTCTTTCTACATTTTGCTTGATGATAATTAATAATTAATAACTGATTTCTGTAGTGAAAATCACAAAACACGCTAAAATTCTAAAATCCAAACATAATCCGATAAGTTGTTGTTTTCCTTATTTTTTGATCCGTTTTCCCCTATACATGCAACTTCATTTCTTGAATTTACTTTTCACAAATAGATTTTGATTACGTTGTAACATATTCATTTTAAGTATTTGTTGTTGTTTATTAGATTTCTAGTCATATATGAATGCGCACCTATAAAACAAAGCGAGGGTCACATGAATTGCTATTTTAGTAACGCAATGATAATAGTCGTGTGGTTGCGTATTCCCAAACAAGTAATTTAATAAAGCGATATTGTGAACTTGTGAGCATGAAGAGTTTATTTCTGATGACTGTGAAGCACGAATTTTGTTTTTAGCATAATAATTTGGAACAGATCATGTATCGCATGCGCTACGTACATCCAAGGAAATTTAGCAATATGATAACAATCATGACCACTTTTGCTGATGTAGTTACTCAATTTCTCATCTTCACGAGGAGACCAGAAACCCTTTTTCACTGTCTTCTGGGTGTAATAAGTATGGTGATGCGCCATTGTAATCAAATTAAATTGTTATATATTTTTTCGGAGAACTCAATTGATTTTCAACTCATCGTTTTGCATAGAATCTAATAAGAATACAGTGAAAGATATGAGAAACAAATAGAAAAATAGAGTAATATAAAAGTAGAGCAAATTATAACTGCTATTGAAATTTTAGGTGAAAAGCTGCAATGGCCCATTAATGACAACAAAGGCGATATTATCTAGTAAAAAATTTGTAATTTACCAGACGAATATTCGCCCACCAGTGAATTATGTATAAACTTTAGAGGTCTTACTATTATGTTTCTGACATCAATACTTTTGTCAAGGTAGAAATGAGTTTTTTAGTTGCCCCTAGAAGTTTTAAATTAGTTTTTTACTCTTGAAATATCAGATAGTAGAAAGTTAAATGGTAGTAGGAAAAAAAAAAGACAACAACAAATAATATGACGTAGTCATGTAATAAAAAAACAATTCCAGTGTTATATATACATGTTGGCTTGTACGCAGCCCAATGTGGTTGTGTGCTAGGATACCGCTAAGGCGTTGATGTCTTTAAAATACAAAAGATACAGGGCATATTTTGCAACATTTTCTTAAAATATCTCATAATTTAAATAATCAATCAAACACCCCTTTATAATCATTTAATTTCTTTAGGAGCTATATATTGTCAATTACATATGTAAACTAGATTTATGTGACAGCAAATTAAAGCCTATAACATCTTAACTCACTTGAAATATCTATTTAGACACTTAAGTGTGTCTAAAATTATAAATAATATAGCAAGTAATTCAGCTATGAAGAAATAACTCAGGATGATTCTTGATTATAGAAAAACACTTTTGGATGGTTTTCATATAATTGGTAGCTATGTATGAAGAGATCCTTTTAATCTTTCAACATTTTGCTTGATGATAATTAATAATTAATAACTGATTTCTGTAGTGAAAATCACAAAACACGCTAAAATTCTAAAATCCAAACATAATCCGATAAGTTGTTGTTTTCCTTATTTTTTGATCCGTTTTCCCCTATACAAGCAACTTCATTTCTTGAATTTACTTTTCACAAATAGATTTTGATTACGTTGTAACATATTCATTTTAAGTATTTGTTGTTGTTTATTAGATTTCTAGTCATATATGAATGCGCACCTATAAAAAAAAGCGAGGGTCACATGAATTGCTATTTTAGTTACGCAATGATAATAGTCGTCTGGTTGCGTGTTCCCAAACAAGTAATTTAATAAAGCGATATTGTGAACTTGTGAAGCATGAAGAGTTTATTTCTGATGATTGTGAAGCACGGACTTTGTTTTTTAGCATAATAATTTGGAACGGATCATGTATCGCATGCGCTACGTACATCCAAGGAAATTTAGCAATATGATAACAATCTTGACCACTTTTGCTGATGTAGTTACTCAATTTCTCATCTTCACGAGGAGACCAGAAACCCTTTTTCACTGTCTTCTGGGTGCAATAAGTATGGTGATGCGCCATTGTAATCAAATTAATTTGTTATATATTTTTTCGAAGAACTCTATTGATTTTCAACTCATCGTTTTGCATAGAATCTAATATGATTACAGTGAAAGATATGAGAAACAAATAGAAAAATAGAGTAATATAAAAGTAGAGCAAATTATAACTGCTATTGAAATTTTAGTTGAAAAGCTGCAATGGCCCATTAATGACAACAAAGGCGATATTATCTAGTAAAAAATTTGTAATTTACCAGACGAATATTCGCCCACCAGTGAATTATGTATAAACTTTAGAGGTCTTACTATTATGTTTCTGACATCAATACTTTTGTCAAGTTAGAAATGAGTTTTTTAGTTGCACCTAGAAGTTTTAAATTAGTTTTTTACTCTTGAAATATCAGATAGTAGAAAGTTAAATGGTAGTAGGAAAAAAAAAAGACAAGATTTTTGGCATCCTACATGTACGGTCAAAATGTATCGGACACGTTATGAGAGCCTTTCCAACAAATAATATGACGTAGTTATGTAATAAAAAAATAATTCCAGTGTTATATATACATGTTGGCTTGTACGCAGCCCAATGTGGTTGTGTGCTAGGATACCGCTAAGGCGTTGATGTCTTTAAAATACAAAAGATACAGGGCATATTTTGCAACATTTTCTTAAAATATCTCATAATTTAAATAATCAATCAAACACCCCTTTATAATCATTTAATTTCTTTAGGAGCTATATATTGTCAATTACATATGTAAACTAGATTTATGTGACAGCAAATTAAAGCCTATAACATCTTAACTCACTTGAAATATCTATTTAGACACTTAAGTGTGTCTAAAATTATAAATAATATAGCAAGTAATTCAGCTATGAAGAAATAACTCAGGATGATTCTTGATTATAGCAAACACTTTTGGATGGTTTTCATATAATTGGTAGCTATGTATGAAGAGATCCTTTTAATCTTTCTACATTTTGCTTGATGATAATTAATAATTAATAACTGATTTCTGTAGTGAAAATCACAAAACACGCTAAAATTCTAAAATCCAAACATAATCCGATAAGTTGTTGTTTTCCTTATTTTTTGATCCGTTTTCCCCTATACATGCAACTTCATTTCTTGAATTTACTTTTCACAAATAGATTTTGATTACGTTGTAACATATTCATTTTAAGTATTTGTTGTTGTTTATTAGATTTCTAGTCATATATGAATGCGCACCTATAAAACAAAGCGAGGGTCACATGAATTGCTATTTTAGTAACGCAATGATAATAGTCGTCTGGTTGCGTATTCCCAAACAAGTAATTTAATAAAGCGATATTGTGAACTTGTGAGCATGAAGAGTTTATTTCTGATGACTGTGAAGCACGAATTTTGTTTTTAGCATAATAATTTGGAACAGATCATGTATCGCATGTGCTATGTACATCCAAGGAAATTTAGCAATATGATAACAATCATGACCACTTTTGCTGATGTAGTTACTCAATTTCTCATCTTCACGAGGAGACCAGAAACCCTTTTTCACTGTCTTCTGGGTGTAATAAGTATGGTGATGCGCCATTGTAATCAAATTAAATTGTTATATATTTTTTCGGAGAACTCAATTGATTTTCAACTCATCGTTTTGCATAGAATCTAATAAGAATACAGTGAAAGATATGAGAAACAAATAGAAAAATAGAGTAATATAAAAGTAGAGCAAATTATAACTGCTATTCAAATTTTAGGTGAAAAGCTGCAATGGCCCATTAATGACAACAAAGGCGATATTATCTAGTAAAAAAAATTGTAATTTACCAGACGAATATTCGCCCACCAGTGAATTATGTATAAACTTTAGAGGTCTTACTATTATATTTTTGACATCAATACTTTTGTCAAGGTAGAAATGAGTTTTTTAGTTGCACCTAGAAGTTGTAAATTAGTTTTTTACTCTTGAAATATCAGATAGTAGAAAGTTAAATGGTAGTAGGAAAAAAAAAGACAAGATTTTTGCATCCTACATGTACGGTCAAAATGTATCAGACACGTTATGAGAGCCTCTCCAACAAATAATATGACGTAGTCATGTAATAAAAAAACAATTCCAATGTTATATATACATGTTGGCTTGTACGCAGCCCAATGTGGTTGTGTGCTAGGATACCGCTAAGGCGTTGATGTCTTTAAAATACAAAAGATACAGGGCATATTTTGCAACATTTTCTTAAAATATCTCATAATTTAAATAATCAATCAAACACCCCTTTATAATCATTTAATTTCTTTAGGAGCTATATATTGTCAATTACATATGTAAACTAGATTTATGTGACAGCAAATTAAAGCCTATAACATCTTAACTCACTTGAAATATCTATTTAGACACTTAAGTGTGTCTAAAATTATAAATAATATAGCAAGTAATTCAACTATGAAGAAATAACTCAGGATGATTCTTGATTATAGCAAACACTTTTGGATGGTTTTCATATAATTGGTAGCTATGTATGAAGAGATCCTTTTAATCTTTCTACATTTTGCTTGATGATAATTAATAATTAATAACTGATATCTGTAGTGAAAATCACAAAACACGCTAAAATTCTAAAATCCAAACATAATCCGATAAGTTGTTGTTTTCCTTATTTTTTGATCCGTTTTCCCCTATACATGCAACTTCATTTCTTGAATTTACTTTTCACAAATAGATTTTGATTACGTTGTAACATATTCATTTTAAGTATTTGTTGTTGTTTATTAGATTTCTAGTCATATATGAATGCGCACCTATAAAACAAAGCGAGGGTCACATGAATTGCTATTTTAGTTACGCAATGATAATAGTCGTCTGGTTGTGTGTTCCCAAACAAGTAATTTAATAAAGCGATATTGTGAACTTGTGAAGCATGAAGAGTTTATTTCTGATGACTGTGAAGCACGAATTTTGATTTTTAACAAAATAATTTGGAACGGATCATGTATCGCATGCGCTACGTACATCCAAGGAAATTTAGCAATATGATAACAATCATGACCACTTTTGCTGATGTAGTTACTCAATTTCTCATCTTCACGAGGAGACCAGAAACCCCTTTTCACTGTCTTCTGTGTGTAATAAGTATGGTGATGCGCCATTGTAATCGAATTAATTTGTTATATATTTTTTCGGAGAACTCTATTGATTTTCAACTCATCGTTTTGCATAGAATCTAATAAGAATACAGTGAAAGATATGAGAAACAAATAGAAAAATAGAGTAATATAAAAGTAGAGCAAATTATAACTGCTATTCAAATTTTAGGTGAAAAGCTGCAATGGCCCATTAATGACAACAAAGGCGATATTATCTAGTAAAAAAATTTGTAATTTACCAGACGAATATTCGCCCACCAGTGAATTATGTATAAACTTTAGAGGTCTTACTATTATGTTTCTGACATCAATACTTTTGTCAAGGTAGAAATGAGTTTTTTAGTTGCACCTAGAAGTTGTAAATTAGTTTTTTACTCTTGAAATATCAAATAGTAGAAAGTTAAATGGTAGTAGGAAAAAAAAAGACAAGATTTTTGGCATCCTACATGTACGGTCAAAATGTATCGGACACGTTATGAGAGCCTTTCCAACAAATAATATGACGTAGTTATGTAATAAAAAAATAATTCCAGTGTTATATATACATGTTGGCTTGTACGCAGCCCAATGTGGTTGTGTGCTAGGATACCGCTAAGGCGTTGATGTCTTTAAAATACAAAAGATACAGGGCATATTTTGCAACATTTTCTTAAAATATCTCATAATTTAAATAATCAATCAAACACCCCTTTATAATCATTTAATTTCTTTAGGAGCTATATATTGTCAATTACATATGTAAACTAGATTTATGTGACAGCAAATTAAAGCCTATAACATCTTAACTCACTTGAAATATCTATTTAGACACTTAAGTGTGTCTAAAATTATAAATAATATAGCAAGTAATTCAGCTATGAAGAAATAACTCAGGATGATTCTTGATTATAGCAAACACTTTTGGATGGTTTTCATATAATTGGTAGCTATGTATGAAGAGATCCTTTTAATCTTTCTACATTTTGCTTGATGATAATTAATAATTAATAACTGATTTCTGTAGTGAAAATCACAAAACACGCTAAAATTCTAAAATCCAAACATAATCCGATAAGTTGTTGTTTTCCTTATTTTTTGATCCGTTTTCCCCTATACATGCAACTTCATTTCTTGAATTTACTTTTCACAAATAGATTTTGATTACGTTGTAACATATTCATTTTAAGTATTTGTTGTTGTTTATTAGATTTCTAGTCATATATGAATGCGCACCTATAAAACAAAGCGAGGGTCACATGAATTGCTATTTTAGTAACGCAATGATAATAGTCGTCTGGTTGCGTATTCCCAAACAAGTAATTTAATAAAGCGATATTGTGAACTTGTGAGCATGAAGAGTTTATTTCTGATGACTGTGAAGCACGAATTTTGTTTTTAGCATAATAATTTGGAACAGATCATGTATCGCATGTGCTATGTACATCCAAGGAAATTTAGCAATATGATAACAATCATGACCACTTTTGCTGATGTAGTTACTCAATTTCTCATCTTCACGAGGAGACCAGAAACCCTTTTTCACTGTCTTCTGGGTGTAATAAGTATGGTGATGCGCCATTGTAATCAAATTAAATTGTTATATATTTTTTCGGAGAACTCAATTGATTTTCAACTCATCGTTTTGCATAGAATCTAATAAGAATACAGTGAAAGATATGAGAAACAAATAGAAAAATAGAGTAATATAAAAGTAGAGCAAATTATAACTGCTATTCAAATTTTAGGTGAAAAGCTGCAATGGCCCATTAATGACAACAAAGGCTATATTATCTAGTAAAAAAAATTGTAATTTACCAGACGAATATTCGCCCACCAGTGAATTATGTATAAACTTTAGAGGTCTTACTATTATATTTTTGACATCAATACTTTTGTCAAGGTAGAAATGAGTTTTTTAGTTGCACCTAGAAGTTGTAAATTAGTTTTTTACTCTTGAAATATCAGATAGTAGAAAGTTAAATGGTAGTAGGAAAAAAAAAAGACAAGATTTTTGCATCCTACATGTACGGTCAAAATGTATCAGACACGTTATGAGAGCCTCTCCAACAAATAATATGACGTAGTCATGTAATAAAAAAACAATTCCAATGTTATATATACATGTTGGCTTGTACGCAGCCCAATGTGGTTGTGTGCTAGGATACCGCTAAGGCGTTGATGTCTTTAAAATACAAAAGATACAGGGCATATTTTGCAACATTTTCTTAAAATATCTCATAATTTAAATAATCAATCAAACACCCCTTTATAATCATTTAATTTCTTTAGGAGCTATATATTGTCAATTACATATGTAAACTAGATTTATGTGACAGCAAATTAAAGCCTATAACATCTTAACTCACTTGAAATATCTATTTAGACACTTAAGTGTGTCTAAAATTATAAATAATATAGCAAGTAATTCAACTATGAAGAAATAACTCAGGATGATTCTTGATTATAGCAAACACTTTTGGATGGTTTTCATATAATTGGTAGCTATGTATGAAGAGATCCTTTTAATCTTTCTACATTTTTCTTGATGATAATTAATAATTAATAACTGATATCTGTAGTGAAAATCACAAAACACGCTAAAATTCTAAAATCCAAACATAATCCGATAAGTTGTTGTTTTCCTTATTTTTTGATCCGTTTTCCCCTATACATGCAACTTCATTTCTTGAATTTACTTTTCACAAATAGATTTTGATTACGTTGTAACATATTCATTTTAAGTATTTGTTGTTGTTTATTAGATTTCTAGTCATATATGAATGCGCACCTATAAAACAAAGCGAGGGTCACATGAATTGCTATTTTAGTTACGCAATGATAATAGTCGTCTGGTTGCGTGTTCCCAAACAAGTAATTTAATAAAGCGATATTGTGAACTTGTGAAGCATGAAGAGTTTATTTCTGATGACTGTGAAGCACGAATTTTGATTTTTAACAAAATAATTTGGAACGGATCATGTATCGCATGCGCTACGTACATCCAAGGAAATTTAGCAATATGATAACAATCATGACCACTTTTGCTGATGTAGTTACTCAATTTCTCATCTTCACGAGGAGACCAGAAACCCCTTTTCACTGTCTTCTGTGTGTAATAAGTATGGTGATGCGCCATTGTAATCGAATTAATTTGTTATATATTTTTTCGGAGAACTCTATTGATTTTCAACTCATCGTTTTGCATAGAATCTAATAAGAATACAGTGAAAGATATGAGAAACAAATAGAAAAATAGAGTAATATAAAAGTAGAGCAAATTATAACTGCTATTGAAATTTTAGGTGAAAAGCTGCAATGGCCCATTAATGACAACAAAGGCGATATTATCTAGTAAAAAAATTTGTAATTTACCAGACGAATATTCGCCCACCAGTGAATTATGTATAAACTTTAGAGGTCTTACTATTATGTTTCTGACATCAATACTTTTGTCAAGGTAGAAATGAGTTTTTTAGTTGCACCTAGAAGTTGTAAATTAGTTTTTTACTCTTGAAATATCAAATAGTAGAAAGTTAAATGGTAGTAGGAAAAAAAAAGACAAGATTTTTGGCATCCTACATGTACGGTCAAAATGTATCGGACACGTTATGAGAGCCTCTCCAACAAATAATATGACGTAGTTATGTAATACAAAAAATTATTCCAATGTTATATATACATGTTGGCTTGTACCCAGCCCAATGTGGTTGTGTGCTAGGATACCGCTAAGGCGTTGATGTCTTTAAAATACAAAAGATACAAGGCATATTTTGCAACATTTTCTTAAAATATCTCATAATTTAAATAATCAATCAAACACCCCTTTATAATCATTTAATTTCTTTAGGAGCTATATATTGTCAATTACATATGTAAACTAGATTTATGTGACAGCAAATTAAAGCCTATAACATCTTAACTCACTTGAAATATCTATTTAGACACTTAAGTGTGTCTAAAATTATAAATAATATAGCAAGTAATTCAACTATGAAGAAATAACTCAGGATGATTCTTGATTATACCAAACACTTTTGGATGGTTTTCATATAATTGGTAGCTATGTATGAAGAGATCCTTTTAATCTTTCCACATTTTGCTTGATGATAATTAATAATTAATAACTGATTTCTGTAGTGAAAATCACAAAACACGCTAAAATTCTAAAATCCAAACATAATGCGATAAGTTGTTGTTTTCCTTATTTTTTGATCCGTTTTCCCCTATACATGCAACTTCATTTCTTGAATTTACTTTTCACAAATAGATTTTGATTACGTTGTAACATATTCATTTTAAGTATTTGTTGTTGTTTATTAGATTTCTAGTCATATATGAATGCGCACCTATAAAACAAAGCGAGGGTCACATGAATTGCTATTTTAGTTACGCAATGATAATAGTCGTCTGGTTGCGTGTTCCCAAACAAGTAATTTAATAAAGCGATATTGTGAACTTGTGAAGCATGAATAGTTTATTTCTGATGACTGTGAAGCATGAATTTCGATTTTTAGCATAATAATTTGGAACGGATCATGTATCGCATGCGCTACGTACATCCAAGGAAATTTAGCAATATGATAACAATCATGACCACTTTTGCTGATGTAGTTACTCAATTTCACATCTTCACAAGGAGACTAGAAACCCTTTTTCACTGTCTTCTGGGTGTAATAAGTATGGTGATGCGCCATTGTAATCAAATTAATTTGTTATATATTATTTCGGAGAACTCTATTGATTTTCAACTCATCGTTTTGCATAGAATCTAATAAGAATACAATGAAAGATATGAGAAACAAATAGAAAAATAGAGTAATATAAAAGTAGAGCAAATTATAACTGCTATTGACATTTTAGGTGAAAAGCTGCAATGGCCCATTAATGACAACAAAGGCGATATTATCTAGTAAAAAATTTGTAATTTACCAGACGAATATTCGCCCACCAGTCAATTATGTATAAACTTTAGAGGTCTTACTATTATGTTTCTGACATCAATACTTTTGTCAAGGAAGAAATGAGTTTTTTAGTTGCACCTAGAAGTTGTAAATTAGTTTTTTACACTTGAAATATCAGATAGTACAAAGTTAAATGGTAGTAGGAAAGAAAAAAGACAAGATTTTTGGCATCCTACATGTACGGTCAAAATGTATCGGACACGTTATGAGAGCCTCTCCAACAAATAATATGACGTAGTTATGTAATAAAAAAATAATTCCAATGTTATATATACATGTTGGCTTGTACCCAGCCCAATGTGGTTGTGTGCTAGGATACCGCTAAGGCGTTGATGTCTTTAAAATACAAAAGATACAAGGCATATTTTGCAATATTTTCTTAAAATATCTCATAATTTAAATAATCAATCAAACACCCCATTATAATCATTTAATTTCTTTAGGAGCTATATATTGTCAATTACATATGTAAACTAGATTTATGTGACAGCAAATTAAAGCCTATAACATCTTAACTCACTTGAAATATCTATTTAGACACTTAAGTGTGTCTAAAATTATAAATAATATAGCAAGTAATTCAACTATGAAGAATAATATATCAAACACTTTTGGATGGTTTTCATATAATTGGTAGCTATGTATGAAGAGATCCTTTTAATCTTTCTACATTTTGCTTGATGATAATTAATAATTAATAACTGATTTCTGTAGTGAAAATCACAAAACACGCTAAAATTCTAAAATCCAAACATAATCCGATAAGTTGTTGTTTTCCTTATTTTTTGATCCGTTTTCCCCTATACAAGCAACTTCATTTCTTGAATTTACTTTTCACAAATAGATTTTGATTACGTTGTAACATATTCATTTTAAGTATTTGTTGTTGTTTATTAGATTTCTAGTCATATATGAATGCGCACCTATAAAAAAAAGCGAGGGTCACATGAATTGCTATTTTAGTTACGCAATGATAATAGTCGTCTGGTTGCGTGTTCCCAAACAAGTAATTTAATAAAGCGATATTGTGAACTTGTGAAGCATGAAGAGTTTATTTCTGATGACTGTGAAGCACGAATTTTGATTTTTAACAAAATAATTTGGAACGGATCATGTATCGCATGCGCTACGTACATCCAAGGAAATTTAGCAATATGATAACAATCATGACCACTTTTGCTGATGTAGTTACTCAATTTCTCATCTTCACGAGGAGACCAGAAACCCCTTTTCACTGTCTTCTGTGTGTAATAAGTATGGTGATGCGCCATTGTAATCGAATTAATTTGTTATATATTTTTTCGGAGAACTCTATTGATTTTCAACTCATCGTTTTGCATAGAATCTAATAAGAATACAGTGAAAGATATGAGAAACAAATAGAAAAATAGAGTAATATAAAAGTAGAGCAAATTATAACTGCTATTGAAATTTTAGGTGAAAAGCTGCAATGGCCCATTAATGACAACAAAGGCGATATTATCTAGTAAAAAAATTTGTAATTTACCAGACGAATATTCGCCCACCAGTGAATTATGTATAAACTTTAGAGGTCTTACTATTATGTTTCTGACATCAATACTTTTGTCAAGGTAGAAATGAGTTTTTTAGTTGCACCTAGAAGTTGTAAATTAGTTTTTTACTCTTGAAATATCAAATAGTAGAAAGTTAAATGGTAGTAGGAAAAAAAAAGACAAGATTTTTGGCATCCTACATGTACGGTCAAAATGTATCGGACACGTTATGAGAGCCTCTCCAACAAATAATATGACGTAGTTATGTAATAAAAAAAATTATTCCAATGTTATATATACATGTTGGCTTGTACCCAGCCCAATGTGGTTGTGTGCTAGGATACCGCTAAGGCGTTGATGTCTTTAAAATACAAAAGATACAAGGCATATTTTGCAACATTTTCTTAAAATATCTCATAATTTAAATAATCAATCAAACACCCCTTTATAATCATTTAATTTCTTTAGGAGCTACATATTGTCAATTACATATGTAAACTAGATTTATGTGACAGCAAATTAAAGCCTATAACATCTTAACTCACTTGAAATATCTATTTAGACACTTAAGTGTGTGTAAAATTATAAATAATATAGCAAGTAATTCAACTATGAAGAAATAACTCAGGATGATTCTTGATTACACCAAACACTTTTGGATGGTTTTCATATAATTGGTAGCTATGTATGAAGAGATCCTTTTAATCTTTCCACATTTTGCTTGATGATAATTAATAATTAATAACTGATTTCTGTAGTGAAAATCACAAAACACGCTAAAATTCTAAAATCCAAACATAATGCGATAAGTTGTTGTTTTCCTTATTTTTTGATCCGTTTTCCCCCTATACATGCAACTTCATTTCTTGAATTTACTTTTCACAAATAGATTTTGATTACGTTGTAACATATTCATTTTAAGTATTTGTTGTTGTTTATTAGATTTCTAGTCATATATGAATGCGCACCTATAAAACAAAGCGAGGGTCACATGAATTGCTATTTTAGTTACGCAATGATAATAGTCGTCTGGTTGCGTGTTCCCAAACAAGTAATTTAATAAAGCGATATTGTGAACTTGTGAAGCATGAATAGTTTATTTCTGATGACTGTGAAGCATGAATTTTGATTTTTAGCATAATAATTTGGAACGGATCATGTATCGCATGCGCTACGTACATCCAAGGAAATTTAGCAATATGATAACAATCATGACCACTTTTGCTGATGTAGTTACTCAATTTCACATCTTCACAAGGAGACTAGAAACCCTTTTTCACTGTCTTCTGGGTGTAATAAGTATGGTGATGCGCCATTGTAATCAAATTAATTTGTTATATATTTTTTCGGAGAACTCTATTGATTTTCAACTCATCGTTTTGCATAGAATCTAATAAGAATACAATGAAAGATATGAGAATCAAATAGAAAAATAGAGTAATATAAAAGTAGAGCAAATTATAACTGCTATTGACATTTTAGGTGAAAAGCTGCAATGGCCCATTAATGACAACAAAGGCGATATTATCTAGTAAAAAAATTGTAATTTACCAGACGAATATTCGCCCACCAGTCAATTATGTATAAACTTTAGAGGTCTTACTATTATGTTTCTGACATCAATACTTTTGTCAAGGAAGAAATGAGTTTTTTAGTTGCACCTAGAAGTTGTAAATTAGTTTTTTACACTTGAAATATCAGATAGTACAAAGTTAAATGGTAGTAGGAAAGAAAAAAGACAAGATTTTTGGCATCCTACATGTACGGTCAAAATGTATCGGACACGTTATGAGAGCCTCTCCAACAAATAATATGACGTAGTTATGTAATAAAAAAATAATTCCAATGTTATATATACATGTTGGCTTGTACCCAGCCCAATGTGGTTGTGTGCTAGGATACCGCTAAGGCGTTGATGTCTTTAAAATACAAAAGATACAAGGCATATTTTGCAATATTTTCTTAAAATATCTCATAATTTAAATAATCAATCAAACACCCCATTATAATCATTTAATTTCTTTAGGAGCTATATATTGTCAATTACATATGTAAACTAGATTTATGTGACAGCAAATTAAAGCCTATAACATCTTAACTCACTTGAAATATCTATTTAGACACTTAAGTGTGTCTAAAATTATAAATAATATAGCAAGTAATTCAACTATGAAGAATAATATATCAAACACTTTTGGATGGTTTTCATATAATTGGTAGCTATGTATGAAGAGATCCTTTTAATCTTTCTACATTTTGCTTGATGATAATTAATAATTAATAACTGATTTCTGTAGTGAAAATCACAAAACACGCTAAAATTCTAAAATCCAAACATAATCCGATAAGTTGTTGTTTTCCTTATTTTTTGATCCGTTTTCCCCTATACATGCAACTTCATTTCTTGAATTTACTTTTCACAAATAGATTTTGATTACGTTGTAACATATTAATTTTAAGTATTTGTTGTTGTTTATTAGATTTCTAGTCATATATGAATGCGCACCTATAAAACAAAGCGAGGGTCACATGAATCGCTATTTTAGTTACGCAATGATAATAGTCGTCTGGTTGCGTGTTCCCAAACAAGTAATTTAATAAAGCGATATTGTGAACTTGTGAAGCATGAAGAATTTATTTCTGATGATTGTGAAGCACGGATTTTGTTTTTCAGCATAATAATTTGGAACAGATCATGTATCGCATGCGCTACGTACATCCAAGGAAATTTAGCAATATGATAACAATCATGACCACTTTTGCTGATGTAGTTACTCAATATCTCATCTTCACGAGGAGACCAGAAACCCTTTTTCACTGTCTTCTGGGTGCAATAAGTATGGTGATGCGCCATTGTAATCAAATTAATTTGTTATATATTTTTTCGGAGAACTCTATTGATTTTCAACTCACCGTTTTGCATAGAATCTAATAAGAATACAATGAAAGATATGAGAAACAAATAGAAAAATAGAGTAATATAAAAGTAGAGCAAATTATAACTGCTATTGAAATTTTAGGTGAAAAGCTGCAATGGCCCATTAATGACAACAAAGGCGATATTATCTAGTAAAAAAATTTGTAATTTACCAGGCGAATATTCGCCCACCAGTGAATTATGTATAAACTTTAGAGGTCTTACTATTATGTTTCTGACATCAATACTTTTGTCAAGGTAGAAATGAGTTTTTTAGTTGCACCTAGAAGTTGTAAATTAGTTTTTTACTCTTGAAATATCAAATAGTAGAAAGTTAAATGGTAGTAGGAAAAAAAAAGACAAGATTTTTGGCATCCTACATGTACGGTCAAAATGTATCGGACACGTTATGAGAGCCTCTCCAACAAATAATATGACGTAGTTATGTAATAAAAAAAATAATTCCAATGTTATATATACATGTTGGCTTGTACCCAGCCCAATGTGGTTGTGTGCTAGGATACCGCTAAGGCGTTGATGTCTTTAAAATACAAAAGATACAAGGCATATTTTGCAACATTTTCTTAAAATATCTCATAATTTAAATAATCAATCAAACACCCCTTTATAATCATTTAATTTCTTTAGGAGCTATATATTGTCAATTACATATGTAAACTAGATTTATGTGACAGCAAATTAAAGCCTATAACATCTTAACTCACTTGAAATATCTATTTAGACACTTAAGTGTGTCTAAAATTATAAATAATATAGCAAGTAATTCAACTATGAAGAAATAATTCAGGATGATTCTTGATTATACCAAACACTTTTGGATGGTTTTCATATAATTGGTAGCTATGTATGAAGAGATCCTTTTAATCTTTCTACATTTTGCTTGATGATAATTAATAATTAATAACTGATTTCTGTAGTGAAAACCACAAAACACGCTAAAATTCTAGAATCCAAACATAATCCGATAAGTTGTTGTTTTCCTTATTTTTTGATCCGTTTTCCCCTATACATGCAACTTCATTTCTTGAATTTACTTTTCACAAATAGATTTTGATTACGTTGTAACATATTCATTTTAAGTATTTGTTGTTGTTTATTAGATTTCTAGTCATATATGAATGCGCACCTATAAAACAAAGCGAGGGTCACATGAATTGCTATTTTAGTTACGCAATGATAATAGTCGTCTGGTTGCGTGTTCCCAAACAAGTAATTTAATAAAGCGATATTGTGAACTTGTGAAGCATGAAGAGTTTATTTCTGATGACTGTGAAGCACGAATTTTGATTTTTAACATAATAATTTGGAACGGATCATGTATCGCATGCGCTACGTACATCCAAGGAAATTTAGCAATATGATAACAATCATGACCACTTTTGCTGATGTAGTTACTCAATTTCTCATCTTCACGAGGAGACCAGAAACCCTTTTTTCACTGTCTTCTGGGTGCAATAAGTATGGTGATGCGCCATTGTAATCAAATTAATTTGTTATATATTTTTTCGGATAACTCTATTGATTTTCAACTCACCGTTTTGCATAGAATCTAATAAGAATACAATGAAAGATATGAGAAACAAATAGAAAAATAGAGTAATATAAAAGTAGAGCAAATTATAACTGCTATTGAAATTTTAGGTGAAAAGCTGCAATGGCCCATTAATGACAACAAAGGCGATATTATCTAGTAAAAAAATTTGTAATTTACCAGGCGAATATTCGCCCACCAGTGAATTATGTATAAACTTTAGAGGTCTTACTATTATGTTTCTGACATCAATACTTTTGTCAAGGTAGAAATGAGTTTTTTAGTTGCACCTAGAAGTTGTAAATTAGTTTTTTACTCTTGAAATATCAAATAGTAGAAAGTTAAATGGTAGTAGGAAAAAAAAAGACAAGATTTTTGGCATCCTACATGTACGGTCAAAATGTATCGGACACGTTATGAGAGCCTCTCCAACAAATAATATGACGTAGTTATGTAATAAAAAAAATAATTCCAATGTTATATATACATGTTGGCTTGTACCCAGCCCAATGTGGTTGTGTGCTAGGATACCGCTAAGGCGTTGATGTCTTTAAAATACAAAAGATACAAGGCATATTTTGCAATATTTTCTTAAAATATCTCATAATTTAAATAATCAATCAAACACCCCATTATAATCATTTAATTTCTTTAGGAGCTATATATTGTCAATTACATATGTAAACTAGATTTATGTGACAGCAAATTAAAGCCTATAACATCTTAACTCACTTGAAATATCTATTTAGACACTTAAGTGTGTCTAAAATTATAAATAATATAGCAAGTAATTCAACTATGAAGAATAATATATCAAACACTTTTGGATGGTTTTCATATAATTGGTAGCTATGTATGAAGAGATCCTTTTAATCTTTCTACATTTTGCTTGATGATAATTAATAATTAATAACTGATTTCTGTAGTGAAAATCACAAAACACGCTAAAATTCTAAAATCCAAACATAATCCGATAAGTTGTTGTTTTCCTTATTTTTTGATCCGTTTTCCCCTATACATGCAACTTCATTTCTTGAATTTACTTTTCACAAATAGATTTTGATTACGTTGTAACATATTAATTTTAAGTATTTGTTGTTGTTTATTAGATTTCTAGTCATATATGAATGCGCACCTATAAAACAAAGCGAGGGTCACATGAATCGCTATTTTAGTTACGCAATGATAATAGTCGTCTGGTTGCGTGTTCCCAAACAAGTAATTTAATAAAGCGATATTGTGAACTTGTGAAGCATGAAGAATTTATTTCTGATGATTGTGAAGCACGGATTTTGTTTTTCAGCATAATAATTTGGAACAGATCATGTATCGCATGCGCTACGTACATCCAAGGAAATTTAGCAATATGATAACAATCATGACCACTTTTGCTGATGTAGTTACTCAATATCTCATCTTCACGAGGAGACCAGAAACCCTTTTTCACTGTCTTCTGGGTGCAATAAGTATGGTGATGCGCCATTGTAATCAAATTAATTTGTTATATATTTTTTCGGAGAACTCTATTGATTTTCAACTCACCGTTTTGCATAGAATCTAATAAGAATACAATGAAAGATATGAGAAACAAATAGAAAAATAGAGTAATATAAAAGTAGAGCAAATTATAACTGCTATTGAAATTTTAGGTGAAAAGCTGCAATGGCCCATTAATGACAACAAAGGCGATATTATCTAGTAAAAAAATTTGTAATTTACCAGGCGAATATTCGCCCACCAGTGAATTATGTATAAACTTTAGAGGTCTTACTATTATGTTTCTGACATCAATACTTTTGTCAAGGTAGAAATGAGTTTTTTAGTTGCACCTAGAAGTTGTAAATTAGTTTTTTACTCTTGAAATATCAAATAGTAGAAAGTTAAATGGTAGTAGGAAAAAAAAAGACAAGATTTTTGGCATCCTACATGTACGGTCAAAATGTATCGGACACGTTATGAGAGCCTCTCCAACAAATAATATGACGTAGTTATGTAATAAAAAAAATAATTCCAATGTTATATATACATGTTGGCTTGTACCCAGCCCAATGTGGTTGTGTGCTAGGATACCGCTAAGGCGTTGATGTCTTTAAAATACAAAAGATACAAGGCATATTTTGCAACATTTTCTTAAAATATCTCATAATTTAAATAATCAATCAAACACCCCTTTATAATCATTTAATTTCTTTAGGAGCTATATATTGTCAATTACATATGTAAACTAGATTTATGTGACAGCAAATTAAAGCCTATAACATCTTAACTCACTTGAAATATCTATTTAGACACTTAAGTGTGTCTAAAATTATAAATAATATAGCAAGTAATTCAACTATGAAGAAATAATTCAGGATGATTCTTGATTATACCAAACACTTTTGGATGGTTTTCATATAATTGGTAGCTATGTATGAAGAGATCCTTTTAATCTTTCTACATTTTGCTTGATGATAATTAATAATTAATAACTGATTTCTGTAGTGAAAACCACAAAACACGCTAAAATTCTAGAATCCAAACATAATCCGATAAGTTGTTGTTTTCCTTATTTTTTGATCCGTTTTCCCCTATACATGCAACTTCATTTCTTGAATTTACTTTTCACAAATAGATTTTGATTACGTTGTAACATATTCATTTTAAGTATTTGTTGTTGTTTATTAGATTTCTAGTCATATATGAATGCGCACCTATAAAACAAAGCGAGGGTCACATGAATTGCTATTTTAGTTACGCAATGATAATAGTCGTCTGGTTGCGTGTTCCCAAACAAGTAATTTAATAAAGCGATATTGTGAACTTGTGAAGCATGAAGAGTTTATTTCTGATGACTGTGAAGCACGAATTTTGATTTTTAACATAATAATTTGGAACGGATCATGTATCGCATGCGCTACGTACATCCAAGGAAATTTAGCAATATGATAACAATCATGACCACTTTTGCTGATGTAGTTACTCAATTTCTCATCTTCACGAGGAGACCAGAAACCCTTTTTTCACTGTCTTCTGGGTGCAATAAGTATGGTGATGCGCCATTGTAATCAAATTAATTTGTTATATATTTTTTCGGATAACTCTATTGATTTTCAACTCACCGTTTTGCATAGAATCTAATAAGAATACAATGAAAGATATGAGAAACAAATAGAAAAATAGAGTAATATAAAAGTAGAGCAAATTATAACTGCTATTGAAATTTTAGGTGAAAAGCTGCAATGGCCCATTAATGACAACAAAGGCGATATTATCTAGTAAAAAAATTTGTAATTTACCAGGCGAATATTCGCCCACCAGTGAATTATGTATAAACTTTAGAGGTCTTACTATTATGTTTCTGACATCAATACTTTTGTCAAGGTAGAAATGAGTTTTTTAGTTGCACCTAGAAGTTGTAAATTAGTTTTTTACTCTTGAAATATCAAATAGTAGAAAGTTAAATGGTAGTAGGAAAAAAAAAGACAAGATTTTTGGCATCCTACATGTACGGTCAAAATGTATCGGACACGTTATGAGAGCCTCTCCAACAAATAATATGACGTAGTTATGTAATAAAAAAAATAATTCCAATGTTATATATACATGTTGGCTTGTACCCAGCCCAATGTGGTTGTGTGCTAGGATACCGCTAAGGCGTTGATGTCTTTAAAATACAAAAGATACAAGGCATATTTTGCAACATTTTCTTAAAATATCTCATAATTTAAATAATCAATCAAACACCCCTTTATAATCATTTAATTTCTTTAGGAGCTATATATTGTCAATTACATATGTAAACTAGATTTATGTGACAGCAAATTAAAGCCTATAACATCTTAACTCACTTGAAATATCTATTTAGACACTTAAGTGTGTCTAAAATTATAAATAATATAGCAAGTAATTCAACTATGAAGAAATAATTCAGGATGATTCTTGATTATACCAAACACTTTTGGATGGTTTTCATATAATTGGTAGCTATGTATGAAGAGATCCTTTTAATCTTTCTACATTTTGCTTGATGATAATTAATAATTAATAACTGATTTCTGTAGTGAAAACCACAAAACACGCTAAAATTCTAGAATCCAAACATAATCCGATAAGTTGTTGTTTTCCTTATTTTTTGATCCGTTTTCCCCTATACATGCAACTTCATTTCTTGAATTTACTTTTCACAAATAGATTTTGATTACGTTGTAACATATTCATTTTAAGTATTTGTTGTTGTTTATTAGATTTCTAGTCATATATGAATGCGCACCTATAAAACAAAGCGAGGGTCACATGAATTGCTATTTTAGTTACGCAATGATAATAGTCGTCTGGTTGCGTGTTCCCAAACAAGTAATTTAATAAAGCGATATTGTGAACTTGTGAAGCATGAAGAGTTTATTTCTGATGACTGTGAAGCACGAATTTTGATTTTTAACATAATAATTTGGAACGGATCATTTATCGCATGCGCTACGTACATCCAAGGAAATTTAGCAATATGATAACAATCATGACCACTTTTGCTGATGTAGTTACTCAATTTCTCATCTTCACGAGGAGACCAGAAACCCCTTTTCACTGTCTTCTGGGTGTAATAAGTATGGTGATGCGCCATTGTAATCGAATTAATTTGTTATATATTTTTTCGGAGAACTCTATTGATTTTCAACTCATCGTTTTGCATAGAATCTAATAAGAATACAATGAAAGATATGAGAAACAAATAGAAAAATAGAGTAATATAAAAGTAGAGCAAATTATAACTGCTATTGAAATTTTAGGTGAAAAGCTGCAATGGCCCATTAATGACAACAAAGGCGATATTATCTAGTAAAAAAATTTGTAATTTACCAGGCGAATATTCGCCCACCAGTGAATTATGTATAAACTTTAGAGGTCTTACTATTATGTTTCTGACATCAATACTTTTGTCAAGGTAGAAATGAGTTTTTTAGTTGCACCTAGAAGTTGTAAATTAGTTTTTTACTCTTGAAATATCAAATAGTAGAAAGTTAAATGGTAGTAGGAAAAAAAAAGACAAGATTTTTGGCATCCTACATGTACGGTCAAAATGTATCGGACACGTTATGAGAGCCTCTCCAACAAATAATATGACGTAGTTATGTAATAAAAAAAATAATTCCAATGTTATATATACATGTTGGCTTGTACCCAGCCCAGTGTGGTTGTGTGCTAGGATACCGCTAAGGCGTTGATGTCTTTAAAATACAAAAGATACAAGGCATATTTTGCAACATTTTCTTAAAATATCTCATAATTTAAATAATCAATCAAACACCCCTTTATAATCATTTAATTTCTTTAGGAGCTATATATTGTCAATTACATATGTAAACAAGATTTATGTGACAGCAAATTAAAGTCTATAACATCTTAACTCACTTGAAATATCTATTTAGACACTTAAGTGTGTCTAAAATTATAAATAATATAGCAAGTAATTCAACTATGAAGAAATAATTCAGGATGATTCTTGATTATACCAAACACTTTTGGATGGTTTTCATATAATTGGTAGCTATGTATGAAGAGATCCTTTTAATCTTTCTACATTTTGCTTGATGATAATTAATAATTAATAACTGATTTCTGTAGTGAAAACCACAAAACACGCTAAAATTCTAGAATCCAAACATAATCCGATAAGTTGTTGTTTTCCTTATTTTTTGATCCGTTTTCCCCTATACATGCAACTTCATTTCTTGAATTTACTTTTCACAAATAGATTTTGATTACGTTGTAACATATTCATTTTAAGTATTTGTTGTTGTTTATTAGATTTCTAGTCATATATGAATGCGCACCTATAAAACAAAGCGAGGGTCACATGAATTGCTATTTTAGTTACGCAATGATAATAGTCGTCTGGTTGCGTGTTCCCAAACAAGTAATTTAATAAAGCGATATTGTGAACTTGTGAAGCATGAAGAGTTTATTTCTGATGACTGTGAAGCACGAATTTTGATTTTTAACATAATAATTTGGAACGGATCATGTATCGCATGCGCTACGTACATCCAAGGAAATTTAGCAATATGATAACAATCATGACCACTTTTGCTGATGTAGTTACTCAATTTCTCATCTTCACGAGGAGACCAGAAACCCCTTTTCACTGTCTTCTGGGTGTAATAAGTATGGTGATGCGCCATTGTAATCGAATTAATTTGTTATATATTTTTTCGGAGAACTCTATTGATTTTCAACTCATCGTTTTGCATAGAATCTAATAAGAATACAATGAAAGATATGAGAAACAAATAGAAAAATAGAGTAATATAAAAGTAGAGCAAATTATAACTGCTATTGAAATTTTAGGTGAAAAGCTGCAATGGCCCATTAATGACAACAAAGGCGATATTATCTAGTAAAAAAATTTGTAATTTACCAGGCGAATATTCGCCCACCAGTGAATTATGTATAAACTTTAGAGGTCTTACTATTATGTTTCTGACATCAATACTTTTGTCAAGGTAGAAATGAGTTTTTTAGTTGCACCTAGAAGTTGTAAATTAGTTTTTTACTCTTGAAATATCAAATAGTAGAAAGTTAAATGGTAGTAGGAAAAAAAAAGACAAGATTTTTGGCATCCTACATGTACGGTCAAAATGTATCGGACACGTTATGAGAGCCTCTCCAACAAATAATATGACGTAGTTATGTAATAAAAAAAATAATTCCAATGTTATATATACATGTTGGCTTGTACCCAGCCCAATGTGGTTGTGTGCTAGGATACCGCTAAGGCGTTGATGTCTTTAAAATACAAAAGATACAAGGCATATTTTGCAACATTTTCTTAAAATATCTCATAATTTAAATAATCAATCAAACACCCCTTTATAATCATTTAATTTCTTTAGGAGCTATATATTGTCAATTACATATGTAAACTAGATTTATGTGACAGCAAATTAAAGCCTATAACATCTTAACTCACTTGAAATATCTATTTAGACACTTAAGTGTGTCTAAAATTATAAATAATATAGCAAGTAATTCAACTATGAAGAAATAATTCAGGATGATTCTTGATTATACCAAACACTTTTGGATGGTTTTCATATAATTGGTAGCTATGTATGAAGAGATCCTTTTAATCTTTCTACATTTTGCTTGATGATAATTAATAATTAATAATTGATTTCTGTAGTGAAAACCACAAAACACGCTAAAATTCTAGAATCCAAACATAATCCGATAAGTTGTTGTTTTCCTTATTTTTTGATCCGTTTTCCCCTATACATGCAACTTCATTTCTTGAATTTACTTTTCACAAATAGATTTTGATTACGTTGTAACATATTCATTTTAAGTATTTGTTGTTGTTTATTAGATTTCTAGTCATATATGAATGCGCACCTATAAAACAAAGCGAGGGTCACATGAATTGCTATTTTAGTTACGCAATGATAATAGTCGTCTGGTTGCGTGTTCCCAAACAAGTAATTTAATAAAGCGATATTGTGAACTTGTGAAGCATGAAGAGTTTATTTCTGATGACTGTGAAGCACGAATTTTGATTTTTAACATAATAATTTGGAACGGATCATGTATCGCATGCGCTACGTACATCCAAGGAAATTTAGCAATATGATAACAATCATGACCACTTTTGCTGATGTAGTTACTCAATTTCTCATCTTCACGAGGAGACCAGAAACCCCTTTTCACTGTCTTCTGGGTGTAATAAGTATGGTGATGCGCCATTGTAATCGAATTAATTTGTTATATATTTTTTCGGAGAACTCTATTGATTTTCAACTCATCGTTTTGCATAGAATCTAATAAGAATACAATGAAAGATATGAGAAACAAATATAAAAATAGAGTAATATAAAAGTAGAGCAAATTATAACTGCTATTGAAATTTTAGGTGAAAAGCTGCAATGGCCCATTAATGACAACAAAGGCGATATTATCTAGTAAAAAAATTTGTAATTTACCAGGCGAATATTCGCCCACCAGTGAATTATGTATAAACTTTAGAGGTCTTACTATTATGTTTCTGACATCAATACTTTTGTCAAGGTAGAAATGAGTTTTTTAGTTGCACCTAGAAGTTGTAAATTAGTTTTTTACTCTTGAAATATCAAATAGTAGAAAGTTAAATGGTAGTAGGAAAAAAAAAGACAAGATTTTTGGCATCCTACATGTACGGTCAAAATGTATCGGACACGTTATGAGAGCCTCTCCAACAAATAATATGACGTAGTTATGTAATAAAAAAAATAATTCCAATGTTATATATACATGTTGGCTTGTACCCAGCCCAATGTGGTTGTGTGCTAGGATACCGCTAAGGCGTTGATGTCTTTAAAATACAAAAGATACAAGGCATATTTTGCAACATTTTCTTAAAATATCTCATAATTTAAATAATCAATCAAACACCCCTTTATAATCATTTAATTTCTTTAGGAGCTATATATTGTCAATTACATATGTAAACTAGATTTATGTGACAGCAAATTAAAGTCTATAACATCTTAACTCACTTGAAATATCTATTTAGACACTTAAGTGTGTCTAAAATTATAAATAATATAGCAAGTAATTCAACTATGAAGAAATAATTCAGGATGATTCTTGATTATACCAAACACTTTTGGATGGTTTTCATATAATTGGTAGCTATGTATGAAGAGATCCTTTTAATCTTTCTACATTTTGCTTGATGATAATTAATAATTAATAACTGATTTCTGTAGTGAAAACCACAAAACACGCTAAAATTCTAGAATCCAAACATAATCCGATAAGTTGTTGTTTTCCTTATTTTTTGATCCGTTTTCCCCTATACATGCAACTTCATTTCTTGAATTTACTTTTCACAAATAGATTTTGATTACGTTGTAACATATTCATTTTAAGTATTTGTTGTTGTTTATTAGATTTCTAGTCATATATGAATGCGCACCTATAAAACAAAGCGAGGGTCACATGAATTGCTATTTTAGTTACGCAATGATAATAGTCGTCTGGTTGCGTGTTCCCAAACAAGTAATTTAATAAAGCGATATTGTGAACTTGTGAAGCATGAAGAGTTTATTTCTGATGACTGTGAAGCACGAATTTTGATTTTTAACATAATAATTTGGAACGGATCATGTATCGCATGCGCTACGTACATCCAAGGAAATTTAGCAATATGATAACAATCATGACCACTTTTGCTGATGTAGTTACTCAATTTCTCATCTTCACGAGGAGACCAGAAACCCCTTTTCACTGTCTTCTGGGTGTAATAAGTATGGTGATGCGCCATTGTAATCGAATTAATTTGTTATATATTTTTTCGGAGAACTCTATTGATTTTCAACTCATCGTTTTGCATAGAATCTAATAAGAATACAATGAAAGATATGAGAAACAAATAGAAAAATAGAGTAATATAAAAGTAGAGAAAATTATAACTGCTATTGAAATTTTAGGTGAAAAGCTGCAATGGCCCATTAATGACAACAAAGGCGATATTATCTAGTAAAAAAATTTGTAATTTACCAGGCGAATATTCGCCCACCAGTGAATTATGTATAAACTTTAGAGGTCTTACTATTATGTTTCTGACATCAATACTTTTGTCAAGGTAGAAATGAGTTTTTTAGTTGCACCTAGAAGTTGTAAATTAGTTTTTTACTCTTGAAATATCAAATAGTAGAAAGTTAAATGGTAGTAGGAAAAAAAAAGACAAGATTTTTGGCATCCTACATGTACGGTCAAAATGTATCGGACACGTTATGAGAGCCTCTCCAACAAATAATATGACGTAGTTATGTAATAAAAAAAATAATTCCAATGTTATATATACATGTTGGCTTGTACCCAGCCCAATGTGGTTGTGTGCTAGGATACCGCTAAGGCGTTGATGTCTTTAAAATACAAAAGATACAAGGCATATTTTGCAACATTTTCTTAAAATATCTCATAATTTAAATAATCAATCAAACACCCCTTTATAATCATTTAATTTCTTTAGGAGCTATATATTGTCAATTACATATGTAAACTAGATTTATGTGACAGCAAATTAAAGCCTATAACATCTTAACTCACTTGAAATATCTATTTAGACACTTAAGTGTGTCTAAAATTATAAATAATATAGCAAGTAATTCAACTATGAAGAAATAATTCAGGATGATTCTTGATTATACCAAACACTTTTGGATGGTTTTCATATAATTGGTAGCTATGTATGAAGAGATCCTTTTAATCTTTCTACATTTTGCTTGATGATAATTAATAATTAATAACTGATTTCTGTAGTGAAAACCACAAAACACGCTAAAATTCTAGAATCCAAACATAATCCGATAAGTTGTTGTTTTCCTTATTTTTTGATCCGTTTTCCCCTATACATGCAACTTCATTTCTTGAATTTACTTTTCACAAATAGATTTTGATTACGTTGTAACATATTCATTTTAAGTATTTGTTGTTGTTTATTAGATTTCTAGTCATATATGAATGCGCACCTATAAAACAAAGCGAGGGTCACATGAATTGCTATTTTAGTTACGCAATGATAATAGTCGTCTGGTTGCGTGTTCCCAAACAAGTAATTTAATAAAGCGATATTGTGAACTTGTGAAGCATGAAGAGTTTATTTCTGATGATTGTGAAGCACGAATTTTGATTTTTAACATAATAATTTGGAACGGATCATGTATCGCATGCGCTACGTACATCCAAGGAAATTTAGCAATATGATAACAATCATGACCACTTTTGCTGATGTAGTTACTCAATTTCTCATCTTCACGAGGAGACCAGAAACCCCTTTTCACTGTCTTCTGGGTGTAATAAGTATGGTGATGCGCCATTGTAATCGAATTAATTTGTTATATATTTTTTCGGAGAACTCTATTGATTTTCAACTCATCGTTTTGCATAGAATCTAATAAGAATACAATGAAAGATATGAGAAACAAATAGAAAAATAGAGTAATATAAAAGTAGAGCAAATTATAACTGCTATTGAAATTTTAGGTGAAAAGCTGCAATGGCCCATTAATGACAACAAAGGCGATATTATCTAGTAAAAAAATTTGTAATTTACCTGGCGAATATTCGCCCACCAGTGAATTATGTATAAACTTTAGAGGTCTTACTATTATGTTTCTGACATCAATACTTTTGTCAAGGTAGAAATGAGTTTTTTAGTTGCACCTAGAAGTTGTAAATTAGTTTTTTACTCTTGAAATATCAAATAGTAGAAAGTTAAATGGTAGTAGGAAAAAAAAAGACAAGATTTTTGGCATCCTACATGTACGGTCAAAATGTATCGGACACGTTATGAGAGCCTCTCCAACAAATAATATGACGTAGTTATGTAATAAAAAAAATAATTCCAATGTTATATATACATGTTGGCTTGTACCCAGCCCAATGTGGTTGTGTGCTAGGATACCGCTAAGGCGTTGATGTCTTTAAAATACAAAAGATACAAGGCATATTTTGCAACATTTTCTTAAAATATCTCATAATTTAAATAATCAATCAAACACCCCTTTATAATCATTTAATTTCTTTAGGAGCTATATATTGTCAATTACATATGTAAACTAGATTTATGTGACAGCAAATTAAAGCCTATAACATCTTAACTCACTTGAAATATCTATTTAGACACTTAAGTGTGTCTAAAATTATAAATAATATAGCAAGTAATTCAACTATGAAGAAATAATTCAGGATGATTCTTGATTATACCAAACACTTTTGGATGGTTTTCATATAATTGGTAGCTATGTATGAAGAGATCCTTTTAATCTTTCTACATTTTGCTTGATGATAATTAATAATTAATAACTGATTTCTGTAGTGAAAACCACAAAACACGCTAAAATTCTAGAATCCAAACATAATCCGATAAGTTGTTGTTTTCCTTATTTTTTGATCCGTTTTCCCCTATACATGCAACTTCATTTCTTGAATTTACTTTTCACAAATAGATTTTGATTACGTTGTAACATATTCATTTTAAGTATTTGTTGTTGTTTATTAGATTTCTAGTCATATATGAATGCGCACCTATAAAACAAAGCGAGGGTCACATGAATTGCTATTTTAGTTACGCAATGATAATAGTCGTCTGGTTGCGTGTTCCCAAACAAGTAATTTAATAAAGCGATATTGTGAACTTGTGAAGCATGAAGAGTTTCTTTCTGATGATTGTGAAGCACGAATTTTGATTTTTAACATAATAATTTGGAACGGATCATGTATCGCATGCGCTACGTACATCCAAGGAAATTTAGCAATATGATAACAATCATGACCACTTTTGCTGATGTAGTTACTCAATTTCTCATCTTCACGAGGAGACCAGAAACCCCTTTTCACTGTCTTCTGGGTGTAATAAGTATGGTGATGCGCCATTGTAATCGAATTAATTTGTTATATATTTTTTCGGAGAACTCTATTGATTTTCAACTCATCGTTTTGCATAGAATCTAATAAGAATACAATGAAAGATATGAGAAACAAATAGAAAAATAGAGTAATATAAAAGTAGAGCAAATTATAACTGCTATTGAAATTTTAGGTGAAAAGCTGCAATGGCCCATTAATGACAACAAAGGCGATATTATCTAGTAAAAAAATTTGTAATTTACCAGGCGAATATTCGCCCACCAGTGAATTATGTATAAACTTTAGAGGTCTTACTATTATGTTTCTGACATCAATACTTTTGTCAAGGTAGAAATGAGTTTTTTAGTTGCACCTAGAAGTTGTAAATTAGTTTTTTACTCTTGAAATATCAAATAGTAGAAAGTTAAATGGTAGTAGGAAAAAAAAAGACAAGATTTTTGGCATCCTACATGTACGGTCAAAATGTATCGGACACGTTATGAGAGCCTCTCCAACAAATAATATGACGTAGTTATGTAATAAAAAAAATAATTCCAATGTTATATATACATGTTGGCTTGTACCCAGCCCAATGTGGTTGTGTGCTAGGATACCGCTAAGGCGTTGATGTCTTTAAAATACAAAAGATACAAGGCATATTTTGCAACATTTTCTTAAAATATCTCATAATTTAAATAATCAATCAAACACCCCTTTATAATCATTTAATTTCTTTAGGAGCTATATATTGTCAATTACATATGTAAACTAGATTTATGTGACAGCAAATTAAAGCCTATAACATCTTAACTCACTTGAAATATCTATTTAGACACTTAAGTGTGTCTAAAATTATAAATAATATAGCAAGTAATTCAACTATGAAGAAATAATTCAGGATGATTCTTGATTATACCAAACACTTTTGGATGGTTTTCATATAATTGGTAGCTATGTATGAAGAGATCCTTTTAATCTTTCCACATTTTGCTTGATGATAATTAATAATTAATAACTGATTTCTGTAGTGAAAATCACAAAACACGCTAAAATTCTAAAATCCAAACATAATGCGATAAGTTGTTGTTTTCCTTATTTTTTGATCCGTTTTCCCCTATACATGCAACTTCATTTCTTGAATTTACTTTTCACAAATAGATTTTGATTACGTTGTAACATATTCATTTTAAGTATTTGTTGTTGTTTATTAGATTTCTAGTCATATATGAATGCGCACCTATAAAACAAAGCGAGGGTCACATGAATTGCTATTTTAGTTACGCAATGATAATAGTCGTCTGGTTGCGTGTTCCCAAACAAGTAATTTAATAAAGCGATATTGTGAACTTGTGAAGCATGAAGAGTTTATTTCTGATGACTGTGAAGCACGAATTTTGATTTTTAACATAATAATTTGGAACTGATCATGTATCGCATGCGCTACGTACATCCAAGGAAATTTAGCAATATGATAGCAATCATGACCACTTTTGCTGATGTAGTTACTCAATTTCTCATCTTCACGAGGAGACCAGAAACCCCTTTTCACTGTCTTCTGGGTGTAATAAGTATGGTGATGCGCCATTGTAATCGAATTAATTTGTTATATATTTTTTCGGAGAACTCTATTGATTTTCAACTCATCGTTTTGCATAGAATCTAATAAGAATACAATGAAAGATATGAGAAACAAATAGAAAAATAGAGTAATATAAAAGTAGAGCAAATTATAACTGCTATTGAAATTTTAGGCGAAAAGCTGCAATGGCCCATTAATGACAACAAAGGCGATATTATCTAGTAAAAAAATTTGTAATTTACCAGGCGAATATTCGCCCACCAGTGAATTATGTATAAACTTTAGAGGTCTTACTATTATGTTTCTGACATCAATACTTTTGTCAAGGTAGAAATGAGTTTTTTAGTTGCACCTAGAAGTTGTAAATTAGTTTTTTACTCTTGAAATATCAAATAGTAGAAAGTTAAATGGTAGTAGGAAAAAAAAAGACAAGATTTTTGGCATCCTACATGTACGGTCAAAATGTATCGGACACGTTATGAGAGCCTCTCCAACAAATAATATGACGTAGTTATGTAATAAAAAAAATAATTCCAATGTTATATATACATGTTGGCTTGTACCCAGCCCAATGTGGTTGTGTGCTAGGATACCGCTAAGGCGTTGATGTCTTTAAAATACAAAAGATACAAGGCATATTTTGCAACATTTTCTTAAAATATCTCATAATTTAAATAATCAATCAAACACCCCTTTATAATCATTTAATTTCTTTAGGAGCTATATATTGTCAATTACATATGTAAACTAGATTTATGTGACAACAAATTAAAGCCTATAACATCTTAACTCACTTGAAATATCTATTTAGACACTTAAGTGTGTCTAAAATTATAAATAATATAGCAAGTAATTCAACTATGAAGAAATAATTCAGGATGATTCTTGATTATACCAAACACTTTTGGATGGTTTTCATATAATTGGTAGCTATGTATGAAGAGATCCTTTTAATCTTTCCACATTTTGCTTGATGATAATTAATAATTAATAACTGATTTCTGTAGTGAAAATCACAAAACACGCTAAAATTCTAAAATCCAAACATAATGCGATAAGTTGTTGTTTTCCTTATTTTTTGATCCGTTTTCCCCTATACATGCAACTTCATTTCTTGAATTTACTTTTCACAAATAGATTTTGATTACGTTGTAACATATTCATTTTAAGTATTTGTTGTTGTTTATTAGATTTCTAGTCATATATGAATGCGAACCTATAAAACAAAGCGAGGGTCACATGAATTGCTATTTTAGTTACGCAATGATAATAGTCGTCTGGTTGCGTGTTCCCAAACAAGTAATTTAATAAAGCGATACTGTGAACTTGTGAAGCATGAAGAGTTTATTTCTGATGACTGTGAAGCACGAATTTTGATTTTTAACATAATAATTTGGAACGGATCATGTATCGCATGCGCTACGTACATCCAAGGAAATTTAGCAATATGATAGCAATCATGACCACTTTTGCTGATGTAGTTACTCAATTTCTCATCTTCACGAGGAGACCAGAAACCCCTTTTCACTGTCTTCTGGGTGTAATAAGTATGGTGATGCGCCATTGTAATCGAATTAATTTGTTATATATTTTTTCGGAGAACTCTATTGATTTTCAACTCATCGTTTTGCATAGAATCTAATAAGAATACAATGAAAGATATGAGAAACAAATAGAAAAATAGAGTAATATAAAAGTAGAGCAAATTATAATTGCTATTGAAATTTTAGGTGAAAAGCTGCAATGGCCCATTAATGACAACAAAGGCGATATTATCTAGTAAAAAAATTTGTAATTTACCAGGCGAATATTCGCCCACCAGTGAATTATGTATAAACTTTAGAGGTCTTACTATTATGTTTCTGACATCAATACTTTTGTCAAGGTAGAAATGAGTTTTTTAGTTGCACCTAGAAGTTGTAAATTAGTTTTTTACTCTTGAAATATAAAATAGTAGAAAGTTAAATGGTAGTAGGAAAAAAAAAGACAAGATTTTTGGCATCCTACATGTACGGTCAAAATGTATCGGACACGTTATGAGAGCCTCTCCAACAAATAATATGACGTAGTTATGTAATAAAAAAAATAATTCCAATGTTATATATACATGTTGGCTTGTACCCAGCCCAATGTGGTTGTGTGCTAGGATACCGCTAAGGCGTTGATGTCTTTAAAATACAAAAGATACAAGGCATATTTTGCAACATTTTCTTAAAATATCTCATAATTTAAATAATCAATCAAACACCCCTTTATAATCATTTAATTTCTTTAGGAGCTATATATTGTCAATTACATATGTAAACTAGATTTATGTGACAACAAATTAAAGCCTATAACATCTTAACTCACTTGAAATATCTATTTAGACACTTAAGTGTGTCTAAAATTATAAATAATATAGCAAGTAATTCAACTATGAAGAAATAATTCAGGATGATTCTTGATTATACCAAACACTTTTGGATGGTTTTCATATAATTGGTAGCTATGTATGAAGAGATCCTTTTAATCTTTCCACATTTTGCTTGATGATAATTAATAATTAATAACTGATTTCTGTAGTGAAAATCACAAAACACGCTAAAATTCTAAAATCCAAACATAATGCGATAAGTTGTTGTTTTCCTTATTTTTTGATCCGTTTTCCCCTATACATGCAACTTCATTTCTTGAATTTACTTTTCACAAATAGATTTTGATTACGTTGTAACATATTCATTTTAAGTATTTGTTGTTGTTTATTAGATTTCTAGTCATATATGAATGCGCACCTATAAAACAAAGCGAGGGTCACATGAATTGCTATTTTAGTTACGCAATGATAATAGTCGTCTGGTTGCGTGTTCCCAAACAAGTAATTTAATAAAGCGATATTGTGAACTTGTGAAGCATGAATAGTTTATTTCTGATGACTGTGAAGCATGAATTTTGATTTTTAGCATAATAATTTGGAACGGATCATGTATCGCATGCGCTACGTACATCCAAGGAAATTTAGCAATATGATAACAATCATGACCACTTTTGCTGATGTAGTTACTCAATTTCTCATCTTCACGAGGAGACCAGAAACCCCTTTTCACTGTCTTCTGGGTGTAATAAGTATGGTGATGCGCCATTGTAATCAAATTAATTTGTTATATATTTTTTCGGAGAACTCTATTTATTTTCAACTCATCGTTTTGCATAGAATCTAATAAGAATACAATGAAAGATATGAGAAACAAATAGAAAAATAGAGTAATATAAAAGTAGAGCAAATTATAACTGCTATTGAAATTTTAGGTGAAAAGCTGCAATGGCCCATTAATGACAACAAAGGCGATATTATCTAGTAAAAAAATTTGTAATTTACCAGGCGAATATTCGCCCACCAGTGAATTATGTATAAACTTTAGAGGTCTTACTATTATGTTTCTGACATCAATACTTTTGTCAAGGTAGAAATGAGTTTTTTAGTTGCACCTAGAAGTTGTAAATTAGTTTTTTACTCTTGAAATATCAAATAGTAGAAAGTTAAATGGTAGTAGGAAAAAAAAAAGACAAGATTTTTGGCATCCTACATGTACGGTCAAAATGTATTGGACACGTTATGAGAGCCTCTCCAACAAATAATATGACGTAGTTATGTAATAAAAAAATAATTCCAATGTTATATATACATGTTGGCTTGTACCCAGCCCAATGTGGTTGTGTGCTAGGATACCGCTAAGGCGTTGATGTCTTTAAAATACAAAAGATACAAGGCATATTTTGCAACATTTTCTTAAAATATCTCATAGGTTAAATAATCAATCAAACACCCCTTTATAATCATTTAATTTCTTTAGGAGCTATATATTGTCAATTACATATGTAAACTAGATTTATGTGACAGCAAATTAAAGCCTATAACATCTTAACTCACTTGAAATATCTATTTAGACACTTAAGTGTGTCTAAAATTATAAATAATATAGCAAGTAATTCAACTATGAAGAAATAATTCAGGATGATTCTTGATTATACCAAACACTTTTGTATGGTTTTCATATAATTCGTAGCTATGTATGAAGAGATCCTTTTAATCTTTCCACATTTTGCTTGATGATAATTAATAATTAATAACTGATTTCTGTAGTGAAAATCACAAAACACGCTAAAATTCTAAAATCCAAACATAATGCGATAAGTTGTTGTTTTCCTTATTTTTTGATCCATTTTCCCCTATACATGCAACTTCATTTCTTGAATTTACTTTTCACAAATAGATTTTGATTACGTTGTAACATATTCATTTTAAGTATTTGTTGTTGTTTATTAGATTTCTAGTCATATATGAATGCGCACCTATAAAACAAAGCGAGGGTCACATGAATTGCTATTTTAGTTACGCAATGATAATAGTCGTCTGGTTGCGTGTTCCCAAACAAGTAATTTAATAAAGCGATATTGTGAACTTGTGAAGCATGAATAGTTTATTTCTGATGACTGTGAAGCATGAATTTTGATTTTTAGCATAATAATTTGGAACGGATCATGTATCGCATGCGCTACGTACATCCAAGGAAATTTAGCAATATGATAACAATCATGACCACTTTTGCTGATGTAGTTACTCAATTTCTCATCTTCACGAGGAGACCAGAAACCCCTTTTCACTGTCTTCTGGGTGTAATAAGTATGGTGATGCGCCATTGTAATCAAATTAATTTGTTATATATTTTTTCGGAGAACTCTATTTATTTTCAACTCATCGTTTTGCATAGAATCTAATAAGAATACAGTGAAAGATATGAGAAACAAATAGAAAAATAGAGTAATATAAAAGTAGAGCAAATTATAACTGCTATTGAAATTTTAGGTGAAAAGCTGCAATGGCCCATTAATGACAACAAAGGCGATATTATCTACTAAAAAAATTTGTAATTTACCAGGCGAATATTCGCCCACCAGTGAATTATGTATAAACTTTAGAGGTCTTACTATTATGTTTCTGACATCAATACTTTTGTCAAGGTAGAAATGAGTTTTTTAGTTGCACCTAGAAGTTGTAAATTAGTTTTTTACTCTTGAAATATCAAATAGTAGAAAGTTAAATGGTAGTAGGAAAAAAAAAAAAGACAAGATTTTTGGCATCCTACATGTACGGTCAAAATGTATTGGACACGTTATGAGAGCCTCTCCAACAAATAATATGACGTAGTTATGTAATAAAAAAATAATTCCAATGTTATATATACATGTTGGCTTGTACCCAGCCCAATGTGGTTGTGTGCTAGGATACCGCTAAGGCGTTGATGTCTTTAAAATACAAAAGATACAAGGCATATTTTGCAACATTTTCTTAAAATATCTCATAGGTTAAATAATCAATCAAACACCCCTTTATAATCATTTAATTTCTTTAGGAGCTATATATTGTCAATTACATATGTAAACTAGATTTATGTGACAGCAAATTAAAGCCTATAACATCTTAACTCACTTGAAATATCTATTTAGACACTTAAGTGTGTCTAAAATTATAAATAATATAGCAAGTAATTCAACTATGAAGAAATAATTCAGGATGATTCTTGATTATACCAAACACTTTTGTATGGTTTTCATATAATTCGTAGCTATGTATGAAGAGATCCTTTTAATCTTTCCACATTTTGCTTATCGCATGCGCTACGTACATCCAAGGAAATTTAGCAATATGATAACAATCATGACCACTTTTGCTGATGTAGTTACTCAATTTCTCATCTTCACGAGGAGACCAGAAACCCCTTTTCACTGTCTTCTGGGTGTAATAAGTATGGTGATGCGCCATTATAATCAAATTAATTTGTTATATATTTTTTCGGAGAACTCTATTTATTTTCAACTCATCGTTTTGCATAGAATCTAATAAGAATACAATGAAAGATATGAGAAACAAATAGAAAAATAGAGTAATATAAAAGTAGAGCAAATTATAACTGCTATTGAAATTTTAGGTGAAAAGCTGCAATGGCCCATTAATGACAACTCCAAACATAAGCCGATAAGTTGTTGTTTTCCTTATTTTTTGATCCGTTTTCCCCTATACATGCAACTTCATTTCTTGAATTTACTTTTCACAAATAGATTTTGATTACGTTGTAACATATTCATTTTAAGTATTTGTTGTTGTTTATTAGATTTCTAGTCATATATGAATGCGCACCTATAAAACAAAGCGAGGGTCACATGAATTGCTATTTTAGTTACGCAATGATAATAGTCGTCTGGTTGCGTGTTCCCAAACAAGTAATTTAATAAAGCGATATTGTGAACTGGTGAAGCATGAAGAGTTTATTTCTGATGATTGTGAAGCACGGATTTTGTTTTTTAGCATAATAATTTGGAACGGATCATGTATCGCATGCGCTACGTACATCCAAGGAAATTTAGCAATATGATAACAATCATGACCACTTTTGCTGATGTAGTTACTCAATTTCTCATCTTCACGAGGAGACCAGAAACCATTTTTCACTGTCTTCTGGGTGCAATAAGTATGGTGATGCGCCATTGTAATCAAATTAATTTGTTATATATTTTTTCGAAGAACTCTATTGATTTTCAACTCATCGTTTTGCATAGAATCTAATAAGAATACAGTGAAAGATATGAGAAACAAATAGAAAAATAGAGTAATATAAAAGTAGAGCAAATTATAACTGCTATTGAAATTTTAGTTGAAAAGCTGCAATGGCCCATTAATGACAACAAAGGCGATATTATCTAGTAAAAAATTTGTAATTTACCAGACGAATATTCGCCCACCAGTCAATTATGTATAAACTTTAGAGGTCTTACTATTATGTTTCTGACATCAATACTTTTGTCAAGGTAGAAATGAGTTTCTTAGTTGCACCTAGAAGTTGTAAATTAGGTTTTTACTCTTGAAATATCAGATAGTACAAAGTTAAATGGTAGTAGGAAAAAAAAAAGACAAGATTTTTGGCATCCTACATGTACGGTCAAAATGTATCGGACAAGTTATGAGAGTCTCTCCAACAAATAATATGACGTAGTTATGTAATAAAAAAATAATTCCAATGTTATATATACATGTTGGCTTGTACCCAGCCCAATGTGGTTGTGTGCTAGGATACCGCTAAGGCGTTGATGTCTTTAAAATACAAAAGATACAAGGCACATTTTGCAACATTTTCTTAAAATATCAAATAATTTAAATAATCAATCAAACACCCCTTTATAATCATTTAATTTCTTTAGGAGCTATATATTGTCAATTACATATGTAAACTAGATTTATGTGACAGCAAATTAAAGCCTATAACATCTTAACTCACTTGAAATATCTATTTAGACACTTAAGTGTGTCTAAAATTATAAATAATATAGCAAGTAATTCAACTATGAAGAAATAACTCAGGACGATTCTTGATTATAGCAAACACTTTTGGATGGTTTTCATATAATTCGTAGCTATGTATGAAGAGATCCTTTTAATCTTTCTACATTTTGCTTGTTGATAATTAATAATTAATAACTGATTTCTGTAGTGAAAATCACAAAACACGCTAAAATTCTAAAATCCAAACATAATCCGATAAGTTGTTGTTTTCCTTATTTTTTGATCCGTTTTCCCCTATACATGCAACTTCATTTCTTGAATTTACTTTTCACAAATAGATTTTGATTACGTTGTAACATATTCATTTTAAGTATTTGTTGTTGTTTATTAGATTTCTAGTCATATATGAATGCGCACCTATAAAACAAAGCGAGGGTCACATGAATTGCTATTTTAGTTACGCAATGATAATAGTCGTCTGGTTGCGTGTTCCCAAACAAGTAATTTAATAAAGCGATATTGTGAACTTGTGAAGCATGAAGAGTTTATTTCTGATGATTGTGAAGCACGGATTTTGTTTTTTAGCATAATAATTTGGAACGGATCATGTATCGCATGCGCTACGTACATCCAAGGAAATTTAGCAATATGATAACAATCATGACCACTTTTGCTGATGTAGTTACTCAATTTCTCATCTTCACGAGGAGACCAGAAACCATTTTTCACTGTCTTCTGGGTGCAATAAGTATGGTGATGCGCCATTGTAATCAAATTAATTTGTTATATATTTTTTCGAAGAACTCTATTGATTTTCAACTCATCGTTTTGCATAGAATCTAATAAGAATACAGTGAAAGATATGAGAAACAAATAGAAAAATAGAGTAATATAAAAGTAGAGCAAATTATAACTGCTATTGAAATTTTAGTTGAAAAGCTGCAATGGCCCATTAATGAGAACAAAGGCGATATTATCTAGTAAAAAATTTGTAATTTACCAGACGAATATTAGCCCACCAGTCAATTATGTATAAACTTTAGAGGTCTTACTATTATGTTTCTGACATCAATACTTTTGTCAAGGTAGAAATGAGTTTCTTAGTTGCACCTAGAAGTTGTAAATTAGTTTTTTACTCTTGAAATATCAGATAGTACAAAATTAAATGGTAGTAGGAAAAAAAAAAGACAAGATTTTTGGCATCCTACATATACGGTCAAAATGTATCGGACACGTTATGAGAGTCTCTCCAACAAATAATATGACGTAGTTATGTAATAAAAAAATAATTCCAATGTTATATATACATGTTGGCTTGTACCCAGCCCAATGTGGTTGTGTGCTAGGATACCGCTAAGGCGTTGATGTCTTTAAAATACAAAAGATACAAGGCACATTTTGCAACATTTTCTTAAAATATCAAATAATTTAAATAATCAATCAAACACCCCTTTATAATCATTTAATTTCTTTAGGAGCTATATATTGTCAATTACATATGTAAACTAGATTTATGTGACAGCAAATTAAAGCCTATAACATCTTAACTCACTTGAAATATCTATTTAGACACTTAAGTGTGTCTAAAATTATAAATAATATAGCAAGTAATTCAACTATGAAGAAATAACTCAGGACGATTCTTGATTATAGCAAACACTTTTGGATGGTTTTCATATAATTCGTAGCTATGTATGAAGAGATCCTTTTAATCTTTCTACATTTTGCTTGATGATAATTAATAATTAATAACTGATTTCTGTAGTGAAAATCACAAAACACGCTAAAATTCTAAAATCCAAACATAATCCGATAAGTTGTTGTTTTCCTTATTTTTTGATCCGTTTTCCCCTATACATGCAACTTCATTTCTTGAATTTACTTTTCACAAATAGATTTTGATTACGTTGTAACATATTCATTTTAAGTATTTGTTGTTGTTTATTAGATTTCTAGTCATATATGAATGCGCACCTATAAAACAAAGCGAGGGTCACATGAATTGCTATTTTAGTTACGCAATGATAATAGTCGTCTGGTTGCGTGTTCCCAAACAAGTAATTTAATAAAGCGATATTGTGAACTTGTGAAGCATGAAGAGTTTATTTCTGATGATTGTGAAGCACGGATTTTGTTTTTTAGCATAATAATTTGGAACGGATCATGTATCGCATGCGCTACGTACGTCCAAGGAAATTTAGCAATATGATAACAATCATGACCACTTTTGCTGATGTAGTTACTCAATTTCTCATCTTCACGAGGAGACCAGAAACCATTTTTCACTGTCTTCTGGGTGCAATAAGTATGGTGATGCGCCATTGTAATCAAATTAATTTGTTATATATTTTTTCGAAGAACTCTATTGATTTTCAACTCATCGTTTTGCATAGAATCTAATAAGAATACAGTGAAAGATATGAGAAACAAATAGAAAAATAGAGTAATATAAAAGTAGAGCAAATTATAACTGCTATTGAAATTTTAGTTGAAAAGCTGCAATGGCCCATTAATGACAACAAAGGCGATATTATCTAGTAAAAAATTTGTAATTTACCAGACGAATATTCGCCCACCAGTCAATTATGTATAAACTTTAGAGGTCTTACTATTATGTTTCTGACATCAATACTTTTGTCAAGGTAGAAATGAGTTTCTTAGTTGCACCTAGAAGTTGTAAATTAGTTTTTTACTCTTGAAATATCAGATAGTACAAAATTAAATGGTAGTAGGAAAAAAAAAAGACAAGATTTTTGGCATCCTACATATACGGTCAAAATGTATCGGACACGTTATGAGAGTCTCTCCAACAAATAATATGACGTAGTTATGTAATAAAAAAATAATTCCAATGTTATATATACATGTTGGCTTGTACCCAGCCCAATGTGGTTGTGTGCTAGGATACCGCTAAGGCGTTGATGTCTTTAAAATACAAAAGATACAAGGCACATTTTGCAACATTTTCTTAAAATATCAAATAATTTAAATAATCAATCAAACACCCCTTTATAATCATTTAATTTCTTTAGGAGCTATATATTGTCAATTACATATGTAAACTAGATTTATGTGACAGCAAATTAAAGCCTATAACATCTTAACTCACTTGAAATATCTATTTAGACACTTAAGTGTGTCTAAAATTATAAATAATATAGCAAGTAATTCAACTATGAAGAAATAACTCAGGACGATTCTTGATTATAGCAAACACTTTTGGATGGTTTTCATATAATTCGTAGCTATGTATGAAGAGATCCTTTTAATCTTTCTACATTTTGCTTGATGATAATTAATAATTAATAACTGATTTCTGTAGTGAAAATCACAAAACACGCTAAAATTCTAAAATCCAAACATAATCCGATAAGTTGTTGTTTTCCTTATTTTTTGATCCGTTTTCCCCTATACATGCAACTTCATTTCTTGAATTTACTTTTCACAAATAGATTTTGATTACGTTGTAACATATTCATTTTAAGTATTTGTTGTTGTTTATTAGATTTCTAGTCATATATGAATGCGCACCTATAAAACAAAGCGAGGGTCACATGAATTGCTATTTTAGTTACGCAATGATAATAGTCGTCTGGTTGCGTGTTCCCAAACAAGTAATTTAATAAAGCGATATTGTGAACTTGTGAAGCATGAAGAGTTTATTTCTGATGATTGTGAAGCACGGATTTTGTTTTTTAGCATAATAATTTGGAACGGATCATGTATCGCATGCGCTACGTACATCCAAGGAAATTTAGCAATATGATAACAATCATGACCACTTTTGCTGATGTAGTTACTCAATTTCTCATCTTCACGAGGAGACCAGAAACCATTTTTCACTGTCTTCTGGGTGCAATAAGTATGGTGATGCGCCATTGTAATCAAATTAATTTGTTATATATTTTTTCGGAGAACTCTATTGATTTTCAACTCATCGTTTTGCATATAATCTAATAAGAATACAGTGAAAGATATGAGAAACAAATAGAAAAATAGAGTAATATAAAAGTAGAGCAAATTATAATTGCTATTGAAATTTTAGTTGAAAAGCTGCAATGGCCCATTAATGACAACAAAGGCGATATTATCTAGTAAAAAATTTGTAATTTACCAGACGAATATTCGCCCACCAGTCAATTATGTATAAACTTTAGAGGTCTTACTATTATGTTTCTAACATCAATACTTTTGTCAAGGTAGAAATGAGTTTCTTAGTTGCACCTAGAAGTTGTAAATTAGTTTTTTACTGTTGAAATATCAGATAGTACAAAGTTAAATGGTAGTAGGAAAAAAAAAAAAGACAAGATTTTTGGCATCCTACAGGTACGGTCAAAATGTATCGGACACGTTATGAGAGTCTCTCCAACAAATAATATGACGTAGTTATGTAATAAAAAAATAATTCCAATGTTATATATACATGTTGGCTTGTACCCAGCCCAATGTGGTTGTGTGCTAGGATACCGCTAAGGCGTTGATGTCTTTAAAATACAAAAGATACAAGGCACATTTGGCAACATTTTCTTAAAATATCTCATAATTTAAATAATCAATCAAACACCCCTTTATAATCATTTAATTTCTTTAGGAGCTATATATTGTCAATTACATATGTAAACTAGATTTATGTGACAGCAAATTAAAGCCTATAACATCTTAACTCACTTGAAATATCTATTTAGACACTTAAGTGTGTCTAAAATTATAAATAATATAGCAAGTAATTCAACTATGAAGAAATAACTCAGGATGATTCTTGATTATAGCAAACACTTTTGGATGGTTTTCATATAATTCGTAGCTATGTATGAAGAGATCCTTTTAATCTTTCTACATTTTGCTTGATGATAATTAATAATTAATAACTGATTTCTGTAGTGAAAATCACAAAACACGCTAAAATTCTAAAATCCAAACATAATCCGATAAGTTGTTGTTTTCCTTATTTTTTGATCCGTTTTCCCCTATACATGCAACTTCATTTCTCGAATTTACTTTTCACAAATAGATTTTGATTACGTTGTAACATATTCATTTTAAGTATTTGTTGTTGTTTATTAGATTTCTAGTCATATATGAATGCGCACCTATAAAACAAAGCGAGGGTCACATGAATTGCTATTTTAGTTACGCAATGATAATAGTCGTCTGGTTGCGTGTTCCCAAACAAGTAATTTAATAAAGCGATATTGTGAACTTGTGAAGCATGAAGAGTTTATTTCTGATGATTGTGAAGCACGGATTTTGTTTTTTAGCATAATAATTTGGAACGGATCATGTATCGCATGCGCTACGTACATCCAAGGAAATTTAGCAATATGATAACAATCATGACCACTTTTGCTGATGTAGTTACTCAATTTCTCATCTTCACGAGGAGACCAGAAACCATTTTTCACTGTCTTCTGGGTGCAATAAGTATGGTGATGCGCCATTGTAATCAAATTAATTTGTTATATATTTTTTCGGAGAACTCTATTGATTTTCAACTCATCGTTTTGCATATAATCTAATAAGAATACAGTGAAAGATATGAGAAACAAATAGAAAAATAGAGTAATATAAAAGTAGAGCAAATTATAATTGCTATTGAAATTTTAGTTGAAAAGCTGCAATGGCCCATTAATGACAACAAAGGCGATATTATCTAGTAAAAAATTTGTAATTTACCAGATGAATATTCGCCCACCAGTCAATTATGTATAAACTTTAGAGGTCTTACTATTATGTTTTTGACATCAATACTTTTGTCAAGGTAGAAATGAGTTTCTTAGTTGCACCTAGAAGTTGTAAATTAGTTTTTTACTCTTGAAATATCAGATAGTAGAAAGTTAAATGGTAGTAGGAAAAAAAAAAAGACAAGATTTTTGGCATCCTACATGTACGGTCAAAATGTATCGGACACGTTATGAGAGTCTCTCCAACAAATAATATGACGTAGTTATGTAATAAAAAAATAATTCCAATGTTATATATACATGTTGGCTTGTACCCAGCCCAATGTGGTTGTGTGCTAGGATACCGCTAAGGCGTTGATGTCTTTAAAATACAAAAGATACAAGGCACATTTGGCAACATTTTCTTAAAATATCTCATAATTTAAATAATCAATCAAACTCCCCTTTATAATCATTTAATTTCTTTAGGAGCTATATATTGTCAATTACATATGTAAACTAGATTTATGTGACAGCAAATTAAAGCCTATAACATCTCAACTCACTTGAAATATCTATTTAGACACTTAAGTGTGTCTAAAATTATAAATAATATAGCAAGTAATTCAACTATGAAGAAATAACTCAGGATGATTCTTGATTATAGCAAACACTTTTGGATGGTTTTCATATAATTGGTAACTATGTATGAAGAGATCCTTTTAATCTTTCTACATTTTGCTTGATGATAATTAATAATTAATAACTGATTTCTGTAGTGAAAATCACAAAACACGCTAAAATTCTAAAATCCAAACATAATCCGATAAGTTGTTGTTTTCCTTATTTTTTGATCCGTTTTCCCCTATACATGCAACTTCATTTCTTGAATTTACTTTTCACAAATAGATTTTGATTACGTTGTAACATATTCATTTTAAGTATTTGTTGTTGTTTATTAGATTTCTAGTCATATATGAATGCGCACCTATAAAACAAAGCGAGGGTCACATGAATTGCTATTTTAGTTACGCAATGATAATAGTCGTCTGGTTGCGTGTTCCCAAACAAGTAATTTAATAAAGCGATATTGTGAACTTGTGAAGCATGAAGAGTTTATTTCTGATGATTGTGAAGCACGGATTTTGTTTTTTAGCATAATAATTTGGAACGGATCATGTATCGCATGCGCTACGTACATCCAAGGAAATTTAGCAATATGATAACAATCATGACCACTTTTGCTGATGTAGTTACTCAATTTCTCATCTTCACGAGGAGACCAGAAACCATTTTTCACTGTCTTCTGGGTGCAATAAGTATGGTGATGCGCCATTGTAATCAAATTAATTTGTTATATATTTTTTCGGAGAACTCTATTGATTTTCAACTCATCGTTTTGCATAGAATCTAATAAGAATACAGTGAAAGATATGAGAAACAAATAGAAAAATATAGTAATATAAAAGTAGAGCAAATTATAACTGCTATTGAAATTTTAGTTGAAAAGCTGCAATGGCCCATTAATGACAACAAAGGCGATATTATCTAGTAAAAAATTTGTAATTTACCAGACGAATATTCGCCCACCAGTCAATTATGTATAAACTTTAGAGGTCTTACTATTATGTTTCTGACATCAATACTTTTGTCAAGGTAGAAATGAGTTTCTTAGTTGCACCTAGAAGTTGTAAATTAGTTTTTTACTCTTGAAATATCAGATAGTAGAAAGTTAAATGGTAGTAGGAAAAAAAAAAAGACAAGATTTTTGGCATCCTACATGTACGGTCAAAATGTATCGGACACGTTATGAGAGTCTCTCCAACAAATAATATGACGTAGTTATGTAATAAAAAAATAATTCCAATGTTATATATACATGTTGGCTTGTACCCAGCCCAATGTGGTTGTGTGCTAGGATACCGCTAAGGCGTTGATGTCTTTAAAATACAAAAGATACAAGGCACATTTGGCAACATTTTCTTAAAATATCTCATAATTTAAATAATCAATCAAACACCCCTTTATAATCATTTAATTTCTTTAGGAGCTATATATTGTCAATTACATATGTAAACTAGATTTATGTGACAGCAAATTAAAGCCTATAACATCTCAACTCACTTGAAATATCTATTTAGACACTTAAGTGTGTCTAAAATTATAAATAATATAGCAAGTAATTCAACTATGAAGAAATAACTCAGGATGATTCTTGATTATAGCAAACACTTTTGGATGGTTTTCATATAATTGGTAGCTATGTATGAAGAGATCCTTTTAATCTTTCTACATTTTGCTTGATGATAATTAATAATTAATAACTGATTTCTGTAGTGAAAATCACAAAACACGCTAAAATTCTAAAATCCAAACATAATCCGATAAGTTGTTGTTTTCCTTATTTTTTGATCCGTTTTCCCCTATACATGCAACTTCATTTCTTGAATTTACTTTTCACAAATAGATTTTGATTACGTTGTAACATATTCATTTTAAGTATTTGTTGTTGTTTATTAGATTTCTAGTCATATATGAATGCGCACCTATAAAACAAAGCGAGGGTCACATCAATTGCTATTTTAGTTACGCAATGATAATAGTCGTCTGGTTGCGTGTTCCCAAACAAGTAATTTAATAAAGCGATATTGTGAACTTGTGAAGCATGAAGAGTTTATTTCTGATGATTGTGAAGCACGGATTTTGTTTTTTAGCATAATAATTTGGAACGGATCATGTATCGCATGCGCTACGTACATCCAAGGAAATTTAGCAATATGATAACAATCATGACCACTTTTGCTGATGTAGTTACTCAATTTCTCATCTTCACGAGGAGACCAGAAACCATTTTTCACTGTCTTCTGGGTGCAATAAGTATGGTGATGCGCCATTGTAATCAAATTAATTTGTTATATATTTTTTCGGAGAACTCTATTGATTTTCAACTCATCGTTTTGCATAGAATCTAATAAGAATACAGTGAAAGATATGAGAAACAAATAGAAAAATATAGTAATATAAAAGTAGAGAAAATTATAACTGCTATTGAAATTTTAGTTGAAAAGCTGCAATGGCCCATTAATGACAACAAAGGCGATATTATCTAGTAAAAAATTTGTAATTTACCAGACGAATATTCGCCCACCAGTCAATTATGTATAAACTTTAGAGGTCTTACTATTATGTTTCTGACATCAATACTTTTGTCAAGGTAGAAATGAGTTTCTTAGTTGCACCTAGAAGTTGTAAATTAGTTTTTTACTCTTGAAATATCAGATAGTAGAAAGTTAAATGGTAGTAGGAAAAAAAAAGACAAGATTTTTGGCATCCTACATGTACGGTCAAAATGTATCGGACACGTTATGAGAGTCTCTCCAACAAATAATATGACGTAGTTATGTAATAAAAAAATAATTCCAATGTTATATATACATGTTGGCTTGTACCCAGCCCAATGTGGTTGTGTGCTAGGATACCGCTAAGGCGTTGATGTCTTTAAAATACAAAAGATACAAGGCACATTTTGCAGCATTTTCTTAAAATATCTCATAATTTAAATAATCAATCAAACACCCCTTTATAATCATTTAATTTCTTTAGGAGCTATATATTGTCAATTACATATGTAAACTAGATTTATGTGACAGCAAATTAAAGCCTATAACATCTTAACTCACTTGAAATATCTATTTAGACACTTAAGTGTGTCTAAAATTATAAATAATATAGCAAGTAATTCAACTATGAAGAAATAACTCAGGATGATTCTTGATTATAGCAAACACTTTTGGATGGTTTTCATATAATTCGTAGCTATGTATGAAGAGATCCTTTTAATCTTTCTACATTTTGCTTGATGATAATTAATAAAATAACTGATTTCTGTAGTGAAAATCACAAAACACGCTAAAATTCTAAAATCCAAACATAATCCGATAAGTTGTTGTTTTCCTTATTTTTTGATCCGTTTTCCCCTATACATGCAACTTCATTTCTTGAATTTACTTTTCACAAATAGATTTTGATTACGTTGTAACATATTCATTTTAAGTATTTGTTGTTGTTTATTAGATTTCTAGTCATATATGAATGCGCACCTATAAAACAAAGCGAGGGTCACATGAATTGCTATTTTAGTTACGCAATGATAATAGTCGTCTGGTTGCGTGTTCCCAAACAAGTAATTTAATAAAGCGATATTGTGAACTTGTGAAGCATGAAGAGTTTATTTCTGATGATTGTGAAGCACGGATTTTGTTTTTTAGCATAATAATTTGGAACGGATCATGTATCGCATGCGCTACGTACATCCAAGGAAATTTAGCAATATGATAACAATCATGACCACTTTTGCTGATGTAGTTACTCAATTTCTCATCTTCACGAGGAGACCAGAAACCATTTTTCACTGTCTTCTGGGTGCAATAAGTATGGTGATGCGCCATTGTAATCAAATTAATTTGTTATATATTTTTTCGGAGAACTCTATTGATTTTCAACTCATCGTTTTGCATAGAATCTAATAAGAATACAGTGAAAGATATGAGAAACAAATAGAAAAATATAGTAATATAAAAGTAGAGCAAATTATAACTGCTATTGAAATTTTAGTTGAAAAGCTGCAATGGCCCATTAATGACAACAAAGGCGATATTATCTAGTAAAAAATTTGTAATTTACCAGACGAATATTCGCCACCAGTCAATTATGTATAAACTTTAGAGGTCTTACTATTATGTTTCTGACATCAATACTTTTGTCAAGGTAGAAATGAGTTTCTTAGTTGCACCTAGAAGTTGTAAATTAGTTTTTTACTCTTGAAATATCAGATAGTAGAAAGTTAAATGGTAGTAGGAAAAAAAAAAGACAAGATTTTTGGCATCCTACATGTACGGTCAAAATGTATCGGACACGTTATGAGAGTCTCTCCAACAAATAATATGACGTAGTTATGTAATAAAAAAATAATTCCAATGTTATATATACATGTTGGCTTGTACCCAGCCCAATGTGGTTGTGTGCTAGGATACCGCTAAGGCGTTGATGTCTTTAAAATACAAAAGATACAAGGCACATTTTGCAACATTTTCTTAAAATATCTCATAATTTAAATAATCAATCAAACACCCCTTTATAATCATTTAATTTCTTTAGGAGCTATATATTGTCAATTACATATGTAAACTAGATTTATGTGACAGCAAATTAAAGCCTATAACATCTTAACTCACTTGAAATATCTATTTAGACACTTAAGTGTGTCTAAAATTATAAATAATATAGCAAGTAATTCAACTATGAAGAAATAACTCAGGATGATTCTTGATTATAGCAAACACTTTTGGATGGTTTTCATATAATTCGTAGCTATGTATGAAGAGATCCTTTTAATCTTTCTACATTTTGCTTGATGATAATTAATAATTAATAACTGATTTCTGTAGTGAAAATCACAAAACACGCTAAAATTCTAAAATCCAAACATAATCCGATAAGTTGTTGTTTTCCTTATTTTTTGATCCGTTTTCCCCTATACATGCAACTTCATTTCTTGAATTTACTTTTCACAAATAGATTTTGATTACGTTGTAACATATTCATTTTAAGTATTTGTTGTTGTTTATTAGATTTCTAGTCATATATGAATGCGCACCTATAAAACAAAGCGAGGGTCACATGAATTGCTATTTTAGTTACGCAATGATAATAGTCGTCTGGTTGCGTGTTCCCAAACAAGTAATTTAATAAAGCGATATTGTGAACTTGTGAAGCATGAAGAGTTTATTTCTGATGATTGTGAAGCACGGATTTTGTTTTTTAGCATAATAATTTGGAACGGATCATGTATCGCATGCGCTACGTACATCCAAGGAAATTTAGCAATATGATAACAATCATGACCACTTTTGCTGATGTAGTTACTCAATTTCTCATCTTCACGAGGAGACCAGAAACCATTTTTCACTGTCTTCTGGGTGCAATAAGTATGGTGATGCGCCATTGTAATCAAATTAATTTGTTATATATTTTTTCGGAGAACTCTATTGATTTTCAACTCATCGTTTTGCATAGAATCTAATAAGAATACAGTGAAAGATATGAGAAACAAATAGAAAAATAGAGTAATATAAAAGTAGAGCAAATTATAACTGCTATTGAAATTTTAGTTGAAAAGCTGCAATGGCCCATTAATGACAACAAAGGCGATATTATCTAGTAAAAAATTTGTAATTTACCAGACGAATATTCGCCCACCAGTCAATTATGTATAAACTTTAGAGGTCTTACTATTATGTTTCTGACATCAATACTTTTGTCAAGGTAGAAATGAGTTTCTTAGTTGCACCTAGAAGTTGTAAATTAGTTTTTTACTCTTGAAATATCAGATAGTTGAAAGTTAAATGGTAGTAGGAAAAAAAAAAAGACAAGATTTTTGGCATCCTACATGTACGGTCAAAATGTATCGGACACGTTATGAGAGTCTCTCCAACAAATAATATGACGTAGTTATGTAATAAAAAAATAATTCCAATGTTATATATACATGTTGGCTTGTACCCAGCCCAATGTGGTTGTGTGCTAGGATACCGCTAAGGCGTTGATGTCTTTAAAATACAAAAGATACAAGGCACATTTTGCAACATTTTCTTAAAATATCTCATAATTTAAATAATCAATCAAACACCCCTTTATAATCATTTAATTTCTTTAGGAGCTATATATTGTCAATTACATATGTAAACTAGATTTATGTGACAACAAATTCAAGCCTGTAACATCTTAACTCACTTGAAATATCTATTTAGACACTTAAGTGTGTCTAAAATTATAAATAATATAGCAAGTAATTCAACTATGAAGAAATAACTCAGGATGATTCTTGATTATAGCAAACACTTTTGGATGGTTTTCATATAATTCGTAGCTATGTATGAAGAGATCCTTTTAATCTTTCTACATTTTGCTTGATGATAATTAATAATTAATAACTGATTTCTGTAGTGAAAATCACAAAACACGCTAAAATTCTAAAATCCAAACATAATCCGATAAGTTGTTGTTTTCCTTATTTTTTGATCCGTTTTCCCCTATACATGCAACTTCATTTCTTGAATTTACTTTTCACAAATAGATTTTGATTACGTTGTAACATATTCATTTTAAGTATTTGTTGTTGTTTATTAGATTTCTAGTCATATATGAATGCGCACCTATAAAACAAAGCGAGGGTCACATGAATTGCTATTTTAGTTACGCAATGATAATAGTCGTCTGGTTGCGTGTTCCCAAACAAGTAATTTAATAAAGCGATATTGTGAACTTGTGAAGCATGAAGAGTTTATTTCTGATGATTGTGAAGCACAGATTTTGTTTTTTAGCATAATAATTTGGAACGGATCATGTATCGCATGCGCTACGTACATCCAAGGAAATTTAGCAATATGATAACAATCATGACCACTTTTGCTGATGTAGTTACTCAATTTCTCATCTTCACGAGGAGACCAGAAACCATTTTTCACTGTCTTCTGGGTGCAATAAGTATGGTGATGCGCCATTGTAATCAAATTAATTTGTTATATATTTTTTCGGAGAACTCTATTGATTTTCAACTCATCGTTTTGCATAGAATCTAATAAGAATACAGTGAAAGATATGAGAAACAAATAGAAAAATATAGTAATATAAAAGTAGAGCAAATTATAACTGCTATTGAAATTTTAGTTGAAAAGCTGCAATGGCCCATTAATGACAACAAAGGCGATATTATCTAGTAAAAAATTTGTAATTTACCAGACGAATATTCGCCCACCAGTCAATTATGTATAAACTTTAGAGGTCTTACTATTATGTTTCTGACATCAATACTTTTGTCAAGGTAGAAATGAGTTTCTTAGTTGCACCTAGAAGTTGTAAATTAGTTTTTTACTCTTGAAATATCAGATAGTAGAAAGTTAAATGGTAGTAGGAAAAAAAAAGACAAGATTTTTGGCATCCTACATGTACGGTCAAAATGTATCGGACACGTTATGAGAGTCTCTCCAACAAATAATATGACGTAGTTATGTAATAAAAAAATAATTCCAATGTTATATATACATGTTGGCTTGTACCCAGCCCAATGTGGTTGTGTGCTAGGATACCGCTAAGGCGTTGATGTCTTTAAAATACAAAAGATACAAGGCACATTTTGCAGCATTTTCTTAAAATATCTCATAATTTAAATAATCAATCAAACACCCCTTTATAATCATTTAATTTCTTTAGGAGCTATATATTGTCAATTACATATGTAAACTAGATTTATGTGACAGCAAATTAAAGCCTATAACATCTTAACTCACTTGAAATATCTATTTAGACACTTAAGTGTGTCTAAAATTATAAATAATATAGCAAGTAATTCAACTATGAAGAAATAACTCAGGATGATTCTTGATTATAGCAAACACTTTTGGATGGTTTTCATATAATTCGTAGCTATGTATGAAGAGATCCTTTTAATCTTTCTACATTTTGCTTGATGATAATTAATAAAATAACTGATTTCTGTAGTGAAAATCACAAAACACGCTAAAATTCTAAAATCCAAACATAATCCGATAAGTTGTTGTTTTCCTTATTTTTTGATCCGTTTTCCCCTATACATGCAACTTCATTTCTTGAATTTACTTTTCACAAATAGATTTTGATTACGTTGTAACATATTCATTTTAAGTATTTGTTGTTGTTTATTAGATTTCTAGTCATATATGAATGCGCACCTATAAAACAAAGCGAGGGTCACATGAATTGCTATTTTAGTTACGCAATGATAATAGTCGTCTGGTTGCGTGTTCCCAAACAAGTAATTTAATAAAGCGATATTGTGAACTTGTGAAGCATGACGAGTTTATTTCTGATGATTGTGAAGCACGGATTTTGTTTTTTAGCATAATAATTTGGAACGGATCATGTATCGCATGCGCTACGTACATCCAAGGAAATTTAGCAATATGATAACAATCATGACCACTTTTGCTGATGTAGTTACTCAATTTCTCATCTTCACGAGGAGACCAGAAACCATTTTTCACTGTCTTCTGGGTGCAATAAGTATGGTGATGCGCCATTGTAATCAAATTAATTTGTTATATATTTTTTCGGAGAACTCTATTGATTTTCAACTCATCGTTTTGCATAGAATCTAATAAGAATACAGTGAAAGATATGAGAAACAAATAGAAAAATATAGTAATATAAAAGTAGAGCAAATTATAACTGCTATTGAAATTTTAGTTGAAAAGCTGCAATGGCCCATTAATGACAACAAAGGCGATATTATCTAGTAAAAAATTTGTAATTTACCAGACGAATATTCGCCACCAGTCAATTATGTATAAACTTTAGAGGTCTTACTATTATGTTTCTGACATCAATACTTTTGTCAAGGTAGAAATGAGTTTCTTAGTTGCACCTAGAAGTTGTAAATTAGTTTTTTACTCTTGAAATATCAGATAGTAGAAAGTTAAATGGTAGTAGGAAAAAAAAAAGACAAGATTTTTGGCATCCTACATGTACGGTCAAAATGTATCGGACACGTTATGAGAGTCTCTCCAACAAATAATATGACGTAGTTATGTAATAAAAAAATAATTCCAATGTTATATATACATGTTGGCTTGTACCCAGCCCAATGTGGTTGTGTGCTAGGATACCGCTAAGGCGTTGATGTCTTTAAAATACTAAAGATACAAGGCACATTTTGCAACATTTTCTTAAAATATCTCATAATTTAAATAATCAATCAAACACCCCTTTATAATCATTTAATTTCTTTAGGAGCTATATATTGTCAATTACATATGTAAACTAGATTTATGTGACAGCAAATTAAAGCCTATAACATCTTAACTCACTTGAAATATCTATTTAGACACTTAAGTGTGTCTAAAATTATAAATAATATAGCAAGTAATTCAACTATGAAGAAATAACTCAGGATGATTCTTGATTATAGCAAACACTTTTGGATGGTTTTCATATAATTCGTAGCTATGTATGAAGAGATCCTTTTAATCTTTCTACATTTTGCTTGATGATAATTAATAATTAATAACTGATTTCTGTAGTGAAAATCACAAAACACGCTAAAATTCTAAAATCCAAACATAATCCGATAAGTTGTTGTTTTCCTTATTTTTTGATCCGTTTTCCCCTATACATGCAACTTCATTTCTTGAATTTACTTTTCACAAATAGATTTTGATTACGTTGTAACATATTCATTTTAAGTATTTGTTGTTGTTTATTAGATTTCTAGTCATATATGAATGCGCACCTATAAAACAAAGCGAGGGTCACATGAATTGCTATTTTAGTTACGCAATGATAATAGTCGTCTGGTTGCGTGTTCCCAAACAAGTAATTTAATAAAGCGATATTGTGAACTTGTGAAGCATGAAGAGTTTATTTCTGATGATTGTGAAGCACGGATTTTGTTTTTTAGCATAATAATTTGGAACGGATCATGTATCGCATGCGCTACGTACATCCAAGGAAATTTAGCAATATGATAACAATCATGACCACTTTTGCTGATGTAGTTACTCAATTTCTCATCTTCACGAGGAGACCAGAAACCATTTTTCACTGTCTTCTGGGTGCAATAAGTATGGTGATGCGCCATTGTAATCAAATTAATTTGTTATATATTTTTTCGGAGAACTCTATTGATTTTCAACTCATCGTTTTGCATAGAATCTAATAAGAATACAGTGAAAGATATGAGAAACAAATAGAAAAATATAGTAATATAAAAGTAGAGCAAATTATAACTGCTATTGAAATTTTAGTTGAAAAGCTGCAATGGCCCATTAATGACAACAAAGGCGATATTATCTAGTAAAAAATTTGTAATTTACCAGACGAATATTCGCCCACCAGTCAATTATGTATAAACTTTAGAGGTCTTACTATTATGTTTCTGACATCAATACTTTTGTCAAGGTAGAAATGAGTTTCTTAGTTGCACCTAGAAGTTGTAAATTAGTTTTTTACTCTTGAAATATCAGATAGTAGAAAGTTAAATGGTAGTAGGAAAAAAAAAGACAAGATTTTTGGCATCCTACATGTACGGTCAAAATGTATCGGACACGTTATGAGAGTCTCTCCAACAAATAATATGACGTAGTTATGTAATAAAAAAATAATTCCAATGTTATATATACATGTTGGCTTGTACCCAGCCCAATGTGGTTGTGTGCTAGGATACCGCTAAGGCGTTGATGTCTTTAAAATACAAAAGATACAAGGCACATTTTGCAGCATTTTCTTAAAATATCTCATAATTTAAATAATCAATCAAACACCCCTTTATAATCATTTAATTTCTTTAGGAGCTATATATTGTCAATTACATATGTAAACTAGATTTATGTGACAGCAAATTAAAGCCTATAACATCTTAACTCACTTGAAATATCTATTTAGACACTTAAGTGTGTCTAAAATTATAAATAATATAGCAAGTAATTCAACTATGAAGAAATAACTCAGGATGATTCTTGATTATAGCAAACACTTTTGGATGGTTTTCATATAATTCGTAGCTATGTATGAAGAGATCCTTTTAATCTTTCTACATTTTGCTTGATGATAATTAATAAAATAACTGATTTCTGTAGTGAAAATCACAAAACACGCTAAAATTCTAAAATCCAAACATAATCCGATAAGTTGTTGTTTTCCTTATTTTTTGATCCGTTTTCCCCTATACATGCAACTTCATTTCTTGAATTTACTTTTCACAAATAGATTTTGATTACGTTGTAACATATTCATTTTAAGTATTTGTTGTTGTTTATTAGATTTCTAGTCATATATGAATGCGCACCTATAAAACAAAGCGAGGGTCACATGAATTGCTATTTTAGTTACGCAATGATAATAGTCGTCTGGTTGCGTGTTCCCAAACAAGTAATTTAATAAAGCGATATTGTGAACTTGTGAAGCATGACGAGTTTATTTCTGATGATTGTGAAGCACGGATTTTGTTTTTTAGCATAATAATTTGGAACGGATCATGTATCGCATGCGCTACGTACATCCAAGGAAATTTAGCAATATGATAACAATCATGACCACTTTTGCTGATGTAGTTACTCAATTTCTCATCTTCACGAGGAGACCAGAAACCATTTTTCACTGTCTTCTGGGTGCAATAAGTATGGTGATGCGCCATTGTAATCAAATTAATTTGTTATATATTTTTTCGGAGAACTCTATTGATTTTCAACTCATCGTTTTGCATAGAATCTAATAAGAATACAGTGAAAGATATGAGAAACAAATAGAAAAATATAGTAATATAAAAGTAGAGCAAATTATAACTGCTATTGAAATTTTAGTTGAAAAGCTGCAATGGCCCATTAATGACAACAAAGGCGATATTATCTAGTAAAAAATTTGTAATTTACCAGACGAATATTCGCCACCAGTCAATTATGTATAAACTTTAGAGGTCTTACTATTATGTTTCTGACATCAATACTTTTGTCAAGGTAGAAATGAGTTTCTTAGTTGCACCTAGAAGTTGTAAATTAGTTTTTTACTCTTGAAATATCAGATAGTAGAAAGTTAAATGGTAGTAGGAAAAAAAAAAGACAAGATTTTTGGCATCCTACATGTACGGTCAAAATGTATCGGACACGTTATGAGAGTCTCTCCAACAAATAATATGACGTAGTTATGTAATAAAAAAATAATTCCAATGTTATATATACATGTTGGCTTGTACCCAGCCCAATGTGGTTGTGTGCTAGGATACCGCTAAGGCGTTGATGTCTTTAAAATACTAAAGATACAAGGCACATTTTGCAACATTTTCTTAAAATATCTCATAATTTAAATAATCAATCAAACACCCCTTTATAATCATTTAATTTCTTTAGGAGCTATATATTGTCAATTACATATGTAAACTAGATTTATGTGACAGCAAATTAAAGCCTATAACATCTTAACTCACTTGAAATATCTATTTAGACACTTAAGTGTGTCTAAAATTATAAATAATATAGCAAGTAATTCAACTATGAAGAAATAACTCAGGATGATTCTTGATTATAGCAAACACTTTTGGATGGTTTTCATATAATTCGTAGCTATGTATGAAGAGATCCTTTTAATCTTTCTACATTTTGCTTGATGATAATTAATAATTAATAACTGATTTCTGTAGTGAAAATCACAAAACACGCTAAAATTCTAAAATCCAAACATAATCCGATAAGTTGTTGTTTTCCTTATTTTTTGATCCGTTTTCCCCTATACATGCAACTTCATTTCTTGAATTTACTTTTCACAAATAGATTTTGATTACGTTGTAACATATTCATTTTAAGTATTTGTTGTTGTTTATTAGATTTCTAGTCATATATGAATGCGCACCTATAAAACAAAGCGAGGGTCACATGAATTGCTATTTTAGTTACGCAATGATAATAGTCGTCTGGTTGCGTGTTCCCAAACAAGTAATTTAATAAAGCGATATTGTGAACTTGTGAAGCATGAAGAGTTTATTTCTGATGATTGTGAAGCACGGATTTTGTTTTTTAGCATAATAATTTGGAACGGATCATGTATCGCATGCGCTACGTACATCCAAGGAAATTTAGCAATATGATAACAATCATGACCACTTTTGCTGATGTAGTTACTCAATTTCTCATCTTCACGAGGAGACCAGAAACCATTTTTCACTGTCTTCTGGGTGCAATAAGTATGGTGATGCGCCATTGTAATCAAATTAATTTGTTATATATTTTTTCGGAGAACTCTATTGATTTTCAACTCATCGTTTTGCATAGAATCTAATAAGAATACAGTGAAAGATATGAGAAACAAATAGAAAAATATAGTAATATAAAAGTAGAGCAAATTATAACTGCTATTGAAATTTTAGTTGAAAAGCTGCAATGGCCCATTAATGACAACAAAGGCGATATTATCTAGTAAAAAATTTGTAATTTACCAGACGAATATTCGCCCACCAGTCAATTATGTATAAACTTTAGAGGTCTTACTATTATGTTTCTGACATCAATACTTTTGTCAAGGTAGAAATGAGTTTCTTAGTTGCACCTAGAAGTTGTAAATTAGTTTTTTACTCTTGAAATATCAGATAGTAGAAAGTTAAATGGTAGTAGGAAAAAAAAAAGACAAGATTTTTGGCATCCTACATGTACGGTCAAAATGTATCGGACACGTTATGAGAGTCTCTCCAACAAATAATATGACGTAGTTATGTAATAAAAAAATAATTCCAATGTTATATATACATGTTGGCTTGTACCCAGCCCAATGTGGTTGTGTGCTAGGATACCGCTAAGGCGTTGATGTCTTTAAAATACTAAAGATACAAGGCACATTTTGCAACATTTTCTTAAAATATCTCATAATTTAAATAATCAATCAAACACCCCTTTATAATCATTTAATTTCTTTAGGAGCTATATATTGTCAATTACATATGTAAACTAGATTTATGTGACAGCAAATTAAAGCCTATAACATCTTAACTCACTTGAAATATCTATTTAGACACTTAAGTGTGTCTAAAATTATAAATAATATAGCAAGTAATTCAACTATGAAGAAATAACTCAGGATGATTCTTGATTATAGCAAACACTTTTGGATGGTTTTCATATAATTCGTAGCTATGTATGAAGAGATCCTTTTAATCTTTCTACATTTTGCTTGATGATAATTAATAATTAATAACTGATTTCTGTAGTGAAAATCACAAAACACGCTAAAATTCTAAAATCCAAACATAATCCGATAAGTTGTTGTTTTCCTTATTTTTTGATCCGTTTTCCCCTATACATGCAACTTCATTTCTTGAATTTACTTTTCACAAATAGATTTTGATTACGTTGTAACATATTCATTTTAAGTATTTGTTGTTGTTTATTAGATTTCTAGTCATATATGAATGCGCACCTATAAAACAAAGCGAGGGTCACATGAATTGCTATTTTAGTTACGCAATGATAATAGTCGTCTGGTTGCGTGTTCCCAAACAAGTAATTTAATAAAGCGATATTGTGAACTTGTGAAGCATGAAGAGTTTATTTCTGATGATTGTGAAGCACGGATTTTGTTTTTTAGCATAATAATTTGGAACGGATCATGTATCGCATGCGCTACGTACATCCAAGGAAATTTAGCAATATGATAACAATCATGACCACTTTTGCTGATGTAGTTACTCAATTTCTCATCTTCACGAGGAGACCAGAAACCATTTTTCACTGTCTTCTGGGTGCAATAAGTATGGTGATGCGCCATTGTAATCAAATTAATTTGTTATATATTTTTTCGGAGAACTCTATTGATTTTCAACTCATCGTTTTGCATAGAATCTAATAAGAATACAGTGAAAGATATGAGAAACAAATAGAAAAATAGAGTAATATAAAAGTAGAGCAAATTATAACTGCTATTGAAATTTTAGTTGAAAAGCTGCAATGGCCCATTAATGACAACAAAGGCGATATTATCTAGTAAAAAATTTGTAATTTACCAGACGAATATTCGCCCACCAGTCAATTATGTATAAACTTTAGAGGTCTTACTATTATGTTTCTGACATCAATACTTTTGTCAAGGTAGAAATGAGTTTCTTAGTTGCACCTAGAAGTTGTAAATTAGTTTTTTACTCTTGAAATATCAGATAGTTGAAAGTTAAATGGTAGTAGGAAAAAAAAAAAGACAAGATTTTTGGCATCCTACATGTACGGTCAAAATGTATCGGACACGTTATGAGAGTCTCTCCAACAAATAATATGACGTAGTTATGTAATAAAAAAATAATTCCAATGTTATATATACATGTTGGCTTGTACCCAGCCCAATGTGGTTGTGTGCTAGGATACCGCTAAGGCGTTGATGTCTTTAAAATACAAAAGATACAAGGCACATTTTGCAACATTTTCTTAAAATATCTCATAATTTAAATAATCAATCAAACACCCCTTTATAATCATTTAATTTCTTTAGGAGCTATATATTGTCAATTACATATGTAAACTAGATTTATGTGACAGCAAATTCAAGCCTGTAACATCTTAACTCACTTGAAATATCTATTTAGACACTTAAGTGTGTCTAAAATTATAAATAATATAGCAAGTAATTCAACTATGAAGAAATAACTCAGGATGATTCTTGATTATAGCAAACACTTTTGGATGGTTTTCATATAATTCGTAGCTATGTATGAAGAGATCCTTTTAATCTTTCTACATTTTGCTTGATGATAATTAATAATTAATAACTGATTTCTGTAGTGAAAATCACAAAACACGCTAAAATTCTAAAATCCAAACATAATCCGATAAGTTGTTGTTTTCCTTATTTTTTGATCCGTTTTCCCCTATACATGCAACTTCATTTCTTGAATTTACTTTTCACAAATAGATTTTGATTACGTTGTAACATATTCATTTTAAGTATTTGTTGTTGTTTATTAGATTTCTAGTCATATATGAATGCGCACCTATAAAACAAAGCGAGGGTCACATGAATTGCTATTTTAGTTACGCAATGATAATAGTCGTCTGGTTGCGTGTTCCCAAACAAGTAATTTAATAAAGCGATATTGTGAACTTGTGAAGCATGAAGAGTTTATTTCTGATGATTGTGAAGCACGGATTTTGTTTTTTAGCATAATAATTTGGAACGGATCATGTATCGCATGCGCTACGTACATCCAAGGAAATTTAGCAATATGATAACAATCATGACCACTTTTGCTGATGTAGTTACTCAATTTCTCATCTTCACGAGGAGACCAGAAACCATTTTTCACTGTCTTCTGGGTGCAATAAGTATGGTGATGCGCCATTGTAATCAAATTAATTTGTTATATATTTTTTCGGAGAACTCTATTGATTTTCAACTCATCGTTTTGCATAGAATCTAATAAGAATACAGTGAAAGATATGAGAAACAAATAGAAAAATAGAGTAATATAAAAGTAGAGCAAATTATAACTGCTATTGAAATTTTAGTTGAAAAGCTGCAATGGCCCATTAATGACAACAAAGGCGATATTATCTAGTAAAAAATTTGTAATTTACCAGACGAATATTCGCCCACCAGTCAATTATGTATAAACTTTAGAGGTCTTACTATTATGTTTCTGACATCAATACTTTTGTCAAGGTAGAAATGAGTTTCTTAGTTGCACCTAGAAGTTGTAAATTAGTTTTTTACTCTTGAAATATCAGATAGTTGAAAGTTAAATGGTAGTAGGAAAAAAAAAAAGACAAGATTTTTGGCATCCTACATGTACGGTCAAAATGTATCGGACACGTTATGAGAGTCTCTCCAACAAATAATATGACGTAGTTATGTAATAAAAAAATAATTCCAATGTTATATATACATGTTGGCTTGTACCCAGCCCAATGTGGTTGTGTGCTAGGATACCGCTAAGGCGTTGATGTCTTTAAAATACAAAAGATACAAGGCACATTTTGCAACATTTTCTTAAAATATCTCATAATTTAAATAATCAATCAAACACCCCTTTATAATCATTTAATTTCTTTAGGAGCTATATATTGTCAATTACATATGTAAACTAGATTTATGTGACAGCAAATTCAAGCCTGTAACATCTTAACTCACTTGAAATATCTATTTAGACACTTAAGTGTGTCTAAAATTATAAATAATATAGCAAGTAATTCAACTATGAAGAAATAACTCAGGATGATTCTTGATTATAGCAAACACTTTTGGATGGTTTTCATATAATTCGTAGCTATGTATGAAGAGATCCTTTTAATCTTTCTACATTTTGCTTGATGATAATTAATAATTAATAACTGATTTCTGTAGTGAAAATCACAAAACACGCTAAAATTCTAAAATCCAAACATAATCCGATAAGTTGTTGTTTTCCTTATTTTTTGATCCGTTTTCCCCTATACATGCAACTTCATTTCTTGAATTTACTTTTCACAAATAGATTTTGATTACGTTGTAACATATTCATTTTAAGTATTTGTTGTTGTTTATTAGATTTCTAGTCATATATGAATGCGCACCTATAAAACAAAGCGAGGGTCACATGAATTGCTATTTTAGTTACGCAATGATAATAGTCGTCTGGTTGCGTGTTCCCAAACAAGTAATTTAATAAAGCGATATTGTGAACTTGTGAAGCATGAAGAGTTTATTTCTGATGATTGTGAAGCACGGATTTTGTTTTTTAGCATAATAATTTGGAACGGATCATGTATCGCATGCGCTACGTACATCCAAGGAAATTTAGCAATATGATAACAATCATGACCACTTTTGCTGATGTAGTTACTCAATTTCTCATCTTCACGAGGAGACCAGAAACCATTTTTCACTGTCTTCTGGGTGCAATAAGTATGGTGATGCGCCATTGTAATCAAATTAATTTGTTATATATTTTTTCGGAGAACTCTATTGATTTTCAACTCATCGTTTTGCATAGAATCTAATAAGAATACAGTGAAAGATATGAGAAACAAATAGAAAAATAGAGTAATATAAAAGTAGAGCAAATTATAACTGCTATTGAAATTTTAGTTGAAAAGCTGCAATGGCCCATTAATGACAACAAAGGCGATATTATCTAGTAAAAAATTTGTAATTTACCAGACGAATATTCGCCCACCAGTCAATTATGTATAAACTTTAGAGGTCTTACTATTATGTTTCTGACATCAATACTTTTGTCAAGGTAGAAATGAGTTTCTTAGTTGCACCTAGAAGTTGTAAATTAGTTTTTTACTCTTGAAATATCAGATAGTTGAAAGTTAAATGGTAGTAGGAAAAAAAAAAAGACAAGATTTTTGGCATCCTACATGTACGGTCAAAATGTATCGGACACGTTATGAGAGTCTCTCCAACAAATAATATGACGTAGTTATGTAATAAAAAAATAATTCCAATGTTATATATACATGTTGGCTTGTACCCAGCCCAATGTGGTTGTGTGCTAGGATACCGCTAAGGCGTTGATGTCTTTAAAATACAAAAGATACAAGGCACATTTTGCAACATTTTCTTAAAATATCTCATAATTTAAATAATCAATCAAACACCCCTTTATAATCATTTAATTTCTTTAGGAGCTATATATTGTCAATTACATATGTAAACTAGATTTATGTGACAGCAAATTCAAGCCTGTAACATCTTAACTCACTTGAAATATCTATTTAGACACTTAAGTGTGTCTAAAATTATAAATAATATAGCAAGTAATTCAACTATGAAGAAATAACTCAGGATGATTCTTGATTATAGCAAACACTTTTGGATGGTTTTCATATAATTCGTAGCTATGTATGAAGAGATCCTTTTAATCTTTCTACATTTTGCTTGATGATAATTAATAATTAATAACTGATTTCTGTAGTGAAAATCACAAAACACGCTAAAATTCTAAAATCCAAACATAATCCGATAAGTTGTTGTTTTCCTTATTTTTTGATCCGTTTTCCCCTATACATGCAACTTCATTTCTTGAATTTACTTTTCACAAATAGATTTTGATTACGTTGTAACATATTCATTTTAAGTATTTGTTGTTGTTTATTAGATTTCTAGTCATATATGAATGCGCACCTATAAAACAAAGCGAGGGTCACATGAATTGCTATTTTAGTTACGCAATGATAATAGTCGTCTGGTTGCGTGTTCCCAAACAAGTAATTTAATAAAGCGATATTGTGAACTTGTGAAGCATGAAGAGTTTATTTCTGATGATTGTGAAGCACGGATTTTGTTTTTTAGCATAATAATTTGGAACGGATCATGTATCGCATGCGCTACGTACATCCAAGGAAATTTAGCAATATGATAACAATCATGACCACTTTTGCTGATGTAGTTACTCAATTTCTCATCTTCACGAGGAGACCAGAAACCATTTTTCACTGTCTTCTGGGTGCAATAAGTATGGTGATGCGCCATTGTAATCAAATTAATTTGTTATATATTTTTTCGGAGAACTCTATTGATTTTCAACTCATCGTTTTGCATAGAATCTAATAAGAATACAGTGAAAGATATGAGAAACAAATAGAAAAATAGAGTAATATAAAAGTAGAGCAAATTATAACTGCTATTGAAATTTTAGTTGAAAAGCTGCAATGGCCCATTAATGACAACAAAGGCGATATTATCTAGTAAAAAATTTGTAATTTACCAGACGAATATTCGCCCACCAGTCAATTATGTATAAACTTTAGAGGTCTTACTATTATGTTTCTGACATCAATACTTTTGTCAAGGTAGAAATGAGTTTCTTAGTTGCACCTAGAAGTTGTAAATTAGTTTTTTACTCTTGAAATATCAGATAGTTGAAAGTTAAATGGTAGTAGGAAAAAAAAAAAGACAAGATTTTTGGCATCCTACATGTACGGTCAAAATGTATCGGACACGTTATGAGAGTCTCTCCAACAAATAATATGACGTAGTTATGTAATAAAAAAATAATTCCAATGTTATATATACATGTTGGCTTGTACCCAGCCCAATGTGGTTGTGTGCTAGGATACCGCTAAGGCGTTGATGTCTTTAAAATACAAAAGATACAAGGCACATTTTGCAACATTTTCTTAAAATATCTCATAATTTAAATAATCAATCAAACACCCCTTTATAATCATTTAATTTCTTTAGGAGCTATATATTGTCAATTACATATGTAAACTAGATTTATGTGACAGCAAATTCAAGCCTGTAACATCTTAACTCACTTGAAATATCTATTTAGACACTTAAGTGTGTCTAAAATTATAAATAATATAGCAAGTAATTCAACTATGAAGAAATAACTCAGGATGATTCTTGATTATAGCAAACACTTTTGGATGGTTTTCATATAATTCGTAGCTATGTATGAAGAGATCCTTTTAATCTTTCTACATTTTGCTTGATGATAATTAATAATTAATAACTGATTTCTGTAGTGAAAATCACAAAACACGCTAAAATTCTAAAATCCAAACATAATCCGATAAGTTGTTGTTTTCCTTATTTTTTGATCCGTTTTCCCCTATACATGCAACTTCATTTCTTGAATTTACTTTTCACAAATAGATTTTGATTACGTTGTAACATATTCATTTTAAGTATTTGTTGTTGTTTATTAGATTTCTAGTCATATATGAATGCGCACCTATAAAACAAAGCGAGGGTCACATGAATTGCTATTTTAGTTACGCAATGATAATAGTCGTCTGGTTGCGTGTTCCCAAACAAGTAATTTAATAAAGCGATATTGTGAACTTGTGAAGCATGAAGAGTTTATTTCTGATGATTGTGAAGCACGGATTTTGTTTTTTAGCATAATAATTTGGAACGGATCATGTATCGCATGCGCTACGTACATCCAAGGAAATTTAGCAATATGATAACAATCATGACCACTTTTGCTGATGTAGTTACTCAATTTCTCATCTTCACGAGGAGACCAGAAACCATTTTTCACTGTCTTCTGGGTGCAATAAGTATGGTGATGCGCCATTGTAATCAAATTAATTTGTTATATATTTTTTCGGAGAACTCTATTGATTTTCAACTCATCGTTTTGCATAGAATCTAATAAGAATACAGTGAAAGATATGAGAAACAAATAGAAAAATAGAGTAATATAAAAGTAGAGCAAATTATAACTGCTATTGAAATTTTAGTTGAAAAGCTGCAATGGCCCATTAATGACAACAAAGGCGATATTATCTAGTAAAAAATTTGTAATTTACCAGACGAATATTCGCCCACCAGTCAATTATGTATAAACTTTAGAGGTCTTACTATTATGTTTCTGACATCAATACTTTTGTCAAGGTAGAAATGAGTTTCTTAGTTGCACCTAGAAGTTGTAAATTAGTTTTTTACTCTTGAAATATCAGATAGTTGAAAGTTAAATGGTAGTAGGAAAAAAAAAAAGACAAGATTTTTGGCATCCTACATGTACGGTCAAAATGTATCGGACACGTTATGAGAGTCTCTCCAACAAATAATATGACGTAGTTATGTAATAAAAAAATAATTCCAATGTTATATATACATGTTGGCTTGTACCCAGCCCAATGTGGTTGTGTGCTAGGATACCGCTAAGGCGTTGATGTCTTTAAAATACAAAAGATACAAGGCACATTTTGCAACATTTTCTTAAAATATCTCATAATTTAAATAATCAATCAAACACCCCTTTATAATCATTTAATTTCTTTAGGAGCTATATATTGTCAATTACATATGTAAACTAGATTTATGTGACAGCAAATTCAAGCCTGTAACATCTTAACTCACTTGAAATATCTAGTTAGACACTTACGTGTGTCTAAAATTATAAATAATATAGCAAGTAATTCAACTATGAAGAAATAACTCAGGATGATTCTTGATTATAGCAAACACTTTTGGATGGTTTTCATATAATTCGTAGCTATGTATGAAGAGATCCTTTTAATCTTTCTACATTTTGCTTGATGATAATTAATAATTAATAACTGATTTCTGTAGTGAAAATCACAAAACACGCTAAAATTCTAAAATCCAAACATAATCCGATAAGTTGTTGTTTTCCTTATTTTTTGATCCGTTTTCCCCTATACATGCAACTTCATTTCTTGAATTTACTTTTCACAAATAGATTTTGATTACGTTGTAACATATTCATTTTAAGTATTTGTTGTTGTTTATTAGATTTCTAGTCATATATGAATGCGCACCTATAAAACAAAGCGAGGGTCACATGAATTGCTATTTTAGTTACGCAATGATAATAGTCGTCTGGTTGCGTGTTCCCAAACAAGTAATTTAATAAAGCGATATTGTGAACTTGTGAAGCATGAAGAGTTTATTTCTGATGATTGTGAAGCACGGATTTTGTTTTTTAGCATAATAATTTGGAACGGATCAGGTATCGCATGCGCTACGTACATCCAAGGAAATTTAGCAATATGATAACAATCATGACCACTTTTGCTGATGTAGTTACTCAATTTCTCATCTTCACGAGGAGACCAGAAACCATTTTTCACTGTCTTCTGGGTGCAATAAGTATGGTGATGCGCCATTGTAATCAAATTAATTTGTTATATATTTTTTCGGAGAACTCTATTGATTTTCAACTCATCGTTTTGCATAGAATCTAATAAGAATACAGTGAAAGATATGAGAAACAAATAGAAAAATAGAGTAATATAAAAGTAGAGCAAATTATAACTGCTATTGAAATTTTAGTTGAAAAGCTGCAATGGCCCATTAATGACAACAAAGGCGATATTATCTAGTAAAAAATTTGTAATTTACCAGACGAATATTCGCCCACCAGTCAATTATGTATAAACTTTAGAGGTCTTACTATTATGTTTCTGACATCAATACTTTTGTCAAGGTAGAAATGAGTTTCTTAGTTGCACCTAGAAGTTGTAAATTAGTTTTTTACTCTTGAAATATCAGATAGTTGAAAGTTAAATGGTAGTAGGAAAAAAAAAAGACAAGATTTTTGGCATCCTACATGTACGGTCAAAATGTATCGGACACGTTATGAGAGTCTCTCCAACAAATAATATGACGTAGTTATGTAATAAAAAAATAATTCCAATGTTATATATACATGTTGGCTTGTACCCAGCCCAATGTGGTTGTGTGCTAGGATACCGCTAAGGCGTTGATGTCTTTAAAATACAAAAGATACAAGGCACATTTTGCAACATTTTCTTAAAATATCTCATAATTTAAATAATCAATCAAACACCCCTTTATAATCATTTAATTTCTTTAGGAGCTATATATTGTCAATTACATATGTAAACTAGATTTATGTGACAGCAAATTCAAGCCTGTAACATCTTAACTCAGTTGAAATATCTATTTAGACACTTAAGTGTGTCTAAAATTATAAATAATATAGCAAGTAATTCAACTATGAAGAAATAACTCAGGATGATTCTTGATTATAGCAAACACTTTTGGATGGTTTTCATATAATTCGTAGCTATGTATGAAGAGATCCTTTTAATCTTTCTACATTTTGCTTGATGATAATTAATAATTAATAACTGATTTCTGTAGTGAAAATCACAAAACACGCTAAAATTCTAAAATCCAAACATAATCCGATAAGTTGTTGTTTTCCTTATTTTTTGATCCGTTTTCCCCTATACATGCAACTTCATTTCTTGAATTTACTTTTCACAAATAGATTTTGATTACGTTGTAACATATTCATTTTAAGTATTTGTTGTTGTTTATTAGATTTCTAGTCATATATGAATGCGCACCTATAAAACAAAGCGAGGGTCACATGAATTGCTATTTTAGTTACGCAATGATAATAGTCGTCTGGTTGCGTGTTCCCAAACAAGTAATTTAATAAAGCGATATTGTGAACTTGTGAAGCATGAAGAGTTTATTTCTGATGATTGTGAAGCACGGATTTTGTTTTTTAGCATAATAATTTGGAACGGATCAGGTATCGCATGCGCTACGTACATCCAAGGAAATTTAGCAATATGATAACAATCATGACCACTTTTGCTGATGTAGTTACTCAATTTCTCATCTTCACGAGGAGACCAGAAACCATTTTTCACTGTCTTCTGGGTGCAATAAGTATGGTGATGCGCCATTGTAATCAAATTAATTTGTTATATATTTTTTCGGAGAACTCTATTGATTTTCAACTCATCGTTTTGCATAGAATCTAATAAGAATACAGTGAAAGATATGAGAAACAAATAGAAAAATAGAGTAATATAAAAGTAGAGCAAATTATAACTGCTATTGAAATTTTAGTTGAAAAGCTGCAATGGCCCATTAATGACAACAAAGGCGATATTATCTAGTAAAAAATTTGTAATTTACCAGACGAATATTCGCCCACCAGTCAATTATGTATAAACTTTAGAGGTCTTACTATTATGTTTCTGACATCAATACTTTTGTCAAGGTAGAAATGAGTTTCTTAGTTGCACCTAGAAGTTGTAAATTAGTTTTTTACTCTTGAAATATCAGATAGTTGAAAGTTAAATGGTAGTAGGAAAAAAAAAAGACAAGATTTTTGGCATCCTACATGTACGGTCAAAATGTATCGGACACGTTATGAGAGTCTCTCCAACAAATAATATGACGTAGTTATGTAATAAAAAAATAATTCCAATGTTATATATACATGTTGGCTTGTACCCAGCCCAATGTGGTTGTGTGCTAGGATACCGCTAAGGCGTTGATGTCTTTAAAATACAAAAGATACAAGGCACATTTTGCAACATTTTCTTAAAATATCTCATAATTTAAATAATCAATCAAACACCCCTTTATAATCATTTAATTTCTTTAGGAGCTATATATTGTCAATTACATATGTAAACTAGATTTATGTGACAGCAAATTCAAGCCTGTAACATCTTAACTCAGTTGAAATATCTATTTAGACACTTAAGTGTGTCTAAAATTATAAATAATATAGCAAGTAATTCAACTATGAAGAAATAACTCAGGATGATTCTTGATTATAGCAAACACTTTTGGATGGTTTTCATATAATTCGTAGCTATGTATGAAGAGATCCTTTTAATCTTTCTACATTTTGCTTGATGATAATTAATAATTAATAACTGATTTCTGTAGTGAAAATCACAAAACACGCTAAAATTCTAAAATCCAAACATAATCCGATAAGTTGTTGTTTTCCTTATTTTTTGATCCGTTTTCCCCTATACATGCAACTTCATTTCTTGAATTTACTTTTCACAAATAGATTTTGATTACGTTGTAACATATTCATTTTAAGTATTTGTTGTTGTTTATTAGATTTCTAGTCATATATGAATGCGCACCTATAAAACAAAGCGAGGGTCACATGAATTGCTATTTTAGTTACGCAATGATAATAGTCGTCTGGTTGCGTGTTCCCAAACAAGTAATTTAATAAAGCGATATTGTGAACTTGTGAAGCATGAAGAGTTTATTTCTGATGATTGTGAAGCACGGATTTTGTTTTTTAGCATAATAATTTGGAACGGATCATGTATCGCATGCGCTACGTACATCCAAGGAAATTTAGCAATATGATAACAATCATGACCACTTTTGCTGATGTAGTTACTCAATTTCTCATCTTCACGAGGAGACCAGAAACCATTTTTCACTGTCTTCTGGGTGCAATAAGTATGGTGATGCGCCATTGTAATCAAATTAATTTGTTATATATTTTTTCGGAGAACTCTATTGATTTTCAACTCATCGTTTTGCATAGAATCTAATAAGAATACAGTGAAAGATATGAGAAACAAATAGAAAAATAGAGTAATATAAAAGTAGAGCAAATTATAACTGCTATTGAAATTTTAGTTGAAAAGCTGCAATGGCCCATTAATGACAACAAAGGCGATATTATCTAGTAAAAAATTTGTAATTTACCAGACGAATATTCGCCCACCAGTCAATTATGTATAAACTTTAGAGGTCTTACTATTATGTTTCTGACATCAATACTTTTGTCAAGGTAGAAATGAGTTTCTTAGTTGCACCTAGAAGTTGTAAATTAGTTTTTTACTCTTGAAATATCAGATAGTTGAAAGTTAAATGGTAGTAGGAAAAAAAAAAAGACAAGATTTTTGGCATCCTACATGTACGGTCAAAATGTATCGGACACGTTATGAGAGTCTCTCCAACAAATAATATGACGTAGTTATGTAATAAAAAAATAATTCCAATGTTATATATACATGTTGGCTTGTACCCAGCCCAATGTGGTTGTGTGCTAGGATACCGCTAAGGCGTTGATGTCTTTAAAATACAAAAGATACAAGGCACATTTTGCAACATTTTCTTAAAATATCTCATAATTTAAATAATCAATCAAACACCCCTTTATAATCATTTAATTTCTTTAGGAGCTATATATTGTCAATTACATATGTAAACTAGATTTATGTGACAGCAAATTCAAGCCTGTAACATCTTAACTCACTTGAAATATCTAGTTAGACACTTACGTGTGTCTAAAATTATAAATAATATAGCAAGTAATTCAACTATGAAGAAATAACTCAGGATGATTCTTGATTATAGCAAACACTTTTGGATGGTTTTCATATAATTCGTAGCTATGTATGAAGAGATCCTTTTAATCTTTCTACATTTTGCTTGATGATAATTAATAATTAATAACTGATTTCTGTAGTGAAAATCACAAAACACGCTAAAATTCTAAAATCCAAACATAATCCGATAAGTTGTTGTTTTCCTTATTTTTTGATCCGTTTTCCCCTATACATGCAACTTCATTTCTTGAATTTACTTTTCACAAATAGATTTTGATTACGTTGTAACATATTCATTTTAAGTATTTGTTGTTGTTTATTAGATTTCTAGTCATATATGAATGCGCACCTATAAAACAAAGCGAGGGTCACATGAATTGCTATTTTAGTTACGCAATGATAATAGTCGTCTGGTTGCGTGTTCCCAAACAAGTAATTTAATAAAGCGATATTGTGAACTTGTGAAGCATGAAGAGTTTATTTCTGATGATTGTGAAGCACGGATTTTGTTTTTTAGCATAATAATTTGGAACGGATCAGGTATCGCATGCGCTACGTACATCCAAGGAAATTTAGCAATATGATAACAATCATGACCACTTTTGCTGATGTAGTTACTCAATTTCTCATCTTCACGAGGAGACCAGAAACCATTTTTCACTGTCTTCTGGGTGCAATAAGTATGGTGATGCGCCATTGTAATCAAATTAATTTGTTATATATTTTTTCGGAGAACTCTATTGATTTTCAACTCATCGTTTTGCATAGAATCTAATAAGAATACAGTGAAAGATATGAGAAACAAATAGAAAAATAGAGTAATATAAAAGTAGAGCAAATTATAACTGCTATTGAAATTTTAGTTGAAAAGCTGCAATGGCCCATTAATGACAACAAAGGCGATATTATCTAGTAAAAAATTTGTAATTTACCAGACGAATATTCGCCCACCAGTCAATTATGTATAAACTTTAGAGGTCTTACTATTATGTTTCTGACATCAATACTTTTGTCAAGGTAGAAATGAGTTTCTTAGTTGCACCTAGAAGTTGTAAATTAGTTTTTTACTCTTGAAATATCAGATAGTTGAAAGTTAAATGGTAGTAGGAAAAAAAAAAGACAAGATTTTTGGCATCCTACATGTACGGTCAAAATGTATCGGACACGTTATGAGAGTCTCTCCAACAAATAATATGACGTAGTTATGTAATAAAAAAATAATTCCAATGTTATATATACATGTTGGCTTGTACCCAGCCCAATGTGGTTGTGTGCTAGGATACCGCTAAGGCGTTGATGTCTTTAAAATACAAAAGATACAAGGCACATTTTGCAACATTTTCTTAAAATATCTCATAATTTAAATAATCAATCAAACACCCCTTTATAATCATTTAATTTCTTTAGGAGCTATATATTGTCAATTACATATGTAAACTAGATTTATGTGACAGCAAATTCAAGCCTGTAACATCTTAACTCAGTTGAAATATCTATTTAGACACTTAAGTGTGTCTAAAATTATAAATAATATAGCAAGTAATTCAACTATGAAGAAATAACTCAGGATGATTCTTGATTATAGCAAACACTTTTGGATGGTTTTCATATAATTCGTAGCTATGTATGAAGAGATCCTTTTAATCTTTCTACATTTTGCTTGATGATAATTAATAATTAATAACTGATTTCTGTAGTGAAAATCACAAAACACGCTAAAATTCTAAAATCCAAACATAATCCGATAAGTTGTTGTTTTCCTTATTTTTTGATCCGTTTTCCCCTATACATGCAACTTCATTTCTTGAATTTACTTTTCACAAATAGATTTTGATTACGTTGTAACATATTCATTTTAAGTATTTGTTGTTGTTTATTAGATTTCTAGTCATATATGAATGCGCACCTATAAAACAAAGCGAGGGTCACATGAATTGCTATTTTAGTTACGCAATGATAATAGTCGTCTGGTTGCGTGTTCCCAAACAAGTAATTTAATAAAGCGATATTGTGAACTTGTGAAGCATGAAGAGTTTATTTCTGATGATTGTGAAGCACGGATTTTGTTTTTTAGCATAATAATTTGGAACGGATCATGTATCGCATGCGCTACGTACATCCAAGGAAATTTAGCAATATGATAACAATCATGACCACTTTTGCTGATGTAGTTACTCAATTTCTCATCTTCACGAGGAGACCAGAAACCATTTTTCACTGTCTTCTGGGTGCAATAAGTATGGTGATGCGCCATTGTAATCAAATTAATTTGTTATATATTTTTTCGGAGAACTCTATTGATTTTCAACTCATCGTTTTGCATAGAATCTAATAAGAATACAGTGAAAGATATGAGAAACAAATAGAAAAATAGAGTAATATAAAAGTAGAGCAAATTATAACTGCTATTGAAATTTTAGTTGAAAAGCTGCAATGGCCCATTAATGACAACAAAGGCGATATTATCTAGTAAAAAATTTGTAATTTACCAGACGAATATTCGCCCACCAGTCAATTATGTATAAACTTTAGAGGTCTTACTATTATGTTTCTGACATCAATACTTTTGTCAAGGTAGAAATGAGTTTCTTAGTTGCACCTAGAAGTTGTAAATTAGTTTTTTACTCTTGAAATATCAGATAGTAGAAAGTTAAATGGTAGTAGGAAAAAAAAAGACAAGATTTTTGGCATCCTACATGTACGGTCAAAATGTATCGGACACGTTATGAGAGTCTCTCCAACAAATAATATGACGTAGTTATGTAATAAAAAAATAATTCCAATGTTATATATACATGTTGGCTTGTACCCAGCCCAATGTGGTTGTGTGCTAGGATACCGCTAAGGCGTTGATGTCTTTAAAATACAAAAGATACAAGGCACATTTTGCAACATTTTCTTAAAATATCTCATAATTTAAATAATCAATCAAACACCCCTTTATAATCATTTAATTTCTTTAGGAGCTATATATTGTCAATTACATATGTAAACTAGATTTATGTGACAGCAAATTCAAGCCTGTAACATCTTAACTCACTTGAAATATCTATTTAGACACTTAAGTGTGTCTAAAATTATAAATAATATAGCAAGTAATTCAACTATGAAGAAATAACTCAGGATGATTCTTGATTATAGCAAACACTTTTGGATGGTTTTCATATAATTCGTAGCTATGTATGAAGAGATCCTTTTAATCTTTCTACATTTTGCTTGATGATAATTAATAATTAATAACTGATTTCTGTAGTGAAAATCACAAAACACGCTAAAATTCTAAAATCCAAACATAATCCGATAAGTTGTTGTTTTCCTTATTTTTTGATCCGTTTTCCCCTATACATGCAACTTCATTTCTTGAATTTACTTTTCACAAATAGATTTTGATTACGTTGTAACATATTCATTTTAAGTATTTGTTGTTGTTTATTAGATTTCTAGTCATATATGAATGCGCACCTATAAAACAAAGCGAGGGTCACATGAATTGCTATTTTAGTTACGCAATGATAATAGTCGTCTGGTTGCGTGTTCCCAAACAAGTAATTTAATAAAGCGATATTGTGAACTTGTGAAGCATGAAGAGTTTATTTCTGATGATTGTGAAGCACGGATTTTGTTTTTTAGCATAATAATTTGGAACGGATCATGTATCGCATGCGCTACGTACATCCAAGGAAATTTAGCAATATGATAACAATCATGACCACTTTTGCTGATGTAGTTACTCAATTTCTCATCTTCACGAGGAGACCAGAAACCATTTTTCACTGTCTTCTGGGTGCAATAAGTATGGTGATGCGCCATTGTAATCAAATTAATTTGTTATATATTTTTTCGGAGAACTCTATTGATTTTCAACTCATCGTTTTGCATAGAATCTAATAAGAATACAGTGAAAGATATGAGAAACAAATAGAAAAATAGAGTAATATAAAAGTAGAGCAAATTATAACTGCTATTGAAATTTTAGTTGAAAAGCTGCAATGGCCCATTAATGACAACAAAGGCGATATTATCTAGTAAAAAATTTGTAATTTACCAGACGAATATTCGCCCACCAGTCAATTATGTATAAACTTTAGAGGTCTTACTATTATGTTTCTGACATCAATACTTTTGTCAAGGTAGAAATGAGTTTCTTAGTTGCACCTAGAAGTTGTAAATTAGTTTTTTACTCTTGAAATATCAGATAGTTGAAAGTTAAATGGTAGTAGGAAAAAAAAAAAGACAAGATTTTTGGCATCCTACATGTACGGTCAAAATGTATCGGACACGTTATGAGAGTCTCTCCAACAAATAATATGACGTAGTTATGTAATAAAAAAATAATTCCAATGTTATATATACATGTTGGCTTGTACCCAGCCCAATGTGGTTGTGTGCTAGGATACCGCTAAGGCGTTGATGTCTTTAAAATACAAAAGATACAAGGCACATTTTGCAACATTTTCTTAAAATATCTCATAATTTAAATAATCAATCAAACACCCCTTTATAATCATTTAATTTCTTTAGGAGCTATATATTGTCAATTACATATGTAAACTAGATTTATGTGACAGCAAATTCAAGCCTGTAACATCTTAACTCACTTGAAATATCTATTTAGACACTTAAGTGTGTCTAAAATTATAAATAATATAGCAAGTAATTCAACTATGAAGAAATAACTCAGGATGATTCTTGATTATAGCAAACACTTTTGGATGGTTTTCATATAATTCGTAGCTATGTATGAAGAGATCCTTTTAATCTTTCTACATTTTGCTTGATGATAATTAATAATTAATAACTGATTTCTGTAGTGAAAATCACAAAACACGCTAAAATTCTAAAATCCAAACATAATCCGATAAGTTGTTGTTTTCCTTATTTTTTGATCCGTTTTCCCCTATACATGCAACTTCATTTCTTGAATTTACTTTTCACAAATAGATTTTGATTACGTTGTAACATATTCATTTTAAGTATTTGTTGTTGTTTATTAGATTTCTAGTCATATATGAATGCGCACCTATAAAACAAAGCGAGGGTCACATGAATTGCTATTTTAGTTACGCAATGATAATAGTCGTCTGGTTGCGTGTTCCCAAACAAGTAATTTAATAAAGCGATATTGTGAACTTGTGAAGCATGAAGAGTTTATTTCTGATGATTGTGAAGCACGGATTTTGTTTTTTAGCATAATAATTTGGAACGGATCATGTATCGCATGCGCTACGTACATCCAAGGAAATTTAGCAATATGATAACAATCATGACCACTTTTGCTGATGTAGTTACTCAATTTCTCATCTTCACGAGGAGACCAGAAACCATTTTTCACTGTCTTCTGGGTGCAATAAGTATGGTGATGCGCCATTGTAATCAAATTAATTTGTTATATATTTTTTCGGAGAACTCTATTGATTTTCAACTCATCGTTTTGCATAGAATCTAATAAGAATACAGTGAAAGATATGAGAAACAAATAGAAAAATAGAGTAATATAAAAGTAGAGCAAATTATAACTGCTATTGAAATTTTAGTTGAAAAGCTGCAATGGCCCATTAATGACAACAAAGGCGATATTATCTAGTAAAAAATTTGTAATTTACCAGACGAATATTCGCCCACCAGTCAATTATGTATAAACTTTAGAGGTCTTACTATTATGTTTCTGACATCAATACTTTTGTCAAGGTAGAAATGAGTTTCTTAGTTGCACCTAGAAGTTGTAAATTAGTTTTTTACTCTTGAAATATCAGATAGTTGAAAGTTAAATGGTAGTAGGAAAAAAAAAAAGACAAGATTTTTGGCATCCTACATGTACGGTCAAAATGTATCGGACACGTTATGAGAGTCTCTCCAACAAATAATATGACGTAGTTATGTAATAAAAAAATAATTCCAATGTTATATATACATGTTGGCTTGTACCCAGCCCAATGTGGTTGTGTGCTAGGATACCGCTAAGGCGTTGATGTCTTTAAAATACAAAAGATACAAGGCACATTTTGCAACATTTTCTTAAAATATCTCATAATTTAAATAATCAATCAAACACCCCTTTATAATCATTTAATTTCTTTAGGAGCTATATATTGTCAATTACATATGTAAACTAGATTTATGTGACAGCAAATTCAAGCCTGTAACATCTTAACTCACTTGAAATATCTATTTAGACACTTAAGTGTGTCTAAAATTATAAATAATATAGCAAGTAATTCAACTATGAAGAAATAACTCAGGATGATTCTTGATTATAGCAAACACTTTTGGATGGTTTTCATATAATTCGTAGCTATGTATGAAGAGATCCTTTTAATCTTTCTACATTTTGCTTGATGATAATTAATAATTAATAACTGATTTCTGTAGTGAAAATCACAAAACACGCTAAAATTCTAAAATCCAAACATAATCCGATAAGTTGTTGTTTTCCTTATTTTTTGATCCGTTTTCCCCTATACATGCAACTTCATTTCTTGAATTTACTTTTCACAAATAGATTTTGATTACGTTGTAACATATTCATTTTAAGTATTTGTTGTTGTTTATTAGATTTCTAGTCATATATGAATGCGCACCTATAAAACAAAGCGAGGGTCACATGAATTGCTATTTTAGTTACGCAATGATAATAGTCGTCTGGTTGCGTGTTCCCAAACAAGTAATTTAATAAAGCGATATTGTGAACTTGTGAAGCATGAAGAGTTTATTTCTGATGATTGTGAAGCACGGATTTTGTTTTTTAGCATAATAATTTGGAACGGATCATGTATCGCATGCGCTACGTACATCCAAGGAAATTTAGCAATATGATAACAATCATGACCACTTTTGCTGATGTAGTTACTCAATTTCTCATCTTCACGAGGAGACCAGAAACCATTTTTCACTGTCTTCTGGGTGCAATAAGTATGGTGATGCGCCATTGTAATCAAATTAATTTGTTATATATTTTTTCGGAGAACTCTATTGATTTTCAACTCATCGTTTTGCATAGAATCTAATAAGAATACAGTGAAAGATATGAGAAACAAATAGAAAAATAGAGTAATATAAAAGTAGAGCAAATTATAACTGCTATTGAAATTTTAGTTGAAAAGCTGCAATGGCCCATTAATGACAACAAAGGCGATATTATCTAGTAAAAAATTTGTAATTTACCAGACGAATATTCGCCCACCAGTCAATTATGTATAAACTTTAGAGGTCTTACTATTATGTTTCTGACATCAATACTTTTGTCAAGGTAGAAATGAGTTTCTTAGTTGCACCTAGAAGTTGTAAATTAGTTTTTTACTCTTGAAATATCAGATAGTTGAAAGTTAAATGGTAGTAGGAAAAAAAAAAAGACAAGATTTTTGGCATCCTACATGTACGGTCAAAATGTATCGGACACGTTATGAGAGTCTCTCCAACAAATAATATGACGTAGTTATGTAATAAAAAAATAATTCCAATGTTATATATACATGTTGGCTTGTACCCAGCCCAATGTGGTTGTGTGCTAGGATACCGCTAAGGCGTTGATGTCTTTAAAATACAAAAGATACAAGGCACATTTTGCAACATTTTCTTAAAATATCTCATAATTTAAATAATCAATCAAACACCCCTTTATAATCATTTAATTTCTTTAGGAGCTATATATTGTCAATTACATATGTAAACTAGATTTATGTGACAGCAAATTCAAGCCTGTAACATCTTAACTCACTTGAAATATCTATTTAGACACTTAAGTGTGTCTAAAATTATAAATAATATAGCAAGTAATTCAACTATGAAGAAATAACTCAGGATGATTCTTGATTATAGCAAACACTTTTGGATGGTTTTCATATAATTCGTAGCTATGTATGAAGAGATCCTTTTAATCTTTCTACATTTTGCTTGATGATAATTAATAATTAATAACTGATTTCTGTAGTGAAAATCACAAAACACGCTAAAATTCTAAAATCCAAACATAATCCGATAAGTTGTTGTTTTCCTTATTTTTTGATCCGTTTTCCCCTATACATGCAACTTCATTTCTTGAATTTACTTTTCACAAATAGATTTTGATTACGTTGTAACATATTCATTTTAAGTATTTGTTGTTGTTTATTAGATTTCTAGTCATATATGAATGCGCACCTATAAAACAAAGCGAGGGTCACATGAATTGCTATTTTAGTTACGCAATGATAATAGTCGTCTGGTTGCGTGTTCCCAAACAAGTAATTTAATAAAGCGATATTGTGAACTTGTGAAGCATGAAGAGTTTATTTCTGATGATTGTGAAGCACGGATTTTGTTTTTTAGCATAATAATTTGGAACGGATCATGTATCGCATGCGCTACGTACATCCAAGGAAATTTAGCAATATGATAACAATCATGACCACTTTTGCTGATGTAGTTACTCAATTTCTCATCTTCACGAGGAGACCAGAAACCATTTTTCACTGTCTTCTGGGTGCAATAAGTATGGTGATGCGCCATTGTAATCAAATTAATTTGTTATATATTTTTTCGGAGAACTCTATTGATTTTCAACTCATCGTTTTGCATAGAATCTAATAAGAATACAGTGAAAGATATGAGAAACAAATAGAAAAATAGAGTAATATAAAAGTAGAGCAAATTATAACTGCTATTGAAATTTTAGTTGAAAAGCTGCAATGGCCCATTAATGACAACAAAGGCGATATTATCTAGTAAAAAATTTGTAATTTACCAGACGAATATTCGCCCACCAGTCAATTATGTATAAACTTTCGAGGTCTTACTATTATGTTTCTGACATCAATACTTTTGTCAAGGTAGAGATGAGTTTCTTAGTTGCACCTGGAAGTTGTAAATTGGTTTTTTACTCTTGAAATATCAGATAGTAGAAAGTTAAATGGTAGTAGGAAAAAAAAAAAGACAAGATTTTTGGCATCCTACATGTACGGTCAAAATGTATCGGACACGTTATGAGAGTCTCTCCAACAAATAATATGACGTAGTTATGTAATAAAAAAATAATTCCAATGTTATATATACATGTTGGCTTGTACCCATCCCAATGTGGTTGTGTGCTAGGATACCGCTAAGGCGTTGATGTCTTTAAAATACAAAAAATACAAGTCACATTTTGCAACATTTTCTTAAAATATCTCATAATTTAAATAATCAATCAAACACCCCTTTATAATCATTTAATTTCGTTAGGAGCTATATATTGTCAATTACATATGTAAACTAGATTTATGTGACAGCAAATTAAAGCCTATAACATCTTAACTCACTTGAAATATCTATTTAGACACTTAAGTGTGTCTAAAATTATAAATAATATAGCAAGTAATTCAACTATGAAGAAATAACTCAGGATGATTCTTGATTATAGCAAACACTTTTGGATGGTTTTCATATAATTGGTAGCTATGTATGAAGAGATCCTGTTAATCTTTCTACATTTTGCCTGATGATAGTTAATAATTAATAACTGATTTATGTAGTGAAAATCACAAAACACGCTAAAATTCTAAAATCCAAACATAATCCGATAAGTTGTTTTTTTCCTTATTTTTTGATCCGTTTTCCCCTATACATGCAACTTCATTTCTTGAATTTACTTTTCACAAATAGATTTTGATTACGTTGTAACATATTCATTTTAAGTATTTGTTGTTGTTTATTAGATTTCTAGTCATATATGAATGCGCACCTATAAAACAAAGCGAGGGTCACATGAATTGCTATTTTAGTTACGCAATGATAATAGTCGTCTGGTTGCGTGTTCCCAAACAAGTAATTTAATAAAGCGATATTGTGAACTTGTGAAGCATGAAGAGTTTATTTCTGATGATTGTGAAGCACGGATTTTGTTTTTTAGCATAATAATTTGGAACGGGTCATGTATCGCATGCGCTACGTACATCCAAGGAAATTTAGCAATATGATAACAATCATGACCACTTTTGCTGATGTAGTTACTCAATTTCTCATCTTCACGAGGAGACCAGAAACCATTTTTCACTGTCTTCTGGGTGCAATAAGTATGGTGATGCGCCATTGTAATCAAATTAATTTGTTATATATTTTTTCGGAGAACTCTATTGATTTTCAACTCATCGTTTTGCATAGAATCTAATAAGAATACAGTGAAAGATATGAGAAACAAATAGAAAAATAGAATAATATAAAAGTAGAGCAAATTATAACTGCTATTGAAATTTTAGTTGAAAAGCTGCAATGGCCCATTAATGACAACAAAGGCGATATTATCTGGTAAAAAATTTGTAATTTACCAGACGAATATTCGCCCACCAGTCAATTATGTATAAACTTTAGAGGTCTTACTATTATGTTTCAGACATCAATACTTTTGTCAAGGTAGAAATGAGTTTCTTAGTTGCACCTAGAAGTTGTAAATTGGTTTTTTACTCTTGAAATATCAGATAGTAGAAAGTTAAATGGTAGTAGGAAAAAAAAAAAGACAAGATTTTTGGCATCCTACATGTACGGTCAAAATGTATCGGACACGTTATGAGAGTCTCTCCAACAAATAATATGACGTAGTTATGTAATAAAAAAATAATTCCAATGTTATATATACATGTTGGCTTGTACCCAGCCCAATGTGGTTGTGTGCTAGGATACCGCTAAGGCGTTGATGTCTTTAAAATACAAAAGATACAAGGCACATTTTGCAACATTTTCTTAAAATATCTCATAATTTAAATAATCAATCAAACACCCCTTTATAATCATTTAATTTCTTTAGGAGCTATATATTGTCAATTACATATGTAAACTAGATTTATGTGACAGCAAATTAAAGCCTATAACATCTTAACTCACTTGAAATATCTATTTAGACACTTAAGTGTGTCTAAAATTATAAATAATATAGCAAGTAATTCAACTATGAAGAAATAACTCAGGATGATTCTTGATTATAGCAAACACTTTTGGATGGTTTTCATATAATTCGTAGCTATGTATGAAGAGATCCTTTTAATCTTTCTACATTTTGCCTGATGATAGTTAATAATTAATAACTGATTTATGTAGTGAAAATCACAAAACACGCTAAAATTCTAAAATCCAAACATAATCCGATAAGTTGTTTTTTTCCTTATTTTTTGATCCGTTTTCCCCTATACATGCAACTTCATTTCTTGAATTTACTTTTCACAAATAGATTTTGATTACGTTGTAACATATTCATTTTAAGTATTTGTTGTTGTTTATTAGATTTCTAGTCATATATGAATGCGCACCTATAAAACAAAGCGAGGGTCACATGAATTGCTATTTTAGTTACGCAATGATAATAGTCGTCTGGTTGCGTGTTCCCAAACAAGTAATTTAATAAAGCGATATTGTGAACTTGTGAAGCATGAAGAGTTTATTTCTGATGATTGTGAAGCACGGATTTTGTTTTTTAGCATAATAATTTGGAACGGGTCATGTATCGCATGCGCTACGTACATCCAAGGAAATTTAGCAATATGATAACAATCATGACCACTTTTGCTGATGTAGTTACTCAATTTCTCATCTTCACGAGGAGACCAGAAACCATTTTTCACTGTCTTCTGGGTGCAATAAGTATGGTGATGCGCCATTGTAATCAAATTAATTTGTTATATATTTTTTCGGAGAACTCTATTGATTTTCAACTCATCGTTTTGCATAGAATCTAATAAGAATACAGTGAAAGATATGAGAAACAAATAGAAAAATAGAATAATATAAAAGTAGAGCAAATTATAACTGCTATTGAAATTTTAGTTGAAAAGCTGCAATGGCCCATTAATGACAACAAAGGCGATATTATCTGGTAAACAATTTGTAATTTACCAGACGAATATTCGCCCACCAGTCAATTATGTATAAACTTTAGAGGTCTTACTATTATGTTTCTGACATCAATACTTTTGTCAAGGTAGAAATGAGTTTCTTAGTTGCACCTAGAAGTTGTAAATTGGTTTTTTACTCTTGAAATATCAGATAGTAGAAAGTTAAATGGTAGTAGGAAAAAAAAAAAGACAAGATTTTTGGCATCCTACATGTACGGTCAAAATGTATCGGACACGTTATGAGAGTCTCTCCAACAAATAATATGACGTAGTTATGTAATAAAAAAATAATTCCAATGTTATATATACATGTTGGCTTGTACCCAGCCCAATGTGGTTGTGTGCTAGGATACCGCTAAGGCGTTGATGTCTTTAAAATACAAAAGATACAAGGCACATTTTGCAACATTTTCTTAAAATATCTCATAATTTAAATAATCAATCAAACACCCCTTTATAATCATTTAATTTCTTTAGGAGCTATATATTGTCAATTACATATGTAAACTAGATTTATGTGACAGCAAATTAAAGCCTATAACATCTTAACTCACTTGAAATATCTATTTAGACACTTAAGTGTGTCTAAAATTATAAATAATATAGCAAGTAATTCAACTATGAAGAAATAACTCAGGATGATTCTTGATTATAGCAAACACTTTTGGATGGTTTTCATATAATTCGTAGCTATGTATGAAGAGATCCTTTTAATCTTTCTACATTTTGCCTGATGATAGTTAATAATTAATAACTGATTTATGTAGTGAAAATCACAAAACACGCTAAAATTCTAAAATCCAAACATAATCCGATAAGTTGTTGTTTTCCTTATTTTTTGATCCGTTTTCCCCTATACATGCAACTTCATTTCTTGAATTTACTTTTCACAAATAGATTTTGATTACGTTGTAACATATTCATTTTAAGTATTTGTTGTTGTTTATTAGATTTCTAGTCATATATGAATGCGCACCTATAAAACAAAGCGAGGGTCACATGAATTGCTATTTTAGTTACGCAATGATAATAGTCGTCTGGTTGCGTGTTCCCAAACAAGTAATTTAATAAAGCGATATTGTGAACTTGTGAAGCATGAAGAGTTTATTTCTGATGATTGTGAAGCACGGATTTTGTTTTTTAGCATAATAATTTGGAACGGATCATGTATCGCATGCGCTACGTACATCCAAGGAAATTTAGCAATATGATAACAATCATGACCACTTTTGCTGATGTAGTTACTCAATTTCTCATCTTCACGAGGAGACCAGAAACCAGAAACCATTTTTCACTGTCTTCTGGGTGCAATAAGTATGGTGATGCGCCATTGTAATCAAATTAATTTGTTATATATTTTTTCGGAGAACTCTATTGATTTTCAACTCATCGTTTTGCATAGAATCTAATAAGAATACAGTGAAAGATATGAGAAACAAATAGAAAAATATAGTAATATAAAAGTAGAGCAAATTATAACTGCTATTGAAATTTTAGTTGAAAAGCTGCAATGGCCCATTAATGACAACAAAGGCGATATTATCTAGTAAAAAATTTGTAATTTACCAGACGAATATTCGCCACCAGTCAATTATGTATAAACTTTAGAGGTCTTACTATTATGTTTCTGACATCAATACTTTTGTCAAGGTAGAAATGAGTTTCTTAGTTGCACCTAGAAGTTGTAAATTAGTTTTTTACTCTTGAAATATCAGATAGTAGAAAGTTAAATGGTAGTAGGAAAAAAAAAAGACAAGATTTTTGGCATCCTACATGTACGGTCAAAATGTATCGGACACGTTATGAGAGTCTCTCCAACAAATAATATGACGTAGTTATGTAATAAAAAAATAATTCCAATGTTATATATACATGTTGGCTTGTACCCAGCCCAATGTGGTTGTGTGCTAGGATACCGCTAAGGCGTTGATGTCTTTAAAATACAAAAGATACAAGGCACATTTTGCAACATTTTCTTAAAATATCTCATAATTTAAATAATCAATCAAACACCCCTTTATAATCATTTAATTTCTTTAGGAGCTATATATTGTCAATTACATATGTAAACTAGATTTATGTGACAGCAAATTAAAGCCTATAACATCTTAACTCACTTGAAATATCTATTTAGACACTTAAGTGTGTCTAAAATTATAAATAATATAGCAAGTAATTCAACTATGAAGAAATAACTCAGGATTATTCTTGATTATAGCAAACACTTTTGGATGGTTTTCATATAATTCGTAGCTATGTATGAAGAGATCCTTTTAATCTTTCTACATTTTGCTTGATGATAATTAATAATTAATAACTGATTTCTGTAGTGAAAATCACAAAACACGCTAAAATTCTAAAATCCAAACATAATCCGATAAGTTGTTGTTTTCCTTATTTTTTGATCCGTTTTCCCCTATACATGCAACTTCATTTCTTGAATTTACTTTTCACAAATAGATTTTGATTACGTTGTAACATATTCATTTTAAGTATTTGTTGTTGTTTATTAGATTTCTAGTCATATATGAATGCGCACCTATAAAACAAAGCGAGGGTCACATGAATTGCTATTTTAGTTACGCAATGATAATAGTCGTCTGGTTGCGTGTTCCCAAACAAGTAATTTAATAAAGCGATATTGTGAACTTGTGAAGCATGAAGAGTTTATTTCTGATGATTGTGAAGCACGGATTTTGTTTTTTAGCATAATAATTTGGAACGGATCATGTATCGCATGCGCTACGTACATCCAAGGAAATTTAGCAATATGATAACAATCATGACCACTTTTGCTGATGTAGTTACTCAATTTCTCATCTTCACGAGGAGACCAGAAACCATTTTTCACTGTCTTCTGGGTGCAATAAGTATGGTGATGCGCCATTGTAATCAAATTAATTTGTTATATATTTTTTCGGAGAACTCTATTGATTTTCAACTCATCGTTTTGCATAGAATCTAATAAGAATACAGTGAAAGATATGAGAAACAAATAGAAAAATAGAGTAATATAAAAGTAGAGCAAATTATAACTGCTATTGAAATTTTAGTTGAAAAGCTGCAATGGCCCATTAATGACAACAAAGGCGATATTATCTAGTAAAAAATTTGTAATTTACCAGACGAATATTCGCCCACCAGTCAATTATGTATAAACTTTAGAGGTCTTACTATTATGTTTCTGACATCAATACTTTTGTCAAGGTAGAAATGAGTTTCTTAGTTGCACCTAGAAGTTGTAAATTAGTTTTTTACTCTTGAAATATCAGATAGTTGAAAGTTAAATGGTATTAGGAAAAAAAAAAAGACAAGATTTTTGGCATCCTACATGTACGGTCAAAATGTATCGGACACGTTATGAGAGTCTCTCCAACAAATAATATGACGTAGTTATGTAATAAAAAAATAATTCCAATGTTATATATACATGTTGGCTTGTACCCAGCCCAATGTGGTTGTGTGCTAGGATACCGCTAAGGCGTTGATGTCTTTAAAATACAAAAGATACAAGGCACATTTTGCAACATTTTCTTAAAATATCTCATAATTTAAATAATCAATCAAACACCCCTTTATAATCATTTAATTTCTTTAGGAGCTATATATTGTCAATTACATATGTAAACTAGATTTATGTGACAGCAAATTCAAGCCTGTAACATCTTAACTCACTTGAAATATCTATTTAGACACTTAAGTGTGTCTAAAATTATAAATAATATAGCAAGTAATTCAACTATGAAGAAATAACTCAGGATGATTCTTGATTATAGCAAACACTTTTGGATGGTTTTCATATAATTCGTAGCTATGTATGAAGAGATCCTTTTAATCTTTCTACATTTTGCTTGATGATAATTAATAATTAATAACTGATTTCTGTAGTGAAAATCACAAAACACGCTAAAATTCTAAAATCCAAACATAATCCGATAAGTTGTTGTTTTCCTTATTTTTTGATTCGTTTTCCCCTATACATGCAACTTCATTTCTTGAATTTACTTTTCACAAATAGATTTTGATTACGTTGTAACATATTCATTTTAAGTATTTGTTGTTGTTTATTAGATTTCTAGTCATATATGAATGCGCACCTATAAAACAAAGCGAGGGTCACATGAATTGCTATTTTAGTTACGCAATGATAATAGTCGTCTGGTTGCGTGTTCCCAAACAAGTAATTTAATAAAGCGATATTGTGAACTTGTGAAGCATGAAGAGTTTATTTCTGATGATTGTGAAGCACGGATTTTGTTTTTTAGCATAATAATTTGGAACGGATCATGTATCGCATGCGCTACGTACATCCAAGGAAATTTAGCAATATGATAACAATCATGACCACTTTTGCTGATGTAGTTACTCAATTTCTCATCTTCACGAGGAGACCAGAAACCATTTTTCACTGTCTTCTGGGTGCAATAAGTATGGTGATGCGCCATTGTAATCAAATTAATTTGTTATATATTTTTTCGGAGAACTCTATTGATTTTCAACTCATCGTTTTGCATAGAATCTAATAAGAATACAGTGAAAGATATGAGAAACAAATAGAAAAATAGAGTAATATAAAAGTAGAGCAAATTATAACTGCTATTGAAATTTTAGTTGAAAAGCTGCAATGGCCCATTAATGACAACAAAGGCGATATTATCTAGTAAAAAATTTGTAATTTACCAGACGAATATTCGCCCACCAGTCAATTATGTATAAACTTTAGAGGTCTTACTATTATGTTTCTGACATCAATACTTTTGTCAAGGTAGAAATGAGTTTCTTAGTTGCACCTAGAAGTTGTAAATTAGTTTTTTACTCTTGAAATATCAGATAGTTGAAAGTTAAATGGTAGTAGGAAAAAAAAAAAGACAAGATTTTTGGCATCCTACATGTACGGTCAAAATGTATCGGACACGTTATGAGAGTCTCTCCAACAAATAATATGACGTAGTTATGTAATAAAAAAATAATTCCAATGTTATATATACATGTTGGCTTGTACCCAGCCCAATGTGGTTGTGTGCTAGGATACCGCTAAGGCGTTGATGTCTTTAAAATACAAAAGATACAAGGCACATTTTGCAACATTTTCTTAAAATATCTCATAATTTAAATAATCAATCAAACACCCCTTTATAATCATTTAATTTCTTTAGGAGCTATATATTGTCAATTACATATGTAAACTAGATTTATGTGACAGCAAATTCAAGCCTGTAACATCTTAACTCACTTGAAATATCTATTTAGACACTTAAGTGTGTCTAAAATTATAAATAATATAGCAAGTAATTCAACTATGAAGAAATAACTCAGGATGATTCTTGATTATAGCAAACACTTTTGGATGGTTTTCATATAATTCGTAGCTATGTATGAAGAGATCCTTTTAATCTTTCTACATTTTGCTTGATGATAATTAATAATTAATAACTGATTTCTGTAGTGAAAATCACAAAACACGCTAAAATTCTAAAATCCAAACATAATCCGATAAGTTGTTGTTTTCCTTATTTTTTGATCCGTTTTCCCCTATACATGCAACTTCATTTCTTGAATTTACTTTTCACAAATAGATTTTGATTACGTTGTAACATATTCATTTTAAGTATTTGTTGTTGTTTATTAGATTTCTAGTCATATATGAATGCGCACCTATAAAACAAAGCGAGGGTCACATGAATTGCTATTTTAGTTACGCAATGATAATAGTCGTCTGGTTGCGTGTTCCCAAACAAGTAATTTAATAAAGCGATATTGTGAACTTGTGAAGCATGAAGAGTTTATTTCTGATGATTGTGAAGCACGGATTTTGTTTTTTAGCATAATAATTTGGAACGGATCATGTATCGCATGCGCTACGTACATCCAAGGAAATTTAGCAATATGATAACAATCATGACCACTTTTGCTGATGTAGTTACTCAATTTCTCATCTTCACGAGGAGACCAGAAACCATTTTTCACTGTCTTCTGGGTGCAATAAGTATGGTGATGCGCCATTGTAATCAAATTAATTTGTTATATATTTTTTCGGAGAACTCTATTGATTTTCAACTCATCGTTTTGCATAGAATCTAATAAGAATACAGTGAAAGATATGAGAAACAAATAGAAAAATAGAGTAATATAAAAGTAGAGCAAATTATAACTGCTATTGAAATTTTAGTTGAAAAGCTGCAATGGCCCATTAATGACAACAAAGGCGATATTATCTAGTAAAAAATTTGTAATTTACCAGACGAATATTCGCCCACCAGTCAATTATGTATAAACTTTCGAGGTCTTACTATTATGTTTCTGACATCAATACTTTTGTCAAGGTAGAGATGAGTTTCTTAGTTGCACCTGGAAGTTGTAAATTGGTTTTTTACTCTTGAAATATCAGATAGTAGAAAGTTAAATGGTAGTAGGAAAAAAAAAAGACAAGATTTTTGGCATCCTACATGTACGGTCAAAATGTATCGGACACGTTATGAGAGTCTCTCCAACAAATAATATGACGTAGTTATGTAATAAAAAAATAATTCCAATGTTATATATACATGTTGGCTTGTACCCATCCCAATGTGGTTGTGTGCTAGGATACCGCTAAGGCGTTGATGTCTTTAAAATACAAAAAATACAAGTCACATTTTGCAACATTTTCTTAAAATATCTCATAATTTAAATAATCAATCAAACACCCCTTTATAATCATTTAATTTCTTTAGGAGCTATATATTGTCAATTACATATGTAAACTAGATTTATGTGACAGCAAATTAAAGCCTATAACATCTTAACTCACTTGAAATATCTATTTAGACACTTAAGTGTGTCTAAAATTATAAATAATATAGCAAGTAATTCAACTATGAAGAAATAACTCAGGATGATTCTTGATTATAGCAAACACTTTTGGATGGTTTTCATATAATTGGTAGCTATGTATGAAGAGATCCTGTTAATCTTTCTACATTTTGCCTGATGATAGTTAATAATTAATAACTGATTTATGTAGTGAAAATCACAAAACACGCTAAAATTCTAAAATCCAAACATAATCCGATAAGTTGTTTTTTTCCTTATTTTTTGATCCGTTTTCCCCTATACATGCAACTTCATTTCTTGAATTTACTTTTCACAAATAGATTTTGATTACGTTGTAACATATTCATTTTAAGTATTTGTTGTTGTTTATTAGATTTCTAGTCATATATGAATGCGCACCTATAAAACAAAGCGAGGGTCACATGAATTGCTATTTTAGTTACGCAATGATAATAGTCGTCTGGTTGCGTGTTCCCAAACAAGTAATTTAATAAAGCGATATTGTGAACTTGTGAAGCATGAAGAGTTTATTTCTGATGATTGTGAAGCACGGATTTTGTTTTTTAGCATAATAATTTGGAACGGGTCATGTATCGCATGCGCTACGTACATCCAAGGAAATTTAGCAATATGATAACAATCATGACCACTTTTGCTGATGTAGTTACTCAATTTCTCATCTTCACGAGGAGACCAGAAACCATTTTTCACTGTCTTCTGGGTGCAATAAGTATGGTGATGCGCCATTGTAATCAAATTAATTTGTTATATATTTTTTCGGAGAACTCTATTGATTTTCAACTCATCGTTTTGCATAGAATCTAATAAGAATACAGTGAAAGATATGAGAAACAAATAGAAAAATAGAATAATATAAAAGTAGAGCAAATTATAACTGCTATTGAAATTTTAGTTGAAAAGCTGCAATGGCCCATTAATGACAACAAAGGCGATATTATCTGGTAAAAAATTTGTAATTTACCAGACGAATATTCGCCCACCAGTCAATTATGTATAAACTTTAGAGGTCTTACTATTATGTTTCTGACATCAATACTTTTGTCAAGGTAGAAATGAGTTTCTTAGTTGCACCTAGAAGTTGTAAATTGGTTTTTTACTCTTGAAATATCAGATAGTAGAAAGTTAAATGGTAGTAGGAAAAAAAAAAAGACAAGATTTTTGGCATCCTACATGTACGGTCAAAATGTATCGGACACGTTATGAGAGTCTCTCCAACAAATAATATGACGTAGTTATGTAATAAAAAAATAATTCCAATGTTATATATACATGTTGGCTTGTACCCAGCCCAATGTGGTTGTGTGCTAGGATACCGCTAAGGCGTTGATGTCTTTAAAATACAAAAGATACAAGGCACATTTTGCAACATTTTCTTAAAATATCTCATAATTTAAATAATCAATCAAACACCCCTTTATAATCATTTAATTTCTTTAGGAGCTATATATTGTCAATTACATATGTAAACTAGATTTATGTGACAGCAAATTAAAGCCTATAACATCTTAACTCACTTGAAATATCTATTTAGACACTTAAGTGTGTCTAAAATTATAAATAATATAGCAAGTAATTCAACTATGAAGAAATAACTCAGGATGATTCTTGATTATAGCAAACACTTTTGGATGGTTTTCATATAATTCGTAGCTATGTATGAAGAGATCCTTTTAATCTTTCTACATTTTGCCTGATGATAGTTAATAATTAATAACTGATTTATGTAGTGCAAATCACAAAACACGCTAAAATTCTAAAATCCAAACATAATCCGATAAGTTGTTTTTTTCCTTATTTTTTGATCCGTTTTCCCCTATACATGCAACTTCATTTCTTGAATTTACTTTTCACAAATAGATTTTGATTACGTTGTAACATATTCATTTTAAGTATTTGTTGTTGTTTATTAGATTTCTAGTCATATATGAATGCGCACCTATAAAACAAAGCGAGGGTCACATGAATTGCTATTTTAGTTACGCAATGATAATAGTCGTCTGGTTGCGTGTTCCCAAACAAGTAATTTAATAAAGCGATATTGTGAACTTGTGAAGCATGAAGAGTTTATTTCTGATGATTGTGAAGCACGGATTTTGTTTTTTAGCATAATAATTTGGAACGGGTCATGTATCGCATGCGCTACGTACATCCAAGGAAATTTAGCAATATGATAACAATCATGACCACTTTTGCTGATGTAGTTACTCAATTTCTCATCTTCACGAGGAGACCAGAAACCATTTTTCACTGTCTTCTGGGTGCAATAAGTATGGTGATGCGCCATTGTAATCAAATTAATTTGTTATATATTTTTTCGGAGAACTCTATTGATTTTCAACTCATCGTTTTGCATAGAATCTAATAAGAATACAGTGAAAGATATGAGAAACAAATAGAAAAATAGAATAATATAAAAGTAGAGCAAATTATAACTGCTATTGAAATTTTAGTTGAAAAGCTGCAATGGCCCATTAATGACAACAAAGGCGATATTATCTGGTAAAAAATTTGTAATTTACCAGACGAATATTCGCCCACCAGTCAATTATGTATAAACTTTAGAGGTCTTACTATTATGTTTCTGACATCAATACTTTTGTCAAGGTAGAAATGAGTTTCTTAGTTGCACCTAGAAGTTGTAAATTGGTTTTTTACTCTTGAAATATCAGATAGTAGAAAGTTAAATGGTAGTAGGAAAAAAAAAAGACAAGATTTTTGGCATCCTACATGTACGGTCAAAATGTATCGGACACGTTATGAGAGTCTCTCCAACAAATAATATGACGTAGTTATGTAATAAAAAAATAATTCCAATGTTATATATACATGTTGGCTTGTACCCAGCCCAATGTGGTTGTGTGCTAGGATACCGCTAAGGCGTTGATGTCTTTAAAATACAAAAGATACAAGGCACATTTTGCAACATTTTCTTAAAATATCTCATAATTTAAATAATCAATCAAACACCCCTTTATAATCATTTAATTTCTTTAGGAGCTATATATTGTCAATTACATATGTAAACTAGATTTATGTGACAGCAAATTAAAGCCTATAACATCTTAACTCACTTGAAATATCTATTTAGACACTTAAGTGTGTCTAAAATTATAAATAATATAGCAAGTAATTCAACTATGAAGAAATAACTCAGGATGATTCTTGATTATAGCAAACACTTTTGGATGGTTTTCATATAATTCGTAGCTATGTATGAAGAGATCCTTTTAATCTTTCTACATTTTGCCTGATGATAGTTAATAATTAATAACTGATTTATGTAGTGAAAATCACAAAACACGCTAAAATTCTAAAATCCAAACATAATCCGATAAGTTGTTTTTTTCCTTATTTTTTGATCCGTTTTCCCCTATACATGCAACTTCATTTCTTGAATTTACTTTTCACAAATAGATTTTGATTACGTTGTAACATATTCATTTTAAGTATTTGTTGTTGTTTATTAGATTTCTAGTCATATATGAATGCGCACCTATAAAACAAAGCGAGGGTCACATGAATTGCTATTTTAGTTACGCAATGATAATAGTCGTCTGGTTGCGTGTTCCCAAACAAGTAATTTAATAAAGCGATATTGTGAACTTGTGAAGCATGAAGAGTTTATTTCTGATGATTGTGAAGCACGGATTTTGTTTTTTAGCATAATAATTTGGAACGGGTCATGTATCGCATGCGCTACGTACATCCAAGGAAATTTAGCAATATGATAACAATCATGACCACTTTTGCTGATGTAGTTACTCAATTTCTCATCTTCACGAGGAGACCAGAAACCATTTTTCACTGTCTTCTGGGTGCAATAAGTATGGTGATGCGCCATTGTAATCAAATTAATTTGTTATATATTTTTTCGGAGAACTCTATTGATTTTCAACTCATCGTTTTGCATAGAATCTAATAAGAATACAGTGAAAGATATGAGAAACAAATAGAAAAATAGAATAATATAAAAGTAGAGCAAATTATAACTGCTATTGAAATTTTAGTTGAAAAGCTGCAATGGCCCATTAATGACAACAAAGGCGATATTATCTGGTAAAAAATTTGTAATTTACCAGACGAATATTCGCCCACCAGTCAATTATGTATAAACTTTAGAGGTCTTACTATTATGTTTCTGACATCAATACTTTTGTCAAGGTAGAAATGAGTTTCTTAGTTGCACCTAGAAGTTGTAAATTGGTTTTTTACTCTTGAAATATCAGATAGTAGAAAGTTAAATGGTAGTAGGAAAAAAAAAAGACAAGATTTTTGGCATCCTACATGTACGGTCAAAATGTATCGGACACGTTATGAGAGTCTCTCCAACAAATAATATGACGTAGTTATGTAATAAAAAAATAATTCCAATGTTATATATACATGTTGGCTTGTACCCAGCCCAATGTGGTTGTGTGCTAGGATACCGCTAAGGCGTTGATGTCTTTAAAATACAAAAGATACAAGGCACATTTTGCAATATTTTCTTAAAATATCTCATAATTTAAATAATCAATCAAACACCCCTTTATAATCATTTAATTTCTTTAGGAGCTATATATTGTCAATTACATATGTAAACTAGATTTATGTGACAGCAAATTAAAGCCTATAACATCTTAACTCACTTGAAATATCTATTTAGACACTTAAGTGTGTCTAAAATTATAAATAATATAGCAAGTAATTCAACTATGAAGAAATAACTCAGGATGATTCTTGATTATAGCAAACACTTTTGGATGGTTTTCATATAATTCGTAGCTATGTATGAAGAGATCCTTTTAATCTTTCTACATTTTGCCTGATGATAGTTAATAATTAATAACTGATTTATGTAGTGAAAATCACAAAACACGCTAAAATTCTAAAATCCAAACATAATCCGATAAGTTGTTTTTTTCCTTATTTTTTGATCCGTTTTCCCCTATACATGCAACTTCATTTCTTGAATTTACTTTTCACAAATAGATTTTGATTACGTTGTAACATATTCATTTTAAGTATTTGTTGTTGTTTATTAGATTTCTAGTCATATATGAATGCGCACCTATAAAACAAAGCGAGGGTCACATGAATTGCTATTTTAGTTACGCAATGATAATAGTCGTCTGGTTGCGTGTTCCCAAACAAGTAATTTAATAAAGCGATATTGTGAACTTGTGAAGCATGAAGAGTTTATTTCTGATGATTGTGAAGCACGGATTTTGTTTTTTAGCATAATAATTTGGAACGGGTCATGTATCGCATGCGCTACGTACATCCAAGGAAATTTAGCAATATGATAACAATCATGACCACTTTTGCTGATGTAGTTACTCAATTTCTCATCTTCACGAGGAGACCAGAAACCATTTTTCACTGTCTTCTGGGTGCAATAAGTATGGTGATGCGCCATTGTAATCAAATTAATTTGTTATATATTTTTTCGGAGAACTCTATTGATTTTCAACTCATCGTTTTGCATAGAATCTAATAAGAATACAGTGAAAGATATGAGAAACAAATAGAAAAATAGAATAATATAAAAGTAGAGCAAATTGTAACTGCTATTGAAATTTTAGTTGAAAAGCTGCAATGGCCCATTAATGACAACAAAGGCGATATTATCTGGTAAAAAATTTGTAATTTACCAGACGAATATTCGCCCACCAGTCAATTATGTATAAACTTTAGAGGTCTTACTATTATGTTTCTGACATCAATACTTTTGTCAAGGTAGAAATGAGTTTCTTAGTTGCACCTAGAAGTTGTAAATTGGTTTTTTACTCTTGAAATATCAGATAGTAGAAAGTTAAATGGTAGTAGGAAAAAAAAAAAAGACAAGATTTTTGGCATCCTACATGTACGGTCAAAATGTATCGGACACGTTATGAGAGTCTCTCCAACAAATAATATGACGTAGTTATGTAATAAAAAAATAATTCCAATGTTATATATACATGTTGGCTTGTACCCAGCCCAATGTGGTTGTGTGCTAGGATACCGCTAAGGCGCTGATGTCTTTAAAATACAAAAGATACAAGGCACATTTTGCAACATTTTCTTAAAATATCTCATAATTTAAATAATCAATCAAACACCCCTTTATAATCATTTAATTTCTTTAGGAGCTATATATTGTCAATTACATATGTAAACTAGATTTATGTGACAGCAAATTAAAGCCTATAACATCTTAACTCACTTGAAATATCTATTTAGACACTTAAGTGTGTCTAAAATTATAAATAATATAGCAAGTAATTCAACTATGAAGAAATAACTCAGGATGATTCTTGATTATAGCAAACACTTTTGGATGGTTTTCATATAATTCGTAGCTATGTATGAAGAGATCCTTTTAATCTTTCTACATTTTGCTTGATGATAATTAATAATTAATAACTGATTTCTGTAGTGAAAATCACAAAACACGCTAAAATTCTAAAATCCAAACATAATCCGATAAGTTGTTGTTTTCCTTATTTTTTGATCCGTTTTCCCCTATACATGCAACTTCATTTCTTGAATTTACTTTTCACAAATAGATTTTGATTACGTTGTAACATATTCATTTTAAGTATTTGTTGTTGTTTATTAGATTTCTAGTCATATATGAATGCGCACCTATAAAACAAAGCGAGGGTCACATGAATTGCTATTTTAGTTACGCAATGATAATAGTCGTCTGGTTGCGTGTTCCCAAACAAGTAATTTAATAAAGCGATATTGTGAACTTGTGAAGCATGAAGAGTTTATTTCTGATGATTGTGAAGCACGGATTTTGTTTTTTAGCATAATAATTTGGAACGGGTCATGTATCGCATGCGCTACGTACATCCAAGGAAATTTAGCAATATGATAACAATCATGACCACTTTTGCTGATGTAGTTACTCAATTTCTCATCTTCACGAGGAGACCAGAAACCATTTTTCACTGTCTTCTGGGTGCAATAAGTATGGTGATGCGCCATTGTAATCAAATTAATTTGTTATATATTTTTTCGGAGAACTCTATTGATTTTCAACTCATCGTTTTGCATAGAATCTAATAAGAATACAGTGAAAGATATGAGAAACAAATAGAAAAATAGAATAATATAAAAGTAGAGCAAATTATAACTGCTATTGAAATTTTAGTTGAAAAGCTGCAATGGCCCATTAATGACAACAAAGGCGATATTATCTGGTAAAAAATTTGTAATTTACCAGACGAATATTCGCCCACCAGTCAATTATGTATAAACTTTAGAGGTCTTACTATTATGTTTCTGACATCAATACTTTTGTCAAGGTAGAAATGAGTTTCTTAGTTGCACCTAGAAGTTGTAAATTGGTTTTTTACTCTTGAAATATCAGATAGTAGAAAGTTAAATGGTAGTAGGAAAAAAAAAAAAGACAAGATTTTTGGCATCCTACATGTACGGTCAAAATGTATCGGACACGTTATGAGAGTCTCTCCAACAAATAATATGACGTAGTTATGTAATAAAAAAATAATTCCAATGTTATATATACATGTTGGCTTGTACCCAGCCCAATGTGGTTGTGTGCTAGGATACCGCTAAGGCGTTGATGTCTTTAAAATACAAAAGATACAAGGCACATTTTGCAACATTTTCTTAAAATATCTCATAATTTAAATAATCAATCAAACACCCCTTTATAATCATTTAATTTCTTTAGGAGCTATATATTGTCAATTACATATGTAAACTAGATTTATGTGACAGCAAATTAAAGCCTATAACATCTTAACTCACTTGAAATATCTATTTAGACACTTAAGTGTGTCTAAAATTATAAATAATATAGCAAGTAATTCAACTATGAAGAAATAACTCAGGATGATTCTTGATTATAGCAAACACTTTTGGATGGTTTTCATATAATTGGTAGCTATGTATGAAGAGATCCTTTTAATCTTTCTACATTTTGCCTGATGATAGTTAATAATTAATAACTGATTTATGTAGTGAAAATCACAAAACACGCTAAAATTCTAAAATCCAAACATTATCCGATAAGTTGTTTTTTTCCTTATTTTTTGAATCGTTTTCCCCTATACATGCAACTTCATTTCTTGAATTTACTTTTCACAAATAGATTTTGATTACGTTGTAACATATTCATTTTAAGTATTTGTTGTTGTTTATTAGATTTCTAGTCATATATGAATGCGCACCTATAAAACAAAGCGAGGGTCACATGAATTGCTATTTTAGTTACGTAATGATAATAGTCGTCTGGTTGCGTGTTCCCAAATAAGTAATTTAATAAAGCGATATTGTGAACTTGTGAAGCATGAAGAGTTTATTTCTGATGATTGTGAAGCACGGATTTTGTTTTTTAGCATAATAATTTGGAACGGGTCATGTATCGCATGCGCTACGTACATCCAAGGAAATTTAGCAATATGATAACAATCATGACCACTTTTGCTGATGTAGTTACTCAATTTCTCATCTTCACGAGGAGACCAGAAACCATTTTTCACTGTCTTCTGGGTGCAATAAGTATGGTGATGCGCCATTGTAATCAAATTAATTTGTTATATATTTTTTCGGAGAACTCTATTGATTTTCAACTCATCGTTTTGCATAGAATCTAATAAGAATACAGTGAAAGATATGAGAAACAAATAGAAAAATAGAATAATATAAAAGTAGAGCAAATTATAACTGCTATTGAAATTTTAGTTGAAAAGCTGCAATGGCCCATTAATGACAACAAAGGCGATATTATCTGGTAAAAAATTTGTAATTTACCAGACGAATATTCGCCCACCAGTCAATTATGTATAAACTTTAGAGGTCTTACTATTATGTTTCTGACATCAATACTTTTGTCAAGGTAGAAATGAGTTTCTTAGTTGCACCTAGAAGTTGTAAATTGGTTTTTTACTCTTGAAATATCAGATAGTAGAAAGTTAAATGGTAGTAGGAAAAAAAAAAAAGACAAGATTTTTGGCATCCTACATGTACGGTCAAAATGTATCGGACACGTTATGAGAGTCTCTCCAACAAATAATATGACGTAGTTATGTAATAAAAAAATAATTCCAATGTTATATATACATGTTGGCTTGTACCCAGCCCAATGTGGTTGTGTGCTAGGATACCGCTAAGGCGCTGATGTCTTTAAAATACAAAAGATACAAGGCACATTTTGCAACATTTTCTTAAAATATCTCATAATTTAAATAATCAATCAAACACCCCTTTATAATCATTTAATTTCTTTAGGAGCTATATATTGTCAATTACATATGTAAACTAGATTTATGTGACAGCAAATTAAAGCCTATAACATCTTAACTCACTTGAAATATCTATTTAGACACTTAAGTGTGTCTAAAATTATAAATAATATAGCAAGTAATTCAACTATGAAGAAATAACTCAGGATGATTCTTGATTATAGCAAACACTTTTGGATGGTTTTCATATAATTCGTAGCTATGTATGAAGAGATCCTTTTAATCTTTCTACATTTTGCTTGATGATAATTAATAATTAATAACTGATTTCTGTAGTGAAAATCACAAAACACGCTAAAATTCTAAAATCCAAACATAATCCGATAAGTTGTTGTTTTCCTTATTTTTTGATCCGTTTTCCCCTATACATGCAACTTCATTTCTTGAATTTACTTTTCACAAATAGATTTTGATTACGTTGTAACATATTCATTTTAAGTATTTGTTGTTGTTTATTAGATTTCTAGTCATATATGAATGCGCACCTATAAAACAAAGCGAGGGTCACATGAATTGCTATTTTAGTTACGCAATGATAATAGTCGTCTGGTTGCGTGTTCCCAAACAAGTAATTTAATAAAGCGATATTGTGAACTTGTGAAGCATGAAGAGTTTATTTCTGATGATTGTGAAGCACGGATTTTGTTTTTTAGCATAATAATTTGGAACGGGTCATGTATCGCATGCGCTACGTACATCCAAGGAAATTTAGCAATATGATAACAATCATGACCACTTTTGCTGATGTAGTTACTCAATTTCTCATCTTCACGAGGAGACCAGAAACCATTTTTCACTGTCTTCTGGGTGCAATAAGTATGGTGATGCGCCATTGTAATCAAATTAATTTGTTATATATTTTTTCGGAGAACTCTATTGATTTTCAACTCATCGTTTTGCATAGAATCTAATAAGAATACAGTGAAAGATATGAGAAACAAATAGAAAAATAGAATAATATAAAAGTAGAGCAAATTATAACTGCTATTGAAATTTTAGTTGAAAAGCTGCAATGGCCCATTAATGACAACAAAGGCGATATTATCTGGTAAAAAATTTGTAATTTACCAGACGAATATTCGCCCACCAGTCAATTATGTATAAACTTTAGAGGTCTTACTATTATGTTTCTGACATCAATACTTTTGTCAAGGTAGAAATGAGTTTCTTAGTTGCACCTAGAAGTTGTAAATTGGTTTTTTACTCTTGAAATATCAGACAGTAGAAAGTTAAATGGTAGTAGGAAAAAAAAAAAAGACAAGATTTTTGGCATCCTACATGTACGGTCAAAATGTATCGGACACGTTATGAGAGTCTCTCCAACAAATAATATGACGTAGTTATGTAATAAAAAAATAATTCCAATGTTATATATACATGTTGGCTTGTACCCAGCCCAATGTGGTTGTGTGCTAGGATACCGCTAAGGCGTTGATGTCTTTAAAATACAAAAGATACAAGGCACATTTTGCAACATTTTCTTAAAATATCTCATAATTTAAATAATCAATCAAACACCCCTTTATAATCATTTAATTTCTTTAGGAGCTATATATTGTCAATTACATATGTAAACTAGATTTATGTGACAGCAAATTAAAGCCTATAACATCTTAACTCACTTGAAATATCTATTTAGACACTTAAGTGTGTCTAAAATTATAAATAATATAGCAAGTAATTCAACTATGAAGAAATAACTCAGGATGATTCTTGATTATAGCAAACACTTTTGGATGGTTTTCATATAATTGGTAGCTATGTATGAAGAGATCCTTTTAATCTTTCTACATTTTGCCTGATGATAGTTAATAATTAATAACTGATTTATGTAGTGAAAATCACAAAACACGCTAAAATTCTAAAATCCAAACATTATCCGATAAGTTGTTTTTTTCCTTATTTTTTGAATCGTTTTCCCCTATACATGCAACTTCATTTCTTGAATTTACTTTTCACAAATAGATTTTGATTACGTTGTAACATATTCATTTTAAGTATTTGTTGTTGTTTATTAGATTTCTAGTCATATATGAATGCGCACCTATAAAACAAAGCGAGGGTCACATGAATTGCTATTTTAGTTACGTAATGATAATAGTCGTCTGGTTGCGTGTTCCCAAATAAGTAATTTAATAAAGCGATATTGTGAACTTGTGAAGCATGAAGAGTTTATTTCTGATGATTGTGAAGCACGGATTTTGTTTTTTAGCATAATAATTTGGAACGGGTCATGTATCGCATGCGCTACGTACATCCAAGGAAATTTAGCAATATGATAACAATCATGACCACTTTTGCTGATGTAGTTACTCAATTTCTCATCTTCACGAGGAGACCAGAAACCATTTTTCACTGTCTTCTGGGTGCAATAAGTATGGTGATGCGCCATTGTAATCAAATTAATTTGTTATATATTTTTTCGGAGAACTCTATTGATTTTCAACTCATCGTTTTGCATAGAATCTAATAAGAATACAGTGAAAGATATGAGAAACAAATAGAAAAATAGAATAATATAAAAGTAGAGCAAATTATAACTGCTATTGAAATTTTAGTTGAAAAGCTGCAATGGCCCATTAATGACAACAAAGGCGATATTATCTGGTAAAAAATTTGTAATTTACCAGACGAATATTCGCCCACCAGTCAATTATGTATAAACTTTAGAGGTCTTACTATTATGTTTCTGACATCAATACTTTTGTCAAGGTAGAAATGAGTTTCTTAGTTGCACCTAGAAGTTGTAAATTGGTTTTTTACTCTTGAAATATCAGATAGTAGAAAGTTAAATGGTAGTAGGAAAAAAAAAAAAGACAAGATTTTTGGCATCCTACATGTACGGTCAAAATGTATCGGACACGTTATGAGAGTCTCTCCAACAAATAATATGACGTAGTTATGTAATAAAAAAATAATTCCAATGTTATATATACATGTTGGCTTGTACCCAGCCCAATGTGGTTGTGTGCTAGGATACCGCTAAGGCGTTGATGTCTTTAAAATACAAAAGATACAAGGCACATTTTGCAACAATTTCTTAAAATATCTCATAATTTAAATAATCAATCAAACACCCCTTTATAATCATTTAATTTCTTTAGGAGCTATATATTGTCAATTACATATGTAAACTAGATTTATGTGACAGCAAATTAAAGCCTATAACATCTTAACTCACTTGAAATATCTATTTAGACACTTAAGTGTGTCTAAAATTATAAATAATATAGCAAGTAATTCAACTATGAAGAAATAACTCAGGATGATTCTTGATTATAGCAAACACTTTTGGATGGTTTTCATATAATTGGTAGCTATGTATGAAGAGATCCTTTTAATCTTTCTACATTTTGCCTGATGATAGTTAATAATTAATAACTGATTTATGTAGTGAAAATCACAAAACACGCTAAAATTCTAAAATCCAAACATAATCCGATAAGTTGTTTTTTTCCTTATTTTTTGAATCGTTTTCCCCTATACATGCAACTTCATTTCTTGAATTTACTTTTCACAAATAGATTTTGATTACGTTGTAACATATTCATTTTAAGTATTTGTTGTTGTTTATTAGATTTCTAGTCATATATGAATGCGCACCTATAAAACAAAGCGAGGGTCACATGAATTGCTATTTTAGTTACGCAATGATAATAGTCGTCTGGTTGCGTGTTCCCAAACAAGTAATTTAATAAAGCGATATTGTGAACTTGTGAAGCATGAAGAGTTTATTTCTGATGATTGTGAAGCACGGATTTTGTTTTTTAGCATAATAATTTGGAACGGATCATGTATCGCATGCGCTACGTACATCCAAGGAAATTTAGCAATATGATAACAATCATGACCACTTTTGCTGATGTAGTTACTCAATTTCTCATCTTCACGAGGAGACCAGAAACCATTTTTCACTGTCTTCTGGGTGCAATAAGTATGGTGATGCGCCATTGTAATCAAATTAATTTGTTATATATTTTTTCGGAGAACTCTATTGATTTTCAACTCATCGTTTTGCATAGAATCTAATAAGAATACAGTGAAAGATATGAGAAACAAATAGAAAAATAGAGTAATATAAAAGTAGAGCAAATTATAACTGCTATTGAAATTTTAGTTGAAAAGCTGCAATGGCCCATTAATGACAACAAAGGCGATATTATCTAGTAAAAAATTTGTAATTTACCAGACGAATATTCGCCCACCAGTCAATTATGTATAAACTTTAGAGGTCTTACTATTATGTTTCTGACATCAATACTTTTGTCACGGTAGAAATGAGTTTCTTAGTTGCACCTAGAAGTTGTAAATTAGTTTTTTACTCTTGAAATATCAGATAGTTGAAAGTTAAATGGTAGTAGGAAAAAAAAAAGACAAGATTTTTGGCATCCTACATGTACGGTCAAAATGTATCGGACACGTTATGAGAGTCTCTCCAACAAATAATATGACGTAGTTATGTAATAAAAAAATAATTCCAATGTTATATATACATGTTGGCTTGTACCCAGCCCAATGTGGTTGTGTGCTAGGATACCGCTAAGGCGTTGATGTCTTTCAAATACAAAAGATACAAGGCACATTTTGCAACATTTTCTTAAAATATCTCATAATTTAAATAATCAATCAAACACCCCTTTATAATCATTTAATTTCTTTAGGAGCTATATATTGTCAATTACATATGTAAACTAGATTTATGTGACAGCAAATTAAAGCCTATAACATCTTAACTCACTTGAAATATCTATTTAGACACTTAAGTGTGTCTAAAATTATAAATAATATAGCAAGTAATTCAACTATGAAGAAATAACGCAGGATGATTCTTGATTATAGCAAACACTTTTGGATGGTTTTCATATAATTCGTAGCTATGTATGAAGAGATCCTTTTAATCTTTCTACATTTTGCTTGATGATAATTAATAATTAATAACTGATTTCTGTAGTGAAAATCACAAAACACGCTAAAATTCTAAAATCCAAACATAATCCGATAAGTTGTTGTTTTCCTTATTTTTTGATCCGTTTTCCCCTATACATGCAACTTCATTTCTTGAATTTACTTTTCACAAATAGATTTTGATTACGTTGTAACATATTCATTTTAAGTATTTGTTGTTGTTTATTAGATTTCTAGTCATATATGAATGCGCACCTATAAAACAAAGCGAGGGTCACATGAATTGCTATTTTAGTTACGCAATGATAATAGTCGTCTGGTTGCGTGTTCCCAAACAAGTAATTTAATAAAGCGATATTGTGAACTTGTGAAGCATGAAGAGTTTATTTCTGATGATTGTGAAGCACGGATTTTGTTTTTTAGCATAATAATTTGGAACGGATCATGTATGGCATGCGCTACGTACATCCAAGGAAATTTAGCAATATGATAACAATCATGACCACTTTTGCTGATGTAGTTACTCAATTTCTCATCTTCACGAGGAGACCAGAAACCATTTTTCACTGTCTTCTGGGTGCAATAAGTATGGTGATGCGCCATTGTAATCAAATTAATTTGTTATATATTTTTTCGGAGAACTCTATTGATTTTCAACTCATCGTTTTGCATATAATCTAATAAGAATACAGTGAAAGATATGAGAAACAAATAGAAAAATAGAGTAATATAAAAGTAGAGCAAATTATAACTGCTATTGAAATTTTAGTTGAAAAGCTGCAATGGCCCATTAATGACAACAAAGGCGATATTATCTAGTAAAAAATTTGTAATTTACCAGACGAATATTCGCCCACCAGTCAATTATGTATAAACTTTAGAGGTCTTACTATTATGTTTCTGACATCAATACTTTTGTCAAGGTAGAAATGAGTTTCTTAGTTGCACCTAGAAGTTGTAAATTGGTTTTTTACTCTTGAAATATCAGATAGTAGAAAGTTAAATGGTAGTAGGAAAAAAAAAAGACAAGATTTTTGGCATCCTACATGTACGGTCAAAATGTATCGGACACGTTATGAGAGTCTCTCCAACAAATAATATGACGTAGTTATGTAATAAAAAAATAATTCCAATGTTATATATACATGTTGGCTTGTACCCAGCCCAATGTGGTTGTGTGCTAGGATACCGCTAAGGCGTTGATGTCTTTCAAATACAAAAGATACAAGGCACATTTTGCAACATTTTCTTAAAATATCTCATAATTTAAATAATCAATCAAACACCCCTTTATAATCATTTAATTTCTTTAGGAGCTATATATTGTCAATTACATATGTAAACTAGATTTATGTGACAGCAAATTAAAGCCTATAACATCTTAACTCACTTGAAATATCTATTTAGACACTTAAGTGTGTCTAAAATTATAAATAATATAGCAAGTAATTCAACTATGAAGAAATAACTCAGGATGATTCTTGATTATAGCAAACACTTTTAGATGGTTTTCATATAATTCGTAGCTATGTATGAAGAGATCCTTTTAATCTTTCTACATTTTGCTTGATGATAATTAATAATTAATAACTGATTTCTGTAGTGAAAATCACAAAACACGCTAAAATTCTAAAATCCAAACATAATCCGATAAGTTGTTGTTTTCCTTATTTTTTGATCCGTTTTCCCCTATACATGCAACTTCATTTCTTGAATTTACTTTTCACAAATAGATTTTGATTACGTTGTAACATATTCATTTTAAGTATTTGTTGTTGTTTATTAGATTTCTAGTCATATATGAATGCGCACCTATAAAACAAAGCGAGGGTCACATGAATTGCTATTTTAGTTACGCAATGATAATAGTCGTCTGGTTGCGTGTTCCCAAACAAGTAATTTAATAAAGCGATATTGTGAACTTGTGAAGCATGAAGAGTTTATTTCTGATGATTGTGAAGCACGGATTTTGTTTTTTAGCATAATAATTTGGAACGGATCATGTATCGCATGCGCTACGTACATCCAAGGAAATTTAGCAATATGATAACAATCATGATCACTTTTGCTGATGTAGTTACTCAATTTCTCATCTTCACGAGGAGACCAGAAACTATTTTTCACTGTCTTCTGGGTGCAATAAGTATGGTGATGCGCCATTGTAATCAAATTAATTTGTTATATATTTTTTCGGAGAACTCTATTGATTTTAAACTCATCGTTTTGCATAGAATCTAATAAGAATACAGTGAAAGATATGAGAAACAAATAGAAAAATAGAGTAATATAAAAGTAGAGCAAATTATAACTGCTATTGAAATTTTAGTTGAAAAGCTGCAATGGCCCATTAATGACAACAAAGGCGATATTATCTAGTAAAAAATTTGTAATTTACCAGACGAATATTCGCCCACCAGTCAATTATGTATAAACTTTAGAGGTCTTACTATTATGTTTCTGACATCAATACTTTTGTCAAGGTAGAAATGAGTTTCTTAGTTGCACCTAGAAGTTGTAAATTAGTTTTTTACTCTTGAAATATCAGATAGTAGAAAGTTAAATGGTAGTAGGAAAAAAAAAAGACAAGATTTTTGGCATCCTACATGTACGGTCAAAATGTATCGGACACGTTATGAGAGTCTCTCCAACAAATAATATGACGTAGTTATGTAATAAAAAAATAATTCCAATGTTATATATACATGTTGGCTTGTACCCAGCCCAATGTGGTTGTGTGCTAGGATACCGCTAAGTCGTTGATGTCTTTCAAATACAAAAGATACAAGGCACATTTTGCAACATTTTCTTAAAATATCTCATAATTTAAATAATCAATCAAACACCCCTTTATAATCATTTAATTTCTTTAGGAGCTATATATTGTCAATTACATATGTAAACTAGATTTATGTGACAGCAAATTAAAGCCTATAACATCTTAACTCACTTGAAATATCTATTTAGACACTTAAGTGTGTCTAAAATTATAAATAATATAGCAAGTAATTCAACTATGAAGAAATAACTCAGGATGATTCTTGATTATAGCAAACACTTTTGGATGGTTTTCATATAATTCGTAGCTATGTATGAAGAGATCCTTTTAATCTTTCTACATTTTGCTTGATGATAATTAATAATTAATAACTGATTTCTGTAGTGAAAATCACAAAACACGCTAAAATTCTAAAATCCAAACATAATCCGATAAGTTGTTGTTTTCCTTATTTTTTGATCCGTTTTCCCCTATACATGCAACTTCATTTCTTGAATTTACTTTTCACAAATAGATTTTGATTACGTTGTAACATATTCATTTTAAGTATTTGTTGTTGTTTATTAGATTTCTAGTCATATATGAATGCGCACCTATAAAACAAAGCGAGGGTCACATGAATTGCTATTTTAGTTACGCAATGATAATAGTCGTCTGGTTGCGTGTTCCCAAACAAGTAATTTAATAAAGCGATATTGTGAACTTGTGAAGCATGAAGAGTTTATTTCTGATGATTGTGAAGCACGGATTTTGTTTTTTAGCATAATAATTTGGAACGGATCATGTATCGCATGCGCTACGTACATCCAAGGAAATTTAGCAATATGATAACAATCATGATCACTTTTGCTGATGTAGTTACTCAATTTCTCATCTTCACGAGGAGACCAGAAACTATTTTTCACTGTCTTCTGGGTGCAATAAGTATGGTGATGCGCCATTGTAATCAAATTAATTTGTTATATATTTTTTCGGAGAACTCTATTGATTTTAAACTCATCGTTTTGCATAGAATCTAATAAGAATACAGTGAAAGATATGAGAAACAAATAGAAAAATAGAGTAATATAAAAGTAGAGCAAATTATAACTGCTATTGAAATTTTAGTTGAAAAGCTGCAATGGCCCATTAATGACAACAAAGGCGATATTATCTAGTAAAAAATTTGTAATTTACCAGACGAATATTCGCCCACCAGTCAATTATGTATAAACTTTAGAGGTCTTACTATTATGTTTCTGACATCAATACTTTTGTCAAGGTAGAAATGAGTTTCTTAGTTGCACCTAGAAGTTGTAAATTAGTTTTTTACTCTTGAAATATCAGATAGTAGAAAGTTAAATGGTAGTAGGAAAAAAAAAAGACAAGATTTTTGGCATCCTACATGTACGGTCAAAATGTATCGGACACGTTATGAGAGTCTCTCCAACAAATAATATGACGTAGTTATGTAATAAAAAAATAATTCCAATGTTATATATACATGTTGGCTTGTACCCAGCCCAATGTGGTTGTGTGCTAGGATACCGCTAAGTCGTTGATGTCTTTCAAATACAAAAGATACAAGGCACATTTTGCAACATTTTCTTAAAATATCTCATAATTTAAATAATCAATCAAACACCCCTTTATAATCATTTAATTTCTTTAGGAGCTATATATTGTCAATTACATATGTAAACTAGATTTATGTGACAGCAAATTAAAGCCTATAACATCTTAACTCACTTGAAATATCTATTTAGACACTTAAGTGTGTCTAAAATTATAAATAATATAGCAAGTAATTCAACTATGAAGAAATAACTCAGGATGATTCTTGATTATAGCAAACACTTTTGGATGGTTTTCATATAATTCGTAGCTATGTATGAAGAGATCCTTTTAATCTTTCTACATTTTGCTTGATGATAATTAATAATTAATAACTGATTTCTGTAGTGAAAATCACAAAACACGCTAAAATTCTAAAATCCAAACATAATCCGATAAGTTGTTGTTTTCCTTATTTTTTGATCCGTTTTCCCCTATACATGCAACTTCATTTCTTGAATTTACTTTTCACAAATAGATTTTGATTACGTTGTAACATATTCATTTTAAGTATTTGTTGTTGTTTATTAGATTTCTAGTCATATATGAATGCGCACCTATAAAACAAAGCGAGGGTCACATGAATTGCTATTTTAGTTACGCAATGATAATAGTCGTCTGGTTGCGTGTTCCCAAACAAGTAATTTAATAAAGCGATATTGTGAACTTGTGAAGCATGAAGAGTTTATTTCTGATGATTGTGAAGCACGGATTTTGTTTTTTAGCATAATAATTTGGAACGGATCATGTATCGCATGCGCTACGTACATCCAAGGAAATTTAGCAATATGATAACAATCATGATCACTTTTGCTGATGTAGTTACTCAATTTCTCATCTTCACGAGGAGACCAGAAACTATTTTTCACTGTCTTCTGGGTGCAATAAGTATGGTGATGCGCCATTGTAATCAAATTAATTTGTTATATATTTTTTCGGAGAACTCTATTGATTTTAAACTCATCGTTTTGCATAGAATCTAATAAGAATACAGTGAAAGATATGAGAAACAAATAGAAAAATAGAGTAATATAAAAGTAGAGCAAATTATAACTGCTATTGAAATTTTAGTTGAAAAGCTGCAATGGCCCATTAATGACAACAAAGGCGATATTATCTAGTAAAAAATTTGTAATTTACCAGACGAATATTCGCCCACCAGTCAATTATGTATAAACTTTAGAGGTCTTACTATTATGTTTCTGACATCAATACTTTTGTCAAGGTAGAAATGAGTTTCTTAGTTGCACCTAGAAGTTGTAAATTAGTTTTTTACTCTTGAAATATCAGATAGTAGAAAGTTAAATGGTAGTAGGAAAAAAAAAAGACAAGATGTTTGGCATCCTACATGTACGGTCAAAATGTATCGGACACGTTATGAGAGTCTCTCCAACAAATAATATGACGTAGTTATGTAATAAAAAAATAATTCCAATGTTATATATACATGTTGGCTTGTACCCAGCCCAATGTGGTTGTGTGCTAGGATACCGCTAAGTCGTTGATGTCTTTCAAATACAAAAGATACAAGGCACATTTTGCAACATTTTCTTAAAATATCTCATAATTTAAATAATCAATCAAACACCCCTTTATAATCATTTAATTTCTTTAGGAGCTATATATTGTCAATTACATATGTAAACTAGATTTATGTGACAGCAAATTAAAGCCTATAACATCTTAACTCACTTGAAATATCTATTTAGACACTTAAGTGTGTCTAAAATTATAAATAATATAGCAAGTAATTCAACTATGAAGAAATAACTCAGGATGATTCTTGATTATAGCAAACACTTTTGGATGGTTTTCATATAATTCGTAGCTATGTATGAAGAGATCCTTTTAATCTTTCTACATTTTGCTTGATGATAATTAATAATTAATAACTGATTTCTGTAGTGAAAATCACAAAACACGCTAAAATTCTAAAATCCAAACATAATCCGATAAGTTGTTGTTTTCCTTATTTTTTGATCCGTTTTCCCCTATACATGCAACTTCATTTCTTGAATTTACTTTTCACAAATAGATTTTGATTACGTTGTAACATATTCATTTTAAGTATTTGTTGTTGTTTATTAGATTTCTAGTCATATATGAATGCGCACCTATAAAACAAAGCGAGGGTCACATGAATTGCTATTTTAGTTACGCAATGATAATAGTCGTCTGGTTGCGTGTTCCCAAACAAGTAATTTAATAAAGCGATATTGTGAACTTGTGAAGCATGAAGAGTTTATTTCTGATGATTGTGAAGCACGGATTTTGTTTTTTAGCATAATAATTTGGAACGGATCATGTATCGCATGCGCTACGTACATCCAAGGAAATTTAGCAATATGATAACAATCATGACCACTTTTGCTGATGTAGTTACTCAATTTCTCATCTTCACGAGGAGACCAGAAACCATTTTTCACTGTCTTCTGGGTGCAATAAGTATGGTGATGCGCCATTGTAATCAAATTAATTTGTTATATATTTTTTCGGAGAACTCTATTGATTTTCAACTCATCGTTTTGCATAGAATCTAATAAGAATACAGTGAAAGATATGAGAAACAAATAGAAAAATAGAGTAATATAAAAGTAGAGCAAATTATAACTGCTATTGAAATTTTAGTTGAAAAGCTGCAATGGCCCATTAATGACAACAAAGGCGATATTATCTAGTAAAAAATTTGTAATTTACCAGACGAATATTCGCCCACCAGTCAATTATGTATAAACTTTAGAGGTCTTACTATTATGTTTCTGACATCAATACTTTTGTCAAGGTAGAAATGAGTTTCTTAGTTGCACCTAGAAGTTGTAAATAAGTTTTTTACTCTTGAAATATCAGATAGTAGAAAGTTAAATGGTAGTAGGAAAAAAAAAAGACAAGATTTTTGGCATCCTACATGTACGGTCAAAATGTATCGGACACGTTATGAGAGTCTCTCCAACAAATAATATGACGTAGTTATGTAATAAAAAAATAATTCCAATGTTATATATACATGTTGGCTTGTACCCAGCCCAATGTGGTTGTGTGCTAGGATACCGCTAAGGCGTTGATGTCTTTAAAATACAAAAGATACAAGGCACATTTTGCAACATTTTCTTAAAATATCTCATAATTTAAATAATCAATCAAACACCCCTTTATAATCATTTAATTTCTTTAGGAGCTATATATTGTCAATTACATATGTAAACTAGATTTATGTGACAGCAAATTAAAGCCTATAACATCTTAACTCACTTGAAATATCTATTTAGACACTTAAGTGTGTCTAAAATTATAAATAATATAGCAAGTAATTCAACTATGAAGAAATAACTCAGGATGATTCTTGATTATAGCAAACACTTTTGGATGGTTTTCATATAATTCGTAGCTATGTATGAAGAGATCCTTTTAATCTTTCTACATTTTGCTTGATGATAATTAATAATTAATAACTGATTTCTGTAGTGAAAATCACAAAACACGCTAAAATTCTAAAATCCAAACATAATCCGATAAGTTGTTGTTTTCCTTATTTTTTGATCCGTTTTCCCCTATACATGCAACTTCATTTCTTGAATTTACTTTTCACAAATAGATTTTGATTACGTTGTAACATATTCATTTTAAGTATTTGTTGTTGTTTATTAGATTTCTAGTCATATATGAATGCGCACCTATAAAACAAAGCGAGGGTCACATGAATTGCTATTTTAGTTACGCAATGATAATAGTCGTCTGGTTGCGTGTTCCCAAACAAGTAATTTAATAAAGCGATATTGTGAACTTGTGAAGCATGAAGAGTTTATTTCTGATGATTGTGAAGCACGGATTTTGTTTTTTAGCATAATAATTTGGAACGGATCATGTATCGCATGCGCTACGTACATCCAAGGAAATTTAGCAATATGATAACAATCATGACCACTTTTGCTGATGTAGTTACTCAATTTCTCATCTTCACGAGGAGACCAGAAACCATTTTTCACTGTCTTCTGGGTGCAATGAGTATGGTGATGCGCCATTGTAATCAAATTAATTTGTTATATATTTTTTCGGAGAACTCTATTGATTTTCAACTCATCGTTTTGCATAGAATCTAATAAGAATACAGTGAAAGATATGAGAAACAAATAGAAAAATAGAGTAATATAAAAGTAGAGCAAATTATAACTGCTATTGAAATTTTAGTTGAAAAGCTGCAATGGCCCATTAATGACAACAAAGGCGATATTATCTAGTAAAAAATTTGTAATTTACCAGACGAATATTCGCCCACCAGTCAATTATGTATAAACTTTAGAGGTCTTACTATTATGTTTCTGACATCAATACTTTTGTCAAGGTAGAAATGAGTTTCTTAGTTGCACCTAGAAGTTGTAAATTAGTTTTTTACTCTTGAAATATCAGATAGTAGAAAGTTAAATGGTAGTAGGAAAAAAAAAAGACAAGATTTTTGGCATCCTACATGTACGGTCAAAATGTATCGGACACGTTATGAGAGTCTCTCCAACAAATAATATGACGTAGTTATGTAATAAAAAAATAATTCCAATGTTATATATACATGTTGGCTTGTACCCAGCCCAATGTGGTTGTGTGCTAGGATACCGCTAAGGCGTTGATGTCTTTAAAATACAAAAGATACAAGGCACATTTTGCAACATTTTCTTAAAATATCTCATAATTTAAATAATCAATCAAACACCCCTTTATAATCATTTAATTTCTCTAGGAGCTATATATTGTCAATTACATATGTAAACTAGATTTATGTGACAGCAAATTAAAGCCTATAACATCTTAACTCACTTGAAATATCTATTTAGACACTTAAGTGTGTCTAAAGTTATAAATAATATAGCAAGTAATTCAACTATGAAGAAATAACTCAGGATGATTCTTGATTATAGCAAACACTTTTGGATGGTTTTCATATAATTCGTAGCTATGTATGAAGAGATCCTTTTAATCTTTCTACATTTTGCTTGATGATAATTAATAATTAATAACTGATTTCTGTAGTGAAAATCACAAAACACGCTAAAATTCTAAAATCCAAACATAATCCGATAAGTTGTTGTTTTCCTTATTTTTTGATCCGTTTTCCCCTATACATGCAACTTCATTTCTTGAATTTACTTTTCACAAATAGATTTTGATTACGTTGTAACATATTCATTTTAAGTATTTGTTGTTGTTTATTAGATTTCTAGTCATATATGAATGCGCACCTATAAAACAAAGCGAGGGTCACATGAATTGCTATTTTAGTTACGCAATGATAATAGTCGTCTGGTTGCGTGTTCCCAAACAAGTAATTTAATAAAGCGATATTGTGAACTTGTGAAGCATGAAGAGTTTATTTCTGATGATTGTGAAGCACGGATTTTGTTTTTTAGCATAATAATTTGGAACGGATCATGTATCGCATGCGCTACGTACATCCAAGGAAATTTAGCAATATGATAACAATCATGACCACTTTTGCTGATGTAGTTACTCAATTTCTCATCTTCACGAGGAGACCAGAAACCATTTTTCACTGTCTTCTGGGTGCAATAAGTATGGTGATGCGCCATTGTAATCAAATTAATTTGTTATATATTTTTTTGGAGAACTCTATTGATTTTCAACTCATCGTTTTGCATAGAATCTAATAAGAATACAGTGAAAGATATGAGAAACAAATAGAAAAATAGAGTAATATAAAAGTAGAGCAAATTATAACTGCTATTGAAATTTTAGTTGAAAAGCTGCAATGGCCCATTAATGACAACAAAGGCGATATTATCTAGTAAAAAATTTGTAATTTACCAGACGAATATTCGCCCACCAGTCAATTATGTATAAACTTTAGAGGTCTTACTATTATGTTTCTGACATCAATACTTTTGTCAAGGTAGAAATGAGTTTCTTAGTTGCTGTAGACAAATTAATTTTGTCTACTCCAATTAAATATTGACAAGTGTCAAATTGATTATTATAAATTAAATTAATTATTTCTATTTTTAATTTGGAATTTTACTAAATTAAATTCCATTTATTAATAGGTTAATTAATTGATTTATAATATAAAGACGGAGAATTGTTGGCCGATCAAATAAAGCCATGTGGAAATACGATGTGTTCTAAGAATTTCTTGATAAAGCGCAGCCCAGTGCACGAAAGCATCCCCGCAATGCAAGGATCCGGGAAAGAAGTCCACCACAAGCTAAATTAAATCCATGCCTATATTAAAAAAATAAAACCGACCAATCACAAGCGAGGAGGCTCGGTTTTACAACTATAAATAGACGAGCTCTTGAAGAACAAAAGACAACAACAATTGAAGCTTCAAGAATTCAGAGCAAGGAAGTTCAACAAATCCTCTCCAACAAGCTCAACAATCTTCAAGGCGTTCTTCGTTAAGAACCCCTTTCAATCCGCTATCAAGCCTCAAGTTCATCCAAAAACCGTTTTTGAAGATTGCACTTCTGCCGAGGAAGATCAAACTTCAACAAATTCAACAAATCCAAATCAAGTTCATATCGTTCTTCAACAATCTTCAAGGTGTTCTTCGTTAAGAACTCCTTTCAATCCGAGATCAAGTCACAAGACCCTCGGAAAACCGTTTTTGAAGATCAAAATCCATATTGGAAAGATCAAAATTCACAAATCCAAGGAATTGAGGAAGAAGATCATATCATCCTTCATCAATCTTCAAATCAAATCACCATTTAATCCGAGATCAAGTCACAAGACCCTCGGAAAACCGTTTTTGAAGATCAAAATCCATATTGGAAAGATCAAAATTCACAAATCCAAGGAATTGAGGAAGAAGATCATATCATCCTTCATCAATCTTCAAATCAAATCACCATTTAATCCGAGATCAAGTCCAAGGACCCTCGAATTAACGTTTCTCCAAGTTCAAATAATCTCAGTGAAGATCAAATTGAAGATTTCCATCACATATTTCAATATTGTTCTTGTAGAATCGAATCAGAGGATTAGATAGAGATTGAACCGCAATTGTACTTCAAATATACTCAAAATTTATTTGTAATCTTTTCTTGTTTCTTATTCACAGAGATAGCAAGAATTTGTCGTTACAAATTTGGCACGCCCAGTGGGACAACTCTACCTCTCATCTCCTTTCATCAAGAACAACAAGTCAACCATATGTCATCACGCAAGACAAAGAAGGTTGTCTGATCTATTGTCTGATCCATCCACGAAGATGCCAAGTGAAGTCGTCGACGACATTGTTCAAAAGGACTCCCTTGTCTCCGACAACGTCAACAATGATGAAGATGTTGAGAGCGGCGACTCCTCCCTACCAACTCCTCACTCCGCATCGTGTTCTTCACCTCCGTTGGATACAGTGCACGCATTGACAACAAGTGCTACAACTCTGGAAGAACAAATGGTGATGTTAACCAAAGCCATAGAGATGCTGAACAAACATGTGCAAGACCAAGACTCCAAGATAGAAAAATTGCTGAGTAGGGAAGTCAAGGTGGAAGAAAGTCATGTAAAGGACCTGAAGTTTGGAGGCTTTGAAAAAGGTGAAACATCCATGAAGCAATTATCCAATGAGAAGGAAAAGTCTATTGCCAATGAATTCCAGGTCTCTTCAAATGGCATGATCCCTGCTGATCAATTAAAGGAGTTCATCATGGGAACTATCAAGGACAAACTAGACGGAAGCTTCAAATCATCATTCTCCTATTCCAAACCGTACACTCAAAGGATAGATAACCTCAAGATGCCGAATGGCTACCAACCACCAAATTTCCAGCAGTTTGATGGCAAAGGCAACCCAAAGCAACATATAGCTCATTTTGTTGAGACTTGCAACAATGCCGGAACTTACAATGATCGTCTTGTCAAGCAATTTGTTCGCTCACTGAAGGGAAATGCATTTGATTGGTACACTGACTTGGAAGCAAACTCGATTGATAGTTGGGACGAGTTGGAGCAAGAATTCCTCAATCGCTTCTACAGTACAAGAAGGACCGTCAGCATGATTGAACTAACAAATGCTCGCCAATGGGATGAAGAGCCAGTCATTGATTACATAAACCGTTGGAGAAATTTGAGTCTCAATTGCAAGGATCGATTGTCCGAGAACTCGGCTATAGAGATGTGCATCCAAGGCATGAAATGGGGGCTCCGTTACATTCTTCAAGGAATACAGCCAAGGACGTTTGAGGAGTTAGCAACTCGTGCTCATGACATGGAACAGAGTATGGTGGCAAGTGGAGTTAATGGACCACCTATGCAAGATCCGCGAAGATTCAGTGACAAGCAAGATACAAGGAAAGGAGGCAAACCTTTCAACAAAGCACCTACCAAAGAGTCTATAGCAGTGGATGTTACTCCATTGAGAATCCAGACCAAGACAAATGATAGCAACGACCAACGAAAAGGTGTTTTGGTATCTGAAAAGGCTAAAAATTCACAAACTAATGAGCAAAGGAAGACGACACTCAAGGAGATGCAGTCAAAGAAATATCCGTTCCTCGATTCTGACGTTTCAGCCATATTTGATGATTTGCTCAAAGCTAACTTAATTGAGCTGCCTGAAATGAAGAGACCAGAAGAGGCTAGTCGCACCGATGATCCTAAGTATTGCAAATATCACCGTCTCGTAGGACACCCAATCCATGATTGCTTTATATTCAAAGATAAGGTGATGCGATTGGCTCGTGAGGGAAAGATCACGCTAGAAGAGGATGTTGTGTCATCAAACCTTGTCACACTCTCAAGCCCAGTTGATAGCCTAGATGACTCCCACATCATCGTTTCATGCAATGCAACTCATGAAGGAGAGAAAATTGAAGACTCTACTTCAAAGACTGCTCATGTCACAAACCAATACATGTCCACTATATGCTTCACTGATGAAGACCTTCTACTAGGTTCTAAGCTCCACAACCGACCATTGTTTGTCGCCGGCTATATTCGCGAGAAAAGAGTCAATCGAATGTTAATTGACGGGGGCTCTGCGGTCAATATCTTACCTCTACGCACTTTGAATACATTAGGGATCTCGGTGGATGAACTATCAAGTAGTCGTCTGATGATCCAAGGTTTCAACCAAGAGGGGCAAAGAGCCATTGGCATCATAAGATTAGATCTTCTTATTGAAGATATGCCGTCCAGTACGCTATTCTATGTCATCGAATCCAATAGTTCCTACAACATGTTATTGGGTCGACCTTGGATACATGAAAATGGCGTTGTTCCTTCAACATTACACTAGTGCTTCGGATATTATCAAGATGGAATAGAAAGAAAAGTACATGGTGATGTAAAGCCTTTTTCTGATGTTGAATCACACTTTGCAGATGCAAAATATTATATTGAAGGAAAGAGCACTGTGAAACTCAATGGAACTGAGCAACTCCAGCAGCATGATGTAAAAGGCTCCGATAACACAAGTGACACAGAGAAGAGTAAAATTTATGGACCTCCCCTTGAGTCAAAGCCTTTGAAAGAACTAACATTCCCTCTTGCAACACTTGAAAAGAAAGGGCCATCTCCTCCACTTGAAGGATTTGTTCGTCCATCCAAAGGACCAGAAACAGAGCATGGAACATTGCGCACAAAGAAGATTGAGCAAAGCTTTGACCCGAAAGCTTTCAAATTGCTAGTTAAAGCTGGATATGACCCTAATGAAGAACCACGATTGGAGGGCCTCGCTCTTGATGCTACTACAAAGAAGCCATATGGACTCAATGCCACACAAGTTATGCTAAAGGAAAAAGGCCATACCATTCCAAGCACTCGGACAGGCCTTGGCTACAAGCCACCCAACCCAGTTCGCATTGCTATAAAAAGAGCCAACGCCAACTACATAGGCGAAGTAGAGGGTTCAACAACAGGGTGTGAAAAGAAGATACCACACATGTCGGTCTTTGATAGACTTGGTCCGAATAAAACAGTCTTTGATAGACTTGGTCCGAATAAAACAGTCGTTGATAGGCTTGGTCCAAATAAAAGGTTTGATCGGAAAAAGTTGAGTGTTCCACATATGTTGACACACGCCAAGAGAAACCTCAAGTCATCAAACTCTAAGAAAGTTCAAAGTCTGATCCCATCTCGAATGACTCGCCGCGAAGACTTGATAGTGTCCTGTGGTGAAACTCTCAAAGTCAAGTTACAAACCATGGTACTCACGAAGACCAAATACGGAGATGAAGAGAGTGTAGGGTCGTCATGCCATATCACTTCTTGTGAAGAAGATGTTGAAGAAGACGCCGAAGATGCGCCTATTGAGTGGGAGGAGGGTGTCAAGGCCACTGTTGATGAGTTAAAATAGGTAAACTTGGGCAACATCGATGACCCAAGACCGATTTACATAAGTGCATTTCTCGGAGCTGATGAAGAACGGAGTTACATTGAGTTGTTGCACAAGTTCAAGGATGTGTTTGCTTGGTCATACAAAGAAATGCCAGGCTTGGACCCAAATGTGGCGGTACATAACTTATCGGTAAAGAAAGATGTTCATCCTGTCAAGCAAGCTCAAAGAAGGTTTCGACCTGACTTAGTCCCATTGCTTGAAGCCGAAGTTAACAAGCTCATTGAAGCCGGGTTCATCAGAGAAGTCAAATACCCAACTTGGATTTCTAGCATCGTGCCGGTAAGAAAGAAGAATGGACAAATCAGGGTTTGCGTCGACTTTAGAGACTTGAACGAAGCATGCCCTAAAGATGACTTTCCTCTACCGATCGCTGAACTAATGATTGATGCTACCATGGGACACGAAGCCTTGTCTTTCATGGACGGATCTTCTGGATACAACCAAATTCGTATGGCTCCAAGGGATGAAGAATTGACTGCTTTCCGTACTCCAAAGGGTATATATTGCTACAAGGTGATGCCGTTTGGATTGAAGAACGCCGGTGCTACCTATCAAAGGGCAATGCAAAATATCTTCGACGACATGTTGCACAAGAATGTTGAGTGTTATGTGGATGATCTTGTCGTAAAGTCGAGGGAAAGGAAAGATCATATAAGTGACTTACAAAAAGTCTTTGAGCGACTGCGAAAGTATCAATTAAGGATGAATCCTATGAAGTGTGCATTTGGCGTAACATCGGGAAAGTTCCTTGGTTTCATTGTTCGTAGGCGAGGCATTGAAATCGAGCAAGCCAAGATTGATGCAATAGTTAAGATGCCAGAGCCACGAAATATTCATGAACTCAAAAGTCTACAAGGAAAATTGGCGTATCTCCGAAGGTTCATCTCGAATTTAGCCGGTCGTTGCCAACCTTTCAGTCATTTGATGAAGAAAGATGTTCCATTTAGATGGGATGAATCTTGTCACAATGCTTTCGAACGAATCAAATCATATCTGATGAAACCTCCCGTTTTAGCCGCTCCTGTGCCGGGACGTCCCTTGATCCTATATATTGCTGCCCAAGAAAGATCTGTGGGGGCATTACTCGCCCAAGAAAATGACAAAGGGAAGGAAAATGCACTTTATTACCTGAGTCGAACAATGACGCCGAATGAGTTGAAGTACACTCCTATTGAGAAGCTTTGCCTAGCCCTTGTGTTCTCAATTCAAAAATTGAAGCATTACTTTCAAGCTCATACTATTCGTCTTGTATCCAGAGCAAACCCTTTGAAGTATGTCATGACGAAGCCAGTGTTATCTGATAGACTTGCAAGATGGTACCTCCAGCTGCAACAGTTTGAAATTGCATATATCCCTCAAAAGGCTGTGAAAGGACAAGTATTGGCAGATTTTCTAGCTGACCACCCTATTCCTGCTGAGTGGGAGTTAATAGACGACTTGCCCGATGAAGATGCACTCATGGTTGAAGTTACTCCTCCATGGGAAATGTACTTTGATGGTGCCGCACATAGAAATGGAGCCGGCGCCGGCGTTATCTTTCTCACGCCTAATGGAGAGGTCTTGCCGTATTCCTTCACATTAACTCAAAATTGCTCAAACAATGTTGCGGAATATCAAGCTTTGATACTCGGGCTAGAAATGGCAATTGAGCTGAGGCAACCTCATCTAAAAGTGTATGGCGATTCCAAGTTGGTCGTCAATCAATTGTATGGCGAATTTGAGGTTAAGAAGCCAGAGCTCCTACCATATGTTGAGTATGCAAGAAGATTGATCAAAAATCTTGGTGACGTTACAGTAGAGCATGTGCCGAGGAAAGATAACGGGCAAGCTGATGCTTTAGCTAAACTTGCTTCTATGTTGGTTACATCAGAAGAGAAGACGTCCGTACCCGTGTGCCACAAATGGGTACTCCCGCCTATTCTAGAAGATAACGGTAAGCAAGGTAATAACAATGAAAGTCATGCTGTGGAGGTATACGAAATTGAAGTTGAAGATTGGCGACAATCATTCGTGGACTACTTAAAGCACGGAAAATTGCCCGATGACGTACGTCAAAAGATCGACATTAGGCGTCGTGCAGCTCGCTTCATATTCTATAAAGACACACTCTATAGGCGCTCGTTTGATGGGGTTTTCTTACGCTGCCTAGGAAAAGAAGAAGCTATGCAAGCTATGGAAGAAGCACATTCCGGAATTTGTGGAGCTCATCAGTCTGGTCCAAAGTTACATTTTCGCATCAAAAGAATGGGCTACTACTGGCCTACCATGGTTTTAGATTGCATGAAGTATGCACGAAGATGTCAAGCTTGTCAATTCTATGCAAACTTCATCCATCAGCCGCCTGAACCATTACATCCGATTGTAGCTTCTTGGCCTTTTGATTCGTGGGGTTTGGACGCTGTCGGTCCTATGACAAAGTCTTCTGGCGGGCACTTGTACATTTTGGCTGCAACCGACTACTTCTCAAAATGGGCCGAAGCTGTGCCTCTCAAAGAAGTCAAAAAGGAGATTGTTGCCAACTTCATTCGTACCAATATCATTTACCGCTACGGAGTTCCTCGATGCATCGTCACTGATAATGGAAAGCCGTTTTGCAATAGTTTGATAGACAAGTTGTGTGAAAAGTTTGGATTCAAGCAAAGAAACTCTTCCATGTATTATGCTGCTTCTAATGGCCTCGCCGAAGCATTCAACAAAACTCTCTGCAACTTGCTAAAGAAAGTGGTGGCGAAGTCAAAGAAAGATTGGCATGAAAGAATTGGAGAAGCACTGTGGGCATATAGAACTACACACAGAACGCCAACTCAAGCAACCCCGTATGCATTGGTCTACGGAGTAGAAGCAGTTCTCCCTCTTGAGCAACAAATCCCTTCTTTAAGGATAGCTCTGCAAGAAGGACTCACCGAAGAAGAGAATGCTCGTTTGCGCTTGCAAGAACTAGATGCTCTTGATGAGAAAAGACTAGAAGCGCAACAGGAACTTGAGTGCTATCAAGCTCGTATATCCAAGTCTTTTAACAAAAAGGTCCGCCTACGCTCCTTTCAAGTTGGAGATTTGGTTCTTGCAGTGAGAAGGCCCATCATTATCACTCATCGAACCGGAAACAAGTTCACTTCAAAGTGGGATGGTCCTTATGTCATCACAGAGGTATACACGAATGGCGCATATAAGTTGGTTGCCGAAGATGGATTAAGAATTGGTCCTATCAATGGAAAATTCTTGAAACAATACTACCCTTAATGACTGAAGATGCTCCATGACGCACGAGCTTAAACTGCATGTTACTCCTGGCCCGCATGAGTATAAACTGTGGATGGCAACCACCAATGGTAAATTATGTGGTTAAAATGATAACTTACTCCACTAAAGGTGTTTTATGTGGTTAAAATTTAAATACCCCACTTTGTTCAAAGTGGTTAAACAATGAATACTCCTGGCCCGCATGAGTATAAACTGTGTACGGCACCCCCCCTTAAATCAATCTTGATTTCTTTGAACTACGTTATGACTTGATCCTTTTTATTGAGGTACGTAGGCAGCTTAGAATTTTTCTAAGTTCAGTCATGAAATCTGCTTAAGTTGGTTTTGTTGCGTTATGTTACAATACTCATGAGAAAGAAACATGATGCCAAATGCAAATGAAAAACTCAAAATGAGTAGGTGAAGGACGTGCTTGTTAAGAAAGTATCAAAACTGACTGATGATCATGTGGATACGGCCTTATTGCTTGGTGGAATTTTGACTCGTCCTTCTGTTCAGCCGGACCAATCCGATAACAAACATCATGAAGCAGCGAGTTATACAGGCTGAGGAGACAGAATGGAGTAGTTGAGCATTGGATTTATGTTTCTTGCCAGCTGCTTGAATGGGAAGCATTTGATCCCAAGCGCCGTCGTTGGATGACTTTACCGAATTTGAATCCTAATCAATGCTTTGTCTTTGGAGATAAGGAATCTTTGGCGATTGGAACTGAACTTCTTCTTTTCGGTAGAGAACTCGTGTCTTACGCTATCTATCGTTACAGTTTGTTGACAAACACGTGGACCACTGGAATGAGTATGAATGCGCCTAGATGTTTGTTTGGTTCTGCAAGCCTCGGGGAAATCGCAATATTGGCTGGTAGTTGTGATTCAAATGGAAATATTCTTGATTCTGCGGAGTTATATAATTATGAGTTTGGTCATATTCTTTTGCAAGTTATGTTGCGCTGGGTGTTACATGGACAACAAATTTTACGTGATTGGTGGAAAGAACGAAGACGGGCCGTTGACATGCAGGGAATTTTTTTTGATGAAACTCGAAACAGTTGGACACTTATACCCGACATGTTAAAAGATGATCATGTTCAGTCGTCCCATTCGCCACCTCTTGTTGCAGTGGTGAATAACGAGCTTTACTCGATCGAATCCTCTACTAATCAGTTGAAAGTTTATTTGAAGAAAAGCAATACGTGGAAGCCGTTGGGTCCAATTCTGGTGAGAACCGACTGCAATAGGGGTTGGGGGGTCGCATTCAAGTCTCTGGGAAACGAGCTTTTGGTCATAGGAGCGTCGTCTGTTTCTTGGGTTGGTAACTGCATGGCGATATACACATGTTGCCCGGATTGGGAGTCTGGTGAATTGCAGTGTAGGCTTGCACCGAACAAGGACATCTTCTGTCCGCTCCCAATATCCCGAAAAAAAAAAATGAGGTAAATAAAGGTAAATCTTTTATTAAATCTCGGAGTTTGATGACGCTACAAATCCAAAGCAAAACAGAATAAAGCAAAAAAAAAAAAAAAGAGGAAATCTCTCTCAAACAAAAGGCCTCACATCCCCCAACTCCAGTTGTGCAGTCTCCAAGTTCAATCTCATAACATTCAATTCGTCCTTCTCCGCGTCAGTAAGTGAAGGAGTGCTTTTAAGGACGGATATCTTCTCTTCCAAACTAGAGATCTTACTGTCGACACCTCGAAGAAACTCTTGTTGGCTCTTTAAAGATGACGTCAAGCTTGCTTTCTCCAACTTTAAGTCTTTCAATCTTCTTTTAACACTTTGAAGTTCATCTTTTGTGGACTTAACTTGTGAGGATCCCTTCTCCTTGTCAGATTTGGCGTCGGATATGTGGTCCTCTATTTCCGAAATTTGTTGAAGAAGTGATGAGTTTTCCAATATTGTGGAGTTTCGCACATCATAAGCAGCAGCTTGATCAAAAACTTTGCTCACTAAGGCCTCTAAGGGAGCAACTTTTTCTTTCCCAACCAACTTCATTCTTTCAAAGACAATGCGGAATTCATCTTTAAAAGAAGAAATTTGGTTAATTGGTGCACGAACAATCCTCTCACTAACATCGGCCCATAGAGAGTTGAGATACCTCTTGTCATGAATCTCTAATAGACTTTCACCCTTGAAAACAGAGACAACAATATGGGGAGAACTTTCCCCACCATTCTTTGAGTCTCTTGGCTTCAAATGCACTTTGTCATCTTTTGAAGGTTTAGTACCAGCACATGATATTGACCCTTCACTTCTTTGAGGATGTTGCTCATCACCCTTCAAAGCAGAAATCCTCTCTTTGCCCACCTACAAGGAATGTGTCGAAAGTTAGAAACATATACATATATTTATGTATGTATGGAAATAAAGAGCAAAGTTGACCAATACCTGTACAGCCAAGTCCAAAGTCGCGGATGGGGTGCTCGAAGGACAGCGAGGAGAATTGATTTCTCTAGGTTGCGAGATACTTGAACCTTTCTTAACCCTCTTCCAGTTGCGATCGCCGTTTTCGCTGCTGCCGCTCTCTTTGACAATGCTCTTTCTTTTCGCTAATTCCTCTATCGCAATGTGTGGTGCGTCTTGTGAGCTCTTCCCAAGAGGAGCAATTTGGTTGTCACGAATTTGTGCGACTTTGTCATCTCCACCGAGTATCAAGTGCTTTTGAGGCGAAAGTAAAGAGTCGATATTGTCTTCAAGATAGCTCATATGGGTTTTGATTATCCATGACTTATAACTATCTGAAAAGTGCCTTCTTGCGTTAGGAGGAGCATTGGGAATCCAAACCTTTGAATATGTCCTTTGTGCAAGACTTAACCTCCAAAAACGAAGTCCTTCATCCAAAGAAGCTTTGCGGTAGTCATTTTTGAGTACGCCAGGGACATCTTGATAATATCCAAATTGTCGGCCAAATCGATGTGGACTATAGGGCTCAACATCAAAAGTTTCACCTTGCCTCAGAGTCAGATAGCACGATCGAAGGTTGATAAAATAGTCATGCTCTGCTTCGCTAAGAGTACTGCAATCCACAAGTGTGACGTTATTGACGTTCAGAAGAAGATTGCATGCCCAAGTGGTGTAGTCTCCTTTGTGAATTCTCTTACGAGCTTCTTTTGGATCAAAAGGCCTTGCTCCATTTTCTCCAGAAAATATCGTCATTGTGGGTTTTTGCGACTCTTGGTGGATAGAAAATTGAGTCTTGAAGTACAACGCCACCCACCCGTAGACAAAATGGATCGGAAAAGGAAGGTACCCTTGATACGGTTGAGTAGACTTTGATATTGAGTTCAACCCTTTGTAAATCGATGCTAGCACCGGAATGGCAAGACATACTCTTTGACCGCTGGCTATAAGACTCGCCATCTTGAAAGTACTTGGACGGATAAAGCCAACATCCTTTATAGGGAGAACAAAGATGCACAACCAACAAGCTAAGTGCGCGGCCAAAAACGTCTCTTCCTTCCAACAACCTTTGATACCGAGTTGTGAAAACATGATCTCTTCTTGCGATGACCACCGACTGTATGGTTCGAGCTTTCCGGAAGGGTTATGTGTCGCTTGAGGTCGACGCACACTTTTTCTCTCCTTCCGTGATGGGGGATATTTGTATTTGACTTCTTTCTTCGACCAAAAGTTGACCCACTCTTTGACTGGCACTCGAGGATCGTCATCACCAACATGTGCTCGGATTAAGTGAAACGCATGGAACAAAGCTATGCATGACCTCGGCAAGTGAAGGTTTTCTTTTTCTTTGCCGAAAATTTCTCTATCGCTCGGTATGACTTCATCATATAAGGATCCAAATATGGGCAGGCCGACAAGGTGTTTCAAGTCCCATAGGGAAACTGAGAGCTCTCCAAGTGAAGTGACAAGGGTGTTTGTAGACGGTGACCACGCTTCGCACAAGGCTTTTATGATTTCTAAATTGCACTCATATGTGAACAAGGATGCATAGATTGGCTCGTACGTGTTGGTGGAAGTAAGTGTAGGCTTGCACCGAACAAGAACATCTTCTGTCCACTCCCAATATCCCGGACAGTAATGAAACTCGCCGGAAAAGTGAAGAAAGGCATCGTCCCACATGGCATCTCCTTTGGCAACGCGTCGCCCCAAAGTATCGAAAGGAAGATCATTGTTTGGTATTCGGTGTAGAGGAGACCGGAGCACAAACGACGGCAGAGATCGATTGGAGGACTTGGGAAACTCTTCAGTCCAGTCTTTGGGTTTAATGGTGTTAATCAAAGTGGGCCATCGGTTTGTGTGAATTCCGGCGAGAGGGGTGCCGACGTCTAATATTGTGTCCCGTTGGTTTTCATCATCGGTGATGGTTAGAGTCTCGACTCTCTTTGAATTATAGGCATGACTGAATTTCACCATTGCGCGTGGACTGTCGACGCAAAGAGGCAAACAAAAGAGTTAGAGAAAGCAGAAAAAAAAAAAAAACAAGAAAAGGGCATCAAAAAAGGGGGAATAAGAAAAGAGGGTAAAAAGTAGTAATACCAAAAAGTTGTGTTCCCTTTTCGCAATTGTCTTAAGAGCAATTAGCCAACTCTTTTTTCTTTTAATCCAACTGCTGCGTTACCTGCAAAACACAGAGAAGAAAAAGCAAAAGTGAGCAACAGAAAAACAAAAGAGGAGACCTGCTGCGGCTAGAAGAAGAAAAAGGAGAAAAGAAGAGAAAAAAAAAATAATAAATAAATAAAGGCGCCCCAGTTTTTTCTCCGACCTTGACCGCCGACCTTGCCCGTCGGAATTCCGTCAACACTCTTTCCTTCGTCGCTGGATGAAACGGAGCTTGGAGAGGAAGAAAAAAAAAACGAGAAGAGTTGCGGGGTGTAGGGAAAGCCGTGGGTTTGACGCTATATATAAGTTCTTCAAGAGGAGTCTCAGTTCGAGTAGAATTTCAGCGAATTCGGATGATCGGATTGTGTTCGAATTAGGAATTTGATTTCCTAGTTTATAAGGAAATTGAATTCGTTCGATTTTCGGATGTTCTTGAAATTTCAAAATTCGTTAATCAATTCGTGCATAATTAGGAGTGTTGGTCTTGTGGAAATTCGAATGGGAGGTGTTTGAATTGCAAAAGGAATGAAAAAAAATAGCTGCAAAGAGTTGTTTTCTGGTGCAAATTGCCGTGACATGTGAAGAAGAGGAAAGAGAAGGAATTTTTTTTGTTTCTTCTTTTTTTTTGTTGTTGTATAAGACATGCTCACGGTTCCTATATAGCAAAAAAAAAAAAACAAGAAGAAACAATGACACACTACCTACATGTGAATATGTGTGTGATGGGAGTGGAAAAAGCAACAAGAAAAAGAAGAAATGTCATCGTGGGAGGCCTAATTTGTATTTGATACACAAAATTGCACTTTGGTCCTTCTAAGCAATTGCCATGGAAGCCCTTCAAAGTTTTGATTCTTAAGTGAAGTGCACAATCTTATATCAATTTCATTGATGGCACAAACAAAAAATATATGTTGCGACATATTCACTTCAAGACGCATTTTTACAATGCTATTCGTGACAAGTCGCAAGGGGGCATTTGTAGACAAATTAATTTTGTCTACTCCAATTAAATATTGACAAGTGTCAAATTGATTATTATAAATTAAATTAATTATTTCTATTTTTAATTTGGAATTTTACTAAATTAAATTCCATTTATTAATAGGTTAATTAATTGATTTATAATATAAAGACGGAGAATTGTTGGCCGATCAAATAAAGCCATGTGGAAATACGATGTGTTCTAAGAATTTCTTGATAAAGCGCAGCCCAGTGCACGAAAGCATCCCCGCAATGCAAGGATCCGGGAAAGAAGTCCACCACAAGCTAAATTAAATCCATGCCTATATTAAAAAAATAAAACCGACCAATCACAAGCGAGGAGGCTCGGTTTTACAACTATAAATAGACGAGCTCTTGAAGAACAAAAAACAACAACAATTGAAGCTTCAAGAATCCAGAGCAAGGAAGTTCAACAAATCCTCTCCAACAAGCTCAACAATCTTCAAGGCGTTCTTCGTTAAGAACCCCTTTCAATCCGCTATCAAGCCTCAAGTTCATCTAAAAACCGTTTTTGAAGATTGCACTTCTGCCGAGGAAGATCAAACTTCAACAAATTCAACAAATCCAAATCAAGTTCATATCGTTCTTCAACAATCTTCAAGGTGTTCTTCGTTAAGAACTCCTTTCAATCCGAGATCAAGTCACAAGACCCTCGGAAAACGGTTTTTGAAGATCAAAATCCATATTGGAAAGATCAAAATTCACAAATCCAAAGAATTGAGGAAGAAGATCATATCATCCTTCATCAATCTTCAAATCAAATCACCATTTAATCCGAGATCAAGTCCAAAGACCCTCGAATTAACGTTTTCTCCAAGTTCAAATCATCTGAATGAAGATCAAATTGAAGATTTCCACCACAGATTTCAATATTGTTCTTGTAGAATCGAATCAGAGGATTAGATAGAGATTGAACCGCAGTTGTACTTCAAATATACTCAAAAAATTATTTTGTGATCTTTTTCTTGTCTTTTATTCTCAGAGATAGCAAGAATTTGTCGTTACAGTTGCACCTAGAAGTTCTAAATTAGTTTTTTACTCTTGAAATATCAGATAGTAGAAAGTTAAATGGTAGTAGGAAAAAAAAAAGACAAGATTTTTGGCATCCTACATGTACGGTCAAAATGTATCGGACACGTTATGAGAGTCTCTCCAACAAATAATATGACGTAGTTATGTAATAAAAAAATAATTCCAATGTTATATATACATGTTGGCTTGTACCCAGCCCAATGTGGTTGTGTGCTAGGATACCGCTAAGGCGTTGATGTGTTTAAAATAGAAAAGATACAAGGCACATTTTGCAACATTTTCTTAAAATATCTCATAATTTAAATAATCAATCAAACACCCCTTTATAATCATTTAATTTCTTTAGGAGCTATATATTGTCAATTACATATGTAAACTAGATTTATGTGACAGCAAATTAAAGCCTATAACATCTTAACTCACTTGAAATATCTATTTAGACACTTAAGTGTGTCTAAAATTATAAATAATATAGCAAGTAATTCAACTATGAAGAAATAACTCAGGATGATTCTTGATTATAGCAAACACTTTTGGATGGTTTTCATATAATTCGTAGCTATGTATGAAGAGATCCTTTTAATCTTTCTACATTTTGCTTGATGATAATTAATAATCAATAACTGATTTCTGTAGTGAAAATCACAAAACACGCTAAAATTCTAAAATCCAAACATAATCCGATAAGTTGTTGTTTTCCTTATTTTTTGATCCGTTTTCCCCTATACATGCAACTTCATTTCTTGAATTTACTTTTCACAAATAGATTTTGATTACGTTGTAACATATTCATTTTAAGTATTTGTTGTTGTTTATTAGATTTCTAGTCATATATGAATGCGCACCTATAAAACAAAGCGAGGGTCACATGAATTGCTATTTTAGTTACGCAATGATAATAGTCGTCTGGTTGCGTGTTCCCAAACAAGTAATTTAATAAAGCGATATTGTGAACTTGTGAAGCATGAAGAGTTTATTTCTGATGATTGTGAAGCACGAATTTTGTTTTTTAGCATAATAATTTGGAACGGATCATGTATCGCATGCGCTACGTACATCCAAGGAAATTTAGCAATATGATAACAATCATGACCACTTTTGCTGATGTAGTTACTCCATTTCTCATCTTCACGAGGAGACCAGAAACCATTTTTCACTGTCTTCTGGGTGCAATGAGTATGGTGATGCGCCATTGTAATCAAATTAATTTGTTATATATTTTTTCGGAGAACTCTATTGATTTTCAACTCATCGTTTTGCATAGAATCTAATAAGAATACAGTGAAAGATATGAGAAACAAATAGAAAAATAGAGTAATATAAAAGTAGAGCAAATTATAACTGCTATTGAAATTTTAGTTGAAAAGCTGCAATGGCCCATTAATGACAACAAAGGCGATATTATCTAGTAAAAAATTTGTAATTTACCAGACGAATATTCGCCCACCAGTCAATTATGTATAAACTTTAGAGGTCTTACTATTATGTTTCTGACATCAATACTTTTGTCAAGGTAGAAATGAGTTTCTTAGTTGCACCTAGAAGTTGTAAATTAGTTTTTTACTCTTGAAATATCAGATAGTAGAAAGTTAAATGGTAGTAGGAAAAAAAAAAGACAAGATTTTTGGCATCCTACATGTACGGTCAAAATGTATCGGACACGTTATGAGAGTCTCTCCAACAAATAATATGACGTAGTTATGTAATAAAAAAATAATTCCAATGTTATATATACATGTTGGCTTGTACCCAGCCCAATGTGGTTGTGTGCTAGGATACCGCTAAGGCGTTGATGTCTTTAAAATACAAAAGATACAAGGCACATTTTGCAACATTTTCTTAAAATATCTCATAATTTAAATAATCAATCAAACACCCCTTTATAATCATTTAATTTCTTTAGGAGCTATATATTGTCAATTACATATGTAAACTAGATTTATGTGACAGCAAATTAAAGCCTATAACATCTTAACTCACTTGAAATATCTATTTAGACACTTAAGTGTGTCTAAAATTATAAATAATATAGCAAGTAATTCAACTATGAAGAAATAACTCAGGATGATTCTTGATTATAGCAAACACTTTTGGATGGTTTTCATATAATTCGTAGCTATGTATGAAGAGATCCTTTTAATCTTTCTACATTTTGCTTGATGATAATTAATAATTAATAACTGATTTCTGTAGTGAAAATCACAAAACACGCTAAAATTCTAAAATCCAAACATAATCCGATAAGTTGTTGTTTTCCTTATTTTTTGATCCGTTTTCCCCTATACATGCAACTTCATTTCTTGAATTTACTTTTCACAAATAGATTTTGATTACGTTGTAACATATTCATTTTAAGTATTTGTTGTTGTTTATTAGATTTCTAGTCATATATGAATGTGCACCTATAAAACAAAGCGAGGGTCACATGAATTGCTATTTTAGTTACGCAATGATAATAGTCGTCTGGTTGCGTGTTCCCAAACAAGTAATTTAATAAAGCGATATTGTGAACTTGTGAAGCATGAAGAGTTTATTTCTGATGATTGTGAAGCACGGATTTTGTTTTTTAGCATAATAATTTGGAACGGATCATGTATCGCATGCGCTACGTACATCCAAGGAAATTTAGCAATATGATAACAATCATGACCACTTTTGCTGATGTAGTTACTCAATTTCTCATCTTCACGAGGAGACCAGAAACCCTTTTTCACTGTCTTCTGGGTGCAATAAGTATGGTGATGCGCCATTGTAATCAAATTAATTTGTTATATATTTTTTCGGAGAACTCTATTGATTTTCAACTCATCGTTTTGCATAGAATCTAATAAGAATACAGTGAAAGATATGAGAAACAAATAGAAAAATAGAGTAATATAAAAGTAGAGCAAATTATAACTGCTATTAAAATTTTAGTTGAAAAGCTGCAATGGCCCATTAATGACAACAAAGGCGATATTATCTAGTAAAAAATTTGTAATTTACCAGACGAATATTCGCCCACCAGTCAATTATGTATAAACTTTAGAGGTCTTACTATTATGTTTCTGACATCAATACTTTTGTCAAGGTAGAAATGAGTTTCTTAGTTGCACCTAGAAGTTGTAAATTAGTTTTTTACTCTTGAAATATCAGATAGTAGAAAGTTAAATGGTAGTAGGAAAAAAAAAAGACAAGATTTTTGGCATCCTACATGTACGGTCAAAATGTATCGGACACGTTATGAGAGTCTCTCCAACAAATAATATGACGTAGTTATGTAATAAAAAAATAATTCCAATGTTATATATACATGTTGGCTTGTACCCAGCCCAATGTGGTTGTGTGCTAGGATACCGCTAAGGCGTTGATGTGTTTAAAATAGAAAAGATACAAGGCACATTTTGCAACATTTTCTTAAAATATCTCATAATTTAAATAATCAATCAAACACCCCTTTATAATCATTTAATTTCTTTAGGAGCTATATATTGTCAATTACATATGTAAACTAGATTTATGTGACAGCAAATTAAAGCCTATAACATCTTAACTCACTTGAAATATCTATTTAGACACTTAAGTGTGTCTAAAATTATAAATAATATAGCAAGTAATTCAACTATGAAGAAATAACTCAGGATGATTCTTGATTATAGCAAACACTTTTGGATGGTTTTCATATAATTCGTAGCTATGTATGAAGAGATCCTTTTAATCTTTCTACATTTTGCTTGATGATAATTAATAATCAATAACTGATTTCTGTAGTGAAAATCACAAAACACGCTAAAATTCTAAAATCCAAACATAATCCGATAAGTTGTTGTTTTCCTTATTTTTTGATCCGTTTTCCCCTATACATGCAACTTCATTTCTTGAATTTACTTTTCACAAATAGATTTTGATTACGTTGTAACATATTCATTTTAAGTATTTGTTGTTGTTTATTAGATTTCTAGTCATATATGAATGCGCACCTATAAAACAAAGCGAGGGTCACATGAATTGCTATTTTAGTTACGCAATGATAATAGTCGTCTGGTTGCGTGTTCCCAAACAAGTAATTTAATAAAGCGATATTGTGAACTTGTGAAGCATGAAGAGTTTATTTCTGATGATTGTGAAGCACGAATTTTGTTTTTTAGCATAATAATTTGGAACGGATCATGTATCGCATGCGCTACGTACATCCAAGGAAATTTAGCAATATGATAACAATCATGACCACTTTTGCTGATGTAGTTACTCCATTTCTCATCTTCACGAGGAGACCAGAAACCATTTTTCACTGTCTTCTGGGTGCAATGAGTATGGTGATGCGCCATTGTAATCAAATTAATTTGTTATATATTTTTTCGGAGAACTCTATTGATTTTCAACTCATCGTTTTGCATAGAATCTAATAAGAATACAGTGAAAGATATGAGAAACAAATAGAAAAATAGAGTAATATAAAAGTAGAGCAAATTATAACTGCTATTGAAATTTTAGTTGAAAAGCTGCAATGGCCCATTAATGACAACAAAGGCGATATTATCTAGTAAAAAATTTGTAATTTACCAGACGAATATTCGCCCACCAGTCAATTATGTATAAACTTTAGAGGTCTTACTATTATGTTTCTGACATCAATACTTTTGTCAAGGTAGAAATGAGTTTCTTAGTTGCACCTAGAAGTTGTAAATTAGTTTTTTACTCTTGAAATATCAGATAGTAGAAAGTTAAATGGTAGTAGGAAAAAAAAAAGACAAGATTTTTGGCATCCTACATGTACGGTCAAAATGTATCGGACACGTTATGAGAGTCTCTCCAACAAATAATATGACGTAGTTATGTAATAAAAAAATAATTCCAATGTTATATATACATGTTGGCTTGTACCCAGCCCAATGTGGTTGTGTGCTAGGATACCGCTAAGGCGTTGATGTCTTTAAAATACAAAAGATACAAGGCACATTTTGCAACATTTTCTTAAAATATCTCATAATTTAAATAATCAATCAAACACCCCTTTATAATCATTTAATTTCTTTAGGAGCTATATATTGTCAATTACATATGTAAACTAGATTTATGTGACAGCAAATTAAAGCCTATAACATCTTAACTCACTTGAAATATCTATTTAGACACTTAAGTGTGTCTAAAATTATAAATAATATAGCAAGTAATTCAACTATGAAGAAATAACTCAGGATGATTCTTGATTATAGCAAACACTTTTGGATGGTTTTCATATAATTCGTAGCTATGTATGAAGAGATCCTTTTAATCTTTCTACATTTTGCTTGATGATAATTAATAATTAATAACTGATTTCTGTAGTGAAAATCACAAAACACGCTAAAATTCTAAAATCCAAACATAATCCGATAAGTTGTTGTTTTCCTTATTTTTTGATCCGTTTTCCCCTATACATGCAACTTCATTTCTTGAATTTACTTTTCACAAATAGATTTTGATTACGTTGTAACATATTCATTTTAAGTATTTGTTGTTGTTTATTAGATTTCTAGTCATATATGAATGTGCACCTATAAAACAAAGCGAGGGTCACATGAATTGCTATTTTAGTTACGCAATGATAATAGTCGTCTGGTTGCGTGTTCCCAAACAAGTAATTTAATAAAGCGATATTGTGAACTTGTGAAGCATGAAGAGTTTATTTCTGATGATTGTGAAGCACGGATTTTGTTTTTTAGCATAATAATTTGGAACGGATCATGTATCGCATGCGCTACGTACATCCAAGGAAATTTAGCAATATGATAACAATCATGACCACTTTTGCTGATGTAGTTACTCAATTTCTCATCTTCACGAGGAGACCAGAAACCCTTTTTCACTGTCTTCTGGGTGCAATAAGTATGGTGATGCGCCATTGTAATCAAATTAATTTGTTATATATTTTTTCGGAGAACTCTATTGATTTTCAACTCATCGTTTTGCATAGAATCTAATAAGAATACAGTGAAAGATATGAGAAACAAATAGAAAAATAGAGTAATATAAAAGTAGAGCAAATTATAACTGCTATTAAAATTTTAGTTGAAAAGCTGCAATGGCCCATTAATGACAACAAAGGCGATATTATCTAGTAAAAAATTTGTAATTTACCAGACGAATATTCGCCCACCAGTCAATTATGTATAAACTTTAGAGGTCTTACTATTATGTTTCTGACATCAATACTTTTGTCAAGGTAGAAATGAGTTTCTTAGTTGCACCTAGAAGTTGTAAATTAGTTTTTTACTCTTGAAATATCAGATAGTAGAAAGTTAAATGGTAGTAGGAAAAAAAAAAGACAAGATTTTTGGCATCCTACATGTACGGTCAAAATGTATCGGACACGTTATGAGAGTCTCTCCAACAAATAATATGACGTAGTTATGTAATAAAAAAATAATTCCAATGTTATATATACATGTTGGCTTGTACCCAGCCCAATGTGGTTGTGTGCTAGGATACCGCTAAGGCGTTGATGTCTTTAAAATACAAAAGATACAAGGCACATTTTGCAACATTTTCTTAAAATATCTCATAATTTAAATAATCAATCAAACACCCCTTTATAATCATTTAATTTCTTTAGGAGCTATATATTGTCAATTACATATGTAAACTAGATTTATGTGACAGCAAATTAAAGCCTATAACATCTTAACTCACTTGAAATATCTATTTAGACACTTAAGTGTGTCTAAAATTATAAATAATATAGCAAGTAATTCAACTATGAAGAAATAACTCAGGATGATTCTTGATTATAGCAAACACTTTTGGATGGTTTTCATATAATTCGTAGCTATGTATGAAGAGATCCTTTTAATCTTTCTACATTTTGCTTGATGATAATTAATAATTAATAACTGATTTCTGTAGTGAAAATCACAAAACACGCTAAAATTCTAAAATCCAAACATAATCCGATAAGTTGTTGTTTTCCTTATTTTTTGATCCGTTTTCCCCTATACATGCAACTTCATTTCTTGAATTTACTTTTCACAAATAGATTTTGATTACGTTGTAACATATTCATTTTAAGTATTTGTTGTTGTTTATTAGATTTCTAGTCATATATGAATGCGCACCTATAAAACAAAGCGAGGGTCACATGAATTGCTATTTTAGTTACGCAATGATAATAGTCGTCTGGTTGCGTGTTCCCAAACAAGTAATTTAATAAAGCGATATTGTGAACTTGTGAAGCATGAAGAGTTTATTTCTGATGATTGTGAAGCACGGATTTTGTTTTTTAGCATAATAATTTGGAACGGATCATGTATCGCATGCGCTACGTACGTCCAAGGAAATTTAGCAATATGATAACAATCATGACCACTTTTGCTGATGTAGTTACTCAATTTCTCATCTTCACGAGGAGACCAGAAACCCTTTTTCACTGTCTTCTGGGTGCAATAAGTATGGTGATGCGCCATTGTAATCAAATTAATTTGTTATATATTTTTTCGGAGAACCCTATTGATTTTCAACTCATCGTTTTGCATAGAATCTAATAAGAATACAGTGAAAGATATGAGAAACAAATAGAAAAATAGAGTAATATAAAAGTAGAGCAAATTATAACTGCTATTGAAATTTTAGTTGAAAAGCTGCAATGGCCCATTAATGACAACAAAGGCGATATTATCTAGTAAAAAATTTGTAATTTACCAGACGAATATTCGCCCACCAGTCAATTATGTATAAACTTTAGAGGTCTTACTATTATGTTTCTGACATCAATACTTTTGTCAAGGTAGAAATGAGTTTCTTAGTTGCACCTAGAAGTTGTAAATTAGTTTTTTACTCTTGAAATATCAGATAGTAGAAAGTTAAATGGTAGTAGGAAAAAAAAAAGACAAGATTTTTGGCATCCTACATGTACGGTCAAAATGTATCGGACACGTTATGAGAGTCTCTCCAACAAATAATATGACGTAGTTATGTAATAAAAAAATAATTCCAATGTTATATATACATGTTGGCTTGTACCCAGCCCAATGTGGTTGTGTGCTAGGATACCGCTAAGGCGTTGATGTCTTTAAAATACAAAAGATACAAGGCACATTTTGCAACATTTTCTTAAAATATCTCATAATTTAAATAATCAATCAAACACCCCTTTATAATCATTTAATTTCTTTAGGAGCTATATATTGTCAATTACATATGTAAACTAGATTTATGTGACAGCAAATTAAAGCCTATAACATCTTAACTCACTTGAAATATCTATTTAGACACTTAAGTGTGTCTAAAATTATAAATAATATAGCAAGTAATTCAACTATGAAGAAATAACTCAGGATGATTCTTGATTATAGCAAACACTTTTGGATGGTTTTCATATAATTCGTAGCTATGTATGAAGAGATCCTTTTAATCTTTCTACATTTTGCTTGATGATAATTAATAATTAATAACTGATTTCTGTAGTGAAAATCACAAAACACGCTAAAATTCTAAAATCCAAACATAATCCGATAAGTTGTTGTTTTCCTTATTTTTTGATCCGTTTTCCCCTATACATGCAACTTCATTTCTTGAATTTACTTTTCACAAATAGATTTTGATTACGTTGTAACATATTCATTTTAAGTATTTGTTGTTGTTTATTAGATTTCTAGTCATATATGAATGCGCACCTATAAAACAAAGCGAGGGTCACATGAATTGCTATTTTAGTTACGCAATGATAATAGTCGTCTGGTTGCGTGTTCCCAAACAAGTAATTTAATAAAGCGATATTGTGAACTTGTGAAGCATGAAGAGTTTATTTCTGATGATTGTGAAGCACGGATTTTGTTTTTTAGCATAATAATTTGGAACGGATCATGTATCGCATGCGCTACGTACGTCCAAGGAAATTTAGCAATATGATAACAATCATGACCACTTTTGCTGATGTAGTTACTCAATTTCTCATCTTCACGAGGAGACCAGAAACCCTTTTTCACTGTCTTCTGGGTGCAATAAGTATGGTGATGCGCCATTGTAATCAAATTAATTTGTTATATATTTTTTCGGAGAACCCTATTGATTTTCAACTCATCGTTTTGCATAGAATCTAATAAGAATACAGTGAAAGATATGAGAAACAAATAGAAAAATAGAGTAATATAAAAGTAGAGCAAATTATAACTGCTATTGAAATTTTAGTTGAAAAGCTGCAATGGCCCATTAATGACAACAAAGGCGATATTATCTAGTAAAAAATTTGTAATTTACCAGACGAATATTCGCCCACCAGTCAATTATGTATAAACTTTAGAGGTCTTACTATTATGTTTCTGACATCAATACTTTTGTCAAGGTAGAAATGAGTTTCTTAGTTGCACCTAGAAGTTGTAAATTAGTTTTTTACTCTTGAAATATCAGATAGTAGAAAGTTAAATGGTAGTAGGAAAAAAAAAAGACAAGATTTTTGGCATCCTACATGTACGGTCAAAATGTATCGGACACGTTATGAGAGTCTCTCCAACAAATAATATGACGTAGTTATGTAATAAAAAAATAATTCCAATGTTATATATACATGTTGGCTTGTACCCAGCCCAATGTGGTTGTGTGCTAGGATACCGCTAAGGCGTTGATGTCTTTAAAATACAAAAGATACAAGGCACATTTTGCAACATTTTCTTAAAATATCTCATAATTTAAATAATCAATCAAACACCCCTTTATAATCATTTAATTTCTTTAGGAGCTATATATTGTCAATTACATATGTAAACTAGATTTATGTGACAGCAAATTAAAGCCTATAACATCTTAACTCACTTGAAATATCTATTTAGACACTTAAGTGTGTCTAAAATTATAAATAATATAGCAAGTAATTCAACTATGAAGAAATAACTCAGGATGATTCTTGATTATAGCAAACACTTTTGGATGGTTTTCATATAATTCGTAGCTATGTATGAAGAGATCCTTTTAATCTTTCTACATTTTGCTTGATGATAATTAATAATTAATAACTGATTTCTGTAGTGAAAATCACAAAACACGCTAAAATTCTAAAATCCAAACATAATCCGATAAGTTGTTGTTTTCCTTATTTTTTGATCCGTTTTCCCCTATACATGCAACTTCATTTCTTGAATTTACTTTTCACAAATAGATTTTGATTACGTTGTAACATATTCATTTTAAGTATTTGTTGTTGTTTATTAGATTTCTAGTCATATATGAATGCGCACCTATAAAACAAAGCGAGGGTCACATGAATTGCTATTTTAGTTACGCAATGATAATAGTCGTCTGGTTGCGTGTTCCCAAACAAGTAATTTAATAAAGCGATATTGTGAACTTGTGAAGCATGAAGAGTTTATTTCTGATGATTGTGAAGCACGGATTTTGTTTTTTAGCATAATAATTTGGAACGGATCATGTATCGCATGCGCTACGTACGTCCAAGGAAATTTAGCAATATGATAACAATCATGACCACTTTTGCTGATGTAGTTACTCAATTTCTCATCTTCACGAGGAGACCAGAAACCCTTTTTCACTGTCTTCTGGGTGCAATAAGTATGGTGATGCGCCATTGTAATCAAATTAATTTGTTATATATTTTTTCGGAGAACCCTATTGATTTTCAACTCATCGTTTTGCATAGAATCTAATAAGAATACAGTGAAAGATATGAGAAACAAATAGAAAAATAGAGTAATATAAAAGTAGAGCAAATTATAACTGCTATTGAAATTTTAGTTGAAAAGCTGCAATGGCCCATTAATGACAACAAAGGCGATATTATCTAGTAAAAAATTTGTAATTTACCAGACGAATATTCGCCCACCAGTCAATTATGTATAAACTTTAGAGGTCTTACTATTATGTTTCTGACATCAATACTTTTGTCAAGGTAGAAATGAGTTTCTTAGTTGCACCTAGAAGTTGTAAATTAGTTTTTTACTCTTGAAATATCAGATAGTAGAAAGTTAAATGGTAGTAGGAAAAAAAAAAGACAAGATTTTTGGCATCCTACATGTACGGTCAAAATGTATCGGACACGTTATGAGAGTCTCTCCAACAAATAATATGACGTAGTTATGTAATAAAAAAATAATTCCAATGTTATATATACATGTTGGCTTGTACCCAGCCCAATGTGGTTGTGTGCTAGGATACCGCTAAGGCGTTGATGTCTTTAAAATACAAAAGATACAAGGCACATTTTGCAACATTTTCTTAAAATATCTCATAATTTAAATAATCAATCAAACACCCCTTTATAATCATTTAATTTCTTTAGGAGCTATATATTGTCAATTACATATGTAAACTAGATTTATGTGACAGCAAATTAAAGCCTATAACATCTTAACTCACTTGAAATATCTATTTAGACACTTAAGTGTGTCTAAAATTATAAATAATATAGCAAGTAATTCAACTATGAAGAAATAACTCAGGATGATTCTTGATTATAGCAAACACTTTTGGATGGTTTTCATATAATTCGTAGCTATGTATGAAGAGATCCTTTTAATCTTTCTACATTTTGCTTGATGATAATTAATAATTAATAACTGATTTCTGTAGTGAAAATCACAAAACACGCTAAAATTCTAAAATCCAAACATAATCCGATAAGTTGTTGTTTTCCTTATTTTTTGATCCGTTTTCCCCTATACATGCAACTTCATTTCTTGAATTTACTTTTCACAAATAGATTTTGATTACGTTGTAACATATTCATTTTAAGTATTTGTTGTTGTTTATTAGATTTCTAGTCATATATGAATGCGCACCTATAAAACAAAGCGAGGGTCACATGAATTGCTATTTTAGTTACGCAATGATAATAGTCGTCTGGTTGCGTGTTCCCAAACAAGTAATTTAATAAAGCGATATTGTGAACTTGTGAAGCATGAAGAGTTTATTTCTGATGATTGTGAAGCACGGATTTTGTTTTTTAGCATAATAATTTGGAACGGATCATGTATCGCATGCGCTACGTACATCCAAGGAAATTTAGCAATATGATAACAATCATGACCACTTTTGCTGATGTAGTTACTCAATTTCTCATCTTCACGAGGAGACCAGAAACCCTTTTTCACTGTCTTCTGGGTGCAATAAGTATGGTGATGCGCCATTGTAATCAAATTAATTTGTTATATATTTTTTCGGAGAACCCTATTGATTTTCAACTCATCGTTTTGCATAGAATCTAATAAGAATACAGTGAAAGATATGAGAAACAAATAGAAAAATAGAGTAATATAAAAGTAGAGCAAATTATAACTGCTATTGAAATTTTAGTTGAAAAGCTGCAATGGCCCATTAATGACAACAAAGGCGATATTATCTAGTAAAAAATTTGTAATTTACCAGACGAATATTCGCCCACCAGTCAATTATGTATAAACTTTAGAGGTCTTACTATTATGTTTCTGACATCAATACTTTTGTCAAGGTAGAAATGAGTTTCTTAGTTGCACCTAGAAGTTGTAAATTCGTTTTTTACTCTTGAAATATCAGATAGTAGAAAGTTAAATGGTAGTAGGAAAAAAAAAAGACAAGATTTTTGGCATCCTACATGTACGGTCAAAATGTATCGGACACGTTATGAGAGTCTCTCCAACAAATAATATGACGTAGTTATGTAATAAAAAAATAATTCCAATGTTATATATACATGTTGGCTTGTACCCAGCCCAATGTGGTTGTGTGCTAGGATACCGCTAAGGCGTTGATGTCTTTAAAATACAAAAGATACAAGGCACATTTTGCAACATTTTCTTAAAATATCTCATAATTTAAATAATCAATCAAACACCCCTTTATAATCATTTAATTTCTTTAGGAGCTATATATTGTCAATTACATATGTAAACTAGATTTATGTGACAGCAAATTAAAGCCTATAACATCTTAACTCACTTGAAATATCTATTTAGACACTTAAGTGTGTCTAAAATTATAAATAATATAGCAAGTAATTCAACTATGAAGAAATAACTCAGGATGATTCTTGATTATAGCAAACACTTTTGGATGGTTTTCATATAATTCGTAGCTATGTATGAAGAGATCCTTTTAATCTTTCTACATTTTGCTTGATGATAATTAATAATTAATAACTGATTTCTGTAGTGAAAATCACAAAACACGCTAAAATTCTAAAATCCAAACATAATCCGATAAGTTGTTGTTTTCCTTATTTTTTGATCCGTTTTCCCCTATACATGCAACTTCATTTCTTGAATTTACTTTTCACAAATAGATTTTGATTACGTTGTAACATATTCATTTTAAGTATTTGTTGTTGTTTATTAGATTTCTAGTCATATATGAATGCGCACCTATAAAACAAAGCGAGGGTCACATGAATTGCTATTTTAGTTACGCAATGATAATAGTCGTCTGGTTGCGTGTTCCCAAACAAGTAATTTAATAAAGCGATATTGTGAACTTGTGAAGCATGAAGAGTTTATTTCTGATGATTGTGAAGCACGGATTTTGTTTTTTAGCATAATAATTTGGAACGGATCATGTATCGCATGCGCTATGTACATCCAAGGAAATTTAGCAATATGATAACAATCATGACCACTTTTGCTGATGTAGTTACTCAATTTCTCATCTTCACGAGGAGACCAGAAACCCTTTTTCACTGTCTTCTGGGTGCAATAAGTATGGTGATGCGCCATTGTAATCAAATTAATTTGTTATATATTTTTTCGGAGAACTCTATTGATTTTCAACTCATCGTTTTGCATAGAATCTAATAAGAATACAGTGAAAGATATGAGAAACAAATAGAAAAATAGAGTAATATAAAAGTAGAGCAAATTATAACTGCTATTGAAATTTTAGTTGAAAAGCTGCAATGGCCCATTAATGACAACAAAGGCGATATTATCTAGTAAAAAATTTGTAATTTACCAGACGAATATTCGCCCACCAGTCAATTATGTATAAACTTTAGAGGTCTTACTATTATGTTTCTGACATCAATACTTTTGTCAAGGTAGAAATGAGTTTCTTAGTTGCACCTAGAAGTTGTAAATTAGTTTTTTACTCTTGAAATATCAGATAGTAGAAAGTTAAATGGTAGTAGGAAAAAAAAAAGACAAGATTTTTGGCATCCTACATGTACGGTCAAAATGTATCGGACACGTTATGAGAGTCTCTCCAACAAATAATATGACGTAGTTATGTAATAAAAAAATAATTCCAATGTTATATATACATGTTGGCTTGTACCCAGCCCAATGTGGTTGTGTGCTAGGATACCGCTAAGGCGTTGATGTCTTTAAAATACAAAAGATACAAGGCACATTTTGCAACATTTTCTTAAAATATCTCATAATTTAAATAATCAATCAAACACCCCTTTATAATCATTTAATTTCTTTAGGAGCTATATATTGTCAATTACATATGTAAACTAGATTTATGTGACAGCAAATTAAAGCCTATAACATCTTAACTCACTTGAAATATCTATTTAGACACTTAAGTGTGTCTAAAATTATAAATAATATAGCAAGTAATTCAACTATGAAGAAATAACTCAGGATGATTCTTGATTATAGCAAACACTTTTGGATGGTTTTCATATAATTCGTAGCTATGTATGAAGAGATCCTTTTAATCTTTCTACATTTTGCTTGATGATAATTAATAATTAATAACTGATTTCTGTAGTGAAAATCACAAAACACGCTAAAATTCTAAAATCCAAACATAATCCGATAAGTTGTTGTTTTCCTTATTTTTTGATCCGTTTTCCCCTATACATGCAACTTCATTTCTTGAATTTACTTTTCACAAATAGATTTTGATTACGTTGTAACATATTCATTTTAAGTATTTGTTGTTGTTTATTAGATTTCTAGTCATATATGAATGCGCACCTATAAAACAAAGCGAGGGTCACATGAATTGCTATTTTAGTTACGCAATGATAATAGTCGTCTGGTTGCGTGTTCCCAAACAAGTAATTTAATAAAGCGATATTGTGAACTTGTGAAGCATGAAGAGTTTATTTCTGATGATTGTGAAGCACGGATTTTGTTTTTTAGCATAATAATTTGGAACGGATCATGTATCGCATGCGCTACGTACATCCAAGGAAATTTAGCAATATGATAACAATCATGACCACTTTTGCTGATGTAGTTACTCAATTTCTCATCTTCACGAGGAGACCAGAAACCCTTTTTCACTGTCTTCTGGGTGCAATAAGTATGGTGATGCGCCATTGTAATCAAATTAATTTGTTATATATTTTTTCGGAGAACTCTATTGATTTTCAACTCATCGTTTTGCATAGAATCTAATAAGAATACAGTGAAAGATATGAGAAACAAATAGAAAAATAGAGTAATATAAAAGTAGAGCAAATTATAACTGCTATTGAAATTTTAGTTGAAAAGCTGCAATGGCCCATTAATGACAACAAAGGCGATATTATCTAGTAAAAAATTTGTAATTTACCAGACGAATATTCGCCCACCAGTCAATTATGTATAAACTTTAGAGGTCTTACTATTATGTTTCTGACATCAATACTTTTGTCAAGATAGAAATTAGTTTCTTAGTTGCACCTAGAAGTTGTAAATTAGTTTTTTACTCTTGAAATATCAGATAGTAGAAAGTTAAATGGTAGTAGGAAAAAAAAAAGACAAGATTTTTGGCATCCTACCTGTACGGTCAAAATGTATCGGACACGTTATGAGAGTCTCTCCAACAAATAATATGACGTAGTTATGTAATAAAAAAATAATTCCAATGTTATATATACATGTTGGCTTGTACCCAGCCCAATGTGGTTGTGTGCTAGGATACCGCTAAGGCGTTGATGTCTTTAAAATACAAAAGATACAAGGCACATTTTGCAACATTTTCTTAAAATATCTCATAATTTAAATAATCAATCAAACACCCCTTTATAATCATTTAATTTCTTTAGGAGCTATATATTGTCAATTACATATGTAAACTAGATTTATGTGACAGCAAATTAAAGCCTATAACATCTTAACTCACTTGAAATATCTATTTAGACACTTAAGTGTGTCTAAAATTATAAATAATATAGCAAGTAATTCAACTATGAAGAAATAACTCAGGATGATTCTTGATTATAGCAAACACTTTTGGATGGTTTTCATATAATTCGTAGCTATGTATGAAGAGATCCTTTTAATCTTTCTACATTTTGCTTGATGATAATTAATAATTAATAACTGATTTCTGTAGTGAAAATCACAAAACACGCTAAAATTCTAAAATCCAAACATAATCCGATAAGTTGTTGTTTTCCTTATTTTTTGATCCGTTTTCCCCTATACATGCAACTTCATTTCTTGAATTTACTTTTCACAAATAGATTTTGATTACGTTGTAACATATTCATTTTAAGTATTTGTTGTTGTTTATTAGATTTCTAGTCATATATGAATGCGCACCTATAAAACAAAGCGAGGGTCACATGAATTGCTATTTTAGTTACGCAATGATAATAGTCGTCTGGTTGCGTGTTCCCAAACAAGTAATTTAATAAAGCGATATTGTGAACTTGTGAAGCATGAAGAGTTTATTTCTGATGATTGTGAAGCACGGATTTTGTTTTTTAGCATAATAATTTGGAACGGATCATGTATCGCATGCGCTACGTACATCCAAGGAAATTTAGCAATATGATAACAATCATGACCACTTTTGCTGATGTAGTTACTCAATTTCTCATCTTCACGAGGAGACCAGAAACCCTTTTTCACTGTCTTCTGGGTGCAATAAGTATGGTGATGCGCCATTGTAATCAAATTAATTTGTTATATATTTTTTCGGAGAACTCTATTGATTTTCAACTCATCGTTTTGCATAGAATCTAATAAGAATACAGTGAAAGATATGAGAAACAAATAGAAAAATAGAGTAATATAAAAGTAGAGCAAATTATAACTGCTATTGAAATTTTAGTTGAAAAGCTGCAATGGCCCATTAATGACAACAAAGGCGATATTATCTAGTAAAAAATTTGTAATTTACCAGACGAATATTCGCCCACCAGTCAATTATGTATAAACTTTAGAGGTCTTACTATTATGTTTCTGACATCAATACTTTTGTCAAGATAGAAATTAGTTTCTTAGTTGCACCTAGAAGTTGTAAATTAGTTTTTTACTCTTGAAATATCAGATAGTAGAAAGTTAAATGGTAGTAGGAAAAAAAAAAGACAAGATTTTTGGCATCCTACCTGTACGGTCAAAATGTATCGGACACGTTATGAGAGTCTCTCCAACAAATAATATGACGTAGTTATGTAATAAAAAAATAATTCCAATGTTATATATACATGTTGGCTTGTACCCAGCCCAATGTGGTTGTGTGCTAGGATACCGCTAAGGCGTTGATGTCTTTAAAATACAAAAGATACAAGGCACATTTTGCAACATTTTCTTAAAATATCTCATAATTTAAATAATCAATCAAACACCCCTTTATAATCATTTAATTTCTTTAGGAGCTATATATTGTCAATTACATATGTAAACTAGATTTATGTGACAGCAAATTAAAGCCTATAACATCTTAACTCACTTGAAATATCTATTTAGACACTTAAGTGTGTCTAAAATTATAAATAATATAGCAAGTAATTCAACTATGAAGAAATAACTCAGGATGATTCTTGATTATAGCAAACACTTTTGGATGGTTTTCATATAATTCGTAGCTATGTATGAAGAGATCCTTTTAATCTTTCTACATTTTGCTTGATGATAATTAATAATTAATAACTGATTTCTGTAGTGAAAATCACAAAACACGCTAAAATTCTAAAATCCAAACATAATCCGATAAGTTGTTGTTTTCCTTATTTTTTGATCCGTTTTCCCCTATACATGCAACTTCATTTCTTGAATTTACTTTTCACAAATAGATTTTGATTACGTTGTAACATATTCATTTTAAGTATTTGTTGTTGTTTATTAGATTTCTAGTCATATATGAATGCGCACCTATAAAACAAAGCGAGGGTCACATGAATTGCTATTTTAGTTACGCAATGATAATAGTCGTTTGGTTGCGTGTTCCCAAACAAGTAATTTAATAAAGCGATATTGTGAACTTGTGAAGCATGAAGAGTTTATTTCTGATGATTGTGAAGCACGGATTTTGTTTTTTAGCATAATAATTTGGAACGGATCATGTATCGCATGCGCTACGTACATCCAAGGAAATTTAGCAATATGATAACAATCATGACCACTTTTGCTGATGTAGTTACTCAATTTCTCATCTTCACGAGGAGACCAGAAACCCTTTTTCACTGTCTTCTGGGTGCAATAAGTATGGTGATGCGCCATTGTAATCAAATTAATTTGTTATATATTTTTTCGGAGAACTCTATTGATTTTCAACTCATCGTTTTGCATAGAATCTAATAAGAATACAGTGAAAGATATGAGAAACAAATAGAAAAATAGAGTAATATAAAAGTAGAGCAAATTATAACTGCTATTGAAATTTTAGTTGAAAAGCTGCAATGGCCCATTAATGACAACAAAGGCGATATTATCTAGTAAAAAATTTGTAATTTACCAGACGAATATTCGCCCACCAGTCAATTATGTATAAACTTTAGAGGTCTTACTATTATGTTTCTGACATCAATACTTTTGTCAAGGTAGAAATGAGTTTCTTAGTTGCACCTAGAAGTTGTAAATTAGTTTTTTACTCTTGAAATATCAGATAGTAGAAAGTTAAATGGTAGTAGGAAAAAAAAAAGACAAGATTTTTGGCATCCTACATGTACGGTCAAAATGTATCGGACACGTTATGAGAGTATCTCCAACAAATAATATGACGTAGTTATGTAATAAAAAAATAATTCCAATGTTATATATACATGTTGGCTTGTACCCAGCCCAATGTGGTTGTGTGCTAGGATACCGCTAAGGCGTTGATGTCTTTAAAATACAAAAGATACAAGGCACATTTTGCAACATTTTCTTAAAATATCTCATAATTTAAATAATCAATCAAACACCCCTTTATAATCATTTAATTTCTTTAGGAGCTATATATTGTCAATTACATATGTAAACTAGATTTATGTGACAGCAAATTAAAGCCTATAACATCTTAACTCACTTGAAATATCTATTTAGACACTTAAGTGTGTCTAAAATTATAAATAATATAGCAAGTAATTCAACTATGAAGAAATAACTCAGGATGATTCTTGATTATAGCAAACACTTTTGGATGGTTTTCATATAATTCGTAGCTATGTATGAAGAGATCCTTTTAATCTTTCTACATTTTGCTTGATGATAATTAATAATTAATAACTGATTTCTGTAGTGAAAATCACAAAACACGCTAAAATTCTAAAATCCAAACATAATCCGATAAGTTGTTGTTTTCCTTATTTTTTGATCCGTTTTCCCCTATACATGCAACTTCATTTCTTGAATTTACTTTTCACAAATAGATTTTGATTACGTTGTAACATATTCATTTTAAGTATTTGTTGTTGTTTATTAGATTTCTAGTCATATATGAATGCGCACCTATAAAACAAAGCGAGGGTCACATGAATTGCTATTTTAGTTACGCAATGATAATAGTCGTTTGGTTGCGTGTTCCCAAACAAGTAATTTAATAAAGCGATATTGTGAACTTGTGAAGCATGAAGAGTTTATTTCTGATGATTGTGAAGCACGGATTTTGTTTTTTAGCATAATAATTTGGAACGGATCATGTATCGCATGCGCTACGTACATCCAAGGAAATTTAGCAATATGATAACAATCATGACCACTTTTGCTGATGTAGTTACTCAATTTCTCATCTTCACGAGGAGACCAGAAACCCTTTTTCACTGTCTTCTGGGTGCAATAAGTATGGTGATGCGCCATTGTAATCAAATTAATTTGTTATATATTTTTTCGGAGAACTCTATTGATTTTCAACTCATCGTTTTGCATAGAATCTAATAAGAATACAGTGAAAGATATGAGAAACAAATAGAAAAATAGAGTAATATAAAAGTAGAGCAAATTATAACTGCTATTGAAATTTTAGTTGAAAAGCTGCAATGGCCCATTAATGACAACAAAGGCGATATTATCTAGTAAAAAATTTGTAATTTACCAGACGAATATTCGCCCACCAGTCAATTATGTATAAACTTTAGAGGTCTTACTATTATGTTTCTGACATCAATACTTTTGTCAAGGTAGAAATGAGTTTCTTAGTTGCACCTAGAAGTTGTAAATTAGTTTTTTACTCTTGAAATATCAGATAGTAGAAAGTTAAATGGTAGTAGGAAAAAAAAAAGACAAGATTTTTGGCATCCTACATGTACGGTCAAAATGTATCGGACACGTTATGAGAGTATCTCCAACAAATAATATGACGTAGTTATGTAATAAAAAAATAATTCCAATGTTATATATACATGTTGGCTTGTACCCAGCCCAATGTGGTTGTGTGCTAGGATACCGCTAAGGCGTTGATGTCTTTAAAATACAAAAGATACAAGGCACATTTTGCAACATTTTCTTAAAATATCTCATAATTTAAATAATCAATCAAACACCCCTTTATAATCATTTAATTTCTTTAGGAGCTATATATTGTCAATTACATATGTAAACTAGATTTATGTGACAGCAAATTAAAGCCTATAACATCTTAACTCACTTGAAATATCTATTTAGACACTTAAGTGTGTCTAAAATTATAAATAATATAGCAAGTAATTCAACTATGAAGAAATAACTCAGGATGATTCTTGATTATAGCAAACACTTTTGGATGGTTTTCATATAATTCGTAGCTATGTATGAAGAGATCCTTTTAATCTTTCTACATTTTGCTTGATGATAATTAATAATTAATAACTGATTTCTGTAGTGAAAATCACAAAACACGCTAAAATTCTAAAATCCAAACATAATCCGATAAGTTGTTGTTTTCCTTATTTTTTGATCCGTTTTCCCCTATACATGCAACTTCATTTCTTGAATTTACTTTTCACAAATAGATTTTGATTACGTTGTAACATATTCATTTTAAGTATTTGTTGTTGTTTATTAGATTTCTAGTCATATATGAATGCGCACCTATAAAACAAAGCGAGGGTCACATGAATTGCTATTTTAGTTACGCAATGATAATAGTCGTCTGGTTGCGTGTTCCCAAACAAGTAATTTAATAAAGCGATATTGTGAACTTGTGAAGCATGAAGAGTTTATTTCTGATGATTGTGAAGCACGGATTTTGTTTTTTAGCATAATAATTTGGAACGGATCATGTATCGCATGCGCTACGTACATCCAAGGAAATTTAGCAATATGATAACAATCATGACCACTTTTGCTGATGTAGTTACTCAATTTCTCATCTTCACGAGGAGACCAGAAACCCTTTTTCACTGTCTTCTGGGTGCAATAAGTATGGTGATGCGCTATTGTAATCAAATTAATTTGTTATATATTTTTTCGGAGAACTCTATTGATTTTCAACTCATCGTTTTGCATAGAATCTAATAAGAATACAGTGAAAGATATGAGAAACAAATAGAAAAATAGAGTAATATAAAAGTAGAGCAAATTATAACTGCTATTGAAATTTTAGTTGAAAAGCTGCAATGGCCCATTAATGACAACAAAGGCGATATTATCTAGTAAAAAATTTGTAATTTACCAGACGAATATTCGCCCACCAGTCAATTATGTATAAACTTTAGAGGTCTTACTATTATGTTTCTGACATCAATACTTTTGTCAAGGTAGAAATGAGTTTCTTAGTTGCACCTAGAAGTTGTAAATTAGTTTTTTACTCTTGAAATATCAGATAGTAGAAAGTTAAATGGTAGTAGGAAAAAAAAAAGACAAGATTTTTGGCATCCTACATGTACGGTCAAAATGTATCGGACACGTTATGAGAGTCTCTCCAACAAATAATATGACGTAGTTATGTAATAAAAAAATAATTCCAATGTTATATATACATGTTGGCTTGTACCCAGCCCAATGTGGTTGTGTGCTAGGATACCGCTAAGGCGTTGATGTCTTTAAAATACAAAAGATACAAGGCACATTTTGCAACATTTTCTTAAAATATCTCATAATTTAAATAATCAATCAAACACCCCTTTATAATCATTTAATTTCTTTAGGAGCTATATATTGTCAATTACATATGTAAACTAGATTTATGTGACAGCAAATTAAAGCCTATAACATCTTAACTCACTTGAAATATCTATTTAGACACTTAAGTGTGTCTAAAATTATAAATAATATAGCAAGTAATTCAACTATGAAGAAATAACTCAGGATGATTCTTGATTATAGCAAACACTTTTGGATGGTTTTCATATAATTCGTAGCTATGTATGAAGAGATCCTTTTAATCTTTCTACATTTTGCTTGATGATAATTAATAATTAATAACTGATTTCTGTAGTGAAAATCACAAAACACGCTAAAATTCTAAAATCCAAACATAATCCGATAAGTTGTTTTCCTTATTTTTTGATCCGTTTTCCCCTATACATGCAACTTCATTTCTTGAATTTTCTTTTCACAAATAGATTTTGATTACGTTGTAACATATTCATTTTAAGTATTTGTTGTTGTTTATTAGATTTCTAGTCATATATGAATGCGCACCTATAAAACAAAGCGAGGGTCACATGAATTGCTATTTTAGTTACGCAATGATAATAGTCGTCTGGTTGCGTGTTCCCAAACAAGTAATTTAATAAAGCGATATTGTGAACTGGTGAAGCATGAAGAGTTTATTTCTGATGATTGTGAAGCACGGATTTTGTTTTTTAGCATAATAATTTGGAACGGATCATGTAACGCATGCGCTACGTACATCCAAGGAAATTTAGCAATATGATAACAATCATGACCACTTTTGCTGATGTAGTTACTCAATTTCTCATCTTCACAAGGAGACCAGAAACCATTTTTCACTGTCTTCAGGGTGCAATAAGTATGGTGATGCGCCATTGTAATCAAATTAATTTGTTATATATTTTTTCGGAGAACTCTATTGATTTTCAACTCATCGTTTTGCATAGAATCTAATAAGAATACAGTGAAAGATATGAGAAACAAATAGAAAAATAGAGTAATATAAAAGTAGAGCAAATTATAACTGCTATTGAAATTTTAGTTGAAAAGCTGCAATGGCCCATTAATGACAACAAAGGCGATATTATCTAGTAAAAAATTTGTAATTTACCAGACGAATATTCGCCCACCAGTCAATTATGTATAAACTTTAGAGGTCTTACTATTATGTTTCTGACATCAATACTTTTGTCAAGGTAGAAATGAGTTTCTTAGTTGCACCTAGAAGTTGTAAATTAGTTTTTTACTCTTGAAATATCAGATAGTAGAAAGTTAAATGGTAGTAGGAAAAAAAAAAGACAAGATTTTTGGCATCCTACATGTACGGTCAAAATGTATCGGACACGTTATGAGAGTCTCTCCAACAAATAATATGACGTAGTTATGTAATAAAAAAATAATTCCAATGTTATATATACATGTTGGCTTGTACCCAGCCCAATGTGGTTGTGTGCTAGGATACCGCTAAGGCGTTGATGTCTTTAAAATACAAAAGATACAAGGCACATTTTGCAACATTTTCTTAAAATATCTCATAATTTAAATAATCAATCAAACACCCCTTTATAATCATTTAATTTCTTTAGGAGCTATATATTGTCAATTACATATGTAAACTAGATTTATGTGACAGCAAATTAAAGCCTATAACATCTTAACTCACTTGAAATATCTATTTAGACACTTAAGTGTGTCTAAAATTATAAATAATATAGCAAGTAATTCAACTATGAAGAAATAACTCAGGATGATTCTTGATTATAGCAAACACTTTTGGATGGTTTTCATATAATTCGTAGCTATGTATGAAGAGATCCTTTTAATCTTTCTACATTTTGCTTGATGATAATTAATAATTAATAACTGATTTCTGTAGTGAAAATCACAAAACACGCTAAAATTCTAAAATCCAAACATAATCCGATAAGTTGTTGTTTTTCTTATTTTTTGATCCGTTTTCCCCTATACATGCAACTTCATTTCTTGAATTTACTTTTCACAAATAGATTTTGATTACGTTGTAACATATTCATTTTAAGTATTTGTTGTTGTTTATTAGATTTCTAGTCATATATGAATGCGCACCTATAAAACAAAGCGAGGGTCACATGAATTGCTATTTTAGTTACGCAATGATAATAGTCGTCTGGTTGCGTGTTCCCAAACAAGTAATTTAATAAAGCGATATTGTGAACTTGTGAAGCATGAAGAGTTTATTTCTGATGATTGTGAAGCACGGATTTTGTTTTTTAGCATAATAATTTGGAACGGATCATGTATCGCATGCGCTACGTACATCCAAGGAAATTTAGCAATATGATAACAATCATGACCACTTTTGCTGATGTAGTTACTCAATTTCTCATCTTCACGAGGAGACCAGAAACCATTTTTCACTGTCTTCTGGGTGCAATAAGTATGGTGATGCGCCATTGTAATCAAATTAATTTGTTATATATTTTTTCGGAGAACTCTATTGATTTTCAACTCATCGTTTTGCATAGAATCTAATAAGAATACAGTGAAAGATATGAGAAACAAATAGAAAAATAGAGTAATATAAAAGTAGAGCAAATTATAACTGCTATTGAAATTTTAGTTGAAAAGCTGCAATGGCCCATTAATGACAACAAAGGCGATATTATCTAGTAAAAAATTTGTAATTTACCAGACGAATATTCGCCCACCAGTCAATTATGTATAAACTTTAGAGGTCTTACTATTATGTTTCTGACATCAATACTTTTGTCAAGGTAGAAATGAGTTTCTTAGTTGCACCTAGAAGTTGTAAATTAGTTTTTTACTCTTGAAATATCAGATAGTAGAAAGTTAAATGGTAGTAGGAAAAAAAAAAGACAAGATTTTTGGCATCCTACATGTACGGTCAAAATGTATCGGACACGTTATGAGAGTCTCTCCAACAAATAATATGACGTAGTTATGTAATAAAAAAATAATTCCAATGTTATATATACATGTTGGCTTGTACCCAGCCCAATGTGGTTGTGTGCTAGGATACCGCTAAGGCGTTGATGTCTTTAAAATACAAAAGATACAAGGCACATTTTGCAACATTTTCTTAAAATATCTCATAATTTAAATAATCAATCAAACACCCCTTTATAATCATTTAATTTCTTTAGGAGCTATATATTGTCAATTACATATGTAAACTAGATTTATGTGACAGCAAATTAAAGCCTATAACATCTTAACTCACTTGAAATATCTATTTAGACACTTAAGTGTGTCTAAAATTATAAATAATATAGCAAGTAATTCAACTATGAAGAAATAACTCAGGATGATTCTTGATTATAGCAAACACTTTTGGATGGTTTTCATATAATTCGTAGCTATGTATGAAGAGATCCTTTTAATCTTTCTACATTTTGCTTGATGATAATTAATAATTAATAACTGATTTCTGTAGTGAAAATCACAAAACACGCTAAAATTCTAAAATCCAAACATAATCCGATAAGTTGTTGTTTTTCTTATTTTTTGATCCGTTTTCCCCTATACATGCAACTTCATTTCTTGAATTTACTTTTCACAAATAGATTTTGATTACGTTGTAACATATTCATTTTAAGTATTTGTTGTTGTTTATTAGATTTCTAGTCATATATGAATGCGCACCTATAAAACAAAGCGAGGGTCACATGAATTGCTATTTTAGTTACGCAATGATAATAGTCGTCTGGTTGCGTGTTCCCAAACAAGTAATTTAATAAAGCGATATTGTGAACTTGTGAAGCATGAAGAGTTTATTTCTGATGATTGTGAAGCACGGATTTTGTTTTTTAGCATAATAATTTGGAACGGATCATGTATCGCATGCGCTACGTACATCCAAGGAAATTTAGCAATATGATAACAATCATGACCACTTTTGCTGATGTAGTTACTCAATTTCTCATCTTCACGAGGAGACCAGAAACCATTTTTCACTGTCTTCTGGGTGCAATAAGTATGGTGATGCGCCATTGTAATCAAATTAATTTGTTATATATTTTTTCGGAGAACTCTATTGATTTTCAACTCATCGTTTTGCATAGAATCTAATAAGAATACAGTGAAAGATATGAGAAACAAATAGAAAAATAGAGTAATATAAAAGTAGAGCAAATTATAACTGCTATTGAAATTTTAGTTGAAAAGCTGCAATGGCCCATTAATGACAACAAAGGCGATATTATCTAGTAAAAAATTTGTAATTTACCAGACGAATATTCGCCCACCAGTCAATTATGTATAAACTTTAGAGGTCTTACTATTATGTTTCTGACATCAATACTTTTGTCAAGGTAGAAATGAGTTTCTTAGTTGCACCTAGAAGTTGTAAATTAGTTTTTTACTCTTGAAATATCAGATAGTAGAAAGTTAAATGGTAGTAGGAAAAAAAAAAGACAAGATTTTTGGCATCCTACATGTACGGTCAAAATGTATCGGACACGTTATGAGAGTCTCTCCAACAAATAATATGACGTAGTTATGTAATAAAAAAATAATTCCAATGTTATATATACATGTTGGCTTGTACCCAGCCCAATGTGGTTGTGTGCTAGGATACCGCTAAGGCGTTGATGTCTTTAAAATACAAAAGATACAAGGCACATTTTGCAACATTTTCTTAAAATATCTCATAATTTAAATAATCAATCAAACACCCCTTTATAATCATTTAATTTCTTTAGGAGCTATATATTGTCAATTACATATGTAAACTAGATTTATGTGACAGCAAATTAAAGCCTATAACATCTTAACTCACTTGAAATATCTATTTAGACACTTAAGTGTGTCTAAAATTATAAATAATATAGCAAGTAATTCAACTATGAAGAAATAACTCAGGATGATTCTTGATTATAGCAAACACTTTTGGATGGTTTTCATATAATTCGTAGCTATGTATGAAGAGATCCTTTTAATCTTTCTACATTTTGCTTGATGATAATTAATAATTAATAACTGATTTCTGTAGTGAAAATCACAAAACACGCTAAAATTCTAAAATCCAAACATAATCCGATAAGTTGTTGTTTTTCTTATTTTTTGATCCGTTTTCCCCTATACATGCAACTTCATTTCTTGAATTTACTTTTCACAAATAGATTTTGATTACGTTGTAACATATTCATTTTAAGTATTTGTTGTTGTTTATTAGATTTCTAGTCATATATGAATGCGCACCTATAAAACAAAGCGAGGGTCACATGAATTGCTATTTTAGTTACGCAATGATAATAGTCGTCTGGTTGCGTGTTCCCAAACAAGTAATTTAATAAAGCGATATTGTGAACTTGTGAAGCATGAAGAGTTTATTTCTGATGATTGTGAAGCACGGATTTTGTTTTTTAGCATAATAATTTGGAACGGATCATGTATCGCATGCGCTACGTACATCCAAGGAAATTTAGCAATATGATAACAATCATGACCACTTTTGCTGATGTAGTTACTCAATTTCTCATCTTCACGAGGAGACCAGAAACCATTTTTCACTGTCTTCTGGGTGCAATAAGTATGGTGATGCGCCATTGTAATCAAATTAATTTGTTATATATTTTTTCGGAGAACTCTATTGATTTTCAACTCATCGTTTTGCATAGAATCTAATAAGAATACAGTGAAAGATATGAGAAACAAATAGAAAAATAGAGTAATATAAAAGTAGAGCAAATTATAACTGCTATTGAAATTTTAGTTGAAAAGCTGCAATGGCCCATTAATGACAACAAAGGCGATATTATCTAGTAAAAAATTTGTAATTTACCAGACGAATATTCGCCCACCAGTCAATTATGTATAAACTTTAGAGGTCTTACTATTATGTTTCTGACATCAATACTTTTGTCAAGGTAGAAATGAGTTTCTTAGTTGCACCTAGAAGTTGTAAATTAGTTTTTTACTCTTGAAATATCAGATAGTAGAAAGTTAAATGGTAGTAGGAAAAAAAAAAGACAAGATTTTTGGCATCCTACATGTACGGTCAAAATGTATCGGACACGTTATGAGAGTCTCTCCAACAAATAATATGACGTAGTTATGTAATAAAAAAATAATTCCAATGTTATATATACATGTTGGCTTGTACCCAGCCCAATGTGGTTGTGTGCTAGGATACCGCTAAGGCGTTGATGTCTTTAAAATACAAAAGATACAAGGCACATTTTGCAACATTTTCTTAAAATATCTCATAATTTAAATAATCAATCAAACACCCCTTTATAATCATTTAATTTCTTTAGGAGCTATATATTGTCAATTACATATGTAAACTAGATTTATGTGACAGCAAATTAAAGCCTATAACATCTTAACTCACTTGAAATATCTATTTAGACACTTAAGTGTGTCTAAAATTATAAATAATATAGCAAGTAATTCAACTATGAAGAAATAACTCAGGATGATTCTTGATTATAGCAAACACTTTTGGATGGTTTTCATATAATTCGTAGCTATGTATGAAGAGATCCTTTTAATCTTTCTACATTTTGCTTGATGATAATTAATAATTAATAACTGATTTCTGTAGTGAAAATCACAAAACACGCTAAAATTCTAAAATCCAAACATAATCCGATAAGTTGTTGTTTTTCTTATTTTTTGATCCGTTTTCCCCTATACATGCAACTTCATTTCTTGAATTTACTTTTCACAAATAGATTTTGATTACGTTGTAACATATTCATTTTAAGTATTTGTTGTTGTTTATTAGATTTCTAGTCATATATGAATGCGCACCTATAAAACAAAGCGAGGGTCACATGAATTGCTATTTTAGTTACGCAATGATAATAGTCGTCTGGTTGCGTGTTCCCAAACAAGTAATTTAATAAAACGATATTGTGAACTTGTGAAGCATGAAGAGTTTATTTCTGATGATTGTGAAGCACGGATTTTGTTTTTTAGCATAATAATTTGGAACGGATCATGTATCGCATGCGCTACGTACATCCAAGGAAATTTAGCAATATGATAACAATCATGACCACTTTTGCTGATGTAGTTACTCAATTTCTCATCTTCACGAGGAGACCAGAAACCATTTTTCACTGTCTTCTGGGTGCAATAAGTATGGTGATGCGCCATTGTAATCAAATTAATTTGTTATATATTTTTTCGGAGAACTCTATTGATTTTCAACTCATCGTTTTGCATAGAATCTAATAAGAATACAGTGAAAGATATGAGAAACAAATAGAAAAATAGAGTAATATAAAAGTAGAGCAAATTATAACTGCTATTGAAATTTTAGTTGAAAAGCTGCAATGGCCCATTAATGACAACAAAGGCGATATTATCTAGTAAAAAATTTGTAATTTACCAGACGAATATTCGCCCACCAGTCAATTATGTATAAACTTTAGAGGTCTTACTATTATGTTTCTGACATCAATACTTTTGTCAAGGTAGAAATGAGTTTCTTAGTTGCACCTAGAAGTTGTAAATTAGTTTTTTACTCTTGAAATATCAGATAGTAGAAAGTTAAATGGTAGTAGGAAAAAAAAAAGACAAGATTTTTGGCATCCTACATGTACGGTCAAAATGTATCGGACACGTTATGAGAGTCTCTCCAACAAATAATATGACGTAGTTATGTAATAAAAAAATAATTCCAATGTTATATATACATGTTGGCTTGTACCCAGCCCAATGTGGTTGTGTGCTAGGATACCGCTAAGGCGTTGATGTCTTTAAAATACAAAAGATACAAGGCACATTTTGCAACATTTTCTTAAAATATCTCATAATTTAAATAATCAATCAAACACCCCTTTATAATCATTTAATTTCTTTAGGAGCTATATATTGTCAATTACATATGTAAACTAGATTTATGTGACAGCAAATTAAAGCCTATAACATCTTAACTCACTTGAAATATCTATTTAGACACTTAAGTGTGTCTAAAATTATAAATAATATAGCAAGTAATTCAACTATGAAGAAATAACTCAGGATGATTCTTGATTATAGCAAACACTTTTGGATGGTTTTCATATAATTCGTAGCTATGTATGAAGAGATCCTTTTAATCTTTCTACATTTTGCTTGATGATAATTAATAATTAATAACTGATTTCTGTAGTGAAAATCACAAAACACGCTAAAATTCTAAAATCCAAACATAATCCGATAAGTTGTTGTTTTTCTTATTTTTTGATCCGTTTTCCCCTATACATGCAACTTCATTTCTTGAATTTACTTTTCACAAATAGATTTTGATTACGTTGTAACATATTCATTTTAAGTATTTGTTGTTGTTTATTAGATTTCTAGTCATATATGAATGCGCACCTATAAAACAAAGCGAGGGTCACATGAATTGCTATTTTAGTTACGCAATGATAATAGTCGTCTGGTTGCGTGTTCCCAAACAAGTAATTTAATAAAGCGATATTGTGAACTTGTGAAGCATGAAGAGTTTATTTCTGATGATTGTGAAGCACGGATTTTGTTTTTTAGCATAATAATTTGGAACGGATCATGTATCGCATGCGCTACGTACATCCAAGGAAATTTAGCAATATGATAACAATCATGACCACTTTTGCTGATGTAGTTACTCAATTTCTCATCTTCACGAGGAGACCAGAAACCATTTTTCACTGTCTTCTGGGTGCAATAAGTATGGTGATGCGCCATTGTAATCAAATTAATTTGTTATATATTTTTTCGGAGAACTCTATTGATTTTCAACTCATCGTTTTGCATAGAATCTAATAAGAATACAGTGAAAGATATGAGAAACAAATAGAAAAATAGAGTAATATAAAAGTAGAGCAAATTATAACTGCTATTGAAATTTTAGTTGAAAAGCTGCAATGGCCCATTAATGACAACAAAGGCGATATTATCTAGTAAAAAATTTGTAATTTACCAGACGAATATTCGCCCACCAGTCAATTATGTATAAACTTTAGAGGTCTTACTATTATGTTTCTGACATCAATACTTTTGTCAAGGTAGAAATGAGTTTCTTAGTTGCACCTAGAAGTTGTAAATTAGTTTTTTACTCTTGAAATATCAGATAGTAGAAAGTTAAATGGTAGTAGGAAAAAAAAAAGACAAGATTTTTGGCATCCTACATGTACGGTCAAAATGTATCGGACACGTTATGAGAGTCTCTCCAACAAATAATATGACGTAGTTATGTAATAAAAAAATAATTCCAATGTTATATATACATGTTGGCTTGTACCCAGCCCAATGTGGTTGTGTGCTAGGATACCGCTAAGGCGTTGATGTCTTTAAAATACAAAAGATACAAGGCACATTTTGCAACATTTTCTTAAAATATCTCATAATTTAAATAATCAATCAAACACCCCTTTATAATCATTTAATTTCTTTAGGAGCTATATATTGTCAATTACATATGTAAACTAGATTTATGTGACAGCAAATTAAAGCCTATAACATCTTAACTCACTTGAAATATCTATTTAGACACTTAAGTGTGTCTAAAATTATAAATAATATAGCAAGTAATTCAACTATGAAGAAATAACTCAGGATGATTCTTGATTATAGCAAACACTTTTGGATGGTTTTCATATAATTCGTAGCTATGTATGAAGAGATCCTTTTAATCTTTCTACATTTTGCTTGATGATAATTAATAATTAATAACTGATTTCTGTAGTGAAAATCACAAAACACGCTAAAATTCTAAAATCCAAACATAATCCGATAAGTTGTTGTTTTTCTTATTTTTTGATCCGTTTTCCCCTATACATGCAACTTCATTTCTTGAATTTACTTTTCACAAATAGATTTTGATTACGTTGTAACATATTCATTTTAAGTATTTGTTGTTGTTTATTAGATTTCTAGTCATATATGAATGCGCACCTATAAAACAAAGCGAGGGTCACATGAATTGCTATTTTAGTTACGCAATGATAATAGTCGTCTGGTTGCGTGTTCCCAAACAAGTAATTTAATAAAACGATATTGTGAACTTGTGAAGCATGAAGAGTTTATTTCTGATGATTGTGAAGCACGGATTTTGTTTTTTAGCATAATAATTTGGAACGGATCATGTATCGCATGCGCTACGTACATCCAAGGAAATTTAGCAATATGATAACAATCATGACCACTTTTGCTGATGTAGTTACTCAATTTCTCATCTTCACGAGGAGACCAGAAACCATTTTTCACTGTCTTCTGGGTGCAATAAGTATGGTGATGCGCCATTGTAATCAAATTAATTTGTTATATATTTTTTCGGAGAACTCTATTGATTTTCAACACATCGTTTTGCATAGAATCTAATAAGAATACAGTGAAAGATATGAGAAACAAATAGAAAAATAGAGTAATATAAAAGTAGAGCAAATTATAACTGCTATTGAAATTTTAGTTGAAAAGCTGCAATGGCCCATTAATGACAACAAAGGCGATATTATCTAGTAAAAAATTTGTAATTTACCAGACGAATATTCGCCCACCAGTCAATTATGTATAAACTTTAGAGGTCTTACTATTATGTTTCTGACATCAATACTTTTGTCAAGGTAGAAATGAGTTTCTTAGTTGCACCTAGAAGTTGTAAATTAGTTTTTTACTCTTGAAATATCAGATAGTAGAAAGTTAAATGGTAGTAGGAAAAAAAAAAGACAAGATTTTTGGCATCCTACATGTACGGTCAAAATGTATCGGACACGTTATGAGAGTCTCTCCAACAAATAATATGACGTAGTTATGTAATAAAAAAATAATTCCAATGTTATATATACATGTTGGCTTGTACCCAGCCCAATGTGGTTGTGTGCTAGGATACCGCTAAGGCGTTGATGTCTTTAAAATACAAAAGATACAAGGCACATTTTGCAACATTTTCTTAAAATATCTCATAATTTAAATAATCAATCAAACACCCCTTTATAATCATTTAATTTCTTTAGGAGCTATATATTGTCAATTACATATGTAAACTAGATTTATGTGACAGCAAATTAAAGCCTATAACATCTTAACTCACTTGAAATATCTATTTAGACACTTAAGTGTGTCTAAAATTATAAATAATATAGCAAGTAATTCAACTATGAAGAAATAACTCAGGATGATTCTTGATTATAGCAAACACTTTTGGATGGTTTTCATATAATTCGTAGCTATGTATGAAGAGATCCTTTTAATCTTTCTACATTTTGCTTGATGATAATTAATAATTAATAACTGATTTCTGTAGTGAAAATCACAAAACACGCTAAAATTCTAAAATCCAAACATAATCCGATAAGTTGTTGTTTTTCTTATTTTTTGATCCGTTTTCCCCTATACATGCAACTTCATTTCTTGAATTTACTTTTCACAAATAGATTTTGATTACGTTGTAACATATTCATTTTAAGTATTTGTTGTTGTTTATTAGATTTCTAGTCATATATGAATGCGCACCTATAAAACAAAGCGAGGGTCACATGAATTGCTATTTTAGTTACGCAATGATAATAGTCGTCTGGTTGCGTGTTCCCAAACAAGTAATTTAATAAAACGATATTGTGAACTTGTGAAGCATGAAGAGTTTATTTCTGATGATTGTGAAGCACGGATTTTGTTTTTTAGCATAATAATTTGGAACGGATCATGTATCGCATGCGCTACGTACATCCAAGGAAATTTAGCAATATGATAACAATCATGACCACTTTTGCTGATGTAGTTACTCAATTTCTCATCTTCACGAGGAGACCAGAAACCATTTTTCACTGTCTTCTGGGTGCAATAAGTATGGTGATGCGCCATTGTAATCAAATTAATTTGTTATATATTTTTTCGGAGAACTCTATTGATTTTCAACTCATCGTTTTGCATAGAATCTAATAAGAATACAGTGAAAGATATGAGAAACAAATAGAAAAATAGAGTAATATAAAAGTAGAGCAAATTATAACTGCTATTGAAATTTTAGTTGAAAAGCTGCAATGGCCCATTAATGACAACAAAGGCGATATTATCTAGTAAAAAATTTGTAATTTACCAGACGAATATTCGCCCACCAGTCAATTATGTATAAACTTTAGAGGTCTTACTATTATGTTTCTGACATCAATACTTTTGTCAAGGTAGAAATGAGTTTCTTAGTTGCACCTAGAAGTTGTAAATTAGTTTTTTACTCTTGAAATATCAGATAGTAGAAAGTTAAATGGTAGTAGGAAAAAAAAAAGACAAGATTTTTGGCATCCTACATGTACGGTCAAAATGTATCGGACACGTTATGAGAGTCTCTCCAACAAATAATATGACGTAGTTATGTAATAAAAAAATAATTCCAATGTTATATATACATGTTGGCTTGTACCCAGCCCAATGTGGTTGTGTGCTAGGATACCGCTAAGGCGTTGATGTCTTTAAAATACAAAAGATACAAGGCACATTTTGCAACATTTTCTTAAAATATCTCATAATTTAAATAATCAATCAAACACCCCTTTATAATCATTTAATTTCTTTAGGAGCTATATATTGTCAATTACATATGTAAACTAGATTTATGTGACAGCAAATTAAAGCCTATAACATCTTAACTCACTTGAAATATCTATTTAGACACTTAAGTGTGTCTAAAATTATAAATAATATAGCAAGTAATTCAACTATGAAGAAATAACTCAGGATGATTCTTGATTATAGCAAACACTTTTGGATGGTTTTCATATAATTCGTAGCTATGTATGAAGAGATCCTTTTAATCTTTCTACATTTTGCTTGATGATAATTAATAATTAATAACTGATTTCTGTAGTGAAAATCACAAAACACGCTAAAATTCTAAAATCCAAACATAATCCGATAAGTTGTTGTTTTTCTTATTTTTTGATCCGTTTTCCCCTATACATGCAACTTCATTTCTTGAATTTACTTTTCACAAATAGATTTTGATTACGTTGTAACATATTCATTTTAAGTATTTGTTGTTGTTTATTAGATTTCTAGTCATATATGAATGCGCACCTATAAAACAAAGCGAGGGTCACATGAATTGCTATTTTAGTTACGCAATGATAATAGTCGTCTGGTTGCGTGTTCCCAAACAAGTAATTTAATAAAACGATATTGTGAACTTGTGAAGCATGAAGAGTTTATTTCTGATGATTGTGAAGCACGGATTTTGTTTTTTAGCATAATAATTTGGAACGGATCATGTATCGCATGCGCTACGTACATCCAAGGAAATTTAGCAATATGATAACAATCATGACCACTTTTGCTGATGTAGTTACTCAATTTCTCATCTTCACGAGGAGACCAGAAACCATTTTTCACTGTCTTCTGGGTGCAATAAGTATGGTGATGCGCCATTGTAATCAAATTAATTTGTTATATATTTTTTCGGAGAACTCTATTGATTTTCAACACATCGTTTTGCATAGAATCTAATAAGAATACAGTGAAAGATATGAGAAACAAATAGAAAAATAGAGTAATATAAAAGTAGAGCAAATTATAACTGCTATTGAAATTTTAGTTGAAAAGCTGCAATGGCCCATTAATGACAACAAAGGCGATATTATCTAGTAAAAAATTTGTAATTTACCAGACGAATATTCGCCCACCAGTCAATTATGTATAAACTTTAGAGGTCTTACTATTATGTTTCTGACATCAATACTTTTGTCAAGGTAGAAATGAGTTTCTTAGTTGCACCTAGAAGTTGTAAATTAGTTTTTTACTCTTGAAATATCAGATAGTAGAAAGTTAAATGGTAGTAGGAAAAAAAAAAGACAAGATTTTTGGCATCCTACATGTACGGTCAAAATGTATCGGACACGTTATGAGAGTCTCTCCAACAAATAATATGACGTAGTTATGTAATAAAAAAATAATTCCAATGTTATATATACATGTTGGCTTGTACCCAGCCCAATGTGGTTGTGTGCTAGGATACCGCTAAGGCGTTGATGTCTTTAAAATACAAAAGATACAAGGCACATTTTGCAACATTTTCTTAAAATATCTCATAATTTAAATAATCAATCAAACACCCCTTTATAATCATTTAATTTCTTTAGGAGCTATATATTGTCAATTACATATGTAAACTAGATTTATGTGACAGCAAATTAAAGCCTATAACATCTTAACTCACTTGAAATATCTATTTAGACACTTAAGTGTGTCTAAAATTATAAATAATATAGCAAGTAATTCAACTATGAAGAAATAACTCAGGATGATTCTTGATTATAGCAAACACTTTTGGATGGTTTTCATATAATTCGTAGCTATGTATGAAGAGATCCTTTTAATCTTTCTACATTTTGCTTGATGATAATTAATAATTAATAACTGATTTCTGTAGTGAAAATCACAAAACACGCTAAAATTCTAAAATCCAAACATAATCCGATAAGTTGTTGTTTTTCTTATTTTTTGATCCGTTTTCCCCTATACATGCAACTTCATTTCTTGAATTTACTTTTCACAAATAGATTTTGATTACGTTGTAACATATTCATTTTAAGTATTTGTTGTTGTTTATTAGATTTCTAGTCATATATGAATGCGCACCTATAAAACAAAGCGAGGGTCACATGAATTGCTATTTTAGTTACGCAATGATAATAGTCGTCTGGTTGCGTGTTCCCAAACAAGTAATTTAATAAAACGATATTGTGAACTTGTGAAGCATGAAGAGTTTATTTCTGATGATTGTGAAGCACGGATTTTGTTTTTTAGCATAATAATTTGGAACGGATCATGTATCGCATGCGCTACGTACATCCAAGGAAATTTAGCAATATGATAACAATCATGACCACTTTTGCTGATGTAGTTACTCAATTTCTCATCTTCACGAGGAGACCAGAAACCATTTTTCACTGTCTTCTGGGTGCAATAAGTATGGTGATGCGCCATTGTAATCAAATTAATTTGTTATATATTTTTTCGGAGAACTCTATTGATTTTCAACTCATCGTTTTGCATAGAATCTAATAAGAATACAGTGAAAGATATGAGAAACAAATAGAAAAATAGAGTAATATAAAAGTAGAGCAAATTATAACTGCTATTGAAATTTTAGTTGAAAAGCTGCAATGGCCCATTAATGACAACAAAGGCGATATTATCTAGTAAAAAATTTGTAATTTACCAGACGAATATTCGCCCACCAGTCAATTATGTATAAACTTTAGAGGTCTTACTATTATGTTTCTGACATCAATACTTTTGTCAAGGTAGAAATGAGTTTCTTAGTTGCACCTAGAAGTTGTAAATTAGTTTTTTACTCTTGAAATATCAGATAGTAGAAAGTTAAATGGTAGTAGGAAAAAAAAAAGACAAGATTTTTGGCATCCTACATGTACGGTCAAAATGTATCGGACACGTTATGAGAGTCTCTCCAACAAATAATATGACGTAGTTATGTAATAAAAAAATAATTCCAATGTTATATATACATGTTGGCTTGTACCCAGCCCAATGTGGTTGTGTGCTAGGATACCGCTAAGGCGTTGATGTCTTTAAAATACAAAAGATACAAGGCACATTTTGCAACATTTTCTTAAAATATCTCATAATTTAAATAATCAATCAAACACCCCTTTATAATCATTTAATTTCTTTAGGAGCTATATATTGTCAATTACATATGTAAACTAGATTTATGTGACAGCAAATTAAAGCCTATAACATCTTAACTCACTTGAAATATCTATTTAGACACTTAAGTGTGTCTAAAATTATAAATAATATAGCAAGTAATTCAACTATGAAGAAATAACTCAGGATGATTCTTGATTATAGCAAACACTTTTGGATGGTTTTCATATAATTCGTAGCTATGTATGAAGAGATCCTTTTAATCTTTCTACATTTTGCTTGATGATAATTAATAATTAATAACTGATTTCTGTAGTGAAAATCACAAAACACGCTAAAATTCTAAAATCCAAACATAATCCGATAAGTTGTTGTTTTTCTTATTTTTTGATCCGTTTTCCCCTATACATGCAACTTCATTTCTTGAATTTACTTTTCACAAATAGATTTTGATTACGTTGTAACATATTCATTTTAAGTATTTGTTGTTGTTTATTAGATTTCTAGTCATATATGAATGCGCACCTATAAAACAAAGCGAGGGTCACATGAATTGCTATTTTAGTTACGCAATGATAATAGTCGTCTGGTTGCGTGTTCCCAAACAAGTAATTTAATAAAACGATATTGTGAACTTGTGAAGCATGAAGAGTTTATTTCTGATGATTGTGAAGCACGGATTTTGTTTTTTAGCATAATAATTTGGAACGGATCATGTATCGCATGCGCTACGTACATCCAAGGAAATTTAGCAATATGATAACAATCATGACCACTTTTGCTGATGTAGTTACTCAATTTCTCATCTTCACGAGGAGACCAGAAACCATTTTTCACTGTCTTCTGGGTGCAATAAGTATGGTGATGCGCCATTGTAATCAAATTAATTTGTTATATATTTTTTCGGAGAACTCTATTGATTTTCAACTCATCGTTTTGCATAGAATCTAATAAGAATACAGTGAAAGATATGAGAAACAAATAGAAAAATAGAGTAATATAAAAGTAGAGCAAATTATAACTGCTATTGAAATTTTAGTTGAAAAGCTGCAATGGCCCATTAATGACAACAAAGGCGATATTATCTAGTAAAAAATTTGTAATTTACCAGACGAATATTCGCCCACCAGTCAATTATGTATAAACTTTAGAGGTCTTACTATTATGTTTCTGACATCAATACTTTTGTCAAGGTAGAAATGAGTTTCTTAGTTGCACCTAGAAGTTGTAAATTAGTTTTTTACTCTTGAAATATCAGATAGTAGAAAGTTAAATGGTAGTAGGAAAAAAAAAAGACAAGATTTTTGGCATCCTACATGTACGGTCAAAATGTATCGGACACGTTATGAGAGTCTCTCCAACAAATAATATGACGTAGTTATGTAATAAAAAAATAATTCCAATGTTATATATACATGTTGGCTTGTACCCAGCCCAATGTGGTTGTGTGCTAGGATACCGCTAAGGCGTTGATGTCTTTAAAATACAAAAGATACAAGGCACATTTTGCAACATTTTCTTAAAATATCTCATAATTTAAATAATCAATCAAACACCCCTTTATAATCATTTAATTTCTTTAGGAGCTATATATTGTCAATTACATATGTAAACTAGATTTATGTGACAGCAAATTAAAGCCTATAACATCTTAACTCACTTGAAATATCTATTTAGACACTTAAGTGTGTCTAAAATTATAAATAATATAGCAAGTAATTCAACTATGAAGAAATAACTCAGGATGATTCTTGATTATAGCAAACACTTTTGGATGGTTTTCATATAATTCGTAGCTATGTATGAAGAGATCCTTTTAATCTTTCTACATTTTGCTTGATGATAATTAATAATTAATAACTGATTTCTGTAGTGAAAATCACAAAACACGCTAAAATTCTAAAATCCAAACATAATCCGATAAGTTGTTGTTTTTCTTATTTTTTGATCCGTTTTCCCCTATACATGCAACTTCATTTCTTGAATTTACTTTTCACAAATAGATTTTGATTACGTTGTAACATATTCATTTTAAGTATTTGTTGTTGTTTATTAGATTTCTAGTCATATATGAATGCGCACCTATAAAACAAAGCGAGGGTCACATGAATTGCTATTTTAGTTACGCAATGATAATAGTCGTCTGGTTGCGTGTTCCCAAACAAGTAATTTAATAAAACGATATTGTGAACTTGTGAAGCATGAAGAGTTTATTTCTGATGATTGTGAAGCACGGATTTTGTTTTTTAGCATAATAATTTGGAACGGATCATGTATCGCATGCGCTACGTACATCCAAGGAAATTTAGCAATATGATAACAATCATGACCACTTTTGCTGATGTAGTTACTCAATTTCTCATCTTCACGAGGAGACCAGAAACCATTTTTCACTGTCTTCTGGGTGCAATAAGTATGGTGATGCGCCATTGTAATCAAATTAATTTGTTATATATTTTTTCGGAGAACTCTATTGATTTTCAACTCATCGTTTTGCATAGAATCTAATAAGAATACAGTGAAAGATATGAGAAACAAATAGAAAAATAGAGTAATATAAAAGTAGAGCAAATTATAACTGCTATTGAAATTTTAGTTGAAAAGCTGCAATGGCCCATTAATGACAACAAAGGCGATATTATCTAGTAAAAAATTTGTAATTTACTAGACGAATATTCGCCCACCAGTCAATTATGTATAAACTTTAGAGGTCTTACTATTATGTTTCTGACATCAATACTTTTGTCAAGGTAGAAATGAGTTTCTTAGTTGCACCTAGAAGTTGTAAATTAGTTTTTTACTCTTGAAATATCAGATAGTAGAAAGTTAAATGGTAGTAGGAAAAAAAAAAGACAAGATTTTTGGCATCCTACATGTACGGTCAAAATGTATCGGACACGTTATGAGAGTCTCTCCAACAAGTAATATGACGTAGTTATGTAATAAAAAAATAATTCCAATGTTATATATACATGTTGGCTTGTACCCAGCCCAATGTGGTTGTGTGCTAGGATACCGCTAAGGCGTTGATGTCTTTAAAATACAAAAGATACAAGGCACATTTTGCAACATTTTCTTAAAATATCTCATAATTTAAATAATCAATCAAACACCCCTTTATAATCATTTAATTTCTTTAGGAGCTATATATTGTCAATTACATATGTAAACTAGATTTATGTGACAGCAAATTAAAGCCTATAACATCTTAACTCACTTGAAATATCTATTTAGACACTTAAGTGTGTCTAAAATTATAAATAATATAGCAAGTAATTCAACTATGAAGAAATAACTCAGGATGATTCTTGATTATAGCAAACACTTTTGGATGGTTTTCATATAATTCGTAGCTATGTATGAAGAGATCCTTTTAATCTTTCTACGTTTTGCTTGACGATAATTAATAATTAATAACTGATTTCTGTAGTGAAAATCACAAAACACGCTAAAATTCTGAAATCCAAACATAATCCGATAAGTTGTTGTTTTTCTTATTTTTTGATCTGTTTTCCCCTATACATGCAACTTCATTTCTTGAATTTACTTTTTCACAAATAGATTTTGATTACGTTGTAACATATTCATTTTAAGTATTTGTTGTTGTTTATTAGATTTCTAGTCATATATGAATGCGCACCTATAAAACAAAGCGAGGGTCACATGAATTGCTATTTTAGTTACGCAATGATAATAGTCGTCTGGTTGCGTGTTCCCAAACAAGTAATTTAATAAAGCGATATTGTGAACTTGTGAAGCATGAAGAGTTTATTTCTGATGATTGGGAAGCACGGATTTTGTTTTTTAGCATAATAATTTGGAACGGATCATGTATCGCATGCGCTACGTACATCCAAGGAAATTTAGCAATATGATAACAATCATGACCACTTTTGCTGATGTAGTTACTCAATTTCTCATCTTCACGAGGAGACCAGAAACCATTTTTCACTGTCTTCAGGGTGCAATAAGTATGGTGATGCGCCATTGTAATCAAATTAATTTGTTATATATTTTTTCGGAGAACTCTATTGATTTTCAACTCATCGTTTTGCATAGAATCTAATAAGAATACAGTGAAAGATATGAGAAACAAATAGAAAATAGAATAATATAAAAGTAGACAAATTATAACTGCTATTGAAATTTTAGGTGAAAAGCTGCAATGGCCCATTAATGACAACAAAGGCGATATTATCTAGTAAAAAATTTGTAATTTACCAGACGAATATTCGCCCACCAGTCAATTATGTATAAACTTTAGAGGTCTTACTATTATGTTTCTGACATCAATACTTTTGTCAAGGTAGAAATGAGTTTCTTAGTTGCACCTAGAAGTTGTAAATTAGTTTTTTACTCTTGAAATATCAGATAGTAGAAAGTTAAATGGTAGTAGGAAAAAAAAAAGACAAGATTTTTGGCATCCTACATGTACGGTCAAAATGTATCGGACACGTTATGAGAGTCTCTCCAACAAATAATATGACGTAGTTATGTAATAAAAAAATAATTCCAATGTTATATATACATGTTGGCTTGTACCCAGCCCAATGTGGTTGTGTGCTAGGATACCGCTAAGGCGTTGATGTCTTTAAAATACAAAAGATACAAGGCACATTTTGCAACATTTTCTTAAAATATCTCATAATTTAAATAATCAATCAAACACCCCTTTATAATCATTTAATTTCTTTAGGAGCTATATATTGTCAATTACATATGTAAACTAGATTTATGTGACAGCAAATTAAAGCCTATAACATCTTAACTCACTTGAAATATCTATTTAGACACTTAAGTGTGTCTAAAATTATAAATAATATAGCAAGTAATTCAACTATGAAGAAATAACTCAGGATGATTCTTGATTATAGCAAACACTTTTGGATGGTTTTCATATAATTCGTAGCTATGTATGAAGAGATCCTTTTAATCTTTCTACATTTTGCTTGACGATAATTAATAATTAATAACTGATTTCTGTAGTGAAAATCACAAAACACGCTAAAATTCTGAAATCCAAACATAATCCGATAAGTTGTTGTTTTCCTTATTTTTTGATCCGTTTTCCCCAATACATGCAACTTCATTTCTTGAATTTACTTTTTCACAAATAGATTTTGATTACGTTGTAACATATTCATTTTAAGTATTTGTTGTTGTTTATTAGATTTCTAGTCATATATGAATGCGCACCTATAAAACAAAGCGAGGGTCACATGAATTGCTATTTTAGTTACGCAATGATAATAGTCGTCTGGTTGCGTGTTCCCAAACAAGTAATTTAATAAAGCGATATTGTGAACTTGTGAAGCATGAAGAGTTTATTTCTGATGATTGGGAAGCACGGATTTTGTTTTTTAGCATAATAATTTGGAACGGATCATGTATCGCATGCGCTACGTACATCCAAGGAAATTTAGCAATATGATAACAATCATGACCACTTTTGCTGATGTAGTTACTCAATTTCTCATCTTCACGAGGAGACCAGAAACCATTTTTCACTGTCTTCAGGGTGCAATAAGTATGGTGATGCGCCATTGTAATCAAATTAATTTGTTATATATTTTTTCGGAGAACTCTATTGATTTTCAACTCATCGTTTTGCATAGAATCTAATAAGAATACAGTGAAAGATATGAGAAACAAATAGAAAATAGAATAATATAAAAGTAGAGCAAATTATAACTGCTATTGAAATTTTAGGTGAAAAGCTGCAATGGCCCATTAATGACAACAAAGGCGATATTATCTAGTAAAAAGTTTGTAATTTACCAGACGAATATTCGCCCACCAGTCCATTATGTATAAACTTTAGAGGTCTTACTATTATGTTTCTGACATCAATACTTTTGTCAAGGTAGAAATGAGTTTCTTAGTTGCACCTAGAAGTTGTAAATTAGTTTTTTACTCTTGAAATATCAGATAGTAGAAAGTTAAATGGTAGTAGGAAAAAAAAAAGACAAGATTTTTGGCATCCTACATGTACGGTCAAAATGTATCGGACACGTTATGAGAGTCTCTCCAACAAATAATATGACGTAGTTATGTAATAAAAAAATAATTCCAATGTTATATATACATGTTGGCTTGTACCCAGCCCAATGTGGTTGTGTGCTAGGATACCGCTAAGGCGTTGATGTCTTTAAAATACAAAAGATACAAGGCACATTTTGCAACATTTTCTTAAAATATCTCATAATTTAAATAATCAATCAAACACCCCTTTATAATCATTTAATTTCTTTAAGAGCTATATATTGTCAATTACATATGTAAACTAGATTTATGTGACAGCAAATTAAAGCCTATAACATCTTAACTCACTTGAAATATCTATTTAGACACTTAAGTGTGTCTAACATTATAAATAATATAGCAAGTAATTCAACTATGAAGAAATAACTCAGGATGATTCTTGATTATAGCAAACACTTTTGGATGGTTTTCATATAATTCGTAGCTATGTATGAAGAGATCCTTTTAATCTTTCTACATTTTGCTTGATGATAATTAATAATTAATAACTGATTTCTGTAGTGAAAATCACAAAACACGCTAAAATTCTAAAATCCAAACATAATCCGATAAGTTGTTGTTTTTCTTATTTTTTGATCCGTTTTCCCCTATACATGCAACTTCATTTCTTGAATTTACTTTTCACAAATAGATTTTGATTACGTTGTAACATATTCATTTTAAGTATTTGTTGTTGTTTATTAGATTTCTAGTCATATATGAATGCGCACCTATAAAACAAAGCGAGGGTCACATGAATTGCTATTTTAGTTACGCAATGATAATAGTCGTCTGGTTGCGTGTTCCCAAACAAGTAATTTAATAAAACGATATTGTGAACTTGTGAAGCATGAAGAGTTTATTTCTGATGATTGTGAAGCACGGATTTTGTTTTTTAGCATAATAATTTGGAACGGATCATGTATCGCATGCGCTACGTACATCCAAGGAAATTTAGCAATATGATAACAATCATGACCACTTTTGCTGATGTAGTTACTCAATTTCTCATCTTCACGAGGAGACCAGAAACCATTTTTCACTGTCTTCAGGGTGCAATAAGTATGGTGATGCGCCATTGTAATCAAATTAATTTGTTATATATTTTTTCGGAGAACTCTATTGATTTTCAACTCATCGTTTTGCATAGAATCTAATAAGAATACAGTGAAAGATATGAGAAACAAATAGAAAATAGAATAATATAAAAGTAGAGCAAATTATAACTGCTATTGAAATTTTAGGTGAAAAGCTGCAATGGCCCATTAATGACAACAAAGGCGATATTATCTAGTAAAAAGTTTGTAATTTACCAGACGAATATTCGCCCACCAGTCCATTATGTATAAACTTTAGAGGTCTTACTATTATGTTTCTGACATCAATACTTTTGTCAAGGTAGAAATGAGTTTCTTAGTTGCACCTAGAAGTTGTAAATTAGTTTTTTACTCTTGAAATATCAGATAGTAGAAAGTTAAATGGTAGTAGGAAAAAAAAAAGACAAGATTTTTGGCATCCTACATGTACGGTCAAAATGTATCGGACACGTTATGAGAGTCTCTCCAACAAATAATATGACGTAGTTATGTAATAAAAAAATAATTCCAATGTTATATATACATGTTGGCTTGTACCCAGCCCAATGTGGTTGTGTGCTAGGATACCGCTAAGGCGTTGATGTCTTTAAAATACAAAAGATACAAGGCACATTTTGCAACATTTTCTTAAAATATCTCATAATTTAAATAATCAATCAAACACCCCTTTATAATCATTTAATTTCTTTAAGAGCTATATATTGTCAATTACATATGTAAACTAGATTTATGTGACAGCAAATTAAAGCCTATAACATCTTAACTCACTTGAAATATCTATTTAGACACTTAAGTGTGTCTAACATTATAAATAATATAGCAAGTAATTCAACTATGAAGAAATAACTCAGGATGATTCTTGATTATAGCAAACACTTTTGGATGGTTTTCATATAATTCGTAGCTATGTATGAAGAGATCCTTTTAATCTTTCTACATTTTGCTTGATGATAATTAATAATTAATAACTGATTTCTGTAGTGAAAATCACAAAACACGCTAAAATTCTGAAATCCAAACATAATCCGATAAGTTGTTGTTTTCCTTATTTTTTGATCCGTTTTCCCCTATACATGCAACTTCATTTCTTGAATTTATTTTTCACAAATAGATTTTGATTACGTTGTAACATATTCATTTTAAGTATTTGTTGTTGTTTATTAGATTTCTAGTCATATATGAATGCGCACCTATAAAACAAAGCGAGGGTCACATGAATTGCTATTTTAGTTACGCAATGATAATAGTCGTCTGGTTGCGTGTTCCCAAACAAGTAATTTAATAAAGCGATATTGTGAACTTGTGAAGCATGAAGAGTTTATTTCTGATGATTGTGAAGCACGGATTTTGCTTTTTAGCATAAAAATTTGGAACGGATCATGTATCGCATGCGCTACGTACATCCAAGGAAATTTAGCAATATGATAACAATCATGACCACTTTTGCTGATGTAGTTACTCAATTTCTCATCTTCACGAGGAGACCAGAAACCCTTTTTCACTGTCTTCAGGGTGCAATAAGTATGGTGATGCGCCATTGTAATCAAATTAATTTGTTATATATTTTTTCGGAGAACTCTATTGATTTTCAACTCATCGTTTTGCATAGAATCTAATAAGAATACAGTGAAAGATATGAGAAACAAATAGGAAAATAGAATAATATAAAAGTAGAGCAAATTATAACTGCTATTGAAATTTTAGGTGAAAAGCTGCAATGGCCCATTAATGACAACAAAGGCGATATTATCTAGTAAAAAATTTGTAATTTACCAGACGAATATTCGCCCACCAGTCCATTATGTATAAACTTTAGAGGTCTTACTATTATGTTTCTGACATCAATACTTTTGTCAAGGTAGAAATGAGTTTCTTAGTTGCACCTAGAAGTTGTAAATTAGTTTTTTACTCTTGAAATATCAGATAGTAGAAAGTTAAATGGTAGTAGGAAAAAAAAAAAGACAAGATTTTTGGCACCCTACATGTACGGTCAAAATGTATCGGACACGTTATGAGAGTCTCTCCAACAAATAATATGACGTAGTTATGTAATAAAAAAATAATTCCAATGTTATATATACATGTTGGCTTGTACCCAGCCCAATGTGGTTGTGTGCTAGGATACCGCTAAGGCGTTGATGTCTTTAAAATACAAAAGATACAAGGCACATTTTGCAACATTTTCTTAAAATATCTCATAATTTAAATAATCAATCAAACACCCCTTTATAATCATTTAATTTCTTTAGGAGCTATATATTGTCAATTACATATGTAAACTAGATTTATGTGACAGCAAATTAAAGCCTATAACATCTTAACTCACTTGAAATATCTATTTAGACACTTAAGTGTGTCTAACATTATAAATAATATAGCAAGTAATTCAACTATGAAGAAATAACTCAGGATGATTCTTGATTATAGCAAACACTTTTGGATGGTTTTCATATAATTCGTAGCTATGTATGAAGAGATCCTTTTAATCTTTCTACATTTTGCTTGATGATAATTAATAATTAATAACTGATTTCTGTAGCGAAAATCACAAAACACGCTAAAATTCTAAAATCCAAACATAATCCGATAAGTTGTTGTTTTTCTTATTTTTTGATCCGTTTTCCCCTATACATGCAACTTCATTTCTTGAATTTATTTTTCACAAATAGATTTTGATTACGTTGTAACATATTCATTTTAAGTATTTGTTGTTGTTTATTAGATTTCTAGTCATATATGAATGCGCACCTATAAAACAAAGCGAGGGTCACATGAATTGCTATTTTAGTTACGCAATGATAATAGTCGTCTGGTTGCGTGTTCCCAAACAAGTAATTTAATAAAGCGATATTGTGAACTTGTGAAGCATGAAGAGTTTATTTCTGATGATTGTGAAGCACGGATTTTGTTTTTTAGCATAATAATTTGGAACGGATCATGTATCGCATGCGCTACGTACATCCAAGGAAATTTAGCAATATGATAACAATCATGACCACTTTTGCTGATGTAGTTACTCAATTTCTCATCTTCACGAGGAGACCAGAAACCCTTTTTCACTGTCTTCAGGGTGCAATAAGAAGGGTGATGCGCCATTGTAATCAAATTAATTTGTTATATATTTTTTCGGAGAACTCTATTGATTTTCAACTCATCGTTTTGCATAGAATCTAATAAGAATACAGTGAAAGATATGAGAAACAAATAGGAAAATAGAATAATATAAAAGTAGAGCAAATTATAACTGCTATTGAAATTTTAGGTGAAAAGCTGCAATGGCCCATTAATGACAACAAAGGCGATATTATCTAGTAAAAAATTTGTAATTTACCAGACGAATATTCGCCCACCAGTCAATTATGTATAAACTTTAGAGGTCTTACTATTATGTTTCTGACATCAATACTTTTGTCAAGGTAGAAATGAGTTTCTTAGTTGCACCTAGAAGTTGTAAATTAGTTTTTTACTCTTGAAATATCAGATAGTAGAAAGTTAAATGGTAGTAGGAAAAAAAAAAAGACAAGATTTTTGGCACCCTACATGTACGGTCAAAATGTATCGGACACGTTATGAGAGTCTCTCCAACAAATAATATGACGTAGTTATGTAATAAAAAAATAATTCCAATGTTATATATACATGTTGGCTTGTACCCAGCCCAATGTGGTTGTGTGCTAGGATACCGCTAAGGCGTTGATGTCTTTAAAATACAAAAGATACAAGGCACATTTTGCAACATTTTCTTAAAATATCTCATAATTTAAATAATCAATCAAACACCCCTTTATAATCATTTAATTTCTTTAGGAGCTATATATTGTCAATTACATATGTAAACTAGATTTATGTGACAGCAAATTAAAGCCTATAACATCTTAACTCACTTGAAATATCTATTTAGACACTTAAGTGTGTCTAACATTATAAATAATATAGCAAGTAATTCAACTATGAAGAAATAACTCAGGATGATTCTTGATTATAGCAAACACTTTTGGATGGTTTTCATATAATTCGTAGCTATGTATGAAGAGATCCTTTTAATCTTTCTACATTTTGCTTGATGATAATTAATAATTAATAACTGATTTATGTAGCGAAAATCACAAAACACGCTAAAATTCTAAAATCCAAACATAATCCGATAAGTTGTTGTTTTTCTTATTTTTTGATCCGTTTTCCCCTATACATGCAACTTCATTTCTTGAATTTACTTTTCACAAATAGATTTTGATTACGTTGTAACATATTCATTTTAAGTATTTGTTGTTGTTTATTAGATTTCTAGTCCTATATGAATGCGCACCTATAAAACAAAGCGAGGGTCACATGAATTGCTATTTTAGTTACGCAATGATAATAGTCGTCTGGTTGCGTGTTCCCAAACAAGTAATTTAATAAAGCGATATTGTGAACTTGTGAAGCATGAAGAGTTTATTTCTGATGATTGTGAAGCACGGATTTTGTTTTTTAGCATAATAATTTGGAACGGATCATGTATCGCATGCGCTACGTACATCCAAGGAAATTTAGCAATATGATAACAATCATGACCACTTTTGCTGATGTAGTTACTCAATTTCTCATCTTCACGAGGAGACCAGAAACCCTTTTTCACTGTCTTCAGGGTGCAATAAGTATGGTGATGCGCCATTGTAATCAAATTAATTTGTTATATATTTTTTCGGAGAACTCTATTGATTTTCAACTCATCGTTTTGCATAGAATCTAATAAGAATACAGTGAAAGATATGAGAAACAAATAGGAAAATAGAATAATATAAAAGTAGAGCAAATTATAACTGCTATTGAAATTTTAGGTGAAAAGCTGCAATGGCCCATTAATGACAACAAAGGCGATATTATCTAGTAAAAAATTTGTAATTTACCAGACGAATATTCGCCCACCAGTCAATTATGTATAAACTTTAGAGGTCTTACTATTATGTTTCTGACATCAATACTTTTGTCAAGGTAGAAATGAGTTTCTTAGTTGCACCTAGAAGTTGTAAATTAGTTTTTTACTCTTGAAATATCAGATAGTAGAAAGTTAAATGGTAGTAGGAAAAAAAAAGACAAGATTTTTGGCACCCTACATGTACGGTCAAAATGTATCGGACACGTTATGAGAGTCTCTCCAACAAATAATATGACGTAGTTATGTAATAAAAAAATAATTCCAATGTTATATATACATGTTGGCTTGTACCCAGCCCAATGTGGTTGTGTGCTAGGATACCGCTAAGGCGTTGATGTCTTTAAAATACAAAAGATACAAGGCACATTTTGCAACATTTTCTTAAAATATCTCATAATTTAAATAATCAATCAAACACCCCTTTATAATCATTTAATTTCTTTAGGAGCTATATATTGTCAAATACATATGTAAACTAGATTTATGTGACAGCAAATTAAAGCCTATAACATCTTAACTCACTTGAAATATCTATTTAGACACTTAAGTGTGTCTAACATTATAAATAATATAGCAAGTAATTCAACTATGAAGAAATAACTCAGGATGATTCTTGATTATAGCAAACACTTTTGGATGGTTTTCATATAATTCGTAGCTATGTATGAAGAGATCCTTTTAATCTTTCTACATTTTGCTTGATGATAATTAATAATTAATAACTGATTTCTGTAGCGAAAATCACAAAACACGCTAAAATTCTAAAATCCAAACATAATCCGATAAGTTGTTGTTTTCCTTATTTTTTGATCCGTTTTCCCCTATACATGCAACTTCATTTCTTGAATTTATTTTTCACAAATAGATTTTGATTACGTTGTAACATATTCATTTTAAGTATTTGTTGTTGTTTATTAGATTTCTAGTCATATATGAATGCGCACCTATAAAACAAAGCGAGGGTCACATGAATTGCTATTTTAGTTACGCAATGATAATAGTCGTCTGGTTGCGTGTTCCCAAACAAGTAATTTAATAAAGCGATATTGTGAACTTGTGAAGCATGAAGAGTTTATTTCTGATGATTGTGAAGCACGAATTTTGTTTTTTAGCATAATAATTTGGAACGGATCATGTATCGCATGCGCTACGTACATCCAAGGAAATTTAGCAATATGATAACAATCATGACCACTTTTGCTGATGTAGTTACTCAATTTCTCATCTTCACGAGGAGACCAGAAACCCTTTTTCACTGTCTTCAGGGTGCAATAAGTAGGGTGATGCGCCATTGTAATCAAATTAATTTGTTATATATTTTTTCGGAGAACTCTATTGATTTTCAACTCATCGTTTTGCATAGAATCTAATAAGAATACAGTGAAAGATATGAGAAACAAATAGGAAAATAGAATAATATAAAAGTAGAGCAAATTATAACTGCTATTGAAATTTTAGGTGAAAAGCTGCAATGGCCCATTAATGACAACAAAGGCGATATTATCTAGTAAAAAATTTGTAATTTACCAGACGAATATTCGCCCACCAGTCAATTATGTATAAACTTTAGAGGTCTTACTATTATGTTTCTGACATCAATACTTTTGTCAAGGTAGAAATGAGTTTCTTAGTTGCACCTAGAAGTTGTAAATTAGTTTTTTACTCTTGAAATATCAGATAGTAGAAAGTTAAATGGTAGTAGGAAAAAAAAAAGACAAGATTTTTGGCACCCTACATGTACGGTCAAAATGTATCGGACACGTTATGAGAGTCTCTCCAACAAATAATATGACGTAGTTATGTAATAAAAAAATAATTCCAATGTTATATATACATGTTGGCTTGTACCCAGCCCAATGTGGTTGTGTGCTAGGATACCGCTAAGGCGTTGATGTCTTTAAAATACAAAAGATACAAGGCACATTTTGCAACATTTTCTTAAAATATCTCATAATTTAAATAATCAATCAAACACCCCTTTATAATCATTTAATTTCTTTAGGAGCTATATATTGTCAAATACATATGTAAACTAGATTTATGTGACAGCAAATTAAAGCCTATAACATCTTAACTCACTTGAAATATCTATTTAGACACTTAAGTGTGTCTAACATTATAAATAATATAGCAAGTAATTCAACTATGAAGAAATAACTCAGGATGATTCTTGATTATAGCAAACACTTTTGGATGGTTTTCATATAATTCGTAGCTATGTATGAAGAGATCCTTTTAATCTTTCTACATTTTGCTTGATGATAATTAATAATTAATAACTGATTTCTGTAGCGAAAATCACAAAACACGCTAAAATTCTAAAATCCAAACATAATCCGATAAGTTGTTGTTTTCCTTATTTTTTGATCCGTTTTCCCCCTATACATGCAACTTCATTTCTTGAATTTATTTTTCACAAATAGATTTTGATTACGTTGTAACATATTCATTTTAAGTATTTGTTGTTGTTTATTAGATTTCTAGTCATATATGAATGCGCACCTATAAAACAAAGCGAGGGTCACATGAATTGCTATTTTAGTTACGCAATGATAATAGTCGTCTGGTTGCGTGTTCCCAAACAAGTAATTTAATAAAGCGATATTGTGAACTTGTGAAGCATGAAGAGTTTATTTCTGATGATTGTGAAGCACGGATTTTGTTTTTTAGCATAATAATTTGGAACGGATCATGTATCGCATGCGCTACGTACATCCAAGGAAATTTAGCAATATGATAACAATCATGACCACTTTTGCTGATGTAGTTACTCAATTTCTCATCTTCACGAGGAGACCAGAAACCCTTTTTCACTGTCTTCAGGGTGCAATAAGTATGGTGATGCGCCATTGTAATCAAATTAATTTGTTATATATTTTTTCGGAGAACTCTATTGATTTTCAACTCATCGTTTTGCATAGAATCTAATAAGAATACAGTGAAAGATATGAGAAACAAATAGGAAAATAGAATAATATAAAAGTAGAGCAAATTATAACTGCTATTGAAATTTTAGGTGAAAAGCTGCAATGGCCCATTAATGACAACAAAGGCGATATTATCTAGTAAAAAATTTGTAATTTACCAGACGAATATTCGCCCACCAGTCAATTATGTATAAACTTTAGAGGTCTTACTATTATGTTTCTGACATCAATACTTTTGTCAAGGTAGAAATGAGTTTCTTAGTTGCACCTAGAAGTTGTAAATTAGTTTTTTACTCTTGAAATATCAGATAGTAGAAAGTTAAATGGTAGTAGGAAAAAAAAAAGACAAGATTTTTGGCACCCTACATGTACGGTCAAAATGTATCGGACACGTTATGAGAGTCTCTCCAACAAATAATATGACGTAGTTATGTAATAAAAAAATAATTCCAATGTTATATATACATGTTGGCTTGTACCCAGCCCAATGTGGTTGTGTGCTAGGATACCGCTAAGGCGTTGATGTCTTTAAAATACAAAAGATACAAGGCACATTTTGCAACATTTTCTTAAAATATCTCATAATTTAAATAATCAATCAAACACCCCTTTATAATCATTTAATTTCTTTAGGAGCTATATATTGTCAAATACATATGTAAACTAGATTTATGTGACAGCAAATTAAAGCCTATAACATCTTAACTCACTTGAAATATCTATTTAGACACTTAAGTGTGTCTAACATTATAAATAATATAGCAAGTAATTCAACTATGAAGAAATAACTCAGGATGATTCTTGATTATAGCAAACACTTTTGGATGGTTTTCATATAATTCGTAGCTATGTATGAAGAGATCCTTTTAATCTTTCTACATTTTGCTTGATGATAATTAATAATTAATAACTGATTTCTGTAGCGAAAATCACAAAACACGCTAAAATTCTAAAATCCAAACATAATCCGATAAGTTGTTGTTTTCCTTATTTTTTGATCCGTTTTCCCCTATACATGCAACTTCATTTCTTGAATTTATTTTTCACAAATAGATTTTGATTACGTTGTAACATATTCATTTTAAGTATTTGTTGTTGTTTATTAGATTTCTAGTCATATATGAATGCGCACCTATAAAACAAAGCGAGGGTCACATGAATTGCTATTTTAGTTACGCAATGATAATAGTCGTCTGGTTGCGTGTTCCCAAACAAGTAATTTAATAAAGCGATATTGTGAACTTGTGAAGCATGAAGAGTTTATTTCTGATGATTGTGAAGCACGGATTTTGTTTTTTAGCATAATAATTTGGAACGGATCATGTATCGCATGCGCTACGTACATCCAAGGAAATTTAGCAATATGATAACAATCATGACCACTTTTGCTGATGTAGTTACTCAATTTCTCATCTTCACGAGGAGACCAGAAACCCTTTTTCACTGTCTTCAGGGTGCAATAAGTATGGTGATGCGCCATTGTAATCAAATTAATTTGTTATATATTTTTTCGGAGAACTCTATTGATTTTCAACTCATCGTTTTGCATAGAATCTAATAAGAATACAGTGAAAGATATGAGAAACAAATAGGAAAATAGAATAATATAAAAGTAGAGCAAATTATAACTGCTATTGAAATTTTAGGTGAAAAGCTGCAATGGCCCATTAATGACAACAAAGGCGATATTATCTAGTAAAAAATTTGTAATTTACCAGACGAATATTCGCCCACCAGTCAATTATGTATAAACTTTAGAGGTCTTACTATTATGTTTCTGACATCAATACTTTTGTCAAGGTAGAAATGAGTTTCTTAGTTGCACCTAGAAGTTGTAAATTAGTTTTTTACTCTTGAAATATCAGATAGTAGAAAGTTAAATGGTAGTAGGAAAAAAAAAAGACAAGATTTTTGGCACCCTACATGTACGGTCAAAATGTATCGGACACGTTATGAGAGTCTCTCCAACAAATAATATGACGTAGTTATGTAATAAAAAAATAATTCCAATGTTATATATACATGTTGGCTTGTACCCAGCCCAATGTGGTTGTGTGCTAGGATACCGCTAAGGCGTTGATGTCTTTAAAATACAAAAGATACAAGGCACATTTTGCAACATTTTCTTAAAATATCTCATAATTTAAATAATCAATCAAACACCCCTTTATAATCATTTAATTTCTTTAGGAGCTATATATTGTCAAATACATATGTAAACTAGATTTATGTGACAGCAAATTAAAGCCTATAACATCTTAACTCACTTGAAATATCTATTTAGACACTTAAGTGTGTCTAACATTATAAATAATATAGCAAGTAATTCAACTATGAAGAAATAACTCAGGATGATTCTTGATTATAGCAAACACTTTTGGATGGTTTTCATATAATTCGTAGCTATGTATGAAGAGATCCTTTTAATCTTTCTACATTTTGCTTGATGATAATTAATAATTAATAACTGATTTCTGTAGCGAAAATCACAAAACACGCTAAAATTCTAAAATCCAAACATAATCCGATAAGTTGTTGTTTTCCTTATTTTTTGATCCGTTTTCCCCTATACATGCAACTTCATTTCTTGAATTTATTTTTCACAAATAGATTTTGATTACGTTGTAACATATTCATTTTAAGTATTTGTTGTTGTTTATTAGATTTCTAGTCATATATGAATGCGCACCTATAAAACAAAGCGAGGGTCACATGAATTGCTATTTTAGTTACGCAATGATAATAGTCGTCTGGTTGCGTGTTCCCAAACAAGTAATTTAATAAAGCGATATTGTGAACTTGTGAAGCATGAAGAGTTTATTTCTGATGATTGTGAAGCACGGATTTTGTTTTTTAGCATAATAATTTGGAACGGATCATGTATCGCATGCGCTACGTACATCCAAGGAAATTTAGCAATATGATAACAATCATGACCACTTTTGCTGATGTAGTTACTCAATTTCTCATCTTCACGAGGAGACCAGAAACCCTTTTTCACTGTCTTCAGGGTGCAATAAGTATGGTGATGCGCCATTGTAATCAAATTAATTTGTTATATATTTTTTCGGAGAACTCTATTGATTTTCAACTCATCGTTTTGCATAGAATCTAATAAGAATACAGTGAAAGATATGAGAAACAAATAGGAAAATAGAATAATATAAAAGTAGAGCAAATTATAACTGCTATTGAAATTTTAGGTGAAAAGCTGCAATGGCCCATTAATGACAACAAAGGCGATATTATCTAGTAAAAAATTTGTAATTTACCAGACGAATATTCGCCCACCAGTCAATTATGTATAAACTTTAGAGGTCTTACTATTATGTTTCTGACATCAATACTTTTGTCAAGGTAGAAATGAGTTTCTTAGTTGCACCTAGAAGTTGTAAATTAGTTTTTTACTCTTGAAATATCAGATAGTAGAAAGTTAAATGGTAGTAGGAAAAAAAAAAGACAAGATTTTTGGCACCCTACATGTACGGTCAAAATGTATCGGACACGTTATGAGAGTCTCTCCAACAAATAATATGACGTAGTTATGTAATAAAAAAATAATTCCAATGTTATATATACATGTTGGCTTGTACCCAGCCCAATGTGGTTGTGTGCTAGGATACCGCTAAGGCGTTGATGTCTTTAAAATACAAAAGATACAAGGCACATTTTGCAACATTTTCTTAAAATATCTCATAATTTAAATAATCAATCAAACACCCCTTTATAATCATTTAATTTCTTTAGGAGCTATATATTGTCAAATACATATGTAAACTAGATTTATGTGACAGCAAATTAAAGCCTATAACATCTTAACTCACTTGAAATATCTATTTAGACACTTAAGTGTGTCTAACATTATAAATAATATAGCAAGTAATTCAACTATGAAGAAATAACTCAGGATGATTCTTGATTATAGCAAACACTTTTGGATGGTTTTCATATAATTCGTAGCTATGTATGAAGAGATCCTTTTAATCTTTCTACATTTTGCTTGATGATAATTAATAATTAATAACTGATTTCTGTAGCGAAAATCACAAAACACGCTAAAATTCTAAAATCCAAACATAATCCGATAAGTTGTTGTTTTCCTTATTTTTTGATCCGTTTTCCCCTATACATGCAACTTCATTTCTTGAATTTATTTTTCACAAATAGATTTTGATTACGTTGTAACATATTCATTTTAAGTATTTGTTGTTGTTTATTAGATTTCTAGTCATATATGAATGCGCACCTATAAAACAAAGCGAGGGTCACATGAATTGCTATTTTAGTTACGCAATGATAATAGTCGTCTGGTTGCGTGTTCCCAAACAAGTAATTTAATAAAGCGATATTGTGAACTTGTGAAGCATGAAGAGTTTATTTCTGATGATTGTGAAGCACGGATTTTGTTTTTTAGCATAATAATTTGGAACGGATCATGTATCGCATGCGCTACGTACATCCAAGGAAATTTAGCAATATGATAACAATCATGACCACTTTTGCTGATGTAGTTACTCAATTTCTCATCTTCACGAGGAGACCAGAAACCCTTTTTCACTGTCTTCAGGGTGCAATAAGTATGGTGATGCGCCATTGTAATCAAATTAATTTGTTATATATTTTTTCGGAGAACTCTATTGATTTTCAACTCATCGTTTTGCATAGAATCTAATAAGAATACAGTGAAAGATATGAGAAACAAATAGGAAAATAGAATAATATAAAAGTAGAGCAAATTATAACTGCTATTGAAATTTTAGGTGAAAAGCTGCAATGGCCCATTAATGACAACAAAGGCGATATTATCTAGTAAAAAATTTGTAATTTACCAGACGAATATTCGCCCACCAGTCAATTATGTATAAACTTTAGAGGTCTTACTATTATGTTTCTGACATCAATACTTTTGTCAAGGTAGAAATGAGTTTCTTAGTTGCACCTAGAAGTTGTAAATTAGTTTTTTACTCTTGAAATATCAGATAGTAGAAAGTTAAATGGTAGTAGGAAAAAAAAAAGACAAGATTTTTGGCACCCTACATGTACGGTCAAAATGTATCGGACACGTTATGAGAGTCTCTCCAACAAATAATATGACGTAGTTATGTAATAAAAAAATAATTCCAATGTTATATATACATGTTGGCTTGTACCCAGCCCAATGTGGTTGTGTGCTAGGATACCGCTAAGGCGTTGATGTCTTTAAAATACAAAAGATACAAGGCACATTTTGCAACATTTTCTTAAAATATCTCATAATTTAAATAATCAATCAAACACCCCTTTATAATCATTTAATTTCTTTAGGAGCTATATATTGTCAAATACATATGTAAACTAGATTTATGTGACAGCAAATTAAAGCCTATAACATCTTAACTCACTTGAAATATCTATTTAGACACTTAAGTGTGTCTAACATTATAAATAATATAGCAAGTAATTCAACTATGAAGAAATAACTCAGGATGATTCTTGATTATAGCAAACACTTTTGGATGGTTTTCATATAATTCGTAGCTATGTATGAAGAGATCCTTTTAATCTTTCTACATTTTGCTTGATGATAATTAATAATTAATAACTGATTTCTGTAGCGAAAATCACAAAACACGCTAAAATTCTAAAATCCAAACATAATCCGATAAGTTGTTGTTTTCCTTATTTTTTGATCCGTTTTCCCCTATACATGCAACTTCATTTCTTGAATTTATTTTTCACAAATAGATTTTGATTACGTTGTAACATATTCATTTTAAGTATTTGTTGTTGTTTATTAGATTTCTAGTCATATATGAATGCGCACCTATAAAACAAAGCGAGGGTCACATGAATTGCTATTTTAGTTACGCAATGATAATAGTCGTCTGGTTGCGTGTTCCCAAACAAGTAATTTAATAAAGCGATATTGTGAACTTGTGAAGCATGAAGAGTTTATTTCTGATGATTGTGAAGCACGGATTTTGTTTTTTAGCATAATAATTTGGAACGGATCATGTATCGCATGCGCTACGTACATCCAAGGAAATTTAGCAATATGATAACAATCATGACCACTTTTGCTGATGTAGTTACTCAATTTCTCATCTTCACGAGGAGACCAGAAACCCTTTTTCACTGTCTTCAGGGTGCAATAAGTATGGTGATGCGCCATTGTAATCAAATTAATTTGTTATATATTTTTTCGGAGAACTCTATTGATTTTCAACTCATCGTTTTGCATAGAATCTAATAAGAATACAGTGAAAGATATGAGAAACAAATAGGAAAATAGAATAATATAAAAGTAGAGCAAATTATAACTGCTATTGAAATTTTAGGTGAAAAGCTGCAATGGCCCATTAATGACAACAAAGGCGATATTATCTAGTAAAAAATTTGTAATTTACCAGACGAATATTCGCCCACCAGTCAATTATGTATAAACTTTAGAGGTCTTACTATTATGTTTCTGACATCAATACTTTTGTCAAGGTAGAAATGAGTTTCTTAGTTGCACCTAGAAGTTGTAAATTAGTTTTTTACTCTTGAAATATCAGATAGTAGAAAGTTAAATGGTAGTAGGAAAAAAAAAAGACAAGATTTTTGGCACCCTACATGTACGGTCAAAATGTATCGGACACGTTATGAGAGTCTCTCCAACAAATAATATGACGTAGTTATGTAATAAAAAAATAATTCCAATGTTATATATACATGTTGGCTTGTACCCAGCCCAATGTGGTTGTGTGCTAGGATACCGCTAAGGCGTTGATGTCTTTAAAATACAAAAGATACAAGGCACATTTTGCAACATTTTCTTAAAATATCTCATAATTTAAATAATCAATCAAACACCCCTTTATAATCATTTAATTTCTTTAGGAGCTATATATTGTCAAATACATATGTAAACTAGATTTATGTGACAGCAAATTAAAGCCTATAACATCTTAACTCACTTGAAATATCTATTTAGACACTTAAGTGTGTCTAACATTATAAATAATATAGCAAGTAATTCAACTATGAAGAAATAACTCAGGATGATTCTTGATTATAGCAAACACTTTTGGATGGTTTTCATATAATTCGTAGCTATGTATGAAGAGATCCTTTTAATCTTTCTACATTTTGCTTGATGATAATTAATAATTAATAACTGATTTCTGTAGCGAAAATCACAAAACACGCTAAAATTCTAAAATCCAAACATAATCCGATAAGTTGTTGTTTTCCTTATTTTTTGATCCGTTTTCCCCTATACATGCAACTTCATTTCTTGAATTTATTTTTCACAAATAGATTTTGATTACGTTGTAACATATTCATTTTAAGTATTTGTTGTTGTTTATTAGATTTCTAGTCATATATGAATGCGCACCTATAAAACAAAGCGAGGGTCACATGAATTGCTATTTTAGTTACGCAATGATAATAGTCGTCTGGTTGCGTGTTCCCAAACAAGTAATTTAATAAAGCGATATTGTGAACTTGTGAAGCATGAAGAGTTTATTTCTGATGATTGTGAAGCACGGATTTTGTTTTTTAGCATAATAATTTGGAACGGATCATGTATCGCATGCGCTACGTACATCCAAGGAAATTTAGCAATATGATAACAATCATGACCACTTTTGCTGATGTAGTTACTCAATTTCTCATCTTCACGAGGAGACCAGAAACCCTTTTTCACTGTCTTCAGGGTGCAATAAGTATGGTGATGCGCCATTGTAATCAAATTAATTTGTTATATATTTTTTCGGAGAACTCTATTGATTTTCAACTCATCGTTTTGCATAGAATCTAATAAGAATACAGTGAAAGATATGAGAAACAAATAGGAAAATAGAATAATATAAAAGTAGAGCAAATTATAACTGCTATTGAAATTTTAGGTGAAAAGCTGCAATGGCCCATTAATGACAACAAAGGCGATATTATCTAGTAAAAAATTTGTAATTTACCAGACGAATATTCGCCCACCAGTCAATTATGTATAAACTTTAGAGGTCTTACTATTATGTTTCTGACATCAATACTTTTGTCAAGGTAGAAATGAGTTTCTTAGTTGCACCTAGAAGTTGTAAATTAGTTTTTTACTCTTGAAATATCAGATAGTAGAAAGTTAAATGGTAGTAGGAAAAAAAAAAGACAAGATTTTTGGCACCCTACATGTACGGTCAAAATGTATCGGACACGTTATGAGAGTCTCTCCAACAAATAATATGACGTAGTTATGTAATAAAAAAATAATTCCAATGTTATATATACATGTTGGCTTGTACCCAGCCCAATGTGGTTGTGTGCTAGGATACCGCTAAGGCGTTGATGTCTTTAAAATACAAAAGATACAAGGCACATTTTGCAACATTTTCTTAAAATATCTCATAATTTAAATAATCAATCAAACACCCCTTTATAATCATTTAATTTCTTTAGGAGCTATATATTGTCAAATACATATGTAAACTAGATTTATGTGACAGCAAATTAAAGCCTATAACATCTTAACTCACTTGAAATATCTATTTAGACACTTAAGTGTGTCTAACATTATAAATAATATAGCAAGTAATTCAACTATGAAGAAATAACTCAGGATGATTCTTGATTATAGCAAACACTTTTGGATGGTTTTCATATAATTCGTAGCTATGTATGAAGAGATCCTTTTAATCTTTCTACATTTTGCTTGATGATAATTAATAATTAATAACTGATTTCTGTAGCGAAAATCACAAAACACGCTAAAATTCTAAAATCCAAACATAATCCGATAAGTTGTTGTTTTCCTTATTTTTTGATCCGTTTTCCCCTATACATGCAACTTCATTTCTTGAATTTATTTTTCACAAATAGATTTTGATTACGTTGTAACATATTCATTTTAAGTATTTGTTGTTGTTTATTAGATTTCTAGTCATATATGAATGCGCACCTATAAAACAAAGCGAGGGTCACATGAATTGCTATTTTAGTTACGCAATGATAATAGTCGTCTGGTTGCGTGTTCCCAAACAAGTAATTTAATAAAGCGATATTGTGAACTTGTGAAGCATGAAGAGTTTATTTCTGATGATTGTGAAGCACGGATTTTGTTTTTTAGCATAATAATTTGGAACGGATCATGTATCGCATGCGCTACGTACATCCAAGGAAATTTAGCAATATGATAACAATCATGACCACTTTTGCTGATGTAGTTACTCAATTTCTCATCTTCACGAGGAGACCAGAAACCCTTTTTCACTGTCTTCAGGGTGCAATAAGTATGGTGATGCGCCATTGTAATCAAATTAATTTGTTATATATTTTTTCGGAGAACTCTATTGATTTTCAACTCATCGTTTTGCATAGAATCTAATAAGAATACAGTGAAAGATATGAGAAACAAATAGGAAAATAGAATAATATAAAAGTAGAGCAAATTATAACTGCTATTGAAATTTTAGGTGAAAAGCTGCAATGGCCCATTAATGACAACAAAGGCGATATTATCTAGTAAAAAATTTGTAATTTACCAGACGAATATTCGCCCACCAGTCAATTATGTATAAACTTTAGAGGTCTTACTATTATGTTTCTGACATCAATACTTTTGTCAAGGTAGAAATGAGTTTCTTAGTTGCACCTAGAAGTTGTAAATTAGTTTTTTACTCTTGAAATATCAGATAGTAGAAAGTTAAATGGTAGTAGGAAAAAAAAAAGACAAGATTTTTGGCACCCTACATGTACGGTCAAAATGTATCGGACACGTTATGAGAGTCTCTCCAACAAATAATATGACGTAGTTATGTAATAAAAAAATAATTCCAATGTTATATATACATGTTGGCTTGTACCCAGCCCAATGTGGTTGTGTGCTAGGATACCGCTAAGGCGTTGATGTCTTTAAAATACAAAAGATACAAGGCACATTTTGCAACATTTTCTTAAAATATCTCATAATTTAAATAATCAATCAAACACCCCTTTATAATCATTTAATTTCTTTAGGAGCTATATATTGTCAAATACATATGTAAACTAGATTTATGTGACAGCAAATTAAAGCCTATAACATCTTAACTCACTTGAAATATCTATTTAGACACTTAAGTGTGTCTAACATTATAAATAATATAGCAAGTAATTCAACTATGAAGAAATAACTCAGGATGATTCTTGATTATAGCAAACACTTTTGGATGGTTTTCATATAATTCGTAGCTATGTATGAAGAGATCCTTTTAATCTTTCTACATTTTGCTTGATGATAATTAATAATTAATAACTGATTTCTGTAGCGAAAATCACAAAACACGCTAAAATTCTAAAATCCAAACATAATCCGATAAGTTGTTGTTTTCCTTATTTTTTGATCCGTTTTCCCCTATACATGCAACTTCATTTCTTGAATTTATTTTTCACAAATAGATTTTGATTACGTTGTAACATATTCATTTTAAGTATTTGTTGTTGTTTATTAGATTTCTAGTCATATATGAATGCGCACCTATAAAACAAAGCGAGGGTCACATGAATTGCTATTTTAGTTACGCAATGATAATAGTCGTCTGGTTGCGTGTTCCCAAACAAGTAATTTAATAAAGCGATATTGTGAACTTCTGAAGCATGAAGAGTTTATTTCTGATGATTGTGAAGCACGGATTTTGTTTTTTAGCATAATAATTTGGAACGGATCATGTATCGCATGCGCTACGTACATCCAAGGAAATTTAGCAATATGATAACAATCATGACCACTTTTGCTGATGTAGTTACTCAATTTCTCATCTTCACGAGGAGACCAGAAACCCTTTTTCACTGTCTTCAGGGTGCAATAAGTATGGTGATGCGCCATTGTAATCAAATTAATTTGTTATATATTTTTTCGGAGAACTCTATTGATTTTCAACTCATCGTTTTGCATAGAATCTAATAAGAATACAGTGAAAGATATGAGAAACAAATAGGAAAATAGAATAATATAAAAGTAGAGCAAATTATAACTGCTATTGAAATTTTAGGTGAAAAGCTGCAATGGCCCATTAATGACAACAAAGGCGATATTATCTAGTAAAAAATTTGTAATTTACCAGACGAATATTCGCCCACCAGTCAATTATGTATAAACTTTAGAGGTCTTACTATTATGTTTCTGACATCAATACTTTTGTCAAGGTAGAAATGAGTTTCTTAGTTGCACCTAGAAGTTGTAAATTAGTTTTTTACTCTTGAAATATCAGATAGTAGAAAGTTAAATGGTAGTAGGAAAAAAAAAAGACAAGATTTTTGGCACCCTACATGTACGGTCAAAATGTATCGGACACGTTATGAGAGTCTCTCCAACAAATAATATGACGTAGTTATGTAATAAAAAAATAATTCCAATGTTATATATACATGTTGGCTTGTACCCAGCCCAATGTGGTTGTGTGCTAGGATACCGCTAAGGCGTTGATGTCTTTAAAATACAAAAGATACAAGGCACATTTTGCAACATTTTCTTAAAATATCTCATAATTTAAATAATCAATCAAACACCCCTTTATAATCATTTAATTTCTTTAGGAGCTATATATTGTCAAATACATATGTAAACTAGATTTATGTGACAGCAAATTAAAGCCTATAACATCTTAACTCACTTGAAATATCTATTTAGACACTTAAGTGTGTCTAACATTATAAATAATATAGCAAGTAATTCAACTATGAAGAAATAACTCAGGATGATTCTTGATTATAGCAAACACTTTTGGATGGTTTTCATATAATTCGTAGCTATGTATGAAGAGATCCTTTTAATCTTTCTACATTTTGCTTGATGATAATTAATAATTAATAACTGATTTCTGTAGCGAAAATCACAAAACACGCTAAAATTCTAAAATCCAAACATAATCCGATAAGTTGTTGTTTTCCTTATTTTTTGATCCGTTTTCCCCTATACATGCAACTTCATTTCTTGAATTTATTTTTCACAAATAGATTTTGATTACGTTGTAACATATTCATTTTAAGTATTTGTTGTTGTTTATTAGATTTCTAGTCATATATGAATGCGCACCTATAAAACAAAGCGAGGGTCACATGAATTGCTATTTTAGTTACGCAATGATAATAGTCGTCTGGTTGCGTGTTCCCAAACAAGTAATTTAATAAAGCGATATTGTGAACTTGTGAAGCATGAAGAGTTTATTTCTGATGATTGTGAAGCACGAATTTTGTTTTTTAGCATAATAATTTGGAACGGATCATGTATCGCATGCGCTACGTACATCCAAGGAAATTTAGCAATATGATAACAATCATGACCACTTTTGCTGATGTAGTTACTCAATTTCTCATCTTCACGAGGAGACCAGAAACCCTTTTTCACTGTCTTCAGGGTGCAATAAGTATGGTGATGCGCCATTGTAATCAAATTAATTTGTTATATATTTTTTCGGAGAACTCTATTGATTTTCAACTCATCGTTTTGCATAGAATCTAATAAGAATACAGTGAAAGATATGAGAAACAAATAGGAAAATAGAATAATATAAAAGTAGAGCAAATTATAACTGCTATTGAAATTTTAGGTGAAAAGCTGCAATGGCCCATTAATGACAACAAAGGCGATATTATCTAGTAAAAAATTTGTAATTTACCAGACGAATATTCGCCCACCAGTCAATTATGTATAAACTTTAGAGGTCTTACTATTATGTTTCTGACATCAATACTTTTGTCAAGGTAGAAATGAGTTTCTTAGTTGCACCTAGAAGTTGTAAATTAGTTTTTTACTCTTGAAATATCAGATAGTAGAAAGTTAAATGGTAGTAGGAAAAAAAAAAAGACAAGATTTTTGGCACCCTACATGTACGGTCAAAATGTATCGGACACGTTATGAGAGTCTCTCCAACAAATAATATGACGTAGTTATGTAATAAAAAAATAATTCCAATGTTATATATACATGTTGGCTTGTACCCAGCCCAATGTGGTTGTGTGCTAGGATACCGCTAAGGCGTTGATGTCTTTAAAATACAAAAGATACAAGGCACATTTTGCAACATTTTCTTAAAATATCTCATAATTTAAATAATCAATCAAACACCCCTTTATAATCATTTAATTTCTTTAGGAGCTATATATTGTCAATTACATATGTAAACTAGATTTATGTGACAGCAAATTAAAGCCTATAACATCTTAACTCACTTGAAATATCTATTTAGACACTTAAGTGTGTCTAACATTATAAATAATATAGCAAGTAATTCAACTATGAAGAAATAACTCAGGATGATTCTTGATTATAGCAAACACTTTTGGATGGTTTTCATATAATTCGTAGCTATGTATGAAGAGATCCTTTTAATCTTTCTACATTTTGCTTGATGATAATTAATAATTAATAACTGATTTCTGTAGCGAAAATCACAAAACACGCTAAAATTCTAAAATCCAAACATAATCCGATAAGTTGTTGTTTTCCTTATTTTTTGATCCGTTTTCCCCTATACATGCAACTTCATTTCTTGAATTTATTTTTCACAAATAGATTTTGATTACGTTGTAACATATTCATTTTAAGTATTTGTTGTTGTTTATTAGATTTCTAGTCATATATGAATGCGCACCTATAAAACAAAGCGAGGGTCACATGAATTGCTATTTTAGTTACGCAATGATAATAGTCGTCTGGTTGCGTGTTCCCAAACAAGTAATTTAATAAAGCGATATTGTGAACTTGTGAAGCATGAAGAGTTTATTTCTGATGATTGTGAAGCACGAATTTTGTTTTTTAGCATAATAATTTGGAACGGATCATGTATCGCATGCGCTACGTACATCCAAGGAAATTTAGCAATATGATAACAATCATGACCACTTTTGCTGATGTAGTTACTCAATTTCTCATCTTCACGAGGAGACCAGAAACCCTTTTTCACTGTCTTCAGGGTGCAATAAGTAGGGTGATGCGCCATTGTAATCAAATTAATTTGTTATATATTTTTTCGGAGAACTCTATTGATTTTCAACTCATCGTTTTGCATAGAATCTAATAAGAATACAGTGAAAGATATGAGAAACAAATAGGAAAATAGAATAATATAAAAGTAGAGCAAATTATAACTGCTATTGAAATTTTAGGTGAAAAGCTGCAATGGCCCATTAATGACAACAAAGGCGATATTATCTAGTAAAAAATTTGTAATTTACCAGACGAATATTCGCCCACCAGTCAATTATGTATAAACTTTAGAGGTCTTACTATTATGTTTCTGACATCAATACTTTTGTCAAGGTAGAAATGAGTTTCTTAGTTGCACCTAGAAGTTGTAAATTAGTTTTTTACTCTTGAAATATCAGATAGTAGAAAGTTAAATGGTAGTAGGAAAAAAAAAAAGACAAGATTTTTGGCACCCTACATGTACGGTCAAAATGTATCGGACACGTTATGAGAGTCTCTCCAACAAATAATATGACGTAGTTATGTAATAAAAAAATAATTCCAATGTTATATATACATGTTGGCTTGTACCCAGCCCAATGTGGTTGTGTGCTAGGATACCGCTAAGGCGTTGATGTCTTTAAAATACAAAAGATACAAGGCACATTTTGCAACATTTTCTTAAAATATCTCATAATTTAAATAATCAATCAAACACCCCTTTATAATCATTTAATTTCTTTAGGAGCTATATATTGTCAATTACATATGTAAACTAGATTTATGTGACAGCAAATTAAAGCCTATAACATCTTAACTCACTTGAAATATCTATTTAGACACTTAAGTGTGTCTAAAATTATAAATAATATAGCAAGTAATTCAACTATGAAGAAATAACTCAGGATGATTCTTGATTATAGCAAACACTTTTGGATGGTTTTCATATAATTCGTAGCTATGTATGAAGAGATCCTTTTAATCTTTCTACATTTTGCTTGATGATAATTAATAATTAATAACTGATTTCTGTAGCGAAAATCACAAAACACGCTAAAATTCTAAAATCCAAACATAATCCGATAAGTTGTTGTTTTCCTTATTTTTTGATCCGTTTTCCCCTATACATGCAACTTCATTTCTTGAATTTATTTTTCACAAATAGATTTTGATTACGTTGTAACATATTCATTTTAAGTATTTGTTGTTGTTTATTAGATTTCTAGTCATATATGAATGCGCACCTATAAAACAAAGCGAGGGTCACATGAATTGCTATTTTAGTTACGCAATGATAATAGTCGTCTGGTTGCGTGTTCCCAAACAAGTAATTTAATAAAGCGATATTGTGAACTTGTGAAGCATGAAGAGTTTATTTCTGATGATTGTGAAGCACGAATTTTGTTTTTTAGCATAATAATTTGGAACGGATCATGTATCGCATGCGCTACGTACATCCAAGGAAATTTAGCAATATGATAACAATCATGACCACTTTTGCTGATGTAGTTACTCAATTTCTCATCTTCACGAGGAGACCAGAAACCCTTTTTCACTGTCTTCAGGGTGCAATAAGTAGGGTGATGCGCCATTGTAATCAAATTAATTTGTTATATATTTTTTCGGAGAACTCTATTGATTTTCAACTCATCGTTTTGCATAGAATCTAATAAGAATACAGTGAAAGATATGAGAAACAAATAGGAAAATAGAATAATATAAAAGTAGAGCAAATTATAACTGCTATTGAAATTTTAGGTGAAAAGCTGCAATGGCCCATTAATGACAACAAAGGCGATATTATCTAGTAAAAAATTTGTAATTTACCAGACGAATATTCGCCCACCAGTCAATTATATATAAACTTTAGAGGTCTTACTATTATGTTTCTGACATCAATACTTTTGTCAAGGTAGAAATGAGTTTCTTAGTTGCACCTAGAAGTTGTAAATTAGTTTTTTACTCTTGAAATATCAGATAGTAGAAAGTTAAATGGTAGTAGGAAAAAAAAAAAGACAAGATTTTTGGCACCCTACATGTACGGTCAAAATGTATCGGACACGTTATGAGAGTCTCTCCAACAAATAATATGACGTAGTTATGTAATAAAAAAATAATTCCAATGTTATATATACATGTTGGCTTGTACCCAGCCCAATGTGGTTGTGTGCTAGGATACCGCTAAGGCGTTGATGTCTTTAAAATACAAAAGATACAAGGCACATTTTGCAACATTTTCTTAAAATATCTCATAATTTAAATAATCAATCAAACACCCCTTTATAATCATTTAATTTCTTTAGGAGCTATATATTGTCAATTACATATGTAAACTAGATTTATGTGACAGCAAATTAAAGCCTATAACATCTTAACTCACTTGAAATATCTATTTAGACACTTAAGTGTGTCTAAAATTATAAATAATATAGCAAGTAATTCAACTATGAAGAAATAACTCAGGATGATTCTTGATTATAGCAAACACTTTTGGATGGTTTTCATATAATTCGTAGCTATGTATGAAGAGATCCTTTTAATCTTTCTACATTTTGCTTGATGATAATTAATAATTAATAACTGATTTCTGTAGTGAAAATCACAAAACACGCTAAAATTCTAAAATCCAAACATAATCCGATAAGTTGTTGTTTTCCTTATTTTTTGATCCGTTTTCCCCTATACATGCAACTTCATTTCTTGAATTTTCTTTTCACAAATAGATTTTGATTACGTTGTAACATATTCATTTTAAGTATTTGTTGTTGTTTATTAGATTTCTAGTCATATATGAATGCGCACCTATAAAACAAAGCGAGGGTCAAATGAATTGCTATTTTAGTTACGCAATGATAATAGTCGTCTGGTTGCGTGTTCCCAAACAAGTAATTTAATAAAGCGATATTGTGAACTTGTGAAGCATGAAGAGTTTATTTCTGATGATTGTGAAGCACGGATTTTGTTTTTTAGCATAATAATTTGGAACGGATCATGTATCGCATGCGCTACGTACATCCAAGGAAATTTAGCAATATGATAACAATCATGACCACTTTTGCTGATGTAGTTACTCAATTTCTCATCTTCACGAGGAGACCAGAAACCCTTTTTCACTGTCTTCAGGGTGCAATAAGTATGGTGATGCGCCATTGTAATCAAATTAATTTGTTATATATTTTTTCGGAGAACTCTATTGATTTTCAACTCATCGTTTTGCATAGAATCTAATAAGAATACAGTGAAAGATATGAGAAACAAATAGAAAAATAGAGTAATATAAAAGTAGAGCAAATTATAACTGCTATTGAAATTTTAGGTGAAAAGCTGCAATGGCCCATTAATGACAACAAAGGCGATATTATCTAGTAAAAAATTTGTAATTTACCAGACGAATATTCGCCCACCAGTCAATTATGTATAAACTTTAGAGGTCTTACTATTATGTTTCTGACATCAATACTTTTGTCAAGGTAGAAATGAGTTTCTTAGTTGCACCTAGAAGTTGTAAATTAGTTTTTTACTCTTGAAATATCAGATAGTAGAAAGTTAAATGGTAGTAGGAAAAAAAAAAGACAAGATTTTTGGCATCCTACATGTACGGTCAAAATGTATCGGACACGTTATGAGAGTCTCTCCAACAAATAATATGACGTAGTTATGTAATAAAAAAATAATTCCAATGTTATATATACATGTTGGCTTGTACCCAGCCCAATGTGGTTGTGTGCTAGGATACCGCTAAGGCGTTGATGTCTTTAAAATACAAAAGATACAAGGCACATTTTGCAACATTTTCTTAAAATATCTCATAATTTAAATAATCAATCAAACACCCCTTTATAATCATTTAATTTCTTTAGGAGCTATATATTGTCAATTACATATGTAAACTAGATTTATGTGACAGCAAATTAAAGCCTATAACATCTTAACTCACTTGAAATATCTATTTAGACACTTAAGTGTGTCTAACATTATAAATAATATAGCAAGTAATTCAACTATGAAGAAATAACTCAGGATGATTCTTGATTATAGCAAACACTTTTGGATGGTTTTCATATAATTCGTAGCTATGTATGAAGAGATCCTTTTAATCTTTCTACATTTTGCTTGATGATAATTAATAATTAATAACTGATTTCTGTAGTGAAAATCACAAAACACGCTAAAATTCTAAAATCCAAACATAATCCGATAAGTTGTTGTTTTCCTTATTTTTTGATCCGTTTTCCCCTATAGATGCAACTTCATTTCTTGAATTTTCTTTTCACAAATAGATTTTGATTACGTTGTAACATATTCATTTTAAGTATTTGTTGTTGTTTATTAGATTTCTAGTCATATATGAATGCGCACCTATAAAACAAAGCGAGGGTCAAATGAATTGCTATTTTAGTTACGCAATGATAATAGTCGTCTGGTTGCGTGTTCCCAAACAAGTAATTTAATAAAGCGATATTGTGAACTTGTGAAGCATGAAGAGTTTATTTCTGATGATTGTGAAGCACGGATTTTGTTTTTTAGCATAATAATTTGGAACGGATCATGTATCGCATGCGCTACGTACATCCAAGGAAATTTAGCAATATGATAACAATCATGACCACTTTCGCTGATGTAGTTACTCAATTTCTCATCTTCACGAGGAGACCAGAAACCCTTTTTCACTGTCTTCAGGGTGCAATAAGTATGGTGATGCGCCATTGTAATCAAATTAATTTGTTATATATTTTTTCGGAGAACTCTATTGATTTTCAACTCATCGTTTTGCATAGAATCTAATAAGAATACAGTGAAAGATATGAGAAACAAATAGAAAAATAGAGTAATATAAAAGTAGAGCAAATTATAACTGCTATTGAAATTTTAGGTGAAAAGCTGCAATGGCCCATTAATGACAACAAAGACGATATTATCTAGTAAAAAATTTGTAATTTACCAGACGAATATTCGCCCACCAGTCAATTATGTATAAACTTTAGAGGTCTTACTATTATGTTTCTGACATAAATACTTTTGTCAAGGTAGAAATGAGTTTCTTAGTTGCACCTAGAAGTTGTAAATTAGTTTTTTACTCTTGAAATATCAGATAGTAGAAAGTTAAATGGTAGTAGGAAAAAAAAAAAGACAAGATTTTTGGCATCCTACATGTACGGTCAAAATGTATCGGACACGTTATGAGAGTCTCTCCAACAAATAATATGACGTAGTTATGTAATAAAAAAATAATTCCAATGTTATATATACATGTGGGCTTGTACCCAGCCCAATGTGGTTGTGTGCTAGGATACCGCTAAGGCGTTGATGTCTTTAAAATACAAAAGATACAAGGCACATTTTGCAACATTTTCTTAAAATATCTCATAATTTAAATAATCAATCAAACACCCCTTTATAATCATTTAATTTCTTTAGGAGCTATATATTGTCAATTACATATGTAAACTAGATTTATGTGACAGCAAATTAAAGCCCATAACATCTTAACTCACTTGAAATATCTATTTAGACACTTAAGTGTGTCTAACATTATAAATAATATAGCAAGTAATTCAACTATGAAGAAATAACTCAGGATGATTCTTGATTATAGCAAACACTTTTGGATGGTTTTCATATAATTCGTAGCTATGTATGAAGAGATCCTTTTAATCTTTCTACATTTTGCTTGATGATAATTAATAATTAATAACTGATTTCTGTAGTGAAAATCACAAAACACGCTAAAATTCTAAAATCCAAACATAATCCGATAAGTTGTTGTTTTCCTTATTTTTTGATCCGTTTTCCCCTATAGATGCAACTTCATTTCTTGAATTTTCTTTTCACAAATAGATTTTGATTACGTTGTAACATATTCATTTTAAGTATTTGTTGTTGTTTATTAGATTTCTAGTCATATATGAATGCGCACCTATAAAACAAAGCGAGGGTCAAATGAATTGCTATTTTAGTTACGCAATGATAATAGTCGTCTGGTTGCGTGTTCCCAAACAAGTAATTTAATAAAGCGATATTGTGAACTTGTGAAGCATGAAGAGTTTATTTCTGATGATTGTGAAGCACGGATTTTGTTTTTTAGCATAATAATTTGGAACGGATCATGTATCGCATGCGCTACGTACATCCAAGGAAATTTAGCAATATGATAACAATCATGACCACTTTTGCTGATGTAGTTACTCAATTTCTCATCTTCACGAGGAGACCAGAAACCCTTTTTCACTGTCTTCTGGGTGCAATAAGTATGGTGATGCGCCATTGTAATCAAATTAATTTGTTATATATTTTTTCGGAGAACTCTATTGATTTTCAACTCATCGTTTTGCATAGAATCTAATAAGAATACAGTGAAAGATATGAGAAACAAATAGAAAAATAGAGTAATATAAAAGTAGAGCAAATTATAACTGCTATTGAAATTTTAGGTGAAAAGCTGCAATGGCCCATTAATGACAACAAAGGCGATATTATCTAGTAAAAAATTTGTAATTTACCAGACGAATATTCGCCCACCAGTCAATTATGTATAAACTTTAGAGGTCTTACTATTATGTTTCTGACATCAATACTTTTGTCAAGGTAGAAATGAGTTTCTTAGTTGCACCTAGAAGTTGTAAATTAGTTTTTTACTCTTGAAATATCAGATAGTAGAAAGTTAAATGGTAGTAGGAAAAAAAAAAGACAAGATTTTTGGCATCCTACATGTACGGTCAAAATGTATCGGACACGTTATGAGAGTCTCTCCAACAAATAATATGACGTAGTTATGTAATAAAAAAATAATTCCAATGTTATATATACATGTTGGCTTGTACCCAGCCCAATGTGGTTGTGTGCTAGGATACCGCTAAGGCGTTGATGTCTTTAAAATACAAAAGATACAAGGCATATTTTGCAACATTTTCTTAAAATATCTCATAATTTAAATAATCAATCAAACACCCCTTTATAATCATTTAATTTCTTTAGGAGCTATATATTGTCAATTACATATGTAAACTAGATTTATGTGACAGCAAATTAAAGCCTATAACATCTTAACTCACTTGAAATATCTATTTAGACACTTAAGTGTTTCTAAAATTATAAATAATATAGCAAGTAATGCAACTATGAAGAAATAACTCAGGATGATTCTTGATTATAGCAAACACTTTTGGATGGTTTTCATATAATTGGTAGATATGTATGAAGAGATCCTTTTAATCTTTCTACATTTTGCTTGATGATAATTAATAATTAATAACTGATTTCTGTAGTGAAAATCACAAAACACGCTAAAATTCTAAAATCCAAACATAATCCGATAAGTTGTTGTTTTCCTTATTTTTTGATCCGTTTTCCCCTATACATGCAACTTCATTTCTTGAATTTACTTTTCACAAATAGATTTTGATTACGTTGTAACATATTCATTTTAAGTATTTGTTGTTGTTTATTAGATTTCTAGTCATATATGAATGCGCACCTATAAAACAAAGCGAGGGTCACATGAATTGCTATTTTAGTTACGCAATGATAATAGTCGTCTGGTTGCGTGTTCCCAAACAAGTAATTTAATAAAGCGATATTGTGAACTTGTGAAGCATGAAGAGTTTATTTCTGATGATTGTGAAGCACGAATTTTGTTTTTTAGCATAATAATTTGGAACGGATCATGTATCGCATGCGCTACGTACATCCAAGGAAATTTAGCAATATTATGGTAAACAAACCACTCAAAAGTATGACGGCTGAATTCGATGTTTTCCTCTCTGTTTTCGTTAAATCAGTTAAAATAATCCAAGTAAGGTCATGGCTGGCGAACGCAAACTTGCGCAGAAAATTGTTGCAAAGAGAAGTGAAACAATAATGTTACAAACATAATTTTCCTAAAGTTGCCTGAGTAATGGGGATGATATACATCTTGAACCAACAACTCGATTATATTATTCACACAAAAACACATAATAATCGGACTTTTTTTTTTCTCAACATGGTAGAACCATTACACTTAGGCGATAAAGATCATAGGAATTTTATCTATATAACTTCATAAGGTATACTCAAACTACAAGAACCTCTCTAACTATTTAAAGAATTGCAATGACACTCCCAGAAATTCTATAAAAATAAGGTAAATCACGTTAAGCCTCCTATAAATATATCTTGTTTCTCATTTTGTTCTCTAAAGTTTTAAAAATAGCAATTATGTTTAATACTTCAAGGACAGATGATCAACCGTTCATTCCAAACACTTTTCCATATTTTTGTTCGTGAGATTTATAAAAAATATTCAGCATATCTTAAGGGGCACCAAAGTGAGAAACACAATATATATTAAGGGGCTTAACGTAATTTAAGGATTATCTGAAAATAATAATCAGATGCAAGTCTAATATTAATCAAAAATCGAAAGTGACTACGTATTTCTGTAATTACATAAAAAAGAAAAAAAAATGATCATTTCATTAAATTACCATGACAAATCATTTTTTTGTTTCCTTCACTTATAAATAGAAGAACCTCCCCACTCCATTTCTCCACACAGAAAACACTCCAACTTAACAATGAAAGGAACACTACTTGCACTATTCGTGGCCATAGCCTTGCTCGGCTCATTCCCCTCTTCCTCCGCCACCGCCGAAAACGTCCGTAAATTCTACGAAAACCTCAACAAAGACAACCTCGTCTTAACCAAACTAAACTACTACATCCACGCCGTCTTCGCAACGGGCCTGAACCAGACCGTATTCCAGGTCGCCTCGGTCGACATCGGGAAAACGAGGTTCAACTTCGGTGGGGTGCTCATCATCGACAACAAACTAACCGTGAGCCCCGACCCAGATTCGCAGTACGTGGGACAGTACCAGGGCATGAACGCTTACTCCGACTTCAGCGTGGCTGCGCTGAACATGAACATGAACATTATATTCCACGGAGGCGAGTATGACGGGAGCACCATTAGCATCATGGGGCGACAGCCCGTGCCCGAGGCGGTAAGGGTGTTGTCCGTGGTTGGAGGGACGGGAGCGTTCCGGTTGGCGAGGGGGACGGTGCTTGCGAGTACTTATTCGGTTGATGCTGTTAAGTTGAGAGGTGTGTATTTCTATGAGATGTTTGTGGTCACACCTATGGTTGACGGGCGATCTCGTACGGCGACTTAGGTGGTGAATTCTGGTTTAAGTCTGGATTATTATGCTTTTGTTTTGTTGTCAAATTAAATAAACGCTCGAGGAAATTAATAAATTAAAGTTATAGTTTGTATGTTCTTTTTTTTATGTTGTATGTGTCGCAAGGAATCAATTTTCATGTTCTACTTGTTTCTTGATGTTATGTTTTGATATGAGCGTTCTTGTTTAGTTCTTCTGCTTATGAACAAATAACACACAAAAAGTGGTTTAAAGAATCCATTATGATTGGTCTCTAAAGTTCAATTAAGTGAAAACGATATGATCTAGGAGCGGGAAAAAAATCAATTCATTCATGAATTTTGGTTGAAGAACTAAATAGGAGAAAAAGTAAACATAATGGACTAAATTTCTGACGATGTTAATTTAACAGACTAATTTTAAATTAAAAGCCAAAAATATAGTTTCCCCATGAAAGCGGTTAAAAATACATTTTTGAGGAAACCTATGCCTTGAGTTGCCATGAGAAGTGAAACTATAATTCTTTTAGTGTATTGCCCACTTTTGGGAAGGAAAGTGAGGTTGTTATGTAGTTAACCCCCAATTATATTGGGGGAAAGGGAACTTTAGCCCAAATTATATTGGGGAAAAAAAGTTATTTACCCTTCTTTTAGTTTATTGCTTATATTAGTTTCACAAGTACTACTGTATTTGAATATGCAACAAAGTATATTCAAGTCCAACAACATGCTTCTCATCTTTCAACTATCATGCTTTTTCTTAACACTTGCACAATCAAATGATTTATTGGCGACAGACAACATAAAAAATTTAAGAGAAGAAACATGCAAACAAACTTAACTTTATTTTCCTCGAGCGTTTATTATTATCAATCATACAAAACAAAAGCACAAACACAATCCACCAATACCCCAAGAGACACAACTGACATACAGATCCTCATCCATTTCCATCAAACTAGATTCACCTACGCCGCCACCGGAGACTCATCAACTGCCACCGCAGGGGACTCATCGACCGGCTTCGGGGGCAGGCCAACAGCCGGAGTGACGACAAACATCTCATATAAATACACACCACGTTTGGTAACCGGATCAACCGAAATCGTAGTGGCAAGCACAGTCCCCCTAGCCAACAAAAACGCGCCCGTCCCCGCCACCACGGACAACACCCTAACTTCCTCCGCCAGCGGCTGTCTTCCCATAACGCTGATCGTGCTCCCATCGTACTCTCTCCCGTGGAATATGACGTTCATGTTCATGTTGAGCGCCGCCTCGCCAAAGTCTGAGTAGACATTTACGCCTTGGTATTGTCCCACGTACTCAGAATCTGGGTCCGGACCGACGGTTAGTTTGTTGTCAATGACGAGGACCCCACCGAAGTTAAACTTTGGTTTTTCGAGGTCGTTGGCGTTGGTGGCGGCGACTTGAAAAATGGTAGGGTTGGGTACGCCTGGGAAAACGGCGTGGATGTAGTAGTTGAGCTTGTTTAGTACGAGGTTCTCATTGTTGAGGTTCAGGTTGTCGTAGAAATCTCGGACTGATTGGCTGATTTTCGAAGCACTCGCATTCATGATTAAATATATTGGTTGATTGGTTTATTTTTCTTTATGCAGGACAAATGTGGTGGGGTGATTTTTTTATTTGTAGAATAGAATGGAGTGTGGAGGTTGTTATTTATAGGTGAAATTTGGAGAAAATAATTTTGCATATAAAGAATTAAACTCTTATCGTTTGCATATATTCTGATGTTTTTCTTGGCCTAGCTAACCTTGAATTTTTTTCATTTGGATTGAAAATTACGACACACATTCAAATAAATTGTTTGGCTTAATTAATTAAGATATGTTGTAAAAAGTATTTTGGGGAAACATATCAACGTACGTACGAGATTATCACTTTTTTTCTTCTAACGTTACGTATTACACATAAATAATACACTTTCTTAATTATGCAACGAGACGCTTTAGAGACTATTTAATATTGCAGGTCTCTCATATGAGGGTATTTTAATGCTTTCAATTGACGTACATTTTATTGTTTATAATTTCGTCACCCTCACTGTAGAATGTTTTTAACATAACCTGATATTTTAGCAAATTCAAATACGCCAAAGTTACTTGCATTCTGGTTTCTGGACGCTTGTGACCCATGAGCTTATCTTGGAGTATTTAAATCAATATATATTTATCATCTTACGAGAAAGAAAAAGGAAAACCTCAACGCACGCATAGCATGAAATACATTTTACCCAAGAAGTGTCCAATAATTGCAAATATTCAAACATAATACATGCACGTTAAACGAAGTGTTTGTTATCATATTCACTGAAGGGGCGAACAGTAGAAAAAGACAATATAATAATTAATCACTCTCATGTATCTACATTGTTTTAAGTAACTGGTTTTACCATATAATAAAGAGATGGACTAAGTGCTAAAACATTTGAACAATTTCGTGTGGTTTGGACTTCGAATACAAACAAGGTTTCCCTTGTTTGTACTTGCATGTATAAGCAGCGCACGCGATACATCATCCACCCTGAGAATCTGATTTATTATGTTGAAAAACAGACAGTCCTTTAATTTACTTGTTCTGAGATATGAGTACAACAAGGCGAATGTGGTTCGCATTACTACATTAGTTAATAATTCATGTGACCCTCGCACACCTGGTTTAATTATCAAGTACGAATGTATAGGAATTTTTAAGATGTTTACAACAAATATTTAGAATCAAAGTGTTACAAATTACAACTGCTTCAGAAAACTGGATTATGTGAAAAAAAAGGTGCAAACTTCTTCATCAATACAACCTTGAACATAGTCGCGGCTAGGATACAAACTATTCGATGTCAAAATGATTTAGGCCATTGACTAACTTAATTTGCAGAGAGATGTATATTTGACAAGTGCTTACTTAGACTAAATCTTTTTGACAAGGGGACTTTCTCTCCTTGGTCTCATGTTCAAATCACCCAAGGGGCGACATAATTATGTGCTTTCTAAGTCTGTCTGTCACACATCGTTAGCATAGTATGATTTACCTGGTTGGTGAGGGTTGCAGCCTATTGTGCTAACCCGCGAGTTTACCTTGTGCGCACTCAAAGAATGACGACAATGGGTCCCACGTAATAAAAAAAACAAAGGTAAATTAACCTAAATCATTTGGTAATAAATACATCAGACCTCGAGGTAACCATTTTGTACTCTTTTATTCATTTGGTAGGCCATTTCGTAGATTTATAACCAGAGTAAGAATGCTCCTACTCGAGAGATGTTTGAATCCTTTCCACCACCAGACATGCTGCCTTGAGACATCATCTGATGCAAGAACTTATAGAAATCTTGTTGAAAATTGGGAACAGGAGGAGTCTCTGGAGTGTGAGCATCAATAGCATTGGCATAGTTTCTTCCACCCTGGGCTGGTTTCTTGTTCTTGAGGTCTTTATACCACTCAGGAACCCCAACCAATTTGAAACAAGTGTCTTTAGTGTGACCTTATTTCTTACAATAGTCACAAAATTTATCAGATTTTTCAGGTTTAAATCTCCTGTTATCCTTAGATGTGAAACCCTGAGTAGAGTAAGAATGTGACTATGTTTTCACCAACAGAGCAGTGCTATCAGCTGGCACATTGAATTGAATGTGAACATGTTTCTGCTTTTCCACACTAAGTACCATACAGTAAGCCTTTTCAACCAAAGGCAAAGGATCAAGACTCAAAATACGACTCTTAACTGCTTCATATTCATCACTAAGTCCCATCAAAAATTGCATCAATCTAGTTTGTGATTGAAAATCCACAGCATTCTTAGCTATATTACAGGTACATAACCTCATAGCATCACAGTGACACACAAGAACAGGCATCAAACTGTTCAATTCATCCCAAAGCTTCTTTAATCTAGTATAATAAGCAGAGATAGAAACTGAACCTTGAGATATGGAAGCCATATCTCGCTGGATCTGGTAAAGCAGGGGACCATTACTCATGCCAAAGTGACCTTGAGATCGGCAGTGATCGGACGACGGAATCGCGTGACCGGATCGGTATCAGGCTCTGATACCATGTTAACTCTCATACTGAGAGAATCGAGTTAAGAGAGAGAAGAGAAGTAACAGAATTCTGTTATTTTCAGTAATTTGGTAAAGTGAAGTATCAACTGTACAAGCTGAGTTGTCAGCTATTTATGGGTGCGAGAACTAAAGACTAATTACAGATAAGTCCCTGTGAACTGAACTAATTACAAAGAATCTAAGATATAAGTTAACACTCATAACATCAACTTTGAAGAAAATTCCTCTCCCAAGTAAATTGCTCGCTTCATGGTAGTGGAGCATTGCCCCAGTCAACTGGCAACAAGGTGGTAGAGACGGAGCGAGGTCGAGGCAAATGCCTCCGTCATGGATGGTGTACTGAATCCTGATGATTTCATGAGAAATCCGATGGGGTTAATACTATTTGAATACATTAGAGCATTAGTACATGCTACATCCTTCTCAGTAGAAAATTTTGAAAACTCACTATCACTTGGCTCATCAAAAAACTGCTTAAAAGGCATGTCCAAATCGATACTTGTATTCTTATCATAGCAAGTGAAGCTTGGTTCATCACGATTATAAGCTCGATCTTGATGGTTTAAGTTCATGAAGCTATTAGTGATATTGTGGTTACCAAATCCAAACAAGATATTATCATAAGTGGGTTGTACCACATGTTCTTGTTGCATGGAGTATGTTTGACTTTGAATTTGAAAATTTGAATCCATAAAGCTTTTGTGGTTATTAGATTCACCAAATAAGGAATCATCATTTTGCATAAAAACTTGTGAATGAACTTGATTCATCATTTGAGGATTCATCATTTGAGGGTTGTAAGAGTAATGATTAGACCATGACTGAAGATTCTCATTAGACATAAATATTGAATAATTGTTGGCTATTTGAATAGAGGGCAGGGATGAATCTGTACTGTAAATCATCATTGAATCATCCATGGTTTCATGTGGAACAAATGGAGTAAATCTTTGAGGAGGCATAAGATTTATGTTTGGGATGTACATTTGAGCCATCATTGGTGCATTCGGGTGGTAGATCAGATTATTATTAGTATTGTTTGCACTGTTAAAGCACAAACCTTGAGAAAAGGTAGAGTTGTTTGTAAGATTAGCATAGGATTTGGGTGTAGACTTATTACCCCGAACTTTGTAATGAACCATTAATTTTTTCATGAAGCTTGTATTACAGTAATTCTTGATCTCGTTATCAGTTATGCCTGGCATATGCTTTACAATCTGAGACCATCTGCACACAATTAATATAACAATTAAGAAATCATTTGTGTATGTAACAATGCTCATACGTCAATTAGTTGTAAAAACTTATTATAATGAAGATGACGTGTTTTTTAACCTGTTTCCTAAAATATTGCGGAGCTCAATGAGGAGACAAATTTCTTCAACTGTGAATTCTCCCCTCTTTAGATCGGGCCTCAAGTAATTTATCCACCTCAACCTACAACTCTTCCCGTTCCTCTCCAAACCTTATTAGCCACAAAACAAAGATAAAAAAAAAGTAATTATTTTTGTGAAAGATCCACACATGGTTGTAAGAAGAATATACTCATTCTGTTTATAAAGAATATACCAGCAAGTTTTGGTATCGTAGGCCAACAATCATGACCACTTTTGCTGTTGTAGTTCCTCAATTTCTCATCTTCACGAGGAGACCAGAAACCCTTTTTCACTGTCTTCTGGGTGCAATAAGTATGGTGATGCGCCATTGTAATCAAATTAATTTGTTATATATTTTTTCGGAGAACTCTATTGATTTTCAACTCATCGTTTTACATAGAATCTAATAAGAATACAGTGAAAGATATGAGAAACAAATAGAGAAATAGAGTAATATAAAAGTAGAGCAAATTATAACTGCTATTGAAATTTTAGGTGAAAAGCTGCAATTGCCCATTAATGACAACAAAGGCGATATTATCTAGTAAAAAAAAATTGTAATTTACCAGACGAATATTCGCCCACCAGTCAATTATGTATAAACTTTAGAGGTCTTACTATTATGTTTCTGACATCAATACTTTTGTCAAGGTAGAAATGAGTTTTTTAGTTGCACCTAGAAGTTGTAAATTAGTTTTTTACTCTTGAAATATCAGATAGTAGAAAGTTAAATGGTAGTAGGAAAAAAAAAGACAAGATTTTTGGCATCCTACATGTACGGTCAAAATGTATCAGACAAGTTATGAGAGCCTCTCCAACAAATAATATGACGTAGTTATGTAATAAAAAAATAATTCCAATGTTATATATACATGTTGGCTTGTACCCAGCCCAATGTGGTTGTGTGCTAGGATACCGCTAATGCGTTGATGTCTTCAAAATACAAAAGATACAAGGCATATTTTGCAACATTTTCTTAAAATATCTCACTATTTAAATAATCAATCAAACACCCCTTTATAATCAATTAATTTCTTTAGGAGCTATATATTGTCAATTACATATGTAAACTAGATTTATGTGACAGCAAATTAAAGCCTATAACATCTTAACTCACTTGAAATATCTATTTAGACACTTAAGTGTGTCTAAAATTATAAATAATATAGCAAGTAATTCAACTATGAAGAAATAACTCAAGATGATTCTTGATTATAGCAAACACTTTTGGATGGTTTTCATATAATTGGTAGCTATGTATGAAGAGATCCTTTTAATCTTTCTACATTTTGCTTGATGATAATTAATAATTATTAGCTGATTTCTGTAGTGAAAATCACAAAACACGCTAAAATTCTAAAATCCAAACATAATCCGATAAGTTGTTGTTTTCCTTATTTTTGATCCGTTTTCCCCTATACATGCAACTTCATTTCTTGAATTTACTTTTCACAAATAGATTTTGATTACGTTGTAACATATTCATTTTAAGTATTTGTTGTTGTTTATTAGATTTCTAGTCATATATGAATGCGCACCTATAAAACAAAGCGAGGGTCACATGAATTGCTATTTTAGTTACGCAATGATAATAGTCGTCTGGTTGCGTGTTCCCAAACAAGTAATTTAATAAAGCGATATTGTGAACTTGTGAAGCATGAAGAGTTTATTTCTGATGATTGTGAAGCACGGATTTTGTTTTTCAGCATAATAATTTGGAACGGATCATGTATCGCATGCGCTATGTACATCCAAGGAAATTTAGCAATATTATGGTAAACAAACCACTCAAAAGTATGACGGCTGAATTCGATGTTTTCCTCTCTGTTTTCGTGAAATCAGTTAAAATAATCCAAGTAAGGTCATGGCTGGCGAACGCAAACTTGCGCAGAAAATTGTTGCAAAGAGAAGTGAAACAATAATGTTACAAACATAATTTTCCTAAAGTTGCCTGAGGAATGAGGATGATATACATCTTGAACCAACGACTCGATTATATTATTCACACAAAAACACATAATAATCGGACTTTTTTTTTTCTCAACATGGTAAAAGCATTACACTTAGGCGATAAAGAGCATAGGAATTTTATCTATATAACTTCATAAGGTATACTCAAACTACAAGAACCTCTCTAACTATTTAAAGAATTGCAATGACACTCCCAGAAATTCTATAAAAATAAGGTAAATCACGTTAAGCCTCCTATAAATATATCTTGTTTCTCATCTTGTTCTTTAAAGTTTTAAAAATAGCAATTATGTTTAATACTTCAAGGACAGATGATCAACCGTTCATTCCAAACACTTTTCCATATTTTTGTTCGTGAGATTTATAAAAAATATTCAGCATATCTTAAGGGCCACCAAAGTGAGAAACACAATATATATTAAGGGACTTAACGTAATTTAAGGATTATCTGAAAATAATAATCAGATGCAAGTCTAATATTAATCAAAAATCGAAAGTGACTACGTATTTCTGTAATTACATAAAAAAGAAAAAAAAAATGATCATTTAATTAAATTACCATGACAAATCATTTTTTTGTTTCCTTCAATTATAAATAGAAGAACCTCCCCACTCCATTTCTCCACACAGAAAACACTCCAACTTAACAATGAAAGGAATACTACTTGCACTATTCGTGGCCATAGCCTTGCTCGGCTCATTCCCATCTTCCTCCGCCACCGCCGAAAACGTCCGTAAATTCTACGAAAACCTCAACAAAGACAACCTCGTCTTAACCAAACTAAACTACTACATCCACGCCGTCTTCGCAACGGGCCTGAACCAGACCGTATTCCAGGTCGCCTCGGTCGACATCGGGAAAACGAGGTTCAACTTCGGTGGGGTGCTCATCATCGACAACAAACTAACCGTGAGCCCCGACCCAGATTCGCAGTACGTGGGACAGTACCAGGGCATGAACGCTTACTCCGACTTCAGCGTGGCTGCGCTGAACATGAACATGAACATTATATTCCACGGAGGCGAGTATGACGGGAGCACCATTAGCATCATGGGGCGACAGCCCGTGCCCGAGGCGGTAAGGGTGTTGTCCGTGGTTGGAGGGACGGGAGCGTTCCGGTTGGCGAGGGGGACGGTGCTTGCGAGTACTTATTCGGTTGATGCTGTTAAGTTGAGTGGTGTGTATTTCTATGAGATGTTTGTGGTCACACCTATGGTTGACGGGCGATCTCGTACGGCGACTTAGGTGGTGAATTCTGGTTTAAGTCTGGATTATTATGCTTTTGTTTTGTTGTCAAATTAAATAAACGCTCGAGGAAATTAATAAATTAAAGTTATAGTTTGTATGTTCTTTTTTTTATGTTGTATGTGTCGGAAGGAATCAATTTTCATGTTCTACTTGTTTCTTGATGTTATGTTTTGATATGAGCGTTCTTGTTTAGTTCTTCTGCTTATGAACAAATAACACACAAAAAGTGGTTTAAAGAATCCATTATGATTGGTCTCTAAAGTTCAATTAAGTGAAAACGATATGATCTAGGGGCGGGAAAAAAATCAATTCATTCATGAATTTTGGTTGAAGAACTAAATAGGAGAAAAAGTAAACATAATGGACTAAATTTCTGACCAAAAATATAGTTTCCCCATGAAAGTGGTTAAAAATACATTTTTGAGGAAACCTATGCCTTGAGTTGCCATGAGAAGTGAAACTATAATTCTTTTAGTGTATTGCCCACTTTTGGGAAGGAAAGTGAGGTTGTTATGTTAACCCCCAATTATATTGGGGGAAAGGGAACTTTAGCCCAAATTATATTGGGGAAAAAAAGTTATTTACCCTTCTTTTAGTTTATTGCTTATATTAGTTTCACAAGTACTACTGTATTTGAATATGCAACAAAGTATATTCAAGTCCAACAACATGCTTCTCATCTTTCAACTATCATGCTTTTTCTTAACACTTGCACAATCAAATGATTTATTGGCGACAGACAACATAAAAAATTTAAGATAAGAAACATGCAAACAAACTTAACTTTATTTTCCTCGAGCGTTTATTATTATCAATCATACAAAACAAAAGCACAAACACAATCCTCCAATACCCCACGAGACACAACTGACTTACAGATCCTCATCCATTTCCATCAAACTAGATTCACCTACGCCGCCACCGGAGACTCATCAACTGCCACCGCAGGGGACTCATCGACCGGCTTCGGGGGCAGGCCAACAGCCGGAGTGACGACAAACATCTCATATAAATACACACCACGTTTGGTAACCGGATCAACCGAAATCGTAGTGGCAAGCACAGTCCCCCTAGCCAACAAAAACGCGCCCGTCCCCGCCACCACGGACAACACCCTAACTTCCTCCGCCAGCGGCTGTCTTCCCATAACGCTGATCGTGCTCCCATCGTACTCTCTCCCGTGGAATATGACGTTCATGTTCATGTTGAGCGCCGCCTCGCCAAAGTCTGAGTAGACATTTACGCCTTGGTATTGTCCCACGTACTCAGAATCTGGGTCCGGACCGACGGTTAGTTTGTTGTCAATGACGAGGACCCCACCGAAGTTAAACTTTGGTTTTTCGAGGTCGTTGGCGTTGGTGGCGGCGACTTGAAAAATGGTAGGGTTGGGTACGCCTGGGAAAACGGCGTGGATGTAGTAGTTGAGCTTGTTTAGTACGAGGTTCTCATTGTTGAGGTTCAGGTTGTCGTAGAAATCTCGGACTGATTGGCTGATTTTCGAAGCACTCGCATTCATGATTAAATATATTGGTTGATTGGTTTATTTTTCTTTATGCAGGACAAATGTGGTGGGGTGATTTTTTTATTTGTAGAATAGAATGGAGTGTGGAGGTTGTTATCTATAGGTGAAATTTGGAGAAAATAATTTTGCATATAAAGAATTAAACTCTTATCGTTTGCATATATTCTGATGTTTTTCTTGGCCTAGCTAACCTTGAATTTTTTTCATTTGGATTGAAAATTACGACACACATTCAAATAAATTGTTTGGCTTAAGTAATTAAGATATGTTGTAAAAAGTATTTTGGGGAAACATATCAACGTACGTACGAGATTATCACTTTTTTTCTTCTAACGTTACGTATTACACATAAATAATACACTTTCTTAATTATGCAACGAGACGCTTTAGAGACTATTTAATATTGCAGGTCTCTCATATGAGGGTATTTTAATGCTTTCAATTGACGTACATTTTATTGTTTATAATTTCGTCACCCTCACTGTAGAATGTTTTTAACATAACCTGATATTTTAGCAAATTCAAATACGCCAAAGTTACTTGCATTCTGGTTTCTGGACGCTTGTGAGCCATGAGCTTATCTTGGAGTATTTAAATCAATATATATTTATCATCTTACGAGAAAGAAAAAGGAAAACCTCAACGCACGCATAGCATGAAATACATTTTACCCAAGAAGTGTCCAATAATTGCAAATATTCAAACATAATACATGCACGTTAAACGAAGTATTTGTTATCATATTCACTGAAGGGGCGAACAGTAGAAAAAGACAATATAATAATTAATCACTCTCATGTATCTACATTGTTTTAAGTAACTGGTTTTACCATATAATAAAGAGATGGACTAAGTGCTAAAACATTTGAACAATTTCGTGTGGTTTGGACTTCGAATACAAACAAGGTTTCCCTTGTTTGTACTTGCATGTATAAGCAGCGCACGCGATACATCATCCACCCTGAGAATCTGATTTATTATGTTGAAAAACAGACAGTCCTTTAATTTACTTGTTCTGAGATCTATGAGTACAACAAGGCGAATGTGGTTCGCATTACTACATTAGTTAATAATTCATGTGACCCTCGCACACCTGGTTTAATTATCAAGTACGAATGTATAGGAATTTTTAAGATGTTTACAACAAATATTTAGAATCAAAGTGTTACAAATTACAACTGCTTCAGAAAACTGGATTTTGTGAAAAAAAAGGTGCAAACTTCTTCATCAATACAACCTTGAACATAGTCGCGGCTAGGATACAAACTATTCGATGTCAAAATGATTTAGGCCATTGACTAACTTAATTTGCAGAGAGATGCATATTTGACAAGTGCTTACTTAGACTAAATCTTTTTGACAAGGGGACTTTCTCTCCTTGGTCTCATGTTCAAATCACCCAAGGGGCGACATAATTATGTGCTTTCTAAGTCTGTCTGTCACACATCGTTAGCATAGTATGATTTACCCGGTTGGTGAGGGTTGCAGCCTATTGTGCTAACCCGCGATTTTACCTTGTGCGAACTCAAAGAATGAAGACAATGGGTCCCACGTAATAAAAAAAACAAAGGTAAATTAACCTAAATCATTTGGTAATAAATATATCAGACCTCGAGGTAACCATTTTGTACTCTTTTATTCATTTGGTAGGCCATTTCGTAGATTTATAACCAGAGTAAGAATGCTCCTACTCGAGAGATGTTTGAATCCTTTCCACCACCAGACATACTGCCTTGAGACATGATCTGATGCATGAACTTATAGAAATCTTGTTGAAAATTGGGAACATGAGGAGTCTCTGGAGTGTGAGCATCAACAGCATTGGCATTGTTTCTTCCACCCTGGGCTGGTTTCTTGTTCTTGAGGTCTTTATACCACTCAGGAACCCCAACCAATTTGAAACAAGTGTCTTTAGTGTGACCTTGTTTCTTACAATAGTCACAGAATTTATCAGATTTTTTAGGTTTAAATCTCCTGTTATCCTTAGATGTGAAACCCTGAGTAGAGTAAGAATGTGACTGTGTTTTCACCAACAGAGCAGTGCTATCAGCTGGCACATTGAATTGAATGTGAACCTGTTTCTGCTTTTCCACACTAAGTACCATACAGTAAGCCTTTTCAACCAAAGGCAAAGGATCAAGACTCAAAATCTGACTCCTAACTGCTTCATATTCATCACTAAGTCCCATAAAAAATTGCATCAATCTAGTTTGTGATTGAAAATCCACAGCATTCTTAGCTAAATTACAGGTACATAACCTCATAGCATCACAGTGACACACAAGAACATGCATCAAACTGTTCAATTCATCCCAAAGCTTCTTTAATCTAGTATAATATGCAGAGATAGAAACTGAACCTTGAGATATGGAAGCCATATCTCGCTGGATCTGGTAAAGCAGGGGACCATTACTCATGCCAAAGTGAGCTTCAAGCTGAGTCCATAGAGCTTGAGCAGAGTGAATGAGCATGAAGGCATCATGCAGCTCATCAGAGATCGAGTGCAATAGCCATGAGGTCACCATATAATCAACACGCATCCATTCCTCATAATCTAGATGAGATGGATCTGGTTTACGTTCGGATCCGGTGATGAAACCGAGCCTTCGCTTAGCACCAAGCGCAATGCGCACAGATCTACTCCATGGCAACCAATTAGCAATGCATGTGAGAGGCATGGAGGTAAGAGACATGTTTGGATTATCCGCGGCGTGAAAATGTAGTTCGCCACTAGGACGGCGGTTATTTTCGACGGCTCCGGCGACCGGAGCAGTATCAGAAGGTACGTTACTCGCATTGGAGTCAGCCATGGCAGAAATCGACGGCGATTGAAAGGCGACGAAGCAAAAAATAACAGTGCGCTCAGCGGCGGCGAAGATCGGCAGTGATCGGACGACGGAATCGCGTGACCGGATCGGTATCAGGCTCTGATACCATGTTAACTCTCATACTGAGAGAATCGAGCTAAGAGAGAGAAGAGAAGTAACAGAATTCTGTTATTTTCATTAATTTGGTAAAGTGAAGTATCAACTGTGCAAGCTGAGTTGTCAGCTATTTATAGGTGCGAGAACTAAAGACTAATTACAGATAAGTCCCTGTGAACTGAACTAATTACAAAGAATCTAAGATATAAGTTAACACTCATAACATCAACTTTAAAGAAAATTCCTCTCCCAAGTAAATTGCTCGCTTCATGGTAGTGGAGCATTGCCCCAGTTAACTGGCAACAAGGTGGTAGAGACAGAGCGAGGTGGAGGCAAATGCCTCCTCCATGGATGGTGTACTGAATCCTGATGATTTCATGAGAAATCCGATGGGGTTAATACTATTTGAATACATTAGAGCATTAGTACATGCTACATCCTTCTCAGTAGAAAATTTTGAAAACTCACTATCACTTGGCTCATCAAAAAACTGCTTAAAAGGCATGTCCAAATCGATACTTGTATTCTTATCATAGCAAGTGATGCTTGGTTCATCACGATTATAAGCTCGATCTTGATCGTTTAAGTTCATGAAGCTATTAGTGATATTGTGGTTACCAAATCCAAACAAGATATTATCATAAGTGGGTTGTACCACATGTTCTTGTTGCATGGAGTATGTTCGACTTTGAATTTGAAAATTTGAATCCATAAAGCTTTTGTGGTTATTAGATAAGGAATCATCATTTTGCATAAAAACTTGTGAATGAACTTGATTCATCATTTGAGGATTCATCATTTGAGGGTTGTAAGAGTAATGATTAGACCATGGCTGAAGATTCTCATTAGACATAAATATTGAATAATTGTTGGCTATTTGAATAGAGGGCAGGGATGAATCTGTACTGTAAATCATCATTGAATCATCCATGGTTTCATGTGGAACAAAGGGAGTAAATCTTTGAGGAGGCATAAGATTTATGTTTGGGATGTACGTTTGTGCCATCATTGGTGCATTAGGGTGGTAGATCAGATTATTATTAGTATTGTTTGCACTGTTAAAGCACAAACCTTGAGAAAAGGTACAGTTGTTTGTAAGATTAGCATAGGATTTGGGTGTAGACTTATTACCCCGAACTTTGTAATGAACCATTAATTTTTTCATGAAGCTTGTATTACAGTAATTCTTGATCTCGTTATCAGTTATGCCTGGCATATGCTTTACAATCTGAGACCATCTGCACACAATTAATATAACAATTAAGAAATCATTTGTGTATGTAACAATGCTCATACGTCAATTAGTTGTAAAAACTTATTATAATGAAGATGACGTGTTTTTTAACCTGTTTCCTAAAATATTGCGGAGCTCAATGAGGAGACAAATTTCTTCAACTGTGAATTCTCCCCTCTTTAGATCGGGCCTCAAGTAATTTATCCACCTCAACCTACAACTCTTCCCGTTCCTCTCCAAACCTTATTAGCCACAAAACAAAGATAAAAAAAAGTAATTATTTTTGTGAAAGATCCATACATGGTTGTAAGAAGAATATACTCATTATGTTTATAAAGAATATACCAGCAAGTTTTGGTATCGTAGGCCAACAATCATGACCACTTTTGCTGTTGTAGTTCCTTAATTTCTCATCTTCACGAGGAGACCAGAAACCCTTTTTCACTGTCTTCTGGGTGCAATAAGTATGGTGATGCACCATTGTAATCAAATTAATTTGTTATATATTTTTTCGGAGAACTCTATTGATTTTCAACTCATCGTTTTACATAGAATCTAATAAGAATACAGTGAAAGATATGAGAAACAAATAGAGAAATAGAGTAATATAAAAGTAGAGCAAATTATAACTGCTATTGAAATTTTAGGTGAAAAGTTGCAATGGCCCATTAATGACAACAAAGGCGATATTATCTAGTAAAAGAAATTTGTAATTTACCAGACGAATATTCGCCCACCAGTCAATTATGTATAAACTTTAGAGGTCTTACTATTATGTTTCTCACATCAATACTTTTGTCAAGGTAGAAATGAGTTTTTTAGTTGCACCTAGAAGTTGTAAATTAGTTTTTTACTCTTGAAATATCAGATAGTAGAAAGTTAAATGGTAGTAGGAAAAAAAAAAGACATGATTTTTGGCATCCTACATGTACGGTCAAAATGTATCGGACACGTTATGAGAGCCTCTCCAACAAATAATATGGCGTAGTTATGTAATAAAAAAATAATTCCAATGTTATATATACATGTTGGCTTGTACCCAGCCCAATGTGGTTGTGTGCTAGGATACCGCTAAGGCGTTGATGTCTTCAAAATACAAAAGAGACAAGGCATATTTTGCAACATTTTCTTAAAATATCTCACTATTTAAATAATCAATCAAACACCCCTTTATAATCATTTAATTTCTTTAGGAGCTATATATTGTCAATTACATATGTAAACTAGATTTATGTGACAGCAAATTAAAGCCTATACCATCTTAACTCACTTGAAATATCTATTTAGACACTTAAGTGTGTCTAAAATTATAAATAATATAGCAAGTAATTCAACTATGAAGAAATAACTCAAGATGATTCTTGATTATAGCAAACACTTTTTGATGGTTTTCATATAATTGGTAGCTATGTATGAAGAGATCCTTTTAATCTTTCTACATTTTGCTTGATGGTAATTAATAATTATTAGCTGATTTCTGTAGTGAAAATCACAAAACACGCTAAAATTCTAAAATCCAAACATAATCCGATAAGTTGTTGTTTTCCTTATTTTTTGATCCGTTTTCCCCTATACATGCAACTTCATTTCTTGAATTTACTTTTCACAAATAGATTTTGATTACGTTGTAACATATTCATTTTAAGTATTTGTTGTTGTTTATTAGATTTCTAGTCATATATGAATGCGCACCTATAAAACAAAGCGAGGGTCACATGAATTGCTATTTTAGTTACGCAATGATAATAATCGTCTGGTTGCGTGTTCCCAAACAAGTAATTTAATAAAGCGATATTGTGAACTTGTGAAGCATGAAGAGTTTATTTCTGATGATTGTGAAGCACGGATTTTGTTTTTTAGCATAATAATTTGGAACGGATCATGTATCGCATGCGCTACATACATCCAAGGAAATTTAGCAATATGATAACAATCATGACCACTTTTGCTGATGTAGTTACTCAATTTCTCATCTTCACGAGGAGACCAGAAACCCTTCTTCACTGTCTTATGGGTGTAATAAGTATGGTGATGCGCCATTGTAATCAAATTAATTTGTTATATATTTTTTCGGAGAACTCTATTGATTTTCAACTCATTGTTTTGCATAGAGTCTAATAAGAATACAGTGAAAGATATGAGAAACAAATAGAAAAATAGAGTAATATAAAAGTAGAGCAAATTATAACTGCTATTGAAATTTTAGGTGAAAAGCTGCAATGGCCCATTAATGACAACAAAGACGATATTAACTAGTAAAAAATTTGTAATTTACCAGACGAATATTCGCCCACCAGTCAATTATGTATAAACTTTAGAGGTCTTACTATTATGTTTCTGACATCAATACTTTTGTCAAGGTAGAAATGAGTTTCTTAGTTGCACCTAGAAGTTGTAAATTAGTTTTTTACTCTTGAAATATCAGATAGTAGAAAGTTAAATGGTAGTAGGAAAAAAAAAAAGACAAGATTTTTGGCATCCTACATGTACGGTCAAAATGTATCGGACACGTTATGAGAGTCTCTCCAACAAATAATATGACGTAGTTATGTAATAAAAAAAATAATTCCAATGTTATATATACATGTTGGCTTGTACCCAGCCCAGTGTGGTTGTGTGCTAGGATACCGCTAAGGCGTTGATGTCTTTAAAATACAAAAGATACAAGGCATATTTTGCAACATTTTCTTAAAATATCTCATAATTTAAATAATCAATCAAACACCCCTTTATAATCATTTAATTTCTTTAGGAGCTATATATTGTCAATTACATATGTAAACTAGATTTATGTGACAGCAAATTAAAGCCTATAACATCTTAACTCACTTGAAATATCTATTTAGACACTTAAGTGTGTCTAAAATTATAAATAATATAGCAAGTAATTCAACTATGAAGAAATAACTCAGGATGATTCTTGATTATAGCAAACACTTTTGGATGGTTTTCATATAATTCGTAGCTATGTATGAAGAGATCCTTTTAATCTTTCTACATTTTGCTTGATGATAATTAATAATTAATAACTGTTTTCTGTAGTGAAAATCATAAAACACGCTAAAATTCTAAAATCCAAACATAATCCGATAAGTTGTTGTTTTCCTTATTTTTTGATTTGATTTCCCCTATACATGCAACTTCATTTCTTGAATTTACTTTTCACAAATAGATTTTGATTACGTTGTAACATATTCATTTTAAGTATTTGTTGTTGTTTATTAGATTTCTAGTCATATATGAATGCGCACCTATAAAACAAAGCAAGGGTCACATGAATTGCTATTTTAGTTACGCAATGATAATAGTCGTCTGGTTGCGTGTTCCCAAACAAGTAATTTAATAAAGCGATATTGTGAACTTGTGAAGCATGAAGAGTTTATTTCTGATGATTGTGAAGCACGGATTTTGTTTTTTAGCATAATAATTTGGAACGGATCATGTATCGCATGAACTACGTACATCCAAGGAAATTTAGCAATATGATAACAATCATGACCACTTTTGCTGATGTAGTTACTCAATTTCTCATCTTCACGAGGAGACCAGAAACCCTTTTTCACTGTCTTCTGGGTGCAATAAGTATGGTGATGCGCCATTGTAATCAAATTAATTTGTTATATATTTTTTCGGAGAACTCTATTGATTTTCAACTCATCGTTTTGCATAGAATCTAATAAGAATACAGTGAAAGATATGAGAAACAAATAGAAAAATAGAGTAATATAAAAGTAGAGCAAATTATAACTGCTATTGAAATTTTAGGTGAAAAGCTGCAATGGCCCATTAATGACAACAAAGGCGATATTAACTAGTAAAAAATTTGTAATTTACCAGACGAATATTCGCCCACCAGTCAATTATGTATAAACTTTAGAGCTCTTACTATTATGTTTCTGACATCAATACTTTTGTCAAGGTAGAACTGAGTTTCTTAGTTGCACCTAGAAGTTGTAAATTAGTTTTTTACTCTTGAAATATCAGATAGTAGAAAGTTAAATGGTAGTAGGAAAAAAAAAAGACACGATTTTTGGCATCCTACATGTACGGTCAAAATGTATCGGACACGTTATGAGAGTCTCTCCAACAAATAATATGACGTAGTTATGTAATAAAAAAATAATTCCAATGTTATATATACATGTTGGCTTGTACCTAGCCCAATGTGGTTGTGTGCTAGGATACCGCTAAGGCGTTGATGTCTTTAAAATACAAAAGATACAAGGCACATTTTGCAACATTTTCTTAAAATATCTCATAATTTAAATAATCAATCAAACACCCCTTTATAATCATTTAATTTCTTTAGGAGCTATATATTGTCAATTACATATGTAAACTAGATTTATGTGACAGCAAATTAAAGCCTATAACATCTTAACTCACTTGAAATATCTATTTAGACACTTAAGTGTGTCTAAAATTATAAATAATATAGCAAGTAATTCAACTATGAAGAAATAACTCAGGATGATTCTTGATTATAGCAAACACTTTTGGATGGTTTTCATATAATTGGTAGCTATGTATGAAGAGATCCTTTTAATCTTTCTACATTTTGCTTGATGATAATTAATAATTAATAACTGATTTCTGTAGTGAAAATCACAAAACACGCTAAAATTCTAAAATCCAAACATAATCCGATAAGTTGTTGTTTTCCTTATTTTTTGATTTGATTTCCTCTATACATGCAACTTCATTTCTTGAATTTACTTTTCACAAATAGATTTTGATTACGTTGTAACATATTCATTTTAAGTATTTGTTGTTGTTTATTAGATTTCTAGTCATATATGAATGCGCACCTATAAAACAAAGCGAGGGTCACATGAATTGCTATTTTAGTTACGCAATGATAATAGTCGTCTGGTTGCGTGTTCCCAAACAAGTAATTTAATAAAGCGATATTGTGAACTTGTGAAGCATGAAGAGTTTATTTCTGATGATTGTGAAGCACGGATTTTGTTTTTTAGCATAATAATTTGGAACGGATCATGTATCGCATGCGCTACATACATCCAAGGAAATTTAGCAATATGATAACAATCATGACCACTTTTGCTGATGTAGTTACTCAATTTCTCATCTTCACGAGGAGACCAGAAACCCTTCTTCACTGTCTTATGGGTGTAATAAGTATGGTGATGCGCCATTGTAATCAAATTAATTTGTTATATATTTTTTCGGAGAACTCTATTGATTTTCAACTCATTGTTTTGCATAGAGTCTAATAAGAATACAGTGAAAGATATGAGAAACAAATAGAAAAATAGAGTAATATAAAAGTAGAGCAAATTATAACTGCTATTGAAATTTTAGGTGAAAAGCTGCAATGGCCCATTAATGACAACAAAGACGATATTAACTAGTAAAAAATTTGTAATTTACCAGACGAATATTCGCCCACCAGTCAATTATGTATAAACTTTAGAGGTCTTACTATTATGTTTCTGACATCAATACTTTTGTCAAGGTAGAAATGAGTTTCTTAGTTGCACCTAGAAGTTGTAAATTAGTTTTTTACTCTTGAAATATCAGATAGTAGAAAGTTAAATGGTAGTAGGAAAAAAAAAAAGACAAGATTTTTGGCATCCTACATGTACGGTCAAAATGTATCGGACACGTTATGAGAGTCTCTCCAACAAATAATATGACGTAGTTATGTAATAAAAAAAATAATTCCAATGTTATATATACATGTTGGCTTGTACCCAGCCCAGTGTGGTTGTGTGCTAGGATACCGCTAAGGCGTTGATGTCTTTAAAATACAAAAGATACAAGGCATATTTTGCAACATTTTCTTAAAATATCTCATAATTTAAATAATCAATCAAACACCCCTTTATAATCATTTAATTTCTTTAGGAGCTATATATTGTCAATTACATATGTAAACTAGATTTATGTGACAGCAAATTAAAGCCTATAACATCTTAACTCACTTGAAATATCTATTTAGACACTTAAGTGTGTCTAAAATTATAAATAATATAGCAAGTAATTCAACTATGAAGAAATAACTCAGGATGATTCTTGATTATAGCAAACACTTTTGGATGGTTTTCATATAATTCGTAGCTATGTATGAAGAGATCCTTTTAATCTTTCTACATTTTGCTTGATGATAATTAATAATTAATAACTGTTTTCTGTAGTGAAAATCATAAAACACGCTAAAATTCTAAAATCCAAACATAATCCGATAAGTTGTTGTTTTCCTTATTTTTTGATTTGATTTCCCCTATACATGCAACTTCATTTCTTGAATTTACTTTTCACAAATAGATTTTGATTACGTTGTAACATATTCATTTTAAGTATTTGTTGTTGTTTATTAGATTTCTAGTCATATATGAATGCGCACCTATAAAACAAAGCAAGGGTCACATGAATTGCTATTTTAGTTACGCAATGATAATAGTCGTCTGGTTGCGTGTTCCCAAACAAGTAATTTAATAAAGCGATATTGTGAACTTGTGAAGCATGAAGAGTTTATTTCTGATGATTGTGAAGCACGGATTTTGTTTTTTAGCATAATAATTTGGAACGGATCATGTATCGCATGAACTACGTACATCCAAGGAAATTTAGCAATATGATAACAATCATGACCACTTTTGCTGATGTAGTTACTCAATTTCTCATCTTCACGAGGAGACCAGAAACCCTTTTTCACTGTCTTCTGGGTGCAATAAGTATGGTGATGCGCCATTGTAATCAAATTAATTTGTTATATATTTTTTCGGAGAACTCTATTGATTTTCAACTCATCGTTTTGCATAGAATCTAATAAGAATACAGTGAAAGATATGAGAAACAAATAGAAAAATAGAGTAATATAAAAGTAGAGCAAATTATAACTGCTATTGAAATTTTAGGTGAAAAGCTGCAATGGCCCATTAATGACAACAAAGGCGATATTAACTAGTAAAAAATTTGTAATTTACCAGACGAATATTCGCCCACCAGTCAATTATGTATAAACTTTAGAGCTCTTACTATTATGTTTCTGACATCAATACTTTTGTCAAGGTAGAACTGAGTTTCTTAGTTGCACCTAGAAGTTGTAAATTAGTTTTTTACTCTTGAAATATCAGATAGTAGAAAGTTAAATGGTAGTAGGAAAAAAAAAAGACACGATTTTTGGCATCCTACATGTACGGTCAAAATGTATCGGACACGTTATGAGAGTCTCTCCAACAAATAATATGACGTAGTTATGTAATAAAAAAATAATTCCAATGTTATATATACATGTTGGCTTGTACCTAGCCCAATGTGGTTGTGTGCTAGGATACCGCTAAGGCGTTGATGTCTTTAAAATACAAAAGATACAAGGCACATTTTGCAACATTTTCTTAAAATATCTCATAATTTAAATAATCAATCAAACACCCCTTTATAATCATTTAATTTCTTTAGGAGCTATATATTGTCAATTACATATGTAAACTAGATTTATGTGACAGCAAATTAAAGCCTATAACATCTTAACTCACTTGAAATATCTATTTAGACACTTAAGTGTGTCTAAAATTATAAATAATATAGCAAGTAATTCAACTATGAAGAAATAACTCAGGATGATTCTTGATTATAGCAAACACTTTTGGATGGTTTTCATATAATTGGTAGCTATGTATGAAGAGATCCTTTTAATCTTTCTACATTTTGCTTGATGATAATTAATAATTAATAACTGATTTCTGTAGTGAAAATCACAAAACACGCTAAAATTCTAAAATCCAAACATAATCCGATAAGTTGTTGTTTTCCTTATTTTTTGATTTGATTTCCTCTATACATGCAACTTCATTTCTTGAATTTACTTTTCACAAATAGATTTTGATTACGTTGTAACATATTCATTTTAAGTATTTGTTGTTGTTTATTAGATTTCTAGTCATATATGAATGCGCACCTATAAAACAAAGCGAGGGTCACATGAATTGCTATTTTAGTTACGCAATGATAATAGTCGTCTGGTTGCGTGTTCCCAAACAAGTAATTTAATAAAGCGATATTGTGAACTTGTGAAGCATGAAGAGTTTATTTCTGATGATTGTGAAGCACATATTTTGTTTTTTAGCATAATAATTTGGAACGGATCATGTATCGCATGCGCTACGTACATCCAAGGAAATTTAGCAATATGATAACAATCATGACCACTTTTGCTGATGTAGTTACTCAATTTCTCATCTTCACGAGGAGACCAGAAACCCTTCTTCACTGTCTTATGGGTGTAATAAGTATGGTGATGCGCCATTGTAATCAAATTAATTTGTTATATATTTTTTCGGAGAACTCTATTGATTTTCAACTCATCGTTTTGCATAGAATCTAATAAGAATACAGTGAAAGATATGAGAAACAAATAGAAAAATAGAGTAATATAAAAGTAGAGCAAATTATAACTGCTATTGAAATTTTAGGTGAAAAGCTGCAATGGCCCATTAATGACAACAAAGACGATATTAACTAGTAAAAAATTTGTAATTTACCAGACGAATATTCGCCCACCAGTCAATTATGTATAAACTTTAGAGGTCTTACTATTATGTTTCTGACATCAATACTTTTGTCAAGGTAGAAATGAGTTTCTTAGTTGCACCTAGAAGTTGTAAATTAGTTTTTTACTCTTGAAATATCAGATAGTAGAAAGTTAAATGGTAGTAGGAAAAAAAAAGACAAGATTTTTGGCATCCTACATGTACGGTCAAAATGTATCGGGCACGTTATGAGAGTCTCTCCAACAAATAATATGACGTAGTTATGTAATAAAAAAAATAATTCCAATGTTATATATACATGTTGGCTTGTACCCAGCCCAGTGTGGTTGTGTGCTAGGATACCGCTAAGGCGTTGATGTCTTTAAAATACAAAAGATACAAGGCATATTTTGCAACATTTTCTTAAAATATCTCATAATTTAAATAATCAATCAAACACCCCTTTATAATCATTTAATTTCTTTTGGAGCTATATATTGTCAATTACATATGTAAACTAGATTTATGTGACAGCAAATTAAAGCCTATAACATCTTAACTCACTTGAAATATCTATTTAGACACTTAAGTGTGTCTAAAATTATAAATAATATAGCAAGTAATTCAACTATGAAGAAATAACTCAGGATGATTCTTGATTATAGCAAACACTTTTGGATGGTTTTCATATAATTCGTAGCTATGTATGAAGAGATCCTTTTAATCTTTCTACATTTTGCTTGATGATAATTAATAATTAATAACTGTTTTCTGTAGTGAAAATCACAAAACACGCTAAAATTCTAAAATCCAAACATAATCCGATAAGTTGTTGTTTTCCTTATTTTTTGATTTGATTTCCCCTATACATGCAACTTCATTTCTTGAATTTACTTTTCACAAATAGATTTTGATTACGTTGTAACATATTCATTTTAAGTATTTGTTGTTGTTTATTAGATTTCTAGTCATATATGAATGCGCACCTATAAAACAAAGCAAGGGTCACATGAATTGCTATTTTAGTTACGCAATGATAATAGTCGTCTGGTTGCGTGTTCCCAAACAAGTAATTTAATAAAGCCATATTGTGAACTTGTGAAGCATGAAGAGTTTATTTCTGATGATTGTGAAGCACGGATTTTGTTTTTTAGCATAATAATTTGGAACGGATCATGTATCGCATGAACTACGTACATCCAAGGAAATTTAGCAATATGATAACAATCATGACCACTTTTGCTGATGTAGTTACTAAATTTCTCATCTTCACGAGGAGACCAGAAACCCTTTTTCACTGTCTTCTGGGTGCAATAAGTATGGTGATGCGCCATTGTAATCAAATTAATTTATTATATATTTTTTCGGAGAACTCTATTGATTTTCAACTCATCGTTTTGCGTAGAATCTAATAAGAATACAGTGAAAGATATGAGAAACAAATAGAAAAATAGAGTAATATAAAAGTAGAGCAAATTATAACTGCTATTGAAATTTTAGGTGAAAAGCTGCAATGGCCCATTAATGAAAACAAAGGCGATATTATCTAGTAAAAAAATTGTAATATACCAGACGAATATTCGCCCACCAGTCAATTATGTATAAACTTTAGAGCTCTTACTATTATGTTTCTGACATCAATACTTTTGTCAAGGTAGAAATGAGTTTCTTAGTTGCACCTAGAAGTTGTAAATTAGTTTTTTACTCTTGAAATATCAGATAGTAGAAAGTTAAATGGTAGTAGGAAAAAAAAAAGACACGATTTTTGGCATCCTACATGTACGGTCAAAATGTATCGGACACGTTATGAGAGTCTCTCCAACAAATAATATGACGTAGTTATGTAATAAAAAAATAATTCCAATGTTATATATACATGTTGGCTTGTACCTAGCACAATGTGGTTGTGTGCTAGGATACCGCTAAGGCGTTGATGTCTTTAAAATACAAAAGATACAAGGCACATTTTGCAACATTTTCTTAAAATATCTCATAATTTAAATAATCAATCAAACACCCCTTTATAATCATTTAATTTCTTTAGGAGCTATATATTGTCAATTACATATGTAAACTAGATTTATGTGACAGCAAATTAAAGCCTATAACATCTTAACTCACTTGAAATATCTATTTAGACACTTAAGTGTGTCTAAAATTATAAATAATATAGCAAGTAATTCAACTATGAAGAAATAACTCAGGATGATTCTTGATTATAGCAAACACTTTTGGATGGTTTTCATATAATTGGTAGCTATGTATGAAGAGATCCTTTTAATCTTTCTACATTTTGCTTGATGATAATTAATAATTAATAACTGATTTCTGTAGTGAAAATCACAAAACACGCTAAAATTCTAAAATCCAAACATAATCCGATAAGTTGTTGTTTTCCTTATTTTTTGATTTGATTTCCCCTATACATGCAACTTCATTTCTTGAATTTACTTTTCACAAATAGATTTTGATTACGTTGTAACATATTCATTTTAAGTATTTGTTGTTGTTTATTAGATTTCTAGTCATATATGAATGCGCACCTATAAAACAAAGCGAGGGTCACATGAATTGCTATTTTAGTTACGCAATGATAATAGTCGTCTGGTTGCGTGTTCCCAAACACGTAATTTAATAAAGCGATATTGTGAACTTGTGAAGCATGAAGAGTTTATTTCTGATGATTGTGAAGCACGGATTTTGTTTTTTAGCATAATAATTTGGAACGGATCATGTATCGCATGCGCTACGTACATCCAAGGAAATTTAGCAATATGATAACAATCATGACCACTTTTGCTGATGTAGTTACTCAATTTCTCATCTTCACGAGGAGACCAGAAACCCTTTTTCACTGTCTTCTGGGTGCAATAAGTATGGTGATGCGCCATTGTAATCAAATTAATTTGTTATATATTTTTTCGGAGAACTCTATTGATTTTCAACTCATCGTTTTGCATAGAATCTAATAAGAATACAGTGAAAGATATGAGAAACAAATAGAAAAATAGAGTAATATAAAAGTAGAGCAAATTATAACTGCTATTGAAATTTTAGGTGAAAAGCTGCAATGGCCCATTAATGAAAACAAAGGCGATATTATCTAGTAAAAAAATTGTAATATACCAGACGAATATTCGCCCACCAGTCAATTATGTATAAACTTTAGAGCTCTTACTATTATGTTTCTGACATCAATACTTTTGTCAAGGTAGAAATGAGTTTCTTAGTTGCACCTAGAAGTTGTAAATTAGTTTTTTACTCTTGAAATATCAGATAGTAGAAAGTTAAATGGTAGTAGGAAAAAAAAAAGACAAGATTTTTGGCATCCTACATGTACGGTCAAAATGTATCGGACACGTTATGAGAGTCTCTCCAACAAATAATATGACGTAGTTATGTAATAAAAAAATAATTCCAATGTTATATATACACGTTGGCTTGTACCTAGCCCAATGTGGTTGTGTGCTAGGATACCGCTAAGGCGTTGATGTATTTAAAATACAAAAGATACAAGGCACATTTTGCAACATTTTCGTAAAATATCTCATAATTTAAATAATCAATCAAACACCCCTTTATAATCATTTAATTTCTTTAGGAGCTATATGTTGTCAATTACATATGTAAACTAGATTTATGTGACAGCAAATTAAAGCCTATAACATCTTAACTCACTTGAAATATCTATTTAGACACTTAAGTGTGTCTAAAATTATAAATAATATAGCAAGTAATTCAACTATGAAGAAATAACTCAGGATGATTCTTGATTATAGCAAACACTTTTGGATGGTTTTCATATAATTGGTAGCTATGTATGAAGAGATCCTTTTAATCTTTCTACATTTTGCTTGATGATAATTAATAATTAATAACTGATTTCTGTAGTGAAAATCACAAAACACGCTAAAATTCTAAAATCCAAACATAATCCGATAAGTTGTTGTTTTCCTTATTTTTTGATTTGATTTCCCCTATACATGCAACTTCATTTATTGAATTTACTTTTCACAAATAGATTTTGATTACGTTGTAACATATTCATTTTAAGTATTTGTTGTTGTTTATTAGATTTCTAGTCATATATGAATGCGCACCTATAAAACAAAGCGAGGGTCACATGAATTGCTATTTTAGTTACGCAATGATAATAGTCGTCTGGTTGCGTGTTCCCAAACAAGTAATTTAATAAAGCGATATTGTGAACTTGTGAAGCATGAAGAGTTTATTTCTGATGATTGTGAAGCACGGATTTTGTTTTTTAGCATAATAATTTGGAACGGATCATGTATCGCATGCGCTACGTACATCCAAGGAAATTTAGCAATATGATAACAATCATGACCACTTTTGCTGATGTAGTTACTCAATTTCTCATCTTCACGAGGACACCAGAAACCCTTTTTCACTGTCTTCTGGGTGCAATAAGTATGGTGATGCGCCATTGTAATCAAATTAATTTGTTATATATTTTTTCGGAGAACTCTATTGATTTTCAACTCATCGTTTTGCATAGAATCTAATAAGAATACAGTGAAAGATATGAGAAACAAATAGAAAAATAGAGTAATATAAAAGTAGAGCAAATTATAACTGCTATTGAAATTTTAGGTGAAAAGCTGCAATGGCCCATTAATGACAACAAAGGCGATATTATCTAGTAAAAAAATTGTAATTTACCAGACGAATATTCGCCCACCAGTCAATTATGTATAAACTTTAGAGGTCTTACTATTATGTTTCTGACATCAATACTTTTGTCAAGGTAGAAATGAGTTTCTTAGTTGCACCTAGAAGTTGTAAATTAGTTTTTTACTCTTGAAATATCAGATAGTAGAAAGTTAAATGGTAGTAGGAAAAAAAAAGACAAGATTTTTGGCATCCTACATGTACGGTCAAAATGTATCGGACACGTTATGAGAGCCTCTCCAACAAATAATATGGCGTAGTTATGTAATAAAAAAATAATTCCAATGTTATATATACATGTTGGCTTGTACCCAGCCCAATGTGGTTGTGTGCTAGGATACCGCTAAGGCGTTGATGTCTTCAAAATACAAAAGAGACAAGGCATATTTTGCAACATTTTCTTAAAATATCTCACTATTTAAATAATCAAATTTAATTTCTTTAGGAGCTATATATTGTCAATTACATATGTAAACTAGATTTATGTGACAGCAAATTAAAGCCTATAACATCTTAACTCACTTGAAATATCTATTTAGACACTTAAGTGTGTCTAAAATTATAAATAATATAGCAAGTAATTCAACTATGAAGAAATAACCCAAGATGATTCTTGATTATAGCAAACACTTTTGGATGGTTTTCATATAATTGGTAGCTATGTATGAAGAGATCCTTTTAATCTTTCTACATTTTGCTTGATGATAATTAATAATTATTAGCTGATTTCTGTAGTGAAAATCACAAAACACGCTAAAATTCTAAAATCCAAACATAATCCGATAAGTTGTTGTTTTCCTTATTTTTTGATCCGTTTTCCCCTATACATGCAACTTCATTTCTTGAATTTACTTTTAACAAATAGATTTTGATTACGTTGTAACATATTCATTTTAAGTATTTGTTGTTGTTTATTAGATTTCTAGTCATATATGAATGCGCACCTATAAAACAAAGCGAGGGTCACATGAATTGCTATTTTAGTTACGCAATGATAATAGTCGTCTGGTTGCGTGTTCCCAAACAAGTAATTTAATAAAGCGATATTGTGAACTTGTGAAGCATGAAGAGTTTATTTCTGATGATTGTGAAGCACGGATTTTGTTTTTTAGCATAATAATTTGGAACGGATCATGTATCGCATGCGCTACGTACATCCAAGGAAATTTAGCAATATGATAACAATCATGACCACTTTTGCTGATGTAGTTACTCAATTTCTCATCTTCACGAGGAGACCAGAAACCCTTTTTCACTGTCTTCTGGGTGCAATAAGTATGGTGATGCGCCATTGTAATCAAATTAATTTGTTATATATTTTTTCGGAGAACTCTATTGATTTTCAACTCATCGTTTTGCATAGAATCTAATAAGAATACAGTGAAAGATATGAGAAAAAAATAGAAAAATAGAGTAATATAAAAGTAGAGCAAATTATAACTGCTATTGAAATTTTAGGTGAAAAGCTGCAATGGCCCATTAATGACAACAAAGGCGATATTATCTAGTAAAAAAATTGTAATTTACCAGACGAATATTCGCCCACCAGTCAATTATGTATAAACTTTAGAGGTCTTACTATTATGTTTCTGACATCAATACTTTTGTCAAGGTAGAAATGACTTTCTTAGTTGCACCTAGAAGTTGTAAATTAGTTTTTTACTCTTGAAATATCAGATAGTAGAAAGTTAAATGGTAGTAGGAAAAAAAAAAGACAAGATTTTTGGCATCCTACATGTACGGTCAAAATGTATCGGACACGTTATGAGAGTCTCTCCAACAAATAATATGACGTAGTTATGTAATAAAAAAATAATTCCAATGTTATATATACATGTTGGCTTGTACCTAGCCCAATGTGGTTGTGTGCTAGGATACCGCTAAGGCGTTGATGTCTTTAAAATACAAAAGATACAAGGCACATTTTGCAACATTTTCTTAAAATATCTCATAATTTAAATAATAAATCAAACACCCCTTTATAATCATTTAATTTCTTTAGGAGCTATATATTGTCAATTACATATGTAAACTAGATTTATGTGACAGCAAATTAAAGCCTATAATATCTTAACTCACTTGAAATATCTATTTAGACACTTAAGTGTGTCTAAAATTATAAATAATATAGCAAGTAATTCAACTATGAAGAAATAACTCAGGATGATTCTTGATTATAGCAAACACTTTTGGATGGTTTTCATATAATTGGTAGCTATGTATGAAGAGATCCTTTTAATCTTTCTTCATTTTGCTTGATGATAATTAATAATTAATAACTGATTTCTGTAGTGAAAATCACAAAACACGCTAAAATTCTAAAATCCAAACATAATCCGATAAGTTGTTGTTTTCCTTATTTTTTGATTTGATTTCCCCTATACATGCAACTTCATTTCTTGAATTTACTTTTCACAAATAGATTTTGATTACGTTGTAACATATTCATTTTAAGTATTTGTTGTTGTTTATTAGATTTCTAGTCATATATGAATGCGCACCTATAAAACAAAGCGAGGGTCACATGAATTGCTATTTTAGTTACGCAATGATAATAGTCGTCTGGTTGCGTGTTCCCAAACAAGTAATTTAATAAAGCGATATTGTGAACTTGTGAAGCATGAAGAGTTTATTTCTGATGATTGTGAAGCACGGATTTTGTTTTTTAGCATAATAATTTGGAACGGATCATGTATCGCATGCGCTACGTACATCCAAGGAAATTTAGCAATATGATAACAATCATGACCACTTTTGCTGATGTAGTTACTCAATTTCTCATCTTCACGAGGAGACCAGAAACCCTTTTTCACTGTCTTCTGGGTGCAATAAGTATGGTGATGCGCCATTGTAATCAAATTAATTTGTTATATATTTTTTCGGAGAACTCTATTGATTTTCAACTCATCGTTTTGCATAGAATCTAATAAGAATACAGTGAAAGATATGAGAAAAAAATAGAAAAATAGAGTAATATAAAAGTAGAGCAAATTATAACTGCTATTGAAATTTTAGGTGAAAAGCTGCAATGGCCCATTAATGACAACAAAGGCGATATTATCTAGTAAAAAAATTGTAATTTACCAGACGAATATTCGCCCACCAGTCAATTATGTATAAACTTTAGAGGTCTTACTATTATGTTTCTGACATCAATACTTTTGTCAAGGTAGAAATGAGTTTCTTAGTTGCACCTAGAAGTTGTAAATTAGTTTTTTACTCTTGAAATATCAGATAGTAGAAAGTTAAATGGTAGTAGGAAAAAAAAAAGACAAGATTTTTGGCATCCTACATGTACGGTCAAAATGTATCGGACACGTTATGAGAGTCTCTCCAACAAATAATATGACGTAGTTATGTAATAAAAAAATAATTCCAATGATATATATACATGTTGGCTTGTACCCAGCCCAATGTGGTTGTGTGCTAGGATACCGCTAAGGCGTTGATGTCTTTAAAATACAAAAGATAAAAGGCACATTTTGCAACATTTTCTTAAAATATCTCATAATTTAAATAATCAATCAAACACCCGTTTATAATCATTTAATTTCTTTAGGAGCTATATATTGTCAATTACATATGTAAACTAGATTTATGTGACAGCAAATTAAAGCCTATAACATCTTAACTCACTTGAAACATCTATTTAGACACTTAAGTGTGTCTAAAATTATAAATAATATAGCAAGTAATTCAACTATGAAGAAATAACTCAGGATGATTCTTGATTATAGCAAACACTTTTGGATGGTTTTCATATAATTGGTAGCTATGTATGAAGAGATCCATTTAATCTTTCTACATTTTGCTTGATGATAATTAATAATTAATATCTGATTTCTGTAGTGAAAATCACAAAACACGCAAAAATTCTAAAATCCAAACATAATCCGATAAGTTGTTGTTTTCCTTATTTTTTGATTTGATTTCCCCTATACATGCAACTTCATTTCTTGAATTTACTTTTCACAAATAGATTTTGATTACGTTGTAACATATTCATTTTAAGTATTTGTTGTTGTTTATTAGATTTCTAGTCATATATGAATGCGCACCTATAAAACAAAGCGAGGGTCACATGAATTGCTATTTTAGTTACGCAATGATAATAGTCGTCTGGTTGCGTGTTCCCAAACAAGTAATTTAATAAAGCGATATTGTGAACTTGTGAAGCATGAAGAGTTTATTTCTGATGATTGTGAAGCACGGATTTTGTTTTTTAGCATAATAATTTGGAACGGATCATGTATCGCATGCGCTACGTACATCCAAGGAAATTTAGCAATATGATAACAATCATGACCACTTTTGCTGATGTAGTTACTCAATTTCTCATCTTCACGAGGACACCAGAAACCCTTTTTCACTGTCTTCTGGGTGCAATAAGTATGGTGATGCGCCATTGTAATCAAATTAATTTGTTATATATTTTTTCGGAGAACTCTATTGATTTTCAACTCATCGTTTTGCATAGAATCTAATAAGAATACATTGAAAGATATGAGAAACAAATAGAAAAATAGAGTAATATAAAAGTAGAGCAAATTATAACTGCTATTGAAATTTTAGGTGAAAAGCTGCAATGGCCCATTAATGACAACAAAGGCGATATTATCTAGTAAAAATTTGTAATTTACCAGACGAATATTCGCCCACCAGTCAATTATGTATAAACTTTAGAGGTCTTACTATTATGTTTCTGACATCAATACTTTTGTCAAGGTAGAAATGAGTTTCTTAGTTGCACCTAGAAGTTGTAAATTAGTTTTTTACTCTTGAAATATCAGATAGTAGAAAGTTAAATGGTAGTAGGAAAAAAAAAAGACAAGATTTTTGGCATCCTACATGTACGGTCAAAATGTATCGGACACGTTATGAGAGTCTCTCCAACAAATAATATGACGTAGTTATGTAATAAAAAAATAATTCCAATGTTATATATACATGTTGGCTTGTACCTAGCCCAATGTGGTTGTGTGCTAGGATACCGCTAAGGCGTTGATGTCTTTAAAATAAAAATGATACAAGGCACATTTTGCAACATTTTCTTAAAATATCTCATAATTTAAATAATAAATCAAACACCCCTTTATAATCATTTAATTTCTTTAGGAGCTATATATTGTCAATTACATATGTAAACTAGATTTATGTGACAGCAAATTAAAGCCTATAACATCTTAACTCACTTGAAATATCTATTTAGACACTTAAGTGTGTCTAAAATTATAAATAATATAGCAAGTAATTCAACTATGAAGAAATAACTCAGGATGATTCTTGATTATAGCAAACACTTTTGGATGGTTTTCATATAATTGGTAGCTATGTATGAAGAGATCCTTTTAATCTTTCTACATTTTGCTTGATGATAATTAATAATTAATAACTGATTTCTGTAGTGAAAATCACAAAACACGCTAAAATTCTAAAATCCAAACATAATCCGATAAGTTGTTGTTTTCCTTATTTTTTGATTTGATTTCCCTATACATGCAACTTCATTTCTTGAATTTACTTTTCACAAATAGATTTTGATTACGTTGTAACATATTCATTTTAAGTATTTGTTGTTGTTTATTAGATTTCTAGTCATATATGAATGCGCACGTATAAAACAAAGTGAGGGTCACATGAATTGCTATTTTAGTTACGCAATGATAATAGTCGTCTGGTTGCGTGTTCCCAAACAAGTAATTTAATAAAGCGATATTGTGAACTTGTGAAGCATGAAGAGTTTATTTCTGATGATTGTGAAGCACGGATTTTGTTTTTTAGCATAATAATTTGGAACGGATCATGTATCGCATGCGCTACGTACATCCAAGGAAATTTAGCAATATGATAACAATCATGACCACTTTTGCTGATGTAGTTACTCAATTTCTCATCTTCACGAGGACACCAGAAACCCTTTTTCACTATCTTCTGGGTGCAATAAGTATGGTGATGCGCCATTGTAATCAAATTAATTTGTTATATATTTTTTCGGAGAACTCTATTGATTTTCAACTCATCGTTTTGCATAGAATCTAATAAGAATACTGTGAAAGATATGAGAAACAAATAGAAAAATAGAGTAATATAAAAGTAGAGCAAATTATAACTGCTATTGAAATTTTAGGTGAAAAGCTGCAATGGCCCATTAATGACAACAAAGGCGATATTATCTAGTAAAAAATTTGTAATTTACCAGACGAATATTCGCCCACCAGTCAATTATGTATAAACTTTAGAGGTCTTACTATTATGTTTCTGACATCAATACTTTTGTCAAGGTAGAAATGAGTTTCTTAGTTGCACCTAGAAGTTGTAAATTAGTTTTTTACTCTTGAAATATCAGATAGTAGAAAGTTAAATGGTAGTAGGAAAAAAAAAAGACAAGATTTTTGGCATCCTACATGTACGGTCAAAATGTATCGGACACGTTATGAGAGTCTCTCCAACAAATAATATGACGTAGTTATGTAATAAAAAAATAATTCCAATGATATATATACATGTTGGCTTGTACCTAGCCCAATGTGGTTGTGTGCTAGGATACCGCTAAGGCGTTGATGTCTTTAAAATACAAAAGATAAAAGGCACATTTTGCAACATTTTCTTAAAATATCTCATAATTTAAATAATCAATCAAACACCCCTTTATAATCATTTAATTTCTTTAGGAGCTATATATTGTCAATTACATATGTAAACTAGATTTATGTGACAGCAAATTAAAGCCTATAACATCTTAACTCACTTGAAATATCTATTTAGACACTTAAGTGTGTCTAAAATTATAAATAATATCGCAAGTAATTCAACTATGAAGAAATAACTCAGGATGATTCTTGATTATAGCAAACACTTTTGGATGGTTTTCATATAATTGGTAGCTATGTATGAAGAGATCCATTTAATCTTTTTACATTTTGCTTGATGATAATTAATAATTAATAACTGATTTCTGTAGTGAAAATCACAAAACACGCTAAAATTCTAAAATCCAAACATAATCCGATAAGTTGTTGTTTTCCTTATTTTTTGATTTGATTTCCCCTATACATGCAACTTCATTTCTTGAATTTACTTTTCACAAATAGATTTTGATTACGTTGTAACATATTCATTTTAAGTATTTGTTGTTGTTTATTAGATTTCTAGTCATATATGAATGCGCACCTATAAAACAAAGCGAGGGTCACATGAATTGCTATTTTAGTTACGCAATGATAATAGTCGTCTGGTTGCGTGTTCCCAAACAAGTAATTTAATAAAGCGATATTGTGAACTTGTGAAGCATGAAGAGTTTATTTCTGATGATTGTGAAGCACGGATTTTGTTTTTTAGCATAATAATTTGGAACGGATCATGTATCGCATGCGCTACGTACATCCAAGGAAATTTAGCAATATGATAACAATCATGACCACTTTTGCTGATGTAGTTACTCAATTTCTCATCTTCACGAGGAGACCAGAAACCCTTTTTCACTGTCTTCTGGGTGCAATAAGTATGGTGATGCGCCATTGTAATCAAATTAATTTGTTATATATTTTTTCGGAGAACTCTATTGATTTTCAACTCATCGTTTTGCATAGAATCTAATAAGAATACAATGAAAGATATGAGAAACAAATAGGAAAATAGAGTAATATAAAAGTAGAGCAAATTATAACTGCTATTGAAATTTTAGGTGAAAAGCTGCAATGGCCCATTAATGACAACAAAGGCGATATTATCTAGTAAAAATTTGTAATTTACCAGACGAATATTCGCCCACCAGTCAATTATGTATAAACTTTAGAGGTCTTACTATTATGTTTCTGACATCAATACTTTTGTCAAGGTAGAAATGAGTTTCTTAGTTGCACCTAGAAGTTGTAAATTAGTTTTTTACTCTTGAAATATCAGATAGTAGAAAGTTAAATGGTAGTAGGAAAAAAAAAAGACAAGATTTTTGGCATCCTACATGTACGGTCAAAATGTATCGGACACGTTATGAGAGTCTCTCCAACAAATAATATGACGTAGTTATGTAATAAAAAAATAATTCCAATGATATATATACATGTTGGCTTGTACCCAGCCCAATGTGGTTGTGTGCTAGGATACCGCTAAGGCGTTGATGTCTTTAAAATACAAAAGATAAAAGGCACATTTTGCAACATTTTCTTAAAATATCTCATAATTTAAATAATCAATCAAACACCCCTTTATAATCATTTAATTTCTTTAGGAGCTATATATTGTCAATTACATATGTAAACTAGATTTATGTGACAGCAAATTAAAGCCTATAACATCTTAACTCACTTGAAACATCTATTTAGACACTTAAGTGTGTCTAAAATTATAAATAATATAGCAAGTAATTCAACTATGAAGAAATAACTCAGGATGATTCTTGATTATAGCAAACACTTTTGGATGGTTTTCATATAATTGGTAGCTATGTATGAAGAGATCCATTTAATCTTTCTACATTTTGCTTGATGATAATTAATAATTAATATCTGATTTCTGTAGTGAAAATCACAAAACACGCTAAAATTCTAAAATCCAAACATAATCCGATAAGTTGTTGTTTTCCTTATTTTTTGATTTGATTTCCCCTATACATGCAACTTCATTTCTTGAATTTACTTTTCACAAATAGATTTTGATTACGTTGTAACATATTCATTTTAAGTATTTGTTGTTGTTTATTAGATTTCTAGTCATATATGAATGCGCACCTATAAAACAAAGCGAGGGTCACATGAATTGTTATTTTAGTTACACAATGATAATAGTCGTCTGGTTGCGTGTTCCCAAACAAGTAATTTAATAAAGCGATATTGTGAACTTGTGAAGCATGAAGAGTTTATTTCTGATGATTGTGAAGCACGGATTTTGTTTTTTAGCATAATAATTTGGAACGGATCATGTATCGCATGCGCTACGTACATCCAAGGAAATTTAGCAATATGATAACAATCATGACCACTTTTGCTGATGTAGTTACTCAATTTCTCATCTTCACGAGGACACCAGAAACCCTTTTTCACTGTCTTCTGGGTGCAATAAGTATGGTGATGCGCCATTGTAATCAAATTAATTTGTTATATATTTTTTCGGAGAACTCTATTGATTTTCAACTCATCGTTTAGCATAGAATCTAATAAGAATACAGTGAAAGATATGAGAAACAAATAGAAAAATAGAGTAATATAAAAGTAGAGCAAATTATAACTGCTATTGAAATTTTAGGTGAAAAGCTGCAATGGCCCATTAATGACAACAAAGGCGATATTATCTAGTAAAAAAATTGTAATTTACAAGACGAATATTCGCCCACCAGTCAATTATGTATAAACTTTAGAGGTCTTACTATTATGTTTTTGACATCAATACTTTTGTCAAGGTAGAAATAAGTTTCTTAGTTGCACCTAGAAGTTGTAAATTAGTTTTTTACTCTTGAAATATCAGATAGTAGAAAGTTAAATGGTAGTAGGAAAAAAAAAAGACAAGATTTTTGGCATCCTACATGTACGGTCAAAATGTATCGGACACGTTATGAGAGTCTCTCCAACAAATAATATGACGTAGTTATGTAATAAAAAAATAATTCCAATGTTATATATACATGTTGGCTTGTACCTAGCCCAATGTGGTTGTGTGCTAGGATACCGCTAAGGCGTTGATGTCTTTAAAATACAAAAGATACAAGGCACATTTTGCAACATTTTCTTAAAATATCTCATAATTTAAATAATCAATCAAACACCCCTTTATAATCATTTAATTTCTTTAGGAGCTATATATTGTCAATTACATATGTAAACTAGATTTATGTGACAGCAAATTAAAGCCTATAACATCTTAACTCACTTGAAATATCTATTTAGACACTTAAGTGTGTCTAAAATTATAAATAATATAGCAAGTAATTCAACTATGAAGAAATACCTCAGGATGATTCTTGATTATAGCAAACACTTTTGGATGGTTTTCATATAATTGGTAGCTATGTATGAAGAGATCCTTTTAATCTTTCTACATTTTGCTTGATGATAATTAATAATTAATAACTGATTTCTGTAGTGAAAATCACAAAACACGCTAAAATTCTAAAATCCAAACATAATCCGATAAGTTGTTGTTTTCCTTATTTTTTGATTTGATTTCCCCTATACATGCAACTTCATTTCTTGAATTTACTTTCACAAATAGATTTTGATTACGTTGTAACATATTCATTTTAAGTATTTGTTGTTGTTTATTAGATTTCTAGTCATATATGAATGCACACCTATAAAACAAAGCGAGGGTCATATGAATTGCTATTTTAGTTACGCAATGATAATAGTCGTCTGGTTGCGTGTTCCCAAACAAGTAATTTAATAAAGCGATATTGTGAACTTGTGAAGCATGAAGAGTTTATTTCTGATGATTGTGAAGCACGGATTTTGTTTTTTAGCATAATAATTTGGAACGGATCATGTATCGCATGCGCTACGTACATCCAAGGAAATTTAGCAATATGATAACAATCATGACCACTTTTGCTGATGTAGTTACTCAATTTCTCATCTTCACGAGGAGACCAGAAACCCTTTTTCACTGTCTTCTGGGTGCAATAAGTATGGTGATGCGCCATTGTAATCAAATTAATTTGTTATATATTTTTTCGGAGAACTCTATTGATTTTCAACTCATCGTTTTGCATAGAATCTAATAAGAATACAGTGAAAGATATGAGAAACAAATAGAAAAGTAGAGTAATATAAAAGTAGAGCAAATTATAACTGCTATTGAAATTTTAGGTGAAAAGCTGCAATGGCCCATTAATGACAACAAAGGCGATATTATCTAGTAAAAAAATTGTAATTTACCAGACGAATATTCGCCCACCAGTCAATTATGTATAAACTTTAGAGGTCTTACTATTATGTTTCTGACATCAATACTTTTGTCAAGGTAGAAACGAGTTTCTTAGTTGCACCTAGAAGTTGTAAATTAGTTTTTTACTCTTGAAATATCAGATAGTAGAAAGTTAAATGGTAGTAGGAAAAAAAAAAGACAAGATTTTTGGCATCCTACATGTACGGTCAAAATGTATCGGACACGTTATGAGAGTCTCTCCAACAAATAATATGACGTAGTTATGTAATAAAAAAATAATTCCAATGTTATATATACATGTTGGCTTGTACCTAGCCCAATGTGGTTGTGTGCTAGGATACCGCTAAGGCGTTGATGTATTTAAAATACAAAAGATACAAGGCACATTTTGCAACATTTTCTTAAAATATCTCATAATTTAAATAATCAATCAAACACCCCTTTATAATCATTTAATTTCTTTAGGAGCTATATATTGTCAATTACATATGTAAACTAGATTTATGTGACAGCAAATTAAAGCCTATAACATCTTAACTCACTTGAAATATCTATTTAGACACTTAAGTGTGTCTAAAATTATAAATAATATAGCAAGTAATTCAACTATGAAGAAATAACTCAGGATGATTCTTGATTATAGCAAACACTTTTGGATGGTTTTCATATAATTGGTAGCTAGGTATGAAGAGATCCTTTTAATCTTTCTACATTTTGCTTGATGATAATTAATAATTAATAACTGATTTCTGTAGTGAAAATCACAAAACACGCTAAAATTCTAAAATCCAAACATAATCCGATAAGTTGTTGTTTTCCTTATTTTTTGATTTGATTTCCCCTATACATGCAACTTCATTTCTTGAATTTACTTTTCACAAATAGATTTTGATTACGTTGTAACATATTCATTTTAAGTATTTGTTGTTGTTTATTAGATTTCTAGTCATATATGAAAGCGCACCTATAAAACAAAGCGAGGGTCATATGAATTGCTATTTTAGTTACGCAATGATAATAGTCGTCTGGTTGCGTGTTCCCAAACAAGTAATTTAATAAAGCGATATTGTGAACTTGTGAAGCATGAAGAGTTTATTTCTGATGATTGTGAAGCACGGATTTTGTTTTTTAGCATAATAATTTGGAACGGATCATGTATCGCATGCGCTACGTACATCCAAGGAAATTTAGCAATATGATAACAATCATGACCACTTTTGCTGATGTAGTTACTCAATTTCTCATCTTCACGAGGAGACCAGAAACCCTTTTTCACTGTCTTCTGGGTGCAATAAGTATGGTGATGCGCCATTGTAATCAAATTAATTTGTTATATATTTTTTCGGAGAACTCTATTGATTTTCAACTCATCGTTTTGCATAGAATCTAATAAGAATACAGTGAAAGATATGAGAAACAAATAGAAAAATAGAGTAATATAAAAGTAGAGCAAATTATAACTGCTATTGAAATTTTAGGTGAAAAGCTGCAATGGCCCATTAATGACAACAAAGGCGATATTATCTAGTAAAAAAATTGTAATTTACCAGACGAATATTCGCCCACCAGTCAATTATGTATAAACTTTAGAGGTCTTACTATTATGTTTCTGACATCAATACTTTTGTCAAGGTAGAAATGAGTTTCTTAGTTGCACCTAGAAGTTGTAAATTAGTTTTTTACTCTTGAAATATCAGATAGTAGAAAGTTAAATGGTAGTAGGAAAAAAAAAAGACAAGATTTTTGGCATCCTACATGTACGGTCAAAATGTATCGGACACGTTATGAGAGTCTCTCCAACAAATAATATGACGTAGTTATGTAATAAAAAAATAATTCCAATGTTATATATACATGTTGGCTTGTACCTAGCCCAATGTGGTTGTGTGCTAGGATACCGCTAAGGCGTTGATGTCTTTAAAATACAAAAGATACAAGGCACATTTTGCAACATTTTCTTAAAATATCTCATAATTTAAATAATCAATCAAACACCCCTTTATAATCATTTAATTTCTTTAGGAGCTATATATTGTCAATTACATATGTAAACTAGATTTATGTGACAGCAAATTAAAGCCTATAACATCTTAACTCACTTGAAATATCTATTTAGACACTTAAGTGTGTCTAAAATTATAAATAATATAGCAAGTAATTCAACTATGAAGAAATAACTCAGGATGATTCTTGATTATAGCAAACACTTTTGGATGGTTTTCATATAATTGGTAGCTAGGTATGAAGAGATCCTTTTAATCTTTCTACATTTTGCTTGATGATAATTAATAATTAATAACTGATTTCTGTAGTGAAAATCACAAAACACGCTAAAATTCTAAAATCCAAACATAATCCGATAAGTTGTTGTTTTCCTTATTTTTTGATTTGATTTCCCCTATACATGCAACTTCATTTCTTGAATTTACTTTTCACAAATAGATTTTGATTACGTTGTAACATATTCATTTTAAGTATTTGTTGTTGTTTATTAGATTTCTAGTCATATATGAAAGCGCACCTATAAAACAAAGCGAGGGTCATATGAATTGCTATTTTAGTTACGCAATGATAATAGTCGTCTGGTTGCGTGTTCCCAAACAAGTAATTTAATAAAGCGATATTGTGAACTTGTGAAGCATGAAGAGTTTATTTCTGATGATTGTGAAGCACGGATTTTGTTTTTTAGCATAATAATTTGGAACGGATCATGTATCGCATGCGCTACGTACATCCAAGGAAATTTAGCAATATGATAACAATCATGACCACTTTTGCTGATGTAGTTACTCAATTTCTCATCTTCACGAGGAGACCAGAAACCCTTTTTCACTGTCTTCTGGGTGCAATAAGTATGGTGATGCGCCATTGTAATCAAATTAATTTGTTATATATTTTTTCGGAGAACTCTATTGATTTTCAACTCATCGTTTTGCATAGAATCTAATAAGAATACAGTGAAAGATATGAGAAACAAATAGAAAAATAGAGTAATATAAAAGTAGAGCAAATTATAACTGCTATTGAAATTTTAGTTGAAAAGCTGCAATGGCCCATTAATGACAACAAATGCGATATTATCTAGTAAAAAATTTGTAATTTACCAGACGAATATTCGCCCACCAGTCAATTATGTATAAACTTTAGAGGTCTTACTATTATGTTTCTGACATCAATACTTTTGTCAAGGTAGAAATGAGTTTCTTAGTTGCACCTAGAAGTTGTAAATTAGTTTTTTACTCTTGAAATATCAGATAGTAGAAAGTTAAATGGTAGTAGGAAAAAAAAAAGACAAGATTTTTGGCATCCTACATGTACGGTCAAAATGTATCGGACACGTTATGAGAGCCTCTCCAACAAATAATATGACGTAGTTATGTAACAAAAAAATAATTCCAATGTTATATATACATGTTGGCTTGTACCCAGCCCAATGTGGTTGTGTGCTAGGATACCGCTAAGGCGTTGATGTCTTTAAAATACAAAAGATACAAGGCATATTTTGCAACATTTTCTTAAAATATCTCATAATTTAAATAATCAATCAAACACCCCTTTATAATCATTTAATTTCTTTAGGAGCTATATATTGTCAATTACATATGTAAACTAGATTTATGTGACAGCAAATTAAAGCCTATAACATCTTAACTCACTTCAAATATCTATTTAGACACTTAAGTGTGTCTAAAATTATAAATAATATAGCAAGTAATTCAACTATGAAGAAATAACTAAGGAGGATTCTTGATTATAGCAAACACTTTTGGATGGTTTTCATATAATTGGTAGCTATGTATGAAGAGATCCTTTTAATCTTTCTACATTTTGCTTGATGATAATTAATAATTAATAACTCATTTCTGTAGTGAAAATCACAAAACACGCTAAAATTCTAAAATCCAAACATAATCCGATAAGTTGTTGTTTTCCTTATTTTTTGATCCGTTTTCCCCTATACATGCAACTTCATTTCTTGAATTTACTTTTCACAAATAGATTTTGATTACGTTGTAACATATTCATTTTAAGTATTTGTTGTTGTTTATTAGATTTCTAGTCATATATGAATGCGCACCTATAAAACAAAGCGAGGGTCAAATGAATTGCTATTTTAGTTACGCAATGATAATAGTTGTCTGGTTGCGTGTTCCCAAACAAGTAATTTAATAAAGCGATATTGTGAACTTGTGAAGCATGAAAAGTTTATTTCTGATGATTGTGAAGCACCAATTTTGTTTTTTAGCATAATAATTTGGAACGGATCATGTATCGCATGCGCTACGTACATCCAAGGAAATTTAGCAATATGATAACAATCATGACCACTTTTGCTGATGTAGTTACTCAATTTCTCATCTTCACAAGGAGACCAGAAACCCTTTTTCACTGTCTTCTGGATGTAATAAATATGGTGATGCGCCATTGTAATCAAATTAATTTGTTATATATATTTTCGGATAACTCTATTGATTTTCAACTCATCGTTTTGCATAGAATCTAATAAGAATACAGTGAAAGATATGAGAAACAAATAGAAAAATAGAGTAATATAAAAGTAGAGCAAATTATAACTGCTATTGAAATTTTAGTTGAAAAGCTGCAATGGCCCATTAATGACAACAAATGCGATATTATCTAGTAAAAAATTTGTAATTTACCAGACGAATATTCGCCCACCAGTCAATTATGTATAAACTTTAGAGGTCTTACTATTATGTTTCTGACATCAATACTTTTGTCAAGGTAGAAATGAGTTTTTTAGTTGCACCTAGAAGTTGTAAATTAGTTTTTTACTCTTGAAATATCAGATAGTAGAAAGTTAAATGGTAGTAGGAAAAAAAAAGACAAGATTTTTGGCATCCTACATGTACGGTCAAAATGTATCGGACACGTTATGAGAGCCTCTCCAACAAATAATATGACGTAGTTATGTAACAAAAAAATAATTCCAATGTTATATATACATGTTGGCTTGTACCCAGCCCAATGTGGTTGTGTGCTAGGATACCGCTAAGGCGTTGATGTCTTTAAAATACAAAAGATACAAGGCACATTTTGCAACATTTTCTTAAAATATCTCATAATTTAAATAATCAATCAAACACCCCTTTATAATCATTTAATTTCTTTAGGAGCTATATATTGTCAATTACATATGTAAACTAGATTTATGTGACAGCAAATTAAAGCCTATAACATCTTAACTCACTTGAAATATCTATTTAGACACTTAAGTGTGTCTAAAATTATAAATAATATAGCAAGTAATTCAACTATGAAGAAATAACTCAGGATGATTCTTGATTATAGCAAACACTTTTGGATGGTTTTCATATAATTGGTAGCTAGGTATGAAGAGATCCTTTTAATCTTTCTACATTTTGCTTGATGATAATTAATAATTAATAACTGATTTCTGTAGTGAAAATCACAAAACACGCTAAAATTCTAAAATCCAAACATAATCCGATAAGTTGTTGTTTTCCTTATTTTTTGATTTGATTTCCCCTATACATGCAACTTCATTTCTTGAATTTACTTTTCACAAATAGATTTTGATTACGTTGTAACATATTCATTTTAAGTATTTGTTGTTGTTTATTAGATTTCTAGTCATATATGAAAGCGCACCTATAAAACAAAGCGAGGGTCATATGAATTGCTATTTTAGTTACGCAATGATAATAGTCGTCTGGTTGCGTGTTCCCAAACAAGTAATTTAATAAAGCGATATTGTGAACTTGTGAAGCATGAAGAGTTTATTTCTGATGATTGTGAAGCACGGATTTTGTTTTTTAGCATAATAATTTGGAACGGATCATGTATCGCATGCGCTACGTACATCCAAGGAAATTTAGCAATATGATAACAATCATGACCACTTTTGCTGATGTAGTTACTCAATTTCTCATCTTCACGAGGAGACCAGAAACCCTTTTTCACTGTCTTCTGGGTGCAATAAGTATGGTGATGCGCCATTGTAATCAAATTAATTTGTTATATATTTTTTCGGAGAACTCTATTGATTTTCAACTCATCGTTTTGCATAGAATCTAATAAGAATACAGTGAAAGATATGAGAAACAAATAGAAAAATAGAGTAATATAAAAGTAGAGCAAATTATAACTGCTATTGAAATTTTAGTTGAAAAGCTGCAATGGCCCATTAATGACAACAAATGCGATATTATCTAGTAAAAAATTTGTAATTTACCAGACGAATATTCGCCCACCAGTCAATTATGTATAAACTTTAGAGGTCTTACTATTATGTTTCTGACATCAATACTTTTGTCAAGGTAGAAATGAGTTTCTTAGTTGCACCTAGAAGTTGTAAATTAGTTTTTTACTCTTGAAATATCAGATAGTAGAAAGTTAAATGGTAGTAGGAAAAAAAAAAGACAAGATTTTTGGCATCCTACATGTACGGTCAAAATGTATCGGACACGTTATGAGAGCCTCTCCAACAAATAATATGACGTAGTTATGTAACAAAAAAATAATTCCAATGTTATATATACATGTTGGCTTGTACCCAGCCCAATGTGGTTGTGTGCTAGGATACCGCTAAGGCGTTGATGTCTTTAAAATACAAAAGATACAAGGCATATTTTGCAACATTTTCTTAAAATATCTCATAATTTAAATAATCAATCAAACACCCCTTTATAATCATTTAATTTCTTTAGGAGCTATATATTGTCAATTACATATGTAAACTAGATTTATGTGACAGCAAATTAAAGCCTATAACATCTTAACTCACTTCAAATATCTATTTAGACACTTAAGTGTGTCTAAAATTATAAATAATATAGCAAGTAATTCAACTATGAAGAAATAACTAAGGAGGATTCTTGATTATAGCAAACACTTTTGGATGGTTTTCATATAATTGGTAGCTATGTATGAAGAGATCCTTTTAATCTTTCTACATTTTGCTTGATGATAATTAATAATTAATAACTCATTTCTGTAGTGAAAATCACAAAACACGCTAAAATTCTAAAATCCAAACATAATCCGATAAGTTGTTGTTTTCCTTATTTTTTGATCCGTTTTCCCCTATACATGCAACTTCATTTCTTGAATTTACTTTTCACAAATAGATTTTGATTACGTTGTAACATATTCATTTTAAGTATTTGTTGTTGTTTATTAGATTTCTAGTCATATATGAATGCGCACCTATAAAACAAAGCGAGGGTCAAATGAATTGCTATTTTAGTTACGCAATGATAATAGTTGTCTGGTTGCGTGTTCCCAAACAAGTAATTTAATAAAGCGATATTGTGAACTTGTGAAGCATGAAAAGTTTATTTCTGATGATTGTGAAGCACCAATTTTGTTTTTTAGCATAATAATTTGGAACGGATCATGTATCGCATGCGCTACGTACATCCAAGGAAATTTAGCAATATGATAACAATCATGACCACTTTTGCTGATGTAGTTACTCAATTTCTCATCTTCACAAGGAGACCAGAAACCCTTTTTCACTGTCTTCTGGATGTAATAAATATGGTGATGCGCCATTGTAATCAAATTAATTTGTTATATATATTTTCGGATAACTCTATTGATTTTCAACTCATCGTTTTGCATAGAATCTAATAAGAATACAGTGAAAGATATGAGAAACAAATAGAAAAATAGAGTAATATAAAAGTAGAGCAAATTATAACTGCTATTGAAATTTTAGTTGAAAAGCTGCAATGGCCCATTAATGACAACAAATGCGATATTATCTAGTAAAAAATTTGTAATTTACCAGACGAATATTCGCCCACCAGTCAATTATGTATAAACTTTAGAGGTCTTACTATTATGTTTCTGACATCAATACTTTTGTCAAGGTAGAAATGAGTTTTTTAGTTGCACCTAGAAGTTGTAAATTAGTTTTTTACTCTTGAAATATCAGATAGTAGAAAGTTAAATGGTAGTAGGAAAAAAAAAGACAAGATTTTTGGCATCCTACATGTACGGTCAAAATGTATCGGACACGTTATGAGAGCCTCTCCAACAAATAATATGACGTAGTTATGTAACAAAAAAATAATTCCAATGTTATATATACATGTTGGCTTGTACCCAGCCCAATGTGGTTGTGTGCTAGGATACCGCTAAGGCGTTGATGTCTTTAAAATACAAAAGATACAAGGCACATTTTGCAACATTTTCTTAAAATATCTCATAATTTAAATAATCAATCAAACACCCCTTTATAATCATTTAATTTCTTTAGGAGCTATATATTGTCAATTACATATGTAAACTAGATTTATGTGACAGCAAATTAAAGCCTATAACATCTTAACTCACTTGAAATATCTATTTAGACACTTAAGTGTGTCTAAAATTATAAATAATATAGCAAGTAATTCAACTATGAAGAAATAACTCAGGATGATTCTTGATTATAGCAAACACTTTTGGATGGTTTTCATATAATTGGTAGCTAGGTATGAAGAGATCCTTTTAATCTTTCTACATTTTGCTTGATGATAATTAATAATTAATAACTGATTTCTGTAGTGAAAATCACAAAACACGCTAAAATTCTAAAATCCAAACATAATCCGATAAGTTGTTGTTTTCCTTATTTTTTGATTTGATTTCCCCTATACATGCAACTTCATTTCTTGAATTTACTTTTCACAAATAGATTTTGATTACGTTGTAACATATTCATTTTAAGTATTTGTTGTTGTTTATTAGATTTCTAGTCATATATGAAAGCGCACCTATAAAACAAAGCGAGGGTCATATGAATTGCTATTTTAGTTACGCAATGATAATAGTCGTCTGGTTGCGTGTTCCCAAACAAGTAATTTAATAAAGCGATATTGTGAACTTGTGAAGCATGAAGAGTTTATTTCTGATGATTGTGAAGCACGGATTTTGTTTTTTAGCATAATAATTTGGAACGGATCATGTATCGCATGCGCTACGTACATCCAAGGAAATTTAGCAATATGATAACAATCATGACCACTTTTGCTGATGTAGTTACTCAATTTCTCATCTTCACGAGGAGACCAGAAACCCTTTTTCACTGTCTTCTGGGTGCAATAAGTATGGTGATGCGCCATTGTAATCAAATTAATTTGTTATATATTTTTTCGGAGAACTCTATTGATTTTCAACTCATCGTTTTGCATAGAATCTAATAAGAATACAGTGAAAGATATGAGAAACAAATAGAAAAATAGAGTAATATAAAAGTAGAGCAAATTATAACTGCTATTGAAATTTTAGTTGAAAAGCTGCAATGGCCCATTAATGACAACAAATGCGATATTATCTAGTAAAAAATTTGTAATTTACCAGACGAATATTCGCCCACCAGTCAATTATGTATAAACTTTAGAGGTCTTACTATTATGTTTCTGACATCAATACTTTTGTCAAGGTAGAAATGAGTTTCTTAGTTGCACCTAGAAGTTGTAAATTAGTTTTTTACTCTTGAAATATCAGATAGTAGAAAGTTAAATGGTAGTAGGAAAAAAAAAAGACAAGATTTTTGGCATCCTACATGTACGGTCAAAATGTATCGGACACGTTATGAGAGCCTCTCCAACAAATAATATGACGTAGTTATGTAACAAAAAAATAATTCCAATGTTATATATACATGTTGGCTTGTACCCAGCCCAATGTGGTTGTGTGCTAGGATACCGCTAAGGCGTTGATGTCTTTAAAATACAAAAGATACAAGGCATATTTTGCAACATTTTCTTAAAATATCTCATAATTTAAATAATCAATCAAACACCCCTTTATAATCATTTAATTTCTTTAGGAGCTATATATTGTCAATTACATATGTAAACTAGATTTATGTGACAGCAAATTAAAGCCTATAACATCTTAACTCACTTCAAATATCTATTTAGACACTTAAGTGTGTCTAAAATTATAAATAATATAGCAAGTAATTCAACTATGAAGAAATAACTAAGGAGGATTCTTGATTATAGCAAACACTTTTGGATGGTTTTCATATAATTGGTAGCTATGTATGAAGAGATCCTTTTAATCTTTCTACATTTTGCTTGATGATAATTAATAATTAATAACTCATTTCTGTAGTGAAAATCACAAAACACGCTAAAATTCTAAAATCCAAACATAATCCGATAAGTTGTTGTTTTCCTTATTTTTTGATCCGTTTTCCCCTATACATGCAACTTCATTTCTTGAATTTACTTTTCACAAATAGATTTTGATTACGTTGTAACATATTCATTTTAAGTATTTGTTGTTGTTTATTAGATTTCTAGTCATATATGAATGCGCACCTATAAAACAAAGCGAGGGTCAAATGAATTGCTATTTTAGTTACGCAATGATAATAGTTGTCTGGTTGCGTGTTCCCAAACAAGTAATTTAATAAAGCGATATTGTGAACTTGTGAAGCATGAAAAGTTTATTTCTGATGATTGTGAAGCACCAATTTTGTTTTTTAGCATAATAATTTGGAACGGATCATGTATCGCATGCGCTACGTACATCCAAGGAAATTTAGCAATATGATAACAATCATGACCACTTTTGCTGATGTAGTTACTCAATTTCTCATCTTCACAAGGAGACCAGAAACCCTTTTTCACTGTCTTCTGGATGTAATAAATATGGTGATGCGCCATTGTAATCAAATTAATTTGTTATATATATTTTCGGATAACTCTATTGATTTTCAACTCATCGTTTTGCATAGAATCTAATAAGAATACAGTGAAAGATATGAGAAACAAATAGAAAAATAGAGTAATATAAAAGTAGAGCAAATTATAACTGCTATTGAAATTTTAGTTGAAAAGCTGCAATGGCCCATTAATGACAACAAATGCGATATTATCTAGTAAAAAATTTGTAATTTACCAGACGAATATTCGCCCACCAGTCAATTATGTATAAACTTTAGAGGTCTTACTATTATGTTTCTGACATCAATACTTTTGTCAAGGTAGAAATGAGTTTTTTAGTTGCACCTAGAAGTTGTAAATTAGTTTTTTACTCTTGAAATATCAGATAGTAGAAAGTTAAATGGTAGTAGGAAAAAAAAAGACAAGATTTTTGGCATCCTACATGTACGGTCAAAATGTATCGGACACGTTATGAGAGCCTCTCCAACAAATAATATGACGTAGTTATGTAACAAAAAAATAATTCCAATGTTATATATACATGTTGGCTTGTACCCAGCCCAATGTGGTTGTGTGCTAGGATACCGCTAAGGCGTTGATGTCTTTAAAATACAAAAGATACAAGGCATATTTTGCAACATTTTCTTAAAATATCTCATAATTTAAATAATCAATCAAACACCCCTTTATAATCATTTAATTTCTTTAGGAGCTATATATTGTCAATTACATATGTAAACTAGATTTATGTGACAGTAAATTAAAGCCTATAACATCTTAACTCACTTCAAATATCTATTTAGACACTTAAGTGTGTCTAAAATTATAAATAATATAGCAAGTAATTCAACTATGAAGAAATAACTAAGGAGGATTCTTGATTATAGCAAACACTTTTGGATGGTTTTCATATAATTGGTAGCTATGTATGAAGAGATCCTTTTAATCTTTCTACATTTTGCTTGATGATAATTAATAATTAATAACTCATTTCTGTAGTGAAAATCACAAAACACGCTAAAATTCTGTTTTCCTTATTTTTTGATCCGTTTTCCCCTATACATGCAACTTCATTTCTTGAATTTACTTTTCACAAATAGATTTTGATTACGTTGTAACATATTCATTTTAAGTATTTGTTGTTGTTTATTAGATTTCTAGTCATATATGAATGCGCACCTATAAAACAAAGCGAGGGTCAAATGAATTGCTATTTTAGTTACGCAATGATAATAGTTGTTTGGTTGCGTGTTCCCAAACAAGTAATTTAATAAAGCGATATTGTGAACTTTTGAAGCATGAAAAGTTTATTTCTGATGATTGTGAAGCACGAATTTTGTTTTTTAGCATAATAATTTGGAACGGATCATGTATCGCATGCGCTACGTACATCCAAGGAAATTTAGCAATATGATAACAATCATGACCACTTTTGCTGATGTAGTTACTCAATTTCTCATCTTCACAAGGAGACCAGAAACCCATTTTCACTGTCTTCTGGATGTAATAAATATGGTGATGCGCCATTGTAATCAAATTAATTTGTTATATATTTTTTCGGATAACTCTATTGATTTTCAACTCATCGTTTTGCATAGAATCTAATAAGAATACAGTGAAAGATATGAGAAACAAATAGAAAAATAGAGTAATATAAAAGTAGAGAAAATTATAACTGCTATTGAAATTTTAGTTGAAAAGCTGCAATGGCCCATTAATGACAACAAATGCGATATTATCTAGTAAAAAATTTGTAATTTACCAGACGAATGTTCGCCCACCAGTCAATTATGTATAAACTTTAGAGGTCTTACTATTATGTTTCTGACATCAATACTTTTGTCAAGGTAGAAATGAGTTTTTTAGTTGCACCTAGAAGTTGTAAATTAGTTTTTTACTCTTGAAATATCAGATAGTAGAAAGTTAAATGGTAGTAGGAAAAAAAAAAGACAAGATTTTTGGCATCCTACATGTACGGTCAAAATGTATCGAACACGTTATGAGAGCCTCTCCAACAAATAATATGACGTAGTTATGTAATAAAAAAATAATTCCAATTTTATATATACATGTTGGCTTGTACCCAGCCCAATGTGGTTGTGTGCTATGATACCGCTAAGGCATTGATGTCTTTAAAATACAAAAGATACAAGGCATATTTTGCAACATTTTCTTAAAATATCTCATAATTTAAATAATCAATCAAACGCCCCTTTTTTTTTTTGGAACCAATAGCTAAACTTTATTGCATCCAAAACAGAGTAAGTACAAACCGATCCACAGATCCAGGTATGAGTCTCTTACTTTCTACAGCCCTACTACAGATCTCTCATTGTTTTTTGCATGTGTGCGTACAGTTTTCCATATTTCTTACATCTAGTCACTATGCTATTCTTTATCTCTTCCATCAACTGGGGATTAGCTGTGGTGTTGTTGAAAATATTATCATTTCTGTTCCTCCATATGCTGTATATGACTTCTGCCAGTGCTGTTCTAATGAGGGAACTCTTCCATCCTTTTTTAGTGCCCTGTTGCATAGCCCATTCCATTTCTTGTTTCCATCCTCCAGGTATGTGTTGTATTTGTATCCATTGTAGGATTCCCCTCCAAATGTTCTGTGAGTTTGTGCATTTGAAGAACATGTGTTCTGCTGTTTCCTTCTCAGTGCAGAAGCTGCATTTCCCATCTGTTTGGATTCCAAATTTCTGGAGTCTGTCCTTTGTAGGTAGTCTGTTGAGGCACTGCATCCAGAGTATGAAGATAGCTCTAGGCCTTGCTTTGTTTCCATATAGCAGTTTTCTCCAGGCCACAGGGTCCTTTGTGCCTCTCAGTTCTTTGTACACTCTTTCTGTTTTGTACTTTCCTGTATTGATCATTCCCCTCCATGTACTAGTGTGTACTAGTTCCCTTCCCTTCAGTATACCTTTTAGTATCCAAGAGCAGTTTGTATGTGGGTGATATGTCAGTAGGTTTTCTCCTTTCAGAAAGTAGGTATGAATCCATTTCACCCATAACTTTTCAGCTTTCATTTGCAGGTTCCAAAGCATTTTTGCAGTGGTTGCTTTATTCCACTCCACCAGTGATATAATGTTCAGCCCTCCTTCTCTTCTAGTATCACAGACATTTTCCCATGCTACAGGTGCTTTCCTACTTAGCTCCTCTTTCCCAGTCCATAGGAAAGTTCTACAGATAGCTTCAATGTGCTTAAGCACTTTCTTAGGCAGTGGAAAGATCTGCATCCAGTAGTTGGTGATTGCAAAGATCACACTTCTTATGAGTTGAACTCTTCCAGCATAGCTTAGCAGTTTAGCTGTCCAGTGGTGTATTCTTTCAAGAATCTTATCTATCAGCGGTCTGCAGAGATGAATAGAGAGCTTCCTACTAGTTAGAGGTACCCCCAAGTATTTAAATGGTATTTCTCCCTTGGTAAACCCTGTGGTCTGAAGTATAAGGTCTTGTATCTCTGTTTCCACTCCACCAAAATATACTTTGCACTTTGTAGGATTTACTTTCAGTCCTGTCGATGCGGAGAATTATGCAAATCTATCCATCATGAGCTTTACTGACTGTTCATCACCTCTGCTGAATATCAGGACATCATCTGCAAAGCAGATGTGAGTAATCCCTAGTTTTTCACATCTATGGTGGAAATTGTAGTCTGGTTGTTGTTGAATCTTGTTCATGCATCTTTGTAGATACTCCATGATGAGGACAAACAGTAGGGGGAGATAGGATCCCCTTGTCTTAGTCCTCTTTGTGCTTTTAGGATCTTGCTTGGACTTCCATTTATGGAGTATCTATAGGACACTGTAGTCAGGCCTACCATCACCCATTTAATGAATTGGTTTGGTATTCCCATTTCTCTCATAACCTCTTCAACAGCCTGCCACTCAACTGTATCATATGCTTTCTGCAGGTCCATTTGTATAGTACATCTAGGTGAGATGTGCTTCCTACTGTACCCTCTGATCAGTTCATGAGCAATCATGATGTTATCATGTATGATTCTTCCAGGTATGAAGGCTGACTGGTTCTCATGAACAATGTCATTCACCACACTACTCAATCTTCTTGTTAGGATCTTTGAGATTATCTTGTAGAATGTGGTGCAACATGATATTGGCCTCATCTCTTTCATAGTCACTGCATTGTTGCTCTTGGGGATGAGGGTGACTAGGGAGCAGTTATGGGCTGCATATATCCTCTCATTTGTGAAGAACTCCCTTACAGCTGCTATCACATCTGTTTTGATGATTTGCCATGTATACTTGAAAAACTTTGCATTAAACCCATCTAGTCCAGTTGCTTTTTGGTCTCCTATAGAAGCTAGGGCTTCCCATATTTCCTTCTCAGATACTGTTGCAACTAGTTTGTCTTTATTCTCTGGTTGTAGTTGCTTCCCCTTTCTCATCACCTCTAAGTCCACACATTTCATCTTCTGGTTACTTGTACCTACCAGCTTCTTGTAAAATTGTAGGACCTCTTGTTCTATCTCCTCTACAGTAGTTAGGCTTCTCCCATTGTCATCCTGTAGTTTGTGAATCCCAGTTCTTTTGTTTTTGCTTTTGACTGTAGCATGGAAGTATGCATTATTGCCATCTCCTAGCTTTATCCATGTAGCTTTGGCTTTCTGCATTAGTATCTTTTCCTCTGTGTCCAGCAATTCAATCAGTTTGGTTGTATTCTGTCTCACCTTGAGGATATTGTTTTCTCTGAATGGGTCATTTTGCAGGTCTGTTTGTGCCTCCTGTAAATCCTCTCTAGCTCTTTGAATCTGTAAGGTGGTGTTTTTTGTCTTCCTCATCATTTTCTGTATTGTTGGTTGAAGCCTTAGTAGCTTATGCCATAGGATGTACATAGGTCTACCCTTCATAGGTCTTTGCCAGTTTTCTCTCACTGCATTGAGGAACTCAGGATCTTCAGTGATGCAATTGAGGAACTTAAAACATTGTCCTCTCTTCTTTGGGATGTTCTGATCAAGGGTGATTCTGATTGGGCTGTGATCTGAGATGTGAGCTTGTAAGACTTCTACTCTGCTATTGGGGTAGGTGTTGAACCATTCCTTATTACATTTTGCTCTATCAATTCTAGAGTAGATAGTGCCCTGGAGGTGTCTATTGGACCATGTGTAGTACTCTCCAGTGGTATCATGTTCAAAGAGCTCCTGATTTTTCATCATATTTTCCAGATCTTCAAATTCATGGGCCTGAACCGGATTCCCTCCTATTCTGTCCCTGACAGTGAGGACATTGTTGTAATCTCCAGTTATTATCCAAGGACCATTTATGTTTCTGGCCAGGTCTTCTATGTCCTTCCATAGTAGTTTTCTTTGCTCCAACTTATTGTGTGCATATACAGCTGTCAGGTACCCAATCATGTTGCCATCTTTCCTGTTCATTCTGCAATGGATATACTGGTCTGAGCTACTGATATGTTGGATGTCTATCTTCTCATGTTTCCACACCAGCCAAATCCTACCATTCCCATGATTGTTATAGTTGTGGATTAAGTCCCGCTGCTGTCCCATCTTCTTACTGATTTTATTTGCCTTCTCTCTTTTTATTCTAGTTTCTAACAAAGCTGCACAACACACCTGTAGTCTGTTGAGGTGGGAGAAGACCTCTTGGTGTCTGGTGCCTTTATTTATCCCCCTCACATTCCAGCTGATTATCATGGCTGGATATCAGGTGGCTCCTCCAGGTCCTCCATAACCTTGAGTGCCTTGAATCCATTCATGTCTTCCATTCTCACCTCTCCAAATCTCATGGTGTTGGTTTTCATCTTTTCTCCCTTTTCCCCCACTGTAGTCCACTGTTCCTCTTTGTCTACCTCTGTGTCTGGGCCTGTTATTTTTATTTGCTTTGGTTTCCACTTCTGGACTGGTTTTTGCATCTGCTTCACAGGTTTTTCTTTGCATATATGTCCCACTTTCTTGCAACTAGGGCATATGGGTGGAGTCCATTCATATTCCACCTTCTGTATCCTTTTATTCCCCTTGTTGTCTGTGATGTTCACACTCTTCCTCATCTCAGTAGTTATGTCAACTTCTATAAGCACCCTTGCATAAGATACTCTTAGTTTCTTAGAGGTGCATTCATCCATCATGATTGGTCTTCCTATAGCACTAGCAATCTTACTAATGCTCTTTTCACCCCCAATATATCAGTGGTAGCTGTGGGAAAGTAATCCATATTGGTAGCACTCTCAACATATCCTCTTTTAAACTGAATTCAGCAGTCCATTCCCTCACATATACTGGTTTTCTGTAGATATTATATGGCCCCGCTTGCAAAATAGCATTCATATCATCTCTATTCTTGCATTTAGCTAGGAAATAGCCATCCTCATTGTAGTACAAATCTGGTAGTGAGGCAAAGTTCCAAGCACTTACCATGAATTGTCTGACAGCGTTCATGGAGAGGTCTTCCCCCATAGCATATAGCACCAGCGTGTTCTCCCAGAATTTGATTTCCGATTCCATGTCCTCCTCCTCAATTTCCACTTCGATTTCTCCATTGATGATTTTGGGGGCAGTGTAGCTCACTCCTCTGCCATTCGAGGGTTGTCGATTTCCTCTTATTATGTCAACCCATGGGACATTTCTTTCTTGTTGTTGTATCTCCGCCTTTTCCCCTAGGGTTTGGTCTCCCGTCGCCGGAGTTCGTATATCTGGTGTCGTTATTTCAGTTTCCAGCAATTTCGTCTCCTGCTCTTCATTTGGGGTTCCTTGATTCATCTGCATTTCTGTCGTTTTGTTCGCCTGTGGTGATGGGAAGATGGCTCGTTTCGCCGACGGCGGTGCCACCTTTTTTGGCCGGCCTCGCGGTCGTCGAGATTTGGGCATTCCGCCACCTGAGGGTTTTTCAGATAGAGTTAAAGAGTCAAACACCCCTTTATAATCATTTAATTTCTTTAGGAGCTATATATTGTCAATTATATATGTAAACTAGATTTATGTGACAGCAAATTAAAGCCTATAACATCTTAACTCACTTGAAATATCTATTTAGACACTTAAGTGTGTCTAAAATTATAAATAATATAGCAAGTAATTCAACTATGAAAAAATAACTCAGGATGATTCTTGATTATAGCAAACTCTTTTGGATGGTTTTCATATAATTGGTAGCTATGTATGAAGAGATCCTTTTAATCTTTCTACATTTTGCTTGATGATAATTAATAATTAATAACTGATTTCTGTAGTGAAAATCACAAAACATGCTAAAATTCTAAAATCCAAACATAAACCGATAAGTTGTTGTTTTCCTAATTTTTTGATCCGTTTTCCCTTATACATGCAACTTCATTTCTTGAATTTACTTTTCACAAATAGATTTTGATTACGTTGTAACATATTCATTTTAAGTATTTGTTGTTGTTTATTAGATTTCTAATCATATATGAATGCGCACCTATAAAACAAAGCGAGGGTCAAATGAATTGCTATTTTAGTTACGCAATGATAATAGTTGTCTGGTTGCGTGTTCCCAAACAAGTAATTTAATAAAGCGATATTGTGAACTTGTGAAGCATGAAAAGTTTATTTCTGATGATTGTGAAGCACCAATTTTGTTTTTTAGCATAATAATTTGGAACGGATCATGTATCGCATGCGCTACGTACATCCAAGGAAATTTAGCAATATGATAACAATCATGACCACTTTTGCTGATGTAGTTACTCAATTTCTCATCTTCACAAGGAGACCAGAAACCCTTTTTCACTGTCTTCTGGATGTAATAAATATGGTGATGCGCCATTGTAATCAAATTAATTTGTTATATATTTTTTCGGATAACTCTATTGATTTTCAACTCATCGTTTTGCATAGAATCTAATAAGAATACAGTGAAAGATATGAGAAACAAATAGAAAAATAGAGTAATATAAAAGTAGAGCAAATTATAACTGCTATTGAAATTTTAGTTGAAAAGCTGCATTGGCCCATTAATGACAACAAATGCGATATTATCTAGTAAAAAATTTGTAATTTACCAGACGAATATTCGCCCACCAGTCAATTATGTATAAACTTTAGAGGTCTTACTATTATGTTTCTGACATCAATACTTTTGTCAAGGTAGAAATGAGTTTTTTAGTTGCACCTAGAAGTTGTAAATTAGTTTTTTACTCTTGAAATATCAGATAGTAGAAAGTTAAATGGTAGTAGGAAAAAAAAAGACAAGATTTTTGGCATCCTACATGTACGGTCAAAATGTATCGGACACGTTATGAGAGCCTCTCCAACAAATAATATGACGTAGTTATGTAATAAAAAAATAATTCCAATGTTATATATACATGTTGGCTTGTACCCAGCCCAATGTGGTTGTGTGCTAGGATACCGCTAAGGCGTTGATGTCTTTAAAATACAAAAGATACAAGGCATATTTTGCAACATTTTCTTAAAATATCTCATAATTTAAATAATCAATCAAACACCCCTTTATAATCATTTAATTTCTTTAGGAGCTATATATTGTCAATTACATATGTAAACTAGATTTATGTGACAGCAAATTAAAGCCTATAACATCTTAACTCACTTCAAATGTCTATTTAGACACTTAAGTGTGTCTAAAATTATAAATAATATAGCAAGTAATTCAACTATGAAGAAATAACTAAGGAGGATTCTTGATTATAGCAAACACTTTTGGATGGTTTTCATATAATTGGTAGCTATGTATGAAGAGATCCTTTTAATCTTTCTACATTTTGCTTGATGATAATTAATAATTAATAACTCATTTCTGTAGTGAAAATCACAAAACACGCTAAAATTCTAAAATCCAAACATAATCCGATAAGTTGTTGTTTTCTTTATTTTTTGATCCGTTTTCCCCTATACATGCAACTTCATTTCTTGAATTTACTTTTTGCAAATGGATTTTGATTACGTTGTAACATATTCATTTTAAGTATTTGTTGTTGGTTATTAGATTTCTAGTCATATATAAATGCGCACCTATAAAACAAAGCGAGGGTCACATGAATTGCTATTTTAGTTACGCAATGATAATAGTCGTCTGGTTGCGTGTTCCCAAACAAGTAATTTAATAAAGCGATATTGTGAACTTGTGAAGCATGAAGAGTTTATTTCTGATGATTGTGAAGCACGAATTTTGTTTTTTAGCATAATAATTTGGAACGGATCATGTATCGCATGCGCTACGTACATCCAAGGAAATTTAGCAATATGATAACAATCATGACCACTTTTGCTGATGTAGTTACTCAATTTCTCATCTTCACAAGGAGACCAGAAACCCTTTTTCACTGTCTTCTGGGTGTAATAAATATGGTGATGCGCCATTGTAATCAAATTAATTTGTTATATATTTTTTCGGAGAACTCTATTGATTTTCAACTCATCGTTTTGCATAGAATCTAATAAGAATACAGTGAAAGATATGAGAAACAAATAGAAAAATAGAGTAATATAAAAGTAGAGCAAATTATAACTGCTATTGAAATTTTAGGTGAAAAGCTGCAATGGCCCATTAATGACAACAAAGGCGATATTATCTAGTAAAAAATTGGTAATTTACCAGACGAATATTCGCCCACCAGTCAATTATGTATAAACTTTAGAGGTCTTACTATTATGTTTCTGACATCAATACTTTTGTCAAGGTAGAAATGAGTTTTTTAGTTGCACCTAGAAGCTGTAAATTAGTTTTTTACTCTTGAAATATCAGATAGTAGAAAGTTAAATGGTAGTAGGAAAAAAAAAAGACAAGATTTTTGGCATCCTACATGTACGGTCAAAATGTATCGGACACGTTATGAGAGCCTCTCCAACAAATAATATGACGTAGTTATGTAATAAAAAAATAATTCCAATGTTATATATACATGTTGGCTTGTACCCAGCCCAATGTGGTTGTGTGCTAGGATACCGCTAAGGCGTTGATGTCTTTAAAATACAAAAGATACAAGGCATATTTTGCAACATTTTCTTAAAATATCTCATAATTTAAATAATCAATCAAACACCCCTTTATAATCATTTAATTTCTTTAGGAGCTATATATTGTCAATTACATATGTAAACTAGATTTATTTGACAGCAAATTAAAGCCTATAACATCTTAACTCACTTGAAATATCTATTTAGACACTTAAGTGTGTCTAAAATTATAAATAATATTGCAAGTAATTCAACTATGAAGAAATAACTCAGGATGATTCTTGATTATAGCAAACACTTTTGGATGGTTTTCATATAATTGGTAGTTATGTATGAAGAGATCCTTTTAATCTTTCTACATTTTGCTTGATGATAATTAATAATTAATAACTGATTTCTGTAGTGAAAATCACAAAACACGCTAAAATTCTAAAATCCAAACATAATCCGATAAGTTGTTGTTTTCCTTATTTTTTGATCCGTTTTCCCCAATACATGCAACTTCATTTCTTGAATTTACTTTTCACAAATAGATTTTGATTACGTTGTAACATATTCATTTTAAGTATTTGTTGTTGTTTATTAGATTTCTAGTCATATATGAATGCGCACCTATAAAACAAAGCGAGGGTCACATGAATTGCTATTTTAGTTACGCATTGATAATAGTCGTCTGGTTGCGTGTTCCCAAACAAGTAATTTAATAAAGCGATATTGTGAACTTGTGAAGCATGAAGAGTTTATTTCTGATGATTGTGAAGCACGAATTTTGATTTTTAGCATAATAATTTGAAACGGATCATGTATCGCATGCGCTACGTACATCAAAGGAAATTTAGCAATATGATAACAATCATGACCACTTTTGCTGATGTAGTTACTCAATTTCTCATCTTCACGAGGAGACCAGAAACCCTTTTTCACTGTCTTCTGGGTGTAATAAGTATGGTGATGCGCCATTGTAATCAAATTAATTTGTTATATATTTTTTCGGAGAACTCTATTGATTTTCAACTCATCGTTTTGCATAGAATCTAATAAGAATACAGTGAAAGATATGAGAAACAAATAGAAAAATAGAGTAATATAAAAGTAGAGCAAATTATAACTGCTATTGAAATTTTAGGTGAAAAGCTGCAATGGCCCATTAATGACAACAAAGGCGATATTATCTAGTAAAAAAATTTGTAATTTACCAGACGAAAATTCGTCCACCAGTCAATTATGTATAAACTGTAGAGGTCTTACTATTATGTTTCTGACATCAATACTTTTGTCAAGGTAGAAATGAGTTTTTTAGTTGCACCTAGAAGTTGAAAATCAGTTTTTTACTCTTGAAATATCAGATAGTAGAAAGTTAAATGGTAGTAGGAAAAAAAAAAGACAAGATTTTTGGCATCCTACATGTACGGTCAAAATGTATCGGACACGTTATGAGAGCCTCTCCAACAAATAATATGACGTAGTTATGTAATAAAAAAATAATTCCAATGTTATATATACATGTTGGCTTGTATCCAGCCCAATGTGGTTGTGTGCTAGGATACCGCTAAGGCGTTGATGTCTTTAAAATACAAAAGATACAAGGGATATTTTGCAACATTTTCTTAAAATATCTCATAATTTAAATAATCAATCAAACACCCCTTTATAATCATTTAATTTCTTTAGGAGCTATATATTGTCAATTACATATGTAAACTAGATTTATGTGACAGCAAATTAAAGCCTATAACATCTTAACTCACTTGAAATATCTATTTAGACACTTAAGTGTGTCTAAAATTATAAATAATATAGCAAGTAATTCAACTATGAAGAAATAACTCAGGATGATTCTTGATTATAGCAAACACTTTTGGATGGTTTTCATATAATTGGTAGCTATGTATGAAGAGATCCTTTTAATATTTCTACATTTTGCTTGATGATAATTAATAATTAATAACTAATTTCTATAGTGAAAATCACAAAACACGCTAAAATTCTAAAATCCAAACATAATCCGATAAGTTGTTGTTTTCCTTATTTTTTGATCCGTTTTCCCCTATACATGCAACTTCATTTCTTGAATTTACTTTTCACAAATAGATTTTGATTACGTTGTAACATATTCATTTTAAGTATTTGTTGTTGCTTATTAGATTTCTAGTCATATATGAATGCGCACCTATAAAACAAAGCGAGGGTCACATGAATTGCTATTTTAGATACGCAATGATAATAGTCGTCTGGTTGCGTGTTCCCAAACAAGTAATTTAATAAAGCGATATTGTGAACTTGTGAAGCATGACGAGTTTATTTCTGATGATTGTCAAGCACGAATTTTGATTTTTAGCATAATAATTTGAAACGGATCATGTATCGCATGCGCTACGTACATCAAAGGAAATTTAGCAATATGATAACAATCATGACCACTTTTGCTGATGTAGTTACTCAATTTCTCATCTTCACGAGGAGACCAGAAACCCTTTTTCACTGTCTTCTAGGTGTAATAAGTATGGTGATGCGCCATTGTAATCAAATTAATTTGTTATATATTTTTTCGGAGAACTCTATTGATTTTCAACTCATCGTTTTGCATAGAATCTAATAAGAATACAGTGAAAGATATGAGAAACAAATAGAAAAATAGAGTAATATAAAAGTAGAGCAAATTATAACTGCTATTGAAATTTTAGGTGAAAAGCTGCAATGGCCCATTAATGACAACAAAGGCGATATTATCTAGTAAAAAAATTTGTAATTTACCAGACGAAAATTCGTCCACCAGTCAATTATGTATAAACTGTAGAGGTCTTACTATTATGTTTCTGACATCAATACTTTTGTCAAGGTAGAAATGAGTTTTTTAGTTGCACCTAGAAGTTGAAAATTAGTTTTTTACTCTTGAAATATCAGATAGTAGAAAGTTAAATGGTAGTAGGAAAAAAAAAGACAAGATTTTTGGCATCCTACATGTACGGTCAAAATGTATCGGACACGTTATGAGAGCCTCTCCAACAAATAATATGACGTAGTTATGTAATAAAAAAATAATTCCAATGTTATATATACATGTTGGCTTGTACCCAGCCCAATGTGGTTGTGTGCTAGGATACCGCTAAGGCGTTGATGTCTTTAAAATACAAAAGATACAAGGCATATTTTGCAACATTTTCTTAAAATCTCTCATAATTTAAATAATCAATCAAACACCCCTTTATAATCATTTAATTTCTTTAGGAGCTATATATTGTCAATTACATATGTAAACTAGATTTATGTGACAACAAATTAAAGCCTATAACATCTTAACTCACTTGAAATGTCTATTTAGACACTTAAGTGTGTCTAAAATTATAAATAATATAGCAAGTAATTCAACTATGAAGAAATAACTCAGGATGATTCTTGATTATAGCAAACACTTTTGGATGGTTTTCATATAATTGGTAGCTATGTATGAAGAGATCCTTTTAATCTTTCTACATTTTGCTTGATGATAATTAATAATTAATAACTGATTTCTGCAGTGAAAATCATAAAACACGCTAAAATTCTAAAATCCAAACATAATCCGATAAGTTGTTATTTTCCTTATTTTTTGATCCGTTTTCCCCTATACATGCAACTTCATTTCTTGAATTTACTTTTCACAAATAGATTTTGATTACATTGTAACATATTCATTTTAAGTATTTGTTGTTGTTTATTAGATTTCTAGTCATATATGAATGCGCACCTATAAAACAAAGCGAGGGTCACATGAATTGCTATTTTAGTTACGCAATGATAATAGTCGTCTAGTTGCGTGTTCCCAAACAAGTAATTTAATAAAGCGATATTGTGAACTTGTGAAGCATGAAGAGTTTATTTCTGATGATTGTGAAGCACGAATTTTGATTTTTAACATAATAATTTGAAACGGATCATGTATCGCATGCGCTACGTACATCAAAGGAAATTTAGCAATATGATAACAATCATGACCACTTTTGCTGATGTAGTTACTCAATTTCTCATCTTCACGAGGAGACCAGAAACCCTTTTTCACTGTCTTCTGGGTGTAATAAGTATGGTGATGCGCCATTGTAATCAAATTAATTTGTTATATATTTTTTCGGAGAACTCTATTGATTTTCAACTCATTGTTTTGCATAGAATCTAATAAGAATACAGTGAAAGATATGAGAAACAAATAGAAAAATAGAGTAATATAAAAGTAGAGCAAATTATAACTGTTATTGAAATTTTAGGTGAAAAGCTGCAATGGCCCATTAATGACAACAAAGGCGATATTATCTAGTAAAAAAATTTGTAATTTACCAGACGAAAATTCGTCCACCAGTCAATTATGTATAAACTGTAGAGGTCTTACTATTATGTTTCTGACATCAATACTTTTGTCAAGGTAGAAATGAGTTTTTTAGTTGCACCTAGAAGTTGAAAATTAGTTTTTTACGCTTGAAATATCAGATAGTAGAAAGTTAAATGGTAGTAGGTAAAAAAAAAGACAAGATTTTTGGCATCCTACATGTACGGTCAAAATGTATCGGACACGTTATGAGAGCCTCTCCAACAAATAATATGACGTAGTTATGTAATAAAAAAATAATTCCAATGTTATATATACATGTTGGCTTGTACCCAGCCCAATGTGGTTGTGTGCTAGGATACCGCTAAGGCGTTGATGTCTTTAAAATACAAAAGATACAAGGCATATTTTGCAACATTTTCTTAAAATCTCTCATAATTTAAATAATCAATCAAACACCCCTTTATAATCATTTAATTTCTTTAGGAGCTATATATTGTCAATTACATATGTAAACTAGATTTATGTGACAGCAAATTAAAGCCTATAACATCTTAACTCACTTGAAATGTCTATTTAGACACTTAAGTGTGTCTAAAATTATAAATAATATAGCAAGTAATTCAACTATGAAGAAATAACTCAGGATGATTCTTGATTATAGCAAACACTTTTGGATGGTTTTCATATAATTGGTAGCTATGTATGAAGAGATCCTTTTAATCTTTATACATTTTGCTTGATGATAATTAATATTTAATAACTGATTTCTGCAGTGAAAATCACAAAACACTCTAAAATTCTAAATTCCAAACATAATCCGATAAGTTGTTGTTTTCCTTATTTTTTGATCCGTTTTCCCCTATACATGCAACTTCATTTCTTGAATTTACTTTTCACAAATAGATTTTGATTACGTTGTAACATATTCATTTTAAGTATTTGTTGTTGTTTATTAGATTTCTAGTCATATATGAATGCGCACCTATAAAACAAAGCGACAGTCACATGAATTGCTATTTTAGTTACGCAATGATAATAGTCGTCTGGTTGCGTGTTCCCAAACAAGTGATTTAATAAAGCGATATTGTGAACTTGTGAAGCATGAAGAGTTTGTTTCTGATGATTGTGAAGCACGAATTTTGATTTTTAGCATAATAATTTGAAACGGATCATGTATCGCATGCGCTACGTACATCAAAGGAAATTTAGCAATATGATAACAATCATGACCACTTTTGCTGATGTACTTACTCAATTTCTCATCTTCACGAGGAGACCAGAAACCCTTTTTCACTGTCTTCTAGGTGTAATAAGTATGGTGATGCGCCATTGTAATCAAATTAATTTGTTATATATTTTTTCGGAGAACTCTATTGATTTTCAACTCATCGTTTTGCATAGAATCTAATAAGAATACAGTGAAAGATATGAGAAACAAATAGAAAAATAGAGTAATATAAAAGTAGAGCAAATTATAACTGCTATTGAAATTTTAGGTGAAAAGCTGCAATGGCCCATTAATGACAACAAAGGCGATATTATCTAGTAAAAAAATTTGTAATTTACCAGACGAAAATTCGTCCACCAGTCAATTATGTATAAACTGTAGAGGTCTTACTATTATGTTTCTGACATCAATACTTTTGTCAAGGTAGAAATGAGTTTTTTAGTTGCACCTAGAAGTTGAAAATCAGTTTTTTACTCTTGAAATATCAGATAGTAGAAAGTTAAATGGTAGTAGGAAAAAAAAAAGACAAGATTTTTGGCATCCTACATGTACGGTCAAAATGTATCGGACACGTTATGAGAGCCTCTCCAACAAATAATATGACGTAGTTATGTAATAAAAAAATAATTCCAATGTTATATATACATGTTGGCTTGTATCCAGCCCAATGTGGTTGTGTGCTAGGATACCGCTAAGGCGTTGATGTCTTTAAAATACAAAAGATACAAGGCATATTTTGCAACATTTTCTTAAAATATCTCATAATTTAAATAATCAATCAAACACCCCTTTATAATCATTTAATTTCTTTAGGAGCTATATATTGTCAATTACATATGTAAACTAGATTTATGTGACAGCAAATTAAAGCCTATAACATCTTAACTCACTTGAAATATCTATTTAGACACTTAAGTGTGTCTAAAATTATAAATAATATAGCAAGTAATTCAACTATGAAGAAATAACTCAGGATGATTCTTGATTATAGCAAACACTTTTGGATGGTTTTCATATAATTGGTAGCTATGTATGAAGAGATCCTTTTAATATTTCTACATTTTGCTTGATGATAATTAATAATTAATAACTGATTTCTGTAGTGAAAATCACAAAACACGCTAAAATTCTAAAATCCAAACATAATCCGATAAGTTGTTGTTTTCCTTATTTTTTGATCCGTTTTCCCCTATACATGCAACTTCATTTCTTGAATTTACTTTTCACAAATAGATTTTGATTACGTTGTAACATATTCATTTTAAGTATTTGTTGTTGTTTATTAGATTTCTAGTCATATATGAATGCGCACCTATAAAACAAAGCGAGGGTCACATGAATTGCTATTTTAGATACGCAATGATAATAGTCGTCTGGTTGCGTGTTCCCAAACAAGTAATTTAATAAAGCGATATTGTGAACTTGTGAAGCATGACGAGTTTATTTCTGATGATTGTGAAGCACGAATTTTGATTTTTAGCATAATAATTTGAAACGGATCATGTATCGCATGCGCTACGTACATCAAAGGAAATTTAGCAATATGATAACAATCATGACCACTTTTGCTGATGTAGTTACTCAATTTCTCATCTTCACGAGGAGACCAGAAACCCTTTTTCACTGTCTTCTAGGTGTAATAAGTATGGTGATGCGCCATTGTAATCAAATTAATTTGTTATATATTTTTTCGGAGAACTCTATTGATTTTCAACTCATCGTTTTGCATAGAATCTAATAAGAATACAGTGAAAGATATGAGAAACAAATAGAAAAATAGAGTAATATAAAAGTAGAGCAAATTATAACTGCTATTGAAATTTTAGGTGAAAAGCTGCAATGGCCCATTAATGACAACAAAGGCGATATTATCTAGTAAAAAAATTTGTAATTTACCAGACGAAAATTCGTCCACCAGTCAATTATGTATAAACTGTAGAGGTCTTACTATTATGTTTCTGACATCAATACTTTTGTCAAGGTAGAAATGAGTTTTTTAGTTGCACCTAGAAGTTGAAAATTAGTTTTTTACTCTTGAAATATCAGATAGTAGAAAGTTAAATGGTAGTAGGAAAAAAAAAAGACAAGATTTTTGGCATCCTACATGTACGGTCAAAATGTATCGGACACGTTATGAGAGCCTCTCCAACAAATAATATGACGTAGTTATGTAATAAAAAAATAATTCCAATGTTATATATACATGTTGGCTTGTACCCAGCCCAATGTGGTTGTGTGCTAGGATACCGCTAAGGCGTTGATGTCTTTAAAATACAAAAGATACAAGGCATATTTTGCAACATTTTCTTAAAATCTCTCATAATTTAAATAATCAATCAAACACCCCTTTATAATCATTTAATTTCTTTAGGAGCTATATATTGTCAATTACATATGTAAACTAGATTTATGTGACAACAAATTAAAGCCTATAACATCTTAACTCACTTGAAATGTCTATTTAGACACTTAAGTGTGTCTAAAATTATAAATAATATAGCAAGTAATTCAACTATGAAGAAATAACTCAGGATGATTCTTGATTATAGCAAACACTTTTGGATGGTTTTCATATAATTGGTAGCTATGTATGAAGAGATCCTTTTAATCTTTCTACATTTTGCTTGATGATAATTAATAATTAATAACTGATTTCTGCAGTGAAAATCATAAAACACGCTAAAATTCTAAAATCCAAACATAATCCGATAAGTTGTTATTTTCCTTATTTTTTGATCCGTTTTCCCCTATACATGCAACTTCATTTCTTGAATTTACTTTTCACAAATAGATTTTGATTACGTTGTAACATATTCATTTTAAGTATTTGTTGTTGTTTATTAGATTTCTAGTCATATATGAATGCGCACCTATAAAACAAAGCGAGGGTCACATGAATTGCTATTTTAGTTACGCAATGATAATAGTCGTCTAGTTGCGTGTTCCCAAACAAGTAATTTAATAAAGCGATATTGTGAACTTGTGAAGCATGAAGAGTTTATTTCTGATGATTGTGAAGCACGAATTTTGATTTTTAACATAATAATTTGAAACGGATCATGTATCGCATGCGCTACGTACATCAAAGGAAATTTAGCAATATGATAAGAATCATGACCACTTTTGCTGATGTAGTTACTCAATTTCTCATCTTCACGAGGAGACCAGAAACCCTTTTTCACTGTCTTCTGGGTGTAATAAGTATGGTGATGCGCCATTGTAATCAAATTAATTTGTTATATATTTTTTCGGAGAACTCTATTGATTTTCAACTCATTGTTTTGCATAGAATCTAATAAGAATACAGTGAAAGATATGAGAAACAAATAGAAAAATAGAGTAATATAAAAGTAGAGCAAATTATAACTGTTATTGAAATTTTAGGTGAAAAGCTGCAATGGCCCATTAATGACAACAAAGGCGATATTATCTAGTAAAAAAATTTGTAATTTACCAGACGAAAATTCGTCCACCAGTCAATTATGTATAAACTGTAGAGGTCTTACTATTATGTTTCTGATATCAATACTTTTGTCAAGGTAGAAATGAGTTTTTTAGTTGCACCTAGAAGTTGTAAATTAGTTTTTTACTCTTGAAATATCAGATAGTAGAAAGTTAAATGGTAGTAGGAAAAAAAAAGACAAGATTTTTGGCATCCTACATGTACGGTCAAAATGTATCGGACACGTTATGAGAGCCTCTCCAACAAATAATATGACATAGTTATGTAATAAAAAAATTATTCCAATGTTATATATACATGTTGGCTTGTACCCAGCCCAATGTGGTTGTGTGCTAGGATACCGCTAAGGCGTTGATGTCTTTAAAATACAAAAGATACAAGGCATATTTTGCAACATTTTCTTAAAATCTCTCATAATTTAAATAATCAATCAAACAGCCCTTTATAATCATTTAATTTCTTTAGGAGCTATATATTGTCAATTACATATGTAAACTAGATTTATGTGACAGCAAATTAAAGCCTATAACATCTTAACTCACTTGAAATGTCTATTTAGACACTTAAGTGTGTCTAAAATTATAAATAATATAGCAAGTAATTCAACTATGAAGAAATAACTCAGGATGATTCTTGATTATAGCAAACACTTTTGGATGGTTTTCATATAATTGGTAGCTATGTATGAAGAGATCCTTTTAATCTTTATACATTTTGCTTGATGATAATTAATAATTAATAACTGATTTCTGCAGTGAAAATCACAAAACACTCTAAAATTCTAAAATCCAAACATAATCCGATAAGTTATTATTTTCCTTATTTTTTGATCCGTTTTCCCCTATACATGCAACTTCATTTCTTGAATTTACTTTTCACAAATAGATTTTGATTACGTTGTAACATATTCATTTTAAGTATTTGTTGTTGTTTATTAGATTTCTAGTCATATATGAATGCGCACCTATAAAACAAAGCGAGGGTCACATGAATTGCTATTTTAGTTACGCAATGATAATAGTCGTCTGGTTGCGTGTTCCCAAACAAGTGATTTAATAAAGCGATATTGTGAACTTGTGAAGCATGAAGAGTTTATTTCTGATGATTGTGAAGCACGAATTTTGATTTTTAGCATAATAATTTAAAACGGATCATGTATCGCATGCGCTACGTACATCAAAGGAAATTTAGCAATATGATAACAATCATGACCACTTTTGCTGATGTACTTACTCAATTTCGAATCTTCACGAGGAGACCAGAAACCCTTTTTCACTGTCTTATGGGTGTAATAAGTATGGTGATGCGCCATTGTAATCAAATTAATTTGTTATATATTTTTTCGGAGAACTCTATTGATTTTCAACTCATCGTTTTGCATAGAATCTAATAAGAATACAGTGAAAGATATGAGAAACAAATAGAAAAATAGAATAATATAAAAGTAGAGCAAATTATAACTGCTGTTGAAATTTTAGGTGAAAAGCTGCAATGGCCCATTAATGACAACAAAGGCGATATTATCTAGTAATAAATTTGTAATTTACCAGACGAATATTCGCCCACCAGTCAATTATGTAGAAACTCTAGAGGTCTTACTATTATGTTTCTGACATCAATACTTTTGTCAAGGTAGAAATGAGTTTTTTAGTTGCACCTAGAAGTTGTAAATTAGTTTTTTACTCTTGAAATATCAGATAGTAGAAAGTTAAATGGTAGTAGGAAAAAAAAACAAGATTTTTGGCATCCTACATGTACGGACAAAATGTATCGGACACGTTATGAGAGCCTCTCCAACAAATAATATGACATAGTTATGTAATAAAAAAATAATTCCAATGTTATATATACATGTTGGCTTGTACCCAGCCCAGTGTGGTTGTGTGCTAGGATACCGCTAAGTCGTTGATGTCTTTAAAATACAAAAGATACAAGGCATATTTTGTAACATTTTCTTAAAATATCTCATAATTTAAATAATCAATCAAACACCCCTTTATAATCATTTAATTTCTTTAGGAGCTATATATTGTCAATTACATATGTAAACTAGATTTATGTGACAGCAAATTAAAGCCTATAACATCTTAACTCACTTGAAATATCTATTTAGACACTTAAGTGTGTCTAAAATTATAAATAATATAGCAAGTAATTCAACTATGAAGAAATAACTCAGGATGATTCTTGATTATAGCAAACACTTTTGGATGGTTTTCATATAATTGGTAGCTATGTATGAAGAGATCCTTTTTATCTTTCTACATTTTGCATGATGATAATTAATAATTAATAGCTGATTTCTGTAGTGAAAATCACAAAACACGCTAAAATTCTAAAATCCAAACATAATCCGATAAGTTGTTGTTTCCTTATTTTTTGATCCGTTTTCCCCTATACATGCAACTTCATTTCTCGAATTTACTTTTCACAAATAGATTTTGATTACGTCGTAACATATTCATTTTAAGTATTTGTTGTTGTTTATTAGATTTCTAGTCATATATGAATGCGCGCCTATAAATCAAAGCGAGGGTCACATGAATTGCTATTTTAGTTACGCAATGATAATAGTCGTCTGGTTGCGTGTTCCCAAACAAGTAATTTAATAAATCGATATTGTGAACTTGTGAAGCATGAAGAGTTTATTTCTGATGATTGTGAAGCACGAATTTTGATTTTTAGCATAATAATTTTGAACGGATCATGTATCGCATGCGCTACGTACATCCAAGGAAATTTAGCAATATGATAACAATCATGACCACTTTTGCTGATGTAGTTACTCAATTTCTCATCTTCACGAGGAGACCAGAAACCCTTTTTCACTGTCTTCTGGGTGCAATAAGTATGGTGATGCGCCATTGTAATCAAATTAATTTGTTATATATTTTTTCGGAGAACTCTATTGATTTTCAACTCATCGTTTTGCATAGAATCTAATAAGAATACAGTGAAAGATATGAGAAACAAATAGAAAAATAGAGTAATATAAAAGTAGAGCAAATTATAACTGCTGTTGAAATTTTAGGTGAAAAGCTGCAATGGCCCATTAATGACAACAAAGGCGATATTATCTAGTAAAAAATTTGTAATTTACCAGACGAATATTCGCCCACCAGTCAATTATGTATAAACTCTAGAGGTCTTACTATTATGTTTCTGACATCAATACTTTTGTCAAGGTAGAAATGAATTTTTTAGTTGCACCTAGAAGTTGTAAATTAGTTTTTTACTCTTGAAATATCAGATAGTAGAAAGTTAAATGGTAGTAGGAAAACAAAAGACAAGATTTTGGGCATCCTACATGTACGGTCAAAATGTATCGGACACGTTATGAGAGCCTCTCCAACAAATAATATGACGTAGTTATGTAATAAAAAAATAATTCCAATGTTATATATACATGTTGGCTTGTACCCAGCCCAATATGGTTGTGTGCTAGGATACCGCTAAGGCGTTGATGTCTTTAAAATACAAAAGATACAAGGCATATTTTGCAACATTTTCTTAAAATATCTCATAATTTAAATAATCAATCAAACACCCCTTTATAATCATTTAATTTCTTTAGGAGCTATATATTGTCAATTACATATGTAAACTAGATTTATGTGACAGCAAATTAAAGCCTATAACATCTTAACTCACTTGAAATATCTATTTAGACACTTAAGTGTGTCTAAAATTATAAATAATATAGCAAGTAATTCAACTATGAAGAAATAACTCAGGATGATTCTTGATTATAGCAAACACTTTTGGATGGTTTTCATATAATTGGTAGGTATGTATGAAGAGATCCTTTTTATCTTTCTACATTTTGCTTGATGATAATTAATAATTAATAGCTGATTTCTGTAGTGAAAATCACAAAACACGCTAAAATTCTAAAATCCAAACATAATCCGATAAGTTGTTGTTTCCTTATTTTTTGATCCGTTTTCCCCCTATACATGCAACTTCATTTCTCGAATTTACTTTTCACAAATAGATTTTGATTACGTTGTAACATATTCATTTTAAGTATTTGTTGTTGTTTATTAGATTTCTAGTCATATATGAATGCGCGCCTATAAAACAAAGCGAGGGTCACATGAATTGCTATTTTAGTTACGCAATGATAATAGTCGTCTAGTTGCGTGTTCCCAAACAAGTAATTTAATAAAGCGATATTATGAACTTGTGAAGCATGAAGAGTTTATTTCTGATGATTGTGAAGCACGAATTTTGTTTTTTAGCATCATAATTTGGAATGGATCATGTATCGCATGCGCTACGTACATCCAAGGAAATTTAGCAATATGATAACAATCATGACCACTTTTGCTGATGTAGGTACTCAATTTCTCATCTTCACAAGGAGACCATAAACCCTTTTTTACTGTCTTCTGGGTGTAATAAGTATGGTGATGCGCCATTGTAATCAAATTAATTTGTTATATATTTTTTCGGAGAACTCTATTGATTTTCAACTCATCGTTTTGCATAGAATCTAATAAGAATACAGTGAAAGATATGAGAAACAAATAGAAAAATAGAGTAATATAAAAGTAGAGCAAATTATAACTGCGATTGAAATTTTAGGTGAAAAGCTGCAATGGCCCATTAATGACAACAAAGGCGATATTATCTAGTAAAAAAATTTGTAATTTACCAGACGAATATTCGCCCACCAGTCAATTATGTATAAACTTTAGAGGTCTTACTATTATGTTTCTGACATCAATACTTTTGTCAAGGTAGAAATGAGTTTTTTAGTTGCACCTAGAAGTTGTAAATTAGTTTTTTACTCTTGAAATATCAGATAGTAGAAAGTTAAATGGTAGTAGGAAAACAAAAGACAAGATTTTGGGCATCCTACATGTACGGTCAAAATGTATCGGACACGTTATGAGAGCCTCTCCAACAAATAATATGACGTAGTTATGTAATAAAAAAATAATTCCAATGTTATATATACATGTTGGCTTGTACCCAGCCCAGTGTGGTTGTGTGCTAGGATACCGCTAAGGCGTTGATGTCTTTAAAATACAAAAGATACAAGGCATATTTTGCAACATTTTCTTAAAATATCTCATAATTTAAATAATCAATCAAACACCCCTTTATAATCATTTAATTTCTTTAAGAGCTATATATTGTCAATTACATATGTAAACTAGATTTATGTGACAGCAAATTAAAGCCTATAACATCTTAACTCACTTGAAATATCTATTTAGACACTTAAGTGTGTCTAAAATTATAAATAATATAGCAAGTAATTCAACTATGAAGAAATAACTCAGGATGATTCTTGATTATAGCAAACACTTTTGGATGGTTTTCATATAATTGGTAGCTATGTATGAAGAGATCCTTTTTATCTTTCTACATTTTGCATGATGATAATTAATAATTAATAGCTGATTTCTGTAGTGAAAATCACAAAACACGCTAAAATTCTAAAATCCAAACATAATCCGATAAGTTGTTGTTTCCTTATTTTTTGATCCGTTTTCCCCTATACATGCAACTTCATTTCTCGAATTTACTTTTCACAAATAGATTTTGATTACGTCGTAACATATTCATTTTAAGTATTTGTTGTTGTTTATTAGATTTCTAGTCATATATGAATGCGCGCCTATAAATCAAAGCGAGGGTCACATGAATTGCTATTTTAGTTACGCAATGATAATAGTCGTCTGGTTGCGTGTTCCCAAACAAGTAATTTAATAAATCGATATTGTGAACTTGTGAAGCATGAAGAGTTTATTTCTGATGATTGTGAAGCACGAATTTTGATATTTAGCATAATAATTTTGAACGGATCATGTATCGCATGCGCTACGTACATCCAAGGAAATTTAGCAATATGATAACAATCATGACCACTTTTGCTGATGTAGTTACTCAATTTCTCATCTTCACGAGGAGACCAGAAACCCTTTTTCACTGTCTTCTGGGTGCAATAAGTATGGTGATGCGCCATTGTAATCAAATTAATTTGTTATATATTTTTTCGGAGAACTCTATTGATTTTCAACTCATCGTTTTGCATAGAATCTAATAAGAATACAGTGAAAGATATGAGAAACAAATAGAAAAATAGAGTAATATAAAAGTAGAGCAAATTATAACTGCTGTTGAAATTTTAGGTGAAAAGCTGCAATGGCCCATTAATGACAACAAAGGCGATATTATCTAGTAAAAAATTTGTAATTTACCAGACGAATATTCGCCCACCAGTCAATTATGTATAAACTCTAGAGGTCTTACTATTATGTTTCTGACATCAATACTTTTGTCAAGGTAGAAATGAATTTTTTAGTTGCACCTAGAAGTTGTAAATTAGTTTTTTACTCTTGAAATATCAGATAGTAGAAAGTTAAATGGTAGTAGGAAAACAAAAGACAAGATTTTGGGCATCCTACATGTACGGTCAAAATGTATCGGACACGTTATGAGAGCCTCTCCAACAAATAATATGACGTAGTTATGTAATAAAAAAATAATTCCAATGTTATATATACATGTTGGCTTGTACCCAGCCCAATATGGTTGTGTGCTAGGATACCGCTAAGGCGTTGATGTCTTTAAAATACAAAAGATACAAGGCATATTTTGCAACATTTTCTTAAAATATCTCATAATTTAAATAATCAATCAAACACCCCTTTATAATCATTTAATTTCTTTAGGAGCTATATATTGTCAATTACATATGTAAACTAGATTTATGTGACAGCAAATTAAAGCCTATAACATCTTAACTCACTTGAAATATCTATTTAGACACTTAAGTGTGTCTAAAATTATAAATAATATAGCAAGTAATTCAACTATGAAGAAATAACTCAGGATGATTCTTGATTATAGCAAACACTTTTGGATGGTTTTCATATAATTGGTAGGTATGTATGAAGAGATCCTTTTTATCTTTCTACATTTTGCATGATGATAATTAATAATTAATAGCTGATTTCTGTAGTGAAAATCACAAAACACGCTAAAATTCTAAAATCCAAACATAATCCGATAAGTTGTTGTTTCCTTATTTTTTGATCCGTTTTCCCCTATACATGCAACTTCATTTCTCGAATTTACTTTTCACAAATAGATTTTGATTACGTCGTAACATATTCATTTTAAGTATTTGTTGTTGTTTATTAGATTTCTAGTCATATATGAATGCGCGCCTATAAAACAAAGCGAGGGTCACATGAATTGCTATTTTAGTTACGCAATGATAATAGTCGTCTGGTTGCGTGTTCCCAAACAAGTAATTTAATAAAGCGATATTGTGAACTTGTGAAGCATGAAGAGTTTATTTCTGATGATTGTGAAGCACGAATTTTGTTTTTTAGCATAATAAATTGGAACGGATCATGTATCGCATGCGTTACGTACATCCAAAGAAATTTAGCAATATGATAACAATCATGACCACTTTTGCTGATGTAGTTACTCAATTTCTCATCTTCACGAGGAGACCAGAAACCCTTTTTCACTGTCTTCTGGGTGCAATAAGTATGGTGATGCGCCATTGTAATCAAATTAATTTGTTATATATTTTTTCGGAGAACTCTATTGATTTTCAACTCATCGTTTTGCATAGAATCTAATAAGAATACAATGAAAGATATGAGAAACAAATAGAAAAATAGAGTAATATAAAAGTAGAGCAAATTATAACTGCTATTGAAATTTTAGGTGAAAAGCTGCAATGGCCCATTAATGACAACAAAGGCGATATTATCTAGTAAAAAAATTTGTAATTTACCAGACGAATATTCGCCCACCAGTCAATTATGTATAAACTTTAGAGGTCTTACTATTATGTTTCTGACATCAATACTTTTGTCAAGGTAGAAATGAGTTTTTTAGTTGCACCTAGAAGTTGTAAATTAGTTTTTTACTCTTGAAATATCAAATAGTAGAAAGTTAAATGGTAGTAGGAAAAAAAAAGACAAGATTTTTGGCATCCTACATGTACGGTCAAAATGTATCGGACACGTTATGAGAGCCTCTCCAACAAATAATAGGACGTAGTTATGTAATAAAAAAATAATTCCAATGTTATATATACATGTTGGCTTGTACCCAGCCCAATGTGGTTGTGTGCTAGGATACCGCTAAGGCGTTGATGTCTTTCAAATACAAAAGATACAAGGCATATTTTGCAACATTTTCTTAAAATATCTCATAATTTAAATAATCAATCAAACACCCCTTTATAATCATTTAATTTCTTTAGGAGCTATATATTGTCAATTACATATGTAAACTAGATTTATGTGACAGCAAATTAAAGCCTATAACATCTTAACTCACTTGAAATGTCTATTTAGACACTTAAGTGTGTCTAAAATTATAAATAATATAGCAAGTAATTCAACTATGAAGAAATAACTCACATGGATCAAAAATTCCGTGCGTTTCCTCGAAAAGTACCGAAAAGTTTCCGTTTTTGACTTCACCGATACGAAATATACATGTAGTTTCCATGGTAGTTATAACTACAATTTTACGAATTCTTCGAAACATGCTGAAAAGTTCTCGAAATATTACGAAACGTTTCTAATTTTTAGGTAACCGAAACGTACTCTCGTACCGAAATTTTCATCCATGATAACTCAGGATGATTCTTGATTATAGCAAACACTTTTGGATGGTTTTCATATAATTGGTAGCTATGTATGAAGAGATCCTTTTAATCTTTCTACATTTTGCTTGATGATAATTAATAATTAATAACTGATTTCTGTAGTGAAAATCACAAAACACGCTAAAATTCTAAAATCCAAACATAATCCGATAAGTTGTTGTTTTCCTTATTTTTTGATCCGTTTTCCCCTATACATGCAACTTCATTTCTTGAATTTACTTTTCACAAATAGATTTTGATAACGTTGTAACATATTCATTTTAAGTATTTGTTGTTGTTTATTAGATTTCTAGTCATATATGAATGCGCGCCTATAAAACAAAGCGAGGGTCACATGAATTGCTATTTTAGTTACGCAATGATAATAGTCGTCTGGTTGCGTGTTCCGAAACAAGTAATTTAATAAAGCGATATTGTGAACTTGTGAAGCATGAAGAGTTTATTTCTGATGATTGTGAAGCACGAATTTTGTTTTTTAGCATAATAAATTGGAACGGATCATGTATCGCATGCGTTACGTACATCCAAGGAAATTTAGCAATATGATAACAATCATGACCACTTTTGCTGATGTAGTTACTCAATTTCTCATCTTCACGAGGAGACCAGAAACCCTTTTTCACTGTCTTCTGGGTGCAATAAGTATGGTGATGCGCCATTGTAATCAAATTAATTTGTTATATATTTTTTCGGAGAACTCTATTGATTTTCAACTCATCGTTTTGCATAGAATCTAATAAGAATACAATGAAAGATATGAGAAACAAATAGAAAAATAGAGTAATATAAAAGTAGAGCAAATTATAACTGCTATTGAAATTTTAGGTGAAAAGCTGCAATGGCCCATTAATGACAACAAAGGCGATATTATCTAGTAAAAAAATTTGTAATTTACCAGACGAATATTCGCCCACCAGTCAATTATGTATAAACTTTAGAGGTCTTACTATTATGTTTCTGACATCAATACTTTTGTCAAGGTAGAAATGAGTTTTTTAGTTGCACCTAGAAGTTGTAAATTAGTTTTTTACTCTTGAAATATCAAATAGTAGAAAGTTAAATGGTAGTAGGAAAAAAAAAGACAAGATTTTTGGCATCCTACATGTACGGTCAAAATGTATCGGACACGTTATGAGAGCCTCTCCAAAAAATAATAGGACGTAGTTATGTAATAAAAAAATAATTCCAATGTTATATATACATGTTGGCTTGTACCCAGCCCAATGTGGTTGTGTGCTAGGATACCGCTAAGGCGTTGATGTCTTTCAAATACAAAAGATACAAGGCATATTTTGCAACATTTTCTTAAAATCTCTCATAATTTAAATAATCAATCAAACACCCCTTTATAATCATTTAATTTCTTTAGGAGCTATATATTGTCAATTACATATGTAAACTAGATTTATGTGACAGCAAATTAAAGCCTATAACATCTTAACTCACTTGAAATATCTATTTAGACACTTAAGTGTGTCTAAAATTATAAATAATATAGCAAGTAATTCAACTATGAAGAAATAACTCAGGATGATTCTTGATTATAGCAAACACTTTTGGATGGTTTTCATATAATTGGTAGCTATGTATGAAGAGATCCTTTTAATCTTTCTACATTTTGCTTGATGATAATTAATAATTAATAACTGATTTATGTAGTGAAAATCACAAAACACGCTAAAATTCTAAAATCCAAACATAATCCGATAAGTTGTTGTTTTCCTTATTTTTTGATCTGTTTTCCCCTATACATGCAACTTCATTTCTTGAATTTACTTTTCACAAATAGATTTTGATTACGTTGTAACATATTCATTTTAAGTATTTGTTGTTGTTTATTAGATTTCTAGTCATATATGAATGCGCATCTATAAAACAAAGCAAGGGTCACATGAATTGCTATTTTAGTTACACAATGATAATAGTCGTCTGGTTGCGTGTTCCCAAACAAGTAATTTAATAAAGCGATATTGTGAACTTGTGAAGCATGAAGAGTTTATTTCTGATGATTGTGAAGCACGAATTTTTATTTTTAGCATAATAATTTGGAACGGATCATGTATCGCATGCGCTACGTACATCCAAGGAAATTTAGCAATATGATAACAATCATGACCACTTTTGCTGATGTAGTTACTCAATTTCTCATCTTCACGAGGAGACCAGAAACCCTTTTTCACTGTCTTCTGGGTGGAATAAGTATGGTGATGCGCCATTGTAATCAAATTAATTTGTTATATATTTTTTCGGAGAACTCTATTGATTTTCAACTCATCGTTTTGCATAGAATCTAATAAGAATACAGTGTAAGATATGAGAAACAAATAGAAAAATAGAGTAATATAAAAGTAGAGCAAATTATAACTGCTATTGAAATTTTAGGTGAAAAGCTGCAATGGCCCATTAATGACAACAAAGGCGATATTATCTAGTAAAAAAATTTGTAATTTACCAGCCGAAAATTCGTCCACCAGTCAATTATGTATAAACTGTAGAGGTCTTACTATTATGTTTCTGACATCAATACTTTTGTCAAGGTAGAAATGAGTTTTTTAGTTGCACCTAGAAGTTGTAAATTAGTTTTTTACTCTTGAAATATCAAATAGTAGAAAGTTAAATGGTAGTAGGAAAAAAAAGACAAGATTTTTGGCATCCTACATGTACGGTAAAAATGTATCGGACACGTTATGAGAGCCTCTCCAACAAATAATATGACGTAGTTATGTAATAAAAAAATAATTCCAATGTTATATATACATGTTGGCTTGTACCCAGCCCAATGTGGTTGTGTGCTAGGATACCGCTAAGGCGTTGATGTCTTTAAAATACAAAAGATACAAGGCATATTTTGCAACATTTTCTTAAAATATCTCATAATTTAAATAATCAATCAAACACCCCTTTATAATCATTTAATTTCTTTAGGAGCTATATATTGTCAATTACATATGTAAACTAGATTTATGTGACAGCAAATTAAAGCCTATAACATCTTAACTCACTTGAAATATCTATTTAGACACTTAAGTGTGTCTAAAATTATAAATAATATAGCAAGTAATTCAACTATGAAGAAATAACTCAGGATGATTCTTGATTATAGCAAACACTTTTGGATGGTTTTCATATAATTGGTAGCTATGTATGAAGAGATCCTTTTAATATTTCTACATTTTGCTTGATGATAATTAATAATTAATAACTGATTTATGTAGTGAAAATCACAAAACACGCTAAAATTCTAAAATCCAAACATAATCCGATAAGTTGTTGTTTTCCTTATTTTTTGATCTGTTTTCCCCTATACATGCAACTTCATTTCTTGAATTTACTTTTCACAAATAGATTTTGATTACGTTGTAACATATTCATTTTAAGTATTTGTTGTTGTTTATTAGATTTCTAGTCATATATGAATGCGCACCTATAAAACAAAGCAAGGGTCACATGAATTGCTATTTTAGTTACGCAATGATAATAGTCGTCTGGTTGCGTGTTCCCAAACAAGTAATTTAATAAAGCGATATTGTGAACTTGTGAAGCATGAAGAGTTTATTTCTGATGATTGTGAAGCACGAATTTTGATTTTTAGCATAATAATTTTGAACGGATCATGTATCGCATGCGCTACGTACATCCAAGGAAATTTAGCAATATGATAACAATCATGACCACTTTTGCTGATGTAGTTACTCAATTTCTCATCTTCACGAGGAGACCAGAAACCCTTTTTCACTGTCTTCTGGGTGTAATAAGTATGGTGATGCGCCATTGTAATCAAATTAATTTGTTATATATTTTTTCGGAGAACTCTATTGATTTTCAACTCATCGTTTTGCATAGAATCTAATAAGAATACAGTGAAAGATATGAGAAATAAATAGAAAAATAGAGTAATATAAAAGTAGAGCAAATTATAACTGCTATTGAAATTTTAGGTGAAAAGCTGCAATGGCCCATTAATGACAACAAAGGCGATATTATCTAGTAAAAAAATTTGTAATTTACCAGACGAATATTCGCCCACCAGTCAATTATGTATAAACTGTAGAGGTCTTACTATTATGTTTCTGACATCAATACTTTTGTCAAGGTAGAAATGAGTTTTTTAGTTGCACCTAGAAGTTGTAAATTAGTTTTTTACTCTTGAAATATCAAATAGTAGAAAGTTAAATGGTAGTAGGAAAAAAAAAGACAAGATTTTTGGCATCCTACATGTACGGTAAAAATGTATCGGACACGTTATGAGAGCCTCTCCAACAAATAATATGACGTAGTTATGTAATAAAAAAATAATTCCAATGTTATATATACATGTTGGCTTGTACCCAGCCCAATGTGGTTGTGTGCTAGGATACCGCTAAGGCGTTGATGTCTTTAAAATACGAAAGATACAAGGCATATTTTGCAACATTTTCTTAAAATATCTCATAATTTAAATAATCAATCAAACACCCCTTTATAATCATTTAATTTCTTTAGGAGCTATATATTGTCAATTACATATGTAAACTAGATTTATGTGACAACAAATTAAAGCCTATAACATCTTAACTCACTTGAAATATCTATTTAGACACTTAAGTGTGTCTAAAATTATAAATAATATAGCAAGTAATTCAACTATGAAGAAATAACTCAGGATGATTCTTGATTATAGCAAACACTTTTGGATGGTTTTCATATAATTGGTAGCTATGTATGAAGAGATCCTTTTAATCTTTCTACATTTTGCTTGATGATAATTAATAATTAATAACTGATTTCTGTAGTGAAAATCACAAAACACGCTAAAATTCTAAAATCCAAACATAATCCGATAAGTTGTTGTTTTCCTTATTTTTTGATCTGTTTTCCCCTATACATGCAACTTCATTTCTTGAATTTACTTTTCACAAATAGATTTTGATTACGTTGTAACATATTCATTTTAAGTATTTGTTGTTGTTTTTTAGATTTCTAGTCATATATGAATGCGCACCTATAAAACAAAGCAAGGGTCACATGAATTGCTATTTTAGTTACGCAATGATAATAGTCGTCTGGTTGCGTGTTCCCAAACAAGTAATTTAATAAAGCGATATTGTGAACTTGTGAAGCATGAAGAGTTTATTTCTGATGATTGTGAAGCACGAATTTTTATTTTTAGCATAATAATTTGGAACGGATCATGTATCGCATGCGCTACGTACATCCAAGGAAATTTAGCAATATGATAACAATCATGACCACTTTTGGTGATGTAGTTACTCAATTTCTCATCTTCACGAGGAGACCAGAAACCCTTTTTCACTGTCTTCTGGGTGTAATAAGTATGGTGATGCGCCATTGTAATCAAATTAATTTGTTATATATTTTTTCGGAGAACTCTATTGATTTTCAACTCATCGTTTTGCATAGAATCTAATAAGAATACAGTGTAAGATATGAGAAACAAATAGAAAAATAGAGTAATATAAAAGTAGAGCAAATTATAACTGCTATTGAAATTTTAGGTGAAAAGCTGCAATGGCCCATTAATGACAACAAAGGCGATATTATCTAGTAAAAAAATTTGTAATTTACCAGCCGAAAATTCGTCCACCAGTCAATTATGTATAAACTGTAGAGGTCTTACTATTATGTTTCTGACATCAATACTTTTGTCAAGGTAGAAATGAGTTTTTTAGTTGCACCTAGAAGTTGTAAATTAGTTTTTTACTCTTGAAATATCAAATAGTAGAAAGTTAAATGGTAGTAGGAAAAAAAAAGACAAGATTTTTGGCATCCTACATGTACGGTAAAAATGTATCGGACACGTTATGAGAGCCTCTCCAACAAATAATATGACGTAGTTATGTAATAAAAAAATAATTCCAATGTTATATATACATGTTGGCTTGTACCCAGCCCAATGTGGTTGTGTGCTAGGATACCGCTAAGGCGTTGATGTCTTTAAAATACAAAAGATACAAGGCATATTTTGCAACATTTTCTTAAAATATCTCATAATTTAAATAATCAATCAAACACCCCTTTATAATCATTTAATTTCTTTAGGAGCTATATATTGTCAATTACATATGTAAACTAGATTTATGTGACAGCAAATTAAAGCCTATAACATCTTAACTCACTTGAAATATCTATTTAGACACTTAAGTGTGTCTAAAATTATAAATAATATAGCAAGTAATTCAACTATGAAGAAATAACTCAGGATGATTCTTGATTATAGCAAACACTTTTGGATGGTTTTCATATAATTGGTAGCTATGTATGAAGAGATCCTTTTAATATTTCTACATTTTGCTTGATGATAATTAATAATTAATAACTGATTTATGTAGTGAAAATCACAAAACACGCTAAAATTCTAAAATCCAAACATAATCCGATAAGTTGTTGTTTTCCTTATTTTTTGATCTGTTTTCCCCTATACATGCAACTTCATTTCTTGAATTTACTTTTCACAAATAGATTTTGATTACGTTGTAACATATTCATTTTAAGTATTTGTTGTTGTTTATTAGATTTCTAGTCATATATGAATGCGCACCTATAAAACAAAGCAAGGGTCACATGAATTGCTATTTTAGTTACGCAATGATAATAGTCGTCTGGTTGCGTGTTCCCAAACAAGTAATTTAATAAAGCGATATTGTGAACTTGTGAAGCATGAAGAGTTTATTTCTGATGATTGTGAAGCACGAATTTTGATTTTTAGCATAATAATTTTGAACGGATCATGTATCGCATGCGCTACGTACATCCAAGGAAATTTAGCAATATGATAACAATCATGACCACTTTTGCTGATGTAGTTACTCAATTTCTCATCTTCACGAGGAGACCAGAAATCCTTTTTCACTGTCTTCCGGGTGTAATAAGTATGGTGATGCGCCATTGTAATCAAATTAATTTGTTATATATTTTTTCGGAGAACTCTATTGATTTTCAACTCATCGTTTTGCATAGAATCTAATAAGAATACAGTGAAAGATATGAGAAATAAATAGAAAAATAGAGTAATATAAAAGTAGAGCAAATTATAACTGCTATTGAAATTTTAGGTGAAAAGCTGCAATGGCCCATTAATGACAACAAAGGCGATATTATCTAGTAAAAAAATTTGTAATTTACCAGACGAATATTCGCCCACCAGTCAATTATGTATAAACTGTAGAGGTCTTACTATTATGTTTCTGACATCAATACTTTTGTCAAGGTAGAAATGAGTTTTTTAGTTGCACCTAGAAGTTGTAAATTAGTTTTTTACTCTTGAAATATCAAATAGTAGAAAGTTAAATGGTAGTAGGAAAAAAAAAGACAAGATTTTTGGCATCCTACATGTACGGTAAAAATGTATCGGACACGTTATGAGAGCCTCTCCAACAAATAATATGACGTAGTTATGTAATAAAAAAATAATTCCAATGTTATATATACATGTTGGCTTGTACCCAGCCCAATGTGGTTGTGTGCTAGGATACCGCTAAGGCGTTGATGTCTTTAAAATACAAAAGATACAAGGCATATTTTGCAACATTTTCTTAAAATATCTCATAATTTAAATAATCAATCAAACACCCCTTTATAATCATTTAATTTCTTTAGGAGCTATATATTGTCAATTACATATGTAAACTAGATTTATGTGACAGCAAATTAAAGCCTATAACATCTTAACTCACTTGAAATATCTACTTAGACACTTAAGTGTGTCTAAAATTATAAATAATATAGCAAGTAATTCAACTATGAAGAAATAACTCAGGATGATTCTTGATTATAGCAAACACTTTTGAATGATTTTCATATAATTGGTAGCTATGTATGAAGAGATCCTTTTAAGCTTTCTACATTTTGCTTGATGATAATTAATAATTAATAACTGATTTCTGTAGTGAAAATCACAAAACACGCTAAAATTCTAAAATCCAAACATAATCCGATAAGTTGTTGTTTTCCTTATTTTTTGATCCGTTTTCCCCTATACATGCAACTTCATTTCTTGAATTTACTTTTCACAAATAGATCTTGATTACGTTGTAACATATTCATTTTAAGTATTTGTTGTTGTTTATTAGATTTCTGGTCATATATGAATGCGCACCTATAAAACAAAGCGAGGGTCACATGAATTGCTATTTTAGTTACGCAATGATAATAGTCGTCTGGTTGCGTGTTCCCAAACAAGTAATTTAATAAAGCGATATTCTGAACTTGTGAAGCATGAAGAGTTTATTTCTGATGATTGTGAAGCACGAATTTTTATTTTTAGCATAATAATTTGGAACGGATCATGTATCGCATGCGCTACGTACATCCAAGGAAATTTAGCAATATGATAACAATCATGACCACTTTTGGTGATGTAGTTACTCAATTTCTCATCTTCACGAGGAGACCAGAAACCCTTTTTCACTGTCTTCTGGGTGTAATAAGTATGGTGATGCGCCATTGTAATCAAATTAATTTGTTATATATTTTTTCGGAGAACTCTATTGATTTTCAACTCATCGTTTTGCATAGAATCTAATAAGAATACAGTGTAAGATATGAGAAACAAATAGAAAAATAGAGTAATATAAAAGTAGAGCAAATTATAACTGCTATTGAAATTTTAGGTGAAAAGCTGCAATGGCCCATTAATGACAACAAAGGCGATATTATCTAGTAAAAAAATTTGTAATTTACCAGCCGAAAATTCGTCCACCAGTCAATTATGTATAAACTGTAGAGGTCTTACTATTATGTTTCTGACATCAATACTTTTGTCAAGGTAGAAATGAGTTTTTTAGTTGCACCTAGAAGTTGTAAATTAGTTTTTTACTCTTGAAATATCAAATAGTAGAAAGTTAAATGGTAGTAGGAAAAAAAAAGACAAGATTTTTGGCATCCTACATGTACGGTAAAAATGTATCGGACACGTTATGAGAGCCTCTCCAACAAATAATATGACGTAGTTATGTAATAAAAAAATAATTCCAATGTTATATATACATGTTGGCTTGTACCCAGCCCAATGTGGTTGTGTGCTAGGATACCGCTAAGGCGTTGATGTCTTTAAAATACAAAAGATACAAGGCATATTTTGCAACATTTTCTTAAAATATCTCATAATTTAAATAATCAATCAAACACCCCTTTATAATCATTTAATTTCTTTAGGAGCTATATATTGTCAATTACATATGTAAACTAGATTTATGTGACAGCAAATTAAAGCCTATAACATCTTAACTCACTTGAAATATCTATTTAGACACTTAAGTGTGTCTAAAATTATAAATAATATAGCAAGTAATTCAACTATGAAGAAATAACTCAGGATGATTCTTGATTATAGCAAACACTTTTGGATGGTTTTCATATAATTGGTAGCTATGTATGAAGAGATCCTTTTAATATTTCTACATTTTGCTTGATGATAATTAATAATTAATAACTGATTTATGTAGTGAAAATCACAAAACACGCTAAAATTCTAAAATCCAAACATAATCCGATAAGTTGTTGTTTTCCTTATTTTTTGATCTGTTTTCCCCTATACATGCAACTTCATTTCTTGAATTTACTTTTCACAAATAGATTTTGATTACGTTGTAACATATTCATTTTAAGTATTTGTTGTTGTTTATTAGATTTCTAGTCATATATGAATGCGCACCTATAAAACAAAGCAAGGGTCACATGAATTGCTATTTTAGTTACGCAATGATAATAGTCGTCTGGTTGCGTGTTCCCAAACAAGTAATTTAATAAAGCGATATTGTGAACTTGTGAAGCATGAAGAGTTTATTTCTGATGATTGTGAAGCACGAATTTTGATTTTTAGCATAATAATTTTGAACGGATCATGTATCGCATGCGCTACGTACATCCAAGGAAATTTAGCAATATGATAACAATCATGACCACTTTTGCTGATGTAGTTACTCAATTTCTCATCTTCACGAGGAGACCAGAAATCCTTTTTCACTGTCTTCCGGGTGTAATAAGTATGGTGATGCGCCATTGTAATCAAATTAATTTGTTATATATTTTTTCGGAGAACTCTATTGATTTTCAACTCATCGTTTTGCATAGAATCTAATAAGAATACAGTGAAAGATATGAGAAATAAATAGAAAAATAGAGTAATATAAAAGTAGAGCAAATTATAACTGCTATTGAAATTTTAGGTGAAAAGCTGCAATGGCCCATTAATGACAACAAAGGCGATATTATCTAGTAAAAAAATTTGTAATTTACCAGACGAATATTCGCCCACCAGTCAATTATGTATAAACTGTAGAGGTCTTACTATTATGTTTCTGACATCAATACTTTTGTCAAGGTAGAAATGAGTTTTTTAGTTGCACCTAGAAGTTGTAAATTAGTTTTTTACTCTTGAAATATCAAATAGTAGAAAGTTAAATGGTAGTAGGAAAAAAAAAGACAAGATTTTTGGCATCCTACATGTACGGTAAAAATGTATCGGACACGTTATGAGAGCCTCTCCAACAAATAATATGACGTAGTTATGTAATAAAAAAATAATTCCAATGTTATATATACATGTTGGCTTGTACCCAGCCCAATGTGGTTGTGTGCTAGGATACCGCTAAGGCGTTGATGTCTTTAAAATACAAAAGATACAAGGCATATTTTGCAACATTTTCTTAAAATATCTCATAATTTAAATAATCAATCAAACACCCCTTTATAATCATTTAATTTCTTTAGGAGCTATATATTGTCAATTACATATGTAAACTAGATTTATGTGACAGCAAATTAAAGCCTATAACATCTTAACTCACTTGAAATATCTACTTAGACACTTAAGTGTGTCTAAAATTATAAATAATATAGCAAGTAATTCAACTATGAAGAAATAACTCAGGATGATTCTTGATTATAGCAAACACTTTTGAATGATTTTCATATAATTGGTAGCTATGTATGAAGAGATCCTTTTAAGCTTTCTACATTTTGCTTGATGATAATTAATAATTAATAACTGATTTCTGTAGTGAAAATCACAAAACACGCTAAAATTCTAAAATCCAAACATAATCCGATAAGTTGTTGTTTTCCTTATTTTTTGATCCGTTTTCCCCTATACATGCAACTTCATTTCTTGAATTTACTTTTCACAAATAGATCTTGATTACGTTGTAACATATTCATTTTAAGTATTTGTTGTTGTTTATTAGATTTCTGGTCATATATGAATGCGCACCTATAAAACAAAGCGAGGGTCACATGAATTGCTATTTTAGTTACGCAATGATAATAGTCGTCTGGTTGCGTGTTCCCAAACAAGTAATTTAATAAAGCGATATTCTGAACTTGTGAAGCATGAAGAGTTTATTTCTGATGATTGTGAAGCACGAATTTTTATTTTTAGCATAATAATTTGGAACGGATCATGTATCGCATGCGCTACGTACATCCAAGGAAATTTAGCAATATGATAACAATCATGACCACTTTTGCTGATGTAGTTACTCAATTTCTCATCTTCACGAGGAGACCAGAAACCCTTTTTCACTGTCTTCTGGGTGTAATAAGTATGGTGATGCGCCATTGTAATCAAATTAATTTGTTATATATTTTTTCGGAGAACTCTATTGATTTTCAACTCATCGTTTTGCATAGAATCTAATAAGAATACAGTGAAAGATATGAGAAACAAATAGAAAAATAGAGTAATATAAAAGTAGAGCAAATTATAACTGCTATTGAAATTTTATGTGAAAAGCTGCAATGGCCCATTAACGACAACAAAGGCGATATTATCTAGTAAAAAAATCGAAATTTACCAGACGAATATTCGCCCACCAGTCAATTATGTATAAACTCTAGAGGTCTTACTATTATGTTTCTGACATCAATACTTTTGTCAAGGTAGAAATGAGTTTTTTAGTTGCACCTAGAAGTTGTAAATTAGTTTTTTACTCTTGAAATATCAAATAGTAGAAAGTTAAATGGTAGTAGGAAAAAAAAAGACAAGATTTTTGGCATCCTACATGTACGGTCAAAATGTATCGGACACGTTATGAGAGCTTCTCCAACAAATAATATGACGTAGTTATGTAATAAAAAAATAATTCCAATGTTATATATACATGTTGGCTTGTACCCAGCCCAATGTGGTTGTGTGCTAGGATACCGCTAAGGCGTTGATGTCTTTAAAATACAAAAGATACAAGGCATATTTTGCAACATTTTCTTAAAATATCTCATAATTTAAATAATCAATCAAACACCCCTTTATAATCTTTTAATTTCTTTAGGAGCTATATATTGTCAATTACATATGTAAACTAGATTTATGTGACAGCAAATTAAAGCCTATAACATCTTAACTCACTTGAAATATCTACTTAGACACTTAAGTGTGTCTAAAATTATTAATAATATAGCAAGTAATTCAACTATGAAGAAATAACTCAGGATGATTCTTGATTATAGCAAACACGTTTGGATGGTTTTCATATAATTGGTAGCTATGTATGAAGAGATCCTTTTAAGCTTTCTACATTTTGCTTGATGATAATTAATAATTAATAACTGATTTCTGTAGTGAAAATCACAAAACACGCTAAAATTCTAAAATCCAAACATAATCCGATAAGTTGTTGTTTTCCTTATTTTTTGATCCGTTTTCCCCTATACATGCAACTTCATTTCTTGAACTTACTTTTCACAAATAGATTTTGATTACGTTGTAACATATTCATTTTAAGTATTTGTTGTTGTTTATTAGATTTCTAGTCATATATGAATGCGCACCTATAAAACAAAGCGAGGGTCACATGAATTGCTATTTTAGTTACGCAATTATTATAGTCGTCTGGTTGCGTGTTCCCAAACAAGTAATTTAATAAAGCGATATTGTGAACTTGTGAAGCATGAAAAGTTTATTTCTGATGATTGTGAAGCACGAATTTTGATTTATAGCATAATAATTTTGAACGGATCATGTATCGCATGCGCTACGTACATCCAAGGAAATTTAGCAATATGATAACAATCATGACCACTTTTGCTGATGTAGTTACTCAATTTCTCATCTTCACGAGGAAACCAGAAACCCTTTTTCACTGTCTTCTGGGTGTAATAAGTATGGTGATGCGCCATTGTAATCAAATTAATTTGTTATATATTTTTTCGGAGAACTCTATTGATTTTCAACTCATCGTTTTGCATAGAATCTAATAAGAATACAGTGAAAGATATGAGAAACAAATAGAAAAATAGAGTAATATAAAAGTAGAGCAAATTATAACTGCTATTGAAATTTTATGTGAAAAGCTGCAATGGCCTATTAATGACAACAAAGGCGATATTATCTAGTAAAAAATTTGTAATTTACCAGACGAATATTCGCCCACCAGTCAATTATGTATAAACTCTAGAGGTCTTACTATTATGTTTCTGACATCAATACTTTTGTCAAGGTAGAAATGAGTTTTTTAGTTGCACCTAGAAGTTGTAAATTAGTTTTTTACTCTTGAAATATCAGATAGTAGAAAGTCAAATGATAGTAGGAAAAAAAAAAGACAAGATTTTTGGCATCCTACATGTACGGTCAAAATGTATCGGACATGTTATGAGAGCCTCTCCAACAAATAATATGACGTAGTTATGTAATAAAAAAATAATTCCAATGTTATATATACATGTTGGCTTGTACCCAGCCCAATGTGGTTGTGTGCTAGGATACCGCTAAGGCGTTGATGTCTTTAAAATAGAAAAGATACAAGGCATATTTTGCAACATTTTCTTAAAATATCTCATAATTTAAATAATCAATCAAACACCCCTTTATAATCATTTAATTTCTTTAGGAGCTATATATTGGCAATTACATATGTAAACTAGATTTATGTGACAGCAAATTAAAGCCTATAACATCTTAACTCACTTGAAATATCTATTTAGACACTTAAGTGATCTAAAAGTATAAATAATATAGCAAGTAATTCAACTATGAAGAAATAACTCGGGATGATTCTTGATTATAGCAAACACTTTTGGATGGTTTTCATATAATTGGTAGCTATGTATGAAGAGATCCTTTTTATCTTTCTACATTTTGCTTGATGATAATTAATAATTAATAGCTGATTTCTGTAGTGAAAATCACAAAACACGCTAAAATTCTAAAATCCAAACATAATCCGATAAGTTGTTGTTTTCCTTATTTTTTGATCCGTTTTCCCCTATACATGCAACTTCATTTCTTGAACTTACTTTTCACAAATAGATTTTGATTACGTTGTAACATATTCATTTTAAGTATTTGTTGTTGTTTATTAGATTTCTAGTCATATATGAATGCGCACCTATAAAACAAAGCGAGGGTCACATGAATTGCTATTTTAGTTACGCAATTATTATAGTCGTCTGGTTGCGTGTTCCCAAACAAGTAATTTAATAAAGCGATATTGTGAACTTGTGAAGCATGAAAAGTTTATTTCTGATGATTGTGAAGCACGAATTTTGATTTATAGCATAATAATTTTGAACGGATCATGTATCGCATGCGCTACGTACATCCAAGGAAATTTAGCAATATGATAACAATCATGACCACTTTTGCTGATGTAGTTACTCAATTTCTCATCTTCACGAGGAAACCAGAAACCCTTTTTCACTGTCTTCTGGGTGTAATAAGTATGGTGATGCGCCATTGTAATCAAATTAATTTGTTATATATTTTTTCGGAGAACTCTATTGATTTTCAACTCATCGTTTTGCATAGAATCTAATAAGAATACAGTGAAAGATATGAGAAACAAATAGAAAAATAGAGTAATATAAAAGTAGAGCAAATTATAACTGCTATTGAAATTTTATGTGAAAAGCTGCAATGGCCTATTAATGACAACAAAGGCGATATTATCTAGTAAAAAATTTGTAATTTACCAGACGAATATTCGCCCACCAGTCAATTATGTATAAACTCTAGAGGTCTTACTATTATGTTTCTGACATCAATACTTTTGTCAAGGTAGAAATGAGTTTTTTAGTTGCACCTAGAAGTTGTAAATTAGTTTTTTACTCTTGAAATATCAGATAGTAGAAAGTCAAATGATAGTAGGAAAAAAAAAAGACAAGATTTTTGGCATCCTACATGTACGGTCAAAATGTATCGGACATGTTATGAGAGCCTCTCCAACAAATAATATGACGTAGTTATGTAATAAAAAAATAATTCCAATGTTATATATACATGTTGGCTTGTACCCAGCCCAATGTGGTTGTGTGCTAGGATACCGCTAAGGCGTTGATGTCTTTAAAATAGAAAAGATACAAGGCATATTTTGCAACATTTTCTTAAAATATCTCATAATTTAAATAATCAATCAAACACCCCTTTATAATCATTTAATTTCTTTAGGAGCTATATATTGGCAATTACATATGTAAACTAGATTTATGTGACAGCAAATTAAAGCCTATAACATCTTAACTCACTTGAAATATCTATTTAGACACTTAAGTGATCTAAAAGTATAAATAATATAGCAAGTAATTCAACTATGAAGAAATAACTCGGGATGATTCTTGATTATAGCAAACACTTTTGGATGGTTTTCATATAATTGGTAGCTATGTATGAAGAGATCCTTTTTATCTTTCTACATTTTGCTTGATGATAATTAATAATTAATAGCTGATTTCTGTAGTGAAAATCACAAAACACGCTAAAATTCTAAAATCCAAACATAATCCGATAAGTTGTTGTTTTCCTTATTTTTTGATCCGTTTTCCCCTATACATGCAACTTCATTTCTTGAACTTACTTTTCACAAATAGATTTTGATTACGTTGTAACATATTCATTTTAAGTATTTGTTGTTGTTTATTAGATTTCTAGTCATATATGAATGCGCACCTATAAAACAAAGCGAGGGTCACATGAATTGCTATTTTAGTTACGCAATTATTATAGTCGTCTGGTTGCGTGTTCCCAAACAAGTAATTTAATAAAGCGATATTGTGAACTTGTGAAGCATGAAAAGTTTATTTCTGATGATTGTGAAGCACGAATTTTGATTTATAGCATAATAATTTTGAACGGATCATGTATCGCATGCGCTACGTACATCCAAGGAAATTTAGCAATATGATAACAATCATGACCACTTTTGCTGATGTAGTTACTCAATTTCTCATCTTCACGAGGAAACCAGAAACCCTTTTTCACTGTCTTCTGGGTGTAATAAGTATGGCGATGCGCCATTGTAATCAAATTAATTTGTTATATATTTTTTCGGAGAACTCTATTGATTTTCAACTCATCGTTTTGCATAGAATCTAATAAGAATACAGTGAAAGATATGAGAAACAAATAGAAAAATAGAGTAATACAAAAGTAGAGCAAATTATAACTGCTATTGAAATTTTATGTGAAAAGCTGCAATGGCCTATTAATGACAACAAAGGCGATATTATCTAGTAAAAAATTTGTAATTTACCAGACGAATATTCGCCCACCAGTCAATTATGTATAAACTCTAGAGGTCTTACTATTATGTTTCTGACATCAATACTTTTGTCAAGGTAGAAATGAGTTTTTTAGTTGCACCTAGAAGTTGTAAATTAGTTTTTTACTCTTGAAATATCAGATAGTAGAAAGTCAAATGATAGTAGGAAAAAAAAAAGACAAGATTTTTGGCATCCTACATGTACGGTCAAAATGTATCGGACACGTTATGAGAGCCTCTCCAACAAATAATATGACGTAGTTATGTAATAAAAAAATAATTCCAATGTTATATATACATGTTGGCTTGTACCCAGCCCAATGTGGTTGTGTGCTAGGATACCGCTAAGGCGTTGATGTCTTTAAAATAGAAAAGATACAAGGCATATTTTGCAACATTTTCTTAAAATATCTCATAATTTAAATAATCAATCAAACACCCCTTTATAATCATTTAATTTCTTTAGGAGCTATATATTGGCAATTACATATGTAAACTAGATTTATGTGACAGCAAATTAAAGCCTATAACATCTTAACTCACTTGAAATATCTATTTAGACACTTAAGTGATCTAAAAGTATAAATAATATAGCAAGTAATTCAACTATGAAGAAATAACTCGGGATGATTCTTGATTATAGCAAACACTTTTGGATGGTTTTCATATAATTGGTAGCTATGTATGAAGAGATCCTTTTTATCTTTCTACATTTTGCTTGATGATAATTAATAATTAATAGCTGATTTCTGTAGTGAAAATCACAAAACACGCTAAAATTCTAAAATCCAAACATAATCCGATAAGTTGTTGTTTTCCTTATTTTTTGATCCGTTTTCCCCTATACATGCAACTTCATTTCTTGAACTTACTTTTCACAAATAGATTTTGATTACGTTGTAACATATTCATTTTAAGTATTTGTTGTTGTTTATTAGATTTCTAGTCATATATGAATGCGCACCTATAAAACAAAGCGAGGGTCACATGAATTGCTATTTTAGTTACGCAATTATTATAGTCGTCTGGTTGCGTGTTCCCAAACAAGTAATTTAATAAAGCGATATTGTGAACTTGTGAAGCATGAAAAGTTTATTTCTGATGATTGTGAAGCACGAATTTTGATTTATAGCATAATAATTTTGAACGGATCATGTATCGCATGCGCTACGTACATCCAAGGAAATTTAGCAATATGATAACAATCATGACCACTTTTGCTGATGTAGTTACTCAATTTCTCATCTTCACGAGGAGACCAGAAACCCTTTTTCACTTTCTTTTGGGTGCAATAAGTATGGTGATGCGCCATTGTAATCAAATTAATTTGTTATATATTTTTTCGGAGAACTCTATTGATTTTCAACTCATCGTTTTGCATAGAATCTAATAAGAATACAGTGAAAGATATGAGAAACAAATAGAAAAATAGAGTAATATAAAAGTAGAGCAAATTATAACTGCTCTTGAAATTTTAGGTGAAAAGCTGCAATGGCCCATTAATGACAACAAAGGCGATATTATCTAGTAAGAAAGTTGTAATTTACCAGACGAATATTCGCCCACCAGTCAATTATGTATAAACTTTAGAGGTCTTACTATTAAGTTTCTGACATCAATATTTTTGTCAAGGTAGAAATGAGTTTTTTAGTTGCACCTAGAAGTTGTAAATTAGTTTTTTACTCTTGAAATATCAGATAGTAGAAAGTTAAATGGTAGTAGGAAAAAAAAAGACAAGATTTTTGGCATCCTACATGTACGGTCAAAATGTATCGGACACGTTATGAGAGCCTCTCCATCAAATAATATGACGTAGTTAAGTAATAAAAAAATAATTACAATGTTATATATACATGCTGGCTTGTACCCAGCCCAATGTGGTTGTGTGATAGGATACCGCTAAGGCGTTGATGTCTTCAAAATACAAAAGATACAAGGCATATTTTGCAACATTTTCTTAAAATATCTCATAATTTAAATAATCAATCAAACACCCCTTTATAATCATTTAATTTCTTTAGGAGCTATATATTGTCAATTACATATGTAAACTAGATTTATGTGACAGCAAATTAAAGCCTATAACATATTAACTCACTTGAAATATCTACTTAGACACTTAAGTGTGTCTAAAATTATAAATAATATAGCAAGTAATTCAACTATGAAGAAATAACTCAGGATGATTCTTGATTATAGCAAACACTTTTGGATGGTTTTCATATAATTGGTAGCTATGTATGAAGAGATCCTTTTAAGCTTTCTACATTTTGCTTGATGATAATTAATAATTAATAACTGATTTCTGTAGTGAAAATCACAAAACACGCTAAAATTCTAAAATCCGAACATAATCCGATAAGTTGTTGTTTTCCTTATTTTTTGATCCGTTTTCCCCTATACATGCAACTTCATTTCTTGAATTTACTTTTCACAAATAGATCTTGATTACGTTGTAACATATTCATTTTAAGTATTTGTTGTTGTTTATTAGATTTCTGGTCATATATGAATGCGCACCTATAAAACAAAGCGAGGGTCACATGAATTGCTATTTTAGTTACGCAATGATAATAGTCGTCTGGTTGCGTGTTCCCAAACAAGTAATTTAATAAAGCGATATTCTGAACTTGTGAAGCATGAAGAGTTTATTTCTGATGATTGTGAAGCACGAATTTTTATTTTTAGCATAATAATTTGGAACGGATCATGTATCGCATGCGCTACGTACATCCAAGGAAAGTTAGCAATATGATAACAATCATGACCACTTTTGCTGATGTAGTTACTCAATTTCTCATCTTCACGAGGAGACCAGAAACCCTTTTTCACTGTCTTCTGGGTGTAATAAGTATGGTGATGCGCCATTGTAATCAAATTAATTTGTTATATATTTTTTCAGAGAACTCTATTGATTTTCAACTCATCGTTTTGCATAGAATCTAATAAGAATACAGTGAAAGATATGAGAAACAAATAGAAAAATAGAGTAATATAAAAGTAGAGCAAATTATAACTGCTGTTGAAATTTTAGGTGAAAAGCTGCAATGGCCCATTAATGACAACAAAGGCGATATTATCTAGTAAAAAATTTGTAATTCACCAGACGAATATTCGCCCACCAGTCAATTATGTATAAACTCTAGAGGTCTTACTATTATGTTTCTGACATCAATACTTTTGTCAAGGTAGAAATGAGTTTTTTAGTTGCACCTAGAAGTTGTAAATTAGTTTTTTACTCTTGAAATATCAGATAGTAGAAAGTTAAATGGTAGTAGGAAAAAAAAAGACAAGATTTTGGGCATCCTACATGCACGGTCAAAATGTATCGGACACGTTATGAGAGCCTCTCCAACAAATAATATGACGTAGTTATGTAATAAAAAAATAATTCCAATGTTATATATACATGGTGGCTTGTACCTAGCCCAATGTGGTTGTGTGCTAGGATACCGCTAAGGCGTTGATGTCTTTAAAATACAAAAGATACAAGGCATATTTTGCAACATTTTCTTAAAATATCTCATAATTTAAATTATCAATCAAACACCCCTTTATAATCTTTTAAAATCTTTAGGAGCTATATATTGTCAATTACATATGTAAACTAGATTTATGTGACAGCAAATTAAAGCCTATAACATCTTAACTCACTTGAATATCTATTTAGACACTTAAGTGTGTCTAAACTTATAAATAATATAGCAAGTAATTCAACTATGATGAAATAACTCAGGATGATTCTTGATTATAGCAAACACTTTTGGATGGTTTTCATATAATTGGTAGCTATGTATGAAGAGATCCTTTTAATCTTTCTACATTTTGCTTGATGATAATTAATAATTAATAACTGATTTCTGTAGTGAAAATCACAAAACACGCTAAAATTCTAAAATCCAAACATAATCCGATAAGTTGTTGTTTTCCTTATTTTTTGATCCGTTTTCCCCTATACATGCAACTTCATTTCTTGAACTTACTTTTCACAAATAGATTTTGATTACGTTGTAGCATATTCATTTTAAGTATTTGTTGTTGTTTATTAGATTTCTAGTCATATATGAATGCGCACCTATAAAACAAAGCGAGGGTCACATGAATTGCTATTTTAGTTACGCAATGATAATAGTCGTGTGGTTGCGTGTTCCCAAACAAGTAATTTAATAAAGCGATATTGTGAACTTGTGAAGCATGAAGAGTTTATTTCTGATGATTGTGAAGCACGAATTTTGATTTTTAGCATAATAATTCTGAACGGATCATGTATAGCATGCGCTACGTACATCCAAGGAAAGTTAGCAATATGATAACAATCATGACCACTTTTGCTGATGTAGTTACTCAATTTCTCATCTTCACGAGGAGACCAGAAACCCTTTTTCACTGTCTTCTGGGTGTAATAAGTATGGTGATGCGCCATTGTAATCAAATTAATTTGTTATATATTTTTTCAGAGAACTCTATTGATTTTCAACTCATCGTTTTGCATAGAATCTAATAAGAATACAGTGAAAGATATGAGAAACAAATAGAAAAATAGAGTAATATAAAAGTAGAGCAAATTATAACTGCTGTTGAAATTTTAGGTGAAAAGCTGCAATGGCCCATTAATGACAACAAAGGCGATATTATCTAGTAAAAAATTTGTAATTCACCAGACGAATATTCGCCCACCAGTCAATTATGTATAAACTCTAGAGGTCTTACTATTATGTTTCTGACAACAATACTTTTGTCAAGGTAGAAATGAGTTTTTTAGTTGCACCTAGAAGTTGTAAATTAGTTTTTTACTCTTGAAATATCAGATAGTAGAAAGTTAAATGGTAGTAGGAAAAAAAAAAGACAAGATTTTTGGCATCCTACATGTACGGTCAAAATGTATCGGACACGTTATGAGAGCCTCTCCAACAAATAATATGACGTAGTTATGTAATAAAAAAATAATTCCAATGTTATATATACATGTTGGCTTGTACCCAGCCCAATGTGGTTGTGTGCTAGGATACCGCTAAGGCGTTGATGTCTTTAAAATACAAAAGATACAAGGCATATTTTGCAACATTTTCTTAAAATATCTCATAATTTAAATAATCAATCAAACACCCCTTTATAATCATTTAATTTCTTTAGGAGCTATATATTGTCAATTACATATGTAAACTAGATTTATGTGACAGCAAATTAAAGCCTATAACATCTTAACTCACTTGAAATATCTATTTAGACACTTAAGTGTGTCTAAAATTATAAATAATATAGCAAGTAATTCAACTATGAAGAAATAACTCAAGATGATTCTTGATTATAGCAAACACTTTTGGATGGTTTTCATATAATTGGTAGCTATGTATGAAGAGATCCTTTTAATCTTTCTACATTTTGCTTGATGATAATTAATAATTAATAACTGATTTCTGTAGTGAAAATCACAAAACACGCTAAAATTCTAAAATCCAAACATAATCCGATAAGTTGTTGTTTTCCTTATTTTTTGATCCGTTTTCCCCTATACATGCAACTTCATTTCTTGAACTTACTTTTCACAAATAGATTTTGATTAAGTTGTAACATATTCATTTTAAGTATTTGTTGTTGTTTATTAGATTTCTAGTCATATATGAATGCGCACCTATAAAACAAAGCGAGGGTCACATGAATTGCTATTTTAGTTACGCAATGATAATAGTCGTCTGGTTGCGTGTTCCCAAACAAGTAATTTAATAAAGCGATATTGTGAACTTGTGAAGCATGAAGAGTTTATTTCTGATGATTGTGAAGCACGAATTTTGATTTTTAGCATAATAATTCTGAACGGATCATGTATAGCATGCGCTACGTACATCCAAGGAAAGTTAGCAATATGATAACAATCATGACCACTTTTGCTGATGTAGTTACTCAATTTCTCATCTTCACGAGGAGACCAGAAACCCTTTTTCACTGTCTTCTGGGTGTAATAAGTATGGTGATGCGCCATTGTAATCAAATTAATTTGTTATATATTTTTTCAGAGAACTCTATTGATTTTCAACTCATCGTTTTGCATAGAATCTAATAAGAATACAGTGAAAGATATGAGAAACAAATAGAAAAATAGAGTAATATAAAAGTAGAGCAAATTATAACTGCTGTTGAAATTTTAGGTGAAAAGCTGCAATGGCCCATTAATGACAACAAAGGCGATATTATCTAGTAAAAAATTTGTAATTCACCAGACGAATATTCGCCCACCAGTCAATTATGTATAAACTCTAGAGGTCTTACTATTATGTTTCTGACAACAATACTTTTGTCAAGGTAGAAATGAGTTTTTTAGTTGCACCTAGAAGTTGTAAATTAGTTTTTTACTCTTGAAATATCAGATAGTAGAAAGTTAAATGGTAGTAGGAAAAAAAAAAAGACAAGATTTTTGGCATCCTACATGTACGGTCAAAATGTATCGGACACGTTATGAGAGCCTCTCCAACAAATAATATGACGTAGTTATGTAATAAAAAAATAATTCCAATGTTATATATACATGTTGGCTTGTACCCAGCCCAATGTGGTTGTGTGCTAGGATACCGCTAAGGCGTTGATGTCTTTAAAATACAAAAGATACAAGGCATATTTTGCAACATTTTCTTAAAATATCTCATAATTTAAATAATCAATCAAACACCCCTTTATAATCATTTAATTTCTTTAGGAGCTATATATTGTCAATTACATATGTAAACTAGATTTATGTGACAGCAAATTAAAGCCTATAACATCTTAACTCACTTGAAATATCTATTTAGACACTTAAGTGTGTCTAAAATTATAAATAATATAGCAAGTAATTCAACTATGAAGAAATAACTCAAGATGATTCTTGATTATAGCAAACACTTTTGGATGGTTTTCATATAATTGGTAGCTATGTATGAAGAGATCCTTTTAATCTTTCTACATTTTGCTTGATGATAATTAATAATTAATAACTGATTTCTGTAGTGAAAATCACAAAACACGCTAAAATTCTAAAATCCAAACATAATCCGATAAGTTGTTGTTTTCCTTATTTTTTGATCCGTTTTCCCCTATACATGCAACTTCATTTCTTGAACTTACTTTTCACAAATAGATTTTGATTAAGTTGTAACATATTCATTTTAAGTATTTGTTGTTGTTTATTAGATTTCTAGTCATATATGAATGCGCACCTATAAAACAAAGCGAGGGTCACATGAATTGCTATTTTAGTTACGCAATGATAATAGTCGTCTGGTTGCGTGTTCCCAAACAAGTAATTTAATAAAGCGATATTGTGAACTTGTGAAGCATGAAGAGTTTATTTCTGATGATTGTGAAGCACGAATTTTGATTTTTAGCATAATAATTTTGAACGGATCATGTATCGCATGCGCTACGTACATCCAAGGAAATTTAGCAATATGATAACAATCATGACCACTTTTGCTGATGTAGTTACTCAATTTCTCATCTTCACGAGGAGACCAGAAACCCTTTTTCACTGTTTTCTGGGTGTAATAAGTATGGTGATGCGCCATTGTAATCAAATTAATTTGTTATATATTTTTTCAGAGAACTCTATTGATTTTCAACTCATCGTTTTGCATAGAATCTAATAAGAATACAGTGAAAGATATGAGAAACAAATAGAAAAATAGAGTAATATAAAAGTAGAGCAAATTATAACTGCTGTTGAAATTTTAGGTGAAAAGCTGCAATGGCCCATTAATGACAACAAAGGCGATATTATCTAGTAAAAAATTTGTAATTTACCAGACGAATATTCGCCCACCAGTCAATTATGTATAAACTCTAGAGGTCTTACTATTATGTTTCTGACAACAATACTTTTGTCAAGGTAGAAATGAGTTTTTTAGTTGCACCTAGAAGTTGTAAATTATTTTTTTACTCTTGAAATATCAGATAGTAGAAAGTTAAATGGTAGTAGGAAAAAAAAAAGACAAGATTTTTGGCATCCTACATGTACGGTCAAAATGTATCGGACACGTTATGAGAGCCTCTCCAACAAATAATATGACGTAGTTATGTAATAAAAAAATAATTCCAATGTTATATATACATGTTGGCTTGTACCCAGCCCAATGTGGTTGTGTGCTAGGATACCGCTAAGGCGTTGATGTCTTTAAAATACAAAAGATACAAGGCATATTTTGCAACATTTTCTTAAAATATCTCATAATTTAAATAATCAATCAAACACACCTTTATAATCATTTAATTTCTTTAGGAGCTATATATTGTCAATTACATATGTAAACTAGATTTATGTGACAGCAAATTAAAGCCTATAACATCTTAACTCACTTGAAATATCTATTTAGACACTTAAGTGTGTCTAAAATTATAAATAATATAGCAAGTAATTCAACTATGAAGAAATAACTCAGGATGATTCTTGATTATAGCAAACACTTTTGGATGGTTTTCATATAATTGGTAGCTATGTATGAAGAGATCCTTTTAATCTTTCTACATTTTGCTTGATGATAATTAATAATTAATAACTGATTTCTGTAGTGAAAATCACAAAACACGCTAAAATTCTAAAATCCAAACATAATCCGATAAGTTGTTGTTTTCCTTATTTTTTGATCCGTTTTCCCCTATACATGCAACTTCATTTCTTGAACTTACTTTTCACAAATAGATTTTGATTACGTTGTAACATATTCATTTTAAGTATTTGTTGTTGTTTATTAGATTTCTAGTCATATATGAATGCGCACCTATAAAACAAAGCGAGGGTCACATGAATTGCTATTTTAGTTACGCAATGATAATAGTCCTCTGGTTGCGTGTTCCCAAACAAGTAATTTAATAAAGCGATATTGTGAACTGTGAAGCATGAAGAGTTTATTTCTGATGATTGTGAAGCACGAATTTTGATTTTTTGCATAATAATTTTGAACGGATCATGTATCGCATGCGCTACGTACATCCAAGGAAATTTAGCAATATGATAACAATCATGACCACTTTTGCTGATGTAGTTACTCAATTTCTCATCTTCACGAGGAGACCAGAAACCCTTTTTCACTGTCTTCTGGGTGTAATAAGTATGGTGATGCGCCATTGTAATCAAATTAATTTGTTATATATTTTTTCAGAGAACTCTATTGATTTTCAACTCATCGTTTTGCATAGAATCTAATAAGAATACAGTGAAAGATATGAGAAACAAATAGAAAAATAGAGTAATATAAAAGTAGAGCAAATTATAACTGCTGTTGAAATTTTAGGTGAAAAGCTGCAATGGCCCATTAATGACAACAAAGGCGATATTATCTAGTAAAAATTTTGTAATTTACCAGACGAATATTCGCCCACCAGTCAATTATGTATAAACTCTAGAGGTCTTACTATTATGTTTCTGACAACAATACTTTTGTCAAGGTCGAAATGAGTTTTTTAGTTGCACCTAGAAGTTGTAAATTAGTTTTTTACTCTTGAAATATCAGATAGTAGAAAGTTAAATGGTAGTAGGAAAAAAAAAAGACAAGATTTTTGGCATCCTACATGTACGGTCAAAATGTATCGGACACGTTATGGGAGCCTCTCCAACAAATAATTATAGAAAAGTTAAAGAAATATCCGAATTAAGTTCTTTCTTTTACCAATCCTTTGAAAACACTTATTAAGCGTGTCATTCCAAATCACGTCCAAAACGAAGTAACGAAATACGATAAATAAATAAACGGGGGGTTTATGTAATTATAAAAAAGTTAAAAGAAATATCCGAATTAAGTTTTTTCTTTTACCAATCCTTTGAAAACACTAATTAAGCGTGTCATTCCAAATCTCGTCCAAAACGAAGGAACAAAATACGATAAATAAATAAACGGGGGGTTTATGTAATTATAGAAAAGTTAAATAAATATCCGAATTAAGTTTTTTCTTTTACCAATCCTTTGAAAACACTAATTAAGCGCGTCATTCTAAATCTCGTCCAAGACGAAGTAACGAAATACGATAAACAAATATTATAATATAAAATACTATACATCTCTTCAACCCTAAAAACTCTACCATATAAACCCTAAACCATATCCTGAGAACCTATAGACAACATAGTTCTAACTTGAATTTTCATACATAAAGGTTGTAAAACACCTTCAATCCTTAATTTGTTTTAACCATACACTAAGATATGTAAAATAGGAGTGTTCCTCCAAATTTCGTACAAAACGGAATGTCGGATGATGTTTAAAAAAAAAATGGGAAGAAAGCGCAATTATACAAAAGATGTAAAACAACTTCAAATTCAGTTTTTTCTTGAACAACTATTTTCACAACACTAATGAGGCATGTAAATTCAAATTTTATCGACAAACGGAGAAACGAAACACATTTAAAATATATTTGTGGTCAAAAATGTAATTAAGTTTTTTTATAAGTATGGGTTCTCATGGAAACCAATTAATGGGAACTAAATATTTAGTTCCCATTGGTACCAATAATTGAGGAAGGCGTACAAAAAGTGTGTGTGTGTGATTTTTGTGTGTTTAGTGTGTGTGTGTGTGTTGAGTAAAAGAGTAAAGTGATAAGTATAACGGTCGTATACGATTACTTAGTGTACTCTTTTTTTTGTTTATTTTTTAATCAATGGGAACCACATTTTGGTTCCCATTGCAATGAGGTGTCACTAACGGGCACAACGCTCAATGGGAAACAAATACTAGTCGCCTTTAATATGTGCATACAGTGCTTTAATATATAATATGGATAACATGCAATGGGAACGGAAATGTCGTTCCAATTAGGTAGGAACGGATTTTGGTGCCCATATTTTCGTCTCCTATGCGGATTATTCTTGTAGTGGTGGTTGTGTGCTAGGATACCGCTAAGGCGTTGATGTCTTTAAAATACAAAAGATACAAGGCATATTTTGCAACATTTTCTTAAAATATCTCATAATTTAAATAATCAATCAAACACCCCTTTATAATCATTTAATTTCTTTAGGAGCTATATATCGTCAATTACATATGTAAACTAGATTTATGTGACAGCAAATTAAAGCCTATAACATCTTAACTCACTTGAAATATCTATTTAGACACTTAAGTGTGTCTAAAAATATAAATAATATAGCAAGTAATTCAACTATGAAGAAATAACTCAGGATGATTCTTGATTATAGCAAACAATTTTGGATGGGTTTCATATAATTGGTAGCTATGTATGAAGAGATCCTTTTAATCTTTCTACATTTTGCTTGATGATAATTAATAATTAATAACTGATTTCTGTAGTGAAAATCACAAAACACGCTAAAATTCTAAAATCCAAACATAATCCGATAAGTTGTTGTTTTCCTTATTTTTTGATCCGTTTTCCCCTATACATGCAACTTCATTTCTTGAATTTACTTTTCACAAATAGATTTTGATTACGTTGTAACATATTCATTTTAAGTATTTGTTGTTGTTTATTAGATTTCTAGTCATATATGAATGCGCACCTATAAAACAAAGCGAGGGTCACATGAATTGCTATTTTAGTTACGCAATGATAAATTTTTGTGGCACAAATATATCATGCCTAATATTTCATTCTTTGTTTGGAGATTTGTTCAAAATCTTTTGCCGACGGACCAAAAGCTCCTCAAGTATTATTCTATGGTGTCGATGTGCAATTGTTGTGGTAAAAATTTTGAGACTAATCACCATCTTTTTTGGGAGGGAAAGATTGCGCATGAGGTGTGGGTTTTTTTCTTCGGTTCCTTTATTATGAAAATGCCTAGAGTTATGTCTTGGCGGAATATTATTGCATATTGGATCCGTTCGAAAATAAATACAATTGCAGGCCACATTCGGGTTTTGATCCCGATATTTTCCTTATGGTTTATTTGGTCGGCCAGAAATGATGCGAGGCATAGAAGAATTCCTATGGATGCAAAAAAAAATCATTGGCAAAGTAATTGATCATGTTAGAGAGCTTTTCGCTCTCACCCCGTGTCCCGAAAATTTTTGGCGTGGATATAAAAATGTTGCGAATGATTGGGGAGTACGAATCAGGCTTGATAGTATGAAACCGCCGATTGTTGTTGTTTGGGAAAAGCCGATTGGTGGTAGCTTTAAGCTCAATACCGATGGCAGTTCGAAAGGGAATCCGGGGGCTGCCGGTGCAGGTGGTATTCTTCGTGATAACGAAGAAAACTGCTCTTGGTGCTATCATCTTGCTCTTGAGAATTCTACCAATGTTGAAGCTGAAATTATGGCGATCTATAAAGGGCTTGAGTATTGTTATTTGCTGAATCTTTTTGACATTGTGGTTGAAACGGATGCGAAGGTTACCCTTCCGATTATCAGCGCAAGGCAAGGGGGTCCGTGGAAACTTATTGAATTTATTGATAAAATAAGATTCTTTCTTCGGGAGCTCCGTGGCACGATTAAGCATGTTTTCCGTGAAGGAAACTTTGTTGCGGATCAGTTAGCAAATGAGGCTTGTGCGCACCATTCTAATGGGAGATTCTCTCTCAATGATGCTAGTTTAAAGGTGAAGTCCCTTGTAAGGAAAGACAAGGAAGGATGAGCTTATCTTCGGGTTCCAAAAAATACGAATTGACGGCCTCCATTCTTGTCCTTTTTACCGAGACCGTCCCTCACTATAGGTCGAGGTATTTCATGCTACTTGTTAATCCTTGTAGCTCACGCCTTCTATCATTTTTATTTCGGCTAAACACGAGTGAAGTCATTTCGCTTTCTTTTGCCGCGTTACATACACTATCACTTCATTTCCATGATGGCTTCACTCATATCTTTGCACGCTTTGGCCACTATGATAGATTATTATGTAGGAATCTGTGTTTGGATGGTTTTTCTAACATAATTTGCAGGTTTGGATGTTCGCTCTCCCCTCCCGAGATACACCGCTCGAACCCTCGGGAGTACCCCATTTTGTGTCCTTGCTTTCATGAAGATCCCATCCAGATTCTTAGCCTTCATAGAATCACATTTAATCGTGTGATTTCACGATATATTCACCTTTGCGTTTTGGCCACTCAAATGCCATTGACCGAACTTCGCTTTCTCCCTCTTATTCATGGTCAAGGGTATTTGAAGATCTTTGCACACTACTCTCGGCGTACTCTTGATATGGATCATTGGCTCGTGTTCTTTGTGAGCTTCGATATGGTTGTATATTTGTATAGTATGGTTTTGCATAAATTAAACACTCGGACACTTGGTGTTTATTTTTATATTTGCTGTACCGATCATGTGTATGGATCGATTGGATTTATTTATTGTTGCTTTATGTATAATTGTGAGTTCCGAAGATGCTTGGAGGTCTGGTGCGTCCTCAAGGCCGACTCTTTTTGGCTTTTTGTGGAAAGTGGTGACAATCTTCAAGTGACTCTCTTGCATGTCAACCTCCGTGGCACCGAGGACAAAGGAAGATGGGTCGATTCTCTAACTGATCATATTAATTGTGACCTCATATGTCTCTCCGCCATCAAGTGCAACAAAGATAAACAATGCGTGCGTAGTGACTATGATTGTATCATTAGCTTCTTTATTTTCTCGCTTAATTCCCTGTACTATATATACTTTCCGAGGTATCATCCGCTGGGATATGCTCTTTATTGTAATCTCTTTGATGCTAGCACTAGGGTGAGAGTGAGTGTTCTTATGTCCTGTGAAAAGCGCAACTCCGAATTGCACACTCCACCTTTGGGTGTGATTTTCGGCTGCGATGCTTTTGGGGATAAAGGCACACGAAATCTCACTTGTTGGGGTCCTCACGTCTCAAATCATGAGCTCAAAGCCGAACCGCACACTTCATCTTTAGGTGTGATCTTCGGCAGCCAAACTCTTGAGGATCGGGGCTCCAATTGCGATCTTCATTTTTCTCGTTTTAGGAGGCATAACTTTAAGCCTCCTTAGCTTTGGTTCTTATGTATGGTCTGCTTGGTTGAGGACTCCAAGTATGGCGTAATTTGTTAGTCCTTATTTTATTTATAAAACCTCTATATTTCTTCCCAAACAAGTAATTTAATAAAGCGATATTGTGAACTTGTGAAGCATGAAGAGTTTATTTCTGATGATTGTGAAGCACGGATTTTGTTTTTTAGCATAATAATTTGGAACGGATCATGTATCGCATGCGCTACGTACATCCAAGGAAATTTAGCAATATGATAACAATCATGACCACTTTTGCTGATGTAGTTACTCAATTTCTCATCTTCACAAGGAGACCAAAAACCCTTTTTCACTGTCTTCTGGGTGCAATAAGTATGGTGATGCGCCATTGTAATCAAATTAATTTGTTATATATTTTTTCGGAGAACTCTATTGATTTTCAACTCATCGTTTTGCATAGAATCTAATAAGAATACAGTGAAAGATATGAGAAATAAATAGAAAAATAGAGTAATATAAAAGTAGAGCAAATTATAACTGCTATTGAAATTTTAGGTGAAAAGCTGCAATGGCCCATTAATGACAACAAAGGCGATATTATCTAGTAAAACATTTGTAATTTACCAGACGAATATTCGCCCACCAGTCAATTATGTATAAACTTTAGAGGTCTTACTATTATGTTTCTGACATCAATACTTTTGTCAAGGTAGAAATGAGTTTTTTAGTTGCACCTAGAAGTTGTAAATTAGTTTTTTACTCTTGAAATATCAGATAGTAGAAACTTAAATGGTAGTAGGAAAAAAAAAGACAAGATTTTTGGCATCCTACATGTACGGTCAAAATGTATCGGACACGTTATGAGAGCCTCTCCAACAAATAATATGACGTAGTTATGTAATAAAAAAATAATTCCAATGTTATATATACATGTTGGCTTGTACCCAGCCCAATGTGGTTGTGTGCTAGGATACCGCTAAGGCGTTGATGTCTTTAAAATACAAAAGATACAAGGCATATTTTGCAACATTTTCTTAAAATATCTCATAATTTAAATAATCAATCAAACACCCCTTTATAATCATTTAATTTCTTTAGGAGCTATATATTGTCAATTACATATGGAAACTAGATTTATGTGACAGCAAATTAAAGCCTATAACATCTTAACTCACTTGAAATATCTATTTAGACACTTAAGTGTGTCTAAAATTATAAATAATATAGCAAGTAATTCAACTATGAAGAAATAACTCAGGATGATTCTTGATTATAGCAAACACTTTTGGATGGTTTTCATATAATTGGTAGCTATGTATGAAGAGATCCTTTTAATCTTTCTACATTTTGCTTGATGATAATTAATAATTAATCGATAATTTATGTAGTGAAAATCACAAAACACGCTAAAATTCTAAAATCCAAACATAATCCGATAAGTTGTTGTTTTCCTTATTTTTTGATCCGTTTTCCCCTATACATGCAACTTTATTTCTTGAATTTACTTTTCACAAATAGATTTTGATTACGTTGTAACATATTCATTTTAAGTATTTGTTGTTGTTTATTAGATTTCTAGTCATATATGAATGCGCACCTATAAAACAAAGCGAGGGTCACATGATTTCCTATTTTAGTTACGCAATGATAATAGTCGTCTGGTTGCGTGTTCCCAAACAAGTAATTTAATAAAGCGATATTGTGAACTTGTGAAGCATGAAGAGTTTATTTCTGATGATTGTGAGGCACGAATTTTGTTTTTTAGCATAATAATTTGGAACGGATCATGTATCGCATGCGCTACGTACATCCAAGGAAATTTAGCAATATGATAACAATCATGACCACTTTTGCTGATGTAGTTACTCAATTCCTCATCTTCACGAGGAGACCAGAAACCCTTTTTCACTGTCTTCTGGGTGCAATAAGTATGGTGATGCGCCATTGTAATCAAATTAATTTGTTATATATTTTTTCGGAGAACTCTATTGATTTTCAACTCATCGTTTTGCATAGAATCTAATAAGAATACAGTGAAAGATATGAGAAACAAATAGAAAAATAGAGTAATATAAAACTAGAGCAAATTATAACTGCTATTGAAATTTTAGGTGAAAAGCTGCAATGGCCCATTAATGACAACAAAGGCGATATTATCTAGTAAAAAATTTGTAATTTACCAGACGAATATTCGCCCACCAGTCAATTATGTATAAACTTTAGAGGTCTTACTATTATGTTTCTGACATCAATACTTTTGTCAAGGTAGAAATGAGTTTTTTAGTTGCACCTAGAAGTTGTAAATTAGTTTTTTACTCTTGAAATATCAGATAGTAGAAAGTTAAATGGTAGTAGGAAAAAAAAAGACAAGATATTTGGCATCCTACATGTACGGTCAAAATGTATCGGACACGTTATGAGAGCCTCTCCAACAAATAATATGACGTAGTTATGTAATAAAAAAATAATTCCAATGTTATATATACATGTTGGCTTGTACCCAGCCCAATGTGGTTGTGTGCTAGGATACCGCTAAGGCGTTGATGTCTTTAAAATACAAAAGATACAAGGCATATTTTGCAACATTTTCTTAAAATATCTCATAATTTAAATAATCAATCAAACACCCCTTTATAATCATTTAATTTCTTTAGGAGCTATATATTGTCAATTACATATGTAAACTAGATTTATGAGACAGCAAATTAAAGCCTATAACATCTTAACTCACTTGAAATATCTATTTAGACACTTAAGTGTGTCTAAAATTATAAATAATATAGCAAGTAATTCAACTATGAAGAAATAACTCAGGATGATTCTTGATTATAGCAAACACTTTTGGATGGTTTTCATATAATTGGTAGCTATGTATGAAGAGATCCTTTTATTCTTTCTACATTTTGCTTGATGATAATTAATAATTAATAACTGATTTCTGAAGTGAAAATCACAAAACACGCTAAAATTCTAAAATCCAAACATAATCCGATAAGTTGTTGTTTTCCTTAGTTTTTGATCCGTTTTCCCCTATACATGCAACTTCATTTCTTGAATTCACTTTTCACAAATAGATTTTGATTACGTTGTAACATATTCATTTTAAGTATTTGTTGTTGTTTATTAGATTTCTAGTCATATATGAATGCGCACCTATAAAACCAAGCGAGGGTCACATGATTTGCTATTTTAGTTACGCAATGATAATAGTCGTCTGGTTGCGTGTTCCCAAACAAGTAATTTAATAAAGCGATATTGTGAACTTGTGAAGCATGAAGAGTTTATTTCTGATGATTGTGAAGCACGAATTTTGTTTTTTAGCATAATAATTTGGAACGGATCATGTATCGCATGCGCTACGTACATCCAAGGAAATTTAGCAATATGATAACAATCATGACCACTTTTGCTGATGTAGTTACTCAATTCCTCATCTTCACGAGGAGACCAGAAACCCTTTTTCACTGTCTTCTGGGTGCAATAAGTATGGTGATGCGCCATTGTAATCAAATTAATTTGTTATATATTTTTTCGGAGAACTCTATTGATTTTCAACTCATCGTTTTGCATAGAATCTAATAAGAATACAGTGAAAGATATGAGAAACAAATAGAAAAATAGAGTAATATAAAAGTAGAGCAAATTATAACTGCTATTGAAATTTTAGGTGAAAAGCTGCAATGGCCCATTAATGACAACAAAGGCGATATTATCTAGTAAAAAATTTGTAATTTACCAGACGAATATTCGCCCACCAGTCAATTATGTATAAACTTTAGAGGTCTTACTATTATGTTTCTGACATCAATACTTTTGTCAAGGTAGAAATGAGTTTTTTAGTTGCACCTAGAAGTTGTAAATTAGTTTTTTACTCTTGAAATATCAGATAGTAGAAAGTTAAATGGTAGTAGGAAAAAAAAAGACAAGATATTTGGCATCCTACATGTACGGTCAAAATGTATCGGACACGTTATGAGAGCCTCTCCAACAAATAATATGACGTAGTTATGTAATAAAAAAATAATTCCAATGTTATATATACATGTTGGCTTGTACCCAGCCCAATGTGGTTGTGTGCTATGATACCGCTAAGGCGTTGATGTCTTTAAAATACAAAAGATACAAGGCATATTTTGCAACATTTTCTTAAAATATCTCATAATTTAAATAATCAATCAAACACCCCTTTATAATCATTTAATTTCTTTAGGAGCTATATATTGTCAATTACATATGTAAACTAGATTTATGAGACAGCAAATTAAAGCCTATAACATCTTAACTCACTTGAAATATCTATTTAGACACTTAAGTGTGTCTAAAATTATAAATAATATAGCAAGTAATTCAACTATGAAGAAATAACTCAGGATGATTCTTGATTATAGCAAACACTTTTGGATGGTTTTCATATAATTGGTAGCTATGTATGAAGAGATCCTTTTATTCTTTCTACATTTTGCTTGATGATAATTAATAATTAATAACTGATTTCTGAAGTGAAAATCACAAAACACGCTAAAATTCTAAAATCCAAACATAATCCGATAAGTTGTTGTTTTCCTTAGTTTTTGATCCGTTTTCCCCTATACATGCAACTTCATTTCTTGAATTCACTTTTCACAAATAGATTTTGATTACGTTGTAACATATTCATTTTAAGTATTTGTTGTTGTTTATTAGATTTCTAGTCATATATGAATGCGCACCTATAAAACCAAGCGAGGGTCACATGATTTGCTATTTTAGTTACGCAATGATAATAGTCGTCTGGTTGCGTGTTCCCAAACAAGTAATTTAATAAAGCGATATTGTGAACTTGTGAAGCATGAAGAGTTTATTTCTGATGATTGTGAAGCACGAATTTTGTTTTTTAGCATAATAATTTGGAACGGATCATGTATCGCATGCGCTACGTACATCCAAGGAAATTTAGCAATATGATAACAATCATGACCACTTTTGCTGATGTAGTTACTCAATTCCTCATCTTCACGAGGAGACCAGAAACCCTTTTTCACTGTCTTCTGGGTGCAATAAGTATGGTGATGCGCCATTGTAATCAAATTAATTTGTTATATATTTTTTCGGAGAACTCTATTGATTTTCAACTCATCGTTTTGCATAGAATCTAATAAGAATACAGTGAAAGATATGAGAAACAAATAGAAAAATAGAGTAATATAAAAGTAGAGCAAATTATAACTGCTATTGAAATTTTAGGTGAAAAGCTGCAATGGCCCATTAATGACAACAAAGGCGATATTATCTAGTAAAATATTTGTAATTTACCAGACGAATATTCGCCCACCAGTCAATTATGTATAAACTTTAGAGGTCTTACTATTATGTTTCTGACATCAATACTTTTGTCAAGGTAGAAATGAGTTTTTTAGTTGCACCTAGAAGTTGTAAATTAGTTTTTTACTCTTGAAATATCAGATAGTAGAAAGTTAAATGGTAGTAGGAAAAAAAAAGACAAGATATTTGGCATCCTACATGTACGGTCAAAATGTATCGGACACGTTATGAGAGCCTCTCCAACAAATAATATGACGTAGTTATGTAATAAAAAAATAATTCCAATGTTATATATACATGTTGGCTTGTACCCAGCCCAATGTGGTTGTGTGCTAGGATACCGCTAAGGCGTTGATGTCTTTAAAATACAAAAGATACAAGGCATATTTTGCAACATTTTCTTAAAATATCTCATAATTTAAATAATCAATCAAACACCCCTTTATAATCATTTAATTTCTTTAGGAGCTATATATTGTCAATTACATATGTAAACTAGATTTATGAGACAGCAAATTAAAGCCTATAACATCTTAACTCACTTGAAATATCTATTTAGACACTTAAGTGTGTCTAAAATTATAAATAATATAGCAAGTAATTCAACTATGAAGAAATAACTCAGGATGATTCTTGATTATAGCAAACACTTTTGGATGGTTTTCATATAATTGGTAGCTATGTATGAAGAGATCCTTTTATTCTTTCTACATTTTGCTTGATGATAATTAATAATTAATAACTGATTTCTGAAGTGAAAATCACAAAACACGCTAAAATTCTAAAATCCAAACATAATCCGATAAGTTGTTGTTTTCCTTAGTTTTTGATCCGTTTTCCCCTATACATGCAACTTCATTTCTTGAATTCACTTTTCACAAATAGATTTTGATTACGTTGTAACATATTCATTTTAAGTATTTGTTGTTGTTTATTAGATTTCTAGTCATATATGAATGCGCACCTATAAAACCAAGCGAGGGTCACATGATTTGCTATTTTAGTTACGCAATGATAATAGTCGTCTGGTTGCGTGTTCCCAAACAAGTAATTTAATAAAGCGATATTGTGAACTTGTGAAGCATGAAGAGTTTATTTCTGATGATTGTGAAGCACGAATTTTGTTTTTTAGCATAATAATTTGGAACGGATCATGTATCGCATGCGCTACGTACATCCAAGGAAATTTAGCAATATGATAACAATCATGACCACTTTTGCTGATGTAGTTACTCAATTCCTCATCTTCACGAGGAGACCAGAAACCCTTTTTCACTGTCTTCTGGGTGCAATAAGTATGGTGATGCGCCATTGTAATCAAATTAATTTGTTATATATTTTTTCGGAGAACTCTATTGATTTTCAACTCATCGTTTTGCATAGAATCTAATAAGAATACAGTGAAAGATATGAGAAACAAATAGAAAAATAGAGTAATATAAAAGTAGAGCAAATTATAACTGCTATTGAAATTTTAGGTGAAAAGCTGCAATGGCCCATTAATGACAACAAAGGCGATATTATCTAGTAAAAAATTTGTAATTTACCAGACGAATATTCGCCCACCAGTCAATTATGTATAAACTTTAGAGGTCTTACTATTATGTTTCTGACATCAATACTTTTGTCAAGGTAGAAATGAGTTTTTTAGTTGCACCTAGAAGTTGTAAATTAGTTTTTTACTCTTGAAATATCAGATAGTAGAAAGTTAAATGGTAGTAGGAAAAAAAAAAGACAAGATATTTGGCATCCTACATGTACGGTCAAAATGTATCGGACACGTTATGAGAGCCTCTCCAACAAATAATATGACGTAGTTATGTAATAAAAACATAATTCCAATGTTATATATACATGTTGGCTTGTACCCAGCCCAATGTGGTTGTGTACTAGGATACCGCTAAGGCGTTGATGTCTTTAAAATACAAAAGATACAAGGCATATTTTGCAACATTTTCTTAAAATATCTCATAATTTAAATAATCAATCAAACACCCCTTTATAATCATTTAATTTCTTTAGGAGCTATATATTGTCAATTACATATGTAAACTAGATTTATGTGACAGCAAATTAAAGCCTATAACATCTTAACTCACTTGGAATTTCTATTTAGACACTTAAGTGTGTCTAAAATTATAAATAATATAGCAAGTAATTCAATTATGAAGAAATAACTCAGGATGATTCTTGATTATAGCAAACACTTTTGGATGGTTTTCATATAATTGGTAGCTATGTATGAAGAGATCCTTTTAATCTTTCTACATTCTGCTTGATGATAATTAATAATTAATAACTGATTTATGTAGTGAAAATCACAAAACACGCTAAAATTCTAAAATTCAAACATAATCCGATAAGTTGTTGTTTTCCTTATTTTTTGATCCGTTTTCCCCTATACATGCAACTTCATTTCTTCAATTCACTTTTCACAAATAGATTTTGATTACGTTGTAACATATTCATTTTAACTATTTGTTGTTGTTTATTAGATTTCTAGTCATATATGAATGCGCACCTATAAAACAAAGCGAGGGTCACATGATTTGCTATTTTAGTTACGCAATGATAATAGTCGTCTGGTTGCGTGTTCCCAAACAAGTAATTTAATAAAGCGATATTGTGAACTTGTGAAGCATGAAGAGTTTATTTCTGATGATTGTGAAGCACGGATTTTGTTTTTTAGCATAATAATTTGGAACGGATCATGTATCGCATGCGCTACGTACATCCAAGGAAATTTAGCAATATGATAACAATCATGACCACTTTTGCTGATGTAGTTACTCAATTTCTCATCTTCACGAGGAGACCAGAAACCCCTTTTCACTGTCTTCTGGGTGCAATAAGTATGGTGATGCGCCATTGTAATCAAATTAATTTGTTATATATTTTTTCGGAGAACTCTATTGATTTTCAACTCATCGTTTTGCATAGAATCTAATAAGAATACAGTGAAAGATATGAGAAACAAATAGAAAAATAGAGTAATATAAAAGTAGAGCAAATTATAACTGCTATTGAAATTTTAGGTGAAAAGCTGCAATGGCCCATTAATGACAACAAAGGCGATATTATCTAGTAAAAAATTTGTAATTTACCAGATGAATATTCGCCCACCAGTCAATTATGTATAAACTTTAGAGGTCTTACTATTATGTTTCTGACATCAATACTTTTGTCAAGGTAGAAATGAGTTTTTTAGTTGCACCTAGAAGTTGTAAATTAGTTTTTTACTCTTGAAATATCAGATAGTAGAAAGTTAAATGGTAGTAGGAAAAAAAAAAGACAAGATATTTGGCATCCTACATGTACGGTCAAAATGTATCGGACACGTTATGAGAGCCTCTCCAACAAATAATATGACGTAGTTATGTAATAAAAAAATAATTCCAATGTTATATATACATGTTGGCTTGTACCCAGCCCAATGTGGTTGTGTGCTAGGATACCGCTAAGGCGTTGATGTCTTTAAAATACAAAAGATACAAGGCATATTTTGCAACATTTTCTTAAAATATCTCATAATTTAAATAATCAATCAAACACCCCTTTATAATCATTTAATTTCTTTAGGAGCTATATATTGTCAATTACATATGTAAACTAGATTTATGTGACAGCAAATTAAAGCCTATAACATCTTAACTCACTTCAAATATCTATTTAGACACATAAGTGTGTCTAAAATTATAAATAATATAGCAAGTAATTCAACTATGAAGAAATAACTCAGGATGATTCTTGATTATAGCAAACACTTTTGGATGGTTTTCATATAATTGGTAGCTATGTATGAAGAGATCCTTTTAATCTTTCTACATTTTGCTTGATGATAATTAATAATTAATAGCTAATTTCTGTAGTGAAAATCACAAAACACGCTAAAATTCTAAAATCCAAACATAATCCGATAAGTTGTTGTTTTCCTTATTTTTTGATCCGTTTTCCCCTATACATGCAACTTCATTTCTTGAATTCACTTTTCACAAATAGATTTTGATTACGTTGTAACATATTCATTTTAAGTATTTGTTGTTGTTTATTAGATTTCTAGTCATATATGAATGCGCACCTATAAAACAAAGCGAGGGTCACATGATTTGCTATTTTAGTTACGCAATGACAATAGTCGTCTGGTTGCGTGTTCCTAAACAAGTAATTTAATAAAGCGATATTGTGAACTTGTGAAGCATGAAGAGTTTATTTCTGATGATTGTGAAGCACGAATTTTGTTTTTTAGCATAATAATTTGGAACGGATCATGTATCGCATGCGCTACGTACATCCAAGGAAATTTAGCAATATGATAACAATCATGACCACTTTTGCTGATGTAGTTACTCAATTCCTCATCTTCACGAGGAGACCAGAAACCCTTTTTCACTGTCTTCTGGGTGCAATAAGTATGGTGATGTGCCATTGTAATCAAATTAATTTGTTATATATTTTTTCGGAGAACTCTATTGATTTTCAACTCATCGTTTTGCATAGAATCTAATAAGAATACAGTGAAAGATATGAGAAACAAATAGAAAAATAGAGTAATATAAAAGTAGAGCAAATTATAACTGCTATTGAAATTTTAGGTGAAAAGCTGCAATGGCCCATTAATGACAACAAAGGCGATATTATCTAGTAAAAAATTTGTAATTTACCAGACGAATATTCGCCCACCAGTCAATTATGTATAAACTTTAGAGGTCTTACTATTATGTTTCTGACATCAATACTTTTGTCAAGGTAGAAATGAGTTTTTTAGTTGCACCTAGAAGTTGTAAATTAGTTTTTTACTCTTGAAATATCAGATAGTAGAAAGTTAAATGGTAGTAGGAAAAAAAAAGACAAGATTTTTGGCATCCTACATGTACGGTCAAAATGTATCGGACACGTTATGAGAGCCTCTCCAACAAATAATATGACGTAGTTATGTAATAAAAAAATAATTCCAATGTTATATATACATGTTGGCTTGTACCCAGCCCAATGTGGTTGTGTGCTAGGATACCGCTAAGGCGTTGATGTCTTTAAAATACAAAAGATACAAGGCATATTTTGCAACATTTTTTTAAAATATCTCATAATTTAAATAATCAATCAAACACCCCTTTATAATCATTTAATTTCTTTAGGAGCTATATATTGTCAATTACATATGTAAACTAGATTTATGTGACAGCAAATTAAAGCCTATAACATCTTAACTCACTTCAAATTTCTATTTAGACACTTAAGTGTGTCTAAAATTATAAATAATATAGCAAGTAATTCAACTATGAAGAAATAACTCAGGATGATTCTTGATTATAGCAAACACTTTTGGATGGTTTTCATATAATTGGTAGCTATGTATGAAGAGATCCTTTTAATCTTTCTACATTTTGATTGATGATAATTAATAATTAATAGCTAATTTCTGTAGTGAAAATCACAAAACACGCTAAAATTCTAAAATCCAAACATAATCTGATAAGTTGTTGTTTTCCTTATTTTTTGATCCGTTTTCCCCTGTACATGCAACTTCATTTCTTGAATTTACTTTTCACAAATAGATTTTGATTACGTTGTAACATATTCATTTTAAGTATTTGTTGTTGTTTATTAGATTTCTAGTCATATATGAATGCGCACCTATAAAACAAAGCGAGGGTCACATGATTTGCTATTTTAGTTACGCAATGATAATAGTCGTCTGGTTGCGTGTTCCCAAACAAGTAATTTAATAAAGCGATATTGTGAACTTGTGAAGCATGAAGAGTTTATTTCTGATGATTGTGAAGCACGAATTTTGTTTTTTAGCATAATAATTTGGAACGGATCATATATCGCATGCGCTACGTACATCCAAGGAAATTTAGCAATATGATAACAATCATGACCACTTTTGCTGATGTAGTTACTCAATTTCTCATCTTCACGAGGAGACCAGAAACCCTTTTTCACTGTCTTCTGGGTGCAATAAGTATGGTGATGTGCCATTGTAATCTAATTAATTTGTTATATATTTTTTCGGAGAACTCTATTGATTTTCAACTCATCGTTTTGCATAGAATCTAATAAGAATACAGTGAAAGATATGAGAAACAAATAGAAAAATAGAGTAATATAAAAGTAGAGCAAATTATAACTGCTATTGAAATTTTAGGTGAAAAGCTGCAATGGCCCATTAATGACAACAAAGGCGATATTATCTAGTAAAAAATTTGTAATTTACCAGACGAATATTCGCCCACCAGTCAATTATGTATAAACTTTAGAGGTCTTACTATTATGTTTCTGACATCAATACTTTTGTCAAGGTAGAAATGAGTTTTTTAGTTGCACCTAGAAGTTGTAAATTAGTTTTTTACTCTTGAAATATCAGATAGTAGAAAGTTAAATGGTAGTAGGAAAAAAAAAAGACAAGATTTTTGGCATCCTACATGTACGGTCAAAATGTATCGGACACGTTATGAGAGCCTCTCCAACAAATAATATGACGTAGTTATGTAATAAAAAAATAATTCCAATGTTATATATACATGTTGGCTTGTACCCAGCCCAATGTGGTTGTGTGCAAGGATACCGCTAAGGCGTTGATGTCTTTAAAATACAAAAGATACAAGACATATTTTGCAACATTTTCTTAAAATATCTCATAATTTAAATAATCAATCAAACACCCCTTTATAAACATTTAATTTCTTTAGGAGCTATATATTGTCAATTACATATGTAAACTAGATTTATGTGACAGCAAATTAAAGCCTATAACATCTTAACTCACTTGAAATTTCTATTTAGACACTTAAGTGTGTCAAAAATTATAAATAATATAGCAAGTAATTCAACTATGAAGAAATAACTCAGGATGATTCTTGATTATAGCAAACACTTTTGGATGGTTTTCATATAATTGGTAGCTATGTATGAAGAGATCCTTTTATTCTTTCTACATTTTGCTTGATGATAATTAATAATTAATAACTGATTTCTGTAGTGAAAATCACAAAACACGCTAAAATTCTAAAATCCAAACATAATCCGATAAGTTGTTGTTTTTCTTATTTTTTGATCCGTTTTCCCCTATACATGCAACTTCATTTCTTGAATTCACTTTTCACAAATAGATTTTGATTACGTTGTAACATATTCATTTTAAGTATTTGTTGTTGTTTATTAGATTTCTAGTCATATATGAATGCGCACCTATAAAACAAAGCGAGGGTCACATGATTTGCTATTTTAGTTACGCAATGATAATAGTCGTCTGGTTGCGTGTTCCCAAACAAGTAATTTAATAAAGCGATATTGTGAACTTGTGAAGCATGAAGAGTTTATTTCTGATGATTGTGAAGCACGAATTTTGTTTTTTAGCATAATAATTTGGAACGGATCATGTATCGCATGCGCTACGTACATCCAAGGAAATTTAGCAATATGATAACAATCATGACCACTTTTGCTGATGTAGTTACTCAATTCCTCATCTTCACGAGGAGACCAGAAACCCTTTTTCACTGTCTTCTGGGTGCAATAAGTATGGTGATGCGCCATTGTAATCAAATTAATTTGTTATATATTTTTTCGGAGAACTCTATTGATTTTCAACTCATCGTTTTGCATAGAATCTAATAAGAATACAGTGAAAGATATGAGAAACAAATAGAAAAATAGAGTAATATAAAAGTAGAGCAAATTATAACTGCTATTGAAATTTTAGGTGAAAAGCTGCAATGGCCCATTAATGACAACAAAGGCGATATTATCTAGTAAAAAAATTGTAATTTACCAGACGAATATTCGCCCACCAGTCAATTATGTATAAACTTTAGAGGTCTTACTATTATGTTTCTGACATCAATACTTTTGTCAAGGTAGAAATGAGTTTTTTAGTTGCACCTAGAAGTTGTAAATTAGTTTTTTACTATTGAAATATCAGATAGTAGAAAGTTAAATGGTAGTAGGAAAAACAAAAGACAAGATTTTTGGCATCCTACATGTACGGTCAAAATGTATCGGACACGTTATGAGAGCCTCTCCAACAAATAATATGACGTAGTTATGTAATAAAAAAATAATTCCAATGTTATATATACATGTTGGCTTGTACCCAGCCCAATGTGGTTGTGTGCTAGGATACCGCTAAGGCGTTGATGTCTTTAAAATACAAAAGATACAAGGCATATTTTGCAACATTTTCTTAAAATATCTCATAATTTAAATAATCAATCAAACACCCCTTTATAATGATTTAATTTCTTTAGGAGCTATATATTGTCAATTACGTATGTAAACTAGATTTATGTGACAGCAAATTAAAGCCTATAACATCTTAACTCACTTGAAATTTCTATTTAGACACTTAAGTGTGTCTAAAATTATAAATAATATAGCAAGTAATTCAACTATGAAGAAATAACTCAGGATGATTCTTGATTATAGCAAACACTTTTGGATGGTTTTCATATAATTGGTAGCTATGTATGAAGAGATCCTTTTAATCTTTCTACATTTTGCTTGATGATAATTAATAATTAATAACTGATTTATGTAGTGAAAATCACAAAACACACTAAAATTCTAAAATCCAAACATAATCCGATAAGTTGTTGTTTTCCTTATTTTTTGATCCGTTTTCCCCTATACATGCAACTTCATTTCTTGAATTTACTTTTCACAAATAGATTTTAATTACGTTGTAACATATTCATTTTAAGTATTTGTTGTTGTTTATTAGATTTCTAGTCATATATGAATGCGCACCTATAAAACAAAGCGAGGGTCACATGATTTGCTATTTTAGTTACGCAATGATAATAGTCGTCTGGTTGCGTGTTCCCAAACAAGTAATTTAATAAAGCGATATTGTGAACTTGTGAAGCATGAAGAGTTTATTTCTGATGATTGTGAAGCACGAATTTTGTTTTTTAGCATAATAATTTGGAACGGATCATGTATCGCATGCGCTACGTACATCTAAGGAAATTTAGCAATATGATAACAATCATGACCACTTTTGCTGATGTAGTTACTCAATTCCTCATCTTCACGAGGAGACCAGAAACCCTTTTTCACTGTCTTCTGGGTGCAATAAGTATGGTGATGCGCCATTGTAATCAAATTAATTTGTTATATATTTTTTCGGAGAACTCTATTGATTTTCAACTCATCGTTTTGCAGAGAATCTAATAAGAATACAGTGAAAGATATGAGAAACAAATAGAAAAATAGAGTAATATAAAAGTAGAGCAAATTATAACTGCTAGTGAAATTTTATGTGAAAAGCTGCAATGGCCCATTAATGACAACAAAGGCGATATTATCTAGTAAAAAAATTGTAATTTACCAGACGAATATTCGCCCACCAGTCAATTATGTATAAACTTTAGAGGTCTTACTATTATGTTTCTGACATCAATACTTTTGTCAAGGTAGAAATGAGTTTTTTAGCTGCACCTAGAAGTTGTAAATTAGTTTTTTACTCTTGAAATATCAGATAGTAGAAAGTTAAATGGTAGTAGGAAAAAAAAAGACAAAGATTTTTGGCATCCTACATGTACGGTCAAAATGTATCGGACACGTTATGAGAGCATCTCCAACAAATAATATGACATAGTTATGTAATAAAAAAATAATTCCAATGTTATATATACATGTTGGCTTGTACCCAGCCCAATGTGGTTGTGTGCTAGGATACCGCTAAGGCGTTGATGTCTTTAAAATACAAAAGATACAAGGCATATTTTGCAACATTTTCTTAAAATATCTCATAATTTAAATAATCAATCAAACACCCCTTTATAATGATTTAATTTCTTTAGGAGCTATATATTGTCAATTACGTATGTAAACTAGATTTATGTGACAGCAAATTAAAGCCTATAACATCTTAACTCACTTGAAATTTCTATTTAGACACTTAAGTGTGTCTAAAATTATAAATAATATAGCAAGTAATTCAACTATGAAGAAATAACTCAGGATGATTCTTGATTATAGCAAACACTTTTGGATGGTTTTCATATAATTGGTAGCTATGTATGAAGAGATCCTTTTAATCTTTCTACATTTTGCTTGATGATAATTAATAATTAATAACTGATTTATGTAGTGAAAATCACAAAACACGCTAAAATTCTAAAATCCAAACATAATCCGATAAGTTGTTGTTTTCCTTATTTTTTGATCCGTTTTCCCCTATACATGCAACTTCATTTCTTGAATTTACTTTTCACAAATAGATTTTAATTACGTTGTAACATATTCATTTTAAGTATTTGTTGTTGTTTATTAGATTTCTAGTCATATATGAATGCGCACCTATAAAACAAAGCGAGGGTCACATGATTTGCTATTTTAGTTACGCAATGATAATAGTCGTCTGGTTGCGTGTTCCCAAACAAGTAATTTAATAAAGCGATATTGTGAACTTGTGAAGCATGAAGAGTTTATTTCTGATGATTGTGAAGCACGAATTTTGTTTTTTAGCATAATAATTTGGAACGGATCATGTATCGCATGCGCTACGTACATCTAAGGAAATTTAGCAATATGATAACAATCATGACCACTTTTGCTGATGTAGTTACTCAATTCCTCATCTTCACGAGGAGACCAGAAACCCTTTTTCACTGTCTTCTGGGTGCAATAAGTATGGTGATGCGCCATTGTAATCAAATTAATTTGTTATATATTTTTTCGGAGAACTCTATTGATTTTCAACTCATCGTTTTGCATAGAATCTAATAAGAATACAGTGAAAGATATGAGAAACAAATAGAAAAATAGAGTAATATAAAAGTAGAGCAAATTATAACTGCTAGTGAAATTTTATGTGAAAAGCTGCAATGGCCCATTAATGACAACAAAGGCGATATTATCTAGTAAAAAAATTGTAATTTACCAGACGAATATTCGCCCACCAGTCAATTATGTATAAACTTTAGAGGTCTTACTATTATGTTTCTGACATCAATACTTTTGTCAAGGTAGAAATGAGTTTTTTAGCTGCACCTAGAAGTTGTAAATTAGTTTTTTACTCTTGAAATATCAGATAGTAGAAAGTTAAATGGTAGTAGGAAAAAAAAAGACAAAGATTTTTGGCATCCTACATGTACGGTCAAAATGTATCGGACACGTTATGAGAGCATCTCCAACAAATAATATGACATAGTTATGTAATAAAAAAATAATTCCAATGTTATATATACATGTTGGCTTGTACCCAGCCCAATGTGGTTGTGTGCTAGGATACCGCTAAGGCGTTGATGTCTTTAAAATACAAAAGATACAAGGCATATTTTGCAACATTTTCTTAAAATATCTCATAATTTAAATAATCAATCAAACACCCCTTTATAATGATTTAATTTCTTTAGGAGCTATATATTGTCAATTACGTATGTAAACTAGATTTATGTGACAGCAAATTAAAGCCTATAACATCTTAACTCACTTGAAATTTCTATTTAGACACTTAAGTGTGTCTAAAATTATAAATAATATAGCAAGTAATTCAACTATGAAGAAATAACTCAGGATGATTCTTGATTATAGCAAACACTTTTGGATGGTTTTCATATAATTGGTAGCTATGTATGAAGAGATCCTTTTAATCTTTCTACATTTTGCTTGATGATAATTAATAATTAATAACTGATTTATGTAGTGAAAATCACAAAACACGCTAAAATTCTAAAATCCAAACATAATCCGATAAGTTGTTGTTTTCCTTATTTTTTGATCCGTTTTCCCCTATACATGCAACTTCATTTCTTGAATTTACTTTTCACAAATAGATTTTAATTACGTTGTAACATATTCATTTTAAGTATTTGTTGTTGTTTATTAGATTTCTAGTCATATATGAATGCGCACCTATAAAACAAAGCGAGGGTCACATGATTTGCTATTTTAGTTACGCAATGATAATAGTCGTCTGGTTGCGTGTTCCCAAACAAGTAATTTAATAAAGCGATATTGTGAACTTGTGAAGCATGAAGAGTTTATTTCTGATGATTGTGAAGCACGAATTTTGTTTTTTAGCATAATAATTTGGAACGGATCATGTATCGCATGCGCTACGTACATCTAAGGAAATTTAGCAATATGATAACAATCATGACCACTTTTGCTGATGTAGTTACTCAATTCCTCATCTTCACGAGGAGACCAGAAACCCTTTTTCACTGTCTTCTGGGTGCAATAAGTATGGTGATGCGCCATTGTAATCAAATTAATTTGTTATATATTTTTTCGGAGAACTCTATTGATTTTCAACTCATCGTTTTGCATAGAATCTAATAAGAATACAGTGAAAGATATGAGAAACAAATAGAAAAATAGAGTAATATAAAAGTAGAGCAAATTATAACTGCTAGTGAAATTTTATGTGAAAAGCTGCAATGGCCCATTAATGACAACAAAGGCGATATTATCTAGTAAAAAAATTGTAATTTACCAGACGAATATTCGCCCACCAGTCAATTATGTATAAACTTTAGAGGTCTTACTATTATGTTTCTGACATCAATACTTTTGTCAAGGTAGAAATGAGTTTTTTAGTTGCACCTAGAAGTTGTAAATTAGTTTTTTACTATTGAAATATCAGATAGTAGAAAGTTAAATGGTAGTAGGAAAAACAAAAGACAAGATTTTTGGCATCCTACATGTACGGTCAAAATGTATCGGACACGTTATGAGAGCCTCTCCAACAAATAATATGACGTAGTTATGTAATAAAAAAATAATTCCAATGTTATATATACATGTTGGCTTGTACCCAGCCCAATGTGGTTGTGTGCTAGGATACCGCTAAGGCGTTGATGTCTTTAAAATACAAAAGATACAAGGCATATTTTGCAACATTTTCTTAAAATATCTCATAATTTAAATAATCAATCAAACACCCCTTTATAATGATTTAATTTCTTTAGGAGCTATATATTGTCAATTACGTATGTAAACTAGATTTATGTGACAGCAAATTAAAGCCTATAACATCTTAACTCACTTGAAATTTCTATTTAGACACTTAAGTGTGTCTAAAATTATAAATAATATAGCAAGTAATTCAACTATGAAGAAATAACTCAGGATGATTCTTGATTATAGCAAACACTTTTGGATGGTTTTCATATAATTGGTAGCTATGTATGAAGAGATCCTTTTAATCTTTCTACATTTTGCTTGATGATAATTAATAATTAATAACTGATTTATGTAGTGAAAATCACAAAACACACTAAAATTCTAAAATCCAAACATAATCCGATAAGTTGTTGTTTTCCTTATTTTTTGATCCGTTTTCCCCTATACATGCAACTTCATTTCTTGAATTTACTTTTCACAAATAGATTTTAATTACGTTGTAACATATTCATTTTAAGTATTTGTTGTTGTTTATTAGATTTCTAGTCATATATGAATGCGCACCTATAAAACAAAGCGAGGGTCACATGATTTGCTATTTTAGTTACGCAATGATAATAGTCGTCTGGTTGCGTGTTCCCAAACAAGTAATTTAATAAAGCGATATTGTGAACTTGTGAAGCATGAAGAGTTTATTTCTGATGATTGTGAAGCACGAATTTTGTTTTTTAGCATAATAATTTGGAACGGATCATGTATCGCATGCGCTACGTACATCTAAGGAAATTTAGCAATATGATAACAATCATGACCACTTTTGCTGATGTAGTTACTCAATTCCTCATCTTCACGAGGAGACCAGAAACCCTTTTTCACTGTCTTCTGGGTGCAATAAGTATGGTGATGCGCCATTGTAATCAAATTAATTTGTTATATATTTTTTCGGAGAACTCTATTGATTTTCAACTCATCGTTTTGCATAGAATCTAATAAGAATACAGTGAAAGATATGAGAAACAAATAGAAAAATAGAGTAATATAAAAGTAGAGCAAATTATAACTGCTAGTGAAATTTTATGTGAAAAGCTGCAATGGCCCATTAATGACAACAAAGGCGATATTATCTAGTAAAAAAATTGTAATTTACCAGACGAATATTCGCCCACCAGTCAATTATGTATAAACTTTAGAGGTCTTACTATTATGTTTCTGACATCAATACTTTTGTCAAGGTAGAAATGAGTTTTTTAGCTGCACCTAGAAGTTGTAAATTAGTTTTTTACTCTTGAAATATCAGATAGTAGAAAGTTAAATGGTAGTAGGAAAAAAAAAGACAAAGATTTTTGGCATCCTACATGTACGGTCAAAATGTATCGGACACGTTATGAGAGCATCTCCAACAAATAATATGACATAGTTATGTAATAAAAAAATAATTCCAATGTTATATATACATGTTGGCTTGTACCCAGCCCAATGTGGTTGTGTGCTAGGATACCGCTAAGGCGTTGATGTCTTTAAAATACAAAAGATACAAGGCATATTTTGCATCATTTTCTTAAAATATCTCATAATTTAAATAATCAATCAAACACCCCTTTATAATGATTTAATTTCTTTAGGAGCTATATATTGTCAATTACATATGTAAACTAGATTTATGTGACAGCAAATTAAAGCCTATAACATCTTAACTCACTTGAAATTTCTATTTAGACACTTAAGTGTGTCTAAAATTATAAATAATATAGCAAGTAATTCAACTATGAAGAAATAACTCAGGATGATTCTTGATTATAGCAAACACTTTTGGATGGTTTTCATATAATTGGTAGCTATGTATGAAGAGATACTTTTATTCTTTCTACATTTTGCTTGATGATAATTAATAATTAATAACTGATTTCTGTAGTGAAAATCACAAAACACGCTAAAATTCTAAAATCCAAACATAATCCGATAAGTTGTTGTTTTCCTTATTTTTTGATCCGTTTTCCCCTATACATGCAACTTCATTTCTTGAATTTACTTTTCACAAATAGATTTTAATTACGTTGTAACATATTCATTTTAAGTATTTGTTGTTGTTTATTAGATTTCTAGTCATATATGAATGCGCACCTATAAAACAAAGCGAGGGTCACATGATTTGCTATTTTAGTTACGCAATGATAATAGTCGTCTGGTTGCGTGTTCCCAAACAAGTAATTTAATAAAGCGATATTGTGAACTTGTGAAGCATGAAGAGTTTATTTCTGATGATTGTGAAGCACGAATTTTGTTTTTTAGCATAATAATTTGGAACGGATCATGTATCGCATGCGCTACGTACATCTAAGGAAATTTAGCAATATGATAACAATCATGACCACTTTTGCTGATGTAGTTACTCAATTCCTCATCTTCACGAGGAGACCAGAAACCCTTTTTCACTGTCTTCTGGGTGCAATAAGTATGGTGATGCGCCATTGTAATCAAATTAATTTGTTATATATTTTTTCGGAGAACTCTATTGATTTTCAACTCATCGTTTTGCATAGAATCTAATAAGAATACAGTGAAAGATATGAGAAACAAATAGAAAAATAGAGTAATATAAAAGTAGAGCAAATTATAACTGCTATTGAAATTTTAGGTGAAAAGCTGCAATGGCCCATTAATGACAACAAAGGCGATATTATCTAGTAAAAAATTTGTAATTTACCAGACGAATATTCGCCCACCAGTCAATTATGTATAAACTTTAGAGGTCTTACTATTATGTTTCTGACATCAATACTTTTGTCAAGGTAGAAATGAGTTTTTTAGCTGCACCTAGAAGTTGTAAATTAGTTTTTTACTCTTGAAATATCAGATAGTAGAAAGTTAAATGGTAGTAGGAAAAAAAAAGACAAAGATTTTTGGCATCCTACATGTACGGTCAAAATGTATCGGACACGTTATGAGAGCCTCTCCAACAAATAATATGACATAGTTATGTAATAAAAAAATAATTCCAATGTTATATATACATGTTGGCTTGTACCCAGCCCAATGTGGTTGTGTGCTAGGATACCGCTAAGGCGTTGATGTCTTTAAAATACAAAAGATACAAGGCATATTTTGCATCATTTTCTTAAAATATCTCATAATTTAAATAATCAATCAAACACCCCTTTATAATCATTTAATTTCTTTAGGAGCTATATATTGTCAATTACATATGTAAACTAGATTTATGTGACAGCAAATTAAAGCCTATAACATCTTAACTCACTTGAAATTTCTATTTAGACACTTAAGTGTGTCTAAAATTATAAATAATATAGCAAGTAATTCAACTATGAAGAAATAACTCAGGATGATTCTTGATTATAGCAAACACTTTTGGATGGTTTTCATATAATTGGTAGCTATGTATGAAGAGATACTTTTATTCTTTCTACATTTTGCTTGATGATAATTAATAATTAATAACTGATTTCTGTAGTGAAAATCACAAAACACGCTAAAATTCTAAAATCCAAACATAATCCGATAAGTTGTTGTTTTCCTTATTTTTTGATCCGTTTTCCCCTATACATGCAACTTCATTTCTTGAATTTACTTTTCACAAATAGATTTTAATTACGTTGTAACATATTCATTTTAAGTATTTGTTGTTGTTTATTAGATTTCTAGTCATATATGAATGCGCACCTATAAAACAAAGCGAGGGTCACATGATTTGCTATTTTAGTTACGCAATGATAATAGTCGTCTGGTTGCGTGTTCCCAAACAAGTAATTTAATAAAGCGATATTGTGAACTTGTGAAGCATGAAGAGTTTATTTCTGATGATTGTGAAGCACGAATTTTGTTTTTTAGCATAATAACTTGGAACGGATCATGTATCGCATGCGCTACGTACATCTAAGGAAATTTAGCAATATGATAACAATCATGACCACTTTTGCTGATGTAGTTACTCAATTCCTCATCTTCACGAGGAGACCAGAAACCCTTTTTCACTGTCTTCTGGGTGCAATAAGTATGGTGATGCGCCATTGTAATCAAATTAATTTGTTATATATTTTTTCGGAGAACTCTATTGATTTTCAACTCATCGTTTTTCATAGAATCTAATAAGAATACAGTGAAAGATATGAGAAACAAATAGAAAAATAGAGTAATATAAAAGTAGAGCAAATTATAACTGCTATTGAAATTTTAGGTGAAAAGCTGCAATGGCCCATTAATGACAACAAAGGCGATATTATCTAGTAAAAAATTTGTAATTTACCAGACAAATATTCGCCCACCAGTCAATTATGTATAAACTTTAGAGGTCTTACTATTATGTTTCTGACATCAATACTTTTGTCAAGGTAGAAATGAGTTTTTTAGCTGCACCTAGAAGTTGTAAATTAGTTTTTTACTCTTGAAATATCAGATAGTAGAAAGTTAAATGGTAGTAGGAAAAAAAAAGACAAAGATTTTTGGCATCCTACATGTACGGTCAAAATGTATCGGACACGTTATGAGAGCCTCTCCAACAAATAATATGACATAGTTATGTAATAAAAAAATAATTCCAATGTTATATATACATGTTGGCTTGTACCTAGCCCAATGTGGTTGTGTGCTAGGATACCGCTAAGGCGTTGATGTCTTTAAAATACAAAAGATACAAGGCATATTTTGCAACATTTTCTTAAAATATCTCATAATTTAAATAATCAATCAAACACCCCTTTATAATGATTTAATTTCTTTAGGAGCTATATATTGTCAATTACGTATGTAAACTAGATTTATGTGACAGCAAATTAAAGCCTATAACATCTTAACTCACTTGAAATTTCTATTTAGACACTTAAGTGTGTCTAAAATTATAAATAATATAGCAAGTAATTCAACTATGAAGAAATAACTCAGGATGATTCTTGATTATAGCAAACACTTTTGGATGGTTTTCATATAATTGGTAGCTATGTATGAAGAGATCCTTTTAATCTTTCTACATTTTGCTTGATGATAATTAATAATTAATAACTGATTTATGTAGTGAAAATCACAAAACACACTAAAATTCTAAAATCCAAACATAATCCGATAAGTTGTTGTTTTCCTTATTTTTTGATCCGTTTTCCCCTATACATGCAACTTCATTTCTTGAATTTACTTTTCACAAATAGATTTTAATTACGTTGTAACATATTCATTTTAAGTATTTGTTGTTGTTTATTAGATTTCTAGTCATATATGAATGCGCACCTATAAAACAAAGCGAGGGTCACATGATTTGCTATTTTAGTTACGCAATGATAATAGTCGTCTGGTTGCGTGTTCCCAAACAAGTAATTTAATAAAGCGATATTGTGAACTTGTGAAGCATGAAGAGTTTATTTCTGATGATTGTGAAGCACGAATTTTGTTTTTTAGCATAATAATTTGGAACGGATCATGTATCGCATGCGCTACGTACATCTAAGGAAATTTAGCAATATGATAACAATCATGACCACTTTTGCTGATGTAGTTACTCAATTCCTCATCTTCACGAGGAGACCAGAAACCCTTTTTCACTGTCTTCTGGGTGCAATAAGTATGGTGATGCGCCATTGTAATCAAATTAATTTGTTATATATTTTTTCGGAGAACTCTATTGATTTTCAACTCATTGTTTTGCATAGAATCTAATAAGAATACAGTGAAAGATATGAGAAACAAATAGAAAAATAGAGTAATATAAAAGTAGAGCAAATTATAACTGCTATTGAAATTTTAGGTGAAAAGCTGCAATGGCCCATTAATGACAACAAAAGCGATATTATCTAGTAAAAAATTTGTAATTTACCAGACGAATATTCGCCCACCAGTCAATTATGTATAAACTTTAGAGGTCTTACTATTATGTTTCTGACATCAATACTTTTGTCAAGGTAGAAATGAGTTTTTTAGCTGCACCTAGAAGTTGTAAATTAGTTTTTTACTCTTGAAATATCAGATAGTAGAAAGTTAAATGGTAGTAGGAAAAAAAAAGACAAAGATTTTTGGCATCCTACATGTACGGTCAAAATGTATCGGACACGTTATGAGAGCCTCTCCAACAAATAATATGACATAGTTATGTAATAAAAAAATAATTCCAATGTTATATATACATGTTGGCTTGTACCCAGCCCAATGTGGTTGTGTGCTAGGATACCGCTAAGGCGTTGATGTCTTTAAAATACAAAAGATACAAGGCATATTTTGCATCATTTTCTTAAAATATCTCATAATTTAAATAATCAATCAAACACCCCTTTATAATCATTTAATTTCTTTAGGAGCTATATATTGTCAATTACATATGTAAACTAGATTTATGTGACAGCAAATTAAAGCCTATAACATCTTAACTCACTTGAAATTTCTATTTAGACACTTAAGTGTGTCTAAAATTATAAATAATATAGCAAGTAATTCAACTATGAAGAAATAACTCAGGATGATTCTTGATTATAGCAAACACTTTTGGATGGTTTTCATATAATTGGTAGCTATGTATGAAGAGATACTTTTATTCTTTCTACATTTTGCTTGATGATAATTAATAATTAATAACTGATTTCTGTAGTGAAAATCACAAAACACGCTAAAATTCTAAAATCCAAACATAATCCGATAAGTTGTTGTTTTCCTTATTTTTTGATCCGTTTTCCCCTATACATGCAACTTCATTTCTTGAATTTACTTTTCACAAATAGATTTTAATTACGTTGTAACATATTCATTTTAAGTATTTGTTGTTGTTTATTAGATTTCTAGTCATATATGAATGCGCACCTATAAAACAAAGCGAGGGTCACATGATTTGCTATTTTAGTTACGCAATGATAATAGTCGTCTGGTTGCGTGTTCCCAAACAAGTAATTTAATAAAGCGATATTGTGAACTTGTGAAGCATGAAGAGTTTATTTCTGATGATTGTGAAGCACGAATTTTGTTTTTTAGCATAATAACTTGGAACGGATCATGTATCGCATGCGCTACGTACATCTAAGGAAATTTAGCAATATGATAACAATCATGACCACTTTTGCTGATGTAGTTACTCAATTCCTCATCTTCACGAGGAGACCAGAAACCCTTTTTCACTGTCTTCTGGGTGCAATAAGTATGGTGATGCGCCATTGTAATCAAATTAATTTGTTATATATTTTTTCGGAGAACTCTATTGATTTTCAACTCATCGTTTTTCATAGAATCTAATAAGAATACAGTGAAAGATATGAGAAACAAATAGAAAAATAGAGTAATATAAAAGTAGAGCAAATTATAACTGCTATTGAAATTTTAGGTGAAAAGCTGCAATGGCCCATTATTGACAACAAAGGCGATATTATCTAGTAAAAAATTTGTAATTTACCAGACGAATATTCGCCCACCAGTCAATTATGTATAAACTTTAGAGGTCTTACTATTATGTTTCTGACATCAATACTTTTGTCAAGGTAGAAATGAGTTTTTTAGCTGCACCTAGAAGTTGTAAATTAGTTTTTTACTCTTGAAATATCAGATAGTAGAAAGTTAAATGGTAGTAGGAAAAAAAAAGACAAAGATTTTTGGCATCCTACATGTACGGTCAAAATGTATCGGACACGTTATGAGAGCCTCTCCAACAAATAATATGACATAGTTATGTAATAAAAAAATAATTCCAATGTTATATATACATGTTGGCTTGTACCTAGCCCAATGTGGTTGTGTGCTAGGATACCGCTAAGGCGTTGATGTCTTTAAAATACAAAAGATACAAGGCATATTTTGCAACATTTTCTTAAAATATCTCATAATTTAAATAATCAATCAAACACCCCTTTATAATGATTTAATTTCTTTAGGAGCTATATATTGTCAATTACGTATGTAAACTAGATTTATGTGACAGCAAATTAAAGCCTATAACATCTTAACTCACTTGAAATTTCTATTTAGACACTTAAGTGTGTCTAAAATTATAAATAATATAGCAAGTAATTCAACTATGAAGAAATAACTCAGGATGATTCTTGATTATAGCAAACACTTTTGGATGGTTTTCATATAATTGGTAGCTATGTATGAAGAGATCCTTTTAATCTTTCTACATTTTGCTTGATGATAATTAATAATTAATAACTGATTTATGTAGTGAAAATCACAAAACACACTAAAATTCTAAAATCCAAACATAATCCGATAAGTTGTTGTTTTCCTTATTTTTTGATCCGTTTTCCCCTATACATGCAACTTCATTTCTTGAATTTACTTTTCACAAATAGATTTTAATTACGTTGTAACATATTCATTTTAAGTATTTGTTGTTGTTTATTAGATTTCTAGTCATATATGAATGCGCACCTATAAAACAAAGCGAGGGTCACATGATTTGCTATTTTAGTTACGCAATGATAATAGTCGTCTGGTTGCGTGTTCCCAAACAAGTAATTTAATAAAGCGATATTGTGAACTTGTGAAGCATGAAGAGTTTATTTCTGATGATTGTGAAGCACGAATTTTGTTTTTTAGCATAATAATTTGGAACGGATCATGTATCGCATGCGCTACGTACATCTAAGGAAATTTAGCAATATGATAACAATCATGACCACTTTTGCTGATGTAGTTACTCAATTCCTCATCTTCACGAGGAGACCAGAAACCCTTTTTCACTGTCTTCTAGGTGCAATAAGTATGGTGATGCGCCATTGTAATCAAATTAATTTGTTATATATTTTTTCGGAGAACTCTATTGATTTTCAACTCATTGTTTTGCATAGAATCTAATAAGAATACAGTGAAAGATATGAGAAACAAACAGAAAAATAGAGTAATATAAAAGTAGAGCAAATTATAACTGCTATTGAAATTTTAGGTGAAAAGCTGCAATGGCCCATTAATGACAACAAAAGCGATATTATCTAGTAAAAAATTTGTAATTTACCAGACGAATATTCGCCCACCAGTCAATTATGTATAAACTTTAGAGGTCTTACTATTATGTTTCTGACATCAATACTTTTGTCAAGGTAGAAATGAGTTTTTTAGCTGCACCTAGAAGTTGTAAATTAGTTTTTTACTCTTGAAATATCAGATAGTAGAAAGTTAAATGGTAGTAGGAAAAAAAAAGACAAAGATTTTTGGCATCCTACATGTACGGTCAAAATGTATCGGACACGTTATGAGAGCCTCTCCAACAAATAATATGACATAGTTATGTAATAAAAAAATAATTCCAATGTTATATATACATGTTGGCTTGTACCCAGCCCAATGTGGTTGTGTGCTAGGATACCGCTAAGGCGTTGATGTCTTTAAAATACAAAAGATACAAGGCATATTTTGCATCATTTTCTTAAAATATCTCATAATTTAAATAATCAATCAAACACCCCTTTATAATCATTTAATTTCTTTAGGAGCTATATATTGTCAATTACATATGTAAACTAGATTTATGTGACAGCAAATTAAAGCCTATAACATCTTAACTCACTTGAAATTTCTATTTAGACACTTAAGTGTGTCTAAAATTATAAATAATATAGCAAGTAATTCAACTATGAAGAAATAACTCAGGATGATTCTTGATTATAGCAAACACTTTTGGATGGTTTTCATATAATTGGTAGCTATGTATGAAGAGATACTTTTATTCTTTCTACATTTTGCTTGATGATAATTAATAATTAATAACTGATTTCTGTAGTGAAAATCACAAAACACGCTAAAATTCTAAAATCCAAACATAATCCGATAAGTTGTTGTTTTCCTTATTTTTTGATCCGTTTTCCCCTATACATGCAACTTCATTTCTTGAATTCACTTTTCACAAATAGATTTTGATTACGTTGTAACATATTCATTTTAAGTATTTGTTGTTGTTTATTAGATTTCTAGTCATATATGAATGCGCACCTATAAAACAAAGCGAGGGTCACATAATTTGCTATTTTAGTTACGCAATGATAATAGTCGTCTGGTTGCGTGTTCCCAAACAAGTAATTTAATAAAGCGATATTGTGAACTTGTGAAGCATGAAGAGTTTATTTCTGATGATTGTGAAGCACGAATTTTGTTTTTTAGCATAATAATTTGGAACGGATCATGTATCGCATGCGCTACGTACATCCAAGGAAATTTAGCAATATGATAACAATCATGACCACTTTTGCTGATGTAGTTACTCAATTCCTCATCTTCACGAGGAGACCAGAAACCCTTTTTCACTGTCTTCTGGGTGCAATAAGTATGGTGATGCGCCATTGTAATCAAATTAATTTGTTATATATTTTTTCGGAGAACTCTATTGATTTTCAACTCATCGTTTTGCATAGAATCTAATAAGAATACAGTGAAAGATATGAGAAACAAATAGAAAAATAGAGTAATATAAAAGTAGAGCAAATTATAACTGCTATTGAAATTTTAGGTGAAAAGCTGCAATGGCCCATTAATGACAACAAAGGCGATATTATCTAGTAAAAAATTTGTAATTTACCAGACGAATATTCGCCCACCAGTCAATTATGTATAAACTTTAGAGGTTTTACTATTATGTTTCTGACATCAATACTTTTGTCAAGGTAGAAATGAGTTTTTTAGTTGCACCTAGAAGTTGTAAATTAGTTTTTTACTCTTGAAATATCAGATAGTAGAAAGTTAAATGGTAGTAGGAAAAAAAAAGACAAGATTTTTGGCATCCTACATGTACGGTCAAAATGTATCGGACACGTTATGAGAGCCTCTCCAACAAATAATATGACGTAGTTATGTAATAAAAAAATAATTCCAATGTTATATATACATGTTGGCTTGTACCCAGCCCAATGTGGTTGTGTGCTAGGATACCGCTAAGGCGTTGATGTCTTTAAAATACAAAAGATACAAGGCATATTTTGCAACATTTTCTTAAAATATCTCATAATTTAAATAATCAATCAAACACCCCTTTATAATCATTTAATTTCTTTAGGAGCTATATATTGTCAATTACATATGTAAACTAGATTTATGTGACAGCAAATTAAAGCCTATAACATCTTAACTCACTTGAAATTTCTATTTAGACACTTAAGTGTGTCTAAAATTATAAATAATATAGCAAGTAATTCAACTAAGAAAAAATAACTCAGGATGATTCTTGATTATAGCAAACACTTTTGGATGGTTTTCATATAATTGGTAGCTATGTATGAAGAGATCCTTTTAATCTTTCTACATTTTGCTTGATGATAATTAATAATTAATAACTGATTTATGTAGTGAAAATCACAAAACACGCTAAAATTCTAAAATCCAAACATAATCCGATAAGTTGTTGTTTTCCTTATTTTTTGATCCGTTTTCCCCTATACATGCAACTTCATTTCTTGAATTTACTTTTCACAAATAGATTTGGATTACGTTGTAACATATTCATTTTAAGTATTTGTTGTTGTTTATTAGATTTCTAGTCATATATGAATGCGCACCTATAAAACAAAGCGAGGGTCACATGATTTGCTATTTTAGTTACGCAATGATAATAGTCGTCTGGTTGCGTGTTCCCAAACAAGTAATTTAATAAAGCGATATTGTGAACTTGTGAAGCATGAAGAGTTTATTTTTGATGATTGTGAAGCACGAATTTTGTTTTTTAGCATAATAATTTGGAACGGATCATGTATCGCATGCGCTACGTACATCCAAGGAAATTTAGCAATATGATAACAATCATGACCACTTTTGCTGATGTAGTTACTCAATTCCTCATCTTCACGAGGAGACCAGAAACCCTTTTTCACTGTCTTCTGGGTGCAATAAGTATGGTGATGCGCCATTGTAATCAAATTAATTTGTCATATATTTTTTCGGAGAACTCTATTGATTTTCAACTCATCGTTTTGCATAGAATCTAATAAGAATACAGTGAAAGATATGAGAAACAAATAGAAAAATATAGTAATATAAAAGTAGAGCAAATTATAACTGCTATTGAAATTTTAGGTGAAAAGCTGCAATGGCCCATTAATGACAACAAAGGCGATATTATCTAGTAAAAAATTTGTAATTTACCAGACGAATATTCGCCCACCAGTCAATTATGTATAAACTTTAGAGGTCTTACTATTATGTTTCTGACATCAATACTTTTGTCAAGGTAGAAATGAGTTTTTTAGTTGCACCTAGAAGTTGTAAATTAGTTTTTTACTCTTGAAATATCAGATAGTAGAAAGTTAAATGGTAGTAGGAAAAAAAAAGACAAGATTTTTGGCATCCTACATGTACGGTCAAAATGTATCGGACACGTTATGAGAGCCTCTCCAACAAATAATATGACGTAGTTATGTAATAAAAAAATAATTCCAATGTTATATATACATGTTGGCTTGTACCCAGCCCAATGTGGTTGTGTGCTAGGATACCGCTAAGGCGTTGATGTCTTTAAAATACAAAAGATACAAGGCATATTTTGCAACATTTTCTTAAAATATCTCATAATTTAAATAATCAATCAAACACCCCTTTATAATCATTTAATTTCTTTAGGAGCTATATATTGTCAATTACATATGTAAACTAGATTTATGTGACAGCAAATTAAAGCCTATAACATCTTAACTCACTTGAAATTTCTATTTAGACACTTAAGTGTGTCTAAAATTATAAATAATATAGCAAGTAATTCAACTATGAAGAAATAACTCAAGATGATTCTTGATTATAGCAAACACTTTTGGATGGTTTTCATATAATTGGTAGCTATGTATGAAGAGATCCTTTTAATCTTTCTACATTTTGCTTGATGATAATTAATAATTAATAACTGATTTATGTAGTGAAAATCACAAAACACGCTAAAATTCTAAAATCCAAACATAATCCGATAAGTTGTTGTTTTCCTTATTTTTTGATCCGTTTTCCCCTATACATGCAACTTCATTTCTTGAATTTACTTTTCACAAATAGATTTGGATTACGTTGTAACATATTCATTTTAAGTATTTGTTGTTGTTTATTAGATTTCTAGTCATATATGAATGCGCACCTATAAAACAAAGCGAGGGTCACATGATTTGCTATTTTAGTTACGCAATGATAATAGTCGTCTGGTTGCGTGTTCCCAAACAAGTAATTTAATAAAGCGATATTGTGAACTTGTGAAGCATGAAGAGTTTATTTTTGATGATTGTGAAGCACGAATTTTGTTTTTTAGCATAATAATTTGGAACGGATCATGTATCGCATGCGCTACGTACATCCAAGGAAATTTAGCAATATGATAACAATCATGACCACTTTTGCTGATGTAGTTACTCAATTCCTCATCTTCACGAGGAGACCAGAAACCCTTTTTCACTGTCTTCTGGGTGCAATAAGTATGGTGATGCGCCATTGTAATCAAATTAATTTGTTATATATTTTTTCGGAGAACTCTATTGATTTTCAACTCATCGTTTTGCATAGAATCTAATAAGAATACAGTGAAAGATATGAGAAACAAATAGAAAAATAGAGTAATATAAAAGTAGAGCAAATTATAACTGCTATTGAAATTTTAGGTGAAAAGCTGCAATGGCCCATTAATGACAACAAAGGCGATATTATCTAGTAAAAAATTTGTAATTTACCAGACGAATATTCGCCCACCAGTCAATTATGTATAAACTTTAGAGGTCTTACTATTATGTTTCTGACATCAATACTTTTGTCAAGGTAGAAATGAGTTTTTTAGTTGCACCTAGAAGTTGTAAATTAGTTTTTTACTCTTGAAATATCAGATAGTAGAAAGTTAAATGGTAGTAGAATAAAAAAAGACAAGATATTTGGCATCCTACATGTACGGTCAAAATGTATCGGACACGTTATGAGAGCCTCTCCAACAAATAATATGACGTAGTTATGTAATAAAAAAATAATTCCAATGTTATATATACATGTTGGCTTGTACCCAGCCCAATGTGGTTGTGTGCTAGGATACCGCTAAGGCGTTGATGGCTTTAAAATACAAAAGATACAAGGCATATTTTGCAACATTTTCTTAAAATATCTCATAATTTAAATAATCAATCAAACACCCCTTTATAATCATTTAATTTCTTTAGGAGCTATATATTGTCAATTACATATGTAAACTAGATTTATGTGACAGCAAATTAAAGCCTATAACATCTTAACTCACTTGAAATATCTATTTAGACACTTAAGTGTGTCTAAAATTATAAATAATATAGCAATTAATTCAACTATGAAGAAATAACTCAGGATGATTCTTGATTATAGCAAACACTTTTGGATGGTTTTCATATAATTGGTAGCTATGTATGAAGAGATCCTTTTATTCTTTCTACATTTTGCTTGATGATAATTAATAATTAATAACTGATTTCTGTAGTGAAAATCACAAAACACGCTAAAAATCTAAAATCCAAACATAATCCGATAAGTTGTTGTTTTCCTTATTTTTTGATCCGTTTTCCCCTATACATGCAACTTCATTTCTTGAATTCACTTTTCACAAATAGATTTTGATTACGTTGTAACATATTCATTTTAAGTATTTGTTGTTGTTTATTAGATTTCTAGTCATATATGAATGCGCACCTATAAAACAAAGCGAGGGTCACATGATTTGCTATTTTAGTTACGCAATGATAATAGTCGTCTGGTTGCGTGTTCCCAAACAAGTAATTTAATAAAGCGATATTGTGAACTTGTGAAGCATGAAGAGTTTATTTCTGATGATTGTGAAGCACGAATTTTGTTTTTTAGCATAATAATTTGGAACGGATCATGTATCGCATGCGCTACGTACATCCAAGGAAATTTAGCAATATGATAACAATCATGACCACTTTTGCTGATGTAGTTACTCAATTCCTCATCTTCACGAGGAGACCAGAAACCCTTTTTCACTGTCTTCTGGGTGCAATAAGTATGGTGATGCGCCATTGTAATCAAATTAATTTGTTATATATTTTTTCGGAGAACTCTATTGATTTTCAACTCATCGTTTTGCATAGAATCTAATAAGAATACAGTGAAAGATATGAGAAACAAATAGAAAAATAGAGTAATATAAAAGTAGAGCAAATTATAACTGCTATTGAAATTTTAGGTGAAAAGCTGCAATGGCCCATTAATGACAACAAAGGCGATATTATCTAGTAAAAAATTTGTAATTTACCAGACGAATATTCGCCCACCAGTCAATTATGTATAAACTTTAGAGGTCTTACTATTATGTTTCTGACATCAATACTTTTGTCAAGGTAGAAATGAGTTTTTTAGTTGCACCTAGAAGTTGTAAATTAGTTTTTTACTCTTGAAATATCAGATAGTAGAAAGTTAAATGGTAGTAGGAAAAAAAAAAGACAAGATTTTTGGCATCCTACATGTACGGTCAAAATGTATCGGACACGTTATGAGAGCCTCTCCAACAAATAATATGACGTAGTTATGTAATAAAAAAATAATTCCAATGTTATATATACATGTTGGCTTGTACCCAGCCCAATGTGGTTGTGTGCTAGGATACCGCTAAGGCGTTGATGTCTTTAAAATACAAAAGATACAAGGCATATTTTGCAACATTTTCATAAAATATCTCATAATTTAAATAATCAATCAAACACCCCTTTATAATCATTTAATTTCTTTAGGAGCTATATATTGTCAATTACATATGTAAACTAGATTTATGTGACAGCAAATTAAAGCCTATAACATCTTAACTCACTTGAAATTTCTATTTAGACACTTAAGTGTGTCTAAAATTATAAATAATATAGCAAGTAATTCAACTATGAAGAAATAACTCAGGATGATTCTTGATTATAGCAAACACTTTTGGATGGTTTTCATATAATTGATAGCTATGTATGAAGAGATCCTTTTAATCTTTCTACATTTCGCTTGATGATAATTAATAATTAATAACTGATTTATGTAGTGAAAATCACAAAACACGCTAAAATTCTAAAATCCAAACATAATCCGATAAGTTGTTGTTTTCCTTATTTTTTGATCCGTTTTCCCCTATACATGCAACTTCATTTCTTGAATTTACTTTTCACAAATAGATTTGGATTACGTTGTAACATATTCATTTTAAGTATTTGTTGTTGTTTATTAGATTTCTAGTCATATATGAATGCGCACCTATAAAACAAAGCGAGGGTCACATGATTTGCTATTTTAGTTACGCAATGATAATAGTCGTCTGGTTGCGTGTTCCCAAACAAGTAATTTAATAAAGCGATATTGTGAACTTGTGAAGCATGAAGAGTTTATTTCTGATGATTGTGAAGCACGAATTTTGTTTTTTAGCATAATAATTTGGAACGGATCATGTATCGCATGCGCTACGTACATCCAAGGAAATTTAGCAATATGATAACAATCATGACCACTTTTGCTGATGTAGTTACTCAATTCCTCATCTTCACGAGGAGACCAGAAACCCTTTTTCACTGTCTTCTGGGTGCAATAAGTATGGTGATGCGCCATTGTAATCAAATTAATTTGTTATATATTTTTTCGGAGAACTCTATTGATTTTCAACTCATCGTTTTGCATAGAATCTAATAAGAATACAGTGAAAGATATGAGAAACAAATAGAAAAATAGAGTAATATAAAAGTAGAGCAAATTATAACTGCTATTGAAATTTTAGGTGATAAGCTGCAATGGCCCATTAATGACAACAAAGGCGATATTATCTAGTAAAAAATTTGTAATTTACCAGACGAATATTCGCCCACCAGTCAATTATGTATAAACTTTAGAGGTCTTACTATTATGTTTCTGACATCAATACTTTTGTCAAGGTAGAAATGAGTTTTTTAGTTGCACCTAGAAGTTGTAAATTAGTTTTTTACTCTTGAAATATCAGATAGTAGAAAGTTAAATGGTAGTAGGAAAAAAAAAGACAAGATATTTGGCATCCTACATGTACGGTCAAAATGTATCGGACACGTTATGAGAGCCTCTCCAACAAATAATATGACGTAGTTATGTAATAAAAAAATAATTCCAATGTTATATATACATGTTGGCTTGTACCCAGCCCAATGTGGTTGTGTGCTAGGATACCGCTAAGGCGTTGATGTCTTTAAAATACAAAAGATACAAGGCATATTTTGCAACATTTTCTTAAAATATCTCATAATTTAAATAATCAATCAAACACCCCTTTATAATCATTTAATTTCTTTAGGAGCTATATATTGTCAATTACATATGTAAACTAGATTTATGCGACAGCAAATTAAAGCCTATAACATCTTAACTCACTTGAAATATCTATTTAGACACTTAAGTGTGTCTAAAATTATAAATAATATAGCAATTAATTCAACTATGAAGAAATAACTCAGGATGATTCTTGATTATAGCAAACACTTTTGGATGGTTTTCATATAATTGGTAGCTATGTATGAAGAGATCCTTTTATTCTTTCTACATTTTGCTTGATGATAATTAATAATTAATAACTGATTTCTGTAGTGAAAATCACAAAACACGCTAAAAATCTAAAATCCAAACATAATCCGATAAGTTGTTGTTTTCCTTATTTTTTGATCCGTTTTCCCCTATACATGCAACTTTATTTCTTGAATTCACTTTTCACAAATAGATTTTGATTACGTTGTAACATATTCATTTTAAGTATTTGTTGTTGTTTATTAGATTTCTAGTCATATATGAATGCGCACCTATAAAACAAAGCGAGGGTCACATGATTTGCTATTTTAGTTACGCAATGATAATAGTCGTCTGGTTGCGTGTTCCCAAACAAGTAATTTAATAAAGCGATATTGTGAACTTGTGAAGCATGAAGAGTTTATTTCTGATGATTGTGAAGCACGAATTTTGTTTTTTAGCATAATAATTTGGAACGGATCATGTATCGCATGCGCTACGTACATCCAAGGAAATTTAGCAATATGATAACAATCATGACCACTTTTGCTGATGTAGTTACTCAATTCCTCATCTTCACGAGGAGACCAGAAACCCTTTTTCACTGTCTTCTGGGTGCAATAAGTATGGTGATGCGCCATTGTAATCAAATTAATTTGTTATATATTTTTTCGGAGAACTCTATTGATTTTCAACTCATCGTTTTGCATAGAATCTAATAAGAATACAGTGAAAGATATGAGAAACAAATAGAAAAATAGAGTAATATAAAAGTAGAGCAAATTATAACTGCTATTGAAATTTTAGGTGAAAAGCTGCAATGGCCCATTAATGACAACAAAGGCGATATTATCTAGTAAAAAATTTGTAATTTACCAGACGAATATTCGCCCACCAGTCAATTATGTATAAACCTTAGAGGTCTTACTATTATGTTTCTGACATCAATACTTTTGTCAAGGTAGAAATGAGTTTTTTAATTGCACCTAGAAGTTGTAAATTAGTTTTTTACTCTTGAAATATCAGATAGTAGAAAGTTAAATGGTAGTAGGAAAAAAAAAAAACAAGATTTTTGGCATCTTACATGTACGGTCAAAATGTATCGGACACGTTATGAGAGCCTCTCCAACAAATAATATGACGTAGTTATGTAATAAAAAAATAATTCCAATGTTATACATACATGTTGGCTTGTACCCAGCCCAATGTGGTTGTGTGCTAGGATACCGCTAAGGCGTTGATGTCTTTAAAATACAAAAGATACAAGGCATATTTTGCAACATTTTCTTAAAATATCTCATAATTTAAATAATCAATCAAACACCCCTTTATAATCATTTAATTTCTTTAGGAGCTATATATTGTCAATTACATATGTAAACTAGATTTATGTGACAGCAAATTAAAGCCTATAACATCTTAACTCACTTGAAATTTCTATTTAGACACTTAAGTGTGTCTAAAATTATAAATAATATAGCAAGTAATTCAACTATGAAGAAATAACTCAGGATGATTCTTGATTATAGCAAACACTTTTGGATGGTTTTCATATAATTGGTAGCTATGTATGAAGAGATACTTTTATTCTTTCTACATTTTGCTTGATGATAATTAATAATTAATAACTGATTTCTGTAGTGAAAATCACAAAACACGCTAAAATTCTAAAATCCAAACATAATCCGATAAGTTGTTGTTTTCCTTATTTTTTGATCCGTTTTCCCCTATACATGCAACTTCATTTCTTGAATTCACTTTTCACAAATAGATTTTGATTACGTTGTAACATATTCATTTTAAGTATTTGTTGTTGTTTATTAGATTTCTAGTCATATATGAATGCGCACCTATAAAACAAAGCGAGGGTCACATGATTTGCTATTTTAGTTACGCAATGATAATAGTCGTCTGGTTGCGTGTTCCCAAACAAGTAATTTAATAAAGCGATATTGTGAACTTGTGAAGCATGAAGAGTTTATTTCTGATGATTGTGAAGCACGAATTTTGTTTTTTAGCATAATAATTTGGAACGGATCATGTATCGCATGCGCTACGTACATCCAAGGAAATTTAGCAATATGATAACAATCATGACCACTTTTGCTGATGTAGTTACTCAATTCCTCATCTTCACGAGGAGACCAGAAACCCTTTTTCACTGTCTTCTGGGTGCAATAAGTATGGTGATGCGCCATTGTAATCAAATTAATTTGTTATATATTTTTTCGGAGAACTCTATTGATTTTCAACTCATCGTTTTGCATAGAATCTAATAAGAATACAGTGAAAGATATGAGAAACAAATAGAAAAATAGAGTAATATAAAAGTAGAGCAAATTATAACTGCTATTGAAATTTTAGGTGAAAAGCTGCAATGGCCCATTAATGACAACAAAGGCGATATTATCTAGTAAAAAAATTGTAATTTACCAGACGAATATTCGCCCACCAGTCAATTATGTATAAACCTTAGAGGTCTTACTATTATGTTTCTGACATCAATACTTTTGTCAAGGTAGAAATGAGTTTTTTAATTGCACCTAGAAGTTGTAAATTAGTTTTTTACTCTTGAAATATCAGATAGTAGAAAGTTAAATGGTAGTAGGAAAAAAAAAAAACAAGATTTTTGGCATCTTACATGTACGGTCAAAATGTATCGGACACGTTATGAGAGCCTCTCCAACAAATAATATGACGTAGTTATGTAATAAAAAAATAATTCCAATGTTATACATACATGTTGGCTTGTACCCAGCCCAATGTGGTTGTGTGCTAGGATACCGCTAAGGCGTTGATGTCTTTAAAATACAAAAGATACAAGGCATATTTTGCAACATTTTCTTAAAATATCTCATAATTTAAATAATCAATCAAACACCCCTTTATAATCATTTAATTTCTTTAGGAGCTATATATTGTCAATTACATATGTAAACTAGATTTATGTGACAGCAAATTAAAGCCTATAACATCTTAACTCACTTGAAATTTCTATTTAGACACTTAAGTGTGTCTAAAATTATAAATAATATAGCAAGTAATTCAACTATGAAGAAATAACTCAGGATGATTCTTGATTATAGCAAACACTTTTGGATGGTTTTCATATAATTGGTAGCTATGTATGAAGAGATACTTTTATTCTTTCTACATTTTGCTTGATGATAATTAATAATTAATAACTGATTTCTGTAGTGAAAATCACAAAACACGCTAAAATTCTAAAATCCAAACATAATCCGATAAGTTGTTGTTTTCCTTATTTTTTGATCCGTTTTCCCCTATACATGCAACTTCATTTCTTGAATTCACTTTTCACAAATAGATTTTGATTACGTTGTAACATATTCATTTTAAGTATTTGTTGTTGTTTATTAGATTTCTAGTCATATATGAATGCGCACCTATAAAACAAAGCGAGGGTCACATGATTTGCTATTTTAGTTACGCAATGATAATAGTCGTCTGGTTGCGTGTTCCCAAACAAGTAATTTAATAAAGCGATATTGTGAACTTGTGAAGCATGAAGAGTTTATTTCTGATGATTGTGAAGCACGAATTTTATTTTTTAGCATAATAATTTGGAACGGATCATGTATCGCATGCGCTACGTACATCCAAGGAAATTTAGCAATATGATAACAATCATGACCACTTTTGCTGATGTAGTTACTCAATTCCTCATCTTCACGAGGAGACCAGAAACCCTTTTTCACTGTCTTCTGGGTGCAATAAGTATGGTGATGCGCCATTGTAATCAAATTAATTTGTTATATATTTTTTCGGAGAACTCTATTGATTTTCAACTCATCGTTTTGCATAGAATCTAATAAGAATACAGTGAAAGATATGAGAAACAAATAGAAAAATAGAGTAATATAAAAGTAGAGCAAATTATAACTGCTATTGAAATTTTAGGTGAAAAGCTGCAATGGCCCATTAATGACAACAAAGGCGATATTATCTAGTAAAAAATTTGTAATTTACCAGACGAATATTCGCCCACCAGTCAATTATGTATAAACTTTAGAGGTCTTACTATTATGTTTCTGACATCAATACTTTTGTCAAGGTAGAAATGAGTTTTTTAGTTGCACCTAGAAGTTGTAAATTAGTTTTTTACTCTTGAAATATCAGATAGTAGAAAGTTAAATGGTAGTAGGAAAAAAAAAAGACAAGATTTTTGGCATCCTACATGTACGGTCAAAATGTATCGGACACGTTATGAGAGCCTCTCCAACAAATAATATGACGTAGTTATGTAATAAAAAAATAATTCCAATGTTATATACACATGTTGGCTTGTACCCAGCCCAATGTGGTTGTGTGCTAGGATACCGCTAAGGCGTTGATGTCTTTAAAATACAAAAGATACAAGGCATATTTTGCAACATTTTCTTAAAATATCTCATAATTTAAATAATCAATCAAACACCCCTTTATAATCATTTAATTTCTTTAGGAGCTATATATTGTCAATTACATATGTAAACTAGATTTATGTGACAGCAAATCCAAGCCTATAACATCTTAACTCACTTGAAATTTCTATTTAGACACTTAAGTGTGTCTAAAATTATAAATAATATAGCAAGTAATTCAACTAAGAAAAAATAACTCAGGATGATTCTTGATTATAGCAAACACTTTTGGATGGTTTTCATATAATTTGTAGCTATGTATGAAGAGATCCTTTTAATCTTTCTACATTTCGCTTGATGATAATTAATAATTAATAACTGATTTATTTAGTGAAAATCACAAAACACGCTAAAATTCTAAAATCCAAACATAATCCGATAAGTTGTTGTTTTCCTTATTTTTTGATCTGTTTTCCCCTATACATGCAACTTCGTTTCTTGAATTTACTTTTCACAAATAGATTTGGATTACGTTGTAACATATTCATTTTAAGTATTTGTTGTTGTTTATTAGATTTCTAGTCATATATGAATGCGCACCTATAAAACAAAGCGGGGGTCACATGATTTGCTATTTTAGTTACGCAATGATAATAGTCGTCTGGTTGCGTGTTCCCAAACAAGTAATTTAATAAAGCGATATTGTGAACTTGTGAAGCATGAAGAGTTTATTTCTGATGATTGTGAAGCACGAATTTTGTTTTTTAGCATAATAATTTGGAACGGATCATGTATCGCATGCGCTACGTACATCCAAGGAAATTTAGCAATATGATAACAATCATGACCACTTTTGCTGATGTAGTTACTCAATTCCTCATCTTCACGAGGAGACCAGAAACCCTTTTTCACTGTCTTCTGGGTGCAATAAGTATGGTGATGCGCCATTGTAATCAAATTAATTTGTTATATATTTTTTCGGAGAACTCTATTGATTTTCAACTCATCGTTTTGCATAGAATCTAATAAGAATACAGTGAAAGATATGAGAAACAAATAGAAAAATAGAGTAATATAAAAGTAGAGCAAATTATAACTGCTATTGAAATTTTAGGTGAAAAGCTGCAATGGCCCATTAATGACAACAAAGGCGATATTATCTAGTAAAAATTTTGTAATTTACCAGACGAATATTCGCCCACCAGTCAATTATGTATAAACTTTAGAGGTCTTACTATTATGTTTCTGACATCAATACTTTTGTCAAGGTAGAAATGAGTTTTTTAGTTGCACCTAGAAGTTGTAAATTAGTTTTTTACTCTTGAAATATCAGATAGTAGAAAGTTAAATGGTAGTAGGAAAAAAAAAGACAAGATTTTTGGCATCCTACATGTACGGTCAAAATGTATCGGACACGTTATGAGAGCCTCTCCAACAAATAATATGACGTAGTTATGTAATAAAAAAATAATTCCAATGTTATATATACATGTTGGCTTGTACCCAGCCCAATGTGGTTGTGTGCTAGGATACCGCTAAGGCGTTGATGTCTTTAAAATACAAAAGATACAAGGCATATTTTGCAACATTTTCTTAAAATATCACATAATTTAAATAATCAATCAAACACCCCTTTATAATCATTTAATTTCTTTAGGAGCTATATATTGTCAATTACATATGTAAACTAGATTTATGTGACAGCAAATTAAAGCCTATAACATCTTAACTCACTTCAAATTTCTATTTAGACACTTAAGTGTGTCTAAAATTATAAATAATATAGCAAGTAATTCAACTATGAAGAAATAACTCAGGATGATTCTTGATTATAGCAAACACTTTTGGATGGTTTTCATATAATTGGTAGCTATGTATGAAGAGATCCTTTTAATCTTTCTACATTTTGCTTGATGATAATTAATAATTAATAACTGATTTATGTAGTGAAAATCACAAAACACGCTAAAATTCTAAAATCCAAACATAATCCGATAAGTTGTTGTTTTCCTTATTTTTTGATCCGTTTTCCCCTATACATGCAACTTCATTTCTTGAATTTACTTTTCACAAATAGATTTTGATTACGTTATAACATATTCATTTTAAGTATTTGTTGTTGTTTATTAGATTTCTAGTCATATATGAATGCGCACCTATAAAACAAAGCGAGGGTCACATGATTTGCTATTTTAGTTACGCAATGATAATAGTCGTCTGGTTGCGTGTTCCCAAACAAGTAATTTAATAAAGCGATATTGTGAACTTGTGAAGCATGAAGAGTTTATTTCTGATGATTGTGAAGCACGAATTTTGTTTTTTAGCATAATAATTTGGAACGGATCATGTATCGCATGCGCTACGTACATCCAAGGAAATTTAGCAATATGATAACAATCATGACCACTTTTGCTGATGTAGTTACTCAATTCCTCATCTTCACGAGGAGACCAGAAACCCTTTTTCACTATCTTCTGGGTGCAATAAGTATGGTGATGCGCCATTGTAATCAAATTAATTTGTTATATATTTTTTCGGAGAACTCTATTGATTTTCAACTCATCGTTTTGCATAGAATCTAATAAGAATACAGTGAAAGATATGAGAAACAAATAGAAAAGTAGAGTAATATAAAAGTAGAGCAAATTATAACTGCTATTGAAATTTTAGGTGAAAAGCTGCAATGGCCCATTAATGACAACAAAGGCGTTATTATCTAGTAAAAAAATTGTAATTTACCAGACGAATATTCGCCCACCAGTCAATTATGTATAAACTTTAGAGGTCTTACTATTATGTTTCTGACATCAATACTTTTGTCAAGGTAGAAATGAGTTTTTTAGTTGCACCTAGAAGTTGTAAATTAGTTTTTTACTCTTGAAATATCAGATAGTAGAAAGTTAAATGGTAGTAGGAAAAAAAAAAGACAAGATATTTGGCATCCTACATGTACGGTCAAAATGTATCGGACACGTTATGAGAGCCTCTCCAACAAATAATATGACGTAGTTATGTAATAAAAAAATAATTCCAATGTTATATATACATGTTGGCTTGTACCCAGCCCAATGTGGTTGTGTGCTATGATACCGCTAAGGCGTTGATGTCTTTAAAATACAAAAGATACAAGGCATATTTTGCAACATTTTCTTAAAATATCTCATAATTTAAATAATCAATCAAACACCCCTTTATAATCATTTAATTTCTTTAGGAGCTATATATTGTCAATTACATATGTAAACTAGATTTATGTGACAGCAAATTAAAGCCTATAACATCTTAACTCACTTGAAATATCTATTTAGACACTTAAGTGTGTCTAAAATTATAAATAATATAGCAATTAATTCAACTATGAAGAAATAACTCAGGATGATTCTTGATTATAGCAAACACTTTTGGATGGTTTTCATATAATTGGTAGCTATGTATGAAGAGATCCTTTTATTCTTTCTACATTTTGCTTGATGATAATTAATAATTAATAACTGATTTCTGTAGTGAAAATCACAAAACACGCTAAAAATCTAAAATCCAAACATAATCCGATAAGTTGTTGTTTTCCTTATTTTTTGATCCGTTTTCCCCTATACATGCAACTTCATTTCTTGAATTCACTTTTCACAAATAGATTTTGATTACGTTGTAACATATTCATTTTAAGTATTTGTTGTTGTTTATTAGATTTCTAGTCATATATGAATGCGCACCTATAAAACAAAGCGAGGGTCACATGATTTGCTATTTTAGTTACGCAATGATAATAGTCGTCTGGTTGCGTGTTCCCAAACAAGTAATTTAATAAAGCGATATTGTGAACTTGTGAAGCATGAAGAGTTTATTTCTGATGATTGTGAAGCACGAATTTTGTTTTTTAGCATAATAATTTGGAACGGATCATGTATCGCATGCGCTACGTACATCCAAGGAAATTTAGCAATATGATAACAATCATGACCACTTTTGCTGATGTAGTTACTCAATTCCTCATCTTCACGAGGAGACCAGAAACCCTTTTTCACTGTCTTCTGGGTGCAATAAGTATGGTGATGCGCCATTGTAATCAAATTAATTTGTTATATATTTTTTCGGAGAACTCTATTGATTTTCAACTCATCGTTTTGCATAGAATCTAATAAGAATACAGTGAAAGACATGAGAAACAAATAGAAAAATAGAGTAATATAAAAGTAGAGCAAATTATAACTGCTATTGAAATTTTAGGTGAAAAGCTGCAATGGCCCATTAATGACAACAAAGGCGATATTATCTAGTAAAAATTTTGTAATTTACCAGACGAATATTCGCCCACCAGTCAATTATGTATAAACTTTAGAGGTCTTACTATTATGTTTCTGACATCAATACTTTTGTCAAGGTAGAAATGAGTTTTTTAGTTGCACCTAGAAGTTGTAAATTAGTTTTTTACTCTTGAAATATCAGATAGTAGAAAGTTAAATGGTAGTAGGAAAAAAAAAAGACAAGATATTTGGCATCCTACATGTACGGTCAAAATGTATCGGACACGTTATGAGAGCCTCTCCAACAAATAATATGACGTAGTTATGTAATAAAAAAATAATTCCAATGTTATATATACATGTTGGCTTGTACCCAGCCCAATGTGGTTGTGTGCTATGATACCGCTAAGGCGTTGATGTCTTTAAAATACAAAAGATACAAGGCATATTTTGCAACATTTTCTTAAAATATCTCATAATTTAAATAATCAATCAAACACCCCTTTATAATCATTTAATTTCTTTAGGAGCTATATATTGTCAATTACATATGTAAACTAGATTTATGTGACAGCAAATTAAAGCCTATAACATCTTAACTCACTTGAAATATCTATTTAGACACTTAAGTGTGTCTAAAATTATAAATAATATAGCAATTAATTCAACTATGAAGAAATAACTCAGGATGATTCTTGATTATAGCAAACACTTTTGGATGGTTTTCATATAATTGGTAGCTATGTATGAAGAGATCCTTTTATTCTTTCTACATTTTGCTTGATGATAATTAATAATTAATAACTGATTTCTGTAGTGAAAATCACAAAACACGCTAAAAATCTAAAATCCAAACATAATCCGATAAGTTGTTGTTTTCCTTATTTTTTGATCCGTTTTCCCCTATACATGCAACTTCATTTCTTGAATTCACTTTTCACAAATAGATTTTGATTACGTTGTAACATATTCATTTTAAGTATTTGTTGTTGTTTATTAGATTTCTAGTCATATATGAATGCGCACCTATAAAACAAAGCGAGGGTCACATGATTTGCTATTTTAGTTACGCAATGATAGTAGTCGTCTGGTTGCGTGTTCCCAAACAAGTAATTTAATAAAGCGATATTGTGAACTTGTGAAGCATGAAGAGTTTATTTCTGATGATTGTGAAGCACGAATTTTGTTTTTTAGCATAATAATTTGGAACGGATCATGTATCGCATGCGCTACGTACATCCAAGGAAATTTAGCAATATGATAACAATCATGACCACTTTTGCTGATGTAGTTACTCAATTCCTCATCTTCACGAGGAGACCAGAAACCCTTTTTCACTGTCTTCTGGGTGCAATAAGTATGGTGATGCGCCATTGTAATCAAATTAATTTGTTATATATTTTTTCGGAGAACTCTATTGATTTTCAACTCATCGTTTTGCATAGAATCTAATAAGAATACAGTGAAAGATATGAGAAACAAATAGAAAAATAGAGTAATATAAAAGTAGAGCAAATTATAACTGCTATTGAAATTTTAGGTGAAAAGCTGCAATGGCCCATTAATGACAACAAAGGCGATATTATCTAGTAAAAATTTTGTAATTTACCAGACGAATATTCGCCCACCAGTCAATTATGTATAAACTTTAGAGGTCTTACTATTATGTTTCTGACATCAATACTTTTGTCAAGGTAGAAATGAGTTTTTTAGTTGCACCTAGAAGTTGTAAATTAGTTTTTTACTCTTGAAATATCAGATAGTAGAAAGTTAAATGGTAGTAGGAAAAAAAAAGACAAGATTTTTGGCATCCTACATGTACGGTCAAAATGTATCGGACACGTTATGAGAGCCTCTCCAACAAATAATATGACGTAGTTATGTAATAAAAAAATAATTCCAATGTTATATATACATGTTGGCTTGTACCCAGCCCAATGTGGTTGTGTGCTAGGATACCGCTAAGGCGTTGATGTCTTTAAAATACAAAAGATACAAGGCATATTTTGCAACATTTTCTTAAAATATCACATAATTTAAATAATCAATCAAACACCCCTTTATAATCATTTAATTTCTTTAGGAGCTATATATTGTCAATTACATATGTAAACTAGATTTATGTGACAGCAAATTAAAGCCTATAACATCTTAACTCACTTGAAATTTCTATTTAGACACTTAAGTGTGTCTAAAATTATAAATAATATAGCAAGTAATTCAACTATGAAGAAATAACTCAGGATGATTCTTGATTATAGCAAACACTTTTGGATGGTTTTCATATAATTGGTAGCTATGTATGAAGAGATCCTTTTAATCTTTCTACATTTTGCTTGATGATAATTAATAATTAATAACTGATTTATGTAGTGAAAATCACAAAACACGCTAAAATTCTAAAATCCAAACATAATCCGATAAGTTGTTGTTTTCCTTATTTTTTGATCCGTTTTCCCCTATACATGCAACTTCATTTCTTGAATTTACTTTTCACAAATAGATTTTGATTACGTTATAACATATTCATTTTAAGTATTTGTTGTTGTTTATTAGATTTCTAGTCATATATGAATGCGCACCTATAAAACAAAGCGAGGGTCACATGATTTGCTATTTTAGTTACGCAATGATAATAGTCGTCTGGTTGCGTGTTCCCAAACAAGTAATTTAATAAAGCGATATTGTGAACTTGTGAAGCATGAAGAGTTTATTTCTGATGATTGTGAAGCACGAATTTTGTTTTTTAGCATAATAATTTGGAACGGATCATGTATCGCATGCGCTACGTACATCCAAGGAAATTTAGCAATATGATAACAATCATGACCACTTTTGCTGATGTAGTTACTCAATTCCTCATCTTCACGAGGAGACCAGAAACCCTTTTTCACTATCTTCTGGGTGCAATAAGTATGGTGATGCGCCATTGTAATCAAATTAATTTGTTATATATTTTTTCGGAGAACTCTATTGATTTTCAACTCATCGTTTTGCATAGAATCTAATAAGAATACAGTGAAAGATATGAGAAACAAATAGAAAAGTAGAGTAATATAAAAGTAGAGCAAATTATAACTGCTATTGAAATTTTAGGTGAAAAGCTGCAATGGCCCATTAATGACAACAAAGGCGTTATTATCTAGTAAAAAAATTGTAATTTACCAGACGAATATTCGCCCACCAGTCAATTATGTATAAACTTTAGAGGTCTTACTATTATGTTTCTGACATCAATACTTTTGTCAAGGTAGAAATGAGTTTTTTAGTTGCACCTAGAAGTTGTAAATTAGTTTTTTACTCTTGAAATATCAGATAGTAGAAAGTTAAATGGTAGTAGGAAAAAAAAAAGACAAGATATTTGGCATCCTACATGTACGGTCAAAATGTATCGGACACGTTATGAGAGCCTCTCCAACAAATAATATGACGTAGTTATGTAATAAAAAAATAATTCCAATGTTATATATACATGTTGGCTTGTACCCAGCCCAATGTGGTTGTGTGCTATGATACCGCTAAGGCGTTGATGTCTTTAAAATACAAAAGATACAAGGCATATTTTGCAACATTTTCTTAAAATATCTCATAATTTAAATAATCAATCAAACACCCCTTTATAATCATTTAATTTCTTTAGGAGCTATATATTGTCAATTACATATGTAAACTAGATTTATGTGACAGCAAATTAAAGCCTATAACATCTTAACTCACTTGAAATATCTATTTAGACACTTAAGTGTGTCTAAAATTATAAATAATATAGCAATTAATTCAACTATGAAGAAATAACTCAGGATGATTCTTGATTATAGCAAACACTTTTGGATGGTTTTCATATAATTGGTAGCTATGTATGAAGAGATCCTTTTATTCTTTCTACATTTTGCTTGATGATAATTAATAATTAATAACTGATTTCTGTAGTGAAAATCACAAAACACGCTAAAAATCTAAAATCCAAACATAATCCGATAAGTTGTTGTTTTCCTTATTTTTTGATCCGTTTTCCCCTATACATGCAACTTCATTTCTTGAATTCACTTTTCACAAATAGATTTTGATTACGTTGTAACATATTCATTTTAAGTATTTGTTGTTGTTTATTAGATTTCTAGTCATATATGAATGCGCACCTATAAAACAAAGCGAGGGTCACATGATTTGCTATTTTAGTTACGCAATGATAATAGTCGTCTGGTTGCGTGTTCCCAAACAAGTAATTTAATAAAGCGATATTGTGAACTTGTGAAGCATGAAGAGTTTATTTCTGATGATTGTGAAGCACGAATTTTGTTTTTTAGCATAATAATTTGGAACGGATCATGTATCGCATGCGCTACGTACATCCAAGGAAATTTAGCAATATGATAACAATCATGACCACTTTTGCTGATGTAGTTACTCAATTCCTCATCTTCACGAGGAGACCAGAAACCCTTTTTCACTGTCTTCTGGGTGCAATAAGTATGGTGATGCGCCATTGTAATCAAATTAATTTGTTATATATTTTTTCGGAGAATTCTATTGATTTTCAACTCATCGTTTTGCATAGAATCTAATAAGAATACAGTGAAAGATATGAGAAACAAATAGAAAAGTAGAGTAATATAAAAGTAGAGCAAATTATAACTGCTATTGAAATTTTAGGTGAAAAGCTGCAATGGCCTATTAATGACAACAAAGGCGATATTATCTAGTAAAAAAATTGTAATTTACCAGACGAATATTCGCCCACCAGTCAATTATGTATAAACTTTAGAGGTCTTACTATTATGTTTCTGACATCAATACTTTTGTCAAGGTAGAAATGAGTTTTTTAGTTGCACCTAGAAGTTGTAAATTTGTTTTTTACTCTTAAAATATCAGATAGTAGAAAGTTAAATGGTAGTAGGAAAAAAAAAAGACAAGATATTTGGCATCCTACATGTACGGTCAAAATGTATCGGACACGTTATGAGAGCCTCTCCAACAAATAATATGACGTAGTTATGTAATAAAAAAATAATTCCAATGTTATATATACATGTTGGCTTGTACCCAGCCCAATGTGGTTGTGTGCTATGATACCGCTAAGGCGTTGATGTCTTTAAAATACAAAAGATACAAGGCATATTTTGCAACATTTTCTTAAAATATCTCATAATTTAAATAATCAATCAAACACCCCTTTATAATCATTTAATTTCTTTAGGAGCTATATATTGTCAATTACATATGTAAACTAGATTTATGTGACAGCAAATTAAAGCCTATAACATCTTAACTCACTTGAAATATCTATTTAGACACTTAAGTGTGTCTAAAATTATAAATAATATAGCAATTAATTCAACTATGAAGAAATAACTCAGGATGATTCTTGATTATAGCAAACACTTTTGGATGGTTTTCATATAATTGGTAGCTATGTATGAAGAGATCCTTTTATTCTTTCTACATTTTGCTTGATGATAATTAATAATTAATAACTGATTTCTGTAGTGAAAATCACAAAACACGCTAAAAATCTAAAATCCAAACATAATCCGATAAGTTGTTGTTTTCCTTATTTTTTGATCCGTTTTCCCCTATACATGCAACTTCATTTCTTGAATTCACTTTTCACAAATAGATTTTGATTACGTTGTAACATATTCATTTTAAGTATTTGTTGTTGTTTATTAGATTTCTAGTCATATATGAATGCGCACCTATAAAACAAAGCGAGGGTCACATGATTTGCTATTTTAGTTACGCAATGATAATAGTCGTCTGGTTGCGTGTTCCCAAACAAGTAATTTAATAAAGCGATATTGTGAACTTGTGAAGCATGAAGAGTTTATTTCTGATGATTGTGAAGCACGAATTTTGTTTTTTAGCATAATAATTTGGAACGGATCATGTATCGCATGCGCTACGTACATCCAAGGAAATTTAGCAATATGATAACAATCATGACCACTTTTGCTGATGTAGTTACTCAATTCCTCATCTTCACGAGGAGACCAGAAACCCTTTTTCACTGTCTTCTGGGTGCAATAAGTATGGTGATGCGCCATTGTAATCAAATTAATTTGTTATATATTTTTTCGGAGAATTCTATTGATTTTCAACTCATCGTTTTGCATAGAATCTAATAAGAATACAGTGAAAGATATGAGAAACAAATAGAAAAGTAGAGTAATATAAAAGTAGAGCAAATTATAACTGCTATTGAAATTTTAGGTGAAAAGCTGCAATGGCCTATTAATGACAACAAAGGCGATATTATCTAGTAAAAAAATTGTAATTTACCAGACGAATATTCGCCCACCAGTCAATTATGTATAAACTTTAGAGGTCTTACTATTATGTTTCTGACATCAATACTTTTGTCAAGGTAGAAATGAGTTTTTTAGTTGCACCTAGAAGTTGTAAATTTGTTTTTTACTCTTAAAATATCAGATAGTAGAAAGTTAAATGGTAGTAGGAAAAAAAAAAGACAAGATATTTGGCATCCTACATGTACGGTCAAAATGTATCGGACACGTTATGAGAGCCTCTCCAACAAATAATATGACGTAGTTATGTAATAAAAAAATAATTCCAATGTTATATATACATGTTGGCTTGTACCCAGCCCAATGTGGTTGTGTGCTATGATACCGCTAAGGCGTTGATGTCTTTAAAATACAAAAGATACAAGGCATATTTTGCAACATTTTCTTAAAATATCTCATAATTTAAATAATCAATCAAACACCCCTTTATAATCATTTAATTTCTTTAGGAGCTATATATTGTCAATTACATATGTAAACTAGATTTATGTGACAGCAAATTAAAGCCTATAACATCTTAACTCACTTGAAATATCTATTTAGACACTTAAGTGTGTCTAAAATTATAAATAATATAGCAATTAATTCAACTATGAAGAAATAACTCAGGATGATTCTTGATTATAGCAAACACTTTTGGATGGTTTTCATATAATTGGTAGCTATGTATGAAGAGATCCTTTTATTCTTTCTACATTTTGCTTGATGATAATTAATAATTAATAACTGATTTCTGTAGTGAAAATCACAAAACACGCTAAAAATCTAAAATCCAAACATAATCCGATAAGTTGTTGTTTTCCTTATTTTTTGATCCGTTTTCCCCTATACATGCAACTTCATTTCTTGAATTCACTTTTCACAAATAGATTTTGATTACGTTGTAACATATTCATTTTAAGTATTTGTTGTTGTTTATTAGATTTCTAGTCATATATGAATGCGCACCTATAAAACAAAGCGAGGGTCACATGATTTGCTATTTTAGTTACGCAATGATAATAGTCGTCTGGTTGCGTGTTCCCAAACAAGTAATTTAATAAAGCGATATTGTGAACTTGTGAAGCATGAAGAGTTTATTTCTGATGATTGTGAAGCACGAATTTTGTTTTTTAGCATAATAATTTGGAACGGATCATGTATCGCATGCGCTACGTACATCCAAGGAAATTTAGCAATATGATAACAATCATGACCACTTTTGCTGATGTAGTTACTCAATTCCTCATCTTCACGAGGAGACCAGAAACCCTTTTTCACTGTCTTCTGGGTGCAATAAGTATGGTGATGCGCCATTGTAATCAAATTAATTTGTTATATATTTTTTCGGAGAACTCTATTGATTTTCAACTCATCGTTTTGCATAGAATCTAATAAGAATACAGTGAAAGATATGAGAAACAAATAGAAAAGTAGAGTAATATAAAAGTAGAGCAAATTATAACTGCTATTGAAATTTTAGGTGAAAAGCTGCAATGGCCCATTAATGACAACAAAGGCGATATTATCTAGTAAAAAAATTGTAATTTACCAGACGAATATTCGCCCACCAGTCAATTATGTATAAACTTTAGAGGTCTTACTATTATGTTTCTGACATCAATACTTTTGTCAAGGTAGAAATGAGTTTTTTAGTTGCACCTAGAAGTTGTAAATTAGTTTTTTACTCTTGAAATATCAGATAGTAGAAAGTTAAATGGTAGTAGGAAAAAAAAAAGACAAGATATTTGGCATCCTACATGTACGGTCAAAATGTATCGGACACGTTATGAGAGCCTCTCCAACAAATAATATGACGTAGTTATGTAATAAAAAAATAATTCCAATGTTATATATACATGTTGGCTTGTACCCAGCCCAATGTGGTTGTGTGCTATGATACCGCTAAGGCGTTGATGTCTTTAAAATACAAAAGATACAAGGCATATTTTGCAACATTTTCTTAAAATATCTCATAATTTAAATAATCAATCAAACACCCCTTTATAATCATTTATTTCTTTAGGAGCTATATATTGTCAATTACATATGTAAACTAGATTTATGTGACAGCAAATTAAAGCCTATAACATCTTAACTCACTTGAAATATCTATTTAGACACTTAAGTGTGTCTAAAATTATAAATAATATAGCAATTAATTCAACTATGAAGAAATAACTCAGGATGATTCTTGATTATAGCAAACACTTTTGGATGGTTTTCACATAATTGGTAGCTATGTATGAAGAGATCCTTTTATTCTTTCTACATTTTGCTTGATGATAATTAATAATTAATAACTGATTTCTGTAGTGAAAATCACAAAACACGCTAAAAATCTAAAATCCAAACATAATCCGATAAGTTGTTGTTTTCCTTATTTTTTGATCCGTTTTCCCCTATACATGCAACTTCATTTCTTGAATTCACTTTTCACAAATAGATTTTGATTACGTTGTAACATATTCATTTTAAGTATTTGTTGTTGTTTATTAGATTTCTAGTCATATATGAATGCGCACCTATAAAACAAAGCGAGGGTCACATGATTTGCTATTTTAGTTACGCAATGATAATAGTCGTCTGGTTGCGTGTTCCCAAACAAGTAATTTAATAAAGCGATATTGTGAACTTGTGAAGCATGAAGAGTTTATTTCTGATGATTGTGAAGCACGAATTTTGTTTTTTAGCATAATAATTTGGAACGGATCATGTATCGCATGCGCTACGTACATCCAAGGAAATTTAGCAATATGATAACAATCATGACCACTTTTGCTGATGTAGTTACTCAATTCCTCATCTTCACGAGGAGACCAGAAACCCTTTTTCACTGTCTTCTGGGTGCAATAAGTATGGTGATGCGCCATTGTAATCAAATTAATTTGTTATATATTTTTTCGGAGAACTCTATTGATTTTCAACTCATCGTTTTGCATAGAATCTAATAAGAATACAGTGAAAGATATGAGAAACAAATAGAAAAGTAGAGTAATATAAAAGTAGAGCAAATTATAACTGCTATTGAAATTTTAGGTGAAAAGCTGCAATGGCCCATTAATGACAACAAAGGCGATATTATCTAGTAAAAAAATTGTAATTTACCAGACGAATATTCGCCCACCAGTCAATTATGTATAAACTTTAGAGGTCTTACTATTATGTTTCTGACATCAATACTTTTGTCAAGGTAGAAATGAGTTTTTTAGTTGCACCTAGAAGTTGTAAATTAGTTTTTTACTCTTGAAATATCAGATAGTAGAAAGTTAAATGGTAGTAGGAAAAAAAAAAGACAAGATATTTGGCATCCTACATGTACGGTCAAAATGTATCGGACACGTTATGAGAGCCTCTCCAACAAATAATATGACGTAGTTATGTAATAAAAAAATAATTCCAATGTTATATATACATGTTGGCTTGTACCCAGCCCAATGTGGTTGTGTGCTATGATACCGCTAAGGCGTTGATGTCTTTAAAATACAAAAGATACAAGGCATATTTTGCAACATTTTCTTAAAATATCTCATAATTTAAATAATCAATCAAACACCCCTTTATAATCATTTAATTTCTTTAGGAGCTATATATTGTCAATTACATATGTAAACTAGATTTATGTGACAGCAAATTAAAGCCTATAACATCTTAACTCACTTGAAATATCTATTTAGACACTTAAGTGTGTCTAAAATTATAAATAATATAGCAATTAATTCAACTATGAAGAAATAACTCAGGATGATTCTTGATTATAGCAAACACTTTTGGATGGTTTTCATATAATTGGTAGCTATGTATGAAGAGATCCTTTTATTCTTTCTACATTTTGCTTGATGATAATTAATAATTAATAACTGATTTCTGTAGTGAAAATCACAAAACACGCTAAAAATCTAAAATCCAAACATAATCCGATAAGTTGTTGTTTTCCTTATTTTTTGATCCGTTTTCCCCTATACATGCAACTTCATTTCTTGAATTCACTTTTCACAAATAGATTTTGATTACGTTGTAACATATTCATTTTAAGTATTTGTTGTTGTTTATTAGATTTCTAGTCATATATGAATGCGCACCTATAAAACAAAGCGAGGGTCACATGATTTGCTATTTTAGTTACGCAATGATAATAGTCGTCTGGTTGCGTGTTCCCAAACAAGTAATTTAATAAAGCGATATTGTGAACTTGTGAAGCATGAAGAGTTTATTTCTGATGATTGTGAAGCACGAATTTTGTTTTTTAGCATAATAATTTGTAACGGATCATGTATCGCATGCGCTACGTACATCCAAGGAAATTTAGCAATATGATAACAATCATGACCACTTTTGCTGATGTAGTTACTCAATTCCTCATCTTCACGAGGAGACCAGAAACCCTTTTTCACTGTCTTCTGGGTGCAATAAGTATGGTGATGCGCCATTGTAATCAAATTAATTTGTTATATATTTTTTCGGAGAACTCTATTGATTTTCAACTCATCGTTTTGCATAGAATCTAATAAGAATACAGTGAAAGATATGAGAAACAAATAGAAAAGTAGAGTAATATAAAAGTAGAGCAAATTATAACTGCTATTGAAATTTTAGGTGAAAAGCTGCAATGGCCCATTAATGACAACAAAGGCGATATTATCTAGTAAAAAAATTGTAATTTACCAGACGAATATTCGCCCACCAGTCAATTATGTATAAACTTTAGAGGTCTTACTATTATGTTTCTGACATCAATACTTTTGTCAAGGTAGAAATGAGTTTTTTAGTTGCACCTAGAAGATGTAAATTAGTTTTTTACTCTTGAAATATCAGATAGTAGAAAGTTAAATGGTAGTAGGAAAAAAAAAAGACAAGATATTTGGCATCCTACATGTACGGTCAAAATGTATCGGACACGTTATGAGAGCCTCTCCAACAAATAATATGACGTAGTTATGTAATAAAAAAATAATTCCAATGTTATATATACATGTTGGCTTGTACCCAGCCCAATGTGGTTGTGTGCTATGATACCGCTAAGGCGTTGATGTCTTTAAAATACAAAAGATACAAGGCATATTTTGCAACATTTTCTTAAAATATCTCATAATTTAAATAATCAATCAAACACCCCTTTATAATCATTTAATTTCTTTAGGAGCTATATATTGTCAATTACATATGTAAACTAGATTTATGTGACAGCAAATTAAAGCCTATAACATCTTAACTCACTTGAAATATCTATTTAGACACTTAAGTGTGTCTAAAATTATAAATAATATAGCAATTAATTCAACTATGAAGAAATAACTCAGGATGATTCTTGATTATAGCAAACACTTTTGGATGGTTTTCATATAATTGGTAGCTATGTATGAAGAGATCCTTTTATTCTTTCTACATTTTGCTTGATGATAATTAATAATTAATAACTGATTTCTGTAGTGAAAATCACAAAACACGCTAAAAATCTAAAATCCAAACATAATCCGATAAGTTGTTGTTTTCCTTATTTTTTGATCCGTTTCCCCTATACATGCAACTTCATTTCTTGAATTCACTTTTAACAAATAGATTTTGATTACGTTGTAACATATTCATTTTAAGTATTTGTTGTTGTTTATTAGATTTCTAGTCATATATGAATGCGCACCTATAAAACAAAGCGAGGGTCACATGATTTGCTATTTTAGTTACGCAATGATAATAGTCGTCTGGTTGCGTGTTCCCAAACAAGTAATTTAATAAAGCGATATTGTGAACTTGTGAAGCATGAAGAGTTTATTTCTGATGATTGTGAAGCACGAATTTTGTTTTTTAGCATAATAATTTGGAACGGATCATGTATCGCATGCGCTACGTACATCCAAGGAAATTTAGCAATATGATAACAATCATGACCACTTTTGCTGATGTAGTTACTCAATTCCTCATCTTCACGAGGAGACCAGAAACCCTTTTTCACTGTCTTCTGGGTGCAATAAGTATGGTGATGCGCCATTGTAATCAAATTAATTTGTTATATATTTTTTCGGAGAACTCTATTGATTTTCAACTCATCGTTTTGCATAGAATCTAATAAGAATACAGTGAAAGATATGAGAAACAAATAGAAAAGTAGAGTAATATAAAAGTAGAGCAAATTATAACTGCTATTGAAATTTTAGGTGAAAAGCTGCAATGGCCCATTAATGACAACAAAGGCGATATTATCTAGTAAAAAAATTGTAATTTACCAGACGAATATTCGCCCACCAGTCAATTATGTATAAACTTTAGAGGTCTTACTATTATGTTTCTGACATCAATACTTTTGTCAAGGTAGAAATGAGTTTTTTAGTTGCACCTAGAAGTTGTAAATTAGTTTTTTACTCTTGAAATATCAGATAGTAGACAGTTAAATGGTAGTAGGAAAAAAAAAAGACAAGATATTTGGCATCCTACATGTACGGTCAAAATGTATCGGACACGTTATGAGAGCCTCTCCAACAAATAATATGACGTAGTTATGTAATAAAAAAATAATTCCAATGTTATATATACATGTTGGCTTGTACCCAGCCCAATGTGGTTGTGTGCTAGGATACCGCTAAGGCGTTGATGTCTTTAAAATACAAAAGATACAAGGCATATTTTGCAACATTTTCTTAAAATATCTCATAATTTAAATAATCAATCAAACACCCCTTTATAATCATTTAATTTCTTTAGGAGCTATATATTGTCAATTACATATGTAAACTAGATTTATGTGACAGCAAATTAAAGCCTATAACATCTTAACTCACTTGAAATATCTATTTAGACACTTAAGTGTGTCTAAAATTATAAATAATATAGCAATTAATTCAACTATGAAGAAATAACTCAGGATGATTCTTGATTATAGCAAACACTTTTGGATGGTTTTCATATAATTGGTAGCTATGTATGAAGAGATCCTTTTATTCTTTCTACATTTTGCTTGATGATAATTAATAATTAATAACTGATTTCTGTAGTGAAAATCACAAAACACGCTAAAAATCTAAAATCCAAACATAATCCGATAAGTTGTTGTTTTCCTTATTTTTTGATCCGTTTTCCCCTATACATGCAACTTCATTTCTTGAATTCACTTTTCACAAATAGATTTTGATTACGTTGTAACATATTCATTTTAAGTATTTGTTGTTGTTTATTAGATTTCTAGTCATATATGAATGCGCACCTATAAAACAAAGCGAGGGTCACATGATTTGCTATTTTAGTTACGCAATGATAATAGTCGTCTGGTTGCGTGTTCCCAAACAAGTAATTTAATAAAGCGATATTGTGAACTTGTGAAGCATGAAGAGTTTATTTCTGATGATTGTGAAGCACGAATTTTGTTTTTTAGCATAATAATTTGGAACGGATCATGTATCGCATGCGCTACGTACATCCAAGGAAATTTAGCAATATGATAACAATCATGACCACTTTTGCTGATGTAGTTACTCAATTCCTCATCTTCACGAGGAGACCAGAAACCCTTTTTCACTGTCTTCTGGGTGCAATAAGTATGGTGATGCGCCATTGTAATCAAATTAATTTGTTATATATTTTTTTGGAGAACTCTATTGATTTTCAACTCATCGTTTTGCATAGAATCTAATAAGAATACAGTGAAAGATATGAGAAACAAATAGAAAAATAGAGTAATATAAAAGTAGAGCAAATTATAACTGCTATTGAAATTTTAGGTGAAAAGCTGCAATGGCCCATTAATGACAACAAAGGCGATATTATCTAGTAAAAAAATTGTAATTTACCAGACGAATATTCGCCCACCAGTCAATTATGTATAAACTTTAGAGGTCTTACTATTATGTTTCTGACATCAATACTTTTGTCAAGGTAGAAATGAGTTTTTTAGTTGCACCTAGAAGTTGTAAATTAGTTTTTTACTCTTGAAATATCAGATAGTAGAAAGTTAAATGGTAGTAGGAAAAAAAAAAGACAAGATTTTTGGCATCCTACATGTACGGTCAAAATGTATCGGACACGTTATGAGAGCCTCTCCAACAAATAATATGACGTAGTTATGTAATAAAAAAATAATTCCAATGTTATATATACATGTTGGCTTGTACCCAGCCCAATGTGGTTGTGTGCTAGGATACCGCTAAGGCGTTGATGTCTTTAAAATACAAAAGATACAAGGCATATTTTGCAACATTTTCTTAAAATATCTCATAATTTAAATAATCAATCAAACACCCCTTTATAATCATTTAATTTCTTTAGGAGCTATATATTGTCAATTACATATGTAAACTAGATTTATGTGACAGCAAATTAAAGCCTATAACATCTTAACTCACTTGAAATTTCTATTTAGACACTTAAGTGTGTCTAAAATTATAAATAATATAGCAAGTAATTCAACTATGAAGAAATAACTCAGGATGATTCTAGATTATAGCAAACACTTTTGGATGGTTTTCATATAATTGGTAGCTATGTATGAAGAGATCCTTTTATTCTTTCTACATTTTGCTTGATGATAATTAATAATTAATAACTGATTTATGTAGTGAAAATCACAAAACACGCTAAAAATCTAAAATCCAAACATAATCCGATAAGTTGTTGTTTTCCTTATTTTTTGATCCGTTTTCCCCTATACATGCAACTTCATTTCTTGAATTCACTTTTCACAAATAGATTTTGATTACGTTGTAACATATTCATTTTAAGTATTTGTTGTTGCTTATTAGATTTCTAGTCATATATGAATGCGCACCTATAAAACAAAGCGAGGGTCACATGATTTGCTATTTTAGTTACGCAATGATAATAGTCGTCTGGTTGCGTGTTCCCAAACAAGTAATTTAATAAAGCGATATTGTGAACTTGTGAAGCATGAAGAGTTTATTTCTGATGATTGTGAAGCACGAATTTTGTTTTTTAGCATAATAATTTGGAACGGATCATGTATCGCATGCGCTACGTACATCCAAGGAAATTTAGCAATATGATAACAATCATGACCACTTTTGCTGATGTAGTTACTCAATTCCTCATCTTCACGAGGAGACCAGAAACCCTTTTTCACTGTCTTCTGGGTGCAATAAGTATGGTGATGCTCCATTGTAATCAAATTAATTTGTTATATATTTTTTCGGAGAACTCTATTGATTTTCAACTCATCGTTTTGCATAGAATCTAATAAGAATACAGTGAAAGATATGAGAAACAAATAGAAAAATAGAGTAATATAAAAGTAGAGCAAATTATAACTGCTATTGAAATTTTAGGTGAAAAGCTGCAATGGCCCATTAATGACAACAAAGGCGATATTATCTAGTAAAAAAATTGTAATTTACCAGACGAATATTCGCCCACCAGTCAATTATGTATAAACTTTAGAGGTCTTACTATTATGTTTCTGACATCAATACTTTTGTCAAGGTAGAAATGAGTTTTTTAGTTGCACCTAGAAGTTGTAAATTAGTTTTTTACTCTTGAAATATCAGATAGTAGAAAGTTAAATGGTAGTAGGAAAAAAAAAAGACAAGATATTTGGCATCCTACATGTACGGTCAAAATGTATCGGACACGTTATGAGAGCCTCTCCAACAAATAATATGACGTAGTTATGTAATAAAAAAATAATTCCAATGTTATATATACATGTTGGCTTGTACCCAGCCCAATGTGGTTGTGTGCTAGGATACCGCTAAGGCGTTGATGTCTTTAAAATACAAAAGATACAAGGCATATTTTGCAACATTTTCTTAAAATATCTCATAATTTAAATAATCAATCAAACACCCCTTTATAATCATTTAATTTCTTTAGGAGCTATATATTGTCAATTACATATGTAAACTAGATTTATGTGACAGCAAATTAAAGCCTATAACATCTTAACTCACTTGAAATATCTATTTAGACACTTAAGTGTGTCTAAAATTATAAATAATATAGCAATTAATTCAACTATGAAGAAATAACTCAGGATGATTCTTGATTATAGCAAACACTTTTGGATGGTTTTCATATAATTGGTAGCTATGTATGAAGAGATCCTTTTATTCTTTCTACATTTTGCTTGATGATAATTAATAATTAATAACTGATTTCTGTAGTGAAAATCACAAAACACGCTAAAAATCTAAAATCCAAACATAATCCGATAAGTTGTTGTTTTCCTTATTTTTTGATCCGTTTTCCCCTATACATGCAACTTCATTTCTTGAATTCACTTTTCACAAATAGATTTTGATTACGTTGTAACATATTCATTTTAAGTATTTGTTGTTGTTTATTAGATTTCTAGTCATATATGAATGCGCACCTATAAAACAAAGCGAGGGTCACATGATTTGCTATTTTAGTTACGCAATGATAATAGTCGTCTGGTTGCGTGTTCCCAAACAAGTAATTTAATAAAGCGATATTGTGAACTTGTGAAGCATGAAGAGTTTATTTCTGATGATTGTGAAGCACGAATTTTGTTTTTTAGCATAATAATTTGGAACGGATCATGTATCGCATGCGCTACGTACATCCAAGGAAATTTAGCAATATGATAACAATCATGACCACTTTTGCTGATGTAGTTACTCAATTCCTCATCTTCACGAGGAGACCAGAAACCCTCTTTCACTGTCTTCTGGGTGCAATAAGTATGGTGATGCGCCATTGTAATCAAATTAATTTGTTATATATTTTTTCGGAGAACTCTATTGATTTTCAACTCATCGTTTTGCATAGAATCTAATAAGAATACAGTGAAAGATATGAGAAACAAATAGAAAAATAGAGTAATATAAAAGTAGAGCAAATTATAACTGCTATTGAAATTTTAGGTGAAAAGCTGCAATGGCCCATTAATGACAACAAAGGCGATATTATCTAGTAAAAAAATTGTAATTTACCAGACGAATATTCGCCCACCAGTCAATTATGTATAAACTTTAGAGGTCTTACTATTATGTTTCTGACATCAATACTTTTGTCAAGGTAGAAATGAGTTTTTTAGTTGCACCTAGAAGTTGTAAATTAGTTTTTTACTCTTGAAATATCAGATAGTAGAAAGTTAAATGGTAGTAGGAAAAAAAAAAGACAAGATATTTGGCATCCTACATGTACGGTCAAAATGTATCGGACACGTTATGAGAGCCTCTCCAACAAATAATATGACGTAGTTATGTAATAAAAAAATAATTCCAATGTTATATATACATGTTGGCTTGTACCCAGCCCAATGTGGTTGTGTGCTATGATACCGCTAAGGCGTTGATGTCTTTAAAATACAAAAGATACAAGGCATATTTTGCAACATTTTCTTAAAATATCTCATAATTTAAATAATCAATCAAACACCCCTTTATAATCATTTAATTTCTTTAGGAGCTATATATTGTCAATTACATATGTAAACTAGATTTATGTGACAGCAAATTAAAGCCTATAACATCTTAACTCACTTGAAATATCTATTTAGACACTTAAGTGTGTCTAAAATTATAAATAATATAGCAATTAATTCAACTATGAAGAAATAACTCAGGATGATTCTTGATTATAGCAAACACTTTTGGATGGTTTTCATATAATTGGTAGCTATGTATGAAGAGATCCTTTTATTCTTTCTACATTTTGCTTGATGATAATTAATAATTAATAACTGATTTCTGTAGTGAAAATCACAAAACACGCTAAAAATCTAAAATCCAAACATAATCCGATAAGTTGTTGTTTTCCTTATTTTTTGATCCGTTTTCCCCTATACATGCAACTTCATTTCTTGAATTCACTTTTCACAAATAGATTTTGATTACGTTGTAACATATTCATTTTAAGTATTTGTTGTTGTTTATTAGATTTCTAGTCATATATGAATGCGCACCTATAAAACAAAGCGAGGGTCACATGATTTGCTATTTTAGTTACGCAATGATAGTAGTCGTCTGGTTGCGTGTTCCCAAACAAGTAATTTAATAAAGCGATATTGTGAACTTGTGAAGCATGAAGAGTTTATTTCTGATGATTGTGAAGCACGAATTTTGTTTTTTAGCATAATAATTTGGAACGGATCATGTATCGCATGCGCTACGTACATCCAAGGAAATTTAGCAATATGATAACAATCATGACCACTTTTGCTGATGTAGTTACTCAATTCCTCATCTTCACGAGGAGACCAGAAACCCTCTTTCACTGTCTTCTGGGTGCAATAAGTATGGTGATGCGCCATTGTAATCAAATTAATTTGTTATATATTTTTTCGGAGAACTCTATTGATTTTCAACTCATCGTTTTGCATAGAATCTAATAAGAATACAGTGAAAGATATGAGAAACAAATAGAAAAATAGAGTAATATAAAAATAGAGCAAATTATAACTGCTATTGAAATTTTAGGTGAAAAGCTGCAATGGCCCATTAATGACAACAAAGGCGATATTATCTAGTAAAAAAATTGTAATTTACCAGACGAATATTCGCCCACCAGTCAATTATGTATAAACTTTAGAGGTCTTACTATTATGTTTCTGACATCAATACTTTTGTCAAGGTAGAAATGAGTTTTTTAGTTGCACCTAGAAGTTGTAAATTAGTTTTTTACTCTTGAAATATCAGATAGTAGAAAGTTAAATGGTAGTAGGAAAAAAAAAAGACAAGATATTTGGCATCCTACATGTACGGTCAAAATGTATCGGACACGTTATGAGAGCCTCTCCAACAAATAATATGACGTAGTTATGTAATAAAAAAATAATTCCAATGTTATATATACATGTTGGCTTGTACCCAGCCCAATGTGGTTGTGTGCTAGGATACCGCTAAGGCGTTGATGTCTTTAAAATACAAAAGATACAAGGCATATTTTGCAACATTTTCTTAAAGTATCTCATAATTTAAATAATCAATCAAACACCCCTTTATAATCATTTAATTTCTTTAGGAGCTATATATTGTCAATTACATATGTAAACTAGATTTATGTGACAGCAAATTAAAGCCTATAACATCTTAACTCACTTGAAATATCTATTTAGACACTTAAGTGTGTCTAAAATTATAAATAATATAGCAAGTAATTCAACTATGAAGAAATAACTCAGGATGATTCTTGATTATAGCAAACACTTTTGGATGGTTTTCATATAATTGGTAGCTATGTATGAAGAGATCCTTTTAATCTTTCTACATTTTGCTTGTTGATAATTAATAATTAATAACTGATTTCTGTAGTGAAAATCACAAAACACGCTAAAATTCTAAAATCCAAACATAATCCGATAAGTTGTTGTTTTCCTTATTTTTTGATCCGTTTTCCCCTATACATGCAACTTCATTTCTTGAATTCACTTTTCACAAATAGATTTTGATTACGTTGTAACATATTCATTTTAAGTATTTGTTGTTGTTTATTAGATTTCTAGTCATATATGAATGCGCACCTATAAAACAAAGCGAGGGTCACATGATTTGCTATTTTAGTTACGCAATGATAATAGTCGTCTGGTTGCGTGTTCCCAAACAAGTAATTTAATAAAGCGATATTGTGAACTTGTGAAGCATGAAGAGTTTATTTCTGATGATTGTGAAGCACGAATTTTGTTTTTTAGCATAATAATTTGGAACGGATCATGTATCGCATGCGCTACGTACATCCAAGGAAATTTAGCAATATGATAACAATCATGACCACTTTTGCTGATGTAGTTACTCAATTCCTCATCTTCACGAGGAGACCAGAAACCCTCTTTCACTGTCTTCTGGGTGCAATAAGTATGGTGATGCGCCATTGTAATCAAATTAATTTGTTATATATTTTTTCGGAGAACTCTATTGATTTTCAACTCATCGTTTTGCATAGAATCTAATAAGAATACAGTGAAAGATATGAGAAACAAATAGAAAAATAGAGTAATATAAAAGTAGAGCAAATTATAACTGCTATTGAAATTTTAGGTGAAAAGCTGCAATGGCCCATTAATGACAACAAAGGCGATATTATCTAGTAAAAAAATTGTAATTTACCAGACGAATATTCGCCCACCAGTCAATTATGTATAAACTTTAGAGGTCTTACTATTATGTTTCTGACATCAATACTTTTGTCAAGGTAGAAATGAGTTTTTTAGTTGCACCTAGAAGTTGTAAATTAGTTTTTTACTCTTGAAATATCAGATAGTAGAAAGTTAAATGGTAGTAGGAAAAAAAAAAGACAAGATATTTGGCATCCTACATGTACGGTCAAAATGTATCGGACACGTTATGAGAGCCTCTCCAACAAATAATATGACGTAGTTATGTAATAAAAAAATAATTCCAATGTTATATATACATGTTGGCTTGTACCCAGCCCAATGTGGTTGTGTGCTAGGATACCGCTAAGGCGTTGATGTCTTTAAAATACAAAAGATACAAGGCATATTTTGCAACATTTTCTTAAAGTATCTCATAATTTAAATAATCAATCAAACACCCCTTTATAATCATTTAATTTCTTTAGGAGCTATATATTGTCAATTACATATGTAAACTAGATTTATGTGACAGCAAATTAAAGCCTATAACATCTTAACTCACTTGAAATATCTATTTAGACACTTAAGTGTGTCTAAAATTATAAATAATATAGCAAGTAATTCAACTATGAAGAAATAACTCAGGATGATTCTTGATTATAGCAAACACTTTTGGATGGTTTTCATATAATTGGTAGCTATGTATGAAGAGATCCTTTTAATCTTTCTACATTTTGCTTGTTGATAATTAATAATTAATAACTGATTTCTGTAGTGAAAATCACAAAACACGCTAAAATTCTAAAATCCAAACATAATCCGATAAGTTGTTGTTTTCCTTATTTTTTGATCCGTTTTCCCCTATACATGCAACTTCATTTCTTGAATTCACTTTTCACAAATAGATTTTGATTACGTTGTAACATATTCATTTTAAGTATTTGTTGTTGTTTATTAGATTTCTAGTCATATATGAATGCGCACCTATAAAACAAAGCGAGGGTCACATGATTTGCTATTTTAGTTACGCAATGATAATAGTCGTCTGGTTGCGTGTTCCCAAACAAGTAATTTAATAAAGCGATATTGTGAACTTGTGAAGCATGAAGAGTTTATTTCTGATGATTGTGAAGCACGAATTTTGTTTTTTAGCATAATAATTTGGAACGGATCATGTATCGCATGCGCTACGTACATCCAAGGAAATTTAGCAATATGATAACAATCATGACCACTTTTGCTGATGTAGTTACTCAATTCCTCATCTTCACGAGGAGACCAGAAACCCTTTTTCACTGTCTTCTGGGTGCAATAAGTATGGTGATGCGCCATTGTAATCAAATTAATTTGTTATATATTTTTTCGGAGAACTCTATTGATTTTCAACTCATCGTTTTGCATAGAATCTAATAAGAATACAGTGAAAGATATGAGAAACAAATAGAAAAATAGAGTAATATAAAAGTAGAGCAAATTATAACTGCTATTGAAATTTTAGGTGAAAAGCTGCAATGGCCCATTAATGACAACAAAGGCGATATTATCTAGTAAAAAAATTGTAATTTACCAGACGAATATTCGCCCACCAGTCAATTATGTATAAACTTTAGAGGTCTTACTATTATGTTTCTGACATCAATACTTTTGTCAAGGTAGAAATGAGTTTTTTAGTTGCACCTAGAAGTTGTAAATTAGTTTTTTACTCTTGAAATATCAGATAGTAGAAAGTTAAATGGTAGTAGGAAAAAAAAAAGACAAGATATTTGGCATCCTACATGTACGGTCAAAATGTATCGGACACGTTATGAGAGCCTCTCCAACAAATAATATGACGTAGTTATGTAATAAAAAAATAATTCCAATGTTATATATACATGTTGGCTTGTACCCAGCCCAATGTGGTTGTGTGCTAGGATACCGCTAAGGCGTTGATGTCTTTAAAATACAAAAGATACAAGGCATATTTTGCAACATTTTCTTAAAGTATCTCATAATTTAAATAATCAATCAAACACCCCTTTATAATCATTTAATTTCTTTAGGAGCTATATATTGTCAATTACATATGTAAACTAGATTTATGTGACAGCAAATTAAAGCCTATAACATCTTAACTCACTTGAAATATCTATTTAGACACTTAAGTGTGTCTAAAATTATAAATAATATAGCAAGTAATTCAACTATGAAGAAATAACTCAGGATGATTCTTGATTATAGCAAACACTTTTGGATGGTTTTCATATAATTGGTAGCTATGTATGAAGAGATCCTTTTAATCTTTCTACATTTTGCTTGTTGATAATTAATAATTAATAACTGATTTCTGTAGTGAAAATCACAAAACACGCTAAAATTCTAAAATCCAAACATAATCCGATAAGTTGTTGTTTTCCTTATTTTTTGATCCGTTTTCCCCTATACATGCAACTTCATTTCTTGAATTGACTTTTCACAAATAGATTTTGATTACGTTGTAACATATTCATTTTAAGTATTTGTTGTTGTTTATTAGATTTCTAGTCATATATGAATGCGCACCTATAAAACAAAGCGAGGGTCACATGATTTGCTATTTTAGTTACGCAATGATAATAGTCGTCTGGTTGCGTGTTCCCAAACAAGTAATTTAATAAAGCGATATTGTGAACTTGTGAAGCATGAAGAGTTTATTTCTGATGATTGTGAAGCACGAATTTTGTTTTTTAGCATAATAATTTGGAACGGATCATGTATCGCATGCGCTACGTACATCCAAGGAAATTTAGCAATATGATAACAATCATGACCACTTTTGCTGATGTAGTTACTCAATTCCTCATCTTCACGAGGAGACCAGAAACCCTTTTTCACTGTCTTCTGGGTGCAATAAGTATGGTGATGCGCCATTGTAATCAAATTAATTTGTTATATATTTTTTCGGAGAACTCTATTGATTTTCAACTCATCGTTTTGCATAGAATCTAATAAGAATACAGTGAAAGATATGAGAAACAAATAGAAAAATAGAGTAATATAAAAGTAGAGCAAATTATAACTGCTATTGAAATTTTAGGTGAAAAGCTGCAATGGCCCATTAATGACAACAAAGGCGATATTATCTAGTAAAAAAATTGTAATTTACCAGACGAATATTCGCCCACCAGTCAATTATGTATAAACTTTAGAGGTCTTACTATTATGTTTCTGACATCAATACTTTTGTCAAGGTAGAAATGAGTTTTTTAGTTGCACCTAGAAGTTGTAAATTAGTTTTTTACTCTTGAAATATCAGATAGTAGAAAGTTAAATGGTAGTAGGAAAAAAAAAAGACAAGATATTTGGCATCCTACATGTACGGTCAAAATGTATCGGACACGTTATGAGAGCCTCTCCAACAAATAATATGACGTAGTTATGTAATAAAAAAATAATTCCAATGTTATATATACATGTTGGCTTGTACCCAGCCCAATGTGGTTGTGTGCTAGGATACCGCTAAGGCGTTGATGTCTTTAAAATACAAAAGATACAAGGCATATTTTGCAACATTTTCTTAAAGTATCTCATAATTTAAATAATCAATCAAACACCCCTTTATAATCATTTAATTTCTTTAGGAGCTATATATTGTCAATTACATATGTAAACTAGATTTATGTGACAGCAAATTAAAGCCTATAACATCTTAACTCACTTGAAATATCTATTTAGACACTTAAGTGTGTCTAAAATTATAAATAATATAGCAAGTAATTCAACTATGAAGAAATAACTCAGGATGATTCTTGATTATAGCAAACACTTTTGGATGGTTTTCATATAATTGGTAGCTATGTATGAAGAGATCCTTTTAATCTTTCTACATTTTGCTTGTTGATAATTAATAATTAATAACTGATTTCTGTAGTGAAAATCACAAAACACGCTAAAATTCTAAAATCCAAACATAATCCGATAAGTTGTTGTTTTCCTTATTTTTTGATCCGTTTTCCCCTATACATGCAACTTCATTTCTTGAATTGACTTTTCACAAATAGATTTTGATTACGTTGTAACATATTCATTTTAAGTATTTGTTGTTGTTTATTAGATTTCTAGTCATATATGAATGCGCACCTATAAAACAAAGCGAGGGTCACATGATTTGCTATTTTAGTTACGCAATGATAATAGTCGTCTGGTTGCGTGTTCCCAAACAAGTAATTTAATAAAGCGATATTGTGAACTTGTGAAGCATGAAGAGTTTATTTCTGATGATTGTGAAGCACGAATTTTGTTTTTTAGCATAATAATTTGGAACGGATCATGTATCGCATGCGCTACGTACATCCAAGGAAATTTAGCAATATGATAACAATCATGACCACTTTTGCTGATGTAGTTACTCAATTCCTCATCTTCACGAGGAGACCAGAAACCCTTTTTCACTGTCTTCTGGGTGCAATAAGTATGGTGATGCGCCATTGTAATCAAATTAATTTGTTATATATTTTTTCGGAGAACTCTATTGATTTTCAACTCATCGTTTTGCATAGAATCTAATAAGAATACAGTGAAAGATATGAGAAACAAATAGAAAAATAGAGTAATATAAAAGTAGAGCAAATTATAACTGCTATTGAAATTTTAGGTGAAAAGCTGCAATGGCCCATTAATGACAACAAAGGCGATATTATCTAGTAAAAAAATTGTAATTTACCAGACGAATATTCGCCCACCAGTCAATTATGTATAAACTTTAGAGGTCTTACTATTATGTTTCTGACATCAATACTTTTGTCAAGGTAGAAATGAGTTTTTTAGTTGCACCTAGAAGTTGTAAATTAGTTTTTTACTCTTGAAATATCAGATAGTAGAAAGTTAAATGGTAGTAGGAAAAAAAAAAAGACAAGATATTTGGCATCCTACATGTACGGTCAAAATGTATCGGACACGTTATGAGAGCCTCTCCAACAAATAATATGACGTAGTTATGTAATAAAAAAATAACTCCAATGTTATATATACATGTTGGCTTGTACCCAGCCCAATGTGGTTGTGTGCTAGGATACCGCTAAGGCGTTGATGTCTTTAAAATACAAAAGATACAAGGCATATTTTGCAACATTTTCTTAAAGTATCTCATAATTTAAATAATCAATCAAACACCCCTTTATAATCATTTAATTTGTTTAGGAGCTATATATTGTCAATTACATATGTAAACTAGATTTATGTGACAGCAAATTAAAGCCTATAACATCTTAACTCACTTGAAATATCTATTTAGACACTTAAGTGTGTCTAAAATTATAAATAATATAGCAAGTAATTCAACTATGAAGAAATAACTCAGGATGATTCTTGATTATAGCAAACACTTTTGGATGGTTTTCATATAATTGGTAGCTATGTATGAAGAGATCCTTTTAATCTTTCTACATTTTGCTTGTTGATAATTAATAATTAATAACTGATTTCTGTAGTGAAAATCACAAAACACGCTAAAATTCTAAAATCCAAACATAATCCGATAAGTTGTTGTTTTCCTTATTTTTTGATCCGTTTTCCCCTATACATGCAACTTCATTTCTTGAATTCACTTTTCACAAATAGATTTTGATTACGTTATAACATATTCATTTTAAGTATTTGTTGTTGTTTATTAGATTTCTAGTCATATATGAATGCGCACCTATAAAACAAAGCGAGGGTCACATGATTTGCTATTTTAGTTACGCAATGATAATAGTCGTCTGGTTGCGTGTTCCCAAACAAGTAATTTAATAAAGCGATATTGTGAACTTGTGAAGCATGAAGAGTTTATTTCTGATGATTGTGAAGCACGAATTTTGTTTTTAAGCATAATAATTTGGAACGGATCATGTATCGCATGCGCTACGTACATCCAAGGAAATTTAGCAATATGATAACAATCATGACCACTTTTGCTGATGTAGTTACTCAATTCCTCATCTTCACGAGGAGACCAGAAACCCTTTTTCACTGTCTTCTGGGTGCAATAAGTATGGTGATGCGCCATTGTAATCAAATTAATTTGTTATATATTTTTTCGGAGAACTCTATTGATTTTCAACTCATCGTTTTGCATAGAATCTAATAAGAATACAGTGAAAGATATGAGAAACAAATAGAAAAATAGAGTAATATAAAAGTAGAGCAAATTATAACTGCTATTGAAATTTTAGGTGAAAAGCTGCAATGGCCCATTAATGACAACAAAGGCGATATTATCTAGTAAAAAAATTGTAATTTACCAGACGAATATTCGCCCACCAGTCAATTATGTATAAACTTTAGAGGTCTTACTATTATGTTTCTGACATCAATACTTTTGTCAAGGTAGAAATGAGTTTTTTAGTTGCACCTAGAAGTTGTAAATTAGTTTTTTACTCTTGAAATATCAGATAGTAGAAAGTTAAATGGTAGTAGGAAAAAAAAAAGACAAGATATTTGGCATCCTACATGTACGGTCAAAATGTATCGGACACGTTATGAGAGCCTCTCCAACAAATAATATGACGTAGTTATGTAATAAAAAAATAATTCCAATGTTATATATACATGTTGGCTTGTACCCAGCCCAATGTGGTTGTGTGCTAGGATACCGCTACGGCGTTGATGTCTTTAAAATACAAAAGATACAAGGCATATTTTGCAACATTTTCTTAAAATATCTCATAATTTAAATAATCAATCAAACACCCCTTTATAATCATTTAATTTCTTTAGGAGCTATATATTGTCAATTACATATGTAAACTAGATTTATGTGACAGCAAATTAAAACCTATAACATCTTAACTCACTTGAAATATCTATTTAGACACTTAAGTGTGTCTAAAATTATAAATAATATAGCAAGTAATTCAACTATGAAGAAATAACTCAGGATGATTCTTGATTATAGCAAACACTTTTGGATGGTTTTCATATAATTGGTAGCTATGTATGAAGAGATCCTTTTAATCTTTCTACATTTTGCTTGATGATAATTAATAATTAATAACTGATTTATGTAGTGAAAATCACAAAACACGCTAAAATTCTAAAATCCAAACATAATCCGATAAGTTGTTGTTTTCCTTATTTTTTGATCCGTTTTCCCCTATACATGCAACTTCATTTCTTGAATTCACTTTTCACAAATAGATTTTGATTACGTTATAACATATTCATTTTAAGTATTTGTTGTTGTTTATTAGATTTCTAGTCATATATGAATGCGCACCTATAAAACAAAGCGAGGGTCACATGATTTGCTATTTTAGTTACGCAATGATAATAGTCGTCTGGTTGCGTGTTCCCAAACAAGTAATTTAATAAAGCGATATTGTGAACTTGTGAAGCATGAAGAGTTTATTTCTGATGATTGTGAAGCACGAATTTTGTTTTTAAGCATAATAATTTGGAACGGATCATGTATCGCATGCGCTACGTACATCCAAGGAAATTTAGCAATATGATAACAATCATGACCACTTTTGCTGATGTAGTTACTCAATTCCTCATCTTCACGAGGAGACCAGAAACCCTTTTTCACTGTCTTCTAGGTGCAATAAGTATGGTGATGCGCCATTGTAATCAAATTAATTTGTTATATATTTTTTCGGAGAACTCTATTGATTTTCAACTCATCGTTTTGCATAGAATCTAATAAGAATACAGTGAAAGATATGAGAAACAAATAGAAAAATAGAGTAATATAAAAGTAGAGCAAATTATAACTGCTATTGAAATTTTAGGTGAAAAGCTGCAATGGCCCATTAATGACAACAAAGGCGATATTATCTAGTAAAAAAATTGTAATTTACCAGACGAATATTCGCCCACCAGTCAATTATGTATAAACTTTAGAGGTCTTACTATTATGTTTCTGACATCAATACTTTTGTCAAGGTAGAAATGAGTTTTTTAGTTGCACCTAGAAGTTGTAAATTAGTTTTTTACTCTTGAAATATCAGATAGTAGAAAGTTAAATGGTAGTAGGAAAAAAAAAGACAAGATATTTGGCATCCTACATGTACGGTCAAAATGTATCGGACACGTTATGAGAGCCTCTCCAACAAATAATATGACGTAGTTATGTAATAAAAAAATAATTCCAATGTTATATATACATGTTGGCTTGTACCCAGCCCAATGTGGTTGTGTGCTAGGATACCGCTAAGGCGTTGATGTCTTTAAAATACAAAAGATACAAGGCATATTTTGCAACATTTTCTTAAAATATCTCATAATTTAAATAATCAATCAAACACCCCTTTATAATCATTTAATTTCTTTAGGAGCTATATATTGTCAATTACATATGTAAACTAGATTTATGTGACAGCAAATTAAAGCCTATAACATCTTAACTCACTTGAAATATCTATTTAGACACTTAAGTGTGTCTAAAATTATAAATAATATAGCAAGTAATTCAACTATGAAGAAATAACTCAGGATGATTCTTGATTATAGCAAACACTTTTGGATGGTTTTCATATAATTGGTAGCTATGTATGAAGAGATCCTTTTAATCTTTCTACATTTTGCTTGATGATAATTAATAATTAATAACTGATTTATGTAGTGAAAATCACAAAACACGCTAAAATTCTAAAATCCAAACATAATCCGATAAGTTGTTGTTTTCCTTATTTTTTGATCCGTTTTCCCCTATACATGCAACTTCATTTCTTGAATTCACTTTTCACAAATAGATTTTGATTACGTTGTAACATATTCATTTTAAGTATTTGTTGTTGTTTATTAGATTTCTAGTCATATATGAATGCGCACCTATAAAACAAAGCGAGGGTCACATGATTTGCTATTTTAGTTACGCAATGATAATAGTCGTCTGGTTGCGTGTTCCCAAACAAGTAATTTAATAAAGCGATATTGTGAACTTGTGAAGCATGAAGAGTTTATTTCTGATGATTGTGAAGCACGAATTTTGTTTTTAAGCATAATAATTTGGAACGGATCATGTATTGCATGCGCTACGTACATCCAAGGAAATTTAGCAATATGATAACAATCATGACCACTTTTGCTGATGTAGTTACTCAATTCCTCATCTTCACGAGGAGACCAGAAACCCTTTTTCACTGTCTTCTGGGTGCAATAAGTATGGTGATGCGCCATTGTAATCAAATTAATTTGTTATATATTTTTTCGGAGAACTCTATTGATTTTCAACTCATCGTTTTGCATAGAATCTAATAAGAATACAGTGAAAGATATGAGAAACAAATAGAAAAATAGAGTAATATAAAAGTAGAGCAAATTATAACTGCTATTGAAATTTTAGGTGAAAAGCTGCAATGGCCCATTAATGACAACAAAGGCGATATTATCTAATAAAAAAATTGTAATTTACCAGACGAATATTCGCCCACCAGTCAATTATGTATAAACTTTAGAGGTCTTACTATTATGTTTCTGACATCAATACTTTTGTCAAGGTAGAAATGAGTTTTTTAGTTGCACCTAGAAGTTGTAAATTAGTTTTTTACTCTTGAAATATCAGATAGTAGAAAGTTAAATGGTAGTAGGAAAAAAAAAAGACAAGATATTTGGCATCCTACATGTACGGTCAAAATGTATCGGACACGTTATGAGAGCCTCTCCAACAAATAATATGACATAGTTATGTAATAAAAAAATAATTCCAATGTTATATATACATGTTGGCTTGTACCCAGCCCAATGTGGTTGTGTGCTAGGATACCGCTAAGGCGTTGATGTCTTTAAAATACAAAAGATTCAAGGCATATTTTGCAACATTTTCTTAAAATATCTCATAATTTAAATAATCAATCAAACACCCCTTTATAATCATTTAATTTCTTTAGGAGCTATATATTGTCAATTACATATGTAAACTAGATTTATGTGACAGCAAATTAAAGCCTATAACATCTTAACTCACTTGAAATATCTATTTAGACACTTAAGTGTGTCTAAAATTATAAATAATATAGCAAGTAATTCAACTATGAAGAAATAACTCAGGATGATTCTTGATTATAGCAAACACTTTTGGATGGTTTTCATATAATTGGTAGCTATGTATGAAGAGATCCTTTTAATCTTTCTACATTTTGCTTGATGATAATTAATAATTAATAACTGATTTATGTAGTGAAAATCACAAAACACGCTAAAATTCTAAAATCCAAACATAATCCGATAAGTTGTTGTTTTCCTTATTTTTTGATCCGTTTTCCCCTATACATGCAACTTCATTTCTTGAATTTACTTTTCACAAATAGATTTTGATTACGTTGTAACATATTCATTTTAAGTATTTGTTGTTGTTTATTAGATTTCTAGTCATATATGAATGCGCACCTATAAAACAAAGCGAGGGTCACATGATTTGCTATTTTAGTTACGCAATGATAATAGTCGTCTGGTTGCGTGTCCCAAACAAGTAATTTAATAAAGCGATATTGTGAACTTGTGAAGCATGAAGAGTTTATTTCTGATGATTGTGAAGCACGAATTTTGTTTTTTAGCATAATAATTTGGAACGGATCATGTATCGCATGCGCTACGTACCTCCAAGGAAATTTAGCAATATGATAACAATCATGACCACTTTTGCTGATGTAGTTACTCAGTTCCTCATCTTCACGAGGAGACCAGAAACCCTTTTTCACTGTCTTCTGGGTGCAATAAGTATGGTGATGCGCCATTGTAATCAAATTAATTTGTTATATATTTTTTCGGAGAACTCTATTGATTTTCAACTCATCGTTTTGCATAGAATCTAATAAGAATACAGTGAAAGATATGAGAAACAAATAGAGAAATAGAGTAATATAAAAGTAGAGCAAATTATAACTGCTATTGAAATTTTAGGTGAAAAGCTGCAATGGCCCATTAATGACAACAAAGGCGATATTATCTAGTAAAAAAATTGTAATTTACCAGACGAATATTCGCCCACCAGTCAATTATGTATAAACTTTAGAGGTCTTACTATTATGTTTCTGACATCAATACTTTTGTCAAGGTAGAAATGAGTTTTTTAGTTGCACCTAGAAGTTGTAAATTAGTTTTTTACTCTTGAAATATCAGATAGTAGAAAGTTAAATGGTAGTAGGAAAAAAAAAGACAAGATATTTGGCATCCTACATGTACGGTCAAAATGTATCGGACACGTTATGAGAGCCTCTCCAACAAATAATATGACGTAGTTATGTAATAAAAAAATAATTCCAATGTTATATATACATGTTGGCTTGTACCCAGCCCAATGTGGTTGTGTGCTAGGATACCGCTAAGGCGTTGATGTCTTTAAAATACAAAAGATACAAGGCATATTTTGCAACATTTTCTTAAAATATCTCATAATTTAAATAATCAATCAAACACCCCTTTATAATCATTTAATTTCTTTAGGAGCTATATATTGTCAATTACATATGTAAACTAGATTTATGTGACAGCAAATTAAAGCCTATAACATCTTAACTCACTTGAAATATCTATTTAGACACTTAAGTGTGTCTAAAATTATAAATAATATAGCAAGTAATTCAACTATGAAGAAATAACTCAGGATGATTCTTGATTATAGCAAACACTTTTGGATGGTTTTCATATAATTGGTAGCTATGTATGAAGAGATCCTTTTAATCTTTCTACATTTTGCTTGATGATAATTAATAATTAATAACTGATTTATGTAGTGAAAATCACAAAACACGCTAAAATTCTAAAATCCAAACATAATCCGATAAGTTGTTTTTTTCCTTATTTTTTGATCCGTTTTCCCCTATACATGCAACTTCATTTCTTATATTTACTTTTCACAAATAGATTTTGATTACGTTGTAACATATTCATTTTAAGTATTTGTTGTTGTTTATTAGATTTCTAGTCATATATGAATGCGCACCTATAAAACAAAACGAGGGTCACATGATTTGCTATTTTAGTTACGCAATGATAATAGTCGTCTGGTTGCGTGTTCCCAAACAAGTAATTTAATAAAGCGATATTGTGAACTTGTGAAGCATGAAGAGTTTATTTCTGATGATTGTGAAGCACGAATTTTGTTTTTTAGCATAATAATTTGGAACGGATCATGTATCGCATGCGCTACGTACATCCAAGGAAATTTAGCAATATGATAACAATCATGACCACTTTTGCTGATGTAGTTACTCAATTCCTCATCTTCACGAGGAGACCAGAAACCCTTTTTCACTGTCTTCTGGGTGCAATAAGTATGGTGATGCGCCATTGTAATCAAATTAATTTGTTATATATTTTTTCGGAGAACTCTATTGATTTTCAACTCATCGTTTTGCATAGAATCTAATATATGAGAAACAAATAGTAAAATAGAGTAATATAAAAGTAGAGCAAATTATAACTGCTATTGAAATTTTAGGTGAAAAGCTGCAATGGCCCATTAATGACAACAAAGGCGATATTATCTAGTAAAAAAATTGTAATTTACCAGACGAATATTCGCCCACCAGTCAATTATGTATAAACTTTAGAGGTCTTACTATTATGTTTCTGACATCAATACTTTTGTCAAGGTAGAAATGAGTTTTTTAGTTGCACCTAGAAGTTGTAAATTAGTTTTTTACTCTTGAAATATCAGATAGTAGAAAGTTAAATGGTAGTAGGAAAAAAAAAGACAAGATATTTGGCATCCTACATGTACGGTCAAAATGTATCGGACACGTTATGAGAGCCTCTCCAACAAATAATATGACGTAGTTATGTAATAAAAAAATAATTCCAATGTTATATATACATGTTGGCTTGTACCCAGCCCAATGTGGTTGTGTGCTAGGATACCGCTAAGGCGTTGATGTCTTTAAAATACAAAAGATACAAGGCATATTTTGCAACATTTTCTTAAAATATCTCATAATTTAAATAATCAATCAAACACCCCTTTATAATCATTTAATTTCTTTAGGAGCTATATATTGTCAATTACATATGTAAACTAGATTTATGTGACAGCAAATTAAAGCCTATAACATCTTAACTCACTTGAAATATCTATTTAGACACTTAAGTGTGTCTAAAATTATAAATAATATAGCAAGTAATTCAACTATGAAGAAATAACTCAGGATGATTCTTGATTATAGCAAACACTTTTGGATGGTTTTCATATAATTGGTAGCTATGTATGAAGAGATCCTTTTAATCTTTCTACATTTTGCTTGATGATAATTAATAATTAATAACTGATTTATGTAGTGAAAATCACAAAACACGCTAAAATTCTAAAATCCAAACATAATCCGATAAGTTGTTTTTTTCCTTATTTTTTGATCCGTTTTCCCCTATACATGCAACTTCATTTCTTATATTTACTTTTCACAAATAGATTTTGATTACGTTGTAACATATTCATTTTAAGTATTTGTTGTTGTTTATTAGATTTCTAGTCATATATGAATGCGCACCTATAAAACAAAACGAGGGTCACATGATTTGCTATTTTAGTTACGCAATGATAATAGTCGTCTGGTTGCGTGTTCCCAAACAAGTAATTTAATAAAGCGATATTGTGAACTTGTGAAGCATGAAGAGTTTATTTCTGATGATTGTGAAGCACGAATTTTGTTTTTTAGCATAATAATTTGGAACGGATCATGTATCGCATGCGCTACGTACATCCAAGGAAATTTAGCAATATGATAACAATCATGACCACTTTTGCTGATGTAGTTACTCAATTCCTCATCTTCACGAGGAGACCAGAAACCCTTTTTCACTGTCTTCTGGGTGCAATAAGTATGGTGATGCGCCATTGTAATCAAATTAATTTGTTATATATTTTTTCGGAGAACTCTATTGATTTTCAACTCATCGTTTTGCATAGAATCTAATATATGAGAAACAAATAGTAAAATAGAGTAATATAAAAGTAGAGCAAATTATAACTGCTATTGAAATTTTAGGTGAAAAGCTGCAATGGCCCATTAATGACAACAAAGGCGATATTATCTAGTAAAAAAATTGTAATTTACCAGACGAATATTCGCCCACCAGTCAATTATGTATAAACTTTAGAGGTCTTACTATTATGTTCCTGACATCAATACTTTTGTCAAGGTAGAAATGAGTTTTTTAGTTGCACCTAGAAGTTGTAAATTAGTTTTTTACTCTTGAAATATCAGATAGTAGAAAGTTAAATGGTAGTAGGAAAAAAAAAGACAAGATATTTGGCATCCTACATGTTCGGTCAAAATGTATCGGACACGTTATGAGAGCCTCTCCAACAAATAATATGACGTAGTTATGCAATAAAAAAATAATTCCAATGTTATATATACATGTTGGCTTGTACCCAGCCCAATGTGGTTGTGTGCTAGGATACCGCTAAGGCGTTGATGTCTTTAAAATACAAAAGATACAAGGCATATTTTGCAACATTTTCTTAAAATATCTCATAATTTAAATAATCAATCAAACACCCCTTTATAATCATTTAATTTCTTTAGGAGCTATATATTGTCAATTACATATGTAAACTAGATTTATGTGACAGCAAATTAAAGCCTATAACATCTTAACTCACTTGAAATATCTATTTAGACACTTAAGTGTGTCTAAAATTATAAATAATATAGCAAGTAATTCAACTATGAAGAAATAACTCAGGATGATTCTTGATTATAGCAAACACTTTTGGATGGTTTTCATATAATTGGTAGCTATGTATGAAGAGATCCTTTTAATCTTTCTACATTTTGCCTGATGATAATTAATAATTAATAACTGATTTATGTAGTGAAAATCACAAAACACGCTAAAATTCTAAAATCCAAACATAATCCGATAAGTTGTTTTTTTCCTTATTTTTTGATCCGTTTTCCCCTATACATGCAACTTCATTTCTTGAATTTACTTTTCACAAATAGATTTTGATTACGTTGTAACATATTCATTTTAAGTATTTGTTGTTGTTTATTAGATTTCTAGTCATATATGAATGCGCACCTATAAAACAAAGCGAGGGTCACATGATTTGCTATTTTAGTTACGCAATGATAATAGTCGTCTGGTTGCGTGTTCCCAAACAAGTAATTTAATAAAGCGATATTGTGAACTTGTGAAGCATGAAGAGTTTATTTCTGATGATTGTGAAGCACGAATTTTGTTTTTTAGCATAATAATTTGGAACGGATCATGTATCGCATGCGCTACGTACATCCAAGGAAATTTAGCAATATGATAACAATCATGACCACTTTTGCTGATGTAGTTACTCAATTCCTCATCTTCACGAGGAGACCAGAAACCGTTTTTCACTGTCTTCTGGGTGCAATAAGTATGGTGATGCGCCATTGTAATCAAATTAATTTGTTATATATTTTTTCGGAGAACTCTATTGATTTTCAACTCATCGTTTTGCATAGAATCTAATAAGAATACAGTGAAAGATATGAGAAACAAATAGAAAAATAGAGTAATATAAAAGTAGAGCAAATTATAACTGCTATTGAAATTTTAGGTGAAAAGCTGCAATGGCCCATTAATGACAACAAAGGCGATATTATCTAGTAAAAAAATTGTAATTTACCAGACGAATATTCGCCCACCAGTCAATTATGTATAAACTTTAGAGGTCTTACTATTATGTTCCTGACATCAATACTTTTGTCAAGGTAGAAATGAGTTTTTTAGTTGCACCTAGAAGTTGTAAATTAGTTTTTTACTCTTGAAATATCATATAGTAGAAAGTTAAATGGTAGTAGGAAAAAAAAAGACAAGATATTTGGCATCCTACATGTTCGGTCAAAATGTATCGGACACGTTATGAGAGCCTCTCCAACAAATAATATGACGTAGTTATGCAATAAAAAAATAATTCCAATGTTATATATACATGTTGGCTTGTACCCAGCCCAATGTGGTTGTGTGCTAGGATACCGCTAAGGCGTTGATGTCTTTAAAATACAAAAGATACAAGGCATATTTTGCAACATTTTCTTAAAATATCTCATAATTTAAATAATCAATCAAACACCCCTTTATAATCATTTAATTTCTTTAGGAGCTATATATTGTCAATTACATATGTAAACTAGATTTATGTGACAGCAAATTAAAGCCTATAACATCTTAACTCACTTGAAATATCTATTTAGACACTTAAGTGTGTCTAAAATTATAAATAATATAGCAAGTAATTCAACTATGAAGAAATAACTCAGGATGATTCTTGATTATAGCAAACACTTTTGGATGGTTTTCATATAATTGGTAGCTATGTATGAAGAGATCCTTTTAATCTTTCTACATTTTGCCTGATGATAATTAATAATTAATAACTGATTTATGTAGTGAAAATCACAAAACACGCTAAAATTCTAAAATCCAAACATAATCCGATAAGTTGTTTTTTTCCTTATTTTTTGATCCGTTTTCCCCTATACATGCAACTTCATTTCTTGAATTTACTTTTCACAAATAGATTTTGATTACGTTGTAACATATTCATTTTAAGTATTTGTTGTTGTTTATTAGATTTCTAGTCATATATGAATGCGCACCTATAAAACAAAGCGAGGGTCACATGATTTGCTATTTTAGTTACGCAATGATAATAGTCGTCTGGTTGCGTGTTCCCAAACAAGTAATTTAATAAAGCGATATTGTGAACTTGTGAAGCATGAAGAGTTTATTTCTGATGATTGTGAAGCACGAATTTTGTTTTTTAGCATAATAATTTGGAACGGATCATGTATCGCATGCGCTACGTACATCCAAGGAAATTTAGCAATATGATAACAATCATGACCACTTTTGCTGATGTAGTTACTCAATTCCTCATCTTCACGAGGAGACCAGAAACCGTTTTTCACTGTCTTCTGGGTGCAATAAGTATGGTGATGCGCCATTGTAATCAAATTAATTTGTTATATATTTTTTCGGAGAACTCTATTGATTTTCAACTCATCGTTTTGCATAGAATCTAATAAGAATACAGTGAAAGATATGAGAAACAAATAGAAAAATAGAGTAATATAAAAGTAGAGCAAATTATAACTGCTATTGAAATTTTAGGTGAAAAGCTGCAATGGCCCATTAATGACAACAAATGCGATATTATCTAGTAAAAAAATTGTAATTTACCAGACGAATATTCGCCCACCAGTCAATTATGTATAAACTTTAGAGGTCTTACTATTATGTTCCTGACATCAATACTTTTGTCAAGGTAGAAATGAGTTTTTTAGTTGCACCTAGAAGTTGTAAATTAGTTTTTTACTCTTGAAATATCATATAGTAGAAAGTTAAATGGTAGTAGGAAAAAAAAAAGACAAGATATTTGGCATCCTACATGTACGGTCAAAATGTATCGGACACGTTATGAGAGCCTCTCCAACAAATAATATGACGTAGTTATGTAATAAAAAAATAATTCCAATGTTATATATACATGTTGGCTTGTACCCAGCCCAATGTGGTTGTGTGCTAGGATACCGCTAAGGCGTTGATGTCTTTAAAATACAAAAGATACAAGGCATATTTTGCAACATTTTCTTAAAATATCTCATAATTTAAATAATCAATCAAACACCCCTTTATAATCATTTAATTTCTTTAGGAGCTATATATTGTCAATTACATATGTAAACTAGATTTATGTGACAGCAAATTAAAGCCTATAACATCTTAACTCACTTGAAATATCTATTTAGACACTTAAGTGTGTCTAAAATTATAAATAATATAGCAAGTAATTCAACTATGAAGAAATAACTCAGGATGATTCTTGATTATAGCAAACACTTTTGGATGGTTTTCATATAATTGGTAGCTATGTATGAAGAGATCCTTTTAATCTTTCTACATTTTGCTTGATGATAATTAATAATTAATAACTGATTTCTGTAGTGAAAATCACAAAACACGCTAAAATTCTAAAATCCAAACATAATCCGATAAGTTGTTGTTTTCCTTATTTTTTGATCCGTTTTCCCCTATACATGCAACTTCATTTCTTGAATTCACTTTTCACAAATAGATTTTGATTACGTTGTAACATATTCATTTTAAGTATTTGTTGTTGTTTATTAGATTTCTAGTCATATATGAATGCGCACCTATAAAACAAAGCGAGGGTCACATGATTTGCTATTTTAGTTACGCAATGATAATAGTCGTCTGGTTGCGTGTTCCCAAACAAGTAATTTAATAAAGCGATATTGTGAACTTGTGAAGCATGAAGAGTTTATTTCTGATGATTGTGAAGCACGAATTTTGTTTTTTAGCATAATAATTTGGAACGGATCATGTATCGCATGCGCTACGTACATCCAAGGAAATTTAGCAATATGATAACAATCATGACCACTTTTGCTGATGTAGTTACTCAATTCCTCATCTTCACGAGGAGACCAGAAACCCTTTTTCACTGTCTTCTGGGTGCAATAAGTATGGTGATGCGCCATTGTAATCAAATTAATTTGTTATATATTTTTTCGGAGAACTCTATTGATTTTCAACTCATCGTTTTGCATAGAATCTAATAAGAATACAGTGAAAGATATGAGAAACAAATAGAAAAATAGAGTAATATAAAAGTAGAGCAAATTATAACTGCTATTGAAATTTTAGGTGAAAAGCTGCAATGGCCCATTAATGACAACAAAGGCGATATTATGTAGTAAAAAAGTTGTAAATTACCAGACGAATATTCGCCCACCAGTCAATTATGTATAAACTTTAGAGGTCTTACTATTATGTTTCTGACATCAATACTTTTGTCAAGGTAGAAATGAGTTTTTTAGTTGCACCTAGAAGTTGTAAATTAGTTTTTTACTCTTGAAATATCAGATAGTAGAAAGTTAAATGGTAGTAGGAAAAAAAAAAGACCAGATATTTGGCATCCTACATGTACGGTCAAAATGTATCGGACACGTTATGAGAGCCTCTCCAACAAATAATATGACGTAGTTATGTAATAAAAAAATAAGTCCAATGTTATATATACATGTTGGCTTGTACCCAGCCCAATGTGGTTGTGTGCTAGGATACCGCTAAGGCGTTGATGTCTTTAAAATACAAAAGATACAAGGCATATTTTGCAACATTTTCTTAAAATATCTCATAATTTAAATAATCAATCAAACACCCCTTTATAATCATTTAATTTCTTTAGGAGCTATATATTGTCAATTACATATGTAAACTAGATTTATGTGACAGCAAATTAAAGCCTATAACATCTTAACTCACTTGAAATTTCTATTTAGACACTTAAGTGTGTCTAAAATTATAAATAATATAGCAAGTAATTCAACTATGAAGAAATAACTCAGGATGATTCTTGATTATAGCAAACACTTTTGGATGGTTTTCATATCATTGGTAGCTATGTATGAAGAGATCCTTTTAATCTTTCTACATTTTGCTTGATGATAATTAATAATTAATAACTGATTTATGTAGTGAAAATCACAAAACACGCTAAAATTCTAAAATCCAAACATAATCCGATAAGTTGTTGTTTTCCTTATTTTTTGATCCGTTTTCCCCTATACATGCAACTTCATTTCTTGAATTTACTTTTCACAAATAGATTTTGATTACGTTGTAACATATTCATTTTAAGTATTTGTTGTTGTTTATTAGATTTCTAGTCATATATGAATGCGCACCTATAAAACAAAGCGAGGGTCACATGAATTGCTATTTTAGTTACGCAATGATAATAGTCGTCTGGTTGCGTGTTCCCAAACAAGTAATTTAATAAAGCGATATTGTGAACTTGTGAAGCATGAAGAGTTTATTTCTGATGATTGTGAAGCACGAATTTTGTTTTTTAGCATAATAATTTGGAACGGATCATGTATCGCATGCGCTACGTACATCCAAGGAAATTTAGCAATATGATAACAATCATGACCACTTTTGCTGATGTAGTTACTCAATTCCTCATCTTCACGAGCAGACCAGAAACCCTTTTTCACTGTCTTCTGGGTGCAATAAGTATGGTGATGCGCCATTGTAATCAAATTAATTTGTTATATATTTTTTCGGAGAACTCTATTGATTTTCAACTCATCGTTTTGCATAGAATCTAATAAGAATACAGTGAAAGATATGAGAAACAAATAGAAAAATAGAGTAATATAAAAGTAGAGCAAATTATAACTGCTATTGAAATTTTAGGTGAAAAGCTGCAATGGCCCATTAATGACAACAAAGGCGATATTATCTAGTAAAAAATTTGTAATTTACCAGACGAATATTCGCCCACCAGTCAATTATGTATAAACATTAGAGGTCTTACTATTATGTTTCTGACATCAATACTTTTGTCAAGGTAGAAATGAGTTTTTTAGTTGCACCTAGAAGTTGTAAATTAGTTTTTTACTCTTGAAATATCAGATAGTAGAAATTTAAATGGTAGTAGGAAAAAAAAAAGACAAGATTTTTGGCATCCTACATGTACGGTCAAAATGTATCGGACACGTTATGAGAGCCTCTCCAACAAATAATATGACGTAGTTATGTAATAAAAAAATAATTCCAATGTTATATATACATGTTGGCTTGTACCCAGCCCAATGTGGTTGTGTGCTAGGATACCGCTAAGGCGTTGATGTCTTTAAAATACAAAAGATACAAGGCATATTTTGCAACATTTTCTTAAAATATCTCATAATTTAAATAATCAATCAAACACCCCTTTATAATCATTTAATTTCTTTAGGAGCTATATATTGTCAATTACATATGTAAACTAGATTTATGTGACAGCAAATTAAAGCCTATAACATCTTAACTCACTTGAAATTTCTATTTAGACACTTAAGTGTGTCTAAAATTATAAATAATATAGCAAGTAATTCAACTATGAAGAAATAACTCAGGATGATTCTTGATTATAGCAAACACTTTGGATGGTTTTCATATAATTGGTAGCTATGTATGAAGAGATCCTTTTAATCTTTCTACATTTTGCTTGATGATAATTAATAATTAATAACTGATTTATGTAGTGAAAATCACAAAACACGCTAAAATTCTAAAATCCAAACATAATCCGATAAGTTGTTGTTTTCTTTATTTTTTGATCCGTTTTCCCCTATACATGCAACTTCATTTCTTGAATTTACTTTTCACAAATAGATTTTGATTACGTTGTAACATATTCATTTTAAGTATTTGTTGTTGTTTATTAGATTTCTAGTCATATATGAATGCGCACCTATAAAACAAAGCGAGGGTCACATGATTTGCTATTTTAGTTACGCAATGATAATAGTCGTCTGGTTGCGTGTTCCCAAACAAGTAATTTAATAAAGCGATATTGTGAACTTGTGAAGCATGAAGAGTTTATTTCTGATGATTGTGAAGTACGAATTTTGTTTTTTAGCATAATAATTTGGAACGGATCATGTATCGCATGCGCTACGTACATCCAAGGAAATTTAGCAATATGATAACAATCATGACCACTTTTGCTGATTTAGTTACTCAATTCCTCATCTTCACGAGGAGACCAGAAACCCTTTTTCACTGTCTTCTGGGTGCAATAAGTATGGTGATGCGCCATTGTAATCAAATTAATTTGTTATATATTTTTTCGGAGAACTCTATTGATTTTCAACTCATCGTTTTGCATAGAATCTAATATATGAGAAACAAATAGAAAAATAGAGTAATATAAAAGTAGAGCAAATTATAACTGCTATTGAAATTTTAGGTGAAAAGCTGCAATGGCCCATTAATGACAACAAAGGCGATATTATCTAGTAAAAAATTTGTAATTTACCAGACGAATATTCGCCCACCAGTCAATTATGTATAAACATTAGAGGTCTTACTATTATGTTTCTGACATCAATACTTTTGTCAAGGTAGAAATGAGTTTTTTAGTTGCACCTAGAAGTTGTAAATTAGTTTTTTACTCTTGAAATATCAGATAGTAGAAAGTTAAATGGTAGTAGGAAAAAAAAAGACAAGATTTTTGGCATCCTACATGTACGGTCAAAATGTATCGGACACGTTATGAGAGCCTCTCCAACAAATAATATGACGTAGTTATGTAATAAAAAAATAATTCCAATGTTATATATACATGTTGGCTTGTACCCAGCCCAATGTGGTTGTGTGCTAGGATACCGCTAAGGCGTTGATGTCTTTAAAATACAAAAGATACAAGGCATATTTTGCAACATTTTCTTAAAATATCTCATAATTTAAATAATCAATCAAACACCCCTTTATAATCATTTAATTTCTTTAGGAGCTATATATTGTCAATTACATATGTAAACTAGATTTATGTGACAGCAAATTAAAGCCTATAACATCTTAACTCACTTGAAATTTCTATTTAGACACTTAAGTGTGTCTAAAATTATAAATAATATAGCAAGTAATTCAACTATGAAGAAATAACTCAGGATGATTCTTGATTATAGCAAACACTTTTGGATGGTTTTCATATAATTGGTAGCTATGTATGAAGAGATCCTTTTAATCTTTCTACATTTTGCTTGATGATAATTAATAATTAATAACTGATTTATGTAGTGAAAATCACAAAACACGCTAAAATTCTAAAATCCAAACATAATCCGATAAGTTGTTGTTTTCCTTATTTTTTGATCCGTTTTCCCCTATACATGCAACTTCATTTCTTGAATTTACTTTTCACAAATAGATTTTGATTACGTTGTAACATATTCATTTTAAGTATTTGTTGTTGTTTATTAGATTTCTAGTCATATATGAATGCGCACCTATAAAACAAAGCGAGGGTCACATGATTTGCTATTTTAGTTACGCAATGATAATAGTCGTCTGGTTGCGTGTTCCCAAACAAGTAATTTAATAAAGCGATATTGTGAACTTGTGAAGCATGAAGAGTTTATTTCTGATGATTGTGAAGCACGAATTTTGTTTTTTAGCATATTAATTTGGAACGGATCATGTATTGCATGTGCTACGTACATCCAAGGAAATTTAGCAATATGATAACAATCATGACCACTTTTGCTGATGTAGTTACTCAATTCCTCATCTTCACGAGGAGACCAGAAACCCTTTTTCACTGTCTTCTGGGTGCAATAAGTATGGTGATGCGCCATTGTAATCAAATTAATTTGTTATATATTTTTTCGGAGAACTCTATTGATTTTCAACTCATCGTTTTGCATAGAATCTAATATATGAGAAGCAAATAGAAAAATAAAGTAATATAAAAGTAGAGCAAATTATAACTGCTATTGAAATTTTAGGTGAAAAGCTGCAATGGCCCATTAATGACAACAAAGGCGATATTATCTAGTAAAAAAATTTGTAATTTACCAGACGAATATTCGCCCACCAGTCAATTATGTATAAACTTTAGAGGTCTTACTATTATGTTTCTGACATCAATACTTTTGTCAAGGTAGAAATGAGTTTTTTAGTTGCACCTAGAAGTTGTAAATTAGTTTTTTACTCTTGAAATATCAGATAGTAGAAATTTAAATGGTAGTAGGAAAAAAAAAAGACAAGATTTTTGGCATCCTACATGTACGGTCAAAATGTATCGGACACGTTATGAGAGCCTCTCCAACAAATAATATGACGTAGTTAAGTAATAAAAAATTAATTCAAATGTTATATATACATGTTGGCTTGTACCCAGCCCAATGTGGTTGTGTGCTAGGATACCGCTAAGGCGTTGATGTCTTTAAAATACAAAAGATACAAGGCATATTTTGCAACATTTTCTTAAAATATCTCATAATTTAAATAATCAATCAAACACCCCTTTATAATCATTTAATTTCTTTAGGAGCTATATATTGTCAATTACATATGTAAACTAGATTTATGTGACAGCAAATTAAAGCCTATAACATCTTAACTCACTTGAAATATCTATTTAGACACTTAAGTGTGTCTAAAATTATAAATAATATAGCAAGTAATTCAACTATGAAGAAATAACTCAGGATGATTCTTGATTATAGCAAACACTTTTGGATGGTTTTCATATAATTGGTAGCTATGTATGAAGAGATCCTTTTAATCTTTCTACATTTTGCTTGATGATAATTAATAATTAATAACTGATTTCCGTAGTGAAAATCACAAAACACGCTAAAATTCTAAAATCCAAACATAATCCGATAAGTTGTTGTTTCCTTATTTTTTGATCCGTTTTCCACTATACATGCAACTTCATTTCTTGAATTTACTTTTCACAAATAGATTTTGATTACGTTGTAACATATTCATTTTAAGTATTTGTTGTTGTTTATTAGATTTCTAGTCATATATGAATGCGCACCTATAAAACAAAGCGAGGGTCACATGAATTGCTATTTTAGTTACGCAATGATAATAGTCGTCTGGTTGCGTGTTCCCAAACAAGTAATTTAATAAAGCGATACTGTGAACTTGTGAAGCATGAAGAGTTTATTTCTGATGATTGTGAAGCACGAATTTTGTTTTTTAGCATAATAATTTGGAACGGATCATGTATCGCATGCGCTACGTACATCCAAGGAAATTTAGCAATATGATAACAATCATGAACACTTTTGCTGATGTAGTTACTCAATTTCTCATCTTCACAAGGAGACCAGAAACCCTTTTTCACTGTCTTCTGGGTGCAATAAGTATGGTGATGCGCCATTGTAATCAAATTAATTTGTTATATATTTTTTCGGAGAACTCTATAGATTTTCAACTCATCGTTTTGCATAGAATCTAATAAGAATACAATGAAAGATATGAGAAACAAATAGAAAAATAGAGTAATATAAAAGTAGAGCAAATTATAACTGCTATTGAAATTTTAGGTGAAAAGCTGCAATGGCCCATTAATGACAACAAAGGCGATATTATCTAGTAAAAAATTTGTAATTTACCAGACGAATATTCTCCCACCAGTCAATTATGTATAAACTTTAGAGGTCTTACTATTATGTTTCTGACATCAATACTTTTGTCAAGGTAGAAATGAGTTTTTTAGTTGCACCTAGAAGTTGTAAATTAGATTTTTACTCTTGAAATATCAGATAGTAGAAAGTTAAATGGTAGTAGGGAAAAAAAAGACAAGATTTTTGGCATCCTACATGTACGGTTAAAATGTATCGGACACGTTATGAGAGCCTCTCCAACAAATAATATGACGTAGTTATGTAATAAAAAAATAATTCCAATGTTATATATACATGTTGGCTTGTACCCAGCCCAATGTGGTTGTGTGCTAGGATACCGCTAAGGCGTTGATGTCTTTAAAATACAAAAGATACAAGGCATATTTTGCAACATTTTCTTAAAATATCTCATAATTTAAATAATCAATCAAACACCCCTTTATAATCATTTAATTTCTTTAGGAGCTATATATTGCCAATTACATATGTAAACTAGATTTATGTGACAACAAATTAAAGCCTATAACATCTTAACTCACTTGAAATATCTATTTAGACACTTAAGTGTGTCTAAAATTATAAATAATATAGCAAGTAATTCAACTATGAAGAAATAACTCAGGATGATTCTTGATTATAGCAAACACTTTTGGATGGTTTTCATATAATTGGTAGCTATGTATGAAGAGATCCTTTTAATCTTTCTACATTTTGCTTGATGATAATTAATAATTAATAACTGATTTCTGTAGTGAAAATCACAAAACACGCTAAAATTCTAAAATCCAAACATAATCCGATAAGTTGTTGTTTCCTTATTTTTTGATCCGTTTTCCCCTATACATGCAACTTCATTTCTTGAGTTTACTTTTCACAAATAGATTTTGATTACGTTGTAACATATTCATTTTAAGTATTTGTTGTTGTTTATTAGATTTCTAGTCATATATGAATGCGCACCTATAAAACAAAGCGAGGGTCACATGAATTGCTATTTTAGTTACGCAATGATAATAGTCGTCTGGTTGCGTGTTCCCAAACAAGTAATTTAATAAAGCGATATTGTGAACTTGTGAAGCATGAAGAGTTTATTTCTGATGATTGTGAAGCACGAATTTTGTTTTTTAGCATAATAATTTGGAACGGATCATGTATCGCATGCGCTACGTACATCCAAGGAAATTTAGCAATATGATAACAATCACGACCACTTTTGCTGATGTAGTTACTCAATTTCTCATCTTCACAAGGAGACCAGAAACCCTTTTTCACTGTCTTCTGGGTGCAATAAGTATGGTGATGCGCCATTGTAATCAAATTAATTTGTTATATATTTTTTCGGAGAACTCTATTGATTTTCAACTCATCGTTTTGCATAGAATCTAATAAGAATACAGTGAAAGATATGAGAAACAAATAGAAAAATAGAGTAATATAAAAGTAGAGCAAATTATAACTGCTATTGAAATTTTAGGTGAAAAGCTGCAATGGCCCATTAATGACAACAAAGGCGATATTATCTAGTAAAAATTTGTAATTTACCAGACGAATATTCTCCCACCAGTCAATTATGTATAAACTTTAGAGGTCTTACTATTATGTTTCTGACATCAATACTTTTGTCAAGGTAGAAATGAGTTTTTTAGTTGCACCTAGAAGTTGTAAATTAGTTTTTTACTCTTGAAATATCAGATAGTAGAAAGTTAAATGGTAGTAGGAAAAAAAAAGACAAGATTTTTGGCATCCTACATGTACGGTCAAAATGTATCGGACACGTTATGAGAGCCTCTCCAACAAATAATATGACGTAGTTATGTAATAAAAAAATAATTCCAATGTTATATATACATGTTGGCTTGTACCCAGCCCAATGTGGTTGTGTGCTAGGATACCGCTAAGGCGTTGGTGTCTTTAAAATACAAAAGATACAAGGCATATTTTGCAACATTTTCTTAAAATATCTCATAATTTAAATAATCAATCAAACACCCCTTTATAATCATTTAATTTCTTTAGGAGCTATATATTGTCAATTACATATGTAAACTAGATTTATGTGACAGCAAATTAAAGCCTATAACATCTTAACTCACTTGAAATATCTATTTAGACACTTAAGTGTGTCTAAAATTATAAATAATATAGCAAGTAATTCAACTATGAAGAAATAACTCAGGATGATTCTTGATTATAGCAAACACTTTTGGATGGTTTTCATATAATTGGTAGCTATGTATGAAGAGATCCTTTTAATCTTTCTACATTTTGCTTGATGATAATTAATAATTAATAACTGATTTCTGTAGTGAAAATCACAAAACACGCTAAAATTCTAAAATCCAAACATAATCCGATAAGTTGTTGTTTTCCTTATTTTTTGATCCGTTTTCCCCTATACATGCAACTTCATTTCTTGAATTTACTTTTCACAAATAGATTTTGATTACGTTGTAACATATTTATTTTAAGTATTTGTTGTTGTTTATTAGATTTCTAGTCATATATGAATGCGCACCTATAAAACAAAGCGAGGGTCACATGAATTGCTATTTTAGTTACGCAATGATAATAGTCGTCTGGTTGCGTGTTCCCAAACAAGTAATTTAATAAAGCGATATTGTGAACTTGTGAAGCATGAAGAGTTTATTTCTGATGATTGTGAAGCACGAATTTTGTTTTTTAGCATAATAATTTGGAACGGATCATGTATCGCATGCGCTACGTACATCCAAGGAAATTTAGCAATATGATAACAATCACGACCACTTTTGCTGATGTAGTTACTCAATTTCTCATCTTCACAAGGAGACCAGAAACCCTTTTTCACTGTCTTCTGGGTGCAATAAGTATGGTGATGCGCCATTGTAATCAAATTAATTTGTTATATATTTTTTCGGAGAACTCTATTGATTTTCAACTCATCGTTTTGCATAGAATCTAATAAGAATACAGTGAAAGATATGAGAAACAAATAGAAAAATAGAGTAATATAAAAGTAGAGCAAATTATAACTGCTATTGAAATTTTAGGTGAAAAGCTGCAATGGCCCATTAATGACAACAAAGGCGATATTATCTAGTAAAAAATTTGTAATTTACCAGACGAATATTCTCCCACCAGTCAATTATGTATAAACTTTAGAGGTCTTACTATTATGTTTCTGACATCAATACTTTTGTCAAGGTAGAAATGAGTTTTTTAGTTGCACCTAGAAGTTGTAAATTAGTTTTTTACTCTTGAAATATCAGATAGTAGAAAGTTAAATGGTAGTAGGAAAAAAAAAGACAAGATTTTTGGCATCCTACATGTACGGTCAAAATGTATCGGACACGTTATGAGAGCCTCTCCAACAAATAATATGACGTAGTTATGTAATAAAAAAATAATTCCAATGTTATATATACATGTTGGCTTGTACCCAGCCCAATGTGGTTGTGTGCTAGGATACCGCTAAGGCGTTGATGTCTTTAAAATACAAAAGATACAAGGCATATTTTGCAACATTTTCTTAAAATATCTCATAATTTAAATAATCAATCAAACACCCCTTTATAATCATTTAATTTCTTTAGGAGCTATATATTGTCAATTACATATGTAAACTAGATTTATGTGTCAGCAAATTAAAGCCTATAACATCTTAACTCACTTGAAATATCTATTTAGACACTTAAGTGTGTCTAAAATTATAAATAATATAGCAAGTAATTCAACTATGAAGAAATAACTCAGGATGATTCTTTATTATAGCAAACACTTTTGGATGGTTTTCATATAATTGGTAGCTATGTATGAAGAGATCCTTTTAATCTTTCTACATTTTGCTTGATGATAATTAATAATTAATAACTGATTTCTGTAGTGAAAATCACAAAACACGCTAAAATTCTAAAATCCAAACATAATCCGATAAGTTGTTGTTTTCCTTATTTTTTGATCCGTTTTCCCCTATACATGCAACTTCATTTCTTGAATTTACTTTTCACAAATAGATTTTGATTACGTTGTAACATATTCATTTTAAGTATTTGTTGTTGTTTATTAGATTTCTAGTCATATATGAATGCGCACCTATAAAACAAAGCGAGGGTCACATGAATTGCTATTTTAGTTACGCAATGATAATAGTCGTCTGGTTGCGTGTTCCCAAACAAGTAATTTAATAAAGCGATATTGTGAAATTGTGAAGCATGAAGAGTTTATTTCTGATGATTGTGAAGCACGAATTTTGTTTTTTAGCATAATAATTTGCAACGGATCATGTATCGCATGCGCTACGTACATCCAAGGAAATTTAGCAATATGATAACAATCATGACCACTTTTGCTGATGTAGTTACTCAATTTCTCATCTTCACAAGGAGACCAGAAACCCTTTTTCACTGTCTTCTGGGTGCAATAAGTATGGTGATGCGCCATTGTAATCAAATTAATTTGTTATATATTTTTTCGGAGAACTCTATTGATTTTCAACTCATCGTTTTGCATAGAATCTAATAAGAATACAGTGAAAGATATGAGAAACAAATAGAAAAATAGAGTAATATAAAAGTAGAGCAAATTATAACTGCTATTGAAATTTTAGGTGAAAAGCTGCAATGGCCCATTAATGACAACAAAGGCGATATTATCTAGTAAAAAATTTGTAATTTACCAGACGAATATTCTCCCACCAGTCAATTATGTATAAACTTTAGAGGTCTTACTATTATGTTTCTGACATCAATACTTTTGTCAAGGTAGAAATGAGTTTTTTAGTTGCACCTAGAAGTTGTAAATTAGTTTTTTACTCTTGAAATATCAGATAGTAGAAAGTTAAATGGTAGTAGGAAAAAAAAAGACAAGATTTTTGGCATCCTACATGTACGGTCAAAATGTATCGGACACGTTATGAGAGCCTCTCCAACAAATAATATGACGTAGTTATGTAATAAAAAAATAATTCCAATGTTATATATACATGTTGGCTTGTACCCAGCCCAATGTGGTTGTGTGCTAGGATACCGCTAAGGCGTTGATGTCTTTAAAATACAAAAGATACAAGGCATATTTTGCAACATTTTCTTAAAATATCTCATAATTTAAATAATCAATCAAACACCCCTTTATAATCATTTAATTTCTTTAGGAGCTATATATTGTCAATTACATATGTAAACTAGATTTATGTGTCAGCAAATTAAAGCCTATAACATCTTAACTCACTTGAAATATCTATTTAGACACTTAAGTGTGTCTAAAATTATAAATAATATAGCAAGTAATTCAACTATGAAGAAATAACTCAGGATGATTCTTTATTATAGCAAACACTTTTGGATGGTTTTCATATAATTGGTAGCTATGTATGAAGAGATCCTTTTAATCTTTCTACATTTTGCTTGATGATAATTAATAATTAATAACTGATTTCTGTAGTGAAAATCACAAAACACGCTAAAATTCTAAAATCCAAACATAATCCGATAAGTTGTTGTTTTCCTTATTTTTTGATCCGTTTTCCCCTATACATGCAACTTCATTTCTTGAATTTACTTTTCACAAATAGATTTTGATTACGTTGTAACATATTCATTTTAAGTATTTGTTGTTGTTTATTAGATTTCTAGTCATATATGAATGCGCACCTATAAAACAAAGCGAGGGTCACATGAATTGCTATTTTAGTTACGCAATGATAATAGTCGTCTGGTTGCGTGTTCCCAAACAAGTAATTTAATAAAGCGATATTGTGAACTTGTGAAGCATGAAGAGTTTATTTCTGATGATTGTGAAGCACGAATTTTGTTTTTTAGCATAATAATTTGCAACGGATCATGTATCGCATGCGCTACGTACATCCAAGGAAATTTAGCAATATGATAACAATCATGACCACTTTTGCTGATGTAGTTACTCAATTTCTCATCTTCACAAGGAGACCAGAAACCCTTTTTCACTGTCTTCTGGGTGCAATAAGTATGGTGATGCGCCATTGTAATCAAATTAATTTGTTATATATTTTTTCGGAGAACTCTATTGATTTTCAACTCATCGTTTTGCATAGAATCTAATAAGAATACAGTGAAAGATATGAGAAACAAATAGAAAAATAGAGTAATATAAAAGTAGAGCAAATTATAACTGCTATTGAAATTTTAGGTGAAAAGCTGCAATGGCCCATTAATGACAACAAAGGCGATATTATCTAGTAAAAAATTTGTAATTTACCAGACGAATATTCTCCCACCAGTCAATTATGTATAAACTTTAGAGGTCTTACTATTATGTTTCTGACATCAATACTTTTGTCAAGGTAGAAATGAGTTTTTTAGTTGCACCTAGAAGTTGTAAATTAGTTTTTTACTCTTGAAATATCAGATAGTAGAAAGTTAAATGGTAGTAGGAAAAAAAAAGACAGGATATTTGGCATCCTACATGTACGGTCAAAATGTATCGGACACGTTATGAGAGCCTCTCCAACAAATAATATGACGTAGTTATGTAATAAAAAAATAATTCCAATGTTATATATACATGTTGGCTTGTACCCAGCCCAATGTGGTTGTGTGCTAGGATACCGCTAAGGCGTTGATGTCTTTAAAATACAAAAGATACAAGGCATATTTTGCAACATTTTCTTAAAATATCTCATAATTTAAATAATCAATCATACACCCCTTTATAATCATTTAATTTCTTTAGGAGCTATATATTGTCAATTACATATGTAAACTAGATTTATGTGACAGCAAATTAAAGCCTATAACATCTTAACTCACTTGAAATATCTATTTAGACACTTAAGTGTGTCTAAAATTATAAATAATATAGCAAGTAATTCAACTATGAAGAAATGACTCAGGATGATTCTTTATTATAGCAAACACTTTTGGATTGTTTTCATATAATTGGTAGCTATGTATGAAGAGATCCTTTTAATCTTTCTACATTTTGCTTGATGATAATTAATAATTAATAACTGATTTCTGTAGTGAAAATCACAAAACACGCTAAAATTCTAAAATCCAAACATAATCCGATAAGTTGTTGTTTTCCTTATTTTTTGATCCGTTTTCCCCTATACAAGCAACTTCATTTCTTGAATTTACTTTTCACAAATAGATTTTGATTACGTTGTAACATATTCATTTTAAGTATTTGTTGTTGTTTATTAGATTTCTAGTCATATATGAATGCGCACCTATAAAACAAAGCGAGGGTCACATGAATTGCTATTTTAGTTACGCAATGATAATAGTCGTCTGGTTGCGTGTTCCCAAACAAGTAATTTAATAAAGCGATATTGTGAACTTGTGAAGCATGAAGAGTTTATTTCTGATGATTGTGAAGCACGAATTTTGTTTTTTAGCATAAGAATTTGGAACGGATCATGTATCGCATGCGCTACGTACATCCAAGGAAATTTAGCAATATGATAACAATCATGACCACTTTTGCTGATGTAGTTACTCAATTTCTCATCTTCACAAGGAGACCAGAAACCCTTTTTCACTGTCTTCTGGGTGCAATAAGTATGGTGATGCGCCATTGTAATCAAATTAATTTGTTATATATTTTTTCGGAGAACTCTATTGATTTTCAACTCATCGTTTTGCATAGAATCTAATAAGAATACAGTGAAAGATATGAGAAACAAATAGAAAAATAGAGTAATATAAAAGTAGAGCAAATTATAACTGCTATTGAAATTTTAGGTGAAAAGCTGCAATGGCCCATTAATGACAACAAAGGCGATATTATCTAGTAAAAAATTTGTAATTTACCAGACGAATATTCTCCCACCAGTCAATTATGTATAAACTTTAGAGGTCTTACTATTATGTTTCTGACATCAATACTTTTGTCAAGGTAGAAATGAGTTTTTTAGTTGCACCTAGAAGTTGTAAATTAGTTTTTTACTCTTGAAATATCAGATAGTAGAAAGTTAAATGGTAGTAGGAAAAAAAAAGACAGGATATTTGGCATCCTACATGTACGGTCAAAATGTATCGGACACGTTATGAGAGCCTCTCCAACAAATAATATGACGTAGTTATGTAATAAAAAAATAATTCCAATGTTATATATACATGTTGGCTTGTACCCAGCCCAATGTGGTTGTGTGCTAGGATACCGCTAAGGCGTTGATGTCTTTAAAATACAAAAGATACAAGGCATATTTTGCAACATTTTCTTAAAATATCTCATAATTTAAATAATCAATCATACACCCCTTTATAATCATTTAATTTCTTTAGGAGCTATATATTGTCAATTACATATGTAAACTAGATTTATGTGACAGCAAATTAAAGCCTATAACATCTTAACTCACTTGAAATATCTATTTAGACACTTAAGTGTGTCTAAAATTATAAATAATATAGCAAGTAATTCAACTATGAAGAAATGACTCAGGATGATTCTTTATTATAGCAAACACTTTTGGATGGTTTTCATATAATTGGTAGCTATGTATGAAGAGATCCTTTTAATCTTTCTACATTTTGCTTGATGATAATTAATAATTAATAACTGATTTCTGTAGTGAAAATCACAAAACACGCTAAAATTCTAAAATCCAAACATAATCCGATAAGTTGTTGTTTTCCTTATTTTTTGATCCGTTTTCCCCTATACAAGCAACTTCATTTCTTGAATTTACTTTTCACAAATAGATTTTGATTACGTTGTAACATATTCATTTTAAGTATTTGTTGTTGTTTATTAGATTTCTAGTCATATATGAATGCGCACCTATAAAACAAAGCGAGGGTCACATGAATTGCTATTTTAGTTACGCAATGATAATAGTCGTCTGGTTGCGTGTTCCCAAACAAGTAATTTAATAAAGCGATATTGTGAACTTGTGAAGCATGAAGAGTTTATTTCTGATGATTGTGAAGCACGAATTTTGTTTTTTAGCATAAGAATTTGGAACGGATCATGTATCGCATGCGCTACGTACATCCAAGGAAATTTAGCAATATGATAACAATCATGACCACTTTTGCTGATGTAGTTACTCAATTTCTCATCTTCACAAGGAGACCAGAAACCCTTTTTCACTGTCTTCTGGGTGCAATAAGTATGGTGATGCGCCATTGTAATCAAATTAATTTGTTATATATTTTTTCGGAGAACTCTATTGATTTTCAACTCATCGTTTTGCATAGAATCTAATAAGAATACAGTGAAAGATATGAGAAACAAATAGAAAAATAGAGTAATATAAAAGTAGAGCAAATTATAACTGCTATTGAAATTTTAGGTGAAAAGCTGCAATGGCCCATTAATGACAACAAAGGCGATATTATCTAGTAAAAAATTTGTAATTTACCAGACGAATATTCTCCCACCAGTCAATTATGTATAAACTTTAGAGGTCTTACTATTATGTTTCTGACATCAATACTTTTGTCAAGGTAGAAATGAGTTTTTTAGTTGCACCTAGAAGTTGTAAATTAGTTTTTTACTCTTGAAATATCAGATAGTAGAAAGTTAAATGGTAGTAGGAAAAAAAAAGACAGGATATTTGGCATCCTACATGTACGGTCAAAATGTATCGGACACGTTATGAGAGCCTCTCCAACAAATAATATGACGTAGTTATGTAATAAAAAAATAATTCCAATGTTATATATACATGTTGGCTTGTACCCAGCCCAATGTGGTTGTGTGCTAGGATACCGCTAAGGCGTTGATGTCTTTAAAATACAAAAGATACAAGGCATATTTTGCAACATTTTCTTAAAATATCTTATAATTTAAATAATCAATCAAACACCCCTTTATAATCATTTAATTTCTTTAGGAGCTATATATTGTCAATTACATATGTAAACTAGATTTATGTGTCAGCAAATTAAAGCCTATAACATCTTAACTCACTTGAAATATCTATTTAGACACTTAAGTGTGTCTAAAATTATAAATAATATAGCAAGTAATTCAACTATGAAGAAATGACTCAGGATGATTCTTTATTATAGCAAACACTTTTGGATGGTTTTCATATAATTGGTAGCTATGTATGAAGAGATCCTTTTAATCTTTCTACATTTTGCTTGATGATAATTAATAATTAATAACTGATTTCTGTAGTGAAAATCACAAAACACGCTAAAATTCTAAAATCCAAACATAATCCGATAAGTTGTTGTTTTCCTTATTTTTTGATCCGTTTTCCCCTATACATGCAACTTCATTTCTTGAATTTACTTTTCACAAATAGATTTTGATTACGTTGTAACATATTCATTTTAAGTATTTGTTGTTGTTTATTAGATTTCTAGTCATATATGAATGCGCACCTATAAAACAAAGCGAGGGTCACATGAATTGCTATTTTAGTTACGCAATGATAATAGTCGTCTGGTTGCGTGTTCCCAAACAAGTAATTTAATAAAGCGATATTGTGAACTTGTGAAGCATGAAGAGTTTATTTCTGATGATTGTGAAGCACGAATTTTGTTTTTTAGCATAATAATTTGGAACGGATCCTGTATCGCATGCGCTACGTACATCCAAGGAAATTTAGCAATATGATAACAATCACGACCACTTTTGCTGATGTAGTTACTCAATTTCTCATCTTCACAAGGAGACCAGAAACCCTTTTTCACTGTCTTCTGGGTGCAATAAGTATGGTGATGCGCCATTGTAATCAAATTAATTTGTTATATATTTTTTCGGAGAACTCTATTGATTTTCAACTCATCGTTTTGCATAGAATCTAATAAGAATACAGTGAAAGATATGAGAAACAAATAGAAAAATAGAGTAATATAAAAGTAGAGCAAATTATAACTGCTATTGAAATTTTAGGTGAAAAGCTGCAATGGCCCATTAATGACAACAAAGGCGATATTATCTAGTAAAAAATTTGTAATTTACCAGACGAATATTCGCCCACCAGTCAATTATGTATAAACATTAGAGGTCTTACTATTATGTTTCTGACATCAATACTTTTGTCAAGGTAGAAATGAGTTTTTTAGTTGCACCTAGAAGTTGTAAATTAGTTTTTTACTCTTGAAATATCAGATAGTAGAAAGTTAAATGGTAGTAGGAAAAAAAAAGACAAGATTTTTGGCATCCTACATGTACGGTCAAAATGTATCGGACACGTTATGAGAGCCTCTCCAACAAATAATATGACGTAGTTATGTAATAAAAAAATAATTCCAATGTTATATATACATGTTGGCTTGTACCCAGCCCAATGTGGTTGTGTGCTAGGATACCGCTAAGGCGTTGATGTCTTTAAAATACAAAAGATACAAGGCATATTTTGCAACATTTTCTTAAAATATCTCATAATTTAAATAATCAATCAAACACCCCTTTATAATCATTTAATTTCTTTAGGAGCTATATATTGTCAATTACATATGTAAACTAGATTTATGTGTCAGCAAATTAAAGCCTATAACATCTTAACTCACTTGAAATATCTATTTAGACACTTAAGTGTGTCTAAAATTATAAATAATATAGCAAGTAATTCAACTATGAAGAAATAACTCAGGATGATTCTTTATTATAGCAAACACTTTTGGATGGTTTTCATATAATTGGTAGCTATGTATGAAGAGATCCTTTTAATCTTTCTACATTTTGCTTGATGATAATTAATAATTAATAACTGATTTCTGTAGTGAAAATCACAAAACACGCTAAAATTCTAAAATCCAAACATAATCCGATAAGTTGTTGTTTTCCTTATTTTTTGATCCGTTTTCCCCTATACAAGCAACTTCATTTCTTGAATTTACTTTTCACAAATAGATTTTGATTACGTTGTAACATATTCATTTTAAGTATTTGTTGTTGTTTATTAGATTTCTAGTCATATATGAATGCGCACCTATAAAACAAAGCGAGGGTCACATGAATTGCTATTTTAGTTACGCAATGATAATAGTCGTCTGGTTGCGTGTTCCCAAACAAGTAATTTAATAAAGCGATATTGTGAACTTGTGAAGCATGAAGAGTTTATTTCTGATGATTGTGAAGCACGAATTTTGTTTTTTAGCATAAGAATTTGGAACGGATCATGTATCGCATGCGCTACGTACATCCAAGGAAATTTAGCAATATGATAACAATCATGACCACTTTTGCTGATGTAGTTACTCAATTTCTCATCTTCACAAGGAGACCAGAAACCCTTTTTCACTGTCTTCTGGGTGCAATAAGTATGGTGATGCGCCATTGTAATCAAATTAATTTGTTATATATTTTTTCGGAGAACTCTATTGATTTTCAACTCATCGTTTTGCATAGAATCTAATAAGAATACAGTGAAAGATATGAGAAACAAATAGAAAAATAGAGTAATATAAAAGTAGAGCAAATTATAACTGCTATTGAAATTTTAGGTGAAAAGCTGCAATGGCCCATTAATGACAACAAAGGCGATATTATCTAGTAAAAAATTTGTAATTTACCAGACGAATATTCTCCCACCAGTCAATTATGTATAAACTTTAGAGGTCTTACTATTATGTTTCTGACATCAATACTTTTGTCAAGGTAGAAATGAGTTTTTTAGTTGCACCTAGAAGTTGTAAATTAGTTTTTTACTCTTGAAATATCAGATAGTAGAAAGTTAAATGGTAGTAGGAAAAAAAAAGACAGGATATTTGGCATCCTACATGTACGGTCAAAATGTATCGGACACGTTATGAGAGCCTCTCCAACAAATAATATGACGTAGTTATGTAATAAAAAAATAATTCCAATGTTATATATACATGTTGGCTTGTACCCAGCCCAATGTGGTTGTGTGCTAGGATACCGCTAAGGCGTTGATGTCTTTAAAATACAAAAGATACAAGGCATATTTTGCAACATTTTCTTAAAATATCTTATAATTTAAATAATCAATCAAACACCCCTTTATAATCATTTAATTTCTTTAGGAGCTATATATTGTCAATTACATATGTAAACTAGATTTATGTGTCAGCAAATTAAAGCCTATAACATCTTAACTCACTTGAAATATCTATTTAGACACTTAAGTGTGTCTAAAATTATAAATAATATAGCAAGTAATTCAACTATGAAGAAATGACTCAGGATGATTCTTTATTATAGCAAACACTTTTGGATGGTTTTCATATAATTGGTAGCTATGTATGAAGAGATCCTTTTAATCTTTCTACATTTTGCTTGATGATAATTAATAATTAATAACTGATTTCTGTAGTGAAAATCACAAAACACGCTAAAATTCTAAAATCCAAACATAATCCGATAAGTTGTTGTTTTCCTTATTTTTTGATCCGTTTTCCCCTATACATGCAACTTCATTTCTTGAATTTACTTTTCACAAATAGATTTTGATTACGTTGTAACATATTCATTTTAAGTATTTGTTGTTGTTTATTAGATTTCTAGTCATATATGAATGCGCACCTATAAAACAAAGCGAGGGTCACATGAATTGCTATTTTAGTTACGCAATGATAATAGTCGTCTGGTTGCGTGTTCCCAAACAAGTAATTTAATAAAGCGATATTGTGAACTTGTGAAGCATGAAGAGTTTATTTCTGATGATTGTGAAGCACGAATTTTGTTTTTTAGCATAATAATTTGGAACGGATCCTGTATCGCATGCGCTACGTACATCCAAGGAAATTTAGCAATATGATAACAATCACGACCACTTTTGCTGATGTAGTTACTCAATTTCTCATCTTCACAAGGAGACCAGAAACCCTTTTTCACTGTCTTCTGGGTGCAATAAGTATGGTGATGCGCCATTGTAATCAAATTAATTTGTTATATATTTTTTCGGAGAACTCTATTGATTTTCAACTCATCGTTTTGCATAGAATCTAATAAGAATACAGTGAAAGATATGAGAAACAAATAGAAAAATAGAGTAATATAAAAGTAGAGCAAATTATAACTGCTATTGAAATTTTAGGTGAAAAGCTGCAATGGCCCATTAATGACAACAAAGGCGATATTATCTAGTAAAAAATTTGTAATTTACCAGACGAATATTCGCCCACCAGTCAATTATGTATAAACATTAGAGGTCTTACTATTATGTTTCTGACATCAATACTTTTGTCAAGGTAGAAATGAGTTTTTTAGTTGCACCTAGAAGTTGTAAATTAGTTTTTTACTCTTGAAATATCAGATAGTAGAAAGTTAAATGGTAGTAGGAAAAAAAAAGACAAGATTTTTGGCATCCTACATGTACGGTCAAAATGTATCGGACACGTTATGAGAGCCTCTCCAACAAATAATATGACGTAGTTATGTAATAAAAAAATAATTCCAATGTTATATATACATGTTGGCTTGTACCCAGCCCAATGTGGTTGTGTGCTAGGATACCGCTAAGGCGTTGATGTCTTTAAAATACAAAAGATACAAGGCATATTTTGCAACATTTTCTTAAAATATCTCATAATTTAAATAATCAATCAAACACCCCTTTATAATCATTTAATTTCTTTAGGAGCTATATATTGTCAATTACATATGTAAACTAGATTTATGTGTCAGCAAATTAAAGCCTATAACATCTTAACTCACTTGAAATATCTATTTAGACACTTAAGTGTGTCTAAAATTATAAATAATATAGCAAGTAATTCAACTATGAAGAAATAACTCAGGATGATTCTTTATTATAGCAAACACTTTTGGATGGTTTTCATATAATTGGTAGCTATGTATGAAGAGATCCTTTTAATCTTTCTACATTTTGCTTGATGATAATTAATAATTAATAACTGATTTCTGTAGTGAAAATCACAAAACACGCTAAAATTCTAAAATCCAAACATAATCCGATAAGTTGTTGTTTTCCTTATTTTTTGATCCGTTTTCCCCTATACATGCAACTTCATTTCTTGAATTTACTTTTCACAAATAGATTTTGATTACGTTGTAACATATTCATTTTAAGTATTTGTTGTTGTTTATTAGATTTCTAGTCATATATGAATGCGCACCTATAAAACAAAGCGAGGGTCACATGAATTGCTATTTTAGTTACGCAATGATAATAGTCGTCTGGTTGCGTGTTCCCAAACAAGTAATTTAATAAAGCGATATTGTGAACTTGTGAAGCATGAAGAGTTTATTTCTGATGATTGTGAAGCACGAATTTTGTTTTTTAGCATAATAATTTGCAACGGATCATGTATCGCATGCGCTACGTACATCCAAGGAAATTTAGCAATATGATAACAATCATGACCACTTTTGCTGATGTAGTTACTCAATTTCTCATCTTCACAAGGAGACCAGAAACCCTTTTTCACTGTCTTCTGGGTGCAATAAGTATGGTGATGCGCCATTGTAATCAAATTAATTTGTTATATATTTTTTCGGAGAACTCTATTGATTTTCAACTCATCGTTTTGCATAGAATCTAATAAGAATACAGTGAAAGATATGAGAAACAAATAGAAAAATAGAGTAATATAAAAGTAGAGCAAATTATAACTGCTATTGAAATTTTAGGTGAAAAGCTGCAATGGCCCATTAATGACAACAAAGGCGATATTATCTAGTAAAAAATTTGTAATTTACCAGACGAATATTCTCCCACCAGTCAATTATGTATAAACTTTAGAGGTCTTACTATTATGTTTCTGACATCAATACTTTTGTCAAGGTAGAAATGAGTTTTTTAGTTGCACCTAGAAGTTGTAAATTAGTTTTTTACTCTTGAAATATCAGATAGTAGAAAGTTAAATGGTAGTAGGAAAAAAAAAGACAGGATATTTGGCATCCTACATGTACGGTCAAAATGTATCGGACACGTTATGAGAGCCTCTCCAACAAATAATATGACGTAGTTATGTAATAAAAAAATAATTCCAATGTTATATATACATGTTGGCTTGTACCCAGCCCAATGTGGTTGTGTGCTAGGATACCGCTAAGGCGTTGATGTCTTTAAAATACAAAAGATACAAGGCATATTTTGCAACATTTTCTTAAAATATCTTATAATTTAAATAATCAATCAAACACCCCTTTATAATCATTTAATTTCTTTAGGAGCTATATATTGTCAATTACATATGTAAACTAGATTTATGTGTCAGCAAATTAAAGCCTATAACATCTTAACTCACTTGAAATATCTATTTAGACACTTAAGTGTGTCTAAAATTATAAATAATATAGCAAGTAATTCAACTATGAAGAAATGACTCAGGATGATTCTTTATTATAGCAAACACTTTTGGATGGTTTTCATATAATTGGTAGCTATGTATGAAGAGATCCTTTTAATCTTTCTACATTTTGCTTGATGATAATTAATAATTAATAACTGATTTCTGTAGTGAAAATCACAAAACACGCTAAAATTCTAAAATCCAAACATAATCCGATAAGTTGTTGTTTTCCTTATTTTTTGATCCGTTTTCCCCTATACATGCAACTTCATTTCTTGAATTTACTTTTCACAAATAGATTTTGATTACGTTGTAACATATTCATTTTAAGTATTTGTTGTTGTTTATTAGATTTCTAGTCATATATGAATGCGCACCTATAAAACAAAGCGAGGGTCACATGAATTGCTATTTTAGTTACGCAATGATAATAGTCGTCTGGTTGCGTGTTCCCAAACAAGTAATTTAATAAAGCGATATTGTGAACTTGTGAAGCATGAAGAGTTTATTTCTGATGATTGTGAAGCACGAATTTTGTTTTTTAGCATAATAATTTGGAACGGATCATGTATCGCATGCGCTACGTACATCCAAGGAAATTTAGCAATATGATAACAATCACGACCACTTTTGCTGATGTAGTTACTCAATTTCTCATCTTCACAAGGAGACCAGAAACCCTTTTTCACTGTCTTCTGGGTGCAATAAGTATGGTGATGCGCCATTGTAATCAAATTAATTTGTTATATATTTTTTCGGAGAACTCTATTGATTTTCAACTCATCGTTTTGCATAGAATCTAATAAGAATACAGTGAAAGATATGAGAAACAAATAGAAAAATAGAGTAATATAAAAGTAGAGCAAATTATAACTGCTATTGAAATTTTAGGTGAAAAGCTGCAATGGCCCATTAATGACAACAAAGGCGATATTATCTAGTAAAAAATTTGTAATTTACCAGACGAATATTCGCCCACCAGTCAATTATGTATAAACATTAGAGGTCTTACTATTATGTTTCTGACATCAATACTTTTGTCAAGGTAGAAATGAGTTTTTTAGTTGCACCTAGAAGTTGTAAATTAGTTTTTTACTCTTGAAATATCAGATAGTAGAAAGTTAAATGGTAGTAGGAAAAAAAAAGACAAGATTTTTGGCATCCTACATGTACGGTCAAAATGTATCGGACACGTTATGAGAGCCTCTCCAACAAATAATATGACGTAGTTATGTAATAAAAAAATAATTCCAATGTTATATATACATGTTGGCTTGTACCCAGCCCAATGTGGTTGTGTGCTAGGATACCGCTAAGGCGTTGATGTCTTTAAAATACAAAAGATACAAGGCATATTTTGCAACATTTTCTTAAAATATCTCATAATTTAAATAATCAATCAAACACCCCTTTATAATCATTTAATTTCTTTAGGAGCTATATATTGTCAATTACATATGTAAACTAGATTTATGTGTCAGCAAATTAAAGCCTATAACATCTTAACTCACTTGAAATATCTATTTAGACACTTAAGTGTGTCTAAAATTATAAATAATATAGCAAGTAATTCAACTATGAAGAAATAACTCAGGATGATTCTTTATTATAGCAAACACTTTTGGATGGTTTTCATATAATTGGTAGCTATGTATGAAGAGATCCTTTTAATCTTTCTACATTTTGCTTGATGATAATTAATAATTAATAACTGATTTCTGTAGTGAAAATCACAAAACACGCTAAAATTCTAAAATCCAAACATAATCCGATAAGTTGTTGTTTTCCTTATTTTTTGATCCGTTTTCCCCTATACATGCAACTTCATTTCTTGAATTTACTTTTCACAAATAGATTTTGATTACGTTGTAACATATTCATTTTAAGTATTTGTTGTTGTTTATTAGATTTCTAGTCATATATGAATGCGCACCTATAAAACAAAGCGAGGGTCACATGAATTGCTATTTTAGTTACGCAATGATAATAGTCGTCTGGTTGCGTGTTCCCAAACAAGTAATTTAATAAAGCGATATTGTGAACTTGTGAAGCATGAAGAGTTTATTTCTGATGATTGTGAAGCACGAATTTTGTTTTTTAGCATAATAATTTGCAACGGATCATGTATCGCATGCGCTACGTACATCCAAGGAAATTTAGCAATATGATAACAATCATGACCACTTTTGCTGATGTAGTTACTCAATTTCTCATCTTCACAAGGAGACCAGAAACCCTTTTTCACTGTCTTCTGGGTGCAATAAGTATGGTGATGCGCCATTGTAATCAAATTAATTTGTTATATATTTTTTCGGAGAACTCTATTGATTTTCAACTCATCGTTTTGCATAGAATCTAATAAGAATACAGTGAAAGATATGAGAAACAAATAGAAAAATAGAGTAATATAAAAGTAGAGCAAATTATAACTGCTATTGAAATTTTAGGTGAAAAGCTGCAATGGCCCATTAATGACAACAAAGGCGATATTATCTAGTAAAAAATTTGTAATTTACCAGACGAATATTCTCCCACCAGTCAATTATGTATAAACTTTAGAGGTCTTACTATTATGTTTCTGACATCAATACTTTTGTCAAGGTAGAAATGAGTTTTTTAGTTGCACCTAGAAGTTGTAAATTAGTTTTTTACTCTTGAAATATCAGATAGTAGAAAGTTAAATGGTAGTAGGAAAAAAAAAGACAGGATATTTGGCATCCTACATGTACGGTCAAAATTTATCGGACACGTTATGAGAGCCTCTCCAACAAATAATATGACGTAGTTATGTAATAAAAAAATAATTCCAATGTTATATATACATGTTGGCTTGTACCCAGCCCAATGTGGTTGTGTGCTAGGATACCGCTAAGGCGTTGATGTCTTTAAAATAGAAAAGATACAAGGCATATTTTGCAACATTTTCTTAAAATATCTCATAATTTAAATAATCAATCATACACCCCTTTATAATCATTTAATTTCTTTAGGAGCTATATATTGTCAATTACATATGTAAACTAGATTTATGTGACAGCAAATTAAAGCCTATAACATCTTAACTCACTTGAAATATCTATTTAGACACTTAAGTGTGTCTAAAATTATAAATAATATAGCAAGTAATTCAACTATGAAGAAATGACTCAGGATGATTCTTTATTATAGCAAACACTTTTGGATGGTTTTCATATAATTGGTAGCTATGTATGAAGAGATCCTTTTAATCTTTCTACATTTTGCTTGATGATAATTAATAATTAATAACTGATTTCTGTAGTGAAAATCACAAAACACGCTAAAATTCTAAAATCCAAACATAATCCGATAAGTTGTTGTTTTCCTTATTTTTTGATCCGTTTTCCCCTATACATGCAACTTCATTTCTTGAATTTACTTTTCACAAATAGATTTTGATTACGTTGTAACATATTCATTTTAAGTATTTGTTGTTGTTTATTAGATTTCTAGTCATATATGAATGCGCACCTATAAAACAAAGCGAGGGTCACATGAATTGCTATTTTAGTTACGCAATGATAATAGTCGTATGGTTGCGTGTTCCCAAACAAGTAATTTAATAAAGCGATATTGTGAACTTGTGAAGCATGAAGAGTTTATTTCTGATGATTGTGAAGAACGAATTTTGTTTTTTAGCATAATAATTTGCAACGGATCATGTATCGCATGCGCTACGTACATCCAAGGAAATTTAGCAATATGATAACAATCATGACCACTTTTGCTGATGTAGTTACTCAATTTCTCATCTTCACAAGGAGACCAGAAACCCTTTTTCACTGTCTTCTGGGTGCAATAAGTATGGTGATGCGCCATTGTAATCAAATTAATTTGTTATATATTTTTTCGGAGAACTCTATTGATTTTCAACTCATCGTTTTGCATAGAATCTAATAAGAATACAGTGAAAGATATGAGAAACAAATAGAAAAATAGAGTAATATAAAAGTAGAGCAAATTATAACTGCTATTGAAATTTTAGGTGAAAAGCTGCAATGGCCCATTAATGACAACAAAGGCGATATTATCTAGTAAAAAATTTGTAATTTACCAGACGAATATTCTCCCACCAGTCAATTATGTATAAACTTTAGAGGTCTTACTATTATGTTTCTGACATCAATACTTTTGTCAAGGTAGAAATGAGTTTTTTAGTTGCACCTAGAAGTTGTAAATTAGTTTTTTACTCTTGAAATATCAGATAGTAGAAAGTTAAATGGTAGTAGGAAAAAAAAAGACAGGATATTTGGCATCCTACATGTACGGTCAAAATGTATCGGACACGTTATGAGAGCCTCTCCAACAAATAATATGACGTAGTTATGTAATAAAAAAATAATTCCAATGTTATATATACATGTTGGCTTGTACCCAGCCCAATGTGGTTGTGTGCTAGGATACCGCTAAGGCGTTGATGTCTTTAAAATACAAAAGATACAAGGCATATTTTTCAACATTTTCTTAAAATATCTCATAATTTAAATAATCAATCATACACCCCTTTATAATCATTTAATTTCTTTAGGAGCTATATATTGTCAATTACATATGTAAACTAGATTTATGTGACAGCAAATTAAAGCCTATAACATCTTAACTCACTTGAAATATCTATTTAGACACTTAAGTGTGTCTAAAATTATAAATAATATAGCAAGCAATTCAACTATGAAGAAATGACTCAGGATGATTCTTTATTATAGCAAACACTTTTGGATGGTTTTCATATAATTGGTAGCTATGTATGAAGAGATCCTTTTAATCTTTCTACATTTTGCTTGATGATAATTAATAATTAATAACTGATTTCTGTAGTGAAAATCACAAAACACGCTAAAATTCTAAAATCCAAACATAATCCGATAAGTTGTTGTTTTCCTTATTTTTTGATCCGTTTTCCCCTATACATGCAACTTCATTTCTTGAATTTACTTTTCACAAATAGATTTTGATTACGTTGTAACATATTCATTTTAAGTATTTGTTGTTGTTTATTAGATTTCTAGTCATATATGAATGCGCACCTATAAAACAAAGCGAGGGTCACATGAATTGCTATTTTAGTTACGCAATGATAATAGTCGTCTGGTTGCGTGTTCCCAAACAAGTAATTTAATAAAGCGATATTGTGAACTTGTGAAGCATGAAGAGTTTATTTCTGATGATGGTGAAGCACGAATTTTGTTTTTTAGCATAATAATTTGGAACGGATCATGTATCGCATGCGCTACGTACATCCAAGGAAATTTAGCAATATGATAACAATCATGACCACTTTTGCTGATGTAGTTACTCAATTTCTCATCTTCACAAGGAGACCAGAAACCCTTTTTCACTGTCTTCTGGGTGCAATAAGTATGGTGATGCGCCATTGTAATCAAATTAATTTGTTATATATTTTTTCGGAGAACTCTATTGATTTTCAACTCATCGTTTTGCATAGAATCTAATAAGAATACAGTGAAAGATATGAGAAACAAATAGAAAAATAGAGTAATATAAAAGTAGAGCAAATTATAACTGCTATTGAAATTTTAGGTGAAAAGCTGCAATGGCCCATTAATGACAACAAAGGCGATATTATCTAGTAAAAAATTTGTAATTTACCAGACGAATATTCTCCCACCAGTCAATTATGTATAAACTTTAGAGGTCTTACTATTATGTTTCTGACATCAATACTTTTGTCAAGGTAGAAATGAGTTTTTTAGTTGCACCTAGAAGTTGTAAATTAGTTTTTTACTCTTGAAATATCAGATAGTAGAAAGTTAAATGGTAGTAGGAAAAAAAAAGACAGGATATTTGGCATCCTACATGTACGGTCAAAATGTATCGGACACGTTATGAGAGCCTCTCCAACAAATAATATGACGTAGTTATGTAATAAAAAAATAATTCCAATGTTATATATACATGTTGGCTTGTACCCAGCCCAATGTGGTTGTGTGCTAGGATACCGCTAAGGCGTTGATGTCTTTAAAATACAAAAGATACAAGGCATATTTTTCAACATTTTCTTAAAATATCTCATAATTTAAATAATCAATCATACACCCCTTTATAATCATTTAATTTCTTTAGGAGCTATATATTGTCAATTACATATGTAAACTAGATTTATGTGACAGCAAATTAAAGCCTATAACATCTTAACTCACTTGAAATATCTATTTAGACACTTAAGTGTGTCTAAAATTATAAATAATATAGCAAGTAATTCAACTATGAAGAAATGACTCAGGATGATTCTTTATTATAGCAAACACTTTTGGATGGTTTTCATATAATTGGTAGCTATGTATGAAGAGATCCTTTTAATCTTTCTACATTTTGCTTGATGATAATTAATAATTAATAACTGATTTCTGTAGTGAAAATCACAAAACACGCTAAAATTCTAAAATCCAAACATAATCCGATAAGTTGTTGTTTTCCTTATTTTTTGATCCGTTTTCCCCTATACATGCAACTTCATTTCTTGAATTTACTTTTCACAAATAGATTTTGATTACGTTGTAACATATTCATTTTAAGTATTTGTTGTTGTTTATTAGATTTCTAGTCATATATGAATGCGCACCTATAAAACAAAGCGAGGGTCACATGAATTGCTATTTTAGTTACGCAATGATAATAGTCGTCTGGTTGCGTGTTCCCAAACAAGTAATTTAATAAAGCGATATTGTGAACTTGTGAAGCATGAAGAGTTTATTTCTGATGATGGTGAAGCACGAATTTTGTTTTTTAGCATAATAATTTGGAACGGATCATGTATCGCATGCGCTACGTACATCCAAGGAAATTTAGCAATATGATAACAATCATGACCACTTTTGCTGATGTAGTTACTCAATTTCTCATCTTCACAAGGAGACCAGAAACCCTTTTTCACTGTCTTCTGGGTGCAATAAGTATGGTGATGCGCCATTGTAATCAAATTAATTTGTTATATATTTTTTCGGAGAACTCTATTGATTTTCAACTCATCGTTTTGCATAGAATCTAATAAGAATACAGTGAAAGATATGAGAAACAAATAGAAAAATAGAGTAATATAAAAGTAGAGCAAATTATAACTGCGATTGAAATTTTAGGTGAAAAGCTGCAATGGCCCATTAATGACAACAAAGGCGATATTATCTAGTAAAAAAATTTGTAATTTACCAGACGAATATTCTCCCACCAGTCAATTATGTATAAACTTTAGAGGTCTTACTATTATGTTTCTGACATCAATACTTTTGTCAAGGTAGAAATGAGTTTTTTAGTTGCACCTAGAAGTTGTAAATTAGTTTTTTACTCTTGAAATATCAGATAGTAGAAAGTTAAATGGTAGTAGGAAAAAAAAAGACAGGATATTTGGCATCCTACATGTACGGTCAAAATGTATCGGACACGTTATGAGAGCCTCTCCAACAAATAATATGACGTAGTTATGTAATAAAAAAATAATTCCAATGTTATATATACATGTTGGCTTGTACCCAGCCCAATGTGGTTGTGTGCTAGGATACCGCTAAGGCGTTGATGTCTTTAAAATACAAAAGATACAAGGCATATTTTTCAACATTTTCTTAAAATATCTCATAATTTAAATAATCAATCATACACCCCTTTATAATCATTTAATTTCTTTAGGAGCTATATATTGTCAATTACATATGTAAACTAGATTTATGTGACAGCAAATTAAAGCCTATAACATCTTAACTCACTTGAAATATCTATTTAGACACTTAAGTGTGTCTAAAATTATAAATAATATAGCAAGTAATTCAACTATGAAGAAATGACTCAGGATGATTCTTTATTATAGCAAACACTTTTGGATGGTTTTCATATAATTGGTAGCTATGTATGAAGAGATCCTTTTAATCTTTCTACATTTTGCTTGATGATAATTAATAATTAATAACTGATTTCTGTAGTGAAAATCACAAAACACGCTAAAATTCTAAAATCCAAACATAATCCGATAAGTTGTTGTTTTCCTTATTTTTTGATCCGTTTTCCCCTATACATGCAACTTCATTTCTTGAATTTACTTTTCACAAATAGATTTTGATTACGTTGTAACATATTCATTTTAAGTATTTGTTGTTGTTTATTAGATTTCTAGTCATATATGAATGCGCACCTATAAAACAAAGCGAGGGTCACATGAATTGCTATTTTAGTTACGCAATGATAATAGTCGTCTGGTTGCGTGTTCCCAAACAAGTAATTTAATAAAGCGATATTGTGAACTTGTGAAGCATGAAGAGTTTATTTCTGATGATGGTGAAGCACGAATTTTGTTTTTTAGCATAATAATTTGGAACGGATCATGTATCGCATGCGCTACGTACATCCAAGGAAATTTAGCAATATGATAACAATCATGACCACTTTTGCTGATGTAGTTACTCAATTTCTCATCTTCACAAGGAGACCAGAAACCCTTTTTCACTGTCTTCTGGGTGCAATAAGTATGGTGATGCGCCATTGTAATCAAATTAATTTGTTATATATTTTTTCGGAGAACTCTATTGATTTTCAACTCATCGTTTTGCATAGAATCTAATAAGAATACAGTGAAAGATATGAGAAACAAATAGAAAAATAGAGTAATATAAAAGTAGAGCAAATTATAACTGCTATTGAAATTTTAGGTGAAAAGCTGCAATGGCCCATTAATGACGACAAAGGCGATATTATCTAGTAAAAAATTTGTAATTTACCAGACGAATATTCTCCCACCAGTCAATTATGTATAAACTCTAGAGGTCTTACTATTATGTTTCTGACATCAATACTTTTGTCAAGGTAGAAATGAGTTTTTTAGTTGCACCTAGAAGTTGTAAATTAGTTTTTTACTCTTGAAATATCAGATAGTAGAAAGTTAAATGGTAGTAGGAAAAAAAAAAGACAAGATTTTTGGCATCCTACATGTACGGTCAAAATGTATCGGACACGTTATGAGAGCCTCTCCAACAAATAATATGACGTAGTTATGTAATAAAAAAATAATTCCAATGTTATATATACATGTTGGCTTGTACCCAGCCCAATGTGGTTGTGTGCTAGGATACCGCTAAGGCGTTGATGTCTTTAAAATACAAAAGATACAAGGCATATTTTGCAACATTTTCTTAAAATATCTCATAATTTAAATAATCAATCAAACACCCCTTTATAATCATTTAATTTCTTTAGGAGCTATATATTGTCAATTACATATGTAAACTAGATTTATGTGACAGCAAATTAAAGCCTATCACATCTTAACTCACTTGAAATATCTATTTAGACACTTAAGTGTGTCTAAAATTATAAATAATATAGCAAGTAATTCAACTATGAAGAAATAACTCAGGATGATTCTTGATTATAGCAAACACTTTTGGATGGTTTTCATATAATTGGTAGCTATGTATGAAGAGATTCTTTTAATCTTTCTACATTTTGCTTGATGATAATTAATAATTAATAACTGATTTCTGTAGTAAAAATCACAAAACACGCTAAAATTCTAAAATCCAAACATAATCCGATAAGTTGTTGTTTTCCTTATTTTTTGATCCGTTTTCCCCTATACATGCAACTTCATTTCTTGAATTTACTTTTCACAAATAGATTTTGATTACGTTGTAACATATTCATTTTAAGTATTTGTTGTTGTTTATTAGATTTCTAGTCATATATGAATGCGCACCTATAAAACAAAGCGAGGGTCACATGAATTGCTATTTTAGTTACGCAATGATAATAGTCGTCTGGTTGCGTGTTCCCAAACAAGTAATTTAATAAAGCGATATTGTGAACTTGTGAAGCATGAAGAGTTTATTTCTGATGATGGTGAAGCACGAATTTTGTTTTTTAGCATAATAATTTGGAACGGATCATGTATCGCATGCGCTACGTACATCCAAGGAACTTTAGCAATAAGATAACAATCATGACCACTTTTGCTGATGTAGTTACTCAATTTCTCATCTTCACAAGGAGACCAGAAACCCTTTTTCACTGTCTTCTGGGTGCAATAAGTATGGTGATGCGCCATTGTAATCAAATTAATTTGTTATATATTTTTTCGGAGAACTCTATTGATTTTCAACTCATCGTTTTGCATAGAATCTAATAAGAATACAGTGAAAGATATGAGAAACAAATAGAAAAATAGAGTAATATAAAAGTAGAGCAAATTATAACTGCTATTGAAATTTTAGGTGAAAAGCTGCAATGGCCCATTAATGACAACAAAGGCGATATTATCTAGTAAAAAATTTGTAATTTACCAGACGAATATTCTCCCACCAGTCAATTATGTATAAACTCTAGAGGTCTTACTATTATGTTTCTGACATCAATACTTTTGTCAAGGTAGAAATGAGTTTTTTAGTTGCACCTAGAAGTTGTAAATTAGTTTTTTACTCTTGAAATATCAGATAGTAGAAAGTTAAATGGTAGTAGGAAAAAAAAAAGACAAGATTTTTGGCATCCTACATGTACGGTCAAAATGTATCGGACACGTTATGAGAGCCTCTCCAAAAAATAATATGACGTAGTTATGTAATAAAAAAATAATTCCAATGTTATATATACATGTTGGCTTGTACCCAGCCCAATGTGGTTGTGTGCTAGGATACCGCTAAGGCGTTGATGTCTTTAAAATACAAAAGATACAAGGCATATTTTGCAACATTTTCTTAAAATATCTCATAATTTAAATAATCAATCAAACACCCCTTTATAATCATTTAATTTCTTTAGGAGCTATATATTGTCAATTACATATGTAAACTAGATTTATGTGACAGCAAATTAAAGCCTATAACATCTTAACTCACTTGAAATATCTATTTAGACACTTAAGTGTGTCTAAAATTATAAATAATATAGCAAGTAATTCAACTATGAAGAAATAACTCAGGATGATTCTTTATTATAGCAAACACTTTTGGATGGTTTTCATATAATTGGTAGCTATGTATGAAGAGATCCTTTTAATCTTTCTACATTTTGCTTGATGATAATTAATAATTAATAACTGATTTCTGTAGTGAAAATCACAAAACACGCTAAAATTCTAAAATCCAAACATAATCCGATAAGTTGTTGTTTTCCTTATTTTTTGATCCGTTTTCCCCTATACAAGCAACTTCATTTCTTGAATTTACTTTTCACAGATAGATTTTTATTACGTTGTAACATAATCATTTTAAGTATTTGTTGTTGTTTATTAGATTTCTAGTCATATATGAATGCGCACCTATAAAACAAAGCGAGGGTCACATGAATTGCTATTTTAGTTACGCAATGATAATAGTCGTCTGGTTGCGTGTTCCCAAACAAGTAATTTAATAAAGCGATATTGTGAACTTGTGAAGCATGAAGAGTTTATTTCTGATGATTGTGAAGCACGGATTTTGTTTTTTAGCATAATAATTTGGAACGGATCATGTATCGCATGCGCTACGTACATCCAAGGAAATTTAGCAATATGATAACAATCATGACCACTTTTGCTGATGTAGTTACTCAATTTCTCATCTTCACAAGGAGACCAGAAACCCTTTTTCACTGTCTTCTGGGTGCAATAAGTATGGTGATGCGCCATTGTAATCAAATTAATTTGTTATATATTTTTTCGGAGAACTCTATTGATTTTCAACTCATCGTTTTGCATAGAATCTAATAAGAATACAGTGAAAGATATGAGAAACAAATAGAAAAATAGAGTAATATAAAAGTAGAGCAAATTATAACTGCTATTGAAATTTTAGGTGAAAAGCTGCAATGGCCCATTAATGACAACAAAGGCGATATTATCTAGTAAAAAATTTGTAATTTACCAGACGAATATTCTCCCACCAGTCAATTATGTATAAACTCTAGAGGTCTTACTATTATGTTTCTGACATCAATACTTTTGTCAAGGTAGAAATGAGTTTTTTAGTTGCACCTAGAAGTTGTAAATTAGTTTTTTACTCTTGAAATATCAGATAGTAGAAAGTTAAATGGTAGTAGGAAAAAAAAAAAGACAAGATTTTTGGCATCCTACATGTACGGTCAAAATGTATCGGACACGTTATGAGAGCCTCTCCAACAAATAATATGACGTAGTTATGTAATAAAAAAATAATTCCAATGTTATATATACATGTTGGCTTGTACCCAGTCCAATGTGGTTGTGTGCTAGGATACCGCTAAGGCGTTGATGTCTTTAAAATACAAAAGATACAAGGCATATTTTGCAACATTTTCTTAAAATATCTCATAATTTAAATAATCAATCAAACACCCCTTTATAATCATTTAATTTCTTTAGGAGCTATATATTGTCAATTACATATGTAAACTAGATTTATGTGACAGCAAATTAAAGCCTATCACATCTTAACTCACTTGAAATATCTATTTAGACACTTAAGTGTGTCTAAAATTATAAATAATATAGCAAGTAATTCAACTATGAAGAAATAACTCAGGATGATTCTTTATTATAGCAAACACTTTTGGATGGTTTTCATATAATTGGTAGCTATGTATGAAGAGATTCTTTTAATCTTTCTACATTTTGCTTGATGATAATTAATAATTAATAACTGATTTCTGTAGTGAAAATCACAAAACACGCTAAAATTCTAAAATCCAAACATAATCCGATAAGTTGTTGTTTTCCTTATTTTTTGATCCGTTTTCCCCTATACATGCAACTTCATTTCTTGAATTTACTTTTCACAAATAGATTTTGATTACGTTGTAACATATTCATTTTAAGTATTTGTTGTTGTTTATTAGATTTCTAGTCATATATGAATGCGCACCTATAAAACAAAGCGAGGGTCACATGAATTGCTATTTTAGTTACGCAATGATAATAGTCGTCTGGTTGCGTGTTCCCAAACAAGTAATTTAATAAAGCGATATTGTGAACTTGTGAAGCATGAAGAGTTTATTTCTGATGATGGTGAAGCACGAATTTTGTTTTTTAGCATAATAATTTGGAACGGATCATGTATCGCATGCGCTACGTACATCCAAGGAAATTTAGCAATATGATAACAATCATGACCACTTTTGCTGATGTAGTTACTCAATTTCTCATCTTCACAAGGAGACCAGAAACCCTTTTTCACTGTCTTCTGGGTGCAATAAGTATGGTGATGCGCCATTGTAATCAAATTAATTTGTTATATATTTTTTCGGAGAACTCTATTGATTTTCAACTCATCGTTTTGCATAGAATCTAATAAGAATACAGTGAAAGATATGAGAAACAAATAGAAAAATAGAGTAATATAAAAGTAGAGCAAATTATAACTGCTATTGAAATTTTAGGTGAAAAGCTGCAATGGCCCATTAATGACAACAAAGGCGATATTATCTAGTAAAAAATTTGTAATTTACCAGACGAATATTCTCCCACCAGTCAATTATGTATAAACTCTAGAGGTCTTACTATTATGTTTCTGACATCAATACTTTTGTCAAGGTAGAAATGAGTTTTTTAGTTGCACCTAGAAGTTATAAATTAGTTTTTTACTCTTGAAATATCAGATAGTAGAAAGTTAAATGGTAGTAGGAAAAAAAAAAGACAAGATTTTTGGCATCCTACATGTACGGTCAAAATGTATCGGACACGTTATGAGAGCCTCTCCAACAAATAATATGACGTAGTTATGTAATAAAAAAATAATTCCAATGTTATATATACATGTTGGCTTGTACCCAGTCCAATGTGGTTGTGTGCTAGGATACCGCTAAGGCGTTGATGTCATTAAAATACAAAAGATACAAGGCATATTTTGCAACATTTTCTTAAAATATCTCATAATTTAAATAATCAATCAAACACCCCTTTATAATCATTTAATTTCTTTAGGAGCTATATATTGTCAATTACATATGTAAACTAGATTTATGTGACAGCAAATTAAAGCCTATCACATCTTAACTCACTTGAAATATCTATTTAGACACTTAAGTGTGTCTAAAATTATAAATAATATAGCAAGTAATTCAACTATGAAGAAATAACTCAGGATGATTCTTTATTATAGCAAACACTTTTGGATGGTTTTCATATAATTGGTAGCTATGTATGAAGAGATCCTTTTAATCTTTCTACATTTTGCTTGATGATAATTAATAATTAATAACTGATTTCTGTAGTGAAAATCACAAAACACGCTAAAATTCTAAAATCCAAACATAATCCGATAAGTTGTTGTTTTCCTTATTTTTTGATCCGTTTTCCCCTATACATGCAACTTCATTTCTTGAATTTACTTTTCACAAATAGATTTTTATTACGTTGTAACATATTCATTTTAAGTATTTGTTGTTGTTTATTAGATTTCTAGTCATATATGAATGCGCACCTATAAAACAAAGCGAGGGTCACATGAATTGCTATTTTAGTTACGCAATGATAATAGTCGTCTGGTTGCGTGTTCCCAAACAAGTAATTTAATAAAGCGATATTGTGAACTTGTGAAGCATGAAGAGTTTATTTCTGATGATGGTGAAGCACGAATTTTGTTTTTTAGCATAATAATTTGGAACGGATCATGTATCGCATGCGCTACGTACATCCAAGGAAATTTAGCAATATGATAACAATCATGATCACTTTTGCTGATGTAGTTACTCAATTTCTCATCTTCACAAGGAGACCAGAAACCCTTTTTCACTGTCTTCTGGGTGCAATAAGTATGGTGATGCGCCATTGTAATCAAATTAATTTGTTATATATTTTTTCGGAGAACTCTATTGATTTTCAACTCATCGTTTTGCATAGAATCTAATAAGAATACAGTGAAAGATATGAGAAACAAATAGAAAAATAGAGTAATATAAAAGTAGAGCAAATTATAACTGCTATTGAAATTTTAGGTGAAAAGCTGCAATGGCCCATTAATGACAACAAAGGCGATATTATCTAGTAAAAAATTTGTAATTTACCAGACGAATATTCTCCCACCAGTCAATTATGTATAAACTCTAGAGGTCTTACTATTATGTTTCTGACATCAATACTTTTGTCAAGGTAGAAATGAGTTTTTTAGTTGCACCTAGAAGTTATAAATTAGTTTTTTACTCTTGAAATATCAGATAGTAGAAAGTTAAATGGTAGTAGGAAAAAAAAAAGACAAGATTTTTGGCATCCTACATGTACGGTCAAAATGTATCGGACACGTTATGAGAGCCTCTCCAACAAATAATATGACGTAGTTATGTAATAAAAAAATAATTCCAATGTTATATATACATGTTGGCTTGTACCCAGTCCAATGTGGTTGTGTGCTAGGATACCGCTAAGGCGTTGATGTCATTAAAATACAAAAGATACAAGGCATATTTTGCAACATTTTCTTAAAATATCTCATAATTTAAATAATCAATCAAACACCCCTTTATAATCATTTAATTTCTTTAGGAGCTATATATTGTCAATTACATATGTAAACTAGATTTATGTGACAGCAAATTAAAGCCTATCACATCTTAACTCACTTGAAATATCTATTTAGACACTTAAGTGTGTCTAAAATTATAAATAATATAGCAAGTAATTCAACTATGAAGAAATAACTCAGGATGATTCTTTATTATAGCAAACACTTTTGGATGGTTTTCATATAATTGGTAGCTATGTATGAAGAGATCCTTTTAATCTTTCTACATTTTGCTTGATGATAATTAATAATTAATAACTGATTTCTGTAGTGAAAATCACAAAACACGCTAAAATTCTAAAATCCAAACATAATCCGATAAGTTGTTGTTTTCCTTATTTTTTGATCCGTTTTCCCCTATACATGCAACTTCATTTCTTGAATTTACTTTTCACAAATAGATTTTTATTACGTTGTAACATATTCATTTTAAGTATTTGTTGTTGTTTATTAGATTTCTAGTCATATATGAATGCGCACCTATAAAACAAAGCGAGGGTCACATGAATTGCTATTTTAGTTACGCAATGATAATAGTCGTCTGGTTGCGTGTTCCCAAACAAGTAATTTAATAAAGCGATATTGTGAACTTGTGAAGCATGAAGAGTTTATTTCTGATGATGGTGAAGCACGAATTTTGTTTTTTAGCATAATAATTTGGAACGGATCATGTATCGCATGCGCTACGTACATCCAAGGAAATTTAGCAATATGATAACAATCATGATCACTTTTGCTGATGTAGTTACTCAATTTCTCATCTTCACAAGGAGACCAGAAACCCTTTTTCACTGTCTTCTGGGTGCAATAAGTATGGTGATGCGCCATTGTAATCAAATTAATTTGTTATATATTTTTTCGGAGAACTCTATTGATTTTCAACTCATCGTTTTGCATAGAATCTAATAAGAATACAGTGAAAGATATGAGAAACAAATAGAAAAATAGAGTAATATAAAAGTAGAGCAAATTATAACTGCTATTGAAATTTTAGGTGAAAAGCTGCAATGGCCCATTAATGACAACAAAGGCGATATTATCTAGTAAAAAATTTGTAATTTACCAGACGAATATTCTCCCACCAGTCAATTATGTATAAACTTTAGATGTCTTACTATTATGTTTATGACATCAATACTTTTGTCAAGGTAGAAATGAGTTTTCTAGTTGCACCTAGAAGTTGTAAATTAGTTTTGTACTCTTGAAATATCAGATAGTAGAAAATTAAATGGTAGTAGGAAAAAAAAAAGACAAGATTTTTGGCATCCTACATGTACGGTCAAAATGTATCGGACACGTTATGAGAGCCTCTCCAACAAATAATATGACGTAGTTATGTAATAAAAAAATATTTCCAATGTTATATATACATGTTGGCTTGTACCCAGCCCAATGTGGTTGTGTGCTAGGATACCGCTAAGGCGTTGATGTCTTTAAAATACAAAAGATACAAGGCATATTTTGCAACATTTTCTTAAAATATCTCATAATTTAAATAATCAATCAAACACCCCTTTATAATCATTTAATTTCTTTAGGAGCTATATATTGTCAATTACATATGTAAACTAGATTTATGTGACAGCAAATTAAAGCCTATAACATCTTAACTCACTTGAAATATCTATTTAGACACTTAAGTGTGTCTAAAATTATAAATAATATAGCAAGTAATTCAACTATGAAGAAATAACTCAGGATGATTCTTTATTATAGCAAACACTTTTGGATGGTTTTCATATAATTGGTAGCTATGTATGAAGAGATCCTTTTAATATTTCTACATTTTGCTTGATGATAATTAATAATTAATAACTGATTTCTGTAGTGAAAATCACAAAACACGCTAAAATTCTAAAATCCAAACATAATCCGATAAGTTGTTGTTTTCCTTATTTTTTGATCCGTTTTCCCCTATACATGCAACTTCATTTCTTGAATTTACTTTTCACAAATAGATTTTTATTACGTTGTAACATAATCATTTTAAGTATTTGTTGTTGTTTATTAGATTTCTAGTCATATATGAATGCGCACCTATAAAACAAAGCGAGGGTCACATGAATTGCTATTTTAGTTACGCAATGATAATAGTCGTCTGGTTGCGTGTTCCCAAACAAGTAATTTAATAAAGCGATATTGTGAACTTGTGAAGCATGAAGAGTTTATTTCTGATGATTGTGAAGCACGAATTTTGTTTTTTAGCATAATAATTTGGAACGGATCATGTATCGCATGCGCTACGTACATCCAAGGAAATTTAGCAATATGATAACAATCATGACCACTTTTGCTGATGTAGTTACTCAATTTCTCATCTTCACAAGGAGACCAGAAACCCTTTTTCACTGTCTTCTGGGTGCAATAAGTATGGTGATGCGCCATTGTAATCAAATTAATTTGTTATATATTTTTTCGGAGAACTCTATTGATTTTGAACTCATCGTTTTGCATAGAATCTAATAAGAATACAGTGAAAGATATGAGAAACAAATAGAAAAATAGAGTAATATAAAAGTAGAGCAAATTATAACTGCTATTGAAATTTTAGGTGAAAAGCTGCAATGGCCCATTAATGACAACAAAGGCGATATTATCTAGTAAAAAATTTGTAATTTACCAGACGAATATTCTCCCACCAGTCAATTATGTATAAACTCTAGAGGTCTTACTATTATGTTTCTGACATCAATACTTTTGTCAAGGTAGAAATGAGTTTTCTAGTTGCACCTAGAAGTTGTAAATTAGTTTTTTACTCTTGAAATATCAGATAGTAGAAAATTAAATGGTAGTAGGAAAAAAAAAAGACAAGATTTTTGGCATCCTACATGTACGGTCAAAATGTATCGGACACGTTATGAGAGCCTCTCCAACAAATAATATGACGTAGTTATGTAATAAAAAAATAATTCCAATGTTATATATACATGTTAGCTTGTACCCAGTCCAATGTGGTTGTGTGCTAGGATACCGCTAAGGCGTTGATGTCTTTAAAATACAAAAGATACAAGGCATATTTTGCAACATTTTCTTAAAATATCTCATAATTTAAATAATCAATCAAACACCCCTTTATAATCATTTAATTTCTTTAGGAGCTATATATTGTCAATTACATATGTAAACTAGATTTATGTGACAGCAAATTAAAGCCTATCACATCTTAACTCACTTGAAATATCTATTTAGACACTTAAGTGTGTCTAAAATTATAAATAATATAGCAAGTAATTCAACTATGAAGAAATAACTCAGGATGATTCTTTATTATAGCAAACACTTTTGGATGGTTTTCATATAATTGGTAGCTATGTATGAAGAGATCCTTTTAATCTTTCTACATTTTGCTTGATGATAATTAATAATTAATAACTGATTTCTGTAGTGAAAATCACAAAACACGCTAAAATTCTAAAATCCAAACATAATCCGATAAGTTGTTGTTTTCCTTATTTTTTGATCCGTTTTCCCCTATACATGCAACTTCATTTCTTGAATTTACTTTTCACAAATAGATTTTTATTACGTTGTAACATATTCATTTTAAGTATTTGTTGTTGTTTATTAGATTTCTAGTCATATATGAATGCGCACCTATAAAACAAAGCGAGGGTCACATGAATTGCTATTTTAGTTACGCAATGATAATAGTCGTCTGGTTGCGTGTTCCCAAACAAGTAATTTAATAAAGCGATATTGTGAACTTGTGAAGCATGAAGAGTTTATTTCTGATGATGGTGAAGCACGAATTTTGTTTTTTAGCATAATAATTTGGAACGGATCATGTATCGCATGCGCTACGTACATCCAAGGAAATTTAGCAATATGATAACAATCATGACCACTTTTGCTGATGTAGTTACTCAATTTCTCATCTTCACAAGGAGACCAGAAACCCTGTTTCACTGTCTTCTGGGTGCAATAAGTATGGTGATGCGCCATTGTAATCAAATTAATTTGTTATATATTTTTTCGGAGAACTCTATTGATTTTCAACTCATCGTTTTGCATAGAATCTAATAAGAATACAGTGAAAGATATGAGAAACAAATAGAAAAATAGAGTAATATAAAAGTAGAGCAAATTATAACTGCTATTGAAATTTTAGGTGAAAAGCTGCAATGGCCCATTAATGACAACAAAGGCGATATTATCTAGTAAAAAATTTGTAATTTACCAGACGAATATTCTCCCACCAGTCAATTATGTATAAACTTTAGATGTCTTACTATTATGTTTATGACATCAATACTTTTGTCAAGGTAGAAATGAGTTTTCTAGTTGCACCTAGAAGTTGTAAATTAGTTTTGTACTCTTGAAATATCAGATAGTAGAAAATTAAATGGTAGTAGGAAAAAAAAAAGACAAGATTTTTGGCATCCTACATGTACGGTCAAAATGTATCAGACACGTTATGAGAGCCTCTCCAACAAATAATATGACGTAGTTATGTAATAAAAAAATATTTCCAATGTTATATATACATGTTGGCTTGTACCCAGCCCAATGTGGTTGTGTTCTAGGATACCGCTAAGGCGTTGATGTCTTTAAAATACAAAAGATACAAGGCATATTTTGCAACATTTTCTTAAAATATCTCATAATTTAAATAATCAATCAAACACCCCTTTATAATCATTTAATTTCTTTAGGAGCTATATATTGTCAATTACATATGTAAACTAGATTTATGTGACAGCAAATTAAAGCCTATAACATCTTAACTCACTTGAAATATCTATTTAGACACTTAAGTGTGTCTAAAATTATAAATAATATAGCAAGTAATTCAACTATGAAGAAATAACTCAGGATGATTCTTTATTATAGCAAACACTTTTGGATGGTTTTCATATAATTGGTAGCTATGTATGAAGAGATCCTTTTAATATTTCTACATTTTGCTTGATGATAATTAATAATTAATAACTGATTTCTGTAGTGAAAATCACAAAACACGCTAAAATTCTAAAATCCAAACATAATCCGATAAGTTGTTGTTTTCCTTATTTTTTGATCCGTTTTCCCCTATACATGCAACTTCATTTCTTGAATTTACTTTTCACAAATAGATTTTTATTACGTTGTACCATAATCATTTTAAGTATTTGTTGTTGTTTATTAGATTTCTAGTCATATATGAATGCGCACCTATAAAACAAAGCGAGGGTCACATGAATTGCTATTTTAGTTACGCAATGATAATAGTCGTCTGGTTGCGTGTTCCCAAACAAGTAATTTAATAAAGCGATATTGTGAACTTGTGAAGCATGAAGAGTTTATTTCTGATGATTGTGAAGCACGAATTTTGTTTTTTAGCATAATAATTTGGAACGGATCATGTATCGCATGCGCTACGTACATCCAAGGAAATTTAGCAATATGATAACAATCATGACCACTTTTGCTGATGTAGTTACTCAATTTCTCATCTTCACAAGGAGACCAGAAACCCTTTTTCACTGTCTTCTGGGTGCAATAAGTATGGTGATGCGCCATTGTAATCAAATTAATTTGTTATATATTTTTTCGGAGAACTCTATTGATTTTGAACTCATCGTTTTGCATAGAATCTAATAAGAATACAGTGAAAGATATGAGAAACAAATAGAAAAATAGAGTAATATAAAAGTAGAGCAAATTATAACTGCTATTGAAATTTTAGGTGAAAAGCTGCAATGGCCCATTAATGACAACAAAGGCGATATTATCTAGTAAAAAATTTGTAATTTACCAGACGAATATTCTCCCACCAGTCAATTATGTATAAACTCTAGAGGTCTTACTATTATGTTTCTGACATCAATACTTTTGTCAAGGTAGAAATGAGTTTTCTAGTTGCACCTAGAAGTTGTAAATTAGTTTTTTACTCTTGAAATATCAGATAGTAGAAAATTAAATGGTAGTAGGAAAAAAAAAAGACAAGATTTTTGGCATCCTACATGTACGGTCAAAATGTATCGGACACGTTATGAGAGCCTCTCCAACAAATAATATGACGTAGTTATGTAATAAAAAAATAATTCCAATGTTATATATACATGTTGGCTTGTACCCAGTCCAATGTGGTTGTGTGCTAGGATACCGCTAAGGCGTTGATGTCTTTAAAATACAAAAGATACAAGCCATATTTTGCAACATTTTCTTAAAATATCTCATAATTTAAATAATCAATCAAACACCCCTTTATAATCATTTAATTTCTTTAGGAGCTATATATTGTCAATTACATATGTAAACTAGATTTATGTGACAGCAAATTAAAGCCTATAACATCTTAACTCACTTGAAATATCTATTTAGACACTTAAGTGTGTCTAAAATTATAAATAATATAGCAAGTAATTCAACTATGAAGAAATAACTCAGGATGATTCTTGATGATAGCAAACACTTTTGGATGGTTTTCATATAATTGGTAGCTATGTATGAAGAGATCCTTTTAATCTTTCTACATTTTGCTTGATGATAATTAATAATTAATAACTGATTTCTGTAGTGAAAATCACAAAACACGCTAAAATTCTAAAATCCAAACATAATCCGATAAGTTGTTGTTTTCCTTATTTTTTGATCCGTTTTCCCCTATACATGCAACTTCATTTCTTGAATTTACTTTTCACAAATAGATTTTGATTACGTTGTAACATATTCATTTTAAGTATTTGTTGTTGTTTATTAGATTTCTAGTCGTATATGAATGCGCACCTATAAAACAAAGCGAGGGTCACATGAATTGCTATTTTAGTTACGCAATGATAATAGTCGTCTGGTTGCGTGTTCCCAAACAAGTAATTTAATAAAGCGATATTGTGAACTTGTGAAGCATGAAGAGTTTATTTCTGATGATTGTGAAGCACGAATTTTGTTTTTTAGCATAATAATTTGGAACGGATCATGTATCGCATGCGCCACGTACATCCAAGGAAATTTAGCAATATGATAACAATCATGACCACTTTTGCTGATGTAGTTACTCAATTTCTCATCTTCACAAGGAGACCAGAAACCCTTTTTCACTGTCTTCTGGGTGCAATAAGTATGGTGATGCGCCATTGTAATCAAATTAATTTGTTATATATTTTTTCGGAGAACTCTATTGATTTTCAACTCATCGTTTTGCATAGAATCTAATAAGAATACAGTGAAAGATATGAGAAACAAATAGAAAAATAGAGTAATAAAAAGTAGAGCAAATTATAACTGCTATTGAAATTTTAGGTGAAAAGCTGCAATGGCCCATTAATGACAACAAAGGCGATATTATCTAGTAAAAAATTTGTAATTTACCAGACGAATATTCTCCCACCAGTCAATTATGTATAAACTTTAGAGGTCTTACTATTATGTTTCTGACATCAATACTTTTGTCAAGGTAGAAATGAGTTTTCTAGTTGCACCTAGAAGTTGTAAATTAGTTTTGTACTCTTGAAATATCAGATAGTAGAAAATTAAATGGTAGTAGGAAAAAAAAAAGACAAGATTTTTGGCATCCTACATGTACGGTCAAAATGTATCGGACACGTTATGAGAGCCTCTCCAACAAATAATATGACGTAGTTATGTAATAAAAAAATAATTCCAATGTTATATATACATGTTGGCTTGTACCCAGCCCAATGTGGTTGTGTGCTAGGATACCGCTAAGGCGTTGATGTCTTTAAAATACAAAAGATACAAGGCATATTTTGCAACATTTTCTTAAAATATCTCATAATTTAAATAATCAATCAAACACCCCTTTATAATCATTTAATTTCTTTAGGAGCTATATATTGTCAATTACATATGTAAACTAGATTTATGTGACAGCAAATTAAAGCCTATAACATCTTAACTCACTTGAAATATCTATTTAGACACTTAAGTGTGTCTAAAATTATAAATAATATAGCATGTAATTCAACTATGAAGAAATAACTCAGGATGATTCTTGATTATAGCAAACACTTTTGGATGGTTTTCATATAATTGGTAGCTATGTATGAAGAGATCCTTTTAATCTTTCTACATTTTGCTTGATGATAATTAATAATTAATAACTGATTTCTGTAGTGAAAATCACAAAACACGCTAAAATTCTAAAATCCAAACATAATCCGATAAGTTGTTGTTTTCCTTATTTTTTGATCCGTTTTCCCCTATACATGCAACTTCATTTCTTGAATTTACTTTTCACAAATAGATTTTGATTACGTTGTAACATATTCATTTTAAGTATTTGTTGTTGTTTATTAGATTTCTAGTCGTATATGAATGCGCACCTATAAAACAAAGCGAGGGTCACATGAATTGCTATTTTAGTTACGCAATGATAATAGTCGTCTGGTTGCGTGTTCCCAAACAAGTAATTTAATAAAGCGATATTGTGAACTTGTGAAGCATGAAGAGTTTATTTCTGATGATTGTGAAGCACGAATTTTGTTTTTTAGCATAATAATTTGGAACGGATCATGTATCGCATGCGCTACGTACATCCAAGGAAATTTAGCAATATGATAACAATCATGACCACTTTTGCTGATGTAGTTACTCAATTTCTCATCTTCACAGGGAGACCAGAAACCCTTTTTCACTGTCTTCTGGGTGCAATAAGTATGGTGATGCACCATTGTAATCAAATTAATTTGTTATATATTTTTTCGGAGAACTCTATTGATTTTCAACTCATCGTTTTGCATAGAATCTAATAAGAATACAGTGAAAGATATGAGAAACAAATAGAAAAATAGAGTAATAAAAAGTAGAGCAAATTATAACTGCTATTGAAATTTTAGGTGAAAAGCTGCAATGGCCCATTAATGACAACAAAGGCGATATTATCTAGTAAAAAATTTGTAATTTACCAGACGAATATTCTCCCACCAGTCAATTATGTATAAACTTTAGAGGTCTTACTATTATGTTTCTGACATCAATACTTTTGTCAAGGTAGAAATGAGTTTTCTAGTTGCACCTAGAAGTTGTAAATTAGTTTTGTACTCTTGAAATATCAGATAGTAGAAAATTAAATGGTAGTAGGAAAAAAAAAAGACAAGATTTTTGGCATCCTACATGTACGGTCAAAATGTATCGGACACGTTATGAGAGCCTCTCCAACAAATAATATGACGTAGTTATGTAATAAAAAAATAATTCCAATGTTATATATACATGTTGGCTTGTACCCAGCCCAATGTGGTTGTGTGCTAGGATACCGCTAAGGCGTTGATGTCTTTAAAATACAAAAGATACAAGGCATATTTTGCAACATTTTCTTAAAATATCTCATAATTTAAATAATCAATCAAACACCCCTTTATAATCATTTAATTTCTTTAGGAGCTATATATTGTCAATTACATATGTAAACTAGATTTATGTGACAGCAAATTAAAGCCTATAACATCTTAACTCACTTGAAATATCTATTTAGACACTTAAGTGTGTCTAAAATTATAAATAATATAGCATGTAATTCAACTATGAAGAAATAACTCAGGATGATTCTTGATTATAGCAAACACTTTTGGATGGTTTTCATATAATTGGTAGCTATGTATGAAGAGATCCTTTTAATCTTTCTACATTTTGCTTGATGATAATTAATAATTAATAACTGATTTCTGTAGTGAAAATCACAAAACACGCTAAAATTCTAAAATCCAAACATAATCCGATAAGTTGTTGTTTTCCTTATTTTTTGATCTGTTTTCCCCTATACATGCAACTTCATTTCTTGAATTTACTTTTCACAAATAGATTTTGATTACGTTGTAACATATTCATTTTAAGTATTTGTTGTTGTTTATTAGATTTCTAGTCGTATATGAATGCGCACCTATAAAACAAAGCGAGGGTCACATGAATTGCTATTTTAGTTACGCAATGATAATAGTCGTCTGGTTGCGTGTTCCCAAACAAGTAATTTAATAAAGCGATATTGTGAACTTGTGAAGCATGAAGAGTTTATTTCTGATGATTGTGAAGCACGAATTTTGTTTTTTAGCATAATAATTTGGAACGGATCATGTATCGCATGCGCTACGTACATCCAAGGAAATTTAGCAATATGATAACAATCATGACCACTTTTGCTGATGTAGTTACTCAATTTCTCATCTTCACAGGGAGACCAGAAACCCTTTTTCACTGTCTTCTGGGTGCAATAAGTATGGTGATGCACCATTGTAATCAAATTAATTTGTTATATATTTTTTCGGAGAACTCTATTGATTTTCAACTCATCGTTTTGCATAGAATCTAATAAGAATACAGTGAAAGATATGAGAAACAAATAGAAAAATAGAGTAATAAAAAGTAGAGCAAATTATAACTGCTATTGAAATTTTAGGTGAAAAGCTGCAATGGCCCATTAATGACAACAAAGGCGATATTATCTAGTAAAAAATTTGTAATTTACCAGACGAATATTCTCCCACCAGTCAATTATGTATAAACTTTAGAGGTCTTACTATTATGTTTCTGACATCAATACTTTTGTCAAGGTAGAAATGAGTTTTCTAGTTGCACCTAGAAGTTGTAAATTAGTTTTGTACTCTTGAAATATCAGATAGTAGAAAATTAAATGGTAGTAGGAAAAAAAAAAGACAAGATTTTTGGCATCCTACATGTACGGTCAAAATGTATCGGACACGTTATGAGAGCCTCTCCAACAAATAATATGACGTAGTTATGTAATAAAAAAATAATTCCAATGTTATATATACATGTTGGCTTGTACCCAGCCCAATGTGGTTGTGTGCTAGGATACCGCTAAGGCGTTGATGTCTTTAAAATACAAAAGATACAAGGCATATTTTGCAACATTTTCTTAAAATATCTCATAATTTAAATAATCAATCAAACACCCCTTTATAATCATTTAATTTCTTTAGGAGCTATATATTGTCAATTACATATGTAAACTAGATTTATGTGACAGCAAATTAAAGCCTATAACATCTTAACTCACTTGAAATATCTATTTAGACACTTAAGTGTGTCTAAAATTATAAATAATATAGCATGTAATTCAACTATGAAGAAATAACTCAGGATGATTCTTGATTATAGCAAACACTTTTGGATGGTTTTCATATAATTGGTAGCTATGTATGAAGAGATCCTTTTAATCTTTCTACATTTTGCTTGATGATAATTAATAATTAATAACTGATTTCTGTAGTGAAAATCACAAAACACGCTAAAATTCTAAAATCCAAACATAATCCGATAAGTTGTTGTTTTCCTTATTTTTTGATCCGTTTTCCCCTATACATGCAACTTCATTTCTTGAATTTACTTTTCACAAATAGATTTTGATTACGTTGTAACATATTCATTTTAAGTATTTGTTGTTGTTTATTAGATTTCTAGTCGTATATGAATGCGCACCTATAAAACAAAGCGAGGGTCACATGAATTGCTATTTTAGTTACGCAATGATAATAGTCGTCTGGTTGCGTGTTCCCAAACAAGTAATTTAATAAAGCGATATTGTGAACTTGTGAAGCATGAAGAGTTTATTTCTGATGATTGTGAAGCACGAATTTTGTTTTTTAGCATAATAATTTGGAACGGATCATGTATCGCATGCGCTACGTACATCCAAGGAAATTTAGCAATATGATAACAATCATGACCACTTTTGCTGATGTAGTTACTCAATTTCTCATCTTCACAGGGAGACCAGAAACCCTTTTTCACTGTCTTCTGGGTGCAATAAGTATGGTGATGCACCATTGTAATCAAATTAATTTGTTATATATTTTTTCGGAGAACTCTATTGATTTTCAACTCATCGTTTTGCATAGAATCTAATAAGAATACAGTGAAACATATGAGAAACAAATAGAAAAATAGAGTAATAAAAAGTAGAGCAAATTATAACTGCTATTGAAATTTTAGGTGAAAAGCTGCAATGGCCCATTAATGACAACAAAGGCGATATTATCTAGTAAAAAATTTGTAATTTACCAGACGAATATTCTCCCACCAGTCAATTATGTATAAACTTTAGAGGTCTTACTATTATGTTTCTGACATCAATACTTTTGTCAAGGTAGAAATGAGTTTTCTAGTTGCACCTAGAAGTTGTAAATTAGTTTTGTACTCTTGAAATATCAGATAGTAGAAAATTAAATGGTAGTAGGAAAAAAAAAAGACAAGATTTTTGGCATCCTACATGTACGGTCAAAATGTATCGGACACGTTATGAGAGCCTCTCCAACAAATAATATGACGTAGTTATGTAATAAAAAAATAATTCCAATGTTATATATACATGTTGGCTTGTACCCAGCCCAATGTGGTTGTGTGCTAGGATACCGCTAAGGCGTTGATGTCTTTAAAATACAAAAGATACAAGGCATATTTTGCAACATTTTCTTAAAATATCTCATAATTTAAATAATCAATCAAACACCCCTTTATAATCATTTAATTTCTTTAGGAGCTATATATTGTCAATTACATATGTAAACTAGATTTATGTGACAGCAAATTAAAGCCTATAACATCTTAACTCACTTGAAATATCTATTTAGACACTTAAGTGTGTCTAAAATTATAAATAATATAGCAAGTAATTCAACTATGAAGAAATAACTCAGGATGATTCTTGATGATAGCAAACACTTTTGGATGGTTTTCATATAATTGGTAGCTATGTATGAAGAGATCCTTTTAATCTTTCTACATTTTGCTTGATGATAATTAATAATTAATAACTGATTTCTGTAGTGAAAATCACAAAACACGCTAAAATTCTAAAATCCAAACATAATCCGATAAGTTGTTGTTTTCCTTATTTTTTGATCCGTTTTCCCCTATACATGCAACTTCATTTCTTGAATTTACTTTTCACAAATAGATTTTGATTACGTTGTAACATATTCATTTTAAGTATTTGTTGTTGTTTATTAGATTTCTAGTCGTATATGAATGCGCACCTATAAAACAAAGCGAGGGTCACATGAATTGCTATTTTAGTTACGCAATGATAATAGTCGTCTGGTTGCGTGTTCCCAAACAAGTAATTTAATAAAGCGATATTGTGAACTTGTGAAGCATGAAGAGTTTATTTCTGATGATTGTGAAGCACGAATTTTGTTTTTTAGCATAATAATTTGGAACGGATCATGTATCGCATGCGCGACGTACATCCAAGGAAATTTAGCAATATGATAACAATCATGACCACTTTTGCTGATGTAGTTACTCAATTTCTCATCTTCACAAGGAGACCAGAAACCCTTTTTCACTGTCTTCTGGGTGCAATAAGTATGGTGATGCGCCATTGTAATCAAATTAATTTGTTATATATTTTTTCGGAGAACTCTATTGATTTTCAACTCATCGTTTTGCATAGAATCTAATAAGAATACAGTGAAAGATATGAGAAACAAATAGAAAAATAGAGTAATAAAAAGTAGAGCAAATTATAACTGCTATTGAAATTTTAGGTGAAAAGCTGCAATGGCCCATTAATGACAACAAAGGCGATATTATCTAGTAAAAAATTTGTAATTTACCAGACGAATATTCTCCCACCAGTCAATTATGTATAAACTTTAGAGGTCTTACTATTATGTTTCTGACATCAATACTTTTGTCAAGGTAGAAATGAGTTTTCTAGTTGCACCTAGAAGTTGTAAATTAGTTTTGTACTCTTGAAATATCAGATAGTAGAAAATTAAATGGTAGTAGGAAAAAAAAAAGACAAGATTTTTGGCATCCTACATGTACGGTCAAAATGTATCGGACACGTTATGAGAGCCTCTCCAACAAATAATATGACGTAGTTATGTAATAAAAAAATAATTCCAATGTTATATATACATGTTGGCTTGTACCCAGCCCAATGTGGTTGTGTGCTAGGATACCGCTAAGGCGTTGATGTCTTTAAAATACAAAAGATACAAGGCATATTTTGCAACATTTTCTTAAAATATCTCATAATTTAAATAATCAATCAAACACCCCTTTATAATCATTTAATTTCTTTAGGAGCTATATATTGTCAATTACATATGTAAACTAGATTTATGTGACAGCAAATTAAAGCCTATAACATCTTAACTCACTTGAAATATCTATTTAGACACTTAAGTGTGTCTAAAATTATAAATAATATAGCAAGTAATTCAACTATGAAGAAATAACTCAGGATGATTCTTGATGATAGCAAACACTTTTGGATGGTTTTCATATAATTGGTAGCTATGTATGAAGAGATCCTTTTAATCTTTCTACATTTTGCTTGATGATAATTAATAATTAATAACTGATTTCTGTAGTGAAAATCACAAAACACGCTAAAATTCTAAAATCCAAACATAATCCGATAAGTTGTTGTTTTCCTTATTTTTTGATCCGTTTTCCCCTATACATGCAACTTCATTTCTTGAATTTACTTTTCACAAATAGATTTTGATTACGTTGTAACATATTCATTTTAAGTATTTGTTGTTGTTTATTAGATTTCTAGTCGTATATGAATGCGCACCTATAAAACAAAGCGAGGGTCACATGAATTGCTATTTTAGTTACGCAATGATAATAGTCGTCTGGTTGCGTGTTCCCAAACAAGTAATTTAATAAAGCGATATTGTGAACTTGTGAAGCATGAAGAGTTTATTTCTGATGATTGTGAAGCACGAATTTTGTTTTTTAGCATAATAATTTGGAACGGATCATGTATCGCATGCGCGACGTACATCCAAGGAAATTTAGCAATATGATAACAATCATGACCACTTTTGCTGATGTAGTTACTCAATTTCTCATCTTCACAAGGAGACCAGAAACCCTTTTTCACTGTCTTCTGGGTGCAATAAGTATGGTGATGCGCCATTGTAATCAAATTAATTTGTTATATATTTTTTCGGAGAACTCTATTGATTTTCAACTCATCGTTTTGCATAGAATCTAATAAGAATACAGTGAAAGATATGAGAAACAAATAGAAAAATAGAGTAATAAAAAGTAGAGCAAATTATAACTGCTATTGAAATTTTAGGTGAAAAGCTGCAATGGCCCATTAATGACAACAAAGGCGATATTATCTAGTAAAAAATTTGTAATTTACCAGACGAATATTCTCCCACCAGTCAATTATGTATAAACTTTAGAGGTCTTACTATTATGTTTCTGACATCAATACTTTTGTCAAGGTAGAAATGAGTTTTCTAGTTGCACCTAGAAGTTGTAAATTAGTTTTGTACTCTTGAAATATCAGATAGTAGAAAATTAAATGGTAGTAGGAAAAAAAAAAGACAAGATTTTTGGCATCCTACATGTACGGTCAAAATGTATCGGACACGTTATGAGAGCCTCTCCAACAAATAATATGACGTAGTTATGTAATAAAAAAATAATTCCAATGTTATATATACATGTTGGCTTGTACCCAGCCCAATGTGGTTGTGTGCTAGGATACCGCTAAGGCGTTGATGTCTTTAAAATACAAAAGATACAAGGCATATTTTGCAACATTTTCTTAAAATATCTCATAATTTAAATAATCAATCAAACACCCCTTTATAATCATTTAATTTCTTTAGGAGCTATATATTGTCAATTACATATGTAAACTAGATTTATGTGACAGCAAATTAAAGCCTATAACATCTTAACTCACTTGAAATATCTATTTAGACACTTAAGTGTGTCTAAAATTATAAATAATATAGCAAGTAATTCAACTATGAAGAAATAACTCAGGATGATTCTTGATGATAGCAAACACTTTTGGATGGTTTTCATATAATTGGTAGCTATGTATGAAGAGATCCTTTTAATCTTTCTACATTTTGCTTGATGATAATTAATAATTAATAACTGATTTCTGTAGTGAAAATCACAAAACACGCTAAAATTCTAAAATCCAAACATAATCCGATAAGTTGTTGTTTTCCTTATTTTTTGATCCGTTTTCCCCTATACATGCAACTTCATTTCTTGAATTTACTTTTCACAAATAGATTTTGATTACGTTGTAACATATTCATTTTAAGTATTTGTTGTTGTTTATTAGATTTCTAGTCGTATATGAATGCGCACCTATAAAACAAAGCGAGGGTCACATGAATTGCTATTTTAGTTACGCAATGATAATAGTCGTCTGGTTGCGTGTTCCCAAACAAGTAATTTAATAAAGCGATATTGTGAACTTGTGAAGCATGAAGAGTTTATTTCTGATGATTGTGAAGCACGAATTTTGTTTTTTAGCATAATAATTTGGAACGGATCATGTATCGCATGCGCTACGTACATCCAAGGAAATTTAGCAATATGATAACAATCATGACCACTTTTGCTGATGTAGTTACTCAATTTCTCATCTTCACAGGGAGACCAGAAACCCTTTTTCACTGTCTTCTGGGTGCAATAAGTATGGTGATGCACCATTGTAATCAAATTAATTTGTTATATATTTTTTCGGAGAACTCTATTGATTTTCAACTCATCGTTTTGCATAGAATCTAATAAGAATACAGTGAAAGATATGAGAAACAAATAGAAAAATAGAGTAATAAAAAGTAGAGCAAATTATAACTGCTATTGAAATTTTAGGTGAAAAGCTGCAATGGCCCATTAATGACAACAAAGGCGATATTATCTAGTAAAAAATTTGTAATTTACCAGACGAATATTCTCCCACCAGTCAATTATGTATAAACTTTAGAGGTCTTACTATTATGTTTCTGACATCAATACTTTTGTCAAGGTAGAAATGAGTTTTCTAGTTGCACCTAGAAGTTGTAAATTAGTTTTGTACTCTTGAAATATCAGATAGTAGAAAATTAAATGGTAGTAGGAAAAAAAAAAGACAAGATTTTTGGCATCCTACATGTACGGTCAAAATGTATCGGACACGTTATGAGAGCCTCTCCAACAAATAATATGACGTAGTTATGTAATAAAAAAATAATTCCAATGTTATATATACATGTTGGCTTGTACCCAGCCCAATGTGGTTGTGTGCTAGGATACCGCTAAGGCGTTGATGTCTTTAAAATACAAAAGATACAAGGCATATTTTGCAACATTTTCTTAAAATATCTCATAATTTAAATAATCAATCAAACACCCCTTTATAATCATTTAATTTCTTTAGGAGCTATATATTGTCAATTACATATGTAAACTAGATTTATGTGACAGCAAATTAAAGCCTATAACATCTTAACTCACTTGAAATATCTATTTAGACACTTAAGTGTGTCTAAAATTATAAATAATATAGCAAGTAATTCAACTATGAAGAAATAACTCAGGATGATTCTTGATGATAGCAAACACTTTTGGATGGTTTTCATATAATTGGTAGCTATGTATGAAGAGATCCTTTTAATCTTTCTACATTTTGCTTGATGATAATTAATAATTAATAACTGATTTCTGTAGTGAAAATCACAAAACACGCTAAAATTCTAAAATCCAAACATAATCCGATAAGTTGTTGTTTTCCTTATTTTTTGATCCGTTTTCCCCTATACATGCAACTTCATTTCTTGAATTTACTTTTCACAAATAGATTTTGATTACGTTGTAACATATTCATTTTAAGTATTTGTTGTTGTTTATTAGATTTCTAGTCGTATATGAATGCGCACCTATAAAACAAAGCGAGGGTCACATGAATTGCTATTTTAGTTACGCAATGATAATAGTCGTCTGGTTGCGTGTTCCCAAACAAGTAATTTAATAAAGCGATATTGTGAACTTGTGAAGCATGAAGAGTTTATTTCTGATGATTGTGAAGCACGAATTTTGTTTTTTAGCATAATAATTTGGAACGGATCATGTATCGCATGCGCTACGTACATCCAAGGAAATTTAGCAATATGATAACAATCATGACCACTTTTGCTGATGTAGTTACTCAATTTCTCATCTTCACAAGGAGACCAGAAACCCTTTTTCACTGTCTTCTGGGTGCAATAAGTATGGTGATGCGCCATTGTAATCAAATTAATTTGTTATATATTTTTTCGGAGAACTCTATTGATTTTCAACTCATCGTTTTGCATAGAATCTAATAAGAATACAGTGAAAGATATGAGAAACAAATAGAAAAATAGAGTAATAAAAAGTAGAGCAAATTATAACTGCTATTGAAATTTTAGGTGAAAAGCTGCAATGGCCCATTAATGACAACAAAGGCGATATTATCTAGTAAAAAATTTGTAATTTACCAGACGAATATTCTCCCACCAGTCAATTATGTATAAACTTTAGAGGTCTTACTATTATGTTTCTGACATCAATACTTTTGTCAAGGTAGAAATGAGTTTTCTAGTTGCACCTAGAAGTTGTAAATTAGTTTTGTACTCTTGAAATATCAGATAGTAGAAAATTAAATGGTAGTAGGAAAAAAAAAAGACAAGATTTTTGGCATCCTACATGTACGGTCAAAATGTATCGGACACGTTATGAGAGCCTCTCCAACAAATAATATGACGTAGTTATGTAATAAAAAAATAATTCCAATGTTATATATACATGTTGGCTTGTACCCAGCCCAATGTGGTTGTGTGCTAGGATACCGCTAAGGCGTTGATGTCTTTAAAATACAAAAGATACAAGGCATATTTTGCAACATTTTCTTAAAATATCTCATAATTTAAATAATCAATCAAACACCCCTTTATAATCATTTAATTTCTTTAGGAGCTATATATTGTCAATTACATATGTAAACTAGATTTATGTGACAGCAAATTAAAGCCTATAACATCTTAACTCACTTGAAATATCTATTTAGACACTTAAGTGTGTCTAAAATTATAAATAATATAGCATGTAATTCAACTATGAAGAAATAACTCAGGATGATTCTTGATTATAGCAAACACTTTTGGATGGTTTTCATATAATTGGTAGCTATGTATGAAGAGATCCTTTTAATCTTTCTACATTTTGCTTGATGATAATTAATAATTAATAACTGATTTCTGTAGTGAAAATCACAAAACACGCTAAAATTCTAAAATCCAAACATAATCCGATAAGTTGTTGTTTTCCTTATTTTTTGATCCGTTTTCCCCTATACATGCAACTTCATTTCTTGAATTTACTTTTCACAAATAGATTTTGATTACGTTGTAACATATTCGTTTTAAGTATTTGTTGTTGTTTATTAGATTTCTAGTCGTATATGAATGCGCACCTATAAAACAAAGCGAGGGTCACATGAATTGCTATTTTAGTTACGCAATGATAATAGTCGTCTGGTTGCGTGTTCCCAAACAAGTAATTTAATAAAGCGATATTGTGAACTTGTGAAGCATGAAGAGTTTATTTCTGATGATTGTGAAGCACGAATTTTGTTTTTTAGCATAATAATTTGGAACGGATCATGTATCGCATGCGCTACGTACATCCAAGGAAATTTAGCAATATGATAACAATCATGACCACTTTTGCTGATGTAGTTACTCAATTTCTCATCTTCACAAGGAGACCAGAAACCCTTTTTCACTGTCTTCTGGGTGCAATAAGTATGGTGATGCGCCATTGTAATCAAATTAATTTGTTATATATTTTTTCGGAGAACTCTATTGATTTTCAACTCATCGTTTTGCATAGAATCTAATAAGAATACAGTGAAAGATATGAGAAACAAATAGAAAAATAGAGTAATAAAAAGTAGAGCAAATTATAACTGCTATTGAAATTTTAGGTGAAAAGCTGCAATGGCCCATTAATGACAACAAAGGCGATATTATCTAGTAAAAAATTTGTAATTTACCAGACGAATATTCTCCCACCAGTCAATTATGTATAAACTTTAGAGGTCTTACTATTATGTTTCTGACATCAATACTTTTGTCAAGGTAGAAATGAGTTTTCTAGTTGCACCTAGAAGTTGTAAATTAGTTTTGTACTCTTGAAATATCAGATAGTAGAAAATTAAATGGTAGTAGGAAAAAAAAAAGACAAGATTTTTGGCATCCTACATGTACGGTCAAAATGTATCGGACACGTTATGAGAGCCTCTCCAACAAATAATATGACGTAGTTATGTAATAAAAAAATAATTCCAATGTTATATATACATGTTGGCTTGTACCCAGCCCAATGTGGTTGTGTGCTAGGATACCGCTAAGGCGTTGATGTCTTTAAAATACAAAAGATACAAGGCATATTTTGCAACATTTTCTTAAAATATCTCATAATTTAAATAATCAATCAAACACCCCTTTATAATCATTTAATTTCTTTAGGAGCTATATATTGTCAATTACATATGTAAACTAGATTTATGTGACAGCAAATTAAAGCCTATAACATCTTAACTCACTTGAAATATCTATTTAGACACTTAAGTGTGTCTAAAATTATAAATAATATAGCATGTAATTCAACTATGAAGAAATAACTCAGGATGATTCTTGATTATAGCAAACACTTTTGGATGGTTTTCATATAATTGGTAGCTATGTATGAAGAGATCCTTTTAATCTTTCTACATTTTGCTTGATGATAATTAATAATTAATAACTGATTTCTGTAGTGAAAATCACAAAACACGCTAAAATTCTAAAATCCAAACATAATCCGATAAGTTGTTGTTTTCCTTATTTTTTGATCCGTTTTCCCCTATACATGCAACTTCATTTCTTGAATTTACTTTTCACAAATAGATTTTGATTACGTTGTAACATATTCGTTTTAAGTATTTGTTGTTGTTTATTAGATTTCTAGTCGTATATGAATGCGCACCTATAAAACAAAGCGAGGGTCACATGAATTGCTATTTTAGTTACGCAATGATAATAGTCGTCTGGTTGCGTGTTCCCAAACAAGTAATTTAATAAAGCGATATTGTGAACTTGTGAAGCATGAAGAGTTTATTTCTGATGATTGTGAAGCACGAATTTTGTTTTTTAGCATAATAATTTGGAACGGATCATGTATCGCATGCGCTACGTACATCCAAGGAAATTTAGCAATATGATAACAATCATGACCACTTTTGCTGATGTAGTTACTCAATTTCTCATCTTCACAAGGAGACCAGAAACCCTTTTTCACTGTCTTCTGGGTGCAATAAGTATGGTGATGCGCCATTGTAATCAAATTAATTTGTTATATATTTTTTCGGAGAACTCTATTGATTTTCAACTCATCGTTTTGCATAGAATCTAATAAGAATACAGTGAAAGATATGAGAAACAAATAGAAAAATAGAGTAATAAAAAGTAGAGCAAATTATAACTGCTATTGAAATTTTAGGTGAAAAGCTGCAATGGCCCATTAATGACAACAAAGGCGATATTATCTAGTAAAAAATTTGTAATTTACCAGACGAATATTCTCCCACCAGTCAATTATGTATAAACTTTAGAGGTCTTACTATTATGTTTCTGACATCAATACTTTTGTCAAGGTAGAAATGAGTTTTCTAGTAGCACCTAGAAGTTGTAAATTAGTTTTGTACTCTTGAAATATCAGATAGTAGAAAATTAAATGGTAGTAGGAAAAAAAAAAGACAAGATTTTTGGCATCCTACATGTACGGTCAAAATGTATCGGACACGTTATGAGAGCCTCTCCAACAAATAATATGACGTAGTTATGTAATAAAAAAATAATTCCAATGTTATATATACATGTTGGCTTGTACCCAGCCCAATGTGGTTGTGTGCTAGGATACCGCTAAGGCGTTGATGTCTTTAAAATACAAAAGATACAAGGCATATTTTGCAACATTTTCTTAAAATATCTCATAATTTAAATAATCAATCAAACACCCCTTTATAATCATTTAATTTCTTTAGGAGCTATATATTGTCAATTACATATGTAAACTAGATTTATGTGACAGCAAATTAAAGCCTATAACATCTTAACTCACTTGAAATATCTATTTAGACACTTAAGTGTGTCTAAAATTATAAATAATATAGCATGTAATTCAACTATGAAGAAATAACTCAGGATGATTCTTGATTATAGCAAACACTTTTGGATGGTTTTCATATAATTGGTAGCTATGTATGAAGAGATCCTTTTAATCTTTCTACATTTTGCTTGATGATAATTAATAATTAATAACTGATTTCTGTAGTGAAAATCACAAAACACGCTAAAATTCTAAAATCCAAACATAATCCGATAAGTTGTTGTTTTCCTTATTTTTTGATCCGTTTTCCCCTATACATGCAACTTCATTTCTTGAATTTACTTTTCACAAATAGATTTTGATTACGTTGTAACATATTCGTTTTAAGTATTTGTTGTTGTTTATTAGATTTCTAGTCGTATATGAATGCGCACCTATAAAACAAAGCGAGGGTCACATGAATTGCTATTTTAGTTACGCAATGATAATAGTCGTCTGGTTGCGTGTTCCCAAACAAGTAATTTAATAAAGCGATATTGTGAACTTGTGAAGCATGAAGAGTTTATTTCTGATGATTGTGAAGCACGAATTTTGTTTTTTAGCATAATAATTTGGAACGGATCATGTATCGCATGCGCTACGTACATCCAAGGAAATTTAGCAATATGATAACAATCATGACCACTTTTGCTGATGTAGTTACTCAATTTCTCATCTTCACAAGGAGACCAGAAACCCTTTTTCACTGTCTTCTGGGTGCAATAAGTATGGTGATGCGCCATTGTAATCAAATTAATTTGTTATATATTTTTTCGGAGAACTCTATTGATTTTCAACTCATCGTTTTGCATAGAATCTAATAAGAATACAGTGAAAGATATGAGAAACAAATAGAAAAATAGAGTAATAAAAAGTAGAGCAAATTATAACTGCTATTGAAATTTTAGGTGAAAAGCTGCAATGGCCCATTAATGACAACAAAGGCGATATTATCTAGTAAAAAATTTGTAATTTACCAGACGAATATTCTCCCACCAGTCAATTATGTATAAACTTTAGAGGTCTTACTATTATGTTTCTGACATCAATACTTTTGTCAAGGTAGAAATGAGTTTTCTAGTAGCACCTAGAAGTTGTAAATTAGTTTTGTACTCTTGAAATATCAGATAGTAGAAAATTAAATGGTAGTAGGAAAAAAAAAAGACAAGATTTTTGGCATCCTACATGTACGGTCAAAATGTATCGGACACGTTATGAGAGCCTCTCCAACAAATAATATGACGTAGTTATGTAATAAAAAAATAATTCCAATGTTATATATACATGTTGGCTTGTACCCAGCCCAATGTGGTTGTGTGCTAGGATACCGCTAAGGCGTTGATGTCTTTAAAATACAAAAGATACAAGGCATATTTTGCAACATTTTCTTAAAATATCTCATAATTTAAATAATCAATCAAACACCCCTTTATAATCATTTAATTTCTTTAGGAGCTATATATTGTCAATTACATATGTAAACTAGATTTATGTGACAGCAAATTAAAGCCTATAACATCTTAACTCACTTGAAATATCTATTTAGACACTTAAGTGTGTCTAAAATTATAAATAATATAGCATGTAATTCAACTATGAAGAAATAACTCAGGATGATTCTTGATTATAGCAAACACTTTTGGATGGTTTTCATATAATTGGTAGCTATGTATGAAGAGATCCTTTTAATCTTTCTACATTTTGCTTGATGATAATTAATAATTAATAACTGATTTCTGTAGTGAAAATCACAAAACACGCTAAAATTCTAAAATCCAAACATAATCCGATAAGTTGTTGTTTTCCTTATTTTTTGATCCGTTTTCCCCTATACATGCAACTTCATTTCTTGAATTTACTTTTCACAAATAGATTTTGATTACGTTGTAACATATTCGTTTTAAGTATTTGTTGTTGTTTATTAGATTTCTAGTCGTATATGAATGCGCACCTATAAAACAAAGCGAGGGTCACATGAATTGCTATTTTAGTTACGCAATGATAATAGTCGTCTGGTTGCGTGTTCCCAAACAAGTAATTTAATAAAGCGATATTGTGAACTTGTGAAGCATGAAGAGTTTATTTCTGATGATTGTGAAGCACGAATTTTGTTTTTTAGCATAATAATTTGGAACGGATCATGTATCGCATGCGCTACGTACATCCAAGGAAATTTAGCAATATGATAACAATCATGACCACTTTTGCTGATGTAGTTACTCAATTTCTCATCTTCACAAGGAGACCAGAAACCCTTTTTCACTGTCTTCTGGGTGCAATAAGTATGGTGATGCGCCATTGTAATCAAATTAATTTGTTATATATTTTTTCGGAGAACTCTATTGATTTTCAACTCATCGTTTTGCATAGAATCTAATAAGAATACAGTGAAAGATATGAGAAACAAATAGAAAAATAGAGTAATAAAAAGTAGAGCAAATTATAACTGCTATTGAAATTTTAGGTGAAAAGCTGCAATGGCCCATTAATGACAACAAAGGCGATATTATCTAGTAAAAAATTTGTAATTTACCAGACGAATATTCTCCCACCAGTCAATTATGTATAAACTTTAGAGGTCTTACTATTATGTTTCTGACATCAATACTTTTGTCAAGGTAGAAATGAGTTTTCTAGTTGCACCTAGAAGTTGTAAATTAGTTTTGTACTCTTGAAATATCAGATAGTAGAAAATTAAATGGTAGTAGGAAAAAAAAAAGACAAGATTTTTGGCATCCTACATGTACGGTCAAAATGTATCGGACACGTTATGAGAGCCTCTCCAACAAATAATATGACGTAGTTATGTAATAAAAAAATAATTCCAATGTTATATATACATGTTGGCTTGTACCCAGCCCAATGTGGTTGTGTGCTAGGATACCGCTAAGGCGTTGATGTCTTTAAAATACAAAAGATACAAGGCATATTTTGCAACATTTTCTTAAAATATCTCATAATTTAAATAATCAATCAAACACCCCTTTATAATCATTTAATTTCTTTAGGAGCTATATATTGTCAATTACATATGTAAACTAGATTTATGTGACAGCAAATTAAAGCCTATAACATCTTAACTCACTTGAAATATCTATTTAGACACTTAAGTGTGTCTAAAATTATAAATAATATAGCATGTAATTCAACTATGAAGAAATAACTCAGGATGATTCTTGATTATAGCAAACACTTTTGGATGGTTTTCATATAATTGGTAGCTATGTATGAAGAGATCCTTTTAATCTTTCTACATTTTGCTTGATGATAATTAATAATTAATAACTGATTTCTGTAGTGAAAATCACAAAACACGCTAAAATTCTAAAATCCAAACATAATCCGATAAGTTGTTGTTTTCCTTATTTTTTGATCCGTTTTCCCCTATACATGCAACTTCATTTCTTGAATTTACTTTTCACAAATAGATTTTGATTACGTTGTAACATATTCGTTTTAAGTATTTGTTGTTGTTTATTAGATTTCTAGTCGTATATGAATGCGCACCTATAAAACAAAGCGAGGGTCACATGAATTGCTATTTTAGTTACGCAATGATAATAGTCGTCTGGTTGCGTGTTCCCAAACAAGTAATTTAATAAAGCGATATTGTGAACTTGTGAAGCATGAAGAGTTTATTTCTGATGATTGTGAAGCACGAATTTTGTTTTTTAGCATAATAATTTGGAACGGATCATGTATCGCATGCGCTACGTACATCCAAGGAAATTTAGCAATATGATAACAATCATGACCACTTTTGCTGATGTAGTTACTCAATTTCTCATCTTCACAAGGAGACCAGAAACCCTTTTTCACTGTCTTCTGGGTGCAATAAGTATGGTGATGCGCCATTGTAATCAAATTAATTTGTTATATATTTTTTCGGAGAACTCTATTGATTTTCAACTCATCGTTTTGCATAGAATCTAATAAGAATACAGTGAAAGATATGAGAAACAAATAGAAAAATAGAGTAATAAAAAGTAGAGCAAATTATAACTGCTATTGAAATTTTAGGTGAAAAGCTGCAATGGCCCATTAATGACAACAAAGGCGATATTATCTAGTAAAAAATTTGTAATTTACCAGACGAATATTCTCCCACCAGTCAATTATGTATAAACTTTAGAGGTCTTACTATTATGTTTCTGACATCAATACTTTTGTCAAGGTAGAAATGAGTTTTCTAGTTGCACCTAGAAGTTGTAAATTAGTTTTGTACTCTTGAAATATCAGATAGTAGAAAATTAAATGGTAGTAGGAAAAAAAAAAGACAAGATTTTTGGCATCCTACATGTACGGTCAAAATGTATCGGACACGTTATGAGAGCCTCTCCAACAAATAATATGACGTAGTTATGTAATAAAAAAATAATTCCAATGTTATATATACATGTTGGCTTGTACCCAGCCCAATGTGGTTGTGTGCTAGGATACCGCTAAGGCGTTGATGTCTTTAAAATACAAAAGATACAAGGCATATTTTGCAACATTTTCTTAAAATATCTCATAATTTAAATAATCAATCAAACACCCCTTTATAATCATTTAATTTCTTTAGGAGCTATATATTGTCAATTACATATGTAAACTAGATTTATGTGACAGCAAATTAAAGCCTATAACATCTTAACTCACTTGAAATATCTATTTAGACACTTAAGTGTGTCTAAAATTATAAATAATATAGCATGTAATTCAACTATGAAGAAATAACTCAGGATGATTCTTGATTATAGCAAACACTTTTGGATGGTTTTCATATAATTGGTAGCTATGTATGAAGAGATCCTTTTAATCTTTCTACATTTTGCTTGATGATAATTAATAATTAATAACTGATTTATGTAGTGAAAATCACAAAACACGCTAAAATTCTAAAATCCAAACATAATCCGATAAGTTGTTGTTTTCCTTATTTTTTGATCCGTTTTCCCCTATACATGCAACTTCATTTCTTGAATTTACTTTTCACAAATAGATTTTGATTACGTTGTAACATATTCGTTTTAAGTATTTGTTGTTGTTTATTAGATTTCTAGTCGTATATGAATGCGCACCTATAAAACAAAGCGAGGGTCACATGAATTGCTATTTTAGTTACGCAATGATAATAGTCGTCTGGTTGCGTGTTCCCAAACAAGTAATTTAATAAAGCGATATTGTGAACTTGTGAAGCATGAAGAGTTTATTTCTGATGATTGTGAAGCACGAATTTTGTTTTTTAGCATAATAATTTGGAACGGATCATGTATCGCATGCGCTACGTACATCCAAGGAAATTTAGCAATATGATAACAATCATGACCACTTTTGCTGATGTAGTTACTCAATTTCTCATCTTCACAAGAAGACCAGAAACCCTTTTTCACTGTCTTCTGGGTGCAATAAGTATGGTGATGCGCCATTGTAATCAAATTAATTTGTTATATATTTTTTCGGAGAACTCTATTGATTTTCAACTCATCGTTTTGCATAGAATCTAATAAGAATACAGTGAAAGATATGAGAAACAAATAGAAAAATAGAGTAATAAAAAGTAGAGCAAATTATAACTGCTATTGAAATTTTAGGTGAAAAGCTGCAATGGCCCATTAATGACAACAAAGGCGATATTATCTAGTAAAAAATTTGTAATTTACCAGACGAATATTCTCCCACCAGTCAATTATGTATAAACTTTAGAGGTCTTACTATTATGTTTCTGACATCAATACTTTTGTCAAGGTAGAAATGAGTTTTCTAGTTGCACCTAGAAGTTGTAAATTAGTTTTGTACTCTTGAAATATCAGATAGTAGAAAGTTAAATGGTAGTAGGAAAAAAAAAAGACAAGATTTTTGGCATCCTACATGTACGGTCAAAATGTATCGGACACGTTATGAGAGCCTCTCCAACAAATAATATGACGTAGTTATGTAATAAAAAAATAATTCCAATGTTATATATACATGTTGGCTTGTACCCAGCCCAATGTGGTTGTGTGCTAGGATACCGCTAAGGCGTTGATGTCTTTAAAATACAAAAGATACAAGGCATATTTTGCAACATTTTCTTAAAATATCTCATAATTTAAATAATCAATCAAACACCCCTTTATAATCATTTAATTTCTTTAGGAGCTATATATTGTCAATTACATATGTAAACTAGATTTATGTGACAGCAAATTAAAGCCTATAACATCTTAACTCACTTGAAATATCTATTTAGACACTTAAGTGTGTCTAAAATTATAAATAATATAGCATGTAATTCAACTATGAAGAAATAACTCAGGATGATTCTTGATTATAGCAAACACTTTTGGATGGTTTTCATATAATTGGTAGCTATGTATGAAGAGATCCTTTTAATCTTTCTACATTTTGCTTGATGATAATTAATAATTAATAACTGATTTCTGTAGTGAAAATCACAAAACACGCTAAAATTCTAAAATCCAAACATAATCCGATAAGTTGTTGTTTTCCTTATTTTTTGATCCGTTTTCCCCTATACATGCAACTTCATTTCTTGAATTTACTTTTCACAAATAGATTTTGATTACGTTGTAACATATTCGTTTTAAGTATTTGTTGTTGTTTATTAGATTTCTAGTCGTATATGAATGCGCACCTATAAAACAAAGCGAGGGTCACATGAATTGCTATTTTAGTTACGCAATGATAATAGTCGTCTGGTTGCGTGTTCCCAAACAAGTAATTTAATAAAGCGATATTGTGAACTTGTGAAGCATGAAGAGTTTATTTCTGATGATTGTGAAGCACGAATTTTGTTTTTTAGCATAATAATTTGGAACGGATCATGTATCGCATGCGCTACGTACATCCAAGGAAATTTAGCAATATGATAACAATCATGACCACTTTTGCTGATGTAGTTACTCAATTTCTCATCTTCACAAGGAGACCAGAAACCCTTTTTCACTGTCTTCTGGGTGCAATAAGTATGGTGATGCGCCATTGTAATCAAATTAATTTGTTATATATTTTTTCGGAGAACTCTATTGATTTTCAACTCATCGTTTTGCATAGAATCTAATAAGAATACAGTGAAAGATATGAGAAACAAATAGAAAAATAGAGTAATAAAAAGTAGAGCAAATTATAACTGCTATTGAAATTTTAGGTGAAAAGCTGCAATGGCCCATTAATGACAACAAAGGCGATATTATCTAGTAAAAAATTTGTAATTTACCAGACGAATATTCTCCCACCAGTCAATTATGTATAAACTTTAGAGGTCTTACTATTATGTTTCTGACATCAATACTTTTGTCAAGGTAGAAATGAGTTTTCTAGTTGCACCTAGAAGTTGTAAATTAGTTTTGTACTCTTGAAATATCAGATAGTAGAAAGTTAAATGGTAGTAGGAAAAAAAAAAGACAAGATTTTTGGCATCCTACATGTACGGTCAAAATGTATCGGACACGTTATGAGAGCCTCTCCAACAAATAATATGACGTAGTTATGTAATAAAAAAATAATTCCAATGTTATATATACATGTTGGCTTGTACCCAGCCCAATGTGGTTGTGTGCTAGGATACCGCTAAGGCGTTGATGTCTTTAAAATACAAAAGATACAAGGCATATTTTGCAACATTTTCTTAAAATATCTCATAATTTAAATAATCAATCAAACACCCCTTTATAATCATTTAATTTCTTTAGGAGCTATATATTGTCAATTACATATGTAAACTAGATTTATGTGACAGCAAATTAAAGCCTATAACATCTTAACTCACTTGAAATATCTATTTAGACACTTAAGTGTGTCTAAAATTATAAATAATATAGCATGTAATTCAACTATGAAGAAATAACTCAGGATGATTCTTGATTATAGCAAACACTTTTGGATGGTTTTCATATAATTGGTAGCTATGTATGAAGAGATCCTTTTAATCTTTCTACATTTTGCTTGATGATAATTAATAATTAATAACTGATTTCTGTAGTGAAAATCACAAAACACGCTAAAATTCTAAAATCCAAACATAATCCGATAAGTTGTTGTTTTCCTTATTTTTTGATCCGTTTTCCCCTATACATGCAACTTCATTTCTTGAATTTACTTTTCACAAATAGATTTTGATTACGTTGTAACATATTCATTTTAAGTATTTGTTGATGTTTATTAGATTTCTAGTCATATATGAATGCGCACCTATAAAACAAAGCGAGTGTCACATGAATTACTATTTTAGTTACGCAATGATAATAGTCGTCTGGTTGCGTGTTCCCAAACAAGTAATTTAATAAAGCGATATTGTGAACTTGTGAAGCATGAAGAGTTTATTTCTGATGATTGCGAAGCACGAATTTTGATTTTTAGCATAATAATTTGGAACGGATCATGTATCGCATGCGCTACGTATATCCAAGGAAATTTAGCAATATGATAACAATCATGACCACTTTTGCTGATGTAGTTACTCAATTTCTCATCTTCACGAGGTGACCAGAAACCCTTTTTCATTGTCTTCTGGGTGCAATAAGTATGGTGATGCGCCATTGTAATCAAATTAATTTGTTATATATTTTTTCGGAGAACTCTATTGATTTTCAACTCATCGTTTTGCATAGAATCTAATAAGAATACAGTGAAAGATATGAGAAACAAATAGAAAAATAGAGTAATATAAAAGTAGAGCAAATTAGAACTGCTATTGAAATTTTAGGTGAAAAGCTGCAATGGCCCATTAATGACAACAAAGGCGATATTATCTAGTAAAAAAATTGTAATTTACCAGACGAATATTCGCCCACCAGTCAATTATGTATAAACTTTAGAGGTCTTACTATTATGTTTCTGACATCAATACTTTTGTCAAGGTAGAAATAAGTTTTTTAGTTGCACCTAGAAGTTGTAAATTAGTTTTTTACTCTTGAAATATCAGATAGTAGAAAGTTAAATGGTAGTAGGAAAAAAAAAAGACAAGATTTTTGGCATCCTACATGTACGGTCAAAATGTATCGGACACGTTATGAGAGCCTCTCCAACAAATAATATGACGTAGTTATGTAATAAAAAAATAATTCCAATGTTATATATACATGTTGGCTTGTACCCAGCCCAATGTGGTTGTGTGCTAGGATACCGCTAAGGTGTTGATGTCTTCAAAATACAAAAGATACAAGGCATATTTTGCAACATTTTCTTAAAATATCTCACTATTTAAATAATCAATCAAACACCCCTTTATAATCATTTAATTTCTTTAGGAGCTATATATTGTCAATTACATATGTAAACTAGATTTATGTGACAGCAAATTAAAGCCTATAACATCTTAACTCACTTGAAATATCTATTTAGACACTTAAGTGTGTCTAAAATTATAAATAATATAGCAAGTAATTCAACTATGAAGAAATAACTCAGGATGATTCTTGATTATAGCAAACACTTTTGGATGGTTTTCATATAATTGGTAGCTATGTATGAAGAGATCCTTTTAATCTTTCTACATTTTGCTTGATGATAATTAATAATTAATAACTGATTTCTGTAGTGAAAATCACAAAACACGCTAAAATTCTAAAATCCAAACATAATCCGATAAGTTGTTGTTTTCCTTATTTTTTGATCCGTTTTCCCCTATACATGCAACTTCATTTCTTGAATTTACTTTTCAGAAATAGATTTTGATTACGTTGTAACATATTCATTTTAAGTATTTGTTGATGTTTATTAGATTTCTAGTCATATATGAATGCGCACCTATAAAACAAAGCGAGGGTCACATGAATTACTATTTTAGTTACGCAATGATAATAGTCGTCTGGTTGCGTGTTCCCAAACAAGTAATTTAATAAAGCGATATTGTGAACTTGTGAAGCATGAAGAGTTTATTTCTGATGATTGCGAAGCACGAATTTTGATTTTTAGCATAATAATTTGGAACGGATCATGTATCGCATGCGCTACGTATATCCAAGGAAATTTAGCAATATGATAACAATCATGACCACTTTTGCTGATGTAGTTACTCAATTTCTCATCTTCACGAGGTGACCAGAAACCCTTTTTCATTGTCTTCTGGGTGCAATAAGTATGGTGATGCGCCATTGTAATCAAATTAATTTGTTATATATTTTTTCGGAGAACTCTATTGATTTTCAACTCATCGTTTTGCATAGAATCTAATAAGAATACAGTGAAAGATATGAGAAACAAATAGAAAAATAGAGTAATATAAAAGTAGAGCAAATTATAACTGCTATTGAAATTTTAGGTGAAAAGCTGCAATGGCCCAATAATGACAACAAAGGCGATATTATCTAGTAAAAAATTTGTAATTTACCAGACGAATATTCGCCCACCAGTCAATTATGTATAAACTTTAGAGGTCTTACTATTATGTTTCTGACATCAATACTTTTGTCAAGGTAGAAATAAGTTTTTTAGTTGCACCTAGAAGTTGTAAATTAGTTTTTTACTCTTGAAATATCAGATAGTAGAAAGTTAAATGGTAGTAGGAAAAAAAAAAGACAAGATTTTTGGCATCCTACATGTACGGTCAAAATGTATCGGACACGTTATGAGAGCCTCTCCAACAAATAATATGACGTAGTTAAGTAATAAAAAAATAATTCCAATGTTATATATACATGTTGGCTTGTACCCAGCCCAATGTGGTTGTGTGCTAGGATACCACTAAGGTGTTGATGTCTTCAAAATACAAAAGATACAAGGCATATTTTGCAACATTTTCTTAAAATATCTCACTATTTAAATAATCAATCAAACACCCCTTTATAATCATTTAATTTCTTTAGGAGCTATTTATTGTCAATTACATATGTAAACTAGATTTATGTGACAGCAAATTAAAGCCTATAACATCTTAACTCACTTGAAATATCTATTTAGACACTTAAGTGTGTCTAAAATTATAAATAATATAGCAAGTAATTCAACTATGAAGAAATAACTCAGGATGATTCTTGATTATAGCAAACACTTTTGGATGGTTTTCATATAATTGGTAGCAATGTATGAAGAGATCCTTTTAATCTTTCTACATTTTGCTTGATGATAAGTAATAATTAATAACTGATTTCTGTAGTGAAAATCACAAAACACGCTAAAATTCTAAAATCCAAACATAATCCGATAAGTTGTTGTTTTCCTTATTTTTTGATCCGTTTTCCCCTATACATGCAACTTCATTTCTTGAATTTACTTTTCAGAAATAGATTTTGATTACGTTGTAACATATTCATTTTAAGTATTTGTTGATGTTTATTAGATTTCTAGTCATATATGAATGCGCACCTATAAAACAAAGCGAGGGTCACATGAATTACTATTTTAGTTACGCAATGATAATAGTCGTCTGGTTGCGTGTTCCCAAACAAGTAATTTAATAAAGCGATATTGTGAACTTGTGAAGCATGAAGAGTTTATTTCTGATGATTGCGAAGCACGAATTTTGATTTTTAGCATAATAATTTGGAACGGATCATGTATCGCATGCGCTACGTATATCCAAGGAAATTTAGCAATATGATAACAATCATGACCACTTTTGCTGATGTAGTTACTCAATTTCTCATCTTCACGAGGTGACCAGAAACCCTTTTTCATTGTCTTCTGGGTGCAATAAGTATGGTGATGCGCCATTGTAATCAAATTAATTTGTTATATATTTTTTCGGAGAACTCTATTGATTTTCAACTCATCGTTTTGCATAGAATCTAATAAGAATACAGTTAAAGATATGAGAAACAAATAGAAAAGTAGAGTAATATAAAAGTAGAGCAAATTATAACTGCTATTGAAATTTTAGGTGAAAAGCTGCAATGGCCCAATAATGACAACAAAGGCGATATTATCTAGTAAAAAATTTGTAATTTACCAGACGAATATTCGCCCACCAGTCAATTATGTATAAACTTTAGAGGTCTTACTATTATGTTTCTGACATCAATACTTTTGTCAAGGTAGAAATAAGTTTTTTAGTTGCACCTAGAAGTTGTAAATTAGTTTTTTACTCTTGAAATATCAGATAGTAGAAAGTTAAATGGTAGTAGGAAAAAAAAAAGACAAGATTTTTGGCATCCTACATGTACGGTCCAAATGTATCGGACACGTTATGAGAGCCTCTCCAACAAATAATATGACGTAGTTAAGTAATAAAAAAATAATTCCAATGTTATATATACATGTTGGCTTGTACCCAGCCCAATGTGGTTGTGTGCTAGGATACCACTAAGGTGTTGATGTCTTCAAAATACAAAAGATACAAGGCATATTTTGCAACATTTTCTTAAAATATCTCACTATTTAAATAATCAATCAAACACCCCTTTATAATCATTTAATTTCTTTAGGAGCTATTTATTGTCAATTACATATGTAAACTAGATTTATGTGACAGCAAATTAAAGCCTATAACATCTTAACTCACTTGAAATATCTATTTAGACACTTAAGTGTGTCTAAAATTATAAATAATATAGCAAGTAATTCAACTATGAAGAAATAACTCAGGATGATTCTTGATTATAGCAAACACTTTTGGATGGTTTTCATATAATTGGTAGCAATGTATGAAGAGATCCTTTTAATCTTTCTACATTTTGCTTGATGATAAGTAATAATTAATAACTGATTTCTGTAGTGAAAATCACAAAACACGCTAAAATTCTAAAATCCAAACATAATCCGATAAGTTGTTGTTTTCCTTATTTTTTGATCCGTTTTCCCCTATACATGCAACTTCATTTCTTGAATTTACTTTTCAGAAATAGATTTTGATTACGTTGTAACATATTCATTTTAAGTATTTGTTGATGTTTATTAGATTTCTAGTCATATATGAATGCGCACCTATAAAACAAAGCGAGGGTCACATGAATTACTATTTTAGTTACGCAATGATAATAGTCGTCTGGTTGCGTGTTCCCAAACAAGTAATTTAATAAAGCGATATTGTGAACTTGTGAAGCATGAAGAGTTTATTTCTGATGATTGCGAAGCACGAATTTTGATTTTTAGCATAATAATTTGGAACGGATCATGTATCGCATGCGCTACGTACATCCAAGGAAATTTAGCAATATGATAACAATCATGACCACTTTTGCTGATGTAGTTACTCAATTTCTCATCTTCACGAGGTGACCAGAAACCCTTTTTCACTGTCTTCTGGGTGCAATAAGTATGGTGATGCGCCATTGTAATCAAATTAATTTGTTATATATTTTTTCGGAGAACTCTATTGATTTTTAACTCATCGTTTTGCATAGAATCTAATAAGAATACAGTGAAAGATATGAGAAACAAATAGAAAAATAGAGTAATAGAAAAGTAGAGCAAATTATAACTGCTATTGAAATTTTAGGTGAAAAGCTGCAATGGCCCAATAATGACAACAAAGGCGATATTATCTAGTAAAAAATTTGTAATTTACCAGACGAATATTCGCCCACCAGTCAATTATGTATAAACTTTAGAGGTCTTACTATTATGTTTCTGACATCAATACTTTTGTCAAGGTAGAAATAAGTTTTTTAGTTGCACCTAGAAGTTGTAAATTAGTTTTTTACTCTTGAAATATCAGATAGTAGAAAGTTAAATGGTAGTAGGAAAAAAAAAAGACAAGATTTTTGGCATCCTACATGTACGGTCAAAATGTATCGGACACGTTATGAGAGCCTCTCCAACAAATAATATGACGTAGTTAAGTAATAAAAAAATAATTCCAATGTTATATATACATGTTGGCTTGTACCCAGCCCAATGTGGTTGTGTGCTAGGATACCACTAAGGTGTTGATGTCTTCAAAATACAAAAGATACAAGGCATATTTTGCAACATTTTCTTAAAATATCTCACTATTTAAATAATATATCAAACACCCCTTTATAATCATTTAATTTCTTTAGGAGCTATATATTGTCAATTACATATGTAAACTAGATTTATGTGACAGCAAATTAAAGCCTATAACATCTTAACTCACTTGAAATATCTATTTAGACACTTAAGTGTGTCTAAAATTATAAATAATATAGCAAGTAATTCAACTATGAAGAAATAACTCAGGATGATTCTTGATTATAGCAAACACTTTTGGATGGTTTTCATATAATTGGTAGCAATGTATGAAGAGATCCTTTTAATCTTTCCACATTTTGCTTGATGATAAGTAATAATTAATAACTGATTTCTGTAGTGAAAATCACAAAACACGCTAAAATTCTAAAATCCAAACATAATCCGATAAGTTGTTGTTTTCCTTATTTTTTGATCCGTTTTCCCCTATACATGCAACTTCATTTCTTGAATTTAATTTTCACAAATAGATTTTGATTACGTTGTAACATATTCATTTTAAGTATTTGTTGATGTTTATTAGATTTCTAGTCATATATGAATGCGCACCTATAAAACAAAGCGAGGGTCACATGAATTACTATTTTAGTTACGCAATGATAATAGTCGTCTGGTTGCGTGTTCCCAAACAAGTAATTTAATAAAGCGATATTGTGAACTTGTGAAGCATGAAGAGTTTATTTCTGATGATTGCGAAGCACGAATTTTGATTTTTAGCATAATAATTTGGAACGGATCATGTATCGCATGCGCTACGTACATCCAAGGAAATTTAGCAATATGATAACAATCATGACCACTTTTGCTGATGTAGTTACTCAATTTCTCATCTTCACGAGGTGACCAGAAACCCTTTTTCACTGTCTTCTGGGTGCAATAAGTATGGTGATGCGCCATTGTAATCAAATTAATTTGTTATATATTTTTTCGGAGAACTCTATTGATTTTTAACTCATCGTTTTGCATAGAATCTAATAAGAATACAGTGAAAGATATGAGAAACAAATAGAAAAATAGAGTAATATAAAAGTAGAGCAAATTATAACTGCTATTGAAATTTTAGGTGAAAAGCTGCAATGGCCCAATAATGACAACAAAGGCGATATTATCTAGTAAAAAATTTGTAATTTACCAGACGAATATTCGCCCGCCAGTCAATTATGTATAAACTTTAGAGGTCTTACTATTATGTTTCTGACATCAATACTTTTGTCAAGGTAGAAATAAGTTTTTTAGTTGCACCTAGAAGTTGTAAATTAGTTTTTTACTCTTGAAATATCAGATAGTAGAAAGTTAAATGGTAGTAGGAAAAAAAAAAAGACAAGATTTTTGGCATCCTACATGTACGGTCAAAATGTATCGGACACGTTATGAGAGCCTCTCCAACAAATAATATGACGTAGTTAAGTAATAAAAAAATAATTCCAATGTTATATATACATGTTGGCTTGTACCCAGCCCAATGTGGTTGTGTGCTAGGATACCGCTAAGGTGTTGATGTCTTCAAAATACAAAAGATACAAGGCATATTTTGCTTAAAGCCTATAACATCTTAACTCACTTGAAATATCTATTTAGACACTTAAGTATGTCTAAAATTATAAATAATATAGCAAGTAATTCAACTATGAAGAAATAACTCAGGATGATTCTTGATTATAGCAAACACTTTTGGATGGTTTTCATATAATTGGTAGCTATGTATGAAGAGATCCTTTTAGTCTTTCTACATTTTGCTTGATGATAATTAATAATTAATAACTGATTTCTGTAGTGAAAATCACAAAACACGCTAAAATTCTAAAATCCAAACATAATCCGATAAGTTGTTGTTTTCCTTATTTTTTGATCCGTTTTCCCCTATACATGCAACTTCATTTCCTGAATTTACTTTTCACAAATAGATTTTGATTACGTTGTAATATATTCATTTTAAGTATTTGTTGTTGTTTATTAGATTTCTAGTCATATATGAATGCGCACCTATAAAACAAAGCGAGGGTCACATGAATTGCTATTTTAGTTACGCAATGATAATAGTCGTCTGGTTGCGTGTTCCCAAACAAGTAATTTAATAAAGCGATATTGTGAACTTGTGAAGCATGAAGAGTTTATTTCTGATGATTGCGAAGCACGAATTTTGTTTTTTAGCATAATAATTTGGAACGGATCATGTATCGCATGCGCTACGTACATCCAGGGAAATTTAGCAATATGATAACAATCATGACCACTTTTGCTGATGTAGTTACTCAATTTCTCATCTTCACAAGGAGACCAGAAACCCTTTTTCACTGTCTTCTGGGTGCAATAAGTATGGTGATGCGCCATTGTAATCAAATTAATTTGTTATATATTTTTTCGGAGAACTCTATTGATTTTCAACTCATCGTTTTGCATAGAATCTAATAAGAATACAGTGAAAGATATGAGAAACAAATAGAAAAATAGAGTAATATAAAAGTAGAGCAAATTATAACTGCTATTGAAATTTTAGGTGAAAAGCTGCAATGGCCCATTAATGACAACAAAGGCGATATTATCTAGTAAAAAATTTGTAATTTACCAGACGAATATTCGCCCACCAGTCAATTATGTATAAACTTTAGAGGTCTTACTATTATGTTTCTGACATCAATACTTTTGTCAAGGTAGAAATGAGTTTTTTAGTTGCACCTAGAAGTTGTAAATTAGTTTTTTACTCTTGAAATATCAGATAGTAGAAAGTCAAATGGTAGTAGGAAAAAAAAAAGACAAGATATTTGGCATCCTACATGTACGGTGAAAATGTATCGGACACGTTATGAGAGCCTCTCCAACAAATAATATGACGTAGTTATGTAATAAAAAAATAATTCCAATGTTATATATACATGTTGGCTTGTACCCAGCCCAATGTGGTTGTGTGCTAGGATACCGCTAAGGCGTTGATGTCTTTAAAATACAAAAGATACAAGGCATATTTTGCAACATTTTCTTAAAATATCTCATAATTTAAATAATTAATCAAACACCCCTTTATAATCATTTAATTTCTTTAGGAGCTATATATTGTCAATTACATATGTAAACTAGATTTATGTGACAGCAAATTAAAGCCTATAACATCTTAACTCACTTGAAATATCTATTTAGACACTTAAGTATGTCTAAAATTATAAATAATATAGCAAGTAATTCAACTATGAAGAAATAACTCAGGATGATTCTTGATTATAGCAAACACTTTTGGATGGTTTTCATATAATTGGTAGCTATGTATGAAGAGATCCTTTTAATCTTTCTACATTTTGCTTGATGATAATTAATAATTAATAACTGATTTCTGTAGTGAAAATCACAAAACACGCTAAAATTCTAAAATCCAAACATAATCCGATAAGTTGTTGTTTTCCTTATTTTTTGATCCGTTTTCCCCTATACACGCAACTTCATTTCCTGAATTTACTTTTCACAAATAGATTTTGATTACGTTGTAATATATTCATTTTAAGTATTTGTTGTTGTTTATTAGATTTCTAGTCATATATGAATGCGCACCTATAAAACAAAGCGAGGGTCACATGAATTGCTATTTTAGTTACGCAATGATAATAGTCGTCTGGTTGCGTGTTCCCAAACAAGTAATTTAATAAAGCGATATTGTGAACTTGTGAAGCATGAAGAGTTTATTTCTGATGATTGCGAAGCACGAATTTTGTTTTTTAGCATAATAATTTGGAACGGATCATGTATCGCATGCGCTACGTACATCCAGGGAAATTTAGCAATATGATAACAATCATGACCACTTTTGCTGATGTAGTTACTCAATTTCTCATCTTCACAAGGAGACCAGAAACCCTTTTTCACTGTCTTCTGGGTGCAATAAGTATGGTGATGCGCCATTGTAATCAAATTAATTTGTTATATATTTTTTCGGAGAACTCTATTGATTTTCAACTCATCGTTTTGCATAGAATCTAATAAGAATACAGTGAAAGATATGAGAAACAAATAGAAAAATAGAGTAATATAAAAGTAGAGCAAATTATAACTGCTATTGAAATTTTAGGTGAAAAGCTGCAATGGCCCATTAATGACAACAAAGGCGATATTATCTAGTAAAAAATTTGTAATTTACCAGACGAATATTCGCCCACCAGTCAATTATGTATAAACTTTAGAGGTCTTACTATTATGTTTCTGACATCAATACTTTTGTCAAGGTAGAAATGAGTTTTTTAGTTGCACCTAGAAGTTGTAAATTAGTTTTTTACTCTTGAAATATCAGATAGTAGAAAGTCAAATGGTAGTAGGAAAAAAAAAAAGACAAGATATTTGGCATCCTACATGTACGGTGAAAATGTATCGGACACGTTATGAGAGCCTCTCCAACAAATAATATGACGTAGTTATGTAATAAAAAAATAATTCCAATGTTATATATACATGTTGGCTTGTACCCAGCCCAATGTGGTTGTGTGCTAGGATACCGCTAAGGCGTTGATGTCTTTAAAATACAAAAGATACAAGGCATATTTTGCAACATTTTCTTAAAATATCTCATAATTTAAATAATTAATCAAACACCCCTTTATAATCATTTAATTTCTTTAGGAGCTATATATTGTCAATTACATATGTAAACTAGATTTATGTGACAGCAAATTAAAGCCTATAACATCTTAACTCACTTGAAATATCTATTTAGACACTTAAGTATGTCTAAAATTATAAATAATATAGCAAGTAATTCAACTATGAAGAAATAACTCAGGATGATTCTTGATTATAGCAAACACTTTTGGATGGTTTTCATATAATTGGTAGCTATGTATGAAGAGATCCTTTTAATCTTTCTACATTTTGCTTGATGATAATTAATAATTAATAACTGATTTCTGTAGTGAAAATCACAAAACACGCTAAAATTCTAAAATCCAAACATAATCCGATAAGTTGTTGTTTTCCTTATTTTTTGATCCGTTTTCCCCTATACACGCAACTTCATTTCCTGAATTTACTTTTCACAAATAGATTTTGATTACGTTGTAATATATTCATTTTAAGTATTTGTTGTTGTTTATTAGATTTCTAGTCATATATGAATGCGCACCTATAAAACAAAGCGAGGGTCACATGAATTGCTATTTTAGTTACGCAATGATAATAGTCGTCTGGTTGCGTGTTCCCAAACAAGTAATTTAATAAAGCGATATTGTGAACTTGTGAAGCATGAAGAGTTTATTTCTGATGATTGCGAAGCACGAATTTTGTTTTTTAGCATAATAATTTGGAACGGATCATGTATCGCATGCGCTACGTACATCCAGGGAAATTTAGCAATATGATAACAATCATGACCACTTTTGCTGATGTAGTTACTCAATTTCTCATCTTCACAAGGAGACCAGAAACCCTTTTTCACTGTCTTCTGGGTGCAATAAGTATGGTGATGCGCCATTGTAATCAAATTAATTTGTTATATATTTTTTCGGAGAACTCTATTGATTTTCAACTCATCGTTTTGCATAGAATCTAATAAGAATACAGTGAAAGATATGAGAAACAAATAGAAAAATAGAGTAATATAAAAGTAGAGCAAATTATAACTGCTATTGAAATTTTAGGTGAAAAGCTGCAATGGCCCATTAATGACAACAAAGGCGATATTATCTAGTAAAAAATTTGTAATTTACCAGACGAATATTCGCCCACCAGTCAATTATGTATAAACTTTAGAGGTCTTACTATTATGTTTCTGACATCAATACTTTTGTCAAGGTAGAAATGAGTTTTTTAGTTGCACCTAGAAGTTGTAAATTAGTTTTTTACTCTTGAAATATCAGATAGTAGAAAGTTAAATGGTAGTAGGAAAAAAAAAAGACAAGATATTTGGCATCCTACATGTACGGTGAAAATGTATCGGACACGTTATGAGAGCCTCTCCAACAAATAATATGACGTAGTTATGTAATAAAAAAATAATTCCAATGTTATATATACATGTTGGCTTGTACCCAGCCCAATGTGGTTGTGTGCTAGGATACCGCTAAGGCGTTGATGTCTTTAAAATACAAAAGATACAAGGCATATTTTGCAACATTTTCTTAAAATATCTCATAATTTAAATAATTAATCAAACACCCCTTTATAATCATTTAATTTCTTTAGGAGCTATATATTGTCAATTACATATGTAAACTAGATTTATGTGACAGCAAATTAAAGCCTATAACATCTTAACTCACTTGAAATATCTATTTAGACACTTAAGTATGTCTAAAATTATAAATAATATAGCAAGTAATTCAACTATGAAGAAATAACTCAGGATGATTCTTGATTATAGCAAACACTTTTGGATGGTTTTCATATAATTGGTAGCTATGTATGAAGAGATCCTTTTAATCTTTCTACATTTTGCTTGATGATAATTAATAATTAATAACTGATTTCTGTAGTGAAAATCACAAAACACGCTAAAATTCTAAAATCCAAACATAATCCGATAAGTTGTTGTTTTCCTTATTTTTTGATCCGTTTTCCCCTATACATGCAACTTCATTTCCTGAATTTACTTTTCACAAATAGATTTTGATTACGTTGTAATATATTCATTTTAAGTATTTGTTGTTGTTTATTAGATTTCTAGTCATATATGAATGCGCACCTATAAAACAAAGCGAGGGTCACATGAATTGCTATTTTAGTTACGCAATGATAATAGTCGTCTAGTTGCGTGTTCCCAAACAAGTAATTTAATAAAGCGATATTGTGAACTTGTGAAGCATGAAGAGTTTATTTCTGATGATTGCGAAGCACGAATTTTGTTTTTTAGCATAATAATTTGGAACGGATCATGTATCGCATGCGCTACGTACATCCAGGGAAATTTAGCAATATGATAACAATCATGACCACTTTTGCTGATGTAGTTACTCAATTTCTCATCTTCACAAGGAGACCAGAAACCCTTTTTCACTGTCTTCTGGGTGCAATAAGTATGGTGATGCGCCATTGTAATCAAATTAATTTGTTATATATTTTTTCGGAGAACTCTATTGATTTTCAACTCATCGTTTTGCATAGAATCTAATAAGAATACAGTGAAAGATATGAGAAACAAATAGAAAAATAGAGTAATATAAAAGTAGAGCAAATTATAACTGCTATTGAAATTTTAGGTGAAAAGCTGCAATGGCCCATTAATGACAACAAAAGCGATATTATCTAGTAAAAAATTTGTAATTTACCAGACGAATATTCTCCCACCAGTCAATTATGTATAAACTTTAGAGGTCTTACTATTATGTTTCTGACATCAATACTTTTGTCAAGGTAGAAATGAGTTTTTTAGTTGCACCTAGAAGTTGTAAATTAGTTTTTTACTCTTGAAATATCAGATAGTAGAAAGTTAAATGGTAGTAGGAAAAAAAAAAGACAAGATATTTGGCATCCTACATGTACGGTCAAAATGTATCGGACACGTTATGAGAGCCTCTCCAACAAATAATATGACGTAGTTATGTAATAAAAAAATAATTCCAATGTTATATATACATGTTGGCTTGTACCCAGCCCAATGTGGTTGTGTGCTAGGATACCGCTAAGGCGTTGATGTCTTTAAAATACAAAAGATACAAGGCATATTTTGCAACATTTTCTTAAAATATCTCATAATTTAAATAATTAATCAAACACCCATTTATAATCATTTAATTTCTTTAGGAGCTATATATTGTCAATTACATATGTAAACTAGATTTATGTGACAGCAAATTAAAGCCTATAACATCTTAACTCACTTGAAATATCTATTTAGACACTTAAGTATGTCTAAAATTATAAATAATATAGCAAGTAATTCAACTATGAAGAAATAACTCAGGATGATTCTTGATTATAGCAAACACTTTTGGATGGTTTTCATATAATTGGTAGCTATGTATGAAGAGATCCTTTTAATCTTTCTACATTTTGCTTGATGATAATTAATAATTAATAACTGATTTCTGTAGTGAAAATCACAAAACACGCTAAAATTCTAAAATCCAAACATAATCCGATAAGTTGTTGTTTTCCTTATTTTTTGATCCGTTTTCCCCTATACATGCAACTTCATTTCCTGAATTTACTTTTCACAAATAGATTTTGATTACGTTGTAATATATTCATTTTAAGTATTTGTTGTTGTTTATTAGATTTCTAGTCATATATGAATGCGCACCTATAAAACAAAGCGAGGGTCACATGAATTGCTATTTTAGTTACGCAATGATAATAGTCGTCTAGTTGCGTGTTCCCAAACAAGTAATTTAATAAAGCGATATTGTGAACTTGTGAAGCATGAAGAGTTTATTTCTGATGATTGCGAAGCACGAATTTTGTTTTTTAGCATAATAATTTGGAACGGATCATGTATCGCATGCGCTACGTACATCCAGGGAAATTTAGCAATATGATAACAATCATGACCACTTTTGCTGATGTAGTTACTCAATTTCTCATCTTCACAAGGAGACCAGAAACCCTTTTTCACTGTCTTCTGGGTGCAATAAGTATGGTGATGCGCCATTGTAATCAAATTAATTTGTTATATATTTTTTCGGAGAACTCTATTGATTTTCAACTCATCGTTTTGCATAGAATCTAATAAGAATACAGTGAAAGATATGAGAAACAAATAGAAAAATAGAGTAATATAAAAGTAGAGCAAATTATAACTGCTATTGAAATTTTAGGTGAAAAGCTGCAATGGCCCATTAATGACAACAAAAGCGATATTATCTAGTAAAAAATTTGTAATTTACCACACGAATATTCTCCCACCAGTCAATTATGTATAAACTTTAGAGGTCTTACTATTATGTTTCTGACATCAATACTTTTGTCAAGGTAGAAATGAGTTTTTTAGTTGCACCTAGAAGTTGTAAATTAGTTTTTTACTCTTGAAATATCAGATAGTAGAAAGTTAAATGGTAGTAGGAAAAAAAAAAGACAAGATATTTGGCATCCTACATGTACGGTCAAAATGTATCGGACACGTTATGAGAGCCTCGCCAACAAATAATATGACGTAGTTATGTAATAAAAAAATAATTCCAATGTTATATATACATGTTGGCTTGTACCCAGCCCAATGTGGTTGTGTGCTAGGATACCGCTAAGGCGTTGATGTCTTTAAAATACAAAAGATACAAGGCATATTTTGCAACATTTTCTTAAAATATCTCATAATTTAAATAATTAATCAAACACCCCTTTATAATCATTTAATTTCTTTAGGAGCTATATATTGTCAATTACATATGTAAACTAGATTTATGTGACAGCAAATTAAAGCCTATAACATCTTAACTCACTTGAAATATCTATTTAGACACTTAAGTATGTCTAAAATTATAAATAATATAGCAAGTAATTCAACTATGAAGAAATAACTCAGGATGATTCTTGATTATAGCAAACACTTTTGGATGGTTTTCATATAATTGGTAGCTATGTATGAAGAGATCCTTTTAATCTTTCTACATTTTGCTTGATGATAATTAATAATTAATAACTGATTTCTGTAGTGAAAATCACAAAACACGCTAAAATTCTAAAATCCAAACATAATCCGATAAGTTGTTGTTTTCCTTATTTTTTGATCCGTTTTCCCCTATACATGCAACTTCATTTCCTGAATTTACTTTTCACAAATAGATTTTGATTACGTTGTAATATATTCATTTTAAGTATTTGTTGTTGTTTATTAGATTTCTAGTCATATATGAATGCGCACCTATAAAACAAAGCGAGGGTCACATGAATTGCTATTTTAGTTACGCAATGATAATAGTCGTCTAGTTGCGTGTTCCCAGACAAGTAATTTAATAAAGCGATATTGTGAACTTGTGAAGCATGAAGAGTTTATTTCTGATGATTGCGAAGCACGAATTTTGTTTTTTAGCATAATAATTTGGAACGGATCATGTATCGCATGCGCTACGTACATCCAAGGAAATTTAGCAATATGATAACAATCATGACCACTTTTGCTGATGTAGTTACTCAATTTCTCATCTTCACAAGGAGACCAGAAACCCTTTTTCACTGTCTTCTGGGTGCAATAAGTATGGTGATGCGCCATTGTAATCAAATTAATTTGTTATATATTTTTTCGGAGAACTCTATTGATTTTCAACTCATCGTTTTGCATAGAATCTAATAAGAATACAGTGAAAGATATGAGAAACAAATAGAAAAATAGAGTAATATAAAAGTAGAGCAAATTATAACTGCTATTGAAATTTTAGGTGAAAAGCTGCAATGGCCCATTAATGACAACAAAAGCGATATTATCTAGTAAAAAATTTGTAATTTACCAGACGAATATTCTCCCACCAGTCAATTATGTATAAACTTTAGAGGTCTTACTATTATGTTTCTGACATCAATACTTTTGTCAAGGTAGAAATGAGTTTTTTAGTTGCACCTAGAAGTTGTAAATTAGTTTTTTACTCTTGAAATATCAGATAGTAGAAAGTTAAATGGTAGTAGGAAAAAAAAAAGACAAGATATTTGGCATCCTACATGTACGGTCAAAATGTATCGGACACGTTATGAGAGCCTCTCCAACAAATAATATGACGTAGTTATGTAATAAAAAAATAATTCCAATGTTATATATACATGTTGGCTTGTACCCAGCCCAATGTGGTTGTGTGCTAGGATACCGCTAAGGCGTTGATGTCTTTAAAATACAAAAGATACAAGGCATATTTTGCAACATTTTCTTAAAATATCTCATAATTTAAATAATTAATCAAACACCCCTTTATAATCATTTAATTTCTTTAGGAGCTATATATTGTCAATTACATATGTAAACTAGATTTATGTGACAGCAAATTAAAGCCTATAACATCTTAACTCACTTGAAATATCTATTTAGACACTTAAGTATGTCTAAAATTATAAATAATATAGCAGGTAATTCAACTATGAAGAAATAACTCAGGATGATTCTTGATTATAGCAAACACTTTTGGATGGTTTTCATATAATTGGTAGCTATGTATGAAGAGATCCTTTTAATCTTTCTACATTTTGCTTGATGATAATTAATAATTAATAACTGATTTCTGTAGTGAAAATCACAAAACACGCTAAAATTCTAAAATCCAAACATAATCCGATAAGTTGTTGTTTTCCTTATTTTTTGATCCGTTTTCCCCTATACATGCAACTTCATTTCCTGAATTTACTTTTCACAAATAGATTTTGATTACGTTGTAATATATTCATTTTAAGTATTTGTTGTTGTTTATTAGATTTCTAGTCATATATGAATGCGCACCTATAAAACAAAGCGAGGGTCACATGAATTGCTATTTTAGTTACGCAATGATAATAGTCGTCTGGTTGCGTGTTCCCAGACAAGTAATTTAATAAAGCGATATTGTGAACTTGTGAAGCATGAAGAGTTTATTTCTGATGATTGCGAAGCACGAATTTTGTTTTTTAGCATAATAATTTGGAACGGATCATGTATCGCATGCGCTACGTACATCCAAGGAAATTTAGCAATATGATAACAATCATGACCACTTTTGCTGATGTAGTTACTCAATTTCTCATCTTCACAAGGAGACCAGAAACCCTTTTTCACTGTCTTCTGGGTGCAATAAGTATGGTGATGCGCCATTGTAATCAAATTAATTTGTTATATATTTTTTCGGAGAACTCTATTGATTTTCAACTCATCGTTTTGCATAGAATCTAATAAGAATACAGTGAAAGATATGAGAAACAAATAGAAAAATAGAGTAATATAAAAGTAGAGCAAATTATAACTGCTATTGAAATTTTAGGTGAAAAGCTGCAATGGCCCATTAATGACAACAAAGGCGATATTATCTAGTAAAAAATTTGTAATTTACCAGACGAATATTCTCCCACCAGTCAATTATGTATAAACTTTAGAGGTCTTACTATTATGTTTCTGACATCAATACTTTTGTCAAGGTAGAAATGAGTTTTTTAGTTGCACCTAGAAGTTGTAAATTAGTTTTTTACTCTTGAAATATCAGATAGTAGAAAGTTAAATGGTAGTAGGAAAAAAAAAAGACAAGATATTTGGCATCCTACATGTACGGTCAAAATGTATCGGACACGTTATGAGAGCCTCTCCAACAAATAATATGACGTAGTTATGTAATAAAAAAATAATTCCAATGTTATATATACATGTTGGCTTGTACCCAGCCCAATGTGGTTGTGTGCTAGGATACCGCTAAGGCGTTGATGTCTTTAAAATACAAAAGATACAAGGCATATTTTGCAACATTTTCTTAAAATATCTCATAATTTAAATAATTAATCAAACACCCCTTTATAATCATTTAATTTCTTTAGGAGCTATATATTGTCAATTACATATGTAAACTAGATTTATGTGACAGCAAATTAAAGCCTATAACATCTTAACTCACTTGAAATATCTATTTAGACACTTAAGTATGTCTAAAATTATAAATAATATAGCAAGTAATTCAACTATGAAGAAATAACTCAGGATGATTCTTGATTATAGCAAACACTTTTGGATGGTTTTCATATAATTGGTAGCTATGTATGAAGAGATCCTTTTAATCTTTCTACATTTTGCTTGATGATAATTAATAATTAATAACTGATTTCTGTAGTGAAAATCACAAAACACGCTAAAATTCTAAAATCCAAACATAATCCGATAAGTTGTTGTTTTCCTTATTTTTTGATCCGTTTTCCCCTATACATGCAACTTCATTTCCTGAATTTACTTTTCACAAATAGATTTTGATTACGTTGTAATATATTCATTTTAAGTATTTGTTGTTGTTTATTAGATTTCTAGTCATATATGAATGCGCACCTATAAAACAAAGCGAGGGTCACATGAATTGCTATTTTAGTTACGCAATGATAATAGTCGTCTAGTTGCGTGTTCCCAGACAAGTAATTTAATAAAGCGATATTGTGAACTTGTGAAGCATGAAGAGTTTATTTCTGATGATTGCGAAGCACGAATTTTGTTTTTTAGCATAATAATTTGGAACGGATCATGTATCGCATGCGCTACGTACATCCAAGGAAATTTAGCAATATGATAACAATCATGACCACTTTTGCTGATGTAGTTACTAAATTTCTCATCTTCACAAGGAGACCAGAAACCCTTTTTCACTGTCTTCTGGGTGCAATAAGTATGGTGATGCGCCATTGTAATCAAATTAATTTGTTATATATTTTTTCGGAGAACTCTATTGATTTTCAACTCATCGTTTTGCATAGAATCTAATAAGAATACAGTGAAAGATATGAGAAACAAATAGAAAAATAGAGTAATATAAAAGTAGAGCAAATTATAACTGCTATTGAAATTTTAGGTGAAAAGCTGCAATGGCCCATTAATGACAACAAAAGCGATATTATCTAGTAAAAAATTTGTAATTTACCAGACGAATATTCTCCCACCAGTCAATTATGTATAAACTTTAGAGGTCTTACTATTATGTTTCTGACATCAATACTTTTGTCAAGGTAGAAATGAGTTTTTTAGTTGCACCTAGAAGTTGTAAATTAGTTTTTTACTCTTGAAATATCAGATAGTAGAAAGTTAAATGGTAGTAGGAAAAAAAAAAGACAAGATATTTGGCATCCTACATGTACGGTCAAAATGTATCGGACACGTTATGAGAGCCTCTCCAACAAATAATATGACGTAGTTATGTAATAAAAAAATAATTCCAATGTTATATATACATGTTGGCTTGTACCCAGCCCAATGTGGTTGTGTGCTAGGATACCGCTAAGGCGTTGATGTCTTTAAAATACAAAAGATACAAGGCATATTTTGCAACATTTTCTTAAAATATCTCATAATTTAAATAATTAATCAAACACCCCTTTATAATCATTTAATTTCTTTAGGAGCTATATATTGTCAATTACATATGTAAACTAGATTTATGTGACAGCAAATTAAAGCCTATAACATCTTAACTCACTTGAAATATCTATTTAGACACTTAAGTATGTCTAAAATTATAAATAATATAGCAAGTAATTCAACTATGAAGAAATAACTCAGGATGATTCTTGATTATAGCAAACACTTTTGGATGGTTTTCATATAATTGGTAGCTATGTATGAAGAGATCCTTTTAATCTTTCTACATTTTGCTTGATGATAATTAATAATTAATAACTGATTTCTGTAGTGAAAATCACAAAACACGCTAAAATTCTAAAATCCAAACATAATCCGATAAGTTGTTGTTTTCCTTATTTTTTGATCCGTTTTCCCCTATACATGCAACTTCATTTCCTGAATTTACTTTTCACAAATAGATTTTGATTACGTTGTAATATATTCATTTTAAGTATTTGTTGTTGTTTATTAGATTTCTAGTCATATATGAATGCGCACCTATAAAACAAAGCGAGGGTCACATGAATTGCTATTTTAGTTACGCAATGATAATAGTCGTCTGGTTGCGTGTTCCCAGACAAGTAATTTAATAAAGCGATATTGTGAACTTGTGAAGCATGAAGAGTTTATTTCTGATGATTGCGAAGCACGAATTTTGTTTTTTAGCATAATAATTTGGAACGGATCATGTATCGCATGCGCTACGTACATCCAAGGAAATTTAGCAATATGATAACAATCATGACCACTTTTGCTGATGTAGTTACTCAATTTCTCATCTTCACAAGGAGACCAGAAACCCTTTTTCACTGTCTTCTGGGTGCAATAAGTATGGTGATGCGCCATTGTAATCAAATTAATTTGTTATATATTTTTTCGGAGAACTCTATTGATTTTCAACTCATCGTTTTGCATAGAATCTAATAAGAATACAGTGAAAGATATGAGAAACAAATAGAAAAATAGAGTAATATAAAAGTAGAGCAAATTATAACTGCTATTGAAATTTTAGGTGAAAAGCTGCAATGGCCCATTAATGACAACAAAGGCGATATTATCTAGTAAAAAAATTGTAATTTACCAGACGAATATTCTCCCACCAGTCAATTATGTATAAACTTTAGAGGTCTTACTATTATGTTTCTGACATCAATACTTTTGTCAAGGTAGAAATGAGTTTTTTAGTTGCACCTAGAAGTTGTAAATTAGTTTTTTACTCTTGAAATATCAGATAGTAGAAAGTTAAATGGTAGTAGGAAAAAAAAAAGACAAGATATTTGGCATCCTACATGTACGGTCAAAATGTATCGGACACGTTATGAGAGCCTCTCCAACAAATAATATGACGTAGTTATGTAATAAAAAAATAATTCCAATGTTATATATACATGTTGGCTTGTACCCAGCCCAATGTGGTTGTGTGCTAGGATACCGCTAAGGCGTTGATGTCTTTAAAATACAAAAGATACAAGGCATATTTTGCAACATTTTCTTAAAATATCTCATAATTTAAATAATCAATCAAACACCCCTTTATAATCATTTAATTTCTTTAGGAGCTATATATTGTCAATTACATATGTAAACTAGATTTATGTGATAGCAAATTAAAGCCTATAACATCTTAACTCACTTGAAATATCTATTTAGACACTTAAGTGTGTCTAAAATTATAAATAATATAGCAAGTAATTCAACTATGAAGAAATAACTCAGGATGATTCTTGATTATAGCAAACACTTTTGGATGGTTTTCATATAATTGGTAGCTATGTATGAAGAGATCCTTTTAATCTTTCTACATTTTGCTTGATGATAATTAATAATTAATAACTGATTTCTGTAGTGAAAATCACAAAACACGCTAAAATTCTAAAATCCAAACATAATCCGATAAGTTGTTGTTTTCCTTATTTTTTGATCCGTTTTCCCCTATACATGCAACTTCATTTCTTGAATTTACTTTTCACAAATAGATTTTGATTACGTTGTAACATATTCATTTTAAGTATTTGTTGTTGTTTATTAGATTTCTAGTCATATATGAATGCGCACCTATAAAACAAAGCGAGGGTCACATGAATTGCTATTTTAGTTACGCAATGATAATAGTCGTCTGGTTGCGTGTTCCCAAACAAGTAATTTAATAAAGCGATATTGTGAACTTGTGAAGCATGAAGAGTTTATTTCTGATGATTGTGAAGCACGAATTTTGTTTTTTAGCATAATAATTTGGAACGGATCATGTATCGCATGCGCTACGTACATCCAAGGAAATTTAGCAATATGATAACAATCATGACCACTTTTGTTGATGTAGTTACTCAATTTCTCATCTTCACAAGGAGACCAGAAACCCTTTTTCACTGTCTTCTGGGTGCAATAAGTATGGTGATGCGCCATTGTAATCAAATTAATTTGTTATATATTTTTTCGGAGAACTCTATTGATTTTCAACTCATCGTTTTGCATAGAATCTAATAAGAATACAGTGAAAGATATGAGAAACAAATAGAAAAATAGAGTAATATAAAAGTAGAGCAAATTATAACTGCTATTGAAATTTTAGGTGAAAAGCTGCAATGGCCCATTAATGACAACAAAGGCGATATTATCTAGTAAAAAATTTGTAATTTACCAGACGAATATTCTCCCACCAGTCAATTATGTATAAACTTTAGAGGTCTTACTATTATGTTTCTGACATCAATACTTTTGTCAAGGTAGAAATGAGTTTTTTAGTTGCACCTAGAAGTTGTAAATTAGTTTTTTACTCTTGAAATATCAGATAGTAGAAAGTTAAATGGTAGTAGGAAAAAAAAAAGACAAGATATTTGGCATCCTACATGTACGGTCAAAATGTATCGGACACGTTATGAGAGCCTCTCCAACAAATAATATGACGTAGTTATGTAATAAAAAAATAATTCCAATGTTATATATACATGTTGGCTTGTACCCAGCCCAATGTGGTTGTGTGCTAGGATACCGCTAAGGCGTTGATGTCTTTAAAATACAAAAGATACAAGGCATATTTTGCAACATTTTCTTAAAATATCTCATAATTTAAATAATCAATCAAACACCCCTTTATAATCATTTAATTTCTTTAGGAGCTATATATTGTCAATTACATATGTAAACTAGATTTATGTGATAGCAAATTAAAGCCTATAACATCTTAACTCACTTGAAATATCTATTTAGACACTTAAGTGTGTCTAAAATTATAAATAATATAGCAAGTAATTCAACTATGAAGAAATAACTCAGGATGATTCTTGATTATAGCAAACACTTTTGGATGGTTTTCATATAATTGGTAGCTATGTATGAAGAGATCCTTTTAATCTTTCTACATTTTGCTTGATGATAATTAATAATTAATAACTGATTTCTGTAGTGAAAATCACAAAACACGCTAAAATTCTAAAATCCAAACATAATCCGATAAGTTGTTGTTTTCCTTATTTTTTGATCCGTTTTCCCCTATACATGAAACTTCATTTCTTGAATTTACTTTTCACAAATAGATTTTGATTACGTTGTAACATATTCATTTTAAGTATTTGTTGTTGTTTATTAGATTTCTAGTCATATATGAATGCGCACCTATAAAACAAAGCGAGGGTCACATGAATTGCTATTTTAGTTACGCAATGATAATAGTCGTCTGGTTGCGTGTTCCCAAACAAGTAATTTAATAAAGCGATATTGTGAACTTGTGAAGCATGAAGAGTTTATTTCTGATGATTGTGAAGCACGAATTTTGTTTTTTAGCATAATAATTTGGAACGGATCATGTATCGCATGCGCTACGTACATCCAAGGAAATTTAGCAATATGATAACAATCATGACCACTTTTGTTGATGTAGTTACTCAATTTCTCATCTTCACAAGGAGACCAGAAACCTTTTTTCACTGTCTTCTGGGTGCAATAAGTATGGTGATGCGCCATTGTAATCAAATTAATTTGTTATATATTTTTTCGGAGAACTCTATTGATTTTCAACTCATCGTTTTGCATAGAATCTAATAAGAATACAGTGAAAGATATGAGAAACAAATAGAAAAATAGAGTAATATAAAAGTAGAGCAAATTATAACTGCTATTGAAATTTTAGGTGAAAAGCTGCAATGGCCCATTAATGACAACAAAGGCGATATTATCTAGTAAAAAATTTGTAATTTACCAGACGAATATTCTCCCACCAGTCAATTATGTATAAACTTTAGAGGCCTTACTATTATGTTTCTGACATCAATACTTTTGTCAAGGTAGAAATGAGTTTTTTAGTTGCACCTAGAAGTTGTAAATTAGTTTTTTACTCTTGAAATATCAGATAGTAGAAAGTTAAATGGTATTAGGAAAAAAAAAAGACAAGATATTTGGCATCCTACATGTACGGTGAAAATGTATCGGACACGTTATGAGAGCCTCTCCAACAAATAATATGACGTAGTTATGTAATAAAAAAATAATTCCAATGTTATATATACATGTTGGCTTGTACCCAGCCCAATGTGGTTGTGTGCTAGGATACCGCTAAGGCGTTGATGTCTTTAAAATACAAAAGATACAAGGCATATTTTGCAACATTTTCTTAAAATATCTCATAATTTAAATAATCAATCAAACACCCCTTTATAATCATTTAATTTCTTTAGGAGCTATATATTGTCAATTACATATGTAAACTAGATTTATGTGACAGCAAATTAAAGCCTATAACATCTTAACTCACTTGAAATATCTATTTAGACATTTAAGTGTGTCTAAAATTATAAATAATATAGCAAGTAATTCAACTATGAAGAAATAACTCAGGATGATTCTTGATTATAGCAAACACTTTTGGATGGTTTTCATATAATTGGTAGCTATGTATGAAGAGATCCTTTTAATCTTTCTACATTTTGCTTGATGATAATTAATAATTAATAACTGATTTCTGTAGTGAAAATCACAAAACACGCTAAAATTCTAAAATCCAAACATAATCCGATAAGTTGTTGTTTTCCTTATTTTTAGATCCGTTTTCCCCTATACATGCAACTTCATTTCTTGAATTTACTTTTCACAAATAGATTTTGATTACGTTGTAACATATTCATTTTAAGTATTTGTTGTTGTTTATTAGATTTCTAGTCATATATGAATGCGCACCTATAAAACAAAGCGAGGGTCACATGAATTGCTATTTTAGTTACGCAATGATAATAGTCGTCTGGTTGCGTGTTCCCAAACAAGTAATTTAATAAAGAGATATTGTGAACTTGTGAAGCATGAAGAGTTTATTTCTGATGATTGTGAAGCACGAATTTTGTTTTTTAGCATAATAATTTGGAACGTATCATGTATCGCATGCGCTACGTACATCCAAGGAAATTTAGCAATATGATAACAATCATGACCACTTTTGTTGATGTAGTTACTCAATTTCTCATCTTCACAAGGAGACCAGAAACCCTTTTTCACTGTCTTCTGGGTGCAATAAGTATGGTGATGCGCCATTGTAATCAAATTAATTTGGTATATATTTTTTCGGAGAACTCTATTGATTTTCAAATCATCGTTTTGCATAGAATCTAATAAGAATACAGTGAAAGATATGAGAAACAAATAGAAAAATAGAGTAATATAAAAGTAGAGCAAATTATAACTGCTATTGAAATTTTAGGTGAAAAGCTGCAATGGCCCATTAATGACAACAAAGGCGATATTATCTAGTAAAAAAATTGTAATTTACCAGACGAATATTCTCCCACCAGTCAATTATGTATAAACTTTAGAGGTCTTACTATTATGTTTCTGACATCAATACTTTTGTCAAGGTAGAAATGAGTTTTTTAGTTGCACCTAGAAGTTGTAAATTAGTTTTTTACTCTTGAAATATCAGATAGTAGAAAGTTAAATGGTAGTAGGAAAAAAAAAAGACAAGATATTTGGCATCCTACATGTACGGTCAAAATGTATCGGACACGTTATGAGAGCCTCTCCAACAAATAATATGACGTAGTTATGTAATAAAAAAATAATTCCAATGTTATATATACATGTTGGCTTGTACCCAGCCCAATGTGGTTGTGTGCTAGGATACCGCTAAGGCGTTGATGTCTTTAAAATACAAAAGATACAAGGCATATTTTGCAACATTTTCTTAAAATATCTCATAATTTAAATAATCAATCAAACACCCCTTTATAATCATTTAATTTCTTTAGGAGCTATATATTGTCAATTACATATGTAAACTAGATTTATGCGATAGCAAATTAAAGCCTATAACATCTTAACTCACTTGAAATATCTATTTAGACACTTAAGTGTGTCTAAAATTATAAATAATATAGCAAGTAATTCAACTATGAAGAAATAACTCAGGATGATTCTTGATTATAGCAAACACTTTTGGATGGTTTTCATATAATTGGTAGCTATGTATGAAGAGATCCTTTTAATCTTTCTACATTTTGCTTGATGATAATTAATAATTAATAACTGATTTCTGTAGTGAAAATCACAAAACACGCTAAAATTCTAAAATCCAAACATAATCCGATAAGTTGTTGTTTTCCTTATTTTTAGATCCGTTTTCCCCTATACATGCAACTTCATTTCTTGAATTTACTTTTCACAAATAGATTTTGATTACGTTGTAACATATTCATTTTAAGTATTTGTTGTTGTTTATTAGATTTCTAGTCATATATGAATGCGCACCTATAAAACAAAGCGAGGGTCACATGAATTGCTATTTTAGTTACGCAATGATAATAGTCGTCTGGTTGCGTGTTCCCAAACAAGTAATTTAATAAAGAGATATTGTGAACTTGTGAAGCATGAAGAGTTTATTTCTGATGATTGTGAAGCACGAATTTTGTTTTTTAGCATAATAATTTGGAACGTATCATGTATCGCATGCGCTACGTACATCCAAGGAAATTTAGCAATATGATAACAATCATGACCACTTTTGTTGATGTAGTTACTCAATTTCTCATCTTCACAAGGAGACCAGAAACCCTTTTTCACTGTCTTCTGGGTGCAATAAGTATGGTGATGCGCCATTGTAATCAAATTAATTTGGTATATATTTTTTCGGAGAACTCTATTGATTTTCAAATCATCGTTTTGCATAGAATCTAATAAGAATACAGTGAAAGATATGAGAAACAAATAGAAAAATAGAGTAATATAAAAGTAGAGCAAATTATAACTGCTATTGAAATTTTAGGTGAAAAGCTGCAATGGCCCATTAATGACAACAAAGGCGATATTATCTAGTAAAAAAATTGTAATTTACCAGACGAATATTCTCCCACCAGTCAATTATGTATAAACTTTAGAGGTCTTACTATTATGTTTCTGACATCAATACTTTTGTCAAGGTAGAAATGAGTTTTTTAGTTGCACCTAGAAGTTGTAAATTAGTTTTTTACTCTTGAAATATCAGATAGTAGAAAGTTAAATGGTAGTAGGAAAAAAAAAAGACAAGATATTTGGCATCCTACATGTACGGTCAAAATGTATCGGACACGTTATGAGAGCCTCTCCAACAAATAATATGACGTAGTTATGTAATAAAAAAATAATTCCAATGTTATATATACATGTTGGCTTGTACCCAGCCCAATGTGGTTGTGTGCTAGGATACCGCTAAGGCGTTGATGTCTTTAAAATACAAAAGATACAAGGCATATTTTGCAACATTTTCTTAAAATATCTCATAATTTAAATAATCAATCAAACACCCCTTTATAATCATTTAATTTCTTTAGGAGCTATATATTGTCAATTACATATGTAAACTAGATTTATGCGATAGCAAATTAAAGCCTATAACATCTTAACTCACTTGAAATATCTATTTAGACACTTAAGTGTGTCTAAAATTATAAATAATATAGCAAGTAATTCAACTATGAAGAAATAACTCAGGATGATTCTTGATTATAGCAAACACTTTTGGATGGTTTTCATATAATTGGTAGGTATGTATGAAGAGATCCTTTTAATCTTTCTACATTTTGCTTGATGATAATTAATAATTAATAACTGATTTCTGTAGTGAAAATCACAAAACACGCTAAAATTCTAAAATCCAAACATAAGCCGATAAGTTGTTGTTTTCCTTATTTTTTGATCCGTTTTCCCCTATACATGCAACTTTATTTCTTGAATTTACTTTTCACAAATAGATTTTGATTACGTTGTAACATATTCATTTTAAGTATTTGTTGTTGTTTATTAGATTTCTAGTCATATATGAATGCGCACCTATAAAACAAAGCGAGGGTCACATGAATTGCTATTTTAGTTACGCAATGATAATAGTCGTCTGGTTGCGTGTTCCCAAACAAGTAATTTAATAAAGCGATATTGTGAACTTGTGAAGCATGAAGAGTTTATTTCTGATGATTGTGAAGCACGAATTTTGTTTTTTAGCATAATAATTTGGAACGGATCATGTATCGCATGCGCTACGTACATCCAAGGAAATTTAGCAATATGATAACAATCATGACCACTTTTGTTGATGTAGTTACTCAATTTCTCATCTTCACAAGGAGACCAGAAACCCTTTTTCACTGTCTTCTGGGTGCAATAAGTATGGTGATGCGCCATTGTAATCAAATTAATTTGTTATATATTTTTTCAGAGAACTCTATTGATTTTCAACTCATCGTTTTGCATAGAATCTAATAAGAATACAGTGAAAGATATGAGAAACAAATAGAAAAATAGAGTAATATAAAAGTAGAGCAAATTATAACTGCTATTGAAATTTTAGGTGAAAAGCTGCAATGGCCCATTAATGACAACAAAGGCGATATTATCTAGTAAAAAATTTGTAATTTACCAGACGAATATTCTCCCACCAGTCAATTATGTATAAACTTTATAGGTCTTACTATTATGTTTCTGACATCAATACTTTTGTCAAGGTAGAAATGAGTTTTTTAGTTGCACCTAGAAGTTGTAAATTAGTTTTTTACTCTTGAAATATCAGATAGTAGAAAGTTAAATGGTAGTAGGAAAAAAAAAAAGACAAGATATTTGGCATCCTACATGTACGGTCAAAATGTATCGGACACGTTATGAGAGCCTCTCCAACAAATAATATGACGTAGTTATGTAATAAAAAAATAATTCCAATGTTATATATACATGTTGGCTTGTACCCAGCCCAATGTGGTTGTGTGCTAGGATACCGCTAAGGCGTTGATGTCTTTAAAATACAAAAGATACAAGGCATATTTTGCAACATTTTCTTAAAATATCTCATAATTTAAATAATCAATCAAACACCCCTTTATAATCATTTAATTTCTTTAGGAGCTATATATTGTCAATTACATATGTAAACTAGATTTATGTGACAGCAAATTAAAGCCTATAACATCTTAACTCACTTGAAATATCTATTTAGACACTTAAGTATGTCTAAAATTATAAATAATATAGCAAGTAATTCAACTATGAAGAAATAACTCAGGATGATTCTTGATTATAGCAAACACTTTTGGATGGTTTTCATATAATTGGTAGCTATGTATGAAGAGATCCTTTTAATCTTTCTACATTTTGCTTGATGATAATTAATAATTAATAACTGATTTCTGTAGTGAAAATCACAAAACACGCTAAAATTCTAAAATCCAAACATAATCCGATAAGTTGTTGTTTTCCTTATTTTTTGATCCGTTTTCCCCTATACATGCAACTTCATTTCTTGAATTTACTTTTCACAAATAGATTTTGATTACGTTGTAACATATTCATTTTAAGTATTTGTTGTTGTTTATTAGATTTCTAGTCATATATGAATGCGCACCTATAAAACAAAGCGAGGGTCACATGAATTGCTATTTTAGTTACGCAATGATAATAGTCGTCTGGTTGCGTGTTCCCAAACAAGTAATTTAATAAAGCGATATTGTGAACTTGTGAAGCATGAAGAGTTTATTTCTGATGATTGTGAAGCACGAATGTTGTTTTTTAGCATAATAATTTGGAACGGATCATGTATCGCATGCGCTACGTACATCCAAGGAAATTTAGCAATATGATAACAATCATGACCACTTTTGTTAATGTAGTTACTCAATTTCTCATCTTCACAAGGAGACCAGAAACCCTTTTTCACTGTCTTCTGGGTGCAATAAGTATGGTGATGCGCCATTGTAATCAAATTAATTTGTTATATATTTTTTCGGAGAACTCTATTGATTTTCAAATCATCGTTTTGCATAGAATCTAATAAGAATACAGTGAAAGATATGAGAAACAAATAGAAAAATAGAGTAATATAAAAGTAGAGCAAATTATAACTGCTATTGAAATTTTAGGTGAAAAGCTGCAATGGCCCATTAATGACAACAAAGGCGATATTATCTAGTAAAAAAATTGTAATTTACCAGACGAATATTCTCCCACCAGTCAATTATGTATAAACTTTAGAGGTCTTACTATTATGTTTCTGACATCAATACTTTTGTCAAGGTAGAAATGAGTTTTTTAGTTGCACCTAGAAGTTGTAAATTAGTTTTTTACTCTTGAAATATCAGATAGTAGAAAGTTAAATGGTAGTAGGAAAAAACAAAAGACAAGATATTTGGCATCCTACATGTACGGTCAAAATGTATCGGACACGTTATGAGAGCCTCTCCAACAAATAATATGACGTAGTTATGTAATAAAAAAATAATTCCAATGTTATATATACATGTTGGCTTGTACCCAGCCCAATGTGGTTGTGTGCTAGGATACCGCTAAGGCGTTGATGTCTTTAAAATACAAAAGATACAAGGCATATTTTGCAACATTTTCTTAAAATATCTCATAATTTAAATAATTAATCAAACACCCCTTTATAATCATTTAATTTCTTTAGGAGCTATATATTGTCAATTACATATGTAAACTAGATTTATGTGACAGCAAATTAAAGCCTATAACATCTTAACTCACTTGAAATATCTATTTAGACACTTAAGTATGTCTAAAATTATAAATAATATAGCAAGTAATTCAACTATGAAGAAATAACTCAGGATGATTCTTGATTATAGCAAACACTTTTGGATGGTTTTCATATAATTGGTAGCTATGTATGAAGAGATCCTTTTAATCTTTCTACATTTTGCTTGATGATAATTAATAATTAATAACTGATTTCTGTAGTGAAAATCACAAAACACACTAAAATTCTAAAATCCATACATAATCCGATAAGTTGTTGTTTTCCTTATTTTTTGATCCGTTTTCCCCTATACATGCAACTTCATTTCTTGAATTTACTTTTCACAAATAGATTTTGATTACGTTGTAACATATTCATTTTAAGTATTTGTTGTTGTTTATTAGATTTCTAGTCATATATGAATGCGCACCTATAAAACAAAGCGACGGTCACATGAATTGCTATTTTAGTTACGCAATGATAATAGTCGTCTGGTTGCGTGTTCCCAAACAAGTAATTTAATAAAGCGATATTGTGAACTTGTGAAGCATGAAGAGTTTATTTCTGATGATTGTGAAGCACGAATTTTGTTTTTTAGCATAATAATTTGGAACGGATCATGTATCGCATGCGCTACGTACATCCAAGGAAATTTAGCAATATGATAACAATCATGACCACTTTTGTTGATGTAGTTACTCAATTTCTCATCTTCACAAGGAGACCAGAAACCATTTTTCACTGTCTTCTGGGTGCAATAAGTATGGTGATGCGCCATTGTAATCAAATTAATTTGTTATATATTTTTTCGGAGAACTCTATTGATTTTCAACTCATCGTTTTGCATAGAATCTAATAAGAATACAGTGAAAGATATGAGAAACAAATAGAAAAATAGAGTAATATAAAAGTAGAGCAAATTATAACTGCTATTGAAATTTTAGGTGAAAAGCTGCAATGGCCCATTAATGACAACAAAGGCGATATTATCTAGTAAAAAATTTGTTATTTACCAGACGAATATTCTCCCACCAGTCAATTATGTATAAACTTTAGAGGTCTTACTATTATGTTTCTGACATCAATACTTTTGTCAAGGTAGAAATGAGTTTTTTAGTTGCACCTAGAAGTTGTAAATTAGTTTTTTACTCTTGAAATATCAGATAGTAGAAAGTTAAATGGTAGTAGGAAAAAACAAAAGACAAGATATTTGGCATCCTACATGTACGGTCAAAATGTATCGGACACGTTATGAGAGCCTCTCCAACAAATAATATGACGTAGTTATGTAATAAAAAAATAATTCCAATGTTATATATACATGTTGGCTTGTACCCAGCCCAATGTGGTTGTGTGCTAGGATACCGCTAAGGCGTTGATGTCTTTAAAATACAAAAGATACAAGGCATATTTTGCAACATTTTCTTAAAATATCTCATAATTTAAATAATTAATCAAACACCCCTTTATAATCATTTAATTTCTTTAGGAGCTATATATTGTCAATTACATATGTAAACTAGATTTATGTGACAGCAAATTAAAGCCTATAACATCTTAACTCACTTGAAATATCTATTTAGACACTTAAGTATGTCTAAAATTATAAATAATATAGCAAGTAATTCAACTATGAAGAAATAACTCAGGATGATTCTTGATTATAGCAAACACTTTTGGATGGTTTTCATATAATTGGTAGCTATGTATGAAGAGATCCTTTTAATCTTTCTACATTTTGCTTGATGATAATTAATAATTAATAACTGATTTCTGTAGTGAAAATCACAAAACACACTAAAATTCTAAAATCCATACATAATCCGATAAGTTGTTGTTTTCCTTATTTTTTGATCCGTTTTCCCCTATACATGCAACTTCATTTCTTGAATTTACTTTTCACAAATAGATTTTGATTACGTTGTAACATATTCATTTTAAGTATTTGTTGTTGTTTATTAGATTTCTAGTCATATATGAATGCGCACCTATAAAACAAAGCGACGGTCACATGAATTGCTATTTTAGTTACGCAATGATAATAGTCGTCTGGTTGCGTGTTCCCAAACAAGTAATTTAATAAAGCGATATTGTGAACTTGTGAAGCATGAAGAGTTTATTTCTGATGATTGTGAAGCACGAATTTTGTTTTTTAGCATAATAATTTGGAACGGATCATGTATCGCATGCGCTACGTACATCCAAGGAAATTTAGCAATATGATAACAATCATGACCACTTTTGTTGATGTAGTTACTCAATTTCTCATCTTCACAAGGAGACCAGAAACCATTTTTCACTGTCTTCTGGGTGCAATAAGTATGGTGATGCGCCATTGTAATCAAATTAATTTGTTATATATTTTTTCGGAGAACTCTATTGATTTTCAACTCATCGTTTTGCATAGAATCTAATAAGAATACAGTGAAAGATATGAGAAACAAATAGAAAAATAGAGTAATATAAAAGTAGAGCAAATTATAACTGCTATTGAAATTTTAGGTGAAAAGCTGCAATGGCCCATTAATGACAACAAAGGCGATATTATCTAGTAAAAAATTTGTTATTTACCAGACGAATATTCTCCCACCAGTCAATTATGTATAAACTTTAGAGGTCTTACTATTATGTTTCTGACATCAATACTTTTGTCAAGGTAGAAATGAGTTTTTTAGTTGCACCTAGAAGTTGTAAATTAGTTTTTTACTCTTGAAATATCAGATAGTAGAAAGTTAAATGGTAGTAGGAAAAAAAAAAGACAAGATATTTGGCATCCTACATGTACGGTCAAAATGTATCGAACACGTTATGAGAGCCTCTCCAACAAATAATATGACGTAGTTATGTAATAAAAAAATAATTCCAATGTTATATATACATGTTGGCTTGTACCCAGCCCAATGTGGTTGTGTGCTAGGATACCGCTAAGGCGTTGATGTCTTTAAAATACAAAAGATACAAGGCATATTTTGCAACATTTTCTTAAAATATCTTATAATTTAAATAATCAATCAAACACCCCTTTATAATCATTTAATTTCTTTAGGAGCTATATATTGTCAATTACATATGTAAACTAGATTTATGTGACAGCAAATTAAAGCCTATAACATCTTAACTCACTTGAAATATCTATTTAGACACTTAAGTGTGTCTAAAATTATAAATAATATAGCAAGTAATTCAACTATGAAGAAATAACTCAGGATGATTCTTGATTATAGCAAACACTTTTGGATGGTTTTCATATAATTGGTAGCTATGTATGAAGAGATCCTTTTAATCTTTCTACATTTTGCTTGATGATAATTAATAATTAATAACTGATTTCTGTCGTGAAAATCACAAAACACGCTAAAATTCTAAAATCCAAACATAATCCGATAAGTTGTTGTTTTCCTTATTTTTTGATACGTTTTCCCCTATACATGCAACTTCATTTCTTGAATTTACTTTTCACAAATAGATTTTGATTACGTTGTTAGATATTCATTTTAAGTATTTGTTGTTGTTTATTAGATTTCTAGTCATATATGAATGCGCACCTATAAAACAAAGCGACAGTCACATGAATTGCTATTTTAGTTACGCAATGATAATAGTCGTCTGGTTGCGTGTTCCCAAACAAGTAATTTAATAAAGCGATATTGTGAACTTGTGAAGCATGAAGAGTTTATTTCTGATGATTGTGAAGCACGAATTTTGTTTTTTAGCATAATAATTTGGAACGGATCATGTATCGCATGCGCTACGTACATCCAAGGAAATTTAGCAATATGATAACAATCATGACCACTTTTGTTGATGTAGTTACTCAATTTCTCATCTTCACGAGGAGACCAGAAACCCTTTTTCACTGTCTTCTGGGTGTAATAAATATGGTGATGCGCCATTGTAATCAAATTAATTTGTTATATATTTTTTCGGAGAACTCTATTGATTTTCAACTCATCGTTTTGCATAGAATCTAATAAGAATACAGTGAAAGATATGAGAAACAAATAGAAAAATAGAGTAATATAAAAGTAGAGCAAATTATAACTGCTATTGAAATTTTAGGTGAAAAGCTGCAATGGCCCATTAATGACAACAAAGGCGATATTATCTAGTAAAAAATTTGTAATTTACCAGACGAATATTCTCCCACCAGTCAATTATGTATAAACTTTAGAGGTCTTACTATTATGTTTCTGACATCAATACTTTTGTCAAGGTAGAAATGAGTTTTTTAGTTGCACCTAGAAGTTGTAAATTAGTTTTTTACTCTTGAAATATCAGATAGTAGAAAGTTAAATGGTAGTAGGAAAAAAAAAAGACAAGATATTTGGCATCCTACATGTACGGTCAAAATGTATCGGACACGTTATGAGAGCCTCTCCAACAAATAATATGACGTAGTTATGTAATAAAAAAATAATTCCAATGTTATATATACATGTTGGCTTGTACCCAGCCCAATGTGGTTGTGTGCTAGGATACCGCTAAGGCGTTGATGTCTTTAAAATACAAAAGATACAAGGCATATTTTGCAACATTTTCTTAAAATATCTCATAATTTAAATAATCAATCAAACACCCCTTTATAATCATTTAATTTCTTTAAGAGCTATATATTGTCAATTACATATGTAAGCTAGATTTATGTGACAGCAAATTAAAGCCTATAACATCTTAACTCACTTGAAATATCTATTTAGACACTTAAGTGTGTCTAAAATTATAAATAATATAGCAAGTAATTCAACTATGAAGAAATAACTCAGGATGATTCTTGATTATAGCAAACACTTTTGGATGGTTTTCATATAATTGGTAGCTATGTATGAAGAGATCCTTTTAATCTTTCTACATTTTGCTTGATGATAATTAATAATTAATAACTGATTTCTGTAGTGAAAATCACAAAACACGCTAAAATTCTAAAATCCAAACATAATCCGATAAGTTGTTGTTTTCCTTATTTTTTGATCCGTTTTCCCCTATACATGCAACTTCATTTCTTGAATTTACTTTTCACAAATAGATTTTGATTACGTTGTAACATATTCATTTTAAGTATTTGTTGTTGTTTATTAGATTTCTAGTCATATATGAATGCGCACCTATAAAACAAAGCGAGGGTCACATGAATTGCTATTTTAGTTACGCAATGATAATAGTCGTCTGGTTGCGTGTTCCCAAACAAGTAATTTAATAAAGCGATATTGTGAACTTGTGAAGCATGAAGAGTTTATTTCTGATGATTGTGAAGCACGAATTTTGTTTTTTAGCATAATAATTTGGAACGGATCATGTATCGCATGCGCTACGTACATCCAAGGAAATTTAGCAATATGATAACAATCATGACCACTTTTGCTGATGTAGTTACTCAATTTCTCATCTTCACAAGGAGACCAGAAACCCTTTTTCACTGTCTTCTGGGTGCAATAAGTATGGTGATGCGCCATTGTAATCAAATTAATTTGTTATATATTTTTTCGGAGAACTCTATTGATTTTCAACTCATCGTTTTGCATAGAATCTAATAAGAATACAGTGAAAGATATGAGAAACAAATAGAAAAATAGAGTAATATAAAAGTAGAGCAAATTATAACTGCTGTTGAAATTTTAGGTGAAAAGCTGCAATGGCCCATTAATGACAACAAAGGCGATATTATCTAGTAAAAAATTTGTAATTTACCAGACGAATATTCGCCCACCAGTCAATTATGTATAAACTCTAGAGGTCTTACTATTATGTTTCTGACATCAATTCTTTTGTCAAGGTAGAAATGAGTTTTTTAGTTGCACCTAGAAGTTGTAAATTAGTTTTTTACTCTTGAAATATCAGATAGTAGAAAGTTAAATGGTAGTAGGAAAAAAAAACAAGATTTTTGGCATCCTACATGTACGGTCAAAATGTATCGGACACGTTATGAGAGCCTCTCCAACAAATAATATGACGTAGTTATGTAATAAAAAATAATTCCAATGTTATATATACATGTTGGCTTGTACCCAGCCCAATGTGGTTGTGTGCTAGGATACCGCTAAGGCGTTGATGTCTTTAAAATACAAAAGATACAAGGCATATTTTGCAACATTTTCTTAAAATATTTCATAATTTAAATAATCAATCAAACACCCCTTTATAATCATTTAATTTCTTTAGGAGCTATATATTGTCAATTACATATGTAAACTAGATTTATGTGACAGCAAATTAAAGCCTATAACATCTTAACTCACTTGAAATATCTATTTAGACACTTAAGTGTGTCTAAAATTATAAATAATATAACAAGTAATTCAACTATGAAGAAATAACTCAGGATGATTCTTGATTATAGCAAACACTTTTGGATGGTTTTCATATAATTGGTAGGTATGTATGAAGAGATCCTTTTAATCTTTCTACATTTTGCTTGATGATAATTAATAATTAATAACTGATTTCTGTAGTGAAAATCACAAACACGCTAAAATTCTAAAATCCAAACATAATCCGATAAGTTGTTGTTTTCCTTATTTTTTGATCCGTTTTCCCTTATACATGCAACTTCATTTCTTGAATTTACTTTTCACAAATAGATTTTGATTACGTTGTAACATATTCATTTTAAGTATTTGTTGTTGTTTATTAGATTTCTAGTCATATATGAATGCGCACCTATAAAACAAAGCGAGGGTCACATGAATTGCTATTTTAGTTACGCAATGATAATAGTCGTCTGGTTGCGTGTTCCCAAACAAGTAATTTAATAAAGCGATATTGTGAACTTGTGAAGCATGAAGAGTTTATTTCTGATGATTGTGAAGCACGAATTTTGTTTTTTAGCATAATAATTTGGAACGGATCATGTATCGCATGCGCTACGTACATCCAAGGAAATTTAGCAATATGATAACAATCATGACCACTTTTGCTGATGTAGTTACTCAATTTCTCATCTTCACAAGGAGACCAGAAACCCTTTTTCACTGTCTTCTGGGTGCAATAAGTATGGTGATGAGCCATTGTAATCAAATTAATTTGTTATATATTTTTTCAGAGAACTCTATTGATTTTCAACTCATCGTTTTGCATAGAATCTAATAAGAATACAGTGAAAGATATGAGAAACAAATAGAAAAATAGAGTAATATAAAAGTAGAGCAAAATATAACTGCTGTTGAAATTTTAGGTGAAAAGCTGCAATGGCCCATTAATGACAACAAAGGCGATATTATCTAGAAAAAAATTTGTAATTTACCAGACGAATATTCGCCCACCAGTCAATTATGTATAAACTCTAGAGGTCTTACTATTATGTTTCTAACATCAATTCTTTTGTCAAGGTAGAAATGAGTTTTTTAGTTGCACCTAGAAGTTGTAAATTAGTTTTTTACTCTTGAAATATCAGATAGTAGAAAGTTAAATGGTAGTAGGAAAAAAAAAAACAAGATTTTTGGCATCCTACATGTACGGTCAAAATGTATCGGACACGTTATGAGAGCCTCTCCAACAAATAATATGACGTAGTTATGTAATAAAAAATAATTCCAATGTTATATATACATGTTGGCTTGTACCCAGCCCAATGTGGTTGTGTGCTAGGATACCGCTAAGGCGTTGATGTCTTTAAAATACAAAAGATACAAGGCATATTTTGCAACATTTTCTTAAAATATTTCATAATTTAAATAATCAATCAAACACCCCTTTATAATCATTTAATTTCTTTAGGAGCTATATATTGTCAATTACATATGTAAACTAGATTTATGTGACAGCAAATTAAAGCCTATAACATCTTAACTCACTTGAAATATCTATTTAGACACTTAAGTGTGTCTAAAATTATAAATAATATAACAAGTAATTCAACTATGAAGAAATAACTCAGGATGATTCTTGGTTATAGCAAACACTTTTGGATGGTTTTCATATAATTGGTAGCTATGTATGAAGAGATCCTTTTAATCTTTCTACATTTTGCTTGATGATAATTAATAATTAATAACTGATTTCTGTAGTGAAAATCACAAAACACGCTAAAATTCTAAAATCCAAACATAATCCGATAAGTTGTTGTTTTCCTTATTTTTTGATCCGTTTTCCCCTATACATGCAACTTCATTTCTTGAATTTACTTTTCACAAATAGATTTTGATTACGTTGTAACATATTCATTTTAAGTATTTGTTGTTGTTTATTAGATTTCTAGTCATATATGAATGCGCACCTATAAAACAAAGCGAGGGTCACATGAATTGCTATTTTAGTTACGCAATGATAATAGTCGTCTGGTTGCGTGTTCCCAAACAAGTAATTTAATAAAGCGATATTGTGAACTTGTGAAGCATGAAGAGTTTATTTCTGATGATTGTGAAGCACGAATTTTGTTTTTTAGCATAATAATTTGGAACGGATCATGTATCGCATGCGCTACGTACATCCAAGGAAATTTAGCAATATGATAACAATCATGACCACTTTTGCTGATGTAGTTACTCAATTTCTCATCTTCACAAGGAGACCAGAAACCCTTTTTCACTGTCTTCTGGGTGCAATAAGTATGGTGATGCGCCATTGTAATCAAATTAATTTGTTATATATTTTTTCGGAGAACTCTATTGATTTTCAACTCATCGTTTTGCATAGAATCTAATAAGAATACAGTGAAAGATATGAGAAACAAATAGAAAAATAGAGTAATATAAAAGTAGAGCAAATTATAACTGCTGTTGAAATTTTAGGTGAAAAGCTGCAATGGCCCATTAATGACAACAAAGGCGATATTATCTAGTATAAAATTTGTAATTTACCAGACGAATATTCGCCCACCAGTCAATTATGTATAAACTCTAGAGGTCTTACTATTATGTTTCTGACATCAATTCTTTTGTCAAGGTAGAAATGAGTTTTTTAGTTGCACCTAGAAGTTGTAAATTAGTTTTTTACTCTTGAAATATCAGATAGTAGAAAGTTAAATGGTAGTAGGAAAAAAAAAAACAAGATTTTTGGCATCCTACATGTACGGTCAAAATGTATCGGACACGTTATGAGAGCCTCTCCAACAAATAATATGACGTAGTTATGTAATAAAAAATAATTCCAATGTTATATATACATGTTGGCTTGTACCCAGCCCAATGTGGTTGTGTGCTAGGATACCGCTAAGGCGTTGATGTCTTTAAAATACAAAAGATACAAGGCATATTTTGCAACATTTTCTTAAAATATCTCATAATTTAAATAATCAATCAAACACCCCTTTATAATCATTTAATTTCTTTAGGAGCTATATATTGTCAATTACATATGTAAACTAGATTTATGTGACAGCAAATTAAAGCCTATAACATCTTAACTCACTTGAAATATCTATTTAGACACTTAAGTGTGTCTAAAATTATAAATAATATAACAAGTAATTCAACTATGAAGAAATAACTCAGGATGATTCTTGATTATAGCAAACACTTTTGGATGGTTTTCATATAATGGGTAGCTATGTATGAAGAGATCCTTTTAATCTTTCTACATTTTGCTTGATGATAATTAATAATTAATAACTGATTTCTGTAGTGAAAATCACAAACACGCTAAAATTCTAAAATCCAAACATAATCCGATAAGTTGTTGTTTTCCTTATTTTTTGATCCGTTTTCCCCTATACATGCAACTTCATTTCTTGAATTTACTTTTCACAAATAGATTTTGATTACGTTGTAACATATTCATTTTAAGTATTTGTTGTTGTTTATTAGATTTCTAGTCATATATGAATGCGCACCTATAAAACAAAGCGAAGGTCATATGAATTGCTATTTTAGTTACGCAATGATAATAGTCGTCTGGTTGCGTGTTCCCAAACAAGTAATTTAATAAAGCGATATTGTGAACTTGTGAAGCATGAAGAGTTTATTTCTGATGATTGTGAAGCACGAATTTTGTTTTTTAGCATAATAATTTGGAACGGATCATGTATCGCATGCGCTACGTACATCCAAGGAAATTTAGCAATATGATAACAATCATGACCACTTTTGCTGATGTAGTTACTCAATTTCTCATCTTCACAAGGAGACCAGAAACCCTTTTTCACTGTCTTCTGGGTGCAATAAGTATGGTGATGCGCCATTGTAATCAAATTAATTTGTTATATATTTTTTCAGAGAACTCTATTGATTTTCAACTCATCGTTTTGCATAGAATCTAATAAGAATACAGTGAAAGATATGAGAAACAAATAGAAAAATAGAGTAATATAAAAGTAGAGCAAATTATAACTGCTGTTGAAATTTTAGGTGAAAAGCTGCAATGGCCCATTAATGACAACAAAGGCGATATTATCTAGAAAAAAATTTGTAATTTACCAGACGAATATTCGCCCACCAGTCAATTATGTATAAACTCTAGAGGTCTTACTATTATGTTTCTGACATCAATACTTTTGTCAAGGTAGAAATGAGTTTTTTAGTTGCACCTAGAAGTTGTAAATTAGTTTTTTACTCTTGAAATATCAGATAGTAGAAAGTTAAATGGTAGTAGGAAAAAAAAAAAAAACAAGATTTTTGGCATCCTACATGTACGGTCAAAATGTATCGGACACGTTATGCGAGCCTCTCCAACAAATAATATGACGTAGTTATGTAATAAAAAATAATTCCAATGTTATATATACATGTTGGCTTGTACCCAGCCCAATGTGGTTGTGTGCTAGGATACCGCTAAGGCGTTGATGTCTTTAAAATACAAAAGATACAAGGCATATTTTGCAACATTTTCTTAAAATATCTCATAATTTAAATAATCAATCAAACACCCCTTTATAATCATTTAATTTCTTTAGGAGCTATATATTGTCAATTACATATGTAAACTAGATTTATGTGACAGCAAATTAAAGCCTATAACATCTTAACTCACTTGAAATATCTATTTAGACACTTAAGTGTGTCTAAAATTATAAATAATATAGCAAGTAATTCAACTATGAAGAAATAACTCAGGATGATTCTTGATTTTAGCAAACACTTTTGGATGGTTTTCATATAATTGGTAGCTATGTATGTAGAGATCCTTTTAATCTTTCTACATTTTGCTTGATGATAATTAATAATTAATAACTGATTTCTGTAGTGAAAATCACAAAACACGCTAACATTCTAAAATCCAAACATAATCCGATAAGTTGTTGTTTTCCTTATTTTTTGATCCGTTTTCCCCTATACATGCAACTTCATTTCTTGAATTTACTTTTCACAAATAGATTTTGATTACGTTGTAACATATTCATTTTAAGTATTTGTTGTTGTTTATTAGATTTCTAGTCATATATGAATGCGCACCTATAAAACAAAGCGAGGGTCACATGAATTGCTATTTTAGTTACGCAATGATAATAGTCGTCTGGTTGCGTGTTCCCAAACAAGTAATTTAATAAAGCGATATTGTGAACTTGTGAAGCATGAAGAGTTTATTTCTGATGATTGTGAAGCACGAATTTTGTTTTTTAGCATAATAATTTGGAACGGATCATGTATCGCATGCGCTACGTACATCCAAGGAAATTTAGCAATATGATAACAATCATGACCACTTTTGCTGATGTAGTTACTCAATTTCTCATCTTCACAAGGAGACCAGAAACCCTTTTTCACTGTCTTCTGGGTGCAATAAGTATGGTGATGCGCCATTGTAATCAAATTAATTTGTTATATATTTTTTCAGAGAACTCTATTGATTTTCAACTCATCGTTTTGCATAGAATCTAATAAGAATACAGTGAAAGATATGAGAAACAAATAGAAAAATAGAGTAATATAAAAGTAGAGCAAATTATAACTGCTGTTGAAATTTTAGGTGAAAAGCTGCAATGGCCCATTAATGACAACAAAGGCGATATTATCTAGAAAAAAATTTGTAATTTACCAGACGAATATTCGCCCACCAGTCAATTATGTATAAACTCTAGAGGTCTTACTATTATGTTTCTGACATCAATACTTTTGTCAAGGTAGAAATGAGTTTTTTAGTTGCACCTAGAAGTTGTAAATTAGTTTTTTACTCTTGAAATATCAGATAGTAGAAAGTTAAATGGTAGTAGGAAAAAAAAAAAACAAGATTTTTGGCATCCTACATGTACGGTCAAAATGTATCGGACACGTTATGCGAGCCTCTCCAACAAATAATATGACGTAGTTATGTAATAAAAAATAATTCCAATGTTATATATACATGTTGGCTTGTACCCAGCCCAATGTGGTTGTGTGCTAGGATACCGCTAAGGCGTTGATGTCTTTAAAATACAAAAGATACAAGGCATATTTTGCAACATTTTCTTAAAATATCTCATAATTTAAATAATCAATCAAACACCCCTTTATAATCATTTAATTTCTTTAGGAGCTATATATTGTCAATTACATATGTAAACTAGATTTATGTGACAGCAAATTAAAGCCTATAACATCTTAACTCACTTGAAATATCTATTTAGACACTTAAGTGTGTCTAAAATTATAAATAATATAGCAAGTAATTCAACTATGAAGAAATAACTCAGGATGATTCTTGATTTTAGCAAACACTTTTGGATGGTTTTCATATAATTGGTAGCTATGTATGTAGAGATCCTTTTAATCTTTCTACATTTTGCTTGATGATAATTAATAATTAATAACTGATTTCTGTAGTGAAAATCACAAAACACGCTAACATTCTAAAATCCAAACATAATCCGATAAGTTGTTGTTTTCCTTATTTTTTGATCCGTTTTCCCCTATACATGCAACTTCATTTCTTGAATTTACTTTTCACAAATAGATTTTGATTACGTTGTAACATATTCATTTTAAGTATTTGTTGTTGTTTATTAGATTTCTAGTCATATATGAATGCGCACCTATAAAACAAAGCGAGGGTCACATGAATTGCTATTTTAGTTACGCAATGATAATAGTCGTCTGGTTGCGTGTTCCCAAACAAGTAATTTAATAAAGCGATATTGTGAACTTGTGAAGCATGAAGAGTTTATTTCTGATGATTGTGAAGCACGAATTTTGTTTTTTAGCATAATAATTTGGAACGGATCATGTATCGCATGCGCTACGTACATCCAAGGAAATTTAGCAATATGATAACAATCATGACCACTTTTGCTGATGTAGTTACTCAATTTCTCATCTTCACAAGGAGACCAGAAACCCTTTTTCACTGTCTTCTGGGTGCAATAAGTATGGTGATGCGCCATTGTAATCAAATTAATTTGTTATATATTTTTTCAGAGAACTCTATTGATTTTCAACTCATCGTTTTGCATAGAATCTAATAAGAATACAGTGAAAGATATGAGAAACAAATAGAAAAATAGAGTAATATAAAAGTAGAGCAAATTATAACTGCTGTTGAAATTTTAGGTGAAAAGCTGCAATGGCCCATTAATGACAACAAAGGCGATATTATCTAGAAAAAAATTTGTAATTTACCAGACGAATATTCGCCCACCAGTCAATTATGTATAAACTCTAGAGGTCTTACTATTATGTTTCTGACATCAATACTTTTGTCAAGGTAGAAATGAGTTTTTTAGTTGCACCTAGAAGTTGTAAATTAGTTTTTTACTCTTGAAATATCAGATAGTAGAAAGTTAAATGGTAGTAGGAAAAAAAAAAAAAACAAGATTTTTGGCATCCTACATGTACGGTCAAAATGTATCGGACACGTTATGAGAGCCTCTCCAACAAATAATATGACGTAGTTATGTAATAAAAAATAATTCCAATGTTATATATACATGTTGGCTTGTACCCAGCCCAATGTGGTTGTGTGCTAGGATACCGCTAAGGCGTTGATGTCTTTAAAATACAAAAGATACAAGGCATATTTTGCAACATTTTCTTAAAATGTCTTATAATTTAAATAATCAATCAAACACCCCTTTATAATCATTTATTTTCTTTAGAAGCTATATATTGTCAATTACATATGTAAACTAGATTTATGTGACAGCAAATTAAAGCCTATAACATCTTAACTCACTTGAAATATCTATTTAGACACTTAAGTGTGTCTAAAATTATAAATAATATAGCAAGTAATTCAACTATGAAGAAATAACTCAGGATGATTCTTGATTATAGCAAACACTTTTGGATGGTTTTCATATAATTGGTAGCTATGTAAGAAGTGATCCTTTTAATCTTTCTACATTTTGCTTGATGATAATTAATAATTAATAACTGATTTCTGTAGTGAAAATCACAAAACACGCTAAAATTCTAAAATCCAAACATAATCCGATAAGTTGTTGTTTTCCTTATTTTTTGATCCGTTTTCCCCTATACATGCAACTTCATTTCTTGAATTTACTTTTCACAAATAGATTTTGATTACGTTGTAACATATTCATTTTAAGTATTTGTTGTTGTTTATTAGATTTCTAGTCATATATGAATGCGCACCTATAAAACAAAGCGAGGGTCACATGAATTGCTATTTTAGTTACGAAATGATAATAGTCGTCTGGTTGCGTGTTCCCAAACAAGTAATTTAATAAAGCGATATTGTGAACTTGTGAAGCATGAAGAGTTTATTTCTGATGATTGTGAAGCACGAATTTTGTTTTTTAGCATAATAATTTGGAACGGATCATGTATCGCATGCGCTACGTACATCCAAGGAAATTTAGCAATATGATAACAATCATGACCACTTTTGCTGATGTAGTTACTCAATTTCTCATCTTCACAAGGAGACCAGAAACCCTTTTTCACTGTCTTCTGGGTGCAATAAGTATGGTGATGCGCCATTGTAATCAAATTAATTTGTTATATATTTTTTCGGAGAACTCTATTGATTTTCAACTCATCGTTTTGCATAGAATCTAATAAGAATACAGTGAAAGATATGAGAAACAAATAGAAAAATAGAGTAATATAAAAGTAGAGCAAATTATAACTGCTGTTGAAATTTTAGGTGAAAAGCTGCAATGGCCCATTAATGACAACAAAGGCGATATTATCTAGAAAAAAATTTGTAATTTACCAGACGAATATTCGCCCACCAGTCAATTATGTATAAACTCTAGAGGTCTTACGATTATGTTTCTGACATCAATTCTTTTGTCAAGGTAGAAATGAGTTTTTTAGTTGCACCTAGAAGTTGTAAATTAGTTTTTTACTCTTGAAATATCAGATAGTAGAAAGTTAAATGGTAGTAGGAAAAAAAAAACAAGATTTTTGGCATCCTACATGTACGGTCAAAATGTATCGGACACGTTATGAGAGCCTCTCCAACAAATAATATGACGTAGTTATGTAATAAAAAATAATTCCAATGTTATATATACATGTTGGCTTGTACCCAGCCCAATGTGGTTGTGTGCTAGGATACCGCTAAGGCGTTGATGTCTTTAAAATACAAAAGATACAAGGCATATTTTGCAACATTTTCTTAAAATATTTCATAATTTAAATAATCAATCAAACACCCCTTTATAATCATTTAATTTCTTTAGGAGCTATATATTGTCAATTACATATGTAAACTAGATTTATGTGACAGCAAATTAAAGCCTATAACATCTTAACTCACTTGAAATATCTATTTAGACACTTAAGTGTGTCTAAAATTATAAATAATATAACAAGTAATTCAACTATGAAGAAATAGCTCAGGATGATTCTTGATTATAGCAAACACTTTTGGATGGTTTTCATATAATTGGTAGCTATGTATGAAGAGATCCTTTTAATCTTTCTACATTTTGCTTGATGATAATTAATAATTAATAACTGATTTCTGTAGTGAAAATCACAAACACGCTAAAATTCTAAAATCCAAACATAATCCGATAAGTTGTTGTTTTCCTTATTTTTTGATCCGTTTTCCCCTATACATGCAACTTCATTTCTTGAATTTACTTTTCACAAATAGATTTTGATTACGTTGTAACATATTCATTTTAAGTATTTGTTGTTGTTTATTAGATTTCTAGTCATATATGAATGCGCACCTATAAAACAAAGCGAGGGTCACATGAATTGCTATTTTAGTTACGCAATGATAATAGTCGTCTGGTTGCGTGTTCCCAAACAAGTAATTTAATAAAGCGATATTGTGAACTTGTGAAGCATGAAGAGTTTATTTCTGATGATTGTGAAGCACGAATTTTGTTTTTTAGCATAATAATTTGGAACGGATCATGTATCGCATGCGCTACGTACATCCAAGGAAATTTAGCAATATGATAACAATCATGACCACTTTTGCTGATGTAGTTACTCAATTTCTCATCTTCACAAGGAGACCAGAAACCCTTTTTCACTGTCTTCTGGGTGCAATAAGTATGGTGATGCGCCATTGTAATCAAATTAATTTGTTATATATTTTTTCAGAGAACTCTATTGATTTTCAACTCATCGTTTTGCATAGAATCTAATAAGAATACAGTGAAAGATATGAGAAACAAATAGAAAAATAGAGTAATATAAAAGTAGAGCAAATTATAACTGCTGTTGAAATTTTAGGTGAAAAGCTGCAATGGCCCATTAATGACAACAAAGGCGATATTATCTAGAAAAAAATTTGTAATTTACCAGACGAATATTCGCCCACCAGTCAATTATGTATAAACTCTAGAGGTCTTACTATTATGTTTCTGACATCAATACTTTTGTCAAGGTAGAAATGAGTTTTTTAGTTGCACCTAGAAGTTGTAAATTAGTTTTTTACTCTTGAAATATCAGATAGTAGAAAGTTAAATGGTAGTAGGAAAAAAAAAAAACAAGATTTTTGGCATCCTACATGTACGGTCAAAATGTATCGGACACGTTATGCGAGCCTCTCCAACAAATAATATGACGTAGTTATGTAATAAAAAATAATTCCAATGTTATATATACATGTTGGCTTGTACCCAGCCCAATGTGGTTGTGTGCTAGGATACCGCTAAGGCGTTGATGTCTTTAAAATACAAAAGATACAAGGCATATTTTGCAACATTTTCTTAAAATATCTCATAATTTAAATAATCAATCAAACACCCCTTTATAATCATTTAATTTCTTTAGGAGCTATATATTGTCAATTACATATGTAAACTAGATTTATGTGACAGCAAATTAAAGCCTATAACATCTTAACTCACTTGAAATATCTATTTAGACACTTAAGTGTGTCTAAAATTATAAATAATATAGCAAGTAATTCAACTATGAAGAAATAACTCAGGATGATTCTTGATTTTAGCAAACACTTTTGGATGGTTTTCATATAATTGGTAGCTATGTATGTAGAGATCCTTTTAATCTTTCTACATTTTGCTTGATGATAATTAATAATTAATAACTGATTTCTGTAGTGAAAATCACAAAACACGCTAACATTCTAAAATCCAAACATAATCCGATAAGTTGTTGTTTTCCTTATTTTTTGATCCGTTTTCCCCTATACATGCAACTTCATTTCTTGAATTTACTTTTCACAAATAGATTTTGATTACGTTGTAACATATTCATTTTAAGTATTTGTTGTTGTTTATTAGATTTCTAGTCATATATGAATGCGCACCTATAAAACAAAGCGAGGGTCACATGAATTGCTATTTTAGTTACGCAATGATAATAGTCGTCTGGTTGCGTGTTCCCAAACAAGTAATTTAATAAAGCGATATTGTGAACTTGTGAAGCATGAAGAGTTTATTTCTGATGATTGTGAAGCACGAATTTTGTTTTTTAGCATAATAATTTGGAACGGATCATGTATCGCATGCGCTACGTACATCCAAGGAAATTTAGCAATATGATAACAATCATGACCACTTTTGCTGATGTAGTTACTCAATTTCTCATCTTCACAAGGAGACCAGAAACCCTTTTTCACTGTCTTCTGGGTGCAATAAGTATGGTGATGCGCCATTGTAATCAAATTAATTTGTTATATATTTTTTCAGAGAACTCTATTGATTTTCAACTCATCGTTTTGCATAGAATCTAATAAGAATACAGTGAAAGATATGAGAAACAAATAGAAAAATAGAGTAATATAAAAGTAGAGCAAATTATAACTGCTGTTGAAATTTTAGGTGAAAAGCTGCAATGGCCCATTAATGACAACAAAGGCGATATTATCTAGAAAAAAATTTGTAATTTACCAGACGAATATTCGCCCACCAGTCAATTATGTATAAACTCTAGAGGTCTTACTATTATGTTTCTGACATCAATACTTTTGTCAAGGTAGAAATGAGTTTTTTAGTTGCACCTAGAAGTTGTAAATTAGTTTTTTACTCTTGAAATATCAGATAGTAGAAAGTTAAATGGTAGTAGGAAAAAAAAAAAAAACAAGATTTTTGGCATCCTACATGTACGGTCAAAATGTATCGGACACGTTATGAGAGCCTCTCCAACAAATAATATGACGTAGTTATGTAATAAAAAATAATTCCAATGTTATATATACATGTTGGCTTGTACCCAGCCCAATGTGGTTGTGTGCTAGGATACCGCTAAGGCGTTGATGTCTTTAAAATACAAAAGATACAAGGCATATTTTGCAACATTTTCTTAAAATGTCTTATAATTTAAATAATCAATCAAACACCCCTTTATAATCATTTATTTTCTTTAGAAGCTATATATTGTCAATTACATATGTAAACTAGATTTATGTGACAGCAAATTAAAGCCTATAACATCTTAACTCACTTGAAATATCTATTTAGACACTTAAGTGTGTCTAAAATTATAAATAATATAGCAAGTAATTCAACTATGAAGAAATAACTCAGGATGATTCTTGATTATAGCAAACACTTTTGGATGGTTTTCATATAATTGGTAGCTATGTAAGAAGTGATCCTTTTAATCTTTCTACATTTTGCTTGATGATAATTAATAATTAATAACTGATTTCTGTAGTGAAAATCACAAAACACGCTAAAATTCTAAAATCCAAACATAATCCGATAAGTTGTTGTTTTCCTTATTTTTTGATCCGTTTTCCCCTATACATGCAACTTCATTTCTTGAATTTACTTTTCACAAATAGATTTTGATTACGTTGTAACATATTCATTTTAAGTATTTGTTGTTGTTTATTAGATTTCTAGTCATATATGAATGCGCACCTATAAAACAAAGCGAGGGTCACATGAATTGCTATTTTAGTTACGAAATGATAATAGTCGTCTGGTTGCGTGTTCCCAAACAAGTAATTTAATAAAGCGATATTGTGAACTTGTGAAGCATGAAGAGTTTATTTCTGATGATTGTGAAGCACGAATTTTGTTTTTTAGCATAATAATTTGGAACGGATCATGTATCGCATGCGCTACGTACATCCAAGGAAATTTAGCAATATGATAACAATCATGACCACTTTTGCTGATGTAGTTACTCAATTTCTCATCTTCACAAGGAGACCAGAAACCCTTTTTCACTGTCTTCTGGGTGCAATAAGTATGGTGATGCGCCATTGTAATCAAATTAATTTGTTATATATTTTTTCGGAGAACTCTATTGATTTTCAACTCATCGTTTTGCATAGAATCTAATAAGAATACAGTGAAAGATATGAGAAACAAATAGAAAAATAGAGTAATATAAAAGTAGAGCAAATTATAACTGCTGTTGAAATTTTAGGTGAAAAGCTGCAATGGCCCATTAATGACAACAAAGGCGATATTATCTAGAAAAAAATTTGTAATTTACCAGACGAATATTCGCCCACCAGTCAATTATGTATAAACTCTAGAGGTCTTACGATTATGTTTCTGACATCAATTCTTTTGTCAAGGTAGAAATGAGTTTTTTAGTTGCACCTAGAAGTTGTAAATTAGTTTTTTACTCTTGAAATATCAGATAGTAGAAAGTTAAATGGTAGTAGGAAAAAAAAAACAAGATTTTTGGCATCCTACATGTACGGTCAAAATGTATCGGACACGTTATGAGAGCCTCTCCAACAAATAATATGACGTAGTTATGTAATAAAAAATAATTCCAATGTTATATATACATGTTGGCTTGTACCCAGCCCAATGTGGTTGTGTGCTAGGATACCGCTAAGGCGTTGATGTCTTTAAAATACAAAAGATACAAGGCATATTTTGCAACATTTTCTTAAAATATTTCATAATTTAAATAATCAATCAAACACCCCTTTATAATCATTTAATTTCTTTAGGAGCTATATATTGTCAATTACATATGTAAACTAGATTTATGTGACAGCAAATTAAAGCCTATAACATCTTAACTCACTTGAAATATCTATTTAGACACTTAAGTGTGTCTAAAATTATAAATAATATAACAAGTAATTCAACTATGAAGAAATAGCTCAGGATGATTCTTGATTATAGCAAACACTTTTGGATGGTTTTCATATAATTGGTAGCTATGTATGAAGAGATCCTTTTAATCTTTCTACATTTTGCTTGATGATAATTAATAATTAATAACTGATTTCTGTAGTGAAAATCACAAACACGCTAAAATTCTAAAATCCAAACATAATCCGATAAGTTGTTGTTTTCCTTATTTTTTGATCCGTTTTCCCCTATACATGCAACTTCATTTCTTGAATTTACTTTTCACAAATAGATTTTGATTACGTTGTAACATATTCATTTTAAGTATTTGTTGTTGTTTATTAGATTTCTAGTCATATATGAATGCGCACCTATAAAACAAAGCGAGGGTCACATGAATTGCTATTTTAGTTACGCAATGATAATAGTCGTCTGGTTGCGTGTTCCCAAACAAGTAATTTAATAAAGCGATATTGTGAACTTGTGAAGCATGAAGAGTTTATTTCTGATGATTGTGAAGCACGAATTTTGTTTTTTAGCATAATAATTTGGAACGGATCATGTATCGCATGCGCTACGTACATCCAAGGAAATTGAGCAATATGATAACAATCATGACCACTTTTGCTGATGTAGTTACTCAATTTCTCATCTTCACAAGGAGACCAGAAACCCTTTTTCACTGTCTTCTGGGTGCAATAAGTATGGTGATGCGCCATTGTAATCAAATTAATTTGTTATATATTTTTTCAGAGAACTCTATTGATTTTCAACTCATCGTTTTGCATAGAATCTAATAAGAATACAGTGAAAGATATGAGAAACAAATAGAAAAATAGAGTAATATAAAAGTAGAGCAAATTATAACTGCTGTTGAAATTTTAGGTGAAAAGCTGCAATGGCCCATTAATGACAACAAAGGCGATATTATCTAGAAAAAAATTTGTAATTTACCAGACGAATATTCGCCCACCAGTCAATTATGTATAAACTCTAGAGGTCTTACTATTATGTTTCTGACATCAATACTTTTGTCAAGGTAGAAATGAGTTTTTTAGTTGCACCTAGAAGTTGTAAATTAGTTTTTTACTCTTGAAATATCAGATAGTAGAAAGTTAAATGGTAGTAGGAAAAAAAAAACAAGATTTTTGGCATCCTACATGTACGGTCAAAATGTATCGGACACGTTATGAGAGCCTCTCCAACAAATAATATGACGTAGTTATGTAATAAAAAATAATTCCAATGTTATATATACATGTTGGCTTGTACCCAGCCCAATGTGGTTGTGTGCTAGGATACCGCTAAGGCGTTGATGTCTTTAAAATACAAAAGATACAAGGCATATTTTGCAACATTTTCTTAAAATGTCTCATAATTTAAATAATCAATCAAACACCCCTTTATAATCATTTATTTTCTTTAGAAGCTATATATTGTCAATTACATATGTCAACTAGATTTATGTGACAGCAAATTAAAGCCTATAACATCTTAACTCACTTGAAATATCTATTTAGACACTTAAGTGTGTCTAAAATTATAAATAATATAGCAAGTAATTCAACTATGAAGAAATAACTCAGGATGATTCTTGATTATAGCAAACACTTTTGGATGGTTTTCATATAATTGGTAGCTATGTATGAAGTGATCCTTTTAATCTTTCTACATTTTGCTTGATGATAATTAATAATTAATAACTTATTTCTGTAGTGAAAATCACAAAACACGCTAAAATTCTAAAATCCAAACATAATCCGATAAGTTGTTGTTTTCCTTATTTTTTGATCCGTTTTCCCCTATACATGCAACTTCATTTCTTGAATTTACTTTTCACAAATAGATTTTGATTACGTTGTAACATATTCATTTTAAGTATTTGTTGTTGTTTATTAGATTTCTAGTCATATATGAATGCGCACCTATAAAACAAAGCGAGGGTCACATGAATTGCTATTTTAGTTACGCAATGATAATAGTCGTCTGGTTGCGTGTTCCCAAACAAGTAATTTAATAAAGCGATATTGTGAACTTGTGAAGCATGAAGAGTTTATTTCTGATGATTGTGAAGCACGAATTTTGTTTTTTAGCATAATAATTTGGAACGGATCATGTATCGCATGCGCTACGTACATCCAAGGAAATTTAGCAATATGATAACAATCATGACCACTTTTGCTGATGTAGTTACTCAATTTCTCATCTTCACAAGGAGACCAGAAACCCTTTTTCACTGTCTTCTGGGTGCAATAAGTATGGTGATGCGCCATTGTAATCAAATTAATTTGTTATATATTTTTTCGGAGAACTCTATTGATTTTCAACTCATCGTTTTGCATAGAATCTAATAAGAATACAGTGAAAGATATGAGAAACAAATAGAAAAATAGAGTAATATAAAAGTAGAGCAAATTATAACTGCTGTTGAAATTTTAGGTGAAAAGCTGCAATGGCCCATTAATGACAACAAAGGCGATATTATCTAGAAAAAAATTTGTAATTTACCAGACGAATATTCGCCCACCAGTCAATCATGTATAAACTCTAGAGGTCTTACTATTATGTTTTTGACATCAATACTTTTGTCAAGGTAGAAATGAGTTTTTTAGTTGCACCTAGAAGTTGTAAATTAGTTTTTTACTCTTGAAATATCAGATAGTAGAAAGTTAAATGGTAGTAGGAAAAAAAAAAAAACAAGATTTTTGGCATCCTACATGTACGGTCAAAATGTATCGGACAGGTTATGAGAGCCTCTCCAACAAATAATATGACGTAGTTATGTAATAAAAAATAATTCCAATGTTATATATACATGTTGGTTTGTACCCAGCCCAATGTGGTTGTGTGCTAGGATACCGCTAAGGCGTTGATGTCTTTAAAATACAAAAGATACAAGGCATATTTTGCAACATTTTCTTAAAATATCTCATAATTTAAATAATCAATCAAACACCCCTTTATAATCATTTAATTTCTTTAGGAGCTATATATTGTCAATTACATATGTAAACTAGATTTATGTGACAGCAAATTAAAGCCTATAACATCTTAACTCACTTGAAATATCTATTTAGACACTTAAGTGTGTCTAAAATTATAAATAATATAGCAAGTAATTCAACTATGAAGAAATAACTCAGGATGATTCTTGATTTTAGCAAACACTTTTGGATGGTTTTCATATAATTGGTAGCTATGTATGAAGAGATCCTTTTAATCTTTCTACATTTTGCTTGATGATAATTAATAATTAATAACTGATTTTTGTAGTGAAAATCACAAAACACGCTAAAATTCTAAAATCCAAACATAATCCGATAAGTTGTTGTTTTCCTTATTTTTTTATCCGTTTTCCCCTATACATGCAACTTCATTTCTTGAATTTACTTTTCACAAATAGATTTTGATTACGTTGTAACATATTCATTTTAAGTATTTGTTGTTGTTTATTAGATTTCTAGTCATATATGAATGCGCACCTATAAAACAAAGCGAGGGTCACATGAATTGCTATTTTAGTTACGCAATGATAATAGTCGTCTGGTTGCGTGTTCCCAAACAAGTAATATAATAAAGCGATATTGTGAACTTGTGAAGCATGAAGAGTTTATTTCTGATGATTGTGAAGCACGAATTTTGTTTTTTAGCATAATAATTTGGAACGGATCATGTATCGCATGCGCTACGTACATCCAAGGAAATTTAGCAATATGATAACAATCATGACCACTTTTGCTGATGTAGTTACTCAATTTCTCATCTTCACAAGGAGACCAGAAACCCTTTTTCACTGTCTTCTGGGTGCAATAAGTATGGTGATGCGCCATTGTAATCAAATTAATTTGTTATATATTTTTTCGGAGAACTCTATTGATTTTCAACTCATCGTTTTGCATAGAATCTAATAAGAATACAGTGAAAGATATGAGAAACAAATAGAAAAATAGAGTAATATAAAAGTAGAGCAAATTATAACTGCTATTGAAATTTTAGGTGAAAAGCTGCAATGGCCCATTAATGACAACAAAGGCGATATTATCTAGTAAAAAATTTGTAATTTACCAGACGAATATTCTCCCACCAGTCAATTATGTATAAACTTTAGAGGTCTTACTATTATGTTTCTGACATCAATACTTTTGTCAAGGTAGAAATGAGTTTTTTAGTTGCACCTAGAAGTTGTAAATTAGTTTTTTACTCTTGAAATATCAGATAGTAGAAAGTTAAATGGTAGTAGGAAAAAAAAAGACAAGATTTTTGGCATCCTACATGTACGTTCAAAATGTATCGGACACGTTATGAGAGCCTCTCCAACAAATAATATGACGTAGTTATGTAATAAAAAAATAATTCCAATGTTATATATACATGTTGGCTTGTACCCAGCCCAATGTGGTTGTGTGCTAGGATACCGCTAAGGCGTTGATGTCTTTAAAATACAAAAGATACAAGGCATATTTTGCAACATTTTCTTAAAATATCTCATAATTTAAATAATCAATCAAACACCCCTTTATAATCATTTAATTTCTTTAGGAGCTATATATTGTCAATTACATATGTAAACTAGATTTATGTGACAGCAAATTAAAGCCTATAACATCTTAACTCACTTGAAATATCTATTTAGACACTTGAGTGTGTCTAAAATTATAAATAATATAGCAAGTAATTCAACTATGAAGAAATAACTCAGGATGATTCTTGATTATAGCAAACACTTTTGGATGGTTTTCATATAATTGGTAGCTATGTATGAAGAGATCCTTTTAATCTTTCTACATTTTGCTTGATGATAATTAATAATTAATAACTGATTTATGTAGTGAAAATCACAAAACACGCTAAAATTCTAAAATCCAAACATAATCCGATAAGTTGTTGTTTTCCTTATTTTTTTATCCGTTTTCCCCTATACATGCAACTTCATTTCTTGAATTTACTTTTCACAAATAGATTTTGATTACGTTGTAACATATTCATTTTAAGTATTTGTTGTTGTTTATTAGATTTCTAGTCATATATGAATGCGCACCTATAAAACAAAGCGAGGGTCACATGAATTGCTATTTTAGTTACGCAATGATAATAGTCGTCTGGTTGCGTGTTCCCAAACAAGTAATTTAATAAAGCGATATTGTGAACTTGTGAAGCATGAAGAGTTTATTTCTGATGATTGTGAAGCACGAATTTTGTTTTTTAGCATAATAATTTGGAACGGATCATGTATCGCATGCGCTACGTACATCCAAGGAAATTTAGCAATATGATAACAATCATGACCACTTTTGCTGATGTAGTTACTCAATTTCTCATCTTCACAAGGAGACCAGAAACCCTTTTTCACTGTCTTCTGGGTGCAATAAGTATGGTGATGCGCCATTGTAATCAAATTAATTTGTTATATATTTTTTCGGAGAACTCTATTGATTTTCAACTCATCGTTTTGCATAGAATCTAATAAGAATACAGTGAAAGATATGAGAAACAAATAGAAAAATAGAGTAATATAAAAGTAGAGCAAATTATAACTGCTATTGAAATTTTAGGTGAAAAGCTGCAATGGCCCATTAATGACAACAAAGGCGATATTATCTAGTAAAAAATTTGTAATTTACCAGACGAATATTCTCCCACCAGTCAATTATGTATAAACTTTAGAGGTCTTACTATTATGTTTCTGACATCAATACTTTTGTCAAGGTAGAAATGAGTTTTTTAGTTGCACCTAGAAGTTGTAAATTAGTTTTTTACTCTTGAAATATCAGATAGTAGAAAGTTAAATGGTAGTAGGAAAAAAAAAGACAAGATTTTTGGCATCCTACATGTACGTTCAAAATGTATCGGACACGTTATGAGAGCCTCTCCAACAAATAATATGACGTAGTTATGTAATAAAAAAATAATTCCAATGTTATATATACATGTTGGCTTGTACCCAGCCCAATGTGGTTGTGTGCTAGGATACCGCTAAGGCGTTGATGTCTTTAAAATACAAAAGATACAAGGCATATTTTGCAACATTTTCTTAAAATATCTCATAATTTAAATAATCAATCAAACACCCCTTTATAATCATTTAATTTCTTTAGGAGCTATATATTGTCAATTACATATGTAAACTAGATTTATGTGACAGCAAATTAAAGCCTATAACATCTTAACTCACTTGAAATATCTATTTAGACACTTGAGTGTGTCTAAAATTATAAATAATATAGCAAGTAATTCAACTATGAAGAAATAACTCAGGATGATTCTTGATTATAGCAAACACTTTTGGATGGTTTTCATATAATTGGTAGCTATGTATGAAGAGATCCTTTTAATCTTTCTACATTTTGCTTGATGATAATTAATAATTAATAACTGATTTATGTAGTGAAAATCACAAAACACGCTAAAATTCTAAAATCCAAACATAATCCGATAAGTTGTTGTTTTCCTTATTTTTTTATCCGTTTTCCCCTATACATGCAACTTCATTTCTTGAATTTACTTTTCACAAATAGATTTTGATTACGTTGTAACATATTCATTTTAAGTATTTGTTGTTGTTTATTAGATTTCTAGTCATATATGAATGCGCACCTATAAAACAAAGCGAGGGTCACATGAATTGCTATTTTAGTTACGCAATGATAATAGTCGTCTGGTTGCGTGTTCCCAAACAAGTAATTTAATAAAGCGATATTGTGAACTTGTGAAGCATGAAGAGTTTATTTCTGATGATTGTGAAGCACGAATTTTGTTTTTTAGCATAATAATTTGGAACGGATCATGTATCGCATGCGCTACGTACATCCAAGGAAATTTAGCAATATGATAACAATCATGACCACTTTTGCTGATGTAGTTACTCAATTTCTCATCTTCACAAGGAGACCAGAAACCCTTTTTCACTGTCTTCTGGGTGCAATAAGTATGGTGATGCGCCATTGTAATCAAATTAATTTGTTATATATTTTTTCGGAGAACTCTATTGATTTTCAACTCATCGTTTTGCATAGAATCTAATAAGAATACAGTGAAAGATATGAGAAACAAATAGAAAAATAGAGTAATATAAAAGTAGAGCAAATTATAACTGCTATTGAAATTTTAGGTGAAAAGCTGCAATGGCCCATTAATGACAACAAAGGCGATATTATCTAGTAAAAAATTTGTAATTTACCAGACGAATATTCTCCCACCAGTCAATTATGTATAAACTTTAGAGGTCTTACTATTATGTTTCTGACATCAATACTTTTGTCAAGGTAGAAATGAGTTTTTTAGTTGCACCTAGAAGTTGTAAATTAGTTTTTTACTCTTGAAATATCAGATAGTAGAAAGTTAAATGGTAGTAGGAAAAAAAAAAGACAAGATTTTTGGCATCCTACATGTACGTTCAAAATGTATCGGACACGTTATGAGAGCCTCTCCAACAAATAATATGACGTAGTTATGTAATAAAAAAATAATTCCAATGTTATATATACATGTTGGCTTGTACCCAGCCCAATGTGGTTGTGTGCTAGGATACCGCTAAGGCGTTGATGTCTTTAAAATACAAAAGATACAAGGCATATTTTGCAACATTTTCTTAAAATGTCTCATAATTTAAATAATCAATCAAACACCCCTTTATAATCATTTATTTTCTTTAGGAGCTATATATTGTCAATTACATATGTAAACTAGATTTATGTGACAGCAAATTAAAGCCTATAACATCTTAACTCACTTGAAATATCTATTTAGACACTTAAGTGTGTCTAAAATTATAAATAATATAGCAAGTAATTCAACTATGAAGAAATAACTCAGGATGATTCCTGATTATAGCAAACACTTTTGGATGGTTTTCATATAATTGGAAGCTATGTATGAAGTGATCCTTTTAATCTTTCTACATTTTGCTTGATGATAATTAATAATTAATAACTGATTTCTGTAGTGAAAATCACAAAACACGCTAAAATTCTAAAATCCAAACATAATCCGATAAGTTGTTGTTTTCCTTATTTTTTGATCCGTTTTCCCCTATACATGCAACTTCATTTCTTGAATTTACTTTTCACAAATAGATTTTGATTACGTTGTAACATATTCATTTTAAGTATTTGTTGTTGTTTATTAGATTTCTAGTCATATATGAATGCGCACCTATAAAACAAAGCGAGGGTCACATGAATTGCTATTTTAGTTACGCAATGATAATAGTCGTCTGGTTGCGTGTTCCCAAACAAGTAATTTAATAAAGCGATATTGTGAACTTGTGAAGCATGAAGAGTTTATTTCTGATGATTGTGAAGCACGAATTTTGTTTTTTAGCATAATAATTTGGAACGGATCATGTATCGCATGAGCTACGTACATCCAAGGAAATTTAGCAATATGATAACAATCATGACTACTTTTGCTGATGTAGTTACTCAATTTCTCATCTTCACAAGGAGACCAGAAACCCTTTTTCACTGTCTTCTGGGTGCAATAAGTATGGTGATGCGCCATTGTAATCAAATTAATTTGTTATATATTTTTTCGGAGAACTCTATTGATTTTCAACTCATCGTTTTGCATAGAATCTAATAAGAATACAGTGAAAGATATGAGAAACAAATAGAAAAATAGAGTAATATAAAAGTAGAGCAAATTATAACTGCTATTGAAATTTTAGGTGAAAAGCTGCAATGGCCCATTAATGACAACAAAGGCGATATTATCTAGTAAAATATTTGTAATTTACCAGACGAATATTCTCCCACCAGTCAATTATGTATAAACTTTAGAGGTCTTACTATTATGTTTCTGACATCAATACTTTTGTCAAGGTAGAAATGAGTTTTTTAGTTGCACCTAGAAGTTGTAAATTATTTTTTACTCTTGAAATATCAGATAGTAGAAAGTTAAATGGTAGTAGGAAAAAAAAAAGACAAGATTTTTGGCATCCTACATGTACGTTCAAAATGTATCGGACACGTTATGAGAGCCTCTCCAACAAATAATATGACGTAGTTATGTAATAAAAAAATAATTCCAATGTTATATATACATGTTGGCTTGTACCCAGCCCAATGTGGTTGTGTGCTAGGATACCGCTAAGGCGTTGATGTCTTTAAAATACAAAAGATACAAGGCATATTTTGCAACATTTTCTTAAAATGTCTCATAATTTAAATAATCAATCAAACACCCCTTTATAATCATTTATTTTCTTTAGGAGCTATATATTGTCAATTACATATGTAAACTAGATTTATGTGACAGCAAATTAAAGCCTATAACATCTTAACTCACTTGAAATATCTATTTAGACACTTAAGTGTGTCTAAAATTATAAATAATATAGCAAGTAATTCAACTATGAAGAAATAACTCAGGATGATTCTTGATTATAGCAAACACTTTTGGATGGTTTTCATATAATTGGTAGCTATGTATGAAGTGATCCTTTTAATCTTTCTACATTTTGCTTGATGATAATTAATAATTAATAACTGATTTCTGTAGTGAAAATCACAAAACACGCTAAAATTCTAAAATCCAAACATAATCCGATAAGTTGTTGTTTTCCTTATTTTTTGATCCGTTTTCCCCTATACATGCAACTTCATTTCTTGAATTTACTTTTCACAAATAGATTTTGATTACGTTGTAACATATTCATTTTAAGTATTTGTTGTTGTTTATTAGATTTATAGTCATATATGAATGCGCACCTATAAAACAAAGCGAGGGTCACATGAATTGCTATTTTAGTTACGCAATGATAATAGTCGTCTGGTTGCGTGTTCCCAAACAAGTAATTTAATAAAGCGATATTGTGAACTTGTGAAGCATGAAGAGTTTATTTCTGATGATTGTGAAGCACGAATTTTGTTTTTTAGCATAATAATTTGGAACGGATCATGTATCGCATGAGCTACGTACATCCAAGGAAATTTAGCAATATGATAACAATCATGACTACTTTTGCTGATGTAGTTACTCAATTTCTCATCTTCACAAGGAGACCAGAAACCCTTTTTCACTGTCTTCTGGGTGCAATAAGTATGGTGATGCGCCATTGTAATCAAATTAATTTGTTATATATTTTTTCGGAGAACTCTATTGATTTTCAACTCATCGTTTTGCATAGAATCTAATAAGAATACAGTGAAAGATATGAGAAACAAATAGAAAAATAGAGTAATATAAAAGTAGAGCAAATTATAACTGCTATTGAAATTTTAGGTGAAAAGCTGCAATGGCCCATTAATGACAACAAATGCGATATTATCTAGTAAAATATTTGTAATTTACCAGACGAATATTCTCCCACCAGTCAATTATGTATAAACTTTAGAGGTCTTACTATTATGTTTCTGACATCAATACTTTTGTCAAGGTAGAAATGAGTTTTTTAGTTGCACCTAGAAGTTGTAAATTATTTTTTACTCTTGAAATATCAGATAGTAGAAAGTTAAATGGTAGTAGGAAAAAAAAAAGACAAGATTTTTGGCATCCTACATGTACGTTCAAAATGTATCGGACACGTTATGAGAGCCTCTCCAACAAATAATATGACGTAGTTATGTAATAAAAAAATAATTCCAATGTTATATATACATGTTGGCTTGTACCCAGCCCAATGTGGTTGTGTGCTAGGATACCGCTAAGGCGTTGATGTCTTTAAAATACAAAAGATACAAGGCATATTTTGCAACATTTTCTTAAAATGTCTCATAATTTAAATAATCAATCAAACACCCCTTTATAATCATTTATTTTCTTTAGGAGCTATATATTGTCAATTACATATGTAAACTAGATTTATGTGACAGCAAATTAAAGCCTATAACATCTTAACTCACTTGAAATATCTATTTAGACACTTAAGTGTGTCTAAAATTATAAATAATATAGCAAGTAATTCAACTATGAAGAAATAACTCAGGATGATTCTTGATTATAGCAAACACTTTTGGATGGTTTTCATATAATTGGTAGCTATGTATGAAGTGATCCTTTTAATCTTTCTACATTTTGCTTGATGATAATTAATAATTAATAACTGATTTCTGTAGTGAAAATCACAAAACACGCTAAAATTCTAAAATCCAAACATAATCCGATAAGTTGTTGTTTTCCTTATTTTTTGATCCGTTTTCCCCTATACATGCAACTTCATTTCTTGAATTTACTTTTCACAAATAGATTTTGATTACGTTGTAACATATTCATTTTAAGTATTTGTTGTTGTTTATTAGATTTCTAGTCATATATGAATGCGCACCTATAAAACAAAGCGAGGGTCACATGAATTGCTATTTTAGTTACGCAATGATAATAGTCGTCTGGTTGCGTGTTCCCAAACAAGTAATTTAATAAAGCGATATTGTGAACTTGTGAAGCATGAAGAGTTTATTTCTGATGATTGTGAAGCACGAATTTTGTTTTTTAGCATAATAATTTGGAACGGATCATGTATCGCATGCGCTACGTACATCCAAGGAAATTTAGCAATATGATAACAATCATGACCACTTTTGCTGATGTAGTTACTCAATTTCTCATCTTCACAAGGAGACCAGAAACCATTTTTCACTGTCTTCTGGGTGCAATAAGTATGGTGATGCGCCATTGTAATCAAATTAATTTGTTATATATTTTTTCGGAGAACTCTATTGATTTTCAACTCATCGTTTTGCATAGAATCTAATAAGAATACAGTGAAAGATATGAGAAACAAATAGAAAAATAGAGTAATATAAAAGTAGAGCAAATTATAACTGCTATTGAAATTTTAGGTGAAAAGCTGCAATGGCCCATTAATGACAACAAAGGCGATATTATCTAGTAAAATATTTGTAATTTACCAGACGAATATTCTCCCACCAGTCAATTATGTATAAACTTTAGAGGTCTTACTATTATGTTTCTGACATCAATACTTTTGTCAAGGTAGAAATGAGTTTTTTAGTTGCACCTAGAAGTTGTAAATTAGTTTTTTACTCTTGAAATATCAGATAGTAGAAAGTTAAATGGTAGTAGGAAAAAAAAAAAAGACAAGATTTTTGGCATCCTACATGTACGTTCAAAATGTATCGGACACGTTATGAGAGCCTCTCCAACAAATAATATGACGTAGTTATGTAATAAAAAAATAATTCCAATGTTATATATACATGTTGGCTTGTACCCAGCCCAATGTGGTTGTGTGCTAGGATACCGCTAAGGCGTTGATGTCTTTAAAATACAAAAGATACAAGGCATATTTTGCAACATTTTCTTAAAATGTCTAATAATTTAAATAATCAATCATACAGCCCTTTAATAATCATTAATTTTCTTTAGGAGCTATATATTGTCAATTACATATGTAAACTAGATTTATGTGACAGCAAATTAAAGCCTATAACATCTTAACTCACTTGAAATATCTATTTAGACACTTAAGTGTGTCTAAAATTATAAATAATATAGCAAGTAATTCAACTATGAAGAAATAACTCAGGATGATTCTTGATTATAGCAAACACTTTTGGATGGTTTTCATATAATTGGTAGCTATGTATGAAGTGATCCTTTTAATCTTTCTACATTTTGCTTGATGATAATTAATAATTAATAACTGATTTCTGTAGTGAAAATCACAAAACACGCTAAAATTCTAAAATCCAAACATAATCCGATAAGTTGTTGTTTTCCTTATTTTTTGATCCGTTTTCCCCTATACATGCAACTTCATTTCTTGAATTTACTTTTCACAAATAGATTTTGATTACGTTGTAACATATTCATTTTAAGTATTTGTTGTTGTTTATTAGATTTCTAGTCATATATGAATGCGCACCTATAAAACAAAGCGAGGGTCACATGAATTGCTATTTTAGTTACGCAATGATAATAGTCGTCTGGTTGCGTGTTCCCAAACAAGTAATTTAATAAAGCGATATTGTGAACTTGTGAAGCATGAAGAGTTTATTTCTGATGATTGTGAAGCACGAATTTTGTTTTTTAGCATAATAATTTGGAACGGATCATGTATCGCATGCGCTACGTACATCCAAGGAAATTTAGCAATATGATAACAATCATGACCACTTTTGCTGATGTAGTTACTCAATTTCTCATCTTCACAAGGAGACCAGAAACCCTTTTTCACTGTCTTCTGGGTGCAATAAGTATGGTGATGCGCCATTGTAATCAAATTAATTTGTTATATATTTTTTCGGAGAACTCTATTGATTTTCAACTCATCGTTTTGCATAGAATCTAATAAGAATACAGTGAAAGATATGAGAAACAAATAGAAAAATAGAGTAATATAAAAGTAGAGCAAATTATAACTGCTATTGAAATTTTAGGTGAAAAGCTGCAATGGCCCATTAATGACAACAAAGTAGATATTATCTAGTAAAAAATTTGTAATTTACCAGACGAATATTCTCCCACCAGTCAATTATGTATAAACTTTAGAGGTCTTACTATTATGTTTCTGACATCAATACTTTTGTCAAGGTAGAAATGAGTTTTTTAGTTGCACCTAGAAGTTGTAAATTAGTTTATTACTCTTGAAATATCAGATAGTAGAAAGTTAAATGGTAGTAGGAAAAAAAAAAGACAAGATTTTTGGCATCCTACATGTACGTTCAAAATGTATCGGACACGTTATGAGAGCCTCTCCAACAAATAATATGACGTAGTTATGTAATAAAAAAATAATTCCAATGTTATATATACATGTTGGCTTGTACCCAGCCCAATGTGGTTGTGTGCTAGGATACCGCTAAGGCGTTGATGTGTTTAAAATACAAAAGATACAAGGCATATTTTGCAACATTTTCTTAAAATATCTCATAATTTAAATAATCAATCAAACACCCCTTTATAATCATTTAATTTCTTTAGGAGCTATATATTGTCAATTACATATGTAAACTAGATTTATGTGACAGCAAATTAAAGCCTATAACATCTTAACTCACTTGAAATATCTATTTAGACACTTAAGTGTGTCTAAAATTATAAATAATATAGCAAGTAATTCAACTGTGAAGAAATAACTCAGGATGATTCTTGATTATAGCAAACACTTTTGGATGGTTTTCATATAATTGGTAGCTATGTATGAAGTGATCCTTTTAATCTTTCTACATTTTGCTTGATGATAATTAATAATTAATAACTGATTTCTGTAGTGAAAATCACAAAACACGCTAAAATTCTAAAATCCAAACATAATCCGATAAGTTGTTGTTTTCCTTATTTTTTGATCCGTTTTCCCCTATACATGCAACTTCATTTCTTGAATTTACTTTTCACAAATAGATTTTGATTACGTTGTAACATATTCATTTTAAGTATTTGTTGTTGTTTATTAGATTTCTAGTCATATATGAATGCGCACCTATAAAACAAAGCGAGGGTCACATGAATTGCTATTTTAGTTACGCAATGATAATAGTCGTCTGGTTGCGTGTTCCCAAACAAGTAATTTAATAAAGCGATATTGTGAACTTGTGAAGCATGAAGAGTTTATTTCTGATGATTGTGAAGCACGAATTTTGTTTTTTAGCATAATAATTTGGAACGGATCATGTATCGCATGCGCTACGTACATCCAAGGAAATTTAGCAATATGATAACAATCATGACCACTTTTGCTGATGTAGTTACTCAATTTCTCATCTTCACAAGGAGACCAGAAACCCTTTTTCACTGTCTTCTGGGTGCAATAAGTATGGTGATGCGCCATTGTAATCAAATTAATTTGTTATATATTTTTTCGGAGAACTCTATTGATTTTCAACTCATCGTTTTGCATAGAATCTAAGAAGAATACAGTGAAAGATATGAGAAACAAATAGAAAAATAGAGTAATATAAAAGTAGAGCAAATTATAACTGCTATTGAAATTTTAGGTGAAAAGCTGCAATGGCCCATTAATGACAACAAAGTAGATATTATCTAGTAAAAAATTTGTAATTTACCAGACGAATATTCTCCCACCAGTCAATTATGTATAAACTTTAGAGGTCTTACTATTATGTTTCTGACATCAATACTTTTGTCAAGGTAGAAATGAGTTTTTTAGTTGCACCTAGAAGTTGTAAATTAGTTTATTACTCTTGAAATATCAGATAGTAGAAAGTTAAATGGTAGTAGGAAAAAAAAAAGACAAGATTTTTGGCATCCTACATGTACGTTCAAAATGTATCGGACACGTTATGAGAGCCTCTCCAACAAATAATATGACGTAGTTATGTAATAAAAAAATAATTCCAATGTTATATATACATGTTGGCTTGTACCCAGCCCAATGTGGTTGTGTGCTAGGATACCGCTAAGGCGTTGATGTGTTTAAAATACAAAAGATACAAGGCATATTTTGCAACATTTTCTTAAAATATCTCATAATTTAAATAATCAATCAAACACCCCTTTATAATCATTTAATTTCTTTAGGAGCTATATATTGTCAATTACATATGTAAACTAGATTTATGTGACAGCAAATTAAAGCCTATAACATCTTAACTCACTTGAAATATCTATTTAGACACTTAAGTGTGTCTAAAATTATAAATAATATAGCAAGTAATTCAACTGTGAAGAAATAACTCAGGATGATTCTTGATTATAGCAAACACTTTTGGATGGTTTTCATATAATTGGTAGCTATGTATGAAGTGATCCTTTTAATCTTTCTACATTTTGCTTGATGATAATTAATAATTAATAACTGATTTCTGTAGTGAAAATCACAAAACACGCTAAAATTCTAAAATCCAAACATAATCCGATAAGTTGTTGTTTTCCTTATTTTTTGATCCGTTTTCCCCTATACATGCAACTTCATTTCTTGAATTTACTTTTCACAAATAGATTTTGATTACGTTGTAACATATTCATTTTAAGTATTTGTTGTTGTTTATTAGATTTCTAGTCATATATGAATGCGCACCTATAAAACAAAGCGAGGGTCACATGAATTGCTATTTTAGTTACGCAATGATAATAGTCGTCTGGTTGCGTGTTCCCAAACAAGTAATTTAATAAAGCGATATTGTGAACTTGTGAAGCATGAAGAGTTTATTTCTGATGATTGTGAAGCACGAATTTTGTTTTTTAGCATAATAATTTGGAACGGATCATGTATCGCATGCGCTACGTACATCCAAGGAAATTTAGCAATATGATAACAATCATGACCACTTTTGCTGATGTAGTTACTCAATTTCTCATCTTCACAAGGAGACCAGAAACCATTTTTCACTGTCTTCTGGGTGCAATAAGTATGGTGATGCGCCATTGTAATCAAATTAATTTGTTATATATTTTTTCGGAGAACTCTATTGATTTTCAACTCATCGTTTTGCATAGAATCTAATAAGAATACAGTGAAAGATATGAGAAACAAATAGAAAAATAGAGTAATATAAAAGTAGAGCAAATTATAACTGCTATTGAAATTTTAGGTGAAAAGCTGCAATGGCCCATTAATGACAACAAAGTAGATATTATCTAGTAAAGAATTTGTAATTTACCAGACGAATATTCTCCCACCAGTCAATTATGTATAAACTTTAGAGGTCTTACTATTATGTTTCTGACATCAATACTTTTATCAAGGTAGAAATGAGTTTTTTAGTTGCACCTAGAAGTTGTAAATTAGCTTTTTACTCTTGAAATATCAGATAGTAGAAAGTTAAATGGTAGTAGGAAAAAAAAAAGACAAGATTTTTGGCATCCTACATGTACGTTCAAAATGTATCGGACACGTTATGAGAGCCTCTCCAACAAATAATATGACGTAGTTATGTAATAAAAAAATAATTCCAATGTTATATATACATGTTGGCTTGTACCCAGCCCAATGTGGTTGTGTGCTAGGATACCGCTAAGGCGTTGATGTGTTTAAAATACAAAAGATACAAGGCATATTTTGCAACATTTTCTTAAAATATCTCATAATTTAAATAATCAATCAAACACCCCTTTATAATCATTTAATTTCTTTAGGAGCTATATATTGTCAATTACATATGTAAACTAGATTTATGTGACAGCAAATTAAAGCCTATAACATCTTAACTCACTTGAAATATCTATTTAGACACTTAAGTGTGTCTAAAATTATAAATAATATAGCAAGTAATTCAACTGTGAAGAAATAACTCAGGATGATTCTTGATTATAGCAAACACTTTTGGATGGTTTTCATATAATTGGTAGCTATGTATGAAGAGATCCTTTTAATCTTTCTACATTTTGCTTGATGATAATTAATAATTAATAACTGATTTATGTAGTGAAAATCACAAAACACGCTAAAATTCTAAAATCCAAACATAATCCGATAAGTTGTTGTTTTCCTTATTTTTTGATCCGTTTTCCCCTCTACATGCAACTTCATTTCTTGAATTTACTTTTCACAAATAGATTTTGATTACGTTGTAACATATTCATTTTAAGTATTTGTTGTTGTTTATTAGATTTCTAGTCATATATGAATGCGCACCTATAAAACAAAGCGAGGGTCACATGAATTGCTATTTTAGTTACGCAATGATAATAGTCATCTGGTTGCGTATTCCCAAACAAGTAATTTAATAAAGCAATATTGTGAACTTGTGAAGCATGAAGAGTTTATTTCTGATGATTGTGAAGCACGAATTTTGTTTTTTAGCATAATAATTTGGAACGGATCATGTATCGCATGCGCTACGTACATCCAAGGAAATTTAGCAATATGATAACAATCATGACCACTTTTGCTGATGTAGTTACTCAATTTCTCATCTTCACAAGGAGACCAGAAACTCTTTTTCACTATCTTCTGGGTGCAATAAGTATGGTGATGCGCCATTGTAATCAAATTAATTTGTTATATATTTTTTCGGAGAACTCTATTGATTTTCAACTCATCGTTTTGCATAGAATCTAATAAGAATACGGTGAAAGATATGAGAAACAAATAGAAAAATAGAGTAATATAAAAGTAGAGCAAATTATAACTGCTATTGAAATTTTAGGTGAAAAGCTGCAATGGCCCATTAATGACAACAAAGGCGATATTATCTAGTAAAAAATTTGTAATTTACCAGACGAATATTCTCCCACCAATCAATTATGTATAAACTTTAGAGGTCTTACTATTATGTTTCTGACATCAATACTTTTGTCAAGGTAGAAATGAGTTTTTTAGTTGCACCTAGAAGTTGTAAATTAGTTTTTTACTCTTGAAATATCAGATAGTAGAAAGTTAAATGGTAGTAGGAAAAAAAAAGACAAGATTTTTGGCATCCTACATGTACGTTCAAAATGTATCGGACACGTTATGAGAGCCTCTCCAACAAATAATATGACGTAGTTATGTAATAAAAAAATAATTCCAATGTTATATATACATGTTGGCTTGTACCCAGCCCAATGTGGTTGTGTGCTAGGATACCGCTAAGGCGTTGATGTCTTTAAAATACAAAAGATACAAGGCATATTTTGCAACATTTTCTTAAAATATCTCATAATTTAAATAATCAATCAAACACCCCTTTATAATCATTTAATTTCTTTAGGAGCTATATATTGTCAATTACATATGTAAACTAGATTTATGTGACAGCAAATTAAAGCCTATAACATCTTAACTCACTTGAAATATCTATTTAGACACTTAAGTGTGTCTAAAATTATAAATAATATAGCAAGTAATTCAACTATGAAGAAATAACTCAGGATGATTCTTGATTATAGCAAACACTTTTGGATGGTTTTCATATAATTGGTAGCTATGTATGAAGAGATCCTTTTAATCTTTCTACATTTTGCTTGATGATAATTAATAATTAATAACTGATTCTGTAGTGAAAATCACAAAACACGCTAAAATTCTAAAATCCAAACATAATCCGATAAGTTTTTGTTTTCCTTATTTTTTGATCCGTTTTCCCCTATACATGCAACTTCATTTCTTGAATTTACTTTTCACAAATAGATTTTGATTACGTTGTAACATATTCATTTTAAGTATTTGTTGTTGTTTATTAGATTTCTAGTCATATATGAATGCGCACCTATAAAACAAAGCGAGGGTCACATGAATTGCTATTTTAGTTACGCAATGATAATAGTCGTCTGGTTGCGTGTTCCCAAACAAGTAATTTAATAAAGCGATATTGTGAACTTGTGAAGCATGAAGAGTTTATTTCTGATGATTGTGAAGCACGAATTTTGTTTTTTAGCATAATAATTTGGAACGGATCATGTATCGCATGCGCTACGTACATCCAAGGAAATTTAGCAATATGATAACAATCATGACCACTTTTGCTGATTTAGTTACTCAATTTCTCATCTTCACAATGAGACCAGAAACTCTTTTTCACTGTCTTCTGGGTGCAATAAGTATGGTGATGCGCCATTGTAATCAAATTAATTTGTTATATATTTTTTCGGAGAACTCTATTGATTTTCAACTCATCGTTTTGCATAGAATCTAATAACAATACAGTGAAAGATATGAGAAACAAATAGAAAAATAGAGTAATATAAAAGTAGAGCAAATTATAACTGCTATTGAAATTTAAGGTGAAAAGCTGCAATGGCCCATTAATGACAACAAAGTAGATATTATCTAGTAAAAAATTTGTAATTTACCAGACGAATATTCTCCCACCAGTCAATTATGTATAAACTTTAGAGGTCTTACTATTATGTTTCTGACATCAATACTTTTGTCAAGGTAGAAATGAGTTTTTTAGTTGCACCTAGAAGTTGTAAATTAGTTTTTTACTCTTGAAATATCAGATAGTAGAAAGTTAAATGGTAGTCGGAAAAAAAAAAAAGACAAGATTTTTGGCATCCTACATGTACGGTCAAAATGTATCGGACACGTTATGAGAGCCTCTCCAACAAATAATATGACGTAGTTATGTAATAAAAAAATAATTCCAATGTTATATATACAACCCAGCCCAATGTGGTTGTGTGCTAGGATACCGCTAAGGCGTTGATGTCTTTAAAATACAAAAGATACAAGGCATATTTTGCAACATTTTCTTAAAATATCTCATAATTTAAATAATCAATCAAACACCCCTTTATAATCATTTAATTTCTTTAGGAGCTATATATTGTCAATTACATATGTAAACTAGATTTATGTGACAGCAAATTAAAGCCTATAACATCTTAACTCACTTGAAATATCTATTTAGACACTTAAGTGTGTCTAAAATTATAAATAATATAGCAAGTAATTCAACTATGAAGAAATAACTCAGGATGATTCTTGATTATAGCAAACACTTTTGGATGGTTTTCATATAATTGGTAGCTATGTATGAAGAGATCCTTTTAATCTTTCTACATTTTGCTTGATGATAATTAATAATTAATAACTGATTTCTGTAGTGAAAATCACAAAACACGCTAAAATTCTAAAATCCAAACATAATCCGATAAGTTTTTGTTTTCCTTATTTTTTGATCCGTTTTCCCCTATACATGCAACTTCATTTCTTGAATTTACTTTTCACAAATAGATTTTGATTACGTTGTAACATATTCATTTTAAGTATTTGTTGTTGTTTATTAGATTTCTAGTCATATATGAATGCGCACCTATAAAACAAAGCGAGGGTCACATGAATTGCTATTTTAGTTACGCAATGATAATAGTCGTCTGGTTGCGTGTTCCCAAACAAGTAATTTAATAAAGCGATATTGTGAACTTGTGAAGCATGAAGAGTTTATTTCTGACGATTGTGAAGCACGAATTTTGTTTTTTAGCATAATAATTTGGAACGGATCATGTATCGCATGCGCTACGTACATCCAAGGAAATTTAGCAATATGATAACAATCATGACCACTTTTGCTGATGTAGTTACTCAATTTCTCATCTTCACAAGGAGACCAGAAACTCTTTTTCACTGTCTTCTGGGTGCAATAAGTATGGTGATGCGCCATTGTAATCAAATTAATTTGTTATATATTTTTTCGGAGAACTCTATTGATTTTCAACTCATCGTTTTGCATAGAATCTAATAACAATACAGTGAAAGATATGAGAAACAAATAGAAAAATAGAGTAATATAAAAGTAGAGCAAATTATAACTGCTATTGAAATTTTAGGTGAAAAGCTGCAATGGCCCATTAATGACAACAAAGTAGATATTATCTAGTAAAAAATTTGTAATTTACCAGACGAATATTCTCCCACCAGTCAATTATGTATAAACTTTAGAGGTCTTACTATTATGTTTCTGACATCAATACTTTTGTCAAGGTAGAAATGAGTTTTTTAGTTGCACCTAGAAGTTGTAAATTAGTTTTTTACTCTTGAAATATCAGATAGTAGAAAGTTAAATGGTAGTAGGAAAAAAAAAAAAGACAAGATTTTTGGCATCCTACATGTACGGTCAAAATGTATCGGACACGTTATGAGAGCCTCTCCAACAAATAATATGACGTAGTTATGTAATAAAAAAATAATTCCAATGTTATATATACATGTTGGCTTGTACCCAGCCCAATGTGGTTGTGTGCTAGGATACCGCTAAGGCGTTGATGTCTTTAAAATACAAAAGATACAAGGCATATTTTGCAACATTTTCTTAAAATATCTCATAATTTAAATAATCAATCAAACACCCCTTTATAATCATTTAATTTCTTTAGGAGCTATATATTGTCAATTACATATGTAAACTAGATTTATGTGACAGCAAATTAAAGCCTATAACATCTTAACTCACTTGAAATATCTATTTAGACACTTAAGTGTGTCTAAAATTATAAATAATATAGCAAGTAATTCAACTATGAAGAAATAACTCAGGATGATTCTTGATTATAGCAAACACTTTTGGATGGTTTTCATATAATTGGTAGCTATGTATGAAGAGATCCTTTTAATCTTTCTACATTTTGCTTGATGATAATTAATAATTAATAACTGATTTCTGTAGTGAAAATCACAAAACACGCTAAAATTCTAAAATCCAAACATAATCCGATAAGTTTTTGTTTTCCTTATTTTTTGATCCGTTTTCCCCTATACATGCAACTTCATTTCTTGAATTTACTTTTCACAAATAGATTTTGATTACGTTGTAACATATTCATTTTAAGTATTTGTTGTTGTTTATTAGATTTCTAGTCATATATGAATGCGCACCTATAAAACAAAGCGAGGGTCACATGAATTGCTATTTTAGTTACGCAATGATAATAGTCGTCTGGTTGCGTGTTCCCAAACAAGTAATTTAATAAAGCGATATTGTGAACTTGTGAAGCATGAAGAGTTTATTTCTGACGATTGTGAAGCACGAATTTTGTTTTTTAGCATAATAATTTGGAACGGATCATGTATCGCATGCGCTACGTACATCCAAGGAAATTTAGCAATATGATAACAATCATGACCACTTTTGCTGATGTAGTTACTCAATTTCTCATCTTCACAAGGAGACCAGAAACTCTTTTTCACTGTCTTCTGGGTGCAATAAGTATGGTGATGCGCCATTGTAATCAAATTAATTTGTTATATATTTTTTCGGAGAACTCTATTGATTTTCAACTCATCGTTTTGCATAGAATCTATTAAGAATACAGTGAAAGATATGAGAAACAAATAGAAAAATAGAGTAATATAAAAGTAGAGCAAATTATAACTGCTATTGAAATTTTAGGTGAAAAGCGGCAATGGCCCATTAATGACAACAAAGGCGATATTATCTAGTAAAATATTTGTAATTTACCAGACGAATATTCTCCCACCAGTCAATTATGTATTAACTTTAGAGGTCTTACTATTATGTTTCTGGCATCAATACTTTTGTCAAGGTAGAAATGAGTTTTTTAGTTGCACCTAGAAGTTGTAAATTAGTTTTTTACTTCTTGAAATATCAGATAGTAGAAAGTTAAATGGTAGTAGGAAAAAAAAAGACAAGATTTTTGGCATCCTACATGTACGGTCAAAATGTATCGGACACGTTATGAGAGCCTCTCCAACAAATAATATGACGTAGTTATGTAATAAAAAAATAATTCCAATGTTATATATACATGTTGGCTTGTACCCAGCCCAATGTGGTTATGTGCTAGGATACCGCTAAGGCGTTGATGTCTTTAAAATACAAAAGATACAAGTCATATTTTGCAACATTTTCTTAAAATATTTCATAATTTAAATAATCAATCAAACACCCCTTTATAATCATTTAATTTCTTTAGGAGCTATATATTGTCAATTACATATGTAAACTAGATTTATGTGACAGCAAATTAAAGCCTATAACATCTTAACTCACTTGAAATATCTATTTAGACACTTAAGTGTGTCTAAAATTATAAATAATATAGCAAGTAATTCAACTATGAAGAAATAACTCAGGATGATTCTTGATTATAGCAAACACTTTTGGATGGTTTTCATATAATTGGTAGCTATATAATTGGTAGCTATGTATGAAGAGATCCTTTTAATCTTTCTACATTTTGCTTGATGATAATTAATAATTAATAACTGATTTCTGTAGTGAAAATCACAAAACACGCTAAAATTCTAAAATCCAAACATAATCCGATAAGTTGTTCTTTTCCTTATTTTTTGATCCGTTTTCCCCTATACATGCAACTTCATTTCTTGAATTTACTTTTCACAAATAGATTTTGATTACGTTGTAACATATTCATTTTAAGTATTTGTTGTTGTTTATTAGATTTCTAGTCATATATGAATGCGCACCTATAAAACAAAGCGAGGGTCACATGAATTGCTATTTTAGTTACGCAATGATAATAGTCGTCTGGTTGCGTGTTCCCAAACAAGTAATTTAATAAAGCGATATTGTGAACTTGTGAAGCATGAAGAGTTTATTTCTGACGATTGTGAAGCACGAATTTTGTTTTTTAGCATAATAATTTGGAACGGATCATGTATCGCATGCGCTACGTACATCCAAGGAAATTTAGCAATATGATAACAATCATGACCACTTTTGCTGATGTAGTTACTCAATTTCTCATCTTCACAAGGAGACCAGAAACTCTTTTTCACTGTCTTCTGGGTGCAATAAGTATGGTGATGCACCATTGTAATCAAATTAATTTGTTATATATTTTTTCGGAGAACTCTATTGATTTTCAACTCATCGTTTTGCATAGAATCTAATAAGAATACAGTGAAAGATATGAGAAACAAATAGAAAAATAGAGTAATATAAAAGTAGAGCAAATTATAACTGCTATTGAAATTTTAGGTGAAAAGCTGCAATGGCCCATTAATGACAACAAAGGCGATATTATCTAGTAAAAAATTTGTAATTTACCAGACGAATATTCTCCCACCAATCAATTATGTATAAACTTTAGAGGTCTTACTATTATGTTTCTGACAACAATACTTTTGTCAAGGTAGAAATGAGTTTTTTAGTTGCACCTAGAAGTTGTAAATTAGTTTTTTACTCTTGAAATATCAGATAGTAGAAAGTTAAATGGTAGTAGGAAAAAAAAAAGACAAGATTTTTGGCATCCTACATGTACGGTCAAAATGTATCGGACACGTTATGAGAGCCTCTCCAACAAATAATATGACGTAGTTATGTAATAAAAAAATAATTCCAATGTTATATATACATGTTGGCTTGTACCGAGCCCAATGTGGTTGTGTGCTAGGATACCGCTAAGGCGTTGATGTCTTCAAAATACAAAAGATACAACGCATATTTTGCAACATTTTCTTAAAATATCTCATAATTTAAATAATCAATCAAACACCCCTTTATAATCATTTAATTTCTTTAGGAGCTATATATTGTCAATTACATATGTAAACTAGATTTATGTGACAGCAAATTAAAGCCTATAACATCTTAACTCACTTGAAATGTCTATTTAGACACTTAAGTGTGTCTAAAATTATAAATAATATAGCAAGTAATTCAACTATGAAGAAATAACTCAGGATGATTCTTGATTATAGCAAACACTTTTGGATGGTTTTCATATAATTGGTAGCTATGTATGAAGAGATCCTTTTAATCTTTCTACATTTTGCTTGATGATAATTAATAATTAATAACTGATTTCTGTAGTGAAAATCACAAAACACGCTAAAATTCTAAAATCCAAACATAATCCGATAAGTTGTTCTTTTCCTTATTTTTTGATCCGTTTTCCCCTATACGTGCAACTTCATTTCTTGAATTTACTTTTCACAAATAGATTTTGATTACGTTGTAACATATTCATTTTAAGTATTTGTTGTTGTTTATTAGATTTCTAGTCATATATGAATGCGCACCTATAAAACAAAGCGAGGGTCACATGAATTGCTATTTTAGTTACGCAATGATAATAGTCATCTGGTTGCGTATTTCCAAACAAGTAATTTAATAAAGCGATATTGTGAACTTGTGAAGCATGAAGAGTTTATTTCTGACGATTGTGAAGCACGAATTTTGTTTTTTAGCATAATAATTTGGAACGGATCATGTATCGCATGCGCTACGTACATCCAAGGAAATTTAGCAATATGATAACAATCATGACCACTTTTGCTGATGTAGTTACTCAATTTCTCATCTTCACAAGGAGACCAGAAACTCTTTTTCACTGTCTTCTGGGTGCAATAAGTATGGTGATGCGCCATTGTAATCAAATTAATTTGTTATATATTTTTTTGGAGAACTCTATTGATTTTCAACTCATCGTTTTGCATAGAATCTAATAAGAATACAGTGAAAGATATGAGAAACAAATAGAAAAATAGAGTAATATAAAAGTAGAGCAAATTATAACTGCTATTGAAATTTTAGGTGAAAAGCTGCAATGGCCCATTAATGACAACAAAGGCGATATTATCTAGTAAAAAATTTGTAATTTACCAGACGAATATTCTCCCACCAATCAATTATGTATAAACTTTAGAGGTCTTACTATTATGTTTCTGACATCAATACTTTTGTCAAGGTAGAAATGAGTTTTTTAGTTGCACCTAGAAGTTGTAAATTAGTTTTTTACTCTTGAAATATCAGATAGTAGAAAGTTAAATGGTAGTAGGAAAAAAAAAAGACAAGATTTTTGGCATCCTACATGTACGTTCAAAATGTATCGGACACGTTATGAGAGCCTCTCCAACAAATAATATGACGTAGTTATGTAATAAAAAAAATAATTCCAATGTTATATATACATGTTGGCTTGTACCCAGCCCAATGTGGTTGTGTGCTAGGATACCGCTAAGGCGTTGATGTCTTTAAAATACAAAAGATACAAGGCATATTTTGCAACATTTTCTTAAAATATCTCATAATTTAAATAATCAATCAAACACCCCTTTATAATCATTTAATTTCTTTAGGAGCTATATATTGTCAATTACATATGTAAACTAGATTTATGTGACAGCAAATTAAAGCCTATAACATCTTAACTCACTTGAAATATCTATTTAGACACTTAAGTGTGTCTAAAATTATAAATAATATAGCAAGTAATTCAACTATGAAGAAATAACTCAGGATGATTCTTGATTATAGCAAACACTTTTGGATGGTTTTCATATAATTGGTAGCTATGTATGAAGAGATCCTTTTAATCTTTCTACATTTTGCTTGATGATAATTAATAATTAATAACTGATTCTGTAGTGAAAATCACAAAACACGCTAAAATTCTAAAATCCAAACATAATCCGATAAGTTTTTGTTTTCCTTATTTTTTGATCCGTTTTCCCCTATACATGCAACTTCATTTCTTGAATTTACTTTTCACAAATAGATTTTGATTACGTTGTAACATATTCATTTTAAGTATTTGTTGTTGTTTATTAGATTTCTAGTCATATATGAATGCGCACCTATAAAACAAAGAGAGGGTCACATGAATTGCTATTTTAGTTACGCAATGATAATAGTCATCTGGTTGCGTATTTCCAAACAAGTAATTTAATAAAGCGATATTGTGAACTTGTGAAGCATGAAGAGTTTATTTCTGACGATTGTGAAGCACGAATTTTGTTTTTTAGCATAATAATTTGGAACGGATCATGTATCGCATGCGCTACGTACATCCAAGGAAATTTAGCAATATGATAACAATCATGACCACTTTTGCTGATGTAGTTACTCAATTTCTCATCTTCACAAGGAGACCAGAAACTCTTTTTCACTGTCTTCTGGGTGCAATAAGTATGGTGATGCACCATTGTAATCAAATTAATTTGTTATATATTTTTTCGGAGAACTCTATTGATTTTCAACTCATCGTTTTGCATAGAATCTAATAAGAATACAGTGAAAGATATGAGAAACAAATAGAAAAATAGAGTAATATAAAAGTAGAGCAAATTATAACTGCTATTGAAATTTTAGGTGAAAAGCTGCAATGGCCCATTAATGACAACAAAGGCGATATTATCTAGTAAAAAATTTGTAATTTACCAGACGAATATTCTCCCACCAATCAATTATGTATAAACTTTAGAGGTCTTACTATTATGTTTCTGACATCAATACTTTTGTCAAGGTAGAAATGAGTTTTTTAGTTGCACCTAGAAGTTGTAAATTAGTTTTTTACTCTTGAAATATCAGATAGTAGAAAGTTAAATGGTAGTAGGAAAAAAAAAAGACAAGATTTTTGGCATCCTACATGTACGGTCAAAATGTATCGGACACGTTATGAGAGCCTCTCCAACAAATAATATGACGTAGTTATGTAATAAAAAAATAATTCCAATGTTATATATACATGTTGGCTTGTACCGAGCCCAATGTGGTTGTGTGCTAGGATACCGCTAAGGCGTTGATGTCTTCAAAATACAAAAGATACAACGCATATTTTGCAACATTTTCTTAAAATATCTCATAATTTAAATAATCAATCAAACACCCCTTTATAATCATTTAATTTCTTTAGGAGCTATATATTGTCAATTACATATGTAAACTAGATTTATGTGACAGCAAATTAAAGCCTATAACATCTTAACTCACTTGAAATGTCTATTTAGACACTTAAGTGTGTCTAAAATTATAAATAATATAGCAAGTAATTCAACTATGAAGAAATAACTCAGGATGATTCTTGATTATAGCAAACACTTTTGGATGGTTTTCATATAATTGGTAGCTATGTATGAAGAGATCCTTTTAATCTTTCTACATTTTGCTTGATGATAATTAATAATTAATAACTGATTTCTGTAGTGAAAATCACAAAACACGCTAAAATTCTAAAATCCAAACATAATCCGATAAGTTGTTCTTTTCCTTATTTTTTGATCCGTTTTCCCCTATACATGCAACTTCATTTCTTGAATTTACTTTTCACAAATAGATTTTGATTACGTTGTAACATATTCATTTTAAGTATTTGTTGTTGTTTATTAGATTTCTAGTCATATATGAATGCGCACCTATAAAACAAAGCGAGGGTCACATGAATTGCTATTTTAGTTACGCAATGATAATAGTCATCTGGTTGCGTATTTCCAAACAAGTAATTTAATAAAGCGATATTGTGAACTTGTGAAGCATGAAGAGTTTATTTCTGACGATTGTGAAGCACGAATTTTGTTTTTTAGCATAATAATTTGGAACGGATCATGTATCGCATGCGCTACGTACATCCAAGGAAATTTAGCAATATGAAAACAATCATGACCACTTTTGCTGATGTAGTTACTCAATTTCTCATCTTCACAAGGAGACCAGAAACTCTTTTTCACTGTCTTCTGGGTGCAATAAGTATGGTGATGCGCCATTGTAATCAAATTAATTTGTTATATATTTTTTTGGAGAACTCTATTGATTTTCAACTCATCGTTTTGCATAGAATCTAATAAGAATACAGTGAAAGATATGAGAAACAAATAGAAAAATAGAGTAATATAAAAGTAGAGCAAATTATAACTGCTATTGAAATTTTAGGTGAAAAGCTGCAATGGCCCATTAATGACAACAAAGGCGATATTATCTAGTAAAAAATTTGTAATTTACCAGACGAATATTCTCCCACCAATCCATTATGTATAAACTTTAGAGGTCTTACTATTATGTTTCTGACATCAATACTTTTGTCAAGGTAGAAATGAGTTTTTTAGTTGCACCTAGAAGTTGTAAATTAGTTTTTTACTCTTGAAATATCAGATAGTAGAAAGTTAAATGGTAGTAGGAAAAAAAAAAGACAAGATTTTTGGCATCCTACATGTACGTTCAAAATGTATCGGACACGTTATGAGAGCCTCTCCAACAAATAATATGACGTAGTTATGTAATAAAAAAAATAATTCCAATGTTATATATACATGTTGGCTTGTACCCAGCCCAATGTGGTTGTGTGCTAGGATACCGCTAAGGCGTTGATGTCTTTAAAATACAAAAGATACAAGGCATATTTTGCAACATTTTCTTAAAATATCTCATAATTTAAATAATCAATCAAACACCCCTTTATAATCATTTAATTTCTTTAGGAGCTATATATTGTCAATTACATATGTAAACTAGATTTATGTGACAGCAAATTAAAGCCTATAACATCTTAACTCACTTGAAATATCTATTTAGACACTTAAGTGTGTCTAAAATTATAAATAATATAGCAAGTAATTCAACTATGAAGAAATAACTCAGGATGATTCTTGATTATAGCAAACACTTTTGGATGGTTTTCATATAATTGGTAGCTATGTATGAAGAGATCCTTTTAATCTTTCTACATTTTGCTTGATGATAATTAATAATTAATAACTGATTCTGTAGTGAAAATCACAAAACACGCTAAAATTCTAAAATCCAAACATAATCCGATAAGTTTTTGTTTTCCTTATTTTTTGATCCGTTTTCCCCTATACATGCAACTTCATTTCTTGAATTTACTTTTCACAAATAGATTTTGATTACGTTGTAACATATTCATTTTAAGTATTTGTTGTTGTTTATTAGATTTCTAGTCATATATGAATGCGCACCTATAAAACAAAGCGAGGGTCACATGAATTGCTATTTTAGTTACGCAATGATAATAGTCATCTGGTTGCGTATTTCCAAACAAGTAATTTAATAAAGCGATATTGTGAACTTGTGAAGCATGAAGAGTTTATTTCTGACGATTGTGAAGCACGAATTTTGTTTTTTAGCATAATAATTTGGAACGGATCATGTATCGCATGCGCTACGTACATCCAAGGAAATTTAGCAATATGATAACAATCATGACCACTTTTGCTGATGTAGTTACTCAATTTCTCATCTTCACAAGGAGACCAGAAACTCTTTTTCACTGTCTTCTGGGTGCAATAAGTATGGTGATGCGCCATTGTAATCAAATTAATTTGTTATATATTTTTTCGGAGAACTTTATTGATTTTCAACTCATCGTTTTGCATAGAATCTAATAAGAATACAGTGAAAGATATGTGAAACAAATAGAAAAATAGAGTAATATAAAAGTAGAGCAAATTATAACTGCTATTGAAATTTTAGGTGAAAAGCTGCAATGGCCCATTAATGACAACAAAGGCGATATTATCTAGTAAAAAATTTGTAATTTACCAGACGAATATTCTCCCACCAATCAATTATGTATAAACTTTAGAGGTCTTACTATTATGTTTCTGACATCAATACTTTTGTCAAGGTAGAAATGAGTTTTTTAGTTGCACCTAGAAGTTGTAAATTAGTTTTTTACTCTTGAAATATCAGATAGTAGAAAGTTAAATGGTAGTAGGAAAAAAAAAAGACAAGATTTTTGGCATCCTACATGTACGGTCAAAATGTATCGGACACGTTATGAGAGCCTCTCCAACAAATAATATGACGTAGTTATGTAATAAAAAAATAATTCCAATGTTATATATACATGTTGGCTTGTACCCAGCCCAATGTGGTTGTGTGCTAGGATACCGCTAAGGCGTTGATGTCTTCAAAATACAAAAGATACAAGGCATATTTTGCAACATTTTCTTAAAATATCTCATAATTTAAATAATCAATCAAACACCCCTTTATAATCATTTAATTTCTTTAGGAGCTATATATTGTCAATTACATATGTAAACTAGATTTATGTGACAGCAAATTAAAGCCTATAACATCTTAACTCACTTGAAATGTCTATTTAGACACTTAAGTGTGTCTAAAATTATAAATAATATAGCAAGTAATTCAACTATGAAGAAATAACTCAGGATGATTCTTGATTATAGCAAACACTTTTGGATGGTTTTCATATAATTGGTAGCTATGTATGAAGAGATCCTTTTAATCTTTCTACATTTTGCTTGATGATAATTAATAATTAATAACTGATTTCTGTAGTGAAAATCACAAAACACGCTAAAATTCTAAAATCCAAACATAATCCGATAAGTTGTTCTTTTCCTTATTTTTTGATCCGTTTTCCCCTATACATGCAACTTCATTTCTTGAATTTACTTTTTACAAATAGATTTTGATTACGTTGTAACATATTCATTTTAAGTATTTGTTGTTGTTTATTAGATTTCTAGTCATATATGAATGCGCACCTATAAAACAAAGCGAGGGTCACATGAATTGCTATTTTAGTTACGCAATGATAATAGTCATCTGGTTGCGTATTTCCAAACAAGTAATTTAATAAAGCGATATTGTGAACTTGTGAAGCATGAAGAATTTATTTCTGACGATTGTGAAGCACGAATTTTGTTTTTTAGCATAATAATTTGGAACGGATCATGTATCGCATGCGCTACGTACATCCAAGGAAATTTAGCAATATGATAACAATCATGACCACTTTTGCTGATGTAGTTACTCAATTTCTCATCTTCACAAGGAGACCAGAAACTCTTTTTCACTGTCTTCTGGGTGCAATAAGTATGGTGATGCGCCATTGTAATCAAATTAATTTGTTATATATTTTTTCGGAGAACTTTATTGATTTTCAACTCATCGTTTTGCATAGAATCTAATAAGAATACAGTGAAAGATATGTGAAACAAATAGAAAAATAGAGTAATATAAAAGTAGAGCAAATTATAACTGCTATTGAAATTTTAGGTGAAAAGCTGCAATGGCCCATTAATGACAACAAAGGCGATATTATCTAGTAAAAAATTTGTAATTTACCAGACGAATATTCTCCCACCAATCAATTATGTATAAACTTTAGAGGTCTTACTATTATGTTTCTGACATCAATACTTTTGTCAAGGTAGAAATGAGTTTTTTAGTTGCACCTAGAAGTTGTAAATTAGTTTTTTACTCTTGAAATATCAGATAGTAGAAAGTTAAATGGTAGTAGGAAAAAAAAAAGACAAGATTTTTGGCATCCTACATGTACGGTCAAAATGTATCGGACACGTTATGAGAGCCTCTCCAACAAATAATATGACGTAGTTATGTAATAAAAAAATAATTCCAATGTTATATATACATGTTGGCTTGTACCCAGCCCAATGTGGTTGTGTGCTAGGATACCGCTAAGGCGTTGATGTCTTCAAAATACAAAAGATACAAGGCATATTTTGCAACATTTTCTTAAAATATCTCATAATTTAAATAATCAATCAAACACCCCTTTATAATCATTTAATTTCTTTAGGAGCTATATATTGTCAATTACATATGTAAACTAGATTTATGTGACAGCAAATTAAAGCCTATAACATCTTAACTCACTTGAAATGTCTATTTAGACACTTAAGTGTGTCTAAAATTATAAATAATATAGCAAGTAATTCAACTATGAAGAAATAACTCAGGATGATTCTTGATTATAGCAAACACTTTTGGATGGTTTTCATATAATTGGTAGCTATGTATGAAGAGATCCTTTTAATCTTTCTACATTTTGCTTGATGATAATTAATAATTAATAACTGATTTCTGTAGTGAAAATCACAAAACACGCTAAAATTCTAAAATCCAAACATAATCCGATAAGTTGTTCTTTTCCTTATTTTTTGATCCGTTTTCCCCTATACATGCAACTTCATTTCTTGAATTTACTTTTTACAAATAGATTTTGATTACGTTGTAACATATTCATTTTAAGTATTTGTTGTTGTTTATTAGATTTCTAGTCATATATGAATGCGCACCTATAAAACAAAGCGAGGGTCACATGAATTGCTATTTTAGTTACGCAATGATAATAGTCATCTGGTTGCGTATTTCCAAACAAGTAATTTAATAAAGCGATATTGTGAACTTGTGAAGCATGAAGAGTTTATTTCTGACGATTGTGAAGCACGAATTTTGTTTTTTAGCATAATAATTTGGAACGGATCATGTATCGCATGCGCTACGTACATCCAAGGAAATTTAGCAATATGATAACAATCATGACCACTTTTGCTGATGTAGTTACTCAATTTCTCATCTTCACAAGGAGACCAGAAACTCTTTTTCACTGTCTTCTGGGTGCAATAAGTATGGTGATGCGCCATTGTAATCAAATTAATTTGTTATATATTTTTTTGGAGAACTCTATTGATTTTCAACTCATCGTTTTGCATAGAATCTAATAAGAATACAGTGAAAGATATGTGAAACAAATAGAAAAATAGAGTAATATAAAAGTAGAGCAAATTATAACTGCTATTGAAATTTTAGGTGAAAAGCTGCAATGGCCCATTAATGACAACAAAGGCGATATTATCTAGTAAAAAATTTGTAATTTACCAGACGAATATTCTCCCACCAATCAATTATGTATAAACTTTAGAGGTCTTACTATTATGTTTCTGACATCAATACTTTTGTCAAGGTAGAAATGAGTTTTTTAGTTGCACCTAGAAGTTGTAAATTAGTTTTTTACTCTTGAAATATCAGATAGTAGAAAGTTAAATGGTAGTAGGAAAAAAAAAAGACAAGATTTTTGGCATCCTACATGTACGGTCAAAATGTATCGGACACGTTATGAGAGCCTCTCCAACAAATAATATGACGTAGTTATGTAATAAAAAAATAATTCCAATGTTATATATACATGTTGGCTTGTACCCAGCCCAATGTGGTTGTGTGCTAGGATACCGCTAAGGCGTTGATGTCTTCAAAATACAAAAGATACAAGGCATATTTTGCAACATTTTCTTAAAATATCTCATAATTTAAATAATCAATCAAACACCCCTTTATAATCATTTAATTTCTTTAGGAGCTATATATTGTCAATTACATATGTAAACTAGATTTATGTGACAGCAAATTAAAGCCTATAACATCTTAACTCACTTGAAATGTCTATTTAGACACTTAAGTGTGTCTAAAATTATAAATAATATAGCAAGTAATTCAACTATGAAGAAATAACTCAGGATGATTCTTGATTATAGCAAACACTTTTGGATGGTTTTCATATAATTGGTAGCTATGTATGAAGAGATCCTTTTAATCTTTCTACATTTTGCTTGATGATAATTAATAATTAATAACTGATTTCTGTAGTGAAAATCACAAAACACGCTAAAATTCTAAAATCCAAACATAATCCGATAAGTTGTTCTTTTCCTTATTTTTTGATCCGTTTTCCCCTATACATGCAACTTCATTTCTTGAATTTACTTTTTACAAATAGATTTTGATTACGTTGTAACATATTCATTTTAAGTATTTGTTGTTGTTTATTAGATTTCTAGTCATATATGAATGCGCACCTATAAAACAAAGCGAGGGTCACATGAATTGCTATTTTAGTTACGCAATGATAATAGTCATCTGGTTGCGTATTTCCAAACAAGTAATTTAATAAAGCGATATTGTGAACTTGTGAAGCATGAAGAGTTTATTTCTGACGATTGTGAAGCACGAATTTTGTTTTTTAGCATAATAATTTGGAACGGATCATGTATCGCATGCGCTACGTACATCCAAGGAAATTTAGCAATATGATAACAATCATGAATACTTTTGCTGATGTAGTTACTCAATTTCTCATCTTCACAAGGAGACCAGAAACTCTTTTTCACTGTCTTCTGGGTGCAATAAGTATGGTGATGCGCCATTGTAATCAAATTAATTTGTTATATATTTTTTTGGAGAACTCTATTGATTTTCAACTCATCGTTTTGCATAGAATCTAATAAGAATACAGTGAAAGATATGTGAAACAAATAGAAAAATAGAGTAATATAAAAGTAGAGCAAATTATAACTGCTATTGAAATTTTAGGTGAAAAGCTGCAATGGCCCATTAATGACAACAAAGGCGATATTATCTAGTAAAAAATTTGTAATTTACCAGACGAATATTCTCCCACCAATCAATTATGTATAAACTTTAGAGGTCTTACTATTATGTTTCTGACATCAATACTTTTGTCAAGGTAGAAATGAGTTTTTTAGTTGCACCTAGAAGTTGTAAATTAGTTTTTTACTCTTGAAATATCAGATAGTAGAAAGTTAAATGGTAGTAGGAAAAAAAAAAGACAAGATTTTTGGCATCCTACATGTACGGTCAAAATGTATCGGACACGTTATGAGAGCCTCTCCAACAAATAATATGACGTAGTTATGTAATAAAAAAATAATTCCAATGTTATATATACATGTTGGCTTGTACCCAGCCCAATGTGGTTGTGTGCTAGGATACCGCTAAGGCGTTGATGTCTTCAAAATACAAAAGATACAAGGCATATTTTGCAACATTTTCTTAAAATATCTCATAATTTAAATAATCAATCAAACACCCCTTTATAATCATTTAATTTCTTTAGGAGCTATATATTGTCAATTACATATGTAAACTAGATTTATGTGACAGCAAATTAAAGCCTATAACATCTTAACTCACTTGAAATGTCTATTTAGACACTTAAGTGTGTCTAAAATTATAAATAATATAGCAAGTAATTCAACTATGAAGAAATAACTCAGGATGATTCTTGATTATAGCAAACACTTTTGGATGGTTTTCATATAATTGGTAGCTATGTATGAAGAGATCCTTTTAATCTTTCTACATTTTGCTTGATGATAATTAATAATTAATAACTGATTTCTGTAGTGAAAATCACAAAACACGCTAAAATTCTAAAATCCAAACATAATCCGATAAGTTGTTCTTTTCCTTATTTTTTGATCCGTTTTCCCCTATACATGCAACTTCATTTCTTGAATTTACTTTTTACAAATAGATTTTGATTACGTTGTAACATATTCATTTTAAGTATTTGTTGTTGTTTATTAGATTTCTAGTCATATATGAATGCGCACCTATAAAACAAAGCGAGGGTCACATGAATTGCTATTTTAGTTACGCAATGATAATAGTCATCTGGTTGCGTATTTCCAAACAAGTAATTTAATAAAGCGATATTGTGAACTTGTGAAGCATGAAGAGTTTATTTCTGACGATTGTGAAGCACGAATTTTGTTTTTTAGCATAATAATTTGGAACGGATCATGTATCGCATGCGCTACGTACATCCAAGGAAATTTAGCAATATGATAACAATCATGACCACTTTTGCTGATGTAGTTACTCAATTTCTCATCTTCACAAGGAGACCAGAAACTCTTTTTCACTGTCTTCTGGGTGCAATAAGTATGGTGATGCGCCATTGTAATCAAATTAATTTGTTATATATTTTTTTGGAGAACTCTATTGATTTTCAACTCATTGTTTTGCATAGAATCTAATAAGAATACAGTGAAAGATATGAGAAACAAATAGAAAAATAGAGTAATATAAAAGTAGAGCAAATTATAACTGCTATTGAAATTTTAGGTGAAAAGCTGCAATGGCCCATTAATGACAACAAAGGCGATATTATCTAGTAAAAAATTTGTAATTTACCAGACGAATATTCTCCCACCAATCAATTATGTATAAACTTTAGAGGTCTTACTATTATGTTTCTGACATCAATACTTTTGTCAAGGTAGAAATGAGTTTTTTGGTTGCACCTAGAAGTTGTAAATTAGTTTTTTACTCTTGAAATATCAGATAGTAGAAAGTTAAATGGTAGTAGGAAAAAAAAAAGACAAGATTTTTGGCATCCTACATGTACGTTCAAAATGTATCGGACACGTTATGAGAGCCTCTCCAACAAATAATATGACGTAGTTATGTAATAAAAAAATAATTCCAATGTTATATATACATGTTGGCTTGTACCCAGCCCAATGTGGTTGTGTGCTAGGATACCGCTAAGGCGTTGATGTCTTTAAAATACAAAAGATACAAGGCATATTTTGCAACATTTTCTTAAAATATCTCATAATTTAAATAATCAATCAAACACCCCTTTATAATCATTTAATTTCTTTAGGAGCTATATATTGTCAATTACATATGTAAACTAGATTTATGTGACAGCAAATTAAAGCCTATAACATCTTAACTCACTTGAAATATCTATTTAGACACTTAAGTGTGTCTAAAATTATAAATAATATAGCAAGTAATTCAACTATGAAGAAATAACTCAGGATGATTCTTGATTATAGCAAACACTTTTGGATGGTTTTCATATAATTGGTAGCTATGTATGAAGAGATCCTTTTAATCTTTCTACATTTTGCTTGATGATAATTAATAATTAATAACTGATTCTGTAGTGAAAATCACAAAACACGCTAAAATTCTAAAATCCAAACATAATCCGATAAGTTTTTGTTTTCCTTATTTTTTGATCCGTTTTCCCCTATACATGCAACTTCATTTCTTGAATTTACTTTTCACAAATAGATTTTGATTACGTTGTAATATATTCATTTTAAGTATTTGTTGTTGTTTATTAGATTTCTAGTCATATATGAATGCGCACCTATAAAACAAAGCGAGGGTCACATGAATTGCTATTTTAGTTACGCAATGATAATAGTCGTCTGGTTGCGTGTTCCCAAACAAGTAATTTAATAAAGCGATATTGTGAACTTGTGAAGCATGAAGAGTTTATTTCTGATGATTGTGAAGCACGAATTTTGTTTTTTAGCATAATAATTTGGAACGGATCATGTATCGCATGCGCTACGTACATCCAAGGAAATTTAGCAATATGATAACAATCATGACCACTTTTGCTGATGTAGTTACTCAATTTCTCATCTTCACAAGGAGACCAGAAACTCTTTTTCACTGTCTTCTGGGTGCAATAAGTATGGTGATGCGCCATTGTAATCAAATTAATTTGTTATATATTTTTTCGGAGAACTCTATTGATTTTCAACTCATCGTTTTGCATAGAATCTAATAACAATACAGTGAAAGATATGAGAAACAAATAGAAAAATAGAGTAATATAAAAGTAGAGCAAATTATAACTGCTATTGAAATTTTAGGTGAAAAGCTGCAATGGCCCATTAATGACAACAAAGTAGATATTATCTAGTAAAAAATTTGTAATTTACCAGACGAATATTCTCCCACCAGTCAATTATGTATAAACTTTAGAGGTCTTACTATTATGTTTCTGACATCAATACTTTTGTCAAGGTAGAAATGAGTTTTTTAGTTGCACCTAGAAGGTGTAAATTAGTTTTTTACTCTTGAAATATCAGATAGTAGAAAGTTAAATGGTAGTAGGAAAAAAAAAAGACAAGATTTTTGGCATCCTACATGTACGGTCAAAATGTATCGGACACGTTATGAGAGCCTCTCCAACAAATAATATGACGTAGTTATGTAATAAAAAAATAATTCCAATGTTATATACATGTTGGCTTGTACCCAGCCCAATGTGGTTGTGTGCTAGGATACCGCTAAGGCGTTGATGTCTTTAAAATACAAAAGATACAAGGCATATTTTGCAACATTTTCTTAAAATATCTCATAATTTAAATAATCAATCAAACACCCCTTTATAATCATTTAATTTCTTTAGGAGCTATATATTGTCAATTACATATGTAAACTAGATTTATGTGACAGCAAATTAAAGCCTATAACATCTTAACTCACTTGAAATGTCTATTTAGACACTTAAGTGTGTCTAAAATTATAAATAATATAGCAAGTAATTCAACTATGAAGAAATAACTCAGGATGATTCTTGATTATAGCAAACACTTTTGGATGGTTTTCATATAATTGGTAGCTATGTATGAAGAGATCCTTTTAATCTTTCTACATTTTGCTTGATGATAATTAATAATTAATAACTGATTTCTGTAGTGAAAATCACAAAACACGCTAAAATTCTAAAATCCAAACATAATCCGATAAGTTGTTCTTTTCCTTATTTTTTGATCCGTTTTCCCCTATACATGCAACTTCATTTCTTGAATTTACTTTTCACAAATAGATTTTGATTACGTTGTAACATATTCATTTTAAGTATTTGTTGTTGTTTATTAGATTTCTAGTCATATATGAATGCGCACCTATAAAACAAAGCGAGGGTCACATGAATTGCTATTTTAGTTACGCAATGATAATAGTCATCTGGTTGCGTATTCCCAAACAAGTAATTTAATAAAGCGATATTGTGAACTTGTGAAGCATGAAGAGTTTATTTCTGATGATTGTGAAGCACGAATTTTGTTTTTTAGCATAATAATTTGGAACGGATCATGTATCGCATGCGCTACGTACATCCAAGGAAATTTAGCAATATGATAACAATCATGACCACTTTTGCTGATGTAGTTACTCAATTTCTCATCTTCACAAGGAGACCAGAAACTCTTTTTCACTGTCTTCTGGGTGCAATAAGTATGGTGATGCGCCATTGTAATCAAATTAATTTGTTATATATTTTTTCGGAGAACTCTATTGATTTTCAACTCATCGTTTTGCATTGAATCTAATAAGAATACAGTGAAAGATATGAGAAACAAATAGAAAAATAGAGTAATATAAAAGTAGAGCAAATTATAACTGCTATTGAAATTTTAGGTGAAAAGCTGCAATGGCCCATTAATGACAACAAAGGCGATATTATCTAGTAAAAAATTTGTAATTTACCAGACGAATATTCTCCCACCAATCAATTATGTATAAACTTTAGAGGTCTTACTATTATGTTTCTGACATCAATACTTTTGTCAAGGTAGAAATGAGTTTTTTAGTTGCACCTAGAAGTTGTAAATTAGTTTTTTACTCTTGAAATATCAGATAGTAGAAAGTTAAATGGTAGTAGGAAAAAAAAAGACAAGATTTTTGGCATCCTACATGTACGTTCAAAATGTATCGGACACGTTATGAGAGCCTCTCCAACAAATAATATGACGTAGTTATGTAATAAAAAAATAATTCCAATGTTATATATACATGTTGGCTTGTACCCAGCCCAATGTGGTTGTGTGCTAGGATACCGCTAAGGCGTTGATGTCTTTAAAATACAAAAGATACAAGGCATATTTTGCAACATTTTCTTAAAATATCTCATAATTTAAATAATCAATCAAACACCCCTTTATAATCATTTAATTTCTTTAGGAGCTATATATTGTCAATTACATATGTAAACTAGATTTATGTGACAGCAAATTAAAGCCTATAACATCTTAACTCACTTGAAATATCTATTTAGACACTTAAGTGTGTCTAAAATTATAAATAATATAGCAAGTAATTCAACTATGAAGAAATAACTCAGGATGATTCTTGATTATAGCAAACACTTTTGGATGGTTTTCATATAATTGGTAGCTATGTATGAAGAGATCCTTTTAATCTTTCTACATTTTGCTTGATGATAATTAATAATTAATAACTGATTTCTGTAGTGAAAATCACAAAACACGCTAAAATTCTAAAATCCAAACATAATCCGATAAGTTTTTGTTTTCCTTATTTTTTGATCCGTTTTCCCCTATACATGCAACTTCATTTCTTGAATTTACTTTTCACAAATAGATTTTGATTACGTTGTAACATATTCATTTTAAGTATTTGTTGTTGTTTATTAGATTTCTAGTCATATATGAATGCGCACCTATAAAACAAAGCGAGGGTCACATGAATTGCTATTTTAGTTACGCAATGATAATAGTCGTCTGGTTGCGTGTTCCCAAACAAGTAATTTAATAAAGCGATATTGTGAACTTGTGAAGCATGAAGAGTTTATTTCTGATGATTGTGAAGCACGAATTTTGTTTTTTAGCATAATAATTTGGAACGGATCATGTATCGCATGCGCTACGTACATCCAAGGAAATTTAGCAATATGATAACAATCATGACCACTTTTGCTGATGTAGTTACTCAATTTCTCATCTTCACAAGGAGACCAGAAACTCTTTTTCACTGTCTTCTGGGTGCAATAAGTATGGTGATGCGCCATTGTAATCAAATTAATTTGTTATATATTTTTTCGGAGAACTCTATTGATTTTCAACTCATCATTTTGCATAGAATCTAATAACAATACAGTGAAAGATATGAGAAACAAATAGAAAAATAGAGTAATATAAAAGTAGAGCAAATTATAACTGCTATTGAAATTTTAGGTGAAAAGCTGCAATGGCCCATTAATGACAACAAAGTAGATATTATCTAGTAAAAAATTTGTAATTTACCAGACGAATATTCTCCCACCAGTCAATTATGTATAAACTTTAGAGGTCTTACTATTATGTTTCTGACATCAATACTTTTGTCAAGGTAGAAATGAGTTTTTTAGTTGCACCTAGAAGTTGTAAATTAGTTTTTTACTCTTGAAATATCAGATAGTAGAAAGTTAAATGGTAGTAGGAAAAAAAAAGACAAGATTTTTGGCATCCTACATGTACGGTCAAAATGTATCGGACACGTTATGAGAGCCTCTCCAACAAATAATATGACGTAGTTATGTAATAAAAAAATAATTCCAATGTTATATATACAACCCAGCCCAATGTGGTTGTGTGCTAGGATACCGCTAAGGCGTTGATGTCTTTAAAATACAAAAGATACAAGGCATATTTTGCAACATTTTCTTAAAATATCTCATAATTTAAATAATCAATCAAACACCCCTTTATAATCATTTAATTTCTTTAGGAGCTATATATTGTCAATTACATATGTAAACTAGATTTATGTGACAGCAAATTAAAGCCTATAACATCTTAACTCACTTGAAATATCTATTTAGACACTTAAGTGTGTCTAAAATTATAAATAATATAGCAAGTAATTCAACTATGAAGAAATAACTCAGGATGATTCTTGATTATAGCAAACACTTTTGGATGGTTTTCATATAATTGGTAGCTATGTATGAAGAGATCCTTTTAATCTTTCTACATTTTGCTTGATGATAATTAATAATTAATAACTGATTCTGTAGTGAAAATCACAAAACACGCTAAAATTCTAAAATCCAAACATAATCCGATAAGTTTTTGTTTTCCTTATTTTTTGATCCGTTTTCCCCTATACATGCAACTTCATTTCTTGAATTTACTTTTCACAAATAGATTTTGATTACGTTGTAATATATTCATTTTAAGTATTTGTTGTTGTTTATTAGATTTCTAGTCATATATGAATGCGCACCTATAAAACAAAGTGAGGGTCACATGAATTGCTATTTTAGTTACGCAATGATAATAGTCGTCTGGTTGCGTGTTCCCAAACAAGTAATTTAATAAAGCGATATTGTGAACTTGTGAAGCATGAAGAGTTTATTTCTGATGATTGTGAAGCACGAATTTTGTTTTTTAGCATAATAATTTGGAACGGATCATGTATCGCATGCGCTACGTACATCCAAGGAAATTTAGCAATATGATAACAATCATGACCACTTTTGCTGATGTAGTTACTCAATTTCTCATCTTCACAAGGAGACCAGAAACTCTTTTTCACTGTCTTCTGGGTGCAATAAGTATGGTGATGCGCCATTGTAATCAAATTAATTTGTTATATATTTTTTCGGAGAACTCTATTGATTTTCAACTCATCGTTTTGCATAGAATCTAATAACAATACAGTGAAAGATATGAGAAACAAATAGAAAAATAGAGTAATATAAAAGTAGAGCAAATTATAACTGCTATTGAAATTTTAGGTGAAAAGCTGCAATGGCCCATTAATGACAACAAAGTAGATATTATCTAGTAAAAAATTTGTAATTTACCAGACGAATATTCTCCCACCAGTCAATTATGTATAAACTTTAGAGGTCTTACTATTATGTTTCTGACATCAATACTTTTGTCAAGGTAGAAATGAGTTTTTTAGTTGCACCTAGAAGTTGTAAATTAGTTTTTTACTCTTGAAATATCAGATAGTAGAAAGTTAAATGGTAGTAGGAAAAAAAAAAGACAAGATTTTTGGCATCCTACATGTACGGTCAAAATGTATCGGACACGTTATGAGAGCCTCTCCAACAAATAATATGACGTAGTTATGTAATAAAAAAATAATTCCAATGTTATATATACAACCCAGCCCAATGTGGTGGTGTGCTAGGATACCGCTAAGGCGTTGATGTCTTTAAAATACAAAAGATACAAGGCATATTTTGCAACATTTTCTTAAAATATCTCATAATTTAAATAATCAATCAAACACCCCTTTATAATCATTTAATTTCTTTAGGAGCTATATATTGTCAATTACATATGTAAACTAGATTTATGTGACAGCAAATTAAAGCCTATAACATCTTAACTCACTTGAAATATCTATTTAGACACTTAAGTGTGTCTAAAATTATAAATAATATAGCAAGTAATTCAACTATGAAGAAATAACTCAGGATGATTCTTGATTATAGCAAACACTTTTGGATGGTTTTCATATAATTGGTAGCTATGTATGAAGAGATCCTTTTAATCTTTCTACATTTTGCTTGATGATAATTAATAATTAATAACTGATTTCTGTAGTGAAAATCACAAAACACGCTAAAATTCTAAAATCCAAACATAATCCGATAAGTTTTTGTTTTCCTTATTTTTTGATCCGTTTTCCCCTATACATGCAACTTCATTTCTTGAATTTACTTTTCACAAATAGATTTTGATTACGTTGTAACATATTCATTTTAAGTATTTGTTGTTGTTTATTAGATTTCTAGTCATATATGAATGCGCACCTATAAAACAAAGCGAGGGTCACATGAATTGCTATTTTAGTTACGCAATGATAATAGTCGTCTGGTTGCGTGTTCCCAAACAAGTAATTTAATAAAGCGATATTGTGAACTTGTGAAGCATGAAGAGTTTATTTCTGATGATTGTGAAGCACGAATTTTGTTTTATAGCATAATAATTTGGAACGGATCATGTATCGCATGCGCTACGTACATCCAAGGAAATTTAGCAATATGATAACAATCATGACCACTTTTGCTGATGTAGTTACTCAATTTCTCATCTTCACAAGGAGACCAGAAACCATTTTTCACTGTCTTCTGGGTGCAATAAGTATGGTGATGCGCCATTGTAATCAAATTAATTTGTTATATATTTTTTCGGAGAACTCTATTGATTTTCAACTCATCGTTTTGCATAGAATCTAATAAGAATACAGTGAAAGATATGAGAAACAAATAGAAAAATAGAGTAATATAAAAGTAGAGCAAATTATAACTGCTATTGAAATTTTAGGTGAAAAGCTGCAATGGCCCATTAATGACAACAAAGGCAATATTATCTAGTAAAAAATTTGTAATTTACCAGACGAATATTCTCCCACCAGTCAATTATGTATAAACTTTAGAGGTCTTACTATTATGTTTCTGGCATCAATACTTTTGTCAAGGTAGAAATGAGTTTTTTAGTTGCACCTAGAAGTTGTAAATTAGTTTTTTACTCTTGAAATATCAGATAGTAGAAAGTTAAATGGTAGTAGGAAAAAAAAAAGACAAGATTTTTGGCATCCTACATGTACGGTCAAAATGTATCGGACACGTTATGAGAGCCTCTCCAACAAATAATATGACGTAGTTATGTAATAAAAAAATAATTCCAATGTTATATACATGTTGGCTTGTACCCAGCCCAATGTGGTTGTGTGCTAGGATACCGCTAAGGCGTTGATGTCTTTAAAATACAAAAGATACAAGGCATATTTTGCAACATTTTCTTAAAATATCTCATAATTTAAATAATCAATCAAACACCCCTTTATAATCATTTAATTTCTTTAGGAGCTATATATTGTCAATTACATATGTAAACTAGATTTATGTGACAGCAAATTAAAGCCTATAACATCTTAACTCACTTGAAATGTCTATTTAGACACTTAAGTGTGTCTAAAATTATAAATAATATAGCAAGTAATTCAACTATGAAGAAATAACTCAGGATGATTCTTGATTATAGCAAACACTTTTGGATGGTTTTCATATAATTGGTAGCTATGTATGAAGAGATCCTTTTAATCTTTCTACATTTTGCTTGATGATAATTAATAATTAATAACTGATTTCTGTAGTGAAAATCACAAAACACGCTAAAATTCTAAAATCCAAACATAATCCGATAAGTTGTTCTTTTCCTTATTTTTTGATCCGTTTTCCCCTATACATGCAACTTCATTTCTTGAATTTACTTTTCACAAATAGATTTTGATTACGTTGTAACATATTCATTTTAAGTATTTGTTGTTGTTTATTAGATTTCTAGTCATATATGAATGCGCACCTATAAAACAAAGCGAGGGTCACATGAATTGCTATTTTAGTTACGCAATGATAATAGTCGTCTGGTTGCGTGTTCCCAAACAAGTAATTTAATAAAGCGATATTGTGAACTTGTGAAGCATGAAGAGTTTATTTCTGATGATTGTGAAGCACGAATTTTGTTTTTTAGCATAATAATTTGGAACGGATCATGTATCGCATGCGCTACGTACATCCAAGGAAATTTAGCAATATGATAACAATCATGACCACTTTTGCTGATGTAGTTACTCAATTTCTCATCTTCACAAGGAGACCAGAAACTCTTTTTCACTGTCTTCTGGGTGCAATAAGTATGGTGATGCGCCATTGTAATCAAATTAATTTGTTATATATTTTTTCGGAGAACTCTATTGATTTTCAACTCATCGTTTTGCATTGAATCTAATAAGAATACAGTGAAAGATATGAGAAACAAATAGAAAAATAGAGTAATATAAAAGTAGAGCAAATTATAACTGCTATTGAAATTTTAGGTGAAAAGCTGCAATGGCCCATTAATGACAACAAAGGCGATATTATCTAGTAAAAAATTTGTAATTTACCAGACGAATATTCTCCCACCAATCAATTATGTATAAACTTTAGAGGTCTTACTATTATGTTTCTGACATCAATACTTTTGTCAAGGTAGAAATGAGTTTTTTAGTTGCACCTAGAAGTTGTAAATTAGTTTTTTACTCTTGAAATATCAGATAGTAGAAAGTTAAATGGTAGTAGGAAAAAAAAAGACAAGATTTTTGGCATCCTACATGTACGTTCAAAATGTATCGGACACGTTATGAGAGCCTCTCCAACAAATAATATGACGTAGTTATGTAATAAAAAAATAATTCCAATGTTATATATACATGTTGGCTTGTACCCAGCCCAATGTGGTTGTGTGCTAGGATACCGCTAAGGCGTTGATGTCTTTAAAATACAAAAGATACAAGGCATATTTTGCAACATTTTCTTAAAATATCTCATAATTTAAATAAACAATCAAACACCCCTTTATAATCATTTAATTTCTTTAGGAGCTATATATTGTCAATTACATATGTAAACTAGATTTATGTGACAGCAAATTAAAGCCTATAACATCTTAACTCACTTGAAATATCTATTTAGACACTTAAGTGTGTCTAAAATTATAAATAATATAGCAAGTAATTCAACTATGAAGAAATAACTCAGGATGATTCTTGATTATAGCAAACACTTTTGGATGGTTTTCATATAATTGGTAGCTATGTATGAAGAGATCCTTTTAATCTTTCTACATTTTGCTTGATGATAATTAATAATTAATAACTGATTTCTGTAGTGAAAATCACAAAACACGCTAAAATTCTAAAATCCAAACATAATCCGATAAGTTTTTGTTTTCCTTATTTTTTGATCCGTTTTCCCCTATACATGCAACTTCATTTCTTGAATTTACTTTTCACAAATAGATTTTGATTACGTTGTAACATATTCATTTTAAGTATTTGTTGTTGTTTATTAGATTTCTAGTCATATATGAATGCGCACCTATAAAACAAAGCGAGGGTCACATTAATTGCTATTTTAGTTACGCAATGATAATAGTCGTCTGGTTGCGTGTTCCCAAACAAGTAATTTAATAAAGCGATATTGTGAACTTGTGAAGCATGAAGAGTTTATTTCTGATGATTGTGAAGCACGAATTTTGTTTTTTAGCATAATAATTTGGAACGGATCATGTATCGCATGCGCTACGTACATCCAAGGAAATTTAGCAATATGATAACAATCATGACCACTTTTGCTGATGTAGTTACTCAATTTCTCATCTTCACAAGGAGACCAGAAACTCTTTTTCACTGTCTTCTGGGTGCAATAAGTATGGTGATGCGCCATTGTAATCAAATTAATTTGTTATATATTTTTTCGGAGAACTCTATTGATTTTCAACTCATCATTTTGCATAGAATCTAATAACAATACAGTGAAAGATATGAGAAACAAATAGAAAAATAGAGTAATATAAAAGTAGAGCAAATTATAACTGCTATTGAAATTTTAGGTGAAAAGCTGCAATGGCCCATTAATGACAACAAAGTAGATATTATCTAGTAAAAAATTTGTAATTTACCAGACGAATATTCTCCCACCAGTCAATTATGTATAAACTTTAGAGGTCTTACTATTATGTTTCTGACATCAATACTTTTGTCAAGGTAGAAATGAGTTTTTTAGTTGCACCTAGAAGTTGTAAATTAGTTTTTTACTCTTGAAATATCAGATAGTAGAAAGTTAAATGGTAGTAGGAAAAAAAAAGACAAGATTTTTGGCATCCTACATGTACGGTCAAAATGTATCGGACACGTTATGAGAGCCTCTCCAACAAATAATATGACGTAGTTATGTAATAAAAAAATAATTCCAATGTTATATATACAACCCAGCCCAATGTGGTTGTGTGCTAGGATACCGCTAAGGCGTTGATGTCTTTAAAATACAAAAGATACAAGGCATATTTTGCAACATTTTCTTAAAATATCTCATAATTTAAATAATCAATCAAACACCCCTTTATAATCATTTAATTTCTTTAGGAGCTATATATTGTCAATTACATATGTAAACTAGATTTATGTGACAGCAAATTAAAGCCTATAACATCTTAACTCACTTGAAATATCTATTTAGACACTTAAGTGTGTCTAAAATTATAAATAATATAGCAAGTAATTCAACTATGAAGAAATAACTCAGGATGATTCTTGATTATAGCAAACACTTTTGGATGGTTTTCATATAATTGGTAGCTATGTATGAAGAGATCCTTTTAATCTTTCTACATTTTGCTTGATGATAATTAATAATTAATAACTGATTCTGTAGTGAAAATCACAAAACACGCTAAAATTCTAAAATCCAAACATAATCCGATAAGTTTTTGTTTTCCTTATTTTTTGATCCGTTTTCCCCTATACATGCAACTTCATTTCTTGAATTTACTTTTCACAAATAGATTTTGATTACGTTGTAATATATTCATTTTAAGTATTTGTTGTTGTTTATTAGATTTCTAGTCATATATGAATGCGCACCTATAAAACAAAGTGAGGGTCACATGAATTGCTATTTTAGTTACGCAATGATAATAGTCGTCTGGTTGCGTGTTCCCAAACAAGTAATTTAATAAAGCGATATTGTGAACTTGTGAAGCATGAAGAGTTTATTTCTGATGATTGTGAAGCACGAATTTTGTTTTTTAGCATAATAATTTGGAACGGATCATGTATCGCATGCGCTACGTACATCCAAGGAAATTTAGCAATATGATAACAATCATGACCACTTTTGCTGATGTAGTTACTCAATTTCTCATCTTCACAAGGAGACCAGAAACTCTTTTTCACTGTCTTCTGGGTGCAATAAGTATGGTGATGCGCCATTGTAATCAAATTAATTTGTTATATATTTTTTCGGAGAACTCTATTGATTTTCAACTCATCGTTTTGCATAGAATCTAATAACAATACAGTGAAAGATATGAGAAACAAATAGAAAAATAGAGTAATATAAAAGTAGAGCAAATTATAACTGCTATTGAAATTTTAGGTGAAAAGCTGCAATGGCCCATTAATGACAACAAAGTAGATATTATCTAGTAAAAAATTTGTAATTTACCAGACGAATATTCTCCCACCAGTCAATTATGTATAAACTTTAGAGGTCTTACTATTATGTTTCTGACATCAATACTTTTGTCAAGGTAGAAATGAGTTTTTTAGTTGCACCTAGAAGTTGTAAATTAGTTTTTTACTCTTGAAATATCAGATAGTAGAAAGTTAAATGGTAGTAGGAAAAAAAAAAGACAAGATTTTTGGCATCCTACATGTACGGTCAAAATGTATCGGACACGTTATGAGAGCCTCTCCAACAAATAATATGACGTAGTTATGTAATAAAAAAATAATTCCAATGTTATATATACAACCCAGCCCAATGTGGTGGTGTGCTAGGATACCGCTAAGGCGTTGATGTCTTTAAAATACAAAAGATACAAGGCATATTTTGCAACATTTTCTTAAAATATCTCATAATTTAAATAATCAATCAAACACCCCTTTATAATCATTTAATTTCTTTAGGAGCTATATATTGTCAATTACATATGTAAACTAGATTTATGTGACAGCAAATTAAAGCCTATAACATCTTAACTCACTTGAAATATCTATTTAGACACTTAAGTGTGTCTAAAATTATAAATAATATAGCAAGTAATTCAACTATGAAGAAATAACTCAGGATGATTCTTGATTATAGCAAACACTTTTGGATGGTTTTCATATAATTGGTAGCTATGTATGAAGAGATCCTTTTAATCTTTCTACATTTTGCTTGATGATAATTAATAATTAATAACTGATTTCTGTAGTGAAAATCACAAAACACGCTAAAATTCTAAAATCCAAACATAATCCGATAAGTTTTTGTTTTCCTTATTTTTTGATCCGTTTTCCCCTATACATGCAACTTCATTTCTTGAATTTACTTTTCACAAATAGATTTTGATTACGTTGTAACATATTCATTTTAAGTATTTGTTGTTGTTTATTAGATTTCTAGTCATATATGAATGCGCACCTATAAAACAAAGCGAGGGTCACATGAATTGCTATTTTAGTTACGCAATGATAATAGTCGTCTGGTTGCGTGTTCCCAAACAAGTAATTTAATAAAGCGATATTGTGAACTTGTGAAGCATGAAGAGTTTATTTCTGATGATTGTGAAGCACGAATTTTGTTTTATAGCATAATAATTTGGAACGGATCATGTATCGCATGCGCTACGTACATCCAAGGAAATTTAGCAATATGATAACAATCATGACCACTTTTGCTGATGTAGTTACTCAATTTCTCATCTTCACAAGGAGACCAGAAACCCTTTTTCACTGTCTTCTGGGTGCAATAAGTATGGTGATGCGCCATTGTAATCAAATTAATTTGTTATATATTTTTTCGGAGAACTCTATTGATTTTCAACTCATCGTTTTGCATAGAATCTAATAAGAATACAGTGAAAGATATGAGAAACAAATAGAAAAATAGAGTAATATAAAAGTAGAGCAAATTATAACTGCTATTGAAATTTTAGGTGAAAAGCTGCAATGGCCCATTAATGACAACAAAGGCAATATTATCTAGTAAAAAATTTGTAATTTACCAGACGAATATTCTCCCACCAGTCAATTATGTATAAACTTTAGAGGTCTTACTATTATGTTTCTGGCATCAATACTTTTGTCAAGGTAGAAATGAGTTTTTTAGTTGCACCTAGAAGTTGTAAATTAGTTTTTTACTCTTGAAATATCAGATAGTAGAAAGTTAAATGGTAGTAGGAAAAAAAAAAGACAAGATTTTTGGCATCCTACATGTACGGTCAAAATGTATCGGACACGTTATGAGAGCCTCTCCAACAAATAATATGACGTAGTTATGTAATAAAAAAATAATTCCAATGTTATATACATGTTGGCTTGTACCCAGCCCAATGTGGTTGTGTGCTAGGATACCGCTAAGGCGTTGATGTCTTTAAAATACAAAAGATACAAGGCATATTTTGCAACATTTTCTTAAAATATCTCATAATTTAAATAATCAATCAAACACCCCTTTATAATCATTTAATTTCTTTAGGAGCTATATATTGTCAATTACATATGTAAACTAGATTTATGTGACAGCAAATTAAAGCCTATAACATCTTAACTCACTTGAAATGTCTATTTAGACACTTAAGTGTGTCTAAAATTATAAATAATATAGCAAGTAATTCAACTATGAAGAAATAACTCAGGATGATTCTTGATTATAGCAAACACTTTTGGATGGTTTTCATATAATTGGTAGCTATGTATGAAGAGATCCTTTTAATCTTTCTACATTTTGCTTGATGATAATTAATAATTAATAACTGATTTCTGTAGTGAAAATCACAAAACACGCTAAAATTCTAAAATCCAAACATAATCCGATAAGTTTTTGTTTTCCTTATTTTTTGATCCGTTTTCCCCTATACATGCAACTTCATTTCTTGAATTTACTTTTCACAAATAGATTTTGATTACGTTGTAACATATTCATTTTAAGTATTTGTTGTTGTTTATTAGATTTCTAGTCATATATGAATGCGCACCTATAAAACAAAGCGAGGGTCACATTAATTGCTATTTTAGTTACGCAATGATAATAGTCGTCTGGTTGCGTGTTCCCAAACAAGTAATTTAATAAAGCGATATTGTGAACTTGTGAAGCATGAAGAGTTTATTTCTGATGATTGTGAAGCACGAATTTTGTTTTTTAGCATAATAATTTGGAACGGATCATGTATCGCATGCGCTACGTACATCCAAGGAAATTTAGCAATATGATAACAATCATGACCACTTTTGCTGATGTAGTTACTCAATTTCTCATCTTCACAAGGAGACCAGAAACTCTTTTTCACTGTCTTCTGGGTGCAATAAGTATGGTGATGCGCCATTGTAATCAAATTAATTTGTTATATATTTTTTCGGAGAACTCTATTGATTTTCAACTCATCATTTTGCATAGAATCTAATAACAATACAGTGAAAGATATGAGAAACAAATAGAAAAATAGAGTAATATAAAAGTAGAGCAAATTATAACTGCTATTGAAATTTTAGGTGAAAAGCTGCAATGGCCCATTAATGACAACAAAGTAGATATTATCTAGTAAAAAATTTGTAATTTACCAGACGAATATTCTCCCACCAGTCAATTATGTATAAACTTTAGAGGTCTTACTATTATGTTTCTGACATCAATACTTTTGTCAAGGTAGAAATGAGTTTTTTAGTTGCACCTAGAAGTTGTAAATTAGTTTTTTACTCTTGAAATATCAGATAGTAGAAAGTTAAATGGTAGTAGGAAAAAAAAAGACAAGATTTTTGGCATCCTACATGTACGGTCAAAATGTATCGGACACGTTATGAGAGCCTCTCCAACAAATAATATGACGTAGTTATGTAATAAAAAAATAATTCCAATGTTATATATACAACCCAGCCCAATGTGGTTGTGTGCTAGGATACCGCTAAGGCGTTGATGTCTTTAAAATACAAAAGATACAAGGCATATTTTGCAACATTTTCTTAAAATATCTCATAATTTAAATAATCAATCAAACACCCCTTTATAATCATTTAATTTCTTTAGGAGCTATATATTGTCAATTACATATGTAAACTAGATTTATGTGACAGCAAATTAAAGCCTATAACATCTTAACTCACTTGAAATATCTATTTAGACACTTAAGTGTGTCTAAAATTATAAATAATATAGCAAGTAATTCAACTATGAAGAAATAACTCAGGATGATTCTTGATTATAGCAAACACTTTTGGATGGTTTTCATATAATTGGTAGCTATGTATGAAGAGATCCTTTTAATCTTTCTACATTTTGCTTGATGATAATTAATAATTAATAACTGATTTCTGTAGTGAAAATCACAAAACACGCTAAAATTCTTAAATCCAAACATAATCCGATAAGTTTTTGTTTTCCTTATTTTTTGATCCGTTTTCCCCTATACATGCAACTTCATTTCTTGAATTTACTTTTCACAAATAGATTTTGATTACGTTGTAACATATTCATTTTAAGTATTTGTTGTTGTTTATTAGATTTCTAGTCATATATGAATGCGCACCTATAAAACAAAGCGAGGGTCACATGAATTGCTATTTTAGTTACGCAATGATAATAGTCGTCTGGTTGCGTGTTCCCAAACAAGTAATTTAATAAAGCGATATTGTGAACTTGTGAAGCATGAAGAGTTTATTTCTGATGATTGTGAAGCACGAATTTTGTTTTTTAGCATAATAATTTGGAACGGATCATGTATCGCATGCGCTACGTACATCCATGGAAATTTAGCAATATGATAACAATCATGACCACTTTTGCTGATGTAGTTACTCAATTTCTCATCTTCACAAGGAGACCAGAAACTCTTTTTCACTGTCTTCTGGGTGCAATAAGTATGGTGATGCGCCATTGTAATCAAATTAATTTGTTATATATTTTTTCGGAGAACTCTATTGATTTTCAACTCATCATTTTGCATAGAATCTAATAACAATACAGTGAAAGATATGAGAAACAAATAGAAAAATAGAGTAATATAAAAGTAGAGCAAATTATAACTGCTATTGAAATTTTAGGTGAAAAGCTGCAATGGCCCATTAATGACAACAAAGTAGATATTATCTAGTAAAAAATTTGTAATTTACCAGACGAATATTCTCCCACCAGTCAATTATGTATAAACTTTAGAGGTCTTACTATTATGTTTCTGACATCAATACTTTTGTCAAGGTAGAAATGAGTTTTTTAGTTGCACCTAGAAGTTGTAAATTAGTTTTTTACTCTTGAAATATCAGATAGTAGAAAGTTAAATGGTAGTAGGAAAAAAAAAGACAAGATTTTTGGCATCCTACATGTACGGTCAAAATGTATCGGACACGTTATGAGAGCCTCTCCAACAAATAATATGACGTAGTTATGTAATAAAAAAATAATTCCAATGTTATATATACAACCCAGCCCAATGTGGTTGTGTGCTAGGATACCGCTAAGGCGTTGATGTCTTTAAAATACAAAAGATACAAGGCATATTTTGCAACATTTTCTTAAAATATCTCATAATTTAAATAATCAATCAAACACCCCTTTATAATCATTTAATTTCTTTAGGAGCTATATATTGTCAATTACATATGTAAACTAGATTTATGTGACAGCAAATTAAAGCCTATAACATCTTAACTCACTTGAAATATCTATTTAGACACTTAAGTGTGTCTAAAATTATAAATAATATAGCAAGTAATTCAACTATGAAGAAATAACTCAGGATGATTCTTGATTATAGCAAACACTTTTGGATGGTTTTCATATAATTGGTAGCTATGTATGAAGAGATCCTTTTAATCTTTCTACATTTTGCTTGATGATAATTAATAATTAATAACTGATTTCTGTAGTGAAAATCACAAAACACGCTAAAATTCTTAAATCCAAACATAATCCGATAAGTTTTTGTTTTCCTTATTTTTTGATCCGTTTTCCCCTATACATGCAACTTCATTTTAAGTATTTGTTGTTGTTTATTAGATTTCTAGTCATATATGAATGCGCATCTATAAAACAAAGCGAGGGTCACATGAATTGCTATTTTAGTTACGCAATGATAATAGTCGTCTGGTTGCGTGTTCCCAAACAAGTAATTTAATAAAGCGATATTGTGAACTTGTGAAGCATGAAGAGTTTATTTCTGATGATTGTGAAGCACGAATTTTGTTTTTTAGCATAATAATTTGGAACGGATCATGTATCGCATGCGCTACGTACATCCAAGGAAATTTAGCAATATGATAACAATCATGACCACTTTTGCTGATGTAGTTACTCAATTTCTCATCTTCACAAGGAGACCAGAAACCCTTTTTCACTGTCTTCTCGGTGCAATAAGTATGGTGATGCGCCATTGTAATCAAATTAATTTGTTATATATTTTTTCGGAGAACTCTATTGATTTTCAACTCATCGTTTTGCATAGAATCTAATAAGAATACAGTGAAAGATATGAGAAACAAATAGAAAAATAGAGTAATATAAAAGTAGAGCAAATTATAACTGCTATTGAAATTTTAGGTGAAAAGCTGCAATGGCCCATTAATGACAACAAAGGCGATATTATCTAATAAAATATTTGTAATTTACCAGACGAATATTCTCCCACCAGTCAATTATGTATAAACTTTAGAGGTCTTACTATTATGTTTCTGGCATCAATACTTTTGTCAAGGTAGAAATGAGTTTTTTAGTTGCACCTAGAAGTTGTAAATTAGTTTTTTACTCTTGAAATATCAGATAGTAGAAAGTTAAATGGTAGTAGGAAAAAAAAAAAGACAAGATTTTTGGCATCCTACATGTACGGTCAAAATGTATCGGACACGTTATGAGAGCCTCTCCAACAAATAATATGACGTAGTTATGTAATAAAAAAATAATTCCAATGTTATATATACATGTTGGCTTGTACCCAGCCCAATGTGGTTGTGTGCTAGGATACCGCTAAGGCGTTGATGTCTTTAAAATACAAAAGATACAAGGCATATTTTGCAACATTTTCTTAAAATATCTCATAATTTAAATAATCAATCAAACACCCCTTTATAATCATTTAATTTCTTTAGGAGCTATATATTGTCAATTACATATGTAAACTAGATTTATGTGACAGCAAATTAAAGCCTATAACATCTTAACTCACTTGAAATATCTATTTAGACACTTAAGTGTGTCTAAAATTATAAATAATATAGCAAGTAATTCAACTATGAAGAAATAACTCAGGATGATTCTTGATTATAGCAAACACTTTTGGATGGTTTTCATATAATTGGTAGCTATGTATGAAGAGATCCTTTTAATCTTTCTACATTTTGCTTGATGATAATTAATAATTAATAACTGATTCTGTAGTGAAAATCACAAAACACGCTAAAATTCTAAAATCCAAACATAATCCGATAAGTTTTTGTTTTCCTTATTTTTTGATCCGTTTTCCCCTATACATGCAACTTCATTTCTTGAATTTACTTTTCACAAATAGATTTTGATTACGTTGTAACATATTCATTTTAAGTATTTGTTGTTGTTTATTAGATTTCTAGTCATATATGAATGCGCACCTATAAAACAAAGCGAGGGTCACATGAATTGCTATTTTAGTTACGCAATGATAATAGTCGTCTGGTTGCGTGTTCCCAAACAAGTAATTTAATAAAGCGATATTGTGAACTTGTGAAGCATGAAGAGTTTATTTCTGATGATTGTGAAGCACGAATTTTGTTTTTTAGCATAATAATTTGGAACGGATCATGTATCGCATGCGCTACGTACATCCATGGAAATTTAGCAATATGATAACAATCATGACCACTTTTGCTGATGTAGTTACTCAATTTCTCATCTTCACAAGGAGACCAGAAACTCTTTTTCACTGTCTTCTGGGTGCAATAAGTATGGTGATGCGCCATTGTAATCAAATTAATTTGTTATATATTTTTTCGGAGAACTCTATTGATTTTCAACTCATCATTTTGCATAGAATCTAATAACAATACAGTGAAAGATATGAGAAACAAATAGAAAAATAGAGTAATATAAAAGTAGAGCAAATTATAACTGCTATTGAAATTTTAGGTGAAAAGCTGCAATGGCCCATTAATGACAACAAAGTAGATATTATCTAGTAAAAAATTTGTAATTTACCAGACGAATATTCTCCCACCAGTCAATTATGTATAAACTTTAGAGGTCTTACTATTATGTTTCTGACATCAATACTTTTGTCAAGGTAGAAATGAGTTTTTTAGTTGCACCTAGAAGTTGTAAATTAGTTTTTTACTCTTGAAATATCAGATAGTAGAAAGTTAAATGGTAGTAGGAAAAAAAAAGACAAGATTTTTGGCATCCTACATGTACGGTCAAAATGTATCGGACACGTTATGAGAGCCTCTCCAACAAATAATATGACGTAGTTATGTAATAAAAAAATAATTCCAATGTTATATATACAACCCAGCCCAATGTGGTTGTGTGCTAGGATACCGCTAATGCGTTGATGTCTTTAAAATACAAAAGATACAAGGCATATTTTGCAACATTTTCTTAAAATATCTCATAATTTAAATAATCAATCAAACACCCCTTTATAATCATTTAATTTCTTTAGGAGCTATATATTGTCAATTACATATGTAAACTAGATTTATGTGACAGCAAATTAAAGCCTATAACATCTTAACTCACTTGAAATATCTATTTAGACACTTAAGTGTGTCTAAAATTATAAATAATATAGCAAGTAATTCAACTATGAAGAAATAACTCAGGATGATTCTTGATTATAGCAAACACTTTTGGATGGTTTTCATATAATTGGTAGCTATGTATGAAGAGATCCTTTTAATCTTTCTACATTTTGCTTGATGATAATTAATAATTAATAACTGATTTCTGTAGTGAAAATCACAAAACACGCTAAAATTCTTAAATCCAAACATAATCCGATAAGTTTTTGTTTTCCTTATTTTTTGATCCGTTTTCCCCTATACATGCAACTTCATTTTAAGTATTTGTTGTTGTTTATTAGATTTCTAGTCATATATGAATGCGCATCTATAAAACAAAGCGAGGGTCACATGAATTGCTATTTTAGTTACGCAATGATAATAGTCGTCTGGTTGCGTGTTCCCAAACAAGTAATTTAATAAAGCGATATTGTGAACTTGTGAAGCATGAAGAGTTTATTTCTGACGATTGTGAAGCACGAATTTTGTTTTTTAGCATAATAATTTGGAACGGATCATGTATCGCATGCGCTACGTACATCCAAGGAAATTTAGCAATATGATAACAATCATGACCACTTTTGCTGATGTAGTTACTCAATTTCTCATCTTCACAAGGAGACCAGAAACCCTTTTTCACTGTCTTCTGGGTGCAATAAGTATGGTGATGCGCCATTGTAATCAAATTAATTTGTTATATATTTTTTCGGAGAACTCTATTGATTTTCAACTCATCGTTTTGCATAGAATCTAATAAGAATACAGTGAAAGATATGAGAAACAAATAGAAAAATAGAGTAATATAAAAGTAGAGCAAATTATAACTGCTATTGAAATTTTAGGTGAAAAGCTGCAATGGCCCATTAATGACAACAAAGGCGATATTATCTAATAAAATATTTGTAATTTACCAGACGAATATTCTCCCACCAGTCAATTATGTATAAACTTTAGAGGTCTTACTATTATGTTTCTGGCATCAATACTTTTGTCAAGGTAGAAATGAGTTTTTTAGTTGCACCTAGAAGTTGTAAATTAGTTTTTTACTCTTGAAATATCAGATAGTAGAAAGTTAAATGGTAGTAGGAAAAAAAAAAGACAAGATTTTTGGCATCCTACATGTACGGTCAAAATGTATCGGACACGTTATGAGAGCCTCTCCAACAAATAATATGACGTAGTTATGTAATAAAAAAATAATTCCAATGTTATATATACATGTTGGCTTGTACCCAGCCCAATGTGGTTGTGTGCTAGGATACCGCTAAGGCGTTGATGTCTTTAAAATACAAAAGATACAAGGCATATTTTGCAACATTTTCTTAAAATATCTCATAATTTAAATAATCAATCAAACACCCCTTTATAATCATTTAATTTCTTTAGGAGCTATATATTGTCAATTACATATGTAAACTAGATTTATGTGACAGCAAATTAAAGCCTATAACATCTTAACTCACTTGAAATATCTATTTAGACACTTAAGTGTGTCTAAAATTATAAATAATATAGCAAGTAATTCAACTATGAAGAAATAACTCAGGATGATTCTTGATTATAGCAAACACTTTTGGATGGTTTTCATATAATTGGTAGCTATGTATGAAGAGATCCTTTTAATCTTTCTACATTTTGCTTGATGATAATTAATAATTAATAACTGATTCTGTAGTGAAAATCACAAAACACGCTAAAATTCTAAAATCCAAACATAATCCGATAAGTTTTTGTTTTCCTTATTTTTTGATCCGTTTTCCCCTATACATGCAACTTCATTTCTTGAATTTACTTTTCACAAATAGATTTTGATTACGTTGTAACATATTCATTTTAAGTATTTGTTGTTGTTTATTAGATTTCTAGTCATATATGAATGCGCACCTATAAAACAAAGCGAGGGTCACATGAATTGCTATTTTAGTTACGCAATGATAATAGTCGTCTGGTTGCGTGTTCCCAAACAAGTAATTTAATAAAGCGATATTGTGAACTTGTGAAGCATGAAGAGTTTATTTCTGATGATTGTGAAGCACGAATTTTGTTTTTTAGCATAATAATTTGGAACGGATCATGTATCGCATGCGCTACGTACATCCAAGGAAATTTAGCAATATGATAACAATCATGACCACTTTTGCTGATGTAGTTACTCAATTTCTCATCTTCACAAGGAGACCAGAAACCATTTTTCACTGTCTTCTGGGTGCAATAAGTATGGTGATGCGCCATTGTAATCAAATTAATTTGTTATATATTTTTTCGGAGAACTCTATTGATTTTCAACTCATCGTTTTGCATAGAATCTAATAAGAATACAGTGAAAGATATGAGAAACAAATAGAAAAATAGAGTAATATAAAAGTAGAGCAAATTATAACTGCTATTGAAATTTTAGGTGAAAAGCTGCAATGGCCCATTAATGACAACAAAGGCGATATTATCTAGTAAAATATTTGTAATTTACCAGACGAATATTCTCCCACCAGTCAATTATGTATAAACTTTAGAGGTCTTACTATTATGTTTCTGGCATCAATACTTTTGTCAAGGTAGAAATGAGTTTTTTAGTTGCACCTAGAAGTTGTAAATTAGTTTTTTACTCTTGAAATATCAGATAGTAGAAAGTTAAATGGTAGTAGGAAAAAAAAAAGACAAGATTTTTGGCATCCTACATGTACGGTCAAAATGTATCGGACACGTTATGAGAGCCTCTCCAACAAATAATATGACGTAGTTATGTAATAAAAAAATAATTCCAATGTTATATATACATGTTGGCTTGTACCCAGCCCAATGTGGTTGTGTGCTAGGATACCGCTAAGGCGTTGATGTCTTTAAAATACAAAAGATACAAGGCATATTTTGCAATATTTTCTTAAAATATCTCATAATTTAAATAATCAATCAAACACCCCTTTATAATCATTTAATTTCTTTAGGAGCTATATATTGTCAATTACATATGTAAACTAGATTTATGTGACAGCAAATTAAAGCCTATAACATCTTAACTCACTTGAAATATCTATTTAGACACTTAAGTGTGTCTAAAATTATAAATAATATAGCAAGTAATTCAACTATGAAGAAATAACTCAGGATGATTCTTGATTATAGCAAACACTTTTGGATGGTTTTCATATAATTGGTAGCTATGTATGAAGAGATCCTTTTAATCTTTCTACATTTTGCTTGATGATAATTAATAATTAATAACTGATTTCTGTAGTGAAAATCACAAAACACGCTAAAATTCTAAAATCCAAACATAATCCGATAAGTTGTTCTTTTCCTTATTTTTTGATCCGTTTTCCCCTATACATGCAACTTCATTTCTTGAATTTACTTTTCACAAATAGATTTTGATTACGTTGTAACATATTCATTTTAAGTATTTGTTGTTGTTTATTAGATTTCTAGTCATATATGAATGCGCACCTATAAAACAAAGCGAGGGTCACATGAATTGCTATTTTAGTTACGCAATGATAATAGTCGTCTGGTTGCGTGTTCCCAAACAAGTAATTTAATAAAGCGATATTGTGAACTTGTGAAGCATGAAGAGTTTATTTCTGATGATTGTGAAGCACGAATTTTGTTTTTTAGCATAATAATTTGGAACGGATCATGTATCGCATGCGCTACGTACATCCAAGGAAATTTAGCAATATGATAACAATCATGACCACTTTTGCTGATGTAGTTACTCAATTTCTCATCTTCACAAGGAGACCAGAAACCGTTTTTCACTGTCTTCTGGGTGCAATAAGTATGGTGATGCGCCATTGTAATCAAATTAATTTGTTATATATTTTTTCGGAGAACTCTATTGATTTTCAACTCATCGTTTTGCATAGAATCTAATAAGAATACAGTGAAAGATATGAGAAACAAATAGAAAAATAGAGTAATATAAAAGTAGAGCAAATTATAACTGCTATTGAAATTTTAGGTGAAAAGCTGCAATGGCCCATTAATGACAACAAAGGCGATATTATCTAGTAAAAAATTTGTAATTTACCAGACGAATATTCTCCCACCAATCAATTATGTATAAACTTTAGAGGTCTTACTATTATGTTTCTGGCATCAATACTTTTGTCAAGGTAGAAATGAGTTTTTTAGTTGCACCTAGAAGTTGTAAATTAGTTTTTTACTCTTGAAATATCAGATAGTAGAAAGTTAAATGGTAGTAGGAAAAAAAAAAAGACAAGATTTTTGGCATCCTACATGTACGGTCAAAATGTATCGGACACGTTATGAGAGCCTCTCCAACAAATAATATGACGTAGTTATGTAATAAAAAAATAATTCCAATGTTATATACATGTTGGCTTGTACCCAGCCCAATGTGGTTGTGTGCTAGGATACCGCTAAGGCGTTGATGTCTTTAAAATACAAAAGATACAAGGCATATTTTGCAATATTTTCTTAAAATATCTCATAATTTAAATAATCAATCAAACACCCCTTTATAATCATTTAATTTCTTTAGGAGCTATATATTGTCAATTACATATGTAAACTAGATTTATGTGACAGCAAATTAAAGCCTATAACATCTTAACTCACTTGAAATATCTATTTAGACACTTAAGTGTGTCTAAAATTATAAATAATATAGCAAGTAATTCAACTATGAAGAAATAACTCAGGATGATTCTTGATTATAGCAAACACTTTTGGATGGTTTTCATATAATTGGTAGCTATGTATGAAGAGATCCTTTTAATCTTTCTACATTTTGCTTGATGATAATTAATAATTAATAACTGATTTCTGTAGTGAAAATCACAAAACACGCTAAAATTCTAAAATCCAAACATAATCCGATAAGTTGTTCTTTTCCTTATTTTTTGATCCGTTTTCCCCTATACATGCAACTTCATTTCTTGAATTTACTTTTCACAAATAGATTTTGATTACGTTGTAACATATGCATTTTAAGTATTTGTTGTTGTTTATTAGATTTCTAGTCATATATGAATGCGCACCTATAAAACAAAGCGAGGGTCACATGAATTGCTATTTTAGTTACGCAATGATAATAGTCGTCTGGTTGCGTGTTCCCAAACAAGTAATTTAATAAAGCGATATTGTGAACTTGTGAAGCATGAAGAGTTTATTTCTGATGATTGTGAAGCACGAATTTTGTTTTTTAGCATAATAATTTGGAACGGATCATGTATCGCATGCGCTACGTACATCCAAGGAAATTTAGCAATATGATAACAATCATGACCACTTTTGCTGATGTAGTTACTCAATTTCTCATCTTCACAAGGAGACCAGAAACCGTTTTTCACTGTCTTCTGGGTGCAATAAGTATGGTGATGCGCCATTGTAATCAAATTAATTTGTTATATATTTTTTCGGAGAACTCTATTGATTTTCAACTCATCGTTTTGCATAGAATCTAATAAGAATACAGTGAAAGATATGAGAAACAAATAGAAAAATAGAGTAATATAAAAGTAGAGCAAATTATAACTGCTATTGAAATTTTAGGTGAAAAGCTGCAATGGCCCATTAATGACAACAAAGGCGATATTATCTAGTAAAAAATTTGTAATTTACCAGACGAATATTCTCCCACCAATCAATTATGTATAAACTTTAGAGGTCTTACTATTATGTTTATGGCATCAATACTTTTGTCAAGGTAGAAATGAGTTTTTTAGTTGCACCTAGAAGTTGTAAATTAGTTTTTTACTCTTGAAATATCAGATAGTAGAAAGTTAAATGGTAGTAGGAAAAAAAAAAGACAAGATTTTTGGCATCCTACATGTACGGTCAAAATGTATCGGACACGTTATGAGAGCCTCTCCAACAAATAATATGACGTAGTTATGTAATAAAAAAATAATTCCAATGTTATATACATGTTGGCTTGTACCCAGCCCAATGTGGTTGTGTGCTAGGATACCGCTAAGGCGTTGATGTCTTTAAAATACAAAAGATACAAGGCATATTTTGCAACATTTTCTTAAAATATCTCATAATTTAAATAATCAATCAAACACCCCTTTATAATCATTTAATTTCTTTAGGAGCTATATATTGTCAATTACATATGTAAACTAGATTTATGTGACAGCAAATTAAAGCCTATAACATCTTAACTCACTTGAAATATCTATTTAGACACTTAAGTGTGTCTAAAATTATAAATAATATAGCAAGTAATTCAACTATGAAGAAATAACTCAGGATGATTCTTGATTATAGCAAACACTTTTGGATGGTTTTCATATAATTGGTAGCTATGTATGAAGAGATCCTTTTAATCTTTCTACATTTTGCTTGATGATAATTAATAATTAATAACTGATTCTGTAGTGAAAATCACAAAACACGCTAAAATTCTAAAATCCAAACATAATCCGATAAGTTTTTGTTTTCCTTATTTTTTGATCCGTTTTCCCCTATACATGCAACTTCATTTCTTGAATTTACTTTTCACAAATAGATTTTGATTACGTTGTAACATATTCATTTTAAGTATTTGTTGTTGTTTATTAGATTTCTAGTCATATATGAATGCGCACCTATAAAACAAAGCGAGGGTCACATGAATTGCTATTTTAGTTACGCAATGATAATAGTCGTCTGGTTGCGTGTTCCCAAACAAGTAATTTAATAAAGCGATATTGTGAACTTGTGAAGCATGAAGAGTTTATTTCTGATGATTGTGAAGCACGAATTTTGTTTTTTAGCATAATAATTTGGAACGGATCATGTATCGCATGCGCTACGTACATCCAAGGAAATTTAGCAATATGATAACAATCATGACCACTTTTGCTGATGTAGTTACTCAATTTCTCATCTTCACAAGGAGACCAGAAACCATTTTTCACTGTCTTCTGGGTGCAATAAGTATGGTGATGCGCCATTGTAATCAAATTAATTTGTTATATATTTTTTCGGAGAACTCTATTGATTTTCAACTCATCGTTTTGCATAGAATCTAATAAGAATACAGTGAAAGATATGAGAAACAAATAGAAAAATAGAGTAATATAAAAGTAGAGCAAATTATAACTGCTATTGAAATTTTAGGTGAAAAGCTGCAATGGCCCATTAATGACAACAAAGGCGATATTATCTAGTAAAATATTTGTAATTTACCAGACGAATATTCTCCCACCAGTCAATTATGTATAAACTTTAGAGGTCTTACTATTATGTTTCTGGCATCAATACTTTTGTCAAGGTAGAAATGAGTTTTTTAGTTGCACCTAGAAGTTGTAAATTAGTTTTTTACTCTTGAAATATCGGATAGTAGAAAGTTAAATGGTAGTAGGAAAAAAAAAGACAAGATTTTTGGCATCCTACATGTACGGTCAAAATGTATCGGACACGTTATGAGAGCCTCTCCAACAAATAATATGACGTAGTTAAGTAATAAAAAAATAATTCCAATGTTATATATACATGTTGGCTTGTACCCAGCCCAATGTGGTTGTGTGCTAGGATACCGCTAAGGCGTTGATGTCTTCAAAATACAAAAGATACAAGGCATATTTTGCAACATTTTCTTAAAATATCTCACTATTTAAATAATCAATCAAACACCCCTTTATAATCATTTAATTTCTTTAGGAGCTATATATTGTCAATTACATATGTAAACTAGATTTATGTGACAGCAAATTAAAGCCTATGACATCTTAACTCACTTGAAATATCTATTTAGACACTTAAGTGTGTCTAAAATTATAAATAATATAGCAAGTAATTCAACTATGAAGAAATAACTCAGGATGATTCTTGATTATAGCAAACACTTTTGGATGGTTTTCATATAATTGGTAGCTATGTATGAAGAGATCCTTTTAATCTTTCTACATTTTGCTTGATGATAATTAATAATTAATAACTGATTTCTGTAGTGAAAATCACAAAACGCGCTAAAATTCTAAAATCCAAACATAATCCGATAAGTTGTTGTTTTCCTTATTTTTTGATCCGTTTTCCCCTATACATGCAACTTCATTTCTTGAATTTACTTTTCACAAATAGATTTTGATTACGTTGTAACATATTCATTTTAAGTATTTGTTGATGTTTATTAGATTTCTAGTCATATATGAATGCGCACCTATAAAACAAAGCGAGGGTCACATGAATTACTATTTTAGTTACGCAATGATAATAGTCGTCTGGTTGCGTGTTCCCAAACAAGTAATTTAATAAAGCGATATTGTGAACTTGTGAAGCATGAAGAGTTTATTTCTGATGATTGTGAAGCACGGATTTTGTTTTTTAGCATAATAATTTGGAACAGATCATGTATCGCATGCGCTACGTACATCCAAGGAAATTTAGCAATATGATAACAATCATGACCACTTTTGCTGATGTAGTTACTTAATTTCTCATCTTCACGAGGAGACCAGAAACCCTTTTTCACTGTCTTCTGGGTGCAATAAGTATGGTGATGCGCCATTGTAATCAAATTAATTTGTTATATATTTTTTCGGAGAACTCTATTGATTTTCAACTCATCGTTTTGCATAGAATCTAATAAGAATACAGTGAAAGATATGAGAAACAAATAGAAAAATAGAGTAATATAAAAGTAGGGCAAATTAGAACTGCTATTGAAATTTTAGGTGAAAAGCTGCAATGGCCCATTAATGACAACAAAGGCGATATTATCTAGTAAAAAATTTGTAATTTACCAGACGAATATTCGCCCACCAGTCAATTATGTATAAACTTTAGAGGTCTTACTATTATGTTTCTGACATCAATACTTTTGTCAAGGTAGAAATAAGTTTTTTAGTTGCACCTAGAAGTTGTAAATTAGTTTTTTACTCTTGAAATATCAGATAGTAGAAAGTTAAATGGTAGTAGGAAAAAAAAAGACAAGATTTTTGGCATCCTACATGTATGGTCAAAATGTATCGGACACGTTATGAGAGCCTCTCCAACAAATAATATGACGTAGTTAAGTAATAAAAAAATAATTCCAATGTTATATATACATGTTGGCTTGTACCCAGCCCAATGTGGTTGTGTGCTAGGATACCGCTAAGGCGTTAATGTCTTCAAAATACAAAAGATACAAGGCATATTTTGCAACATTTTCTTAAAATATCTCACTATTTAAATAATCAATCAAACACCCCTTTATAATCATTTAATTTCTTTAGGAGCTATATATTGTCAATTACATATGTAAACTAGATTTATGTGACAGCAAATTAAAGCCTATAACATCTTAACTCACTTGAAATATCTATTTAGACACTTAAGTGTGTCTAAAATTATAAATAATATAGCAAGTAATTCAACTATGAAGAAATAACTCAGGATGATTCTTGATTATAGCAAACACTTTTGGATGGTTTTCATATAATTGGTAGCTATGTATGAAGAGATCCTTTTAATCTTTCTACATTTTGCTTGATGATAATTAATAATTAATAACTGATTTCTGTAGTGAAAATCACAAAACGCGCTAAAATTCTAAAATCCAAACATAATCCGATAAGTTGTTGTTTTCCTTATTTTTTGATCCGTTTTCCCCTATACATGCAACTTCATTTCTTGAATTTACTTTTCACAAATAGATTTTGATTACGTTGTAACATATTTATTTTAAGTATTTGTTGTTGTTTATTAGATTTCTAGTCATATATGAATGCACACCTATAAAACAAAGCGAGGGTCACATGAATTGCTATTTTAGTTACACAATGATAATAGTCGTCTGGTTGCGTGTTCCCAAACAAGTAATTTAATAAAGCGATCTTGTGAACTTGTGAAGCATGAAGAGTTTATTTCTGATGATTGTGAAGCACGAATTTTGTTTTTTAGCATAATAATTTGGAACGGATCATGTATCGCATGCGCTACGTACATCCAAGGAAATTTAGCAATATGATAACAATCATGACCACTTTTGCTGATGTAGTTACTTAATTTCTCATCTTCACGAGGAGACCAGAAACCCTTTTTCACTGTCTTCTGGGTGCAATAAGTATGGTGATGCGCCATTGTAATCAAATTAATTTGTTATATATTTTTTCGGAGAGCTCTATTGATTTTCAACTCATCGTTTTGCATAGAATCTAATAAGAATACAGTGAAAGATATGAGAAACAAATAGAAAAATAGAGTAATATAAAAGTAGAGCAAATTAGAACTGCTATTGAAATTTTAGGTGAAAAGCTGCAATGGCCCATTAATGACAACAAAGGCGATATTATCTAGTAAAAAAATTGTAATTTACCAGACGAATATTCTCCCACCAGTCAATTATGTATAAACTTTAGAGGTCTTACTATTATGTTTCTGACATCAATACTTTTGTCAAGGTAGAAATGAGTTTTTTAGTTGCACCTAGAAGTTGTAAATTAGTTTTTTACTCTTGAAATATCAGATAGTAGAAAGTTAAATGGTAGTAGGAAAAAAAAAAAGACAAGATTTTTGGCATCCTACATGTACGGTCAAAATGTATCGGACACGTTATGAGAGCCTCTCCAACAAATAATATGACGTAGTTAAGTAATAAAAAAATAATTCCAATGTTATATATACATGTTGGCTTGTACCCAGCCCAATGTGGTTGTGTGCTAGGATACCGCTAAGGCGTTGATGTCTTCAAAATACAAAAGATACAAGGCATATTTTGCAACATTTTCTTAAAATATCTCACTATTTAAATAATCAATCAAACACCCCTTTATAATCATTTAATTTATTTAGGAGCTATATATTGTCAATTACATATGTAAACTAGATTTATGTGACAGCAAATTAAAGCCTATAACATCTTAACTCACTTGAAATATCTATTTAGACACTTAAGTGTGTCTAAAATTATAAATAATATAGCAAGTAATTCAACTATGAAGAAATAACTCAGGATGATTCTTGATTATAGCAAACACTTTTGGATGGTTTTCATATAATTGGTAGCTATGTATGAAGAGATCCTTTTAATCTTTCTACATTTTGCTTGATGATAATTAATAATTAATAACTGATTTCTGTAGTGAAAATCACAAAACGCGCTAAAATTCTAAAATCCAAACATAATCCGATAAGTTGTTGTTTTCCTTATTTTTTTGATCCGTTTTCTCCTATACATGCAACTTCATTTCTTGAATTTACTTTTCACAAATAGATTTTTATTACGTTGTAACATATTCATTTTAAGTATTTGTTGATGTTTATTAGATTTCTAGTCATATATGAATGCGCACCTATAAAACAAAGCGAGGGTCACATGAATTACTATTTTAGTTACGCAATGATAATAGTCGTCTGGTTGCGTGTTCCCAAACAAGTAATTTAATAAAGCGATATTGTGAACTTGTGAAGCATGAAGAGATTATTTCTGATGATTGTGAAGCACGAATTTTGTTTTTTAGCATAATAATTTGGAACAGATCATGTATCGCGTGCGCTACGTACATCCAAGGAAATTTAGCAATATGATAACAATCATGACCACTTTTGCTGATGTAGTTACTTAATTTCTCATCTTCACGAGTAGACCAGAAACCCTTTTTCACTGTCTTCTGGGTGCAATAAGTATGGTGATGCGCCATTGTAATCAAATTAATTTGTTATATATTTTTTCGGAGAACTCTATTGATTTTCAACTCATCGTTTTGCATAGAATCTAATAAGAATACAGTGAAAGATATGAGAAACAAATAGAAAAATAGAGTAATATAAAAGTAGGGCAAATTAGAACTGCTATTGAAATTTTAGGTGAAAAGCTGCAATGGCCCATTAATGACAACAAAGGCGATATTATCTAGTAAAAAATTTGTAATTTACCAGACGAATATTCGCCCACCAGTCAATTATGTATAAACTTTAGAGGTCTTACTATTATGTTTCTGACATCAATACTTTTGTCAAGGTAGAAATAAGTTTTTTAGTTGCACCTAGAAGTTGTAAATTAGTTTTTTACTCTTGAAATATCAGATAGTAGAAAGTTAAATGGTAGTAGGAAAAAAAAAGACAAGATTTTTGGCATCCTACATGTATGGTCAAAATGTATCGGACACGTTATGAGAGCCTCTCCAACAAATAATATGACGTAGTTAAGTAATAAAAAAATAATTCCAATGTTATATATACATGTTGGCTTGTACCCAGCCCAATGTGGTTGTGTGCTAGGATACCGCTAAGGCGTTAATGTCTTCAAAATACAAAAGATACAAGGCATATTTTGCAACATTTTCTTAAAATATCTCACTATTTAAATAATCAATCAAACACCCCTTTATAATCATTTAATTTCTTTAGGAGCTATATATTGTCAATTACATATGTAAACTAGATTTATGTGACAGCAAATTAAAGCCTATAACATCTTAACTCACTTGAAATATCTATTTAGACACTTAAGTGTGTCTAAAATTATAAATAATATAGCAAGTAATTCAACTATGAAGAAATAACTCAGGATGATTCTTGATTATAGCAAACACTTTTGGATGGTTTTCATATAATTGGTAGCTATGTATGAAGAGATCCTTTTAATCTTTCTACATTTTGCTTGATGATAATTAATAATTAATAACTGATTTCTGTAGTGAAAATCACAAAACGCGCTAAAATTCTAAAATCCAAACATAATCCGATAAGTTGTTGTTTTCCTTATTTTTTTGATCCGTTTTCTCCTATACATGCAACTGCATTTCTTGAATTTACTTTTCACAAATAGATTTTGATTACGTTGTAACATATTCATTTTAAGTATTTGTTGATGTTTATTAGATTTCTAGTCATATATGAATGCGCATCTATAAAACAAAGCGAGGGTCACATGAATTACTATTTTAGTTACGCAATGATAATAGTCGTCTGGTTGCGTGTTCCCAAACAAGTAATTTAATAAAGCGATATTGTGAACTTGTGAAGCATGAAGAGTTTATTTCTGATGATTGTGAAGCACGGATTTTGTTTTTTAGCATAATAATTTGGAACAGATCATGTATCTCATGCGCTACGTACATCCAAGGAAATTTAGCAATATGATAACAATCATGACCACTTTTGCTGATGTAGTTACTTAATTTCTCATCTTCACGAGGAGACCAGAAACCCTTTTTCACTGTCTTCTGGGTGCAATAAGTATGGTGATGCGCCATTGTCTATATTTTTTCGGAGAACTCTATTGATTTTCAACTCATCGTTTTGCATAGAATCTAATAAGAATACAGTGAAAGATATGAGAAACAAATAGAAAAATAGAGTAATATAAAAGTAGAGCAAATTAGAACTGCTATTGAAATTTTAGGTGAAAAGCTGCAATGGCCCATTAATGACAACAAAGGCGATATTATCTAGTAAAAAAATTGTAATTTACCAGACGAATATTCGCCCACCAGTCAATTATGTATAAACTTTAGAGGTCTTACTATTATGTTTCTGACATCAATACTTTTGTCAAGGTAGAAATAAGTTTTTTAGTTGCACCTAGAAGTTGTAAATTAGTTTTTTACTCTTGAAATATCAGATAGTAGAAAGTTAAATGGTAGTAGGAAAAAAAAAAGACAAGATTTTTGGCATCCTACATGTACGGTCAAAATGTATCGGACACGTTATGAGAGCCTCTCCAACAAATAATATGACGTAGTTATGTAATAAAAAAATAATTCCAATGTTATATATACATGTTGGCTTGTACCCAGCCCAATGTGGTTGTGTGCTAGGATACCGCTAAGGCGTTGATGTCATTAAAATACAAAAGATACAAGGCATATTTTGCAACATTTACTTAAAATATCTCATAATTTAAATAATCAATCAAACACCCCTTTATAATCATTTAATTTCTTTAGGAGCTATATATTGTCAATTACATATGTAAACTAGATTTATGTGACAGCAAATTAAAGCCTATAACATCTTAACTCACTTGAAATATCTATTTAGACACTTAAGTGTGTCTAAAATTATAAATAATATAGCAAGTAATTCAACTATGAAGAAATAACTCAGGATGATTCTTGATTATAGCAAACACTTTTGGATGGTTTTCATATAATTGGTAGCTATGTATGAAGAGATCCTTTTAATCTTTCTACATTTTGCTTGATGATAATTAATAATTAATAACTGATTTCTGTAGTGAAAATCACAAAACACGCTAAAATTCTAAAATCCAAACATAATTCGATAAGTCGTTGTTTTCCTTATTTTTTGATCCGTTTTCCCCTATACATGCAACTTCATTTCTTGAATTTACTTTTCACAAATAGATTTTGATTACGTTGTAACATATTCATTTTAAGTATTTGTTGTTGTTTATTAGAGATCTAGTCATATATGAATGCGCACCTATAAAACAAAGCGAGGGTCACATGAATTGCTATTTTAGTTACGCAATGATAATAGTCGTCTGGTTGCGTGTTCCCAAACAAGTAATTTAATAAAGCGATATTGTGGACTTGTGAAGCATGAAGAGTTTATTTCTGATGATTGTGAAGCACGAATTTTGTTTTTTAGCATAATAATTTGGAACGGATCATGTATCGCATGCGCTACGTACATCCAAGGAAATTTAGCAATATTATGGTAAACAAACCACTCAAAAGTATGACGGCTGAATTCGATGTTTTCCTCTCTGTTTTCGTTAAATCAGTTAAAATAATCCAAGTAAGGTCATGGCTGGCGAAAGCAAACTTGCGCAGAAAATTGTTGCAAAGAGAAGTGAAACAATAATGTTACAAACATAATTTTCCTAAAGTTGCCTGAGGAATGGGGATGATATACATCTTGAACCAACAACTCGATTATATTATTCACACAAAAACACATAATAATCGGACTTTTTTTTTTCTCAACATGGTAGAACCATTACACTTAGGCGATAAAGATCATAGGAATTTTATCTATATAACTTCATAAGGTATACTCAAACTACAAGAACCTCTCTAACTATTTAAAGAATTGCAATGACACTCCCAGAAATTCTATAAAAATAAGGTAAATCACGTTAAGCCTCCTATAAATATATCTTGTTTCTCATTTTGTTCTTTAAAGTTTTAAAAATAGCAATTATGTTTAATACTTCAAGGACAGATGATCAACCGTTCATTCCAAACACTTTTCCATATTTTTGTTCGTGAGATTTATAAAAAATATTCAGCATATCTTAAGGGGCACCAAAGTAAACACAATATATATTAAGGGGCTTAACGTAATTTAAGGATTATCTGAAAATAATAATCAGATGCAAGTCTAATATTAATCAAAAATCGAAAGTGACTACGTATTTCTGTAATTACATAAAAAAGAAAAAAAAATGATCATTTCATTAAATTACCATGACAAATCATTTTTTTGTTTCCTTCACTTATAAATAGAAGAACCTCCCCACTCCATTTCTCCACACAGAAAACACTCCAACTTAACAATGAAAGGAACACTACTTGCACTATTCGTGGCCATAGCCTTGCTCGGCTCATTCCCCTCTTCCTCCGCCACCGTCGAAAACGTCCGTAAATTCTACGAAAACCTCAACAAAGACAACCTCGTCTTAACCAAACTAAACTACTACATCCACGCCGTCTTCGCAACGGGCCTGAACCAGACCGTATTCCAGGTCGCCTCGGTCGACATCGGGAAAACGAGGTTCAACTTCGGTGGGGTGCTCATCATCGACAACAAACTAACCGTGAGCCCCGACCCAGATTCGCAGTACGTGGGACAGTACCAGGGCATGAACGCTTACTCCGACTTCAGCGTGGCTGCGCTGAACATGAACATGAACATTATATTCCACGGAGGCGAGTATGACGGGAGCACCATTAGCATCATGGGGCGACAGCCCGTGCCCGAGGCGGTAAGGGTGTTGTCCGTGGTTGGAGGGACGGGAGCGTTCCGGTTGGCGAGGGGGACGGTGCTTGCGAGTACTTATTCGGTTGATGCTGTTAAGTTGAGTGGTGTGTATTTCTATGAGATGTTTGTGGTCACACCTATGGTTGACGGGCGATCTCGTACGGCGACTTAGGTGGTGAATTCTGGTTTAAGTCTGGATTATTATGCTTTTGTTTTGTTGTCAAATTAAATAAACGCTCGAGGAAATTAATAAATTAAAGTTATAGTTTGTATGTTCTTTTTTTTATGTTGTATGTGTCGCAAGGAATCAATTTTCATGTTCTACTTGTTTCTTGATGTTATGTTTTGATATGAGCGTTCTTGTTTAGTTCTTCTGCTTATGAACAAATAACACACAAAAAGTGGTTTAAAGAATCCATTATGATTGGTCTCTAAAGTTCAATTAAGTGAAAACGATATGATCTAGGGGCGGGAAAAAAAATCAATTCATTCATGAATTTTGGTTGAAGAACTAAATAGGAGAAAAAGTAAACATAATGGACTAAATTTCTGACGATGTTAATTTAACAGACTAATTTTAAATTAAAAGCCAAAAATATAGTTTCCCCATGAAAGCGGTTAAAAATACATTTTTGAGGAAACCTATGCCTTGAGTTGCCATGAGAAGTGAAACTATAATTCTTTTAGCGTATTGCCCACTTTTGGGAAGGAAAGTGAGGTTGTTATGTAGTTAACCCCCAATTATATTGGGGGAAAGGGAACTTTAGCCCAAATTATATTGGGGAAAAAAAGTTATTTACCCTTCTTTTAGTTTATTGCTTATATTAGTTTCACAAGTACTACTGTATTTGAATATGCAACAAAGTATATTCAAGTCCAACAACATGCTTCTCATCTTTCAACTATCATGCTTTTTCTTAACACTTGCACAATCAAATGATTTATTGGCGACAGACAACATAAAAAATTTAAGAGAAGAAACATGCAAACAAACTTAACTTTATTTTCCTCGAGCGTTTATTATTATCAATCATACAAAACAAAAGCACAAACACAATCCTCCAATACCCCAAGAGACACAACTGACATACAGATCCTCATCCATTTCCATCAAACTAGATTCACCTACGCCGCCACCGGAGACTCATCAACTGCCACCGCAGGGGACTCATCGACCGGCTTCGGGGGCAGGCCAACAGCCGGAGTGACGACAAACATCTCATATAAATACACACCACGTTTGGTAACCGGATCAACCGAAATCGTAGTCGCAAGCACAGTCCCCCTAGCCAACAAAAACGCGCCCGTCCCCGCCACCACGGACAACACCCTAACTTCCTCCGCCAGCGGCTGTCTTCCCATAACGCTGATCGTGCTCCCATCGTACTCTCTCCCGTGGAATATGACGTTCATGTTCATGTTGAGCGCCGCCTCGCCAAAGTCTGAGTAGACATTTACGCCTTGGTATTGTCCCACGTACTCAGAATCTGGGTCCGGACCGACGGTTAGTTTGTTGTCAATGACGAGGACCCCACCGAAGTTAAACTTTGGTTTTTCGAGGTCGTTGGCGTTGGTGGCGGCGACTTGAAAAATGGTAGGGTTGGGTACGCCTGGGAAAACGGCGTGGATGTAGTAGTTGAGCTTGTTTAGTACGAGGTTCTCATTGTTGAGGTTCAGGTTGTCGTAGAAATCTCGGACTGATTGGCTGATTTTCGAAGCACTCGCAGCCATGATTAAATATATTGGTTGATTGGTTTATTTTTCTTTATGCAGGACAAATGTGGTGGGGTGTTTTTTTTATTTGTAGAATAGAATGGAGTGTGGAGGTTGTTATTTATAGGTGAAATTTGGAGAAAATAATTTTGCATATAAAGAATTAAACTCTTATCGTTTGCATATATTCTGATGTTTTTCTTGGCCTAGCTAACCTTGAATTTTTTTCATTTGGATTGAAAATTACGACACACATTCAAATAAATTGTTTGGCTTAATTAATTAAGATATGTTGTAAAAAGTATTTTGGGGAAACATATCAACGTACGTACGAGATTATCACTTTTTTTCTTCTAACGTTACGTATTACACATAAATAATACACTTTCTTAATTATGCAACGAGACGCTTTAGAGACTATTTAATATTGCAGGTCTCTCATATGAGGGTATTTTAATGCTTTCAATTGACGTACATTTTATTGTTTATAATTTCGTCACCCTCACTGTAGAATGTTTTTAACATAACCTGATATTTTAGCAAATTCAAATACGCCAAAGTTACTTGCATTCTGGTTTCTGGACGCTTGTGAGCCATGAGCTTATCTTGGAGTATTTAAATCAATATATATTTATCATCTTACGAGAAAGAAAAAGGAAAACCTCAACGCACGCATAGCATGAAATATATTTTACCCAAGAAGTGTCCAATAATTGCAAATATTCAAACATAATACATGCACGTTAAACGAAGTGTTTGTTATCATATTCACTGAAGGGGCGAACAGTAGAAAAAGACAATATAATAATTAATCACTCTCATGTATCTACATTGTTTTAAGTAACTGGTTTTACCATATAATAAAGAGATGGACTAAGTGCTAAAACATTTGAACAATTTCGTGTGGTTTGGACTTCGAATACAAACAAGGTTTCCCTTGTTTGTACTTGCATGTATAAGCAGCGCACGCGATACATCATCCACCCTGAGAATCTGATTTATTATGTTGAAAAACAGACAGTCCTTTAATTTACTTGTTCTGAGATATGAGTACAACAAGGCGAATGTGGTTCGCATTACTACATTAGTTAATAATTCATGTGACCCTCGCACGCCTGGTTTAATTATCAAGTACGAATGTATAGGAATTTTTAAGATGTTTACAACAAATATTTAGAATCAAAGTGTTACAAATTACAACTGCTTCAGAAAACTGGATTATGTAAAAAAAAAAGGGCAAACTTCTTCATCAATACAACCTTGAACATAGTCGCGGCTAGGATACAAACTATTCGATGTCAAAATGATTTAGGCCATTGACTAACTTAATTTGCAGAGAGATGCATATTTGACAAGTGCTTACTTAGACTAAATCTTTTTGACAAGGGGACTTTCTCTCCTTGGTCTCATGTTCAAATCACCCAAGGGGCGACATAATTATGTGCTTTCTAAGTTTGTCTGTCACACATGGTTAGCATAGTATGATTTCCCGGTTGGTGAGGTTTGCAGCCTATTGTGCTAACCCGCGAGTTTACCTTGTGCGCACTCAAAGAATGACGACAATGGGTCCCACGTAATAAAAAAAACAAAGGTAAATTAACCTAAATCATTTGGTAATAAATATATCAGACCTCGAGGTAACCATTTTGTACTCTTTTATTCATTTGGTAGGCCATTTCGTAGATTTATAACCAGAGTAAGAATGCTCCTACTCGAGAGATGTTGAAATTGTTAATTTTAGACTTGATCTAATCTCCACACTCAAGTATCAGGGCGACGCAGTTTTGATTACACAATGAATTTACTTGCCCTTCAAATTTCCACGACATACGAATCAAGTAAAACAAAAATAAGGAATCTCACTTTTTAGACCAAATCTCACAGGGTGTTTGTGTATAATCCCGAAAAAAGATCATGAATAAATAAGTAAGACATGCATTAAGATAAAGCTCTGCGATTAAGTTAAGTACAGCAGAGTTAGTTCTACAGCCTGGACGTCAATGTTGTGAGACTAGACTACAAACAAAACACGATAATTATGCACTCTCCTTGTTTCCTGCTGGTTTCCTGAAACGGGAAATGATGAACGACTAACAAACAGAAAATGCTGCAAGGGGAAAGACCTGGCGGCGATGAATAAATCATGCCCACGAGGGTTTGGACTCCCTAGCAGCATCTGCCTTTATACACTTCTGAATTGGCTTGATCACGCCAAAGTACTGCAACAATAAAAATTAAATGAAATTAAATCAGGCAGCCATCAGACATCTGGTGTTACAATTAGCAGAGAGCTAGGGATATACAAATACAGAAAAGCTTACTTGGAATGCTAGGATTAAGGGGATATACATCTTCCCTCTATCATTTGCATTCGGCCCCTCGATCAACTTCTTGTCCACGAGAATACCGCCTTTTCCATTTAAGGCAAGATCGGTGATGACACGGACTAACTCTGGAATCCAAGGAGTACCAACTGGAAGGATCTGCAATGCCAACAAATCATCTTAGACACTCAAAACAAAAATATGAAATCTTGATTACAGATAAAAATAAACAATATTGACGAAAAGAATCTACCTTTTCATCAGCTTCGTTCTTGTTACACCTCCCACTGTTTTCGACTAAAGCAACGGGAATATCAAAATTCTAAGAAGAGAGAAAGAATATTAGTTAAAGTGACTGCAACTTAAATCCAAGAAACCTCCTCATCTCCAGTTTTGTATGATTGATAGAACGAAACCAGAAGTGGAATATAAAGAACAGTACTTCTAGCATTTCGTGAAATGTACTATCTGATTTGTTTTATTATATTAAAGACTTGTTTCATTAGTTGCTTTTTTCAAATTCACTAATGGTGCAAAAGCTAATCAAAACAAGCAGCGTCTGTATAACAAAAGGTTTCATTCACAAAATATACTCTACAGCAAGATAAGACAAACAGAAAGGCACAATTTACTATGCCATGTTAACATAAGTATGATGTCATTCCCTGTGGACGTGAAAAAGATTTCCTAATTGCTTTATGTCGAATAGAAGCTCTGTTCTGCGTTACACAGAAACTCGTTTAATCAGAACAATAAGTTCACTTGTCATTCTCGAAAAATATTTACAGGAAACTTGCTATTATAGGCAGGTGTAGAAAGAATTGGAAGACTAACCCCATGTAGTCACATGATGATCATGTCCAAACGTCTAAATATTACAGATTAATCTAATAATATAAAGAGACAGACGACCAATATACCACGACAAAGAAACAAAGTTAAATACTGTTGTACGTAATATTAGTATATAAACTTTGAGGTAATTTTAAATCTTATCAATAGTCACAAATACTTCAAGTAGAGGTTTGACCCTTTTTTGGTTTACGGAATTTCAATTTATATCCTAAATCACATAGTGCGGGTGCAATACTGCAGGAGTGGGCATCTGAGTGCATCAATTTAAAAAAATTGAATATTTTAATGCACCTTAGTGAGCCAGTTATATTTGAATAAAAAATAATAACACATATATATATATTATATATATAAATGTAATTATCTGTTTATATGATCAAACAGTGCATAAAAAATCACATATATGTATATCTGTTATGTGAATAAATGCACTTATGTAATACTCAAGACACAAAAAGAGCAGCTCATTACTTTTTAATTCATTCAATTTTCTTTTTCCATGTTTTCTTCTAGAGCCCCTAACCCATTCTCCCACTCACATTGCTTTTCCTAAGAAACCAACCTTCATTCAAGTCTCTCTTTCTTTTCATATCTTCTTTCCTATATCAGCCAACCACCGCTCCAATTACAGTTCTATTTCTCAAACTCGTTACTCTTCTCTTCAAAAATCTCCACTTCTTTTTCTCTTCCTCCACCTGTACTAATATCATCATCATTCATCAAAGACTTTTCTCTTCTCTCTTCCTTTTTCGTTACTTCATTTTTGCCATCCTTTCAAGCCATCAAATGCAAAATCTTTAGTTTTAAAGCGGTCCGGGAACTCAGACGCGACTGGAGCACTGGTGCAGCCACTCCTCCCGACCAATTATGTGACATGACTTAGATTCAAATATGAAAGATCACGAGCAGGGCTTTATATCATCTTGTTGATGATGACAAAAGCAAAAAACTCTTTCACATGATTTGGAGGATAAATCATGCATTTCTAAAGAGGGAATTTCCCAAAGTTTCTTCTTTCTTGCAGCGACTCGCATTCGCATAAGTAGAGTGTCTTACAACAAATTAACCACGACCCATGCAAAATTCCTCCACGCCCAACAGGTTCACAAAAATGATCCCCACTTCCCTAAATCTGTCCATTCAACCCAATTCGACGTCAAATCCAATGATATACTATTCAGGGGGGCATCCACCCTAAAGTGTAATCTCTAGTTTAAACAACATATATTCCTAGTGATTATTAAGAGTTTGCAGAAACAATCCAACACCTAAATGCGTAAGTCATACTCGGACTTGTCACTACAGAGGACCATCATAATTTCACATTAACCCTAAAGAGTTACTAACTAGTTATAACGATACACCGTTTGGCATTTGGTGATGGTGTTAAGGAAAATCTCATCCAAAGAAAACTGTCTTCCATGACGGGTAAATTTTGTATATTGAATCCTAAACTTATCCCTGGCCTTAGGTTTACTGCTCCAGACAATCTAGTTTTTCTTGTTTCACCACAAACAAAGTTATCAGTTATACATGTGCATTTCAGTAGCTTCTAGCCTTTTTAAATCATGGAATTATTGCATCAAAAAATCATGAAATAGCTATCTATATTTATATGTGTGTGTATATATATACATATATAAATGTATCAGCATCCGTATCTAAGACCAACAGGTAATACCGAACCACCACGTTTGTAATTAATCTAACCCAAGTATGGCTGATTAAGTTAAGCAAATAAAATGTGTCAAAGATAACATGGGAGCAGACCTTGACATCCATTTTGCCAATGCGAGCTCCTTGACGAACAAACTTCAAAAGTGACTCCGATCTTCTGGTAAAGAACTCTTCATAACTCAAGCCATCCGGAGGTGAGAGTTGAGCGTGCGTAAGGACAACCACTGCTTTTTGCCATATTTCTTTGCCAAAACTTTCGGTAATGGCTTTCACAATCTGTTTGTCCAAATTATCCACTCTATATGCATCCAAGCGGTCCACATAAAGCAAAACATCTATAGTGTTCTTCATAAGGAACCTGCCCAGAAAGCTACAAGCAGAAAGATGTTACTGAAAAAGTTAAAGCGCAACCATCTATTGATGAGACGCAATGGAAAACAGGTATTCAGCTGCATCGAACCTTTTTATGAGCTCCAGCACCTGGTCATTAACATATCCTCCTTCAACGAGTCCGGGGGTATCAATAACATTCAGTGTGAAACCTGCTCTTGATCGTGAAACCATGACAGGCCTCGGTGTCTCCGACTAAGAAAAAATGCCAAAAGTAACTTAAAAATCATGCCCCTGGAAAAATACATTCCAACATCTAAAAATCACAGCCAGAGCATATACTCACCTGGAACGAACTAACAGTGACCACTCGTTCCCCTATAATCGAATTTATAGTAGAAGATTTTCCAACACCGCCTTTCCCCATGACAAGGATAGTCAATGTGTTGACATCCTACAAGAAACAACAAACACCATTATAGCCCCGCATACACTTTTGTTCGACATAGACACATATTCTGGATTCACTCCACAAAAAGTTATCATTTTTCTCTTAAATGCCGAGCTTCAAAACACATCCCGACTCCTTACATTACGGAACACAATATAATTGAATACATAAAATCTAATCAAAAAAAGAAGTTGAACCTGATTCTTTAATTTTCCCAACAAGTCAACCAATTTCTCCTGAGTGGCGGCTGGAAACTGCTGAAGTGCAGTCCATTCTTTGATTAGCTGGGCCGCCATTTATCGCTGAAAATCATACAAAAAACAAAATTAACAGAAACCCATTGCGAAAAAAGGCTAAAGACACAAACCTTCACACCTTAAGCCTCGTTTTATACTTCAATATCAATTAATTAACAGAAAGCCATTGCGAAAAAGGCTAAAGACACAAACTTTCACACCTTAAGCTTCGTTTTATACTTCATTATCAATTAATTAACAGCTTTTCTCCAAGAATTAGAGCATTGACTAACTCAACAGAAACCCATTAAGAGAAATGAACAGTAAAGCAGTAACTAGAAATTAAAAGAAAAGGCTAATCACAGAACGGTAATACCTTTTGTTTGCAGTGGCGGAAAATGGGATACAGAGGAGAAAAAGCACAAGGGTTTTATTAGGTGAAGGGCAATCTTGATGAAGACCTTATCTGTCACTTCACCGTATCTAAAATATATAAATTGTCGAATGAGCCGGTCACTGGTGATGTGGACCCCGAGGCTTTATGTATTATTTTTTTTTTATGCTGTAGTTTTATTATAACTAGCAAATGGAGCACGCGGTTCTCGCGAGCATAATTTTTTTTTCAATGTCATTCAATGCGGGTTAATGATGAAGATTTATCTAGATAACATGTGCCATAAATTTGCAGTTGAACAATGGAAGAGAAGCAAATTATGGGGAAAGTAAATCATTAATTACAATTAGTAGTGTAATTAATTAGTCTAACTTAATTTGTAAGGCTATTTTGGGAATTTAATAATATATTTTTTACAATTTAGCTAAAACTCTAAGGTTAAAATTGGAAATCAAAAGATTGGTGTCACAATGGGTTTCTTCATATAATAGTATATAGATCTTTAGGGCGTTTTTTTTTTACGAATTTAAAATATTTATTAGGAAATAGAAATGTTTAGAGTTTTACAATTGGAGCAAACATAAGAAAAAATGCAAAAGTCCTCGTCTATAATATGGAAACGAAAGGAACTGAGAGTTGAAAGGCTTTTTCATTAACACGGAACGGAACGACTCATTTAGTTGAGTTGTTGGCGCTTTTGTTTTTCAAATGTGGGATCTTCTTAATTCTTCATCGAGTAAAAGAGACTCCAACTATTGAGGACATATTTCGATTACATCCTCGACAGTCCAGAAAGCATCTTGGAGATATTTTGTGATGATGTTTTCAATCTCAAAAGAATTAGTCTCAAAGGCAATTTTGTAAGGATGACAGCCTTTGACGTGCTTTTTGGTTGGATATCGTAAACGATCATTCATGAGGACCGCTAAAGCTACCAAAGCCCCACAATAGGAGACAACTTGTGGGTGTTCGAGATGTGACGCGTGATCATTTGTTCTAGAATATTGGTGACAACAATATTTCATTTTGGCATGATCATTAATACGTAATGGGCCATTGACTTGTATATATCTGATTTTGAGGCCTCTAGATGCCAGGGTTAAGAATTTATGGATGGACGAGGCATGGAACATCCCATTTGTTCAAGAACGAGTATCATAGAATTTGGTGGATATGATATCGAGGATCGTATTTCAGGGAGAAGTTGCAAACACGTTGATTTGAGAAGCAACATCAAATGGATGTTTTTTTTATCATGACAATGTCGAAAATAATTCGGGGATTTAGTGGCTCTAAAATAAGGTAATTGTGCCGCCCACCCACTCGTCGAGAGAAGGGAATTGACATGACATCTAATGTCAATTTTGCAGATATGTGGAATCAGTATATATATGCTTTAGTCAGGTTTAGTGGTACCACAAGTTAGGAGTTTTTTCTTTGGTTTGTTTAGGGTGAACCAAGCACGCATTCGTTCCTTTGAGGAGGCAAGGTATTGGTGGATGCAAGAAATTTTATCGTAACATGCCCGAGGAGTGCTACTCATTTTCGACATTTGATTTCAAGGAATGATGCGAAGTATATGAGGTAGAAGATGGTGGCGTGGAACATCATTTTTAAGGTTCACCGATACTTTAATGTGATCCCAATGGCATGGGTATACATTAATAGGTTTGGTGATGGGAAATTGGGCAAACTTAGGTATTTTTAGAGACTTGGTCATTCCGAAAAAGACACTCAATGTGGTTTTGGGCTCTGTTAAATGAGTCTAGTTAAACATGGATGGCGATCTTAGGGGAAACCTAGGTGAGCCAGGGGCGGGATGAGCCTTCGTAACTAGCATAAGAAGATTATTACGGCATTCCATTTGTATATTGACACTGTCATAAATAGTTTTTCTCGATGCTCAAGTGCTTGGAAAATTTCACGATAGATTCACCACATTAGATTGCTACTTGGTCAAATGGATGTTCATTTCTCGCATATCTTTGGAGAAGGAAGTTCAGTGCCAAAGATCAACATTCAAACGAGGCATGTGACCAAAAAAATACACAAAGATTCGATGAAGTTTTTTGCAGTGATAAAATTAAAGGACTTTAGATTATCGAGGAATAGTTGATTTTCGCTTTGTAGAACAATTGTTGTTGATTTTTTCTTATTTCTGTTTATGTACTCTTGCTCACTTTTGCAGCAATGTGAACCATGTTGTTTTTTCATGTGATTAACTAAGTGTTGTTTTTTTCTAGATCGATTGGATCGATGCTTTAACTAATCAAACCATTAAAAAACTTAAGGTGATCGGTTCCATATTTGATACAACTCTAAAAATATAAGTGTTGGCTAACTCTTAACCACTAAATTTTGTTACACGTGTTAAATGTATAGGTTTAACTTTTATGCATACAAATCTCAATTCGTCACTTTTATACGTATATTTTTTGTTTAGAACATATTCTTTCAAGCATATTACAACTTGCATTATATATATATATATGCGCGTCTAACTAGAAAACCTCTTTGAGCGTGTTTGGTTTCGATATTGCCAAAAAGCGAAAGTTACGGAAATCGGATAATGTAAAAAGCGATGTTTTATAACCAGTTTGGTTAGTGCTGTTGATTTCAACATCGTAATAACCAAAATTTAGTAACACGTTTGCTTTGTGAATCAATAATAATAACCTGTAAAATCATGCACGAAATTCTAATTTTAGTCTTCCAACTACCCCCGTATTACAACAGCCATTTCAATTATCCGCTCATTCAAAGCCCTCAAACCCCAGCCTGACAAAACCCTCCTTAACACAATCAACACTACAATTTCACACGAAATCGAGCCAATTTTGAAGTGAAATCTCGCAATTCTTGCACATCAACTCAACGCGAACAAGTTAAGCTTCATCAACACTCTGCATGTAATGTTATTTTGTTCTATAATGAAGAAGGCCGAATTCATTTGAATTGAATTGTACTAACCTCAATGTTTTGCTTGTTGCTATCAATCATACCCTACTTTTGCCACAAGAGATGTGTGTCATCCTTTTTAATCTCTCACGTTAGGTCACCTAGGTTTAGCAACTTACATATACTTCATATTAATTGTCTGAAACATGTTAATTCATGTTAATTGTTTGAAAATTATCGAAATTATGTTTCCATGCGTTTGAATCTTATTAGAGGTGTAGTCAAGTGATTTTTGCATCACCTATTTTAGTAAAATTCATGATTTGGCAGATTTCTCCTATTACTCCTTTTCGGTATGTACTTTGAAAGAGTCCTAGTTATGATGATATAACAGGAATTTTACTTGAGAGTATAGTTGAAGTTTGAGTATAACCTTGTAGATGGCTGCACCTTACAACGTGGCTTGTGTCTGTGGTGTTGGAAGTATGTTATACCTAATGGCAGAGGATACTTCTACATGTCCCGGTCAATATTATTACAAGTGTCCGTTGCACCGTAAACATTCAAATTCATTTATTTGGGTTGATGAAATAAACATACCAAAATATGCATATATAAGACAATATTATTCTACACGTCCAACACAAGGTGCAAACAATGTGAGGCGTACATTCGTTTAGAGGGGTGAATCATCATTTGTTAGCAACAACATTGGAGAAAACAGTAGCAACCCTCAAAACATAGCACAATCTAGGGATCATTACAATGTAATTTCAAGTTTATTCCATGGTGTAGACGATAGGTTGGTGACTAAGTGGCGAGTGATAGGGTGTGTGGTGGCATGGCACATAGTATTCTTCTTGACCTTTGTGGTTATCCCATATATGTTCTTCATTATGAAGAGTTAATTTAGAGTGTACCTTGTATTTTATCTAAGTTTGTCTGGCACCTTTTGTAGTTGTTAATTGTTTGTTGAATCTTTGAGTTTGTTTTGAATTCGGATGTTATGAAATGTCAATATTTGATGGTTGGTTATTGAAATTTTATGCATATTACTAATCTACACTGTCATCTATTGTTCCTATAATACACATGTGAATTCGTGTTGGACTATTGTTGCAATTACATTTCCCAAATGTTGTTTTTATTGGTGAACATAACTCATGTTCCCAATGACTACATGTAAAGGTCCTTGGCTTGAAATAAGGCTCCCTGAATTCTAACTGGTGTAATAGGCGACTGCTCGTTGCCCAAGGGCCGTGTCTCTTCTATTTTCTGTTACATCAATATAAATAGAGGGTTGTGATTGCATATCAATACATCTCAACAACATTTTAAGCATCTGCAAAAATGGAGGTTGGCATGATCTATAACGTTGTGACTGTAAGTTGTTGATATTTAACTTTAAGATCTATTGTGTTGAAGTTGCTTTAGTTTTGTTCTTCTTCTAACATCTTTGTTTAATCAGGATGATATTGTTGGCATCTTCTGTGACTACGACATATGGACAACCAAAATAGAAACAATAATGCTCCATGATCTGAAGGAGAAGTTGAATCATGATAAATGGATCACTGAAGCCCAGATGCAGGAGATCTATGCAGAACTTGCACCTGACACTACTGAGCTTTTGGGGGTCGATGTGACTCCTCGGATGGTGAAGGACCGTTTGATAATGATTAAGACACAATTTCATCTCTTCCTCCAGTTCCACAGGACCCCATGTTTTGAATTCGAGCCGAGACAGAACGAGTTCACGATAAACCCCACTCTCTTTGATCCTTACATGCGCTACATATTCGTATGAATTTCCACATAACGATTGATTGCTATTATTGTTGGCTTTCAGTGTGCTAAATATCGCAATGTACCAGCATTGATGGCTACTTCAAGAGTTTGGGATTCCCGAACTACGATGTATGCATGCCTATTCGTGGTTCATGATCTCCCAATAACCGCGGTAACTGTGTTATCCCGCATGGAGTATTACTTGCAGAATCCTTGATAGGATTTCATGTTATGATTTCTTTGTTTTGGTTTTTTTTTTCGGTTTTTGTGTTTTTTTTTTCTGGAACATGTTGGTAGAATCTTTGTAGTATGTTTTGATTGTCTTTAATGAATTACAATTGTCTTGTCAATGATTGTTACTTATTTTCTGCTCTGATAACACGGGGATATTAGCAACCTTACTTCAAAAAAATAGCTCTTAAATCGACAGAGTAACACATATATAAAGGTAATGATGCACTATATTGTTCAAAGTAATGATGCACTATATTGCCCTTGAACAAGTGGTGCACAACCAAAAATGCACATTCTGGAGTATCCTATAGAATAGCTATAAATTCGACAGAGTAACACAAGCATGTGTGTATGACATGAATGCTGCGATCACAAGGCTATCAGACTTAACACTGTAATCACAAAATAAGCAATAGATATGCATTCATTTGACAAAATAAGTCCCAAATCTCGGACTTTCAACTAGTTCATACATAACTCATTGATTGTCTAAACGAGTTTCACAAAACTCAACAGAAGAAACATAATTAAAAGCATCACATGACTATACTACGCTATTCCAAAGAGCATCACATAAATTTAAACATTCACTGCCATACAAAAACCCAACCACAATCTATGAATTAACGCCATGTTCCTTGACGAAGATCACATTCCAGTCGTCGAAAAAAGTGAACGCCTTGTTCCTATAGCTCTCGATATAGGGATGATGCTACAATTAAGAAGAAATACAAAAATAATCAGCATAAAACAGAAAAATGTGGGGGAATTGAACATTGTAATCTACAAAAATTGTGTAAAAAAATACCTTTACATAATCCTTCCATCAAAACCCATCAGCAACCACAAGCTCCATGGTTTAAGGGTCAAGATAACAGCCGTCGCTACTACAGTCCATCAAATTATGCAAATGATGATAGTTCTTCGTCCAAACACACATCTTAGACTTGATTTGGGAGATGGGCTTCAAAGTCGAATAAGGTATTTTCGCCTTTATCCCTTCCTCCAACCTACAAAGTAGTGCAACCCAATGAAATGCATCAATTGAAATCCCTTGTTGACACAAACCCTTCAACACTTCAATCAGTGCTAGTTCCTCATTAAGGGTCCATGATCACCTCTTTAGTTTCTGATCAAGCGCATCTTCAGGCGGTTGTGGTTGAACAATTGTGTTGGTTAAATCCGCCATCTAATTTTTGGACACAAGTTAACAAACACAAATATTTCATTGTCAAATAACATGTCCAGTTTACATATGATCAACCTCAAGAATATATTGCAAAAAATAAGTTGCCAAACACAAATGATTTAGGGATATTTCATTGCCTAACAATGTATGAAGTTTAATATGATCAACCTCAAGAATATATTGCAAAAAATGAACTGCCTTTAAGAATCGGATATACTAACACATCCAGCCACAACATCAACAAAAGGAATTATGCCCCAAAACAAATCTAAACATTGTAATACACTCCTTAAAGTCACACTTATGTAAAAACAAAACGAGCTTAAGGATTAGCATTTAATGAATTGCGCAATTCTTGCTCAATTTTCACAAACCCCAAATTTAAGAAACCCTAAAACTTAACAATTTCTGGAATTTGAAAAGAATTATAATTCTTAACGATGCCTATGCATGAACTACACGTGTTTAACGTTCCCAACCAATGAATTGCTGAATTACTGCTCAATTTAAGCAAACCCCCAAATTAAACCCTAAATTGAAGAAATTAAGGTTTCTGGACTGTCGACCTAAGAACCCTAACTATGCATCGCGAGATCAAAACAACAACAACGTACGCTAAACCATAACATCAACATTATGAAATCCCCAAATCTTAGAACATCAGTTGCAAACAATCATAATGTAAAAGTGCTTAACTACAACCATTGCCACATATAATCGACTGTATTAAATCGCCATAAGTGTGTTTATCAAGAAATGAAGCCGTACTTACAAAATGACGCCGGAATTCAGAGCCTTCAAGCGTCCCACTCAAAATCGCCGCCAGACTCGCTCTACGAACCCTAATGTGTGGAATGAAGAATGTTATCTGAATTGAGGAAAATTGTTTAAATATCAGGAGGAGAATAGTCTTTTCAAATATAGCTAATTTTGTGTCAAAACGAAGATTAAACAATCACTTGTGGAGGGGGGGGGGGGTAGCGATTGTAATATGCGGTATTAAGGGCCGAAATCGACTCGATCCGGTTATTACACTTTTGACCCAATTTTTTATTCCATCAAACCACACAGGGTACTAAGTCGAATTAGCCCCGTTATTTCACCTAATCACTGTAACCAAACGCTCTCAAAATAAATCATCTATCACATTATATATATCATACAACAAGAAAAACTGGGAAGACAATGAATTTTGAAAAACATGGAATGTAGGAGTTTGGATTCCAATTAAATTCACAAAATTGTTCCCCTTGTAAGATCAAATTTCCTTCAATCCCCATACATTTTTTTCTTATTGAACTTGTTCCTCTCAATTTGAAGATATTTTCATTTTGTCACGTCCATGCAATTTATTGAATTTGTATTTATCTAAAGACCTATCTATATGTCTCTATAAAACATAGTTTTGTGCTCTAGGATAATAAGATTATTTATTATTATTTTCTATAGACGTAGTAACATGATGACAATATGTTATTTAAGAAATTGACAATTTCTTATTTTTCATTTATTTTTAATAAGATTACCATCACTTATATTTTCTTTAAAAAAAAAAAAACACTGTAATAATTTTCAGTGGAACCCAGATTGACATAACGACGCCGTTTGGCTCAATTGAGGCCTTTAACTTTACTTGATTTCACTTCCGGCCACAGCTACCAACAGCAGTGAAGGGCTTTTGCAAACAGTAGATCACTCTTTTCCACTCACAGCAGACTAATCCCCTCGGCGCTTTACACCGTACTCAATTGCCGGAGCTTTCTGTATGTCTAAATTACTTTCTTGTAATGTTCACATTTTTCTAGAAAAAAAATCGAAATTCCAAGTTTCATTTTTTATTTTGTTTTCTGGGAATTAAAGTTAAGGTTCGATTTGGGTATTTGCTAAATTTGTTATTTTGCATTTTATTTTATTGTTGGTTGAAATATTATGTCAGACATTGATTTACATACTTTATTCTTTCTCTTTGATTTTTTTGTTGTTTTTATAAATAAAAAAGTTGTAATTTTGATCCCTCTTATTGTACTTTTTTATTTGGCATTGGTGCAAACTATATTTTGAAGGATTTTAGTAATTAACTTAATATTATTAGTGAATTGTTCCTGTAAAATTTGGGCAATGCTGCCTCTGTCTGGTATGGTTCAATTAGTACTTGACCTATGTAGAACATGCTGGCTACATTGTGTCCGACGTCTGATTCTTGAGTCTAGGTCGTATATTTTTGGAATTGGACTTGGATTTGGACCTATGTGTAGGTGTAGACTTTATTTGGACTGACGATTGTATTTTGGTCTTTAGCACACGTTGTGCTCGAGTATGCATTCAGATTTTCCCCAACTTAAAAGTTAAATATCGACGTGGATCGACCAGAATGTATAGGACCGAATACAACCCGTATTTTGCAGGGGTTGGCTCGATATATCTCAACTTCAATCTATTTGTCTTGTGTCCAAGTTTTGAGGAAATTCTTTCTTTATTTGTTGTAAATGGATAAGGGATGAGGCGGTTTCGGGTATGCTTAGACAGTTGGTTTAGGTGGAGTTGGGTTGGTTAGGTAGGTGATGGCATGGTGAAGTGGTGGAGAGCAGGACATTTAACATTTTCTTGACTTGATGTTTGCTTCCAATGGTTTTGAACCTGGATTTGTTGGTTTTGGTCCTATATTTTTGAATGTATATCTGAGTTTAGATCTAAAACCCAAATGAAGACTCAATAAGTCCAAGACATGGGTTCAAGATCCATAGGGTTTGTATCCAGGTTAGGCATGTGATTTCGGGACAGAGATGGGGGTTGGAGGTGCATCCATTTCTGTATTTGGATTAGAGTCGAGTGTTGTCTGAATCTAGCTTGTGTGCTTGTGATTTAAATAGGCATTTGGTTCTTGGAGTTAGTTCTAGACCTGTTTAGTCTACTTGGTTTAGGATCCAGATCCTCTAGGTCTAAGATCTGTTAGGTTATGATCCACTTGACAGGGGTTGGCCTGGGGGTAGGGTGAAGGTAGAAAGGTCCAATGTTTTCAGGTTTGAGTCGAATGTTTTGGATCTCTAATCCAATTTAAGACCTAATTGACCCGAGATCAAATCGTATACAACACACGAAATAATTTCAAATTGGGACCACAATGTACTCATTGATCTTCTTTTTTGTCAGAGGAAGATTGATTTAATTGAGTGATGTCTTTGATACATGTTTTCTCAAATTCCAGTGACTATTTGTTTATTTAGCTTAATTTATTCAATAAATGGATTGAACACGCTAGCTTACCGATGGATCCAAAATTGGATGTAATTAGTTATAACAATAAAATATGAAAGATTACAAGTTGATCCTGATATGATCCCCATTTGCCTCCACAAGCCATTCATCATATACTGAATTAATTAGATCCAAATGATTCTGATGCAGAATTGGAACTACTTCCAGCTCCTACTTTGGCCTATTACTGAACGTGCTGGTTTCTAAACTAAGCTTCTTTTTGTTGACACGAAGTGTTTATTTTAACATAATATGAACATCTTGGACTCTTTATTAAAGGGACATTCTGAGTAATTGTAGCTTTCAGAGATTCTTCTTAGCGACTTGATGCATTTCTATTCTTAAAGCTCTGTAGTTGAGTGTTCCGTTTTCAGAAATTATGTAAAAAAATTAAGCCTTTCTTAGTATCTTTTTGGGCTTTTAGACAGCAGTAAGGAGATCTCCTTTAATAAATTTGGCTAAATTTCTGTTGGTTTTTTATGTGTTTGTATGTATTTTATATTTGTCTATTGACTTTCTAAATGGTTTACATTGTTTCATTTCAAGTGAATCTTTCAGCCGAAGAGAAACAGATTGTACAGTAATTTAAACAAAAACTGAAATAGAATGAAATCTTAAGTCCAATTATTTTAAAATAAATAGGTCTGCTGACTGAACTAATTGGGGTATCTGTTTGAAGAGGTTGTTTCATTTACTAACGTCGAGGAATAACTTATGGAAGTTATGTACTATGTAAAGGGATTGGTGAGATGGAGGGGAGCCTCGGCGCACCGGTAAAGGTGTTGCTGTGTGACTGAGAGGTCACGGGTTCAAGTCCTGGGAGCGGCCTCTTGTCAAATTTGACAGGGCCTTCCCCTTATACACCCTTGTGGTGGGACCCTTCCCCGGACCCTCGCATTGCTGGGATGCTTTCGTGCAACGGGCTGCCTTTTTTTTTTTAAAGGGATTGGTGAGATGATAGCATTCTTTTAATTGTTTCATACAGTTGCAATCGATGTATTATTCCATATTATATGTACATAATCTGCAAATGTTGTTCGAAAAAGCCATTAAGCATTATCTGCAAGTGGCAAATGTAATAGACACAATATTGCTCATTAAATTGTTGATTAGTGTTGGTAAAGTTAATTGGCCCAACACTTTATAGTGATGGCGAAATTGTAGCAGTTTCTTATGTTTTACCTGATAAGTGATAATTGGGTGAACGGGAGCATCTTAAAAAATGTGATGATGGACAAAAATCAAAATGGTCGATTAACTAATATTGGAAGTCATATTCTACTTAGATTCTTTACTTGATAAAGTTCTGTAGATACTAATTCTCAGTTCTATCTAACCAGCAGATTTTGACTTGCTTTCTTCTAATGTGCAGTTCGTTATAATGGAACAAATTCCACGGACGCCACCTCAAGCTGACAACTTACCGTTTCCTTCTGGTAAGTAGTTGCATTTATTTTTCAAGTTGATTTAAGTAACGAGTATTAGATTTAGTTGCATTTGTTGTTTTTGTGCAGATATGAATTGTGGTGACGAAGTTGAAGGAATAGCACAATCATCTTTGCCAGCAGATGTTGAGGTGGAATTTTCTAGTTTGACTACCGAAGAAATGGAGAGTAGATTAGAAGTGGGTCAACCCATGCAAAATGAGCTTGTGGCATATGGCCTGTATTGTATCTATGCGCATGCAAAAGGCTTCAGTGTCAGAAAAGGTTGTATAGACCGGTTTAATGACGGCGGATTAAAAGCAAGAGATTTTCTGTGTTCTTGTGAAGGCTCCAAAGATGAAAAGCGGTCTAGGTTCAGTGTTCCAGTTTATGTTAGACCAACATTGAGATGTAACTGTAAAGCAAAGCTTAGAGTTTCACGGATGAAGGGACAAAACTGGAGGATTACTGCTTTTAGAAAGGAACATACTCATGATATGTATCCACCTGGCCAAACACATATGTTAAGATCTGCACGTCATATGAGTCCTGAAATGGAGAAGTGCTTTGAAGCAATGATAGTATGTGGGGTACCTGTGTCTAAGGCAAAGGAGTTTTTGCAAAGTTCATCTCAAGGGACAGAGAAAATTGGGTTAACTCGAGAAGCCACTCACCAGCCTCTTTCACGGGCGAATAAGCAAAGCAAAATAGAAATTGGAGATGCTGCTCAATTGATCCAACACTTCATAAGTACGTCAAATAAGGAGCCTTATTTTTATTGGGATGTCGAGTGGGATGAAAGTAGCAGGCCAATGAACATTTTCTTTAGAGATTATCGATGTAGTATCGACTATGAATGTTTTGGTGATGTGCTCCTAATTGACAGTGCCAACCGAACCAATAAGTACAATTTGCTTTGTTGTCCCTTTGTGGGCATAAATCATCATATGCAAAATGTAATGTTTGGGTATGCTTTTATGTCAGAAGAATCTGAGAGTTCATTTGAATGGTTGTTTAGGACATTTCTCAAATCTGTGAGTGGTAAGCAACCTGAGACAATCTTCACTACCGATCATTGCCAAGCTATGATCAATGCTGTACCTACAGTGTTTCCGAACTCACATCATCGGTTGAGTCATTGGTGCATAAATAAAAGTGTGCCTTCCCATTTTGGTAGGTTAATTGGTGATTCAAATTTTAAGAAATTGTGGAATAAATGCATGACTGACTGTCACACTGAGGAAGAGTTTGAGCAGACATGGAAACTTATGATGGATGGTTATGATATCGAGGATAAATATTGGTTCAACCTTATGTATGACTTGCGCCACAAATGGGCTACAGCTTTCACTTCTCACAAATTTAGTGCTGGGGTTATGACTACATCTAGATGCGAGGGCACGAATGCAACATCAAAAATAAACTTTGGTGGAACAACATCTTCTTCTTTGTATGATTATGTCATTGCTTTTGAGAAATTGCTTGAGTCATGGCGCAGGGATGAAAGAGAAAAGGACATTCATAATCATCAGGACAAGCTTTCATTGGGACGAAACCCATGGCTGATTCAAGCTGCTGAAGTATACACAGAGGAAATATTCACTCTGTTTCAAGACCAGTTACGGGAGTCATTAGACTTTGCTGTTGCAGGACATGAGATTGTTGATTCTAGCTTAATAAAGCTGAAAATGCAATCTCGTTGGGGAAAGTCAGAGGTCTTTATAGTTCAGTTTGATAGCCAGAAATTGTCGATAAATTGTAGTTGTCACACATTTGAGACCCTTGGCATACTCTGTTGTCATGCTTTAAAAGTTTTAGACAGGATAAATTTGCATTCTATTCCTGAGATGTACATTAAAAAAAGGTGGACCAAAACTCCCAGAAGCAGAGCATGCTGTGGACAAATCGTCGGTGAAGCATCCAGCATGACGTTTGTTCATCAGATGATGAGGGAAGCGTATGATGTTGCCTGCGGAGCCAAATCTCATGAAGAGACCAGATGCATCTTGGCAGAATCATTGGAGGATTCTAAATCCAAATTGAACGCTTGGTTTGAAAAGTTGAGTTTGGCTAACTCGACTGCAGGAGATGACTCGGATACTGATGGAGACAGTCCCTATACATGAAATGGTTGTATATAATCTTAGGCAATTCTAGTGGAACTGTACCTGCTGATGCACTCCATTCGAATGTCACTGACAAACAAGTAAAAGGTGAAAGTTAGTTAATGTGTAGTTTTAAGTTATTTTGTACTTGTTGAACTATGAACCTGTGCAACTTTTAATCAAAAGTTTCTTTTTTCTCTCTTGATTGATTAGATGATAACTTAAAGAGAGGATTTTGAAAGACTCAGAAGGAGACGTTTTGAGCTCCCAAGACAGAAGATGACGTCCAAACTTTACAAAAAACAAAGTTTTACATTCCCTCCTAAGCCACACATTAACTCTAAACTTGTTGCTGATGGACCTCCATATCCAAAATTCTTCGATACGAGAATCGGTGATTCTTACGAATGGTCCTGGTGAGTAATTAAAGTTTTAGGTTTCATTTATTTTAAGATTATTTGCAGACTATTCATTTTATTCAAGCAAATGAGATTACTTGCAGGCGGTTTCAATTGCACTGTACTAGCAGATATCCCAGTGATGGTAGGTATGATGGAAATATGAAGTGATGGTAGGTATGATGGAAATATGAAGCCGAACCAGGTATTATATTATCAGGTGTGACAATGAGTTCATTATTTGCTCACATTTAGTTCATTGTAAGTATGAGATGAAGGAAGATGAAACTTATTATGATTTGCGGGATAAATTAAGCGACTTCGTAGATTTGGCTTAATATATTTGTATTTCTCAATTCTATTTGCCAAAACAAAAACAAAGCAAATCTTATTCGGGCCAAAATCGCCTACGTGGCGGTACGAAATTGCACTTTGCACCCCAAAATAAATTGTATTTTGCACACTAAAATATTTTATGGTGCAAAATGCAATTTTGTACTGGCACGTAGGCAATTTTGGCCCGAATAAGGGCCAAGGGCATTTTTGAAAGATTTTTTTAAACATACGGGGCATTTTGGCAAGGTCCGAAAAAAACAGGCATTTTAACGTTTTAAAAAAAGTTAGCAGGCATTTGTAATATTTCGTCCTTTATTCTGTTTATCAAAATCTGCACATTTTTGACTGAATTGAACTACAAACTCAACATAAATCATTTTTTCCAAGTTCACTGCATTTTCTAAACATTCACAAACATGTCAAAGATTCGCAAAAACTCACATAATCACTTTCGAAATTTATCCTCAATTCACCATAAACCAAACAAAACACACCACAATTCACTAGCACCAGACACCGGGAACCACAACCGACAAAACAGAGCATTTCTCCTAACGCCGAAGAATAACGACTCCGTACACTGACACAGGCTGCCATCTCTATCGTCTCTGCCAAAGCCTTACGCCTCCGCGTATCCTCCTCATCCCTCCAATACCCGAACTTCTGACCCGCAGACAGCGATAATCGGGGACTGCGAGATATAAGGAGGAGGATCCACAAAAAAAATTGTTTTTGAACACCGGTATTGTTTGTCCGTTCACACTGAAACTCCACCTTCAATGACACGATATGCTCCTCTATTTTTTGTACTATGCGGTTTTAAGAGAGAAAAAAGGTACAAGGCTGAAATAGTTGTATTGTATGTATGTGTATCTATATGTAGAGAGAGAAAGAGTTTTTACGCGTAACAGTTTTGTGGGCGTGGTGCTTAATGTATATGAAACGATTGACCTTTGACAGAAATGAAGTCTTTGACTCTGGTTATTGTTGTTCCAGTGATGTACAGTTTGAATGGTAACAGAAGAGTCATTTTGGGTGGTGGTGGTGAAGATGACATTATTAATTCAAAATAAAAAATATTAATTTTATAGGTGAAATGTTTTTTTTACCTTTACTTTTTTACTTAATTATGTAGATTAGAGTAGCGTGATATGATTAGCAAAGTTTGGGGGTAAAGTGATGAAATTTAAAGTTCAAGGGGTAAAGTGAAAAACGAGTGAAAGTATAGGGGGTAAACTGATTTTTTCCCTTAAAGAAAATACATAATTCAAGTAGAAATTTAAAGTTTGACCACAAACATAGACAATAATTGCATTAACAAGGGCATTATTTTATCTTCAAAACGAAAAAAAGTACATCATCATCATAAAGATAAACCTGCATAACCACTCAACCATAAAATAAGAACTATAATCTTATTGCTCATAGCATTAACTCTAAAGAGAATTACTCTCTCACGTAAATGGCTCGCTCCATGGCAATGAAGCATTGACCGAGTAAACCAGCAACAAGGTGGTAGCGACAGAGGTGGAGGCAAACGCCTCCGTCATGGATGGTGTAGTTAATTCAGATAATTTCATGAGAAGCTCGATGTGTTGATACTATTTGAATACATCGGATCATTAGTACATGCTACACCCTCCTCATCAGAAAAAATTGAAAACTCATTATTGATTGGCTCATCCAAAAACTGTTCAAAAGGCATATCCAAATCGATACTTGGATTCTTATCAAAGTAAGTGATGCTTGGCTCATCACGATTATGTGCTCGGTCTTGAATGTTTGAGTTCATCAAGCTATTGGTGATGTTGTGGTTTTTAAATCCAAATAATATATCATTTTCGGGGGTAGTACCACATATTTTTTGCTCCATGGAGCATGCTTGACTTTGAAATTTAAAATCTGATTTCATAAAACTTTTGTGGTTATTACAATTTTCACCAATTAAGGAATTATCATTATGCATAAAAGCTTGGGAATAAACTAGATTCATTAATTTAGGGGTGTAAGAGTATTAACTAGAGCATGACAGGAGATTATCATTGGGCATAGATATAGAGTAATTGTTGGCTATTTGAACATAGGACAAGGCTAAATATGTATTGTAAATCATCATTAAATCAACTCTTGTTGTATGTGGTACAAATGGAGTAAATCTTTGAGGAGACAAAAGATTTATGTTTGGAATGGACATGCGTGGCATCATTGGTGCATTTGGGTGGTAGATCAAATTGTTATGAGTATTGTTTGCACTGTTAAAACACGACACATGAGAAAAACTATAGTTATTTGTAAGGTTAGCAGGGGATTTGAGTGTAGACTTATTACCCCGAACTTTGTAATGAACAATTTTTTTCATGAAATTTGAATTACAGAAGTTCTTAATCTCATTCTCATTTCTGTCTTGCATGTAATTTGCAATATGAGACCATCTACACGCAATTAAGAAACCATTTTTACATGAAAAAAATGCTCATTTGTCAATCAGTTGGAAAAACTTATTGTATTGAAGATGCTATGGTTTTGGGTAAATTCCATCTACCTCCCCTGAGGTATTACCCATCTTCATCCACCTCCCTCCTAGTTTGAAATTTCTTATTCACCTCCCTTATGCTATATACAATATTATTTAATAATTAAATTAAAGGGTAGTTATGTCATTCTAATAATAAAATAAAATTTATTTTGCATTTTCACTTTTTCATTTGTTGCAAACATGAAAAATAGTTCTAAATACTTAGGTTATTATATCATATTTTATCCTATAAGAAAGTTTAAAAAATATATTTTCAGTAATAAATTTATTTATTAGATAGGAATCCTATTCATTGGTTTCCTTTTATAAATATCACGATGCAACACAAAAGAGGAGAAAAAAAAACCTTTTTCATTTTCTGTTAGCGAGATAAATTCATTATAGAATTACGACAACAAACAAAAGTTTCCAAGTAATTCCATGCTAATTTTGTATATTTCCTAGAGTTAGCTCAAGCGAGTTCTCCTTGCATAACCCTGAATAGTCATTGAGTGCTTTTTTTTAACAAAATATTTAACTTGCTTTAATTAGATCATAAGAATAAAATAATAATTAATAACAAAATAAATTTGTTATCTGGTTGGCTCAAGTGTCCCATATTTAATGATATTGTTAGTTTATTCGGTAACATTGTAGTTTGATTTTTTTTTCATGAAAATTAATAATGGTACATACTAATTTAAAACTACTTTAATCTGTTAAAAGCAACAAACTCTATGTAGTTCACAATTAAAATATTCATAATTTATTTTATTAAGAAATATGAAGTCAATTTCATTTGGGGCAGAATATTTTTTTTAATCAATGAAACAAACTCGACCTGGGAAACAAAAGTGCTGAAAATATTTCATACTTATTAAAGGACAATATAAAATAATAACTCCTCAATTTTTAATAGGCATACAATAGAACAATATATTTATGTTTGAGCTAATGAATAAGTGGTAATATATTATTTCTAGAGCATAAATCTTGTTTTATTATTAAAGTGACATAATTACCCTTTGATTTAACTATTAAATAATATTTTATATAGCATAAGGGAGGTGTATGAGAAACTTCAAACTAGGAGGGAGGTGGATGAGAAGGGGTAATACCTCAGGGGAGGTAGATGGAATTTGCCCCTATGGTTTTTAACCTGTTTCCTAAAATTCCATGGAGCTCAACGAGGAGACAAACTTCTTTGACTGTAAATTCTCCCCTCTTTAGATCGGACCTCAAATAATTTATCCACCTCAACCTACATCTCTTTCCACACCTCTCCAAACCTTATTAGTGACACAACATAGATAAAAAATAATTTGTGAAAGATTCAGGCATAGTTGTATGAAGAATAAACTCATTTTGTTTCCTAATAAAAGAATTTACCAGCAAGTTTTGGTATCGTACTCCAACAATCATGACCATTTTTGCTGATGTAGTTCCTCAGTTTCTCATCTTCATCATGTTACCAAAAATCCTTTTTCACTATCTTTTGGGTGCAACAAATATGATGATGCGCCTTGGTAATCATATCAATTTTTATATATCTAATAAGAATACAGTGAAAGATATGAGAACCATATAGAGAAATAGAGTAATGTAAAAGTAGAGCAAATTATAACCGCTATGGAAATTTAGGTGAAAAAGCGGCAATAGCTCATTAATGCCAACGAAGGGCGATATTATCTAGTGAAGGATCTTGCAAAGTTACGAGACGAATATTCGCCCACCAGTCAATTATGTATAAGCTTTAGAGGTCCTACTATTAAGTTACTAACATCAATACTTTTTCCAAGGTAGAAATGAGGTTATTAGTTGCACCTAGAAGTTGTAAATTAACTTTTACTCCTGAAATATGAGATAGTAGAAATTTAAATTGTATTAGAAAAAAGGAAAAAAAAAACAAGATTTTTTGTCATCCTTTACGTGTGGTCAAAGGTTGCTCCCGAATATAACTCAGATACGTATTCTCTATGTCACGTACCGTATCCTAACTAAAAATTAAATAAGAAAATTACAGAAATGTATCAGACACGTTATGAGGGCGTATGGGACAAATAATAAAATCGTAGTTAAACCATAACAAAAATGAGTGTGGTGTTAATTTAGCTTTATTCATATATTATATTAGAAAATACCTTGATATTTTTGTTCAATATGTTTGATACATTAGCACTTTAGTGCTTTATTTGTTATTTTTAGTTTATGTATAATTGTGGATATTCTTATTTACGCTTGCAGTTTTTTGGTTTAAAGTTAAATATATTTCATATTAGTATGTCACTATGTAAGTGGAATGTTATTGCTTGATACTTTATTCAAGTTAGAATTCTTTTATATAAAATTTTATTAATATAAAATATTTGACGTATGTTGGACGTATCTTAATGTGTAATTTATAGAAATAAAATATGTTTCCTCGTATTCATATTTTATTGGATACGTATTTTTGTATCGATGTTCGTGCACATAAGGTGTCGCACAAAATGTACAACCATGCATACAGTCATTAAAATCCCACTTCAACTTTTTTAACTTAACTCCAAAGTTGGAAAACAATCCTTGAATACCGCAACATATGGATGCACTTGAAATTTTGTTGGTGAGTTACATAGTAGTCATGAATCGATGATGAAAAACCCATAACTTATTCCTTGTAATAGACTAGCTAAGCATAGATCATGGTCTTAATTAATCTGATTCTATAGTTTAAACACATAGCAATAAAAACAATAAAACTTACTTGTAGGGAGATTTAGCTAAAATTTGCTCTAGGTTAATTAATTACTTTACTTCCTACTTGTAACATATGATATGTCTTGGCTAAGTTTTTGAACCAGCATATCTTTTTTTCCATATATATATATATATATATATATATATATATATATATAAAGCATACCACTAGAAGATGGAAAGTAAACCATATTGCATTAAAACTACATTTTTAGGGATTAGAGCATCAAGCCCCCTGAACTATGCACGTTTTTGCGATTTACCCATTTAACAAATATAATAAGTACTTTGCCCCCCTAAACTATGCACATTTGTGCGATATGCCCCCTTAGTGCATTTTTGGCCGGAATATTTCCCGTTCAAGGTATTTTTGCGCCTATTTTTGTCAGCAACTACAAAAATGCATCTAGTACAACATGTATGAGTCGGGTAGGGAGAATATTACAGCCAAAAATGGTCGAAATACACTGAAGGGGCAAATCACGTTCCCGACCATTTTTGGTCGGAATACTCCCCGTTCGAGGTGTTTTTTCTCTACTTTTTGTCATCAATAACTAAAATACATCTAGTACAACACATATGAGTCGGGTAGGGAGAAATATTCCGGCCAAAAATGGCTGGAAATGCACTGAGGGGACAAATTGCACAAAAGTGCATAGTTTAGGGGGGAAAAGTGCTTATTAAATTTGTTTAAAGGACAAGTCGCAAAAACGTGTATAGTTCAGGGGATTTGATGCTTTTATCTCTTTTTTTTAACACAATTAAAACTACATTTAAAACCATTGTCGGAGGCAACATCTGCAGACACCAGGCATCAAAGTTTGACCATCCTTGACACATCAAAAAAGGAAAAAATTAACCAACCAAAAAAAAAAAGTCATTTACATTACTCTTTAGCCCTTTTAGTTAAGGAGAGCTACACAATCAACTAGCTAAGCATTTACTCTTTTTTATACCATGAATTTGGCGACTGCCTCCTACATATATGAGAGTAATTTGAAACGTATAGTAGTGCACATGGAAGTAACATGGCAAGTTAATATGAATAAAGGGTATTTTACTTATTTTTTTGCACTGATGTGATGTGCGCTTAACATAACACATAAATGAGTAATTTGCAATTCTATATTTTACATTACGTAATTTGCTTATTTCACATAATAAGGAAACATTGGACCAAAAACTCTATAAAAAAAATGTGCAGTGACAATCTAAATGTTATTAGTTGTTGATACAAGAAAAGTTCCAAGTAATTAAGTTAATGGATAAATAAGAAAAGTAGTTTCCACACATTTAATTAACATTTCAACTACATTAAATTATTTATCGATAGTTGTTCAAAAAAATTATTATTGAATGAATATTAATATATAACACAAAATTACTAGTTGAAAAGTATAAATCTTTTGTTAACTTCAACCTTTTTCTCTTATGAGTTCGTCAAAATGTTATTAATTTTGGCTTTATCACCAAAAGGCTCTTAATTAAAGTATTTAAGAGACCATCCTTTCTAAGTGATTGGACAAATTATCAAATTACTTCACGCTGTCTTAACAATTAGGAAAACACTTCAGAACAGAAAATAGTATAAAACGCAAAAACTAAAATTCTGTTTTCTGTTGTAATTGATGCAATAAGAAAATCACTGGATCTGAGAATATAGACTGTAAAATAAAAACAGTTTTTGATGCCAACAAACAGAATCCGAATAGATACTGTGAATTGTGATTAACTTCATGTATATCCAAGCCATTTTTATACATTGATCAGTTCTGGAAAGGAAATGTTTTACATCAGTTGATGCAAAGACTTTACCAAATGCAGTTTGAATGTTTTTAAAACCCAAAGTAATCACAGTTTCACCACAAATCAACACTTATTATTGTACTTGATCTATGTTGCACGGATATTCCGAAAATGGCTCCGTACCCCGTATCGGATACTAAACGGATAAGGATACGCCTAGTCGCTAGTAATTGGGCATTAAATAGCTTCCAATCGGGTAATATATGCACCCTTGAATATTGACTTAACTTTCCCATATTGATTCAAATGATAAACTTATGAAATTGAAGTTACCACCCAAGTGCATAACCATAAGCAACAAATAACATGATTAACAAAATGTGCATGTAGCATTGTACATTAAAGAAAATAAATATATTCAACTAGAAATTTAAAGTTTGACCACAAACATAGACAATAATTGCATTAACGAGAACATTATCCTATCTTCGAAACGAAGAAAAAAAAGTACACCATCATAAAGGTAAATCTGCATAACCACTCAATCATAAAACAAGAACTACAATCTTGTCGCTCATAACATTAACTCTAAGGAGAATTACTCTTCCAGGTAAATGACTTACTCCATGGCAGTGGAGCATTGACCAAGTCAATCGGCAACGAGGTGGTAGCGACGGTCGTGGAGGCAAACGCCTCTGTCATGGATGGTGTAGTTAATTCAGATGATTTCATGAGAAGATCGAGGTGATTGATACTATTTGAATACATTGGAGCATTGGTACATGATACACCATCCTCAACAAAAGAAATTGAAAACTCATTATCAATTGGCTCATCAAAAAAATGTTCAAAAGGCATGTCCAAATCGATACTTGTACTCTTATCAAAGTAAGTGATGTTTGGATCATCATGATTATATTCACGGTCTTGAATGTTTGAGTTCATTAAGCTATTGGTGATGTTGGGCTTATCAAATCCAAACAGTATATCATTATCAGGGGGTAGTATCACATGTTCATGCTGCATGGAGTATGTTTGACTTTGAAATTGAAAATTTGATTTCATAAAACTTTTGTGGTTATTAAATTCACCAAATAAGGAATTGTCATTATGCATAAAAGTCTGGGAATGAACTTGATTCATTAATTGAGGGGTGTAAGAGTATGGATTAGACCAAGACTGAAGATTATCATTGGACATAGGTATATAGTAATTGTTGGCTGTTTGAACAGAGGGCGAGGCTAAATCTGTATTGTAAATCATCACTGAATCAACTCTGGTTGTATGTGGAACAAATGGAGTAAGTCCTTGAGGAGATATAAGATTTATATTTGGGATGGACATTTGCGGCCTCATAGGTGCATTTGGTTGGTAGATCAAATTATTATGACTATTGTTTGTGCTGTTAAAGCACGTGCCATGAGAAAAGCTATAATTATTTGTAAGGTTAGCAGGGGGTTTGATTGTAGACTTATTACCCCGAACTTTGTAATGAACCAATAACTTTTTCATGAAGCTTAAATTACAGAAGTTCTTAATCTCATTGTCAGTTCTACCAGGCATGTACTTTGCAATCTGAGACCATCTGCACGCAATTAAATATACCAATTAAGAAAACATTTTTGCAATAAAAAATACTCATTTGTAAATTAGTTGCAAAAACTTATTATAATGAAGATTATGTGGTTTTTAACCTGTTTCCTAAAATTTCATGGAGCTCAACAAGGAAACGAATTTCTTTGACTGTGAATTCTCCCTTCTTTAGATCGGGCCTCAAGTAATTTATCCACCTCAACCTACAACTCTTTCCACACCTCTCCAAGCCTTATTAGCGACAAAACAAAGATAAAAATTAATTTGTGAAAGATTCATGCATGGTTGTAAGAAGAATAAACTCATTTTTTATAATAAAAGAATATATATACCAGCAAGTTTTGGTATCGTACTCCAACAATCATGACCATTTTTGTTGATGTAGTTCCTCAATTTCTCATCTTCATCAGGAGACCAGAAACCCTTTTTCACTATCTTCTGGGTGCAACAAGTATGGTGATGCGCCATTGTAATCGAATCAATTTTTTATATATCTTATAAGAAAATAGTGAAAGATATGAGAAACGAATAGAGAAATAAAGTAATGTAAAAGTAGAGCAAATTAAAACCGCTATGGAAATCTAGGTCAAAAACCATTAATGCCAACGAATGGCGATATTATCTAGTGAAGGATCTTGCAGATTTACGAGACGAATATTTGTCCACGAGTAAATTATGTATAAAATTTAGAGGTCCTACTATTAAGTTTCTGACATCAATACTTTTCTCAAGGTAGAAATGAGGTTTTTAGTTGCACCTAGAATTTGTAGATTAACTTTTTACTTTTGAAATATCATAAAGTTAAATTGTATTAGAAAAAAAAAGACAAGATTTTTTGTCATCTTTTACGTGTATAGTTAAAAGTTGCTCGTATCAGTGTTCGATACGGATCATATACAAATACCCCTTAGATACAACTCGGATAAGTATCCTCTACGTCACGTACCGTATCTTTACTAAAAAATAAATAAAAAATTACAGAAACTTACCGAACACGTTATGAGGACGTTGGGACAAATAATAAGACCGTAATTAAACAATAAAAAATGAGTGTGATGTTAATTTAGCTTTATTCATATATTATATTAGAAAATTCGTTGATATTTTTGTTGAATATGTTTGATACATTAGTACTTTGAGTGTTTCATTTGTTATTTTGATATTTTGTATAAATGTGGAAATTCTTATTTACGCTTGCATTTTTAAGGTTTCAAGCTGAATATATTTCATATTAACATGTTACTATGTAAATGAACTAATTAAGAATGTGATTGTTTGATATTTTATTTAAATTATATATATATATAAATTTATTAATGTAAAATATATGACGTATCTTGGACGTATCTTAATGTGTAATTTTATCAATATATGTATCCTCGTATTCATATCTTGTTGTGCACATAGGGTGTTGTACAAAATGTACAACAATGCATACAATCATTAAGATCCCACTTCAACTTTTTTTTACTTAACTCCAAAGTTGTACAAAGTACTTGAATACCACAACATTTGGATGCACTTGAGATTGTGTTGGTGATATTAGTCATAAACGGGGGCGTATCTACGTTAGGGCTAGGGGGTAGTCACACGGCATATCCACCAATTTTATCAACTAAACAAATTGAAAAAGACAACTCCAAGTCACACGGCTTATCATCATAGTTTGAATTTTGGAGTTCTAACATATAGTAAATTGCAAAAAGTTTTCTATTGTTATATTTAGTAAGAAAATAGCCATACTTGCTATTTTAATTAGCAAAATATCTCTTGTAATGTTAAAACATTGCAAATAATCTCATTCTACACTAAATTAATTCGTACATGTTGAATTTTACCACAAAAGAACTTAAACTTTATTGTATTTGTTTGATACATAAAGAATTAATGTTGTTCAAAGAAATATGTGTATTTTTTTTATCATACTTGTGAAGAAAATATTAGTTTCTACATATGTAAAAATATAAATGCAATGAGGATTAACTTTTTTTTTGTTTTCATCTATTTTAAATCAGTGTAAAAAAATTATAACATAGTCTATAATATTTACTTTTATAAATATATAACTGATAAGAAAAATGCAATGAATGTCTTTGCTAATTGATAATGCTATCTAAAATATATATAAGTGGATTTCTTCTTCAAGAACTAAAAGCTTCAACCATAAAAGTTGTACGCATTCATATTCTTTAACCCCACGAAAATCGGTTTAGACAAAAAAAAAAAAAAGAAACAATCTTCACTTATCATTACCATTCTTTATCCTCTATTTTTTAAATGTTGTACTTTCAAAAAAATAAATACTTCACCCCCCCCCCCCCCCCCCAATTCGATTCCTTAATACGCCATTTGTCATGAAATGTATGATGAAAACTCATAACTTATTCCTTGTAATAGACTAGCTAAGCATAGATCATGGTTTTAATTAATCTGATTCTGAAGTTTAAACAAATAGCAATAAAAACAATGAAAGTAACTTCAGGGGCGGAGCCAGGATTTTGGCTTTGGGGGGGCGAAATAGTTAGATGAACAGCGTGATTTTTTCGTTATATGATATCTTAACAAATAAAATTTTATTATGGATACGTGAATATTTTAAGAAAAACATGAATTATACATGGGAATGAATTCATTTTCCTTTGACATATAAGACGTGGCGTTTTTTTGCCTACTCCGTCATATATCTTTTCAATTACATAGATCATGTAGTTTACGCTAATGTCTCCTACTTAAACATTTTTATTTTTATTTTTATTTAGTTTAATCTATAAGCTTATCTAATTTTATTTCAAACTACATATATAGATATTGTAAAAAAAACAATAATATTAAAATAAAATATACATTTGCATATTGGTGTAGGTGTTATTAATTATTTTATTTATTATTTGTAAAACATGAAAAACCAAATAAATAAAGTCACAAAAAATCATCATTTGTACACTTAAATTGTGTTGTAATTACATAGATAAACATAAATATCGAGTATAAAATGTATTTAATTTTGTGACAATGAAGCATGCATGGATTCAATTGCCTTGACCAAGTCCTCAATTTAAGCTAATTATACTTATAGAGAAGATTCACAAGATTCATTTTGATAAGCAAGACCGAAAAGATATATATAAAAACAAAATCTCACTTATTTGCCTGCTTAGTATACCCAAAAAATATGTGAAACATCATATCCCTATATATAAATAATATTCTCAAAGTATGAAGATATATAGTATATAAATATCATATCACTTATTTGGTCATGACTTTTTTATTAAAGTAATATAATAAAAAGCCCACCGTCCTTGCCTCTTCATCATACACATACATTATATAATATATAATTACTAAGTACTAAGTACTAACAGCTAGGAGAAAAGTTTACAATTTTTAGAAGTCCAGAAACGAACGTGGCATTAATAATATTATATGCGATTCTCGTTGTTTTACTTTATTTTTAGCGTGCAAATATATTAAATAATGGTGGGACTGTGCCTTGTTGTATTAAAAGAAATATTTGCAAAATGTTGGGGGGTGCGGTTGCCCCCACACGCACCCCCTGGCTCCGCCACTGGTAACATGATAGTAATGTATACCATGAAGTAGTGCATAAGGAGGTAACATGTCAAGTTAATGTGACAAAGGGTATTTTATCTATTTATTTGCACTGAAGTGATGTGCGCTTAACATAACACATAAATGAGTAATTTGCCTATCTATATTTTACATGAGGTAATTTGCTAATTTCACATAATAATATGAAAACGTTGGGCCAAAAACCCTATAGAAAATGTGGAGTGACAATCAAAATGACGTATTCACGAGTTCTACGTCTTAGCGCAACAATCTTAGTGCGGGTGTTTTAGGTGGCTCGGAAACGAACTAGGTCGACCTGCCCCATTAAAAACTCAAATGGAAAAGAGTTGAACCAAGGTGGTTCGACTTTTATTGGACAATCGAATGGAGACGTTCGATTGTTATTGCCCTTTCGCGGAGCGGGTCCCGCGATCCGAGATCTATAAATACCATGCTCCCGAAATTCACGCCACACATTAATTATTGTTCATCAACCCTACAACAATCGAACCAGGTCGTTCGATTATTCGAGAGTTATTGGATTCGATCGATTTGCCTCATTATTCGATTGATATCCATCATTTATTTCGTTTGAGGGTTTTCAGAGTTGAGCCTGCAGACGTTCGACTATTCAAGAAACTGATTTTTATCGCAATGCCGAACCACACCCCGTTCAACTGCTCTTAGATTTGATCATTCAGGCTACTTTAGTCATTTTAGGCTTCTTAATGTGTTATAGGAGTTCTGAACAAAGCTGGTCGAATTCGTTGTAATAAACTGACATATTTTGGTTTATTTCATGCTCATTTGTATTGTAACTTTGGTGTACGGTAACCCAGACTAAATAAGACCAAATTAAATCAGTTATAAATTGTTGATACAAAAAAGTTCCAAGTAAGTTTACGGACAAATAAGAAAAGTAGTCCCCACACATTTAATTAACATTTCAACTATATTAAATTATTGTCGAAAGTAGTTCAAGAAAATTGGTATTGAAAGAATATTTATATAACACAAAACTCGTTGAAAAGTATAAATGTTTCGTTAACTTCAACATTTTTCTCTCTTCAAGCTATTTGATTTGGAGTTCATTCGTGGTCCAATTAGCCGGCCCACTTCGTAAACTAGGCCAAGCCACTGAATTAACCATTGAATCTCCCAACATGCCACTAAATTCGCCAAGCCAGTTCTACATAGTATACATCCTCAACAAGCCACTGAGTACTCGACCTACTCCTTGTCGAGTATTCATCCTCGACATAGTATTGTTCCATTCTGAAAATCACTGGAGCGATCTCCGCAGGACTATAAATACCCCGCTCCGTAATTCAAGGTAAGTTCAATTAATACACCGTATTGTTCACACAAGCACATCGAGCACGCATACTCGACGTACCCTTGACACACTTATGTTTACTCTACATGGACCTCAACCTTGACATCACCTGAGACTCGACATCTACCAGTCAACATCACCCAAATTCGACGTCTTCTTGGTTCGACGTCCAAGACCAACATGTGCCAGAATATTAGCCTAGTGTTAGTCTATTGGTGTTTCAGAGATAAGTTACTCTAGACACTACTTGTATACGTTATAGGTTGACTTAGTTTTGTATAAGTTCCCTTATTTATATTCCATATGTACTCCATGGACTTGTACCGAATTACTATTATATCTTAGGAGTTCCTCAAGATGTTATTAATTTTGGCTTTATCACCAAGAGGCTCTTAATTAAAGTATTCAACTACACGTTGTTAGATATTTTGCGTGCAATTCTATGTGTTGTAGTATCCCACATGGGAAGAAGACAACCAAATAAAGGTGCTTATTAGTAAATGTCCACTTGAATGTTTAATTCATGTGTTGGACTTTTGCATAGGGCTTTGGACTTTGGGTTTTGCATTTAGCCCTTATTTAAACGTCAAGATTGGGCACTTGGGGCAACTTGGGGTTTTGTTAATTAATTCAGACTAGTGTTAATATTAATTAATTTATTCAAATTAATATTATTTTTTGGATTTCGATTTAATTAATTATATTATTTAAATCTGAAAATCGTATTTGTAATTTAAACGAAAAGTTGCAACTTTCTGTAGTGTTGCATTCGTTTGAATATTTTCCACCATTTTTGAAAAGTTGCATCTGTTAGAAAGGTTGTCTTCTGGTCTATAAAAAGAAGAGATTGATGGATGAATTTAATTATCCAATTTTCTGCACTTATCTCAAAATTGAATTCTTAAGCCTTGTTTATCACGTAGGCTGATTTCTTTATAATAAAATATAGTGCGGGAAATATTGCCTTTAGGACAGTGATTATTCACGACTCAAGGCAAACACATATAGTTTTTTCTGTTTCTGTTGCAATATTTCTAACACACGCCGTCTTAAAAATTAGGAAAACACTCTTTCAGAACAGAAAATAGTGTCAAAGGCAAAAAATAAAAATCTGTTTTCTGTTGTAATTGATGCAATAAGAGAATCATTGGATATGAGAATATAGACTGTAAAATAAAAACAGCTTTTGATGCCAACGAACAGAATCCGAATAGATACTGTGAATTGTGATTCACTTCACGTATATCGAATCAATTTTTGTACATTGATCAGTTCTGGAAAGGAAATGTTTTACATCCGTAATGCAACGACTTTACCAAATGCAGTTTGAATGTTTTTAAAACCCAAAGTAGCCACAGTTCAACTACAAATCAACACTTATTATTGTACTTGATACCTTCATTGATTTCAAACTCCACATAGGCCTAGTCGCTAGTAACTGGGCATTAAATAACTTCAAATCGAGTGATTTATGCATCCTTGAATATTGACTTAACTTTCCCATATTGATTCGAATGATAAACTTATGAAATTGAAGTTACCACCCGAGTGTATAACAATAATCAACAAATAACATGATTAACAAAATGTGCATGTAGCATTCTACTTTAAAGAAAATACATATATATATATATATATATATATATATTCAAGTAGAAATTTAAAGTTTGACCACAAATATAGACAATAATTGCATGAACGAGAACATTATCCTATCTTTGAAACGAACCAAAAAAAAAGTACATCATCATAAAGGTAAATATGTATAACCACTCAACCATTAAACAAGAACTACAATCTTGTCGCTCATAACATTAACTCTAAGGAGAAATACTCTCCCAGGTGACTGGCTCACTCCATGGCAGTGGAGCATTGACCGAGTCAACCGGCAACGAGGTGGTAGCGACGGTCGTGGAGGCAAATGCCTCTGTCATGGATGGTGTAGTTACTTAAGATGATTTCATAAGAAGATAGATATGATTGGTATTATTTGAATATATCGGGGTATTGGTACATGATACACCCTCCTTAGCAGAAGAAACTCATTATCAATTGGCACATCAAAAAAGTGTTCAAAAGGCATGTCAAAATCGATACATGTACTCTTATCAAAGTAAGTGATGTTTAGTTCATCACGATTATATGCTCAGTCTTGAATGTTTGAGTTCATCAAGCTATTGATGATGTTGGGGTTATCAAATCCAAACAATATATCATTATCTGGGGTAGTATCACATATTCATGCTGCATGGAGTATGTTTGACTTTGAAATTGAAAACTTGATTTCATAAAACTTTTGTGGTTATTAAATTCACCAAATAAGGAATTATCATTATGCATAAACGCTTGAGAATGAACCTGATTCACTAATTTAGGGATGTAAGAGTATTGATAAGACAATGATTGGAGATTATCATTGGGCATATGTATAGAGTAATTGTTGCTTATTTGAGGGCGAGGCTAAATCTGTATTGTATATCATCATTGAATCAACTCTGGTTGTATGTGGAACAAATGGAGTAAATCCTTAAGGAAACATAAGATTTATATTTGGGATGGACATTTGCGGCCTCATTGGTGCATTTGGGTGGTAGATCCAATTATTATGACTATTGTTTGTATTGTTAAAGCACATGTCAGGAGAAAAGTTATAATTATTTGTAAGGTTAGCAGGGGATTTGATTGTAGACTTATTACCCTCAACTTTGTAACGAACCAATAATTTTTTCATGAAGCTTAAATTACATAAGTTCTTAATCTCATTGTCAGTTCTACCTGGCATGTACTTTGCAATCTGAGACCATCTGCACGCAATTAAATATAACAATTAAGAAACCATTTTTGCATTAAAAATACTCATTTGTAAATTAGTCGCAAAAACTTATTATAAAAGGTGACGTGGTTTTTAACCTGTTTTCTAAAATTTCGTGGAGCTCAACGAGAAGACGAATTTCTTTGACTGTGAATTCTCCTTCTTTAGATCGGGCCTCAAGTAATTTACCACCTCAATCCACAGCTCTTTCCACACCTCTCCAAGCCTTATTAGCGAGAAAACAAAGAAAAAAATAATTTGTGAAAGATTCATGCATGGTTGTAAGATGAATAAACTCTTTTTTTCTAATAATAGAATATATATACCAGCAAGTTTTGGTATCGTACTCCAACAATCATGACCATTTTTGCAGATGTAGTTCCTCAATTTCTCATCTTCATTAGGGTACTAGAAACTCTGTTTCACTATCTTCTGGGTGAAGCAAGTATGGTGATGTGCCATTGGAATCGAATCAACTTTTATATATAACTAATAAGAAAACAGTGAAAGATATGAGAAACGAATAGAGAAATAGAGTAATGTAAAAGTAGAGCAAATTATAACCGCTATGGAAATCTAGGTCAAAAAGTTGCAATAGCCCATTAATGCCAACGAAGGGCGATATTATCGAGTGAAAGATCTTGCAAATTTACGAGACGAATATTCGTCCACGAGTCAATTATGTATAAACTTTAGAGGTCCTACTATTAAGTTTTTGACATCAATACTTTTCTCAAGGTAGAAATGAGTTTTTTAGTTGCACCTTGAAGTTGTAAATTAGCTTTTTACTCTTGAAATATCATAAAGTTAAATTGTATTAGAAAAAAAAAAGACAAGATTTTTTGTCATCCTTTACGTGTATGGTCAAAAGTTGCTCGTATCAGTGTCCGATACGGATTAGATATAAATACCCCTCGGATATGTATCCTCTACGTCACGTACCATATCCTTACTAAAAATTAAATAAAAAATTTACAAAAATGTACCGGACATGTTATCTATGAAGGCGTTGGGACAAATAATAAGACCATAGTTAAACAATAAAAAATGAGTGTGATGTTAATTTAGCTTTATTCATATATTATATTAAAAAAATCCTTGATATTTTTGTTGAATACCTTTGATACATTAGTACTTTGGGTGTTTCATTTGTTATTTTGAATTTATGTATAAAATTGGATATTCTTATTTACGCTTGTATTTTTAAGGTTTAAAGTTGAATATATTTCATATTCATATGTTACTATGTAAGTGGACTAAGAATGTTATTGTTTGATATATTATTGAAATTATATTATTATATATATAAAAAATTATTAATGTAAAATATATGACGTATCTTGGACGTGTCTTAATGTATAATTTTATCAAAATATGTATCCTCATATTCATATCTTGTTGTATACATATTTTCATATCGATATTCGTGCATATAGGGTGTCGCACAAAATGTACAACCATGCATACAATCATTAAGATCCCACTTCAACTTTTTTAACTTAACTCCAAAGTTGTAAAAAAAAAGTACTTGAATACCGCAACATTTGGATGCACTTGAAATTTTGTTGGTGATGTTAGTCATGAAATGTATGATGAAAACTCATAGCTTATTCTTTGTAATAGACTAGATAAGCAGAGATCATGGTCTTGATTAATCTGATTCTGAAGTTTAAACACATGCATAGCAATAAAAACAATAAAAGTAACTTGTGGATCGATTAGCTAAAATTTGTTCTCAGTTAGTTACTTTATATTATTTCCTACTTGTAATTAACATACGATATGTCTTGGCTACGTTTTTGAACCAGCGCATCTTTTTTTCTCTATAAAGCATAACTTTTAAAGAATACGACAATACTAGAAGATGGTAGGTAAACAAAATTTCATTAAAAAGACATTAAAAACTATTGGTGGAGGCAACATCTGCAGACACCAAAACACCAAAGTTTGACAATCGGTAGTTCTTGTTCTATCACAAGTTGATATGACCATCTTTGACACACCAAAAAAAGAAAAAAAAACAAAAAGGGAAAAAATGGTCATTTACATTACTCTTTAGCCATTTTAGTTAACGAGAGTTACACGAGCAACTAGCTAAGCATTTAAAGAAATAATAGATTTTAAAAAAAAATGATTACAAATGATTGAAGGAGACGAAGGAGACGTGGAAGATACAATGTTTTAATGGCCGTCAAAAGACAAGGTTACCATGATATTCACCGTTTAAATTGATACAAATTTTGCAGAATATTGATAATGCTGACTCAGTGTCAAGAATATTTGTTATAAGAAGAAACAAATAAATATATGTGTGTGTGCGTGCGTCACAATTACGGACGCTAAAACAAAATCAGAGTCAACATATTAAGCAAAATATTATCATTATATATGTTTACCTAAACAAACATGATAATTATTTATCTTTTAAAATTAGTTAAAAGCATTATACTCTATGTGCACATGAAATAGGCACGTTGTCCACCTTGAAAATATAAATAAGCAAAGTTCTTCTTTGTATTATGCCAAATAGGACATATTACACACGTGTGATAAGAAGAAAGACGAATTATCCTATATGTCTCATGTTAAATAAGGGATACCACTCTTTTCCCTGCATATATGATAGTAATTTGAAACGTATAGTAGTGCGTATGGAGGTAACATGTGAAGTTAATGTGACATAAAAGGTATTTTACTTGTTTATATGCACTGAACTGATGTGCGCGTAACATAACACATAAATGAGTAATTTGCATTTCTATATTTTACATGAGGTAATTTTCTTATTTCACATAATAATATGGAAACTGATGGGTGTAATTTAAGATTGACCCAATACATTATTATTGGGCCGGCCCATAAGCGCATCGAATTGAGAGAATTCGATGCGCGCATCAAATCTACAGCTTAACACTCCGTTACTGGGCCAGTCCATTAGCGCATCGAATAACCCTGATTCGATGCGCGCATCGAACCGAGATGATTCGATGCACCTTTCTATATTGGTATGTGGGCTCCATGGGACGGCTGCTATAAATAGCCCTTCCCCTTGTATTCCGTGCACGTTTTGAGAAGACAACCACTTTAGCACAGTCAGCATCGAACCACTATTCATTCGATACGCATCGGATCGAACAACCCCCATTCGATACGTGATTAAACAGTGTTTCTCCATTCGACACGTCAAAGTACGCATCGAATTCGACACCTAATATACGCATCGAATTCGACACCATCCAGAACAACCTCGAATCAGTGTTAATTGTTCCGCTTTGAACAAAGGTGTTCGACACGTCAGCATCGAATACCGACAATTCGACACACTACTTAAATCTTGTAATTAATTTATTCTACCTAATAAGTTTGTAATAAGTGTTCCAGACCAAGTTAGTCCGTTAATAAAGTTGGATAGCATTATTTTAGTTATTTATATCTCATTTTGTACTCTTTTACTGTGTTCTATTACCGTGACGAAATAAGACCAAAATATTGGCGTCGTCTGTGGGAACACTAAGTTTATTAGTTTGTTAGGCAGTATGTCTAGAATTACCAGATCCCAAAGTAAAGCTCTGGAGGGAAATATGGAGAAGCAGGACAAAATACACCTGAACGAATGACGCAAGATATTGCGGGACTATCAACAGTACCCGCAGCAGTACCAACTCCAGCGAGGAGGGAGAATCAAGAATCTCAAGGTGAGGAGGTACCCGCCACTAAAGCAGGTGCAACTGGAGCAACAACAATGAGTGCTTCGATTCCAGATAATATGAAGAATGAATTATTGGCAATGGTAAAAGCCGATTTGGCCGAAGTACTAACTCCAGCACCACCCGTTTTGATACCATCTCCTGTTGAACATCCGGAAGCCTTAAGGGAACAAGGTTCTGTTGCCCGAATGTTAAAGGGAAAGGAGAAGGAAAAATCCCAGCAAGATGATAGAAGAAGTAGACATGTTTCAAAGGGAACAAAAAGTAAGGGGAAATCCACCTGAGATGAACAAGGAAAGAAGTTGGTGTCGGTTAAGGTACAATCAAGAAGACATCTTGAGAGGAGAGAAAGGGAAAAGGAGGCAGAACGTGTTACTGAACGAAGAAGAAGAAAAGATAGGAGACGTTCAGAAAGTCATGATTCCAGAAGGGAACGGAATGAGGAAGAAGACCAAAGAGAGGTATTACGAAGAAGGAAGGATAGAGATGACAGGAGACACTCGGACGGTCATGATTCACGAGGCGAGCATAATAGAATGGCCAGAAACGTTGAAAGACTGAAGTGAGGGAAAGCAACAGCTGAGACGCAAGTGATACGGGAGGACAATACTAATAACCATAGTCCATTTTGTCAAGAGATAGAGTCAGAGTTCTTGGGACAAGGGGACAAGATCCCGGAACTGAAAACATACCATGGAAAATCTGATCCCCGAGATCATCTTTTCCAATTGGATAGGAAACTGTCCCTTTACAGTTTTAAGGACAATATCCAAGCCAGGATATTTGCAACAACTCTATCAGGGGTAGCTGTGGACTGGTTTAATCGAATTTCTCCAGGACAAATCAAAAGCTACAGCCAATTGAGAAAAATGTTTGAAGATCAATTTTCTAGTCAGTCTAGACTGGTTCTGGATCACTCTCATCTCTATACAATGAAACAGGAAACCAATGAAAGTCTAAAGGACTTTATGAAACGTTTCAATACGGAGCTATTGAGGATTGATAGCCTATCAGGAGAGATGATTGCGAGCATACTTTTCCGAGCAACCGCCAATACAATGTTCAGTGGGGACCTACTCAGACGTAAGCCTACCACCGTAGAAGAAATTAACAAAATTGCACAAGAGGTGGTTCATTATGAGGAAATGATGGCGACTAAATTACCAGTTGTTGCAATGGTGAAAGATAGAGAAAGAGGTAGAGAAGATCATAACCGTAATACCAACAACAACAGGAATAAGAACTACAAAAGGGATAATTCGCCTAGACGGTACACGCCGTTAAATGCTCATATCATGACAGTCTTTAACACAACAAAAAGGAAAGGATGGCTAAAGGATCCTAAACCGATGAGGGAATCCAGGGCAACGATGTATTCAAGTCAATTCTTCAAGTATCATAATCATAAGGGTCATGATACTGAAGAATGTATAAATTTGAAGGATGAAATTGAACGGTTAGTGAAGGATGGCAAACTCGTGGAGTATGTTAAGAAAGTGCAGGAACAAGAGAAAAACTTCATCCGGAAGAGAACTCCGTCTCCCAGGAAAGATAAGCAAAGGGTAGTCGATGAACCGCATCTTTTTCAGTATCCTCAGATCGAAGATGGGAATGCCAGGAAAGGAATGATTAATATGATATATGGAGAGCGGATTCCACCAACGTTCGCAGAAAGATCACAAGACTGGTCGAGTTGGATAATTTTGTCAATATGGCCAATATTCTGAGAATTGAGGAGATGCCACATGAAGAAGTCATTTTCTCCACAGCAGACTTAAGGAAGCTGAGCGCACAGGCTATACAAATGTCCAATTTGAATTGCCCTTTGGTAATAACGGTGGATATAGCTAGTTATGGGGTCACCAAGATGTTAGTGGACTATGGAAGCTCAGTAAATGTGTTGTTCAGTTCTACGTTGGCTAAAATGGGATTGAATAATCAGACATTAGAACCAGTGAGAACATCTCTTCACGGATTTGGAGGTCCAGAGATAGTTCCACTCGGAATGATTAAGCTCCCGACATCATTGGGAACAGCGTCGCAGAGAAAGACACTACTGGAGAACTATGTGATCGTTGACATGCATTTCGTATATAACGGAATCAAAGGAAGACCGGCACTGAATGCTTTTCGAGCTTTACCATCGACCTATCATCAGATGGTGAAATTTCCTACCTCAAGTGGTACAGGTGAAGTTATAGTGGACCATATTGAAGGTTGGAAGTGTTACGTAACTTCGCTCCAGACACGGCCACAACATGAAGAAGATGCAGCAAGGGCATTGGCTCCTAGGCAAATGGAGCATATTGACTAGAAGATTCCGCTTTAATTAACAAGAGTCCTTAATATTTTGAATATTTTGAACAATTTATATTCGTTCTCTCTGCTATGACATGCATGAGGGACAAACGTGTATGAACTTAAGACAGGTACAACAAAACATGAGCCTGGAGGACAACGCGGGAAGTCAGGCCAATTAAACAATGACTCAAGCTCCGAATTGTTCACATAATCTGATTTGGTTAATCCAAGAAAACAAATTGTAGTTAATTGTTTACATAAGTCCTATCTAACCTGCACCATAAAATGTATGCAGGACAGAAAATCCCTAAAGGAGTCAGAAGAACGGAAACTCTGTCCAAAGTGGCACGAGATACCGAAAAAAGCCAGAGGCAACAATGGGGATGGAAACTCTGTCCGAAGTGGCACGAGATACCGAAAATCCCTAGAACAACCAGAATAACAAAAACTCTGTCCAAAGTGGCACGATGTACCGAAGAAAAAAGCCATATGCAACAAAAGGGGACGGAAACTCTATCCAAAGTGGCACGAGATACCGAAAATCCCTAAGGCAACTAGAAGAACGAAAACTCTGTCCAAAGTGGCACGAGATATCGAAATTCTCAGAAAGACAATCCAAAAGCAAAGATACACTATCCAATGTGATGCCATATATCACAGTTTCCAAAGAATACTAAGCAGGGACGAAGACTCTATTTGAATATCACAAGATATTCAAAATATTACAAAGGAAGAGGACGGACGAATGATTCTCTTTGAGATGGCAACTATTATTACATTTGCTTGCCAACACAAGCAAGGCACTGACACTACATATAACGTTGTAAGTGTCCATTAAAACTCACAATTCAGAAATGAACGAAACTCTCAGGAGACGAGTAACAACGATTAAACTATGTCCAAATAGACAAGCAAAACCTTTTCTTAAATGAAATAATAATAAGTAGCACAATTACAATCACGCAGGCAAAAACATTACTAAACTTTTCATCGTAGATAAAAAAATAAAGAACCGACACGTTGTCAAAATAAAGTAAAGAACACAAATAGGATATTGAAATAAAAGGCAATAAAAATGGTTCAATAAATAAGTAAGTAACTAGCGACAAGCGTTTAAAAGTGTAATTTTGCTAAGCATAAATTGTTCAAACGCATAAGAGCGACACATCGCCACGCATATACTAAATTAAAAATAAAAATGGTTCAATAACATGAAAAGACAAAACAGCATTAGGGCTGCAATTTCAAATATCTTCCTCATCCTCAGATAAGGGATATGGCTCAGGCATTGGAGGCGGTGGTGAAAATCCCCGGAGAATAAGATTCTCATTCTCAAGCAACGAGGCGAACACATCGGGTTCCGCAAGCTCAGAAGTTGTACGAGGCGGCAGTATTTCTCGATTTGGTCCTAAAGACAGGCTCAACCATTATGGTTTGAAACCGCCACGGACATACTGCGTTGCGTTAAATTGATGCACAGTCAGAACTTGAGCATTCCGAGCTTCGAGGTCACCTCGACGAGTGCAGATTTCTCGAAAAGTGTTGCTTCGAAGAAACTCTTCAGCTATCTCCACCTTCTGATTGGGAGGGACCTACAAAGGGGGAAAATATTAATATGATAACAGGAAATTGGGATGCGAAACGCCATAAAAGGAATATATCCTACCTCGCCAAGGCCGCGTAAATAACCTTTTAGATCGGCATTATGGGCTTCTTCTTTGGCTTTACCCACTTCCTTCTGAAGCTCGGTAATTTCCTTTCCCAACTCCTCTTTGAGCTTATTAGCCTCCTCTCGTGCTTCTTTGGCCGCCTCCCGGTCAGCATGCGCCTTAGCGGCATGGTCTTTGACCATTTGCAATGCCTTTTCTTTTTCATCGAGGGCAGCTTTAAGGGCAGCGTTATTACCACCACTGGCTGACTCCCGAAGATCCATTAGCAAAGAGAACATGGTATCCACAAAACCGCCCGCCTAACAATTAATGAGAAATCAGATCAACATTCATAAATTCATTTCAAAAGAAATTAACTCAATCAAAAGAGATAATTACCGCTGTCAGCATATGAAGCGTGTTTCGCTCCACTTTTTTCCTCTCTTCGACAGAGACAGGGAGAGGAACAGCAAGACCCGGTAGCAGTGCCCTCAAATGGTCGATGGCTTCGGCCTCCGAGATTTCATACCCAGCGGCCCGTGCACGAGGGCCTTGGCTAGGCCCAACTCCTGCACTTGGCCCAGCTGCATTGGTCGGAGCATTGGAGGCACTCGGCCTGCTTGTTTGGCCTACCGGTGGAGCAGCCCCTCCGGCTTGCGACCGATTTTGAGACATTTTTCGTCTCTTGCGTTGGACAAGGTTTTCAACATCGTCGCATGTTCCAGCTGCCATGCTTTCAGACGCTTCAGCACCGCCTTGAACATCCTCAGGGTTATCCCCCAATAATTCCTCGAAAGGATCAGTTGTTGAATCAGCAGCAGCGGCAATAGAGGGCCCGACAATGTTCTTTTTGCCCTTACTTTTTCTCTTTCGGGGGGGGGGGGGGGAGGAATTTCGGGCACAGTGTTGGTCTGGAAGCTCGCCAAATCAGCAGCAACGACTCGATTCATTATCGCGTGACGGCCCATGAAATACTTGGCTGCAAGAAAAATAAATCGTTAGAATACATAATAAGCATAAATCAAAAATATCGAAAGAGTTGCGCTATTATACCGAGGGTCATCCTCCCATTATATTTCACTGGAGACAATCCAGCTAAAGAAAGGACTCGATTTTCAACAAGTTTTTTAACATCGAATTGATGTTCTCGAACTAAGTTCGGGATAAACTCGCAATCCCATGAAGTTATGGCAACCCTTGCCCCGGTGTACCATTCACGGCGATATCGCTCAAACTCGTCTTCGTAACTCTCTTGGATGTAAAAGTATCTTCTTTTCCAATCCTTTCCATATCCGGTCGCCCCACCATTCAAGAACTTCCGGTTTGTTTGTGCTTTAATATGCTAAAATCCTTCTTCACGCCTCGCAATCTCAAATAAAGCGTAAAACTCATTGGGACTTTGTGGTTGGCGCAATGCCTTCATAACTATAATAAAGCCAATCAAATTCCCATAAGAGTTTGGCGTGAGTTGCGCGGGCACGAGATTTATCATCCTCAAAAGCATCTTAGCTCAAAAGGAATTGGAAAGCGCAGACCATTGAGGAGCTGGCCAACAAATACAGTCATATGACCGGGCGGTGGGGTATGCATCCGATCATTTGGGCCCGGGAGGACGATTTTATACTTATCAGATATATCAAATTTTTTGCGGAGCCCCTTACGACTATGTTGGAGACGAGAGATATATTGATCGTAGGCCATTCCTGGGACCTCGACATGATCATCAAACTCCCTATTAATATAATCTACGTCCTCTTCACCCTCACTTGGAGCGCGATTATCCCGATAGGATAACGCGGACAAGTCATCAATGTCCACTTCGGGCGCTAGTTCAATATTTGCAACGGGGTTGTTATCCGCGGGTGAATCCATCGTTTCTATATCTATTAATTCGTATTCATTTACTTCGACTGTGCTCGGGCCCGCGAGAGCATTCGAAGGGTTCCCCATATTAATGGAACTGGAGCTAGAGCCAGTACTCGACTCACTGCCAGAAGTGGATTTACTGCTCACCATCTTTAACGAGAATGAACTGAAATAAATTAAAAACGGAGGCTGACTAAGGACGAGCACGTCACTCTACACTCTCGCATATCACTCAAACATTCGTAAAGAGGATTTATTAAAGAAATAATCCGGCAACATGCAAGCAAAATTTTACCTTGATCGAATTTCCGGTAGAAATAGCTTTTGCTTGGTTAAAATATCCTAAGCAAAAGAAAAACAAGTTAGAAATGCCCGTGCAAACGTTTAAAAAAGGAAAAGCAACAGATTCAGTTAATATAAATATCACATCGAACCATCACAATTCGATGCTGATCGCATTGAATTGATGATCGTTCGATGCGGATCGCATCGATAAACGCCAATTCGATGCGTCTCACCTGAGGAGCGGAGTGCGTGGGCAGCGAAATGAGCTCCTCACGGCAGAACCCCCCTTATATAGGGAGCGCGAGGCCCACCAGGCCCAATTCAGCGGCCGCATCGAATAACCGCATCGAACGAACACAATTCGATGCGATTCATTTCACGCATCGAATTGATGTTGTTCGATGTGTTTAGTTAATGTTCATAGACTATTGTGAACCGCTCCGAACTAACATATGAGTACGAAAATCCCAAATCAGTACAAATATTTGATAATGTATCTAAAATATTTAAAGGTGTACGACGAAGACCGTTCAGAACAATTCCAAATATTTTTTTTAAAGTTTGGAAGATGATCTCCATGTCGATATCGTCTCCCAAACTGGGGGGACTATATGATGGGTGTAATTTAAGATTGGCCCAATACATTGTTATTGGGCCGGCCCATAAGCGTATCGAATTGAGAGAATTCGATGCGCGCATCGAATCTACAGCCTAACACTCCGTTATTCGATGCGCCTTTCTATATTGGTATGTGAGCTCCATGGGACGGCTGCTATAAATAGCCCGTCCCCTTGTATTCCGTGCACGTTTTGAGAAGACAACCACTTCAGCACAGTCAGCATTGAACCACTATTCATTCGATACGCATCGAATCGAACAGTCCCCATTCGATACGTGATTAAACAGTGTTTCTCCATTCGACACGTCAAAGTACGCATCAAATTCGACACCTAATATACGCATCGAATTCGACACCATCCAAAACAACCTCGAATCAGTGTTAATTGTTCCGCTTCGAACAAAGGCGTTCGACACGTCAGCATCAAATACCGACAATTCGACACGCTACTTAAATCTTGTAATTAGTTTATTCTACCTAATAAGCTTGTAATAAGTGTTACGCACCAAGCTAGTCCGTTAATAAAGTTGGATAGCATTATTTTGGTTATTTATATCTTATTTTGTACTCTTTTACTGTGCTCTATTACCGTGACGAAATAAGACCAAAATAGAAACGTTTGGCCAAAAACCCTATAAAAAATGTGCAGTGACAATCTAAATGACGTATTCACGAGTTCAACATTTTAGGAGTTCGTCTTCGTCAAGATGTTGGGAGGAGCATAACCCATTTAATGTCATCATTTTCATACAATACTCAAAGGTGCATATTCAAAATATCAAGAAACCTGCTTAAATCACGCCCACTTGTATTCAGATTTCAAGGAGTATTAATTTTGTACCAGATACAAAATTGTATTAAATCAAAGCAATAATAAATCATAGGCCCAAAATTTACAAACCATTCATTCATGAAAGAAAGTGAAAGTGAGTGACTAAAGAGTTTAATAAGGTCAGCACACCTACAGAGTTCGCATAACTTAATACAATCACAAGGGTAGGCCAAATAGACTCTCGCATACACTGATACAAGAAAGGAGAATCTGAAAAATACAAAACTAAGTGTAGTTTGTGTCTAAGAAAGAAACGGTCACCAGTTTTTTTCTTCGTTGGTTACATATAATCAATCTGTGCAGTTGAATAAATCATAAAACTAGGTGCTAAATCTACAAAATATACTTGGCAATAACCACATTTGACAACACAAGCAGAAAGAAATGCCAAGTACCAAAAGATGAACGAAGTACAAAAGCGGAATTTAGCTTAAGATAATGACTCGTAGCAGAAAATATACCATCCTCGGATACTGTTCAATATGTACGAAACTCAGACTCGTTATCTTAGCTGTGTCTCTATTTGCTGCCTTTAAACGCTGAAAGAGAGAAGAATGATCTTGTAGCTGAAAGAAATAGTAGAATACAATATCGAGATTTAGAGAAGATTAATGTAAACGCAGCTTTACACAAGTAAGAAAATTCAAAATACAAAATCTAATTGACCTTTGGTCGCAGTTGGAGTCACGGAAGCTGAAGCATGACCTTCCTGCATCTGCTGAAATAAGCTTTTACCATTGAATTTGGTTATATTTGCTTCATCTGAAATAGAAATGATTACATACATCAACATACAGTCCACTCAAATCAAATCACATGACAAGCATTAGAGGAGCATGCAGTGGATTAGACTGTAAAGATAATGTCTGCTTAAGATTCCCACGGGTTCAAGTCCTGGGAGTAGGAGCGGCCTCTTGTCAAATTTGACAGGGGTACTTGCCCCTTATACACCCTTGTGGTGGGACCCTTCCCCGGATCCTCACATTGCGGGGATGCTTTAGTGCACCGGGCTGCCCTTTTTTTTTTTTTTTAAGATTCCTACTCTCTGAAGCCAATCTACTATCTTCTCTTTATATTTGCCATCCAAAGGATGATAACTGAGTTGAGGAGGAAACACTAAGTGCTTACTATCTTTTGTTCAAAAAATATATTCGACTCGAGGAATAATTCAAGGCAAGAGGTCAGACAAGGTAATTACCAGATTGTTCTGAAACGGGGATATCTCTCTGGTAGGCATCATAACCAATCTTTTGATGCCCATTATTCTTCGATTGAAGGGTTGCTTTCTTCAGCAAATTTTCAGAATTTCTCTTACTGCCAAATTTCCAATCCTCCGCATCATCTTCTCCTTCAGAAAAAACTGATGGACTAGACCAGCCGGTTGAATTTGTATCAGTCTTACTCTTTCGAGCAAATTTTAGTAGTCTCTTTAGCCCTTTGGGTGCATCCTTTTGGTAAAATGTGGGTTGTGGATTTTCAGCATTTCCCCAATCATTCATATCAGGTTCACTGGTCTCCTCAAGAAGCATTTGTGACAGTGAATGACGAACACGTGGACTGGATAATCCAACTGGAGCCACAAAGGCTGGTGACCCTGTTTGCAAGAGGTGATCACCGGAAGCAATGGAACGATCTTCTTGCTCTTCTATTTCCACCCAAGCTGTAGGAGAGATAGTGGATTCTTCTTCAATGTCACCTTCTAATCCAGGCTCCACCGCCGCATCAACATCATTATTTTGCTTAAAGCTCTCCGCGTCTTCGCATACCTGGATGCTTTCGGCAGAGTTTTCGTGTTGGATATCTATGGGAGTCGGCAATTCTACAATGTCACTCTCTTGATGCTGAATCACTGGATTAGATGAGACGGTTTCATTTACCTCATTTACCCCTGGGATCGGTTCTTCTGGATTTCTCAGTGGTTCCTCAGAAGAGCTTCTAACTGCATCCTGAGGAACAGAACGGACTTTTTTCTTTACCAGTTGATTGTTACTGGTGAAAGTTCCAGTTCCTCTGCGAAGAAAAGGTTTAGATTCCAATGGAACAACGCTACTCTTCTTGGTAACCTTGCTATATAAGCTAGGTTTAGTTGAGGAAGCAGATATTTCAGAGGGTAGCTGAACTTTGGTTTTTTCAGTTTTGCTTTGTTTTATTGCAGAATGCGGCTTCTTTTCCATAGAACATCTAAGAGTCTTCTTGCTATCAACCTGATTCGAGTTTACAGACTTGATTTGTTGTTCAGGTTTTCCTACTTTTGGACTAACCCGAGAAACTGGTGATGGTGGCTGTGATCTACGACGGGTTGGTGCAGGACCAGTAGAAGTGATGGATGGAGGGGTTTTAGCAGGTGATGCCCCAGAAGCTCTAGATGATGGCATTGATGGCAATGATTTACGGGTGGCGGGCAGAGATGATGCTTTCGTGGAGGCCTTCTTGACAACGCTGAGTCTTGGGCTCTCTGTCTTGGTATTTGCAGGTTGAGATAAATCCCTTGGTGCTTTCTGAGGTTTCTTTACATTATGCTTTCTACCGGCATCATTTGTGTTTGCAGCAGTAAGTTGTGATTTTCTTGCATCAAGAACTTGTTGCATTGCTTTAAATTGTTTGTCTTTCTCTGCCTTCTTCCTGGAAGTTTCTCCACGAAGTTTCTCATCCCTCTTTTCCTTGTAATGATCATACAGACCGCCTCTCTTCTCAGCAGGGAAGCTTTGTCTTTTGCTGCTATCAGGCACTAGATTCCGACTTTTGACAGGCTTTGTTTCCATCATCTTCATCAGTAACTCATTGAGTTCAGCTTCCTTTTGGCGACTCCACTCATCCGGAGCAGTTGTTTTTTCAGCGACGTGTTCACTTGGAATAGTCTCCTCCTGCGTAACCAATGGACCACTAGCTCTTTGTTCTGGTGAATTCGGGTTGGGATCCAATCCACAAGGCTCAATCACGTAACAATCAGAAGCAACACCGGGTTCAGCTTCAGCTTCTGATGAACGACTAGCAACACTTTCTAAGTTAGTCTGAACCAGGTGGTTAGCATCTTCAGAAATAACTTCCTCAGAATGCTGATAAGATTCTTCACCCATACCACTACTCCATCTTCTCAGGACAGATTTATTTGCCCCTACAGAGGCAGTCAACAATGATCTCACCTTCTGAACATCTACTGTTTGATCCTTCTGTTTGCCTTCGAAAAGATTAATTGCATCTTTTACACTTATTACCCTCGCATTACTCTCAGATTTTTTCGTTGCTTGATCTGATCCTTCATCATCACTATCTCTGGGAAAAAATGACTTGTCTCTGGCAGGAATATGATTAAGACTCTTAATGGTAATTGCAGTAGATCTTCGGGATCCAGACCGTCCAATTTGTACCCTCCTCATGGGAGATGCTGACCTCCTAGGTGATGCAGATCGTACAAGACTGCGACTTCTTCCAGCTGATGGTTGCTCTTCCTCACTTGACAAAGAAGTTGTGTCACTTCCAGTTGAACTTTGCCTCTCCAACTGTGCAACTTTAGCTGGAGAAACACCATATCTTACAGGTGTGTCTGAGGATAATGATCTAGCCTTTTCATTGATGCCACTTTTATCCCCAAAAATGTCACTGTCCGCAAGCAGCGTGGTGCTTGAATCATCAACAACCTGATTTCTCTGAATCATCTGTATATGCTTACGGAAAGAATCCCTGGAAACATAATAGATGTCATTCATGAAGGGAGGACCGATGCTTTAAATTGGAGATGACTACGATTTGTCCTAATACAATGGGCCTACCTTAAGTCTACCGATCCAATATTATTAGAGAAGTTCTCCATATCGGTAATCTCCTCAACAGATAACCTAGAACCAGCAGCTTGGACAAAACCAGCAGTTAATTCTCCATGTAATGCATTAAGTCTCAAGTCAATGGCCCGGAGCAACTCATTCCTGTATGGCAACCAAATATTCAGAAAATAGATTATGGTAGTCTGCCGTCAAGAGAGGTAGACAAGAAGACATACTTAGAAGCATCCGACCCATCCACCTGCAGGTATGAACAGTATCAGCATTAATTTTTACACATATCTAAGCAGTAGCATTCTATTCAATTGAGAAATAGACTTACTCTAGGGGTTAAGGCTGTGTCGGTAGCAAAGCAGCTGTCTGCCTCATGGAAAATAGGTAAATGATATTAACTTGGTGAATAACGATGTATAAGTATTTGGGTGAAAGAAGCAGATTTTGACTATTTACAGCTTCATAAAAAGGCAAGATATTGTCATCAACCACGATTATAAACAAGAAAAAGAATTAAACAGGTCATTTCAAAACTGATGAGTCTTGTGACCACATTGTTAATCTCCATAAACTACAAGAATGATCACACTAACCTGACTCCACACTCTGTAGCTGGGATCCCATACTCTGCATGAGAAAACATGTTATTCAAAAAATTTAAAAAATAAGTAAAAAACCATGGAAGCAACCAGCCAACTTTACCTTTGCATATAAAGACACGTGAAATTTTCGAGCTTCTTCCAGCTGAGATATCTCATTTTTTACTGACTTTGTGATCTCCAGTACGTTTGAAGAACTAATTATATTTAGAAACCTGGTCATACAAATAAAAAAAAAGTTACTAAAGAAGATTTAAGAACCATAGATCTCTCCCCATCGAAAGCAAAAGAGCGATGAAGAAATGCTTGACCTTATTAGTGTGGATTTTGTAAACCACTTGGCATCTTTTGTATTTTCTGGTGGTGTAACTTTATACTTGCCGCTGGATCCTTTTGATTTCAAAGCTTCAGCATTAGGCGAGTGTGGTAACAGATGCTCCAAAGTTCCAGAAGCCGCTTTCTCTTTCTTGTTCCCACAGCATACAGAGGCATCAAACCTTTATCAGGACATAAAAGTGAAACAAGATTCAAGATTTTCCAGGGCAACCAATGAGAGATCACTCAGAGTTAACTTAAGAAGAGGTTTAGAGCATGCTTGGTTTTCTTTTCATCTGAGTTTGGTTTCAGATGAGGCTACCGGATTGTAAATAACTCGTTTGCTCTCTTCAATGTGAAGTGACCAAAAGTTAAAGTTCAGTTTGATATATCACACCTTGATTCTAATACACACAAACCACATGCATCTTTCTACAAATATTTCTCTCAATCTGAAACTCAGGTTCTACCAAAAACCTCATTTGACACCACTAATCTTACAGCACCGAATATACTTCTCCAGAATGTTAAAATCAATCACATTTTCAGATTCTTTGCTTAAACGTTGAGGGAAACTTCACAAAATAAAACCAGAAACTTGGAAACCAGATTAAACGAGATCCAAATGCTGCCATGAAAAAAAGGAACAATCTTGACGAGCACTGACGGTTTGAAAGTTATAAAAAGTCATAGGCACACGAACCACCAAATTTCAGTTTAAACCACCGGAGCGTCACAATTACCAAAACCGACAAACAATTACTCTTTACTTACTCGACACAACTGGAGAAAAGGTAAATCAACATTCAATCTTCCACAACACACAACATATCAGTAAAATACATACATAACAGTTGAAGATTTAACCTATTCTGAGTAGAAAAAATCTGAAACTCAATGTAGTCCAGTTGCGCATTGGCATCGATCACCGCCTCCATCGCCACCCCGCCGTTCCTTTCCAATCAGGCAATCAACAATCAAACAAAAGTAGATGATTACCCTACTGATTCATCATTTCACACAACAACCAACCAACAAACAAACCTGCCACATATCGAAAAAACTCAATCGACAAACAAAAAAAACAGAAATCTAATTAGTCAGATCAGATCTAGCAACAATACACTCTTCTTACAGCTAGCCTAAAATCCAGCAGAATCAAAAGATGCCGACAATCAAAAGCCACAAATTAGAATCCAAAGTGAAAAATCCAAAATTGTATCATAACTGCAAATGCTTATGCACTTCATTTAACAATAAAATCATCACAAAATAACACAAATCGAGTGACTGTCAGACTGTGTGTGTGTGTGTTAGAGAGAGAAAGTGCTTACTGAATACTGAAGTTGAAGTGAGAGGTGCGGTGTAGAGAGAGAAAGAGGGAAATGTGTTTTTATTTTTATAGTGGAAGGAATAAATAAAAGTAGTGGTGAAAGTGAGATCTCTAGTATTATATATATTAGGCTTTAATTTTGTGATTATGATTGATAATTAAGCTTTTCAAATAATTATTTGCCGCTAACAATAATAAGTTTATGGTGAAAGTGATATCTCGTGTTAGACCTTAATTTTATGAATAATAATAATAATGACTTAATTAGGCTTTTTGAATAATAATTTAATGCTAGTTCTTTTTTCTGCTTTGGAGAAAAGAAAAGTAGAGGAGAGCTTTTTCTGTAGAGAGATAAACTTCACTAGTAAGGCACAAAAAAGAATTTTCCTTTTCTTACAACATTTTTTAATTTTTTATTTACGTGAAAAGTACTTTGGTAGTAAGATATAATGAGCCATTCTATGACTTCTTTAATAGAAATCTGATCGTAATTATAATATAATAATTAAAATTATGTGGTTGGATAAATTTTCAAAATTGTGGTACAATTTAATTACATGAAAGTCTAAGTAGACGTAACCTAATTAAGTATTTTTCAGTCATGATGACATATGCAAGAGTTTCGTAATATTCCATCTAAAGAAATCTTGCGTGGTTCTTGCAATTCTTGTGCATCAAATTCAACAGTAATAATCATATCAGTATCCAGATGATCATTGCATGAATTTTTGCATGATTTATGTACATTATGGCTAAGATTTGTATGTACTAATGTCATTGCACAAACTTGATATTAAGTTATTGACAATAACTACAAATAATATTTGATAAAATCGGTGTATACATGACGTAGTGCAACGTGTATCGATATACAACGAGGACGTGATTATGGGGTGGCTATTTATTATATTGTGCAATTTAGACAAAGGGCTGTACCACTTAAACAATGCATCGTCGTCAAATATTGCTTTGAGATAATATTGTAATTATCACAACATTCATATAAACTTAACATAAATAAGAATTTTTTATACGTGTAATTTGGAATTCAGTGACAACAAATTATTGATTAAAAGAACAAAACTTCGACACTTAATTACTTGTGATTATTATATTTAACATCACAGATTGTGCGAATGCTTTTGAAAGGGATCTCGCGTAACCACTACCACGTGAAATTTGGGATGCCCGACAGGAATGGAGTATAAAATATTAATCAAATTAACCTTTACTTAATATTTTGCCTGGTTCATTTGTCCTTTAGCAAACATTTGAACCAAGATGTTATTTTCGTGATTTTTATGTTTATGACAAGTGAACCAAAATTAGGCAAAAGTATGTTAGTAATTTTTAGGAGCATGATGTTGGCTGCATATTTAGAATAATACATATGTGGCCTAGAACTTAGAAGTAAGTGGTAATTAAGAATGAATAGTGCTTTGGTACCAGCAGTCAACCCAAGGATTGGAATTGGTAAGCGCTATTTAATGTCTCATTATTAGTTGCAAATATCAAAGAGTGATGGCAACTGTGAGGACTTTTTGCTATGAATGATGGTGACTTCATATTACTTATTATATATAGATATATATATTTTTTATTTTTTTTTAAATGTGCACTTTTAAAAATGACGAGGTTACTCTTTTACTATTTTCTAAGAAACGTTAAATAATTCTATGGAATGTACTATTTGAGTCACAAAGATAACAAATTAACAATTATGAGGTTAGTAGTTTTATAATGTGAAATCTAAAGTGCTTGCAAGCCCAAACTCTATGCGTTACGAATTAGTAAACTAGAGTTTTCAAATAAGCCAAATCAAAATTTACGAAGCAAAAACAAAAGGTTTGATAACAATGGCATCAACTAGGGTTCAGCGGTTACAATTCAAAATGGGGCGAGAGATATGGGCAACAAGAAGGAAGCAACATAATTGCGGTAATGCAAGAGCTTTAGGAGCACTAGTAAAGCCCATGTACAAACGACAATCTACCGATGCAAAGATGACTAAGTAATTGCAATCTCTAATGATGAATGTCGTATAGGTTTTCCCTTTTGAAAAGATGTGTCACCCTTGGCTTTGAGCCAATTATGTTGTGAATGGTCCCGTTTAATTTGCAAGGGGTCGAGGTCTAAATTTCCATCTTGATCTTTTGCATATGCTGCTATTCATCAAGGTGATTTAATGGTTAATTTTGCAAATCTTGTCATCTTTATGGAGACTACCTTTGACTGAAATAAAAATAATGGTTAATTAACATTGCACACCTTTTCTTCGCATAATATAAAATAAAGAAAGAATGTTTATGGATAGTTATTACTTATTACGATCTTTAAGGATTAGGAAATAATATGAGAATCATAAGATAGATTAGTGGCCAATCACCATTTATAAGAAGGCCATAAAGATGAGCAGAAAAATAAATTAAATAATATGGATGGGCCCAGGCCCCAGTTGTCGGTTCTTAAAACTAGGGAATCATGTTCACGGGCTTAGTGGAATAATTTATAGGATGGGTCCAATAGACTCATTTGGCGATAAAGCTAGCTCATTGCGACACTTTTAATTATGATTTCTTATAACAGAAACTTTATGCCCTTTTTGTTATTATTATTAATTATTTTATTTTATTTTAAAAAGTCGCCGGTTGTTACGAGAATTTGGATGACTTGCATGTAATGTTTCGTGCATGTTATAATATATTAAATTTCGTGCATGTTATAATTAACATATGAACTGCGCGCGACTGCAATCAGGTTTACGTCTTAATTATGTATTTATGTTGTTATCTAAACTCATTTATTGTATTTGTGCAATTTATCTGAAGTAATCTTCACTTGCTAATTGTAATTACAATCGTGACAAAAGTACAATTACTTATTGTAAGATTGACTATATGCCACGTGTCTCCCATGTTAACCAACGTGTGGTCTTGTAAAAGATAAGAGTTGTTGTCTTAACTTTTTTTTTTGGTAGAAAGTTGTTGTCTTAACTTAGAAGCAGATGAGAACCGACAAATTAAACTAGGTAAGTCGTGAAGCAACAAATTATTGGTAGCTGTTTCAAAGTGGGAACTCATTTGATCATAACTTGAGAATGGAGGAACTTATCAAAAAAAAAAAATTGAGAACAATTCTTGTGATAGGACAAGAAGAAGGCACGAGGACAATTTTCATTCTATTTTAAATCTACAACATTTCTATTTACAATACGCGCTGCTCGCGGAATTCAGTGAAAGAACGTACCCATGTTAAACTATATAAAATATGGTAATAATATATTGTTTCAGCAAAAAACAGTATATAAAAAAGATCGTAGCGCAAATATGTTAATCTTATAAGTATATAGTAATAAATTATTAGTAATTTCAGTAAAAGAATAATTCATGCAACCAGGCGTGTTTCATGTTTTGCACAAATAAAATGAACGAAAATCTAAATTTGACTTACTCATAAGTCATAAGAAACAAAAATATTGTTACTAAACTAGATTTTAGAATATATATATATATATATATATATATGTGTGTGTGTGTGTGGTATTTTAGACGCAGTGCTTTTATATCTCACTTTATTTTGTTTCAAAAAAAAATTATTACATTATAAGGTTCCGGTCTTCCTGGATACGTCACTAGAGGTATCTTTCAAATATTACTCCCAACTCGTATGAGCTGAAGAAATGCCTCTTTTAATTTCAACGGCCTCTTCTTAACCCTTTCTGGCACTACGAATTACCGAAGCCTCTTTTTTTCGTTACACTATCCTGAATCCATCTGATTTTTTTTCTTCCAAAAATGTGCTTGGAACCCTCCATTTTTATGATTTCTATATTACTCACTGAATTTTCTTTCTTCTTGGTTGCAGGTCAGCTATATAAAATGATCTGAGCCTAACAATGTAGTGTTAAAAATTTTGTACATCTGCCATAATTTTTTGGCTCCAGTAATTTAATCACACATGATGGCACAAATGAGCCCCAACATCCTCCAACTTGCCAAACACATCGACAAGGAAGTAGAAGCTCTTCTGGCCGCTCAACTTCACAAAGCAAACCTCTTCCTCTACCACTACAATATGATGTTCTTGAAATAAACCACTAATTGGACAAGAGGTGAATACTACCACAAGACAACCCTTCACCAACGGAAAAAGTTTACGTCACCACAATTATGAGCCACCAACAGCCGAAGCAGAGAGGTCATGGAATCATTATTCCCTTAATACCCACCACAACACGAATTTTATCTTCGAGATTAGCTCAAGAATTGTAGATGATCAATGATCCCTCCATTGAAGCCAATCGGCTGCCAAACATTTTGGATTCAGAGATTTTGAACCCCGTCACTAAAATGGAAACTCTTAAGTCCATTCCATGACCACCTCACCATGTCTTGTACTTTGTTCTTCCCTCCCGACTCCTTGCTGTCTTGCCCTAATCTCATAATTAGTCAAATAACTCCCTGCCCCTTCCTACTTGTTGACTGGTTTTAGCTATTTTATATGCTAAATTATATTTCTATAATAAAACTTTAAGAGATCTCATATGGGAAGTCATCATACCAGCTTCTGAACTGCTGAAGGAAACCCAAGCTTGGCCATTAATGTATTACAGATTACAAGACACTTGACTAACCACGCAACAATACTATATAAGCTCCTCAGAATCTATATAATCCTTACAAACAAGTCCTAGTTCCTTTAATGAACTATACACTTCTAGAAGCTACGAAACGTTGTCTTTTTAATCCCCCACTCCAAAACAGCCACCAACGCGCACAAACAAGAAGGCCAATTCAAACGTCACCTCTCAATAAAGATGACTGCACTAAAAAGTAACAAACGGATTAACCAAATGTATTAAAAGCCATGAATTCATTGTCAACACAAGGTAATCGATACACACAAATCTGCAACCTATGTAGCTATTTCACTTGTCACAACACTTTTAACTCGCTCAAATGCAGATTCAACCTAGCACTTGCTATATAGCTCACATTTCGAGCCACAAAATACAAACCCACATTTACAGGCACCAAAATAATCCGAATCCCATATGATGGCCGCCAACCAAATGATCAATAATCGACAAAAGGACATTAACCGACATCATTACATGAATATTATATTCCCTTCCGAGGGAATATGCATGCCAGAGGCACGGAATTTTAAGGACAAGCCAGAAGCACTAAGGAAATGCTCAAGAGGCGAGAACCACCTTTTAGTTAGACCAAACATGGACAAGGCCCATACGGTTTCCTGTGTAGATCTCGTTACGGTCTTCATCATAGAAGAGGGCGGTGATATCTTCCAAGGCTTCGGCCACAGAGCTCCTCATCTTAGAAGCTTGGACACGTTTCATGGAGTTGCAGTTTCTGCCACCGCAACTTCTACTGCAATTGCATTCGATTACCGGTAGACTGTTGCTTGCCTTTATCTTCGCAAGGCATTTCCCTGTCAGAATGTTGCTGATATTAATCGACCCCGCTGCACCAAAAATGTAAAATTTAGATTCCCAAAGCAGAATCAAGGAAGTAGATTACATTGCAAGAAACAACCCAAAGAATACCCATTCATATAACTTTTATCAACATTTATCGCCTCGTGATTGATTATTGCATCTCTCTAGATTAGCCTAAGCAACTACAATGTTATTCTCTTACACTTACAAAATATTTCAGGATGCTCCAAAATTTGAACAGGACTGTTGACAACAAAATTCCAATTCATACACATCATCAATAATTGACAACTCACTAACATACAACAGGGTACCATTTTCAAATAGTTAGATAGTACAAGTGGACACGTAAGAATGCTGATGATTAACTAGACTGGGGGCCTTCTGCAATAAATGACTGAAATACGAGAAACTACGAGTTCCACTTCGTCCAGTCAGATAATAGTAGCATCACTTTTGTCGCATTTTATGCACGAGTCCATCTATATGTGATCACAGTAAAACGTGCATGCTCAATTTAACTTTTACAATATATACTTTAAGCTCAGATTATTACCATTTCCCTCGGCCAAAGTTTCATCAGTCTCGGCTTTGCAATAGGAAATGATGAGGTCCTGATCACTTGTGATGTATATGTTGTTAGTGTTGCAATCTGGATGCCATAAAAGATGATCTTCAAATGAGGTCACAAGCTCTCCTCTAAAGTTCCAAACAGCAACAGTCCGGTTTCTGAATGTCAGGAATAATTGGTTTTCATATAAAAATATGAATGCCGATGGAGTCATGAATTCTGTCCTGTTAACTTCCTTCACCTCAGAATTGCGAACCTACAGACAAATAATGTCAGAGATTCCACAGGGCACACACATTGTTTAAATTTTTTTAAAAAAAAAAAGACAAAAGGCAAAGATTTCTTTACATCAAGAATCTGGAGGTTCTCATTTTCTTGCTTGACAAGAAGCTTTTCGTTGAATTGTTCAATAAAGTCCACTTTCTTGTTTCTATGAAGTAGATGGCTGAAAGATTTGAGGACAGTCCCATCCTCAATCGAGAGAATCTCCAAAGGCACACCACCTTGGGTTTTTGTGAATATCAATAGCATTATCCCCGGACTGTTTCCAAAGCACACTCAGCAAATAACGAAATAATGCAAATACATAGATATGAATATAAAATCCAATAATATACATATAGATTACCTGATCTTAATCTCTTGAACATTCTTATCAGAAATAGAGTACAGCATTGTATAGTTTTTCAAGTCAAACACCTTGTATATGCTGAAAGCAGGTGGAGGAAAGAAGCAGATATCAGCTAAAAGCAGCAACATTTATAGTAAATATAGTTCTGTGGGTACTAAATACTCACCTATCTTGAGCAGAATAAGTAAGAACCTTTCCGTTAACATCGTCAAATTCTACAAAGCCTGGCCACTTCAGTGACTCTGACTCGAAAAGTGGAAAGCCTGCATCTGGCTGACCCCTTCTTATGTATCTGATACAGTTTGAATAGGTAACAATAGTATAAGAGACAATGAAGATGATTATAAATCACAATTAAACAGAAGATGGAGTTGCATACTCAATTCTTGTGGTTCTGCATTTTAAGGAACTAAAATTGTCCGATGCGTAAACCGACACAGTAATGAGGGATTCATTATTTTTGTTGTAGAACAAACTTCTGATGACTTCATCGGGGCAAATATTCAGGAAGCATATCCTTTGGTTAGTCTCTGTATGCAACACAAACAAGTCCATAATCCGTTTTCAAATATTAACAAATATCATAAATGCTCAATTGAACTAGTTATTGCCCCACCTCGGCTAAATGCCGCACAAACGCCAGATTGCGCAAGGGCAAATACAATATCCCGGGCAGCAACGATCTCAATAATTTTTGATCTCTTTTTCAGAAATGGCAATGATAGAGGACAATATCCTTTGGGATCATGAGTATCATATTCCTCCTGCATAGGGCGCAATTCAATTAGCCATCACAATAGTTTATACCAATAAAAATGTAGAAAACATACATAACACTCTGATTTCTCAATGAAAATAAAATAAATGGCCAACAACTCAAGACTGCAATAATTCTGCTCCCTTACCATTTTACATAACAAAGTTGATAGCAAGTATCAACAACTCAAATCAGAATGAGAAAGACTACAATGATCAGGCAATTGCTAAGACTTTAACCAGAGAATGTCAGAAACAAGAATGCACACGATACGATTAGACGTAAGAAATTCGTGCTGAAATCATGCACTACTACAGACTTGTTCTGGCCTCCTTGTGCAGAGAGAACCATAAAAAGCACAAAATCTCAAGCAAAAGCACGATATTTACAGGGTGTTGCAGGAAGAAACACCATGGCAGCAGCATCCATAGTCTTATACATATCACGAAAGTATTATGTTTTCAAAAAGTTATGCTCATGTGAGAGATATAGAAACATCATAGTCGTCGACAAACCTAAATTTCATGCAAGAAACTAAGAGATAGAAGAACAAAAAAAAATCTCCTCCTGCACGAGAAAACAACAGGTAGAAGCACAGTAGTCATTTAAATATAAGGAAGAAATATTTTATGCATCCGCTGCATAGCTTATGTGGGGCAACCAACGGTCTAAATTAAATACACATTTAACTTTTCCTAGAATGTAGGAAATAACTAACCCCCATAACCCCATCAATCACTACCGTGTATTGATAGTGGATACACCACGTCAGCAATACAACAGTTGCATGAAATACTTTTTCTAATCTAAGGGGAGGTCATCAAATTAACTATATTTCTAAATCAGCGCGCAATTGTAATAATGACTTGCTCAAACTTAATATAAGGCATCTCCTATATCAAATGGAAAACCAAAATAGTTAGCCTACCACCAGCACGTACTTGTTACCTCTATCTTAACCGTTTCTATAAAATTCCATTCCTCCGTCATCATTAACTGAGCAATAAAAGCCACATCATCCAATAAATACAGGACAATATGCAGTATAGAGGGTTCATCCATCCATTCTAAGTTCTCTCATAGCTCCATATGCCACATTTATCTAAATAATAAAGAGACTTTGGCTAATGGATACAAACCAAATAACCAACGAACTAGAAAAATCTTTATGTTTGTAGATCAGAACACGATAGAAAAATATTCATGGACACAGTTAGCTAATGAACAATATAACATACAGCAGAAATGAAGAAACTGTTTCCCTTGGAGCCAATCATACTAAGTACTGTTCACATGAGTTTTTTCTTTGCGATTTGACCCAAGAAAAGCTCACAGCTACTCTGGAAAGTGGAAACTTACTTGTGTGTGTATGTACACAGTACACTCTGTAAACAAAAAAATATCCCTACAAGCAGTAGCAATCAGCAAAAGATTGCTCGTAAACTCCCTGCATGTTTCCGGATCCCAAAAATACTGGTACAACTCAAGTTATCTTACCAAGTCCCTGAACCTCACCTGAAAAACCTAATGGATACACCAAACGATCAAAGACCTACGCATTCTCATTTTTTTTTTCGGAAAATCCATCCCCACAGAGTTCTAAATTCTTGGTAGCAACTTCACTACATTCTCTCCGGGCATACACCAATGATCCCTGCCACCTATTTCTTACAATAGATCTACAGACATAATAGCACAAAACTATAAAATACAAACAATAAGGTGCAAAAACCAAGAGCAAATCCCATAAGGGTTTCATTAAAAACCCTCAAAAAACCCTAATAGCAACATATATCATCACTCGAACAAACGAAAAAACAACAAATCCGATAAATTCGACAGCGAACGAACCTGCAATCGAATGTTGCGGAACCGCTCCTGAGCATCACACATGCTGAAACACCGGTCACGCTTGGAGGAAATCTCCCTCCTCTGCAGCTTCTTCACGCTGTTAACAAACCCATCAAACCCGCCACGTCGCCGCTTCTTCGCCACAACGCGCCGCCCAGCGCACGGCCGCGGACTCGCCGTAATCCTCCTCCCATCCATCTTACTAATACTATTCTCACATTAACTAACTAAACAAACAAATACAGCACAAGATGTACGTCACCAGCTGGAACTGTACATATTTGAAATTGGGTGAGCAAAAAAAAAAAAACCCTAAATCTCCGGACCAATACTCGAATTGTTGCCGCACGAGGTCCGGAAAGGAATTTCACCCGATTTTTTATTTTTTTTTTTACAACTGGGTTTTTGAAATTTGTTGCAAAGATCGCATTTTTATGTGTATTGTGTACGAATTGCAGACAAGAGGATTTCTCTTCTGTCAATCGAAGCAAAATTTAAAGCTCTTTTGTTTGTTATATTGTATGTATATGTATATGTATATATATATGCAGAGAGAGAGAAGGAATTATATCGGATTTAGAAGAGTTTGACGTCCGTCGATCAACAGTTCAAAATTCACTAATTCAGATTAAAATGGTGTTTGCAAAATCTTAAAAAAAATTATAATGAGCTTTTTTATTTAAGTAAGTGATTTTGGGGTGTTTAGTTTTTTTCATTACACCATTTTTTTAAGCTAAAAACCCCACAATCTTAAGGTGGTGTTTGAAAACTCTTAAATAACGCTATAATTAGCTTTTAATTTAACTTAAGCACTTTTAGAGTGTTTGGTTCACAATCTAAAATCACAAAAGTACTTATTTTAAGCCAATAACCTCCATAATCCAGAAGTTGCTATATGTCTGCTTTTAGCTCGTGGTAGTTATTTTCAGTATAATTTTTTTTTACAGTTTTTTAAACTTTTAGATTTTTTTTTCCAAACACCACGAACTTTTAACTTATATAACCTTTTACAACTTCTGCTTAAATTATGAGATTGTGCTTTTAAAGAAGAGTTTGCAAACACCACTTAAAGTTGTGGTGTGGGGGTACTTTTGGATTATTGTGGGTATTTTTAAATAAAATAATTTAAATTCAAAATTATCTTGCAAACACTTTCAACTTTTAAATTTAAGTGATTTTGAAACTTAACTTAAAATTAAAACTTCTACTTTTTCACTAGAGTTTGCAAACACCACCTAAGAATGTGGGCTAATTATTTGCTTTCTTTGTTATTCCTTTTTACTATATAGAATTATAGATAGATATACACAAATTGTGTAAATATAATCACACATGGTGTTTACGACTGAGGTACGTACTTGAAAATAATCAAGGTTCGAAAATCAGGGTTGTCTTTTCATGTAGATTATTGGGAACGAAAATGGGCATCCAGTTAAAAACAACGACAAAATTGCCTTATGTTTATTGCCATAGAATGTATAGGTAGGTAGAGCTTCTTTTTTATGCTTGAAGGCTTCTTGAACCCTTTACATTTGGGGCTCACATCTAAATCATATATGCAGGGTTGGTCGCTTTCTATTCCTGACTGCTACCTCCCTAGACGACTTAATAACCATTTCTTTTAGCAGCAGCGGGGGATATTCCGTAGCTAGATTTGTTTTCATAGCTTAGTTCTGGTTAAAGCACCGCCATGTCAAAGCGGAATCTGCGAGACGATCCGTCGCGACTCGTGAGAAAGTCAGGGTAGATTGCAGGTGGGAGAAAGATGCATGAAAACGCTAACGTCCGCAGATTCGGCTCCGATCTGGGCTGCTTGAAAAAAATGGTATGTTTTATGTTACCATTCATAAAATATTTTGCACTGTTCTCCAAATGTAAGTGATTGTGATTAACCATTCGATATATAAAAAACATATAATACGGAAAGGTTTCAGTAAAAACAAATTAGAGGGAGAAAGACGAAAAAAATAAAAGATCTACTAGAAAAGGAGTTAAATTAGTGAGAATTATAACTTTGTTACGTCACTATGTACGTAAAAAGTTGGTCGTCCTTCCGCATATATTCTAAGATGCATGTGTTCTCGAATAAGTAATTATTAGTAATAATTTTTAAGAATGTAGTTGTTAGAACTTGTGATGATACTCTAATACTCAACATCATTAATTAGTGTAAATTAAATGTCACTGATGTACTAATTATGAGTAACATGGTTTAAGAATGACATTGTAGAAATTTATAGTGACGTTCTCATACTAATGTCATTAGTGTGTATATAAATATCACTAAAGTATTCATTATTTGTGGCGGTTTTTTTAGAATGACATTATACATACTTAAAGTGGCTTTCTTATATTAATATCATTAATTGGTGAGTGAAAATGTCACTAATATATTGGGTATGATGACAATTTTAAAAAGGACATTTAATTTATCTATAGTGTCATTTTAAGATAAATGTCGAGTAACAAAGTTTTACTGTTGGTGGTTTTTGTTGCACCGTGCGTGACTTCAATTTAACCTAAAAATTGAAGTTACACAACTACTTTTATAGGCAATAAACGCTAAAGTCTAAGTTATGAAAATGTAGTTTGTCAAATAAATATTGCAAGCTACACAATTTTAGAATTTATTTCTGTCATAACTATAAAAGCGCCAATTTTATAATTTTTCAGCCAACATGCCCACTAACATAGTTTGTAAACTAAAATAAAAATGACAACTATAACTCATATGTGTGAGAGAGAAACAATTGGTGATTTGGGTCATAAATTCTAGCTCGGTGAAATATCAAGCAAAAGACCTTTTTTTGTTTCAAAGCTCGTGCTTTTGGCTTAACCTGTTGCAAATGCAAGTACGCAACACACAAATTTGTCAATTTGGAGATAGCGATTGCAATTTCATTGTTGTCTTTGGAAAGTGAAAGGGCACCCCCACATTTTCTCACGTTTTTGTTTTCTTTCTAATTTTGTTATCTACACTCTATATATACCCACGACCCCCAACCTTTATTTAATCACTCCAGATCTTAAAATCTTTGTCGTCGTCGTAATCGTCATTTGATTACTTTACGTTGCATCATATTAATATTTTATATTTTACTTAACATTTTTTTTATAAACATAACAATAGCATTTTAACTAGGTCAAGGTCAGATAATGCACATACATAGAGGTGCGGGGTCGTGACAGGTACAACAGGGCGTATATGCACAAGAGATATCACAATTCATACAAAGCAAAACTCTCCAGGCTGGACGAGCAACCCGTCCAAGTTGCACACAAAGGTGGTTGCATGCGGCAATCCACCTGGGCTCGATTATAACCCTGTCGCGCCAGCACATCCGTGAACTTGTTCGTCTATGTATGTACACGAGACGACCAGTTTGAAGAACTTAGTGCACATCTTTCATATGTCACGGAGGACTATCATCATCTTTGTCGAGGGTGTATGGCTCTGGGGCCGCAACTAAGTTAGGCTGCAAAAAATAAACTCAAAAGTAGTTTTGATGATGAGATGAGAGACTAAAATATGTAGAGCAAAAAGTACTCTAGCTAATAGTCCGAAGTTCAGCAATATTGTTAGTGCTGCATCTCGTCGCTTCGGAAAAAATCATCAACTATTATACCTTAAAAATCATGTAACACGCCTCCAATACATGTAGTCCCTGGACTGCCTAGTGTAGATCCGTTACAATTGAGTTGGGTGACCCCCCTTGGGGCGGGGTTCAAAGCAAGTAATAGTTGATGGGATTGGGTGGCCTTGGGGAGCGGAGCAAGAGCGAGTTCTAGAAGGGTCTTATGAATAAGGGAAATTATTTCAAGGGCCGAGATAGACTTTTGGCGATACACCAGCTCAGCGCGCGTCAGATTGCCCATCACCCGACATGGGTTACAGTTGCTCTATAGGTGTGAGCCCAGTGGGGAATGATATTTTCTCCCCTTGATGGTGGTGACAGGTTGGGGAAGGCAGCTCGGACTTCCGAGAAGAGGGGGCATTCGCCCAAAAGATGGTATGTGGATTCCTGGGCCGAGTGGCAAAGAGGACAAAGGTTCAATATTGGCACATGACGGTGGCGGAGGAGGTCCCGTGTTGCCAAGGCCCCTTGGCGCCACAACCAACTGAAGAACTTGACACGCGGGAGTACACGGTACGCGCCATAAGGCGTGCCAGGGGAGAGCTGGGCGGGGGCATCCCTCAGTAGCTTCCATTAGCCAACTGTAGGCCGACTTTATTGTGAAGGAGCCATGGGGTTCCAAGCCTAGCTGCTGACGTCCAGGGTGTTAGCGACAGGTAGTGGGATATCGCAGATACATTATGCTACATGGCGTGGGATGAGCAGGCCCACCACGGCCAAGTTTAGGGGGATGGATGAAATCTGGAATGGTAAGGTGGAGAAGACGAATAACGACGATGGGGACGTACTCAACGATGGTGAACGGCCCAAGACAGCGGTTGTGCCAAAAGTTAATAGTGGAGTTGTTCGCAACCACCCATTGCTTGGAGGTGAGTAGGTTAGGGAAGAGACTAGAGATGGACTTTCATGCTTGGCTGGAATTAGCGGGCGTCGAGGCCATGAAAGTGCCTTGGTCAGGGAAGTACTTTGCCCGAAGCACCTAGGCCCGCGTGGACTCCATTGAGGTGGGTTAAGTGTTTGAGCCCTAGTCCCTCTAGTTGGGGGGGGGGGGGGGGGGGGGAGAGTTGCAGATAGAGCGCCAGCAGATCTACACAATAGAGCAATACAAAAGTATCAAATAGTAAATAACGTTACATAGGATCGATAAAATTTAATGAAACTTGGCGAAACACACCTACTTAATATAGTAAAATTTATGGTGAAATAAATAGTTGAATCGAAGTATTTATTTATGAATTTTGATCAATTACATGTTTTCCTGATGTTTGCTTATCGTCTTTCGTAAGTCCGATTCAACTGAAACTCGGCGAAACACGCCTAAGTAAAATAACAAAGTTTTTGGTGAAAGAAAAAATGAGTGAGAGTTGTTTTACTATTTTTGTATAATTGCATTTTTCTCCGCGAAAGTTTGCTTATCGTCTTGCGCAACCCTAATTCGGCTGAAACTCGACGAAGCACATGCCTAATTAAAATAACAAAATTTCAGGCGAAAGAAAACATCAAATCAGGGTTATTTTAAAACTTTAGATTCATCATATTTTCTCTCCTAAAGTTTGTTTATCGTCTTTCCTAGCACCGATTCAACTGAAATTCAGCGAAACACGCCTAATAAACTAACGAAGTTTTTAGTTAAAGCTACAAATTGTTACGACACTCGATTTAAAAGGTTTTTTTTTGCAGTGTTTTTTAATCTAGCTTTATTTTTGTTCCAAGAAAAACTATTAGACTAGTCCAAGTCCCAACGATTATAAGGTTTTCTGGACATGCCATTAAGGGTAACCTTCAAATGTTACCCCAACTCATATGAGCTGAATTTCCTCTTCTGATTTCTACTGCTCCCTTTCTGACGCTTGGAAGACGAATCACCAGAGCCTCAGTTTCTTCGTTACAATTTTGTGAATCTATTTCAGTTTTTTTTTCCTTCCCAAAAATGAGCTTGGAACTCTCCCTTTCTATGATTTCTATATTACCGACTGAATTTTCTTTATTTTGAGTTGCAAGTCACGGTCACCTATATAAAGTGAACTGAGACAAACAATGTAGTTTTAAAGTTTTTGTGCATATGCCATTATTTTTCAAAGTTAGCTCAAGAACTTTAGATGATCAATGATCCCTCTATTGAAATTTGAAACCAATATGCTGCCAAACATTACATCTGCATGATTCGGAGATATGGAACCCCAATGGCCAAGATGGAAACTAAAATTCATTCCATGACCACCTGACCCCTGTGCCGTCTTGTAATTTGTTCTTCCCTCCCGACTCCTTGCGCGTCTTGCCCTAGTCTCATAATTAGTCAAATCCCTGCCCCATCCTACCTGTTGACTGGTTTTAGCTATTTTATATGCTAAATTATATTTCTTTAACAAAAATTTAGAGATCATCATACCAGCTTCTGTACTGCTGAAGAAAACCCAAGCTTGGCCATTAATGTATTCAAATTACAAGACACTTGACTAACCACGAAACAATACTATCAGCACTTCCAACTCTTTATAATCCTTACAAACAAGTCTCTGTTCCTTTAATGAAGTATATATTTCTCGAAGCTGTGAAACGCTGTCTTATAAATCCTCTACTCCAAAACAGCCACCAACATAAACTAAAAATAAAGGCCCATTCAAACGTCTGTCTACTCAATAAAGATGACTGCACATATAAGCAACAAACAGATGAAGCAAATGAAATAAAATGCATGAATTCATTGTCAACACGAGGTTCTGATATACACAAAATCCGCAACCTATGTAGCTATTTCATCTGTCACAACAATTTTAACTCATTCAAATCAGATGCAACAAACTAGCACTTGCTATATAGCTCACTTTTAGAGCCACGAGAAGCAAACCCACATTTAAAAGCACCAAAATAATCCGAACTTCATATAACGGCCACCAACAGAATGACTAATAATCGACAAAAAGACATCCACGGATGTCCTAGCATGAAAGTAATCATTCCTCTCCGAGGGAATATGCATGTCAGAGGCACTGAATTTTTTGGACAAAACAGAAGCACTAGGGAAATGCTCAAGAGGCGACAGCCACCTTTTAGTTAGACCAAACATGGACAAGGCCCATACGGTTTCCTGTGTAGATCTCGTTACGGTCTTCATCATAGAAGAGGGCGGTAATATCTTCCAAGGCTTCGGCCACAGAGCTCCTCATCTTAGAGGCTTGGACACGTTTCCTGGAGTTGCAGTTTCTGCCACCACAACTTCTACTACAATTGCACTCGATTACCGGTAGACTGTTGCTGGCCTTTATCTTTGCAAGGCACTTCCCTGTCAGAATGTTGCTGATATTAATCGACCCCGCTGCACCAAAATGCAAAAAATTAGATTCCCAAAGCAGCATTAAGGAAGTAGATTACATTGCAAGAAAACCCAATGAATATTCATTTATATAACTTTTATCAACATTTATTGCCTCGTGATTGATTATTGCATCTATCTAGATTAGCTTAAGCTACTAGAATGATTATTCTGTTACGCTTACAAATCATTCAGGATGCCCCAAAATTTGAATAGAACTGTTGACAACAACATTCCAATTCATAAACATTATCAATAATCGACAACTCACAAATATACAACATGGTACAATTTCCACATAGTTGGATAGTACAAGTGGGCACGTCAAATGCTAATAAGTAACTAGACTGGGGGCTTTCTGAAATAAGAGAAACTATGAGTGTCATTCCATCCAGTCAGATAATAGTAGCATAAATTTTGTTGCATTTTAGGCACTGACTCCATCTATAAGTGATCCCAGTAAAACATGCATGCTAACGTTAACTTTTACAATATGTACTTTAAGCACCGATTATAGCTGTTCCCAGCAAACATACCATTTCCCTCGGCCAAAGTTTCGTCAGTCTCGGCTTTGCAATAGGAAATGATGAGGTCCTGATCACTTGTGATGTATATGTTGTTAGTGTTGCAATCAGGATGCCATAAAAGATGATCTTCAAATGAGGTCACAAGCTCCCCTCTAAAGTTCCAAACGGCAACAGTTCGGTTTCTGAATGTCAGGAATAATTGGTTTTCATATAAAAATATGAATGCCGATGGAGTCATGAATTCTGTCCTGTTAACTTCCTTTACCTCAGAATTGCGAACCTACACATAAAAGATGTCAGAGAGTCCACAGGGCACACACATTGTTAAAAAACAAAAAAGACAATAGCAAAAAGATTTCTTTACATCAAGAATCTGGAGATTCTCATTTTCTTGCTTGACAAGAAGCTTTTCATTGAATTGTTCAATGAAGTCCACTTTCTTGTTTCTGTGAAGTAGATGGCTGAAAGATTTGAGGACAGTCCCATCCTCAATCGAGAGAATCTTCAAAGGGACACCACCTTGGGTTTTTGTGAATATCAATAGCATTATCCCTGGACTGTTTCCAAAGCACACTCAGCAAATATAGAAATAATGCATATACACAGATATAAAAGAAAATCGAATAATATACATCAGAAGAGACAAAAATATGCATTGTGTATGCTTTCAACATAAAGATTACCTGATCTTAATCTCTTGAACATTCTTATCAGAAATAGAGTACAGCATTGTATAGTTTTTCAAGTCAAACACCTTGTATATGCTGGAAGCAGGTAGAGGACAGAAGCATATATCAGCTGAAAGCAGTAACTTTTGTTGTAAATATAATTCTGTGGGTACTAAATACTCACCTATCTTGAGCAGAATAAGTAAGAACCTTTCCGTTAACGTCGTCGAACTCAACAAAGCCTGGCCATTTAAGTGACTCTGACTCGAAAAGCGGGAAGCCCGCATCTGGCTGGCCCCTTCGTATGTATCTGAAATCGTTTAAATAGGTAACAATAAGTACGAGAGAAAATGAAGATGAATATAAATCACGATTAAACAGAAGCAGACTCCCATACTCAATTCTTGTGGTTCTGCATTTTAAGGAACTAAAATTGTCCGATGCGTAAACCGACACAGTAATAAGGGAATCATTATTTTTATTGTAGAATAAACTTCTGATGACTTCGTCGGGGCAAATATTCAGGAAGCATATTCTCTGGTTCGTCTCTGCAAAACAAACAAGAACATAATCTGTTTTCCACTTCAAACATTAATAAATATCACAAAAGATCAATATAACTAGTTATTGCCGCACCTCTGCTAAATGCAGCACAAACGCCAGATTGCGCAAGAGCAAAAACAATATCCCGTGCAGCGACAATCTCAATAATTTTCGACCTTTTCTTCAGAAATGGCAATGACAGAGGACAATATCCTTTGGGATCATGAGTATCATATTCCTCCTGTATGGAACATATTTCGATTAGATTGGAATAGTGCATACCAATAAAGATGTAGAAAACATACATACTACGGATTCATGAATAAAGATAAAATAAATGGCCAACAAACCAAGGCTCCAAAAACTCTGCTTCCTCATCATTCTACGTAACAAAGTTGATATCAACAAACTCAAATCAGAAAAAAACTACAATGATCAGACAATCGCTAAGACTTAGACAATCGCTAAGACTTTAACCAGAGAATGTCAGAAACAAGAATGCATCAAATAGGATAAAGAGCATGAATTTCTTGGTGAAAGGCAATCATGCACTACTATAAACTTGTCCCATCTTCCTTGTGCAGACACAATGACACCATGACAGTAGCACAAGTAGCCTCATATATATCACGAAAGCATTATGTTTTCAACCATTTCCACGCATGTGTGAGATATAGACACCTTACAGTTACTTGACAAACCTAAATTTAATTAATGTGCATCTTTGAGGGTGTCTTGATACTCTACGCTGTTATTTGTAACTAAACTTCATAATGAAGACAGAAGCTTTCGTAACTTTGGCTAATGGATACAAACGAATGAACAAGGAAAGTCTTTATGTTTGCAGATCAGAACAGGATAGAGAAATATTGATGGACTAAGTTAGCCAAAAAACAATATACCATAGAGCAGAAATGGAGAAACTTGAACTGCCATTATGGTTTCCCCTTAAAGCTGATCATACTAAGTGATGTTCGTATGAGTTTTTACTTTATGACTTGACCCAAGAAAAGCTCACAGCTACTCTGGAAACCTAATTGGATGTATGTCCACTCTGTAAACAATATGTGTTCCCTACAAGCAGTAGCATTCAGCAAAACATTGTAAGCATCAAAAGCTCACGCATTTCACGCATGTTCCCGATCCCAAAGATACTGATAAGTCTAACGTCATCTTACTAAGTCCATGAACCACTTGAGAAAACTAATGGATACGCCAAAGGATCTACGACCTACACATTCTTATTTTTTGGACAATCCATCCCCACAGAGTTCTAAATTCTTGTTAACAACTTCAATACATACATTAACAATCCTCGTCATCGATTTCATAATAATAGATTTACTAACAAAACGACATAAAACTATGAAATACAAACAATCAGTCAATCAAAACCCTCAACAACACCTAATCAATCCCCCCCCCCCAAATTAAACAAAAACCCTAATCTTGCAAAAAACAACAAACCCGATAAATTCGACAGACGAACCTGCAATCGAATGTTGCGGAACCGCTCCTGAGCATCACACATGCTGAAACACCGGTCACGCTTGGAAGAAATCTCCCTCCTCTGCAGCTTCTTCACACTGTTCACAAACCCATCCAACCCGCCACGTGGCCGCTTCTTCGCCACCACGCGCCGCCCAGAACACGGCCGCGGGCTCGCCGTAATCCTCCTCCCATCCATCTTATTACTTCTATTCTTCTTCGTACACTAACTAACTATCTAACTAACAAACAAGCACGAAATCAAGCCTAAAAATGAATTAAGCACAGACAAATACAGCACAACATGAGCTGGAACTGTACATATTTGAAATTGGGTGAGGAAAAAAAAACCCTAATTCTCCGGACCAATTGATTTGTTGCCGCACGAGGTCCGGAAAGGAATTTCACCCTTTTTTTTTTTTTACAACTGGGTTTTTGAAATTAGTTGCAAAGATCGCATTTTTATGCGTTATTGTATACGAATTGCAGACAAGAGGATTTCTCTTCTGTCAATCGAAGCAAAAATTGGAGCTTTTTTGTTTGTTATATTGTATGTATATGTGTATGTATATATGCAGAGAGAGAGAAGGGAATATGTTGGATTTTAGAAGAGTTTGACGTCCGTCAACAGTTCAAAATCCAATAATCCAGATTTAGAATGTGTGCTAATTATTTGCTTTCTTTGTTATTCTTTTTATTATATAGATACATGAATTATAAGTATAATAACATATGGTGATTGCTAATGATTTTTGAATGGTCTTATAAAGAGAAAAGATTTTGAATGGTACGTGATATGTTACCATTTACAAATTATCTTGCATTGCTTTCAAATTTAACTGATAGTAATGATGTTGCAAGACACTTTAATATTGTGTCGTATAGCTTCAAGAAACGACATGTAAGAGAAAGATGAAGGACACACAAACGAGGGGTCTAAGTAGACAAGGAGTGGATTTTATAACACTATAGGAAGTTGATAGTACATTTACGTGCTCTAAGATGACTGTGCTCCTTAATAACACACGACATTACTGATATAATTTCTCGTAGTCCTAGAGTGTTATTATATTTTAGGATGTTAGTTCATTGAATCCCAATTGCACCTCTCTATGTGTCACCTTAAGTGAAATGACTGGATGTACATCCTAATATATTTTCGCATTAAGTCATGATATAATGTCGAATCCACAATTATGTTTATTGAAGAGTAGAAAGTTTCTTATTACTTGAAAAGTTATGGGTCCATTTTCCTATTATTATACGTTATCTTTTTAGGTTCACTATCCATTAATGTATCATGATATGTGGCCATTAAGAACTCACAAAATTATGTTTTAAAGAAAGGTCGAAACGCTCATGTTAGTTTTGTTTGGATGTTTAAGCTGATTTTGTGACATGGAGAGCAAATTACAATATTAGTATTAATTCTGCCTTGTTGTTCGTGAAAACAATTCAAATGTTATAATGAATTGTAGTCACTAATTTTCACCCAATTAGCAATTTATACGATTCTCAAATGTTATAATAAATTGCAAGTGTAGTCACTAATTTTCACCCAATTAGCGATTTATACGATTCTCCATAGTTTTAATTAGTTCTTAGTCTTAATGTAGCTATAATTCCGATTTTGGTTTAAATTAGCCCACTGCATTCACCCACTAAATCATAACTCATAAATGAGCCAGGGTCAGGAAGTGGAGATATCAAATGGTGGAAACGAAAACAATAAACAAAAAAATAAAAAGCAATGATTAATGAAGCAAGTATGTCCAAATTAATTTTGAACACAGCTATTGCAAGTCAATTGTTACCGTTGCAAATTTGCAAGGCATTCTCCCATACTTTACTTTTTTTTTTTTTTTGAGATATTCTCCCATACTTTACTGAATACAGACAGTATTTGTAATTAGCTGACTCATATTAGAACTGAAAGAGTCAACTATCAATAAAGAAAGAAACATAAGACCATGTTAAATGCCATTCTATGAAGTAACTAAGACTACTCCAACCTTGCATGTCTAGATGGAAGAAACCCAAGAGAGGATGGATAAAGATTAATGTTAATGCATCATTTCTCGACAAGGAGGAACATCAATGGTTCTTTGATGCTTGCAGCTACATCATCATTCCAGAGTTTTGATGCATCATCGGCCGAAGCACATACTCTACTCCAAGTTGTGATTTTGGCCAACAAATTCAAGAAGGCCAAAGTGGTTTTTGAATCGGATTGCAGTGAGATTATCTACCTCATCAACAACAACCTTGCGGTTGGGCTGCCAAGAATCCCATCGATCGCATTAGAAAAATCCCCACTTATTGGCCTAAGTGGTGTTTTAAATTTGTATATACAATTAACAAGATGGCTGCTCATAACTTAGCTAGATGGGCAAATTCCAATACCTTCAACGGAATTGTCCATTTTAATAGTGTGCCTATAAATTATTTTTGTGACGAGGTTTTCCTCTCGTGGATTCCCTATTTTGACTTGGTCCTATTTATTTCATTTTATGAAATTTTAATTTATATTATATAAAAAAAACTAGTCTAGTAGATTATAAATCAATGAATCAAAGTGATAAACACAATAGTAAATTGTAGAGTTGTCACAACATTTTGGACTCAAAAGTCAAAACTCCTAGCATTCCTATTATTGAGTATAAATATATATTGCTCACTTTCTTCAATTGCACAGTAGATAACATTTTTATTTTGGGATAAAAATATCGAATCCCCAATCTATTGCCTATTTTTCGACTTGCTCCCTGAACTTTGTTTATCAGAACTTTGCCCCTAAACTTTGTATCGTATGTTTGATTTGCCCACCAGTGTATTTTTGGCCGTTTTTGACCGGAATATTCTCCACTCTCCTCCCACGCGACTCATATGTGTTGTACTAGATGTATTTTGGTAGTTGGTGACAAAAATAGGTGAAAAAACCCCACAAACTGAAATTATCCCTGCAAAAAAAAATCGAAAATACACTTGTGAGAAAATCGAACCGATGATACAAATTTTAGGGAGCAAAGTGTTTGGTAAACAAAGTTTAGGGAGCAGGGGCAAGTCGCAAAATAGGAGGGGTTTGATTTTTAGTTTTTTGCAAATTCAACTCTTTACATGTGTGCCTGATCCTAAGCCTATTATTACATGAGGCACACTGCAAAATATCGGTGAAATAGTTGGGTCATATTTAAAATTTGGAGTTTTTGACCAAGGTAACAAGTACATATAATATACAATAAAAAAAGATCTCACTCCCTCCATCAATTATGGGTAAGTTTGAGTTTCACCCTGTAAATGTGGAGTGGAGTGTGAACATTTGACTATTAGTATTCTGATTCTTGTCCAACTATACTCCCCCACAATTCACTTTACTGAAAAAGGTAAAGGCTTCAGTGTAACACCTCAATTATTATACAATCTATATTTTTTCTTGGCATAAAGCAAGGTAGCCTTCTCCTGATACCAGATACAACACAGCACAAAAACCACCCTTTGTTTCTTTCTTCTCAACTTCCTTCATCAAGAAAAGCACCAACAAAAACAAGTTACATAGCCTTTACCACTTCATTTCAAAGTTAACAAGAACTTAATAATAACTCGACATACATATGGGAAAGATATGGGTTGAAGTCTGCCTGATTTCCGCTCGGGGGCTCCGGCGCACTTCGTCGTCCTTGTGGAAGCTCCAGTGGTTTGCTGTTGGTTGGATCGATCCCGACAACAAATACTGCACAAAGATTGATTCTTCGGGCAATGGTAATCCCGTTTGGAAGACCAAGTTTTCGACTGCGGTTGATGCTACTTCTGAAATGACGTTCCAAGAACTCGCTCTTCAGGTCGAGGTTTACAGCAGAGAGCCGATCTTCCTGAGGCCGAGCCTGTTGGGAACGGCTACCGTCGTTTTGAAGGAGTTTCTGGACAAGTACAATGCCAAGTCTGAGGTATCTAAGCCTGTTGAGGAAGTAGGAAGCTTTCAGCTGCGGAAAAAGAATTCGAACAAGCCTCAGGGATTTGTTGATGTATCGATTCGAGTGTCCGAAGAGAGGGAAGAGGCTGGTTCCTCATATTCATCATATCCAGGTACGAATAGTTATAAATAAACTCAAGGGATATATAATAACATGTGTTGCCATAGAGGCTATTTTGCTGCAGGTGATTTGAAATGCTTATAGTAGAGTACTCATTCTGGAATCCCGTCTCTTACTTTTTCTCTGGATAAAGTTCTTAACGCGAATCAATGTCATGCACAGCTGGGGCGGAGGGATTTGATCTCACTGATCAAACTGGCGGCATTAACCTTGCTACTGGATATGGATCCACGAATACTCCAAGGCCTCACATTCGTCTAAAGACATCCCGTCAGCCAGAAACCAGCAATCTGGTGCCAATTTCTCCAAGCTATCTCCACCCTGTCTCAGCCGGGGAACAAGGCTACCATGCGACCGCTGGACCCAGCTATCAACCATCCCAACTGCCACCACAACCTCTAAAATACCAAGCGGAAGGCGGAGCAAACTACATGGAAGGCAGCAGGCCTAGCTACCAACCATCCCAAATGCCACCACAACCTCTTAAATACCAAACGACTAGGGGAGCAAACTACGCGGAAGCCAGCCGGCCTAGCTACCAACCACCCCAAACACCACCACCACCACCAAACTACCAAGTGGCTGCGGGAGTAAACTACCCGGAAGCCAGTGGACCGAGCTACCAACCACCCCGAACGCCGCCGCCACCACCACCCCCAGCTAATGTTGGATACATCCCCAACTTTTTTCCCAAGACGGATAATTTCACACCTAGTTACATAAACATGCCACCTTCAGCGGCACCGACAGGGCGCAGGGGCGGACCTGGCTTTGCAGCGGGAGCAGGTATGGGCGCTTTAGCAGCAGGTGCTGTGATCTTTGGTGACGATTTCATGTCAGGATTTGATATTCCCAGTGGTTTAGGCGATGCTAGTCTTACCATATCAACTAATCCCCCATTCTAAACTTGGTACAACACCTTTCTTGCACCTCCCCTCCCCCGCAGTAATATTCCCCATCAACATCGTTTTGATTATTCAAGTCTTGTAATGACATCCTTGTAAACACTTTCACATGAATGTCCTCGTCATCACTTTGCAAATGATACAATGTGAACTGTACATAAATGACATAATATGTTGTCTTCTCAACAAATTCCATATACTCAGGTTGAATACTTACAAATACATTTCCAGGTTCCCCATGGCAGCCTACTAGTTTTACCCGAACATTCGTAGTATCCTTTTGTTGGTATATCCATATGCAATAAAATTATTGCAGGAAAATGGAAATGTGCGGTTACATATAAGCTTCATTACAAATCTTTGATCCCAATTAGTATTAAATAAGCCTCGAGTTGGCAGCGGCACTGTGCGAAATAAATACCAAGCTCAAGTTACCACTTGCAGATGTGGCTCTTCTGCAGCTCCAAACACTTGGTGAAGGAACTTAGTGACGATAGAGACAAATTCTTCAGCCTTTTCTTCTTGGGGCAAGTGGCCACAATTCTTGATGATTTCGAGCTGGGATCCTGGAATGACCCGCGAAAGTCTCTCGGAGTTCCATGCAGGGACAAGCCGATCAGTATCACCAGTAATAATCAGAACTGCAGTTCTTAAGTAAATAATGAGAATCAGAAACATATAATTAATGTTATGGAAAGTAAGCTTGCTTAAGTCCTCCAAAACTAAGAACGCGTCATCCAGTCCAAACACAGAGGAGAGGTTTGATCATATTATATCAACACTAAATCATGTTTAAAAAATAAAAAAAAAAACACCAACTGTGATTTTAGAGCTCGCATAAAGAAAACACGACATAATATAATATAAATCGACCCTATGATGAGAATGTTGATGCGAACAAAAGAAGGTAGATTAATAAAGAGAGAAACAGTGAAATTTGAATAAATTTTATTACTAAAGATAAAACACTTTCAGTTGATTAAATGTTTTAAACCATAGGCTAAGAGCCAAATCAAGTTTTATTACCGTCAATACTTTTAGTCACGGTGTGACCAGAATGAATGTTTTAATAATTTTTGAAATGCAAGCCCATGTTTTGCATCTGATCAAATTCTAGGGTCGTCATCATAAATCAACTTAAGTGTGCCCCTTGGCAGTCTGTATCCTAAAATGTGTCATCAACTTAAGAGTAATGAAACAAGTATACTTTTGTTGCCAGAATGCTGCATATGATTTTGATTTTGCTCAACCCTTCACATCCTTAACTAGACATCTTTGATGCTTGGGGAGGTTTCATTTCTCCCATAACAAACCGTTATTTCTGGAATTGTTGTTTCCTTCTTTAGCATCAAAAAAGTGCTAGATTCTAAGATTAACGGTCCAAAAGAGAGTTATTCAATAACCTGGACATGATATTTCAGTGAGTCTTTTCGCGAGAGGCTGCTTCAGTTTAGATGCAGAATCTGTAAGCATTGCCACCGTGTATTCAACTAGAGCCTTGTCCCAGCCCTTGATCTTCAGTGGCTGAATATCATGAACAATAGAGGATTAGAGCTGAAGGAAAGTTGAAAGTTGGGCATTATTATCACAATTCTTCAGACTAACTATATTGAGGTTTTACCTTTGTGTAGCCTTGTAAAACATGATCAGAAACTTGTTGAGAATCATACCATGCAGAGCGAATAGCAGCTATACCAAATTTATTAATTATCGTCCTTATCTAAAAATAATAAGAGAACAACATGAGTGGCCATCTTAAAAATAAGAAGTTGGATCATGAAATACAAGTTATAAAGCCTTGATGTCAGATGAACTCCCTAACATCATAGACATTAGATGAACAACCCCTCACATTTCAGAAATTGCTATGAAACGCTAAAAAGTTGTGTATTTGCTCTTCTTTCACTGTCAACCTCACCGTACTGGCCAGGCCGGCATGATGGATTGATAAGTTATCCTTTTCCTGGTGTTAATTATTGCCAAAATGGGTTCTATAGTTTCTCAAATGTGAGGCGTGTTATAGTACTTAGAATAGACATGAACGAGTCACATTGTAACTCACCAACTTCAAAATCATCTTATAGATGTTATAATAATTAACTGCTTAGAATCTGATCTTATTACTGGCAATGTGGTTGTCATCTCCTGTCTGTATGGATCATATGCTGCAATACTCCTTATTTGTTGAGATAAAGCAACAATAAACACAGTGTCATTATCCTACTTTTATTATACCCTGGTTCTATATGAGTAAGCATGTAGCATAAACTCAATCAAATGTTATGATTTTATATAGTTGTGAATCATGAGAGTTCTTGTGGGCTCCATCCATATTAAAGCACAAAGAAACCCTTTACTGAATAGTCGATTATGGTAAGACAAATTGTTTTCATAGTAACTACTTAAATTATAGGCCTATCCAGAAGAAAAATTACTTACCACCATCACACCAACTACAGAGCGCAGAATTGCCGATAAAGCTTGCTTATATAGATAGTTTATCATGTCTGCCACTCCTTTTGCTATACGTGCTACCACCTCTGTGATTAATGTAGCAAACTTTGACAAAAATTTATAAAACCTGAGAAGAAGATTCCCATCCGTTTTTGAATTAGTGCCGTTCCCTTGGGTCGGCTCATCTTTTCCACCTTGACTTTGTTTCTGAGAATTCCCCGCACTAAGTGGTGCAAAAATTGCTGGAGCAACTAGGATTAGAGCCGCTACACGCTCAGGTGCCTCAAAATATGCATCCACAGCTACAAGTGCACCTGCAGAGTGCCTAATACAGCTCCAGTAATCAGCACAACATAAGTATAGACATGTTTAGTATCATTACACTCAAATGTGTGATTTTAGATGTTTACTGCATATGTTTCAATGTTTTTTCAGATGTTTAATGCATATGCGTCAACAGAAAGAACATCAAAGGATCTTTTTGTTGCTATTAGGAATATTATGAATTAACAAGTAATGAACGCTCACTATGAAATAGACTAAGCATGAGTTATTACGTCATACTACCCATTGAAATGTCAAAAGATATCTCTTAAATGTTTAATATAAACATGGAACAAGTTTCATGAAAGAAACAAACACCTATCCTTTTTTAACATTAACACGCGAAACATGGTACTTGATTAAAACAATGAATGGTGCTGGCCGTTAATATACTGCTATTCAGCCATGGAAAAGAAGAGTGCTGCAAAATAAATAGAGCAAGTTGAACATACCCCACGAGTATGGCTTTCTCGGAAGCTAAGAAGTCCATGAAGTATAGAGTTGCCAATACCGAGAACATCATAGAGTACGGATTCAGAGGTTTGGTATCTTGACTTCCACGAGAAGAGTGCCTTACGGCGTTCGTCCTTGACGTTAGTCCAAAGGCCGGTCTATCAAAGGCAAGAACTTTTGATCCAATCTCATTTGCTAAAGGTTTCATAACTCGGTCCCAGGAGAAGACCGAGGCTCCAAAACCATGCAGCATGATCAAAGGAAAACTCAACCTTTTAGTTCTCGATCCTTCCGAAGTATCCAAATAACTGGATACCTCGGCATCACAAATTTTGTGATGAACTTTAACCCCATTAAATTCACAAAAACAACTGTCGGAATCCGCAATTGATGTTGGATCCTCTATCTCATCCTCATCCATCCCAGCCACTCTTTGCGGTTTTTGCTCTGGTTTTACCCCCAGCAGTTGCTCTAGAGAAAAAAAGTATTTGCAAACGAATAAGACATTTCTAGCAGCTGTAAATTGCACGTAAATAGAACAGATTCAATTAACAAAAAATAATTGGGATGGTTGTGATTTCCATTATGGCGGTACTCAACACATTGTGTGCTAGTTAGTGCAGGAAGAACAATTCGTTTAAGCCACCAATAACACCCGAAAACCAAACAGTTCCATTTACCTCGACACTCCATCATCACGCTTGTTGAACTTATGAAACAGTTTAAGGCCAGGGTACATTAGGTATCACTTAAGTAACAACAATGGAATACACTACATTAAAATAGAAATCCGAGCACATAAGTAACAAAATAATTAAAGACTGATACACACATTTTTATTGACCCTCCACCCACCTCTCACTATAAAGGAAACAGATGCTGAAATGCATTTAAAGCGAAACTACAAAAAGGACAAATTTTGCTGGACTGATAAGTACCCGTCTTTCTAAAAATGGTTAACTAACACGTGATTAGTGCGAAAAGCAATTAGTTCAAAATTTGAGAAAAACAAATTGATGTTATTCCAAAGGGAAACCAATTATTAATGCAAATATATCTCATACTGATACCTGCAAATTCGGACCCACTGAGTGGTGCAGATGCAGCTCCAACCACAAAGTTATTAACTTTCGAAATGGGATTTTGAAAATGAGAAAAAGATTGAAGCTTTATTTGAAACAGACCCCATTTTCTGCCACCATTATTATCACATGAGTAGCACAACGCAACTGTTGGTTTTTTCTTTTGCAATTTTGGGGTATTAGTATAAAAGAGATGCTGGTGATAAATTTGAATCCCACGAGTTTGCATGACTGATTATTTAATTTTGAACTTAGGTAGTTGGTGAAATCTTGATGGGAGTTGGGAGTAGTATAGTACGGAGGGAAAAATAAATAAATGGAAGTACTATGATTTCTTTTATCTTCTGTGAGAGTGAGCGTGAGACACTCAGACACGAAGTGTATTGACTGGAGCAAGTACGCCTTTTGTGTCTGGAACAACTTATGTTTGTAAAGTTGCTCATGCGACTCTAGTGTTTGAATAGTGGAAAATGTGTGACCGACTATTATTATTGTTAACTCAAGCATGAAAAATTATATTTAAGTATCGTGGAACGCCTTGCCTGAACGTTAACTTTGAATTTATTTTATTAATATCGGGATTTTCTACATGAACTATTTTTGTTCTTTTTTTTTCAACATGTCCCTCTTTCCTTCTAGAGTAGAGATATTTATAGCCCTTTAAAAATAAAGTGTATATGTTTGATACAAAGACACCTAGTATCTATTGTACTGACAAATCTTGGGCTGTGATGACAGCTGGTATCCATCGTGTTGATACATCTTGGACTGTGATGACACCTGGTATTCATCGTGCTGATACATCTTGAACTGTAATGACATCTGGTATCCATCGTGCTGATATATCTTGGACTGTGATGACACTTGGTATCCATCGTGCTGATACATATTGGACTGTGATGACACCTGGTTTCGGGCATACTTAGGAACCTCGTGGGAATCTTATAAAAGATCTTTGGAATAATTCTTCTATCGGAGCTACGATTTCTTTATGAGAACTCTGTTTTTCATAGGGTACCTTTTGAGCAATTCTCCCGTCGGAGTTACAATACTAGTTACGATACTGGTTACAATACCAGTTACGATACTAGTTACAATACTATTTAATCTACGATACTTTGTCAACTCGCTAAAGCATCAGCGATCATTGCTTTAGGCATCGTATAATCATCTAAGACTAGTAGTGCCTTGTATATCGGATGCTCTGGGAGTTGTATATTTGTATCGTTTTGTCCTTCGAGTCATTTAAGTCCCGAGGGATTAGTTATCCGATAGTTCCTTATTTCTCGGGGGGTTAAGAATTATACTTTTGACATTATATTTATGTGATGTTATCGTGCAGGCTGTAAATCTTTTGTTACGCATGTCACGTGACACTTTTTGATAATCAGGTGACGGTGAAATTCGAACTCAGGACCTACTCCTTGGCCTAAGCTCTGATACCATATTGAATTGTCATTTCATCTAAAAATTTAAGCTTTTAGAAAGGATAGACATTTAATATTTATATATTATCTCAAAAATGTGATGTGTTATAAGGTTATTTAACAAATGAGTACAAATAACAGTCACATTCTTAGACTTAATTCATTGGAATTGATGATACGAAACAAACGGAAAGATCGTGTTGGGTTTAGATCCTTTGTAGGATTGTTTGTCATAAGTGTGGAAAAATTGGTCACTATGCCCGAAATTGTTGGGTAAAAAAGAAATTAAACAGTCTTGACATTGATGAAGGATTAAAAGAGTCCTTATCTAAATTATTGTTAATTTGGATAAAGAAGAAACTTCAGATGACAATAGCAGTTTTGATGATAATATCAATACAGAATTAAATCAAGAAGAATTTACTTCTTCTGAATCTGAGGAATGTGATACATGTCCTCTTGGTCTTCCATGTGATAAAAGATTACCAGAAGAAAATGATGAGTTTTATTAACTCTTATCTCAATTTCAAAATTATAATATTAATATTTTGACAGATAATATTCTGCTTGAAGTTCTTAAAAAGGTTAAAGATAAAGATCTTAGATCTAAATTGATAGATCAATTTGCTCTTGAGGAGCCAGGAACCTCTGAGATAAAGGATCAAATTCCTAAAAAACTTTCAGAAGAACCTATGGTTCCTTATGGACCATATTCTATGTTTGAAGTTCATAAACTTCTTAAAGACAGAAAAGTGAGAAAAACTCCTACATCTGCTCTTGATTTACAGATTGAGGTTGATAACCTTAAAGAAGAGATTAAAAATCTCAAAAGAAATACTAGAACTCTTGATATAAGAGTCTCTAAATTAGAAGATAATACTCTTTCTAAAGAATAAGCTGAAACTTCTTCTCATAATGAAATTAAAGATTTTAAAATTCCTAATGAAGATGGAGATTATTTATCCGTAATGGAGATAATCAAATCTCAAAAATGGCATACTGAGACAACATTAATGATTGACAATTATTTTACAAAATATTTTGATGTTTTACTTGATAGTGGAGCTGATTTAAATGTCATTCGTGAATGGTTAATACCAACACGATATTTTCAAAAAACAACTCATGCATTATCCCATGCAGGAGGAAAACCTTTACAAATTGAATATAAACTTTCTAAAACTTATATTTGTAATAATAATACATGTATTCCTACAAGCTTTCTACTTGCTAAGGATATCAATAACCAAATGGTTTTGGGAACTCCTTTTCTTACCAAGTTATTTCCTCTTGAAATTACCTTTGAAGGTTTAACAGGCTCTTATGAAGGGCATAAGGTTTTCTTTAAATTTAAGAATAAACCATATACCAGAATCTTACATGAAATGTTTGATTCTATCTTTCATAAAGAAAAACAATTAAATTTCTTAAAGTATGAAATTGCTTCTCTTAATATTGAGAATGATCTTCAAAATCCAAAATTACAGGATAAAATTAAAATCTTAATAAATGACTTTTCTATCACAATTTGTAATGATCATCCTAATGCCTTTTGGGAAAGAAAGGAACATATTGTTTCTCTTCCTTATGAAGAAGGTTTTGAGGATTCTCAAATCAAAACTAAGGCAAGACCTTGCCAGATGAATAAAGAACATCTGGAACTATGCAAGAAAGAAATTGCTTCTTTACTTCAAAAGAATTTAATAAGTCCCTCAAAATCACCATGGTCTTGTACGGCCTTTTATGTTAATAAACATTCAGAACAAGAAAGAGGTGTTCCTCGTCTTGTTATCAATTACAAACCTCTTAACAAAGCTTTAAAATGGATGAGACACCCGATTCCTAATAAAAAGGATTTATTAGATAGATTATATGATGCTATTATATTTTCCAAATTTTATTTAAAATCAGGATACTGGCATATCCAAACTAATAAAGAGGATCGATATAAAACTGCCTTTAATGTTCCAATAGGACATTATGAGTGGCATGTTATGCTATTTGGTCTAAAGAATGCACCTTCAAAATTTCAACAAATTATGAATGATATCTTTACTCCTTATAGCGAGTTCATAATTGTCTATATAGACGACATCCTGATTTTTTCTAAATCTAGTGATATGCACTTTAAACATTTGCAAATCTTTAAACAAATCATAATAAAAAATGGTCTAGTTATATCTAAACCAAAAATGTCTCTTTTTCAGTCTAATGTTATGTTTCTTGGACATTTTATTGAAAAAATGGAGTATTATACCTATTAATAGAAGTATTGAATTTGCGGATAAATTTCCGGATGAAATTCGTGAAAAAAATCAATTACAAAGATTTCTAGGGAGTCTAAATTATATTTCTCCTTATTATAAAAATCTTACCTAAGATACTTCTATTTTATATGAAAGATTAAAAAAGAAACCATGCTCATGGACAGAACGACATACTAATATTGTTCGGAAAATTAAAGAAAAAGTGAAATTTTTGCCCTGCTTAATGTTAAGCAATCCTCAGTGGAAAAAGGTTATTGATACTGATAGTTCTGAAATTGGTTATGGGGGAATTTTGAAACAAATCAACCCCAATACTAAGCAAGAAATTCTTGTTAGATTATATTCTAGAAAATGGAATAATGCTCAACAAAATTATCCTACAGTTGCAAAAGAAATCTTAGCAATTGTTAAATGTGTTTTAAAATTTCAAGATGATTTATACAATCAACACTTTATAATTCAGACTGATTGTAAATCAGCAAAATTTATGTTTAATAAAGACTTTAAACATGATGTTTCTAAACAAATGTTTGCCAGATGGCAAGCTCACTTAGCACTTTTTGATTTCGAAATCGTTTATAAAAATGGTGAAGAAAATAGTCTTTCGGATTTCCTTACAAGAGAATATTTAAAATGAGTTCACCAGCTAATTACTGTAAAAAATTAGTAATTGATATTAAGCGAGATAAAAGGCTTCTTGAGGTATTACAGAATCATACTGTGGAAGAATTAGGCTTCCATTACGAAAATACTCGACATATGGCGATTCAAATTGCAAAAGATGTTTATAAAAGGCATAAAAAGCTTGCAAGTTTATTACTTGTCTAATTCCTCTTTTCAATTTTACAGATATGCATAGTAGAAGATCGGCTTCATCCTCTTATAGAGGAAGAGGAGGCAGAGGAAAAGGTCCAGAATACCTGGCCAGACATGGAAATCAGAAGCTTATAGCTGCTGATCTGACCAATAATAAAGAATTCCAGGAATGGCTGGAAATTAAAAGACAACAGAAAAAGGGTAATACTCAAGAAACTGTCAATAGTCCTGAAAGTTCGGCATCATATGCCAAGATTGCATCAGATGATGATTCAAATTCTAGTTTTGTTGAAAACACCAGTCAAAAAAATATTCTTCTTATAGAAGATACCGATCTCAAATGGGAAAAAGAACCCTGGACCATAATCCGTAGAAAACTTGATGCAGCCTATTTCATAACATGGACATATAAATCAAGAATGTTCTATGAAACATTACTCCAACATTCGGGGTCGTGTGAAATAACACATTTCTCAGGTACTTAGAAAGAAATTTATAATTTCTCCAAAATAATAATTAAAAATGGTATACATATGGATGAATGGGGATCTTCTCCAAGTCGTTGTGAAAGGGAATTAATACATCCCGTTTCGAAATTGGCCATTAAATATAATTATTGGGATTACATGGAAGCATTTGATAAGGTGTTCTTTTATGAGAATGATAAGTTCAAACACACATGGTTTATAAAACTATGTGGTCATCTTTATGATAAGGAAATACCTAATTGGTTTCTCAAATGGTGGAAATTCCATGGTACTTCGGTAAAAATTTTACCAGAAGTTTTCAAAGAAAAATTTAAACTTTGGGTAGATATCTGTCCGAAGATCTTTGAGAGACATCAAAATATTGCTTGCCCAGAAGGAATATCTTCTTTTTATTATCACGCTGGATTTTTCTTTCAGTATTTCTCTCTATTCTTTTGGCAGAGAATTTTCTTTTCCTATAAGTTCTTTCAGTACCATCTCTTTTATGTCCTATTCTTCTGGACGAGGAAGGTTTATGGATTTTAGGGGTATCAATCCCAAACTGATCACAAAATTGACCAAGTTATTTTCTTTCAACAAGATTTTGTCTTTTAATCTGTTGGTTAAGCTTTATGTCATTACATAAGGCTAATCCTTCTTGGATACAAGTTCTTATTATATTACCATAAGTATATTTATCACAAGGAACTGAACTATGATATTTTCTTAGATTTCTTCTTATTCTTTCAGCAAATAAGATGGGAAGACCATCAACAAATTTAGACTTCCAATGAGAACTATTACATTCAGGAAGTTCCATAACCCGACTTAGAAAAGTATCTTTATACCATCTAAAATCGGTTAACGTCTTGCATCTAAGATTTTGCAAGAGAGTTCGGATAGTTTCATTGTTATCCGCATATCTACCGGTAAAATGTTCTATAATTGTAACAATAAGGTTATAAACTGCATTTTCAAATTGAACATTATTTTCAATCTTAACTGTATTCAGGATATTAGATTTCATGTCTTGAGATAAATAATTATCCCACCAACCTTTCAGTTGACCAGTAAAGCCTGCTATAATCATATTAGCCACTGCTTTATCAGTATTACCATTTTGCTTACATATAGTAGAATACATTAGCATTCTATGAGCAACATCATATATCTGCTTGTCAGTATTGCCATCAATATTCCATTCATAAATACTCTTACCATTGTAAGAGTTATTATCAATAAATTCTCTTTCTTCATGAAGAGTATCCATAGGGGAAGGACGTCTGTAATAATATAAACGTTGAGTAGGCCTATCAGCCCACTTAAGTTTTTCAATTTGTTCATTAATCACAGACTTATAATCTGGATTTTTCTCTATTTCGGAACTTAAAGTACTTAATTTTAGTTCTTTAAATTTTTCGTTTAACATCTTCTCTAATTCTCCCATAGATTTTAATTTAAAATCTGTAATCTCCGGAGGAGGTTGGAGACTAGGGAGGCTACTTTAATAGCCTGAGGACCAACCTCAGGTTGGACCACGTGAATATTATTAATGATTTTTATCACCATTTCAACCCTATTATGAAGAGATGTTATTTGTTCTCCTAAAATAACAAGAAATAAATTAGTATAATTATGTTGTTTTATGATATCATTTAAATGTTTTAAAGTTAAAGGTAATGTATCCGTTTCCATTAACTTTGCAAAAGCAAGGAAATTAATTTTTTCCCTTTCAAAAGGTTGTTGAGGAGGATATATTCCCTCATAAACTTTTCCATTTAGAAGATTATAATTTCTTTCCAAAACAGAAATATATTGTTCAATATAAGTTTGAATGAACCATGGAACAAAAGCATATTTTTTATTTTGTTCCTCACAGTATTTATAAAATTCATCTCGAATAACGATTTTCTCTTCAAGAGTAAAATTATCAAAATACCATTTTCTGAACTCATCCCATTTGGAAGATTTGAATTCTTCACTTATTTCTTTCCTGGTTGGGGACCCAGGGCTAAAATCAATCTTCGTTGTAAAATCTATTTAAATATTAAATTATATTTCTGAAGCAGTTATATCTGCATCTTTCGTATGATGAACATTTTCAAACATACCATGAACAATATTATCTTTATTTATAAATAGATTTTGTATCTTTTCAGTATTTGTATCAGGTGTTTGAACCTGTTATCTGATTTGAGATGTAGAAGCTCTGGAAGGAGTTTCAACAATATAATCTAAAGGAGAGATATAATAATGCGATCTCAAAGATCATGTCTTTGATAATGGACTTTCTCCTTTTTCAAACTGTATTTGAACAGTTCCTTCAGATGTTTGTATAACATTAAATAAATCATTCTGAATTGAAGGTTGTTGTGTATGAACAACTTTCTCTATTAACCAATTTTTTGGGAATTCAATTTCATCCCATTTTATTGTCCTCCTAGTGATTATTTTAGATTTTCTAAAATTAGATTCTATAAGTATAGTTTCATTCAAAGGTTTATCAACTCTTCTACATTGAGGATTTAGAGTATATAATGGCTTATAATATACTCTATAACGGATACATATGACTTCTGTTCCTGGTAAATATTTATAACCATGAGTTTTAACATTTAATGTTAAAGCGTCAAGAATATTTATATCAGATAAAGATAATTGTAAATTTGGGTAAACATCGAAATAAACTGGACCATGGGCTAAACTAGATTGTATCATTCCCATAAGTGATTTTTTTCAGTCTAAATTTCTACCATCTCTTAAAGCTGCTATAAAGCTTTCTGGTAATCCTTCAAGAGTTAAAAGTTTAAAAACAATCTGAATTAAACCTATATGAATAAATTTATGGGTATTTCTGTATAAAGAAATATCTTTCTCATTTAGCAATTTAATTATCATTTCTTCATTATTTAAAGAAATAGATTCCTCAGTTGTTTTAACAACTTGTTTTAAACCTAATCTTTCAAAAGTTCCTAACTTATAAAGTATTTTGGGCTCTATTTTTGGAATAGTCCATTTATTAAGTAATTCTAAATCATTAGGTATATCATACTCCGTATTTATACTGTTTTGAACAGTATTATGTCTTCCTAGAAGATTCATAACAAAAATGTTATGTAATAGATTATTACCAAAGTATGTTTATCATGGTTCTTTGGCTCTGATACCATTTATACCCAAGGACCTCATTGACACCCTTAATTATATCATTCTCGTAAGTTACAATAGTGACACATGGGAGATATTATAGAATAATAATCCATCAAAGCTTAAACTAGACAAAAGACAACCGTCACATTCTTAGACTTAATTCATTGGAATTGATGATACGAAACAAACGGAAAGATCGTGTTGGGTTTAGATCCTTTGTAGGATTGGTTCGTATTTCGTAACGTAATAATGTGTGATACTATGGCGGTGTTTGCAAACTCTAGCGGAAAAGTAGAAGTTCACAAGCTAAAAGCACCCCCACACCAGCTTTAAGATTGTGGGGTTTTTTAACTTAAAAAAAATTGCATAACCGAAAAAGCTTGATTTGCAAACACCCCAAAATCACTTATTCAAATAAAAATCTGAATATAACTTTTTTTTAAGAGTTTGCAAACACCACCTAAGTCTCGTGTATTTCGACTTATTGTTGGACCCTCACGTTCTCGGTCTTTTCTTTTTATACTCTTCTATTATTTAAATATATTCAACAATAATAATATAAAAAGAATCAATCGCCAATACAATTTCAAACATGCAATCTTTATTTTTGGAATAATATTTCAACTAATAAAAAATTAACCGTATGTCAAGAAAATAAGAAATTAAAAGATTGCACCAACATAACTTTCTTTTATATAAAATACTTCAGATATAGATTTAAAAAATAAATATTGATTTCTTTTAAATCTTAATGAAAATATACATTAGCTAAATTTTGTTACCGTCACCAAAGGGAAAAAAAAAAAAAGTACAAAAGATGGAAGCTCTAGTCTGTAGAAAACTCGGCGACCCAACCGTACCGGCGGACAGCTCAAATGATACGGCCCTGACCCGGTCCACGACCCACCCGATTCCTCAATTGGATTCTCCCACATCGGTTCGGATCCGGGTCAAAGCCACCAGCTTGAACTTCGCCAATTACCTTCAAGTACAGGGCAAGTACCAGGAAAAAGCTCCCTTACCCTTCGTACCGGGCTCCGATTACTCCGGCACCGTCGACGCCGTGGGGCCCAAAGTCACCAAGTTCAAAATCGGTGACTCCGTTTGCTCATTTGCTGCCCTTGGATCCTTCGCCCAATTCCTCGTCGCCGATGAATCCGAGCTGTAAGGGTTTTAACAGATTATTTATTTATTTATTTATTTTATTAGAAGCTCCATCTGTGGGTAATGTGCTGTTTTGTGTATAGTAGTATGGCGATTAATCTTGTTGATTGCTTAAGAACGGTTGTTTGAGTTTAGCCGGCAAAAGGAATCGATTATCAGTGGGGGACGTATAGTTGTTACGGGAAACATGAATTAGTGGTTCTCGAGATGTGATCAGTAATGTCGTCGTGTGTTATGAGGGGAGCGCATAGACGTGTAAGAACCTGTGGAGGGAGGACCAACTTCCTATGTGTTTACATAGACGTAATCGAGTTATAATCCTCATTAATCAAGGATCTTCTAGGCTTTTCGTCTATCTGACTCTTCGGGTGTAAGTCATTTCTCGTATTCAAGAGGTTATTTATTTAGCAGTGAAAGGGTCGATAGTTAATCATGTTCATGTGGCGGAAACACTGGTTTCTCCCTTCTTTACAAGTTTTGAGATCGTAAAAAGAACCAAATTCTTGTTATGGTCAATAACGTCGTAGTTATGAGGGATCACACAAACGGTGTAGTTTCCTACGTTTATATAGACGCAACCGAGTCATAACCCTCACTAATTAAGGACTCCTTGTCAACTAGACCCTTCGTCTTTTAGGCCTTTCATCCTTTCCGACTCTTGGGTTCATGGGTCATTTCTTATACTATTTGCCGAATAAAATGAAAACATAAGAGTCTCACTGAAGTTTAGTAGATATGCAATTTGAAGTTATCTTTAGAGTTCGATTAACTAAGTTTCATACCTGATTGAATCTATTTCTTTTGATTGGGATTACAGGTTTTTGGTACCTCAAGGATGTGACTTGGTTGCTGCTGCTGCAATCCCGGTCGCATACGGGACGTCGCACGTGGGACTTGTTCATAGAGCGCAGCTGCATTCCGGTCAGGTAGTGTCAGTCTCGTATATTAGCAAGTTTATTGGCTGGTGAATGTATGTTTAATGTTTTTTTTTTGGCAATGGAAACAAATGTAGGTATTGCTTGTCCTTGGTGCAGCTGGAGGAGTTGGAGTGTCGGCTGTACAAATCGGCAAGGTCTGTGGTGCTGTTGTTATTGCCGTTGCTAGGTAACTACGTAATCCTGTCGTTGTTTTTTAGGTTATTTGAGCTTTTGTTGATTTCTGGAGTAGAATTTGTTGCTCGTGAAGGAAAATGTTAGATTTTAGTTTCCGAAACTTGTATTTGATATGATTCTTTCGTGGGCTGACGCATGGCAGGGGAGATGAGAAGGTTCAGTTTCTTAAGTCTTTGGGTGTGGATCATGTCGTTGACATGAGCAAAGAGAGCGTGACTGAAAGTGTGAAGGGGTTTCTAAAGGTGAAAAAGCTGAAAGGAGTTGATGTTTTGTACGATCCAGTTGGAGGTAAGCTTACCAAAGAAACCTTGAAGTTGTTGAACTGGGGAGCACAGATCTTGGTAATTGGGTTTGCAAGCGGTGAAGTGCCAGTAATCCCGGCGAATATTGCTCTTGTCAAGGTACTGTCTTTTGTTGCTGTGTGGTCTAAAAGTCTATCTTGTTCTTGGGTTATTTGTATATTTGCTTTTCATAATTCGTGGAGAAAAGGTGATAGATAGCACTAACTGTTTCTAAATCAACACTAAAAGACTGCAGTCCCTGATTGTATATGTTACGTAATGTATGCTAGCATCTGATTGTACGTGAATAAAGCTTACTTTAGTTTGACATGACTTTGAAGCTTATTTCCCGCAGCTGCTTATGTTCTTGGCACATAATTTGTTTTACAGAACTGGACAGTTCATGGATTGTACTGGGGAAGCTATAAAATACATCGACCACGTGTTCTGGAAGATTCACTGAAAGAGCTGCTATCCTGGTCGGCTAAGGGCTTAATTACCATCAAGATATCCCATACATTCACCCTGTCAGAGGTAAGAAATCTATTTCTCTCTCATGAGAATCATGCCATGTTTGGTGTAAATCCCGTAAGATACATAATAACTTCCCATAGTTTTCCTACCGAGAAGAATAAAAGGATAATTCGGCAAACTGATATTCATTTCGTTGTGCATCCACGTATTTTTCATACCATTAACATTTGTATTCTCAATCAATTTTATTCCTTTTTTTTTTCTCGTCATACTTGTGAAGTGTCTTGCTCAAAGACCATGGTACATGCTTAACTAGCATATCTCCCAAATCCTAACTAGAAAAGTTAGATATAAGAATGGAATAGGTTAAAGATGGTCATGAACTTCTTTTTATTTTGATAGGCAAATCTGGCATTTGCGGCGCTCAAGGACAGGAAAGCAATTGGAAAGGTGGTGATTGCTTTTGATACTCAGAGAGCAGTAAGGTCCATGCTTTAGTTTTGCAAGCATCAGCATGCGGCGAACACAAAGTACACACAAAGTACGTACTGCATGCACTTCAGATGTGCAATTCTTAGATAGCCTGATGTATGGTTCTAAGTAATCCCATTGCTCTGAATGTTGTAACAAATTAGTCGTTTACCTGTCAAATAAGGTTACTGTAATGATTACTTATCAAAAAAAAAAAAGGTTACTGTAATGATGTCCTGAAATGTTTACTGTAAGAAATGCGTGCACAAAATAAAGTTTTTTTTTAAATAAATAAACCAACGATATTAATCACTCGGAAAAGAAGCAAGTGCAAAAGCATCAGTATCAAGAATTGAAGTAAGTGAAAGCCTTTTTTGGTACGTTATTTTCATACAGTTTGATAATTGAAGACGAAAACACAATAGTTAAATTCAGTTTCAACCCACTTAATGAAGCTGATAGCAAAGAAAGATTACTTGATTGCATGTCAAACTCATTCTGAACTAAATTATTTGCTTGAACTCCTGCTAATATCAGGAACTTCTACTTGAAACTTGAAAGCACCCGTTTGGTACCCCGGGAGACCGGTAGCGATTTTCGCTCTCGTTTCCACATGTACTCGAGGCCGAGTCTCCCATCCAGTGAGCCGGCCTAGATATACGTAGGGCCCCTTATGGTTGCCCATGTTGAATTAATCAGGTTTGTCCCATACAAAGTCTTGGGCCCACGTACTAAAGCGGATTAGCTCAGGCCCATTTTCGTTTGGTTGCGATTTAATGAATAAAAAGTAATATCGGCTTTTTTGTTTGGTTTCTCCTCTACATCTATCCTATTTCCAACTTTTCAACCGAAGTTACAAAAATTGCTTTTGATGATCGAAAATTACCATAATACAAACATGAACCAAATTCATCCGATAGGTTATAATTCTCTACAATATTTCATATTTGGGGCAACAATGTTACATAAGCCCTTTAAATTGTCATGGCAATTTCATTTTTTTTAAAGAAGAATTAGGCAACACACAACGTAAATTACCCCAAATGAAGTCTACCAGAATACATCAGAAAGAGAATGGAGAACAACAGATGATCATTCAATTAATAAGGAAAAACTGAAACTCCAACTACATTCAACCTGATAATCCTTAATTTTTTTTTTAAATCATCATATCACCTGCTTCAACATCCAACAACCAACATTTATGGTAACGAAATGCGTTAATTATTTTGAAATCAATCAAATTTAAATAATTAGCATGCTGTGAAGGATTTGCAATTAGACGTGTAGGATCTTTGGGTTTCTGATACATATCTTAAAACATCTTAAAACAGAAGAAGAGAGTAACTGTTCATGATATTAATATTCTACGTCAATCCTGCACATTTCAAAGGTGTAACCACTAATTCTTACAATAAAAATCGTATCACCACAACGTACATCACTTTTGTGAAATTCATTCCATAGAATTCGTTGAAGGAATTTGCAAGAGCGTGAACATCATACATTGACAAAAGATCGTCAAAGAGTAGTACAAGGCATGTTGATCACAATCTTTGTGACCTGGTTTTGCACCTTTAGAGATATGCATACTGATGATATGCAACTTCATCATTATGTACTTCCCCTCATCCCTGAGATGACTTGGTTGTTCTTTCTTCTTAACCAAGTTTTTATTTTTTACATTGGCCATGTAATGTTCTTTGCCCCGTCGCACATGATCGTACAATATATTTAATTCTATGGCCTTCCACCTACAAAAAGTTTAAATCTAATTGTATCAATGACAACAATTTACATTATTGAAGGAGTCAATTTTAACACCATCAGCGCGCGTCAACGTAAAAATTATAACTTCAGTAGCATAATAACAACTTATCAGTTGAGATCCATTTGCAAGTTACTCACCTAGTAACAAGGATGAATTTAAATTATCAGCATATGGAGTATGCAATGCTAGTCAATAAAACAATATAACTAACATTAGAAATCAAAAAATTTAGTAGCTGTTGCAGGTCATACAAAAGGGTAATTATTTTCTTTTCAACAGACAATAACATCAAAAAGTACCTAATAAGAGTGGCTTAACAAACAGCTTGTATTGTGTTATCCATCTGAATTACCAACCTAATAACATAACAACAAAAAAATAGATTAAATTAACTAGCGTTATGCCATCTTTGTCAATTCAAAATTGTAACACACAAACAATTGATCATATTGCAAGAATAAACTACTGCAGCCCACAATGCAGTATTACAAATTAAGCACTTGACATGCAACTTAATATTTTATCAAAGGATCTTGAAAAACAAGTTAAGTGCTAGCAAGTTCAAATTCATAGCACCAAAAGCATAAAAAATCACACCACCAATAGTAAAACGTGGAGCAGAATATTGTGACCTTAATTTGACAAACAACAAACAAAAAAGATTTCGTATATATTTCATATTGATTTATGAAATCGAGCGTCAAATTAAGGTTTATTAAAAAATGGGCAAATCCAAAAATTAAATCAATACAAGTAGTAGTGAATCGTGGTACCTAACCATTGAGTATATTGGTATCCTCAAACTAGTTGGCCCAGAAATCAAATAGCCGCTCAAAGAATTTCAACTCGAATTTTGCTGTAACAAAGGAAAAAAAAACTTAAAAGTAGCACGGGTTGATGAAACTTTCAGAAGCAGAAAATAATTGAAGCACAAAAAAAAAAAAAATTGATATACACAATATGTGCACACCTATATGCTTCTTAGAAATTGTTGCCGAGCTTGCTGTAGTTGAGTTTTGAAATTTTTGACAGATTTACATTGAGCGCGGCAATCTCTACAATTTGAGGAGAATTTGGGAAAATTGTTGTTTTTATTGGGAACAATTTGGTACTTAACACCGCCTCGCATCCGCCTCTGTAGAGATGAGATTCCGAATTGGGGGAGGGGGGAGGGGGGTGGAGGATTGAATGGGGACGTTAGGAGCGGGGCGGAAAAATTTAAGAAAGAAAACACGATTTTCAAAGTATAACTCTCAATGTTGAGCCCAATTATGACAAAGGTGTCAAAAAATAGTCATCAATATTCTTGTAAATTCGTTAGACATTTCAATTTTGGAGGGCGGGGCAATAACTCTCAATTCAACATAACCTATTTCACATTCAATTTTAAATTTTAAATATTATCCAAACAAACATACATCGTCATTTCAATAACAAACTATAGTTTCCGAATAAAATAAAATAAGTTGACTCTTGTAATGGGAGAGTCAACGGCAATGGAAGCTTTAATCTGCAGAAAACTCGGCGACCCAACCGCACCGCCGGATGGCGAGAATTCTGCCCTGACCGTCACCGTGACCCACCCGATTCCGCAACTGGATTCTCCCACGTCTGTTCGGATCCGGGTCAAAGCCACCAGCCTCAACTTCCTTAACTACCTCCAGATTTTTGGTCAGTACCAGGAAAAGCCGCCGTTACCGTTCGTACCTGGATCCGATTACTCCGGCACCGTGGACGCCGTGGGGTCCAGTGTCACCAAGTTCAAAATCGGCGACCGTGTTTGCTCCGCCGCTAGTGTTGGCTCGTTCGCCCAGTTTATTGTTGCTGATGAATCACTGTTGTAAGTAACGTTTTATTCGCGAGATTTATTTATTCCGCGGAATTGCGTTGATGACTGGAAATCTTTTTGTTATATTTGATGTTTGATACTTATTGATGATAATTGGGTGACCGTGCCTCGTTTTGTGAATATGTGTCGGTCTGCTAAATATTAGAAACTTTTCGCATTGTTTTGAGATCTTCTCAACAAGTTTCGGAAAAAAAATGTCAAAATTATAATTAAACATAACTTGGAATTTACATGTGTTTTTCGTTTTGGTAAAGCCAAAAATAGAAACTTTTCGGTGCTTTTCGTGGAAAAGAAAAGAAACTTTGATCTATGTTTGGGACCCGATAGACCACTACCATGTTGATTTGCATTTTATGGAGAAGCTTAAATTTTTTAACATGTTAGGCATTTTTATTTAATTATATATATTTATCTCCAACAAATTGACTTGCAGATATATGGTTCCACAAGGATGTGACTTGGTTGGGGCTGCTGGATTGGGGATCGCGTATTCGACGTCTCACATCTCGCTTCTTCATAGAGCACTCCTTCAGGCTGGTCAGGTATAGTTGTATTCTGCGCATTTTGATTACGTGGATCTGTGTTTGATGGTGAATTTGCTATGAAAAGAAGTGAATATGTATATGCGTATTGTAGGTATTACTTGTCCTTGGTGCAGCTGGAGGTGTTGGAACGTCGGCTGTGCAAATTGGCAAGATCCGCGGTGCTATTGTTATTGCTGTTGCTAGGTATGTGAAACCATATGAGACACTCGTTTCTAGTTATGATGGATTTGTGTTCGATTTTTGATGAGACCATGAGAAGGTTGAAAATTGCAGGGGAAATGAAAAGGTTGAATTTCTTAGATCATTGGGTGTGGATCATGTTGTTGATTTGAGCAAAGAGAATGTTGTCGAAAGTGTGAAGGGGTTTCTAAAGGTGAGGAAGCTGAAAGGAGTCGATGTTTTGTATGATCCGGTTGGCGGTAAGCTTACCAAAGATACCTTGAAGTTGTTGAACTGGGGAGCACATATCTTGGTTATAGGGTTTGCAAGCGGTCAAGTACCTTTAATCCCGGCAAATATTGCTCTGGTTAAGGTACTGCCTTCGTTCGCCTTATAGTAAGAGACGTTTAGGTGTTATCATGGGTTTTAAAAAACTTGCCTTGTTTGTATTGGAAAATGTAATCTTGTTTACACTGTTGTTGATAGAAAAGGAAATCATCTTTTGATTCCATTCTTGAAGACTTTGAAGCGTATTTGACGGTAGTTTTTATGTTCGGCACATTCTTTGTATTGCAGAACTGGACAATTCATGGATATTACAATGGGAATTTTGCAAAGATTGCACCACATATTGCACAAGATTCAATGAAGGAGCTGCTCTCCTGGTCGGCGAAGGGATTAATAACTATCCCCATATCCCATACTTTCACCCTCTCAGAGGTAAGAAAAGTATAATGTTTTTTTTTTGTCTTGAGAAAGAAAAGGATTCTTCCCAGAAGGAGATTTTATCAGATTTCTCACATGGTGAACTATAATATATCGTTCGCTTTCTGCTTAGGGAGCATGCAAAAACATATAGAATTAAGCGGCCTCTTCATTACTGTTGTTTAAAGTTATTTAAAGTTGTTTTCAACTAATAATCGTGACTGCTTACAGACATCTTCAAAAAGCTACTTAAAATATTATATATAGGTGTCAGCAATAATTAATTCTCAATGATAATTAGCTTTTTAAAATTTTGTAAAATTAAAATACCACATTCTTAAAAGCAGTTTGAGGAGCGACCTAAATCCAGCCTTTTGAGCTTATGCATTCTATGATTCTTTTTAGGATACGCGAAAGCAAAAATTATCGATTCTAACACTCAAAAAGTGTTTGTGGGCTAAAGCTAATTAATGCTTTCTATAAGCTTTTGTGAACTCCGCCTTAGTTTCATATGACATTTTGTGTTACTTGATTTAAAGTTCTAAAGTCTTGGGAATGATTGATATTTTACATCACCTCAGACTAATGTAATATATGAAATGAGGGGATCCATGCTTTAAAATCTTAACAACAACCATGCCATGGATTTGTGAACTTATGTAAGAGTCTCAGCGACATAACTTCCGAACTTTTGCTGCTAATAAGTTTGAATAGAAAAAGGTGTTTCTAACTGTACAAAAGCCTTTTTTTAATTTACTATTTATAGTGATTATAACAAGCTGAGGTGTGATTTCCCAATCAACTCTTCTGTTTAAGGATCTTTTTCTTTGGCCTGTGTAACCACCATTTTTCATGACTCCTATCCAGAAAAGAGATGCACAGAAATTAAGCATTTTTACGTGATTTTGACAGGCAAATTTGGCTTTCGCTGCGCTGAGGGATAGGAAAGCAATTGGAAAGATCATGATTGTTCTCGACAATCAGAATACTCCCAGGTCTAAGCTTTAATTTTGCAGCTGTTGTAAGTGCTTGAAGTCTCAAACTTAGCCTGTTGTAAGAGATCTAAGTATCCCTTTGAGTAAGGTTCGCGGGATTACTTGTCGGACTATGTTATTGTACGTAAAACTGTATAACATGAAAAAATGGTGGAAATAATGATACCACAACCATTACCACTTACTATTGATGACATTGCTTCACTTCGATTCTTTTACTCTTACGACAACCATTTACTCTCGTTCGCTTCTTTTCGTATCACTTTTGATCACAGCCTTAATATTCTCACACGAGAACACTCATATTTTCACGAAGAACAATAGAATGAATGTATTTGTGTATAGGTAAATAAATAGAACATTGGAACGATGAATTTATAGTCTGATGTGCGAGTATTCAATGACACTTGTATCATTGAGAGAAAAAATTATTATGTACAACCGTTGTATGAATGACGTGGTACAACAGAGGGTTGAAGTTAAAAAGAGTTTCCAAAATTGTAAGAGATAACCACTCCACACCCTATCTCCACCGTGTATTGGTAGCAATAACCCACTGAATGCACCACATCATCTTATAGCGACTGCACCTAAAAGTTTCTCCATGGAGAGATCCACACCTAATAGTTTCTCCGACGGAGAGATTGGTGTATCTAATTTAAAGAAAGTGTATTTCTTGTAACGAAAAACTGGTTGCGGTTGCACATGTGTTACTACAAGGAGTAATGTAAATTGTAAGGACTAACAACTTACGTTACCAAAGGAGCCTGTGTTATAAAATAAATATTTTGATATAAACCATAGAATTGTTTTTTTGATAATTTACAAATCATAGAATAGCTTTACCAAAAGGTTAATCGGAAACTTTGTTAAAGAACTATAATCCAAGTTCGTAAGGCGAAATTTCTATGGTGGAAGAGTTTAATGGTGGATATTAATTTCTATGAACCTATATCTAGCTTGTACCTATAAATAATATCTACATACTTAATGCATTTTGATGTATCAAAAAAAAAAAAAATCCTCTAAACTTTCTAGTTCTTCTATTATTTTCTTGTATTTTAGTCAAAATAATCTTACTTTTTAGAGTAAAATACATTAAAATAATCTTACTTTTACATGTTTTTTCCTAATCTAGTATTTATTACGACTTGTCCTTCAACCTATTAAAAAAGGTACAACTTACCCACAAAGGCCAAATCTAATGTACGATAATCTAGACACGCGTCCAAATGTGATCAAAATAAACTGCTAAATCAACGACTCGTTGGGGGCAAGTTGTTCCTTTTATAAATTTGTAAGAATTATAGTGGTAAAGAACGTAGAAACTCCTTTCACGATTCATTTTATCGGAGCAAAAACGCATTTTTCTTCTATTATTTCTCGAGAAAACATGTAAAAATTTTGATCTATGTTTTCTAGACCATAGAGATGTGAATAGCAAAAAGCGTCAATGGCTGCTACATATACTATGTATCCCAAAAAAAAGAAGCAATTAATTCATATAATTTGTCCGTCTTTTGTAAAAACTACAAATTATACAAGACAACATAAGTGCGCTTTAGGAAGCGATTATAAGCGCTAGCTAGGGAAATGAAAGATAATTGTCATCAACTTGTTACTTGTTAGGAAGGATAAATTATTTCATGCATAAGATATATTGTTGACCTGATGCAATCACTACCAATGCACGATTGGCATGGGGCGATGGAGAGATTATTAAGTGCAACCGATGTATGCGCATCCGCTACCAATATAAGGTGGAGATGAGATGTTGGGTGGTTATTCCTACAATTTATGGATCTTATTTTGATCTCAATCATTGGTTGTACATACAACGAATGTATTTAATAATTTATCGGGGCGATGTGGGTGGTTATTTCCTAAATTATAGGAAAACTTGAATCTATATTAAATTTTGATCATCGAGTGCACCACGCCACCGATACGACGGATGTATAAAACAAATTTTCAGGGAAAAAATCGAAACTAATCATTTATTGTGTCCTAGTTACAGTTTTCGTCCTTTATTGTGTTCTTGTTTTATTTTGATCATTTATTGTGTATTTCATTAAGATTTTGGTCCTTAGGAAAAAGTCTGAGTCTATCACGTGGGAACACTTGCCGGCCAAAATAAAAACTTTTTTAATTCCCACATGCAAATTCACATGTGGAAACGCTGGTTTGAATTTTTAAAAATTTTTTATTTAAAATTTGACCCGGCCAACCCGATTTGACTGGGTTATCCGGATCAGACGGGTCAAAATTTAAAATAAAAAATATTGTTCCAACATGCGAATTTGCTTGTGGAAAATAAAAAAAATGATTTCAAGGCGGCACGTGCTCCTACATGACATTTTCGGCTGAGATTCCATCCGAATGACCAAAATCATAGTGAAACACACAATAAATGACCAAAATAAAATAAGGACACAATAAATGATGAAAACTGTAACTAGGACACAATAAATGACCAATTTCGATTTTTTCCCCAATTTTTCGTTAGACAAGGGCTTAGCAATTTGAATTTGAGGTGGGGGCTGGTCTAGCACTGTTAGTTCCCCAACCATAAATATTAGTCATAATTGTCATGATCAACTTTTGTATTAGGTGAATTCGTTACAAGGCTGCAGGGGCGTAGCCATTTTAATTTTGGAGGGCGGGGGCCTGTGCTATGAAAGGTCTTACTTAATACAACTCAACTCTATATAATTTATATTTTCAAGTATCTCCAATATCAATAAACTATAGTATTTGAATAATAAAATAAACAACGGTAGTTATATTTTCCTCCCGCGCAACAGAATGGAAGCATTAATCTGCAGAAAGCTCGGCGACCCGACAGTGTCTCCAAATGGAGAGGACTCCGCCCTGACCATCTCCATGACTCACCCGATACCGCAATTGGATTCTCCCACATCGGTTCGTATCCGCGTCAAAGCCACCAGCCTCAACTTCCTTAACTACCTCCAGATATTCGGACAGTACCAGGAAAAGCCACCCTTACCGTTTGTACCGGGCTCTGATTACTCTGGTATCGTCGACGCTGTAGGCCTCAATGTCACCAAGTTCAAAATCGGCGACCCTGTTTGCGCGCATTCCAAAGTTGGCTCCTTTGCTCAATTTATCGTCGCTGAAGAATCACAGTTGTAAGTAACATTTTATTAGCAAAAAAATTGTACAAGTGTGATTTATTAATTTGTTTATACTGTTTCATTAAATTGGATTGCAGATTAATGGTTCCACAAAGATGTGACTTGGTTGACGCTGCTGCAGTGATGATCGCGTATGGGACATCTCACATCTCACTTGTTCATAGAGCACGCCTTCATGCCGGTCAGGTATAGTTGTCTTGTTTGGATTCTGCTTACACAGATGCATGTTTGGTCGATTTGACGTGAAAAAAAGAGAGAACAAAATGTTTCGCACCAATACGAGTAACATAAAATCACAAGACACGAAAAGCAAAAGACACATGAATTTGTGTACCCAGTTGTCCAATAACTACCTCGGGGGCGTTTTAAGCTAGGAATTTGCACTGTATGTTTTTGTTGTAGGGTTAAAATTTCCATCAGATGACTATTTATATCAGACATACTCCTAATACGATTTTACACGAAAATATGTCCTAGATTCACGTCACGGTATTGGGTTTGATCAACAGTATTTTTCAGACTCCACTATCCAACATGAAAATGTGTATTATTGTAGGTATTGCTTGTCCTTGGCGCAGCAGGAGGAGTTGGAACGTCGGCCGTACAAATTGGAAAGATCCACGGTGCTATTGTTATTGCTGTTGCTAGGTACGTAACACCATATGTAGACTCGTTTCTAGTTACCGTCAGATTTGTGTTCGTTATTGAGTACGATTTGGTTGCTTAATTTGCTGTGCTATGGGCAGGGGAGATGACAAGGTTCAGTTTCTCAAGTCACTCGAGGTGGATCATGTTGTTAATTTGAGCAAAGAGAATGTCGTCGAAAGTGTGAAGGGATTTCTAAAGCAGGAAAAGCTGAAAGGAGTTGATGTTTTGTATGATCCGGTTGGAGGTAAGCTGACTAAAGATACCTTGAAGTTGTTGAATTGGGGAGCACATATCTTGGTTATTGGGTTCGCAAGCGGTGAAGTACCTGTAATCCCTGCAAATATTGCTCTTGTTAAGGTAATGCATTAATTTACCATATGGAACGTTTAAGTCTTACACGGGGTGCCTTATTTGCATTGGATTATGAACATGGTGGTGGAAGAATCAGTCTTCTTTTCATTGCTGTTGATAAAAATACGAAATCGTCTTTTGATTCTATATATTCTTGAATCGAAGTATGTTTTTGAAGCTCATTTTGGGGTAATTCATAGGTTTGGGCACATTCTTTGTATTGCAGAACTGGACAATTCATGGATTTTACATGGAGGCTTATACGAAGATTTCACCGTATATTGTACAAGATTCAATTAATGAGCTGCTATCCTGGTTGGCAACAGGATTAATTACTATCCCCATATCCCATACTTTCACCCTCTCAGAGGTAAGTGCTTACAAACATGTAAAAAAAAAAGTTACTTGCAACATATTTTGTAAGTGTCAGCAATATTTAATGAGAATTAGCTTTTTAAAACTTTGTAAAATACCACATTTTGAAAATCAGTTTGAGGAGCGACCTAAATCCACCTTTGAACTTATGCTTTGTATGATCTTTTAGGTCAAGCAAAACGTGTTTGTGGGCTAGAGCTAGTTAATGCTTTTTATAAGCGTTTGCAAGCATCAACTTAGTTCCATATATCACATGAATGTTGTGTTGCTTGATTTAAATTAAAGTTCTAAATTATGGGAATGATTCATATTTTACATCACCTCACACTACCGTAACAATATGAAATGAGGGAATCCATGTTGTAAATCATAATCACAATCATCCCATGGATTTATGAACTTATCTAAGAGAGCCATAGACATGAGTTCCAAACTTTTGCTGCTAATAAATTTGAAAAGAAAAATAGTGTTTCTACTTTCTAGTTAGGCAGAAATGTCAAAAATGCCCGTTATCTTTTGCCCACTTTACTTTTTGCCCGTTATCTTTTTTATCTACCAAAAATGCCCGATATCTTTGCCAAAAATGTCTGATTCACTGTTCATTGACATTTTGTCCGCCAAATCATGCATTGTTGCATATGTGGCCAAATTGTGGCTGCCATGTCATAAAATGTATAATTATTTTTTTTAATATATAAATTATAAAAAATCATTTATAAATCTATTTTAATTTAAAATTTATAATTATTAATTTTTTTTAAAAAAACAGAAAAATAAAAAAATTAAATCTTTATACTTAATTTTATTATTTAAATTTTAAAAACTTACTCTATATTTTTTTTAATATAATAAACTTTATTCATTTAAATTATAAAAACTTTATATATAAAATCTAATTTCAATTACTTATTTTTTTAACAATTAAAAAACTTTAAAAAAATGAAAAAAAAATAAGTCGTCTTCCCCCTCCCCCCCCCCCCCCCCCCCCCACAAAATCCCACCGGCGAGGTCAAATCGGAATCGGTGAAATCGGAATCGGAGCTCGCCGTCTGTAGAGCGAGGGACGATTTTGCCGCCGGCGGACGAGAGTACCTGTTCGTCATCGGAATCCGAAGTCGACGCCGATTGAAGAGGCGCGAAGAATATAGATGGTTTACTAGTCAGGTTGAACTAAAAAATTCTTTATGGACCACGCAAAAGATAAGTATCGAGACTAGCTCTTTAATAATTTCAATTTAATTACATTATATTTTCATGTTATTGAAGAAGTTATGGTCTTAGACTATATTATAACAGCATATTCTGGAGAAGACGACCCATTTTTATTTTTTTTTTCAAGTTTTTTAATTGTTAATTTTTAAGTTTTTTTTTGTTAAAATTTTCTTTTTTAAATTCCAGGTGTAATAAAAAAAATTGCCACGTTGGACGCGATTTTTCCACGTAGGACACACTTTCATGAGTTGGCAGCAAAATAGTAAAACGAGCATTTTTGACAAAGATATCGGGCATTTTCGATAGCTAAAAAAGATAACGGACAAAAAGTAAAGTGGGCAAAAGATAACGGGCATTTTTGACATTTCTGCCTTCTAATTATAGAAGCTACTTGTCATATATGAATTACAAAAGCCTTTTTTTGAGTTACTACTTATATATATATAACAAGCTGAGCTGAGGTGTGATTTCCCAATCAACTCTTCCGTTTATGGATTTCTTTTGACGTGCGTAACGACCATAATTATATTGCCTCCGGACCAGAAATAGAGATGCATAGTTAAGCATTTATTTTACGTGATTTTGACAGGCAAATTTGGCTTTCGTGGCGCTCAGGGATAGGAAAGCAATTGGAAAGATCATGATCGTTCTCGACAATCAGAACAATCACAGAGCTAAGCTTTAATTTTGCAGAGCGCAGCGAGAATAAAAGAATTTGTAGATGCCTGAAGACTCAAACTTAGCCTGTTGTAAGAGCTCTATAAGTATTCCTTTGTGTAAGATTCGAGAAATTACTTGTTTAACTATGTTATTATAAAACTGTACAACATGAACAGGCCAGTGGAAATAATGCGCTTGACCCTTGCATCATAAATAATGTAGCTAGACGTGAACGTGCTGCATAGCTCTGAAGGACATTTTATGGCTATATGAAACATTAAGGATTAATAGTGATATACTAGTGTCAAGTGATGGACTAAAGAATGTTTTAGTGTTTGTTTTTATATAATCCAGTTTCGCTTTGATAAAAGTAAACCAGAAATGCTAAAAACATAGAGTAAAGATATAACGATTGTACGTTATTCAATCAATACTCAATCTATGCCACGAATTTATTTCAATAATCGACCTGAAACTCCATTGTTTTTATGGAAATTTAAAATTTTTCGGATTGGATCTCAGATGTTGAATGGTTCTTTTAATTAATTGAAGTCGGTGAAGTAAACTTGAAAGCTAGTTGATATGGTATAATGTGTCATGTCAAAGAAAAGCCACGATGACACGAAATTGACCGGTGTGTGTCGAGGTGACTTAGAGGTAAAGCTACCTTAGCCGTATTTCGGTCACCATTATATCTCTATAGCTAATTAGACATTGAGTAATATGTCATTGGAAATCCACATGAGTCTAGGTCGCAACGCAACAAGCGGAATGCGATTCGGAGGTCCAGAGAGAAAGTTATGCCCAAAATAGTAAAGTTGAGCAGATCGATGTATAATGACCGTTTAGCCCCTGAATCATGCCTATATATACCCCCTCACTCCTCACAAAGGAGGAGAGAGAAAGAGAGATGTCACGCATCGAACCAAGTCAATTCGATGCGTCCCAATTCGATGCGCCCCAATTCGATGCGCCCCAATTCGATGCGTCCCAATTCGATGCGTCCCAATTCGATGCGCCCCAATTCGATGCGCCCCAATTCAATGCCCCTATTCGATGCCCCAATTCGATGCCCCAATTCGATGCCTTATATGCCCAGAAAGCCACGTGAGTCAGGGTTTTGAATCAAGAAGCAGAATAAGGTTTCGATCATTCGTTAGGGAGATATGATCGAAACCGTGAAGTCGCGCACAGCGCATCGAATTCACCCGATTCGACATCAAGGGATCGAATTCAATGCGCACGCATCGAACCAAGCATATTCGATGCACATTCCCAGAAAGCCACGTGAGTCAGGGTTCTGAATCAAGAAGCGGAATGAGGTTTCGATCATTCGTTAGGGAGATATGATCGAAACCGTGAAGTCGCGCACAGCGCATCGAATTCACCCGATTCGACATTGAGGGATCGAATTCGATGCGTACGCATCGAACCAAGCCTATTCGATGCACATTCCCAGAAATCCACGTGAGTCAGGGTTATGAATCAAGAAGCGGAATGAGGTTTCGATCATCCATTAGAGAGATATGATTGAAACCGTGGAGTCGTGCCAAGCTGTCTCGAATTCGCCCTGTTCGACATGGATGCATCGAACCAAGGCAATTCGATGCTCACCTAGATTGAACCCATATGTGACCTGAAAGCTACAAGAGTTAGGGTCCATAATCAAGAAGAAGAATGAGGTTTCGATCATCCTACAAAGAGATATGATTGAAACCGTGTAGTCGCTCCAATGCTGAACCAAGCGGCCCTATCAGGGGCCGACCTAATAGAGGCAGATCAAAAGAGACAAATGAACTACGTTCGACTTGATTCCCTTAATGGGATACATAGGCAGCTTGGCAAGTTCCCAAGTTCAGTCCGATATCCTGAGAACCTAACGCCTGCAAGTTAACAATCAAAGAGTACCAAATCTCTCACGTTCGACTGTTCCCTCAACTTGGCCATTTAGGGATTATTTTCTGTAACCTTATATTTCTTTATGTGTAATAGGTGTTCCGAACCAAGCTAGTCCATTCACTGTAATAGGATAGCATTATTTTGGTTAAGTCAGGCCCCAATGTATCGATTTCTCGGTGTATTGTAACCTAGACGAAATAAGGCCAAAATATTGGCGCCGTATGTGGGAACACCATTTCGCTTACGCTTAAGAGTCTGTTTAGGTAAAATGGCCAAGAAAGGGAATAGACCAATGAGAAAAGAACCGCGAAGAGTCCCAATAGCTGTATCGAGATCGAGAAACAACTACAGAGTTGATAATATGGAACTCAATCCCAAGCGAACACTGAGTGATGCTAAGAGCAATAAACAAATCCGCAATTCAACCAAGAAAACTAACATTTTCGGAGAGAGATTAGGGATTCTTCAATCCCAATCTTACACAGACAAGCGACTGTACCCCGAATAGTGTCATGATTTGTCTTACCTTAATGTGATATCGAAGAATCTCACTCTTATGTGGTATCGAAGGTCGGATTGCATTGATTATCAGACCCAACAGGAACCAGCAGGGCCACCACCACATGGAGACTACATAATATGGATTTGCCACCAGTTATAGAGAAGGGCTTGGGATTCACCACTTATCTCCAGGTAGCAGAGAATTCGAATTCGCCATTAATGTGAATCACATGGTGACCAACAATGAGGCCGAGTATGAAGCGGTTATAACATAAATTACATTGGCGTTGGGGCTAAATGTTGAAAATTTGGATAATGGCATGCAATTCATTGTCGAATGGACAAATAGAATCCACCAACAAGACATTGAAAAATTATCTCGAGAGGAGGATGAGAGACAGAGGAAAAACCTGGCTAGAGGAACTTCAAGGAATATTATGGGCACATAGGACAACTACAAGAACATCGACGGGTGAAACTCATTTCATTCTTGTTTACGGCACTGAGGTCGTACTGCCTGCCGAAATAGGATTGCTAACACGCAAGATTCATGGCTATGATCCCGAACAACCAGTTCATTTACATCAGATGGATCTTGACATAACAGGTATAACAAGAGAAGATGCGTACCAACGCACTGTAGCATTTAAAAGCAGCAATGGCTAAAAGTAACGACAACAGAATCCAATTCTGAAATTTTGAGGTAGGAGATTTGGTCCTGAGAGGCATTGCGGCAAAACAGCATATAGGGAAGCTCGAACCGAATTGGAAGGGGCCTTCCAAAATCTTACAAGCAAGTTCGCAGGGATCCAATTACTTGGAGACTATGCAGGGTGTTCATCAGAAGCGTCCGTGGAATGTGCAACATCTTAAACGCTACTATTATGCATAGGAGTAAAAAAAAAACGGCGGCTAAATAATTGTATGAGTTGCGAAGGCTCGAGTCCCATGCAAAGACTGGGAAGCGTAGACCCCTCGGTAAGAAACTGAGTCCAATTTTTTCCAAATTATTAAATGTATCTATCGACGTGAACGACGCAGGTGAAGTCTTATAGAAATGATGCTAAAAAACCCCAAATGAGGAACCAAGAAGTTCAGCAACAAGACAAACACGAGAATCATGACAGAGGGTTAAGAAGGCCCAAAGTGGTCCACCCCCGCATGCCAGTAGGAAGAACATGACGGAGGGGTAAGAAGGCCCAAAGTGGTCCACCCCCGCATGCCAGAAGGAAGAACATGACGGAGAGGTAAGAATGCCCAAAGTGGTCCACCCCCGCATGCCAGAAGGAAGAACATGACGGAGGGGTAAGAAGGCCCAAAGTGGTCCACCCCCGCATGCAAGAAGGAAGAACATGACGGAGGGATAAGAACCCAAAGTGGTCCACCCCCGCATGCAAAAACGGCGAGATAAAGGCCCAAGTGATCCGATCTCTCAGGTAAAACATGAATGCCCTAATGATAATAATAACAGCTCAAAGCGCTCATATTTTTCATGGCAAGCACAATCATAATATTAGATATGCACCATGACATCAAAAGCCATTATTGAACATCAAATAAATACTAAATCAACGACAAGCAAATGAATGAGATAACATACTTGGGAATGCATTAGGAAGAAACATTATGCGAGTAAAACGTAAATCAAAGATTATGATATCAAACAGTAACATCAGTCTTATACAAAAACCACTGTGAAAAAGTTACAAAGATTCTATACAAAACAAAAAGGCCTAATATCGTCAAAATAATGTAACCTAAATACTGCTAATCACTCGAAGACTAGGGGGACTCCTGACGAATGATCACACCCACCGAACGAGCGAAATTGGCACAATTTCCTTGAATCTGATCATATGCGGTACGTCAAACGTATCCATAGTGGCACCAAGAACGTCCACACAAAGCGGCACGGTGTAAACCTACCCGAAATGGTACGAAGCAAACTTGTCCAAAGCAACACCAAAAGCATCAGCCCGACAAGATAAACGTAAACCTAAAATTTCAAAAATGAAATAATGGCCCGAAGTGGTCAGATGAATAAATGGAATATATCAAAAATGGACATTAGTCCATCATGGTCTGAAACATATTAGACATCGCAAAGGATAGACATTCGCTAGTAGAAGCATGATGCAAACAACATATCCATATGCCTGAAAGGCTGGATATGGCAATAGACTTCACGTGGTAAATCAGTTACATCTATCCAGCATGGTACGATGCAAATCCACCCAAAACAACACGATAAACATCTAATTACAACAATACAATGAGAACGTGTCCAAAGCAGCACCACGTCAGCTACCCAACTTAATACGATGAAAATCTGCCCAAATGAGTGCATATTTAGACTACTATAAAAGGATTATCACCTTAAGAGGTGCATATATCCATCCGTTGAATTAGCCGTCAATGTCGAAGAGCAATAACATGTGACAGCACAAAGTTCCATAAACAGAACACGAGAAATCATTGAGCAAGAATGCAACAAAATATCCGAACAAATGCCACACAATGTCCAGATAGACAAAGACCTCTACCAAGCGTAAACTGCAAGATCAATGCAAGAAGCTTGAGAAATTTAACACTAGATCGCTTTAGATCCATCATTTATATATCATTTCTATCATAGTCGAAGGTCTCCGTCGAGACGATCTCTCGCTTGATCGAGGTGCTTAGCAACATAACCTACGTGTTATCTAACATGTCTACCTCTCAAAGTTAGTAACGATTAACTCAAAAGATAATTGCAAAGCTTTATTGGATGAATAAACGTCGCGCCTTCACGCGACCCAACAACACTAATGCAGCAGTTGTGACGCACCAATCAAAAATATCAAAAACCTATACACGAGTGAGGCCATAATCCTCAAAACGCTAATCATACATGGTTAAGCAACGATGGCAGCATTTTTTCACAAATGCAGCAAAAGCATAACCACGCATTGCAAAATTATTTGCATAAAAATAACACCATCCATGATCTAAAGGAGACTCGCGATGAGAAATAAACGGGATCGGCACCCTGTCTCAAATGACAAGTGCTAACCATTAAATCCCTAAAAATAAAGCAACGAGATGAGGAAGTTTGTCTCAACAGACAACTTTCTATGAAAAATCTAATGAAATTGATTACGCCGAGATAACAAATGTCCAATGCGGCATAAAGAAATGAAACACGCGCGATACCGCACGATGCAATATGGCATATGAATTGCTAAAATTAAAGTAAATTGCGAAAGCGCTAACAACAAGTTCCACAAAAATAAAGACAAATGTGATATACACTCTGCCCACAAGTGGCAAGTGCACCCAAAGAAATCCTGCAGGATGGAAAACCTCAAAACAATGATGTGAACATTGAACTAACTTAGCAAAAGATGCCATAGCAACTCTGCAACATGACGTGGCATTGAGTTGACAAGTAACATAGAAATAGTAAAAAATGCCGCTGAAAGAAAATAACCGCAAAAAAGAAAGTAGCATAGACCCATTGAAAATCAATGTTCAAAGCATCATGGTGACGCAACGCCAAAATAGACATAACAAATTGTTCATTAGAGAAGACCCGTCAGAGTATCGATCGAATCTAAACACATTCAATCGATGGTGGTCATCCAAACTTCAATTTTTTAATAACTTTCAAAATCGAATTAGGATGAGATTGTGCAGTGACGATCGAATTCCATCCATTCGAGGTATGCCATAAGTCAAACCAATCCAATTCCGAGATATGGTGAACTAACACTATCGATTTGTTTCCGCTTCAAACATGAAATGACTATCAAATAGTCTCAGTACGGATGATTTAGAGATTCATCAGATTCGATCTAGCATTGATCTAACAGCTCAGATTCGGCCTATCATGTAAAGCTTTCGCCCTCAATAAAGGCAATGTATCCCATAAAGTCTCACGGCTATAGATAAAGATTCTAAACCAAACATAACTGCAAAATCAGTGCACAACACTGGGGCAAAGGGTAACCGAGGTCAGAATTCATTATGCTTGTCACCTTATTATCAGCAACATTGTCGAAACATCGATAACATCAAAATTGGAGGTAAAAACCCGGTATGATCATACAACTAGCTAGCACACCCAAGGTCGAGCTTTATTGCAACCAACAACGAGGCAGAATACAAAGCTATTCTCGTCGGAACCTCAATGGCAAGCTCGTTATGAGTTGAATGCCTGGCGGTCTTTACAAACTAGCGACTTGTGAAATCATTTCACAATCATAATTATTGCCAAATCCCAGAAGACGAAAATGTAACTAGGTGCGTTGTCATAATGCGCAACAAAACCACGATATTCATAGAATCGAGAGTCGTCCTATTGGCGGCAAAAGAATATGTCATAAGAATGACAAGATGCATTAGAACAATGAAAAGAATCGATCAGATTATGCCTATATGCATAAACAAAGCGGAACCACGAGTTATTTGCATGAAATTAACGTCATGCAGGACCTAAAAAGGGGATTCACAATAACTAAAAAGGCACAGATACTCTGTCTAAAACGACACGAGATACCGCAACTCCCTAAATAACTAAAAAGGGACGGAGACTCTGTCTAAAAGGAAACATGATACCGCAACTTCCTAAACACCTAACAGCAACAATAACTTTCCGTGATTATGGAAGAATGCTCGAGTTGTCAAAATAAAGTAAAAAGCAACGATAGCAATTGAAAGAAAAGACAACGATTACGAGCCTTCGATCAAACAAACAAATAAATTGTCATAAATGACAACCATGCGACTAATAAAAAGGCAACACAGCGCCACAAAAATAGCAAATTAGAAATTGTTCATTACAATCAGCACCTGAGCCTTACGGGCCTAACACACACACCTCCGAGCGCTAATCTCCACAGAGCATTAGTCGCACACGTGAGACCGCCTCCCAATCAGGGGCATGATTTTCAGCATTATCAAAATAACTAGCATAAAGCGGTAAGTCAAGAATACATCTTATAAGTTTGGCACCCGCTATCTGATCGACACCGTCTCCCAAACTGGGGGGATTATATGATGTGGGCTTATTCGGTCACTGGTGCATAATGACATTAATCACCCCAAAACTAAGGCGAAACGACTCTAGCACTTCATTATAGTTTGAAGTATGCTTATGTACCAAAATCACACTCCAAACTGGGGGACTAGTGATATGGTATAATGTGTCATGTCAAAGAAAAGCCACGATGGCACGAAATTGACCGGTGTGTGTCGAGGAGGCTTAGAGGTAAAGCTACCTTAGCCGTATTTCGGTCACCATTATATCTCTATAGCAAATTAGACATTGAGTAATATGTCATTGGAAATCCACATGAGTCTAGGTCGCAACGCAACAAGCGGAATGCGATTCGGAGGTCCAGAGAGAAAGTTATGCCCAAAATAGTAAAGTTGGGCAGATCGGTGTATAATGACCGTTTAGCCCTGAATGATGCCTATATATACCCCCTCACTCCTCACAAAGGAGGAGAGAGAAAGAGAGATGTCACGCATCGAACCAAGTCAATTCGATGCGTCCCAATTCGATGCGTCCCAATTCGATGTGCCCCAATTCGATGCGCCCCAATTCGATGCCCCAATTCGATGCCCCTATTCGATGCCCCAATTCGATGCCCCAATTCGATGCCTTATATGCCCATAAATCCACGTGAGTCAGGGTTTTGAATCAAGAAGCGGAATGAGGTTTCGATCATTCGTTTGGGAGATATGATCGAAACCGTGAAGTCGCGCACATCGCATCGAATTCACCCGATTCGACATTGAGGGATCGAATTCGGTGCGCACGCATCGAACCAAGCCTATTCGATGCACATTCCCAGAAAGCCACGTGAGTCAGGGTTCTGAATCAAAGCAGAATGAGGTTTCGATCATTCGTTAGGGAGATATGATCGAAACCGTGAAGTCGCGCACGGCGCATCGAATTCACCCGATTCGACATTGAGGGATCGAATTCGATGTGCACGCATCGAACCAAGCCTATTCGATGCACATGCCCAGAAAGCCATGTGAGTCAGGGTTCTGAATCAAGAAGCGGAATGAGGTTTCAATCATCCATTAGAGAGATATGATTGAAACCGTGGAGTCGCGCCAAGCTGTCTCGAATTCGCCCTGTTCGACATGGATGCATCGAACCAAGGAAATTCGATGCTCACCTAGATTGAACCCATATGTGACCTGAAAGCTACAACAGTTAGGGTCCGTAATCAAGAAGCAGAATGAGGTTTCGATCATCCTACAAAGAGATATGATTGAAACCGTGCAGTCGCTCCAATGCTGAACCAAGCGGCCCTATCAGGGGTCGACCTAATAGAGGCAGCTCAAAAGAGACAAATGAACTACGTTCAGCTTGATTCCCTTAATGGGATACGTAGGCAGCTTGGCAAGTTCCCAAGTTCAGTCTGATATCCTGAGAACCTAACGCCTGCAAGTTAACAATCAAAGAGTACCAAATCTCTCACGTTCGACTGTTCCCTCAACTTGGCCATTTATGGATTATTTCCTGTAACCTTATATTTCTTTATGTGTAATAGGTGTTCCGAACAAAGCTAGTCCATTCACTGTAATAGGATAACATATTTAGGTTAAGTCAGGCCCCACTGTATCGATTTCTCGGTGTATTGTAAATTAGACGAAATAAGACCAAAATACTAGTGTTGGTGGTTTTTGATCTGGAAAATTACAATCTCATAGAAGAAAAATAAAGTAATATTAACTAATAACTAATATAAAAAGGCGCTTCTTCTAATAATTATGAATAATATAATAAGGTTAGGTAACTGAAGTACTGAGCGTCTCACGTGACTATTTCAAAAGTCCAAATTGTCATTCGCATGAAGGCAAATTTGGCGTACGCCCACCAATTTTGAAAACAGTTTCCGATCTCATTTGGTGAAAGACAATTTAACTCGCGCCCGCCACTTTAGAAAACATTAATTTCGTCCTACGAAGAACCACTAATGTTTTATTCCACAACACATAATAATTAATATATACACGATGCGGCTACTAGATCGGGATCATGTATGTAATTCAATTTGATGACAGATAAGTAAACTATATATACTTTACTTCACATAAAAGTAAAACTAAATAAAACTTAAAGATACATACTAATCAATATAAATGTATCATAGGAATCATTTTGCTTTTTGAGCACAATATCATGAGAAATCGTTATATATTAATATCATGCATGGTCATATTCGATAATTCTCAAAGATAGAATTTTGATTTATGTTGATAATAGACTATTCAAGTATTTACTAGTGTTAGTGTATATTTTTTCTGTATATATTAGAGGAACCACTCAGGGGTATTTCTGTAATTAGCCTTAGTAGTTAGTTAGTAATTCTGTTTTAGCTAGCTGTATATAAGCTGCTCTTTCTCTCTCTTCTGTAACAGATTACACATTACTAAAATAAATATTCAGTTACTTTCTCTCTCTAAATACGATCTGAACATGGTATCAGACGCCATTTTCGATTCGAATTTCGAGCTTTTGTGATCGGATTTTAGTTCCGATCATTAATTTCACGGCGGATCTAGTGATTTGCCCTACCCGTATCTGTTCGCCGGTGCGAATTTTGTTTTTTGTACGGATTTTAGCGCTGATCGTCGGTTTTACAGCATATTTGCTGCTTTGCCCTATCCGTACGTGTTCGCAAGTGCGAAATTTGTGTTCGATTGAGCTCAATCATGTCTGGTGATGCTCCGATTGCCGATTCGCCGTCCTCCGCCGTGTCGCACTCCACTTCCGCCGCTGCGCCGCCGCGATCTCACACCGGATCCTTCTATCTGTACAATTCCGATCAACCTGGTCTTACTCTCACCTCTGTTCCTCTCAAAGGTATCCAAAATTACCTTCCTTGGGCTAGATCTGTACGGATTGCACTAGGTGCAAAGAGAAAGCTAGGATTCATTAATGGCACTATACCTAAACCTGATCCTACTGATCCTGAGTATGAAGAATGGGAACGTGTTGACTGTATGATCATCTCTTGGTTGTTAAAATCTATTTCTGATGAATTATCTGGTGCTTTTTCACTTGCAAAATCTGCTCATCACCTTTGGACTCAACTTGAGTTACATTTTGGCCAAAGTAATGGTCCACTCTTGTATCAACTTTAGAGAGAAGTTGCTTCTATTTCTCAGGGCAACCTTACTGTTTCTGTGTATTACACTAAGCTGAAGAAACTATGGGATGAACTTAGTTGTTTAATGCCTGCTATTATGTGCCATTGCCCTGCTGCTGTTAGTTGCACTTGCCAAATTGCTGAACAAATTCTTAAAGCTAACTCAGTTACAAGATTGATGCAATTCTTAATTGGCTTGAATGATTGTTATGAAAGCACCAGAAGTCAGATCCTTGGGCAGGATCCACTTCCAATGGTTGAAAAGGCCTATTCTATGGTTCTTAGAGTGGAGAAGCATCAGGAACTACAGGTTCATTACTCCCCATTGCAGGACAATACTGCTATGTATGCAAAGCAATCTGGGAAATATCAATATCCCTCTAAGGACTCATTCTCTTCCAGAGACTCTAAGAAGAAAAATTCTGATAAATTTTGTGATTTCTGTAAAGCCAGAGGTCATTTGAAAGAAACTTGCTTCAAACTCACTGGTATTCCAGATTGGTATAAGGAACTGAGGGACAAGAAGCCTCCTACAGCTCAGAAATTTGTTGCAAATGCTGTGGAATCCACTTCTGCTCCAGCTCAGCTTGGATTATCTTCTACATCTTCCATGCCATCTGATCAGTTCCAGAATGACTTCATGAACATGATGAGAGTGATGATGAATCAGGACAAGATGAAGACCTTTGCTCACTCCCAAGATGCTGGTTATGTCAACTATGCTCATTTTGGTGATTTTGCTGGTATTCAACTTAGCCTTCTTGATATCAATAACATTTCTCCTGATGTATGGATCCTTGATACTGGTGCCTCTAACCATATGACCTCTAATGCAAAATGCATGATTAATCCTATTACACTCTCTTGTTACACTCCAGTGTTCTTACCTGATGGCACACATAGAGGAGTTACTCTTATAGGAGATGTTCAACTCTCTGATCACATATACCTACAAAGCTCTTTGCATTTACCCGACTTTAAGTTTAACTTACTGTCTGTTCCTAAACTTGCTAAACAATCTCAGATAAAATTCACATTCTTGCCCACACATTGTGTTTTGCAGGACCTTCAGAGTGACAAATTCCTTGCCAAAGGTCATCTGGTAGGTAATCTTTACATACTTGATCCTCAGAACTGTTCTGCCACCAGTTCAAATAAGAGCTTTTGTAGTTTTCTTTCTACTCATGTTCCTCATCAGAGTGTGAATCATGTAGCTCAAAACAATAAAATTGTTGATAAGAATGTTTTGTTGTGGCACAAAAGACTTGGCCATGCTTCTTTCAGTGTTTTGAAACACTTGGATTTTGTATCTGGAAAACTCACCGATGATAATGAAAATCATGTTTGTGACATTTGTCATCTTGCCAAACACACAAGATCTCCTTTTCCATCCAGTACCTCCTCTACTTCACATACATTTGCTCTTATTCATGCTGATGTTTGGGGTCCATATAGAACTCCCACTGTCACTAATGCCAATTCTTTTTTAACTATGGTTGATGATTTCAGTAAATGTACTTGGACTTTTCTTATATCAAGTAAGTCTCAAGTCTCTACTGTCTTAGAGCATTTTGTAGCCTATGTAGCTACTCAATTTCATTCTAAAATCAAGGTGTTCAGAAGTGATAATGGTTCAGAATTTATGAACTCCAAATGCCAAGCTCTTTTTAGTTCTCAAGGAACTGTTCATCAACATTCTACACCCTACACTCCTCATCAAAATGGAGTTGCTGAAAGGAAGCATAGACATATGCTTCAGGTGGCTAGAGCTCTTCTATACCAGGCAAATTTGCCACTTACATTCTGGGGTCATGCCATTCTTATGGCTACTCACCTTATTAATAGAACACCTACTCAATCTTTGCACTGGAAGAGTCCTTTTGAGCTATTGCATTCTGTCAAGCCTGATTACAACACTTTGAAGGTATTTGGTTGCTTATGTTTCTTTGGTACTAAGCCTCCAACAGATAAATTTGCTCCAAGGTCATCTAAGGGTTGTTTTTTGGGATATGTTCCTGGTCAAAAGGCCTTCAAAGTCTATAGTTTTGAACACAAGAAAGTTATGGTGAGCAGAGACATCACTTTCTATGAATCTTGTTTCCCTTTCCAGTCTTATGACTTGGACTCTACTGTGAGATCCCTACCTAAGCCACTTCATGATTTGGCAGAATATGAGGATACACCATTCTCCTCTCCTGTTGAGAATCCTCCGCATACACATACTCCTCACCATACAGAACAATGTTTCCCTTCAACCACTGCTAATCCTGCACCTTCACTAAATACTGATACTGAACCTTCACTAGTTAGTGATCCTTCTCCTATAGATTTGTCTCCTGTTGCTATTGTAAGGCGCAATACCAAACAATCCAAGAAGCCATCCCACCTTAAAGACTACCTACTGTCTTGTACCACTGATCCTATTGCCCTCTCTACCCCTCCTCCTCTAAAATCCAAACATACTCCTCCTACTTTCCCATACACTGTACCTTCTCACTTTGCACCCTCATCTATAGCCTTTCTTGCCAACATTTCATCCATTACAGAACCTAAAACATATAAAGCTGCTTGCCATGATCCCCACTGGATCAAGGCCATGGATTATGAAATATCTGCTCTTGAGAGCAACAACACTTGGAGCATTGTTGACTTACCTGCAGGCAAGCACCCCATTGGATCCAAATGGGTTTACAAGGTTAAACTAAACCCTGATGGTAGTGTTGAACGCTATAAGGCCAGATTGGTGGCTCAGGGATATAATCAAGTATTTGGCCTTGACTATACAGAGTCATTTTCTCCTGTTGTGAAGCTAGTCACTGTCAGGATACTTCTTGCTGTTGCAACTCAGCACAACTGGTTTGTCCATCAATTGGACATTAACAATGCATTTCTCCATGGGTTTATTGATGAGGAGATTTACCTCAAGCCACCAGAGGGTTATTCTAAGGCTTTACCAGGACAATGTTGTAAACTCAACAAGTCCTTATATGGTTTGAAACAAGCTTCTCGCCAATGGAATCTGGAGTTTACTAAGTGCCTTATCTCCTATGGTTTTAAGCAATCTTCATTTGATCACTGTCTCTTCATCATGGGCACAGCTGCTGATTTCATTGCCTTGTTAGTTTATGTAGATGATGTCCTTATCACAGGACCTTCTCTTGCCAAGATCACTGCTGTTAAACAGCATCTTGCCTCAGCTTTCACCATTAAAGACTTGGGGCCTGCAAGGTATTTCCTTGGCTTGGAAATTTTAAGAAGTTCTGATGGTATGTACATTAACCAACGCAAGTATGTACTGGACATTCTAACTGATGTTGGTGTTTCTGGTTCTAGAGCTATTGATATTCCCTGTCCTAAGGGTTCACATTTCTCTACTGAAGGTGCTCCTTATCCAAAACCAGATCAATACAGAAGATTGATTGGGCACCTCTTATATCTCAACTTAACTCGACCAGATATTTGTTTCATGGTGAATCAGTTAAGTCAGTACATGCAATCACCTTGTCAACATCACTGGGATGCTGCAATCTCTGTGCTACACTACTTACAAGGATGCCCTTCACTTGGTTTGTTCTATCCTTGCTCTCCTGCTAATGGACAGTTGTATGCCTATAGTGATGCTGACTGGGCCTCCTGCAAGGACACACGCCGCTCTATCACTGGTTTTTGTGTTTTTCTGGGAGGTTCTCTCATTAGTTGGAAATCGAAGAAACAAGCTACTGTTTCTCGCTCCTCAACCGAAGCTGAGTATAGGAGCATGGCTTCCACCACCTGTGAAATACAATGGATCAGCTACATTCTGCAGGAACTCCAGCTGGCCATTTCTCTTCCTATTCCTCTATATTGTGACAACAAGTCTGCTGTGCATATCACCAGAAATCCCATCTTTCATGAGCGCACGAAGCACTTGGACATTGACTGTCATATTGTAAGAGAATGCTTCAAACATGGTTTTCTTTTGCCTCAGCATTATCCTGCTTCTCAACAATTAGCTGATTTCTTTACTAAACCTCTTGCCTCTCCTATATTTCACCGTTGGCTATTCAAGTTGGGTGTTGGAGATGCTCACCAACCTCCAACTTGAGGGGAGGATGTTAGTGTATATTTTTTCTGTATATATTAGAGGAACCACTCAAGGGTATTTCTGTAATTAGCCTTAGTAGTTAGTTAGTAATTCTGTTTTAGCTAGCTGTATATAAGCTGCTCTTTCTCACTCTTATGTAACAGATTACACATTAATAAAATAAATATTCAGTTACTTTCTTTCTCTAAATACGATCTGAACAACTAGCTATTCTCGTGCGAAATGATACTTGTATTCTTCACCTGTCAAAAGATTACATTATTCAAGAAGTATTAATTATTAATTACAAGTTCCTCTCAGGTCTTTATTAATTATACATATAATTAGTCTCATTCGCGACATTACCTACTTCCCAGTCATGCATGAAATCAATCATTGTATTGCTTACTAATATCCTTAATTAACATAGGAAGAAATAAATACCAAAAGATAACGTAGGAACAAATAATATTGTCGTACTCGTACCCCAGCTTTTAAAAATTAACTAGAATTAATGACAATGCTGATTGTTCAATGTTACAAAATTCGATTAGTGAAGTTGAGCTGAGCTTCACTGCAGCTTCCTCCCGCTATTTTATTTATATTATTTAAGTTGAAGTTGAGATTTAAGTGAAAGACTTACTAATTACTATTATTATTATTGTTTGGGAGAAGAAAAAATATGGAGGCTTTAGTGTGCAGAAAGCTTGGAGATCCAACAGTGACTCCAAATGGTGAGAACTCAGCTCTCATCATCTCCAAGAACCATCCGATCCCTCAACTTGATTCCCCGACCGCGGTTCGTGTCCGGGTCAAGGCCACCAGCCTTAACTTCTTGAACTACCTCCAGGTTTTGGGCAAGTATCAAGAGAAACCACCTTTGCCATTCATCCCGGGGGCCGATTTCTCCGGCATAGTCGATGCTGTGGGCCCTAAAGTCACCAAGTTCAAAGCCGGAGACGCTGTTTGCGCCGTTGCTGAGCTCGGTTCCTTCGCACAGTTCATCGTAGCCGATGAATCCGAGTTGTAAGTTCTATTTGAATCATGATTTGGAGTTGGTTAATGGTTATTAATACTTATGAAGGTCGTGTTTACAAACTCTTCTTTAAAAAGCACAATCTCATAATTAAGTTAAAAGTTGTAGCATATTATTTCATTAGGTGTTTGAAAAAGCATCTAAAAGCTACAAATATTGTAAGATAATATTATTAGTATTGATAGCGATTAGACTTGGATAATTTTAACGTAATTAAATGATTGTTTGATATTAGCTTGTTACGTAAACACATAGAAAGTGTTTAAATGAGATTAAAAGCAGATTTAACGTTTTTTAAGAGTTTGCAAACATCTCCTAAGAAGCGCGGATCTGTTTATGCAATTTTAATTTTAATTTAACCGTAGGTATAAGGTTCCCCAAGGATGTGACATGGTAACTGCTGCCGCACTGCCAATCGCGTATGGGACATCACACATTGCACTTGTTCATAGAGCAAGAATTCAACCTGGACAAGTATTGCTGGTCCTTGGTGCAGCTGGAGGAGTTGGAGCGTCGGCCGTTCAAATCGGCAAGATCTCTGGTGCTACTGTCATTGCTGTTGCAAGGGGAGATGATAAGGTTGAGTTTCTGAAGTCATTGGGTGTGGATCATGTTGTTAATTTGACCAAAGAGAATGTCGTCGAAAGTGTGAAGGGATTTTTAAAGGCGAGAAAGCTGAAAGGAGTTGATGTTTTATATGATCCAGTTGGAGGTAAGCTTACTAAAGACAGCTTAAAGTTGTTGAACTGGGGAGCACAAATCTTGATCATTGGGTTTGCAAGCGATCAAGTACCCGTAATACCGACCAATGTTGCTCTTGTTAAGGTAGTACTGTCTTCATTTGTTTGCTTTATGATATGTAACATCTGGTGATGAAATCAATTTGGGTGTTTATCCTGTCTTCTTTTCATTGTTGTCGATAGAAAACAGAGACCGTTTTCGATTCCACGTAGGTTTATTGCAGCAAATTCGTAGTTTTCAGCACATTATTCGTTTGTTTTGCAGAATTGGACAATTCATGGACTGTACTGGAGAAATTATAAAATACTTGGACTGAGTATCATGCAAGATTCACTGAATGAGCCGCTATCGTGGTTGGCAAAGGGCTTAGTCAACATCAAAATATCTCATACTTTCAGCCTTGCAGAGGTAAGCAAAACATAACTGTTACTTGTTTTGAGAAAGAAAAGGATTTTGTCAGGCTGACAGATTTCCCACATACTGGATTTTGCTCTTATCTTCTTGTGCTTCCTCTTTAGTCTCTTATTATTTACTGGTTTGTGTGGCTTAGGATAAAGTACTGCTACTCAGAGACTGGTATTTTATTTGCCTAACAAGTATTGTTACCTCCTAATTACCAAAAACTGAGCATTGTTTACTTTGGTTTTGATAGGCGAATCTGGCGTTCGCTGCACTCAGGGATAGGAAAGCAATCGGGAAGATCGTGATTGTTCTCGATAAGCAAAAATCGATGCTTTAGTTTTGCATGCAGTAGCAATTAAAGAGAAAGCATATCTCGATGCATGAAGAGTCAAAGTTGCCCTGTTATAAGAGTCTTATAGCTCAATGATTCATGGTTGTATACTTGTCAAACAAAGTTATAATACTATTGTTGGACATGAGTTCGTGAAAAATGTGGTTTGACGGAGGAATAAATGGGAACATCTTGATGCTCTGATCTTAATTGTTCTTTCATGATACGGATAATAGCAAATTACTTTTTTTATGCTGTGTTCAAACTTCAAAACCATTACCTCGTGAAAGCAATAGTGCAGAATATTTATATGGAAGGGATAATTCTATCAAACCCCCCAAACTATGGGGTTATTTACCGCACAGGGTCAGAACTTTAGTTTTAGCGGCAGTGCCCCCTGAACTTTGGTCGTTTGTGCGTGTTGGTTTTTGTGCGTGTTCCGGTCACATTTTACCGGAATATTCTTAGAATATTCCATCACGTGCATGTCTCACGTGACCCGTAAGGGGTAAAATAGACTCGTCACTTAAAATAATTAAAAACTAATAAAAAAAAACCTAAAAGCTATTAAACCCGTCACTGTGCTTTGCGCAACCACAAATCCACCGCTGCACCACCTCTCCGCCGCGAACTCGCGACTCCACGACTCCACCGCTGCACCACCTCTCCACCGCCACGTCGATTCTCAGCTCCACATCTCGCACCACTCCAATAAAACGACATCGTTCGGTGGTTCGGATCTCAGGTTACTCTCAAATCCGTACCTCCGCTTGTTCGGATCTCAGGTTCGTTCATTTTTGCATTTTGTGATTGCAGGAAGAATTGGAATTGTTACGAATCTAATATTGATATCGAATTTTGAAAAATGAGTGTCCACTCTTATGCTCTGTAGATTCGGATCCATGATTTTAGTACACATTTTCAATTCTAAAATTACTGAAGATAGTGATATAATTGCTTCGATTCATAGCTATTTGATATATAATTGCTTCAATTCCTAGCTGTTGGAATTGGAAGCAATTTAGATGAGTTTCTGAATTTGAAATATGGAAACGAGTCGAGTTTTGCTGGTAAATGGGGTAATGAAGCTTTTGCCCTTCTCTTGTTCTTAAGGAAACAGTCTTGTGCATTATCCGCCTTTAGTTTCTGTTGAGCAAACTTGGTAGCCATTTAACTGTTAGATATGTAATGTGCAGGTCATTTGTCTGGATATTCTAGCTAAAACCTTAATTTCTTATGCTCAACAGGAGGCTATGCATAAAACATATTGCGCTGATATCATGTGTTCTTCATCATTTTTTTTGGGAATCGTACATGCTGATTTTTGTTATTGTTGTATAGAGATTTGTTGAAAAACTTACGACATGTGTCGACTTCCCTTGAGAGTCATCTCTGGCCCCCATATCTTCTTTCTTATTGGGAACATATAAAAGAAAAATTGGGGAGGAGTCAAACGACGATTGGTGTCGTTCTGTTTTGTCTTATAATTTGTTAATGAGAAGTAGTGTACTTTGTGCTTTTATTGGTCTTGTATACGGCAATAATTCTGCTTCCTGCTTTTGTAGTGTACTTTTTTTTCTTTTCCTGCTTTTGTGTTTGAAAATCTGCAGATGGAGTTATTGGTGATGCAAGGTTAGTTGATGAAATTTTGATTATTTCTGATTCTCAACAGAAGATTGCAGTTGAGCTTTCAGTTGATTCCGTTGGAAGTTTAGGATCACAATTTGAAACAATTACATTACCAAGTGCATGCTGTGTCCTGCCCCTGCATTGGTAGCTGCAATGGGTTGTTGTGCATCAGCAAGCCAGGAATGAAGCTGCTAGGTATGAGGTAAAAACTGCCTTGTGCTTGTTTTTGGTTCCAATATTATTATCTATTGGTTGAGGTCCCAATATGATTGTTTAATTTTCATGTATTTTTGTTGCAGTCATCTAAAAGGGAAAAAGTGAATAGAGTGGGCAACCCTGCAAGTGTTGTGGAGAGAATAGTTGACACAACACTTCAAAAGGCACTTCACAATAGAGTGAGCAGGATTTTGAAGGGCAATCAGCCCTTATGAGCATCTATTTTGGGAGGGATAACAATGTTTTGCATTTTGTTATGAACAATTCTTATTTTTCTTGTAATGTAGGAGTATGAACAATTGATGTTATGGCTTGAGATGTTTTGTTATTTTAGTGTTGAATTTTTGATGTTCTAATGGTGTATAATTGGTGTATTTAGTCATCCTTTTTTATGGTATATGATGTTTTTTTTAGTGTATATAAATGACCAAACTAATAAAATTCAGGGCCTAAATAAGAAATGGAAAATATAGTTAAGGGGGCGTTTCAGAAAATTAAAATATAGTTAAAGGGTATAACTTCAAAAGAAACAATAGTTCAGGGGGCAAATCGCACACTTCATAGTTCAGGGGGCAAAACGCACACTTAGTATAGTTTGGGGTGCGACAAAGTTTAAAAGAATTTTTTTGGACAAAAATGCCCTTAAACTATAACATGTGCTGTGCACGTGGCTTACTGTTCCGGTAAAAATATGTTCGGAAAACGCACAAAAGTAAATCGCACAAACGACCAAAGTTCAGGGGGCACTGCCGCTAAAACTAAAGTTCTGACCCTGTGCGGTAAATGACCCCATAGTTTGGGGGGTTTGATAGAATTATCCCTATATGGAAACATGCCACATTTATATTGATTAAAAAACTTGGACATAATTTCCATTATAATTATTTGTTTGAAATGTTGCATATAAATTTACGTTAGTACCTCTTTGAATTATTACAGTTTTTTGGAAAAATTTCTCGCTTATGCCAGGGTAACTTAATTGACGAGAGTTGTCCAACATTTAGACAAAGTGTCCAGAACGAAAGTTCAAACATCCAGTGGCATCATTGTGACACACCCTCTTCCAAAACCCAAAATCCATATCCGAGTGAGTGACTTTGAACCATGCAAAAAATTAAGTCTCACCACACCAAAATTGGCATAAACCTTAGACTAGAGATTACTTGGAAGTGTTACCGTTAAAAAATGACAAAAAAGAGGACCTGAAAGAGTGGAAAGGAGAAGAGCAACGTAACCACCAACAATCTATAAAGTTTAACAAATTAAAAGAACCAGTAGTGTGTGCGGCCTTGAAGCAACTATCCTACAGAAGGTAAGGTACAACAACAAGAATACCTTACCATTAATTGATGATGTAACAAACGACAAGAGAAGAAAAAGGACGAAAAAAGGAGAATGAAGCCATATATACTCTCAGGCCTCAGCCCTCTCATTCCACCCAAAGTTTTCAAGTTTCTGATAAACCTGCTCAATACATATATCATACTAGCAACCTGATGGTATACAATCTATTCTGGTACAAGTTTTTTCCAGAGTTGGTCAAATGAATATCAGAATATACAGGGATCAAACATTTTTCAGCTATGCACACAAGTTAGTGTAGGAAAATGTTATTCCACTGACAAGATGGTGTCACGAAGGAGATAACGTCAGACTCAACACAACTGGAAGAGAAGACTGGTTGATCCGTCCGCATAAGATTTAAGATCAGTGGGTCTTACCAGCGCCCTACATAGAGGGCAAGTCCTCTCACGGTCAAACCTGAAAGAAGCAATTGCAGTCAGAATCAATAAAACTCATACTATTTGATCAGCAAATAGCCCCCACCAATTCTTAAGTCTTGATTCTTTTATTTTTTTTTATTTTATTTTTTTTTCCCTCAGAGAGCATTTTCTTTACTTTAGTTGCTACTTCACTACTTAAAAAATCATTACTAATTCTGTTTAAAGAGATCATAAGTATTAATAGAAACACAAAGTCTATCAATTCCTCCCTCCCAAATTGGCCTCCTACAGAAACCCCAAAGAAGCATACTCATATCCTAAGTCCAATAACATACTCCATTTTTTTATATAGGCTTTTTGGCAGAAGACACCCCTGCGTTGGTAATTGGCAAAGTAGTCACTTGTTATTCGAAAGAGTTGCTGCTGGCCCCTATACGTTTTGTATGTTTAATGACCAAAATACACTTTCTATGTCTATTTTTATTATTTTCCTCGAAAAGGTTATCAGTAAAGAATTTAAAAAGAAATATATATAACAAAGTTGTACCTTAACATTGAACTTTTATTTTGTAATTTTTCTGAATTTATAGTTTAAAACCAAAAGATAAACAATGTTTTTGAGAAATAGGCTATAACGTCTTTTTGTGCCAGAAATTACCCTTAGTTTTGTGTTTGGGCAAATGAACTACAGATCCGAAATTTGGGATAATGTGCTACTTTTTGAGATTGCTGAGTTGTAATTTACCTATTTAAGTTTACACAAGTGTGTATTTGCTAAAACCTCTTTTATAAATGCTGACCTGATTGACTCCTATTCGGCCTTTGTTATTTAGAAATCCATTCTCAGAGAACTTTTAGTGCTTTGTCCACAGAGAAGACACCCAACAGCCCAATAACTGTCAAATTATTACAAGATGTAGCAGAATTGGCTGACATAACACATCAACCATCACTCTAAATCACAACATCTGAACTCATCTCAGACACTTCTCCACATCTTTCAACTATAACCGACACAATGGTCGCATACCAAAATCAACCCCCCAAAAGATAGAAAATGATCGAGAAAAAAATCCTACAAGTTTGATGCATCGTAAACAGCAATAGATTCACAACCATGTTTAACCAATCTATAAGCAATAAATTTTGATATGATTACGGGCACAAAGATTACCAAATGGCACAAAAACAAAAACTAAAATAATGTATATCACGTTGTAAGGATCAACGAGAGCAAAGTTACCGCAAAGAAAGGAGGAAAAAGAATCATACCATTCTGAAACACAGTCTTCACAGAAGATATGTTTGCAGCTCAATAAAATCGGTGAACGCATCTTCTCCTGGCATATAGCACATAGATCTCCAGCCTCATGCACCTAGGCAGAAAAATTAAAAGGTTTTCCTTAACATATAATGCAATCTTTATTATTATTATTATTATTATTATTATTATATTCCGAAATATAATGTAATCAAGAATAATCAGAAGACCCAATCAAGATTCAGCTTCAATTCTCCACTTAACCATAATAAGATAAAAATAATATGCTACTACAGAATGATAAACCGGAGCTATAAGCCGGTCAGAGACCAACTACATTTGCCTTTCGATTTCTATTCAGTACCTTTTGACTGTTAAAGCTAGGTGAATGAAATTGACACGAGCCTATAGGTGTGGCTAATTTGATCAGTAAGTAGGACCCACAGAAATCTGAAAGTAGATTTAAAAGTTAAAACACATGGAAGCTGGAAGCACCAGAGATTTATCAAGGTTCTTGTGCCTTCGGAAAACAGAGCCAAGCACTAAGCCACCTAAATAACAATGGGTTTCCAGCTGTGTAACATGATAACCTTTGATGTTAACGCTGTATACTTTGGGGCCAGGAAAAAATCACCTGTTCTAATGTAGCATGGGAGCCATAATGGTCTTCCTTTCTAGAGAAAGCCCTCAAGGCAGAAAAGAAGAACCTAACCTGAAAACACGAGTGATACAAAAAAAGGTGTCAATCAAGTTTCGAAATTCTAGATTCAAGGACAAGCTAAAAGCCGTTGTCAACTAACTTTACCTTCTCAACACTTGATGTAACCTTGAAAGTCAAATACAGCCCTGTAATCAGTGCTGAAAATAAACTCCCATATTCTTTGTTCAGAAAGAATCTATACCATACAGAAGTAGGTAAGAAGGCACGGTAAAGTAATAGAGTGTACTCCACCAGGGTCAACATTTGGCCCTGAACAACCAAAATATAACAATTAGTTTCCCATGTTACTTGACTGTACCTAAATCGACTCTAAGAAATTCAAGTGTACTTTAGCTGACAACATACAATCCACTATAATCTAATCTGGAACTATGTTACCTGTCTGCGGAAAGTGTGACCTTTTCCATTCTTATAATACATCAACAGGACCAATTTCAAGACCATAGCTCCCTGTCGAACCATTGTATCTAAAGTGAAAACAAATGCGTCAATACAGATATATCTGCAGATAAAATACTATGGAGCCGTACATGAAGGCGAGGAAAAGACGCAACACAAGCCAAAGCAGCATATGCAAGTATAATGCTTTTAGTGGATCTCAAGACACAGTGCATATTTTCAAGGCCAAACTCAAGAGATCAGGGAGAGAAAGAGACATTTTATTTTCCGCTATGTTTGCCATTACGCAGATCAAACCAGGACAGTTGTGGCCGTGTTCAATGTTTTAGGGGTGAAACAGTAAGAAAGGGATTTTCATGTCCACGGGACGAGGGGCAAAACCTTGGCATTGGGTTGTTAGTCCCAGCATTTCTTGTACTTAAATTTTCATGAAAAATATATAAATTCAGTAGAAACATAAAAGCAAGTTACAAGCCTATATTCATTAATATTTCAAAATTTAGTAGGATCAAAAAATTAATAATTGCTAACCAAAACCATTATTAAAATGTTGATTGGGCTTAAATGAAAAGAGAAATTAGGACTTGAGGTAGAAACAGCATGTAACAAAATCTTAGGCTCCATAAAAGTAGTGTTTGCTTGAGCTCACCCAACAAGATCTAAGAACAAGTAAATAGCAGCCGGTCTCTTCAGCAAACTTGCACAAATTTTACATATCAGTTCACAAGGCAACATTCCCTATTTGTTAGTCACAAATTTGAGTTGAGCTACAAAGAAGAACATGGTGGAACAACTTGAGCAGCGAATAAATTTAGGGAGAATTGGTTGTCACAGTATGCTGGGTGATGACTCTCTTTAACCCTCTCCTGGTCTCTTTGGTGGTTGTGACAACCAGAAGAAGCATAGGGTGTATTTGGGGAGCTTCAATAAACAACTAAAACCTAATATGACCCCAGATATGGACGTAAAAACACGCCCACAGTGTCCGGGGTGTATGCCTCAAAGATTTAAGAGTAAGCCCCAAACCACTGACCAGATGAACATTTCCAGCCGCTAGGGGTGGGAGGTGGGGGGGGGGGTGCGTAACCACCTTTTAAAGCACTAGTTTTGTCAAGACAATCAGAACAGCAAAAATTGTTATGACTAGGAGAATTATGGCTTAAACATGGAGCACTATTTAAAGCACTAAACTCTAAAGTAATTACTGCCAAATAGAAATCTATGATATAAAATCAACGTGTGTGAAGTTATTATTATAACAATAACGCACCCAAGCATGCAACTCCAAAAAGCAACAAGGAGAATAAGATACTTACCATTTACCAGGATAATGAATATCGCATGCCAGAACGGGGGGATCTGTTTTGGAGGAATCATGACTAACGGATTGAACAGGTCATCATTACGATGCCACCAATATACACCAAATATTTGAAGTATTAAGATGATTGAATAGCCAAGAAGGATGGAGATTTTCCTTTCCCCCTGGAATATACATCGTGTTGTTAGTGCTAGAGATGGGTTGACATAAAACTTGATTCAGTTAAGGTAAAGCAGCAAAAGACTGAGCACATGGAACAAGAATCACACCTTTAGAGCTGTTTGCTTCCGGAGTATGTCATTAGACTTGAACAAGATGGCAGTAATGTATGTAGCAACAAAAAACCCTGAAAAAAGAAGATGGAGACTGAGCATCCAACATGTCACCGAGAGGGCGAAAAGTGACATACGATACGAGTAACAAATAGACACACGAGAGAGAGATTAATAATACTACCTCGAAAATGCTCCCGAATGAAAACCACGAACAAAAGCAACGAAAACGGAAGAATCTGCTCCGCCCACCTGGCCAACAGCTGTACATCGTATCTCCGATAAGACGACGAGGAGGGAGACGCCGACGTTCCTTCTCCATCACTATCACCAACAACACGATCAACAACCCCCACCGTCGACTCCTCCTCCACACCCAATCCCCTCCCACTTCCACTCCCACTCACACCATCAACTCCAACAATCCTAATCGACACTTCACCATCGTTACTACTATCAGTACTATTATTATTATTATTATTATTATTACCTTGGATTGAGGGCTCTAAATAGCTAGGGTTTTGACTTTGATCCCTGAGGATGCCGGAATATTCCAGTAGGGATGAAATTGGTGACTGCAGGAACCGGAGGAGGTGTTCAACCGTCGTACCGGAATTCGAATTTACAGTATCGGAATTTGTGGTCTCCATGTGGTACCGTACAAGCAAATATATTTTCTTTTCTTTTATTTTGTTGATAAATAAAAGTGTAATAATATCTATTAGGTAAGAAAGAAAATTGTTCGATATCGATTGTAAGAAAATATTAATATATTTTACTTCTTTCTTTATCTTTATCTTGATAATAATGATAACTATTTAGACTTTTCGTTGTAGTGAAGAAAAGGAGAAAACGTGTGATAACAAAAAGTAAGTGGGAGCTCTTTGGAATTTCGTGTATTTTCGGGTTACTTTGTATTTATAAAGTTTGCAGCTACACCCATAAAATTTACTATAATCTACGCCTTATAAGTTATATAATATTATACTTATTTAGTAGTCCACAATTGTTAGAAATTTCAAGATGATATGGTGCAGCTGCAGCCAAAGATTGAGATTAAAACAATTTTTTAATTTATATGGAATAACCATTCATAATACTTATCTACAATGTGTATCGTTGTATTGATAGCAGTAACCAACTGGATCGTGCACAGTAACTGCTGCACTTAATAATTTCTCGCGAAAAAGGACTTAAACTTGTAATTTGCAATTTGTTGCTTATGGTTGTAGCAAATTCGCGTTGTTGTTTGGTATGTGACTTGCTTTGTAAAAAGCTATTAATCCTTTCAATTCTTTTGGCTCGTCCAACTCTTTTTTTAAAATTTAAGTTTCCCAGAATATCCTCTTTACATCCACACAACACAAGACAACAAATATATATTCGGAATTAAATAACATCTGATATATAAGGAGAAAGCGTACTTCGTGCTACCGTATGAAATTAATTAAATACTAGAGTTTTTTTTACAAGAATACTGTAAGTACGTAGTACATGATGTTTATTTACACCACTATATACTACAAGAATACTTCCATATAGGAGGCGCGGAATGGCCTCCTATATCATCAAAATCGCCTCCTATATAAAGGATAGGAGGCGATTACGTGCCAGCAACAGGTTGCCACTTATATGGGGGCCTTTTACTAGATGGGAGGCGATTAGTTGCCTTCTTTAGTGTGAAGGCGCGTGGAAGGGGATTAATCGCCTCCTACCATTTTGGCGTGGAAGGCGAATAATTGCCTGCAGAGTATGTGGGGTCATCAGCAGTGATGACGTGGTGGGAGGCGATCTATCGCCTCCTGTATTTATTTTTCATTTAAAAGAATTAATATTCATGTTTTAATTATTTTTAAAAAATAACAATTTGGACGTGGTGGGAGGCGATTTATAGCCTCCTGTAATTTATTTTTATTTAAAATAATAAGAACAATTCACGTTTTAATTATTTTTAAAAAAAATGTTGACGTGGTGGGAGGCGATCTATCGCCTCCCTTATTTTATTTTTATTTAAAATAAAAAAGCGGCAAAATTTGCCGCTTCATTATTTTTACTAAATTTCATTCCCCCAATTTCTTTTTTTACTTTTACCGCTTAAAATTTTCAACAAATTTCATATTCCCCCAAAATTGTTCCAATTATTTTGTGATAGTGAAAGAATTATATTTGAAATTAAAAATTAAAAATACACTACATGTTTAATTTACAAACATATATATTTATTCAAAAAATAATCATTAACATAATAAAATAATGAGATTCATATAATATCATCAAATTAATTAGTTACATTTATTAAATACTATGACATGTAAATAGAAAAATTCAAACGAAATTAATTTACAAGATACATTATTATATTCCAATATATTACATATTAAATCCTAGAAAGCTATTTATTGTGGCGTTGAATAAACTAGCTAGCTATAAAAAAAAAGGAACTCCATCTTCATCTTGCATTACTCTTGTAACATGCCACAAATTGAAATGTGCTATAATTTGTAAAAACTAGCAAAAGAAGTGTATTTGTAATTTTTGGGTGGGGAAAGTTGAAGGAATGGTGGGAAGATAATGAATGTTGTGAATGTTACGTGGGAAAATGGCATATTTATAATTTTTATCAGAGGTGGGAGGCGAAAAATCGCCTTCAATCTTTGACCAGGATCGTGAAAATCTAACGGTCCAGATGTGCGCATTGAGAAAGTTTAACGGTACAGATGTGCAGATCATATTGTCACACGGATCATGGTTTTGTTGATGGGAGGCGAATGTGTAATTAGTGTGTGTTTAGTGTTTAGTGTGTTTGATGACACTTTATTTTTATAAATGATTTTTACACCTTGAAAACTATTGGGGAATAAAATATAAATATACCAAAGTTGTAAAACACCTTAAAAACAACTCCAAATTCAATGATTTTTTTCCAAAATCCGAATTATGATAATTATGTGAGTCCCATAAATTTTCATGAAAAACGGAGTAACGGTTGACGATAAAAAAATAATTGGGGGGAAAAATATAAATATACCAAAGTTTGAAAACACCTTAAAAACAACTCTAAATTCAATGATTTTTTTTTCCGAAATCCGAATTATGATAATTATGTTAGTCCCGTAAATTTTCATGAAAAACAGAGTAACGGTTGACGATAAAGAAATAATTGGGGAAAAAAATATAAATATACCAAAGTCTGGAAACACTTTGAAAGCAATAATTGGGGAATTACAGTTTTGCCCTTGCTACAAATAGCCAAATATGTACTTACTATTTTTGGCGCCTAGGTATAAAAAAATATTATTTTTTTTTTATATTTTTTTTTACAAATGGGAGGCAATGAGTCGCCTCCCACCACATTATAATTTTTATTTTTTTTTAAAACAAATTTGACTATTACGTGATTGTTTTTATATATATTGTTTATTTTATTTACGAATTATGGGAGGCATATATTCGCCTCCCACCACGTAAAAAAATATTATTATTTTTTTAAAAAAAATGGGAGGCAATTAGTCGCCTCCCACCATATTATAATTTTTAATTTTTTTTAAACAAGTTTGACCATTAAGTGATTTTATATATATTTTTTTAATTTGATTTACGAAATATATATATATATATATATATATTTTTAATTGTTATTTTTTTATTTGTTTTAAGAACAGAAGGCAATTATTCGCCTCCTAAAAATTTGTTATTTTTTTAAAAATTTTAATAAAAAAGAGAAGGCAATTATACGCCTCCCACCAATTTTTAATTTAAATTATTTGTTTTCAGAATACAATCGCCATTTTCCTTTTTTTTTTTAAAGGTCGTGGGAGGCGAAAAATCGCCTCCCACCACGTGGCCGCTTCTGATTGGAAGCTTATCGCACTTTTGACTGGGCTGTCAACTTAAGAGATATAGGAGGCGAATATGGGCCTCCTGAATTGTAGAAGGCATGTAATCGCCTCCTATATTGCATTCTATTGTAGGAGGCCTAAAATCGCCTCCCATATCCAGCAGCTATATTGAAGCATTGTTGTAGTGTATGATATATTTCTCTATGATGGTAAACGGATAAAGTCTTCCATGACGCATGTCGAGATCGATGGGGATGATCGAACTCATCGAAGCAATAATATATATATATATATATATATATATATATATATATCAAGGATTGATTATTATATTACACCAAAAGCAAATTTTCAAGCAGGAACCTTTCTCGTAAGACTAGCCGACGCACTCCGTCGGATTACACAACCAATCATAAAAAGAAAACGAGAAAGAATTATATTATTCTTAGATTTGATCCAACTCCACAACCTAATCTTCACCAAGTCCACCACCTTCTCAATATTTTGACTTCACCCCCTTCGATCCCTTTATAATGCTTAAACTAAAGCAACGAACATCCGGTGAAAAACTGATATTCTGGTAAGTCATCACAGGATTTAAAATCCGTAAGCCTGCCTCCGACAATATTTGTCGAATAATCATCTACTTCAGCATCGTCTCGGGTATCAGAAACGGATTTAGTCAGTGCAGGAGCATTGATTTCCTCAATGCAAGCGTCACATCTAACATTTGCATTCTCTGAGTTCCATTGTTTCCAGGACTGGGAAAGTAAATGTTGGTGTATCGGTACTAGGAAGTTCATTTCATATCTCAATTCTAAAAAGTACTATTGATATTTGTTGTGCATCCTCTTGATATGCTAAAAGTTTATTCCAATCATAATTACTTCAATCTCTCATCATACATTGATATAACTAAAGCTTGAGGGTCAAATCGAGCTTCTCCAAATTAGTGTCACGCACACCGACATCAAGCTCGTCACCTTCTGCATGATCCTCCGCTCCATCTGCATGCACCACCCCAACAATGTCTACAAGGTTAAGTTCGTTTGGTGGAAAGAAATTCATCAAACAGACATCTGCCTCATCATCATCATTTCTGATGAGGCTGTTAAGTAGATTAAGGGTAGTAGCATGCACCAGGCTTTAATCCAAGCAATTTGCCTGGGAAGCTCAACCCTTCCTACCTATGAAACAATTATTCACCAAGAGTTAGTATTTAAAAAATGCAAAATTACATAGAATGAGAGATAAATCATCAGACACGTATTTAATGGGAAGGTTATCACTGGACGTTGTAATGACAGAAATGCATGTAAATTTCAATAAGATTGAAAAGTTTTGTCCCAAGTAATTGCAACGTTGTTCACCTCAAAATTTGTCACATTTAAAACTTTGCTTTATCTTTCACATAAATATATTGGTAGCTTACACTTGACCGAGAAGTTTTATCCAAAGTAATTGACATTTCAATCTTTCTTTTCTTTGTGGGACAGCCACAAAAGTAATGTCTTGCCACACATATAAACTTTATGCATTTTTCCGGACTACATAAAATTCCTTCACACAAGTCTTATTTCTTATGTTATAAATTAAAGATGAGTTCTAAGTCATAGGAGTGAAATAATCTCTCGTTGTGGGGAGTAAATAAGATATTCAATGTTTTGTAAAAGGAAAGGCAATACACGAGTTAGATTTATCCGATTTTCGTATAAAGAGTAACAAGAACTTACGATAAGAGACATTTTCTTTCCAATTCCACCCATTCCAATTATCTTCTTTCAATCCACCATCACCACCTATCATCAGCGAGTATTTTGTTGCAACCTCAACTCCTCCATTAATGTAGAATTGCTTAGTACTCAATCAATTATGCGCTATCACCTAGCTAGATCCTTCATCCAAGAATGTCGAGGCCTTGCCAATTATCCTACTGTTTTTTTTCCCTTGTCACAGTCAATTTTAACTGAGATACAATCGATAAAATTTGAGATCTATAAATGACTTTAGGTTAGGTTTGCAATTGGCACAAATTTAAAATAATGATGAATATCGTCGTAATTATTAGATCAATATTATCGAGATGCAACAAAGGGATAGACTAACACTGTTACGCAGAGAAGAATAAATGATGATTTACCTGTTTCGACTATGATGTTTGAGCAAGTGAGGTAATCGATTGTGGGTGACTGGAGCAAGTGGTTGATAATTAACGCTAAATTGGACTTAGGGTATACGTTTCAAGAGATTGCAGCTAATTGAAAAACTAAAGTGTAAAAATCTTGTACAATTTGCTTGAGTGATTGCACCTAAATATATACACGTACGTAGTGATGAAATTACAAAATTACCCAAACTACTATTGACAATTATACCCCTTACCTACCAAACATTTTGCCTCTTAAACGTGTTTGCGTGTAAAGTAAGGTAATTACGTGGATGCAGACTAGAGAGACATGCAAACATCCTTATTCGTGGATGCAGACAAGAGAGACACGCATACATTCTTATCCGTGGATGCAAACAAGAGAGACACGCAAACATCCTTATCGAGACATAAGAAAGAATAAAACTAGCAAAATAAAAATAGAACAAAATTCGTATTTGTAATAATGATGATTGACGCATCATTAGTGCACTTTCATTTAATTATCAAATTATGACTAAAATAAACTAGTTCGGAATAAGTTATTGCGATTATGCAACTTTACATTACAACAAAGTTAGCGAGAACAGTATAGCTCGTCTTTGTTCCTTGTGTTTCAGCCTGCATCAAACTAGACACACACATTTGATATATTTAATGTTAATGTACTACTGTTAAAGTGCTTACTAGTCATATACAGAAGGAAAGCACATGTATAATTCAAAAATGTCGGCATATTAACAAAGAATATATGGAAATTGACCAGAGTTTCTGAATTCAAGCGTATTAACTAGTGTCTAGTGTTTTCAGCTGACTTAACATAGGACGAACAATCTTATTAGTTTGTGGTTCAATCGGTATAATCGATTAAATCAATGGTCAAGTCCGTAAATGATATATTTCTAAATTCGTCTATACATAGAAGTAAAACAATACTAATATATTTTTCAATTTTTTTTTGAACAACGAGAATAACAAAAAGAACTGTATATAAAACTCATCAAACCTAAAATAACGGATTCTATTAGAAAAAAAATCGTAATGTAAACAGAAACTAAAATTCGCGTTGCAAGCTAAGTTTAATTGACTTTTAATTGTCCAAGTCAACAGCACTAAGCAACATTTTCTGGACCGAAGATGGTTTGGTACATACCTTCGAGACATGTAACGCAGAAAAAGACGTTTGATTCGACATATTATGGACCAAAGCGGATCAACGAGTCAAAAGATATGATCTTTTTGTATAGCCAAGTCTTGAGCTTTTAGCGCATGTTTTATTTAGTCATTTGCAACCGACACTAAAATAAAACTGTTTTTGTCCAGGCTTTTCTCTTTCGAGCTTTTCCTCAAATTTCAAGGCCTCTTATCCTACACGACTAGAGGCATGTACCTCATGTTATTTGATGCATAAGTAACAAATTAAAGACCACAAGTAGTGAAGAATAACTAACACGAGAAACAAAAGAGAAATTGACCTTCTGAAAATGTACACATTTGCTGGATTTTATGGAGTAAAATGTATTTTTTTGGTAAAAGAAAGAAATAAAGCCCTTAGGCTACATTCGACTGTAAAATAGAAACTAACTGGGATCGTGGTGAATATGGAACAAGGGGCGGAGAGCGGGTCGGAAAAAGAACGATATCGTCGGAATTTACAGCTCAACGGGAAAACAATATAAGCACCGCACTGTTAGGATTCAACGAAAGATTGGGGTGGCGGTTGAAACTACTAGGAGTTTGATTGTAGGGTACAAACGGATCGGATCCAAAAACGAGAGAGAGACGAGACAAATCTTGAAGAAATTGACAGGGTAGAGAGCGACATTCTTTTGGCGAGGACTGCGATGCAACCTCGCCAACTCCAATGAGTATCCTATGTTGGAACTGTCAAGGTTTGGGGAACCCTTGGACAGTTCATGAGCTGAGACAAACCGTCTCAAACTTACAGCCCCTCTTATTTTCCTGTCTGAAACGAAATGTCGCGCTAGGAAAATAGAGGCTATCAAGCGACAATTAGATTACTTTGGTGTTTGTGTAGAAGCTCGGGGACAATCTGGTGGATTGACGCTCCTTTGGGATAAATCTATTGATGTACGATTGGTGAGTATGTCGATTAATCACATCGACATGGTTATTGCGAGGTTGGGTGGGAGTTTGGATTGGCGTCTTACAGGGTTTTATGGGGAATCGGACGGGAATCAGAGAATGAATATGTGGAACTTACTTCAGAGACTTCTACAGGATTCAGCTCGACCTTGGATTTGTGCGAGTGATTTCAATGGGATATTGAATCAAGGGGATAAATAACGAGGGCTACGTCGACCAAATTGGCTCATACGTAATTTTTGTGAGGTGTTAACGTATACGGGGCTTAGCGACTTAGGATTTCAGGGTCCAAAGTTCACTTGGTGCAACCGCACCCCGCATTCCGATACAATTTGGGAATGACTGGACCGCGTTTATGCGGACACGGCTTGGCATATGCAATTTCCAACCGCGCGTGTTACTCATCGTCCGATGACAAACCCTGACCATCATGCACTTCTTATTGATATCTGACCTATTATAGGGGTTGGGGCGAGGCAGCCACGTTGGTTCCGTTTCAAGGCTGCATGGGCGTGGGAAACGAAGTATGAAGCTTTAGTTCGGCAATTATGGACAGATTGTGGGGATGGGGTGACCATTGGGGATAAACTTTTGAACTGTCGATTGGGTTAGGTCCGTTTCTATAAGTTGGGAGGAGTGGAGATGAAGCAGAAAATTAAGACTCTGAACGACCGCAGCGGAACTCCTAGAAAAGGCGTGATCACCACAGAGGGCAAAGAAGAGGAGAAAAGGTTGAGGGCCGAGTTGGAGGATATTTATAGAACGAAGGAAATTTACTAGAAGCAGAGAGCGAAAGTGCAGTGGCTACGGAAGGGGGATCATAATACTTCTTACTTTCACAGTAGGGCCAGTGAACGAAAAAAGAAGAACGAGATACATGGACTGCAAGACGGACTCGGTGTGCGTCGCACGCTCCCACGGGAGGTTGATCTTGTTAGGGCCATTTTCCTCACTCGGATTGGGCTTAGATCTGATCGGCCCAACTTGGGTTTAATTGATAATGTTTTGTCTTAAATCATTAGGTTAAGTTAAATCTTAGATGGTAATTATCTTGATAATATTTCCATATCCTTATAAGATATTATTCTATCTTAAAGATTAACTTACATATTATTATATATATATATATCTGTATATGTATCTAGACATATTTAATAGACATATACGTTGGCTATCTTTTATGATCATGCATAATCTATTTGATAAGACAAGAAGATTTATTCGGATTGCAACAAAAGTATCGGCGTGCTTACAACATAAGGAAGAAGATATTATGCGGATTGCAACAGAAGATCTGCTGAAGATTGTGCTCATTGCTATATAAGGAGAAGGCTTGACACAATCGAAGGACACTTTGAAAAAGATAGTTTGTGGTTTTAGTCTTGTATCTAGTCAAAGTCTTTTAGAGAAGTGCATTAAGTCAGAGGAACTCTGGAGTAGCTTAGTGTGTTCTTCGACTCAATCGAGTACACCGAAAATAGTTGAGGGATAGGTATTGCAACTGCAAATATTAGAGGGAGGCTAAGATTTGGGTTGATATAAAACCTACATTGTAATTCTTAAGTAGGGTATTGTTTGAGTCAAACTTTTGGGTGAAAACCCCGTGGACTAGGACCATTTGGACCAAACCACGTTAAAACCTTTGTGTTCTTTACTGTTTTATGTTTAACTATATTTTCACAATTGCAACAGTAAAACAACTTTCAAATGTTAAAGAAATGTTATCTGTCATACTTACGAGTGCAGTTGCAACTATTGTCAAGTGCAACTGCATTCGATTACGATATTTCTAAGATCTTTCAATTGGCATCAAGAGCGAGTCATTATATTTCAAAGTGTATATTCTGGTTTAAAGATCTTTGTTTTGTTTAAGTGTTTTTCTTATGGAGGAAATTAGGGAAGGTGTGTCGACCATAAAGCCACACCAATGCGAAACTTCATCAAACAACAGGATCAAAAGGCGTGGAAAAGCATCCTAAAAGGATGGACCCCACCAACTGATGAACATGGAAGAGTCAAATCTGAACTGGAATGGACCGATGCAGAGAAACTCCTTGCAAATTATAACTCTACAACTTTAAATATTATCTCAGTTGCAGTTGATTATGACCAATATAAGAGTATTTCTAACTCTGAAGTTGCAAGAGATGCTTGGCAGGCTATTGCGAATGCACTCCAGGGAAATGCAAATGTTCGGGCATCCAAGTTGCAATTGCTGAATGACTAGTTCAATTTCGTGCGCATGAAAGAGACTGATACAATTGCACGGTTTAACTCCAAGCCTAGACACATGGCAAGTGAAGCCACAATCCTAGGAGCCGACTTTCGAGAATCCAGAATTGTGTTAAAGCTTTTGGGTCTCTTCTAGGAAGATTTGCAATGAAGGTGTCAGCTATTGAAGAAGCAAAATACATTAACACCTAGCTCACATAAGGCGGATGCGAGAGCGAGTGCGGATCCGGGTGCGGCAGTTCGCCAAATTTAAAAATACATAAATTTCAATATGACTTAATGCGTTTAATAAGAATAATTAAATATTGAATATTGATATGTAATTTTGTATATATTTGAGTATTGTTTAATAACTACTCATGATAATTAATTTTATATAATATTTTTTAAATAATAATGGTGGAAAGACAAAGGTCTAAGTCTTAAATAACTTTCAATATTTTATATTTATTTTATTTTCAACCTAGTTTTGTTCTCCATCTACTTCGACTCTTCTTTATTATCATTCATTTGTTTCGTTCTTTATAAATTTTCTACGATTATTCATTAAACTTGAATAAAAGAACTAAGAAATCTTAGTGAGAGAACTAAGAATTTATAATGCGTCTCAGTGCAAAGCACGAGCACTAAATGCGTCAGTGCGAGACTGGTACGCCAAAAACTTTGACGATGTAAAGAATTATGTGACCTAGATTAACATTCTACCCCTTGTTGATCTCATTGGTTCCCTTACCGCATGGAAATGAAACTCAAGAGAGAAGGAGATACCATTGCCAAAGGAGTGGCACTACAAGCAAATCTCCCTCAGAGCAGTCTGAACACTGACTTCGTCCTAATAAGATATTATGCTATCTTAAATGACTGGTTTTTGAGCGTATCTCTCTCTTGGCTTTCCATCACTAATTTACAGGGTTCTGGTAGCTCTGGTCCCGGATTTGAAAGTGGAGAAGAAAGAGCTCTCCCATGTACAACCCATGCAGGCTAGTACCAAAGTTCTAAACAAATAGCCACCCTCCACAGTTGCAACTGGCAGCACCTCCAAGAAGGGCACTGGTACCTTACTAGATGCATCAGCTAGTCTCGAGGGTGTCCACATGGAACTCTCACGATTGAACAGCCTGGTCGAAAGTTTGAGCAAGTCGCATGAGGAGATGAGTACGTCTATAACTCTAATGGACTCCAAGCTTGACCGTCTGTTGGAACAGTCAGACACTGTCACCCCTTGATTTGTTATTTCAAAATGGGGAGAAACAAAGGAGTTGCTAGTAAGGGGAGCACCCCTTGTTTTGTTTTTTTGCAAACTCTTGAACTCATTGAACTCCTTTTATCTTGTGTCGTTTTTTTGGATGGTTGCACCGATGTTACAACCGCTACTATTTTTGCACTACTACCTTTTATGCACCTTGGTTTGATATGAACCTTTTAAGACATGCTTTGTTCTAACCACTTGTGCAGATAGGTCAATGATTTTGACAAAAAAAATCAAATGGGGAGATTGTTAGGGCCGTTTTCCTCACTCGGATTGGGCTTAGATCCATTCGACCCAACTTGGGTTTAATTGATATTGTTTTGTCTTAAATCATTAGGTTAAGTGAAATCTTGGATGGTAATTATCTTGATAATATTTTCATATCCTTATAAGATATTATTCTATATATATATCCTCGCAAAAAGGTTCAATAAAATGAACAAACACTGGAGTAAAGGCAACTCTTCTAGTCCTGTTGCAAGTCCCTCTGGTAATTTTAAAAAGCGGAACTAATAGACTTGACAACAAAAGGTCTGGAAAGGGTATTCAATGCAGGGAATGCCAAGGATTTGGGCACATAAGAGCAGACTGTGCGAACCTCCTTGAGAAAAACAAGAATAGAGCTCTACTCGCATGGAGTGATGACTAATCAGAAGATAGCTATGAAGACATGGAAGAAGCTGGTGATGTTGCATTCTCATCCTTCATTCCTTTCGCCAGAGCTAACATGGCTGTTGCAATCCAGAACTTGACAGAATCCAATTGCGACTCACTAAATAGTGATGATCTGGATCCACTGGACTATATGGATGCCATCTGCAAGAGAAATTCTGAACTTGAGGCTCAACTCAAAATTGTTTCATCCTTTGGAATCCCAGTCAGAATGAACAACAAAATGGAGCTTGAAAGAAAAGTCCTCTCACTCACTAGGGAAAGAGATCTTATTTCAGCTGACCTTGACACAATCCTCAAGGCACACAAAGCATTGGAAGATGTGTGTAATCTCACTCAAAATGAGTTGGATACTATAGTGAAGAATGTGAAATTACTCACCTCAGGTACTGACAATCTAGAGAAGGTTCTGGACACTCAGAAAGTTCCAACTGGGAAAACATGAGTTGATTATGTTGATCCTGTCAACCCAAAGTTTCTTGGAGATACTAAAATCATTATATCAAATAAAAAACGGACACTTAAGGGAGTTGAAATTCCGCTTGACTGTTTGCAGATCCAACTATCTCAGGATCAGGTACACCCTAGTTGCAACACTCGTATATATGTTTCTGACTCTATTCCTTTTAACAGGTTTCCAAGAGGTCGGTTTGTTCCAACTTGTCATCATTGTGGTGTTCAATGATATATCAGACCATTCTGCTATCAGGTTTGGGAAACCCAACACACATCCCAAACTATCCAACAAGAAGTGATTCCTAAAAAGAAGAGGAAAAAACGAAAGAAGAAGAAAACCAAGCAAAAAGCAACCTCAGTTGCAACTTAGAAATCAGTGAAACAAGTTTGGGTTGAGAAATCAACCAATACTCTTACATGCCTTACTGCTTGCCATTCTACTTTCTATTCTAACTCTTGGTTCTTTGATAGTGGTTGTTCCAGGCACATGACATGAGATAAAATCATTTTGAGCAGCTTCATACATGAACGAAAAGGGTGATGTTGTTTTTGGAGATGGTAACCGAGGAAAGATTCTTGGAAAAGGAACACTAAACGTGAAGGCTTTCCTAAACTCATGGATGTATTTTATGTTGATAGCTTGCATGCTAACCTCATTAATATTAGCCAGTTTGTGATGATGATCTCTATGTTTGCTTCACCAAAAATGAATGCGAGGTAATCAATCAGTTTGAAAATATGGTACTACAGGGGTTAAGAAGTAATGAAAACTGCTATACTATGACAAATTGTAAAGTTGTTATCAGTCACTAACTTGTAACTTTTGTGCAGACAATCTTGCAGATCTCTGGCACCAAAGGCTTGGACACATCAAATTTAAATCCTTCACCAATCTCTTCAACAATCAAGTCGTATGGGGACTATCCAAACTTGGTCCCAGACCACTTGGCAAGTGCAGTTCATGCCTGGAAGGAAAGCAGAAGAAGATCATCCATGCAGTGTTGCAACACACCCCAACTGCAAGAATCCTAGAACTTCTTCACATGGACCTTGTAGGGCCAATCTAGAAGGAGAGTATCTCTGGTAAACGGTACATATTTGTGTGTGTTGATGATTTATCACGTTTCATCTGGGTTGAATTTCTGAAAGAGAAAATGAATCTCTTATGTTATTCAAAAAACCTTTGTAACACTGTTGCAACTGAAAAGGATTTAACAGCCAGAATCCGAAGTGATCATGGGAAAGAATTTAAAAACTCCAAATTTAACAAATTTTGTAATGATAATGGAATATTTCATGAATACTCATCGCCAATTACACCACAACAAAATGGTGTAGTAGAAAGGAAGAACATGACACTGGTTGAAATGGCTCGAGTTATGCTAAACTTAAAGAGGGTTGCTCTTAAGTTCTGGACAGAAGTGGTGAACACTGCATGCTACGTTACAAATCGTGTATATCTACACCCAGGTACTACTAAGATTGCTTATGAGATCTGGAAAGGTAAACGTCCTAGTGTTCATCACTTTCACATTTTTGGTTATTCTTGTTATGTATTCAATGATAGTGAATCTAGAGGTAAGTTCCAATCCAAATCTAATTTAGGTATCTTTGTTGGTTACTCCCGCAACAGTCATTCATATTGTGTGTTTAATATGCGCACCCGAACTGTTGTTGAATCATCTAACGTTGAATTAATGATTACATGGACTTTGCCTCAACCTCCTCAAAAGTTGAAATCACAGAGATGGTTGATTTAGAAGAAGAGGATGAGTCAAGGCCATTGACTTCCAGACCTACTCCACCAGTTGTAATCGAACTTGTGATACTGCCAGTTGCAACTGCCCTTGAGGTCACAGAAGTTACTAACCCTTCGCCAGTGATGAATGAAAGAACAGAGCACCTGGAGGCTCCTCCTCAATTAGGAAGAACCATCCACCTAAAGCAGTCATTGGTGAAATGAGTGAAGGTATTCAAACTCGTGATCTTCCGCGCAAAAGGTATGACCAGATGGTACGCTTTGTAAGTTACACTTCCAAAATTGAGCCTAAGAACGTGAAGGAAGCGTTATTGGAAGAAGCATGGATTGAGGCATTGCATGAGAAACTAAATCGATCTGAAAGAAACGAGGTCTAGGAACTGGTGCCAAGACCACCGAGGGTGAACATCATTGGAACAAAGTAGATATTCAAGAATAAGACCGACGAGCTTGGAAACATTATTCACAATAAAGCAAGGCTTGTTGCACAAGGCTACACTCAAGTCGAAGGGGGTGGACTATGATGATACATTTGCACCAGTTGCAAGACTGAAATCTATTCGTCTATTACTTGCTGTTGCATGCGTCTTATGTTTTAAGCTTTTTCAAATGGATGTCAAAAGTGCTTTTCTAAATCGGTTTCTTAATGAAGAAGTTTTTGTTGAACAACCCAAAGGTTTCATTGATCCCCATTTCCCCACACATGTTTTGAAACTTAAAAGAGCATTTTACGGTCTCAAACAAGCACCTCGTGCTTGGTATGAAAGACTCGCCATTCATCTTCTTGAAAAGGGTTACACTAGAGGAAGTGTAGATCCCAGCCTCTACAGAAGCATGATTGAAAGCCTTTTGTATCTCACGGCTAGCCGCCCCGACATATGCTTTAGTGTTGGAGTATGTGCATGTTACTAAGCCGACCAAAATGAGTCGCATCTCAAGGCTATTAAAAGGATCATTCGTTACATTTCTAGTACAACTGATTTTGGTCTCAGTTACAACTTTAATGATAACCTCTCTCTTGCAGGTTACAGTGATGTCGATTGGGCTGGATGTGCTGATGATCGAAAAAGTACGACGAGAGGATGTTTCTATCTTGGAGCCAACCTCGTCTCATGGTTCAGTAAGAAACAACACTCCATAACTCTTTCTACAACAGAGGCTGAATATATTGCTGCAGGTAGCTGCTGCACCCAGCTAGTGTGGATGAAACAAATGTTGGAAGACTATGGTATTTCCCGAAATGAAATATTTCTTTATTGTGATAATACTAGTGCCATCAACATACCTAAAAATCCAGTCCAACATTCACGCACTAAGCACACTGACATAAGATATCACTACATCAGAGAATTGGTAGAAGAAAAGATTGTTGAGTTACATCATGTGTGCATTGATCTTTAACTTGCAGACATCTTTACAAAGGCACTCGATGTCACGCGATTTGAGCACCTCCGTAAATCGTTGGGTCTCTGCCTTATGTGAATTGCAACAGGGACATTGTTGCAACCAAGGGTCATTCATCTGGAATTAATTATTTTCTCCACTGAGATGTGTTGCCCCTTGTTTTTGATTTGATTCGTGTTTCTCCTCAGTTAATTAGTGTTGTCAAAAATTACAAAAAAAAAGAAGGAAAAAGCTGGTTTTCTGAAAGGTGATTTTTTGAGCCAGTTTCACAGGCTTGGAGTTGCAACTGGAAAAAGCTTCCTTGATCACAGGCTTGGAATCTCATATGCCTAAAAGAATCAAGTGTGAAAGCTATCAATTCTTATTCCACACGTCTACTCATTGAAAAGAGCTACCTTGATCACAAATGTGTCAGAGTGAAAGCTACCAGTTGCGTGTGTTTTTTTGTGTCAAGTTGCAACTGGGGAGGTTACATTATATCGGTCTTTACTTGGACTCGGGTCTTGGTGGACAATTTAATTACATTTAGATTTTTCTTCTCCTTCGGACTCCTTGTTGTTGTTTGCAATTCTATGTACTTAGTGGAGCCCTAGTTTTCTCACGGTTGTGTTTTTTTGTGCGATTTGTTTTCTAGATCTTGTGATATGTTGGCAAGTAGATTTTCAGGTCCCTTGTGATTATCTCATAAAATATGTGCCTATCTATTTTCTAAGTAGATATATCTTACGTCTGTTGCTTAGGAAAGATTTCATAAGATTTGGATAAAAGATTGTGTTTTGGTGGGAAAGTTTTCCCCTTCTTTTCTAGGATTGGAAACATCTATTTATTGTCTTTTAAGTCTCTTTGTTTCACATTAATCTTCTTCTTCTCTCTCAATTACTTTCGCACGCACATCTCACCCTCTTGCAAGTTTCTCTCTCTCTCTCTCTCTCTACAAATGGGTGGCTCAATCAAACGCTCTGCTGCCATGCAATCTGATGCCAACGAGGCTATCAATATGGAGCCTATTCAAATGATTTTGGCGGCAGATCCACCCTCTGCCGTGCATTCTGATGGCAACGATGATCGCGTTCCCCCGCTTGAGGAGGATCACCCATCCCTTAATCCTAATACTGCTCAGGCCAAGGGAAAGGCCAAGGTGGGTGAACCCTCCGCTGCTCAAGCCGATTTAGATGATGATCTAGAAGATACCCCTTCCCCACCGGCCACTGTTGCGTCTGGTGTTGCAACTAGAAAACTTACTAAGGTTCTTGCTTGGAAATCGGGCCATAGAAGACGATTACACAAACTCTCTGAGAAATCTGCCTCCGAGAGGGATTCCGACGAGGATGAGGTCCAGGAGGTTGATACAGATGTAAACCGTCAGCAAAGAAGCAGCGGCCCTCTCCCATACCTAAGGCGACCACACCTCATGCTGCCGTGGACCCAATCACCTTGACTGATGTTGCACCTGCCGCCACATCTCTCAAAGTTGCACGCGCTTATTCTGAACGATTCTACACTCGTGAGGCCCAGACCCGCTTTGCTGGCTATTTGAAATGTCCAATTGTTGTGGAGCGTCATCTGGAGGAAAATCCTATGACAAGACCGATATTCTCGAATAACTGGAGAAACGAGACTGGTTGGTTGCAACTTAACGGGCATATAGCTATGGTAGAGCGCTGGTGCAGGATTTATATGCTAACCTAACCACCTAATTGGACGCTGAAAGGTCTCTCTAGTGCCACGTGGTGTATGTCCGCAAACACATCTGCAACATTTCCCCTGAGACTCTTTCAACTGCTATGGGTGTCCCTAAAGTGGACACATGAGATCTGTCCGAGTTGCGACTGGAGCACAACATGGACACTATTGCGCGTGAGATCATGGGCAGACTGGTCACATCGTGGCCCTCTGTTTCCCTATCTTCTGTTTCGCATTCTTGTGTGTCATTGGATGCCGTGTACACAAACCTCCACCATGTGTTCTGATGTTGCAAGTATTCTGTTCCAAATCAGTATTGGAGTTGCAATTGATCTGGGTAAACTAATTTTTGAGCGTATCTATCGAGAGGATTTTCCAAACTTGCATCTCTCTCTTGGCTTTCCATCACTATTCTGGTAGCTAAGGTCCCGGATTTGAAAGTGGAGAAGGAAGAGCTCTCCCATGTCCAACCCATGTGGGCTAGTACCAAAGTTCTAAACAAACAACCACCCTCCCCAGTTGCAACTGGCAGCACCTCCAAGAAGGGCGCTAGCACCTTACCAGATGCATCAACCAGTCTTAAGGGTGTCCACATGGAACTCTCATGATTGAACAGCTGGTCGAAAGTTTGAGCAAGTTGCATGAGGAGATGAGTATGTATATAGCTCTAATGGACTCCAAGCTTGACCGCCTATTGGAACAGTCCGACACTGGCACCCCTTGATTTATTATTTCAAAAGAGGGGGGGGGGGGGGGGGGAGAAACAAAGGAGTTGCAAGTAAGGGGGAGCACCCCTTGTTTTGTTTTTTTGCAAACTCTTGAACTCGTTGAACTCCTTTTATTTTGTGTCGTTTCTTTTGGATGGTTGCACCGATGTTACAATCGCTAGTATTTCTGCACTACTACCTTTTATGCACCTTGGTTTGATATGAACCTTTTAAGACATGCTTTTTTCTAACCACTTATGCAGATAGGTCAATGATTTTGACAAAACAAATTAAATGGGGAGATTGTTAGGGCCGTTTTCCTCACTCGGATTGGGCTTGGATCCCATCGGCCTAACTTGGGTTTAATTGATATTGTTTTGTCTTAAATCATTAGGTTAAGTGAAATCTTGGATGGTAATTATCTTGATAATATTTCCATATCCTTATAAGATATTATTCTATCTTAAAGATTAACTTACATGCTATTAGATATATCTCCTTATTATGTATCTAGACATATTTAGTAGGCATATACGTTGGCTATCTTTTATGATCATGCAGAATCTATTGGATAAGGAAAGAAGATCTATTCGGATTGCAACAGAAGTATCGTCGTGCTTATCACATAAGGAAATAAGATATTCTGCGAATTGCAACAGAAGATCTGCTGAAGATTATGCTCATGCCTATATAAGGAGAAGACTCGACACAATTGTGGTTTTAGTCCTGTATCGAGTCAAAGTACTTTAGAGAAGAGCATTAAGTCAAAGGAATTTTGGAGTAGCATTGTGTGTTCTTCGACTCAATCGAGTACACCAAAAATAGTTGAGGGATAGGTATTGTAATTCTTAAGTAGGGTATTATTTGAGTCAAATTTTTGGGTGAAAATCCCGTGGACTAGGACCATTTGGACCGAACCACGTTGAAACCTTTGTGTTCTTTACTATTTTATGTTTAACTGTTTTTTCACAATTGTAATAGTAAAACAGCTTTCAAACGTTAAAGAACTGTTATCTGTCTTACATACGAGTGCAGTTACAACTACTGTCAAGTGAAACTACATCCGATTACGAGTAATGTAGATCTAAGATCTTTCAAATCTGATTGATGCTTAGTATTTTACATCAATCTTTGGTTCCACACAGCAATCAAGAGATGTCATTGAGGAGGTATTACGGAAAGTTGATGTGCGTGTTAGTGCAGCAATGAATGCAAGCCTTCTACAACAATTTACGGCATGCGAGGTACGTAAATCTTTAAAAGATATGTACCCTTATAAATCCCCCGGCCCCTATGGTTTCTCTATTTTCTTTTATCAAAAAATTTGGTCGATTGTGGGGGCAAATGTTACTACTTTTGTCCTTGCTTTTTTAAATGACCATGTTCTTGATCCTGTGGTTAATTATACTCATATAGTCTTAATCCCTAAATGCTTTAACATTGATGTGATGATACAGTTTCGACCTATTAGTCTTAGTAACGTGAGCTTCAAAATTGCTTCCAAAGTTGTAGCCAATACACTCAAGTTATTCCTTAACGAAGTGATTTCCCCTACCGAATCTTGTTTGTTCCAGGCTTGTGGCGTTTGAACTGAATCACTTCTTGAAAGATAAGAGGTCTGGGAATCGTCGGTTTATGACACCAAAACTTAACATGAGCAAAGCATACGATAGGGTCGAGTGGTCCTTCTTGGAAAATGTAATGCTTAGGTTAGGTTTTGATTCTAATTTCGTGTCATTGATTATGATGGGTGTTCGTACTGTTTCTTATTCCAACCTCATTAATGGTAGAGAGTCTCCTATTTTTTTACCTCGAAAGGGGCATTAGGCAGGGCCCTACCTATTCTTATTTGTTTCTGGGGCTATTTCAGCTCTTAAGGCAAAAGCGGAGGCACATGGAGTACTACACGATTTGGCAATTTGTAGAATAGCCCTCCGGATCTCACATCTCTTGTTTGCTGATAAAACATTTCTTTCTTGCGAGGCAACAAGGGAACCAGCGTTAGGAGTATGCGATATACTTGCTAAATTTAAAGCGATGTCGGTGCAGTAAATTAACCTTGATAAATCAGTTGTGGTCTTTAGTAAGAACACGAGCGAGGAGTGGGCGCAGGAGATTGGGGCAATTTTGGTATCTTGGTCTTCCATCCATTGTTGGGAAGTCGAAGCGGGAACTTTTTGACTTTATTAGGGAAAGGGTATGGAAATGTGCAACTGGTTATAAGGGTTAAAACGCTTTCGGGGGAGGGCAAGGAGGTGCTGATTAAGGCGGTCATGCAGTCAATCCCCATGTTTGTCATGAGCTGTTTCTGTTTGCCGGATATCTTGATAAAGGAGATTGTGGCAATCATTAGTAACTCTTGGTGGGGAAGTGGTACAAGGAATAAAATTCATTGGATTACATGGGATAAGTTGTGTAGAAAAAAACGGCGGTTTGGGATTTCGGGACCTTAAGGGGTTTAGTTTGGCTTTACTCGCGAAGCAAGCTTGGCGTATATTTCATAATCTAGAGAGCTTGGTGAGTTGCTTGTATAAAGCTAAGTATTTTCCTAATTCCTCTTTCTTCGACTCAAGAATTGGTAATAATCCATGTTTTTCTTGGCGGTGTATTTAGGAGGCGAAAGTGGTAGTTAAGAGAGGGGTATGTTGGAGCGTGGGGAATGATAACACGATTGCAATTTGGGACGATGCATGGCTGCCTCGGTCCATCACATTTTGGCCTATTACGCCATGACTTGCCCTGCCAATCGTGTAAGAGTTTGTGATTTAATTGATGATGCGACAGGCCGGTGGGACGTCGAGTTGATACGGAAGATTTTTTGAGATGTTGACGCCAACATTATCCTTGTTATATCGTTGGGCAGTTTGGATCAGCAACTTTGGCATTACGACAAGCGCGGTCGGTTCTCAATGCGTAGTTCGTACCATATGATTCGTTCACAAGGCTTAACAACTCGCGGCAATTGGGACGTCACCAGCTCGAGTGATCAAGCGGGTTGGAAAAGATTGTGGCGACTGGGGTGTGCTAACAAGATCAATCTCTTTTGGTGGAGGGCCTGCTCGAATATCTTGCCAACACGTTCCAATTTGGCGAAGCGGAGGCTTGGCGATTCTTCTATGTGCGTAGCGTGTGGGGAGGCAAAAGAAACTACAGTTCATGTTTTGTTTGAATGCCATATTGTGCATCAATTATGGGCGCTTGCAAACTTCGTTGTGCACTCTATGTGACGGGAAATGGAAGGACTAATCGGGTGGTTCCATTGGTTGTTGGAGGAACTGGGAAATGAGAGAACGGAGACTGCGATTACGTTGTGTTGGATGATGTGGCATAATTGGAATCAAATTCTAGCGGGAGAGGGACATTTTAATTCAGTTGAGATTGTCGACTTTGCGCTGTCATATGTAGTACCATGGAATAACATTGGGCATAATTCTACTCATCTTGCACATGTTGGTAGTAATGAATGGGAAGCTCCTCGCGAAGGAGTTCTCAAAATTAATTTTAATGGCGCACGCTTTGAGGAAGAGATGGCGGTGGGGATTGGTCTGGTGGTCCGTGATCATGAGGGTAACACAATTGCTCGTGTTCAAAAAGAATTGTGGCGATGCTTCCTCCAGTTTGTATTGAGGTCGTGGCGGCTCTTTGGGAAATAAACTTAGCAGTGGGAATGGGTTGGCGAGAGGTTATTTTTTAGGGCGATTGTTTGTACATCATTCATGACATTCACCACCGAACTCAAAATGATGTTAGCTACGTGATGCAGTCGAGAAAGCGTTGGAGTTTATGGTGAAACGGGATCATCCCAAGATGAGAGGCTGATTTTGGCTCGGTCCGTTTTTGACGTGCGAATAGTCAAATTTTATCCGAAACGGGCCAAGGAACCATAGTAATCATCTAAAGATCATTAAGGGAGCGGATTTTAGCCAAATTCCTTCGTTTAGGCCTCGAAAAGGCCGTTTTTGCCGTTTTTAGTAATTTTTGTTTCAGTTATATCTTTATTTCTAGAACTCGGAATTGCATTCCGTTCGTTGGAGCGTGTTCCTTATGAGTAGCACTTTTAGTTTATGTTTTTATTTTGATTTTTTCCTTTTTTGGAAAAAAAACGTTATTTCCTATTTTAGTTATGCTTTTAGGGTATATATTCTATGTAAACCCTAAGAAGACATTCAGTTGATTATTGAATAAAATTTTTGAGAGCTTCTCTCTTTTTGCATCAATTTCTTGGTATTCTTCGTGAATCAACAAGCTTTTGATTTTTGTGTGTCGTTCCTATCTTTCCTATAAGCTTCCGCTACGTCAGTTGGCATCAGTCCCAGGTTCGTTCCTTCACTATGCCGCCCAGAAAACGTCAGGAAGAAGATAGACGTGAGGAATTCACACAGTTACGTCAGCAAGTCGAATTGTTGACGCAACAGATGGCAGCCATGGTTGCACAACAACAGGCTGCTCCAACACCAAGACCTGACGACCAATCGTTCGAGGATGAAGAGGAAGAGAATCCTTTTGCTCGGAGACAATGTGTCCAAGAGTACAATCCACGTTGGGAATCAGGATTTAAGGTGGACATACCAGAATTTCAGGGAGGGTTGAACCCAGAAGAATTCTTGGATTGGGTAACTGCAGTTGAGGAGGTTTTGGACTTTAAAGATGTTCCAGATGATAAACGTGTTTCTCTCGTTGCAACTAGGTTTCGGGGGAGAGCAGCGGCATGGTGGCAGCAAGTTAAGGTGACGAGGTCTCGACAGGGGAAACCTAAACTTGTGTCTTGGGATAAACTGAAGAAACATATGAAGAAACAATTTTTACCCTACAATTATGTGCGTACTATGTATCAACAGTTGCAGAATTTGCGTCAAGGGGGGAAGTCTGTGAGTGACTATACCACTGAATTCCACTTGCTAATCACTAGGAACGACTTGATGGAAACGGAGGATCAATTGGTGTCACGTTATGTGAGTGGTCTTCGTCCACAGATTCAGGATACGCTGAATATGTTTGATCCAGTCTCTGTCTCTGAGGCACACCAGCGAGCAGTGCAAATTGAGAAGCAACAGTCACGGAGAGTCATGAACCCTCTCAGTATTGGGAACTCATCGGGTAGCTCGCAACAAGTCACACGTCCCGGTAACACTGTGCAATCGGGGCCACCAAAAACGGGCACTATCCAACAACCAACACGCCCAGGGGCTGGTATCCGTTGTTTTGGTTGTGGAGTTACGGGTCATAGACAGTCTGAGTGTCCTAAGAATCCGCGTAGAGGACTATTTGTTGATGAGACTAATGGTGAGTATGATGGTCCGCCTGTTTTTGATGAGGAATTCGGAGAAGAGGCAGTAGATGATGAAGAATTTGTTGCTGGGGATGTTGGCCAAGCTTTAGTGGTGAGGCGCAGCCTCATTACTCCCACGGAAAACAAGACTGACTGGCTACGCAACAACATATTTCAGACAACATGCACAGTAGAGGGAAAGGTATGTCGAATGGTTATTGATTCTGGCAGTTGTGAGAATGTAGTGGCTGAGGAGGTTATTAAGAAGTTGGGTTTACAGACTGAGAAACATCCCAAACCTTATAAATTGGCATGGTTAAAGAGAGGAAACGATGTCGAGGTATCTCAACGTGCTCGGATCAGTTTTTCGATTGGACCTACTTACAAGGATCAGGTTTTGTGTGATGTCGTAGAGATGGATGCGTGCCACCTACTGTTAGGTAGGCCGTGGCAATTTGATAGGCGGTCAGTCCATGATGGGTTCGCGAATACGCATAGCTTTTTGTTTGGCGGGAAGAAGATTGTGTTGCTACCTAATAAATGGCCACAGTCAAGCGGGAAGGGTACCAACTTCTTGACCAGAAAGAGATTTGAGGCAGAGATGGAAGAGTCGGGAATTGTGTATGTGATGGTGGGAAAACTGGTAGAAGATGATCACGAAGTCCCGCTGGCAGTTCAACCGTTGTTGCAGGAGTTTCGTGATGTTTTCCCAGACGAGTTGCCGGAAGGATTACCACCTTTGCGTGATATTCAACACCAAATCGACTTGGTGCCTGGCGCAGCTTTACCTAATCGTGCACATTATCGGATGAGTCCCACAGAACATGAGGAGTTGCGTAGACAAGTGGAGGAACTATTGGCTAAGGGGTACGTGAGGGAGAGCTTGAGTCCTTGTGCTGTTCCTGCCCTTCTGACTCCAAAGAAAGATGGGACATGGCGTATGTGCGTGGATAGTAGAGCGGTTAACAAAATCACTGTACGTTATCGCTTTCCTATTCCCCGACTGGATGATCTATTGGACCAACTTACTGGTGCGTGTGTGTTTAGCAAACTGGATTTGAAGAGTGGGTACCATCAGATCCGAATCAGACAAGGTGACGAGTGGAATACAGCGTTTAAGACTAGGGAGGGGTTATATGAGTGGCTGGTTATGCCTTTTGGTCTCTCAAACGCATCAAGCACATTCATGCGCGTCATGAATCAGGCCCTTCGTCCCTTCATCGGTAAATTCGTTGTAGTTTATTTCGATGATATTCTGATTTATAGTGCTAACGATGTTGATCATGTTCAACACCTTCGGGAAGTTCTTAACGTGCTTCGTAGGGATGAGTTTTACGCTGCAGTGAAGAAGTGCTCGTTTTTCACTGATAGTGTAGTGTTTTTGGGATATGTGGTCTCGAAGGATGGGTTAGCAGTTGATACATCTAAAGTGGAGGCAATAAGCCAGTGGCCTCGGCCCACAACTATCACTGAGGTTAGAAGTTTTCATGGTTTGGCATCCTTTTATCGTCGTTTTATCCCTCACTTTAGTAGTATCATGGCGCCAATCACGGATTGCATGAAGGGTAGTAAGTTTCAGTGGACCGATGAGGCTGATATGTCTTTCCAGTTAATCAAGGAGAAATTGACCACTGCTCCCGTATTGGTCTTACCTGATTTCAATCGTCCGTTTGAGTTACACTGTGATGCATCAAAGGTTGGTATTGGGGGTGTGTTGAGTCAGGGTAATCGCCCCGTGGCTTTTTTTAGTGAGAAGTTGTCTGGTTCCAAGTCTCGATATAGCACTTATGATGTTGAATTCTATGCTATTGTTCAGTCTATACGACACTGGCGTCACTACCTTTTTCACAAGGAGTTCATCTTATATACTGATCATGATGCCCTTAAACACCTTGGAACTCAGGATAAAGTGTCTGCTCGGCATGCTTCATGGATTGCTTACTTGCAGCAGTTCACTTTCGTGATAAAGCATAAAGCTGGTGCTTTGAACAAGATTGCAGATGCGTTGAGTAGGCGTCATAACATGCTCTTGGAGATGCGCGTCGAGGTTCTGGGATTTGACAGCTTGCGTGATTTGTACTCTGTTGATCCATACTTTTCTGGCGTGATTCGGGATATGCAGAGTGGGGTACAATCAGAATTTGCATGGGTGGATGGTTTTCTGTTTCGGGGTACTCAGTTGTGCATTCCAGAGGGTAGTTTGCGCGTGAAAATTATTCAGGAGTTGCATAATGAGGGTCATGTGGGTCGTGATAGGACCCTCCAGCTCGCGACGGCTTCATATTTTTGGCCATCTTTGCGTAGGGACGTGGGTAAGTTTGTGGAGCGTTGTCGGGTTTGTCAGTTATCTAAGGGTAAGGCTACAAATGCTGGGTTGTACATGCCACTGCCTATCCCGACACAGCCGTGGACTGATGTGAGCATGGATTTTGTTGTGGGGTTACCACGAACTCAGCGTGGATTTGATTCTATTTATGTGGTGGTGGATCGTTTCTCAAAGATGGTGCACTTTATCCCTTGCAAGAAGACTACTGATGCTGTTAATGTTGCCTTGCTGTACTTTTGTGAGGTTTATCGTTTGCATGGGCTGCCCACGTCAATTGTGTCTGATCGGGACACTCGCTTTCTTAGTCACTTTTGGCGTAGCTTGTGGCGCATGGTGAATACACGGCTGGATTTCAGTAGTGCTTATCATCCACAAACAGATGGTCAAACCGAGGTTGTGAATCGTTCTTTGGGTGATCTGTTGCGTTGCCTTGTGGGTGATAATCTTAAGTCCTGGGATCAGAAACTGTGCCAAGCTGAGTTTGCTCATAATCACGCTGTCAACCGCAGTTCTGGGTTCAGTCCTTTTCAAGTGGTGTATGGCCTCGTTCCTAGGGGTCCCCTTGATTTAGTTCCGGTGACTGCCTCGGTCAAGATGCATGGCAAGGCGGAGGATTTTATCCAGCAGTTGCAGCAGGTGCACTCCCAGGCTCATGACCACTTGCAAGTTGCTGCCTTGGATTACAAGCGTGCTGCTGATACAAAGAGGCGCAATGTTGAGTTTGAGGTGGGTGACTTTGTATGGGCAGTGCTGACTCGGGATCGTATTCCAGCACATGAGTATAACAAACTCTCAGTAAAGAAGCTTGGTCCAGTAGAGATTGTTGAGAAGATCAATCCCAATGCTTATCGGTTGAAGCTACCTAGTCATATTCGTACTTCTGATGTGTTTAATGTCAAACACTTGGTGCCGTTTCGGGGAGATAATTCTGATGATGATGATGATGGGGATCTGCACGTGCCAAATTCGAGGGCGAATTTTTCCCACCCCGGCGGGAATGATGCAGTCGAGAAAGCGTTGGAGTTTATGGTGAAACGGGATCATCCCAAGATGAGAGGCTGATTTTGGCTCGGTCCGTTTTTGACGTGCGAATAGTCAAATTTTATCCGAAACGGGCCAAGGAACCATAGTAATCATCTAAAGATCATTAAGGGAGCGGATTTTAGCCAAATTCCTTCGTTTAGGCCTCGAAAAGGCCGTTTTTGCCGTTTTTAGTAATTTTTGTTTCAGTTATATCTTTATTTCTAGAACTCGGAATTGCATTCCGTTCGTTGGAGCGTGTTCCTTATGAGTAGCACTTTTAGTTTATGTTTTTATTTCGATTTTTTCCTTTTTTGGAAAAAAAAACGTTATTTCCTATTTTAGTTATGCTTTTAGGGTATATATTCTATGTAAACCCTAAGAAGACATTCAGTTGATTATTGAATAAAATTTTTGAGAGCTTCTCTCTTTTTGCATCAATTTCTTGGTATTCTTCGTGAATCAATAAGCTTTTGATTTTTGTGTGTCGTTCCTATCTTTCCTATAAGCTTCCGCTACGTCACTACGGGAATATTGTGGCGGATTCCTTCATTTGTTTGAACCAGGGGATGGCTTCACAATCCGCTGGATTGGGCGAGACGCAAATTAAGTGGCGCATTCTTTAGCACGCACGTCAATTGCAAATTCTTTTGATCCTCCCGATCTTATTTTTGCGGTTCATTAGTAGCTTTAGGCGATTTTTTGGTTAAGTTGTTGCTGTTGAGTTTTTATGTTTTCTAGAGTTTTGTATTTGAACGTTTTGCACATTCTTGTGCGGATTAATGGAATCTATTTTTCTTAAAAAAAAATGATCTTTGCTGTATAGTCTGAAATGTAATTTAAGATTATGCCCAAAAATAATCTAATTAATAACGTACGATATTAAGTAATCCAAAATACAATGTGAAGGAAATATATTTGACTTGTAATACCATACAATATAGTATATTAATTACCACATATTCTACATCATTAGCAAAATATGTGTAATGATCCCCTCAGGGTGAGGAACATAAAAACAGGTAAAATAAACTTGACTAATATAAGAGGGAAAATCGAAAAAGGAAAAGAATATGCTGGCGAAGATCCTATATCGCAACCATATCGATACCCTCCACCACCCTCTATTAATATGCAATATTTACCATTGCCTCCATTTCATCATTTACAAGAAAACAAAATCAAAGAGCATTCAAGATTCTCTCTTCTTCTCCCTGGTATTTTTCTTTTTATCTATCATGCAATATACATATGTCAGATTTTTACCAATGTCAATAGAGGTTCCATCATATATTATAAGATTTACGTTTTCTCTTGTTGTATGTTGGCCTGTTTTTTCTTGTGTACCATGTTCCATGCAAAAATGATATTGCAAGATGTAAGATTAAAACCATCATCTATTCACAATGATTCTTATGAAGGGTGGTTCCTTCTTAACAATATTGTTTTCTCAACATTACAAAATCGATATGCCATTAGAAATCAAAATCTTTTTAATTCCCATGATTTCATTTGTTAGAATCTAAGATTTGAGGTTGAGGGGGTGCTAGAAACAAATTTTGATCGTGCATGGTTAAATAATAACACCCCCCCCCCCCCCCCACCCCCCAAAAAAGGAAAAAGAATCGGTTCCTTATGCTATATGGCGTTTTACAAACGACGATCTCAAAAAGATGACAACAAGTATGGTTTTTTTATATAATGAATACCACGTTATATAATAGGGTTCTCCATTTTCTATTCGTTACTATCAATTTGTTAATTAAGACAAGGAGTTTGGATGCTTATCTCTTTTTGGTTGTATTTGATAAAGTTTTGGTATTTATTTTTAGTACAGTCTTGTTTAATCTAGTGTTTCTTAATTCTTGCAGAAGGGAGAAAAAAAGTGGAGAATTTTAAAGTTGAAAACTGCAGTATCGTGGAAACAGAAGAATGGCAGGGGAAAATTTGAAAGTGTTAGATGCACTCGATGTGGCGAAAACGCAATGGTATCATTTCACCGCTATTATAATAGCAGGGATGGGATTTTTCACCGATGCGTATGATCTATTCTGCATTTCCCTTGTCACCAAGATGCTCGGCCGTATCTACTATCACGTCGATGGCTCTCCAAAGCCTGGCTCGCTGCCACCTAACGTGTCAGCCTCTATAAACGGTGTTGCGTTCTGCGGAACTCTAGCAGGACAACTCTTCTTCGGCTGGCTTGGCGATAAAATGGGACGAAAGAAGGTCTACGGTGCAACACTAATGGTTATGTGCATTTGCTCCATTGCCTCGGGTCTTTCTTTCGGACGTGATCCAAAATCAGTTATGGCCACTCTATGTTTCTTTCGGTTTTGGCTTGGCTTCGGTATCGGAGGTGACTATCCACTTTCCGCGACTATCATGTCAGAGTATGCCAACAAGAAGACACGTGGGGCATTCATAGCGGCCGTTTTTGCGATGCAAGGGTTCGGAATTTTAGGTGGTGGTTTATTTGCTATGATTATGTCAGCTATTTTTGAGGCTAAGTTCAAGGCGCCAGCGTATCAAGTGAACCCAAGTGCCTCAACGGCGCCCCAAGCGGATTATCTATGGAGGATCATTTTGATGGCTGGTGCCATCCCGGCCTTGCTTACGTTTTACTGGAGGCTGAAGATGCCGGAAACAGCTAGGTACACTGCTCTTGTGGCTAAGGACGCAAAACAGGCGGCTTCCGACATGTCAAAGGTATTGCATATGGAAATTGAAGTGGAGGCAGTATCTCAGAACACCAAGAATGATTATGGTTTATTCTCGAAAGAGTTCCTCGCACGACATGGATTGCATTTGCTCGGAACTTGTAGCACGTGGTTCTTGCTCGACATTGCATTCTACAGTCAGAATTTGTTCCAAAAGGATATTTTCAGCGCTATCGGTTGGATCCCGCCTGCAAAAACCATGAATGCGATCCAGGAAGTGTTCACGATTGCAAAAGCACAAACTCTGATTGCACTTTGCAGCACCATTCCTGGATATTGGTTTACGGTGGCACTCATCGATAGAATTGGAAGATTTACGATCCAGGTGATAGGGTTCTTCTTCATGACGGTGTTTATGTTTGCATTGGCATTCCCTTACCATCACTGGACTCAACCAGATCACCGAATTGCGTTCGTGGTGATATATTCCCTTACGTTCTTCTTTGCAAATTTTGGGCCTAATGCCACCACATTTGTTGTGCCGGCAGAGATTTTTCCTGCCAGGTTGCGGTCGACATGCCACGGTATATCAGCTGCCAGTGGAAAGTTGGGGGCAATAGTTGGGTCTTTCGGGTTCTTGTATCTGGCACAGGATAAAGACCCAAAGAAGACGGATGCTGGCTACCCACCTGGGATTGGGGTAAAGAATTCACTCATAGTATTGGGTGTTGTCAATCTTTTGGGATTATTGTTCACTTTCTTGGTACCTGAATCTAAAGGAAAATCATTGGAGGAAATGTCAGGTGAAAATGAAGAAAACAATGAACAAGTTGATGCCACTAGGGCATGATCATTCTCTTTTCGTTTTTATTGCTTCAGTTTGATCAATTTCTAGTTTTAGTTTTCTCGTGGCAAAGATAGGGTCATAATGTTTCAGTTTCTTGAACTTGTAATTGTGATATTAGAGATTGTTCTTTTGTGACACATCATAAACAGTCACATGTTTAGGTTACAACACGACTAAATGAGGCTAACTTTATCTAGCTCGAAATGTCCTAAGAAAATAAGTCATGTGTTTCACTTTAATTATTAATTTCTTAATTAATAATTAACTGAGACAAGACTTTAACTGTGGACTGGACGATGGGTCAGTATAATCTGGCCTTAATCCCCTTCACTGCATTGGTTTGAAACCGTGATCGTTGTAATTATTGGGGATTATCTGTTGCACTCCTCTTCTTAATCATCCATCCAAAAAAACCCTTCAAGTTATTTGTATGTTCGTGCAACTTTTTGCTAGCGAAAAACTGTAGTTTAAAACTGATGACTTACATTCACTTAAGTAAACACGTATTTATAACATTACAACACTAATTATAAAACATGGATCCGCTAAACATATATTCATGTATTTATTATTTTAATTGACTAAGTGTTTCAATATTACAACAGTTAGAGATATTTTGATGTTTGAAAAAGTTGTTGTGAAGAACGTCTTCGTGAATTTACCCATTGAAAAAGAAAGATTAAAACCAAAATCGTGTTACGAAGCGGTCTGAGTGGCCGGTTTATCCGGTTTTGGAACGGTTCATACCGTGATTTGGAGATCGATTTTTAAGGACTCTCTAGATTGGACACAGTATCTGTCACGGGTTGAACCCGATCAGATAGGTCGGCCTGATTTTAAAAACATCGTTATCAATGCCGAAATATTCTAAAATTCAATAGAGTTTCTGATTTTATTAATGAATGTAAAATTATGAACCACAAGAATAACAAAAAACAACAAAAATTACAAAAATAACTTGTATAGAGCTCATCATCAAACCTTAAAAGACAAGTCCTCAAAATAAAAGAAAACAAAATCAAAATGCAAAAGGAAACTAAAACTTGACCTGAAAGTTAATTAATTTGTTCACGTCAAATGCTCTAAGCAGCATTTTTTGGACCTGAGATGGGCTAGAAAGGGGGTCTCCCTTCGAGATGTGTAATGCAGATAGAGATGTATGATTTGACATATTATGGGCCAAAACGCGTCAATGCCTTAAAAGTTCTGGTTTTTTTGTGTAGACCAAATTTTCATGCGTTTCTATTTGTTTTATTTGCAAATGACCTTAAAACTCGCATGTTAAAACTACTTTTGAACAACCCATTTTCTATCGAGTTTTTCCTCAAATTCTACTGCTTCTTGTCCTACATCACTAGTGGGACATGCATGCCTCGTTATTAAATAGAGTATATCTTTTCATATTAGTTAGAGTATATCTTTCCATAGCTATAATATCCTCTATATCTTTCCATCTCTAAGATTGGATTATTGTTGTATTTAGAATATATATTTCCGTAATTATCTTTGTACATGTAGTTGTATAAATACCCTCTTTACAATTAATAATAGTTATCACTTTTCTTATATCTCTTATATGGTATCAGCTTAGCCCTACCTCTAATGAGAAATTTCGATCCAATGTCAAGCCCACCATAGGACTCCGACAACCCTCTTTCCGTCGCCACTCCTAATGGTGCCCCATCTTCGGACATTTCTTCGACGCGTCGGTTCTCCATGACGTCGTCCACTGGCAATGGCTTGTTTGGCGGTGACTCCCCTATTCCGATCAACACCCACCACCATATGTCGCTTCGTCTCAAGGGTCCCAATTTTCCACCATGGTAATCTCAAGTTCGCCATCTACTGTTTGGGTACGGCCTATTTGGCTTTCTCGATGGGACAACTCTGTGTCTGCCTTCAGGCTCCGATCCCGAGTCCATGGTTGCACATATGTTATGGCTTCGTCAGGATTCCCTAATCCTTTCGGCCCTCTTTGGATCTGTCACCCCAGAGATTTCTACGCTTATCTCCAACTGTGACTCCTCCGCTCATGCATGGCGTTAACTTTTAGTGTATTTACGCGAATCGCTCTCGCTCTAGAGTTATGCAACTTAAGGATGGTCTCAACACGCTCAAGTTGGGCTCCAAATCTGTCTCGGATTACCTTCAAGCCGTCAAATCCAAGGCGGACGATCTTGCTATCATTGATGGACCAATTAAGGATGACACTCTTACTCTCTACATTCTGAATGGTCTCGGTTCCAACTATCGAGATATTGTTGGATCTATCTGAGCTCGAGAAAACATGGTCCACTTTGCCGAACTCCATGACCTGCTGGTCAGTCATGAGAGTTATTTGCGTCGCCTGGATTCTGATAATGCATCCCTAGTTGCAACTGCGAACATAGCTGCCTCCTCCTCACGCAACTCTCGAAAAAATTCTCGCGGACGAGGACGCAACAACGCTCGTGGCCGGGGGTTCTCCAACCATAATCAGCGTGGTTCTGGTGATTCACGTTCGCATCCTATGTGCCCGCATAATCAGCCCTCTCCTCCTTTTGCACAACATCATTCTCAAATTGTATGCGAGCTTTGCAACATCCCGGGCCATGGTGCACGCACTTGTCGCCATTATGGTCCTCCAAGTGCTCATTATGCCGCTTATCCTCCGTTGGACGAGCCTCGTAACACAGACTGGTTGGTGGGCTCTGGTGCATCACACAACCTCATGCCTGATCTTTAGAATTTGTCCATTCACTTGGAGTATGTTGGTCCTAATCAAGTTGCAACTGCTGGTGGATCAGGTTTGCCTATTACTCATACTTGTTCTTCTCGTGTTTTATGTGGTGCTTGCGAGCTTCTTCTTGATAATATCTTATGTGTTTCGAAGTCTCGACGCAATCTTCTATCTTTGCATCAGTTTACAAAGGCAAATGGTGTTTATATTGTGTTTCACCCCTCTCACTTTGATGGTGTTTATCAGGTTCGACTTCATCGCCCGTTGCGTCCTCCTATCAATGCCCTTGTTGATGAATGGGTCACTCGAGGTTGCTGGCATGATCAATTGGGTCACCCCTCCTCTCGGATTAGTTCTCTAGTTATTCACAATTTTAGTTTACCATGTACACCGAACACTTCGGATATTGACAGTTGCAACTCTTGTTTACTTAATAAAAGCCAACAGCTTATTTTTCACAATACCTCACTTACATATGATCGAGTTTTATAATTTGTGTATGGTGATGTGTGGGATCCTGCACCTTCTACTTCTTTGGATGGTAATAAGTATTATTTGATTCTTGTTGATCGTTATACAAAGTATTGATGGTTGTTTCCTTTAGTTGCGAAGTTCGGTGTATTCGGTGTTTTGTGGAGTTTAGATCCCTTGCGGAAATCAATTTGGTTGCTCTATCCTTAATTTTTATTCTAATAATGGTGGGGAATTTGTGGCCTTGCGGCGCTATTTTGTTACTCATGGCATCAGTTGGCTAACTATGGCACCTCACACCCCGCAGCAGAATGGTAGAAGTGAACACTGTCATCGTACAATTGCAACTATAGGACGGGCACTTCTCACTCGTGCCAACTTGCCTCCCCCTTATTGGGCCTATGCTTTTGGCGTTGCTGTCTATCTCTCGAATCGGTTCCATACTCTTGTTCTCCATAACAAGTTGCCACTTAAAGTTCTATTTGGTTGTACTCCAAATTATCTTTGCCTTCGGACCTTTGGTTGCCTTTGTTACCCTCATCTTCGGGCCTATGTTTCAAACAAATTGCTTCCCTCTTCTCGGGCATGCCTTTTTGTGGGATATTCAACTTCTCAAGTGGCATATAAGGCCTTGATCTCAACACGTGGCGTTTATACATCTCTCGACATGTTCGGTTTGTGGAATCAGTTTTTCTGCGGGTTTCTCCTTTGCCTACTGTTGCAACTCCTCTGTCGGATACGTACTTTGGAGTCTCGGTTATCCCGACACCACCTCTCTTGCAACAGCCCTTGCCCGCTACACCATTGGTTCCCTCTGATGTTGCACCTCCGATTGTTGTTGCAACTCCCTTGCCCGCTGCACAACCAGTCCCTGCTGATGTTGCAACTTCTATTGTTGTTGCACCTCCTTCACCCGCTGCATCTGTTCATTCGGAGCAGACTCCTGTTGCAATTGTGCCTGCTTTTCCTCCCCCTAACAGAGCTCACTCTATGATTACTCGTTCGTGCAATAATATCTTTAAGCCTAAGCAGATTCATGTTGCAACAAAGCATCATATTGACTATCATGTAGCTCCTACTTGTGCATCAAAGGCGTTATCCGATCCGGCTTGGCGTGCAACCATGGCTGAAGAAATCACAGTCTTAACCAAGCACGACACTTGGACTCTTTTTCCCTCTCCCAATGGTCGCAATATTATTGGTTCTTGAAAGTGCAGGTATTCTGTCAATGTTAGTTTAACATTGAGAAGTCAATGTTAGAGTAACATTGCTGGAGCAGAATCCGATTTACAATCTTGATTATATTCTTTATTATTGTTTTGCCTTATTCATTTAACTAACTGAGTTCCACAGTTGTAATTGTCTTTGATTATTATTCAGGAAACAAACTTGTCATAGGTTGGACGCTCAAGTTTCCAAGAAGGGAAGTTTCCTTAATTACGCAAACCGCTCTACAAGGGAAGTTGAGTTCGAGTGGAACTAGGAATGCTTTCCAAGATCAAGTCCTGATTTGAAGAAGGAGTCTTTCCTTAGTTAGTTCACTAATGAAGGAACTATTATTCAAGAAGGACTGCGAGAACAAAGAAGAAGAGTTCAAGGAAACAAGGAGAATTACCAACCGTGTACAACACACATTGAAGTCGAAGATCAAGAACCTATATATAGGTGTGAAGTACATCAAGACAAACACGAGACAAGAGCCAATCAATCCGAGAGATTAATTTACAGTTGTTGAGTGTTGTCTTGCTTTAGCAAAGTTTGTGAGTTGTTAGAATAGATCTAAGAGTGAGGAGCTTTTAGAGATAGTCGAAGCAATTCTTGTGTGCTTTGCTTAGTTCAATCAATTTAAGAGTGAGGAGCTTGAGAATTGAGAGAACGACCTTTGTTAAAACCTTTACGGGTTATTTTGCCTACGGCTCGGAAGTTAATATAATTCTATATTCACTTCTTAAACTTGGTGTTTGTTTATTCCGCTGCACAGTTATTCTGGTATGTTGTTAAAGTAACATCGTTGAGTTAACAACGTACAAATCTGTTGTTAACACTCCAGTGTTAAGTTAACAACAACGACGTATCAACCCGATCCACAATTTCAATTGGTATCAGAGCCAAGCACCAACTTCACCGGTGTTTGGCGTTGATAAATCAAGATGGACAACTCCAATCCCAATACCAGCAGGTTGTCGGTATTAGAGGGTCCCAACAACTATGCCTACTAGAAGATCAGACTCAGAGTCCATATCAAATCCATCGACCTAAGAGCTTGGGACGCAGTACTAGAAGGCTACACCATCCCCTACTTGCCAAGAGATGGAGATGCTGATCTGGTACCTAAGCCAAGAGGACAATGGACAACCAACGAGATTGCTCTCTACAACTTCAATGAAAAGGCTCTCAATGCTATTTTTAGCTGGGTAGGTAATCATATGTTCAAACTTATTCAAACTTGCACTACTACTAAAGTTGCATGGGAAGTTCTTGAATTACATTGTGAGGGTGATGTGGCTGTGAGGGACTCTAAATATAGAAAACTTTTGAGGGACTTTGAGAAGATAGAGATGGGTGAGGATGAAAGCATTGATAGCTATTTTGAGAAACTTCTAGATATTGCTAATCAGTGTCAAAACTTAGGTTTTACCATCCCAAATCAAACCATGGTCTATAAAGCTTTTAGAACATTATCTTCAAAGTTCAATGTCAAAAGAATTGCTATGAATGAGTCTAGAGATCTTGCCAATATGGACTTCCAAACATTGATGAACACTCTAAAAGAATTTGAACTAGAATTCCAAGGAAAGTCCAGTAAACAACTTGCTTTAGCCCTACTAGGTACTAGCTCAGATTCTACAGGGAGTGATGAGGATGAATATGAGTTGATCTCTTCTAACTATGGTAACATTACTAGGAAGTTTAGTAAATTGGGTTACAAAGATAAAAACAAAGAAAAACAACCTGGTAATACTGCCCTTGGTTATAAGAAATTGCCCCCAAAGTTCGTAAAGTACATGGCATCTAAGAGCACGCCTCAAGATACTGAGAAATTGAAAGATGTCCAGTGCTATGAATGTAAGGGGTATGGTCACTTTAAACATGAATGTGCTAACACCCTCAGAACAAGAGGGAATTCTCATTGGGTTTGTGTAGATGACTTCAATGAAGCTGACTTTGAATCTGGAACAAGTGCCGATGAACAATCAGAGGAGATCAACACTGCTGCGCTTTGCACTCGGATCACCTGGTTAGAAGAAGACTCCAGAAATTGCCAAAGTTCTCAATGTTACTCTAACATTGGAGAATCAACAGCAGAAATCTTTTTTAGAGACTGGAACAACCATGATACACAGGTTATATATGATGTGCTCTCTGATTCTGATGATACTAACTTTGACTGTTTTCATGGCTCAGTTGATCTAGAAGAGGAATACTTCAATGAAGAAGAAATGTCCCAGGCGGAAATCCTAGATGATCTACATACAACCTTTCTCAGACTTGAGAGAGAGAATGTCAAACTCATGAAGAGTAACAAAGCACTGATGCATGACATTGAATGTTTGAAGAACATGCTGAGACTCTATGAGAGAGACATTGACAAAGCTGAAGCTGAGCTGAAAGAGGTAAAGGAGAAACTCAAAAAGGATTCACAGATCATAGCCAAATGAAATGGAGGTACTTCTAAACTTGATGAGGTACTAAACATGAGTAACACTGGTACATGTGGTCTGGGATTTGTTGATAAACCTTCATCTTCCAATGTTAATTCTGCCTATTTAACTACAAGCTTTGTTAAAGAATCTGATAATATGAGTTCTGGAACCATTAACACTGTAAAAAGAAAACCTACTTCTATCTGCCAGTACTGTTTTCAACCAGGCCATATTAAACCATTCTGTAGAAAATTCATAAAAGAATGTGGTAAGAAAACAGCCTATGTGTCCAATGTTAAAACTACAACAGGTTCTGATGTTAGACTAACATTAGGTGCAAGACAACAAAGTAGGACTTGGATAGAAAAAGCTAAAACCCCTAAGATTAAAGTTGTATGCACTGTTGTTTTCTCTTCTGTGTACTCTAACCTTTCAGGTAAGTGGTACTTCGATAGTGGATGCTCAAGACACATGACAGGCAGCAAAGAGAATTTTAAGCAAATGATACCTTTGAGTGCTGGAACAGTGACCTATGGAGGTGGCACCAAAGGAAAGATCATTGGCAAGGGGACACTGGGTGTTGATGGATTTCCACCATTGAAGGATGTGTTGTTGGTAGATGGGTTAAAGGCAAATCTAATCAGTATCAGTCAGCTGTGTGATGATGGCCTACTGGTTACATTTGACAAGGTATCTTGTGATGTTTATGATAGTGACAATGTTCTTGTGATGACAGGTACTAGATCCAAAGATAACTGCTACCTAGCCCAGGAAGAAGCAGAATGTTTCCATGCCAAGATAGATGAGGCTTCTATATGGCATAGGAAATTTGGACATGTTCACTACAGAAACCTTGAGAAATTACAGAAAGTTGATGTTGTAAGAGGCTTACCAAAGCTGTCTTGTCCAGGTAAGCTTGTGTGTGGTGATTGCCTCAAGGGTAAGCAAACCAGAGCAGTTCATTCACCCCTACAGGTACAGAATGCTAACCCTAGATCTAGTAGGTGTTTTGAATTGCTGCACATGGACTTAATGGGTCCAATTGAGGTAAGTTGTCTCAGTGGGAAGAGATATGCCTTTGTGATTGTAGATGACTTCTCTAGATACACTTGGGTAAAATTTCTTAAAGAAAAGTCAGAAGCTTTTGATCAGTTCAAAATCCTCTGTGCTAGTATTAAAAACTTGTATGGCTCCACTGTGGCTAAGATTAGGACTGGTCATGGTAAAGAATTTGAAAATGCTAGTTTTGATAACTACTGCAATACTAAAGGTATTTTCCATGAATTTTCAGCTTCTAAGACTCCTTAGTAGAATGAGATTGCTGAAAGAAAGAGCAGGACTCTTCAAGAGATGGCCAGAGTTATGCTCAATGCTAAAGACTTATCCAAAAGACTCTTGGCTGAAGCTTTAAACACTGCTTGTCACATTAGTAACAGGGTGTATCTTAGACCTGGAACTAACATGACTCCCTATGAACTCTTGAAGGGTGTTAAACCAAATGTTGCATATTTTCATGAATTTGGATGTGATTGTTATCTGCTTAATGACAGGTATTATCTGAGTAAATTTGATCCTAAAAGTGAAAAATGCATCTTTGTAGGATACTCAGCCAATAATACTTCCTTTAGAGTCTACAATCTTAGATTGAAGACAATTCAGGAATCAGTGAATGTTGTGTTTGATGATTTCACTCTTGATACAGGTACTGATGACATCTCAGTTCCCAATGTTGAACCAACAGCGGAAACTGAGAATGTTACTCCAACATTGGAACGGAACTGGAAGCTGGAAACATTGAACAAGAGTCAGGGAACGGTGTTAGACTAACACCAGCAAGATCAGATGTTAGACCAACAGCAGATGATTCTGACTCAGAACATGAAGGTGCCTCTTAACCTAGAAGAGACCCCCCAGCTAGGATTCAGAAAGACCATCCAGCATCCCAGGTAATAGGTGAACTCACTGAACGGGTAAGGACACGCAACAGAGAAAGACTTGACTATAGAGATATGGTAAAACTGTGTGTCTGTATGAACTTCACTTGTACTGTTCATAATGCCTCTTGTTTTGTCTACACCATAGAACCTAAGAATGTGAATGAAGCTCTTCTTGATAACTTCTGGATTAATGCCATGCAGGATGAACTATTACAGTTTACTAAGAACAATGTCTGGATACTTGTACCTAGACCACCTAATGTTAATGTAATAGGGACTAAGTGCATATTTAAGAACAAGAGTAATGAGGAAGGGGTCATAGTTAGGAACAAAGCTAGACTAGTTGGTCAGGGGTACACTCAGGTAGAGGGTGTAGATTTTGATGAGACATTTGCTCTAGTGGCTAGGATTGAATCTATTAGGTTACTTCTAGCTATAGCATGCAGTCTTAAGATAAAACTATACCAAATGGATGTAAAGGGTGCATTTCTGAATGGGCTGATTGATAAGGAAGTATATGTTGAACAGCCTAAGGGATTCACAGATCCTAAGTACCCCAACCATGTGTACAAGCTTGAAAAGGCACTGTATGGGCTTAAACAAGCACCTAGAGCATGGTATGAAAGGCTTACAAAATTCTTATTAAGTCTTGGCTTTGTTAGCGGTGAGGGAGATAGAACACTGTTTGTCTTGAAGAAAAATTCCCATGTCTGTATAGCTCAAATATATGTAGATGATATTGTGTTTGGCTCAACTAACAATTCTATCCTAGAAAACTTTGTTGAATCAATGACAGGACAGTTTGAGATGAGTATGATGGGAGAATTAACTTTCTTTCTTGGTCTTCAAGTAAAACAAACAGGTAATGGGATTTTCCTAAGTCAGGAAAAGTATGCAAAGAATTTGGTAAAAAGGTTTGAATTGGTAGATTCAAAGCCTTGTAAGACGCCCATGTCTTCATCAGTGAAGATATCCAGGGATGTTAATGGTGCTAATGTTGATCCAACATTGTACCGTTCAATGATAGGAAGCTTGCTCTACTTGTCTGCTTCAAGGCCTGATATAATGTTCTCTGTTTGTGTTTGTGCTAGGTACCAGGCATGTCCAAAGCAGTCACATTTGATTGCTGTGAAGAGAATCCTTAGATATATTTCTGGCACCATGGCCCTTGGTATATGGTATTCTTATGACACTAACACAAATCTTGTAGGTTTCAGTGACTCGGACTGGGCAGGAGACACTGATGACAGAAAGTCTACAAGTGGAGGATGCTTTTATCTGGGGAACAACTTGGTCTCATGGTACAGTAGAAAGCAAAACTGTGTGTCACTCTCCACTGCTGAATCTGAATATATAGCAGCAGGCAGTTGTGTCACTCAGTTAGTATGGCTTAAACACATGCTACTGGATTATGGGTTAGACGGTGATACCTTGCTTATGTTTTGTGATAATCTTAGTGCAATAAGAATCTCTAAGAACCATGTGCAACATTCCAGAACTAAACATATTGATATAAGGCATCACTTTATGAGAAACATGGTAGAGGACAATCTCATTGACATTGAACACATTGAAACTAACACTCAGCTTGCTGATATGTTCACTAAACCCTTAGATTCTGAGAGGTTCTTCAGTTTGAGGAATTCTCTTGGCATGTGCATTGTTTAGGGATGTTAGTTCACCAGTGTTGACATAACACCACTGTCTAGCACTGGTTATTGGTTGTGGTGTATCTGTAATTCTTTTCATTTTCTTTCTGCATTCTTCTTTCTTGCATATTACATCTTTGTTAGAGATTCTGTTGGGCTGTGTGGTTAACTGTATGAATAGCTGAGCTGACTGGTGGACAGGTACACATCAAAGGGTTTGTAAAATTAAGAACTCTGTTGTTGGTCTGTGAATGTTAACCTAACATCTGGGAGAAGTTGGGGTACACAGAGCTCATTACTCTGATGTTATTCAGTTGTGACTTATCCATGTTAGGTTAGACAAAGCATGAAGAGAAGCTGGGGTACATGATGTTGAGAGCTGGGTTAGATATATTGTTCTGCTTATTTCTGTGTTTTTGTCTATGGCCAAGGTTATGCATGAGAGTGAGCCTTACTACTGGGGTGCTTTGAAGTTTTGACTGCTTGCATTCAGTAGCATTGTTCACTTGGTATTTCTCTTGTAAACATGTTGGAAAACAAGTATGCATGAGGGGCTGGGGTGGAGAAGTATATGATAAATGTATTGTCTTCATTCAGTTCCTTTGTACTTGCCTAATCTGTTGCTGATGGTTAAGTTGTTGGGGTGTGTGGGGTCTTGTGCTGCCCACATTCAGTGATGACACTATCCTTTTACATTCACTAGTTTTTGTTCAAAAGAGTTCATGATAATAAATAAAGATAAATTGATTTGTCCTGATCCCAGTCAGTAAAGTTGTTTGTACTTGGCTACCATCTCCCAATGTTGATCTAACATTGTTGCATTCTTTCTAGTTCTGCATTTATTTTTCCTTGTATCGGTTTGGGCTTAGGGGGAGTAGTAATCCCTAGGAATCATGTGTTGTGGCATACTTTGTGGGTGACTCACTGCAGATCAGTATACATGAGTATCTCACGCTCTCACATGATGTTGCCTTGGATGAAGCCCTGCACCTACAACTTCCTTCCCCGATGTTAACTTACCAATGTTAGTTCAACATTGAAACATTGTAACTTATAAGTTTTCAGGTTTGGAGACCGCTCTGGTTACGTGTTAATCCAACACTGACACGTGGTAAGGTGAACATGGGTATGATCGTATGACAGTGGTCCGATTATGTTGGTAACATGTTACAACACCACTATCACTATTCTTCAGTTGATTAATTGTATAAGTTGCCCTAATCTTTTCTCACTACTTACGCGCTCAAAATTTGTGCAAAATCAACTCTCTCGGCAAATCAAATCTCTAGTTTTTTTCTCTAAATCACTCTAACAATGGCCCGCAAGTCTTCGATTGACACTCTTGCAGCTGTTGCCGAACAGATGGAGCAACCACGACGCCGTAGGACCAGAAGTGCAACCGCTAAAGCCATTATCGCCGCCGCACCAAAGAGGAAATCCACCTATCAACGGCGCAAGGGCAAGAAAGCCGCTAAGGGTGATGTTGATTCAACATCAAAAACTTCTGAGCAAAACTCCACTCCCGCCAATCCTGAAAACGAGGTAATGATGGCTAACCCTACTATGGATATGCCTGCTACTACTGTTGTTGGTATTGAGGGGGAGAAAGAGGCCCATGTTGCTGTGGGTGAGTCTGAGGTTGTGCATGAGGTCCCTGAGGGTAATGTTAGGGATGAATCTGTGGTTGTTGCTGAGGAAGTGGTTGAGCCTGGTATGGCTGATGTTGCTGAGCAGGATACTGCTGATGAGATGGAGACTCTTCCTAAGGAGGATGATCGGGTTGAGGAGACTGCTGTTGAGGGGGTTACTACTGAGGGTAACCAAGATGTTGATAATGGGGGTGACAGTCAACCTGAAGAGGTTGAGAGAGAAGAAGAAGAGAGCCTGACTCTCTCTGCCTTAGCTACTGCTGCTAAGAAAAGAAAGGGAAAGCAGGTGATGGTTGAAGCTTCTGAATCTGAGTCAGAAGAGGAAAAAGAGGAGTAAGAGGATAAGAAGGAAGAATAAGATGAGGAGGAAGTTGAGGAAGAAGACCTACTGGTAGGTGATGACCCTGCTGATGTTACTCCAACATCAGGCAGTGATGAGTACTTTGATGTGCTTGATGAGGAGATGGAATGACAGTTTTCCAAGGAAATGGAATGACAGTTTTCCAACTACAAGGCTGACTTCCTTGAGTGTTGTACTTCACAAGCTCTCTACCCTCAACTGGCTGCCCTCTTCAAACACCACTGTTATGACAAAAGAATCTGCAAAGCTGGTGTACAAACTGAAGAATGGGCTGAGTGTGAACATAGGGGAGAAGGTTCTGAGGCACATGAGGGAAGTCACAACCAAGGCAAAGGGAATCATTCCATATCCCCCTCTGATATCCAGCATTCTTGTGAAGCAAGGCTTCAAGACAAAGAAGACAGAAGGCTGGATCAAGAACAAGGCCAAAATGAGCATCACCAAGAGCTACTTCACTCAGGTCAGGATTCAAGATCTGCCATGGAATCCCAATGATGCAGCTGGTCCAAGCAGGAAGAAGAAGAAGAAGAATAAGACTCACAAGTTTGCTGCTTCTTCAGTACATGTGGCTAGTGGTGACAGTTGTTCTGTCATTGCTGATGCTTTTGTGGAGGAGACCCTGGTGTGGCTGGACATAGAGTATAAAGATACCCAAAGAGAGATAGCAGACAAGCAAGTGAGGTTGCAAGAGATAGACAGTCTCAGAAAGCATTTGAGGGATCTGCCTTCCTCACAAAAAGGGGGAGAATGATCAAAATTCAAAATTTCTGAGTTCTGTTATGTTTCTATCAGTCTGAACAATTCTATTTTCGTTGTTTGTTTTCGATTTCATCAAGGAGTATGTTCCTTGCTACTTAGTATGGTCTGTAATTAAGTACTTTCTTTCTTGTTGCTTATTGCTTCTGCTTATGCTCAGTGCACTTTGGATACAAAGTACTAACTCTGTTTTGCAGGTGTTAACTGTTCTCTGGTGTTAAGATAACATTGAGTTGTTCAATGTTAGAACATCTGTATGGTTTCGATGTTAAGCTAACATTGACAAAGACAGATGTTATGACAACATTGAAAGTATCAATGTTAGAATAACACTGAGTTAGTCCCTTCTGATGTTCAGGGGGAGCGTACTTATTTTCCATTGTGATCTGATAGTAAAGTTTGTCTGAATAATTTGATTTGATTAGAACAGGTTCGTAGGTTTTGTGATTAAGGCAAAAAGGGGGAGATTGAAAGTGCAGGTATTCTGTCAATGTTAGTTTAACATTGAGAAGTCAATGTTAGAGTAACATTGCTGGAGCAGAATCCGATTTAAAATCTTGATTATATTCTTTATTATTGTTTTGCCTTATTCATTTAACTAACTGATTTCCACAGTTGTAATTGTCTTTGATTATTATTCAGGAAACAAACTTTTCATAGGTTGGACGCTCAAGTTTCCAAGAAGGGAAGTTTTCTTAATTACGCAAACCGCTCTACAAGGGAAGTTGAGTTCGAGTGGAACTAGGAATGCTTTCCAAGATCAAGTCCTGGTTTGAAGAAGGAGTCTTTCCTTAGTTAGTTCACTAACGAAGGAACTATTATTCAAGAAGGACTGCGAGAACAAAGAAGAAGAGTTCAAGAAGGAAACAAGGAGAATTACCAACCGTGTACAACACACCTTGAAGTCGAAGATCAAGAACCTATATATAGGTGTGAAGTACATCAAGACAAACACGAGACAAGAGCCAATCAATCCGAGAGATTAATTTACAGTTGTTGAGTGTTGTCTTGCTTTAGCAAAGTTTGTGAGTTGTTAGAATAGATCTAAGAGTGAGGAGCTTTTAGAGATAGTCGAAGCAATTCTTGTGTGCTTTGCTTAGTTCAATCAATTTAAGAGTGAGGAGCTTGAGAATTGAGAGAACGACCTTTGTTAAAACCTTTACGGGTTATTTTGCCTACGGCTCGGAAGTTAATATAATTCTATATTCACTTCTTAAACTTGGTGTTTGTTTATTCCGCTGTACAATTATTCTGGTATGTTGTTAAAGTAACATCGCTGAGTTAACAACGTACAAATCTGTTGTTAACACTCCAGTGTTAAGTTAACAACAACGACGTATCAACCCGATCCACAATTTCAGTTCTAAATAGGTCTTTCGTATCAAGAGGCACCCGGATGGGTCAATTGACAAGTTCAAAGCTCGTCTTGTTGCCAAAGGTTTGAATCAACGTCCGGGTCTTGACTACAAAGAAACCTTCAGTCCAATTGTTAAGCTAGTTACAATTCAGACTCTACTCTCACTTCCAAATATGCATGGTTGGACCTTGCGCCAACTAGATGTTAGCAACGCATTCTTACATGGGGATCTGTCTGAAACAGTTTACAGCACCGGACCATGTTTGCCTCTTGCGCAAATCCATCTATGGTCTCAAGCAAGCTCCTCGTACTTGGTATCTTGCTCTTAGTACAGCCCTTATCTCCTTTGGATTTTCTCAATCCAAATCCGACACTTCTCTCTTTATTTTCCTTTGGGAGCATATTCGAGTTTATGTGCTTGTGTACGTGGATGATATTATCATCACTGGTTCATGTCCTTCCTTGATTTCCTCAGTTATTTCATGGCTTAGTGCTCGTTTTGCCGTTAATGATATGAGAGCGCTTACGTATTTCTTGGGGATTGAGGTATGTCGTTGTCGTGAGGGTTTATTTCTTTCTCAACACAAATACATACTTAACCTTTTGGCTCGTCACAAGATGGATGGTGCTAAACCACTTGCAACACCAATGACCTCCAATCCTCCATCTTCTTCCTCTTCGTCTGATGTGGATCCTACTGCATATCGCCAAATTATTTGAGGTCTTCAATACCTCACGTTAACTCGGCCGAATGTTACCTTCTCGGTTAACCGCCTTGCCCAAAGGATGTCTACCCCGGATTGGGCCAATTGGGCTGCCTTGAAACGTGTCCTTCGGTACCTAAAAGGCATGGTTTTGCATGGCATACATCTTCATCGTACGAGCTCTTTCTCCCTCACCGCGTTCAGTGACGGAGGTTGGGCTGGTGATGCGGTTCATGGTACATCCACTACTGCGTATATTGTATTTCTTGGTTTCAATCCCATATCTTGGTCCTCTCGAAAACAAAAGGCAGTTGCACGTTCTTCTACGAAAGTTGAGTATCGTGCCTTAGCTTCTACCTCTGCTAAAGTTCATTGGTTGCAACACCTTTTCGGTTAACTCGGGCTTCTAGTTGAAACTACTCCGCTCATTCGTTGTGATAACATGAGCGCTCTTCGGCTCTCTTTGCATCCGGTTCAGCACTCCCGTATGAAGCATATTTCTGTTGATCTTCATTTTGTTCATGACCTTGTCTCTAAAGGTTTGATCAAGGTATCTTATGTCAACATCCTTGATCAATTGGCGGATCTCCTCACAAAGCCCCTCGCTTGCTCGCGGTTTCTCCTTCTCCGTTTCAAAATCCCCGCCTCCGATGGGACGTCAATTTTGCGGGGGAGAATTAGATAGAGTATATATTTTCATATTAGTTAGAGTATATCTTTCCATAGCTATAATATCCTTTATATCTTTCCATCTCTAAGATAGGATTATTGTTGTATTTAGAATATATCTTTCCGTAATTATCTTTGTATATGTAGTTGTATAAATACCCTCTATTATTAATTGTAAAGAGGGTATTTATACAACTACATGTACAAAGATAATTACGGAAAGATATATTCTAAATACAACAATAATCGTATCTTAGAGATGGAAAGATATAGAGGATATTATAGCTATGGAAAGATATACTCTAACTAATATGAAAAGATATATTGTATCTAATACTCGTGTTGTCCTATGTATAAGTAACAAATTAAAAGACCATAGTAGTGAAGAAATAGCTAACACACAGAAGAAAAACAGACCTCTTTGAAAATGAACTTATTCGCTGGATTTTATGAGTAAGGTGTCGATCATATTGTTAACATTAAAAATGCACTTCATGAACACGGACCTGCTCAAAACTAGTAAAAAAATCAATTGTAACCAAAGATTTAGAAAATAATGTAAGAGCTGATAGCCGAAATTACCTCATTTTTGTAATTTCAATTTAGTAAATATCCCCATGTGTTATTTTATTTTCAAGCATCCCCTGATGAATTCAAAAACTATCAAACCCTTCGTTGTATTACACAACTCAATGATGCAATCAATCGATACACGAATACTAATTTAATGAAAAATATTATTGAATAAAATGTTGAGCGATTAATCATGAGTACGTTGCTTGATTGCGAAGAGAATTATTCTCTCTTGATCATGAAGAACATAAATCAAAAAGTGAATTGAAAAGTGGAGCTAAGAACCTATTTATATTGTTATAATGTTAACGGTAATATTCAAAGTTAAACGTGTTTACAAGGCCATGCTTTCTAAATCAGGAAATGAGCCAACCGATTTTAACAGAAATTTGAATAAGTTGCTAAAATCATAAATGAATGATAATTAACATATGCGATTGTTAATGATCATCTTATATCCCCCCCCCCCTCCCTCCAAGTGGGGCGTGAATGTCCATGAGGCCCGTCTTCTCCAAAATTGCTTTAAAAGAATACAAGGGCAGAGATTATCTTGTCCATCATTGCTTTAAACGAATCCAGGGGCAGAGGTTTTGTAAGTACATCAGCAACTTGATGCTGATTTTATATATGCAAAATCTTGAGCATGCACAGTCTATTTGGAGTTATTTAGTGCGTTGGTGGTGCATTATGTTGTTGGAAATACACAGTGCAGCCTTGTTGTCAGTATATAGGAGGGGTGTTCTTGAATGTTGAACAGATAAATCCTTGAAGAGTTGACTCAACCAAATCAGTTCACATGTAGTGATGGTAATAGCTTTATATTCAGGTTCACAAGAGGATCTGCTGACTGTTTTTTTTCTTTTGTCCTCAAGGATATGAGTGTGTCCCTTAAGTATATATGATAGACTGTGATGCTCAGATAAAGACGTTAAGTGAGGTTTAGATCTTGAAGAATTAAACACACTTTTGCCTTGACGGGTTTTGAGATATCTAAGCACTTTATGTGTTGCTGCAAAGTGATATTTAGTAGGACCAGGCATAAATTGAGTAAGACATTGAATGCTATAGCAAAGGTCGGGTCTTGTGATGGTAAAAGATAGAAATCTTCCTACTAGTCTCATGTACACAGAGGGATCAGCAAAAGTAGCAGAAGTGTTGTGTAATTTTGTTAGGGAGTCCATTGGTGTAGTTGATGGATTGCAAACAAGGTATCCTGACTTAGTAAGTATGTCTAATGCATATTTTCTTTGGCAGAGAATGATACCATTGAAACTCTTTGCAACCTCAATTCCCAATATGTATTTCAATTCAACCAGATCCTTGATGATGAAAGTCTCGTGCAAGTGTTGCTTAATCTTATCAATTTCTTGCAAGTTGCTACCACTCAGTATGATATCATCAACATACACACACATGGCAGTAACTGAAGTATGAGATTGCATGACAAATAAGGGACATTCGGACACAATTTGTTTGAAACCATAGGTAAGGAGGTGGTCACTGTGTTGTACCACTATCTGAAAGCTTATTTAAGGCCATATGAACTCTTTTTGAGTAGGAAAACTATGTTGTCTATGGATGAACCATTGTCAGGAGGTACTTTCACATAGATTTCCTCATCAAGGTCACCCATGCAAGAAATCATTATTGTCATCTAATTTCTTAAGAAACCATTTTTTAGAAGCTGCAAAGGCAATGAGTACTCTGACTATTGTGACTTTAGCAACATGTGAAAATGTGTCAAAGTAGTCTAAGCCCTCCTCCTGGGTGTACCCTTTTGTAACTAAACGAACCTTATATCTTTCCACAGAACCATCGGAGTTACACTTTATTTTGTAAAATCATTTGCAACCAATACAGTTATGTCATGCAGGAAGAGTGGTTAGAGTCCAAGTATGAGTCTTTTCCAAATCAGCAATTTCTTAGCCATGGCTTGTTGCCATACAAGAAATTTGTTGGCTTAGGTACAAGTATTATGTTCAAAAGCAGTAAAGATGGATGTTTTGAAGGCCTTGTGCTTAGAGCCAAACATGTTAGTGTTGAGATATTGTTCAATAGAATATTAGTCACTGAATGATTGGCTTCGTGCAAGGAAGGGGGAGGGAATATTCATATACTTGTGAATATGCAGAAGTGACATGAGTCTTGGAGGACTTTCTTGACACAATGTTAGGACAAGAAGGTATAGTGATGTTACCTTGTAAAACGCTAGGAGGTTGCACCTCACCTGTAACTGGAGAGTGGATATCACCTGGTGGTAAATGAGAGGGGTCTTTTTGAGGTTCAATACTATGAGAGGTATCAAGGGTGAATAAACTCTCAACATCTATATGATGATGAATGTTAGGTTCAGAAGTTGGAGGAGTTGTGTAGTAATTCACATAGGCAGAATTGTCATCTGATGCAGCTGGAGAATGCACATGATGAGGTGGTATGTGTGCTTGAAACACATCATTAGATACAGCAATAAAATGGTTTTGATGTAATGAAACAACATGATTGTTTGAAGTAGGGCCATCAAAGGTTGCAGGTTTGTTCTTGAAGGGAAAAATGTGTTCATAGAGCATGACATTCTTGGAAATGAAAACCTTCTTAGTTAAAATATCAAGTAAGAGATACCCTTTAGTGCCATGTGGGTATCCAGTGAAAACACATTGAGTAGATGTGGCATCAAACTTTTTTCCATGAACAGAATGGATAGAAGCATAACACAAGCAACTAAAAGATCTTAATAAAGAGTAATCCGGTGGTTTCTTATTGAGTGATTCATGTGGAGTTTTGTTTTCAATGACTTTGGAAGGAAGTCTTTGATTATAAAGGCAGCTATTCTGACACAATTACTCTAGAATGTTAATGGAATATCTGACTGGAACATGAGTGCTCAAGCAACTTGGAGAAGATGTTGATGCTTTCTCTCTATTAAGATATTCTACTGTGGAGTTTCGACACAACTAGTTTGATGAGATATGTCTAGAGAGTTGAAAAAGAAGGGCATCATGAACTCAACATCATTGTTTGACCTGATACAATTGATACTCATCGCAACTTAATTGAACAGAAGTTTGTGAAATTTTAACAAAAGTGGTCTAACTTCTGATTTTGTTTCATTAGATAAACCCAAGTGCACCTTGAATAATCATCCATAATGGTTAAAAAATACGTAAAACCTTCATGAGAGGCAACTGGAAAAGGTCTCCAAATATCACAGTGTATCATATCAAGAGCATAAAGAGATCTAGAGTTACAAGAATATACTTGTCAACTAAACTGTTGACTGAGTTATAAGAAGTTAGTCCATTATTCGATTGAACAACATAAGGCTTCAATATGTAGAAATCATTTATCAAGTCAGCAAAATCAATCTTCTTCTTGGTTCTAGAGTCTTGTAATAGACAAGAAGCAGCTATAAATAACAATAAAATGTTAGCTGATTTGGTTAGTTAAGAAATTGATAGGAGATTATGGAGGTTTTTTTTCTTTCAAAAATGGTCTTTTATCGTGACCTCATTGCGAAAATAGTTATTTATCGCGATTTTATCCACATTTAGTCATTTATCGTGGTTTTTCATCCAATTTTGGTCCTCCGAACTTTTTTTATTTCTTTTTGCCCCTTAAACTATATTTATTAGCAAAAAAACTCACATGTATCATTTTTAATTAGTAAAGAGCTCAAATTTGTTATATAACAACCAAAAATCATATATTCACTTAAAAATGCTGAAAAAAGTATTATAATTAACTAAAATACATAAATACATAAATACTACATATTAAATTTATATAAGTTTCCTTTATTAACTAATTAAATAATTTATCTTTAATTCTAAAATATAAGCCCAAAAATTTTGTTGTATATTTAATTTTGGAAATACTTATAATTTAATTTTAAACTTTTGACAAATTTAGAACGAAGATTAATACATTATATTTCTCAATTCAAAAATATTATTAATTTTTTATAATATATTTAAGTTATTTTTTTTATAATTCTATCTTGAGATATTTAATATATGTAAATTAATTCAGTAATGTGAAATAAATATTTATTTCCTAAATATAAATAAATTTTAAATATAATATAAATAACAAAAAATAATAAATAATAAAAAATACCAATTTTTTCTAAATTATCAAAAAAACAAGAAAAAAAAAGTCAAAAATACCAAAAAAAACATTATCAAGAAGAAAAAAACTAAAACTAAAACTAAAACTGAAAAAAAGGTCAAAAGTACCGAAAGAAAAATTAAAATTAATTTTTTAATATATCTTTTGAGTATTTTGTTATTTATATTATATTTAATATTTGTTTATATATAGGAAATAAATATTGATTCCACATCACTCAATTAGTCTAATTTTACTAAATATCACAAGATAGAATTATAAAAAAAAAAAAAATTAATAATATTTTTGAATTGTGAAATATATTATATTAATCTCCATTTTAAGTTTTTTTTAAAATTAAAAATAAAATTATAAGTATGTCCAAAATTATAATATAACAAAATTTTTTTGTGCTTATATTTTAGAATTGAAGGAAAATTATTTAATTAGTTAATAAAGGAATAAATGTTTTAATGTAATATTTAGTATTTGTGTATTTAAGCTTATTATATACTTTTTAAGTTTTTTAAGTGAATATATATTTTTAGATGAATATATAACAAATGAGGGCTTTTTACTAATTAAAAATAATATATATGGGGGTTTTTTTGTTAATATATATAGTTCAAGGGGCAAAATGTAATTAAAAAAAGGGCGAAGGACCAAAATTGGATGAAAAACCACGATAAATGACTAAATATGGACAAAACTGCGATAAATGACTATTTTTGTAATGAGTCCACGATATATGACCATTTTTAAAAAAAAACCGAGATTATGAGCGAAGTTATGAACAAAAAGAACATTGTTCAAAATGACTCTAGGTGATAGAGTAATATAACCAATATGAGTTGCAATGGTGTTAGTGTTGTTGGGTAGATGAATGAAAGTGGTATATGGAGTAGAGGGGTTGAAACCAAGTATAATCACATATCATGTTTTCTGTAGCTCTTGTATCTAAGATACATACATGATTATGAGAAGAAATGGACTTTGAGATAAAAACAAAAGGACTTAGAAATACCAGCGGCAACATAGTGGTAAGAAGTTCCTAATGCCGAGGATTGTAGCATTTGTTGATCTTGGGCTTGCCTAAAAGAGAAGAACGGCTCAAAAAGCTTGTTGGAGTTTGAAGTAGGAGTCTTCGCAGGAGCATCCACAGGAGTTACATTGTTATCACTCACCATTGAGGCAACAATCATAGAGTTAGCACTAGGAGATATATTGGTTCTCTTTCCAGTTGGTCCAGTCCAACTAGGAGGGTGACCAAATAGCGAAAAACTATGCTTATATATAATTCACTTTGTACAACATTAGTTCTATATTTATCAAATAAATAAATTAATATAACAAGTTTTGTGCTCAGTTTTTGCACGTGCGAATTAATTCATATTGGGTTTTTTGCTATTTTTAATAAAACGGGGAGTTTTCTGCTAATTACATTAACAAAAGAAATTATTTTCCAATCAAACATAACACATGAATATTTTTGTATTCTATTTTTACCCATTAATGTAATAATTGACATATAAGTTGATTTAGCTTTCATAGCAATAGACGTCCGAGGTAGAGGATCTAATCAAGTAGTCCAAACATCTAATGATCCACGTTTTATAATTAGACCAACTCAAAAAGGGAGAAGCGGAGGTGTCAAGAGATCTTAAGTTAATCCTAGATCAAGAAGATATTTATTGGAAGTAAAGAGGGAACGTGCAGTGTCTTAAAGAGGGAGATAGGAATATCGCGTACGTCCATCATAGAGCTTCTGAGAGAAAATAGGTGAATGAGATTCGAGGTATTAGGGATGAGGAGGGGGGTTTGGAGTGAAGAGAGGATGGTGGTGGAACCTAGTGACAAACTATTCCCAATCTATATTATATTCGATCCGACTATCCTATGATGAAATCGAGGACGTTCTGCGGGCCATTCATCCAAAGGTGAGCGCTCAAATGAGTCAGGAATTGACACAACCATACACACCGGAGGAGGTAAAGAAAGCTTTATTTTTATATGTATCTTTTAAATCTCCGGGTCCTGATGGGTTTTCCCCTGTATTTTTTTCAAATGTTCTAGGGGATTGTTTGTGCTGATGTGACTAGATTTGTACTATCGATTCTTAATGAGCGAATCCAGCCTTCTCAGTTAATTTTACTCATGTAGTTTTTATTCCCAAAATGTAAGGATCCATAACTCATTTTAGGCCAATATCTTTGTGTAATGTTTGATATAAGATTGCATCTAAGGCAATAGCTAGCAGGTTAAAGCCTTTCGTGTCTGATGTTATCTTATATTTCCAATCGGCCTTTGTTCCGGATAGGCTAATAACGAATAATATACTTGCTGCATTTGAAATTAACCATTATCTTAAGAACATAGTAAGACTGGACACATGTCACTGAAACTCGGTATGAGCAAGGCGATTGACAAAGTCGAATGGTCCTTTCTGGAAAGGTAATCCTCAGGTTAGGTTTTGAGGCGAGTTTTTTTAGTCTTATTATTGATGCGTGTGTATTATGTTACTTATGTTGTGTTGGTTAATGGGTGTGAAGTTGGCAATATTCGGCCAGAGAGAGGATTACATTGGGAAGACCATTTGTCTCCCTATTTATTTTTGTTGGTTACTTAGGGTTTTTTAGGACTTATCCGAGACACGAAAAGGTAGGGATGATCAAAGGAGTATCAATTAGCAGAACTGTCCCGATGGTTTCACATTTACTGTTTGCAGATGATACATTGTTATTTTTGTGAGGCTAGTGAGAAGAGGGTGAGGGAAGTCTTGGACATTTTAAGGAGAAATGTGAGGGCGTCAGGCCAAGAAATAAATATGGGAAAATCAGTGGTGGTCTTTAGTAAGAATATGGGGGACAAGTGGAGAGGCGACATTAGTAATATCTTGGGAGTGCGAGTGGCGGGTAAACATGATAAATATTTGGGGGTAGGTTACAAGGTTATAAAGAGAATTCATTATATGCGCAAGAAATGAAACCCTCATTAAGGTTGTGGCGAAGGCGATGTCTATCTTTGCTATGGGGTGCTTTTGGTTGTCGGGGTCATTATTATCAGAATTAGAATCTATGGTTGTGTGATTTGGGGGGGGGGGGGGTTGAGGATAGGAAAATACACTGGATGTTGTGGGATAAGTTGTGTCATGCCAAAAAGGTTGATGGTTTGGGGTTTCGCGATTTATGGGCATTTAACAACGCTCTTTTGGTAAAGGCGTAAAGCAAGTGTGGAGAATTTGGAGATTTTTGGATAGTCTGGTGGGGCAGATATTCAAAGCAAAATATTTTTTGAGGTGTTCGATTTTTTAGGCTAGGTGTAAGCGGAATGCTTCGGTTTCATGGAGGGGTTTGTTTTGGCGATTCCTATTGTGGAGAGGGGGTTGCAGTGCATGTGGGGAATGGGACTGATATTTCGATTTAGAGGCATGGATGGGTCCCTAGGCCAGTTAGTTTTTGACTGATCACCCCACCTACTATGGAGACTTCAAATTGGTGTGCGTGGCAGATCTTATTGACAATGATACAGGGGGTGGAATTCTCAAGTAGTTTTAGGGAGTGGATGCCAAACTTATTCTTTTGATTCCTCTCGGAGACCAACATAATGAAGATCTTCGGGTTTGGCACTATAGCAAGATTGGGGAATTTACGCTAAGAAGTGCACATCACATGATTCTAGATCATCTGATTGGTAAGAAGGGTGAGATGACGTCGGGGAGTGCAGAGAAAAACTGGTGTTTTGCATGGAATATCCATTGTCCGAACAAGATTAAGAATTTTCTTTGGCGGGTGTGTTCGGATATTAATCCTATGAGGCAAAAGTTGGTGCAACAATGAGTTTTAGAGAATATGGAGTGTGCAGCCTGCTCCGAAGGGTCTGAGGACATTGCGCATGTCTTGTTTACTTGTCATGTCTCAAGGCAAGTTTGGGAATTGCTCCATCTTCCTTTAGCAGCGTGCGCTCGGGCGGGGGAGGACGTGTTAGATTGGACGTGGCATGTGGTATTGAGATGGGATAGGAATGTAGCTTCGAAATGTTTTATGACATGTTGGGCATGTGGGGGAAACATAAATAAGCTTGTGGCGGGGGACCGGGTGGCCTCGGGGGGGAGGTGGCAAAGTTTGTGACATAATTTTTTTCAACGATGGTGGGAGGTGGCGGAGAGAGCAGGCTCGATGCTAGATGATTATTTGAAGTAGGGCCATCAGAGGTTGCATGTGTGTTCTTGAAGGGAAACATGTGTTCATAGAACATAACATTCGTGAAAATGAAAACCTTGTTAGTTAACATATCAAGTAAGAGATACCTTTTAGTTTCGTGTGGGTATCCAATGAAAACACATTTAGTAGATGTGGCATCAAACTTTTTCCTATGAGCAGAATGGGTAGAAGCATAACGTAAGCAGCCAAAAGATCTTAATAAAGAATAATTTGGTGGTTTATTATTGAGCAACTCATATTGAGTATTGTTTTCAATGACTTTGGAATTAAGTCTATTGATTATAAAGGCAACAGTCCTGACACCGTTGCTCCGGAATGCCAATGGAGTAATTGACTGGAACCTAAGCGCTCTAGCAACTTGGAGAAGATGTTGATGCTTTCTCTCTACTAAGCCATTCTACTGTGAAGTTTCAACACAACTAGTTTGATGAGATATGACTAGAGAGTTGTAAAAGTATGGCATCATGAAGTCAACACCATTATCTGACCTGATACACTTGATACTCATCGCAAACTGATTGAACACAAGTTTGTGAAATTGTAATAGAAGGGGTCTAACTTCTGATTTTGATTCATTAGTAAAACCCAAGTGCAACTTGAATAATCATCAACAATGGCTAAAAAATACTTAAAACCATCATGATAGGCAAATGAGAAAGGTTCACAGATATCACAGTGTATCATATTAAGAGTAGAAAGACATCTAGAGTTGCTAATAGGAAAGGATAGTCTCTATTGTTTTGACAGGTGACATAGGACTACAGGTAATAGAATATAACTAGTCAAATGAAGGGTGGCCAAGCCTACTGTACCATATTTGAGAACCATTGTTGATTGAGTTACAAAGAAGTTATTACATTATTAGATTGAACAACATAAGGACTGGGTACGCAGAGATCATTTATCAAGTCAGCAAAAGCAATCTTATTTCTGGTTCTAGAGTCATGTAATACCAAGAAGCATCCATAAATAACAATAAAATGTCAGCAGATTTGGTTAGTTTAGAAATAGATAGGAGATTATGAGTGAAGCTAGGAAAAAAAAACAGTGATCAAAATGACTCCATGTGATAGAGTAAGATGGCCAATATGAGTTGCAATGGTGCTACTGTTGTTGGGTAGATGAACGACAAGGGTTATGGAGTATGAGGGGACTGAAACCAAGTATAATCACATATCATGTTTTCTGTAGCTCTTGTATATAAGATCCATGCATGATTATGAGAAGAAATGGGCTTTGAGATCAAAACAAAAGATTTAGAAATATCAGTGGCAGCATAGCGGTAAGAAGTGCAGCATAGCGGTAAGAAGTGCCTCGTGCAGAGAAGTGTTGCATTTGTTGATCTTAGCTTGCATGAAGGACAAGAATTGCTCAAAAAGCTCTTTGTTGGAGTTTGAAGCATGGATCTTCTATGGAGCATCCACGGGAGTCACGATGTTATCACTCACCATTGAGGGAGCCATCATAGAGTTAGCACGGTGAGATATATTAGTTCTCTTTCTAGTGGGTCCAGTCCAACCAAGAGGATAACCAAATAGCTGAAAACTATGCGTATATATAATTCACTTTGTACAACATTAGTCCTATATTTATTAAAAAATAAAAAGGTTTTGTGCTCATTTTTTGCACGTGTGAATTAATTCATATGGGGGTTTTCGCTATTTTAATATAATAGGGAGTTTTCTGCTAATTACAATAACGAAATGAGTTATTTTCCAATCAAACATAACAAGACATGGGTATTTAATTTTTTTTTTTGCATTCTATTTTTACCGAGTAATGTAAAAAAATGGTATAAAAGGTGGGGAAAAAATCACGTTTGGTACCTTAATTTGGCCTCTGTTTTCTTTTGGTACCTTAATTTGTCACACCAACTTTTTGGTATCTTATGTTTGCAAACTTAATCACGATTGGTACCTCCCTAGCGGCATCGCCAAATTAACCACCCAAATGTCTACGTGGCTCACCGTTGACTAGTCCAAGCTCAATTTTGACCAAATTAAACCCACGTGGACATACTGACTGGATTAAAAAAAATAAAAAATTATTTCTCCCTCCTAATAAATTATTTTTTTTAGTTTTATATTTCTTTATAATTAATTTTATTATATAAATTTTAAAAACTTATTATATAATTCTGTTTTTTTAAAAAAAAAATTATAACTAATGAATTTTAAAAAAAAAACAAAAAAAAAGTAAAACAAAATAAATTAAAACAAAAAAAAGTTAAAAAATATAATAATCTTCAACAGCCTACCCCCCCCCCCCCCCAGCCATCACCGCCATACACCACCCCCCACCACCAATTCATCACCCTCACCCACCCCCATCACTCCCACCCCCACCACCACCATCATCCTCAACAACCCTCCCCCCCCCCCCACCCGTTGCCGCCCTCGCTCACAGCCACCCATAGAGAAGCTCGATTCAGCTTAATTGATCGTCAAAATCGGCATCAGCGAGGCGGTGAAGATCCATGGAGCGTGAGCCTTCACTGAAGAGATCGAGAGGAGTCGACGTCGTCAATCTCCATCACCACAGATACGCCGTCGATCGTACGGCCGACCACCACCAGCGGCTCGTCTCTCAAAAAGTACTCTCGATTTCGGAAGATGAGGAATTGATGGTAGGGGTGATGGGGGTGGGTGGCGGTGGTCGGGGTGATGGGGGTGGGTGGTGGTGGTGGGTATCGGTGGTGGGGGTGATGGTGGTGGGTGGCGGTGAGGGGGGGGGGGGGGGAATACTTGTTGAAGATGATTGGTTTTTTCTTTTTTTCCTTTTTAATCATTTTTTTAGATTTGGGGTTTTTTTTGTTTTTCGGGAAAAAAAACTTATATTTATAATAGTTATATAATTTAATAGTTATAACTTTAATATTTATAACTTTAAAGTTAATTACAAAATTTTATAAAAATTATAAAGATTTAATAGTACATAGTTATAGATTTTAAAGTTATGGTTTTTTTTTTACTTTTTTTTTGTTTTCATTTTTGCCTTTTTATTTAAAATGCATTAGTTATAAAAATTGTTTTTTTAAAACATAACTATATAATAAGTTTTTACAATTTATATAATGAAATTAATTATAAAGATATATAAAAACTAGAAATTGTGATATAAGATTTAATAGTTTTATTTGCTTTTCAGTTTTTTTTTTAATCCAGTCAGCTTGTCCACGTGTGTTAAATTTGGTCAAAATCGAGTCTGGACGGGTCAACGGTGAGCCACGTAGACATTGCGGTGGTTAAATTGGGAACGCCGCTAGGGAGGTACCAACCGTATTAAGTTTGCAAACATATGGTACCAAAAAGTTGGTGAGACAAATTAAGGTACCAAAAAGAAACAGATGTCAAATTAAGGTACCAAACGTGATTTTTTCCCTAAAAGGTGATTTATATTTCTTAGCAATAGACAGTCCTAGGTAGAGGATCTAATCAAGTAGTCGAAACATCTAATGATCTTCGTTGTATATATAATTTAAAATATAATTTGAGATTATGCCCAACGAATACTCTACTTAATCACGAAATTTACTAACCCAAAATACAATGTAAAGAAATATAAGGTTTGATTTTGAAATTATAAATGATAAGCTAATTTAATTACCACATATACTACGTCATTAGAAAATAGCAATGTGTAATGTTTACCGCAAGGTGAGGAACATATATAAAAAATCAGGAAAAATAAACTTGACTGATATAAGAGGGAAAAACGTAAAAGGAAGAGAATATGCTGGCGAAGATCCTGATTGCAACCATATCGATACCCTCCGATTTTCCACCCTCTATTAATATGCAATATTTACCATGACCTCCATTTCATCATTGACAAGAAAACAAAATCAAAGAGCATTCAAGATTCTCTCTTCTTCTCCTTGGTATATTTTTCTTTTTATCTATCATGCAATATATATATGTCATGTCAGATTTTTACCAATGTCAATAAAGGTTCCATCATATATTATTAGATTTACGTTTTCTCTTGTTGAATGTTGGCCGGCCGGATATTTCTTGCATGTGTATCACTTTCCATGCAAAGATGATACAACTTTTGGTGCATTCATATTTCTCTATTTACGTGGTAGCTATCATTTCAATTTTCAACGTCCAAGATTAAAACCAAAATGATTTCTTCTTAACAATGTAGTTTTCTCAATGCTGCACAGTCTTGTTTAATCTAGTGTTTCTTAATTCTTGCAGAAGGGAGAAAAAAAGTAGAGAATTCTAAAGCTGAATACTGCAGTGTCGTGGAAACAGAAGAATGGCAGGGGAAAATTTGAAAGTGCTAGATGCACTCGATGTGGCAAAAACGCAGTGGTATCACTTCACCGCTATTATAATAGCAGGGATGGGATTTTTCACCGATGCGTATGATCTATTCTGCATTTCCCTTGTCACCAAGATGCTCGGCCGTATCTACTATCACGTCGATGGCTCTCCTAAGCCTGGCTCGCTGCCACCTAACGTGTCAGCCTCTATAAACGGTGTTGCGTTCTGCGGAACTCTAGCAGGACAACTCTTCTTCGGCTGGCTTGGCGATAAAATGGGACGAAAGAAGGTCTACGGTGCAACACTAATGGTTATGTGCATTTGCTCCATTGCCTCGGGTCTTTCTTTCGGACGTGATCCAAAATCAGTTATGGCCACTCTATGTTTCTTTCGGTTTTGGCTTGGCTTCGGTATCGGAGGTGACTATCCACTTTCCGCGACTATCATGTCAGAGTATGCCAACAAGAAGACACGTGGGGCATTCATAGCGGCCGTTTTTGCGATGCAAGGGTTCGGAATTTTAGGTGGTGGTTTATTTGCTATGATTATGTCAGCTATTTTTGAGGCTAAGTTCAAGGCGCCAGCGTATCAAGTGAACCCAAGTGCCTCAACGGCGCCCCAAGCGGATTATCTATGGAGGATCATTTTGATGGCTGGTGCCATCCCGGCCTTGCTTACGTTTTACTGGAGGCTGAAGATGCCGGAAACAGCTAGGTACACTGCTCTTGTGGCTAAGGACGCAAAACAGGCGGCTTCCGACATGTCAAAGGTATTGCATATGGAAATTGAAGTGGAGGCAGTATCTCAGAACACCAAGAATGATTATGGTTTATTCTCGAAAGAGTTCCTCGCACGACATGGATTGCATTTGCTCGGAACTTGTAGCACGTGGTTCTTGCTCGACATTGCATTCTACAGTCAGAATTTGTTCCAAAAGGATATTTTCAGCGCTATCGGTTGGATCCCGCCTGCAAAAACCATGAATGCGATCCAGGAAGTGTTCACGATTGCAAAAGCACAAACTCTGATTGCACTTTGCAGCACCATTCCTGGATATTGGTTTACGGTGGCACTCATCGATAGAATTGGAAGATTTACGATCCAGGTGATAGGGTTCTTCTTCATGACGGTGTTTATGTTTGCATTGGCATTCCCTTACCATCACTGGACTCAACCAGATCACCGAATTGCGTTCGTGGTGATATATTCCCTTACGTTCTTCTTTGCAAATTTTGGGCCTAATGCCACCACATTTGTTGTGCCGGCAGAGATTTTTCCTGCCAGGTTGCGGTCGACATGCCACGGTATATCAGCTGCCAGTGGAAAGTTGGGGGCAATAGTTGGGTCTTTCGGGTTCTTGTATCTGGCACAGGATAAAGACCCAAAGAAGACGGATGCTGGCTACCCACCTGGGATTGGGGTAAAGAATTCACTCATAGTATTGGGTGTTGTCAATCTTTTGGGATTATTGTTCACTTTCTTGGTACCTGAATCTAAAGGAAAATCATTGGAGGAAATGTCAGGTGAAAATGAAGAAAACAATGAACAAGTTGATGCCACTAGTGCATGATCATTCTCTTTTCGTTTTTTTTCTTTCAGTTTGATCAATTTCTAGTTTTAGTTTTCTCGTGGCAAAGATAGGGTCATAATGTTTCAGTTTCTTGAACTTGTAATTGTGATATTAGAGATTGTTCTTTTGTGACACATCATTAACTATTCGCGCGTTACGTTCAATAAACAGTCACATGAAGAAAAAGAAAAAAAGCTAATGAGGAAAGATATATGTTTAATTGTTTGATACAGGTCACAAACTTACAACACGACTAAATGAGGCCAACTTCCCCCAGCTCGAAATGTGCTAAGAAAATAAGTCATGTCTTGTGTTTCATTTTAGTAGTTTCTTAAATAATTAAGACAAAATTGCAACTGTGGATTGGTTCATGAATCATGACCAATCTCCTTCACTGTATTGGTTTGAAACAGTGATTGATGTCCCTCTCTGTGATTATATTTTGCACTCCTCTTCTTATAAACCATCCAAAAAAACTTGAATTTCTATGTTAGTTCAACTTTTGCTAGCTAATAACTTATTTAGTTTAAAAACGATGATACTACTTTCACTTACTTGCATTTAATAAATATTATTGTTTGAGTTAAAATTGCTTAATGAGAAACAAGTCAGAATCTTATTTATTTATTAAAATTTATAAATTATTTATTTAAATTATTTTAAATATTTTAATTGGTAAATAGCACAATTATATTGCTGACAACTAATTCCGAATTCTCTTAGTCTGTAATAGCTGACTTTAATTCTGACTGTTAATGACATGATTTATCCTGACAAATAAATTTTCGTAAATGTTAGTGGTGACTGAAGGCTCTCCATATTCTCATAAGTAAGACGACTTCAGATCATTTCTCGTAAGCATGCACACATAAAATGTTTTTCATGCATAACTGATAACACATAATACACATCATCTCGAGTTCCGCAAATATCTTATGGGTTTGATGGCAATAGTTTCTAGCTTCACGAGATTGTTCAGTAGAAAGACGTTATTCCTGTAGTCGTGGCATAGTAATCTTAAGGGAAGGAGCTTGCTCCTGGCTCGTCTTAAAAAAACGATGAATAATCATTTGCGGTTTTTCTATCGTTTTATTATTTCTATTCTTATCTTCATATTTAGATGTCTTGCTTGATTGGTAAATGTACATGTTCTTAGAATAGATCCAAAGTTGAATTGTTTATTTTATCGTAATCTGAAACTATGCGATTTTCTTTTATTTGATACAATAAAATATCAAAACATGGACTTAACACATTCATACAAATATTTATTATTTCATAAAATTTGTATTTTTAATAATGATGTAATTTCAACCTATTTAGTATTCAAAAGTAAGTAGACTCACAGTCAGTAGAACACGGTTTGATCGATTTTCCTTCCATCAGGTAAAGCTTCTTCTCTGCTCACCCTCGAGTTTGTGATTTTCGTGAATCTAATTTTCTATTTTTGCACTAAAATAAAGAAAAGAAAAAAAGAAAAAAAATGGCAAAACCCTCACCATCATCATCATCGAGGTTCATTATCAGGTGCTTCGATCACATTGCATCAAAACCCTCAACCTCATCCAGTGGCAACCCAATTTGCAGCAATGGGATTTCCCATTTCATCACAAAAAACCCTAAATTTACCCAAACCCCCACTCCCTTTTCATGGCCATTGTATTTCCAAAGAACCCATTTTTCCTCATCACCACCCCCCAAGATTCCCGGGTTTTTCAAGAAATTCGACCCACTGTCAGCCAATAGGAATTTTATAGGGTTTAGGCACTTTTCCTTTAAGAATTTCGATATGGGTTCGAAGAGTTTCGCTAAAAAAATCGTGGAGAACCCTGCCTCGTCTGTTAAGAACGCGTTTGCGCGGTACAAGGAGGCGGTGGTGCTGCAGATTGAGGCATTCTGGAAAAGGAATTACCTGCCGTTGCTGGGTGCGGCTGGGTTTGTCGTGTGCATTGTGTTGTGGAGGTTCTTGTTCGGAGTCGCCAATTTCTTTATTGGCTTCTCTGAGGGCATGGCCAAGTATGGGTTTCTAGCTCTTTCATCGGCTATCGTTGCCTTTACTGTGAGTTTTTGAGATTTTCGGTGCTTATTATTAGCAAGCATTATTGAATTAAGGTTTTATGATCCGGTAATTGGTTTATTGGCTGAGGATTCGATTGATAATGTAGAGGTTGAACTCTTAATGATCTGTGAATATCTGTTTGTTGAGTGGATTGCATGTGGTTCCTCTACAGGGTTCTATGGTATAATTGCAGTGGCTAGAAAATCTGATACATGGTTTGTCTTTGCTTTGTCGCGATGAAGTCAGCTGCATCCTGCTATGGTGATTAGTTATATTGGCAAATGAAATAGGAGCTTAGTGCTTCATACTAATGTGTCCTTTTAGCTGAACATTGATTATAAAACTTGCATTGCCATCGTATTTTGGAAGTAGATTCAAGTTGATTACTTATTTTAAGGATATGCAGAAAGAGCTGAATCTACTGTTTGGGGCTTTATATGTTCTGATCACTTTCTTTCATTGTTTCCTAGAGAATGAGGATGTGAGTGTGTAGTTTAGAAAGTGAAGTAAGAAAACTGATGAAATGAGTTTCATGGAAGGGGCAATGGATCTCTAGAACATGTTACTTTTATTTGGTTAACATAAGAAGTATGTTGTATCTCTCTATACATTAAATGTTCACTTGTTGCCCTCTTATCTAAACTTGAAAATGGTACACCTTTTTCACTGTTAAGCCAACAAACTGACATGGCAATTTTACAGAAGCATTATCCCTTTGCTTCTAAATTAATATTCATGAAAACTGATCTGACCATGTTTATGGTTGTCAAGGGCTTGTACCTTCGCTCGAAATTTACCATTAATCCAGATAAAGTTTATAGAATGGCCATGAGAAGGCTAAATACGTCAGCTGGAATTCTTGAGGTTATGGGAGCACCACTCACTGGAACGGATTTGCGAGCATATGTGATGTCAGGAGGTGGTATCTCCCTGAAGAATTTCAACCCTGGGATACGAGGCAAAAGGTGTTTCTTGATTTTCCCTATAAGAGGTTCAGAAAGGAAGGGATTAGTGAGCGTTGAAGTCAAGAAAAAGAAAGGCCAGGTATGGTTCAAAAACCCAGCTGTCTGTCCATTATGTAGTGTGATCCCATGTCCCTGTTCTTTTTGTCGCCTAAATATCAAATGCAGATTCTTGTGTTGGGGTTAATTTATATATCTTACATATAATGTGCTCCATTGCTAGTTTGCTACACCATATTTTGCCTTTTGCAGTTATGTCTACCTTACTATTAAATAAGGATTCAAAACTTCAAACCCCTTGACATTTCTGTTTTTTGTGTTACTGTTTATATAATCCACTGATCTTTCGAAGTGAGCACTTTACTCTCTTACCTTATCTTGATAAGTTCTAGTCACACTATCGGAACAATCTCGGGTTGAATATAAAGGAACATTCCCTCAAATTTGCTCTCGTGTGACTCTTCGCCCATTAGGGGTATAAAAAGTTGTTTAGTTTAACCCAGTTCCAGTGTCGCTTAAAAGCCTTGTTTTACCTTTGACTTTTAACCATGCCCTAGTCTCGTATGTTTCAGTTCCCAAATCAAGCCCTAACTTCTTACTTTGCTGAAATAAAAAGTTACGGCTCGATTTAGGTATTGAAATTGGAGGAAATTAGGGAACAATTGAAAATTGGAGTAATAATAATTAATTATGGCCCATGTGACTGAGTTGAACTAAAATGGCTTTTCAACCATAATATGCGCACGTGAGAGTTCATGACAATAATGATTAATCATGGGACTGAGTTGAATGAAAATGGCTTTTCAACCATAATATGCGCACGTGAGAGTGCATGAGAGCATCTCGGTGGAATATTCCAATTAAAATTGACGGACAAGGTGGGTCGAACTCCTTAAGAGAGGTCAAAGAGTAAGATCCCCTCACTTTGAAAGTCATGAAATAAACATCAATCAGGCAAAAAGGCAAGGGATTGGAAGTTTTTTACTCTATAGATTAGATCTTCGATTGAACATTTCTTGTGGGTTATTCATGATTAAAACATAGTTTCAAGTGTGCTTCTACCCACTAAACATTAGAAACTTTTTCTAAAGCGTTTTTAAATTTGCAAGGAAACTCATATAAAAATTCGGTGTCATGCCTAGAAAATAACCTTTATTTTTCGTTTGAACTGAGTTAGAAATCGAGATTTTGTTCTTTTTTCTTTAATGAATAACGTATGGGAAGCTCACAAGATTCCGTTTGTGCTCACTTTTAAACGTATGAATCATTTGCAGTACGATATAAAATTATTGGCGGTGGACATTCCCATGTCAAATGGACCTGACCAGCGACTTTTCTTAATCGGGGACGAAGAAGAGTACAGAATTGGTGGTGGTCTAATTGCTGAACTGCGTGATCCCGTTGTCAAAGCATTGGCAGCAGCTAAGGAATTCGAAGCTCGTGACCAGAAGGAAGACGAGGAGGATGCTGAAAGGGAACTTCAAGAAGCTGAAAGAAAGGATCGAGAAGAAGCAGAAAAGCTTGAAAAAGCCAAGTCTCAGTAGATGTTGCTTATGAGCAAACGTTTGTATTTTCCTTGTATGCATTATCCGTACCGGAGTTGCTTTGTCACAAGGAAACCTTCGGTTTTTGACCTTCGGAAGCTTTCGTCATAATGGTTTACCAGATATCTTGTATGATCAATCTGACAAGAGTAACAATCTTATACATGGTCATGAAGATGGGGGTTTTTGTTCCTCTCTGTACTTTTGTTGTTCATTTCATGTTTTTAATAATGACCATACTGGAAATGAGTGATTATAAAAAGATTTTCTGACTAAAGATTCCTCCAAGCTATTTTAAATTGTAGGTTTTTCGGTTTAATTCACTTTCATCATGCTTGTCTGTTGTTATGGTTTGTGATTAATTTTCCATTCTAGCTTATGAGTTATGAACATAAAAGTTTTGAGATGAACGGTAATTTTAGTTATTAAATAATTTGACATTGAGAACTTTATGTTCCCATCTTGTCTTTTCTAATTGTTGTATCCTTCTTTCTCTCCTCTTCTTCATTTTCTTACATTTCTACTTTAATACAAGTAACAGCGTGGCATTATTGGATGAGACTGAGAAGCTTGATTTCTGCAAATAATGAGTAATGACTAAAGTTTTCTATTCATTGTGCACATTTTAACCAAATTGATATTTTTTGCTAAATTGAGGACAAATCTTGACCTTTTTGAGCTTTGAGATTGAACTTTAAACCTCCCGGAACGCAGCGTAGGAATAAGCTTTATAAATACCTAACACAACTTTAAAAGTTAGGGATAGGTGCGTAATGCAAGTACAAACACAAAAATATAGTTAAGTACTAAAAGAATAGCAACTTTAGCAATGTACTCACACAGTCGCACAACAGATACAACGAGTTGGGGAAGGAGAAAATCTCCATACACACACGTCTGACATCCCTCCACACAAATCCTAATGGAAGAAGAACAGGCCATAATATTCATATAATACGGAGGGAGAGAATGATAAATTTCAGTTATATATCTCATCATTATTCCAAAAGTTAATGGAAATTCTTTGCAACATACGATCGTCACTGTCAAAAAAGGCACCTCTTTAATCACCACATTTGGTATCGATCCAAGTAAACAGTATCAAGTGATGGAACATTTTGAGAACCACCAAATATATACTTCCAAGATCATTTGGAGAATGTATGGTTCTGATAATGGCCAAGCACTATGCACCAGAGATGGCTTTGTACCCTTCCTTTTCCAAAATTTCAGCTATGGAAATATCTCCTGTTTTCACAATCCTGCCATTCTCCTGCATATGAAAAATATTAGTGGCAACATTCTCCAGAATAGCTACTTACCATGAGGTGAACAAAACTAGAAACAGGAAAGCATCCAAGAATACACACGTGCTGACTAATTGACATCTACAACATACATGCTTACCATTATGTGGATATACGTCGGCTTGATAAATTCCAATAGACGTAAATAGTGGGTGATCATTAAAACTGAATTTGTAGGTGTAAGGAGTCCATTAACCGCTTTTGCTACATCTCTAAGAGCATCAACATCTAAACCAGAATCAATTTCATCTAATATAGCCAACTCTGCACCAAGAACCTGTGACAAAAAGGAGCGCTTATGTTATTCCTTTTCTTTTTATCAACTCCCAGCATAAACTTGAAGCAACTTTTAAAGCATTAGAGAATCATATTCCGAAGAGAAAGAGTTGCAATGGAAAAGGAAAGGTAGAAAACCACTTTCTTTTAGCAGATGCAGTCTGCATAGTCTCAATTAGACTAATTAAAATAAACAAAGAGACCGCAATAAAGTCACTATGCATGCATGTTTGCAAATAGATTCATTTCGAATATTACGAGGCGAAATTAAAAGCTTTCAGTAAACATTAGGTGGTATAGGATACAATTCCATTTTGTAAAGGGGACGAGTCTTAATGCACTTCTTAGATTGTTACAAACGGTAACACATCTTCAGAGAAAAAATGTGTCATAATGTATACCCAACACATTTTGGCAATTGATGCCAAGACTTCCATAATGGAACCACTCGCAGCACCAAAGGCAAAGAATTATTTTCTCAGGAAAAACGAAATAGGGAGAAGGGGGTTTATGTGTGTTAGTGCAATCAAGATTTGTACCGCAAGCTGCAAAATCTCATTCCGCTTCCTTTCTCCTCCACTGAATCCTTCATTCACATTTCTGTTCAGAAAATCCATCTTCATATTCACGACCTCCAGCTTAGGTGCAACATAACCATAGAACTGCAAAAATGAATGCTATTATGTGGCTAAAAATGAAATTCAGCTTTAAGCTTTTGAAATCCTAAACCCTTACATGCAACATTCGAACTGCAAGCGCTGGTGATGACGATGCATATGGAGGTAAATGCAAAGTAATTAAAATTAAATTTTTATCTATCAAAAAATACCTCAATTGGGCTAAGCTCCGGCAGACCAAGTTTCCTCCTCCTTGCATTATATGCCATATTCAAGAAGTCAATATTGCTAACTCCAGGGATTGCAACAGGGGATTGAAAGCTCATGAACAATCCAGCTACAGCTCTGTCTTCCGCTTCCATCTCAAGCAAATCTTGACCTTTATAAGTTATACTACCTTCAGTAATTACGTAATCTGGATGTCCAACGAGGACCTAAGGCAATTAAACCGTCACCTAGAGTTTAGTCAAGAAACTTCGCGCAGCTAGAAACTAGTCAAGTGAACAGCTTGAATGTTCCAACTGAATATATACTAAGCAAACCAACTGGAAACCATAAAAGCACATTTACAAAGTGACATGTCCAAAAAACAAGATGAAGGAAGCACACTACTATCCTAGATCAAACTAGCCAGCTTGATTGTTTTTTTGCTTTTTATGAAAGAAATTATTAATAATAAAAACAAAACAAAAACTAAGCAGCAACAACATGTTCTAACTTCACCTCTTTGAAATTTAACCTAATCTATGAACCTTATACTTAATTAACGGACAGAAGTGTGAAAAGCAAAATAGCATTAGATCAAAATGTTTCCCTATGTTATATAACCATAAATGCATACAAGCTCACATAAATACATAAATAAATGAAGAAAGCCAACATAAACCTCGAACAAACTATAATCATGAAATGCATTTTTTTTCTCTTTTAGTTTTTTTTTTTAAAATAAAAACATCCAACTGTCAAACAATGAGAAACCGCATCTCCACTCTAAGACAAGTCAATCACCAAAACTTTCTTTACAAATAAATATTACAAAATGGGCAACGATAAAGTAAAACGCCTATGTTGGTCCAATTACCCAACATATAGGAAGGGAAAGCACTTGCAACACTGCTTCACACATAACCTGCCACATGAGAGCGAGATTCTGGCCACCTAGCACATGTTTCAATAATCTAAAGCCTAGCAGTTTAAGCAATGACAAGCTCAATTTGAATTCACTGCTCGAAATTCATGTGACTTAAGCACCTGTAAGCATGAATTAGTTCCAACAACTAGTCTAACCCATCAAATTCGAGCTCTAGTTTGACCAGCTACCTTTATTTTATCGAGAAGCTCAATTCCATTGAAAAAATACAAAGAAACTACAATATCAATAAAGTCAAAGACTCACATAACCAGTAATGTGAAAGCACATACCTTGGCGAATGTACTCTTCCCAGAACCATTCTTCCCCATCACAGCATGAACCTGCCAAAAATACCGCGGCAAATTAAAAACCCTACTACACACCAAATATCAAATTGTTGGAATATTTTAACTACAATATTACGAAGATATATAAAGTAGTCAACCCCACTAATCCAATTAAAGGTCATAAGGCAGGTTACGCTTATCTTTTTCTTTTACCATTGGGCATCAGTTGCTACGCTATAAAGTTTATAAATTGAATGTTTGGGTATGAGACAGTAACCCCTTGCACCGTAATTTCAATCAAGAAGCAACGCCTGTCAGTATTGGAATCTGCGTAAGTCATCAATTTGTCTTAAGGACATCCCACCCGTTTAGTTTACATCGTTCACAATCATCTGTCAAGAATCGATGTAATACTTAAATTCTATCCCCTAAGTTGAGGTCAATCAAACTTTTACACGTTTCTCAATTTTCAATGATTACTTAAAACATAGGAACAACACTTCCCGTTCTAGCTAGAAAGGCTGGTCACTACTATGCACTATCCAGCACGTCCCTTCCATACACAACTTCAACCTTTTCGCGCTAAGCATGACGAACATTCCCAGATAAACGAGTCACGATGAGGCGGAATTCAGACATCAGGCCTATCAATCTCTTGTACCATATTCAATAAGTCAATAAAAATCCCATCTTTACAATTCCAATTAAGTCAATAAAAATCACATCTTTACAATTTCAATTAAGTCAATAAAAAACACATCTTTACAATAAATAAATGAATAAATAAATAACCCTAGAGTTGATTTATGTATATGTACCTCGCCTTCTTTAATGGTGAGGTTGACGCCTTTAAGAATAGGCTGCTTGGATTCCGCAATTACGGCGGACAGATCTTTGACCTCAAGCAACAGCTTCGGAGCGCCGCCTCTCTCCGCGACGGAAGACGACGGGGACGCGACGGAGACGGCGGCTCTGGTGGAGGGGTAGTGCACAAAACGACGACGGCCATTGGAAAATAGAGTGGTGCAATCTTTGAAGGAACAGGTTGGAGTAAAGAGAGCCATTGAAGGACAAATTTTGGAATGAGGAAAGAATAAAGAGTATTTTATATAATTAAATAAATAAAAACCTCTTATAGCTTATAATTAAAAAATATATAATAATAAAAATAAACCTTTTATAACTCTTATTTGTCTAATGCTGTTGAAATTTCACTAAAAATATATTGTATTTTTGTTTGTATTATTATATGTTCCACGTGAGGCGTGTGAGGTTTCATTTAGGGGCATCTACTTGTGATGAATAAGAACATAGTATGCAAGAATTGACACTTAGTCAACCGTTCAAATTTTGATTCTTCTTTGTTAATTTGGCTCGGAAGGCAAATATCTCAAATGTCGATTACTGGTGATTTAATTTAACTTTTCATACATTAGACTTAAGTGGTCTCTAATCAACTTTTGCTACCATAAATCTCGACGACTGAGTGAGAGTATATACTAGAAAAGATTCAATATGTCATGTTGGAAATTTGCATACCTACGGCCAACAGTTTCACTCTTGTTTCCCATGCAAACTCTTGTACATATCCAAATAACAGTCTTATTATTCTACCAAAAAATTAAAAGAAGAAAAAACCTCACATAAAATAAACTTTTCCTTTTCCTTTTACACCTTGTTACCAACCTATTTTTCTTTTACACCTCGCTTTCCAACATACTGAAAAACATGCAACTTATACCGCAAGCATTCAACCAACATGAATGGGTGATTAACAACTACGGAGCAAAGTCGCACATCTTAATTGGTTGGTGGGTAAGCTGTAAAATAAAACGATGATCCATAAGTGAGGGATTTGTCGTTTTCTACCCTTTTAAAAAAAAAGTTAAATGCTAAAAAAGTTGTGTATTTTATAGAGATATTGGTTAAATTACATTATATGGAGAACATTGGCATTGAAACCAAAAAAAATGTGTACTTTTCCACAATCAAAAAAGGTTGAAACAAATTCACGAGGACATTAAAAACATGTTCAAAAGTTTTACATTATTTAGAAACGCGATATTTCTCGCTTTTTCTTTTAAAGGCAATGTGTTGCCTATAGATTTATCATGAGGATCGTTGCAAGTTCGATAATTTATGACAAATACTTTTTTCGTTCCCCAAAAGGTTTTATATGCCTTGTTGGGGACTTTCATGCGGCACTAAACCATATTTTTTGACATGGTTAATATCTAAAAGTATAGTATTTTGGTCTTATTTCGTCAAGGTAAGAGACTACAGTAAAATAATATAATTGGAATATAAATAGCCAAAATAATGCTAATCAATTAATGATCGGACTAGCTTGGTCCAGAATACCTATTACAAGCTTACTAAGTTAAACAGGTAAATTACAAGATAAGTGCAATGTGTCGAATCTAAGGAGTTCGAAGCACACGTGTCGAATCGCCGTTGTTCGATGTTGGATATGATGTAGGGTCTTGTATCGAATCAGGATATATCGAATCTAACAGATTCGATGATGTGTTCCGTATCGAATTTGGTACCCTTCTTTAAATAGTGTGCCGAATGATCAATGTTCGATCCGGATGAATATTGAATTCGGTCATTTCGATATTGGTCAGTGTCGAATGCTCAATCGTTCAATGTTGTGTTGCTCAGAATGTACTTCGAATGAATGTGTGCACAGACTACAAGGGGACGGTGTATATATAGCCACCGTCCCGCGGGTACCATTGACAGCTGTAGAATGCACATCGAATCGGATTGGTTCGATGCATCCGCATCGAACAAGAGTCGTTCGATGCACATCAAACATCGAATAGGGTTTGTTCGATGTACTATAAAGCAGGCTGACGCTGCTGGGCCGACCCAATATACGATATTGGGTCAATCCTAAAATATCCCCATCATATAGGCTAATTAGTTTTATTTTGATATGTGCGACGATATTCATATATGTGGCATTGTGTGAGATTGAAAATGTCTTGTACCAACATATTCTAATTAAAAAATATATAACACACAATTGTATCCATTATGGTGTTTGTTTTAATATTTTACCATTTTTGCAAATTTTAGGCCAGAATCATATTCTATGACTATGAATATGATGGTGAGAGAGGGTTTCATTGCATGTCATCATCTCTTACCACCTACCATACAATTTATTTGATGACCATCCCTTTTGCCCGAAAAATGTTGTTCTATCAAAGGAAGGCTAATTTCCAGCAACGCAATAACCTAAGGTATCCTTTCTCTTCCATGACAAAATTTAAAATTCTATCATGCTTTTTTCTTGAAAACCTGTCTAATTAAGATTGTTATGAATTCTCAATTTAGTTTAAAGAAAAATAAATTATTTAATGATTCTTGGGGTTTGTTTTTATGCTGACATATTGGTTATTTGTTTAATGATTGTATAATAACGACCTTTAGGTGGCCATTGATTTTGTTTGTTATGCATGGAGATTCAGTTTAACACATTTGTGGCCTTTGTTACGGACAACATACATGTTTTCTGTATTTTTGTTGTACTGCTTTAGGAGCGTGCGGAATATCCGATTTTGGGCAGTATATGCAACTATAAGATCGTGTTTCGAAAAATTATCGATCATTCTTTACCAAGTTTAATTTACAGCTGCCTCTTTGAAATTGTTGTAATCGTATGATTTGTCCTCGTTTTTGTTTGATGTTGCTCTATAACGTCAGCAATTGACTTGTAATTTCAAGAGGCAACTAAACGTTTTTTTTTAGGCTTGCGATCATTAATTGTAGCAAACTGTTGATCCTGAATAACGTTCTACCGAGAATGGAAGCACAAAAAATAGGACATTTTACCGTCAAACCGAATTCAAATAATATGAAATGCTCGATATATCTCTGTAAGAGACGACTCACAGTGCAAGTATAAATTTAGCGAGAGTATTCTACGTACCCGTAATGAGAATCAATTAGCATATGCTCAGCTTTCATGTGTACTTTGTCCAGAATATAATAGGTTACGTTAGCTAGGGAGACTAATTGACTAGAATTAAACTTGACATAACCAAATGGAGAAAAGGCATATCCATGACAGGAATCACAGTTACGTACTAGGATCTCCATCTTGATAACTTGAGAGCTAAATTTCTCTTAAAACGGCTGTATGAGTTCAGGATTTACACTAATTGGTAGACACTTTTTTTCTTTATGATGCTATTCTTCTCCAATGATTTTCAGAGATTGCAACATGACTATCTCACTTGATGCATTATGAAGCATGCCTTGAGATATAATCACATAACATGCTATTTTGATTACATCTGATGATGCTTTTGATCAAAACAATGTTTAATGGATTATTATTTCAAGGTCGTCGGTCGCCTCTGTAGCACCAGGGTTCAGCTGCGCATAGTCAATGGGGCAGTGCTGGACTAAGGTATTTAATATTACAAATTTATTCATAGAGAAGGGTATGTTTATCATAGTGACACGCATGACGTTTATTTTAACTTGACATGGTTAATGAAACTCTTGAAATGGTAGGGGTTCTTGTAGTTTGACAAGAAGACACGAATAACAACTTTTTCTTGGTGCAGTCACGCAGAGCAAAAGATGATACTGATACCAAGATAGAGCTTGCAGGCGGGAATGTCCACCTCGTAACTACAATGAATAAATGGGAGGAGAAGACGTCAGAGGCAAATAAAGATGGAAAAATAGTAAGTTTCCCTTTCTGACACCTCGTGAGGTCCTCTTGTAACAAGCGAATTTTCTCGTTAGGAAAAAAGAAGAAGCAAGTTTTGTCTTATGCTTCTATTTTTAGAGTTGATATGAATTTTGATGGATAAAATTAAGTCAATACCTCCAATTTGAAACTTTCATCTTAGAAATCACAAAAAGTTAATTATGTCACCGAATGATGGTCTATTTTGTGTTTGTGTTATCACAACAGGTAGCTGTGAATTTCAGTGCAGCTTGGTGCCATCCTTGTAGACAGATAGCACCAGCTTACAGAGAACTTGCTGATAAATATTCTTCTATTTTATTTATAACCGTGGACGTTGATGAGTTAGCGGTAATCTATCTTCTCTTGATCTAAAGTACTAATGTGAACTTTTTCCTGAATTTTATGTAGAAGAGCATTGGCATTCATCATTTTTTTTGAAAATCTGTCTAATGCAGCAATGTTTATCTTATATGGTTCAGGAATTCAGTAACTCATGGGACATCAAAGCAACTCCGACCTTCTTTTTCCTTAGAGACGGCCAGCAATTTGATAAACTTGTGGGAGCGAGTAAGGCGGAACTTCTTAGAAAGATCGCAACAATTGCTGATCATTCTAATGCAAGGTCCCAGAATTGAGATTTCAGTTTCTTTTTGCCTTTTTTTTCTTGCCGATTGTAAGACGGTGCTAAATGTTTGTCGATAGGTTTTACTTTTTGAGAAATATTAAATCGTGAATCTTCAAGAACATGTATAGTGAGATTTCATTAGGTTTAATGTTTTTCTCATCTTAGACAACTCAAAACTGAAAGCAGTTCATTCAAATATAGTACTCTAAACCAGAGCATTGCCAATTTGCCATATAGTTACAGCGTGTGAATTACATAACCCTCATTAGCACGACAGAGCCATAAATTCGATACAAAATGGTGGCTGTTTTTTCATTTCTTGATCTTCTTTCGTTCTTGAAAATTAAGTACCGATGGACCTACAAATGTCAATAAAGATAGACATGCCAATCGTCGGGTTTCATCTTCGTTCAAAATGATTATTGAACAAGCCATTAGGTTGCCTGCGATATTCATTGCTAGCTAATATTGGGATACTGGCCATAGACCACCATCCACAAAAATGTGTCCTATTGTGTTGCCGTTGAAAAGCTTAATCCTCCAACAAGAATTTTGCGAATTTGTTGAACTTATGATTAATGTGAGTAGTAGCTAGTTGTAAGAGCTGTTTATTTGCAGTTGATGATCCTGTAGTTCATTTGCAGTTCAATTTTTAAAGTTTTAAACTTTTTGGCATGTTCATGTATTGGCAAGTTGATATGCAATAGGTGATATGAATGAGGTTGCGTGGTTCCATTTTGCAGATAGATTTGATGGTGCTTCACTTTTCAGATTAAATTTTCTGTTGGTTTGTTTTGCATCTATTTTGTCTAGAAATATGTCTTGTAACTTGCACACTCGTCTTCTTCAATTTTTTGCTTGTTCATGTATTGGCAACTAATGTGCATTTGACCATATATGTGCAATAATTTTTCATGTGGTAAACTGCGTTCTAGATTTTAAGAAGTGATTTTAATGAATTCACAAAATTTAGGATAAAATCATTTGATAAATTTTCTCCTCATCGTTGACTTTCCCATTCTCAGATTTGGAGTGAAATATCTTAGGCATTGCATGTTGGAAAATTGAGTAAATGAAATTGCATGTTGGAAAATTGAGTAAATGAAATGGGTTTGTACAACTTACTTCAGGTTAGATTTTGAGCGGGTCCCACTTTTCATTTTGACAAGTTCAAGATGGAAACGTGCTCTCCTATATGAGAGGTTCGCAACAGTATATTACACGCTCAAAATGATACACGGGTGAATGAGAAATTGATGCTCAAAGTTAGTTACATAAGTTTAATGTCATTTCATGACCACAATAATTTTTTTTTTCATTTTAAGATATGTGATTATAAGTAGGTTTAATCCTATGTATGAGGTTTTACAATGTTTACAATAGTATCAAGACGGGAAATTTAACGTTTCGGTCCTCTAACTTGGCTTCTTTGCGATTTTGGTGCATTAACTTGGCACGCTGTAATTTTAGTACCATAACTTGGCACTTCTTTTGAATTTTGGTCCCCTCACCATAGCTCCGCCCATTCTCGCCGTTAAATGTCGACCTGGCACCCGTTGACTGCACACTCATCAATTTTGACCCGATTTTGGGCCCCACTTCGCCACATGACGCCCACGTGGAAACCACGTAATTAAAAAAAATATTAAAAAAATAACAGTTATATTTAAAAAAAATTAAAAAAAAGACCATCTTCTTCCAGTCTTCTCCTCCGGCGATACTTCCGGCGGCGTGTTCACCATAAAAAGTTACAGTTCCGTCTTCTTCCACTCTTCCTCCGTCGCCGTCTTCTTCCACTCTTCCTCCACCCGATTTTGGGCCCCTCTTCCTTCCATTTCTCTCCTCCGCCGTCGACTTCTTCCACTCCCGATAAACCCCCCACAATTACACTCATTCAGATCCAAAATAGGATGAGTGAGAGGATTTGATAAAGAGGTTAGAATCCTCCGTCACACGGCTGGAGGCGCTTTCTGTCGCCGAATTTCAGCACAGAGGTGCGGTGGATGACGCGGCGGTGGAAGAGTGGAAGAAACCACCAAAAAAAAAGAGGCAACCACCAACAAAGAAACCATGAAAACAAACAAATTCGCATAGTGCAAAGCTATCAACGGGGTCTTCCTTTTACTAGCGAGGCTCTAGAACTCTAAAGAGTGTTCATGGAATTTGATGTGGTGAAAGAGGCTCTTACAAACAATTTACATTTTTAATTAGAGTATAAAGTTTGGAAAGAGGCTCTTGTGCTTAACGAATTAAAATCTAAATAAAGAAGAAAAATAATAATAATAAAAATCATCATCTTCATATCTTCTCTCCGCCGCTGCAAAATGGCACTGTCGACGTCGCGGCGGCGGCGAATCACTGCCACAGCTGCATCCACGGGCTTCCTCCTCCAAAGGACAGACCATCAGATTGCTGACAACGCGAAAATATATTTAGCAAATTGGTTTCTCTTTCTCGTGAACACGCCGCCAGAAGTACCGCCGGAGGAGAAGACTGGAAGAAGACGGTCTTTTTTTTTAATTTTTTTTAAATATAACTGTTATTTTTTTTAATATTTTTTTAATTATGTGGCTTCCACGTGGCCAAAATCGGGTCAAAATTGCTGAGTATGCAGTCAACGGGTGCCAGGTCGACATTTAACAGCGAGAATGGGCAGAGCTATGGTGAGGGGACCAAAATTCAAAAGAAGTGCCAAGTTATGGTACTAAAATTACAGTGTGCCAAGTTAATGCACCAAAATCGCAAATAAGTCAAATTAGGGGACCAAAACGTTAAAATTCCCGTATCTAGACATTTTCAATAAAAGCTAAAGTCTTCACGTATGAAATGATTTCTATCACTTAACATGTGTTCGTGTTTTTGTAACTATTCAAACTTTAAGTTAGCTAAAGTTGCACATATGTCGTGTTTTCTTTAAGTTTCGCAAAGATAGTTTTTCTTATTATTCAAACATAATATACAGGTTTTCTAGTTATAATACACCAAATATGTAAACTTAATTAACCTTATGTTTATATGGATTCATGTTTTTTTTAGAATAAAGTGACAAAATCATATGAAGTACGTGTTGTAGAAATGCAATATAGGATCGAAGTATATTTGTGAAAGTCATGAAAGGACCCTACGCATCCCCTTCCCATTCCATCCTCCTCTCATGCACTAACCAATTAGGTGTCTGTTTCTTCTCTCACATTTTTATTTGTTTGTTTATTTATGTATTGATTGGCTTCTTTATTTATATTGTACTATTATTGGTATTTTGTCACACATATTTGGGACCATTTCTCTCGAGGAACGGAAGAAGAAGATCGGTCACGCTAACTTTGTCTTTGTAAGTGCGTGACACCGAATTGTGTGGTCATATAATAATAAAAAATAAAGAAGATAACATTAAATAAATCCCACAATCAAAGCAACACGATGTAAAATCATGTTAATTTCATTACAAGCAAATGAGAATGAAGGAAAATAATAATATTTTTACTAAATATGGTCTTTCACCAAAATAAGAAGCAATATGATTAACTCTTTACAAACTATGAATATAACTCTCCTCACCAATATTTCCATAATTATAGATTCATCTTATTATCAAATATATTTATTTAACTATTAAAACTCACCATACTTTTAGGACCAAAAAATGGTCCTTTAGTTTGCACACTCTTGATTTTATTCGCATACCTCAATTATAGTCACCTATGTTGGGTATTTGAGTTTAATTTTGGTCCTTTGTACACTGTAGTCGAAACTTTCAATTTTCGGTAAAGTTTACCTACGTGACAACCAATTGACCAAACAAATTAGGAAAAAACTCAATTGAAATTCCACATGACACAGCAATTAAAATATTTTTTTAGTAAAATAACCTAAGTGAGCTGGCTACCATGTAAGTAAATTTTGGCGACTTAGTTATCAATTATCATAGTTGAACTCAAAAGCCAACGATGACTAAAATCAAAATTTGCCTAAATAAGAGACTAAAATCAAAATTGTGCCAATTTAATAGAGCAACGTTAATTTTTTGTCATGCTTTTAACCTACAAATGCTACATCGATGACTAGGGCACATATATATAGAATACTTGATAAATTCTTCAAGAAAAAATAGGAAAAAAATATATAATTGAGTGGGGGTGAATCCGTAATTAGACCAAAAAAAGGGAAGAATCCAATGAAGGAGATTTGAATTGGGATTGACAAAATCGAAATTTGAACCCCCACCCCACAGGCGGGAAACACGGTGGTACCCCACCCCACTACCCCTAACTACTACTAATCACTACTTTTCTCTTGTTCCTCTCGTCATTTACTCCTTGTTTCGTTCGTTCATTCATTCATTCATTCATCTCTTCTAATTATTTGCACAAACCCCATTTCGGTTAGCTCACTCAACCTTCTCCTTTTTATGTTCCTTTTATTGTAAAAAATATTCGATTTTTAGTGCTTAATTTTGTTTGTTCTTAAATGCAATCTGCTCATTCAGCTTTTAATTAAACTGTGTTTGTTTTTTTTTCTCCCGGAAATTCAGCTTGCTTGCGCTGTTACAATTTGTTGGTGGACAGGGTGACGATCTGTTGTTGTTGTTGTTGTTGTTAAGTGCGTTTAATTTCTATGCTGATGTTGCTGAATTTTCCAATTTCTTCATGGATCTGTTGTTTTGGTTAATTATTTGGAATATCTGAGGATTTATGTGATGCAGCCGGCCATCGGAAGATATCTTATCGCGTCGTCGCCCTCTTATTTCCTCGTTATTAAGTCCTTTTCTGGATCTGGAACTTTAGTCGATAAACGGATAAGTGAAGTGTAGGGTGGCTATGGGATTGATTTATAATCGCTTTTAAATCTACGATTAGATACCTCACAAGAACTTATTTTGGTTGTGTTGTTTTATAAAATTAATTCATGGTATCTCATGTCTGTATATTGGACTCATACACTTTAAACGCTTAATTTTCCATACGACTTTAGGAGTGAAATTAAGTGGCTTCACATCCGTGTTTCATTTACTTACGAGTTCGCAAAAGCTCTTAGCTTTTTGATCTTTTGAGTTCTTCCATGACCTGCATAAATGAATTGATTAACCCTATGGTCTTTGTTTGCTAGTAGTATGTTTATGATATGATGCACTGTGGAGTTCATACAAGATTTCATAAATTGTTCCACTCGTGAAGCTTTCACGGCCATATAGCTTCCTCTCTCACTCTTCTAAACTGTGATTGCAGGTTAAAAATGGAGAATGAGGTGAAGTCTTCGAATTCACTGCTGTGGGGTACTCATTGTCATAAAAAAGATACAGAGTGGACTGAAGAAAATGTGAAGAGTAAGCATCTTATATTCTTTACTTTCATGCATCAGCTGATGAGTGCTTATCCAATTTCTAATTTGTGGATAGACACATGTAGTATTCATTGTTTTATACGATATACGTGCTTAGGTGTAACATCATCGACCACCTTGCTGCGTAGCTCACAATATCCTGCAAAATCCATGAAAAAAGTACTAATATACTTCTCGTGTTGCAGGTGTAGATCAGAGTGTCGAAGAATTGCTGCGGTTGTTTGAGCAAGATGTAGACGCTTCAGTGGAGAAGGTTGGCATTAGTACTTTGGTCAAGGGAATCTCCCACAGGCACCATTTGTTAGCTGAACGCTATACTAAGCTGACAGGGGAGCTGCACAATTACATGCAGTCAGCAACTGGAATGCAGAATTCTGAGGGAAACTTTATTGGCTCTCAACAAAGCCTATCCTTGTTAACTCCAGAGAAGAAGCTAGGTGTGCACAACGTAGAGGGTGAAGTGGTCAGTACAGATATCTCTCCGAGCTCAGGGGATGGAGTTTCTGAGGTGTCTTACAATGCAAGCTCAGGATCATCATCACTATCATCAGATTCGGATTCAGAATCTTTTTACTTGACTCCTTATGCTGTTTCGAGTTCAAATTCTTCTAGAAAAATGCTGAAACCCAAGATTGGGAACATCGAAGCTGAACATTTGGTTATGGAAGAGGAGGATAATAACCTGACCAAGCATGAAGACTATGAAACACTATTGAAACGAATCTCAGCGTATGAAGATGAGTTGAAGACTTCTAGCCAAAAACTTCAGTCTGCAGAAGAAGAAATTGCCAAACTGAGGAGTGAACTGGAGAACAATGATGCTGTATTTGTCAAAATGGATGGTCTTGAAACTGAGCTTATATCAGCAAAGAATCAGATTAAGTTTCATGAGGCTCATCTTGACACAGAGAACCAAAAATCATTGCTACTCCAAAGGGAAATAGTTGAGTTGGAAACAAAACTTGAGTCAGAGAAAAGGCAAGTTCATGAGTTACAGGAGAACATACAAAAGTACAAGTCAGAGCTATCAGATCGTGATCTTGAGATACAAAAATTAAATGCTGAACTCCAAGATTCATCTGGGAACTTTGCTTTGGAGAAATGGCATCTGGAGTCCTGTATCTCTAAGTTGTCAGAACGTTTAACATTCCATGAGGCAAGAACTGAAGAACTGCAGATGGAACTCGAAACTTTAGCTGACGAGATGAAGAAATGTGAAGCTGGAAAAGACGAGATGGAAAAATCACATGAAGCCATGAAAATCAGGCTGCAGAATGATATCAAATGCATGAAGCAGGAGCTGTTTACAAAAAATGTACATGTTAACAATTTGAATAATGATCTTGATAGTCTAAAACTGAAGCAAGATATGCTAATGGCTGAGAAAGACGAGGTCAATTCCAAGTTATACGCACTTCATGCTGAAATCAGTGACCGTGAAAATCAAACTCAACATCTGGAATACAACCTTTGGGAGTTACATTCTGAAAACGAGCGACTCAGTGCTACACATGAATCCACAAAGAAGCAAACAACTGCACTGAAGTCAAGAATCGAGGACTTGGAAAAGGAGATAGGAAGCCAGATAGTTGTGATCTCCGAGAGAGAAGAAGAGAAAAGGGAGGCTATAAGGCAGCTAAGTTTCTCAATTGACCACTTCAAGAGTGCCTATGAAGACCTTTGCACCGCATATGTTGGACGCAAGAAACCCACAGCTCGCGGTCTAGTTGATCTGGTGATACGGTCCTGAAGCTTCTTAGATTATAAGTGAAATATAGGATTGCTATCTATATGTTTATAACATGTTTTAAACTTGTTGCCATTATACATTACTGTATTTTACTTAATATTCTAAACTTTATCGTAAGCTTGCAAGTTGCAGCATTTTGAGTCGCAATGCTGCTATTGTTTTGGAGTAATACATAGACTGGGTGTCCCAGTTGTATTGGTAAAACAAGATGCAGTGGTGGTTTCTTTACTGATTTGTGTTTCTGGCCTTAATTGTTTTGGCATCTGTTTTTTTTCTTTTTCTTCTTTTTTGGGGTTTATTTATTATATAAGCACAGTTCTGTTGATGCATTTTAACCAAACAGCACCCGTAACGGGACTTATTCTTAGTTTCGATGCTGGAAGATGAACCAGACTAAGATCAGAGTATGACATAATTCAGAAGCATTTTGAATCACTCGTCGTAACCAACTGAAATCTTTTTCACTACATGTGTGTGCCTGAAAAATAAAGGGATGATGACGACTATGAATATGACTAAAGGCCTTACAGTAAAGCAGCCTAAAATAATTTTTCAGGCCCCTCCAGAAATAGAAATATTAGAACTAATACAGATGCTGCATCCTAGGTCACTGTAAACGTATCAGAGCAAAAATTAAAGTACTGAATACCTAAATGTCTCGACCAGAGTAACAATCAATCACCAGCACAAGGTACTTTACAATTATCAAGTTTAAGGCACAAAGTCACATAGAATTTCAGAAATCGTTTGAGATTAATAAGAGCAATAATATCTTCACATATTTGTACAAAATTGAGTTAAGCTTTCTCTTTTTGAATATATAAATGATGTCAGTCTCTCACTATGCATGAACTATGAATCAACATCAGAATCTGAACAAGACTCAGATTCAGTAGCCAAGTGTGACGGGAGAGAATGTAGTCTATTCGTATTGACTTCCAAAGGTGGAAGTCCGTCATCATCACTACAACTGCCATCATCTTCCTGGGACTCACAGGATTGCAAGTCTTTCTTAGAGTTTTCTAGGGGCGTGGATTTAAATATATCTGGCCTGCATACATAGACAAGAACAAGCGTAAGCATGAGCTGCAAATCCAATTCTCCTTTCTAAATCTTCTCTTTTTGCTTAAGATAACTAATACTGCAGACGGATGCTAGAATGTATATATGTGAAAACAGAATTTTATCGACGTCAATGAGCCATGTTCCAATTGGTAATTATAGAAGAAAAAGACCTACAAAAACTGCTAAGACACCTCGATTGTGGAGAGAAAACCATAAGAAAAATCTTGAATCAAAATACTGTAAAAAATCCTTATCGGCGGCAACTGAGATTGGACAATAGAACTATAAGGGATCTCTATAAAGTATTCCGCTACTGCAAATTGTTCGAGAAAATAGATATTACGGATAATCATCCATGTCCACTAAAGTTTGGTCTAGATACACAGATCTTGTCTATTGTTTACATGATTGCAAAAACACTCATTGAAGTTTAAAAAACACTGCAGGAGCTTATTTCTGAGATTTGATAATTACTCAGACAAGCTCTCTGAAGTAAAATTACAAGTCCTCAAATTTTTTTTTTTTTTTTTTTTGCATTTTTAAAGCTTCACGAGTGTTTCTGAAATTATTCAAACTGTTTAGGAGGTTTTCGTGAAAAGACCAAACCTCGTGCAAGTTTAAATGTAAGTAACCCTGTGTATGACCCTTTTGTCCACAAGTTTATAGATGCGGTGGTACAGAGCAAGATTTTTGTTTCATGATTAAATCTTCTAAATTTAACTAGAGGGATTGAGTTGCATGAAGCAAATCAGTAATGTTTGACAAGACTTCCAAATTGCTATGAACAGTAGAAACGTCTCTGCAAAACAGGTCTATCATTCACTTAACTAAATTCTGCAGAAAGGAGTAGAAATACGAACACCTTATTGAAAGTGATTTACATACCATTCTGGAGATTTCCGAAGTAGACGAACTTTCTCATGATAGAGCACTTGTGTAACAATGGCCCCTACTTTTCTACCGGACTCAACTGCCTCTTCTCTTCCACTTTCATCAACCACTATAAAGTTCCCTATTCACAATGTGAACAACAGTGATTAAAAGCTCTAAATCATCTAAGTCATATGGAACGCCATGTTGCCTTAAGTGATGCAAGTTAACACGAAACCGCTTATCTACGTAAGAAAAGCTGACGCAGAAACTTTTATTTAGGGGTAACAGATAATTGACATTTTCTAGATTATGGTCAATAAATTTCTAAAGTTCATCAACATTCAACGACCATACCTCGTTTGATCCACATGCTTTTTTGGAACTTTGCTGGGAAAATTGCGAGTAATTTCTGGCCTTCTCTGTCCATTACCTTCAGATACTGAGTTATGAGCAGTGACACAACATTGATTGAAAACTATAGACAGCAGAAAAGATCATATACCTCAAGAAGATTGGAGCCTCTAAGATCCACAACTTGCATTATGCTGTGACCATGCTCAAGAGCCGTCATTTCTTCCCCAACTGCTCTCTTGAGATTCTTCCTTCCTCCTCCCATTTCTTCTCTTACTCAAGCTTGAATCTCTTCAACTAGTGAATTACACTAGATATAAGATAGTCATTTCTCATTTTAGATGAAACGTAAACAAAAAGATAGGGGGTTCATGTAAGATTATCGAAGATACTAGGAGAATTTTTACGCGCCATACTTAACATGATTCTAGGTTCGGCTGGGTACAATTTACCCCAACTAATGCGAGCTAGGATTTAATGCCTAGTTGTGGATAGGTATTGATGCTTTATACTCCACTCTCTTCTATATCATCTGCAGCATCACCGCCTGCCCGACTATTTCTTTTTTTCATAACCACCTTCGAAGGCCATGAAAGTCCACCACACCACTTTGTCCCTTTTTCTCCAATTAATTTGCAATCCACAAAGCTCGCGGTGGACCACCGCGGATAGTATTTAGCAGAGCGATTCTGTTGATCCTATGGCTACAACTTTGCCACACAACCCCAAACGCTTTAACATTAAACTCCTTACATAATTATATAGCTACAACAAGAAATTGCAACCTCAAAGCAACAAGAAACAGTTACTAGTATATTTTGTCTGACAACCAACCAAGATTCAATCTTTACAAACAAAAATACCACATAAACTTCAGTTAGTTAGATATAGTGTACTCCCATGTGATGTAATTACTAATTACAATCTTAGGTGGATTCTTGCAATTGTAACAAAGTGTACCTTAATCCTTATTACATGATTGATGAAGAAATTTAAGAATGTGGGCAATTTTTATTTACCTGTGAACTCACAGAGCATAAATTCGCCGCCGTCGGTGACGGTACCTATTTCGTGTGTGTTGATTTGTTCGGACTCTTCCTTGTAGGAGTAGTAACTTAATTTATGAACTTAAACTTTGATTTCGTTTACGAAAAAAGAATATATTTTACTCCAGATTCTTTTTTTTTTTAATTTTGATGTATCACATATTTTTAATAAGGGTTTTGGCACAATACCCCATTTAATATACAAAAGAGGCACATTACCCTCTTATAAAAAAAAAAAAACAAGCCCTTGTGGGTTGGTCCAGTGGTTAAAGAGGAAAGGAAACTTTTTTTGGTCTCAAGTTCGAATCCCAGAGGGGGAGAGTGAACTGATTCTATGCCTTCTGGGGTCAGAGCCTGTCACACATGGTTAGCCTAGTGTGGTTTAACTCGGTTGGCGTGGTTTGCAGGCTATTACGTCGACCCGAGGGTTTACCCAGTGCGCACCCGAAGGGTAGCGGCTGCGGGTTCCCACGTCATGCAAAAAAAAAAAAAAAAAAGAACAAGCAATATACAAAATATGCGCATTATCCCATCTAAAAGGGTAATGCGCCTATTAAACATAACACAGGGGGGTAATATGTCAGTTTTATTATTACAAGAGGATAATATGCCTATTTCGTATATCACATAGGGGTAATATGCCATTTCTTTTTTTTACAGGGGTAATATGCCTATTTCTCATATTACAGGGGGTATTATGCCAAAAACTCTTTTAATAATAACCTACTAAATGTTGTAGATGAGTCTTTGAGTTAGCTGATGAGTCGCACATTTGAGAAAATAGTAAGCTCGACCTGCTAAAGTTAATTTAACTTTAGCGCTCGTCTCATCAGGTCAATCTATCCAATTCGACTCACGGTGTTAAATTCAACCTTGATCAGGATATGTTCAACTTATGTGACCTCAATTCGACCTTTCATGTTCCATCTCTATCTATTCGAACAACCTAAAAGACACACAAGTAGTTTCAAATTATTGCAACTATAACTTTTACAAATTTTTCAAAAGGATGTCCATAAAATCTCAAAGCGTGGCATAACAAAGTCACATTGGATAAATAACACATAAATCGAGGATTATGCATATATGAAATAAGATAGACCAAACTACTTAACCACAATTATCATCACTACGATTAAACATAGCGCCATTACAAATTTTTTTAATATTTTTCGAAACAAAACTTTTATCCATTGTGTTCCGGACATCTTGGTACTAATCAAATATTAATAAGGTTTAATAAAAAGAAATTGAGCACATTTATTATATTCATTGAAATTGGTTATAATTATGATGATTTATGACATCATAGTAAAAGTGAAGTCGGCCCTGTAATATTCACAAATCTCGGTTCATATTTTCAGGTGTACCATGTCATGAAAGGACGAACAAACTGACGGAAGCTTCCTAGGTTTTTAGTGCGCGCCAAATCCTCCCAGGTTTTTTTTTTTTTTTTGTGCCTCCGTACAGCTTGAATTCTATTACGTATTCGAATGACTGTAAATTCATAATTAGTATTTATTTGTTTTGTTTGAATTGGTTAGTTTAACAGAATCACGCAATTTGAAGTAAAATTGATGAGTAGCTAGCGATGGGCAGAAGGAAGCAAGTTAGGCCTAACAGGACACTCAATACTCAATCTTCTGAACCACAACTGAACCGAAATGACACTAACCTATCGAAAAAAGATATTCGTACGAACGAACCGTTTTTTGTCGTAGTCGATAGTTCTAGTTGGGATTTAGACGCACATTACGACGTTTCCGAAATTGTTTTAACGAATTTGCGGGTGAATGAGGAATTCAAGGATGATACGGTGGCTGAGGAGTTACATTGGGACTTATTGAGATTTAGGTTGAAAAATGTGGACGAGCATCTTGATCGGATGAAATTGGGACATTGGCCGGTTTTGTCGGAGAGCGACATTCGTCTGGAGTTTGTGATGAAATGCACGAAAGATGGAGTAGAGACGGATATGGTGATATTGTCTGGAAGTATAGATGGACCTGATGAAGGAGTTACGGGGCTTGTTCATTTGGCCAGTTTGAAGTATTTAACTGTTAGGCCGACTCAGGGGATGGAGGTCTTGCGGAGTGTGTCGTCGGTGTGTGTCAGGGTTGAGATTTTGAAGAGTCTGTTTGACGAGTGTGGGTCGCTTCTTGACAATTCGAGGCAGCTTTGGAAGAAGAGTATGCTGAGCGTTATGGCCTGGCTGCGGCCTGAGGTTTTGACTTCCGAAGCTAGATATGGGTATAATGCCACAACAAATATGGATGTTGATGTACCTATTGCAGCTGATGGTGATTCCTCCGCGTCAAGAAGACGGGCGATGTTTGATGTTACCAGCTTTTATGAAGCAATTAAGCCATCAAAGTGAGTGTTGATGGAAAGTTCATGTTACCTTTCAATGGTTCTGATGTTTCAGCTGTGTGTGTATCAATGAGCTCATCTATTTATGTTTACATCAGGGAGGAGCCAATGCTGGAGGATCACTTTCCCGACTTGCTTCCTGAACTTCGTCCCTACCAACGGCGTGCAGCTTACTGGATGGTACGGAGAGAGGAAGGTGAATGTCTGGAAGGAAATGGAAGAAGTCAGACCGTTTACCCTTTATGCATGCCTCTAAATTTGATTGATAGCAGTACAAGAATTTACTACAACCCTTTTAGGTATTTTTTCTTCTTATCTGTGAGCAGGATTTTGTGGATGTGTAAGTGCAGGTTATACACCAAAACTATGGTGATTATTCATTTTTGGGTCACTGGTTTAGAAGCTTATCACCATGAAGATGTTACCAAATATTATACATTACTTAGGGTAGATACACCACTTTTTCTCGGTTATCCTTTTACTTGTCACTCAGGCGAATTATATTCTTTTCTTCTCTGTTTCATTGCGCAATAGTTGATGTAGCACTCTGTCACTACCTTTTTGATGGTTCTGCTTCTCTTTTTTTTAAAGAATATTTCTGTTGGAAATGGCCTTTCTCTCTAGAACATAATCACAGTCAAACCTTCAGCAAGTACTCTTTACATGAAGTTTGAATTAAAACTTAACATGGAATTATGTGCACAGTTGATTCAAACATTGTCTCATTTTTCTTTTGGTTCTTGCTTTCATTGGCCTTTTTTTGAGATTTAAACTGCTGAATCTTGTATTTTGTGTATCAGTGGAAATGTTTCATTACATCCGAGCTGCTCATCATCGTGTGTTTCTGGTGGAATTCTAGCTGGTAAGCTAACTTTTGCTAGTTTCGTTTTACGACTTATTCATTACTTTTCTTTGAAAATTCCGAGCTTTTGACTCGGAACCTCATTACCCCCATAGCTTGCATTCTGTTGTGTATTCAATTGACTGTTAAATCATGATTAGACTTGTTTGTTCTTTGAATTGGTGGAAGTTTAGTTACTTTAAGAAATCACGCAATTAAAGTAATTGATGAGTAGTGATGAGCAGAAGGAAGCAAATTATACTTAAAAGGTTGGTGGGAATACTTGCATGTTTTTGCTGAGGTTTTAGTATTCAGTTAAAACTGTTTGATTCTTGACCGAGAGATTTAAATGTTTCACATGGATGGCATCAAATCTGAGCTTATAATATTGTATATTGGAAAGTCCTTGCTTTTAGCCTAGAAATTCCTTGTCCATACAGTATACATTGTTTTAATTTTGGTTAGTTTTCTTGCTCCCATAATGCTTCCTCTGACTAAGACCAGCAAACGTATAAAATAAGAAATTGAAGAAGGGAAGACATATATTACATGTTCAGGATTTTGCTGGAACCTCCACTTACAGAGAGAAAGCAGAGAACCAAAGAAATGGCTTTTTATGGCTTACTCTCACATCTGAATTCCTGCTCCTTTCGCGCTTTCTTGTTTCCTTTTAAGATGGTATTCAAACTCACTAGTTGTGGTAACTGAGCTCGTCCAATAAGTTGACTTTCACCTTGCCAGTGCCGTGCCTAGTTTTGCCAGTCTTCTCGTTGAGAACTATTATTTTCGATTTTGCTTTATTTTTCTCTTCTCTGTTGCTCCAACTTTTTTCTTGGCTGCATATTCATTATTCGCTCCAAATTTTCTGGTTGCTCTTAGTCTATCTGTAGGATACTGAGTTTGTTCTTGTGAAACTCATGTCCACGATTTGCAGCATCAGCCTGTCATTTTTAATAAGATAATTACTCTTCAAGATTGGAATTCAAATTAGATTTTCTTAGTAAAGCGATTAGCATCCCTGATATAGGCACATTTAGTGGCTCACATTGTAAGAGATCAGACTCTTGTTCCATGATATTTCTAATGTAGAGGGAGATTCTCTATTTTGTCAAATATAGCTAAGGTTTCGCATACTGAACCAACACGGTCAAAATGTTGAATGTTTTCTTGTCTACAATCTCCACAACCATGACATTGAGATTTTCATGAATGTTTCTTACGGTGTAAAAGTGTTTCCCATTTTTGGCTTTCCAATTTTGTCGAGTTAGTGCCCAAATGTTGTGCATTTTGGGGACATGTTGCTTTTGCTTTGTTACTTTTTGGTGCTATAATTTTAGATTGAGGTTTAGTGTTTGTTGGAAAATTTGATTAACCGATGGATCCATGGCTATTTTTATTGCATTGTTAATGACATAAAAAGACGAAATGGGCCTGGGGAAAACTGTTGAGCTGCTTTCTTGTATTTTCGCTCATCGAATGCCATCGTCTGAAGTTGCGGATTCTTATAAAGCTATGCATGCTGAAAGGTCTGAGAAGATTAATTTGAAAAGATTGAAAAGGGAGCGAGTAGAATGTGTATGTGGAGCTGTCACCGAAAGCTATAGGTATAAAGGTATGTGGGTGCAGTGTGACTTTTGTGATGCTTGGCAACACGCAGACTGTGTTCGGTATTCAGGGAAAAGAAAACCTTCCAAAGTTAGGGGACTTGATGCAGAAGGAAAATTTGAGGAGCGCCGAGATGGAAGCTCAGGAAAGTATAAGAAAAGAAAGAAGAATGATACTAAATTTGTTGAAACTGATGGAGAATACATATGCCAAACTTGTTCAGATCTGGTCCAGGCCACAGAATCTCCAATTTCTACAGGTGCAACTCTTATCGTGTGTCCAACTCCTATATTGCTCCAGTGGCATGCTGAAATTGTTCGGTAATTCTTTTGTTTTTCTCTGTGTAGTTACTTATAGCTGTTTGACATGACTTAATTTTATTGTGATTTATGGACATGATGTAGTATGTCTTAAAAATACAAGACGACATGCTTGCGCTTGTGCTCTAAAATCATGCATGCATTTTCCTAAAATATACAGTTTATAAAAGATTACTTTAAGAAAGATATGTACAAAAGTGTTTATAGTGCTTATTAGAATATCTATTTTTTTTTTGGAAGAGCTACTCAGCGGTTTAATTTCTTTCAAAATATTTAAATGTTCTCTCAGTTGTTGGATCACTCCTCTATGGTGAGAATTTCTTGGTGTGTGATGGGCGCCCGCAAGTATATATGGATGTATAGATCTGTATGCTATGTAACAGCTTACTTCTCTGTCTCTACTCGCCTAATGAATCAAAGTGCTGCAAAGTTTCTTCTGTTGATATATTTGTATTGTATTCTTTATGTAACTTAATATTGCGCAAACACTGTGGTCCCAGGTTTCCAATGAAATCTAACAATTAGCCTGTGAAAATATCTCTCTCTCTCTCTCTCTCTCTCTCTCTCTCTCTCTCTGTGTGTGTATATATATATATATATTATATATAATATCACGTTATACTGAGTGACATAATCGTACCCGTCTCAAGGAAGTTTGCAGAGTCCATGCTTTTGCCAAGACCTTCCTTATTTTAAAAGGAAGGAAATCTTATTTTGGTGACTCTGCATAGATGCACGTGAGTGGGAGAGTAGTATTGTTTAGCATCTACCAGTTCCATGGTAGACCTTTATGTGCTCATCTATGTTTGTTTTTTCTCGTTTATACTTCAAATTTGTATTGAATGATTCTTTCTCCACTCTTGTGCGCGGGACTGTGTGAAATTTTGGAAATAACAAGTGAAAAAATTCCTTAAGAATTGTGGTTTGTATATGTTTACTTACCCTCCTAATAAACAACAAAATTTTGGGTTCCTCCTATATACTTTTATGGTACTTCTTTCGCTCTTCCTTACGTTTTGTTATGTTTCCTTCCGTTGCCTTAACAGCCATACAAGGCCTGGTTCGCTGCGAACTTGTGTTTATGAAGGAGTTAAGCACACTTCTTTTTCTGATGAACCAGTTATTGATATCAATGAGCTTCTAAGTGCTGACATTGTCTTGACGACGTATGATGTACTTAAAGAGGATCTGCCACACGATTCTGAGAGACATGAAGGAGATCGCCGCTTTATGAGATACCAGAAGAGGTACTTTCTTGTGTAGTTTTAAGCAGACTTTCCTTTCTTTTCTTTTTTCTCTTGTTTTACTAATAAGAGTCTAAAACGCCTAGTATTTCACCTGTCATTTTACAAACTTATGCACTGAGATATGAATATGAGCTTGATCCTTAGGTCAAGATACCGGTTGTCTGGTAAAAATTGTATTCCTATGTTGCACCTTCTCTCTGGGCTAGATTTCTTATATGAACTCTCCTGGCTACTGTTGTGGAGAGCTACACGTACCTTTGTAAGGTAACAGGCGTGTAAGCCCTGTCTGGTTTCCTTTTTAAAGGAAAATGTCTCTTTGCCTTGATATACTGCTCTTTCTGTAGCTTCAGCTTAAACCATATTGCTGAGGCATACAGCGGTTGTTTACTATACTGGGTTTATGCTGCAGATACCCAGTTGTTCCAACTCTTTTGACCAGAGTTTTATGGTGGAGAATATGTCTGGATGAAGCTCAAATGGTCGAGGGTAATGCTGCTGCATCAATAGAATTGGCACTACGCCTGCATGCAAAACATCGATGGTGTATTACAGGAACCCCCATACAGCGAAAACTCGATGATTTATATGGACTTCTAAGATTTCTTCAAGCTAGTCCCTTTGATGTCTTCAGATGGTGGACTGATGTTATTTGTACTCCATATGAGGTATAAAATCAGTAAAATGTGGATTTTTCTTGATGTTAAAATTATAAAAACTGGAGCTTAAGGCTGTATTATTCGGAAGCGAGCTGATCAAAAGATAAAAGATAAAAATAAAGATAATTGGAAGCTAGATGAAAAGATGAATAAATTAAGAGATGGGCTGGCTTGAGGGGTTGTAGAGACGTGGGGCTGGTGGTGCTCAAGAAGGGTTGGCAGGTGGAGCAGGTATCCCATGTCATATAGGTGAGAAAGCAAAGGATAGCACTTTGTCGGCACAGAAATTTCACATTTAGAATAAGATCTAAAATGTGAAACGCAGTAATATGCCATGCTCTTCTTGGAGCAGCTTTGCTCTGCAAAAAATGAAGTTATGTTACATTTCCAATTTTTCAGTAGGTGTTGCTTTGATGCCATGGCCAGCTGTTTATGCTTCAAATTATCTGTTTTTAAATGAGTGATACGCTTAATTTTGTGATATTGATTTATCTGCTATCAAAACCCTGTGCGAAGCTGGTTTGGTTTGATATGCTCTCTGGTCTATTTTATCTTCTCATTTTATAGGATGGAGATACAGGAACCATGGCGTTCACTCATAAATTCTTTAAACAACTTATGTGGCGCTCTTCAAAAGGACATGTTTGGGATGAGTTGCAGCTTCCTCCACAGGAGGAATGTGTCTCTTGGCTCACACTCTCATCAATTGAAGAGCACTTCTATCAGAGACAACATGAAACTTGCGTGGACGATGCCCGAGAAGTTGTTGAAAGCTTTAAGAATGATGTTAGAAAGAGTAAATCTGAAGGTGTTCAGTAATAGTTCAATCATACTTATTGATTTCTAGCCTTGTGAACCAGATTAGGATGCAAATAATCTTCTGTTTACGCAGACTTTTCCCCATCCTTACGAGTTTCAGATCTCTATGTGACGATATTTTTCTCCAGGTTCCACGTCATCTGATACTTCTTCTGAACCCTATATTTCTAATATGGAGGCGGCCAAGCTGTTTAACTCACTTCTAAAGCTTCGGCAAGCCTGCTGCCATCCTCAAGTAGGAAGTTCTGGTTTACGTTCTTTGCAGAAGTCTCCAATGACCATGGAGGAGGTTTTGTCAGTAGGTTAAATATTGGTTGATATAGTTATTGGTTGGTCATGGGTTTTCCCAGTGTATTTTATTATTAAGTTGGATATGCGTTTCTGCAGGTTCTTGTTGGCAAGACAAGAATAGAAGGCGAGGATGCTCTCCGGAAAGTAGTTGTTGCATTAAATGGACTTGCAGGCATAGCTATAATCAAGGAAGATTTTATTGAAGCTGTATCTTTGTACAAAGAGGCACTGTCATTAGCTGAAGAGCACTCTGAAGATTTCCGCTTGGATCCTCTTTTAAATATACATGTTCATCATAATCTCGCTGAAGCTTTGCCGCTGGCTGTAGACAGCTCACAAGATGATTCCGTTTCAAGAAGTTTTGAAAGCTTACTCTCAGGGATTTGTGACTCTAACAAAAAGGACAGCTGTGCTGTGAAAAGAGATGAAAAGATTGAAGAGGATCCCGGTCCAAGCATTAGTTCTGGTAACTCACTTCAGCCTCCATCTTGCTTGTGGGGAAATGGCGAGAAAAGCTATGATATCCATTCGCGTTTAGCGAAACATGTTCGGCACTTACAAGAATCATGTGAAGACTTAAAACAGAAGTTCTTATCAGTCTCTAATTCAAAGTTGTCCCTAGCTCAACAGGAGTTCATGAAATCATATAGCCAGGTTTGTTGTTTTGACGCTGTGTAATAGCATACTTATCCATATTTGATTTAATCCTATGACCTTCTCTAGCATGCATGTTATGTTTCAGGTTTCTCTAGGATATTCGATATTGCATTTATTTCACCGTACAACTTTACCAGATCCCATAGTCTTAGGTAGATGTTTATGTGTTTAAAGACCTATTTGAGCCTATTAAATGGGGTAGCTTGACGCAAAATGATATTATTGCAGATGTAGGATGTAATGTTCATTCTATATGGGATCTCTCGTAGAGGTTCAAATGAATATAGCTTCAACAACCCCCATCCCACTCTAGGTTTTGTTTGTCTATCCTCTGTTACTGCTCTGGGTTCTTGAGGTTTTCTTTTTTTCCGGGTAGGTTTTGTTACGTTTCTGATGTTTTTATTTTTCTCTTTTCTACTGAAAGGTGTGTGATGCGTTGGTGAAGAGGAAAAATCAACATACAACTTGGTGGTTGGAAGTCCTGGATCAAGTTGAACAAAATGATGATTCGTCAAGGGAACTGATAGATAAAATAGGAGAAGCTCTTTCTGGGAATTCAAACAAGAAATCAAGAACTTCTGCCTGGTTTGTGAAGCTTTATTACTGGTTATAATTATAAATTGCCTGCTTCATACCTAAATTACGTGCATTAGAATCATACAAACTTAGTGTATTGTCAGATTTTTTTCCCTTGTAAGTTTGAAGTCAAGTCCATTTACTTCATTATTCGCAACGATTTTTGGAGAACAAATGTATGTTTAGCTGATGTTGTAGTCTCTAGAAGACGAAAGCTTATTATGGATTTGCTGTATTAGTTTGTTGGAGATTATATATAAACTATTAAATGTCCAATCTCTCTATAAGCTTGAGCTTTAAGATGAAACGGCAATTCATGGTTGTAAACAGAATGAGCCATATCCCTTTACTGAACAACATAGCTAGACTGAGCCTGAATGACTTCAACATTGTCCTTTCCGATGAAAAAAGTCATTTCATTTTCAGCCATAATTAGCACTATGCAGACTGAATTGCCTAAAAGCATTATTGATACTTGTGTTCTCAAACAGCTTCCGTAGCCTAACAGCTCTAAAATATTATATTCAAACTGGATTGGATGCTCTGGAAGGATCACGAAAAACTTTGCTTGATAAGCTCTTACAAATTGACCAAACAATGGACAATCCTAGAGAGGAGGATGTTGTACGTGTGAGATACTGTAAAAAATGCAATTCCAATTGTGATGGTCCTGCATGCATCCATTGCGAGTTGGATGAAATATTTCAGGTTTGCAGCTATATTTTAACTTGTCCCTTTTTCCAATTCATTTTTAATTTTATCATATGCATAGTGAAACTTGCGTTACGAAAATCTCTGGAGAACAGGTTTATGAAGCTAGGCTCTTTCGCCTTAACAAAAGCAATAATAGGGAAGGGATTATGTCTGCCGAAGAGGCAGTGAACCTACAAAAGAAGCAAACTGCACTGAATGAATTTTATTGGAATCTGTCGCGACCAGACAAGAATTCGACTCCGTCTGCTGCTAATTTTGAAGATAATGGAAAGAAGAGGAGCACGGGGGACAAAGTGACGGTTCGTAATTGCTTTTTTCTGTGTCAAATATTCCTACTCTCCAAGTTCCCTAAAAGATTTACGCAACTATTTTATCAGATGAACTGATAACGCCATTATTTGGACTATTTTACCTCTGAAAAACAAGTTGGTTCATCCACAAGATTAGACTTCTATTATGACATTGATTTTGGAGATTGGGTTTCCTTCCTATTTAACATTAGGTGCTCCTCTTTTCCCCTCTTCGCATTCACAGTTAGCCTTTACCCTGGACTGGTTATCTTCTTTCATTATACTGTAACTGAAAGGAACTTGATGCACTTGATGGTAAACATCCCAACTTTTCAACCCTCTGAGAGCCAAACTGCAATTCAAATTAGAATTTTTTGAAGCATTTAATTGAACTCTTACTCTAGAATGCGATTTCCAATGCACTACTTTTGAGCTGGGTATTATATCATCGTGATGAAAGTGGAACTTCTTCAATAATATCCTCTTATGATTTTTTTCTCTTTCAGACCTCGAGATCACCATCTGATTTGGAGGTTGTTTTGACGATAATCAGAAACAATTCCAGGGCATTCTTGGGGAGAGAGAGAACTTCAGCAGCCAGACAGCAGCTTGATCTTCTCGAAGTATGCAAACATATTTCTATGTATTTCCGTTGCTATTTTGTGTAATGGAAACTATGATGGAGTTTTGAATTCTCTACTTAATTATGCTCAAGCTTGAAGGACTTTAGCTAATTCATAAAAATTGACAACACACACTTTTATATTAGCGCAGTGTTTCTATGTTATGTTGCCTGAATAAGAGTTATGGTCTTAATTTTGTTAGAAAAGTCAGACCTTAATCTAGCTATCAATTGCTATTCAGGGAATGCGAAAGGAGTATGCCCCTGCAAGGTCTTTGGCAATTGCTCAGGCGCAGGTCCTGCGTGCTCATGATGAAATGAAGATGGCAACCTCAAGACTGCGCTTGAAAGAAAACGAGAATGATATTACTGTTGATGCTTTATGCTTGGAAGAATTGGACATAGCTAGCGTTGAGAATTCCAGCGAAAAGTTTCTAGCACTGGCAGCACTTTCGCGCATAAAAGGACAACTACGCTATTTGAAGGTATCAATGCCATCATAATATCGATCCAAACATAGTGCTTCTGTTAGACTTATATTATGCATTCATACTCAACTTGCTGTCAGCAATATGACATACGCAAGGCAGTTATTCCAAAATCAATTGACAAAAGACCAGAAAAATTTGAAGATTACAATCCTTAAAATCACAGAACAGGATCAGTCAGAATAAGCCCAGAATAATTTCTAATCTAATGAGTAGCTTCTTTCCTCTATATGGCACCACTAATATTGGGATTTTCCACGTCGAAAAAATGGAAATGTGGTCTTGCAACTTTTAAATATGTTGCCAAAATTGGTCTTGCAATTATATAGTCTAGCAATTTTGGCCCCTAACTGTTGGATTTTTAGCAATTTATTGACATGTACCCTATCAACCACCTCAATTTCTAAAGATTTGAATTTTGTAGGAGTTAACGTAAACGGATAATTAACCAAAAAGAACACTCACAACAAATAAGATTGATGATATACTGTGTTGTTACTTTATTGTAATCTGAATAACAATTTTCACATATCAAACTATTTATCCTTCAAAATTGTTTGTATAACAAAATCAGATAATATTGTAAAATATAGTTAGCAAGAGGATCAACTTGAGTTGGGAGAACTAGTATGTAAAAGTATCATTCTACCAAAAAAATATGAACAAACCCTGTGTGCGAACCGCTCCCAGGGTATGCGGAGTGCGAGGAGAAACTTGAAAATCAGAATGTAGAATTCCTCTTCCAGTCCAATTTGAATCTGTTCCGTAAGTTGAAACCTCGTGATACAAAATGTTAGCAGTTGCTCATAGTTTCATCTTGAATATTTTCCCACCAATCTCAATGATTTGCTGGTTAAGTGGTCAAGGTTTGGTGCAATATTGTCTACCTTATTACTACAATAGGGTTTTATTGGTTGTTAATGATACTTATAGTAAGATGAGTTTCTGTAGCCACAATCTTCCACATATTTTTGGATAACTCTATGTTCCGCCACTGTGCTGCTCTCAGCCACAAAACATTGCTTCGTAGTACGTATTTAGATGTCCCATGTGAAAATACAATGGCCAGTAGTTGAATATCTTCTTCATCTTTTTTTGATTCCATCCAATCTGCATATGTGAAGATTTCTTTTTTCCAAGTTTCTCCTTTGTTGAAGATTAATATCTTCTCTGGAAACTCTTAAGTGGCCTATGAATCTGGTATCAGCTATTAGGTGTCCTTATTTAGGCAAGTGCATATTATTGCTTACCTGACCAATTGCAAAGGGATGTTAGGCTTTTCTTCTTTGCATCCGTTGGCGTGTTACTTCGTCAAGTATCCCTATCTTTTGCATGTGAAATTGACAATGTACTTTCTTTGTGAAAAATAGACGGGGACCTCCCCTTTTACCTAGCTACTTCAATTTAGCAGTTGTCGTAAATTCCTTTTACTTCACATGTCTTTATCAACAATAGTAGTTCCTGGTATTAGTAATACATCATCAACATAGACAATTAGAATTGTCTTCTTTCTGGCTTTAGAAGGAGTTTTCTTTTTGACCCGTTCACCTATTTTTGACCTATAATATATCAAATTTTATGAGCCTTACAAGTTGCTCCGGGAGATCTTCTTACCAGCCCATCTCGGTCCTAAAAAATGTCGTTTAGTGCGGCAGCAAGAACAATTAGTCTTGTTGTGCAAGTTATTAGTTTTTTTTTCAATTAGGATTTTGTTTCCTTTTCAATTATAGTAATCGCTTCCAACTAGGACTCATTTTCCTTTCGCTTAGGCCTGATGAGTGTATATATAAAGCTCCTCTTGTTGTTCTTGTTATTTGGACTTTCGATATATTAGTAATAAAATTGAATTTTTTTTTTCAATTCCTGGTGGATTCTAGACTTTTCTTCTTTAATACGTTGTAATATTTTGTATAACGCTTCTATTCTGTGCCACACTAAGGCCATAGCCATATTCGTATTGTCTGGAGTTTTTCGCACACAATTTCTCTTTTGCTTATCTCTATCTCTCATGTCAGACTTTGGTACAATCTAAAAGAAATACGAAATCAGAAAACTTGGATGCTTCAACTGTAGCTGAAGCAGAATTTCGATCAGAAAATGGCAATCAAGCAGATCCCGAGTCATGCCCAGTTTGTCAAGAGCAGCTTGATAATCAGAAAATGGTTTTTCAATGTGGACATGTAATGTGCTGTAAATGTAAGTGTGGTCCAGATCATGGTTCTTCCTAATTGCGAAGTAGATTGCATGAAATAGTTTTGTTTATTCATTTATGTCTTTTGTCATCCATCTGATCAAGTTTTAAAGAGGCAACATGAGTACTTTATTTTATATATTTGTACTTCAATTGTTTATAAGATGCTTCTGTATTCTCTGTGGAAATATATTGTCGTGATCTCTATGAACGTTTTTGTGACTATGTATGTATATGTGTGTGTGCGTGAGAGAGCACTTATGTAGACGATACATGAAAGAACTGTATCATGAAGATAATGAGGTGGGACTATTCCATAATGAAGGATGAACTTGTCATTTGATTGAAGAGTGAAGAAATATGCCTTTGTTGAGTGTTCAAAAATTTCTGCTCCAGCACCATGTTGAAACGTTCAGAATTTATTTTGAACAATGAGTCAAAGCACTCCTGGTCTTTCTCTTGATAAGAAATTTCAAATTTTATGCAGTTGGTTTACGTTAATGTCTTTTCAATACCATTGGTTGGAGCAGAGAGATTTCCCGATTATCTAATGTTGATGTTGCAAAGAAATTCTTTCCCAGGTGTAGATGTCGGTAGTTGTGTTTCTGCCTGGATACTTGACATGTTTATGAAATTTATGCAGGTTTATTTGCTTTGACTGAAAGAAGATTGCTTCCAGCTGGAAAATATCACAGCAATGAGAGGGTGACTTGCCCAACATGTCGACAGTCCAGTGACGTCGGGAATATTGCGTTTGCTGATGATAGACTAGATGAGTCGTGTCGAACTAGTGAGAAATCTGAAGCTTCTATTCCTGTCCAAGGTTCTTATAGTACTAAGGTAAATCTCATTCCCCGTATATTTATGACCTATAGACTGACATGTCTATAACTAAATTAAGTTAGGTGCTGAGATGCATTCTAGGTTGCTTGCCTGCTTGTTCTGATTTTACCTTTCAGATGTCTTATATCTTGCTTCTGCCATGTGAGTGACTGTCTAACCATCAAGCTTGGCTGCTCGTACCATAATTTATGCAAATTGCTAATTACTCACATGATGATTCCAGTCTCTGGCCGAATACGCATTGAGCTCTGGTTCTCAATTTTCAGGACTTAAAAATTTTTCTAAGCCAACTCAATAATACGGGTAGAGTAATTACAACCATCTTCTTTGTTAATCTAAAGAAAGCCTCAAAGCCGTGGAACCAGCTCATTCCTTACCTTTGGCGTGAACCCATCCCCTCCCACCATACCGTCATGTACTCGACTTGGACATAGGTTCTCCCATCCCCGCCCAGACACTGGATGGAGTTTTTCTTTCTCCTTTCAGATGGGCAGGAGATGCATTTGCCAAGATAAAATAGTTAATATTCTAAGACTTCTATTTTCAAAATGATTGGAAATTCTGTTAAGGAAGAGTTTGAACTCAATGAATTGATGAACTTAGTATCTGGGTTGGTTCAGCATTGGGGCTGAGCAATGCTAATCTATGAATGGTTATTCATGGTGGATGGGAGGAAAGCAGGAGTGAGGGAGGGAAATTATACTTTGTCTCGTCTTCTCTTTTCTCTTCTTTATTTGCAAAATGTTGGTTTATTCAAGTGGCTGTTTTCCAGTTTATTTGAGTGCATAAACCAGTGTCTGCCAGAGTGTACAGAAGTAGCTTAATTTATGTTATTGTTTAAACAAGTTGCTTAAAAGCTAAAGTCGGTAGCCTGAAATGGTTGGAGGGGATGCATGATGGGGCATTCACAACAGTCCTGTCTTCAAGTAGTCATTAGTACTGAACCACCCTTTTGTGGAAGTAGTTCATTAGGCAACTAAAAGCATCCATCGGGCTTATTGGTACACTAGAATCACTTTAAATGATTCTGTTCAATTTGTAATAATACCTTGGCTTTGGATGCAGTATTAGTACTAATACACGAATCCTCCATCATATTTTCCTTTCTCTTGTTTATTGATTACGAGTTACCCGTGGCATCTATTCTAATAAATTTGTGTTTGTGCTCTTTTGTAGATTGAAGCAGTGACAAGGCGGATTTTGTGGATAAAATCTAGTGATCCGGAGGCAAAGGTTCTTGTTTTCTCCAGTTGGAACGATGTCCTTGATGTGCTGCAACATGCGTTTGCTGCCAATGGAGTAAGTTATGTCAGGATGAAAGGAGGAAGGTATGTGCTTGTCTGCTTAAACATTCTTTTAAATGCAGAATTGTTAATCAATTGATGAAATTTTAAATTGTAAACTACTCTAGTGTTTTAAAGCCATTTCTTGTAGACAGTATGCATTTGCATGTTTTTTTTTTAACTTGTTTGGACCACTGGGTAAGTCATATCATAATAGCTACTGCCGCTGCGTACAGATAACAGCTAGAGAATAATCTATAAAGCACATCTGGCCTACACGATGCATGCGTTCACATTCAAGTTATGATGGAAATCATATTAGAGTTGCGTCATTCCGAAGTTACTTGAACTTCCATTTTACATGTATTGAGTGGCACTTTTATTCCTATGCCTAGACTACTTTTCAAGTCAAAGATATAAGCCACATAAAATAGTTAGTTTGCATTAAAAATTGAATATATGATGGGTAAAAAAAGAAGAGAAGATCTGTTACACTGAGTAACAAATGTCACTCATTGTAATAGACTGAAGTTATGATATTATATCTTTGTAGAATTTGATGCATTTGTACCTGGCTCTTTCTGATTCGCTGCAAATTATTTCTGCTGTTTGACATGATGCCCGTCCCAGTGTTATATTTTCAAATATGCCGTTTTTGTTCAAATAAAAGGAACCATTCATCAAATTTCGTCCTGGCAACTGTTCTGTTTTGGTACTTGGTCAACAAGCTATATAATACATTCAATGCATGTCACTTTGAGTGCCTCTTGTATGATATCATGTATTCTCTCTGCAGCGTGGATTATTTAAAAATTCATCTTGTTGTCATATGGTAGGAAATCACAAGTTGCCATCAGCCACTTCACGGGACAAAAGGGCAATGGTAAAGAAAGTCATAAGAAGCCTGAAAGGCTTGTAGGCCGCAACTCTGTTCAAGTGCTTCTTCTCTTAATTCAACATGGAGCCAATGGGCTAAATCTTTTAGAAGCTCAGCACGTTGTTCTAGTAGAGCCACTGCTGAATCCTGCCGCTGAAGCACAAGCAATCGGAAGGGTGCACCGAATTGGACAGAAGCAAAAAACATTAGTTCACCGCTTTATCGTACGTAATTCTGTCTATAATGTGCTTATGTACTCTTGATAGCTAATTGCAGAGCTCCTACAACCACATTTTTTTGCCTGAAGAGCTTGCATATCCTTAAATTTTAAATGTCGAAAACTCTTCAGCGTAGGCCGTAGAGCTGTGCGCATGATATCATGGCCTTATTGCATAACATAGACAGAGTTTAGGTTTTGTTTGCTAGCAATTGCGGCTTTGAGGGAATTCTGTTATCAGATTATCCTGTAAAACCTGTATATAGGTGATGTTTCCTGGGAGAGTATAGATGTTTGTATCCAACTTAGGAAGTGACTGATTCATGTTGTCATGGAAAATTGTCGCTCTCTCCTTATCTTACTATGAGCAACTAGTCTGTAGACTATGATTACGTAAATAGTGTAATGATGTTCGCGGATGTCAATTAACATGAAAAAGTAACTAGATCTTTACCTGAGTTCTGATATTTCTTAGTCGCCCATGGGATGGTGATGTAATGTAATGTTATGTAACATTTGATTACCCCTCTCCTTTCCCTATTTGATTTAATGTGTATCAAGAAACGGCAATATTGATGACTTACATTTGGTTGGAATCCCAGAATGTTGTTCCCAGTTTCTGAGCAATACCATTTCCCCAATAATATATTAGCATTTATTTCCTAATCTCTTTTTTTAATCTGCGTGTCAGGTGAAAGATACAGTAGAGGAGAGCATCTATAAACTGAATAAGAGTAGGAATACGAGTTCTTTCATCAGTGGGAACCGTAAAAACCAAGATCAGCCTTGTCTGACACTTAGAGACGTTGAGTCTTTATTCAGAGTAACCCCTTCTGCCAATACAACAGATCAAATGGCTAGTGGAAGCTTGAGAGATTTGCCACCTTCTGTAGCAGCTGCACTTGCAGCCGAAAGAAGATTAATGGACAGTGCTAATTGACAGTCATACTATCAGGCTTGAGACACATAGGAAGAAGTAGAACTGTGCCGAAACATTAAATCATATTGATCAAGCTTCCGTATAGAGTCATAGACCTCCTTTCCATTGGAATATTGACAAATTGAGAATACACCAAAAGGTAGATGAATCACGAGCAAGGGAGTTCATTTTGTGTGTACTAGGACATTGTTTTGTATATAAATTTTTATTACTAAAGTACTACGAACTAGGTACATCTTCCAGCCAATTTATTTCACGCTTGTTGAGGCGTTTGGTTCCAGTTATAGGATATTGTACGTGGTAGATGAAAAAGGTATGATATGTTATTGTACTTTTTGCCGCCATATTCAGATTCTGTTTGGAAGAATACTTAGTTGAATCGTGATAGATATATGCTTATATTTTACGGTGTGATTTTTAAAAAATACATTAATAAGAATATTGATTATGCAGCCAAGTTTTCTCACAATTTAAATTCTATTCATGTGTATAAGGATATATCAATATGCACTTCTGTTTTGATAAGGTATATTACTATGCTCTTAAACATGCTAGAAGTAATTAATAAGTGTTAAGTACAGTTTAATAATAATTTATACAACAAACAATGTATGAAATATCGGCTCTAAGAAATAACAATGCATAATAATTTTTAAATATATTTATGTATATAAATGGAGATTTTTGAAAAAATTACATATTAGACGTGAGAACCTTAGACTTAAATTAAGAAGTCATCTACGTCAATAACTTCAGAGAATGATACCAAAATAATCAATAATAATAATAACAATAATAGGAACCCAATGACTAAAAACGACATACAATGGTAGATTAAATTAGTGCTACAAAATCCTTAACATAAGTCAGTACAATAACTTCCTAGTTCCTACCAATACATTAGCTTTAGCTATTATTTAAAGTCTACAAAGAGATACCAAGTAAAGAATGAACCAAACAGCACTAAAATAACTAGATCAAATAAGCTCACCTCCAATAGAGCTCATGAATAGCCTATCTTTCAAACCATGTCTAACAAAACTTCCAATGGTTATTGCAGTTTACACATGTTACAAATGTTGTCATAGGCTCGTCGGCACTTCGAGTCTGCAATTGGTAGTAAGTAGTTTCCTTCTTCTTGCACCTACCACAAGTGAATTGGTCTGTACTAGCCTTTGGTGCTGCCGCACGCTCGCTGTTAAACATCGCCTTCTTTTTTATCGTCTCATTCTCCATCTGCCTTGCATCACTGGCCATTTCTTCTGGAGTCAAATCAAGAATGGATTGTGGCTCAATAACCCCAATCAAGATCTTTCTCCGAAAATCAGGGTTATTTGAATCCTTAATGTTGAACATTATGGACCTGTATTTGTGCTTCTGTGCACCAGTGGATTTACCTAACTTCTCATACATTGCAGTCTCGACCATAACAGCAACTCGATAAGGGTCAGATTTTTTCACTCTTTCTTTTAAGTCATCATCGTCAACTTCATTAGATACTTTGCACAAAGCTTCAGCAAGAATTTCGCGGACTTTGTCCCGTAAAGGATCTTTACAGGAAACTAGAGAAGTTAGTTTTGGTGGGCCAACAGGGTCTGATTCCCGTTTTTGTACTTCAGAACTTACCTTCTCCAATCTCATTTTTTTCTCAACATGCAAGTGCTCTCCAGCAGCGTTTTTGGTAGTATGGATGGTTTCAACTTTCTCTACTTTGAAAGTAGTAACAGAGTCGGTTGTTCTTTCCACCTTCGCACTCTTAACCGAGGACTTAGGCTCAGCCTTGATGGAGTTCGTCCTCTTAAGATTCTTGACATCATTAGTTTCTTTTCCAGCTCTTTCAGCTTTCACAGAACTGCCATTGCCATCACTTCCATTCTTCTTGTTTTTCAAAGTTTCCTGAACAATTATATTCTTCCAAATATCAACCACGTCAGAAGCCAACTTCTTTATCTTATCACTTCCATGTTTCGTTAGCTGGCGGAGACGTTTCCCAACCTGACAAGATGCAGCAAGAGTGCTAAATAGCCAGCACAGTGACAATTGAAACATACAAAGAAAAAAGGGGGCAACCCATTCCACCAATATTGGTCTGTCGTATAGACTAAAAAGATCTCAAGATAGGCACAAACACAAGTAGTGTGTCTCATATCTATAGGCAGCCTCATGAGTAAGAAAAGAAAATAGCAATCGTAACAAACTAGCAAGAACCCTAATGTTTAGTGAACCAAATACAGTTTCTGATGGTACACACACTACAAACTATGCAAGTAAAAGACACGATCTTCATAAGAGTGTACATAAGAGACCTGAGAAGCATTTTGGGGTATATCATTGTAAGAATGTAAAAGGGCTCTGTATTATCATATTATCTTTAGCAGCCTACAATTTGTCTTGGGACAACCTTTCAAAGGTTGGGAAGTTAACAGACCTGTCCGTCGCAGTTTCTTAATATGGTTGACTGCTGCTTGGCAATAAAAGAAGATTGTACCCTTTTCTACAATGGTAACAACTCTACACACTGCAGGGCGAGAAACTGTAAGGGTCCTAGACGAGGGGATCTTTGGTTGTGAAGAGAAGTTGGGGACACATTGCCCTAAGCCAATATTCTAATTAAGTGTAAATAAGGCACATACAAGGTGTTCTTTGATTCTCTCCCCTAGCAGATTCAGTCGGTTGACATGCGCATAACTTCCACCACAATTACACTCAGATCTCCAAAACTCGCGCACGAATCGCACTGACGATCAAAATGCAAGCATTGAAAAAGGGGCTCCAAAATACCTGTGTATCCACCAGGACTTGATAATTGACTGGAAAATTCTTCAACGTTTCTAACTCATCGATACAACGAGCCTCATCCTCCGGTGAGTTCTCGACCACATCCGCAGCCCGCTTCACCTTCTCGAAAAGCTCCGTCAGTTCCTTCTCCATTATTCTTCACACTCTATCGAACAAGAAAAAGAAAAAAAATTCAGAATATTTCATCGCATTCCTTGACATACACAATAAAATCATTACCTTTACTCAAATCACAACAACAAAATCAACTCTTGTTCTCACAAAATCGAGCATTGAAAAGAAAAATCCCAAATGCCTTCAAATTAACACTTCAATTCTTATTAGAACAGCTAAAAGCCTAAAAATCAAAAGGGCAGGCAAAAGATCAGATTTTTAACACCGAGCAATAACAAAATCACGATTACAAAAAAAAAAAAAAAAAAGTTCATTTAAAAAAAAAAAAGAATTACATGATACAATGACGGAGAGTAAGAGAGGAGAAAAGAGGTTAAAACGAACCTGAGAGAAAAAAACAGAAAATTGAATGAACGCTGCTGCGGCATTCAGCTAGCTACCATGAAAGATAAACCCTAGTTTCAAACTGTATGTAGTTTTATTTATTTATCTGATAAATATTTTTGTTTGTTGTTGGGGGAGAAAGAAAGATAATAAAAACAGGTTGCACGTGTTATTTCATTCGACGGTCGTGATGTCATCAGGGAATAATATGGGCTTTTACCAAATTAGCCTAATTTGGAAATATCTCACAATTAGTTAAATTTGCTCTGAATTTTAAAAAGTAGCACAAACAATATTCCATTTGTTCGTGTAGTTTTATCCTATGAAAAAAAAAGAACCCTAAACTGTATTCCATAAGTATGTTGAAAAAAAAAAGATGCAACATTGCACCGTCACCATATCTGATCATAAAACGTTGGTAATTGTCGTACTTGATATCGCCACAAAACTTTATAAGCATTGCATAAATTGTGAATTTAAAGGACCTCGAAAATAGATTGATTCTTCAAGTAAAGCAATTTCGAGAGTGTACATTGTACTTGACAGTTTTCGTGAATAAATCTCGACCTCATTGACAAGACTAGTGGCAAAGTTTTGTACCCCGTATAAGCAGGGGCGAAGCCACTCCCCCCAACTTCTGCCTAATTGCTAGATTAGTAATAAGTTTGTATATAAAAATCTATGATTTTACAACTGGTTTGTTTTGCCCCCACACCACCCCCAAGGGATTTGATCCAACAAATGGCCCACTATTCTCTTTATTTTTAAGAATTCTTATATTATAAAATGGCCCACCTATTTATTGTTTTGTACCGATAGTCCATTTTAAGTGTAAAGCCCATGAAAAGTATAAATATATCTTAATCTGCAACACTTATTTAATTGCACAGAAAAATGAATCACACTTTAAATTATTTATTAAAAAATATCACCCTAATAGCAAGTCTTTGTTCAATTCTTCCTTTTTGAAATATGTCCTTGATGTATCATGTATATTTATACAAATAAGTGTTATGAGTTCTATTAGACTTAGAATTTGATATTTAGTTTTATAATTGCATTATCTTAGTTAGAGAATGCCTTTTATATTCATTATTTATTTCGCACAAAGTAAGATGAGTAATCTATAAAATAAGGAAAAAAGTACGAACTATACCCATCGTTTAGCCTCTTTTACGAAACTATACCCAACCTTTGAACTTTTGCAATACTATACTCAACCTTTGTAAATCGTAACTATGCTATACCTAGACTAATTTTTCGGCAAAAAAACGTCATATTCTGATCTTGTGACATCAGCAATCCGATTTGCACGAGGGCAAAATAGTCATTTCATTTATTTATAATAAAAATTAAAAAAACTAAAAAAACAAAAATAAAATTTAAAAAAAGACCCCCCCCCCCCCCTCCTTCCCCGTCGCCTCCCGCGATTCGCAGCGGTGTTGCTGCAAATCGACGGGGTGCGGGTGGGAGAGGGGGGGGGGGAGCGACGGGGAAGGAGGGGGGGTCTTTTTTTTTGTTTTTTCTTATTTTTTTTAATTTTTGAGTGTAGTACCGGTTTTACCCCTGCAAATTCCAAATTTTGGCCGGAAAATTAGTCTATGTATAGCATAGTTACGATTTACAAAGGTTGTGTATAGTATTGCAAAAGTTCAAAGGTTGGGTATAGTTTCGTAAAAGAGACTAAACGATGGGTATAGTTCGTTTTTTTCCCATAAAATAATAGTAAAATATCCCTTTTAAACTGCATATAATGAAGTACCATCGTATTAATTAATAAAAAATTTATATACAAGTCGATGAGTAAGAAAAAGAGATTAAAATCTATTTTAAGAAGAAGTAGTAAAATACTGGCTCGCACGATACTCTTGGGAGCTTATATTCATTATTTAGAAAGAAAAAAAAAACTTCTCATGATGGTAAAAGACTGATTTTAAAGAGAATGAGCCGTTTCATCAACACATATATTAGATTTCAAGCTTTAGAGCCATCTTATTTACTGAATATGTCCGTTATCTCAAGAGCAATTTTTTTTTTTATAAAAAAAACAACAATATCTCATATATCTTTTTAGCGTAATCTCGCCCCTCCTCCTAAAAAATACTGGCTTCGCCCCTGCGTATAAGGTCTATATAAACTTTATAGTCATAATTCTCTCATGAATTAAAACTTAATGCCACAATAATACTTAGGGTTGTGGATTTGGATCGAATTGAATCGAGGTTGGTAGTCGATTTTGATCCTGGAGAAATGAGAATCGAAATCAAATCAATTTAAAACGATCCGATTCGATCCAACATCATTCGATTTTGATCCGATTCGATTCGATTTAAATCATTTTTTCTTTTTTTTCCTTTTTATTTAATATCAATAGAACAAACATACATGATTGATTATTTTGCATCTAAAGTTAAAGAAAACTTTAATAAACATGAATACAATTACAATTTAAAACAAATTAACATGCATTAGTGAATTTCTCCGTACAAAATACTAACCCAATGTTCAAATAAAAATCCCAAAATGAAGACAAGTCATAGTTAATGCTAGTAATTAGTATGTTACAATCTTGATTGTATATATGTATTAGATACACAAGTATTATATCTCTAACTAGTTAAACTCTAAGTCATATATTAGCATTTTATTAGCATTATACATAAATATATAATATTACATATATACTATTATATATTTATTTATTTTATAAAAAATAAGATGAGTATTCGATTCGATCCGATTCTCAACCTCTGAAATCGAGGATCAAATCAAAGGGGTGTTCGATCCTAAGGCAAAAATCAAAAGTCAGATCAAATATTCGATTTGATTTTCGGATCGGATCATTCGATCGATTTTCAATCGATCCGATTTTTTTTTTTGCACCGCCCTAATTATACTACAGATTTTACTATGATAACTTGAATGGCTTGGCAGAATTATAGCAATAACGTATTAGATCATTTAGGTGAAAACCACAGTGCACAGTACATCTACATCATGTCAAAAAGAACAATTATTCTCTTTGTGTGAGCTACTTCACAAAGAAAATATCAGCAGAACAGGTCTCAGGTCAGCCTTCTCAAATTCAAGTACCCATTTAGAGCTGTCAGTTAGTTTTTGGAACCAGCTATTTTTCTCCTCAACAACAACTAATGAAACTGAAATTTCTTTACTCAGATAAGAAAACTTAAACCACGTACAGAAATCCTATAGATGGGAATGACAAAACTTGGGAGTTCAGAATTTCTTGATTCGAACAATATCATACGACACATTTCTAATCCTACATTATTATTGGGCAAAACATAAAATTCAACAGATCCACCTACGTAAGGACAGAACAATAAGAGAGAGACGGAGATAAAAAACTATTCAAATTTCAGCTTGTTTATGAATTGGTCCCAGAAAAACAGTAAGACATAGTTTTGTATGCTAGAAGAACGAATACAAAATCGCATTATTCCAATCAAAGCCGCTCAACGTTTGAACATCAGCAACATTTGTCATGATGAAAAAAATTACCAGCACGATCACACGCCTCTTCTCACTTCTGTTCAGGATCAGGTTTCGTAAAGAAGGTCTTCTTTATCCAATCAAAAGGCTGTCCACGAATAAGAACAAAGGAAAAAATATGAATAATACATATCAAACTCATAGTTGTTATATTATCCCCAAACAAATACCCGTGTCAAGTCTTGTCCACAATTATATTAATAATAACAGCCGAATATAAGATATAATTGAGTTCTCATCCTTTTTAGTGAAGATGGACTCTTAAATCCACGTAAGTGACATAGGAATATGTAAAACATAAATAGAAGTAAACAGAGTTACAAACAGAAAATTGTTTCAAGATAAATTTCCATTCTAAAATTCCCAAGAAACTCAACAGAACGTGCTAAAAATTAGATAACAATGGAAATATGTAAATACCATCATAGCATCATTCCTATATTATTATTCTAGCCCAGCTAACCCACCCACCCACCCACCCACCCCTCTCCCGGCCATGCCCTTCCCCTGAGGAACTTCAATACGGTTTCAATGCAACTTCCATGTATGACAAACAACGCCATTCACAAAACTCCATATATTAAACCATAGAGCACGTAGATGCTAAAATTCGATCGGTGAACGACAGTGAAACACTTACAATGCCTGGATAAGATAATTTCCTTATCAAGCGACAGGGAAACCAAATCATACATATATATATATATATATATATATATATATAGCGGTTCAAGAAAGGAGGATTCCATTACACGCAACAGAAACAGTATGATGCCATGCCCAAATTCATGGAGCCATGGAGCATACAGACTCTTCACATCTGACTTATATATTCACCACACCGTGACAAACACGTACAGCAACATATTCTCAACCAATTCACTTAAAAATGCATCTATATAAGCATAGCAGCATCCAATGTACCTTTTACATCCATACCGCATAACATCGATTGTAACACGTAGCCCGCGGCTCAATGCATATATTAAACACCATGGCATCGTGTCATCGTTACAACTAAATAGATCACAGAGTGTCATAGATGATTCATTCCGTCCATTTTTACAGGAATATATACGTATATATATATATATATATATATATATATATATATATCGGATCTAAATGAATAGATAACACAAAGCAACAAATGAACGTAACATATATATATATATAAAGTGCAGATCTCAGAAAAAAGAGACCTGAACGATCCAGAGGGCGGTGGTGCCGGCAGCGACGCCCCAGAAGGCGGCGGCCTGAACATCCGTTGATTGAACCCGCGGACGAACTGATTTGAGTAGTCCCGCTCCTGGTGCCATATTACCACCGATTGACTAAAACTAATTTGCCCTAGATTTTGATCGATTGCTTCTGCGTTTTTCTTCGCGTTTTACTGTGTGTGTGTGTGTGTGTGTGTGTGTGTGTGTGTTCTTCGAGGAAGGAAACAAAATTTGACAATTAAAAATAGTTTATTAGAAAGTTGATAACATTATTTACAATTTCACCCTCAAAAAGAATATTCCCTAATTCCCAAAAAATTCTGAGAGAAAACACTTTTTGGAAAACTTATAAAACCTATTTTCGAAGAAGAACCTCCTCGTAAAGTCCTTAGAATTAATTTTGAATGCCTATAGAAAAAAGAATTATTTTATAACAACCGTTGTAGTAATTACTCGTTCAAACCTGTGTAATTGTTAAAAATAATCTGACCTGTTATGCCACCTCAACATGCAACAGTTGACCAAATAATTTCTCAGACTTATACACACTCTTTTAAGACTTAATATTACAAAGCATGTCTTTGTTTTTTCTATTAAAAAAAAAAAAAAAGAATAGAAGGAATTGAGCTTGAGGTAATTTGCTATTTGCATAATACTTCTTCATTGTTTTTCTATAATTTCAGTATATATATTCACTAAAATCTTGAGAATACATGTATCACTGTATCTTGAATTCATCAGCAGTAACTTATAAAAAGGTCAAAATGCAACTATCTGCAGTAAATTTCGGGGCGTACAAGTTGAAACAAAGATGCAAACTGCTTTTCTACCCACCCAACATGAACTGAAAAAGTACTTGAACGAGAGCCATTCTGTAACGAATATAACATGCCGTGCATCTAAGTTGAGAGATTCTTTCCTGAGTTTACCTTTCATGCCATAAATAAATGATAAATCTAATCTAATCCAAGAAGCTCAAAAATCAAATTCATGTCGAGCTCGACATCTGCTCGACAGCTTTTTCCGGTTTTTCTATGGGTTTGCGGCCTTTGTCTGGACCGCCGATTATACCCCACATCTCAAACTGCCTTTGCCGGGCTCTTGCCCTCTCTTTCTCTTCTTCTGACTTCGAAGAGTAGCAGTAAGGGCAACTCACCGCGTATTCCCATTCCGGTGCTTCCATGTCAGCATCGCTCACTGGTTTCTTACATCCGTAACAAAGTTTGTATGTCCCTTGTAACAACCCATGCTCCACTGAGACTCTTTTGTCAAACACAAAGCACTCTCCTTCCCACAGGCTTTCTTCCTTGGGCACTTCCTCCAGGTATTTCAAGATTCCGCCTTTTAGATGATAAACCTGCAAATAAATCAGTTCAAATCTCATAAGGTAAGTTACAAGGTAAACTAGTCTGATCTCTGTTTGGTAGATAAACCTCGCCAAGCAAAAGATTGATTATGAAAAAATATCCACCTCTTTGAAGCCTTTGCTTAGGAGAAAACTAGAAGCTTTTTCACAACGAATACCACCAGTACAATACATTGCTACACGAGGCATTTTCTTTTCTGTTTCCCCATTTTGTTCTGTTGTTTCAGTAGGACTAGAGGTCTCCACTGCGTCATCTGCTTCATTCAACTTAAACTGTTCATCCACCCACGCCGGGAACTTCCTGAATGCAGTTGTACAAGGATCAACTGCCCGTTTGAACTTCCCGATTCTAGTTTCATAGTCATTGCGAACATCTATTACCACCTACAATGAATCAGAAAGGCCAAGAATCAATCAAAACCAAAATCTCGTGAAAGCCACAAAATGACAATTTTATTATACATAAGGTGTATTGCACACGAACCAAGTAAGATATTGTGCAGAATGAAAGCGGCATCCAAATATATAAGAGAGTATATCCAGGGTTCGAAGTTATAAGCTCGGTTAGACAAGATATTCTATGACTACCAACTTCCAAAATCAGTTCTTGTAGTTTCCAACATCCCAAATTTGTACTTTGTCGATTTTGGTTTCATGTCCAACAAGATTTCAAACATAAATTACTGGGATCGGAATGCAGCGAAGTTTCTGATATGACTATGGGGCAAACTACTTCATAGTTTGGTATCTTGTTCTAACAACATTGAAATGTCAATTACATGTTTTTACCTGAAATGGCATCATATGATAATTGAAAAAAACAAATGAAAATATTTCGTAAAACAATTAGAACTTTGCATACTTCATTCAACAAATCAGCGTGAAAAACATCATTCATTTGTAATAAACCTACTTACTGTATCTGGGTCGCTGATTAATTCGTTCCACTCATTAGGGCTCACATACTCTCCGACTCTTTCAATCGGTGAGACAGAAGGCATTCCAAGTGTGACTATCTGCAAACGAAATGAACACCATACCGGAGCACAAATATATCAGCAAATTTCAGAAAAGGAATTTTCATTGTTCTAGACGCTGGGGTACCTCTTTTTTCAGCTTGACCCTCACATGATCCCATCTGAAGGGAGCATCTTCTCCGGCAGCAAGAGGAGAACTACTCGTATGTCCATGATGGATAGCTTCTTCCTCTGGACTTACAGGTGACTCAATACGCCTAAGCCCCTTTAGGCGTTCATCGTCTTGAATGAATCTCAGCACTTCTTCCACAGAATCACGAGTCCCACATATACTTCCGTTAATTCCTTCTGGTGCAAGAATAATGCCTCCTGAAACACGCTGAGGATATCAGTTTAGTGAGGGGCAGCCGCAGACCATGCCAACATATCAAGGATCAAGTAGAGGGATCAAGAATGTAAATAATATAATAAAATGCATCCAAACAGTAAATTTTATTTCCCATTACAAAGTCTAGTTCAACACCACTTTCTATTATTCAAATCCGCAGTAACACGGCGAAATTCGGGTTTTGTCAGATGGATCAACTACATAACACATATTCAATGTTAAAACTCCAGTGCCATTAGTTAGAATTCACACTTAGAAAAGGCCTATACTATTAACTGACGATATTGCCTTCTCCACGTTCCAAATGCTTTTCCTTCAGTGAAGGACCGCCAAAGTAGATCAATCAAAGTTATGGCAGTAAGGCCAAGAACCATGATTCAAATTCAATACAACCGTGAATGACTAATGTGACACCTATAGAAAACCAATATTGCATCAAAATTGACAATATAATATACATGTACGATGTGTTTAGGAACCTAGCTGAGGAAAAATAACTTGGTATGCAACGAGACATTGAACTTTAACGTGCTAGCACTCGAGGAATAAGTTAGACGTATATAGCAACTCGATGCTACGTACATGGTTTCCTACGTAGCTACAGGCTAGAGAAAAAACAAAAAACACCTCCCTTGTCAGCTTTCCATCACATGATTCCTACAATCTCAATTCGCCAAAACGTGATTCACCGCAAATCAATAAATTAAGTTATCTAAGCATGCTTTGGTTATCAGACCACCTCGAAAACCACCTTGAACTCTAAATTTGCTAATCTAAGAGGTCGTTATTTGCAGACATTCAACCACCAAGAGCTCAATACTATTAAAAAAACACGGGAATCGAAAAAGATCGAATCTTTACCAGCCGTTCGCAAAGCTCCTTCAACGGCTTCCGCAAATCAGCATGGTCCGGAAAATCAGCAAACTTGTAAAAGGAAACCACCACCAACGAACACTCTTCTCCACTCCCATTAACAGTCACAGGCTCTGTAGTGTTTGACCATACACATTTGGCGAGAGCAATGCTCCGAGAATTGAAAAGGGTGTTTGTTGGTTCAGCAAAAAGATTGATTCTTGGGGGAGTTGAAGGAATTTCTGAAATGGGTTTACTCATATTGGGATGAAAATTGGTGATAATGGAATTAGGGTTAGGGTTAGGGTTAGGGTTAGGTGAGGTGGGTGAAGAAGAAAGGAGTCGCAGCGCCGCCACTGAAGCTTTTCCTCTGTGGAGGAGTAGAGGCGGAGGAGATTGCATACAGAAACTGGGCACCGTGTGCATTTCTAACCTGGTTGTGAGACCTTTTACTACTCCGAAAAAATTGAATTTAGAAATTGGATAATTTATTTAGTAATATGAAATAAATATATTATGGGAAAGGAGAAAAAAATTTATAAATATATATATGAGTATATATTTTTAAAGATCCGAAAAATCAGCCAATCGAATCGAAATGCATTCAGTTCGAGTTCGATTTCTGGCGGTTCGGTTTAAATTTGGTCGGTTTGACAAAATTTGAATATCCCTATTGTCGACTAACCGGTTCAACTAGTTGTTTAACTTGTTCAACTAAGTGAATCAGTAACCTCGCCAATTCTAAAAATATTAAATTTATCTCATTTTGCAATTTAACCTTTAAAAAGTTTGATATGTGATCGTCGTCTGTGGGAATCAAACCAACGACCACGTGGTTAAAGGCCACCCACTCTACCAGCTCGGCTATGACGGCTCAATAATTATTTTTCTTAATTTATGACATAACTAATTTTCTAATTATTATATAAAATAACTAACTGACAAAATATCTGAAGATAATCAGTTGGCCAACTAGTATATGAAAAAAAATTCATGTGAAAAGTAATTTTGTGTATTTGAGCGTGTTCTTTTTTATTTACACGTATTGTCCTATGCTGCCTGTGAAGCATTGGGGCCCCTGCTACGATGACAACGGAAAGATTATGTCGCCGTCGGAGACAGAGCTCCAACGCCGCTCGCCGTCGAAACTTTGCATCATCTGCCACGAGGAGGAAGACCAGAGCTTCCAAACGTCGTTCGCGTGTCTGCTCATTTCGCTACGTTCTTCATCGATGCGAGAGCCGAGATATCCATTGCCGAGAGTCGTTATGACTTTCAATAGAGGCCGCAATTGTAACGCCCCAAAAATTTTCATAGTAAATCTTCCTTTTTATGTTAGTTATTATTAACTGAGTTACTATAAAATGTGTGATTGTAATATATAATGACCCATATATCAGCTTCTCATAATTAAAATAGTATAGTGATATTTGTTGGTATTATTGAGATATATATAATTGTATATATTTAAATAAATAAAACATATTATCTAAATAAGTGCCTTTTAAATGATATAAAAAGGGAATGTGCTTTTGAACGTGTGTATCTTTTTAAAACTGAATAGATACGTGACCATATCTAAACGTGGGATTTAGGGTTATTATTCTAAAACGCTTAGCGCAACCTTAGTCTTTAGTAATACAAATTTCTCCTCTGTTGTTACTATCTCTCTCGGTCAAAGAAAATCTATACAAGGTAATTGCTCTTTCTATATTTTCATTGATGTTGATATTAGTGTATTATCATTGATGTAGGAATTATGTTTAGTGCAAAACTTGATGAAAGTTAATGAATTGGTATTATTAAACCATAGTGGCGCATTAATGTTGTTAATTAAAGGAGTTTTGTTACAAGTTATATTTTGTTTCTTGCCAAAAGCTTGCACGTGGGGATCTGTACAATTAAAAGAATTATTGTTTAGATAAGAGAAATTATAATCAGCATATGGTAACTAAATCTTGATGACATGGGTATTTAATTAGGAAAGTTAATGACAGTACATATCATTTAAATCTTTTCTTTGGCCAACTGTGGTATTGATAATTTGTGTAACTCTTACTACCATTACGTAATGCTAATTAGCAATATTTAGAGAATTGGTATTGAATGGGTCTTTAATAGCCTCAGGCAGTATTAAACCATCCTTAATTCGTGTTGACATAAGACATCAGGTTGGGACTTTGATAAAAGCTAAAATACTTAGCTATATATGTTACATACTGTAAGATTATTAAGCAAGAGGTAGAACTCATTTTGGTACAATAATATATTAAAGCTTGTATTTTAGATTTAGAGGTACTGCATTGGCACCAGAATCTTGTCTACTGGGATATTAAGGGAAGAAATAATACAAACATAATTATTCGTATTTGGGTTATTTGGCTATAACATACATATATATATATAAGCATGTTAGGATTAGTAGCATTTTAGAGATTAGTTGATTAGACTAAGATTATAACTTGCTTATTATATTCTATGATTATGATTATTAGGCAGTTTCGAGTAGGCGTGAGTGAACGACTATCGCCCTTGCAGTGCATTCAGGTGCGTGTATATACATATACGTACTAAAATTATTTTCGAAAAGCTGGAAGGTATGTGCTAAATGTTTCATCATAGCAGTGCATGCGTTTATATTTACGTAGTACGTGTGCTCATTCGTTTATCATGATCGTATGTTCTTGATTTCGTGCAACTTGTTACTTGTGTGTTATGATTTTGAATATCGAACGTTTTTGGTATTGATTGGATCCACGGCTTGGTCAGCACGGGGTACTACTGGGCAGCGGCGGGCTGTCGGTGGGATCTCGTGACGCCTTGCCCCTTTCCCTCATAAGCATCGGGAGTTCGTTGCTTTTGAGGGGATCAACGAGCATGTACCTAGGCATGCGTGAACGTTTTCAAGGTCGCTCCTTGAACAGAGTGACAAGGTAACGAACGTGGGGTTATAAGGTGGGATGATTTCAACGACTTGGTAACGATTAACGCTCTCTGAGATGTCTATGAACGTGAGTATGTGCTTGTCTGCCTAACCTGTTGCAATTAATTGTCTTATTATCTTGTACACATGCACACACTCGTAACACCACTGAGATTTTTATCTCACTTGTCTCCCTTCCTTCTAGTCTGATGTAGGCAAATCTTGGGATCAGTGGAGAAAGGAGACTAAGGAAGCATAAGAGCTTAGTTGCAGTGTTTTACCTTTTCTGTTTAGAGATACTATTCTTTATTTCGAGACTTTGACGTTGAGAACTAGTTTTCTTTCCTGTTTTAGGTATTTCTTTTATGTCATTCGATATTGCAATGGTATTTTGCCGCATTTAGGCCCTTTGGAGTTATTAAACCTTTTATACATTATTCAGTTGAATTTGGTTATTTGATTAAAAAAGTCAAGGCGTTACAGTTGGTATCAGAGCTTGGGTTAATCACCACCCAGGCTCTGTCAGGATAGGATCTTCGGACCTAGTTAGAATTGTCTAACCAACCATTAGAGCTTCCGCATAAGTCGTAGGGCGTACTAAGTACCAAGGGTTGATGTATTATCGTTGGGCGGCCGACCTTTGATAATCCATTGCGAACCAAGGTGTGAAGTACCAACCCATCTTTAGAGAGTCGGTTTAAGAAGTGTTCTGATGAACTTAGTTACTTGGTCTTTCATTTCATCATAACCGTGTTACTTGGCTTGCTTGATAATTGTCTTATAGTTTATTCATACTACTCCTTGGTAAATTATCTCTGGATACTCGAATTTTTTTTTGTTGATTTTGAATATCTACCCAATTTAAATTCATGAATTATATGCACTAAGTTGCTCGCTTTATTCGTTACGTGCTACCTGATTAGTTGCTTAATATTATGAACTGCATGATTTTATAATAGACAACTTCTTTAGACTCTATATAGTGAAACTTGGCATGATTTTTGTTAGGAATGCTATTGCGAAATACATATGCATGTTATCCTCTTCTTAGATAATAGAAAAACTTGACCTTTGTTTTATCTTTAGTTTGCCCTTTGATTATTCCATTAAATGTTATTTACTTGAGATTCCACCATGTGGCTTATGTGCTCTTATCATTTAACTGAAATAGATGAATTTCTTATTTTTTTCTTGTGCTTACCAGCTAAATAATCAAAACCTTCGATCTTATTGTCTCTCTTGGTCCATCTTTAAGATAAGATATTATAATGACTAGCTTCCGCTACAATCTTTTTGGATAGTCCATACTGCTCTTTTGCTTTGTTTCTTCCTAAATGACCAACAACGACAATATTACTTTTTTGGCCTTATATGATTATCTATGTGATAATGGATAATGCATGTTGTGGTAATGCTCTTTGATGATGCTGAAAGTCCTATTTGATTTAGCATTTTCATTTTCAACTATGGGGTTGAGATAACTTTTATAATTTTATGAACATTGTGTGCTCGTAAACTACGCTTTTGACATTAAGTTATGACTTTTGACTTTTGAGTGTTTTGAGAATCAAGACCACAACATAAGATATTTCTTAATTTAACTATTTTGAACCTGGCGTAAAATATACTTAGCTTTTCATCTTGCTTGACTTATCATTTGTCCTTGTGTGCTTGTATGCCTAATTTGAGTTCTTGTTCGTTCTCTACATGTTATATCTAAACAATTTATTTAATGAAGAAACCTGCAAACACATAAAAGCATGTTATGATATGATATGGAATTGACTAATCCGATTCTTGGTGTCTCAATATCTCTTTTTGTCTTGTTCTTTTCTTAATGAAAGGAAATGGCCTGACCTTTTTGTTTGTCGTTGATTTGTTGTTTCATTGTTTTTATAGAATCTCACATACTTCAAATTTCATCTCGTGGTTTCTTTGCTCTTATCTTGTAAGTGAAATCGATATTCTTTTCATTGTGATAATAAGTAAAATGATCAAAACCCTTGAATCTTATTCTCTTCAATGTCATTACTCTTCATCTATCTTTAATCTTACTCACATGGCACTTATGCTTTGATTCTTTCAAAAAGACCAACTAATCCAAAACTTTTGTTTTCACCTCACGTCATATTTATTTATGTCATAATGCTCATTTTAAAAATTCTCTTCGATGTTGCTAGAACTATGTTTGATATCATCATTCTCATCTTTTACCTTTCTGTAATACTTCTTGCATATAACTTACTTCTATGATATAATTGTTGAGTCAATTGCTTAAACTTGTAGCATAGGTGAACCATGATCGATGTCCTTTCTTTTCTTACCTAACTTTTTATCTGCTATTGTGTGCCTTGTGTCTAGTTTGTTTGTCTATGTTGATCTATCTTACAAGACAACGCTTTGCTTTTCCTGCTTTAATTGAAAGACTTACTTTATCAAGAACGAAAACGTATAAATGTATGTTGTCAATGTGAAAGATTTGATATAGAGTTGACTTGCTAACTTGTTCTGTAACTTATATTCGAATTTGGGGACCAAATTCCTTTAAGGAGGGTAGATTGTAACGCCCCAAAAATTTTCATGGTAAATCTTCCTTTTTATGTTAGTTATTATTAACTGGGTTACTATAAAATGTGTGATTGTAATATATAATGACCCATATATCAGCTTCTCATAATTAAAATAGTATAGTGATATTTGTTGGTATTATTGAGATATATATAATTGTATATATTTAAATAAATAAAACATATTATCTAAATAAGTGCCTTTTAAATGATATAAAAAGGGAATGTGCTTTTGAACGTGTGTATCTTTTTAAAACTGAATAGATACGTGATCATATCTAAACGTGGGATTTAGGGTTATTATTCTAAAACGCTTAGCGCAGCCTTAGTCTTTAGTAATACAAATTTCTCCTCTGCTGTTACTATCTCTCTCGGTCAAAGAAAATCTATACAAGGTAATTGCTCTTTCTATATTTTCATTGATGTTGATATTAGTGTATTATCATTGATGTAGGAATTATGTTTAGTGCAAAACTTGATGAAAGTTAATGAATTGGTATTATTAAACCATAGTGGCGCATTAATGTTGTTAATTAAAGGAGTTTTGTTACAAGTTATATTTTGTTTCTTGCCAAAAGCTTGCACGTGGGGATCTGTACAATTAAAAGAATTATTGTTTAGATAAGAGAAATTATAATCAGCATATGGTAACTAAATCTTGATGACCTGGGTATTTAATTAGGAAAGTTAATGACAGTACATATCATTTAAATCTTTTCTTTGGCCAACTGTGGTATTGATAATTTGTGTAACTCTTACTACCATTACGTAATGCTAATTAGCAATATTTAGAGAATTGGTATTGAATGGGTCTTTAATAGCCTCAGGCAGTATTAAACCATCCTTAATTCGTGTTGACATAAGACATCAGGTTGGGACTTTGATAAAAGCTAAAATACTTAGCTATATATGTTACATACTGTAAGATTATTAAGCAAGAGGTAGAACTCATTTTGGTACAATAATATATTAAAGCTTGTATTTTAGATTTAGACTTTAGAGGTACTGCATTGGCACCAGAATCTTGTCTACTGGGATATTAAGGGAAGAAATAATACAAACATAATTATTCGTATTTGGGTTATTTGGCTATAACATACATATATATATATATATATAAGCATGTTAGGATTAGTAGCATTTTAGAGATTAGTTGATTAGACTAAGATTATAACTTGCTTATTATATTCTATGATTATGATTATTAGGCAGTTTCGAGTAGGCGTGAGTGAACGACTATCGCCCTTGCAGTGCATTCAGGTGCGTGTATATACATATACGTACTAAAATTATTTTCGAAAAGCTGGAAGGTATGTGCTAAATGTTTCATCATAGCAGTGCATGCGTTTATATTTACGTAGTACGTGTGCTCATTCGTTTATCATGATCGTATGTTCTTGATTTCGTGCAACTTGTTACTTGTGTGTTATGATTTTGAATATCGAACGTTTTTGGTATTGATTGGATCCACGGCTTGGTCAGCACGGGGTACTACTGGGCAGCGGCGGGCTGTCGGTGGGATCTCGTGACGCCTTGCCCCTTTCCCTCATAAGCATCGGGAGTTCGTTGCTTTTGAGGGGATCAACGAGCATGTACCTAGGCATGCGTGAACGTTTTCAAGGTCGCTCCTTGAACAAAGTGACAAGGTAACGAACGTGGGGTTATAAGGTGGGATGATTTCAACGACTTGGTAACGATTAACGCTCTCTGAGATGTCTATGAACGTGAGTATGTGCTTGTCTGCCTAACCTGTTGCAATTAATTGTCTTATTATCTTGTACACATGCACACACTCGTAACACCACTGAGATTTTTATCTCACTTGTCTGCCCTTCCTTCTAGTCTGATGTAGGCAAATCTTGGGATCAGTGGAGAAAGGAGACCAAGGAAGCATAAGAGCTTAGTTGCAGTGTTTTACCTTTTTTGTTTAGAGATACTATTCTTTATTTCGAGACTTTGACGTTGAGAACTAGTTTTCTTTCTTGTTTTAGGTATTTCTTTTATGTCATTCGATATTGCAATGGTATTTTGCCGCATTTAGGCCCTTTGGAGTTATTAAACCTTTTATACATTATTCCGTTGAATTTGGTTATTTGATTAAAAAAGTCAAGGCGTTACAGCAATACCACCGAAGGCACCCGCAAAATAACGCAAGAAAATTATCTAGGATGATTTGGTTGTGTAAATGAAGACTCGTAATACCAAACTATATGTAGAGATGAAGATGTACTAATCAGTCAAAACAGATGAAATGAACACTTCATGTCAATTGTCCTCAACCCAACTTTAGAGTACAAAATATCATAATGGCCTGGTCGGTATAGCAAGGTAATGAACGGTTTGAATGTCTTGATTGCTCCATCGGCACTAGCCTTGGTGCACGAGTCTAAACTATACGTTACTCCTGGCATGCATGAGTATAAAATGCACCATCTCTAAACCAAATTTATGTAATTTGAACTACGTTGTGACTTGATTCCTTTATTGGATACGCAGGCAACTTAGAATTTATGAGTTTAGTCATATCCTTTCACCAAGTTATCTTGAGTTGAAGATGTTACATGAAACTCATTGAGGTATAAATATGTTAGTATTTATTTGATCAATTATCATAATCATTAATCAATTGAATCTAATGATCAATCAATTAATTTTATTTGTGTTGCCCAATCGTTGTTAAGCTATCAGCTCCCCGATGATAGTATAGTACATGTTTCGCTAATCCTTTCAGCAATCGAGTTGAGAACTCGTGATATCAATAGATGTTACATAACCTGAGTGTTCTGTAAACGTACCCAAGTAATCTCCAGTCGTCAACCTCCACATCATAAGGAACGAATCACTTGAAGCGGAAATAACCAGATCCTTGTCGCCGTCAATTGTAACGGCGTTAACCGTGTCTATATGCCCGCCAAGGTGGCGATGAACTCCATACTGCCCCTGCTGAATTAAGTAAAAGATGTTAAATAACTTTAAAGTTTAAGAAACTTACAAACTAAATTTATCAAACAATTGAAAAAAGTGTATATAACCTGAGCCGATACAAACTTACAAATATGGGTCAGCAAGATTTGAATCAATTCCCCCCCCCCCCCCCCCCCCCCCGCATTTCCAAATTAACTGCCCAAATTTTTCGATGACCAACAATCCGCTCACATCACCCGCCGTTTCGTGGCCAGAGGAGTGATCAATCGCCGATTGTGAAAGCGAAAGTAATCGAGAAATGAAAGATTCGGGCGAGTATACCTCGCCTGCGAAATTCATGTAATCTCTGGTAAACCTAATTTTGCAAAATTAAAATATACGATCTCTTTGTTTGATTATTTATATTCATTTGATTTTTTGTATTTAGAGTAAGTATAGCTCTCAAAGTTATATACAAGGAGATGAAAAGTACAATTTGCACTATCAAGTTTTCATTGCCAACAAGGCGGCCAAGGAGATACTCAACAAACAACCACATCAAGAATTCAAACAACTTAAGGGAAAATTGAACCAATAGTAAAGAGTGTGTGATAATCGTGGGTAAGGATTTTAATTCAACTCAATGATTTTACACTGATGGGCTCTTTCATTTTGATCTAAGTTCACATCCTAATTCTTAATTTGACTATATTCATAATAGACTAAATGGCCCAAATCACAAAAACATATACTTATTATTAAGTTTAGTGCAACAACTATTTTAGTGATATTTTTTAATAGATTATGTTATCTCTATTTATACTAGGTTACCTACTTAATAGACGTCGGGGATCAGTTTGATTTATCGACTATAAATGATTTACACAGTTCTTGAGAAAATCCCCGACTTGAGGAGCTCAAATTTCATGTAGATCTCTTACTCTTGACATATTTACATGACGATCTTAATTAGTTTATACAATTGAAAAATCATAACATTATTTCATTATTCTCATCAATTATAAAAATTAGTTAATTTATTAGAAAAATAACTTATGAATTGCTTTCTCTAATTCTAACCATTTGTTATAAATGCAGTTCAAGTATAGCGAGTGTTGCATGCACTATAACTTTGTCCAAGCACAATATATAAGGCTTGTTTTAAAGTCTACATATTTTGCATTGCCACAATGAATAAAAATCTCTATAATAAAATGAATACGACAACTTTGTTTATGTATGCGAATCGATTGCAGGCAAGGTCGGATTGTCATTCATGAGAAATGTAAAATGAGTGGATTTTCAAATCGAATGACTACAAAGTTTTTGCGGCAAAATTTGCATATGATATTAACTTAAGACGATGCAAGGACTTACTAGCGTACTCACAGACGGTGCCAGTTTGATGACACTACTTGCCTCATTGGCTTATCAGATGAAGCGGGTCGATTACTTAATTAAATTTGAGGAAGTCAATCCTGATTCGAGTACATAAAAAATGATCGCATCGTCTCTGGGACTTCAAAAATTCGTGATAAGTCTCTCTTTTATCATCCAATGGGGAGAAAATATATGGCAGTTTAACTCGAGTCAAATCGTTTTCTTGATATTAGAGCTTTTTTATTATAGGTGGGTGATATGTGCTTAATTGCTGACACGTATAGTAGTTGATTGCCCTAGTGTCAGTACGGTGATCTATGTTGCCCTTGTGGGATTGAGAAACCGTAGCACGTTTCAAATGTTGTCAGATGGTGCATGTTGTTGTCTCCATGTGGCATGTCATCGTCACACAAGTAGTCTTTATCTTGTTCGTCCGCTGAGGTCATGTAAAAGGTGCTTTGGTATCGTCGAAAATGTCGTGCCCCATTGCTCTACAACCTCGACGCGTGGTTTGTCCTCGCAATCTTTAACCTTTAATTCTCTCGTCGCAACGAATCATGCCATTTTCGATTGGGGATGTTTAGGTCGTTGGCCACTCGTTTTTTTGTGAAGTCCTCGTCTTGAGCAAGATTTTTCGAGGCCAATCTTACTTATTTATACCCTTCTCGTATTGCTGGTAATGTGGACACGTGTCGTTTATCACCCACACATATTTATATATATATATATATATTGCATTTAGGACCCCCAAATCTTAGTTATCTAATTCTTACACTGTCATAAGTCAAACCAAACCAATTTGTAACATAAGATAATTAACGTATAGTGGTGTATAAATATTACATGCGTAGACGCATAGAGGCACGTCGATCCCGAGACCATGTACAACCTTTATGTCACTAATTGGAGCAAAAAGGTAAAGAAAAAGGTCCTCCAAATCTTACTCCTCGTGTTACTTAAAAATTAATATTGGCCAAAAGTGTGTAGCTAATTAAATTACAAAGCAACCTAACCAAACCAGTCCACTATCCTTTTTTTCCCTTTTAGACATTTCGTCATACACTTACAGTACACATAAAAATGGCGATACTTGTAGGGATTCTGTTGCTGTTATCTTCACTGAGTGAAATTGGGGTCCGAGCTTCAATTCATGACTACAGGAATGAAAGGTTCATACCTCGGTTCAACTCCTTTTTTTTCCATGGCGGAAGCGAGGGGCTTTATGCTTCCAAGATTCTCGAATCGGCTAAAAATAACCCTGATGATGACAACAGCAAGCCCCTTCAAGGCAAATCCTTCATCAGGTTGATGGGTTTTCGATATTTTCTTTTATTTTTTTTAAGTTGATGGGTTTTTTGGGTGATCATGATGTTTACTGTGTGAAGTTGTATTGCATGTGTTTTTTGTGGGGTTTGTGTTGAAAGTATGATTTGCATGTTGAAGGGTTCAGTTGGTGCTCCTTGATTTCATTTGTAATTAGGTTTAGTTATTGGCTGTCTGTGAGGAGATTTGATTAATTTTGCTATTGTAGTTTTATGAGGGTTGTTAGAAGCTATTGCGGAACGTTAGTTGATGTAATAGTCAGCGACTTCGCGTGGTTTCAATTAGAATTAGGGGTTTTAAGTTTTCTTCATGTCTAAAATCTGAGTGAAGACTGCTTGTGGGGTAATTGATATTTGAATTATGTCGTCATTATGTTACATGGCATCTTTGAAGATGGCAAAAATCAGTTTAAGTAGATGGCAGGGTGTAACCTGAGGAATAAGGCTGTAGTCTCGCGTTAGATTGTCCTTTTTTCATGTTATGTTGTCGTATACCGTCATATGAGTAGTTGACATCTTATACATTTGATGTTGTCGTAAAGCGTTACCAAATATACTTTTCACCGATACCCATTTGTATGCTAGAGTTTTTGACACGTAAAATCTTTTGATCCGTGGTTTTCTGCGACATATCGTCACTAGAATTGTGTTACAGCTAGCGCCGTATCTTACCACTTCTAGTCGTTCTCCCAAGTTATCTATTTCTGGAAGTTTTATCTCCTCGCTTAATTTGGATACCCCATACAATATAAGTTTCCAGGTATGACTAATTAGAAATCAAGTAGCTGATTGAATGAATTTATTACATTAATTAACATTGATATCACATTCTGATGCTAGTTAGCGTTGTACGTATTGCTAACAGGTACCAAATTATCTTTCTTAGGTAGTCTATTTGTAAGGTTTCAACTTATTTGGCTTACAATTTATGGGGAATATTTCTTCTTGTTATCAAGAAAAACTAGTATAAACGTTGCAACCAATCAAAGTGCGTGGTGTTTATGTCGTTCAATCCTTAGACAGGTGCAAAAATTCAGTTTTTTTTTTTTTTTTTTTTTTTTGTGTTTGTTGGTTTTCAGAATATATATAGAGCTTCACTATTAAATGTTCGGAGTCTGTTTGAAAAACATGAAGAGATACTGTGTTGTATCCAGCATGGGTACCCTGCACATCAGTTCTCTATGTTGTGTGTTTGTCCATTTCTGCCAGTTTCATGATGAGCATGATACTAGTATTAGTAATTTAGTACTCATATTTCACAGTATTCGAAAAATAGTAACTAAATCCTTCATTCTTGTTTGTTTTAGGTTTGAGTCCATGACATTTAGGAGGCCAAAAGAAGTTGCGGAAAAGCAGAATGCAATGCATCAAAGTACTGGAGTGGTAGAGGCCATAATAGTTGAGGTCAAGGACAGAGATAAGATTGGGGGTGCTTACTTAAATTCCGATGCTATATGTTGCAACCCAGATCTTGCTAAGGACGGCCTCTGCAAGGTGGGGGAGGTTATTGTCCGCCAAAACTCGGATAGTCCTGGGTGGCCAATAAAGCTTCAGGCTTCATTTGAAGGGACAAGTGAGGTGGCTGATATGGGGCTTCAAACTGTTGAGATAAATGAAACTGGAATGTACTATCTATACTTTATGATTTGTGACCCAGAGCTGCAAGGAACATTAATTAGTGGAAAAACTGTCTGGAGAAATCCGGATGGCTATTTACCTGGAAAGATGGCACCATTGATGACATTCTATGGCTTCATGTCTCTAGCATATCTTGCTCTTGGTCTCATATGGTTTTTGTGGTTTGTTCAGCACTGGAAAGACATTATACATTTGCATTACCAAATTACAGCTGTGATTGGTCTTGGAATGTGTGAAATGGCTCTTTGGTATTTCGAGTATGCAAATTTCAATGCCACTGGGAGCAGACCAATGGGAATAACGCTCTGGGCTGTTACCTTCAGTGCAACAAAGAAAACAGTCTCTCGTCTTCTTCTCCTTGTGGTTTCAATGGGTTATGGTGTTATGAGACCAAGTCTAGGGGGCATAACCTCGAAAATAATCTTTCTTGGGGTTGTTTATTTTGTGGCTTCAGAAGCATTGGAGCTTGTGGAGCACTTGGGGAATATCAATGATTTTGAAGGAAAAGCCAGGGTCTTTTTAGTGCTACCAGTGGCACTCTTGGATGCCAGCTTTATTCTTTGGATCTTCTCATCTTTGTCCAAAACTCTAGAGAAGCTTCAGGTTAAACTTTTCTTTTCTTTCTTTTGGGTGTTCTTTTCCAGCTGGGGTTGGCGGGAACATATTGATACGTAATGCACACATTAGTAAAGTTGTAAAGTATGATTATTGTTGCTTTAGTAAAATTTCATGTGCTAAGAGTAATCCACGTTTTGTCTGCGTAGCGATGATGCTCCTTCAACCCATGTACGTTATAAGTTTATATCTGTATTCTCGAAGTGGACCGGAGTTTCATTTATGATATCTCTCATAATTCTTCTTGAGTGTAAGAAATTAACTAGTTAGATCAACAGAGTTCTTAGGTTGTGAAACATTTTTTGATCTCTGCTCCTCCATTTTTGAAGGACAAGATGGGGTGGGGGGGGGGGGGGGAGGATATTGTTTATACTTTGAACATGCATGGGGGTCCTTTGCCAAAAAAGGTTTACAAATCTTATGGAACCAGTTTGTGAAGCAATTCATTTCACAGTATTGTCTTTTTCGGACAACTTCAGAATTACCATATTTCCCTACATGTTGATAAAAATATGAAGTTCTTTTTACCATATTCACACTATCCGTCGATAATTGTTTGTGGCAGAAAAGTTGCGTACTTTTTTAGCTGATTGCACTAACTTTCTGTTGTGTGGAAAACATCGGTATTCATGTATTTCTTTTAAAGGTTATTTATTTCGTTATGGAAAATTTAGCTGTACAAAACCCCGATACATGATGCTTTTAATTGTTTTAAATTCTGTGTGTTTTATTGAAATTGAAGAAAATTTGAAGATATTTCAGTTCTTTGATTCTTGATGAAATAAATGGAAGACTGCATCTGCATTATTTTGTTTATTCACTAGATCTAAATTTTGTATCTTTCTGTTTTGGTTCATTAGCTACGGAGGAGCATGGCTAAGCTTGAGCTCTACCGAAAGTTTACGAACTCTTTAGCAGTATCAGTTCTCCTTTCAGTTGCTTGGATTGGCTATGAGGTACTTTTTTCACCATCCCAACCTAACCAAACATCCAACCTGCCCCTCGCCTAGATGGCGCCTAGATGCACATTTTTATCGCTATTGCTCAGCTCATACCATTTGAATAATTAACCTATTATAATATCTTGTTAGTTTACTATATAATTTTCTTCATTTTGCGAAATGTTAATACTGCACTGCTGGAAAATGTTTGCCATTCAATAGATTCGTGAACTTACTTTTCGATCATAACAAGTTTTTATGGCTTGTTCAGTTGTACTTCAATGCTAGTGATCCACTAAGCGAACTGTGGAGACGAGCTTGGATTGTCCCAGCCTTCTGGACCATGCTTTCCTTCTTCTTACTGGTGGTTATATGCATCCTCTTGGCTCCTTCACATAACCCAACTCGGTAAATATTTATTATATTCTCGTTGAAACTATGTTTCAATGAATTTGTCTCATTTATCGCTTGCTCATACACTAATTGCACTAAAACTCCACCTGGAATATGTACATTGCATGGAGCCTGGAATATATTTAGAAAAAGAAGCAATGCCTAAATATTGTGATGTATAGGAGAAGAAAATTATACAAAATAGCTGGAATTGTTTTTATTTCATTATTAACTGAAAGCAATGAAATTGAACCTAGCTTGAAGGGGAGCTTTGTATTCACCAGCTTAGTGTTTAATGGAACACAATCATCATGTGACACAAAACGTTTATGATGGGGAGATGAAGGGTGCTGGATGCAGTTTGTATTGTTGTTGTACTTGCATTTTGCTCACTAAACCATACATAAGCCCCAATATGTTTATGAGTGGTATGGTCATTATAGAGTACAGTGAAATGGCATGATATCAATTGACTCACAATTTCCATGACATTTTAGATTTAAGTAATGTCGGTGATATGTCTGTTATATATCACGAGTCAAATAGTTCAACATGTTAACAAAAGTCGGATTCTTCTTGGAAAAATTACTTTTACCCTGGTACCTTGACTTGACTCGACTCTGACTAACATAAGATGACCAAACTCTCTGTTTATGTACATAGGGTGTCATTGATATCATGAAATACCTCAGGGATGTCTTCCACACAACTCTTCAGCATTTACAAATTTTCTTTATATCTTACATGATAAATCTGTGGCTGCACGCCTTACAAAATCTGGTGTAGTCCCGCCCCTTGTGTCTTTTGACGAATAATAAGTGCAATAGCTTTTGGGGCTTACCTTAAAGTTTCTGATAGCTCTTAATGTCTAATGCTCATGAAGAATGTTTTATTTTCTTTTATTAAATATAGGTATGCATATGAGACTGGTGACGACGATGAGGAAGGCATATCCCTGACTGGCACAGGCGTAATAGTGGCTGGAGATTTGGCATCTAAGGTGGAAAGAAAAGAAAGGAAGGCGACGGCAAGTCATCATGTAATTGGACTAATAGGAGAAGACCTGGAAGAGGACAAAAGAGAGTGATACATCTTTGGATATGTTGTCTGTATGTATGCTTTATTGTCTCAAGATTTCGAAGCCTAGTCTTAAAAGTGTTTCTTTCTTTGTCCTGTTTGTACTGTGTACTAGCGTGTTGGGTGAACATAACTGCTAGATTATAGTGTATACATAACATAGTTACTGATCAGAGTGGTGATTAGAGTACACCAAATTTGCATGGTTAGATAGGTCGATATAGAATTATCCAGCACATATGTTGAAAGCTGATAAAGTTCATTTAGCTTATTGATTAATAATAACATTAAATATTTAAATATATCCTCAATATCAGAACTATCAAAACAAAATATAACTCACATGGCCGGGAATTACATCTCAACCCAAAATAGCAAATACAATGAGTATATAGTCATCTTTCACACGCAATAATAACAATTCATTATGTTCAAAAGTTACTAATTATGATTATGCACAGAAAAACCATCAGAGCCCAGATAAAACAATTTAACCATTGTAGTCAAACTTAAAAAAATTAAACTCTCTTGATGTCTATTTATTCAAAATAGACAAGTTGATTCAAGACCAAACTTTGATGTGCATCAATTTAAACAATATCCCAGCTGCTCTTCTCTGATACAACTTTCAATTTGAGTTTTGCATACAAAAATGAAAATTCTGCAGCTTTCACACTTCAGATCAGGACCAAGAGGGTTCAAAGCACAGAATACTACAGTATATACATCTTCAAGTGAATATTGTCAACTCATACATATCTTCCTCTTAATGAGGCATATTTTACAAGCTGAATAACATAATTGACAAGGCTTGCCGTCGGCGGGATTCCAGCACATCTCTAAGCTCCCATGTCAAAGAAACGAGCATCCACCGATTAGCATGCTTCCAAAAATTGTTCATAATGATAACCCTTACAATATTTAAGCACTGTTGAGTTGATAAAGAATAAACATCAGATTCGATTGGATCAACATGGTTGATCAATAGCATGGTACGGCAAGTGCATCAGAAGGAATATCGACTGGAATATGTGTTTGGGGTGCAGTCGACGAGCCCATAATATCAGGAATTTTGTGTGTGGGCGGGCACCATCTTTTCTTTTTGCAATTCTTGGAGTTGCTAAACTTCTTCAACCTGTAGCAAAATACTTGATATCATCCTATTAGAAAAGGTGATATTTACTACTCAAGTACTAGTAAGGATGAGTGCATCAACAGGATAAAGCTTAATGAAATCAATCTCATCCTATTACTACTGTCGCATAAATATTTCAAACCAACCTGTGGGAGATTCATCAACTCAAAAACAGCCTTTGTTGGTGTCAGTTCATTGTCAATAATCCGTGCAACTGCAGTCAAGACTGGCATTTTAACCTTATATTTCTGGGCCAATGCAATCACAGCTCCTGCAGTGGATACACCTTCTGCCACCTAACAAAAAAACTGTTTGTTGTAAAATTATTGGAATCTAATGAGTCTGTCTGTAAATTGACTTAGCAAGCAAATTATTCCTGGAGACCTGATTCATAGAACTGAGTATATCATCAAGTTTTTCCCCAGACCCAAGACGAACCCCAACGGTTCTGTTTCTTGAGAGACTCACGAAACACGTGAGCATGATGTCTCCAGTTCCAGATAAACCAGTCAAAGTTGTTGATTTGGCACCCATCTGATAAGAGATGGAGGAAAATCAATTAATGATACATATCACAAGTAAAAAAATTAAACTGAGTGAATAATGCGTTCAAAATTAAGTGACCTTCGAACCTTTGTTGCAAGCCATCTTATCTCAGAGCAGCCTTGCGAAACAAGAGCAGCCATAGAATTATTTCCAAGATTTAGTCCTTCAACAATCCCAGCCGCTATTGCAAGTACATTCTTAAGCGCACCTGCAATTTCAACCCCTGTAACATCACTGTAGCATCAGGGGGTTACTATTTGAAAAAAAATATCGCTCCAACTTGGCCTTTCACATCTATCTCTTACATTGTATTTGATAGGTGCGAGCAGTGCAAGAGGGAATCGAGAACTCACAAAAACTTCAGTAGATACAAGTGAGAGTTCAAGATCTTATCTAAATGACTACCTTGATGTGTTGATTCTCAAGCATCTAGAAGCAAGAAGTTGCTGGACAGCATTTGCCATCTTCTTATCTTTTGATGCCACCACCATCGCTAAACCAAGGAAAAAAACTGTCTAAGTCCCTTTTAATTGGAGATGCAATATAGCTTCGACAAAGGTATAGAGAAGAACCTGTTGGCAATTTGTTCATCAGTTCCAGTGCAAATGAGGGCCCAGACAAAACAACATAGGGCTGGCGAGGATTTTTTAACGATCGTGGTATTATTTGAGACATCATTCTAAATGTATTGAGCTCCAGACCTTTGCTGAGAGAAATGAAAGGCAGGCCTGGATCAACATAATCAGCAATACCCTCAAGGTAGGCCGCACTAAACTGCAGTATGATGCAATAGGTAAGCACATATATGAGTTCAAGGTAATTCTCAAACAACCCCTCTCTTCTGAAAATCAAACTAAAGGCAAAGAGTGAAACTGGTTTGGGTGCTCTATCATGATTAGGAATGCAACTGAATGTTTTGGTGCTGGAAGCTCTAATAAATAACCTTCATAAAGCAATCACAGAAAATACCTGCACAGGCACGGCATGAAAGCAAAAGTCAGCACCCTGTAGAGCAGCTCTGGCATCTATTGTTGCAAAGACATTTTCTGGCAACTTGTGTGTTGGAAAGTACTTGCTGGAATAATAATAATGACAAATAACTTGTTTACAGTGAAGAGATTAAAACAAAGTGTTCTATAAAAATATTAACAAAAGCTTTATCGGAAATTGCATAAAACGAGAATAAAGTATGAAATCTAACCAGCAGCTTGATCAAATAAATGTTCAGTTTTTACTAAGAAGGACAAGATGCGAGGAAAGATGTTCTTTTACCAATTAAAATGTTTTTCATTAATTGACTGACAAACTTCAGGATCTCGTACAAGCATATGAACTTCTAACTGGGCTTTCTTATCGGCAACATGAGCCGCCATAGCAGTTCCGAAAGATCCACCTCCAAGCACCACAACCTAAGCAAAAACAGTAAATACCACTTCATGCAAAACTAATAAAAAGGAGCACGTAATGCAAACAGCAAGGGGGATATAACATTACGATAATGTGAATGAACACGTATACATGGTAATGAAAAGATCATTACACGAGTATCCAAAGTTAAAATCCAGAACTATATAGCATAGAAGACAACACTTCTTGTAACCATAAAAATGTCTTTCCCTGATGTGCTTTCAACGCATTAACACCTACTTGTAAAAATGCCGCAGTTGAAAATCATAAGATAGTATGAAAGAGAAGCAACTAAGCACCTATAAAACCTGATCCTTTTCTTCAACACAGAACGTAAAATTGCACTTGTTTCGAATCAGTCACTCTTACATTTACTAACTTTACACACTGAACCTTATAATGGCATAAAAATCACTCATAAGAGGAATCAGTTAAATACAAAGGGAAACTGAATTGCCTCTCATCTAAAAGCTTAAGCTTGACGAGGGACGAGCATATATGTTCCAATAGGCCACTGACGTGCAAACTGTAAATCTTTTTGTTACTCCCATACATAACACTTTCATAAGTGGGGTGGCGGTGAAATTGCAACACCAGGCCTCTTTTCACGTCGGCTAACCCAACAAAACAATAAATTGCCGTCTCATCTAAAAATTTAACCGCGCAAATAGGATGTCATTCATTATTCTACATACATTTTGGAAAATGGGCCATGACCCATTTTTTGTATGACATTCAAGAACACAAAAAAGAGGATTTAAAAGGTGCACCTTATTAGTACGTTCAAGAACATCCGTTTTGGCCCTGGACCGGAGAGAGCGGGACCACCGGACGAGCTTCTCCCACGCCACGCGCACAATCTTCCGGCGGTCTTTGTTTCGCTCCGACGCCGCGCTGTAATCTATCTCCGCCGTGGACGGCAGCGGATCGACGGTTTCTCCGGCGGCGCAGTGGCAGGTGGAGGTCGGTGAACGGGAAATGGGGAGGGGGAGAAAGTAAGTGGTAATAAAGGGTTTCGAGTTTTGGGTTTTGAAAGTGAGAGTGTCAGTGGTGGAGCTGAAGGCTGAGTGTGGTGGTTCCAGCAGCGAAGCCGCCATTGGTGGATGGAACAAAAAAGAAATGGTTGGGAACAAGTTTTAGTTTAATCCATCCAATACGTGCTTTCCACGTGCTCACTTTACAAGTCTTTCTTTGTTCGCGGTCGGCGCGTATTTAGACGAAATTCGACGCGTCTCATACATTTATCGAATAAACTACATTGCGTTCGGTTATTAAAAGGAACCAATTAGAATGTGATATAAGACATGCGGGCATGACATGTCCAATAAGTCTTAGACACACTCTGTTGATAACTTACATGATTTAATAATTCAATCTTGTTAGTTGTTTTGGAAGAAATATATTACGAATCGATATATCTAAGAGATAACGAATCGAAAGTAAAGAGGTTAGAAATCAAGTTCTCAAACCTTGACCAATTAAGGATAAAGACGTAAATCGAAATCATATTCAAATCGGTCTATGGACTTCATTTTAATTTCATTGTTCAGGCTCTTCAAACTTCACGCATCAATGCCCGTTTGTTTCAAAATCAAGAGCATGCTTTATCGAAAAGGACTCACATGAGATACAAGAAAACGAAAGTTCCTATCATTACTGCACAAGATATGTGCAACTTTGAATTAGACGAAGATCTAGTCCAAGATTTAGTAATATCGTTAGACGTGTACTGACATTATAAAGACAACATGATTACCTCATTGCTATTGACACTCTTGATCACTTCTTTGAACTGTCGTTGGGTGACATGTAGGAGTTTTGATTTAGTTTACACCTATAAATTCCAAGCTCTTGCCACTTTGGGAGAAGTCGAGTTGTTATCGTTCGATAAATTCGACATAAGACAATGTTTAAAGTTGATTAGGAGGCTTGCACATTATTACAACTCGTAATTTTTTTTAGATCTATTTTGCAAGTTCGATATTAGTAGTTCCTACAAAGAAAAGTGAGCATGATCAATAAGAGAAAACAAAATTTTAAATTGGGCCATCAAATTGGGCCTGGTAGATATTAGATGGAGCCTAAAACCAAATGAAGAGAAGCAAAACCTATACAAACCTAATTACCTAACTCCCGTGATCCCAACAACTGAGGCCGGCCACAACATTATGTATGGTATTTGTAAGCTTTTAAATAAAATTATAACTAGCTTTTGACTTGAATTAAGCAGTTTTAGACGTTTGCAAATTTAGCTTCGTACGAGTTATCAAAAAAAAAATTTAGCTTCGTACTAAATAATTGCAACAAAGACAAGCTTATGCAATGAATAGTGCGCCTTAAAATGTTTTCGCTGAACATTTTGCCTCAGAAAAAATTATACATTTTGTGTACAAGAGCTCCATGAACCAAATTTATTAGTACAAAACACACGATACACTTTTCAGTTTTTTCCTTTTCTTTTCTTTTCTTTTTCGAAAAAGAAATCCTTTAATTAACTGCGACATTGCATCAACTGACATGTCAATCTCCTGACATCTGCATACTTGAGAGGCTTCAACATGAACATTTCAGCTCCTTCTTGTAAACACCTATTAAAATTGATTCTTAATTTCTTATCAAGTCAGAAATATCTCTGAAGTAATATATATATATATATATATGTATATATATATATATATAAACTGCATTGACATCTAATATAAATGCTTATGTACAATTTTTATTTTTTACTCCATATTGTAAGGAAAACTAAAAATAAATGACATACTTGTTGATTCGAGTAGGGACATTCTCAGAAGACATTATGATAACAGGCACGTCCTTCATTTTGGATGATTCCTACTTGAAATAATTAATTGCATTAATAATTAAACAAAACTAAAAGTTGTAGCTCGATAGATTCAGAGTAATTATAATTACCTTAATCTTCTTTAGTAGTTCGTAGCCCGTCATTCCTGGCATGCAATAATCTGTGATGATCATATTCACCTTTGAAGCCTGATGAATTTTCGGACATATATAATTAACTTACAAATAATTAATACATAGTTCATTTGGGAATTAATCAATTAGAAATCAAATTATAGACATGCTTTATTAGTTCTTTTGGTTAAACGTCTTGGGAATAAAGTTGATTTTGTATAGTCAATATTTTGCCAATAAAACTAAAGATATAGTAACAGATGTAAAATCCTCAAATTGATCAGTTAATTTAATTTTCCGCATCCAAGAAAACAGAAATAAAAGGTGTAAAATCATGAACAAAAAAGAATAATGGTAACAGATATATAGATCTGTTATAATTTTTCCAAGAAAAATGACCTACATTATTATCCATAGAAGTCTGCTTGTCATCTACTAATAATCCCAAATACTCCAAAGCCCTCAGTCCACTTTCTGCTGTTGTAACTGGACAAAATGGGAATCATAAATCACGTAAGTATATCATATGTGATGTCAGCAGATTTGTATTGTGTCCCACTAATTAAGTAGCTAAAAGTAAATAATCCAAAAAGAAAACGTATATTTGATGTAATCAAATAAGATGAACGGAGAAGAAAGGTTAATATTATTATCTTCTGTTGATCGTAACGGGTGTATAACAGAAAACAAACCAGTATTTAAAGTCGAGGCAAGAGTTGAACTCTTTCTCTTTAAAACGATATTTGCCCCGCTCGGTGCTTACGGTTTGATCGGCAATTCGTTTCCCAAGATAACTCGACTATCTCTTAATATAGCAGCACTTCAAATATTAAGAACGGCGAAACAGAAAAACGTTTTGAACTCTCGGAACAAAACAGAAAGTAAGAAAGAATGTATTTGATTGTGTGTTTTTGGAAGAGGAGGAGCTTGCCTTTTATAGATGTCGAAAGTGGGCCTAGGGGTGACTGGACGGACACATCCGTTCCACGTCACAGCTTTCCCGCCAGAATCTGCACCACTTCGGCTGACTGTACACCTATTCGGATGAAAGGTGGCCTTGTTTCTGCTGACTGGACATTTCCCGCCAGATTTTCAGCCACTGGACACACTCATTCGATCAGATATTTACACAATTATTAATTTGTTGCTTAAGTATTTGATAGGGAAGCCCAAGCCCAAGCCCAAGCCCAAGCCCGGGTCCGGTCCGGACGGACGGCGGCGGCGACACGCGCGCGTGTGGGCTTGAATTAAAGCATAGCCCATCTAAGTTCTCTCCCCTTCAAAGACTTGTGGTATCCCTTGGGGCCCAAACCCTTATCATAAACAAACAATTAATAAGGTGTAAAAGTTAGCTCTCTTTTTCCCATGTGGGATGGTGGTTTTTCACCTTCCCACTTATTTCTTTTTCTTCCACCAATATAACTTATGTCAACTAGCTCACTTTATCATTTAATTTCTCATTCATCCCAAATTGGTTTTGAACAATTAAATATACTAGGTTCATCTACGCGAAATGTAGATTTCATTGAGCTAAAGAAATTCCAATTTCACAAATAGAAATTTATTGAAATAAATTACATAATATTGGTGCAACACCAATTTTTCCAACATCTTCTCCACCCTCATTTTCATACTAAAGCATGCAATGATTTGTATAATCAAGACACAATATTTAATTTTAGTAATTTAAAGAAAGCTAGATAATGACCAGATTACACCTTACATCGATTAAGATCGATCTTATACTCGAAAGAATATAATATTTTGATTTGTATGTTATTTCTTCATTTACAACGTATATAAAATGTAACCGTGATTATGGCTTACCTGTAAAATGTTGGTAAAAAGCAATTATATCCTTATGTTCACACTTCATACAAATAAACATGGTATATTATCTTAATCTGTTTCTCATTTTTAAACATGTTTTTTTCTTCTTCTTTTTGGCATAAGAATCTAATCTGTTTTAAATTCAAGGCACAACACTAAAAAAAATAATCCAAAGGATCCAATTTTTTTTGTTTCTTTCTTCTCAAAAAAATAAAAATCAAATCAAATGAATCCAAACAAACACTAAAACTTTTCAACGCCAAAACAATCACGATAATTGATATAGTTCTTCTTGATCTATCAATCTATGTATCTTTTTTTTTTTTTTGATAAATCGAATTTCATGTAATTACCACGAAAGAAATAGTATTCAGACACTACATAACTTATTAGGAAGTGATCAGGAAATGTATTACCTTTGCAAGAGGAGCTCGTCAGCAATTTCTCGACAATTTTACGGTCGACCAAATTATCATCAACTGCTAAAACATGGGATCGTTCTTCAACATAATCCTCCACCCCCTTACTTGAACAAGAATCGTCCATTTTTTTTTTCGCCGCTCAAGACAAAACGCTTTAAGGAATAAAATCTACGTACACTGACCGCTATATATATAAGAAAAAAATAAACACAAAGGAGGAAATTACGACAAAGGGGATCGGAACAAATTTAAAACAAGAATACAAATAATAATGAAGCCTAAATATTGTGGATGGTGGTTCTTAAAGAGAATAAAATGCTAAGAATTTTCTTTTGTTATTTCAAGAAAAGGAACATAAAATCTCAAGCTCTAAAGAATTGTTCACAGATATTTCGTGATCTTCTTAGGCTGTGTGGATATGCAGTATAAGTATGAGCATCAATATCGGTATGACCAGATCATTTACTCCTCTTTGCTTCATTATTTTCCATTTAAGGGCTAATTTAATTTAATTTTCTCTCATCTCTAATGGAAGTGGGAATTTTGGAGTTTTTGAATGTGGTGGGATTTGATCATTTATAGTTAAAAGGTGCTAAAGTATATGCATAGATTCGATGCGTGACGCTTGGTAATATTACAAAAGATATTGCCATAAGAATTAATTAATAGTACTAATAGAATAATTTTTAGTCCAGATCGCACTTCTTTGACAGGGGTATTGGCTCCTTATAGGAAAACTTCAGAAATTTGTAAGTGATGAAATTCGAAGTAGTAACATACATGCATTCAATTTACTTTCATATATTGCTTCCAGTTAATTAAAGGGAAATTGCTATATCAGTTTCGTGGCATTAATCGTCCATAAATAATCTAGACTAAATTTAATTTTCTATCATGCAGTCTTGTATCTTCAACTTGTAACGATTAACAAACATTATTTTAGTCTAATTTTGTTAGAAATTATTGAAGAATACAAGTTAAAATTGTTTTGAGCAACTCGGTTAGTAATTTGTTTATCAAAAGATAAATGCTTTGAAGTATTTTAATAGTACGAAGCATATTATTTTTCATGCTAATTCGAAATTCAGCCACTGCACTAACCTAAACATTGTCCTCGTGAGTCTGAGTATATCACTATATTGGTATCACATTAGTATATGCTTTATTGAACAAACAACCCAAGATTCACAAAATTTAAGTACCGGAGAGAATTATACAGTGAAATAAAAAGGACCCATTGCCCACATGGACAATGTGAAATCTATATCCAAAATTTAAATACAAATTTCAGGCCGGGACATAAGACTCGAGCAGCAGTTGTGCTGGTGACGGCGATCTAATCTCAACGATCAAATAAACAAATTTCCATGTCTTATCTACCTTGTCTTTGAACATCTCCGCGCCAACTTTTCCAGCGCCGTGTGGTCCGCGGATATAGAAATTAACCTAAAGTTTGTGGAGATGTTAACACTAGTAGAAGCAAGACTTCAAATTCTGATGGTACATTTTAATATAGACCAACAGTACATTTTAATGTATTTGCCTACCTCGACATGTTCGTTTCCGTCTTCATCTGTCCAAATACGATTAGGAATTCGCTGCCGAGCAGCCCGATTCCTGGTTTCTTGGCCATAGCCAGTAATAGGGGACCCAATTCTCACCCTCACCTGAAAGTATGTAAGTTTGTACAATATCAATCACAAGCTGTATAGACAACCAACAATTAGTTCAATATGCTTATTGACCTCATGGAATTATTAGTTGCGTGGTCAGAACACTAGCTTTACTCACATGGCAAACAAACAATAAAAAAAATAAAAATTTGGCATAACATTCAAACTTCTATCCCGCCAAAAAATACATTAGGGGGTAGTTTGATTGCCACAAAGATTTAGATGTGGATTAGAACAGCTAGAGTTTAAAGTGTGGCATTTGTCGTTTGATAACATAGTTTATTTTCGACTACAACCTCTTTTACTTCATAGATTATAATCCACTCAATAGAGGCGAATATCATGTCTAGAAGCACTAGCATGTTGCCCCCAATTACATGCAACCTAATAAGGGTGTCTTAGATGCCACCAACCAGCCCCTAGGTGCGCGATCTTGATTCTGGCATGATTCAATTAAGAGCTAGGAGATATACAATTTACATGTTACCTGGGCCGTTGTTAGATTAAGTATACTGTTTTACCTTGCAAGAATTCTGCTCTAACCACCTCGACGGTACATTCTAGGCTCAGTCGGATTGGATGGCTCAACTTTGGTATAGAAAATATTCCCAAAGAAACCATAAAAGAGAAATAGTATAAACATGAATAAGACCTAACCTGACTGTCATTTTGAATTCTTTCAAGTGCCTTTCCGAAAATCTTGTACCTACAAGATATACATGGAGTATTCAGAAATGTGAAAGCCGCCAAACATAACTTACAAGAATTTAATCACTAATCACAAACCCTTACTCTTTTGGCTGAAATATAAGTTCCTTGAATACACCATATCCTGCAGCAGCTGCAATCCCAAGCCCAGCAAGGATGACAAGGCTGTAAGAAGCTCCTTCCGTAAATGTCACCGGCTTCTCCGGAATATTATATGTTGGAGCATCAAACGGATCCTCAACTTTAGACACCTCTTTGCGAGTCTGTTCCATATAGACAAAGATCAATAAGCATCAAATAGACAGCACAGATGTCCAAGAGTTGTGCTTAGCTTTTATCTACGCTAGAGATTTGCTATCTATTTTAGCTTAATTAGTAACTTAGAACCAAACCAGATGTCACAAACCAGTACTTGTTTTATAGTTCTTGAGGTAGGCACAACAAATATTGGCATATCAGCCGAGGAGGTCGAGTCTGAAGGCTATTGCATAAAACAAACCACCTATTGAATTTCTTCGTTTACCAATCAAAAAGATTGGTAATTCTCAAGAATTTATAAGAGTTCTAGGTACTTCTCTGCATACTCCTAAAAGTCTTTTTTTTTTTTTTTTGGGTAAATATACCCCTAAAGGATATGACTAAAAGTGTAGTTGGAATCCTTATATCCTTGCCAACTCACTAATCACTCCAATAGCCATTCCACTTCCTCATCCATCACCGTGTTTGTTCCCCTTTTATATCATAATCTCTTTGCAGCTTTTCAAGAATTTTGATTGGTCAATGTCATGTACTGATCCATCTACCTATATTATATTAACTTTAAAAAACTAAAGTATCTCTAGGAAAACATACAGAAGCATAGATAATGAACTTTCAATGTTTATCTAGCATGCAACCTGTCAATTTTCTACCTTATCATTGTGATTCCATCACGAATCATTAAATCAATGATCAACCAAATACTACACGATTCATAAATGATAAGCTAACAGAGCTTGCTGAGCCTAAGGGAAGAAAGTCCACAGTTCCCAGCTCCTATTTTTTTTCCTCATCAAGCCGGGTCTAAGTCGGCTTTCTCTCCAAGGTATGATGGTAATAAATAATCAAGCAATATTATTTGAGAACGAATTAAGGAAAAAAAAAAAACCGAAAATTCTAGTCAATATAAGATCAGCATGAAACAGGGTATCCTTTATTCAATTTGCAAAGTTACTTAAAATGTCAGTAGCAATACACGATTAAGGCTAGTTTTAGAAATCGAACCTCTGACGAGCTTTGTTGTGTTGACTCGGAAGCCCTCGATGCCAGCGACCTAGCACATCCGGGAACTACAATGCTCACCCCATTAACCTCAGAGACTCGCATGCGGTAACCCAACGGGGATCGAGAATTTACCATCCTCCCACTTCCCATCCTTCTAAACACGACCGGCACATCTACCAAAAAATTACCATGGGGCAATCAACTTTTATTCGTATAACAGCCAAAACTCCAAAAAAAACACGATCATTGATGATAAAATTAATAAACAGAAATCTAAAACATGACAAAGAAAGGATTTTTCTTCAATTTATCACAAATAAATCATAATTTATATGCATAAATACTGACCAATTGATCCATGGGAGTTGACATAATTTGTATGGGTAGAAAAATATCTGGGGTTGGCAGATTCCAGAGCCACCTGCAACCTATGCAACACTTTGTTAATTAATTAATTAATTAATCCCAAAAATTGAAAAGAATAAATTGGGTAGAGTACTAACTAACCTGGGTACGAGATTTTTGATAACTCTTGCTGATCCCATTCTTTCTTGCAGTTCTGGTGTTTGTCTGTTTTTTCCCCCTTTTTGGCCAAAACCCTAATCTTCTTGCAGGGTTTTTCTATTTTCAATTTTACTATTTGTGACTTTTAGATATGTAAATAAGATTTATTTACCCCGATTAACAAACACACCAGTGGCTGTAGTTTAGTGGTGAGAATTCCACGTTGTGGCCGTGGAGACCTGGGCTCGAATCCCAGCAGCCACAAACATTATTCTTTTTGTTGAATTTTGTGACGAATAAGTTTATTTATACTTCTAACTCCTAAGGATTTTATGATGTTTAGAATTTTGTTGGATTACAAAAAGACAAATTTTATTATGTGGTAATAGTAGTAGTAGTAGTATTCATCGCATATATATAATATAAGAAACAGTTTTACATTTGCAAACTATAGAGGAATTTGGGGACCATAATATTTTTGCCACTTTCTTTAGATTATTAAGGTGATTAAAAAAAAAAGTGAATTTGTATCCAAGAATTTAGCACTACACGATTGTCAGTCTTTGTAATTTTACAAGGAATCATGTAACTCTCTTTCATGACGATTTCAAATTTTTAATTAACTCCACCACCATTTTGACAAACATAAATCTTACATCGGACTCATAGCTAAACCATTAGTCAGATAGATAGGTTTAGAACTATATTTTTTCCTATGTGATGTATTCATAAAATTATATTGAAGACTATTTAGCCCGTTTCGAGAAGTTAGCAAGTTTAAATTTAAGATATATATTAGATATTCAAGGGAATGCAAGTTGGACAAAAGTCTGCAGTAATGAGAGACAAAACAAACACGCCAATTTAGAACTTAAATTCATTTATTAAACCTCATGGTACACAGAACACAGTTACCAGCTCTCAAACTGACATGACCTCATAACAACCCAAATTTAACTTGACTCCCAATGTTTTGTACTAACGAAAAGAAAGAACGAAAAAACTGAAAGATTCTGTAGTCATATAGCCTATGCCTTTAACTGTAAAATTATTTTGTGTGATGCTAATAGTACAAGAACTTGAGCAAGACTATAAAGTATGTAACAGTAATCAGCAACATGGATTGTTTTCCATTGACAACAAGAAGTTGGAAGTTGAATATATCGAAGCAGCAGCAGCCTTCACAGCTAAATCTCTTTCCGAACCATCCACCTCATCTACTGGTCTGCATTTAGAGAAGTAACAAAATCTGATTAATATTATCGGTTTCCAGAATAAATGTTGATACCGTTTGCCGGAAAAATGAAAAACTTCACTGACTAATGTATCGAATCCGGAAATTGAAGTGAATGGTGTGTACTAAGACACCTTGTACAATATAGTGAATGCATAACATTGTCGTACAACATATGGTGTTTAGGATTTGAAGTGTGAAATGCAGGTGTCGAAAATAATACTTATTTTTTACCTGCTTCCGCTTCCTATTGATCTCATCTGCTCCGAAGCATGTAAACTGCTTTGCTGGAGACCGCTCTCACAGTGCAACTGCATTTCTTTCACTTGGTACAACCAACTCTCCTAATAATATTCAGATTCAAGAAATAGTCAGCTCTTTCTTCTGATAAAAAAGTAATCAGATGAGGGGAATACTGATGATGTGGAAAAATGGCATATACATAATTTCAAGGGAAGTAAAAGAAGTAATAGATAAGTTTTCATGCATCTTGGTGCTTTGATCAGACCTTGCTTCAGCTCTATGATGCACAGCTAAATCGCCAGGTATAATACAGACGATGGCTTTACACGAGCAGTTCATATTGCTAATTTTATACCTTAACTCTTGAAATGTCCTATTTCACATGTAGTTGCTTGTTTTAGGCGTATCATTTATACAATTGAACCTTTAGGGGACTTCCAGTACGCGTTTTTGATATTAGCCAAATGTATCACAACAAGCATTACTCTTTTGACACAGGAAAAAGGATTTTTTTAATCCATTTCTACTGTTGAGGAAGCAGAAGACCATTGATCTCCGCGAAATATTTGTCGAAGATTATTTTCCGACAGAGTAACCAATTAAGTTTTACATGGAGAGTCTTTGTTGGCACCAATGCATCGTAGGCATCTCAAATAAGAAGGCAGAAAAGTATGATTTCCTAAAGTGAAACAAATCATGGCTCCAGGAAATGCATTTAAATACAATCACAAACAATAAATATCTGGTTGACCTTTTAAAATATTCATGATAAAATAAAAAGCCAAGGAACTGATACAAAAAAATGTGGTTAGACTAAAACAACTAAGGACTCACCAGACGAGTCTCCTCTTCAGAGAGTGTTTTCTCCATCTGCTCATATATGGTTCTCCATCTTACAGAATGTGAATCTACTAATGCTTTGTCCACATTAGACGAAAGTTCGCTTGAAACTAAGAAGGGTAATTCTGTAGTAATAACGCTTTGAACCCTTTTTTTACTCCGCTTTAGTGCTACAAATGCACAGAGACCAAACATCAATCAAAAAGATTTTATTACCTTAAGCGTTTAATAGAAGCTTTAGTTTTTCAAATATGACCATACCGGCAAGACGACCTTTGATATCTTGACATAGAAGTTCCAACCATTGCGATGCCACATTAGCAGCTGAAAATAAACAATTTCCATGTCAGCTTTAATGGTTTTTTTTCTGTGTACTTCTGCATTATTCATCATCAGGATGTCAAGGTGGAGATTTCAAAAAAATTTCCAAGTATGTCCTGGATTTTAGTAATGTCAGCCATCATGAAACGATAATTGGCCAATATACTTTCAGAAGAACAATAGCTTTAGTTTGTTAACGTTATCAGAATAAAAAATATAAAGGGTAAAGCGTAGTGATTGAAATAGAAGCCTCCTTATTTCTCCCCTTGGAAGACCTCGTTAAAAACTTCCCTTTTTAACCCAAGTTCTTTCTATATAGATGTAGGAAGATTCTTAACACAGAGAAAGAAATTAGTAACCTTTTATAGAAAGTGAATCAGCAGTGGTATGATTTGCTGATTTCTCATTCGGCAAACAGCTAGGATTCTCTAAAGCACCAGTTAGATTTGATGGCTTAAGTTGAAGTCCAGCATTCTCGTTTTCCATGTAGACTCTCGAAGTCATCCTTGAAAAATCCGTCGTCTCCCCTATACATAAATTACCATCGCCTTTGTTTCCTTCATTAATTTCTAGAGTGCCCCTCTTGATATTACTAGCTTGCTTGCTTCCAGAATTTCTATTTTCATTCACTAAAGATTCTATAATAGACTGAACCTGTTTAGTGTTTCTCACGTGATTAATGATTCCGGGATTCAGGCCATTTAACAAACCACTTGGAGCAGCAAACCTAGCAAACCTATCAACCTGTTCTTTCTTAGCTCGTTCCATTTTCTTCTTCAGTGCATCATCGTTCTTATTCTTCTTCTTTCCACGTGGCTTTGGAGCTGGCATCGGCATACCTCCATGAGGAGTTGATATATAATTATTCTGTTTCAACCCATTCCAAACCCGCAAAGAATCTTTTCCATCAAGTGGACCTAACGAACTACCAGAATCCAATTCATCCGTCGACTTTACATTTTTGTAATCTTTATGAGGATAATATGTGCCGTTGATCGAACTGGAGACATCATCAGCATTACAACAATCTTCAAATTCCATTTTTTTCTTGCCATAATCGCAGGGTTTGACGAATTTCTCAATGCATGCTACAGTGTCATCATCAACTAGATTAACAACATTTCGACCAGGTTTTCTTGAATCAGAGTTATCATCTTGATGCACCGTGTTGCTTCCTTCTCGTCCCGCTTGAGCTACATCAAAATCGTTTCTTTTCAGTGTCTTTTCAAAAGAAATTCTCCTGTCTAATGAAACATAGTAAAAGGCATCTAATTACTCGAAGAACTTAAACACAGGATCAGACGAAAGAACAAATAAGGAAGACACAATTAGCCACCTAAATCAAGAAAAAAGGATAAATGAGATACAATTAAGTCTAAAGAGAAAGCTTAAGACAATTAGATTCAGTCCATAATCAAGAAATTAATGGAGAACGCCGGATCCTTTATATAGAAGGAATAAGATCCAAAACTGACAAGACACACATAGGAGCTAACAGAGTTAATAAAAATCATAAATCATTCATCATGTGCAACATATGAATCAACCAAATTATAATTAAAAGATAAATCCCATGAATTAAATGAAAAAAATTATAGCTTTATTACAAAAGAAGAGGGTGCAAAAACCATACTTTCAGTGCCCAATACTGATTCAAGGTCTCGCAATTTCACTCTTTTAGAGCAATTTTCAGATGAATCTTCAACTTCCATGTTTCCTCCCCTTTTTTGTTCCACCAAACCTGCCAAATAAAAAAAAAAATATAAATTTAACACATATAAAGTAGTAATCTGTAATCCCAAATGAAATTGAGAAGAAAAAAAACACATAAAACAAATCCAATACCATAAAGATCCAACCTTTGACTCACTTCTCAAAAGAGAAAACTGCACATAATCTGAAAAACATTCAATTCGAGAAATTCCCAGTTGAAATTAATCGAAAGGGACTGCAAAACACAAAATGGGTTGAAAAAGAGGCTGTGATTAAGAGGAATTAGGGTTGGGTATCTGCCTGTTTTATTTAACTGGATATGCAAATAAAGAAATGTTGTAATTGACTGAGGATTTTGAATTTTGCAGAAAGAGCGCGGGGAGTCAATTCATATGCATGATTTTTCTTTTATTTTTCGCACATGGAAAATATCTGTTTGGACGTATTCAAAAGTATTTGTTTTAGGGGTGTTCAAAAAAAAAGTATTTGTTTTAGGGCACGTTTGGTTTGTCTTAGTTAGAAACGATGAACTAAAAAAACGTTTTGCATTGACGATGAGTCGACAATTTATGGAGTATCTATTTGTCGTAAGGTTCGATTTTGATCTTGTATTGTGTTTGCTAATGTCCTTGTAAAACGTTTGTCGAAACTTTTTGGCGTGGCCAATTCTTAAAGCCAATTCGTTAAGATGAGTTGACAATAAACTAAATAGAGTCTTGCGTCGACAACAGTTTGTATGCGGGACTGTGGAGTATCTATGTGTCATAAGGTTCGTTACTGATTACGTGTTGCGTTTGTCACTTTTGGTCCACTTTGCCGTGAAGAAGAAGTGTGATTGAGATTTTATTTGTGAAAACGACATTTTAAAAACTAGATAGTTTTCCTTTTGGATGTACAAGATAATGAGTTCATTAAATTTATTAGAATTATTTTACTTCTATGTATAGACGAACATTAGAAAAATACTATTTGCATAGTGTTAATCGTTTCTTTGATTGAACCAATAAGATTGTCCGTTATTTGTTAGGTCAGATTCTCAAAACACTAGTTAATACGCTTGAATTTCAGAGACTTTGATGATTTTTATATCTTCCTTTGTTAATACGCCGAGAATTTTGAATTATACGCACACTATGCCTTCATTTGTAGCACGTGAGAAAAAAGTTACGTGAAGGCGCCTTGGACCTTCCCAAAAAAAATAAAGTGACACTCGAAACTAAACTCCTCAAGCTTCCTAATCCATATCAAAAACAACTTGGGTTGCTTACCCTTGGTTGGGTAGTTGGGTAGCAGAGGGGTGTATGGGTAGGCTCGCTTAATCCTAAATAAGACGTACCACATAGTACCCCAATTTAATGCATACCTAACTTTAGATTCAGTCAAACCTCGAATAGACAGAAAATCATAACTAGATCATCTGTCTAAAACTTAAGATTGAAAACTGTTAACGCTCGTTTTCCCTTAAACACTATCTTTTCTTCACGATGCCTTTAAAGTGTCACTGAGACCTACCTCAGTACCGGTAGACTTGGATGTTGCTCCCGATACCGGTAAAACGGTGCCCCACTATCCCCTCGAATCACGATAGGTATTTCACAGAGTACAAATCACGCGTGAGGTATGGAAAACTTTAAATAGCTTCACGCATACCCCATAGGGATACAATACCCTAGCACTTACCATATCAAGATACGATACAGAACTTATCTTATCAAGGCACAATACCCCGTAAAAGGCATATAGGACCCTCTGGAAAAATCTTTCGATAAGGCTCCCCACGAACAAGTCTTCTCCCCAAAAGATGGTATCAGAATGCGATAAACATGGGATCTAGACACTCAGCTCCTCTAAAATTTTTGTATCGGGATTCAGTAATGGTGGCTTTCCGAGATGTATCAGCATTCTCGTAGACAGTTATCAAAAGCCGAGTAAAGCGACCCAACACCCATACACATGCACGCAACACTTGTGAAAAGAAACACGTGCACATATGCCACTTTCCACGCAATCTTGCTCCTATGAAAAGGGGAGAATATGTAGAATAAACGCGGGGGGAGGGGGGGGTACACTTTGAAAGCAAGAAAAAAAGAGCATTAGGTCATTCTTCAAATTCGGGCAAGGCGTTATAGTCCACCCACAAAATCTCAGAAAATAAATAACTGACAACAAAATGGCACCGACTGTGGGAACGCCGTAAGATACTGCCTTCGAGTACGTCTGAAGAATTTCTCCCACTACAACCATGGACAATCCTCTAACTGACAATAGTCTCTAGGACCACCAAGAGAGTACGCACGAAGAACCCTCGGAGACCCGCTCCCTAACCCCAACAGAAATAGGGGATTTCATAAATGTTCCCTGATTCATATTCGAACGCCTCGTAGAAGGTGCCACCCGAAGGAATAGGCTAGAGGTAGCGCACCCCCATGAGGACCTTGCTATGCGACTCTATAGGGAATGATATGACTCATAGGAGAACAAATCCCGCCCAATACCCCACTTCCAGCAAGATCTTCGATATCGTGACACCTATTCGCAAGACCGAGAGCCGAGAACCCGCTATGAGGATAACTGCGAGAGGGGACCATGGGATTACGAAAGGGTAAGAACTTCTTACCCTCGGGACCGCGAGCTACCCCCACCCCCAAAGTGGTAGATGGCTCCCTGTGGGATATGGTTAATAGCTTGCGCAGAGAGATGAGGGATACAAGGAAAAATATAACCCCATGGGAAGAACCCATGTACCACGGCACTCCCTTTGTCCCGAAAATCGCTCAAGACTTTGGTTCCCTCGGGGAAGCAGCCCAACAACCTCCCCTTGTACACGGGAGACAAGGATGGAAGGGACCCGCAAGATCACATCCATTAGTACATAGCAACTATGGATTTGGCATCGACGCCCGACTTTGTCCTCTGTCGAGTGTTTTGAACCACCCTAGCGGGTAAGGCCCAGGCCTGGTTCTCCCAACTACTCTCGGGTACGATATTCCATTTCAATCAATTGACATGCTTGTTTGTACGACAATTTGCATGTAATAGGAGATACCCCGAATTCACCAGCCATCTATTCACTGTCAAACAAAGGAAAGAAAAATCCCTACGAGAGTACATGAAGTACTTCTCGGACGAAGCCTTGGACGTTCCAAATGCCAATCCGTCAATAACAACGGATATCCTAACTCAGGGGCTTAGGACAAGGGATTTCTTCAGATACCTTATGGGAAACCAGGTCAAGGATATGAACAAACTCATACATAAAGTAGAGACATATATTATCATGGAAGAAGCGGAAAACTCTAAGATCTAGGCGGAGAGAAATGATCAGGAGCCAGGGAGGAGGTCTCAAGATAAAACAAATGAAGAAAAAACGCATTTCCGATGAAGAGATGACAAAAGTGTGGTAAAATGACATCTACGACCCGCTCCGCTACCCCCTCTAACGATCACCCCAGAGGAGGTGCTAAACATGATGAGAGGAAGTAACGACATGCATTGGCCATTACCCGTTAAAAATCCCTACAAGAAGAAGGATACGAGTAAATTCTGCAAATACCATAAAGCACATGGACATATTACAGATGCTTGCACCACCCTGAGGAATGAGATACACCGGCTGCTAAATGCCAGATACTTGGGAAACTACCTGAAAGAAAACAACCAAGAGGTGCCCAAGTCTAATGTTTGGAAAAGAACTCAATCGGTGGGGCCTACGGAGGAAGGGTTCCCAACACTAAGTATCGAGAGGAAGCTTCCAACCTGGGATTACCCCCACCCCAGAAATCTTATGAAGATAACCCACCCCCGGGTAGGACGATAAACATAATTGAAGGAGGGGACATCTCGATGACACCCTCTGGGAAGAAGAAGAAGTATCTGAAGGAAGACCGGCGTGTCGAGCAAGGGCCGCCTATTTGTTCAATGCAATGGGCCAAATTGCCCACCATCACCTTTGGGGCGGACAACCTGAAAGGCATAGTGTACCCCTACGCAGACCCGTTGGTTATAGAGGCCACCATCTTCAGTATCGAGATCCAATGCATCTTAATCGACACTGGCAGTTCGGTAGATGCCCTCTTTTTGCCCACCTCATAGCAATGGGGTTAAAGAAATAACGCCTGGAACCGGTCGAAGTTCCCTTGGTAGGCTTCTCAAGAGAATCATGTCGCACGTTAGGAACCATAACTCTGCATATTTCTTGGGGCGAGGGCACCATGAGACAAACGGAGCCCACCAAGTTCTGGGTAGTAGAAGCATCCTCCCGAACTTACCACGCTATATGCGGACGGCCATCCATACGGATGTTCAAAACCATCTCTTCTACGCTTCACCTTAAGGTAAAATTCCCACGCCACCATGCATAGGAGAGGTCAGGGGTAGCCAGGTCAAGGCCAAAGAATGCTGAATGAATGTTATCTCCTCGGAAAATGATGAGGACGCTACTATGCCCGTTAAAAAGCATAAACTGGAAGAAGAGTTAAAAGTACAACCAGTAGAAGAACTAAAGATGATTGAAATCATAGAGGGGGACCACGAAATGACTATCAAAGTGGGAACCAAGATGAGCTCCGAGACACAAGGCGAAGTGGTCTCTATACTCAAACAATTTCACCACCTCTTCGCCTGGGAAGGAGGACCCCCGGGAAAAATCAGTGACCGGGTCTGCCAACACTTTCTAAATGTCAAAGCAGGTGCTAAACTGGTCCAACAAAAGAAAAAGAATATGGAACCAAAAAGGAATAAGATTATACGGTCCAAGATACCACGGTTGCTTAACCTACAGCAGATCCAGGAAGTCAAGTATCCCAAATGGCTAGCTAATGTGGTCCTTGTCCCCAAAATAGGGGGAGATGGCAGATGTGCGTCGACTTCACCAATTTGAACGATGACTGCCAGAAAGATTGATATCCTCTACCCAGCATAGACCAATTGGTCGATTTCACGGCGAGATGTGCCCTATTATCCACGATGGACGGGGACTAGGGATATAATCAAATCCCGATGGCAACCATAGATCAAGATAAGACCAGCTTCATCACCAATGTAAGCACCTTCTGCTATATGGTAATGCCTTTTGGTCTAAAGAACGCAGGAGCCACCTACCAGCGCCTGGTAAACCTAATGTTCGCTGGTTTGATTGGGATATCGATGGAGGTATACGTCATTGATATGATTGTTAAGAGCCCTCGAGCGGAAGATGACCCAGAGGACTTACACAAGGCACTATCAATCATGGATCGGTTGGGAATATCCTCCTCGTTCAGTTTAGCTTGAAACCCCGAGGCCTCCAAACTACTGCTCTCAACCCGCACGCCGCGACCCCTTCCCAAATCAAATAATCCCTTGAAGTAGGCCAGGGCATGAACCTGGAGTTTCGACTCATCGGCCTCCCATTCACCTTCAATTTTGAGCATTGAGATTTTATTACTCCTTCGTCGAGAGAGCGTGGATTTGTGAAAAAGAATTTTTGTTTCTCTTACCTTTCTGTATCCACTGAATTCTTGACTTTTGAAACAAAAAGAATTCTTGTTGTTGGCGAATCTCATTATACTCATGAATCAAGTCATTCTCTAACTTTTTTATACTCTTTCCTACCATACCCGTTCGATATTTGGATACCATCAATGCGCGTGAGTATCTTCTTTTTTATTTGGAAAATATTCCCAAAAGTCGACTTGTTCCATGGTATTAAGACCTTCGACACCTCTTCAATGGCCTCTAATGTGCACGAGTTTTGTTCCCAAAATTTCCTAAGTATGTCTTCACATCCCGGGTGTCGTAGCCATGCCGGTTCAAAACAGAACGGTCTTGTCCCACCCCACTTTGGTCTACCGCTGTAATATGTGATTATGGGATGATGATTGGAATGAGTTCGTGGTAGATGTACCACTTCATTATTTGGAAACATGTCAATACATTCTTGATTAACCATCTCCCGGTCGATTTTCTCTTTAAGAAAAGCGTCGTTATCCCTTTTATTCGTCCATGTGAAGGACGACATATGGAAACCCAAATCGATCATGCCACATTTGTCCATGTAGTTATTGAAAAAATTCAATCTACTCAAAGACACCGTTCGACCCCCTTGCTTCTCGTAGGCGAACCCCACCTCATTGAAGTCTCCAGTGATCATCCACAACGTATTATTTGATCAGCGCAGCTCACAAGGTTCTCAAACGCTCAAATTTTACCGACTTTGTGTGGTTAGACATATACACCGGATAGCCTCCAATCTTCCGTTGAACTAGACCGTATGCGCACGTGAATGGCTTGAGTATTAACTCGCATAATCTCCACGTCATCTACGTCTTCATTCCAAAGCAAACATATATCGCCCTCCATACTGTTCGTAGGCGCCCGGACCATAGTCAGAAGGATCTTGTTTGCATGGTTCGCACTAACTCTAGTTTCCATATGAAGATTAAACTTGGGTTGTGAACCCTCAAGACTTTTCAAAAAATTCCTTCAAAAGTCTACACGGCATGCACCTTGAAAATTCCACAAAATTATCTTCATTGACACTCTATGTAAGTGGTAGTTCTGTAATGTATTGTTAGTCGGAAATCCCAACCATCTCGCAGTCTTCTGTCTCATTGCTTCTAATAAGAGTGCCATCTGGCGACGACAATCCCATAATGATGTTGTTGTCCTATGCCACCATGTCGGTCTCGCTCCCTCTCTCCTTGTAAGGAACACTTTGGTCAATACTTCCCAAACTAAAGAGGGCATCACCAAGATGTGAACTCTCCTCTCCTCCGATCACGTTCGTAATGTCTTGGAAAAGCCTTGGGATACAAATCAGAAGGTTTTGATTTGTGGTTCGCCCTCCCAAACCACAATCATTTGCCCGTTGCGAAACACAATTCTCAAGTGGTCTGGATTGATGGCCATGGTCGAACTGAATTTGGTCCGCACTGTTGTGGTTCGTCATTGAGAGGATCTATTTACCGTTGATATTCGCAAGTACGGAGAAACTGTTCTCTTTGTGTGTGCTCGTGGGCTTTTGTTTCCCACTTTCCTTCGAATTTCTCTTAAGAATATTACGTACTGTATGACTCTTACCTGCCTATTTTTGCTTATTTCCTTTGTGGACGCATATAAGATGGTAATATACGCTTACCATAAGCGATAAGATTTTGTGCAATGGAAGTTGCTGCCTTAAATATGTTCACACAAACATCCTCATCAATATTCGCATGTTTCCTTGCTCCTCCCAAGTTTCATTTTTCTCTCGCGGTCGTCCTAGTAGAAGAAGCTTTTGGTTTATTATTTGGCTTGTTATTACCCTTATTATGTCGTAAGGGAGCCTCCATCCATTACCCATATTCCTTGTTGTTAACTTTAGCCACCAGCCAGTCATTTTGATTTTTATCATTCTCTCCTTCATTCGGAACCACAGTTTTATCAATTGGGTTGGACGCATCTCATGGATTCGTGTTCCTCGCACATTCTTTCGACAAATGTCCCACCTTTCCACAAGTATAACATAACGATGGTAGGTTTTCATACACCACTTGGTATATTTCATCGTCTAACCCTACTCCAAGTTCAAGGGGTTGATCCTTTCTTACTTGAACGCACACACGCACAAATTTTCCCCTCGTGGCATTATAGGTGTTGCTATCGACCTTGATGGGGTCCTCGATGAGTGCTGCCATTTTTTTATGATACCTTCACGGAAAAATTCAACCAGGAGATCCATAATCCGAATCCATGTAATAGCACTCTCAATTTTGTCCTTCCGCGCTCGAAATTTTGGGGGTCCATTTGCGAATGGACAGAAAGTTGCCGACGAGTTTCCATGGTCCATCCGTTAGTATCCATTCACGTTTCTTGTCTGAAGTTCCCTTCAAACAGTAGCAATTGTATCCGAGGTCGATCAAGTCAAAATCGCCATGCAGTTTCCACATGATATCAGATTTGGTTTGAAGAGCCAGGGAGAAACCAAGGTTTTCCAAAAACCATAATCACGATTGTGTCGCTCCATTGCTCCTTGATTTTGTCTTTCAACTCTTGCGATGTTTGCAACATTTCGAAAGGGATTGCAGCACTAGGGTTAACATATTGGAGATGGTTTTCATCCTCCATCGATCTATGTTCATCAAACTTGATGTCCTTCAGGATCATCTTCTTTTTGATCATATCCGTATATGGCGAAGGGAATGGGCCATAATCCTCCATCTTTTTATTCGCGGCGAAATGCATCTCGACGTCTTGATCCTGATGTGTTTCTTGTCTCAATCTTTTTTGCAGCCTTGGTTCTATGAATTCTAAATCTAGTGGAACGAGTCCCTTCACACCGAGAGTGATTCAATCAGGATTAGTGATTGGTGAGGCAATTAGGGTTGTCGCTCCGCTCATTGCTCTCTACGAGTCATTGAATAGGAATTCACAAGGTATTTTACGGATTGAACAATGCTATTTCTGTTCTTAGTTCTCTTCCTAACCACAAGAAATGTTCTAAGGTGATAAATAGAGGTAGATTGTACTTCTTTCTGTACTGTATGATATAGATTTTCTTGCTTTCATCTCTTGTGGCGAACTAGAATGATAACTGTGTATATAAAAAAGACGGAGCCTTTTCTTTTTTTCATGCAGACTGAAATATAAGGAACAAAAACGAGTTATAATGCAAATTTACCGAATTTGCTATCATGTAAAGTTGCATAATCGTAACAATTTATTCTAAATTAATTTATTTCAGAGTAATTGTCGTATATTTGATAATTAAATGGAAGTGCACTAATGATGTATCAATCCTACTTGTAAAATATGAATCTTATTCTATTTTTATTGCTTTTTTTTTTTATGTCTGGATAATGATATTTGCGTGTCCCTCTTATCTGCATCCACATATGTACCCTCGCTTTACACCCAAACATATTTTTGTGATGAAATGTTTGGTAGGTAAGGGGCATAATTGTCAATAGTAATTAGGGTATTTCTGTATTTTCTTCACTACATATGTGTATATATTGAGGTGCAATCACACAAGAAAATAGTACACTATTTTTATTCTTTAGTTTTTTATTAGCTGCACTTTCTTGTCGCATAAACCCTAAGTCCAATTTAGCTTTAGGTAACGCCGTCGTCAATTATCAATCACTTGCTCCGGCCAACCGCTGTCGATTTCCTCACTTGCTCTAATATCATCGTCAAACAAGTAAGTCATCATTTATTCTTCTTTGCACAACCAGTGTAAGTCTATCCCTTTGTTGCATCTCTGTAATATTGATCTCAATAATTACGACGGTATTTATCTTCATTTCAATTCCGTGCAAGTTGTAAACCTAACCTAAAGTTATTCATAGATATGAATTTATCGATTGGATCTCAATCAGGTTGACTGCGACAAGGAAAAACCAAAGTAGGATAATTGGCAAGGCCTCAACATTCTTGGATGGAGGATCTATTTACTAAATGGTGATATCGCATAATTTATTGCTTACTAAGCAGTTCTACTATAATGGAGAAGTTAAGGTCGCAACGAAATACTCGTTGATGATAAGGGCGATGGTGGATTCAAAGAAGATAATTGGAATGGATGGAATTGGAAAGAAAACGCCTCTTATCGTAAGTTCGCGTTACTTTTAATACGAAAGTCAAATAAATCTAACTCGTGTATTGCCTCTCCTTTTACAATACATTGAATATCTTATTTACTCCCTACTACCAGAGTTTATTTCACTACTATGACTTAAAACTCATCTTTAATTTATGACATAAGAAATAAGATTTGTGTCAAGGATTTTATGTATCCAGAAAATTGCATAAAGGTTTTATGTATAACGAGACTTGTCTTTGTAGCTACCGCACAAAGTAAAGATAGATTAAAGTGTCAATTACTCTGGACAAAACTTCTCAATCACGTGTAAACTACCTATTTATGTAAAGGCGAGAGCAACGCTCCAAATGTGACCAATTTTGAGGTGAAAGTTGCTATTACTTGGGACAAAACTTTTCAATCTTATTGAAATTTACATCTCTGTATTTACAAACATCTAGTGATAACAGTTGACAAAAAAAAACATGTAGTGATAACCTTATCATTAATTAAGTGGATGATTATCTCTTGTTTTATGCACAATAATGTTCAATCATTTTTTAAAGTTGAGATATGAAACGAACTTTCTAATACCTATACACTGACATTTGCTTTCCATTTCCTACTAACAGTGGGACTCAGAGAATGCAAATGGTAAATGTGAGGCTTGTGGAAATCAACGCTCCTTCACTGACTAAATTCGTCTCTGATACCCCTGACGATGCTCAAGTAGATGATTATTCGATAAATATTGTTGGAGGCAAGCTTACTGGAGTCTGAATCTTCTGGTTTGTTACCAGAAAAATCTGTTTTTCACCGGACCGTCAGTTGCACATGCTGCTTCAAACCATAATGACGGACTAAGTGGATTACAAGTATTAAAGTGGTTGAAGGGGTTCCAAAGTTCATACTCGCATCTTCCATTACTATACATTGATATATCAGTGCTTTAGAATTTTCTTGCATTAGTCTGACTTATTGTACTCTTACAAGTTTAGCTTTTGGTGTCTTAATCAATCCTTGATATATAATAGTATTGCTTCGATCATAGAGAAATATCATAGTGGCGTACTCTAAGTTCCTGTACTTACAATATCTTGTAAATGAATTTAATTTCATACGGAAGCAGGAAGTACACTTTCTCCTTGCATCTCATAAAACATGTAAAGAGGACTTGTATTACCATCTTCGAAATAAAACATATCCCGGACTCTTTGTCCAATGACAATGATCTTCTTTGTCTCGTGTCCGGATTGGCGTTCCTAAAAAACATTGGACTTGTATTACCCTCCTCGATTAAAATCACTGACCCCGAGTCATCAGTTTGTTTTATTATAAATTACAACCCAGAGTTATAATTAGAATCCATGATAGTGCATAGCTTCTTTTGTAGGATAAGCAAAACACTATATGGTGAAACAAAATATGTCTTTGATGAGATCAAAGTTTAATCCTTGGATTAAATAATATATATATATATATATATATATATATATCGTTTTTCTACTTATATAGTAATAGAATCAAGAGAAAAAGTAAAATTCAACAAGTGCAATTCTTCTGATTCTGGTCTTCAAGTATTGAAGCATTCAACCAGTCCACTGAGCCTGTCCATAGGAACAAGTTGCTGGAACTTAACCACCAACAAGCACTGGATAAAAAGAATGCATTATTTATACGATAAAAACAAGGAAGATAAAGAGTAAGTAAGCAGTAAGCAATTAGTTCTGCAAGGAGAGTACAATCCTTATCAACTTACTGCATCGGCAATTGGCATACCACGAGGACATCTTCATATCACAATGGCTAAACCAAGATTTAGGCCTCCATCATTCCGCAATCCTTGGTTTCATGTAATCTGTAAAAAGCAAAGGTTCTCTATGCTGTCCGTAGTCCGTACACATTACGGGCTTATCTGCTGAGAATTAGTTTGTGCAAAATCATGTCGCCAGAAACAAACTAGAAACTCAAATAAGTGCGAAAAATAGTTTGGGCAATTGTTGGAACAAAAGAAGCAACTAAGCTCAGCTTTGGGCTTTATGGAATTTGGAGGCTTCTTTCCGAAGTCTATGCCAAGAATCCATGAATCTCAGAAGCCCTTGAAGGAGTACTGTAGTAATATTTCTAAGAACATGTTCCGTTGTATTCTCAGTTGATACTTGATACACATTGGAGTCGAGACTTAGCATGACTATGCGTTATTTTTCCACATGAACTGCAGGGGTAAGTTTTTTTCTTTTGATTTCTTCGTATGGATAGTAGTACGTTCCTGAATCGGTTCATCATCTTTATGCTATAAAAAACTACTCGCTCTGTAATGAGCAAAGTCCATGAAGTTGTCCAATGCATCCATAATCAAACTATAAGCTCTAAAATGCATACTTTGGCATATATTTATCAACCAAAGATCCAATTCCATGAAATGTTCGCTCCTGACTTCAACACACAAACACATACATACATATGTGTTCCCGAAACAATTAAATAGGATCCACACTCACACACAACTTTTGACATCAATCCAACAGCTGAAAGTTCAGCTCTGTGATACTCATTACAACAATTATCCGTTCGACCCTGTTTCTGCGCTAATCGTACAATATTATCTTGTATTGGAGTAGTCAAAAGCACCTCATGGTATCTTCAACAACTTTTATCAGGGGCCAACATGCCTGGATGATTAATAAAGCAAATTTTATCTTGCATTCTGTTTCTGTTCTGTTAGAGCTGAGGTTTCTTAACATCACTGTAATACATCAGCACACTAGCAAAAGTGCAAGTTAGTTATCAAATGCAAGATCTATGATCTATACAATTGAATGCAACAGATGCCAAATAATGGAGCAATAACATGTATTAGTCACTGACACGCGATAGTAAATCTTCGAACATATAACGAAGCAATTAACTGAGCAAGATATACAACAGATCAAGTAAAAAGCTACAAGCTTGCACCATTAAACAAAAGTTCAGAAGCAAATCAAATTCAATATCATTGATAAATCTCCTCCCATTTGAGTAATTATTTTACTTTACACCAGCAATATACAGTTGTAAATTTGGAAAGAATACTTTCCATTTCAATAACACTAATGATCCAATATCCATCAATCCCTTCTATTGCAACAACCAAGAATCCCTGAATTGTTCCAAAGCACTATCCCTGAAATTGTTCACCCTCATCAAACAGAAATGAGTGCAGCACCCCAAACCCAACCCACCACACACTCTGTTAGTCTTCAACAGATAACAAGAGGAGGACCCACACTCCACCCCTTTCTCCTGCACAACTATACCCCAAGCTTTAGCAACACCCATTTCACAATCATCTTCATCAACAATCTCTTCTGATTCTTTTACATCCTTCAACTCCTCGACGAAAATCAACCCGTCGGGCGACTTCGATCTCGATTCCCCCCCATTACCCCATTGATTCCTCACAAAGGGCCATTCCTCCAAAAGGGCCTTTTCCATCTCAACCTTCATCCTACCGTCTTCCGAATAGACTTGGACTAATAAAGGTGCTTGCTTTAAATTCTTTACAATGTCAGGGACCGAATTCTGCATCCAAGAATCGATATTTGTGGAAAATTGAACATCCCTTTTGTTAGTACTTAATGAATCTGGTATCACAACTTTATCTGAGGGTGGTGATGATGATGATGATACGGATAAATGGTTTTGTGGGATTTTGTGGTTGGATATTGGTAGAACCGGATTTGAACAAGAAATCTGATTTGCTTTTTTAATGGAAGGGTGGTTTGATATTATACCACCCGAATGGATCCCAAAGGCCATCGCCATCTTTTTTGTAGAAAAAAAAAAAAAGATGACGATTTCACAGAGGACACAGAACAAACAGCTTGTGGGCTTGTAGTGTGAGATTGTTAGATGAAAAATAGAGGGATTTTGAGAGATGGGTATTTGCGAGAAATGGGTTGGGTGCTTTGTTTGACAACAGGGGGTGCGAATCTTGAGGAGGTTATGTATATGTATGTGTGTGTGTGTGTATGTATATAAAGGAATGGGAATTGTGGAAGATGATTGGGGGAGGGAGGGAGGGAGGGAGGATGAGTAATTTGACTGGTGGAAGGAATCTATCTACGAAATTTCTATTGTGTTGAACAAGACCACGTTAAGCACATTTCTTTTGATTATTATTCAATTTTCAATTTTCAATTTTCTATTGAGTAAAAAATAATAGCTGTATTGCTGACATAATACTCAATACACGATTAAGATGGAATGATCAGTGATGTAAGCGATAATTTCATAAATTATAAGCAAATTTAAATCGAAATTAAATCTGGACTATTGGTTGCACCATGTGTATCAAATAATGTTTTTTTTTCAAGTATTGAGATTTTGGGATTTAAAGTTCAACAAATTATTTAATATATTTCACATGTATTTGTCTTCTTTAATCTATTATTTACAATGTCGCATTGTTAGTACCAAGTGTATAAGTGGATAGATTTTGAATTTATCAAAAAAAAAAAGTGGATAGATTTTCCATCAATTCAAGATGCACTAAAAAGATTTTCATCTTTAATTTACCATGAAACGTGGAGAGACTTATGCGTCAACATTTCTGGGGCCAATTATTGGTCCTTTTCTAATTTAAACAAACATCTCACGTGGAACGTGCTTAACAACATATGGGTTAAAAGGGAGACAACAAAATAAAAATACAGTAAGCAACATTCCTTTTTTGGATATAAATTTTATAATATAGGAAATAGAAATTATAAAAGCACAAATAATATACAAAAATAGTAATGGTAATAAATACATAGACTGGAAGCGTGTGCGGTGTGCCGAAGCGCATTTTGGTGTGTGCATCGACACGTCTGCTTGCGTGTAGTGTGTGCCGAGGCGAGTGTGGCTTGTGCCTTTCGTGTGTGATTCTGATGTGCGCGGGTGCATATACTTGTGGCCCATTGTGTCGTTCGAATCTTTATGAATTATTACTGGTCTAGTAGATGGCACAGGGACTGATAAAATGAATATTATATTAAGATAAAAAATATTATCTTAATATTTTACTATAATAAGAGTAAAATATTATATTATATCATAGACGTCAATATTTTTTTTTCTTGAACAATGATAAATATTATTTATTGCAGTAAAACAACTATTCTAGTTAGGGGTGTGCATTTGGATCAGATCGGATAGAATCAGATCGAATCGAGGCTGGAAGTCGATTCGATCCTGGAAAAATGAGGATCGAAATCGAATCAATTTAAAACGATCCGATTCGATCCAAAATCATTCGATTTCGATTCGATTCGATTCGATTTTGATTCTTTTTTCTATTTTTTTTCTTATTTAATTTAATATCAATGAGACCAACCACAACATTCAAACATAGTTATTGAATTACAAAATTCACTTTCATATGGTTCTCAATCACATTTTGACACAAAACACAAATCAATTATAACAGATGCACTTTCTCACAAAGTAATTTTCACCACTTTATACTTTCCATTCTCCACACTATGCGCTGGCTTATCAGCAGCTTCATTTAAGGTTACTCCAGCACTCCCAATTTTGATCAATGTCAGTATCACCAACATCAACAATTTCATTTGAAGTTATGCCTTCACTCCCAACATCGACCACAATATCACCAACAAGCAACAACACCTTCCAACAGGCAACAACACCTTCAGCTCCAATCAAAGGAGTTTCCTCTTGACAATTGTATACGTTTCTCAAAGACAGAAACGTGGCCTTCAAATGGACTAAGAAAAAGAGATGTTAGGTAGGTGTATATATAAAACTATAATATTAGCATTATATATAGAAATATCTTAGTAACATCTTAATAGGCTTAGCATTATAGATAAAAACATAATATTATATATACTATTATATATTTATTTATTTTTTAAAAATAAGATGAGTATTCGATCTGATCCGATTCTCAACCTCTAAAATCGAGGATCGAATCAAATGGGGGGGGGGGGTTCAATCCTAAGATAAAAATCAAAAGTCGGATCAAATATTCGATCCGATCCTCGAATCGGATCATTCGATTGATTTTCACCCGATTCGATCGATCCAATTCTTTTTGCACAACCCTAATTCTAGTACATGAAAATTGCGAACGAGAAATACGCAAAACAACATAATTACAATCAAACAACACTAAATGTTGCATTTAGGTTGGATAAGTGTTCCAAACCTTGTATGTTGGTGTCACAAGTCGGTCTATGGATGGATCGACGACAATCAATGAAGAGGCTCCCAATTTTGCAAGAGTATCTGCAATCTGATTAATTTATTTGTAGCAAAATCGGGCCTTGACTCGAGTGAAGTGAGCGATGCTAGTCCGAATCTCCGTGAGCAGCCCATAAGATGTGTTGGTGTCGCATGTGTCTTGGTTATGCAATCAAGCATAAAAAGAGATAATGTAGCAATGACAAGATGTGATATATGTATAGATCGAGGATGACGTAGTCCGTCCCTGAGCACCCAAAATTATGTTTCGTTGTTGGAGGAATATCCCACCAACGCAAAAGAAAGCATCGATGAAGTCGTCGTGAGAGTCTCGCATTACTCCAATACCTGTAGGACATAGGTTACCATAGGTCGAACCGTCTACATTTAACTGAGCATAATTGATGGGTGTTGAGTTCCACTTAAGGTAGAGAGTGTGTTTGGGGTGATGAGGTTCTGGATTAGTAGGAAGGATTTGAAACAAGTAATTATGAAGTTGGTTGGTGAAAATTGCATAGATGGAGTGGAAAGTGATTGGACGATTTTCAAAACCCTTCTGTAGAGAAGATTTATGTGATTATTCAGCACCAGTAAATATACATTCCTATAGTAAGCTATGTTGGGATTTTTGGTAACCAAATTATTCTTTATGGGTTTTGAAGTACTGATTAAAAACTATGTCATGGTTTTTAAGATTAAGGGACTTTAGATACATCTGGCTGCTGGCAGAAAGATAAATGTAGATGTGTTAATAAAACCATGAATAATAACTTATACCGGCCAATCATCAAATAAGTGAATAAGTACTAATAAAGTCGTCTTTGAACTATTTCAATCATTAAGTACGACGGGTTTCATTTGAGTTTTCCATTTGTGATCACAATTTTTTATTATGAAAGTCCTCTCATATAAAAGAGCAAATACAGCAAATTAGTAACAGACTGTTGTGATTTACATTTCAGTATGAACACTTAAAATTACTTAAGTGAGCTATGAGCACCCTGCGACTTAACGAATAATCAATAATATAAGATCAACAGGGATTTTATGTGGACTATTTGTTGGTATTCGTTGCACAATCGTATAATGATCAAGAACAAATAACGACAAGAAAATAACGTTTATTCATGATGTGTGGGGCGGTTAATTAGTGGGACGGTAGTGCAGCATTAATTCCTTGTTAGTGCAGCATTATCCCTATTAATTAATCACCTTTATGGTTTGAAGTAAGACTATAAATAGCCAGCTTGTTACTTCATTTTAACCATCCCAACATTTAGAGTTGTTTAGCATATAATTCTCTTCTTTCCTCTTGTAATATTATATATATTTGTGCGAGGTTTATTCGGGGAGTGTTGCAGTATAAAGGCTCTGTGGGGATCGGTTGGGTTGAGCGAGAAATTGTGTAGTTGTAACAATTTTCTACATAGTGTATTTTCGTTCGGGCCCCGTGGTTTTTCTCCAATTTAGAAGTTTCCACGTAAAATCCTTGTGTTGTTACTATCGTCATATTTTATTCGTATTTGCTCCGTATATCCACGATGGGCAAATTTTGGGGGTGCGTATTTGTCGACTCAAATACCTAACAAGTGGTATCAAAGCCCGGGTACTGCTGGAGGTGGAGGTTTTGTTGTGGTGGAGCTCTGGTGTGATAGTAGTGTGAATACGCGCTGATAAAGGCGGTTCTGTGAAAGGTAATTGGTTATTAAGCGGGACCGCTGTGACCCCACCAATTACCTGGGAACCTTGAAATCCTGTCTGGAAAGACGAGCTATCTCTTTCCGGGGGTTTACTTTGTGCTATTCGGATCTACTTGAAGTTCACCAAGGCCCACTGGTGCAATGTCAGGAAGCAAGGGTACGAGTGCAGTGAGATTTGACGTTGAAAAATTTGACGGAAAAATCAACTTTGGCTTGTGGCAAGTTCAAGTCAGGGATGTGTTGATTCAGTCAGGGTTACACAAGGCTTTAAAAGGAAGGGTCGCTAAAGGTAGCGGCACTACTGGCACGAGTTCCAAAGCAGCTGGTATAAAAGTTGTGGTGGACGATGATGACCGGGAGGATCTAGATTTGCGAGCTGCGAGCGCAATTCGTCTGTGTCTGGCCAAAAATATTCTTGCGAACGTGCATGGAATTTCTTCGGCTAAGGGACTCTGGGAAAAATTAGAGGAGTTGTACCAGGCGAAGGGCGTGTCGAATCGCGTGTACCTGAAGGAGCAGTTTCATACACTGCGAATGGCAGAGGGTGCGAGTATCTCAGATCATCTGAGTGTTCTGAACGGAATCGTTGCTGAGCTTGAATCCATTGGAGTTGCAATTGATAAGGAGGATCAAGCCTTGAGACTCATCTGGTCTCTTCCAAGTTCGTACGAACACATGAAACCGATATTGATTCATGGGAAAGAGAAAATCAACCTCTCTGAAGTTACGGGCAAGCTTCTGTCTGAAGAGAGGAGGCTTAGCGGGGGTAACGGTTCACATGTAAACAATGCATTGGTGACGTACGATGGCAGAAAGACAAACTCTAAGAGGAAAGTGTGTTGGCGGTGTGGACAATCTGACCACGTTAGAAGAAATTGTCCAACAATGGGAGCCGGTTCGGCAAATGGCTCCGAGGCATCAAAGGGAAACACTGGAGGAGATACTAACATTGCTTATTGCAGTGACTCTGAAGTTCTGTAAGCGGCATGCTCGTCCTGATGGCATGAGACCCTAAAAGTTGCCATGAGACAGGACGTTAATGTTAGTGGGTCTAGTGTGCACACGGGCATTGCTTTTGGCGTTAATGCAAGGTGTGATATATACATGTCGGCGGGCTGATGACTTCCGGAAGAGCCAAAAGTGGAAGTTGCACCATCCTATCAGCAGGTTAATGTTCGATATGGGCCGAAAAGGGAAATTCTTAGAATTGGTTTATTCTGAGTGGTTATGCTTTATGGTGGAGCATGGTACTTCTAAAAGTACGACTGTGGTTGCAGTGATAGCGGGAGCTATGGAGATCTTCTGAGGCGGAGTGGGTGTGCGATTACCCAATGCCAGAATGAAGATGATTTTGAAGACGTGATTAGTCACTAATAATCACATCTTCAAGGTGGAGATTGTGGAGCGGTTAATTAGTGGGACGGTAGTGCTGCATTAATTCTTTGTTAGTGCAGCATTATCCCCATTAATTAATCACCTTTATGGTTTGAAGTAAGGCTATAAATAGCCAGCTTGTTACTTCATTTTAACCATCCCAGCATTTAGAGTTGTTTAGCATATAATTCTCTTCTTTTCTCTTGTAATATTATATATATTTGTGCGAGGTTTATTCGGGGAGTGTTGCAGTATAAAGGCTCTGTGGGGATCGGTTGGGTTGAGCGAGAAATTGTGTAGTTGTAACAATTTTCTACATAGTGTATTTTCGTTCGGGCCCCGTGGTTTTTCTCCGATTTAGGAGTTTCCACGTAAAATCCTTGTGTTGTTACTATCGTCATATTTTATTCGTATTTGCTTCGTATATCCACGATGGGCAAATTCTGGGGGTGCGTATTTGTCGACTCAAATACCTAACATGATGTTGATTTTCCAATGTAAATGCATATGATAAACAAATTAAATTTTACCGAAACTGTGAACAATTGGATTGACGAACTGGTTTTGGACGAGTTGAAAGCGAGCCTTCTCCCCTTAAGATCGAATTCCTCGGCCATCCTTCAAGCTCTCGTGAGGAAGAGATCTCCCAAGGTACAACGTCCACTCAAATAAACAGTAAGTGAATGACTATACTGTTTTTCTATTTCGAACACGAACGGTATTTGCAAAACTCTGAAATTGAATATGAAATGAAATGCAGAATTTCGCTTAAGCATTTTATTTAATATAATTAAATAAATTTCTCCCAAAAAGATATTTACTGACTTCCCGGCGGGGACACGCACGACGCGAGTCGAGACGGACGGACGACGACGATTGCGCGAGTAGTCCCATATCTTCTAGTTCACTACACTCTCTAGTTTGGTATCTCAATATAAACAATAGAATTTGTAGGACTTTTTCCAATGTGGGACAAATTCCCTTACACTTGCATAAGTCAATGAACATTCACTACACACTTACTTACTTGGACTTACTCAATTAAGCCCAAATTATTTAAAATTCTCCAACACTATTAAGCACAGATTACATGCTGTATAGTCTATAATTATGTTGCCCCATTTATGAGCTGAGAAGGTACATCGTTTTCCATATTGTTGAATTGATTGCACATTGTGTAGTTGGTCGTGTCACAGCTTGAACGATACATGTCTTACACACTTTCAGTTTTTTTTTTTTTTTTTTTGTCTAGTATAAATCCTATTCATTAAAACTTTTATGATTTGTATTTATATATGAGTAATGTGTTTATTTCTATTAAAATAGTATGCCTTAAAATCACTTCCAACTCTTTTCAAAGAATGCATAAAGAATCAATAATCACAATTTGTGATACATTATGTATATTATTCTTTAATCTTATTGAAGATTAAATATTTGGATTTAGTTTTTTGAATAATGCCTGAGTCCTGCGTTTGTTTGGGCCTCATAGGGCCCATTCCTTCTCTATCTTAGGCCTCTTCCCTTGTTTGGTAGCTTCTGGTTGGGGATTTTGACTGCTATCTTTATTTGTAAATTTGTATTGATAAGTTGTGGACTTGTGGCTACGTAGTAGTATACACGGAGATATTCAAATTAGTGAAAAACAAAATGGTAAATTTCGATATTCAATTTCCATTTTTTTTTCAAAGAACCTGGGTTTCCCGTTGTATATAATACATGAGGTAATTATGGCCTTACGGCTGTGATTATTTTAAGATTGCTTGTGTGCGCAAAAAAGTACTAGTTTACTCAAATAACACCTCTACATGTAATTAACTAATTATCAACAACAAAAAGAAGAAGGTTAGCACCGAATATCAGTGTTGTTAAAGGCGTTGGACGTAAGCGGCGCGTTTTATGTTCTTGGAAGCGAGGCGTAAGCCTTAGGGCGTTGAGCGTAAGCCCCGTAAATTTTAGTATTTTAAATATAACATGAAATTTATAATAATAAAAGGAATAATTCTATCAAACCCCCCAAACTATGGGGTCATTTACCGCACAGGGTCAGAACTTTAGTTTTAGCGGCAGTGCCCCCTAAACTTTGGTCGTTTGTGCGAATTTCTCCATTTTCCAGTTTTTTGCAATTTTTCCACAAAAAATCACCGAAAAAATTATTTAAAGTTTGACTAAAACCTTCGTCTCGATGAGACGGTTCCAATGATGGTGACGGTGATGCAAAATTCAAAGTTATAAGATGGGAATTCTAATTTAAGTGCAATACACTTAAATTAAATTTCCCGTGTATTGGCTTTGAATTTTGCGACACTGTCACCACCATCGGAACCGTCTCATCGAGACGAAGGTTTTAGTCAAACTTTAAATAATTTTTTCGATGATTTTTTGTGGAAAAATTGCAAAAAACTTGAAAATGGAGAAATTCGCACAAACGACCAAAGTTTAGGGGGCACTGCCGCTAAAACTAAAGTTCTGACCCTGTGCGGTAAATGACCCCATAGTTTGGGGGGTTTGATAGAATTATCCCATAATAAAATGTGAATAAAAGCTAAATGAAAAAGAATTCAAAATTCATTTAGATAGACAATTGCCTATTAACATATAAATTTGGCTAAGTAACAATTGTAACAAGAACGTTAAAACAAAAAAACCAATCAAATAATTGTAAAAACCTTCTTTATGATATTTCATTCTATCTCTATCATACGTAAATTATGAGAAAAACGATAAAACTTAAGAATAAAAAAGAGCTTAATATTTCAAAGAAAAGTCAAATATGTGATATTAAATCGATAAGTAAATGAAAGAAAAAAAAAGGAAACGGATTGGTCTCTAGTTTCCAAAAATTCCTCCAAACTTCAACGTCATTCATCTAATATAATAAGTCTTTGTTTGTTTTTCCTTTTTCACTACCCAATGTAACTGTCGGCTTTTAATTGAAATAAACATTTATTACTGTCATAATTTCCAAGTCACGGCGTTTTGGGCAGAAAAGGCTACTTTCTTGCGCCTTGGGCGGCGCATTGAGTGAAAAAGCGTGCGCATTATGAATGTTACGCCCTTTATGAACGCCTCAGGGTGTTTTGCTATTGATTTCGCTTCAGGCGCGCCCCGAAGATTAGGTAGCAAGTTGATCACACTACCTTGATATACATTTGAAGACTATTTTTTGCCTGACTCAATTAAAACTTACATGTCAAAATGTACAATAAAGTCTAATAACACAGTGGTCTTATATAAAATTGATACTGATTTTTTTTAATATAATAAGTTTATATGTTATCACACACATTTTCACATCGTTTCATTTACAAATTAGAATATATTAGGAATGACATATATATTATTACTTTCACTAAGTACAATTTAGCCTCTTCTCTTGAAGGAATTAACTTCCAACAAAACTTAATATTACTTACTTTACTAAATGCAATCTTAGACTTTTCTCTTGAGAGAAAACTTGCACGCGCGGTAGAAGGAGGGCAGGAGGCATGTAATTCTTTTTATTATTTATAATTATCTTAAGCTTATTAATATATTACTTTTTAATTTTTTTTATCTTGGTTAGTACTTTTAGATATTTGGAAGTTGCTGTAATCACTTGCTTTCTAGTATAATATAAATTTCATGGGAGCTTACTTTATATTTATACTATAAAGCCTTTCTCTCTTTATAATAGAAAATAAGGAGATTGATTTCAAGATTTTAAGGACTCAATTTAGGCAATGAACTGATGAAGGATGGATCGATTGAGTACATACTTATTTACTATAAACGGGTATAATAGGAAAAAGTAAAATAATATTGATATATTTTTAAGGAGTTCGATCTGCCATATTTGCTAAAAACACCATTATATGCAAACGTTATATTTTTATACATATTATTTGATCAACTATAATTTAATAAAACGAGATATGGTTGGTGCTATACTGCTATCTTACGTAAATTGAAAGAAAATATTTGGAAAGAAAAAATAACAAATGAGCGAACTTGGGGAGAAACGAACGACGGTAACGGAACCTATGCCGCCGGATAAATTTACATTCACGGCCAATCGTCAAAAGAGATCGAGAACATTGGGGCTAACAGCAGAATCGGACGTAAACATGGAGGATTCGAATCAACCAATGCAAAACCCTAGCTGGGGGCAAAAATCCTATGCCGCTATTGCAAAATCGAAGACCGCGCAGAAAGATAACGATTCGATGAGGAACGCATTGCTGAGATCAAAAAACATGTCATTATCCACGAGATTTCTGGAGCAATGCCAATCCCGAAAGTTACCTTCACGGACGAACTGGAGGAACGAATCAACAACGAATGAAAAAATAATCTTATCGTTAGGGTGCTGGGCAGATCTTGGTATTTTGAGGCCCTTCAATCCAAACTCGACATTATGTGGTCGCTACATGGCGAATTTGAATTAATGGATTTGGGGTACGGATGCTATTGCATAAAAGGACTTCGTGATGACAAAAGGGAGATGATTCTAATAGAGGGGCCGTGGCACTTGGTGGGAAGCTTTCTTTCGATCCGCAAGTGGTTTCTAGATTTCGATGCTCCCTCGGATAAAATTGAGAGTGCGATAACCTGGGTAAGGATTGTAAATCTACCAATGGAGCTACTTTCAGAAGGCATTGTTCACGCCTTGGCGGAGCAACTTGGCGATCCGATCAAGATCGACGCAAACACACTTCACGCGAAGAGGGGGAGGTTTGCTCGCGTTTGCATCCAAGTAAGCACCAACACGACGCTGAAGTTGGGAATTGGAGTGAGGGAAAAGGTATACCAAGTTGTTTATGAAAACCTACCGTCACTATGTTACAAATGCGGGAAAGTTGGACATGTTGAATCGACGTGTGAATTAGGGGGAAGACAAATTTTGATCGAAACTACAACTGAAACTCCTAGTATCACAACGATTCCGAGAGAAAGCAACGAACGGGCAAAGTGGATCATTGAGAAGACACAAAATAAGGAATTCGGGGAGTGGATGCAAGTTTCGCGAGGGAAAAAGAAGCCCAACGGGGTGAGCGGGGAGCAGAATGATAAGAAATTAGAAAGAAACCCAACGCCGCGAATCCTAGCGAGAGATATGCCAAACACGAAGCCGAATGGGGTAGCAACTGGTGATAGTAATCGGGCGGGCAGCGCTGGACCACACGGACGAAGAGTGCTTCCAACGTATTTTAATATATACGAACTCTGTGAGGAATGGGAAAGAAAAGGCAGTGCGCAAGAAGCCTAAAGCAAGGCAAGTGGCTAAAGAAGGAAAGAAAAATTTATCAAGGCCCACAAATAAATTTGGCACCCTAGCGTTCTATCAAGATAAGGAACTTGCAATCATAGAGAACGAAAATATTAAGGAGAACACACGCACCGCTGCTGTACCACGAGGAGAAGATGATGAATCCGGACTTGTGGGATTGGGATGACCTGCTCCTCGGACAATGGGAGGTGATAGAGTACGAGACGCAGCACATCTTGCTCCACGAGTCCTCAACGATATCACGAATTGCACTCAAGGACCGACTGGTCAATGTATTGACGATACCGTCATGTGTTTGGGAAGTGGAGACAAAGGTTTATCGAACACAGAGGGAAGAGAACACAGTAGCATGGTGGCAGATCACGAAGCAGAGCGAAAGAGAGGTGAACCGCCTAACATCTCTAGCCTTAGAGCTGTTGAGACAGACATATGCGACATGGAGGGGGTCCGTGATTGACCACCCGATCGAGGCGTACCACCTATATTATTTTAGGATGAAAATAATCTCTTGGAATTGCCAAGGAGCGGGGCATGTGGACTTTCGAAATAATGTACGGGAACTGGTACGTGTTCATAGACCTTCGGTCTTCTTTACTTTTGAAACTCGTGTGAACGAGGAACGAGCGAATGAGATTGTGGCGAGACTTGGGTTCACAAACTGTATTCTAGCACCAACGGTTGGCATGGTAGGCGAGGTTTAGATGTTGTGGAACGAACTAGACGTAAATAAAAAAGTATTGGAGATCGACGATCAGGCCATCCACGCACTAATAAAACCAAACCTCCAAGAACCATGGAAGTTGACCGGTATTTTTGCTCAATCACGACACAGAGACAAGGTTCGGATCTTTGGTCGGTTGGAATAGTTGGCACAAAATTCGACAACCCCATGGCTGCTAATGGGGGAGTTCAATGAGGTTTTGTATGCACATGAAAAGTCGGGAGGGAACTCGGTGTCTCTAAGTAGACTGAATTTTTTTCGGAGGTTCATGGAAAGATGCGGACGGAACGATATGGGATTTCGGGGTCCGGCGTTTACATGGGTGAACAAAAGAGATGATGGGGCGATCATTATGGAACGGCTGGACCGCGCCATTGCAAATCAAACATGGGCGGACAGATTTCCCCACAATGCAGTGGTACACCTTCCGCGAGTCCACTCGGATCACCATCCGATAATTATGTCGTGTGAAGGGGAGGGGAGAAGCAACACAAAACGCCCCTTTCAGTTTGAGGCGGCATGGTTCCACCACCTGGAGTGCGAGTCTCTTCTTAAAAATATATGGGAAAGGTCGCCGAATATTCTTACATCCATCGAAGAAATTTCGAGAGTGTTGGAGCCGTGGAATAAAGAGAGATTTGGCAATATTTTCCGAAAAAAAAAGTGCTGGCAGCTAGATTAAATGGCATACAAAAAGCTTTAGGGCAGAAATACGGGAGATATCTTGTGGATTTGGAAAAAAAATTGATTGCCGAATTTAATGATGTGCTTTGGTTCCAAAAATCACGTGTGAAGTGGATTAAAGATGGCGAACGTAACACAAATTTTTTCCACCGATCAACCATTACACGTCGCCGTAGAAATAAAATAACGGGGCTACAAATTGATGGAATTCGAACAGAGGAGGCAGCAGTTCTACAACAACACGCCTTTGACTACTTTTGTAATTTGTTCTCAAGGACAGATGCGCGCAGCAGCGATTGTTGGAGGAGGTCTGCTAGTGTCACTGCATCAGGCCTGTTTAACGGATGACGAGAAGGTTGCACTCTTGCGCCAAGTCGATTTGAAAGAATTAAAAGAGGTAATTTTTTCGATGAATCCGTATAAAGCCCCCGGATCTGACGGATTGCATGCAGGATTTTACCAACGAGGGTGGGATTGGTTGCATGAATCATTATTTGAGTTTGTGAAAAGTGTATACAGAGAACGGCGTTTCGACCCCAAAATTTGCGAAGCCTTCCTCTGTTTAATCCCGAAAATTCAAGCACCTCAGTATATCACTCAATTTCGCCCGATTTCTCTATGTAATGTACTTTATAAGGTAGTTACAAAGGAAATTACGTCACGACTCCGTGGGATCATGCCGGAGATAATTGCCCCGACACAATCGAGTTTCGTCAAAGGGAGGAGTACACAAGATAATATATTTTTACTTCAAGAGGTACTCCATTCTCTAAGAAGCAAACAAAAGAATAAAAAAAGATGTATGATAATGAAGCTTGATTTGGAAAAGGCGTACGATAAGGTGCGGTGGGACTTTCTTGAGGATACTCTCTATGCTTTCAAATTTTCTGTGGACCTCATTGAACTTATCATGTTTTGCCTGAGGAGTGCATCCACGAGCATTCTTTGGAATGGCACGCCACTTGAACCATTTAAGCATGGATGTGGATTGAGACAAGGCGACCCCCTATCGCCGTATCTTTTTGTATTATGTGTGGAAAGATTGGCGTATTTAATCCAAGAAGAAGTCGAGAAAAAAAAATGGGAACCACTAGTGCCGTGTCGAGGAGGGTCGCCCCTATCTCATTTATTCTTTGCCGATGACTTAATTCTCATGGGGAAAGCAACAAAAGGAACAGCAAATTCGATTAGAGGAGCTCTTGACCGCTTTTGCGCAGCTTCGGGTTTGAAACTTAGTCCCCAAAAATCAAAGGTGTTCTTCTCTAAAAGTGACGGGTCGGGGCTGAAAAGAATTATTAGCGATATCCTTGGGTTTGGACAAACGAGTAACTTGGGTAAGTACCTCGAAGTAGCCCTTATACACGGTAGAAGAACGCGAGAAGATTACGCGCTAGTGCTGGACCGCATCATGATGAGGCTCTCAAGGTGGAAAGGCAAGCTATTGACGATAGCGGGAAGGGATACGCTGATCCAATCCGTGTCTTCAGCACTCCCGGTCTACCATATGCAGTCAACATGGCTGCCCGAACACCTTTGCAAGCAAATAGACCGGCTGAACCTCAATTTCCTATGGTCAACGGATATCACGAAAAAGAAAATTCACTTGGTGGGATGGCCTAAGATCATTAAAAAAAAAGAAAGACGGTGGTTTAGGGATTCGAGATACTAGAACGAGCAACGAGGCTTTGCTTTCGAAACTCGCTTGGCGAATCTTACGAGGGGAGAGGACGGTTTGGAAGGATCTGATTACGGCTAAATACATCAAGAATGGGAGGTTTTTGGATTGTGGTGCAAAACTGACGGATAGCGCGACATGGAAAGGGATCCTCCGTTGCGTTGGGCTCATGTCCCATTTCCTTCGCTGGAAAATTGGCAATGGAAAAAGTATTTCCTTTTGGTACGACAGGTGTCTAGGGGATACAAGTCTATGCGAGATGGGATGCAATATACTACCAGTGGAGGCGCAACTAAAATTGTGTGATGTACTGGATGAGCACGGGACTTGGCTGATTGAGGAGTTAAGCTCGGAAATTTCCGACGAGGTAAGGGCAGGGATATTAGACAGAAGCGTGGGGCTAACCGAAAGAGAGGATACTGTGTTGTGGACTGAAAACGCCAACGGTTTATTCACATGCCAATCGGCATATAAGACGTTTCACGAATATTACACGGAGGAGCAGCCTACGAATCCGGATGTGAGTTGGGTGTGGAACGTGGATATCAGCAATAAGATTCAGCACTTCTTGTGGTTGGCGGCGCAAGATAGGTTGGCAACAAATTCGGTGCGAAGTGCGTGGGGTATCCCGACTAACACATGGTGCCCAATCTGCGAAAAATATGAGGAAACCGTGACTCACTTGCTGCGAAAATGCATAATGGCTTGTGGTATTTGGGAGAGGGTGATTGCGGCGGGCAACCTTATAGAATTTGATCGGGCCCCTGATGATATGTGGCTAAGGAAGGTGATCGAAAGCAAGACCATGGCAAGCAGCAGTAAACTGGGTGGCGAATGGAAGTTCGTGTTTGCTGCGGGGTTGTGGATAATTTGGAAGAACAGAAACGCTAAAGTCTTCAAAGGAAAAATGGCGAACAACAGCGCGTGTATATTCCAAATAAAGATCCTAAGCAACGACCTATGGTTGGGTAGAAGGAAAAAAGGACGACAAAGTCGGGAAGCAAAGTGGGAAAAGCCGGAAGCGAGATGGGTAAAGTTGAACACGGATGGAGGAGTGAACGTCGATGAAAATCGTGGTCGTGCCGCGGGGGTTCTAAGGTCCGAGGATGGCACGTGGTTATGGGGGCTTTAGAACAAACATCATGTCACCAACGGTTGATGATACATAATTGCTTGCAATTAAGAATGGCCTATGTCTTGCGTGGAAAAGGCAATACCCGCGTATCGTAATCGAAACCGACTCTCTTGCGGCTTACAAGTACCTAACAAATGATGATGATGCGCATGGTCCGAATGCGGAGATGATACAAGAGTGTCGCCGCCTCATGGGTATGCCGTGGACGTGCAAAATCAATTGGATACCAAGGAGCGCAAATAAATTAGCGGATATGCTAGGAAAGATTTGTTGTGATAATAGGAGTAGTGATCTCTTTTGGGAGAGCCCACCACCCCCGATCCTTAACGTGTATAAGGCGGACATGATTTAAGAACCCTTTGTGATTGAGTTATCTACCAAAAAAAAAAACACTATAACTTAATAAAACACTTGTCTAAGGCGCTATTGAGCCACACCCACACTATCATGAGAAAAGCTCTATTTGAACTGAAAATAAGAATCACCATCAATACGCACACCAAGATAATAGCCCTAAACTATTTCCTCTAATTTCATTTCAAGTAAGTTATTTTTTTCTCACTTCCATCTCTAAGAAAATCTCAAGTGTCATCTCGAACTAGTCTTAGGCTCGTAGCTAGTTCATATCAACATATATATCCTGCCTTAAGCATAGAACGCATAAATAAATACGAATACTTGTGGTATATCTTTGTATTTATTTCAATAACGGGTAACTTTAATTATATGAAAACATAATATACTAAAGTAAGATTTAGATAGATCTGTACAAAACCTATAAAATAAATTTCAAATTAAATAATAAGTTGAATTTAAAATGCAACAACAAAGTTTTTAAGAAAAATTACATCATAAACCATTAAATAAAATATATACTAGAGTTGAATAAATTATTTTAATTTGCAATATAACATTTTAATTTCATTAATTTAAAATCAAGTCGCAGATATGCTCTAAAATTTCAACGTATTACCATCCCGATTAGCGTCTTAGTATGCAATAACATCGGACAGAGCATGTGCCAAACAAGTGAAATCTTGTTTTACGAAGAGGTTGAGCAAACATTGCTCCTCATTTTTGGAATCATTATCTTATTTCTCGTCCGAAAAATTATGAGGCAAAAGTCAAGTAATCCTATGTGTTGAGAAATAGTATTCCACATCGCTTCCTATGTGTTGAGAAATAGTATCCCACATCGCTTGGGTATAGTCTTGGATTAATACTAATAAAGAGAACTTTCCCCTCTATTTAACAAGACATTTTAAGTGGAGAATGATGAGCTTCAATTTCTATCATGGTATCAGAGCTCAAGCCAAAGAGGAGGTCCTGGGTTCGAATCCTACCGCCACCCGATTATCAAAAAGTATCACGTGACAGGCGTAACAAAAAGACTTACAACCTGCACATGAAAGGCGTGTTGGAGATAATATACAAATATTAAAATGCATACCCTCTCTAACAGCTTAAGCTTTTAGATGAGATGTCAATTCAATATGTTATTAGAGCCAACCCAAGACGTATGTTGGGCTCCGTGACTTACCCACATGATGACACCGAATATAATTATTGGGTCACACGTGAGGGGGCGTGTTTAGAAATAGTATCACACATCGCTTGAGTATGGTATTGGATTAATGTTAATAAAGAAAACTTCTCTCTCTATTTAACAAGGCCTTTTAAGTAGAGAATGATGAGCTTCAATTTCTATCACTATGTTTTCTACACTTCTACCTTACTTGTCATGAAGGAGCCCCGTTATCGCAATATTCTTCGTTATCCAACACTAAATTTTGGTCCAATTCCTTCCCCATATCAAGGAAAACTTGAAACTTCTGTTTGATACTTTTGAAAAATAATTCTAGCCCTTGCAAAAGTGGTCCGATCCTATGTTGAGCGATGCTTTACAACTTGTCAAAATCAAGTCCTAGAATATCTTTACACAAAAGGAAGACTTTAACCAAATACATTCATGGCTTTTGCACTAACCAAAGAAAGATGAGGCCCATCAAAGCTCGAAGAGGAAAAGAAAACAAAGGAATATAAGCGAAAGGATTGTCATGATTCTTTGTGTTGCAAACATGACAACACCCTCTTATTCTTGTCTATCCCGTGTACCTTTTCATTTCTTTCAAGCCAAATACAGTTGAATGCCACAAACATAGTGTTTGTACCCATGACAAGCTAGCATAAGAGAATTTAGAGGAAGGGCTTAGATTTCAGCTAATTCGACAAGTTAGACTCGGGTTAATTAAAGGAAAAATAAAATCAAAAAAAGAAGCACCATTTTTATGTCAAAATGTTTTGTTAGAACTTGGAGGGAATCAAGGACCTAGTCATTTGCAAAGATTTTGAGATTTTATTAGTTTTACTTCGGTAAAAAGCTTAACAAATATATTAACGGCGAATATAACTTGTGTGCTAAGATTTAATATCGGGAGTATCTAATAATGAATAAACAGGTAGGTCCAAGATTTATCATCAGTTAATTTAACGACAAAGTTAAATTAGCTCCAAACTTTACACGACTAATAAACTTTGTTAGGTCAATTGATCGATATTTTGGTTGATTGTCTTCAAAGTTTTGTACCACAACTTTTAGAACAAGATTTAGTCGAACGCCTAACTAGCTAGTTTCTTAGTTGGCAATTACGATATTTCATAACATTCAAAATGGGGATAATATGATATTCTACTCTATCGTACATTCTTTTGTGTTAATTTAAAATAGTTGAATAATACCACCATAATTTTGAGAAGTGGTCAAATTCAAGACTTGGGTATATGATGAAGGCGAGAAGAAAGAATTTCTGCTATTCTTTTCCTTGTTGGAGTAGTAATCCCAGTTTATGTTTGTAATTTATCATGTACTCTATATTTCATAGAGTATTTCTTATACACTATTTTTCAATAAATTTATTTTGCTGAAAAAAAAATACCACTATAATTTTGAGAAGTTGCACGTCTTGGTGTTTGTACATAAAATAAGATATTTGCAACATAGAAAAACACCCACGAGTTAATTGACATTTTATCAAAGCATACTTAGCTTGAATAATTTAGCTTCTTTTTTTTACCTAGTATTCATCATAATAGAAGAGGTGTTGTGCCCTAAAATTCAAATAAAATAACCATAACTTTTGACAAGGGCTTGATTTGAGAGAAGAATTTAAATAATCCACAAAACTCCATGTGATGCAGGGTGTTTTCATGTGATTACTTGACATGGTGACTCAATCCTCCAAGTTGTACGAGTCGAGTGTTGCACTTGAACCACAACTTTATTTTTTACACACCGGCACTGCAAGTTACACATATGAACTAGGCTAGGACAGACCTAGCTAGTGTAGGCTCTTCAATGGTTAACTAGATTTCATGATTTTAAGTCAACGCAGTATGATCATAGAGCTTATCTAGGTGAGAGTTGAGAACTCGTTGATTTAAAACTGAGCTTGGGATTAATGATGTTGTCTACATATTTTATTAACGAATCAAATCGAACGTAGTTCACTATTTCTAGGTAAAGCCCGATCTTGTATTGAATTAATAATTTGCCTGGAATATCGAATCTAGCTAGATAGGCCATTTGTATGTAAGCAGCCAAATAAAATAAGCTGTCATAAGTGATGACGTTTTAAGTTCTAAAGTCGTCACATATATCGTGATCTCAATAACTGACTTTAAGATAGCTCGTGATTTAGGTATATTGATAATGGACATCAATACTTCTTAACACCGAAAAATTCGAATATACAAGTGATATTTTCACATATTCCTCAACTGGGTTCTCATATCGATGTTGTAAAACTGCAAACAATGTTTTTTCGTTGCTATGTTATCAATTAATTACTGGTGATTTTCTTATATATATGAGGGTTATATATTAATTCCTTCAATGGAATAACGGGAGTTAATAAGAGACCCCCCGCAACTTAACCACAATGTGTCAATGTCCCATCCCATGTGTGTGAAAAACAAAACTACTTTCACCTAATTAAGTAAAAATGTTGATTACCAAAAAAAAAAAAAAAAAGAAGTAAAAGTGTTGGTTGAAGTTGAACGACTTCATGGACAATTCAAGTATGATTTATAATAAGCAGGGACCTTCAATATTCTACCTTGAGTTTACTAAAAATATACTTAGAATCTGCATTTATTTGTTGACGTTTCCATTCATATTCTAGCTCAAATTTAGTTGAGAGTAAGATATTAATGTTTGGTTAAATAAATTTTAATTTTTTGCTAATTTAACGCTTTATGAAATTATATCAATATTTTGTATTATTTTCATTTCACAACTACAAAAATACCTTAGCAAAGAAGTTTGGTGCAAACATTGAAATATGACTTGGCTTTGTTGATATATACAGAGAAAACATCTAAACCACATAGTTCCTTTTTTTTTTTGGTGTGCGCGGACGTAAAATCTCATTCTTATCTTTCTCAAAAAAGACAATCAGATTATATAGTGTAAAACATGCAATTTTAGTACTCCGATGACTAGACAACTGTGATCATTAGTCGGAGATAATTGAGATATATAAAAGCAGAAATCAACACACACTATGAGCCTCTTTTATAAGCAAAGTCATGATTATTACTATGTGTCGGATCAGATGCCATTATTAAAATTCTTAAGCACTCTCTTCTCCTAACATGGATTTCTATTTCATTGAGGTATCTTCTTTTTGCTGCACCTAATTAGCTCTCATCCTTTTTCTCTTTTATTTGCCCTTCACAATTTCACAAATCTATTAGTGATACTTATGTACTGCAAAAAAAACCCAATCCTTTTTTTAATATCACAAGAAAGATAAAGATTCTTGATCATACGAAAGAAATGAATACCATGCTTTCCATTTCTTTTGTGGTCCGGTTTGAAGTAAAATCTATTTGATTAGAATTTGAGCTTGTTATCATCTCCAAAGCTATTGATTGCGCGATGAGTATCTATTACCGTCCCCGCCGGTTATTGGACGCGGGGACAAGTGGTGCTCCGCCTAGGTACGGTGGAAGAGAGGCGAATTTCGACACCAATATGGTGATCATTCTTGCAGCTCTATTGTGTGCTTTGATATGTGTTCTTGGTATAAACTCTATGGCGAGATGCATATTGCGGTGTGGTGGGGGAATAAGAGTGGATGAGCCGCCACGGCGTGGTGCTGGAAAGGGTCTTAAGAAGGGGACCATCCGCCGGATCCCGGTGGCGGTGTATGGGTCGGGGGATGTGGTTGGATTCATGACGGAGTGTCCCATATGTCTTGGTGAGTTCTTGGATGGGGAGAAAATAAGGGTGTTGCCCAAATGCAACCATTGTTTTCATGTTAAGTGTGTTGATGTTTGGTTGGCTTCGCATTCGTCATGCCCCACGTGCCGCCAGTCATTGGCGGAGGAGACGTTGGAATACAATGGTGAGGTGGTGGTGGTGGAGGTGGCAGGGAGGCAAATGGGGCCGGGAGGAGATGGTGGGCATGCCACTTCTAGTGGCGCCGCGGATGATGTGGGCTAACTAGAGAAGGGCGATGTTCTATGTGATGATACTTTATTAAGATTCCAAACGCATGTAATCATCACAATTGCGTGATTCATAAAATATTAAGCATTAAGCATCCTAAAGTTTCTTTCTTATAATGACATTAGAAAATGAGATGTCAAGGAAAATCCATCACTTGTAATTTCTTCTTTTTGATGTGGAGTTCTTTCCACTTTATTTGTGTGAAATCTTTGTGACAAACGCAATAAAGCGTACATGAAATTTTAATGCTTGTATTTATTATATATAGTATAAATTCAATTTCCATTAAGTCTTCTAAACCGGTGGGGGTGTTTTAGGTGGCCGGAAAATGAACTAGGTGAGTCTGTTCCATTAAAAGTTCATTAAGCTGTTTCAGGACAATCAAACGCACAAGTTAATTGTTATTGCCCGCTCGCGGAATGGGTTCGCAGTCCGAGATCTATAAACTATAAATCCCCAGTTCTTTGAGATTCACATCATGCATTAATTACTGTTCACCAACCCTCATCAATCGAATTCTCTTGTTCGACCGTTCGACTTTTATTCGGTTCGGCTATCTTACGTTCAAGCTCGATTGTTTAAGTAACCACAAGTGACTCGTTCGAGAGTTATTAGCATCGAATCACTGTCGGTTAGATTGTTCCCAACAGTGTTTTAAAAATCACGCCCCAGGGCTCGCTCTGGGTACGCGTTGGGGCAGAATACACTAAAAATGCCTTGGGGCGCAGGTTAGGGGCTTAAACTTTGTGGGGCTTACGCCCCAAAGATCAGAGCGTATGCCCAGGGCGCTAAATGCACATTTTTTACGCCCCAAAGGAAAAACGAACGACTTTATGAATTTGCCAGAAAAATTAAGAATTTTGTGACACCAAAACACACTTCAATGAAGAGGACGATCACCATTTCATGATGTTTTAGTTGGAGATGATGTGGATTGTGTAATGGATGGATCAAATGTCGCCGATGTTTATATTGAGCTTGATGATTTAAACGAGGAGGTTCTCAAAAGTGATTAAGAATTGATATTAAAGTGTTAAGTTGGTTGTGAAAACACTTAGCTAGTCATAATGTTGGCAAGCAATAAAGAAAAAATGCACTTATTTTTAATTGTTGGCTGCTTATTACCAAGCATAAGTAAATTTCCTATATCTATGGATTATTGGATTATTTGATGTAATTGTGGAAGTGTTGATATTACTTTTTTTTTTTTTTTGTAAAACTCAAGCGCAGTGTTTTAAAAAGCGAAAGCGTAGGTGAGGCGTAGTATGTTCCAAAAAGCGAGGCGTAAGCCTTGAGGCACAAAGCGTAAGTTTTATGGGTTTTGATATTAATTATTATATGAAAAGAAGTGTTGTGGCTTTTTTCTTTTAACTTATGTTTAAAAAAAAAAACCACATACTTTTTTGTCAATAAACAGAGTTTTGACTTTTACCTTCAACATTATAATTATATTCAAAATTTTACCATTGATTTAGTGAGAAATTCTTTCTTTTTTCAATATATAATTAGGCGTTAGTTTATTTCTCAAGGCGTAAAGCGCAAAAATCGCACCAAAAGTGTATGCCTTGGCAATAAGGCGTAAGCTTTATAACACTTAAGCTTTTGCATGAGCCTTGAGGCGTTTTCGAGTGAGCTTTGCTTCAAAGCGTGCTTTAAAGCGAGCCTCAAATAAGCTTTTTAAAACATTGCTCAAGCGGCATAAAATTATTTGATTAGTTATAATGATTATTTATATGGTTTTAAATATTAAATTTCAAAATTCACGGGGCTTACGCCCCGCGCCACAGAGCTTACGCCCTCGCCCCTAGGAACATAAAACGACATGCCTTACGCCAACGCCTTTTAAAAGACTGTTCCCTAGTTCGAGAGTTATTCCTGCATAGAACCGTCCCCGTTCGACTGTCTCCAGATTCGACCATCCGAGGTTACTTTAATTATTTTAGGCTTGTTAACGTGTAGGACGAATTATTAAATTTGCCCTTTAACTTTTTTTAAAAGTTAATATGTCCTTTTTTTTCGGACCTTGAATAAATGGCCCATATATTTTAAATTTTTTAACAAAAATGCCCCCCACCCCTTATTCGGGCCAAAATTGCATTTTTGCATCCCAAAAATAAATGGCACTTTGCACCCCAAAATATTTTAGGGTGCAAAGTATAATTTTGTACCACCACGTAGGCAATTTTGGCCCGAATAAGAGCCGAAGGTTTTTTAGTAGACTTTTTTAAAAGCTATGGGGCACAAAAAGAAGGCCCAAAAAAGGGCATATTAACTTTTAAGAAAAAGTTAAGGGGCAAATTTAATAATTCGTCCTAACGTGTACCGTAATCCAAACAAAATAAGACCAAAGTATAAACTATAGAGAGTTTTACAGAGTGCGACCAAACTTTTGAAAAAGTGAAAACAATTGTCAAACTTATTGAAAAGCGCGCAAAGACTTTCTCGAGAATAAATCGTGTGATTATAAGTATAATCACGGCAACACACAATATATTAACATATGAACAAGGGTAGAATACCACTCTAGTGAAGTGTTTTGAATTTTGGACAAGACATGTTGGTTAGACTAGTTGAATTGGTGATGCATAGTGAGTCTGGTTTGGATAAGTGGGGTGAATTGCGGTTATTCTAGAACTTGTCAGACCGCTGCAATACCAAGGGGTTTACCCCGTAGTTTAGACCGTTTAGAGCCCTAAAATAAGACACAAAGTGCACACCATCAGTAGCAAATATGAAGGAAAAATAAAAAGAACTCACTTCTCTTCGGGTTCAATCTATTTTCTTTGTTTTTTTAAATTTCAAGCAAGTGGTTGTTTCTACGAAAAATAATCCCAAGGATCTACGGAAATAGAAATAAAATGAAATAAAAGAGAAAATAAAGAAAATAGGAAGAAAATAATGAAAATGGAATGGAAAGACAACCAATTTCTAACAAAACTTACATGTAAGTAACAATATAGTTTTAGGGTCTTATACTTTTTATGGGCTTTTTGGGACTTGTTAGGGCTTTAACTTCTTATGGCCCTCATTGTGTATAGTGACTAAAATAAGGAATAAAATAAAGAATAATTACAGGTTTAGAGCTACACCTAGCTTGGTGTAATTTTAAGTACCTTACATGTTGTTTGAAAATTACGATCACCTTATTTTCAATCAAAAATTATAAATGAGCTTCTAATCTTACCTTGATCAATTATTTTTTCAAATGATTTAGATGCCACGATTGCAAAATATGAGCATTTGGTTCTAGCGTTTAGGTGAAATAATGGGGCTAATTCGACTTAGTACCCCGTGTGGTTTGATGGAATAAAAAACCGGGTCAACAGTGTAATAACTGGGTCTCGTCGATTTCGGCCCTTAATACCGCATATTGCAATCGCTACCTCCCCCCCCCCCCCAAGCGATTGTTTAATCTTCATTTTGACACAAATCCGCAACATTTGAAAAACTATTCTGCCCTTGATATTTAAACTATTTTCCTCAATTCAGATAACATTTTTCATTCCACACACTAGGGTTCGTGGAGCGAGTCTGACGGCAATTTTGTGTTCGACTCTTGAAGACTCCGAATTCTGGCGTCAATCTGTAAGTACGGCTTCATCTCATGATAAATACACTTATGGCGATTTAATATAGTTGATTATCTGTGGCGATGGTTGTATTTAAACACTTTTACATTCGGATTGTTTGCAACTGATGTTCTATGATGTGGGGATTTCATAATGTTGTTGTTGTGGTTTACCGTACGTTGTTGTTGTTTTGATTTCGCGATACGTAGTTAGGGTTCTTAGGTCGACAGTCCAGAAACCCTAATTTCTTCAATTTAGGGTTTAATTTGGGGGTTTGTTTAAATTGAGCAGCAATTCAGCAATTCATTGGTTGGAAAACGTGTAGTTCATGCATAGGCGTCGTTAGGAATAATTACTCTTCTCAATTTCCAGAAATTGTTAAGTTTTAGGGTTTCTTAAATTTGGGGTATTGTGCAAATTGAGCAAGAATTGCGCAATTCATTAAATGCTAATCCTAAAGCTGGTTTTATTTTTACAAAGGTGTGACTTTGGTACCATGTTTAGATATGCTTTTGGTCATAATTCCTTTGTTGATGTTCTGGCAAGATGTGTTAGTATAGCTGATTATTAAAGGCAGTTTATTTTATGCAATATATTCTTGAGGTTGATCATATGTAAACTTTATACATTGTTAGGCAATGAAATATCCCTAAATCATTTGTGTTTGACAGCTTATTTTTTGTAATATATTCTTGAGGTTGATCATATGTAAACTGAATATATTGTTAGGCAATGAAATATTTGTGTTTGTTAACTTGTGTCCAAAAATTAGATGGCAGATTTAACCAACACTAGGCGATCATGGACCCTTAATGAGGAACTAGCTCTGATTGAAGTGTTGAAGGGTTTGTGTCAACAAGGGATTACAACTGATGCATTTCGTCGGGCTGGAGGAAGGGATAAAGGCGATAATACCCGGTTCGACTTTGAAACCCATCCTCCAAATCAAGTCTAAGACTTGTGTATGGACGAAAACTATCATCATTTGTATGAATTGATGGACTGTAGTGGTGGCGGTTGTTATCTTGACCCTGAAACCAAGGAGCTTGTGGTTACTGATGACTTTTGGTGGAAGGATTATGTAAAGGTAATTTTTTACACAATTTTTGTAGATTACAATGTTCAATTCCCTCACATTTTCTGTTTTATGCTGATTACTTTTATATTTCTTCTTAATTGTAGCATCATCCCTATATCGAGAGCTATAGGAATACGGCGTTTCCTTTATTCGACGACTGGAATATGATCTCCGTCAGGGACCAGGGCGTTAATTCATAGATTGTGATTGGGTTTTTGTATGGCAGTGAATGTTTAAATTTATGTGATGCCCTTTGGAACAACGTAGTATAATCATGTGATGCCTTTAATTGTGTTTCTTCTGTTGACTTTTGTGAAACTCGTTTAGACAATCAATGAGTTATGTACGAACTAGTTGAAAGTCCTAGATTTGGGACTTATTTTATCAAATGAATGCATATCTATTGCTTATTTTGTGATTATCGGGTTGAGTTTTGATGTGTTTTTTTTACAAGCCATTGTTGATTAGGTTAGTATCCTGATACCAGTAATGTTTGTTTGGAGTAAAAGTTCATGTCATATCCAGAATGTGCATTTTCAGTTGTGTACTACTTGTGACCATTCCCAAGTGAGTGTATCTGTTAAGTCTAGTCTTGTGATTGTAGCATTCATGCCATACCCATATGCTTGTGTTACTCTGTCGAATTTATAGCTATTCTATAGGATACCCCAAGATGTGCATTTTTGGTTGTGCACCACTTGTGAAAGGGCAAAATAGTGCATCATTACCTTTATATATATGTTACTCTGTCGATTTAAGATCTATTTTTTTTGAAGTAAGGTTACTATTATCCTCGTGTTATCGGGGACATAAAATATGTAACAATCATTGACAAGAACAATCGTAATTCATTAAAAATGATAAAAACATAGTGCAAAAGATTCAATCAACATGTTCCAGAGTAAAAAAAAAACACAGAAACCAAAAAAATGACAAAACAAAGAAATCATAGCATAAAATCCTATCAAGGATTCTGTAAGTAATACTCCATGCGGGATAACACAGTCATCGCGGTTATTGGGAGATCATGAACCACGAATAGGTACATGCATACATCGTATTTCGAGAATCCCAGTTTCCTAAAGTAGCCATTAATCACGGTATACTGCGATATTTAGCACAATGTAAGTCAACAATAATATCAATCAATCGTTATGTGGAAGTTCATACAAATAGGTATGTGGCGCATGTAAGGATCGAATAGAGTGGGATTTATCATGAACTCGTTATGTTTGGGATCGAATTCAAGACCTGGGGTCTTGTAGAACTAGAGGAAGAGATGAAAGCGTGTCTTAATCATTGTAAGGCGATCCTTCACCATCTGAGGAGTCACCTCGACCCCCAAAAGCTCAGTAATATTAGGTGCCAGTTCTGCATATATCTCTTGCATCTGGGCTTTAGTGAACCATTTATCATTGTTCAACTTCTCCTTCAGATCATGAAGCATTATTGTTTCTATTTTGGTTGTCCATATGTCGTGGTCACAGAAGATGCTAACAATATCATCCTGATTAAACAAAGATGTTAGAAGAAGAACATAACTAAAGCAACTTCAACACAATAAATCTTAAAGTTAAAGATCAACAACTTACAGTCACAACGTTGTAGATCCTGCCAACCTCTATTATTGTAGATGCTTAAAATGTTGTTGAGATGTATTGATATGCAATCACAACCCCTCTATTTATATTGATGTAACAGAAAAGAGAAGAGACACAACCCTTGGGCAACGAGAAGTCGCCTATTACACCAGTTAGAATTCGGACAACCTTATTTCAAGCCAAGAGCCTTTACATGCAGTCATTGGGAATATGAGTTATGTTCACCAATAGACACAACATTTGGGAAACATAATTGTAACAATAGTCCAATACGAATTCACATGTGTATTATAGGAACAATATATGACAGTGTAGATTAGTAATATGCCTAAAATTTCAATAACCAACCATCAAATATTGACTTTACATAACATCCGAATTCATAACAAACTCAAAGAGTCAACAAATAATTAACAACTACAAAAGGTGTCACCCAAACTTAGATAAAATACAAGGTAAATTAACTCTTCATAATGAAGAACATACATGGGATGACCACAAAGGTCAAGAAGAATACTATGAGCCATGCCAACACACGCCCTATGACTGCCCACTTAGTCACCATCATGTCGTCTACACAACAGAATAAACTTAAATTACATTTGAGGGCTGCTACTGTTCTCTCCACTGCTGTTGCTAACAAATGATGATTCACCCCTCGAAACGAATGTACGCCTCACAGTGTTTGAACCTTGTGTTGGACATGTAGAATGATATCGTCTTATATGTGCATATTTTTGGTATGTTAATTTCATCAGCCCAAATAAATGAATTCGGATGTTTACGGTGCAACAAACACTTGTAATAATATCGACTGGGACATGTAGAGGTATCCCCTGTCATTAGTCATTAGGTATAGCATACTTCCAACCTCACAAACACAAACCGTATTGTAAGGTGCAACCATCTACAAGGTTATACTCAAACTTCAACTATACTCTCAAGCAAAATTGCTGCTATATCATCATAACTATGACTCTTTTTAAGGTACATACCGAAAAAAGTAATAGTAGAAACCTCCCAATTCATGAATTTTACTAAAATAGGTGATGCAAAAATCACTTGAACCATACCTCTAATAAGATTCAAACGCATGCAGACATAAATTCGGTAAGTTTCAAACAATTAACATGAATTAACATGTTTTAGATAATTAACATGAAGTTACGTAAGTAGCTAAACCTAGGTGACCTAATATCAGAGATAAAAAGGATGACAATACCTTTCTTTTCTCAAAAGTAGGGTATGATTGATAGCTACAAGCAAAACTTTGAGGTTAGTACAATTCAGTTTAAAGGAATTCGACCTTCTTCATTATATAACAGAATAACATTACATGTAGAGCGTTGATGAAGCCTAACCTATTCGCGTTGAGTCGATGTGCAAGAATTGCGAGATTTCACTTCAAAATGACTCGATTTCTTGTGAAATTGTATGTTTGATTGTGTTAAGGAGGGTTTTGTTGGGTTGAGGTTTGAGGGCTATGAATGAGCGGAGAGTTGAAATGACCGTTGTAATGTGGGGGTATTTGGGATGCTAAAATTGGAATTTCGCACATAATTTTACGGGTTATTATTATTGATTCACAAAGCAAACAAATACTAAATTTTGGTTATTACAATGTCAAACTTAACAGCACTAACCAAACATGTTATAAAACACCGATTTTTATATTATTCGAGATATAGTACGACTTCCAGTAACTTTCGCTTTTCGGCAATATGGAAACCAAAGAGGCTCTAATTCTTTCTATTAAACATCAAAGACTAATTTAAAGTGCATTATTAAAGTTTGCGCAAGAAAATTATTTAAGCATTTACTTTGAAAAGTTCTGCAAAATAGAAAGTGCAAAAAGGAGGAATATTGGAGTATCTGATATGATACGATTTAAAGTATCTATTTATGTAACATATAGGAAAATGTTAAAATTGTAAAAGATCAGAATAAGGCTCCACCATCGGATTATTAATCGAATAATAGTGGATTGCTGATGAGTATTGTTTGAGCCCGATCATATGCATAATATGGGCTAAAATTTGTATTTTCAAAGGGACCCAGAATAGACGTTAAAATATAAAAATTAAATTGAATATATGTTGTTGATATATGAAATTTGGCGGCTTCAAATAATGCAGAATAAATGGTAGAAACCTTTAAAGATCTAATTTTAGATATTAATAGTCATTATATTTTAAACAATAAGACTATTTGTTCGAATAATTAAACAAATTGAGATTACGACAACTTGAGATTTGAGAATTATGCCTTCTTGTGATAGGTTTAAAAAAAAAAAGACGAGTCTTTTCAAAACATTACTTCAGTGCCTAAAGATTTGCATGATTATCATAGACAAAGCATCATCGATTCCATTTATCTCTCTTTCAATACAATAACAATTATTGCCGAATTTTTTTTTAGCACACCCGCACTCGTATAGATTTGTCTGATATACTCCTTTTTTTTTTTTGAACTCAAGGAAAGATTTTATTTCCGGGCACAACTCTGTGCACTCACAGAGTTGTGGGCCCCATGCGGCCCCCACATGTGTGGGGCCCACAACTCTGTGAGTGCACAGAGTTGTGCCCCTAGGAGTATATCAGACACTCCCCTCGTATAATATGAGTTATGGTGAATCACACACTTTAAGAAAAGCGATTGCACGCGTACTTCAAAGTTCTAGGTTCGGTTATATTTTGTTACAATATTTTCAATAGTTTCAAATTGATGTTATTATAAGTCTCGTTATACACACACACCTCTTTCTATACATGATCTTCTAAAGGCTTGAGACTTTTAAGAACTTAAGATAAAGCCATGGTCAAAGAAACAGGAACTCTTTTAATTTGGGGGCTGATCAATTCTGTAGGTTAGGACACATAATCTTCCACCGCAACGTATTCAACAACATGATATCTATGTCAAACATGAAGCTTGATTTCTCGCACACAAGAGGTGAAAGTGGAGATATGTTGAGATAATTATATATTCATTTTCGAGATCAACTAGTCAGAAGTCACCGAAAAAAACAATTTTCACATATTCCAAATAGATTGTCTCGTCTGATATAAAAATGTCCAATTGAGGGATGATGTTTTCTTCTTTTAATTATATTTAAATTTAAGCATCAATAGTTAAAATGACTGGTAATATTAATATTACCGATATTACAAAAGGCCAACTTTTCCCGGCACGCGCATGTGCCCTAACATGGTAGGACCCTTAATAAAAATCTTGACAATGTGTTTATCAAGCAAACCTTCTCTAGTTCTACCTGTATTAATGTACATATAATCAAATATTTGACGTCCATTACACACAAACAAAGTTTAATTAATTAAGCAATGATATGAAATTGTACTTGTGTAATCTTTCAAGCTATTCAAAGTGATATAACTAGACTAACATAATTTTCAGAGTAAACGCTTGCGGTTTATGAAATAGTCCAGATGATTATTATTCGACCCATAAAAACTATAAATGTAATGGTCAAATTTTAAAGCATGTCATTATTCATATATGTAAGATATTAATTCCACGACGCATTTAGTCTGCTGTAACTATCAATCATTCATAATTAATACTAGTTATCTAATTATTGTATTGAAACAGAAACTAATTAAAACTCGGCTTATATAAATAAAAAGTAGAAGGTCACTCATTACAGTTTTTAGTTTTTACCCCCAGTGGCCAGTAGCGATAAAGCATGACCGACTATTGTCTTTGTCTCTAAATTTTCGAGTAAATATACATCTAGAAAACTTTTGACATAGAGTGTATGTAAATATAATTTTTTAAATCATGGTTAATTGAAGACTAAAATTCCGGGAATGAAAAAGAAATTAAAAGTGAAACAATTAATTGCGTGAGAATCTCAAACTTGTAATTAATCTACCAACCGCAAATTATGGCTCTCAAATCTCATTTGCACATCGTTTTCCACAACCTAAATTGATTTTTGTAGCCCCAAAGGAGTCCTAGATTGAGCCAACTAGTGAGTTGACTAATCAATTTGTTTACTTAGACGTACGATTGACCCAGAAGGTTATCAGTTGACAATTTTTTTTTAAATTACTTAGTCATATTCTAATAAAACTAATCCCATGGTAACTTATTGTCGGTAATGCATATTATTAGATTATTATAGATAATTAGGTTTTGTTAAAAATATTATTACTATGTCTTAGCCATCCAACTTGCACCAATAAGTCTTAGTAAATAATACCAATATTTAATGGTGAAGACTTTGTGTCTTTGATATTGAAATTTTCTCTCTATAAATAGAACACTTTAGGATTGTAATCTTACACTTTGAAAAGATATAGAATTCATACAATTCTCTCTCAACTTTCTTATCTTATATTTTCTCCCTAAGTTACAATATTATTCTAGTTAATTCATAACACGTTATCAGCACGATAGTGCTTGGTCCGAAAGAATTCAGTTCATTCGTTAAAGAAAACATTCAACGTCAAAAGGTATGAAAGTTTTATATTTACTTGTTCATCTATCTACATTATTTATAGACAAGGCAGGCTACCGCCTATCTATAATTTTACAATTAGATGAACATATGTTTATAATTTTATTGTTAAAGTTTTATATTTCCTTGTTCATCACATTATTATAGATAAGGCGGATTACCGGCTATCTATAATTTTAAGATTAGATAAAAAAAATTATATTTTACTGTCATCTAACTCTAACATTAACGCTAATTTTAACTTTCGTTGATGCTTGAGTTAACCCCAAGTTAGAAACGGCTACTCACAATTTATTATTATGGAAGGTTTTACCTCCTATTAGTGCTGACAGTTTATTATTATGGAAGGTTTTACCTCCTATTACTGTTGACAATTTATTATTATGGAAGGTTTTACCTCCTATTATATTGCTTAGTTTATTCCACAAGCCCATGAAAGTTTTTACATAGTAATGTGGCGGAAATATCTATATGTATTTACTTATCATAATATTATTTCTTATGCCCGTTGAAATTTATTAACGCGGTTGAAATTATTTACTTGTTATACAATTAATCCTTGTTGCTCGAATGTTAAAGATATTATCATTCATCAATTATGCCAAATTAAACAAAACAAAGAAAAACGATCGTTTTCTAACAGCTATAAAATGGCTACTTATAGATATCTTTCTTTTATAAATATGTAGATTTCATAACTCAAACTCCACACAAATCTTCATCTTTTTTTTCTCTCATCTTGCAAAATGTTCCGCACGTCAACAATGATCTTGATGCTCGTTTACCTTTTATTTTTCATTTTTATGCTAGCAACTGAGGAAAAGCCTATGTTTCTACCTATTCTATTTCTCGCTTTTGTCGTAGCAATGTTCGAGTGCATAATTTGGCTAGATATGAGATAATTGCATCATACTGTTGTAATAATTGTGCTTGTGTGGTTGCGTATTAAAATAAAATGTCTTGATCCTAATTATGTTTATTTTAATATTTATTTAGCTGCAATATGTCTAATCTCTCGAAAGTAGATTTTATCGAACTCACTGTCGATGGAAAAAATTATATGCAATGGGAATCAAATGTGAAAACGCATCTTACTGTGAAAATCCTCGCGAAAACGATTGGTGAGGAAAATGAATGTACTGACCAGCAACGATGCGAGGCAATTATATCCGTGCATAGACATTTAGATAATTTTCTGTAAACGGAATATCTCGATATTACAGATCATTCTGAGCTATGGATTAATCTGAATGAAAGATATGGCCACCAAAGGGAAACAATGCTTCCAAAAGCCATACATCAGTGGAACACATTAAGGTTCCAAGATTTTACATCAGTAAATGATTACTTCTTTGCCATTCATAATATCCGACATACGCTAAAATTTTGCGGGACATAAATTACTGATGAGGAAATGATTGAAAAAACTCTTTCTACTTTTCATGTCAGTCATATACTCATCCAAATGCAACACAGACTAGTCGGATACACTAAATATCACGAAATAGAGAGGGTGTTGTTAACGACATAAAATAGTAATAATAATTGATTAAGAATTCTGAGTTACGCCCAACTGGAGCACAAGCATTGCCAGAAGCATATGCCATATATTTCTCAAACTTCCGTGGACGAGGAAATTACAATAATGGTGGTCGAGACAGAGGCCAATATCAAGGTCGGGGTGATTATAGAGGAGGATATGTTTCTAGAGGTGGTCGTGGCCATAGAGGTGGTTGTGGTCATGGTCGTGGACGTGGTCGAGGTAGTTATCACAACTCTTCGACCAGTGATACGGTCCATAACAATAACCATTATTATAAAAGAAAAAATGCTCATAATAAATCTGAAGGTTACTGTTTTAACTGCGGAATGAAAGGACATTGAGCCAATACGTGTCATACACCTGAACATTTTTGTAAATTGTACCAAGAGAGTAAAGACAAAGAAAAGGAAGTGAACCTTATTGAACAAATGCCTAATAATCCCACATATTTAGCAGCATCTAATTTCACGGATGATCATGATGTTACTATGGCTTGATATGAGCTATGTGATTCATGTATGCGTGATTCCTGGTTTGATTTGCATTAGGTGATTTTTTGTTGTGTAATTTTTGAATTGATATGTATTTGCGATTTCTGCTTGTAATGAACCATATTTTCATTAATTGTGTTTTCTTATGTATTTTAATGAAACTATTTCCCTTTTTTTTTTTCAAAATATATGTTTTATTTATTGTTATATCATGTTTAACTCTACTTGTTTGACATGAAGCCAATATGGAGGTGATTTTTGCATCCCTGATAGCAGTACAACTCACACAATTCTCACAAGTAAGAAATATTTTACATATCTAAAAAGGCAAAAATCAATACGATATCAGGTCATGCTGACCTGATTGTAGGATTTGGTAAAGCTAGTTTTATTTTACTAAATGAAATGCTATTTATCATCGACGAGGCCTTATTTGCCCTAAAATCCAGAAGAAATTTGTTGAGTTTTAATGATATATATCGTCATGGATATGATACCAACTAAAAAACTGAAAACAAAACTATATATCTTTTTATTATTAAGTATATATCATGAAAGCAACATATATTTGAAAAACTACCAAAACTCTCATCAAGATTGCATTATACATATAGTAATGCTATCGAGTCAAATATGGTAGTCAATGAAAATCCTGAATTATTAACTTTATGGCATGATCGTCTAGGTTATCCTGGTTCAACAATGATGCGAAGGATAATTGAAACTACACATGGACATTCATTAAAAGGATCCAAACTCAATTTGAACAATACGAGTCCATGTGAACCATGTTCTCTTGGAAAGCTAATTATTAAGCATTCACCAGTTAAAATTAAGACAGAATTACCAACATTTCTTGAAAGAATTCAGGGTGATAATTGTGGACCTATTCATCCTTTACGTGGACCGTTTTAATATTTTATGGCATTAATCAATGATTCAAGTCGATGGTCACATGTCTGTCTATCATCTACTCGTAATATGACATTTACGATATTTTTTGGCTCAAATAATTAAAATAAGAGCTCAATTTCCTGACTATACTATCAAGAAAGCCAAACTTGACAATGCTGGTGAATTTACATCTCAAGCTTTCAATGACTACTGTATGTCAACTGGAATTACTGTTGAACATAGTGTTGCACATGTACATACTCAAAATAGTTTAGTTGAATCATTAATTAAACGTCTTCAATTAATTGCTAGGCCATTGTTAATGAAAGCTAAATTATCAACTTCTGTATGGGGTCATGCAATTTTATATGTTGCGTCACTAATTCGCATTAGACCAAGCTCGTATCATGAATACTCCCCATTACAACTTGCTTTTGGTCATGAACCAAATATTTCCCATATACAGATTTTTGGTTGTGCATTTTATGTTCCAATTGCACCACCACAACGAACAAAAATTGGACCTCAAAGAAGGTTAGGGATATATGTTGGATATGACTCACTATCTATAATCAGGTATCTTGAACCATTAACAGGTGATGTCTTTATGGCACGTTTCGCCGATTGCCATTTCAATGAGTCAAATTTCCCAACCTTAGGGGGGAGAAAAGAAGCAGTTGGAAAAGGATATATCATGGTATAATCCATCTTTATTTCACTATGATATTTTAACAAAACAATGTGATTTGGAAGTTAAGAAAATTTTACATTTCAAGATATTGCAAATCAATTACCCGATGCATTTACTCATATAAAACGGGTAAAAAAATCACATATACCAGTTGCGAATGTTCCTGCTCGGGTTGAAATTCCAAAGGACATATCCAACAATAATAAAATAAATGCACGTAAGAAACATGGTCGTCCTGTTGGTTCAAAAAACAAGAATCCTCGAAAAAGAAAAGGAGAAAATATTATTAACTCCATTATCGAGGAAACTATTCATGATAAAACAGAATATATGACAAATGAGATAACTCCAGAGATCAACGAACTAAATCCCAATACTGAGATCTCTGTAAATTATGTTAATTCAGGAGTTATTTGGAATCGATATGAGATGAGAAATATAAGTGAAATATTTCCATATAATATTGCTTATGATCTTATGAATGAAAATGATGATCCCGAACCACAATCTGTGGATGAATGCCAAAATCTGGACGATTGGGATAAATGGAAAGAAGCTATGCAAGTTGAACTGAATTCCCTCAACAAACGAAAAGTTTTTGGACCTATTGACCTCACACCTAAAGACGTGAGACCTGTAGGCCACAAATGGGTCTTCGTTCGAAAATGAAATGAGAAAAATAAAATTGTAAGATACAAAGCTGGACTTGTTGCACAAGGTTTTTCTCAAAGACGTGGGATTGATTATGGAGAAACTTATTCCACAGTAATGGATACAATTATTTTTTGATTCTTAATCAGTTTAGCTATTTATGAAAACTTAAATATGCATCTCATGGATGTTGTCACGTCTTATCTTTATAGATCACTTGATAATATTTATATGAAAGTCCGTGAAGGACTTAAAATGCGTGAATCATCTAGCTCTAAACCTAGAGAAATGTACTCAATTAAATTGCAAAGATCGTTATATGGTTTAAAACAATCGGGTGGCATGTGGTACAATCGTTTGAGTGAATACTTATTAAAAGAAAGATATATAAATAATTATTTGTGTCCATGTGTTTTTATCAAGAGAACATCATCTGGTTTTGCAATTATTGCGATTTATGTAGATGATTTAAATATCATTGGCACTGACAAAGAAATTCATTCAACTATGAATTATTTAAAGAATGAATTTGAAATGAAAGATCTTGGTAAAACCAAATATTGTCTTGGTTTACAAATTGAGCATACTAAAAATGGTATATTAGTGCATCAATCTAATTATACCAAAAGAATTTTAAAACGTTTTAACATGGATAAATCAACTCCTTTAAATCATCCTGTCATTGCTAGATCATTAACTAAAGACAAAGATCCATTTCGTCCAAGTAAAGAAAATGAAGAAATTCTTAGTTCTGAAGTTCCGTATTTATGTGTCATTGGATCTTTAATGTATCTAGCAAATTGTACTAGACCTGACAAATTGTACTAGACCTGATATATCATTCACTATTAATTTATTAGCTAGATTTAGCTCATCGCCTACAAAAAGGCACTGGAAATGAAATAAACATATATTTCGTTATCTTCAATGAACTACAGATTTCAGTCTATTTTATCCTAACAATGCAAAACAGGAATTGATTGGTTATACAGATACAGGTTACCTATCAGACCCACATAAATCCAGATCTCAAACTGGATATGTATTCACGTATGGTGGCACTGTTATTTCATGGCGTTCTCAGAAACAAACACCTGTTGCAATATCCTCAAATCATGCTGAGGTTATTGCACTCCATGAAGCAAGCAAGAAATGTGTATGGTTACGATCAATGACACATCATATAAGAAGTACATCTGGCTTACCAATTAAAGAGGGTCCTACAACACTATACGAAGACAATTCTGCATGTATTACACAAATGAAAGAAGGCTATGTTAAGAGTGATCGAACCAAACACAGACACCCGAAGTATTTTGCCTACACTCAGGAACTGGAGAAGAACAAAAAATTAATATCCAATATGTTCAATCATGTGACAATATGGCATATCTCTTTACAAATGCACTATCTACTGTAAGTTTTAAGAAACATGTTCATAACATTGGGATGCGTCACCTACGAGACTGTTGAAGAATTGAAGATGCAAACTTGAGGGGGAGTTCACACGGCTGTACTCTTTTTCCCTTATTAAGGTTTTTATCCCACTGAGGTTTTTCCTTATAAGGTTTTTAACGAGGCAACATCAAAAACGTGTGAACAAATGTTTATCATCCGAAGTTTGAATGGCTAAAGGGGGAGTGTTAAAAATATTATTACTATGGTCTTAACCATCCAACTTGGTCCAATAAGTCTTAGTAAATAATACCAATATTTAATGGTGAAGACTTTGTGTCTTTGATATTGAAATTTTCTCTCTATAAATAGAACACTTTAGGATTGTAATCTTACACTTTGAAAAGATATAGAATCCATACAATTCTCTCTCAACTTTCTTATCTTATATTTTCTCCCTAAGTTACAATATTATTCTAGTTAATTCATAACGGGTTTTAAGATATTAAAAGTTAGGGTCTATTTTTGTCCGCGGCTCTTATATGGCATGACATCTAATACCAAGCTCGTGTAGCGCTCGGGTGTGTATATTAAACAAGTTAGTTGAGATAAGACCTTACTCTCTTTGCAATTGGACAATTGGTAATTAAAATTACGTTGTTCATAAGTATTTATCTAATTGATCGAAAAATTAGTTAAATTGCAATGATCCATCTCATTTTCCAAAAGATATATTCCAGAATCTCCAACTAGCCAGTGATGGACCTTAACAAAGAGCAAAAAGTCGAACAGGGAAAGACAAAGTAATCGTAAGGCAACAAACAAAACTCGAGCTAAATTTATTGTTTAGCTACTAATATGACTTTTCTTATGACGTGGGAACCTTCAACCGGCAAGCAGCCGGAATTGCCTGCAAATCTTGCCTCGTCAACTAGACAAAGCACAATACAAAGCACAAATTCATAACCTCTTTGTAGCAGCGAAGCATCTTACCAGCAGATCGGCGCTTAATCATCAAATAAAAATATAATTTTAATAGTGCACCAGTTTCTTATAAGTTTTTTATTCCGTTAATTTGTACATTGTGAGAGAAATATTCTAAAATTTGAGCTAACACCGGTGCAGAAAGAGGGGGATTGAATTTCAAATCTCAAGTTAGATGGTGCCAATTTTTGCTCTTCTACTATACCGCCATGCGCATTTTCAGGGTAAATCACAAAAAATAACATAGTTAAATAATGTTACATACATATAATAATGTGTAACAACCACACGAAATGTTATTGTTTTAAAAACAAAAGATAGAGAATCAAGAAAGGAGGAAACTGTTGAGAAATGCATGTGCCGGTGGGGCCAACGGGATCGGCAGTTGGTAGTTCAAGTTGTGATCAAGTGCATGTGCCTTTTGCGGTTGTTAAGTAACCTAAAACGTCAACCCTTGAATGCTGCTAACTTGTCATTTTCTACTATATACATTAAACCATCATATATAATAATAATTAATAATAAGTGTACATGAGTGACTTATCTCTTATATAACAGTATAAATATATAGTTTTCCTTACTCCAAATCTTATACCATAAGCTCTCAACTCCCTAAGTTGGCCCTTCTTTCTATTTCTTCCTCCTTTTTGCAATGGCCATTCTTATAGTTTCCATGGCTTTGTTCACATTCTTTAGCTTTTGTCTACAAAGTACATATGGTGGCTACACCGGCGCATGGGAGAGCGCACACGCTACGTTCTACGGTGGGGGCGATGCGTCAGGCACAATGGGTAAGTTCATAAAAGATGGCAAAGTTTATATTTAACATTGATGAGTAAATAAAAAGAGCATATACTCACTCCATTGTCACACATCAGTACTAGCTTAAAAATGTTGTACTACATTATGAGCCTAATTAAGTAGGCCCCTTCCTTATAAAATAGTATGTAACAACTAACAAGTGACATCATTTAATTTGTTGGCTATTGTTGTTGCAGGAGGTGCTTGTGGGTATGGCAACTTGTATAGCGAAGGATACGGCACAAATACGGCAGCACTTAGCACGGCTCTATTCAACAACGGGTTGAGCTGCGGGTCATGCTACGAGCTAACGTGCTCGGGTGACCCCAAATGGTGCGTATCGGGCAGCATTATGGTCACTGCCACAAATTTCTGCCCTCCCAACCCTTCCTTGCCCAACAATGACGGCGGATGGTGCAACACTCCCCTCCAACATTTTGACCTCGCGGAGCCAGCATACTTGCAAATCGCGCAGTACAAAGCCGGAATAGTTCCCGTTTCTTTTCGCAGGTATATGTTATAGTCTAGTCTCTTATGGATAATTACACGTACATTGTTGTGACTGACTATAGTTAACATGGATTGGCTTGCTTGTTTTTTTTTTTTTGGTAACAGAGTTCCCTGTTCGAGGAAGGGAGGAATAAAGTTCACAATCAATGGACATTCCTATTTCAACTTGGTGCTGATCACAAATGTGGGAGGCGCGGGGGACGTCCAATCGGTGTCGATCAAAGGTTCGAATTCAGCAGGATGGCAAGCCATGTCAAGAAACTGGGGCCAAAATTGGCAGAGCAATTCAGACCTCAATGGACAAAGCCTCTCATTTCAAGTCACAACTAGTGATGGAAGAACTGTTACTAACTACAATGTTGCACCTTCAAGTTGGCAGTTTGGACAAACATTTGAAGGGACTCAATTTTAGTTCAGTCACTTTGATATACATATAGTTATATTACTCAATAATTATGTTTTCTAATTTGAGGCTGAGGAGGAGGTTTGGCATTGGTTCTATTGCAGTGGTGGCTACTTAATTTGCACCCGCTTAGCTAGGCCTATTAATTATTATACTATAGTTGTTTTTTTTGTTTGTTTGTGGAGATCTATAAATGGTCCATTGTATTGGAAAGACCCCACAAGTTCTTTCTTTTTCTTTTTTCTTTTTTCTTTTTTTAAGAGTATAAGTTCGTGACTTAGTTGAAGGCTTCAACATTTGAGTTGGTGTAACTTATACTTCTGACTACAATCCTTTTCCTGGTATCAATTCTCTTTTCTCTTTTGTAAGTTTAAATTAAATTCTTCTATGGCTTTTCTAGAGGTCTGAATTAGTGATTGACAAACTAAATAGATAATTGCAATGTAGATGATACATTATCTATTTACAAACTAAATAGATAATTGCTTCATAACTAAAGCTATGTTTACCTACAAACGTAGATATTTCTATATATATTCCACGCTAAAAAATAATGACGACTTTCTGCATTTTCAGTGAAGCAATTATGCAGCATATTCATTTCAGAAAGTAAGAGAATTAGCAAGTGAAATTATTGGACCGTGGATTGACACAACACTTTTTGAGAGTTAAGCTGAAATTGCATTAACTCTATTTTGATCTTCTTGATAATAATAATAATGTGCAACGGAAGTAAGAACACAAGAAGATATAATTTTAAAAAGTTTTCGATATTATTAAAAACTTTCGAGCCTTAGGCCAAATAACCATAAATGTTTTATCAAAAACGTTCCTCACAACAATTCACTCACGCTCTTTGTTGATCGAACTCAACGAAGCAGACAAGTAAGAACTACTTAACTTCTATGAACTAGACTTAAGCAGTTGATACAAAACTTCGCAAAACAAAACGAAGACAATACAAAGAATGATTAATCTTTTAGATTATGTAGCACGATTGTCTTGTCTTCATTTTGATGAACTTCACATCTTTTATAGATTTCTTGAGTCTTGAACGCCAAGATGTGTTGTTCACAGTTTTGGGAACTCTTGTTGTTTCCTTGTTCAAATTTGCCTTCTTTGTGAACTTCATATCTTTCCAAAATATGTGTTTCCTTCATTACTGATTTAGCAAGCTAACACATCTTCTTCAATTCGGAGAATCCTGGAAAGAATTGCGTTGCAAAGAACAGCTAACTTGTTTCCTTCTTTTGAAAGCGTGTGAGTTGACTATTCAACTTAGCTTGAATTATGGAAACTTCAAGTAATGAATCTTCCATAGCTCTTCCTTATGTTTAAGATACTTTCCTGGACATAAACATAAACAACCAAAACCGTGGAACTTGATTAATAAGTGAATAAAGGCAAAACTTAATTTTGGCAACTAAAGAACAGTTTTCGCACAAGCTCTCGACTTTCAATGTTATCCTCAATGTTAACTCAACATCGACTAACATTTCACTGTCTAACATTGATTCCAGAAAACCTGCACTTTCAATCTCCCCCTTTTTGCCTTTCTTCACAAAACCAATACCTGTTCCAATCAAGTCTTATATCCAGAAAGTTATAATCAACAAGAAACAAATTAAACTACTAAACTGCTCCCCCTTAATACAAGATATCATATTCAAAGTTAAATTAACCAAGACAAGCATTAAGGTCATCACTACATTCACATATGTACACATGTTCAGACCTCAACATTCATCAATGTTGCCTCAACATTTAAACCAGTAAGTTTCCTGCATAAAAGGTTAACCAGACAAACAGTTCAAAATGCTCCTTCATAAGAAATAACAATTAAGGTTAGTTAGAGCAGTTCAACAACAGTACTTAGATTTACAGGCCGTAGCTAAAATATCAAGGACATATCCCTTGATCAAATAAAACCAAAATGTACCAGCAATTCAAAGATATTAGCAGTTCATAGAAACAGACCATAAACTAGAAGACTAAAATTAAAATTGGAACCACTCTCCCCCTTTTTGTGAAGAAGGGAGTTTCTCCAAATTTTTCACCATGTCCTCCAGCTCTTTGAGGTGGTCCTTCATCTCCTCGATCTCCCTCCGAGTGTCAGCAATCTGCCCTCTATACCAGTTCAGCATATGATCCACAAAAGCAGAAGTAATGACCATGCAATCTTCCTCCTTGGACATAGGCACTGAAGTTCCAGCAAACTCCTGAGCCTTCTTCTTTTCAGCCCTTGGTCTCACCACTCCTTTTGGGTTCCATGGAAGGTCTCTCACCCTTAATCTAGACAAGTAGCTTGGGAGAATTGTCAGTTCAGTATCATTCTTCCTCCAGCCCACAGTCACACTTGTCTTCAATCCTTGACTGCCACGGATTTTGCAGATGAGAGAGGGATAAGGCAGCATCCCATTCTTCCTTCCAGCAACTTCAGACATAGACTTCACAATCCTTTCCCCCATGTTTACAGCTAGCCCATTCTTGATTTTGTAGACTAAGAGTGTTGATTCCTTAGTCAAAACAGTGACATTTTTGCTTGGCAGCCAGTTAAAGCAAGCTATCTTATGCAAGACAGCACTCAGGGAGGTGAGTTTTGTGGTTGCCAGAGCATCTCTCCAGATTTTGACCAACCCTCCAGTCAAGTCTTCCATCACATCATCATAGTAGGGGTCCTCAGATTCATCAGCAGTAGGGAATCCACAAATCATGTTGATGGTGTAGGGGTCAATGTTGAAGACTCTCCCCCTTACCCAAGCCTTTCCAAATTTTGGAGATCTATAGTCCCTGATCCATTTGGAGAAATTAAGGTAGAACTCCATAACAATCTCAGGAGCATAGTCACTCAGCTCCATTACTGATTGTTGCAGCCCTCTTGCCACTAGTAAGTCCACCACTTTCTTCTCTTTGAAACTGGCCATCTCTATAGCTCTTTCAGTGTGAATCTCCTTTCTTTTGAAAGAATCCCACTTCTTCTCCAACTCTTGAGAGAGATAGTAGGGAGAATAGCAGTTCTCCTCATCCTCATGGTAGACCACATATAGCCCATCAGTGTACTCCTCTGTTCCTGATGTTGCCCCAACATCAGCAGCAACATCCTGCTCCTCCTCAGTCTCCTCTTCCTTATCCTCTTCTTCTTCCTCATACTCAACATCTACCACCTCAGTTTCCTCTTCCATTACTTGCTTTCCTTTCCTCTTTCTCTCAGCAGCAGCCTTCTTCTCTTCTTCAGCAGCCCTCTTCCTAGCTGATCTCTCAGCCTGTCTTTTCCTGGCCTCAGCCCTAACCTTAGCAGACTCAGACATATTTTTCAATTTCTCCCCATTGCCCTTTTTCTTTTTCTTTTGAGCCCTAATCCACTTCCTCAACATCTTGTCTACAGACGCATCCACGGATTTCTCCACAGATTTTTAAACAGAGCCACTACCCTCCCCCTCAACAGGTATATCAACATCAAATTCAGGGATGGGTTCAGCAGTGTTTACCTCAGTTTCAGGCTCATTGGTGATGGGAGTGGTTGGTTCCACTGTTGGCTCAACATTGGAGGTCGATTCTCCCTGTTTGGTCTTCTTTCCTCGTCGCACATAGGGAATCGCCTTCCTCTTAGCAGCAACAAGAGCATCAACTGTCTTTGGAGCAACACCTCTAGTGTGTGAACGAGTACGTGCAGCAGTGGGTTCACTTCCTAGGGCAACATCTACAAGAGTTTGCATGGGAGACTTGCTTGCCATTGTTAGTGAAGAAGATTTGTGAGAATTTGCAGAGAAAATTGAGAGAATTTGAGAGTAGAGAGAGTAATTTTGCAGTTTAAGCACAAATAATAATCTTGCAAGCACAAATAAGGGAAATAGGGTTTTATTTTTGAATTAGTCGTGAATTAAGGAAAGAGAATGAATGTTAGTGGGCAGTTACCAAATTTGAACCAAGTAAAACTTTCCCACTATGTTTTCCCGCGCACATGCTTTGATGTTTAATAAACAGTTAACCAGAGCGGTTTTCAAAAAACTGAAAACTTATAAGTTCCTGTTTTCAATGTTGACCTGCGACTGTGCACAAAGTTGGGATAACATTTAAAAACATTCAAAACCGAAGGTGGAGGTACAGGCTTCACCAAGGCAAATTCATGTGAGAGCTTGAGATACATCCAAAAATACATTTGAAACTTAACCAATATAGCAAGTGAGTACCTCAGACATATTGTTCAGATCAAAATTATGAGTAAGCAACATAGATAACAAGAAACACACAGAGATAAGCAGTTATGAATTCAAGGAACAATTCACTTCCACAACATAGAAAGTCACAGAGCAGTATGTCACCCAAATTGTATGCCTCAACACATGAATTATACTCCCCCTAAGCCCAAACCGACACAACTCAACAACAAGAAAGAAAACAATGCAGTTCTATATGAATGCAACAATGTGAAGTCAAATAGGCAGATGGTAAACACTAATGAAATACTCCTCAAGCCAGCACAACACACATCTCTTAAAAATCTTTATTATTTTCATAACTCATCTGAACCAAAAACTTAAGGTTGCTAAACACAAAGCTACTGTCACTGCTGAATGAGGGCAGCCTGAACTCCACACACCCTAGTAACAACATTAGCAGCAGCAAGTTAGGCAAGTACAAATGCCTTGAATGTTGGCAATTCATTTATCAATCACCCAACACCCCAATTCCTTATGCATACTTGTTTACCAACCTGCATTCAAGAGAATCACCAAGTGATCAGTGCTACTAAATGTAAGAAATCGAAACCTCAAACACCGTAGTAGAAAGGATCACCCTCATGTGTTCCTTGGCCAAACAAACAGGAACATGTAAATAAGCACAATTGAGTAACACTGAAGTTGTCAACATCATGCACCCTAGCTTCTCCACATGTCCTGTACACCCTCCATATGAATAAGACACAACTGAATAAACATCAAAGTAGTGAACTTTGTGTACCCCAGCTTCTCCATATGTTAGGCAATCACAACCTCAGACAAACATAAGAGTTTTATTAACTTTTTCAAAACCAAAGATGTGAAACTGATAACTAGAAAGAGTTGTTAATAAAAGAGTTCAACCACACAAACCAAATATGACAAAACACAGATGAAATGAGACTCAAAAGGAAATAAACTCAACAAAGGAATAACAACAGAATACCTACTACACCAAAACCAATATACCAGTGCTAGTCAGTGGTGTTATGACAACACTGGTTCTCTCAACATTTTCACATATTGCACATGCCAAGAGATTTCCTCAAACTGAAGAATCTCTCACTATCTAACGGTTTTGTAAACATATCAGCAAGCTGATTTGTTGTCTCAATATGTTCAATGTTGATTACTTTGTCCTCTACCATATCTCTTAGGAAATGATGCCTTATGTCAATATGCTTAGTTCTAGAATGTTGGACAAGATTCCTAGAGATACTTATGGCACTTAGATTGTCACAGAACATGAGAAGTGTATCACTATCTAGGCCATAATCTGAAAGTATGTGTTTGAGCCACACAAGTTGGGTAACACAGCTGCCAGCTGCTACATATTCTGATTCAGCAGTTGATAATGAAACACAGTTCCGCTTCTTGCTATACCAGGAGACCAAATTATTCCCCAAATAAAAACAGCCCCCACTTGTGGATTTCCTGTCATCCACATCACCTGCCCAGTCAGAGTCACTGAAACCAACCAAGTTAGTGTTAGTGTCATAAGAGTACCAAATGCCTAAAGATGAAGTTCCAGAGATATATCTAAGAATCCTCTTCACAACAATCAAGTGAGATTGCCTTGGCTCAGCTTGGTACCTAGCACAAACACATACTAAAAACATGATGTCAGGTCTAGAGGCAGAGAAATATAGCAAACTACCAATCATGGATCCGTACAATGTTGGGTCAACATTGCTGCCAGTGCCATCTTTTGTTATCTTCACTGAAGAGGACATGGGAGTTTTGCAAGGCTTGGACTCTTGTAGCTCAAATCTCTTCACCAGATTCCTTGCATACTTCTCCTGGTTCAGGAAGATACCATTCTCCAGCTGCTTGACTTGTAGTCCCAGAAAGTAGTTAAGCTCACCAATCATGCTCATCTCAAATGTTCCTGTCATAGACTCAACAAATTTGTCTAGAGTAGACTTGTTAGTAGAGCCAAATACTATATCATCCACATATATATGAGCAATGCATATATCAGAGCTTTTTCTAAGGACAAACAATGTTCTATCTCCATCTCATCTATTGAAACCTAGGCCTAACAGAAAATCAGTTAACCTCTCATACCAAGCTCTAGGGGCCTGTTTTAAGCCATACAAAGACTTTTCAAGTTTGTACACATGGTCATGATGTTTAGGATCAGCAAAGCTTTTAGGTTGTTCTACATAAACCTCTTTGTCAATTAAACCATTCAGAAAGGCACCTTTAACATACATTTGGTATAGTTTAATCCTAAGACAACAAGCAATAGCAAGGAGTAATCTAATTGATTCTATCCTAGCTACTGGAGCAAAAGTCTCATCAAAATCTATACCTTCTACCTGAGTATAACCTTGTGCAACCAACCTAGCTTTGTTCCTCATAATTACACCATTCTCATCAGTTTTATTTTTGAAAATCCATTTTGTACCTATTACATTCACATGTGATGGCCTAGATACTAGATTCCAAACTCTGTTTTTGGTGAATTGTAAGAGTTCCTCTTGCATGGCATTAATCCAGTAACTATCCTTAAGAGCTACAGTTACATTCTTAGGTTCAATGGAGGACACAAAACAAGATGCATTTTCAACAGTACATGAAGAAGACATACAAACACACAACTTAGCCATATCCTTGTAATTTACCCTTTCTTTGTTGCGTGTTCTAACTCTTTCAGTAATTTGACCAATTACTTGAGAGGCTGGATGATCTCTTTGTATTCTAAGAGGGGGATCTCTTCTGGATACATGAACCACTTCATCTTCAGAATCTGACAGCACAGATGTTGGCCTAACATTGGGGGTTGCTGGTGTTAAGTCAACATTTGTTCCAGTTTCCAGTTCAGCATCTCCAACGTCTGTGTTCAATGTTGAGTCCAATGTTGGAGTAACATCTGAACCAGTGACTTCTTCAGTACCTGCAGAAACAGTTAAATCATCAAATATGACATTTACTGATTCTTGAACAGTATGCAATCTTGGATTGTAGACCCTGAAAACAGCACTATTAGGAGAATATCCAACAAATATACACTTTTCACTTTTGGGATCAAATTTTCTCAAATAGTCTCTATCTTTTAGCAAATATCAGTTAATACAAAATTCATGAAAGTGTGCTACCGTTGGTTTTGAACCCTTCAAGATTTCATAAGGTGTCATAGTAGTACCAGGTCTAACGTAAACTCTATTACTAATATGACAAGCAGTATTCAAAGCTTCAGCCCAAAGTTTCTTAGATAGGTTTTTAGAATTCAAAGCTTCAGCCCAAAGCTTCAGCCCAAAGTTTCTCTAGCCATCTCTTGAAGTGTTCTATTATTCCTCTCAGCAATACCATTTTGCTGAGGTGTCTTAGGTGTAGAGAACTCATGGAAAATGCCTTTAGATTCATAGAAATTAGCAAAGCTTATATTTTCAAACTCTTTTCCATGGTCAGACCTAATTCTTCCTACAGAAGTGCCATAAAGATTCTTAATACTAGCATGCAAAATTTTGAATGTGTTGAATGCCTCTGATTTTTCTTTCAAAAATTTAATCCATGTATATCTTGAAAAATCATCAACAATAACAAAAGCATACTTCTTACCATTCAGGCTACTAACCTCAATAGGACCCATGAGATCCATATGTAGCAATTCAAAGCACTTATTAGTTCTAGGGTTAGTACTATGTGCCTGAAGTGGTGGATGAACAGCTTTTGTTTGTTTACCTTTCAGGCAGTCTTCACAAACAATTTTACCTGGGCTAGTCAACTTAGGCAGTCCTCTTACAGCCTCTAACTTCTGTAGTTTCTCCAAATTTCTATAGTGCACATGTCCTAACTTCTTGTGCCACATGCCAGATTCATCTACCTTGCCATGGTAGCATCCAGCTTCATCTTGAGCAAGATAGCAGTTATCCTTTGTTCTTGTACCTGTCATGACACAGACATTGTCACTATTAAACACTTCACATGAACTTTTATCAAAAGTAACTAGCAGATTGTCATCACAAAGTTGACTTATGCTAATTAAATTTGCTTTCAATCCTTCAACCAACAACACATCCTTGAGTGGTGGAAATCCTTCAACATCCAGTACTTCTTTTCCAATGATTTTCCCTTTAGTGCCTCCTCCATAGGTAACTGTTCCAACAGTCAAAGGGATTACATTTTTCAGGTTGTCAATGTTTCCAGTCATGTGCCTTGAACATCCACTGTCAAAATACCACTTACCTGCAAAGTTAAGAGTAAACAGCAGAAAAGACAACATTGCAAACAATTTTAACCTTAGGAGTTTTTATCTTCTCAGTCCATGTTCTACTTTTATGTCCTTCAGATTTGTTACCTAATGTTGGGATAACATTCAGATCAGAGGTTCTCCTAACATTGGTATTGCAATTAATTACTGTTTTCTTCTCAATCACAATTTTATATTTTTTACAATATGGCTTAATGTGACCAGGTTGAAAACAATATTGACAGATAAAAGTAGGCCTTTTCACAGTATTGGAAGGGATTTCACAACTCAAGTTATTGCTATCCTTGATAAAACCAGCTTTCAAGTAGGCAAAATTAACATCTTCAGAGGGAGGTTTCTCAACATAGCCCAAACCATTTTTACCTTGATTTCCCATACTCAGCACTTCATCAAGCAAAGATGTAGAAGAGTTCCATTTGTCAATGGTATGTTCAGCTTTATCTAATTTTACCTTTACCTCTTTCAGCTCAGCTTCAGTTTTGTCAAGGTCTTTCTCATACAGTTTCAACATCTCCTTCATGCATCCAATCTCTTCATTCAAGCTTTTGTTGCTCTTGATGAGTTGGTGATTCTCAAGCAGCAGTTTGTGGTAGATAGACTTCAGGTCTTCAATGATTTCCTCCTAGGACATTTCACCTTCTAAGAAGTATTCTTCATCTAGATCCATTGTGCCATGAAAACAATCAAAGTTAGATTCATCAAAGTAGGACGCAAGATAAGGTTCAGAATCAGTATCATATTCATCCCAATCTGCAAAGAAGGTCTCATGTTCTGATGTTGGATCCTGAATGTTGGGGTAACATTGAGATCCGAAGCAGTTCAGGGAGTCTTCTGGTGTCCAGTCAATCTGAGTGAGTAGCGCATCAGTTTGAACCTCTTCTGATTGTTCTTCAGCTTCTCCAGAACTAAAGTCATCTTCAATTAAATCATTTACACAAACCCAATGAGAATTTCCTCTTTTTCTAAGAGTGTCAGCACATTCATTAGCCATATGACCATATCCTTTACATTCAAAACATTGAACATCTTTTAATTTATCAGCTTCTAAAAGAGTAGGTTTTGATGCCATGTACTTCACAAACTTAGGAGGTAATTTCTTATAACTTGGGGAACTATTACTAAGGTTCTTTTCTTTACCTTTTCCTTTAAGATTCAGCTTATTGAACTTCTTAGTAATTTTCCCATAATTTGAGGAAATTATTTCAAAATCATCATCACTTTCATTGTCAAGATTTGAACCTCTTAAAGCAACAACCCTATGTTTGATAGGTTGTGAGGCAAGCTCCATCTCAAATTCTCTAAGAGTATTCATCAAGACTTGAAACTGTAGATTAGCAAGGTTTCTAGATTCACTCATTGCAATTTTCTTGAGAGCAAATTTAGATGACAGTGTTCTCATAGCTTTATAAACCATTTCTTGATTAGTCATAGCAAAACCTAGGTTTTCACATTGGTTAGCAATATCAAGAATTTTCTCAAAATAACTGTCAACACTTTCATCTTCACCCATCTCAAGTTTTTCAAATTGCAAAAGCAGTTGTCTATATTTAGAATCTTTTACAGCAGAATCTCCTTCACAATGTAGTTCAAGTACATCCCAAGCATGTTTGGCTTCTGTACAATTTTGGATTAACTTGAACATGTGATGATTAACCCAACTAAAGATAGCATTAAGAGCTTTTTCATTAGAGTTATAGAGACTTACCCCTGCTGTTGTCCAGTCTGCTTCTGGTTTTGGAACTAGATCACCTTCATCATCTCTTGGTAATGTTGGAAGAGAGTATCCATTGATCACGGATTGCCAGGCTCGAATATCAATATATTTGATGTGAGACCTCATCCTGATCTTCCTTTTTTTTTTTATAATTGGAGCCATCCAAAACTGGAATCTTGTTGGTGTTAGGATTGACACTGTCCATGGTGTTGTATCACCTCCAAACCACCAGTGTAGTCGGTGTTTGGCTCTGACGCCAATTGAAATTATTGGATCGTGGATTGACACAACACTTTTTGAGAGTAAAGCTGGAATTGCCTTAACTCTATTTTGATCTTCTTGATAATAATAATGTGCAGCGGAAGTAAGAACACAAGAAGATATAATTTTAAGAAGTTTTCAATATTATTAAAAACTTTCGAGCCTTAGGCCAAATAACCATAAAGGTTTTATCAAAAAATGTTCCTCACAATAATTCACTCACGCACTTTGTTGATCGGACTCAACGAAGCCGACAAGTAAGAACTACTTAACTTCTATGAACTAGACTTAAGCAGTTGATACAAAACTTCGCAAAACAAAACGAAGACAATACAAAGAATGATTAATCTTTTAGATTATGTAGCACGATTGTCTTGTCTTCATTTTGATGAACTTCACATCTTTTATAGATTTCTTGAGTCTTGAACACCAAGATGTGTTGTTCACAGTTTTGGGAACTCTTGTTGTTTCCTTGTTGAAATTTGCCTTCTTTGTGAACTTCATATCTTTCCAGAATATGTGTTTCCTTCATTACTGATTTAGCAAGGTAACACATCTTCTTCAATTCGGAGAATCCTGGAAAGAATCGCGTTGCAAAGAACATCTAACTTGTTTCCTTCTTTTGAAAGCGTGTGAGTTGACTATTCAACTTAGCTTGAATTATGGAAACTTCAAGTAAGGAATCTTCCATAGCTCTTCCTTATGTTTAAGACACTTTCCTGGACATAAACATAAACAACCAAAACCGTGGAACTTGATTAATAAGTGAATAAAGGCAAAACTTAATTTTGGCAACTAAAGAACAGTTTTCGCACAAGCTCTCGGCTGTCAATGTTATCCTCAATGTTAACTTAACATCGTCTAACATTTCACTGTCTAACATTGATTCCAGAAAACCTGCACTTTCAGCAAGATAGTCAAATGGAATAATTTTTAATATATGTGAAACAAGTACCATCCAGAGTATCCAAGCTCGTTATAATTGTAAGATAGTAAGATAATATTTTGCTGAATGGTTCTTCTCATTACTCTTGGTGTCTATAAATAATACAATACAAAGGCTAATTATGGTAAATTGCCTTATCTAAGATATGTACAAATCAATCAAGAATATATCAATCAAGAAGATATACTAAATATATCTAATACACCCCCGCAGTCGAAATGGGAGGATCACGAACAATGAGACTGGATCGAAAGTCTTCGAATAGAACTCGGGGTAGTCCCTTAGTGAAAATATCCGCCATTTGTGATCGAGACGGGACATGAAGAACGCGAACTTGACCCCGAGAGACCTTTTCCCGGACAAAGTGAATGTTTAGCTCAATATGTTTGGTGCGTTGATGTTGCACCGGATTGTTGGTGAGATAGATGGCACTCACGTTATCACAATAAACCAATGTGGCCTTCGAGAGGGGAAGGCGAAGCTCCAAAAGAAGGTTCCTTATCCAACAGGATTCCGAAACGACATTCGCCACTACACGATATTCAGCCTCAGCATTGGATCGAGAGAGAGTTGGTTGCCGTTTGGAAGACCAAGAAATAAGGTTGTATCCAAAAAAATGCAATAACCCGAAGTGGAACGTCGTGTGGTGGGGCAACCCGCCCAATCGGAATCGGTATAAGAAAAGAGAGAATCGAGCCGTGAGCGAGAGAGATGGAGGCCGAGATGGAATGTTCATTGAACATAGCGAATAAACCATTTAAGAGCAGCCATATGCTCCATACGAGGGTCATGCATATGAAGACAAATTTGTTGAATAGCATAAGAGATATCCGGACGTGTGAACGTAAGATACATAAGGGCACCGGCCAAGCTGCGAAACAAAGTGGAGTCAGGAAAAGAAGGACCCGAGGAGCCAAGCTTGGACTGGGTGTCGACGGAAGTGGCGACGGTTTGCAAGAAGTCATGCCTGCCCGCTCAATTATTTCAGTGGCATACTTGCTTTGAGAAAGAAACAAACCCATGCAGTGTGAGTGACAGCAATGCCCAAGAAATAATGAAGATTACCCAAATCTTTCATAGAAAACTCAGCACTAAACTGACCAATAATAGACTGACGAAGAGATGTAGAGGAAGCAGTAAGAATAATGTCATCCACATATAACAGTAAATAGGCAATATCAGTACCCCGATGATAAACGAAGAGAGAGTGGTCGAATTTACTGTGAGAAAAGCCAATGGTAGAGGCAAAATCAGCAAACCGTTGATACCACGCACGGGGGGTTTGCTTGAGCCCGTACAAAGACTTATTGAGAAGGCACACGTGATCCGCATTAGAGGCATCCCGAAAACCCAAGGGTTGGTGCATATACACTGTTTTGTCAAAATTTCCATGCAAGAAGGCATTTTTGACATCCAACTGATGGATGGACCAAGAACGTGATAGAGCAATGCTGAGGACGGGGCGTATGGTGGCCGGTTTGACCACAGGACTGAACGTGTCCAAGCAATCGATCCCAACCTTCTGAGACCTGCCATCACCAACAAGACGAGCCTTATATCGCTCAAATGAGTCGTCAGCGTTAGTCTTATGACGAAAAATCCATAAAGAGCGAATAACATTCACATTAGTCGGACGCGGGACTAACTCCCACGTCTCATTCTTAATCAAAGCATGAAACTCATCTAGCATAGCATGTTTCCAATTACGATCACATAACGCAAGTCGAGGATTTTTAGGAAGAGGAGAGGGAGGAGAGGAAGTGGAAAGATTAAAGAGACGCTTCGAAGTTCGAATACCGTTCATACCACGGGTCACGATGGTGCGTGGTGGGAGGGGTGGCGGTGTAAGACAAGGAGACACGGTTGAGAGAGGGGCGGGTGAGGGTTGATCCGTGTGGGATTGGGCCAAAGGAGGAGAAGGAGGTAAGGCCCGAACGGATTGGGTCGGAGGGGAGCGGTACGCGGTGGGAAAGGGGAGCGGGTTAATGGAAGTGGGTCCGTGATGGGCCGGCGAGGTGGGGCTGGGTCAAAAGGTGCGGCGGTGGGCTGGAGGGGGGCAGACCGATTCGTGGGGAGAGGTTCGGATTGGGCCGCGGGTGGTGGTGCATGAGGCAGGAGAAGTAGAGGATGGACCGCTTCATCGAGAAAGGAATATGAGGGAGGAGGTTGGAGCTTTATAGTGGAGAAGGGAAATTTAGTTTCGTCAAATAGTACGTGACGAGAGAGAAGTATTTTATTTGTGAGTAAGTCGTAGCATTTATATCCCCTATGATGTGAGGGATAGCCGAGAAAGACACAAGGAGAGGAACGAGGTTGTAGTTTGTGTAAGGTGGTGGATGGGATGAGAGGGTAACATAGACACCCAAAGGTTCAGATATGTGTATAAGAGGGAGTACGATTGTAGAGTATTTGAGAGGGGGAGGCGTTATTGAGGGTTTTAGAGGGAAGAATGTTGAGGAGATAGGTGGTCATTTGTAAGGCGTGAGGCCAAAGAGACGGGGGCATGGATGAGTGAGAGAGAATGGTGCGCATGATGTTGTTTATGGATTGAATTTTACATTCCGCCTTTCCGTTTTGGGCCGAAGTGTAGGGACACGAGAAACGGATTGTCATGCCATTATTGCGACAAAATTGTTTGAAATGGTCATTGTCGAACTTCCTGCCAATATCACATTGTAAACTTTTAATACGGCATCCAAATTGAGTATAAATAAAAGTTGCAAAAGAAGAGAATATAGCATAGACGTCGAATTTACGACCAATAGGAAAAGTCCATAAAGAGTTAGAGAAATCATCCAAAAACAACACGTAATATTTATGACCACTTGAGTTAAGGACCGGCGAGGTCCACAAATCACCATGAACAATATCAAAAGGGCATAAACTAACAGAGGAAGAAGAATAAAAATGAAGTTTAATTTGCTTCCCCAAAACACAAGGATCACATAAAGAGTTGTCGAAAAAACGACTACACTGAATTAAATTGTTCTTTTGCATAAACTGTAAAATAGAGGGGCCCGGATGTCCCAAACGATGATGGCATCGAGAGAGGGTGAGGGCAATAAAAGAGGCAGTGGAAGTGGAACGATCGGTCGAGAGTGATGAAGGGGTGATGGGATAGAGGTCCTCGGTGCTATCACATCGCATAAGAGGGGTTCGCGTCAGTAGATCCTTCACAGTAAAACTAAACAGATCAAATTCAATTGAAACATGATTATTAGTAGTAAGACGACGAACATATATAAGATTCTTAACAATGTGAGGTACATGAAGAACATTATATAAGTGAACAGGGGGTTGGGATAAGGGAAGGACCGCGTTACCATGACCTTTGACTGGAATTTCATGACCATTGCCGACGAGTATGTTATTTTTCATGCTTGAAAAAGAATAAGACGTAAGAGTACCTGACGCCGATGTCATGTGAGATCATAGACTGAAAATTCGAAATAGTTCGTACGAAATCACCGAAAAAATTCGATTTATCAATGGAACGAAACGAAACGGATGATGAATTTCGAAATTCATAAAAAATGATGAAATGATCTAAGTGTGGCAAGATAAATAATTCAATATATAATACTTCATTGTGGCAAGATATTGATGCTAAAAGTCTCACGCGTCGTTTGTCGGCACCGTTTTTGAACATGGGTTTTTTATTTATGATTTCAAGCAAAACGAATAGATGGAAGAAATAGTATTAGTATCCTCTTTCTAAATACTAATTATATTACTGAAGAAAAATACATTCTTTATTAGCTTTACACGTCAAAGTATAACATTAAAAAATAAACGGCATCTTTTTAAGTTTCATAAATAATGTGAGCAATTTTCAATCTGATAACTGATAGAACAACATATTTTCTTTTAATTATTTTCATGATTTGTTTATTTGTTACTTATGTTTTGTAATTTGTTTGTGGTATTTTCTGAAATTTATCGAAATATGTTTCCGAAATGTTCGAAACGTTTCCGAAACTTTTTGACATGTTTCTAAAATTTAACAGTCCGAAACTCACACCCGAACCGAAATTTTGATCCATGTGTGAGATGAGGCTCCCGAGTCCAAGTACCACTGTTGATCCGGTTGTTGAAGGGACATGGTGTGTAATGCAGCATCAATATCCATAGGGGCATAGGATGGACTCGTGTGCTGCGCTGCATAGGTTTGTTGGGGACGAGGACCCAATATACCTGGTTGAGCCGCAGCAGGAGGCCGAGCCCACGTGCTGGTTGGATATGGACACACGGGGTACGACCACGGCTGTTGGGTCCAAGTCGGATACGCGGGCCACGCGGAGGCGGGTGGAGCCCACGGTCTCGGGCTAGGGCTTTCGGAGGGGCCACGACCGCGTCCGCGGTGACCGCGTCCGCGGTGACCGCCACGACGTCTCCGTGAGGGCTGATGTTGACCGCGATGATGCTGAGGTAGATCGCGAGCGGGGGGTTCGTCAGACGGTGGGCCCGTAGTGATGAGAGTGGCGGCATGTGCTGCGGTGGAGGCCTGTTTTGCTTTCCTTGTCTCTTCCAGAATGAGACGTGACCGAGCCTCATAGAATGGAGGCAGTAGATCGGTCTGTTGGATGATGGTGTCAACGCCATCAAAGTTCTCATTGAGGCCGGAGATAAGTTGGAGAACAAGATGTTGATTGGAGATGAGGGATCCAACGTTGGAAAGCTGATCCGCGAGCATCTTGAGTTATTGGCAGTAGGCCAAAATATTCAGAAACGAGTCTAATTGGACTTGAGTGAATTGATTCTCCAAGTAGACGGCCCTCGAATTTTTGTTATCTTGAAAAATATTTTCAAGATGAACCCAAGCAATACGTGCGGTGGAATCTTTTTTCATGATGGTGTGCAAAAGATCGGTGGAGATAGTGCCATAAATCCATTTAAGGACAATAGCATCGAGGCAAGACCATTGATCACGATCCGTCTGTGGCAAAGGAGACGGAGGTGACGCGGCGATTTTAGCGGAGGCCGCGTCCTTAGGATCGGTTTTCTCGTCGGAATCGGTGGTCGCCTCCTTGGATGGAGTTTTGGCGGCCGTGACGTCAGAGGAAGGGAGAGTGGATTCCGACGGAGGAAAGATGTGATCAAAAACTTGGTAGGCTCGACAGTGAATTTTGAAAAGTTCCGCCCACGTGGAGTATTGTCCTTTTTCCATCTCAAGAGTAATTGGAATAAAGTTACGTACGTTAGAGACTGTGAGGGCGGGATGAAACTTTGATTCAGACATTATGGCTGGTGGCGTGAGGCCGGTGGTGAGGAGAGGAGAGAGAGAGACGGCGGCTATGGTTAGGTCACGAGACTCGTGATACCGTGTAAGATAGTAAGATAATATTTTGGTGAATGGTTCTTCTCATTACTCTTGGTGTCTATAAATAATACAATACAAATGCTAATTATGGTAAATTGCCTTATCTAAGATATGTACAAATCAATCAAGAATATATCAATCAAGAAGATATACTAAATATTTTAATAATAATAATGCGTATATTCATATACAATATCCTTGTGAAATCGTAATTCGTGACAGACTAAATTATGGATCTCCAACCAAAAAAAGTTGAAATGAGCTAACTTCTGTATCATTTCAAGAACAACACCATCCTTACCTTCCCCGTGGATATATTAAGTAACAAAGAAGCTGTAGTCGATCGCATCGAGTGAAAATCCCCTTCTCATCATTTCTTCCAGGAGCGGAATTGCCTCGTAAAACTTATTTGTTCTAAGAAGACTTTGAATGAATACATTATAGGTAGCATCGTTAGGCAAGCAACCAGCTTTTTCCATTTGTACGAGTAAACTCTTAGCATCTTCTATCATCCCTTCTTCACAAAATGCACCTACCATGATGGTAAATGTCCTAACATTGGGCTACAAACCTTTAGGCGGAGGTTTGTTGGAAATATTTCTTGCAAAATCAAGTTTTCCAACCTTGCACAACCCATGAATGAGAGTACTATATGTTACTATATCAGGTTTACACCATTATCTTCCATCATCTGCAGAATCGAAACTGCTGCTTTAGAAATCTGATTATTTCTGCACAGGCCATCCACCAAGATATTATAAGTCAATAACTCGGGTATTATTCGTTGAAATTCCATCTCATGGAAAAGCTCCAAAGCTGCAACATCTCACGAAATAATCCTTGTAACATAGAATTACAAATAACCACATCGTATTGCAAACCTTTAAGAGGAATTTGATGAAAAAGGAGCCAAGCATCGTCCGCATTACGATTCCTGAAATGCCCCTTTATTAAACAATTATAGGTAATCATAGAAGGTTTAAGTCTTATGTCCTCTATATCATCTAGTATTTTTCTTACCTTTTGCGTTTCTCCTCTTAAACAATACCCATCTATCAGTGCAGTGCACTATATCTGACAATATCAGGACACATATTTCTTTGTTTCATAATTTGCAACATGTCTTTAGCATCTTCAACCTTTGCTTCTTTGCAAAATGAATCCACTAATATATTGAAGGTAACCAAATTAGGGTAGATTTTGAGAGACAACATCTCACCAATCAAATCTTTTACTTCCTTATATCTTCTAAAATTGTATAATCCTTGAATCATAGAATTATATGTGACGACGCTGGGCAAAATTCCTTTCTCGGGCATCTTATGTAAAAAGTGGAGAGCATCATCAACCATTCTATATTTACATAAACTATCAATAACCGTGCTATAAGACTTGACATCCGGTTTGCAACTTCCATTTTCCAACAGACTAAGCAAATCAATTGTTGTGAGAGTGCACCCAGCTTTGCATAGCCCATTAATCACAGCGAGAAACATAACTTCATTAGGCTCACACAATTTCTGGCTCAACAACTTCTTGAACAATTTCTTAGCACCAGCCACATTATCCGCTAAAAATAGCCCTTTCAAGAGAGTGTTGAAGGTAGTTGTATATCGTTCGTAACCATACTTGAAGAAGCTACATAAGATTGAAATTCCCAAATCTACTCGTTTGAGAATACAATAGCAATTCATTGTAATATTTAGTGTGTAGTGATTGACGGGGACACCTCATTAACGCATTTCTTGGAGCATGGACATGGCATAAGTATACTCTTTCATCTTAACAACATAGCTCACTATTTTAGTAAATTCAATAACAGAAGGTAGTGGTCTCACTTTAAGCATATCACGAAACTCGCAAATTGCACCATTCAAACTCTGCTTTTCATTACTACTATAAGAAGCTACAGAAAAATAAGCAAATGGAAGCAGATTATTTCCAGTCCTTCTGCAGTACATGAGAAAAGTAATATTACTGGAATTCAGCCGCATGTTGTCGGAATTTCTTTGATGGAATTCCTTTAGGTCAACAACGAATAATGGGTTTTGTGTTCAAAAGAGAGACATTTTTTTTTTATAAGTAAAATGAGAACCATAAAGAATAAATCTTAATTCAATTATATTTTGTAACAGCTAAGTTTTGGTCATTAAGACACTGTCTAAATTGTTAAATCGTTCCCAATTTCCTTAGTAATTATGTAAGCTTTTGTTCAAATATTCAAGTACCTTAAGAAAATTGTGTTGCTAATTTTTGTATTTCAGATTTTGAACTTTTGTCTGATTTTATCTCTGGTTTGGTTTTATATATTGATTTGTCTGAGTTAAAGTGAGATACGCCCGAATTTTGTGATTTTATCTCAAAATACGTGGATTTTTGACTCTTTAGTCCTTTATAGTAATCACCTTTCAAAATTAGTCTTCTATAGTACCTCGGGCCCTTTTTGGTCCTCTAAAATAACTGAGTTTCAATTTAGTCCTCCGGTGACAGAATATTCCATTATCCCCCCGGAAACTCGCATATGCACGGCACATGACTTCAAATCTCAGTTGTTTTTTGTATTTCACTCAAAAACTTTATATAATTACACTCACACCCCAATACTTTTTAAATAAGTATACTTGCCTCCGAATTTGAGTCTTTTTTTAATTGTGTTCCAAATATTTCATATAATTACATTAATACCCAATTAAAAGAAATTCTTGAACAAAAAAAAGACTATTTTTTAACTAGGTAATACAAAAAAGAGAAGAAAAATATTTTCAATTATATTCACTTATGATTATGAAAACTCATTTTAGAATAATCTCCCTTTAATTAAACTTACTCTTTCAATAAGTAACAATTAAAGAAACTTTTTATTTAAAAAAAAAGAGAAAACTCTGCGTCACAAGCCCCCACCCCCACAAAAAAAAAAAAACCCTCCACCACGAATCATCCACCACCATCACGAAATTCCACTGTCGCCGTCCTTTATTTTTCTATTTCTTCTAACCTTGCTCTTATTTGAAGGCCTTATTTGAAGTTTTGGGCGTTATCGGAGCCGGAATCCGATTTTAAAATGCAAGGTGCAAGGTGCGTGGAACGTACAGGATTATAGGGATTCCGGCGATGCTAACGGATTAAGGATTTACGATTTAAGTGATGAAGAGTCGAGCGGTGGTGAGTTTGAGCCAAAAATTGATGATGTTGCTGGTGGTTGGGGGTGGGTGGATTCACTGAAGACGATGAACCATTTTTCCTCTTTTTCTCTTTTTTTTTTTTCCAAAAACTACTAAATTAGTGAATAAATTAGCAATTTAATATTATTAAAATAGTAATTAATTAATTAATCTAAGTTAAGCAATATCACTAATACGTATTTGACGTCTTGAATCTTTAAAAAAAATCATTGCACGTTTATCAATACAATTTTATATAACATATGTATTGATTATATTTTCAAATTCAGAAAAGATTTATCATATTATTATTTTAGTTTTTCAAGGTAGTATTTAATAGTCAATTTCTAAATTAAAAACTAGAAAATTTCATGAGTATATTGTATAAAATAAAATAATTTAGAGTTCAAGAAATATATCGTATAAATTGTTTAATTTTTTTTTATTTCAACGCAATACTTAGTATGTTAAGTTTATATCATTTCAAGAGTTTTTTTTTTATGTTTAAGGAAACTTTAGAATTAAATTGAGTTTAATAAATATTGAAGATAATTTATAAAAGCACAACTTAAATTAGTAAAATCAACAAAATCAAGGACAAAAAATACAAATCATAAGAGTAAGTGACGTAAGTGATGTATAAATTTAATTAAAGTGATGTAAGTGATGTATAAATTTTATTAAAGTTTTAAATATAATTATTTCAATATTTTGGGGTGTAAGTGTAATTACATAAAAATATTTGGAGGGAAAATTAAAAAATTCCCAAATTTGACCTAAGTCCATTCAAATTAATCAAGATTTTTTGCCCTGAGGATCAAAATTGGAACTCTGGTTACTTTAGAGGACCAAAAAAGGCATGAGGTACTATAGGGGATTAATTTTGAAAGATGGTTACTATAAAGGACTAAAAAGTCAAAAATCCCCAAAATACGGGATAAATAATCTCACGTCTCCCCCTGAAATAAATAATCTTAATCTTGCCTTATCCTTTTTTATTATCAAATTATTTATAATGCCTAATTGTAGGATAAAGATAATTAGGAATATTTCATTTTCCATGATAATCTCAACCCAATAAGGACTGATTTCTAGAAATTTTACGTTATCATAAATATGTGAACACTATTAATATTTTTTTAATTTGATGTGTACTATATTTAAAATTTTCTTGATTTGTATAAGTGTTTTTAAAAACTTTAAATTCTTTCAGTTACCCAACTACTCTTTTGCATTTTTTTTGAAGTAAAAGATATCATTATCATTAATTAAGGCCAAAGCGGCTCAACAAAGTTCAACTGTCGCAACAACAACGCAAAGAAAAAACCAACATCAATCACAAAGTAGCGAAGACAAGTGGATTCGGTCTTTCAACGTCAAATGCCGCATCACGTGCGAGGTTATGAGCCTCTCCATTCGCCTCGCGAGTAATCCAATTAAACGAAAAATCTGCTTGAGTACGCATGGCATTAATAACATCCCCTACGATATTGACTTGTTGCGCGTCCCCAAGTCGTCGAGAGATAATATCGTGCATAACCGTTAAGCAATCCCCCTCAATGATTACCTTATGCCACTGCATCCCAATTGCCAACCGAATTGCCCAACGTGCCGCAATCGCCTCAACACAAACCGAAGCCAATTTTGCTTCCCATCTTCTCTGTGCCCAAGCAATCGTATCTCCATCCAAATTACGAGCAACAATTCCAATACCAACCGCTCCATCCTCCCTAAACAACGCCCCATCAAAGTTAATTGTAATAAAGCTCACCGGAGGCGCTGCCCACCCCGTTCCTCTATCCATATTCGTAGGCGGAGTAAAGGAAAAAGCATCGCGCCACCCGTGCGCGCACACTATAGCGAATGTCGCTATATCCCCCGGCATCTTCGATTTTCCCCCGCTAGTATAGAGTTCCTATTATTCCATAAACTCCAACAAACCATGATTGCCAACCGTGCCATTTCCGGGGACACCGGAGGAGCTAACCAAACCACCCAATGCGCCACCTCCTCATTCGTCCAAAGCATCAAACTCTTTTTCATTTGATACATCAAACATGACTAAATATAATATGCGTGAATTGTCAAAATATCAGTATTATAAAAACTAATTACCAACTATTACTCTTTAGAAAATTATTTCCATTCTATCACTCCTTTACCACATAGGTTGCCACATAGATGAGTGATTATTGTTATTGTTATTATATTCATACATTAAAGTTTCGATTTTGAAGTGGGTTTCGGTCAGCTAAAAATTAGAAATGTTTCGTAATATTTTGATAACTTTTCGGCATGTTTCGAAAAATACGTAAAATTTGTGTTTATAACTAACGTGAAAATTACATGTATTTTTTGTTTCAATAGAGTCAAAAATAGAAATATTTTGCTACTTTTCGAGGAAACGCACGTAAATTTTGATCCAATTTATACGACTTGTTTACAACTAGGCAAGTAGCCAACTTTTTACTTATGAACCATTTGAAATTAAAAAATTACTTAGGGGTCTATTTTACTATAAACATGGTACAACTTCAACTCACCGTTATATGTTGTTGCAATGCTCCTTCCGAGTTCCCTTATAACTAATTCGTATTATCAGAGTTGAGATTGAGAATGAATTCAGCTCTGATTTGCAGAAGAATCCAAGCCCAAAAAAAATCTGTACTTGTGATTGGTAGTTCACCTCTTTCCTCTCCAGGTGATTTTCAACTCCCTCTTTTCTGCTCAAACATTCATAATGTAGGCCACAATCCCAGGTTGGATTTTGGTTCTATAAATCGAGTGGAAGACGCTGTTTCCATGTTTAATGATATGCTGAGAATGCGACCTCAACCTCATGCTGTTGAATTCACCAAATTATTGACCTCGGTTGCGAAGATCAAACAATACGTATTCGCCTTCTCACTGTTCGACAAAATGCGTCAGCTACACATTCCTTTGAGTAGCTGCACATTGAATATAGCGATAAACTGTTGCTGCCTTCTTAAAAGAGTGGATCTTGGGTTTGCAGTTTTGTCCATCTTCTTTAAATGTGGTTACGAACCAGATATCATCACGTTCAACACTCTTATTAAGGGCCTCTTTTTGAAAAACAATGTGGACGGGGCAGAAAAGTTGTTCAAGAAGCTGTTGAGAGAGAAGCTCTGTGAGCCTACTGAAGTTACGCTTCTCATCGTCATAGATGGCTTGTGTAAAGCTGGGTACACTCTTGTTGCACTTGATTTGCTTGGCTTGTTGGAAAAGGAAAACATGAAGCCTGACGCCAGTGCCTATACCTCGTTAATTGATAGTCTTTGTAAGGACAAGATGGTTGATGATGCTTTCCTACTCTTTTGTAAAATGATTGAGAAAGGTATCTCACCCACCGTTTGCACTTATAATTCGATGATTCAAGGACTTTGCAATTTCAGTAGGTGGAAAGAGGCAAAAGACTTGATGCGCGAGATGATTGCTCATAAAATTGACTTAAATGTGGTTACTTATACTATATTGGTTGATGCATTTTGCAAGGAGGGGAAGATTGAAGAAGCCGAGGATGTGCTAGAAGTTATGATGGAAAGAAGCATTAGGCCTACTATTATCACGTACACTGCACTTATTGATGGATATTGTTTACGAGGAGAAATGAAGAAAGCTAGAAATATATTCGATTTAGTTGTGAATTCAGGCCTTAAGCCCAATAACGTGACGTATTGTAGTTTGATTAAAGGCTATTGCAAGAAAGGTAACATGGATAAAGCTTGGCAACTTTTTCGTGAAATTCCCACGAAAGGTTTAAAGCACACAACTTTTGCCTACAACATTATGTTACAGGGGCTATTTCGTGCCGATAAAGTTGCCGATGGTTTGGAGCTTTTTAACCAGATGCAAGCTTGTCACTTAGTTCCTGATATGGTAACTTACAATACATTGTTGGATGGCCTGTCGCGGAATCATCAGATTGATGAAGCATATTCAGTTTTACGAATGATGGAAAATAATAGTGTTAGGCCTAACATAGCAACGTATACTTCTCTGATTCATGGACTGTGCAGGAAGGGAGAACTTGATGCAGCAAGAAATCTTTTCGTTGAACTTCCCATCAAAGGTTTGCAACCTGATGTCAAAACGTATACCATGATTATTAGTGCTCTTGTCCAAAAAGGGCTGACAGAGGAGGCGAGGAGTCTTTTTGTAGAAATGGAAGAACGTGGTTGCTTACCTAATGTTGTAACTTACAATTCCTTTGTCCGAGGTTTGCTCAAAAGAAAAGAGTATGATGCAGCCACTCTCCTCCTGGATGAAATGGTTAGAAGAGGATTCCTACCTGATGCAGCAACTACTTCTATGTTGCTATCGCGCCGAGACGGTGCGATGCTTGATTGGATACAAAAGTTTGCATCAGAAAATGAATGATCCATTTTTTACGGTGGTTTGAAATGTTGGTTTCATTGTCCTTGGAATGTGAAAATCCCTTTAACAAGAAATTCTGGTTTATGGTATTAGAGGTTCATTTTCTCATAGCAAGCATGTGTTTACGAGAGCAGTTACAAATTTATAGATACATGTATAGCTCTGATACAGGAAGGAGTCTTGGCGCACCGGTAAAGGTGTTGTTGTGTGACTGAGAGGTCACGGGTTCAAGTGCTGGCAGCCGGCCTCTTGTCAAATTTGACAGGGGAAGGCTTGCCCCTTATACACCTTTGCGGTGGGACCCTTCCCCGGACTCTCGCATTGCGGGGATGCTTTCGTGCATCGGGCTGCCCATGTATAGCTTTGATACAAGTTGATCAAGTCTTTATTTTTTTTCTGCCATGGGATATTGATATTTTACATGATAAAAATGTCAGCTCGTGTTGTAGTTGCAGTTGTGCTCTAAATTAGAGCGAAGGATTTTTGATTAGATCAAGTGAGCTGTAAATGTTTGTCATATTGTACCCACCCTTCTTCTCATATATGGATCTCATAGATATTCCTCTGCTTGTGCTCTCTTTTGGCCAAAGCTATTGTCTTATTTAGGAATGTTGAACACAAATTGGGAAAAGAGAGAGAGATTGGGATTCTGAATTTGGGGAAAACTCCATCACAAGCCTGAAGTTAATTTAAAAGATGATAAAAGAAGTGGTATGTTGTCCTTTAGATTTAATGTTGGATATTGAGGCACTTGTCGAAGTCATGAGAGAGAGAGATTGAAGTTGAGAGCACTGAGAGTATCTATTGTAGCATATTATAAAATCACACCACTCAAATATGTATATATATATATATATATGTATCTCCCTTGATCCAAATCCAAGTGATATGCAACTAACTGTATATGCATCTAGTGTTGAATAACCAACCATCTAGATACTGACATATATGCAGCTCAAATGATTAAAGGATCAATACAAAAGCTACTAAATGTAAACCATATAACAAGCATGTAACAAAAATATGTACCTCATTTCGATTTGCCTTTGTTAACTAAAAAGTAAAGACATAATTATATAATGGGGACATATAGAGATTCACAATATGGAGTTCTTTGCTGTTGTAGTATAGACGTAGTTATATAATATTAAAAGTTACTTCAACGAAATTGATTGATAATTGTAATTTCTTCCCCTAAAATTATGTGCAAATTCTAGGACTTGATCCATGGATTTTGTGTTACCCTTTGAATAAAGTTGTACATTTCCAGTGAATCGAATCGAATTGATTCACTCTACATATGAAGTATTACATTTAGATTCCGAAAGAACAAGAACTAAAATCAGATCAAATTAAAATAATTCGACTTTATTTTAAAATCAATCAATGTCAATTCACTTCAATTCTGCTTATTTCTCGAGCATTGCTTGTACTGTTTAGTTTCATTAATAATATTCTTTTGTTGAACAAAAAAACAAAAAGAAAAATTTACTTCAATTCGATGTTTGATTTTTCATTTCACTTTTTTTAAAGAGAAAAAAATGACACTTTAAAAGTCAACATGGAAGAGTGATGACTTCCGTTACTTCACTCTCGAGAATTTTCCGCATCTGTCGAAATTCCCGAAATACCCTCCCCTCTTTACACCAATCGAGTGTTGCCTTTCAGCAATTCGCCAGGCCCATTTCAGTCATTTCGAAAAAGTGCTTAGTCAGCTCGCGGCCGTTCGTAGCTAGGTTTTCGGCGATGTCGGGCGGCGGTCAGGCGGCGGAGTTCTCGCTATCACCGTCGAGCGTTCTCAAAATTCAGAAAGGTGACATCACGCAGTGGTCTGTTAACGGCTCCTCCGACGCCATTGTAAGAACAAAAAAAAAAAAAAGCTCTCTCTCTTCTTAATTTTATTTTTATTCTACTGTGTTAGGTTCGAATATTACTTGATGTAATAGTTGCACTGAAAATTGATTTGTTTAATATTTTATCAGAGTATTGTTACTAAATTCATGTTATGTGGTTTACCACATGGATTGGTAACTGACAGTAGAGTATAAAAATGATTCTAGTTTTTGTTGCCAAATGGTTGTCGATGTGGTTTCACGTGCGGAATACGTTGCGTATATGAGTCGAAACGTGTGTTTGAGAGCTCTGATTGCTATGCGGAACTTACTCGTCGTGTAGTAGATGTTTGATTTCATATCTCATATCTAGATGCTGCAAATTGGTTTATTATGCAATGTGGTTATGGATGTAATGCGAATGATATTGAACAAATCATTGGGAATAAGAGGTTGAAGTTTTTTAAGACCTTTATGCGTTTATGGGGTAATGGCTACATGAACGTGGACGAGAGCCAAAATTATCGTGATTATTGAATAAGGAGATCACATTCACTTCCTGAGTATGGAGGCTGCACAATTGTTATTTGATTTTTTCCCCAATGAACGAGTGAATTAAGTTTAGTCCCTTTTGATATATTGATGTGTGCTGGTGATATGTTGAATGATAATAATTTGTCGTGAACCATCAGTCCATGTGTAATCTGCACGTATCACTTAAAAGTTGATAACGAGAGGAAAAGCAAACCAATGTTTAATTCTCAAACCAACCTAGTTGTTATGGTTGTTAGTTCAATATTCCATATTCCACTTTGACTTGCATTCTTTTGACTCGTAGCAAAATATTTGTGAGCGATTCTTGAAATATATGCAAGTTATGTGTCTTTTGTGGAACTTTTATTTTTTATTTTTGTTTTTCATTGGACTGTTTCTCTTATAGGTCAATCCTGCTAATGAACGGATGCTTGGAGGAGGTGGTGCTGATGGAGGTACTTATTTTTCTTTTCCTGCATTTTGTGAAGCATTCGTTTTTGCGTGTCCTCATTTTGTTTTTTCACCTTTTCTTTCTGGAAGCAATTCATCGAGCTGCTGGTCCGAGATTACGGGTAGCCTGCTATGATGTGCCAGAAGTCCGACCTGGAGTCCGCTGCCCCACGGGAGAAGCAAGGATTACTCCGTATGTGTTCCTATTACTGTTTATGTTATAATGATGTAATAGCGCATCCTTATCTTACTTACCAGGAGGTCATTATGCTAACAATCGAATGTACAGAGGCTTTCAATTGCCAGCCTCTCATGTTATACATACAGTTGGACCTGTTTATGACATAGATAAAGACCCAGAAGCCTCTCTGAAAAATGCATATAGGTATTTCTGCTGAGCTTGCTGGCAGAACTCTTCTTACAAGTTCAATTTTACTTGCCTCTGGAAAACTTAATGTTATTAATATTGAACTCACAGAAATAGTCTGCTGGTTGCCAAAGACAACAACATTCAATATATTGCATTTCCTGCCATATCATGTGGGGTCTACAGGTACGTTTCCACTACATGATTTTCGTCTCCTGGGGCTTATATTAGTTATGTTTCTGCTTTTCGACTTATCATATCTGTAAAATCTACCCTACAAGATAAGTGTTGCAGTTGACACAATGCATTGTCTAGAGTATTTTGCTCTTTCAGTTGGCGTGGCGATTAATTTCATTCCATTTAAACAATAGAAATGAGCCTTTCTTATACAGATTTCTTAGCTCCGTTTTTCTGCTACTAAGAATGTTAGCAATCTTTTGAGCATCATGATTTGGCTTTTCTGTTTTTTTTTTTTTTTGGGGGATGAGGGTGGGGTTGGGGGGGGGGGAGGGGGGGTTGTGCCGTCTGCAGTGCTACTTTGATTCGTATCTTAGGTTTTTTTAACTCTTCTAAGGGAAACATACACCCACCTTTTAATATCTTGCTCTTGCAGATATCCGTATGATGAAGCTGCTGCGGTAGCCATCTCCACCGTCAAGGAATTTGCAAATGACTTCAAAGAGGTACTTTTGCTGGAATACTGCAGCATTTTGTTGCATCCCAATGTGTATTATGCTGCTGTGTCTTCTGTTGTTAACATTAGAGCAAACCAGTGCTCGGCGTGTGTGTGTTAAGCCTGTGATGTTAACTGGATGTAAGGATCATACTCATTGACCCTTCAAGGATACAAAAGTTACCACTTTCTAAATCGTATCATGAGTCTTTAGTTTAAATGCATACTGGAACAAGCACTCTGCTGAGTCTGCTCATAAGCACCTTAATTTAGTTTTGATTTCTTTATCTGCATTAAGTCTATTGGAGAATATCCCAGACCTTTGATTCCAAGATACCGGCTATGGAACTTGTGCAGAATTGAGATATACATTTCGTGTAGTTTAGCAAAATCAGTTTCAGTGTTTTACTATCGGCGTTGCAGATGGGTTAAATAGTCAATGTAGATTAATAATTACTCACCTGCATTTTCTTTCAGGTGCATTTTGTTCTGTTCTTGGATGAGATTTACGATGCTTGGCTGCAGAAGGCCGATGAGTTGCTTCAGAAATGATACATCTGCCGTCTTTAATGCTTCCTCGAGTACATGATGTTGATGTTGAAGTCCGTGTATGAAGTTGTAAGTTTATTAGGCTGGAAAAAAGAGAATATATGGTTGATATGGTGCATAAGAACTTAGGTAGAGAACTCTGAACAATGTTATTTTCCCATCTCCGAGGTGTCTTGAAATGTTCAAGTACAATAAGATCTGTGACCATAATTTGCCATATCCTGACATTGATCAGTGTTGAAAAGGGATTTGGTTTAAAGTTTAAACATGTGTTCTGCAGAACTATAGTTGGCTTGAATAAAACTTGTGCGAAAGCTTGTCGTGTTTCATTCACACTAACATCTCTGGTTCGTGTCTATTTACTAGTTGAACGTTAGGGGCAGCTAGGCCTGTCAAGGGTAGGGGTCTGGACCCTACCCTTTTGTGAGCGGGTCTTACTTTTTTTTTATTTTTTTTTTGTGGATACAAATTACAACCTTACAACTTACCCAATTTTAATAAATAAACATTACCCTCAATTCGGCCGACGTGATTTTTGCCAAATTCCGACGTTTGGATGGTGAAAACGTCATTTTTCTATTTTTATCGGGATTTTTTTTTGTCAACATAGCCCGTTTTCGACAAGTGATACCACTTTTTCAGTAGTAATAGATGTAAAAAGTTTGGGGGGCGCAAAAGTAAAAAGAAACAAAAAAAAGAAAACTAAAAAATGCGGTGAACGGGTCATAGGTAAAAATAATGAAAATATAAGCTACATGGTATATTTTTTACCCTACCCTCTTAACAGGGTAGGGTAAGGGTCTAGGGAAGCGGGTTTTGAGCGGGTAGAGTATGGGCAGGGTCTACAAACTCCCACAGGGTATTTAGAGGGTATGACTTATGAGTAAGGGTCAGGGTAATACCTTACCCTTGACAGGCCTAGTTAGTGCTTCATCATCAAATACCAAAATATTCAAGTGTAACATGCGTGTATGTAAGTTTTTTCTCTATACGAACTTTAGCAAATTTTATTACTCCCTACAAGTCCAAAGTGATCTTTACGACTTGGCATACTTCAAGGGATAACATTGTTATATGCAGTATTACATTCTAAATTGAAAATGTGAAATTAACTTATTTTTCTTTCAAATACAAAAAGACGATACCTAACTAACTCTTTTCATGGTTAAATTAGAATTTTTTATTAAAATTTGTTCTGTATTTAGCTATGATGCACGGTTGCTCCAAAAAAGTGGTCGGTCAGTGTCGGATACCGATACTCTTTGGATACATATTGGATACGTCACGTGGCGTATCCTGCATTAAAAATAATTAAAAAAAAGATGGATATACGTATCTGTGAGACGTATCCGAAGAGTATCAGCAATTTATAAGAGTAGTGTGGAAGTTATCTTAAACAAGAAAAAGGCCCAACAAGAACAAAATTGCAATATATTTTCAGAAAATTAAATATAAATTCATGAAAACTCTCTATTTCAAACCAAAATAAAAACAGCACACAAATCTTTGATATGCTTTATAATAGTATGTGAGTAATAACTATGCAAGTGATTAGATATAATATTATTTGATATTTTTATTTAAGTTATATCCTTATATATAATTATAAATGTTAAATATTTGACGTATCGCACACGTATCGTATCTTGTAAATTTTAAAAAAATCGTATACACGTAACCGTATCTATTGGATATCGGTACTCGTATCCGTATCCGTGCAACTTAGGTATTTAGAGATTTTGCTAGAGATATAAAAAAAAATTAAATAAATGACACTGATATTTTAATTAGGTAAAAATTTAGTTGTGTTAACGTAGTTTTTTTTTTATATACATAAAATAGTATAGAATGGTCAAGAGAAACGTAGTTTTACAATTTACTTGAGCTGATTATGACAAAATAAAAGAAAAAAATATTGATTATCAAAAAATAAATAAAATATTAAAAACAATAAAAATTATTTTCAATAGCTTATTCAATTTACTCCATGGTCCGTAACGCCGGCGTTGAGCGAACGGAGGCCGTACATACCTAACCCCTACAGAGAGGGCCTTAAATTAGTGACGACCGGCATTATTTTCCGGCCCACTGAGAGTGAACAATTGCATTGTACGGTAATTATGCAGTACTTATCAAATTTTATTGGGTTTGATTTTTGAATTTTCCGGAGATTTAGGTATTATATTTGCTCCGTTGTATGTGTTTGCTCCTTTCATGGCTACGAACTAACTTTGTTACTGTACACACAATATTTGACTATTTTTTATTAATCAATTAAAAGCTTAAAAATCTTTGAAATGTGTTTACAATTTTTTTTTTTTATTGATTTTGTTTGGTTCAGTGATGTATGATATTGGAAGAGAAAAATTGAGGCTATTTTAGATACGAGACCTGTTAAGCTCTTGAGCATTTTCACTATTTAGTTTACTTGTTGATCCATTCAGCTGGAGGGCCATTGTCATTGTAATGGCTGCATTGGCTATCCGTGTTATCGCACTCTGGAGAATCGCGATTAGCTGATCATTCTGTTTCTTTCAAATCTGGTCAATTACAAATTTAGGAACATGTATGTCCTATTGCTCCTTGTTTTTTTTCGCCAGTCCAGCTGAAAGTTGCGGAAACTGATCCGCTTTTACATGTGTAGAATGGCTGCATAAAGCTTTTAGGCGATTTAAGATTTGGTAGCGTTACGTGTCGAATTTTCTGGAGTGACCATATCCTATTCATACGAATGCAAGAAGATGAAAGATTTTCTGATTATAAGCTTTGCTGTGAGTTAAACGAATGCTCCTCTCTTTTCCCTGTGCTCAAGAAGTTTCTGTAGACATCATGTTAACAATATGTAGTGGCATTCTGCAATTATTTCTGATGAAAATAAGAAATATTTTCAACTGAAGCAAAAAGACTAGTTTTCATTCATAATATGTCTTCTTACTTTCATGCTTGATTATCCAAAACATTCATTTATATGCTCAACTCTTCTCCATTTCTCTATGTTACTTCGGAGAATGATGTATCTAGTGGATGTTTGCTGAATTAATCATTTATTGTCGTTTGTAGAATCTTGTAGAGAGTTCACCAAGTTTCTGTAAGATAAAAGTGAACACGGACTCTATTACAGTTTAGTAGTAAATATTTATTTCATATAATTGCATGTCCATATATGTATCACATTATTCTTCGCCACTTTTCTAGTACAAGTCCTACGACAGACCTTATTACGATATTTTCTTATATCTGCAATTGATGTTAACTCGATCAGCTCAGCAAAGGAGCTTCCAAGTCATCATTGCTACCATCCTTCTGTTGAGTAAGCTCCTTGGCTCTGCTGGCTTGCTGAGTCCAGTCAGTATACACAAGAGTGCAGACCATCATGCATGTGCATGCAACTTGTGCTGCTGCAAGCCCAATCCACAGCCCAATAAAACCCATCTTTAATTTGAAGGCCAGGAGAGCAGCGACAGGTAAACCAATAAAATAGAAGGACACAAAATTTATATGACATCCCATCTTGGGTCTAGCAGATCCTACCAAAATCCCACATGCAGCTGTCTGGGGACTGTTCCATAATTCCGAAAATCCTAACGTCGGAAGAGTCAACGATGTCAAGTCTAGAATCTGTTGGTCTGTTGTAAACAGTTTACCCCAAGCATCTTTCACTACAGTGCTGAAAACGAAGGCCAAAATTCCCCATAAAACTGCCAGAAATAGTCCATAAATAGTTGTCTGTCGGGCCTGTCCAGGCTGATTAGCTCCCAACTCATGGCCTACTTGTAATGACAATCCAGAACTCAAGGAAGAAGGAAATACGTAAAGTAAGCTTGTAGTTTGTATCAGAATTCCCATTGCAGCCACATTAACCTGTGGGTTGCTTAGTAGACTGGAAAACAGTATCAGTATTTCGTAACACCACCACTCTAGGCACACAGATAACACGCTTGGCCCTGCAAAAGTTAGTAGTGATTTCCAACCTTCAAAAAATGATTTAGTTATGTCACCATCCCAGAGGTGTATCGGTGATTTTGAGCGGAAAAGGTAAACCAGCAGTCCTAGGTCTATATTTAAGGTGTTCCATGCCGAGGCTAGGGCTACTCCCCTGACACCCAAATTAAAATATACAACAAGCAAGTAATTAATTGGACAGTGAAGAATCATTGCGCATATCACTGAGATGGTAAGGGGTGTGTTGATGTTTTGAGTCCTTAAGAATGTTCTCAGGGGATAAAAGTGAGCCTGGGCAATCAAGTCAGGAATGGAATACTTCAGATAAATTTTGGCCACTGTGGCAATGTTCTCATCGAGACCTAACCATAAAAGGATAGTTTCGGTGTTTAGCCACAATAACGTTATTGGAAGTGCTGCAACCAAGAGGAGAAAGACAGTCTTTTTGTACATCTCTGATAGAATTGACCATCTCCTTGCTCCATAAGCTTGATAACATATCGGTTCCATCCCCATGGAGAGTCCTTTGAGGACTGAGTAGCCTGTTATGTTGGCAAAGCTAATTGCTAGTGAGCCGCCGGACAATGCAACAGCCCCAAGATGACCCAGGAAGAGCATAGAGATGAAGGACTTTGAATACATAAGCAAGCTTGTAATAACTATGGGGTATACAGTATGGGCTAACGATCTCAGCTTCTCTGCAACCTCCATTTGAATTAGCGTATTTGATCGGATAAAGGAATTTCAGATGCTTGCTTTATTGACTTAACAAAGAAGTGAGAAATGGAATTTATTCTCAGTTGATAACAAAAAAAGTTGAGGAACCTGGATGCCGGGATCTGGGCAGAGTATCTAATTTACGCAATTTAAGGTAAAGTTTTTAGAACTGAATTCACAAAATCATATTCTCCATATTATGATGGTCATAGGAAATTAGGTACAATCTATCCGAATGCTGAATATACTTACCTTAGATGTATACGCAACTGTACTCATTAAATGAAAAGTAGAACCCCACGGAAAGAAAAATAAGCAAAACCCGAGGACATCCTATGTGTAGAACGTGTAATATCTTTCCATATTCTCGGATACCCGTAATAATGATTACAGTCTAAGATGAGTTCTATTTGCTCACGTAACACAGCATGGTACTTCAGCATCTTATGAAAAGCTGGTGCGAATTGGCGTTTTGCATGCTTCAAGGCAGTTTAGTTGTTCTACTAGTAAAAGTATACTTTTTATGATATTAACCATGTTTGATACTGTAATGATGTCAATTGTGGTTATTATTCTGAAGAACAACTAGATTTGAATTGATACCGTCGTTTTAATTAATTGCGCTCGTTATTTCCTTTGCTGGATATCTGCTATCATTTACTGGATTCAAGTGTCCATACTTCGAGTACTGATAGGAAGTTACTAGATATATCACAAAAACAAGTAAAATTCAAGTTTTGGCCTAAAACGAAAGCACACGCGTTCCTCCACGTTTTATCTCTTCTCCCAAGAAAGCTGTTCTTCGGCTTGTTTGCTATCTTCTGTCCTGCCACTAATCAATAAACTTTAAAGTGTCGATTTATAACTAATGTCGAGGTAAAATTTTAATCTATTCCAGCACAAGTCGTTGCGACTGATTTCCTTTTCTTTGAAGAATTATAATATTATCCCGAGTTGGTAAAAGAAAAGGTGAGATTCTTTTGATAGCTGGTATTGCCATTAGTGCTGCATTACAGACTGCTTTAATTTCGAGAACTACTTTATGGTTGTAACATTCGTGTTTTGACTTTCTTCAAGTGGTTCACACCTTTGGTACCTGAAGTCAATTTCATTTGATACTGGAGTAGCAGTTCATTTTGCGTGATCAGATTTATATAGGGACATTTAATAATTGAACGGTTGACGTCAAACCCTTCCACTAAGTTAATTAGGTTTATTGGCAGATTATGTTATCATGTCTCGCAAATTTTTCCTTCCACTGCTAATTTAAAGCTTTGTTTGGATGGTAGATTTTATGGACAGTTAATTTGGGAGAGTTAATCCTCCTTAGATATCCATACAAAGAATAACTTAATTAAAACAAAGCTTCAAATTGGAAATGATAACCTGAAGTTGTTTTCTGTTCTTGTATCTGAACCAGATATTTCTTCATACTTTTCTCTAATGTAGACTTGAAATGTATCTCCATACTGTATTATGCAAGCTTTTCCTTTTTGTTTTCCTTTAATCTGACAAAAGATATAGAATTTCTTGATTTAGTTGCTCAAATATATAATGCAGATGGAGTTTCTATGGAAAAACCTATGTTGCTCACCTTATTACCACGGGATAGGAGAAAAGCAGGTTGTGGGAAGGAGCGTAAGTGAAAGTGTATAGCGTATAAACAGGAAAATTTGCTTTTGCTTGCTTACGACAATTTCTCTTGCTTTACGATATTATCTTAATTTTGCTGCTATAACAGCCGAATTAAGTTTTAACTTCTCATATTGTAAGCCAGAGTAACCGAAGGCAAAGTATGGAGCAAAAATGAGAAAGCTTGATCTTTTGAGTCATCTATGAATTCATTGAATCTTTGTTTCTGTGTTAGGCTTAGTTTGATAGACAGATGAGCAATTTTCTACTTTGACATCTCAGTAACAGATTCTTTTCCGCTGATGACAATGTGTCACCATATTACTTGTGTACGAAACTTATAGGTATGGTTTTGCAATACCGAAAACATGCTTCTGCAACTGTAAAGTCGACAAGTTACTTCACCACTAAAAAAAGTGATTTATCCAGAAAATGAAAGAAAAGGAAACACTGGAAGAAGTATCATATAACATTAGGTTGAAATATTCAGTCAGGGAAATAATATCATTGTGCATTCAACAAAAAAAAAAAAAAAAACAGTTTAGCATTCATCCTTTTATTTACTTTTGTGGGTGCGCTTATATTGTGGGTGTGTGTGTGGTGGTCGGGTGTCTGCATGCTTAACCATTCTAACTATGAAAGAGTCTATCAAATTGAACTAAATGACAGTAAATGAACAGATGTGGTACTAAGTTTATTTACTGCTTATAGCCTTCAATACATGAAATTTCTAATGGGACAAACTTATGTTTTCCCCCTTCATTTTAAATTTCTATCAGCCTCTTCAAAGTTGATCAAGTCATCCAACTTACTTATCCGCGGACTCACAAGTGGAGCTATGATGGTATAGAAGAAATCTGAAATGAACAAAAACTAGTGAGGAAGAAATATGAGGTTTGCAGTGATTGAAATATTTCCCCTTGGCTCTCTGTCTGACTCCAAGAGCTTTGCATATACGTTTTTATTGTGGTTCAGTCCAACAGTTTGCAAGTCATAATTTTGTTGTTGATACTGTGCAATTTTATCTTTGTATGCATTTGTTGGACAGAGATGTATAGGAAAGCAGACTCGAAGAACAAATACCATGCAGAGACCGGATTAAATTGCTCTCAAGTATTTACAGAAATGCTGATCTACTTCAATTGTGTAATCACTGTATAAGAGCTCATTCAGTGTCAGTTGATAACTACACGGCCAAGCTCTGAACCCGTTAGCATATAAAGTCGTTTTCACCACGGTGGGTCAAAATCACCTTTGGTTGCGGATAAAGCACAACTGACCAGTTGTGTGATGGACAGTGTTGTGAAGGAACCTTGGACATGTACTCATACAGAAAGCTAGGCTTTGCTTTTGATTGGCCCTCCGACCATTCTATGTTTGTACGTTGGAATTTCGATGATATTCTGTTGGAGCTATATCCATTTTGAAGTCCCAAAGAATCAAAGATAGATCTTGCTCGTTGTTGGTAACTATGATCACTGATTGATGCCCAAGTCAGAAGAAGCTCTGAAGGGTGAGCTCATAGGGCGGATTATAGGTCTAAATAAGCAATACTTCGAAAGAGGTGATAGATCGAAATAAGTTTGATAAAAGTGAAAACACGAATCAAAATAAGGAAATCAAAAGTTTGGTGTAACACTGGTTTCTTTATATAGATAATCATTACATCTATTTTTAAGAAAGACCACGAGATTTCAAGTCTGTTGAGATTTAATAATTTTTTTTCCTATTGTTTAGGAGGATCAATATATTTTCTAGTTTCTTCCTAGATTTCTTTTATTTTCCAAAGTCCTAAAGTTGCCAAAGAGTTAGAAAATAAATTATTTTCTTTTCTTTTCCATAGTCTATTCGCAACCAAATTGAGCCATCGGCTTGTTTCCAATATAAACAAAACCATGACAAGTTTGTGAATTAATTAATACATTAATAACTATAACCACAATCAATAAATCTCTCGACAAGTATAAAAGGTGGGTACGATACTTTGGTAACTAGTATTGGAAAAGGAAGAGACGAGCGCATGAATTAAAAAATCTAAGCGTTAAATAAATACATAACCATATGCTAGAAGTTATTATACTCGGATATACTTAAAAGTGGCTACTAATTGAGTAATTGTGTTGGATACGTATTGGACGAGGATATATTTAGGATACACCTAGGTGTGAATATGTTATCTGCCGTATAGTAACAAATAATTAAAAAAAATAAAAAGAATGCGGATCGGAAACACTTTTAGAGAGCGTATTCGTATCCCTAGCAAAGTATGGTGTATTGGCAATTTTGTAAATTTTCATGAGCCGAACTTAATTCATATATATTACAAACACTAAAGATACTTTTTATGTGAGATTATAAGAATCGTATTAATTCTCCGGCTCTTCACTTTCCAATTCAACACTCAACAGAAATTGGAAAAGAAAAATGAACCATCTAGCTTGTTGTATTGTGAGACTTTTTGAAATTATTGTTGAGTGCATGTTTGACAAATTTGTGTTTTTAGTTTATGTAGAATTATGGATTTTTTATTTATGTTTATTCTTACTTTTCTTGAATTGTCTTTGAAATTGAATACATTATATAATAATTTGAGACTATACAAGCTAGTTAAGTACTTATTATTGGACAAATTTACTTATTATAAATATATCATATCTTGTCATTTTGAAAAAAAAATGTATTCGCGTATCCGTATTCGTGCAAGTTGCAACATAGACTGAGAAACATCGAAGTCAATTCATGATACTGATACACATATTTCAACTTTAGTTCGACAGACGGATCAACAGATAACGGGCAAAGGAAGCTTAATTGCACTTTTTGACTTGTATTTCATGATATATATTAGTCTAAGTGTTAATTTATTATGTACGGCGGCTTTTAGTTATTTTCAGGATAACAGTTTAAAGTTCATCAAACACTTAGCTTTGAGTTCACTCGACTCAAAGTTGTCTTCTTTCTTATTGTACTTAAATTCAATAGAAATTGGGCTCAATAACATATAAAACTAATTTCATCCGTCAATAATACAAATATATCTCCAACATATGTGTGTACTAGTTTGTATTTTTTTATTTATTTTTTTTACAAATAGTTTAAATATCATACATTTAGAATATTTGTTCTGTTTTATGCAAAGTTCATTTATCTAGTTGTCATACATTTAAACTCCTAAGATGTCGTAATTTCATATCTAAAATATTAGATATCAATTGCATAAGCAAGGTACGCACAGTTTAGCAAATTAAGTACGCTTAATGAAACACTACAGATTTTGTTGTTATCTCATGACAATTTCGCAACATAATTGAAATTTCTAAGATTATCATTCATTACAAAAAGTTAATTGATTTTACGTTAGTTAGATTATTGTGCTATAAATTAAGTAAGAAAAAAAACTAAATCAATCCAATAAAATACATTACAAAAGGTGTTTTACTACTTATAGCGTATATAATAAAAATTACCATTGAACCAATTCAAGTTAGCTCCTCAAATTTAAATTTGCAATGACAATCTCTCTTATAAATCAACTACCATATAAACTACTCGTTTGGTTAGTTGTTATAAGGTCTAATATGTGCTTAATAATGAGTTCTACAGTAACTAGTATAGCTTTGGTAGTTAGTTAATACTTAATTTCATGGTTCTGAGCCAACACTACAAAAGATGATTTATTCTTTTATGAGAGAAAAAGATCTCACATAGAAGTGTTTTTTTTTCAATGAAATGATAGATTTGTTTTGCTTTCATCATTTTATGATAAATGAAAAATCAAACATATGAACCAAGTATTCGTTTGGTTTGCTTCTATTTATTTTATTATCAAAGGAAGTCATGAATATGACAAGTGTATGCTTGGCTTCCTTCCATTTTGAATAATTAAAGAAACTAAACAGTATGAACCTAAAATTTGTTTGTTTTTTGAGAGAGAAATGTAAAAAATCATAGGTAAAAACTCTTATGTTGGTCGTTTACAATGAATGACTACTTGAAGTTATATTAGTCCATATTCTCAATAGACGTTGGAGATCAATTTCATTTAACAACTATAAAGGAATTGTTACACTTTTTAGACAAAGTCGTTACAAAATTTCCTCACTTTACAGTTCTTACACTTTTTAGAAATTTCTTACTTTCCACATATTTGGATAATGCTCCAATGAATACTTAGATGAAATTGTAAAGTTTGTCCTAAAACTCATTTATCTTGAGTAACAAACTCTTGTATTTGCATTTTAAACCAAAAGTAGACCATATCTCACTCAGCCAGCAAGACTTGGGGTGTTTGTTATTAAACTGCAATCCTTGTTATTATTTGCTCAAATGAAAAAAAAAAAAAAAAAAACAGTTCTAGCAAAATTGCGAGCAAGGAACTCAAACCATTTGTACTGCAACCCTTGTTATCCTTGTTATAATTTGATCTTGTTTATCTATATCTACTACTATATCTACCTATCTATCTACTATCTACTATCTACTACTATATAATAAGAATCTATTTTGTTGTCGTCCAATTTTCGTTGTTCTGATATAATAAGAATCTATTTTGTTGTCGTCCAATTTTCGTTGCTCTGATTTGGCCCTTATAAGTTCAACTAATTACTATATCATGTTTTGTTTTGTAGTAATAAATAACTTGTATGTCCGCTCGTATTAAATAATGAGGGCCCACATAATAAAAAATTGATTCACACTTAACAGCGTGGTTGTCGACGTATATCGCGGAACAGTCCTTACAGCTTTTATTTTTTCCAAACTTATCTCAAAGGTTTTGCGCTACGCACTTAAGGGTCATGCTGTAAATTGTCGACCATTCCTTTTCGTTTTTTATTTCTTTCAGTTTTACCCCAAAGTTTTACGTTGTTTACATGTGGGCATCATTGTAAATTGTTGAACAGTCTTTTTATTTGTAAATTCTTTTGGTATTTCCCTAAATGTTTTACGTTGTTTACTTAGGGGCTCTGCTATTAATTGTCAAACGATCCTTTTAATTTTCAATTCTTCCAGTTCTGCCTTAAAGGTTTGTGTTTTTGACATGTGGGCTCCGTTGTAAATTGTAGAACAATCTTTTTGATTTTTAATTATTCTAATCTCGCCAAAAAAAAAGTTAGTGATTTACTTATGGGTCCCGCTGTATATTGTTGAATACTACTTTCAGTTTTAATTCTTCTACTTTTGCCTAATGTCAGGTTAAAATTAGTGATCACGATAAAAAGCCCATGTGCTTCATGCAAAAGTTTCACCCCATTTTTCTTTTTTCAGTTTGCCCGTACCAAATAATTTTGTTTAACAATTTTAAGACATGTAAGTTACCCAAAAGAAATCTCTGTAAGTTAATCCAACTTCTTAAGTTCTCTAAAAATCGCATAGCATGGGCCAAATTCCTAGTCTATATTATAAATGTGAATGATTTTGGTTTTCCAATTTTCCTTGTTTCAATTTTGCCTTTGTAAGTTCAACTAATTACTATGTTATGTTTTGTTTTACAATACTAAATGACTTATGGGTCCTCACGTATTAATAGTTATGGAGCCCGAGGTAATTGTTGAACAATCCTTTTATTTTTGGCCTTTTGGATTTGCCCCCAAAGTTTGTGCTATTTAACTTAGGTTCCCGTTGTTAATTGCGGAATGGTCCTTCTACTAGTAGATTTATCTATTTTCACCCCAAAAACTTGTGTTATTTAGCTTAGTGGCCCCATGGCAAATTTCAAAACGGTCCTCTTAGTCTAAATTTCTCTTATTTTTGTCCCAAAAGTTTATGTTATTCAACTTACTGGTTCACCCGTAAATTATAGAATGGTCTTCTTAGTTTTGATGCTTTCACCAAAATTCTCATTTTTACTTTAGGACATATAGGTTACTATGAGGCCCACTGTAAACTGCGAGTGGTTCTCTAAGTTTATAATTCTCCTGATCCTTCCCAGAGGCTTTACACTACACACTTATAGGTCCAGCTTTAATTGTCAAACGATCCTTTTAGCTTTTTCACTCTCCCAAATTCGACATAAAAAGATCAGAGTTTTGTGCCGACGTGGTGGAGAAGGTTTGGAGAATGCCGTAGAAGGCGGGGATGCAACTGGAGATGGTGTGTGTGTGTGTGCGTGCGTGCGTGAGAGAGAGAGAGAGAGAGAGAGAGAGAGAGAGAGAGAGAGAGAGAGAGAGAGAGAGAGAGAGAGAGAGAGAGAGAGAGAGAGAGAGAGAGAGAGAGAGAGAGAGAGGAGAGAGAGAGAGAGAGAGAGAGAGAGAGAGAAAAGTGGTTCAATTTTTAATCGAAATGTAGGTTCTGAATCTTATATAAAATCAATGTAGGTTCTGAATCTTATATAAAATCAATGTAGGTTCTGAATCTTATATAAAATCAATGTAACAACGCGATATCATATATAATGCATATTGATGGTGGCATGATTTATTTTATAAATTAAATTTGAATAATAAGCATTGTTAAAAAATGGACATAACTTTAATTGGACTTTTTTTTAGTTTGAATTTAGGTACTTTGTAAATTATAGGTAAATTAATCATTTTTCCTTCGATTTAACCCAAAAACATTTTTTGAGTTCTTTTGCAAGAGTAGAATGCGGACTACCAACGAGTGGAATGCCACGAGAATTGAAAAAGGCAAGTAACAAAATGATAATAAGTAAGAAATATAAATAAAACATAGATAAGTAAACTAACACAAAATATGACGACATTGAAACTATACATCTGAAGACATTTCGCATAATGAATATAGAACCAATATTGAAAGTAATGTTATCTATAAAATTCAGATAATGTATTTCGTACTTTGTTGTGATTATCCTTCATGCAGTGATCATCCGATATAAGTACTTGAATATGCATAGTTAATTTGGTACAAAGCCGTGCTTATAAATGAATACAAAAGATTACAGAAATAGTCGTAGATACAAACCATGTTAATCTATTACACGGATGGGATTAGCTTTGTCCAGAACACCTTTACAATTGACAAAAATGGGCATGGGCACCGTACAACAATTAATATCCTATGTGTAGAACGTGTAATATCGGGAAAACAATTCGTTTGGTCCCATAAGTTGGCACCCTCACGCATTTGGTCCCGTAAGTTGGCACCCCATGCAATTTTAGTCCCGTAAGTTGGCACCCTACGCATTTGGTCCCGTAAGTTGGCATCCCACGCAATTTTAGTCCCGTAAGTTGGTTAAAAATACTCAATTTCAGTCCCACCTCCGCCTGAGCTCAATTGCGTGGAGCCAACTTACGGGACTAAAATTGTGTGGGATGTCAACTTACGGGACTACAATTGCGTGGGGTGCCAACTTACGGGACCAATTGCGTGGGGTGCCAACTTACGGGACTAAAATTGCGTGGGGTGCCAACTTACGGGACCAATTGTGTGGGGTGCCAACTTACGGGACCAAATGCGTGAAGGTGCCAACTTATGGGACCAAACGGACTTTTTTCCCTGTAATATCTTTCCATATTCTCGGATACACCTCATAATTATTACAGTCTAAGATGAGTTCTATTAGCTCACGTAACACAGCATGGTACTTCAGCTTCTTATGAAAAACTGGTGCCAATTGGCGTTTTGCATGCTTCAAGGCAGTTTAGTTGCTCTACTAATAAAAGTATACTTTTTATGATATTTTCCATGTTTATACTGTAATGATGTCAATTATGGTTATGATTCTGAAGAACAACTAGATTTGAATTGATACTGTCATTTTAATTAATTGCGTTCATTATTTCCTTGGCTGGATATAGGCTATTGTTTACTGGATTCAAGTGTCAATGCTTCGAAGTACGGATAGGAAATTACTAGATATATCACAAAAACAAGTTAAATTCAAGTTTTGGCCTAAAACGAAAGCGCATGCGTTCCTCCACGTTTTATCTCTTCTTCCAAGAAAGCTGTTCTTTGGCTTGTTTGCTATCTTCTGTCCTGCCACTAATCCATAAGTTTTAAAGTGTCGATGTATATCTAATGTAGAGGTAAAGTTTTAATCTATTCCAGCATTAATCGTTTCGGCTGATTTCCTTTTCTTTGAAGAATTATAATATTATCCCGAGTTGGTAAAAAAAAAAGGTGAGATTCTTTTGATAGCTGGTATTGCCATTAGTGCTGCATTACAGACTGCTTTAATTTCAAGAACTACTTTATAGTTGTTACATCCGTGTTTTGACTTTCTTCAAGTGGGTCACACCTTTGGTACCTGAAGTCAATTTCATCTGATACTGGAGTAGCCAGTTCATGTTGCGTGATCAGATTTATATAGGGACATTTAATAATTGAACATGTTAGGGATAGGGTTCTATTCGAGCTAGAACGAGCTCTAAAAATATTTTAGGAGAGAAGAGAGACTAAATTTAAGATAACTAAACTTTTACTTATTTTCTGAATGAATAAAAGTTACAAGACTTGGACTATTTATACTACTACTAATAAACTCATACCAAATAAACCTACACTACTAAAGGAAATAGAAATCTAATACTACTCTAATTAAATAAAGATTCCTAATCTAATACTAACATTAGACTCTTAATATAAGAATAACATAATTTAATAAATTAATTTCCTAATTACTAAACCTTGCTGCCTTCATCTTGGGCCGTATCAGAACAGCTGACGTCAAACCCTTCCACTAAGTTTATTAGGAATTTTTTGGCAGATTATGTTATCTTGTCTCGCAAATTTTTCCTTCCACCGCTAATTGAAAGCTTTGTTTGGATGGTAGATTTTATGAAGGACAGTGAATATGCGAGAGTTAATTATCCTTAGATATCCATACAAAGAATAACTTAATTAAAACAAAGCTTCAAATTGGAAATGATAACCTGAAGTTGTTTTCTGTTCTTGTATCTGAACCAGATATTTCTTCATACTTTTCTCTAATGTAGACTTGAAATGTATCTCCATACTATATTATGCAAGCTTTTCCTTTTTGTTTTCCTTTAATCTGACAAAAGATATAGAATTTCTTGATTTAGTTGCTCAAATATATAATGCAGATGGAGTTTCTATGGAAAAACTGATAGAAATTGAAGCCCATGTTACTCCACTTAAAAGACTTTGTTACGTGGAGAGGGAACTTCTCTTTATTAACATTAATCCAAGACCATCTCCAAGCGATGTGGGATAATATATTCTCAACAAAAACCTACGTTGCTCACCAAATACCATACTAAGGGACATGGGGATGCCGGTTGTGGGAAGGAGTGTAAGTGAATGTGTGTAGCATATAAACAGGAAAATTTGTTTTTGCTTGCTTAAGCCAATTTCTCTTGCTTTACGATATTATGTTAATTTTGCTGCTATAACAGCCGAATTAAGTTTTAACTTCTCATGTTGTAAGCCAGAGTAATCGAAGGCAAAGTATGGAGCAAAAATGATAAAGCTTGATCTTTTGAGTCGTCGTATAGATCCATTGAATCTTTGTTTGTGATTTAAGCTTAGTTTGATAGACAGATGAGCAATTGTCTACTTGACATCTCAGTAACAGATTCTTTTCCGCTGATGACAATGTGTCACCCTATTACTTGTGTATGAGACATATAGGTATGGTTTTGCAATACCAAAAACATGCTTCTGCAACTGTAAAGTCGACAAGTTACTTCACAACTAAAAGAAGCGAAAGGAAACACCTGAAGAAGTATCATATAACATTAGGTTGAAATATTCAGTAGAGGGAAATAAAGAACTTAATATTCTATCATTGTGCATTCAACAATTAAAAAAATTCAGTTTAGCATTCATCCTTCTATTTACTTTTGTGGGCGCGCTTATATTGTGTGTGTATGGTGGTGGGGTGTCTGCATGCTTAACCATTTTAACTATGAAAGAGTCTCTATCAAAATGAACTAAATCACAGTAAAGGAACAGATGTGGTACTAAGTTTATTTACTGCTTATAGCCTTCAATACATGAAATTTCTAATGGGACAAACTTATGTTTTCCCCCTTCATTATTAAATTTTCTATCAGCCTCTTCAAAGTTGATTAAGTCATCCAAGTGGAGTTATGATGGTATAGAAGAAATCTGAAATGAAGAAAAACTAGTGAGGAGGAAATATGAGGTTTGCAGTAATCTAAATATTTCCCCTTGGCTCTCTGTCTAACTTCAAGAACTTTGCATATAAGTTTTTATTGTGGTTCAGTCCAACAGTTTGCAAGTCATAATTTTGTTGTTGATACTGTGCAATTTTATCTTTGTATGCATTTGTTGGACAGAGATGTATAGGAAAGCAGACTCAAAGAACAAATACCACGCAGTGACCGGATTAAATCGCTCTCAAGTATTTACAGAAATGCTGATCTATTTCAATTGTGTAATCACTGCATAAGAGCTCATTCAGTGTCAATTGATAACTACACGGCCAAGCTCTGAACCCATTAGCATATTAGGTCGTTTTCACCATGGTGGGTCAAAATCACCTTTGGTTGAGGATAAAGCACAACTGGCCAGTTGTGTGATGGACAGTGTTGTGAAACAACCTTGGACATGTACTCATACAGAAAGCGAGGATTTGCTTTTGATTGGCCCTCCGACCATTATATGTTTGTACGTTTGAATTTAGATGATATTCTGTTGGAGCTTTATCCATTTTGAAGTCCCAAAGAATCAAAGATAGATCTTGCTGGTTGTTGGTAACCATGATTTCGATGGATGCCTAAGTCGGAAGAAGCTCTGAAGGGTGAGCCCGTAGTGTGGATTATAGGTTGAAATAAGCAATGCTTCTTTCATAGATGGAAATAAGTTTGATAGAGCAAAGACACAAATCAAAATAAGACTGATGGAATCAAAAAGGGCACTATGTTGAAACATCTTCATATGTCGAAAGGCTCTATAAGGAGTATTCCCAACCTGAATCCGGTTGGAAATACTAATTACCACTAATGGCGACCGGAATTCGGTCGCCAATGCCTATTTAATTATTGGCGATCGGATTCCGGTTGGGAATAAGGAGTATTCCCAACCGGAATCCGGTCGCGAATGCCTATAATATCAATCTAGCGGCAAATGTCAAAATTCGAAATTCTCGGCATTCGGTCGCCAATAGCCCTAAAAATGGGCAAGATTTCAAAATTTCCTAAAATACAAAATTTCACCCTAAATTCTATAAATACTCCCCCTTATCGCTTCTATTTCATCAAAAAAAAAACTTGTATTTTTCTTCATTTGCTTCCTTCTTTCAATCTTTCTTCATTTCTTTATCTTCAAACAATTTTTCAAACTCTTTTCTCTAAACATTTGAGCAACTTTATTATATCCATGGGTATTCCAGCAACTTTTACGTCCAATTGAATTGCAGTAATGTCATGTCTAGTTCCAGCAATTTTGAAGTCCATGTCCCCCGTAGCATCTTCCAACCCCTATATTACACTGCACAATGGAAACAAATGAATAACTATACATGATGAGATTATTTAAAAGTACACAACAGAGTCAGCAACAATAACAAAATTCAATTGAGTTTTTCAATATTTTACACGCAACATGATTCCTTACCAAGATATCAGTTAGAAGCTTATACTTGAGTTCTCCATTTGAGTCAGTTTCAATCACAACGCTCATTGACAATCTCGCTACATGTTCTCTCAATGGAATGTCAAGGTCCATCAAAGTCACACTACCTACAAAATTTGAAGTGGGCCGTGTCTGGCTAAAACCCTTCGAAGAAAGTGATAAATATAACTTATAGAGAAGGTAAAACTTTGCTCTTTTATGAGAAAAAATCTTTCACAAAGAGTGTTTTTTTTATTGAAAATATAGATTTGTTTTGTTTTCATTTTTTTATGATAAATGAAAAATCAAACATATGAACCAAGTATTCGCTTGGTTTGCTTCCAAATTTTTTTATATCAGAGAAAAGTCAAGGATATGACAAGGGTATGTTTGTTTTTCTTCCATTTTGAATAATTAAAAAAAGTGAACAGTATAAACCTAAAATTTGTTTATTTTTTTAGAGAGAAATGTAAAAAATCCTTGATAGAAACTCTTATGCTGCTCACAACTCTGGGTCGTCTACAATGAATAACTACTTGAATTTATATTAGTCCATATTCTCAATAGACGTTAGAGATCAATTTGATTTAACGAAGGAATTGTTACACTTTTTAGACAAAATCGTTACAAAATTTCTTCACTCTATAGTTCTTACACTTTTTAGAAATTTCTTACGTACCACATATTAAGATAATGCTCCAATGAATACTTAGATGATATTAAGATAATGCTCCAATGAAAACTGGATCAACCTAGCAACTCGGGGCTGCAGAGTATCCCAGAAAATTACCCGTCCTAAACCTGCAATCTCCAGTTTTATGACGACCGCGCCCAACAAGCCATGCTCCGATCCGAGTTGGTTCATTGGTGGCCAGCCACTTTACCCAATCCAGACTAAAGCGCAACTCATAGAAAATGGTCTCACTTGTTTAAGATCAAAACCATACACGTTTTATAAATTATATTTTGATATATATATACAGCGGAAGTCTTAGTATTATAAATAATGTGACTATTTTAATGGTTATGCACTAATGACAAAACACGAATATTTCAAAATGCACGCTTGAACAATTATTTACTTGGTCCATGCTGCCATGTTGATTTTATCATGAAGAATGGACAGAAGAAACGAGGAATAAGTCTTTAATGACTTAGTGATATTCATATAAAATAACTGGTAATGCAAGAACTAACTGTGACTTACTGATACATTTCAAGGAGTAATCTTACCGATAGAAACAGTTCAACTAGACAATTTGATGTAGCAATGGTACTAGAGTTTTTATAGAATAGTTAATGAGCTTGTGCTTAACAATAAACAAATCCAGCCTTATGACTTCTACTATTCTACCTTATACCTCCCTGCGAGGAACGACCTCGCAAACAATCAAGAGACATACTCGATACATGTCGATCCAGCACACGGGTTACAGTCGACTCCTGACTGCAAGCAGCGCCTAGATAGATGGGTATCAAGAAAAATTATTTAAATTGATAGTCCTTACTTTCCGGCAGTAACTCAACTCAATCCATGGGCCCAACTTTTCGAAGGCGTCCCAATGGGTATAACAAATAAACAAACAAGCGATTAAACCGGATAATATACGTTGCTCCTTGAGCTACATGTCTCAAACAGAGTTCGTTGCTCTTTGCACAATTCAAGAACCACCACATGAGATTATAATATTGGAGAATATTCATGATTATGAATAGATACTATAAATAATAGATGATTGGATATAATTTAACGATGAGTAAGAAAATCATGTTATGAGATGAGATGTCAAACATGATTATGATGAAATATAGGTTGTTCGAGGTTTGGTAATGGAGTTGTGACATTTCTGTCCAAGTTTCTCAGGGCCAGATGTCAAACGGGGCTAGAACAAATCAGAAATGGAACCTCACCTTAACTCTTACGGGGAACCTTGATGGCGTTGATTAGTTCGTCAAACCTTTAACAAATTTAAATAATATTAATCAACTGAATTTATAATTCACCACAACAAATATTAGTACTTTTTCTTCAATTCTCATGTTGGTGAAATTGAGAACGTTCTTGTTAAAATGCTAGTTACAATGTAAATCTTAGTAAATAACACATAAGCTTAATTTATGTCATTACACAAAACGTGAAAATCTTAGATAAAATCTTAGATGATGAATTTAAAGAAAAACATATTACTTAACTAACTCTATGAAAACTCATCTTTTTAGTCTTTAATCAATTCCAAACTTTTAATAACCACACACTAAATAAGTATCATACGAAATAACACCTTAAAATGTATAACTTAGTCATTTATTACTTTATTTTACATAGTAAGTTTAAAAATGCATATACTTGTTTTATATCTTAAATATAAAGATATAAACATGAGAGGTTTATCAAAACATGTGATAATGGATGATAAATAATCTTATTTGATGGTCAAGTCAGGAAGTGGCAAGAAGAATCTTGTAAGACTTATGAAAATAGTATATTAAACATGATAAATCTACCATTTAAATGCTATAAATAAGATCACAAAAATGTCAAGTCATGATTATAAATCATAATAATCTAATTATAACTAATAATATATCATGTTAAATTTATGTGTGCGATAAATACATTGAATTATGATGGCGATTAAACTTATAAATTAAGAAAACAAATGTTGTGCCAAATAAACTGAAAAATCGTCGCATTTTTTGTTTTACCTTTGATCGGACATCCAAATGAACTTAGTTTTCAAATCTTTATATGCTTTATGGTTTCTAGCATCATGAGAAAAGTCTATTTTTGATTTCTTAGGGAGAGCAAAATCACATCTCATGTCCAACAAAAAGAAATTCCACATTCCATGCATAAGCACACACTAACTTCAACTAAACAAGCAAATCTCTGATGTACAATTGTATATTGGTTGATAGTTGATACAAAAGGCACATATAGTCTGGTTATAAATTTGAATGCCATTTTGGAAGAATTCCCTTCAATCATGCAATAGTTAATTATACAGGGGAATCAATTGAAAGCGAGAAGGCCCACCGAAGAAAATTCATCAGCAGTTCCTATTTTGCAGTCTAAGTTGCATCTCCAAAATCCAACCCAAACAAGTGAACTTCAAAATTATCATATGACAATGGAGAAACTTCAGATTCCAAGGCTATTGAGGTTTTCCATTACAAATCCGCACTAATATGCACCCATCCCTTATCCCACCCCCAAACAAGTTCCAGTCCCATATTAGTGAAATATTTCATTACTTTCTCTACATCTTAAACCTTGAAACAGGTTTTGAGCTACTGCCAATTGTCTGATGTTCTGTTGAGTTTGTTCCAGTTTTAGGTGCATGCTCTACGATTGAACCAGTAAACTCATGTTCAAAAAACAAAAACAAGAGTAAATATTACACGATATGGTAAATAAGCAGTCTCATCAAACAAGTTCTGAGAGTAGTATTTGTTTTAATATCCTATAGAAAAACAGAGTTCTTGATAAACTTAGAAGTTGAAAAGTCACCAAATTGTAATAACCAAAATGGACAGTATTGAGACGCATACACTAAATCCAGAGTTCCCATGAAAAAATATAATTTTAAAACTTAAACAAGGAGAGCAGTGTCTGAACGACTTGATAATGTTCACTAATTGGTCTATTAGGAAAAATGATGAAGCCGAGGACGGAAAATGGTGTTGGATAATACTGACTACAGAGAGTGGAAAGAAACTCAACCATGTTACTGGTCGTGAAAGGAGATCTGATTTCTTCTTTCATTTTGAGAAGTTCCAAAGTTCTATCCATCGTACTGCTTCGGGGCAAAAATCGATTTAGGCCTTTATATTGGCCGCCTCGCCAATTTAGTCCACTAACTTGGCACCCCGCCAATTTAGTCCACCAACTTGCAAAATTAAGTCACGTTTGGCCACTTGACGATTTCTGTCTATTTTCCGTTAACTGACGCTGACGTGGATAAATAATTAATTTTTTTTTTTTTGACAAATGTCACGCCAGTCAGATTAAAAAAAATCAAAAATCAAAAAAATTCAAAAAAAAAAAAGAAAACATATATTAAACGGCATTATCACTCCAACCACCAAAAAACGAACAGTCACTTCGCCATTTTCGTTGCAGGTACATTTCTTCCCCTTTCTCTCCAAGATCTTGCATTTTGTATCTTCTTTTTGTACTCGTAGTTCGTATTTCACGAATCCCTTTTTAAATTATTGTCTAATGGACGAATTATTAAAAATGCCCGCTAACTTTCACAAAAAAGTTAAAATGACCGTTTTTTTCGGGCCTGTCAAAAATGCCCGGTATCTTTCATATAATCTTGCAAAAATGCCCGATGGCCTTATTCGGGCTAAATGTATTCAAACAAACCCTTCTAATTCTAAATATTGTATTTGCACCCCAAAATAAATTGCACTTTGCACCCTAATATATATATAACATATATATATATAACCATTTATAAAAATAAAACACATATATATAAAAACAATAACAAACAAATATATATATATAACTATTTTTAAAAATAAAAAAATATATAAAAATTTAAATCTTAATAAATGTAAAACATAAATATATTTATATCCATAATATATATAAAAAATACCTTTATGTATTAAAAAACATTTTATATATATAAATATATAAAAAAGGGAAAATTAATAAAAAATAATAAAAAATAATAAAAAATAAGAAAAAACAAAAAAAAGACCCCCCTTCCCCGTCGCCCCCCCCCCCCCCCCCCACCCCCACCCCACCCCGCCGATTTGCAGCGGTAATGGCTGCAAATCGGCGGGGGTGGGGTGGGGTGGGGGTGGGGGTGGGGGGGCGACGGGGAAGGAGGCGGGGGGGGGGTTTATTTTTTAATTTTTTTTATTTTTAATTATTATTATATATATATATTTATTATTTATACAAAATAGTTATATATATGTTTATATCTTTATTATTATTAACATGTATATACATTTTATTATTACTATTATTATTATTAATATATATATATTATTACTATTTATCCACGTCAGCGCCAGTTAACGGAAAATGGACAGAAAACGTCAAGTGGCCAAACGTGACTTAATTTTGCAAGTTGGTGGACTAAATTGGCGGGGTGCCAAGTTAGTGGACTAAATTGGCGAGGCGACCAATATAAAGGCCTAAATCGATTTTTGTCCCTACTGCTTCTGGGTGATGGAGAATCCCCATGAGCAGAAGTATCTGAGCCAGTAGAATAAGCAAGGCATCAGAAAATCACTAACGAAATTTTCAGATATTCGAAGTTTCCAAATTAACACTAACGGATAGAAATCCAAAACTAAATGAAATAGCACATCCATTAGAAAATTCTGGTTTCACGGTAAACTTCTTGATGTTCTCCCATAGCGAAGTTACGTGAACTAAAATAAGGCCAGCTACAATTTCAAATACAAGAGCTCCTAGAGCAGCTAATATAGAATAGTGAGTGTTCACACTTTAGGTCATAAATGAAATGTGATATGTCATCACAAAATAGGCATAAACATGTGAATTTTTTTTAAGGGAAAAAGGCCCATAGTCAGCTTACATCTTTCTGGGGAACATTTACCTTTAGCTACTGCTGGCACCTCTAAAGCTTGAACCTACATAACAGAGCCCCATAAAAAGAACAAACTGTATCATACATTCTACGATAAGTGATTCTTAAATCCAATTAAAATGGAGTGGAAGAGTTTCCAAAGCAAGAAATCAGTAAAAAAAATTAAGTAGAAAGTAATCGTAGCGGTGAACTTCAAACTTCTTGGACAACTAGTATTTGAAGTGGGTCGTGTCTCGCTAAAACCCTTTGAAGAAAGTGATAAATGTAACTTATAGAAAAGGTAAAATGTTTCTCTTTTATGAGAAAAAGTCTTTCACAAAGAAGTGTTTTTTTTATTGTAAATATAGATTTGTTTTGTTTTCATTTTTTTTTATGTTAAATGAAAAATCAAACATATGAACCAAGTATTCGCTTGATTTGCTTCCAAATTATTTTATATCAAATAAAAGTCAAGGATATGACAACGGTATGCTTGGTTTTCTTCCATTTTGAATAATTAAAAAAATGAACAGTATGAACTTAAGATTTGCTTGTTTTTTGAGAGAGAAATGTAAACAATCCTTGATAGAAACTCTTATGCTACTCACAACTCTGGGTCGTCTACAATGAATACCTATTTGAATTGATATTAGTCCATATTCTCAATAGAAGTTAGAGATCAATTTGATTTAACGAAGGAATTGTTACACTTTTTAGACAAAATCGTTACAAAATTTCCTCACTTTACAGTTCTTACACTTTTTATAAATTTCTTACTTACCACATATTAAGATAATGCTCCAAAGAATACTTAGATAATGCCCCAAATCCATTCTCCTTTATCCGAACAAAGAACTCATCCGGCAGCCCCGATATTTTTGTTCCCGCATAAGCTTCCGTCAACATTGAGCTTCATCCACCCGTTTTGTGGCTTTTCCCATCTCTCCTTGCTTTCCTCAAACTTTCCAGACTTACGTCTTTGCTGCAAATCTTTACTTAAGCCACTCACCTTTGAGTTATGCTTGAAGTCGACTCTCGTTCTTCTCTAAACACCAGATTATTTCTCGCCACCCACAAATGCCAAATTGTAGCAGAGAAAATAATATCTCAACTCACATTTGGAATAAGGTTACAAGTGAAATCTTTGTGTCTAAGACTCATCTGTATCTATTCATCCTCGTGTAGATTTTCAAAAATTATATAATCTAATGTCTTTTGTAGCTTCCCACAAACTTCCTTCGCATTCTTGCCATCCTTGAAAATATGTAAAACGGTCTCATCATGGTCACGGCCTAGTCAGCTGAGTTCGTGATTTTTCTCACCCTTTTTAGATGGTTGGTAGCTAAACGGTTTTGTAAACTCAGCCATAAAAAGTGTTGAAGTTTATTGCTGAGTTTAGTTTTCCAAATTCATCTGTAATCCTCTCCACGATGTGACTCGAGCCTATATAGTTTGTGCGATGCATTATACGCTGATTGGCAGTAGAAAACTTCGTTAGCCATCTCATTCAATATAAACACATCCTCATTGTCTGTCAACACGGTCACTTTTTCTCTTATCTCTTTCTTGACTTCAAGCGACATAATAAATGATCGAGGTTCCATTCACCCAAGTCATTAAGTACATCTCAAAATTTTCAGATTTACTTCTTCCGGAGTGATGCGATGTATAACATCACATAGGCGTGCGTTCCCCATTCAATTGTCGAATCAAAACGAAGCCGTTGCTCCATAGCCAATTTTCCACCTCAAAAAGGGTGTCATCGGCGCCATTCTTCGTATAATGCCTTTCCACGTAGCGCTTGCGTACATCTTAGGCACATGATGAAGTATCGATCCTTCTTTTAGATATTTCGCTTCGATCAGATCACGCCACACGATTTTTTCTCCTTTCAAAAATTTCCATGTTATTTTTGCAAGGAGAGCTTCATTACTTGTTCTGCTTACCCGAATTCCCAAGCCCCCATATTTCTTCGGCATAGTGATTTTATTACAAACGACTAGGTGTAGTTTCTTTTCCTATATGTTGGTAGACCATAAAAAGTCTCGGTTTAGTCTATCCAATTTGAAGCAAACATTTTTCGGCAAACCAAGTCGATTGCAAGAGGTATGTCAGCATGGCAGATGAGACCCATTGAATAAGAGTACACGTCCCACAAAATTTTTCTTTTCCATCCGCTAAACTGTTGCATGATACGATCCATCATCTCCGCAACTACCTCTTTGTAACGCCCAAATATTTCTTGAGTTAAGAGTTTGAGCAAAGCCGAGAATATCACTAATAGAGTGTTTAAGACTTGCACCATCGCTCTTCGAGAAGTATATTTTTGACTTTGGTGTGCTGATTCGTAATCCAGATTCAGCGCAAAACGCCTTAAGAACACAATCAATAGCTTACGCGGTGGCTGCCGACCCTTTTACCATTAATATCAAATCGTCCACGGAGAATAAGTGTGACATGTTAGGTCCTCCACAGTGTGGTACCACCGGTTTTCACTTGTTACTCTCCATCTCGTCTTGGATTCGATAAGATAGCCGCCCAACACACAAAATTAACAAATGCGGGGATAACGAATCCCCTTGCAGAAGTCCACAGGAATGCCGAAAAGCATCCAGGGGAACGCTATTCAATAGGAATCGTATCAATGTGTTACGAAAGCAATGCATAATAAGATCACATAGATCCTAGGGGAATCCAAACCAATGTAACGTCTCCTCGAGGAAATCCCAATCCACCTTGTCGTATGCCTTATGGAGGTCAAGTTTCATGATCATGCCACCCGTTTTGTTTTTCTTTTTCGATCGTAGAGAGTGAAAGATCTCTTGGAGAATAAAGATGTTATCTTGAGTACTTCGCTCTTTTATGAAGCTTGATTGTGTAGGCGCAATCAACCGGGGCATTATTTCTTTTAGCATCATCGTGATACTCTTTTTGATGAACTTGTAAAGCACGTTACAAAGTGAAATAGGGCAAAATTGCGAGATAAACTCCGACTTTCTTATCTTCGGAATAAGGCAGAGATGTGCCTCGCAAATTTTTGGGTCGAAGCTTCTACTCGCAAAAACCTCATGGGCAAATTCAAGTAAGGACTCTTTCATCCAAACCCAATTTTTTTGGTACACCAAAGCTTGGATACCATCTGGCATGGGCGCCGTCATCGGGTTAAGGGCGAATACGACCGAGTGTAATTCCTCCATATCAATTGGCCGACAAAGAAAATGTTGCTCCTCTGCGCTTAGCCTTAGCTGAAATCTCGAGACTTCCCCCGACAATATGTTCGTACTTGAACCATTCGCACCCTCAGTGAATAATTTCGCAGAATAACTCATTGCATGAGTGCAATAATTTTGTTTTGACGTCTCCTCACTAAGTTCGATTGGTGGAAAAAATTTGTATTACGTTCTCCTTCTCGTATCCGGTTAACACGCGACTTTTGATACCAGAAAACCTCCTCATGGGCTAGAACCTCATTGTACTCTTTAATCAAGTCGTGCTCCAGGTTTTGTAGAAAGTTGTAACGCCCCAAAAATTAGGAAGAAAATAATTTTATAGTCCTTGAACTTTTGGAAGTCTCCATTTTTTATCAGAAAAATTTGTTTTTTAGTCCCTGAACTTAAAAGTTGGTCTTTTATTATTTTATAGGTCTCTAATCCTAAGACATATATTTTAATTTCAAATATTAACCAAGATGATGGAATTACCTAGAAAAAAAAATACATTAGAAAATATGTATATAATAAAGAAATCTAATTATATCTATTTAAATTTTAATTATAAATAATTGAGGAACTTAATATGCAATTAACCTAATTGATGAGGTAAGCCATGACATCTTTAAGAGAATGATAGAAATTAGATTTTTGTGATTTATTATAAAATAATCAAGGTGGGACATAAATAGCCATGATTAAACTACTATTTTTGCCTATAAATACTCACTATTGTTCAACATTTTATACATCCCAAAATAATCCGATTCTGCAAAATTCCCTGCAATAAGAGTTGTTCCTTTTTGTGTTTTCGTTTGGAAAATATTTTTCCAGATTTTTATCTTGTTATTTTTTACCCAAAAAGACGCCAAAATATTTATTGCGCAAAAAATGTCGATTCCACCCCTACACCTTAGAAAAATCATATCAAATAGTATAAATATTATTTTACTACCTATTTTCGAATATATACTCTCATTGGTGTCTTCTATCTTTTGTATGAAGATATTTTTCCCAAATAATATGATCTAAGAGGCCGTAATCCATAAACCGTAAACTGCTGCCAAGAAATCCGATTGCAACTCTTAAGTTGCAAGAATTATTTAGCATAGAAAACCTTTGTATTTTCATAAAGGAAAAATTGCAGATAACCCCCTTAGCTTTCGGTTGTTTTGCACTTTGCCCCCCGCCCCCCAACTTTGTATTTCGTCAAACGTTACCCCCCCCCCCACGAGAATATTCCATTAAAAAAATGAATATTTCGTTAAATTTTGACACTTTGCCTCCTAACTTTCGGCATTTTTAACAAAATATTCATTTTTTTAATGGACATGCTACGTCTGGGGGTAACGTTTGACGAAATTCAAAGATAGGGGCAAAGTGCTACAAAACAAAGGCTGGGGGCAAAGTGCCTAACGGCCAAAAGCTAAGGGGTGATCTGCTTTTTTCCCTTTCATAAAATCTTGGATACACACATTGATCCGGACATTATGAATCAGAAACCATAAATGGATTTGAAAACAAAGTTCATTTGAATGTCCGATCCAAGGTAAAACCAAAACTGCGACGATTTATTAGTTTATTTGGCACAACCTTTATTTTCATAGTTTATAAGTTAAATCACCATCATAATTCAAGTATTTGTCACACATGTGAATTTAACACGAGATAGTATTAGTTATAATTAGATTATTATAATTTATGATAATGAATTGATATTTTTGTGATTTTATTTATAGCATTTAAATGGTAGATTTATCATGTTTAACATACTACTTTCATAAGTCTTACAAGATTATTCTTGCCACTTCATGACCTTACCATCAAATAAGATTATTTATCATAATAAACATTTCTTATCACATGTTTTGATAAATCTCCCATGTTTATATCTTTATATTTAAGTTATTAAACAAATATATGCATTTTAAACTTACTATGTAAAATAAAGTAATAAATGACTAAGTTATACCTTTTAAGGTGTTACTTCATATGATACTTATTTGTTGCGCATTGAACGTGAATAGCTTTTCTCCTTCTTGTCGGGATCGTATTTGCATCCTAACATTTGTATTTCCTAGATCTAAAGGTACAAATTTGGTGGCGCTAAGGCTTAGTTGGTCGCTAGGGTTAGCATGGCATTTTTTTTTCCTTATTCACAAATTATATTAACTTAGTATAATCGATCATTATTATTACACAAAAGTGACAAAGCCCAAAATTGTAACAATTTTGGAGTTATTTTTACACAAATTACCCTAAAGTATGATGTAATTACACAAAATCATCCCTCATGTTTTGAGAACTTACACAAACATCCCGTAAGCCAAATTTGTTCATAGGAAAATGATTAAATTTTATTAAATATAAATTCATGCCCCTCAATCCCTCATTTATTTTGCACAAAAAAAAAAATCACCGTGACTGCTCAGAAAATGGGGATAAATCCTTTTTTTATTTTGTTTATGGAGAATTATACAAACTACCCGTGAAATATAATATAATTGCACAAATTACCTATTATGTTTGAGAAATTACACAAATTACCTCTATGATTGTTTTCTCTTATAGAAATTAAACTTTGTTGAATGTAAATTTATACTCTGCATTTATTTTGCAGAAGAATAAATCAAAAGGAGTCATAAATCCTCCTTTATTTCGTTTAAAAGGACAAATAAAATCATATTAAAAGTTAGTAAAATAAAATGTATGCGAATTTCAGTTTCCACTATAATTTGAAATTGTATTTTTTTTAATATAAAGCGATTTTCGTAATTTGTCAAACAGGAGAGGTGGTTTGTGTGATTACTCCAAAACAAAAGTAATCTAAAGACAAGCTCGCCATTCATTAAATTCGTCGTCACAAAGAGCAGTAGTACATCAATGGCGCTCAGAACCCTAATCACTAGAAAAACCCTCACTGCAACCCCACTGGGCTTACGCGGCATACAGACCTTCTCCCTTCCCGATCTTCCGTACGATTATGGCGCTTTGGAGCCGGCAATCAGCGGCGAGATAATGCAGATTCACCACCAGAAGCATCACCAGGCTTACATTACCAATTACAATAAAGCCCTCGAACAGCTCGACGCCTCCATTTCAAAAGGCGACGCTTCCGCCGTCGTTAAGTTGCAGAGCGCCATTAAGTTCAACGGCGGAGGTACTTTCTGTTATTATTAGTAACTGTTATCGAATTATGTTGTGGTTTTTAATCTGTGTTTGGTAGAATTTGAAGGATTGTTATTTTGTGATGTTCGTTTAGTTTAGCGATGAGATTATGGTGTTTTTTGAGGTTTGGGATTGGGGGCTGGAAATCGAAGTTTAAAAGTGGGAATCTTTTGGGTCGAGGCTGAGTTTGTAGTGTTGGATTCGACGTTGATGAGGGCGTGAACATGTACAAAGCAATAGAATGGGGAATGGAAAGGGGTCCGTGGAATCGTGTGTAAGGGAAGGTGTAGGTAGAAAGCTGCTAGTTTTTTTAGTTTTCGAAAGGGAAAAGGGTATGGAGAGGAAAATCGAATCCTTCGTCTTTGTTTGGTATTAGTATGGGAGACAAAAGGGAAAGGAATCACATTTAGAGTCTTAACTCAATCCCAGTGCGATTCATCTGAGTTGGATGTAGCGAAAATTGTGCAATTCCTCAGAACTATGGGAACTCGTCAAGATTACGAAGGGCGGAAACTTGTGTCGAGAGAGATTGCCTCAACGCTGTCTCTACATCTTCCAACAAAAGAAGGAGAGGTGTGAACATTATCTTTCAAGTGGTCCCTCAACTCCGGCAGGCTTTTGTGTATCATTATTAGCAATTTAATCTCGTGGATGACAAGATCATTAATGTTTTCTACTGCATCTGGTGCTTTAATGCTTCTTCACCGGCATTTTACTTTGTATAGCATTTACAGAGCTTTATTTAGCTGACTTGTTTATAGACCAGTAATTTTTGTATGTTCTTGTTGTCGACAGGTCATGTTAATCACTCAATTTTCTGGAAGAACCTCGCTCCCATTAGTGTGAGTCTCCTAGATGTTTTCTATTTATCCTCATTATTTTTCTATTGAAAGTTGGGTGAGACAACATTCTTAAAGCTATCTCTTTCCAGGAAGGTGGCGGTGAGCCTCCCAAGGGTTCTTTAGCTTGGGCAATTGATAACCACTTTGGCTCCTTGGATGGTCTAATACAGAAAATGAGTGCAGAAGGTGCTGCTTTACAAGGGTCTGGATGGGTGGTAAGTTTCTTTTTCTATTTGCTATAATGTTGTCCTACCTGATACAGCAGTCTCCTACTTTCATTATTTCAAATTTGAATACATTGATTCTCTCCAGTGGCTTGGTTTGGACAAAGAGTTGAAGCGTCCGGTGATCGAGACCACTGCAAATCAGGTAAATGATGTGGTCTTTGGTCTATGCAAGTGACTACATATACATACCTTCAGCCTGGAATATGCTGCATATTGATTAGTCTGCTTTACTGCGATATAGTGCGTTAGAGTGTTGCTACTTAAGTTTGAGCACCTTCGACCTTAAATATCTTATTCAACATGTGATCCTGTGTGTCTTACTTTTATAATACCGTTGGGTTGCAAGGCAACAAACTGACAAGCACCTCATCTCCGTCACTTGGTTCATATTTGGTGAAATGTTTCTGAGCTGTCACAACTGTAATGTGGAGACCAGATTCTATCTCTTGGTCTGTAAAATCTTCTCCTTTAAAAGTAAAAAAAAATATATAAAAAAAATGAATGCATTATGTGATTGAAATTTTTTACCTTGTTGACACTTGAATGGAAGAATTGGAAATTGATCCTCCAAAATATCAACTATCTTCCTCCTTGTGAATTACATGCATTTATAAGAGACTTCAGAGATTGTGTGTTATGTTTTCATGTTGGGCCATGATAACACCAGGTATATATGACATTAGCTGAAGTCTACAAAATCATTGCATTCTCTTTTCCCTCTTACTTTACAGGATCCGCTGGTTACCAAAGGATCAAGTTTGGTACCTCTGCTTGGAATTGATGTCTGGGAGCATGCATACTACTTGCAGGTGGTTCTCTTTCCTAGCTTAAGCATGATGACCTTATAAAATATAATGCAGATATGCAAAATTGTACGCATTTTGCTGCTTGTTATCACATAGCAGATAATAGTTTTTCTTAACTTCTGGTAGAATGCGATATTTCCTATAAAATTTATGTTTTCCGTATTTGTTATTTCCACTGGGTTTGACAAGTTTCTCTCTTGAGGCAATATCTGGAAGTTCCGTATTTTAATAATGCACACCTTTGTTTTGTAACGTGTGGTTATTTTGATCTTCTACCAGTCAGTTCATTAGTACTTATGGTATTGTATTAAGATTGCTGCGTCACTTTTCTTTCTGTTACGAATTTAAGACTACTGAACTATTCTGTTGTTGCTTCTGATTCTGCAGTACAAAAATGTCAGACCAGACTACCTAAAGAACATATGGAAAGTTATAAACTGGAAATATGCAAGTGAAGTTTATGACAAGGAGTGCCCTTGATTGAACAAACATGAGATGGTTCATTGCAACAGCCAGTTGTTTTTGTACTCTGTTGAGGAGAAATAAATCTGTATGGCCACGTCTAGGGCAAAACTTTTCGCTAGTGGTTGCTTTACATACTGAAATATACCAACTTATGTATGATTATGAGTGCTGAAATAAATCATATAACCTCGTTTTCTGCAGCATCAATTTGTCTGACCTTACTGTTTCTTGGCGATTTGTTTATTATTTAAAGTAAACCAAATTGTGATGCCATGAACTTGGTTCTGTACTTTGTGCCATAGATTATAAGGGATTGATTCCGATGGACTTTTTATAGCTGCATCTTGGCTGAAAGAATGGTGATAAAATTTGCAGGGGGGTCATAGCATATAGATGTCTCAAGGCTTCATTTTAGAGCAATTAGGATATAATGCAATCTTAAATCACAAAGTGATTTCAAACGAGCAATTAAAATATAATGCAATCTTAAATCGCAAAGAGATTTTAAACCAGCCGGACTAGCAGAATTAAGTGGTCATTAGGTCTTGTAAACCAAAGGAAAAATTAAGCTGAATTTTTGTGTGCAATCATGGAATTTTTTTTTGATGAGTAAGGCAAAAGATCAGATTGTTAATTACTATCTTTACTATGACTTAAAAGGAACAAATTGCCATCTTGTTATGAATTTTGGTATTTGCACTTATAAAAATGCTCGTGATATCATCAACTTGAGATATGTTACTAGATTTACAATTACAGAAACAGGTCCGTGTAAATCCCCTACTAAAACTACATCAAACCGCAATCGCAGAATTTAACCAAAAAAAACGACCTCCAGATTCAGCTACCCTCAATATGACTGCTTAGTTTCTGGTCAATTAGCACTCCGTGCAACGTAAGCGTACAAAAGTGTAACAAGTGAAAGCAAAATCTGCCATAGATGGGTTGCCTTCACTATCCAGAAGTACAATTGTCTAGATTGATTTACAGATTGCATAGTACCAAGGCGAGAACCCAGGCTCCAGTTTGGCAGGAAGAAGCACGTCGCTACATAGGTACATACAGTTATTCTTCAAGGACTTGATTCACTTTTTCATCAGCAGTTGCTGGACTACTTTGGAGTCTCTTCACAATCCTCACCATATCAACCATAGGACAGTTTGTCTTTATTGCGTTCGAAGCAATATGTGATCTACAAGAAGTGTATCCTTCCTGCAGTTATTCGTCCAAATGAAAGGTGCTATTGAAGAAAAATAAACGATATTCTAACAAAAGCAAATAGGACACTTAATATTCTACTTCAATATTCAATAAATGTCTTTGTAAGATTAAACGTCATAACTTTTTGCAATCAGGAGAGAAATGCTCTGTTTTGAAACTGGGAGAACATAATACAAGGGACATACCTTGTGAAGGGTGTGCAATACAGTATCTAGGCGAGGGGAATTGACCTTTGCTCGACTTGCTACCTGAGAGTATAAAAGGCAAAAATGAGTGAAAAAGCGAGTGAACAATATGACTAAACAGCACATATTCCTCATGGGTCAAAAGTGTTTCGAAACTGTGATCACGTTCACAAGTAATACCTCGTCCATTTTGATATATCCAAATGGCAACAAAGGATCACTTTCATTAATCATTAGTTCTATGAGCTTTTCAAGATGCTTTCCTGCTTCATTTCCTGTCCAACCCCATTGCTCAGCCACATTCAGCATTTCAGTAAGATAGGAAGAACTGTGAAGAGGTCCAGTCCAAAGAGGCCCCGAAACAACAAGCGAACTGGGAACCTGCAAGGAACCAAGATGAACGTATTACTTCATACTGAGCAAACAATGCTTTGCTTTCAAACCAAGATGAACGTATTACTTCAAACTGAGCAGAATTACTGAGATTGTTGGCATCAAATACTTATATGGTCTGTATTGGGAAATAATCTTAAGCTCGTATTGAGTACTTCCATGAGAGTAGTTTTAAGATGGAGGGAGTATTTTGAAAATTCTTAAGACTGTGTCATGTAAAAAATGTTGGGAGTTGCTTTTAGAAATTATACGAGTAGGTCTAATGAAAAAGTGTCGGGGGTTATTTTCACTGGTATCCTTTGGGGGACTACTAGATTTTAGGGGTCAAATTAACTTGTGGACAAAATGACAAACAACAATTTATACTAAATATATGTGATCATGATCCAACCAATGTAGTAGAGAATGGAGTAGTGAGGGTGTCAAGCATAAAGAGCATTTCTAGAAATCAAGAACCAACATATCTTTTCTTTCCTGAAATGTTTGTATTCATTTCTAGAAAACCAGTCCAAAAAAGGGCTCAATGCTTCAAGATTTGGTATTCACGGACACAGTATACAGAAACGGTTCAATGAAACAAAAAGGCGGTAAAACAGTAGGAATGCTAGAATTAACTAAACTAAACTACAAAATGATCAGTGGAAGCATACAGATACATGATTCAGGATCTACAAGAACAGTAGAAGATTTAAATGGAAGCATACAGATACATGATTCAGGATCTACAAGAACAGTAGAAGATTTAAGGCATACTTCATTGCAAGAACAGCTCATCTCACCCAGCTCATTCCAAGAGAATGCCCGAGAATTTCCACAATGGGTGCAGTAGCTGATGAAACTATAATTCCTGATATGGCCACAATTTGTAAACAATCAAAAATAGCATAAAGGATGCTATAACGAAATTTGGATCAACCCACTACCTTTCAATGTTAAACTTCCCACGTTTAACTTGGAGCATAGCTCGAAACACTGGGCCATGGTATGAGTAGTACGAGAAAAGTGGAACAACATGATATCCCAAAACAGCAGCCTCCCGCACAGCTCCGCCTATAAGCATTCTTAATCCAATTTCATTTGAATATGGCATATGCCGAACATAAGATCCGTATGCCGCTAGGGTACTATGAGGCAAAAAGATGTCTGCCATAAGTCAAATGTCAATAGTATTAAGCTAACAAAGCAATGATATCCCACAATCAAATGATAAGATACACAAAAATGTTGAACTCCTCATTATAGATATTTCTTAAATCAAGGGTAACTTGCTTAAGTACTAATTCATTGTTATATTTTTTTCTTTTTCTTTTTTCTACCTTTAATTCGCTGTGAGATAAGCAGAGAGGTTTTTTTTCTCAATAATGTGAAAGTTGTTAATAGGACTTAAGCTAATACCAAGCAAATGATACTAAACTTCCATCCAGATAACTAAAAGTGATGAAGTCTAAACAAGATAAAGATGCACAAGCAGATAGAAGTTTCTAAACTTAAGAAATCAACTTCAGACTTGAGAGATATCTGGAAAATCTCGAGAGCTTTATCAAACCTTTAACTTTACATAAAAGCAGCTAAGGCCTACACGCCTCAATAGTAACGAATAGCATTGCCCTTTGTCATTCCATCGATTACCTACAATATTCCAAATAATGCCATTTTTTTGCTAAACACATCACATATATTGCATTACTTAAACTAGATACTACCACTCATCTATCAACAAATTTCCTCAATATGGCATCACCGTTACCGTCATACTTAAAGATAAGTCATACAAATAGATACAACAAAGAACCGCATACATTCACCATTCAAGCGATAGAACTCACTGTTGAGGCCGATGTCCACCAGAAGAGAATCCATCAGTAGACGTCAGATACAAAAGCCCATCCAACTTAACAGCCAACATAGCCGCCCTCATAAAACTCGACTCGCTCCCAAACGAATCCACATCGATCAAATCATAATAATCCCTCTCCAAATAACACTCCGTAAGCACCCTATTCGCATCCTCATGCTTTACCGCCCACCTCTTCCTCTCCCCATCCGCAGCCGCCCTCTCCAAATTCCCAGAAATAATATCGCCATACTCGTAATTCGCATCATTTGCCAACACAAAATCAGCCTCGGCTTCCGCTAGATAACGCAAAGAACGGATACCGCAGCCACACATTGCGTCGAGCACCTTGAGTGCATTGTGGGATTTCTTGTAAACGGCAGCCGACAGCACGCCGAGGTCGCGGCCGGTGGAGCTCTCGTGGCGGAAGAAGGTGTCGCCGACGTCGAAAGTGACGGATCTTTCGGTTATGAGATGGGATTTGTGGCAGCATTTGGTTTTGAGGGGTTTGGAAAAGAGGGAGGCGAGGGGTTTAAGAGGTAGTAGAGATAACATTTTTTTGGGGGAAATGAGGATAATTCAAGAAACGGCTATTTAACCGAAATTTGAATTCACATATAAAATTTATTATTACATGACATGAAGCTACATTTTGTAATTTTATTTCATCGTGGGACTTTACAAATAATACAAATATTGAGTCAAATGTACCCGGATTTTTTGGAGAGATTATTAGGGGCAATCATTGTAAGTTGAGGTGGTGCATCCAATCGGTTATTGCTACCAATACACGGTTGGGATGAGGTATTGGATAGTTATTTCCTACAATTTAGAAAACTCTTTTTAATCTCAACTCTCGATTGTATCACGTCATCCATACATCGACTGCACATCAAAGAAATTCGAACTTTTGAGAATAATGTTATACGATTTAACTGTACATGCGGAATACCATAATCAAGTTGTAAATTAAGTAATATTAACGAAGTGAATCCCCTTTGAAGCTTACTAAGATATAAGGAATTTGAATTATAATTATTATTGGTGTATAAACAATTTGGTATCGTATACGATGGTACTAAAGGGGCCGAGGAGTAATCTCATTCGTAAGTATCATCCTCCATATCACTAAAATACTAAGCACTAAGATTCATCGTACAAGAATTGCGCCTCGTATGCACTATCTTACCAAACTTAATCTAAGTCGTATGAGCAATGCCCAAATATCTATTTCTTGTGGACCTCTTTGGTGTAGTGTTGCCCGTACATTTGTCATCAAAGTTCAAACCTACATAAAAAACATTGACTTCATTTAACTAGTCTTTGGTTACAACTATATGCATGTCTCCACATCAAATAAACTTGTCCGTCTCTGCAATAATTATTCAACACCAATCCATTGCTCCATAGTATCTTCTAATTTCTCCACAAGGGTATTCACTACCTTAAAAGCTCACCCTATGATGGAGGAGCGTTGAACGTCTCAGCCTTATAGATATATTACGTTCGACAAAGTCTGTCATCGCAATGTGGAGATCCTTTTATTCACATGAATAAATTGCCTTATGGAAGCATTGTTGACAACCCTTCTAGTCAAGTGTGTACTGAAGTGGCCACCTAGTCTTGATAAAAACTTAACATCTCATACACGCCAAGCAGTGGTGCAAGGACACGCCACTAATAACTACCAGCCGTTCTGAATGGAGATGGAGCACATGTAACAATACCTTATATAATTGAAAGAGTTCGTGGAGGGGACTCGATCATGGAAGGGGATGTCATTGTTTTTAATAAACGTTAGTTCATGGGGAGGTTATTTGATTTTTCAAAAGTCAGTTGAGGGCTTTCGATAATTATACCAAAGCTTAAGGGGCGTAGCTATTATTAGGTCAGAGTCCAAGCCATGAAAAAAGAGCCGTGATGGCCCAAATAAACCAGCCTACCTAGCCACTCCAACAAAACAAAGTTATTGTGAGGCCAACCCTAGGTTTATCAGTCCGACAAACGGTGATAAACCCACAACTCTAGCCCAGTTTTAAACATTAAACAGTGATTCCACTATGGATTTGTTATTGACTTAATTCATCATTGTCTTCTTGAATGTAACGAGGATCTTTAGCCACTTCAGTCTGATTAATTGATTGTTATTAAATTAATCATATAATAACATAGTTATGTTGCCTTCACTAATTAATTTGTAATTAGTAAATGTCAACGACTCAATTAGTTCAGTTATCAGGTATCAAGAATAATAATTAATTACTCAAGTTGTCCTCGAATCCCGCATTGCTAATCTTATAAATGACAAGTATAAAAGGCGGTTTATTCGGTAAGTAAAGCACAAATGTCGGTTCTTTTAACCCGTAAATAACGGAACCATTAGCCTCGCATTTGGTAAAATATTGAATTTTTATGGTACTCGAAACTAAGGAAAATTAACCGTAGCTTGTATTTTTGGTCCATTTTTTACTTACAAGTCTTTTTCTATATGTTGATTGTTGACTATCCAAGATGATGTTAGGGGTTCATGTTAAGAGGTCTATTGTTCAGATCTCACCAACACGCATTTACTAAGGTTGTAATAAGAGTTAGATACATTTTTTTTTGTTTCTTTGTGTGTGTATTTTTCTTTTAGAGGATACTGTTTTGTCATTTATTCAAAATGCACTAGCCCCTTTTTTTAATCTTTCCTTTTTTTCACCTTTTAAACATAACGAGGGATTTTGGTATTAGCTCTAGTTATTATGCCAAGCCAGACAAGTGAATCCGATATCAAACATATTGATAATGAAGTGGCCCATATTTTGAATTTTAGTATCATATTTTAGTATATCAATTTTGAAATCATTGTTCCCTCGGATTGGCTCATTACAATTCGGAGGAGAGTGCAATATAACTGTGGAAAATTGAACGTTGGATGCCAAAAAAAATCAACTGATTAAGGAATTTACTGCCCTCAAGCCAATAAGTACTTTGCAAGTTTTCACAAGCATCAGTTAAGAGGTACAAATTAAGGAATCTTTAAGAAAATAACTATTCTGATGACTCAACTAATACTTTTCACCTAAATTTTTGGTGTTAATAATTCCAATTCACCAACAATATTTGCAGCATTTATAGCCTTTAGCTCATAATAGTACCCCCGTCATAATTACGTTTAAGTCCCATCAAAGCTTCTACTCAAACAGAATTACCCAATCTCAAAATTCTAACCTTGAATAATTACAATACTAACAGAATATCAATAAACTGGTGACCACGAAATCGGCATAATCATATCACGTGGCATCATAATAATGTCAATTTCAGTACAACGTGTCATCAAATAGCTTCGGTTGGATGTTAATAATATTTTACCGTAGTTTAAATTATTCAGCGTCTTCTGTTTCCTTCTAAAAACAAACTGATTTATATTTGAAATTTCGCTTACGTTACATAATAAAAGTATAAATCTAGTGTTTGGTTTGACTCTAATTTGTTTTGGCTCTTAGTTATGCACTTATGCTAGTTTCAAAAAAATTGTTATGTAAACATGCGTCCAGCAGTCAACTAAGAGCCAAAACAAAATTAAAATGTTGACTGAAATCTCGAGGATGACATAGCGTTTGTGTGCATCAGTGCATGCTCTTAGAATATAATCAAATAATTTGTAAATTGACAAAATTTATCAAAACAAATTAAGAAGAAGACAATTCTGATTTCTGAGTCACTTTGCCTAAAAAATAGGATATTGAATTACGCGAATCGCACCTGAGTAACGAAGTAATTACAATGACCCTCCTTATATTAGAAAAATTACACAAAAACTCCTTATATTGAACTATTTAAAATGATTAAGATAACCTTAAAACTTTAAATTATAGTACAAAACAAAATTTGCAAATAACTTATCTTAACTTCTAACATATCATTTATTGTTTTTTATTTCTATACGAAACAAATTAGGCTTATTTTCTATTTCTTAAATTGTTTTGGTTTCTTTTCTATTCTTGTGTAAAATAACTACTAATAATAAATTTCCTTTTAGTAGAATATAACAATTATCAAACAAAAATTGACCATAGTGAGTGTTTGTGTAATGTTCCAAACATGAGGGGGTGTCTGTGTTTATGTAATTCTTCCTAATAAGAAATTAATGAAATCTTTTATTTTAAGGTTTTAACCTATTTAAGGAGCAACTATTTTTAGTGTACCATTGTGTAAGGAGTTGCCCAACAAGTCACTTATTATTGCAAACAACACAAAATGATCGTGAACGATTGCGAGATCATTTATTATAGTTTAAAAATAGTTTCTTAAATGAAGACCATACCTTGACCAAATTTGACTAACAAATAAGTTTGATCAAACACCAACCTAACTCTCCAACTGATTTCCATACTTTACGTTGAAACGTTATCTCCATGAAACCATAAAAATAAAATAAATTTTGAAAAAAACTAAATGAAAGCAAAAATGGGTTGCTTGAAATAAGCAAAAAAGGAGAGTATCAGTGCTAGTAATAGTGTACAAAAAGGGGGTCCATGTTCTTCTAATCACGTGGTGCTGCTTCCTGTAAAGAATATTGTCCCCACTACACTTTTGTACAATAAAATCCCTTCAGATTTCAATATTTTGCTAACATCAATTGCTAAAAATGGGTCTCAAATCTTAAAATAAAAAAGGATACTTGATAGTTGTGTTATTTGGTGAAAAGTGATAGCTTTTCTTTAACTCTTTTTCAGCATTCACTTTATTTTAGTGTGTTATTACTTGAAAGAATCCAAAGGGTACTCTTATTTTTTTCACAATGTGGAGTGTGTTATTTTGTATATTTAAGTGTGTGTGTGTGTGTTTAATAGTATTTCATTTCTTGAAGTTTGGTAGGAATTGGTCATGTCAGTTAGCAGAGTAAAGCTTTGTCTTTTATTATAATAATAAAATAAAAAGATTAAGTATTGTAATCTATATATGGGATATATGGGATGAGGTGGGTTTGGTTTGATGGTCCTTGTAATATAAAGTAAGCCTTAATTCTGGTGGGGTATGAATGATTTGATAATGCAGCTGTCGTTGAATCATGTGAGTTTCGTTTACTTACCACACGTTCTCATGTTATTTTACTGTTATTTACCCTTTAGTTTAATGTTAGTAACAAAAAATCTTGTTACACTACCTTTGTGTGAGTTAAACTCTTTGTAAATCTGTAAATATATATTATTATCTGATGGGGTGGGATGGGGTACAAATATTGTTTATTTTCTTGCTTATTGTTGAGGCAAACAGTGAGAGAGGCTTCAGGTGCTTTCCCATATCTTCAACCACAAAAAGAAAGCAAATACAGAATAAATGGGATGGGATAGGCATTAATGATTTATTACTTAAGATTTGATAGGATAAGGATTGGGTTTCTTTTGGGCTTCTTTTTCATTTTCCCATTTCTTGCTTTGGGGAACTAATGTCAGCTTTTGCTCTAATGGTGAAAGCATAGTATTGCCACATGGGTTCAGTCAGAAGTTGGCAAAAGTTTGGTACTTTTCATTTGTTACTTGTTGGAAAACAGATTTATGAGTAGGTGGCATTTAGGTAGTTTCTCAAGTTACTAGTTGTTTCCTGCTTTCCTCTTGAGCATAATATATTCTAATCATCTTTGGCATTGCTTCAGTGAGGATTTTGCACCTTAGTTTTGGTAGTTTTCAGCAGTGTTAATTAGAGGTTGACTGTCAATAGCTATGGATCTTGAGCATGGAAAATGTTGGGGCAGTTCAAAGGTTTGTTAAATCTCACTTTTTTCTCCATGTACTCTCATCTTACTTGTGAGATTTTGTAGTTCTTTCTCAATTTTCAACTTAACTTGTCTATACTTTGTATCTTATTATAATTATTTGCATTTCAGAAAGATTCTTGGAAGACCACTTTGTTGTTAGCTTACCAGAGTCTAGGTGTGGTGTATGGTGACCTCAGCATTTCTCCACTGTATGTGTACAAGAGTACATTTGCAGAAGACATCCATCACTCAGAAACAAATGAAGAGATTTTTGGTGTTCTTTCTTTTGTTTTCTGGACTTTAACTCTTGTCCCCCTCTTCAAATATGTGTTTATTGTGCTCAGAGCTGATGACAATGGAGAGGGTAAGTGTCCCAACAAACAATATCAAATACAGTCCAAGTGGTCATCTGAAAAGAAAGTGAAGTATGTTGTGCATTGCAGGTGGTACTTTTGCTCTGTATTCCTTGATATGCAGGCATGCTAAAGTTAGCCTTCTTCCAAACCGACAAGTGTCAGATGAATCTCTTTCGACGTACAAATTCGAGCAACCTCCCGATACAAAAACGGGGTCTAGAGTGAAGGCAGTTCTTGAGAAGCATAAATCTTTGCACACTGCTCTTTTGATTTTGGTGCTCTTAGGAACTTGTATGGTCATTGGAGATGGGTTGCTTACTCCAGCAATATCTGGTTGATTCTCTTCTTTGCTCAGTCTTGGATGTTAAATTTTTTATTAGAGTCTTGTAGTTTGCTAATACTTAATAATTGACTATATCCTGCAGTATTTTCTGCTGTTTCTGGTCTTGAATTATCAATGTCCAAGGAACATCACCAGTGTAAGTTTTTGTATAATACTTTTTGTGTTGTTTGCTTATCTGTTGGCTTCTTATTCTCATGTCTGAATAATGCAGGGCAGGTAGAACTTGTTTTTTTTTTCCATTTATTTTTGTCTCATTTTAATGCAAATCCGAGCTTTTCTTTTCAGCATTAGGCTTAATATGATTCTTTAAAAGAAATTAGGTGTCTCAGAGGCCTTGGTTTTATAACTCTTATCTGCTTTAGGGACCCAATGGTTTCAACTCTTACCTGTTTTTATGGCTACTGGGGCAGGAGTAGTCAATGCTGAATTGATGTGTTGTTTGGCTTTTACTCCTTATGCCATCAAAGTTTGTCATTCATGTGTGGATAATATAAAATGCATCAAACCCTTCCATTTCTTACCAGCGATTCTATCTAACTTTCTTGGTCAAAGTAGCATATATTATATTAAGGGTTATGTCAGTTAATGAACGAACCTGTGAGAAAAGGTGCAATCTTTAATATTTGTGGACATGATTATAAGCAGGTGCACTCTTGCCTAAAATATGGGACCATGACTTTTTAACTTGCATGCTGAAACGTCATGCCATTGTCTGCCAAATCTACCCAACCTTCATTAAAATGCACATGGAGATATGTGAAGTGTGAAGGATAAGCAAAAGATTGCTAAAGATTAAAGAAAGAGTAATGCTTCATGTGAAGAGTAATCTGTGTAATGAAAATAATACTAATAACTTGGTAATTCCAATTTTACCACAATTTTTTACGCCATGAATTTCAAAAGAATTAAATGAATCCCATGCACGCAAAAGAAATCCTCTGTAAGCATAGTTTTCTAGATGTTCGGAGGAATAATGCATCTTCGCAAACGAGAGCACAAGATCCTTCTTTTTGGATTTCTTCTTTTAAATTGAATATGAATTGAGACCCATTTCTTGAACGAATGTGTCCATGGACTCCATGTTACGAGAAAATTTGAGCTATATGTTTTATCTTTCATGTTTGCATGAAGAGATATTTACAACCATATTGTTTCTTCATTTGCAGATGCAGTGATTCCAATAACCTGCTTCATATTAGTGTGCCTTTTTGCATTACAGCACTATGGCACACATCGAATTGGTTTCTGCTTTGCACCAATTGTCTTGACTTGGCTGATATGCATCAGTGGTCTTGGACTGTATAATATTTTTCACTGGAATCCACAAGTTTATCAAGCACTTTCTCCATATTACATGATAAAGTTTTTGAAGAAGACAAGGAAAGGTGGATGGATGTCTTTGGGTGGAATTCTTTTATGCATAACAGGTAGGTTTCTTAAAACAACATCAGGATAACTTTCATAGTCATATCAACTTCTGTTTACTCCCAATTAGCGAGTGATACTCAATATCTATCTTCCAGGCTCAGAGGCAATGTTTGCTGATCTCGGCCATTTCTCATACACAGCAATTCAGGTGAGTTACTGATGAACCGTAAATATTGAGAGTGATCAGATATTACATAGCTCTGTATTTATATCCTAGAAATGTTTTTCACTTGGTTTAAATGGTTGTTCATGGCTCTTTGTTTTAATGCAGATAGCTTTCACCTTTTTGGTTTATCCAGCACTGATATTAGCATATATGGGTCAAGCAGCTTTCCTATCAAAGCACCATCATACAATTCACAAGATTGGATTTTATGTCTCGGTTCCAGGTATAGCATACGCTTATCAAACTTCACAAAAATATTATGATAATTCAGAATTTAGTAGGTTTTATGCAACATATTCGTATGACTTCTTTTGTTCTTGTGCGTCTCCATCAAAAAAATAAAAAAAAATAGCTGAGCTTGAATTTGGTGTATTAGTTACTTTCGTTAAGCACATTTTTTGCACTGTGACTAGTTTGTCAACCATATTCTTGCTTTTCAGTGTTTGAAATCCGACATTGTTTTGGAATGATTAGATTTCTTTCACTTGTTATCAGCAAACATGGAGTTAATAATTATCATTCCTAACTTATATTTCTGTCCAAGTTGCAGTCGAGTAGTAAATTGATAGAAGTATTCTGACATGTAACAGAAAGTGTAAGGTGGCCAGTACTTGGTGTTGCAATACTTGCTTCCGTCGTGGGAAGTCAGGCAATCATAAGTGGCACATTCTCCATAATCAACCAAAGCCAATCACTCGGTTGCTTTCCAAGGGTAAAGGTCGTACATACCTCGGACAAGAAACATGGTCAGATTTACATACCCGAGATCAACTGGGTGCTTATGATCCTTTGCATTGCCGTAACTATTGGATTTAGAGACATAAAACACATGGGAAATGCATCTGGTATGTCGCTTATGACGTCTTGACAACATTTTGTCTTCTACTAGGAATTAGCTTTATTTTGATTTAAGTTCCAATTACACACGTGACGTCTGGTCAAGTCACAGAAGCCGCCTTTTTTCCACCAACAGTCTCGAAAATCTATCTCAAATCATAGAAGTAGGCTAAAACTGACGATAATTTTGAAATTTCTTTGATTTGCCTCTTAATTCTATTGTTTCAGAAACTTTACGTGAGATGGAATTGTTCACATAGACAGATTTTACCTGGAGCATTATTTTTCTTTTTGCCTCGTGACTATTGTTTTATTAGCAATATAGTCATCAAAATAGCTAGAACGATGAAATGTGTACAATTTCTGTTTTTTTTGTTCCCTTTCTGTTTGGAACATGGAGAAGGTGTTTCTATTATTTGACCTAGTGTTAGTGTCGTCGCAATTCACCAAATATGTATTATCCTACACTCTTATTTGAGCTGCATTTGAATCAACAAAGTCTGAACAAAAATATTTTTCATGATCACTTTCTACCAATATGCAGGGCTGGCTGTCATGGCAGTGATGTTGGTAACCACTTGCCTCACTTCATTAGTTATCATCCTCATTTGGCACAAACCTCCAATTGTGGCCTTGTGCTTTCTCCTCTTCTTTGGATCCATTGAGCTGCTATACTTCTCTGCCTCTCTCATTAAGTTTCTTGAAGGCGCATGGCTTCCAATCCTCCTCGCGCTCTTCCTCGTTACTGTCATGTTCGTTTGGCACTATGCTACGGTCAAGAAATACGAATATGACCTCCAGAACAAGGTTTCGCTAGAATGGCTGTTAGCTTTAGGCCCCAGCTTAGGCATAGCTCGGGTTCCGGGCATTGGCATTGTATTCACTGATCTCACCTCCGGAATTCCAGCCAACTTTTCCCGCTTTGTGACCAATCTCCCAGCCTACCACCGTATCCTCGTCTTCGTGTGTATAAAATCTGTACCGGTGCCATTTGTCCCGCCAGACGAGCGGTATCTTGTCGGTCGTGTAGGCCCTGCCACCCATCGCTCGTATCGGTGCATTGTCAGATACGGATACCGTGACGTTCATCAGGACATTGACTCGTTTGAAACCGAACTTGTAAGTCGATTGGGGGACTTTATAAGGTTTGATTGGTATAAATCGCATGGAATCATCGACGCTGGCAACGAAGACTGCAGATCTCGCTCTGGTGCATCGTCGACGGAATGCCGGTTGGCTGTGATCGGCACAATGACATTCTCTGGTGCACCAGCCTTTGATCTTGAGGACAGCATGCAGCCAGCGAGTGTGTCGGTTGATTTCCCAACCGTTGACAGCGTGACTGACATTATTGAAATGGAGCCGCTGGAAAGACGTGTAAGATTCGATATTGACAGCGAAGTTGAAGATGAACCAAGATCCGAAATGGAGGTGCAGTTGAAAGAAGAGTTGCAAGATTTGTACGAAGCGCAACAGTCGGGGACGGCTTTCATTTTAGGACACTCGCACGTTCGGGCGAAACAAGGATCGTCCGTGTTGAAGAGGTTGGCAATCAATTTCGGGTACAATTTTCTCAGGAGGAACTGTAGGGGTGCAGATGTGGCTTTAAAGGTGCCTCCGGCTTCACTTCTTGAGGTTGGTATGGTTTATGTTGTCTGAGATGAGAAGTGATATCAGTTTTTGTATGTAAAAGTGAAATGTGTCCGAAAGTCGACTTTGCAAATATTGATGGGCAAACGTTGGTTTCGAGGGCTGTCTTTCTTGTAAAGCTAAATACGTTTAGTATCAGTTGCATGAAATAGTTCATGTTATAAATAGAATATCTCGTTCCTTAGTCATTTGGAAAAATGTCTGGTGAGATTAGAAGAATATGTTGACATGTTTTTAATATATGAAATTACCTCGTGAAGATAAGGACCACTAGACATACTATATAATATGTTTATATGCTTAATTATGTGTGCTACAACTAAACAATATGTTTAACTGTTTTTGGTTATAATTTAGTATTATTTACCGGTTCAATGTAGTGGAGAAAAGTCGATTTTTGATTTCTTAGGGAGAGCAGAATCACATCTCATGTCCAACAAAAAGAAATTCCACATTCCATGCATAAGCACACACTAACTTCAACTAAACAAGCAAATCTCTGATGTACAACTGTATACTGGTTGATAGTTGATACAAAAGGGGCATAGTCTGGTTATAAATTTGAATGCCTATTTTGGAAGAATTCCCTTCAATCATGCAACAGTTAATTAGACATGGGTATCAATCGAAAGCGAGAAGGCCCATCGAAGAAAATTCATCAACAGTTCCTATTTTGCAGTCTAAGTTGCATCTCCAAAATCCAGCCAAAACACGTGAACTTCAAAATTGTCATGACAATGGAGAAACTTCAGATTCCAAGGCTATTGAGTTTTTCCATTACAAATCCGCACTAATATGCACACATCCCTTATCCCACCCCCAAACAAGTTCCAGTCCCAGATTAGTGAAATATTTCATTACTTTCTCTGCATCTTAAACCTTGAAACAGGTTTTGAGCTACTGCCACTTGTCTGCTGTTCTGTTGAGTTCGTTCCACCAGTTTTAGGTGCATGCTCTACGATTGAATTAGTAAACGCCTGTTCCAAAAATAAAAACAAGAGTAAATATTACACGATATGGTAAATGAGCAGTCTCATCAAGCAAGTTCTGGGAGTAGTATTCGGATTCAATATCCTATCGAAAAACAGAGTTCTTGATAAACTTAGAAGTTGAAAAGTCACCAGATTGTAATGACCAAAAGGACAGTATTGAGACGCATACACTAAATCCAGAGTTCCCCCGAAAAACTGTAATTTTAAAACTTAAAACAAAGAGAGCAGTGACTGAACGACTTGATAATGTTCACTACTTGATCTATAAGGAAAACTAGATGAAGTCGAGGACGGGAAATGGTGTGGGATAATACTGACTACAGAGAGTAGAAAGAAAGTCAACCATGTTACTGGCCGTGAAAGGAGATCGGACTTCTTCTTTCACTTTGGGAAGTTCCGAGGTTCTATCCATCGTACTGCTTCTGGGTGCTGGAGAATCCCCATGAGCAGAAGTATCTGAGCCAGTAGAATAAGCAAGGGATCAGAAAATCACTTAATGGAATTTTCAGATATTCGAATCTTCCAAAATAACAGTAACGGATAGAAATCCAAAACTAAATGAAATAGCACAACCATTAGGAACTTCTGGTTTTTCCTGATGTTCTCTCATAGCGAAGTTACGTGATCTAAAATAAGGCCAATTACAATTTCCAATACAAGAGCTCCTAGAGCAGCTAATATAGACCAGCCAGTGCTCACACTTCAGGTCATAAATGAAACGTGATATGTCATCAAAATAGGCATAGATAGGTGAATATTTTTAAGGGAAACAAGGCCCATAGTCAGCTTACATCTTTCTGGGGAGCATTTACCTCTAGCTACTGCTGGCGCCTCTGAAGCTTGAACCTACATAACAGAGTCCCACAAAAGAACAAACTGATATCATACATTCTATAATAAGTCATTCTTAAAGTAAATTAAAATGGAAGTGGAAGAGTTTCCAAAGCAAGAAAATCAGTAAAAAATTTAAGTAGAAACTAATCGTACCGGTGAACTTCTAACTTCTTGGACAGCTGGTTTCTGATGGGTACTGCTATCTAGCTCATTTTGTGTCTTTTCCTCCCCATCAGATTCACAGGAATATTCTGCTTCTTCTTCTTCCTTTTCAAGCTCAGCCATCCGTGAAAATAACCGTGCATATTCCTGATCTTCAGCTGTTTCTTTTGTATCATCCACATTGAGACTGTGATCGGAGTCGGAACTTTTAGACCCTGTATTTTTCAGAATCATCATTCACTCAGTCATTCACACCCGCAAACAATACAGTAATTAAACTCAGTTGTACTCATACGGCTAAAGACTCTTTTTAAACAGCCCTTTTTGTCTGAAAATTAAAGAATCTGATAGATTATACTGACATGCCATCAGATCGATCATACTTTTCTACCTTGAAAGAAAAGTAAATATGGATTGTACTATCACCAAAAGTTCAATAATCTCGTCGTAAAACAAATATAAAACATAAAGTAAAGAAAGTAAGAACCTGCCTGTTTTAGCTTGTGGGCTAGAATTATTTTCCTCAACATAATCTTCTCTTATCTCTACGAGTCCTTCCTGTCAAACATTGAATCCATGTTTTAAGATCGGTCCACAAATACAAATGCAATAACTGGAAGAAATAATAATAGCATGTGATACATAAATTTATTGGGAGCAAGTGACTGACTATAAGAAGCTTGATTAACGATTCGATCAAAAGAGGTTCCTTATTATGACATTATGGAACTAGTAAATGGCAGACATAAATCTGAATGCAGTATTTGCCAGGATATTTGACCAAGCGTCTAAGATACAAAGATTTCCTTAAGTCAAGCGACAACATCTCAAAGAAATCTCTCCTTGACGCCAATTTTCCATCATCGCATTATAAACCTATTGAACTACAATTTTTTTTCAGACAATGAATAACTAGTCATATGATTCATGAATGATCCAAGAAAGCAGAGACATTTGAAAATATCAGGAATACACATCTCAGCTTGAATTTTCATCTGATCAGTTGGGTTACTAACATACTGCGATATTCGATGAAGCCCATACACCAAAATGGAATGAGTGAATGACAAAGTTCTTGATAGGAACAAAGTGTACAAGAGATAATTCAAGACACTGAGAAAGAAAATTAACAATAATTTGAGACGAATCTATATATGATTCAGTATAGTTTTCACGGCAAAGCCCATAAAATGGCTTGAGAGTTGAGACTTATACTAATTTATTTACGATCCACGCAAGATTTTCTTTACTGCCGGGCTCCTAAATAATTCAAACTTTATGTTGGCAAATGTAGTTCAATTAACAACTACTATGCTGTAACTAGGATCAGCAATACAGTAAGTAACCGTATAGATGTCTTAAAGCAAGGCATGATACCTGTAATACCCCTAAGAATATCAATTGGGAAATAAATAAGAAATTATTGCTTACATTTTTTAATTTAATCCTAAACTTTTGGAAGTAATCGATGGTTGCTAGCAGAATTACAGGCTTACCAGTGCCTCAGAAGCCGTGGTATCAAAGAACGAGGCCTCCACCTTTAAGTCTTTCATAACAGCTTTGAGCGATTCAACTTGGGTCTCCAAAGCTTTGCCTCTTCTTCTCAAAATATCAGCTGCTTGTTTGGATGTTCTTTCAACATAGTAGCCTTCACCTAAAAGAACCTGCACTTAGAACTACAAAATCTTGTAAAACCAATCTATGCTATATAATTATTACCCAAAATATTGTAAATTTAGCTTATCAAAACAAATTTGTTCGTGAAGCACCAGTACCATGAACATCTTTGACAGATTACGATATATAGACTTTGCAATAAACTAAAAACACGCAGATACACACATAACGTTAACTCAAATCACTTCACAGAAATGACCTTTTCGCAAGACAATGACTTAATGTGCACTGGTATGGGCTGCGTTTACATTTATTTTGCAATAGTTTGCACAATGACTAAAATCTACTGTGTCGTATACAAAGAAAGCACCAACGCTAAACCTTCAAATCTTACAGATAATCAGGCAGATTGGCAATAAAAGAAAAGGTCTTCCAAGAATAAGTGTCATGAAACATACTAAAGATTCTAATATCAAACCAACGGTCAATTTTTTAACAATGTCCAGAATATTTCTCTTGTACATTTGGCCAAACAGAACACTATGGATCCGACTACAGGTTAGTTGAATCTGACGAAGAGTTTTATGCAAGAGTAGTTAGTCCTTTAGATAACTACATTTTCATAATCAAGCAACGAGTCTCCTACTGATAAAAGTTAAAATCTAATCGTTCATAACCATATTATCGAACAATAAAATTATAAAAGTAATGGTACTCCTAGAGCAAATCCTAATATCGATACCTCTTCATCGACCAGCCACCAACACACATCTCCATTAACCACCAACTAAACACAAGACATGACTCCATACTAAACATACCAACACCAAATTAACGGCTAACAACAATTTCTATAACAAGCACATTACCATGAATTCGTTGGTATGAACCAATCGACCCGGAAAGAAGGCGGCCTTTCCAAATGGAACCTATCAACCAACCAACAGTTAAAACACACAATCAACATAACGTAGAAACAAAAGGGACATAATAAAATTGGAAACTGGACAATAATTTAATTGGCAGGGTACCATGATATCGTGGTGGAGGTCATCGGGGAGCCTGTGAACGAGGTTAATGAGGTTTGCATTGTCGGCAGCGAAGCCGTTGAGCTGGTCGAGCTGGCCTTGGCGCTCGGCGATGGTGTCCTGCACGCGCCGAGAGGCTTTGTGGGCTTCCTGTACGGGAAAGAGGGAGGACAGTGACGTCACGGTACCCTTCTTCTCCATAAATAAAGGGGTTTTGTTGAATTCTACGGCTTTATTATGAATAAACCTCAAGTGGTGGGGTTTATGACGGCCCTAGGACGGCGGCGTCGGGTGCGGAAAATAAAATATATATGGAAAAAGAGGAATTATTGTGTTGGAAGACAATAATAATATATCGAAATTACAAAACACTCCTAAAATATATAAACCTTAAAAACCACGCTGAAATAGAAAAATGATATTTTCACTTCTGCGTTAAATTTGGCTAAAATCACACTCGGGGTCTTGCTTAAGAGACCGTTTGCACGTGAAGAAAATGTATCGTTTGTCAAAGACGAATTGTGTTGATTTTTTAGTCAAACTTTGATTCGATTGGACTCCAATGCTTTTGAAAGAGAGTTTACAAACACCACCTTAGCTTGTGACAATCTCTCCATTAAATCTTGAGGCTCAAGCCACTCACACTTGTTTCAAATTAAAGATGATTAATAAATTGTTAATAATTAATAAATTTATATTTACAAATTATTTATCAACTAAGTTCTAAACTTTAACATTTTGTTTAGATTGTATAACATTTTTATGATTGTAAATTTAAGTACTTTAAAATTTTAGAGGTGTAGGTGCAACTATTTCACAAAATAGTGAGGCGAGAAATACAATTAAATATTAATTTTCAATCAAAATTCAAATGTTACTCGACTAAAATGAGACAAAACACATTACATTGTTTTTTTCCTTTTAAAAGTGAAAAGGTAATATAACTTAAAAACGAAGCACAACGGGTGCTTCAAGAGATCAATAAATATCTCAAAATTTTTTGGATATACATCCCAATCATAAAGAGGAAACACAAAAATTCTTAGACTTGACTCTCATCCATCGACAATATTTTAGTTTTGCCAATTCCATGATTTTGTCAATATGCGCTTGTTCTCCTTTGTAGATGACGACATTCCTCGTCTATCAAATTGACCAAACAGTCATACACAAAAACCTTTTTACGAGCCACTACCATTTGAATCATCGAAGAACTCCGCATAATGTAAGAAAGGACCCCTTGGATTGTTGTGAAGCACTCTGTGGACTTCCATTCATTCATAAAATTTCATCCAAGCCGGATAAGCAAAATCACAATAAAATAATGTGATGTATTTTCTTCTTCAAAATCACACAAAATTAACGCCTCATCGAAATGCAAGAATCCCAACTTCCTCGCTAACAAGGTTCACATCTATAGGAATTTTATCGATCAACGATCTTAATGCAAAGAATGTCACTTTTGGAGGAGCTATCAACTTGATTTATGATGTAATTGCTTTTTTTTAGTGGACCAATTTTAATCGAATTTTTAGAGATAATTACGTTTATGCCTTCTAAAATTCGATGAAATTATAAATATCTTATTAAAGGCCGAATAAAAAAGACTTTATTTAAAATAAAATCCCTATAAATCTTCTTTGTGCATATCTAATCTCATGACGAGGATCTAGTTATATGTGTAGTCTGAGGAATATCATGTATTTGTGATTTCAATAGCAGAAGAGGACTTAAATTGTGAAAGAGGAAGGAAATAAAATTGGAATTTAAAATCAACGGTTTGTGATGAAAATTAAATAGAAAGTAAATAGAAACCAACGTTTTACAGTATCAGTTGAACGTGTACACGTAGTACAGATACAAATGTTGTACTAGGAAAGGGGTTTTCGAATATATATATATATATATATATATATATATATATTATTCCTTCCTTAATTAAATACCTCAAGAGTTCTTTCCTCTCTACTCAAGGAAATCACAAAGAGAATTAAAAATCCTAAATCCATAAAGTATATAAATAAGGCACATGCACACCCCCCTTAATTCTCTTTTGAAAATTTGATTTTTCTAACCACTAACAAAAAGTATCACAAAGATCAATAATACCTTTTTATAATAAAGTGACACAAGATTATTATGAGTTTATACAAGCTTCTACACATTATTTGATCAGTGAGTGTGAGATCCTTCTCTGCATCAATTTTAATTTTATATTATCTATATTCAAATCTATGTATGACAAAATTATTATATATATACATATATTTATATATGTATATATGAAACATGTGCGTCTGGTAATTAACTTTTTTTATATTTTATGTAACAAATTCATTAGCTTAAATTCCAAAACCAGTAATTAATTAGATTCAATTTGTCTGGGCTTATTATTATTATTAATTAATTACTACTGGGAAAGCCCAACGGCCCACTTACCCCCTTAATTTAATTGTTTGTTCATCGCACCAATTAGGGTAAAATTTCCCAAAAATGAAAAATCCCAATTTCAATCAACTGAATATTCCTTGCGCAAATTGGCAACTTGCAGATTAGTTTTACTACTCTGAGGAGCACTATATTTTACCCAGTGTTGATCTGAAAGGCACCGTACTTTCTTTAATTTAATTTCCCACTGTAAAGTATATTATAGCATGAGTGATGAAAATTTCAGGTGTTATTTATCATTGGACAGGTAAAAGTTGTTATCTTTGCACTATATTGGCATTTGGGTTGTCGATTTCAGATCTTAATTTTTTTTCCCTCTAATTTTTGGGTTTTTGTAATTAATCTCTCTTGCTTCTGTTGTGTGCTGTACTATTAGTTTATAATGTCAAATGAGCTCAAATGTTGTTTGTTAAAAAATTGGAACTTTTTTTTTTTTTTTTTTTTTTATGCTCAACTCATTCTGGTAGTTATCAATCTTTTTGAATTATGTTGCAATTTTGTATGGGGTAGTTGGGAATGCTTGTGAGAAGAGACTATAGAGTGGTGAGAAAAAAGTTCAATTTTGAGCTTTGCGTTATAGTTCTTTAGAATGTGTTTATAGTGTTGAGGCTTGTTAGTGATTTACTTATCCTTGCAGCGTTGATGGCGTGTGATCGTTTATCTTTTATCTAGATAGCTTCGTTTGAATTGGATAAATGTATGAAGAGGACTTTATTTTAATGACGGTAATATGTAATACAGTAAACCAACCAGAGCATGAACTCAGTATATGTGTTGCAGCCTCTTACATCGAGCAATGAAGTATTTGTCTTCTATTTCTTTGTTCATTTTGCTTGAACTTATAATGGCTACTCACCTTCTCTTTTGAGAAGATAAAAGTTTGCTGATTGTGTGAAACTGTATTGTAGGTTCGTTCTAAGCTTCCGGAAGGAGGATAGTCGCTTATATCATAACTCTTCCATCCTGTGAGACGAGTCATTTTGGTATGTTGATATCTTCAAATTGGGAATACTTATTTTGGCCTGTGATAGTTTATATTGTAATGGTTTTTGTGTGTATATGTTTGGTTAATTGAGTTGTACGCTGCAGGAGTCAGGAAAATGCCTCGTAAAGTGTATCGTGGAGTTGATTACGATGATGACTATGATTACGAAGATCAGGATTATGACTACGACTATGAAAATGAGTACGGTTATGAAGAGGAAGGAAATGGTGAGTTTTACCTCTGTATGTTTGTCTTCTAAATAAGAGTTGGCATGCCTACCTTTTTTTTTCCTTAGTTTTATTTTTTTTTAACTTTCAGGCCTCCTTTTATTTCCATTCTTGCTTTCAGATTCATTGTTCCTCGTAGTAGCAGTTAGACCTCATAAACATTACCATCTTTTTGTAATAAAACTTTAGTTATGGGAAAGAACTGGAAGAATAATTAGTTGCAATGACACCATGCTGTAAAAGAGCCTGTTTTTGGCGATAAAAAGATTTGTGGTTGTATGGGGACGCTTGATATGTTGGAGTAAGTGGATGTATAAAGCTTTCAGGGTGATATGGGATTATTAGGATGAAATATTAATGTTTCAGAGTGTAATGGGTTTGAAAATGCTTCGACTTTTATGAACCGAAGCATATTATTAGGTCTATGGTATTTGCAATACAAACCCAAGCTCCAAATATATCTTTGAAAATCAACCATATGTGGTGGTAATCTGATGATAAGCTGTCAGAGAAAATAAGCTGCTTTCTCAAGTTTTTTGGACGTCTATTTAATTCGGCTGCTGCTAGGCTTAGTGGAACTTGTATCACTTAAATTCATTTATGATGCTGTTGTTGGATGATGGAAGAACATAGATGTTATTTGGCGCTAAGCATCAACCAAAGACAACAAGTTTTTTTTTTTATTATTTTTTTTAATTATGTTTTAACTGAGATACTTTTTCCTGACCAAGTTGCATATCAAGTTATGGTACTTGTAAATTAAACTATAATGAGGTTTTATCTAAATTCAAATTACTACCTTAGAAATCCTCGTTTTTTTGGTTTGTTAAAGATGCTTGGCCTTCTCCGCCTACATTTAGTGTGTTTAGAAAGAGTTCAATTAGGAAAATAATTCGAATTTGAGTAATTTGTCTAAATCAATAAACGAAATAGCCTTCTGTGGAATACCTTAGCATCTGCGTAGAATTTACGATCATAATGGGTTCTTTATTTTATCTTGAAACCTCCTGTGCTTGCTAAGAATTTGATGATATAATTCTTTTTAATTGATATTGAACAACATGGGAGTTTGTAATTAATCACAGTATGACATCAGGGTTTTTCTTAGCTTGGATCCATCAATGAAGCAATGTTAATATCTCATCTGACTTAAACATGCGTCACTTAGCGTTACAGAGTTCATTGCCTAATGGTTATCCATGATTGCTTCTCTGCTATAGGAACGATTCCTGCTACGAACCCATATAAGGATATAGCAATCACGGGGGTCTGGCGCTGCTCAATTTGTACCTATGATAATGAAGATACTATGTCTGCATGTGACATATGTGGGGTTCTAAGAAATCCCTTGGTCAAAGCTAATAGCAACAGTGATACTGGCTCAGGTAGATTTTGTTTGTTACAGCGCCTGTTGTTCTCGGATTGATGTTCTCTCTATTATGAGTCGTGTGTAATAATTCTAGAGAAGAAATATATTGCTTCTTCACCTTCTTCTCCTTTGTGTCTGTTGACATTATTTTCCCAATTTTCATGTTTGTAATATCCACTTTGTGATTTTGGTTCATTTTGAGAATTTTTACTTCCTTTTGTTATATCATAGGATTTATTTGGAGAAGTCCAGTTTGTATCTATTCGTTTGCGATCTTCTGTGTTTCTGTTTCTGGTAGGTTTTATCTCCATCTTAAATCCTTCATAGAGTAGATCATTTCTGTGCAGTTGGTGGCAAATCTAAAGATTTTGGAGCATCAGTGATGGCCAAGTCTCTTTTTGCATCGCTGCTGCACCCACGACCCAAAAAGTTTGTACTCTTTGAAGCACAGAATGACCTTTCTTCCACAGAAGACCGTTTGAACTTCCATGAACGTGGAAATGTCCGTTGCAATTTTCATGAATTCCATAGGACTTTTAGCGTTCAAAATCGTCGCAAAGTTAATATAGGTTGGAACTAGTTGTAAAGCTAGTTATCCAGAAATAGGCAAGCATATCTGATTTGTTTGGGTAGACCACAGGCATAGTTATGTCTAAGGAAATTAGATGGTTTTACTTTGGCAGTGTTGTAGTGTCATTCTTTTGTGTTATTCTCTAATGTTACTCATGTTTGTAGCAGCCCCTTTCAAGTTCGATGCTCCATCTCCTGATGACGTGGTATTAAATGGAGTACAATCACTGAAACTAAAGTCTAAAGGTACTTCTTTCACAATTAGATGCCGTCTGTAGGCGTTTATTTTCATTTGAAGTAACTTGAAGTAGTTTTGAGGCAAAAGAAACACCAAAATCCTTAAAATATCTGGTGTAAGATGGACGGAGGGAACACAGTCTAGGTTTTTTGTTTGCATGGATTCTGAGAAGTCTATGCATGTGACTCTTGTCCTAGAAGTCATTGTTCGCTAACATTTACATAGGGAAGCCAAAAATAATTTACAGTTATAAACCACCAATTCTTTTGTTCACAAAATATCATCAGTTTTGTGGTGTTGAAAAACCATCTGTCCCGTCCCAATTTATCGCATCTTTAAAATTAGAATTTGGATGGAAGTATGATATATATATATATATATATATATATATATATATAAGTTGAAGGGATAAAGGAATCTTTATTGAAATTAAGGTTAACTTAAGATCAATTCCCATCTGTACGCATAATATTCCAGCAAAAACAAACTTCCTCTTCAAAATATTCTGCTGGAGAGTTGCTTGCGGGCGCTTTGGACGTTTTTAAATAGGTTAGGGTGCATGTTACTTTTTCTAAAGGACTGGCGTGTTTCTTAATGGGGTAAACAGTAGGGGCTCTGATGTTTTTTACTCGAAAAATAAATAAAAATGCAATAGAAGAACATAATAAGCTTCTCTGATGGTTCATGATAGTGTCTTGATTCATTAGCCTGTCACTTTCCTACAATGAAATGGAACCTCCGTGAACCATCTTTTCCTTGTGTGCATCACATAAAAACTACCTATGACTTTTCCATTGCAATATTATATAGACTCGATCGACAAGTTTTCTTTCCTTTCCAGTGTTTAGTAACTTGTCATGTCCTTGCAGGAAACTTCAACAAGCCTTCATCACTGGATACTGTTTCAGTTGAGGAGAGAGACATTCTTATTGAATCAAACTCCAGTGCTAAAGTGCCAGAGTCTTCTTCAGCATCAGTACCAAGAGAAAGACGTGGTGGAGTGAAGGAGAAAAAGTCTGCGTTGGACCCTATGAACAAACCAGAAAGTTTTGATGCTGCGCCACTATCTTCCAAGTCCGGAAAAGCTGAGATAAGGGATGATGGAAAAACAGCATCGGTATCAGAATATAAACCTGAGTCATGGATGATTCCCAGCAAAGAAGATGACGGATTGGATCAGCTTAATCTAGCAATTGTAAGTTGTCACGGACTCTATTTTAGTGTTATTCACTCTCAATAATTTATTTACTTAAAACATTTATAACTTACTTTTTCTTGTTTCTATGGACTCAGGTTGGCCATGTTGATTCTGGAAAATCAACACTTTCAGGAAGACTGCTGCATCTTTTGGGGGAAATATCTAAAAAGCAAATGCACAAATTTGAAAAGGAATCTAAAGAACAAGTAATGATGGTCCCCTTTTTCTTTATTTTTTTTCCCGTGCTTGTAAGTCGGAGATAAAAATATATATGCTTTTTATGTGACCAGGGAAAAGGTTCTTTTGCTTATGCATGGGCATTAGATGAAAGTGCTGAAGAAAGGGAGAGGGGTATAACTATGACGGTAGCCGTTGCTTTTTTCTCTTCAAGAAAATATCATGTCGTGGTTCTCGACTCCCCAGGCCATAGAGATTTTGTTCCGAACATGATATCTGGAGCAACACAAGCAGACGCAGCAATTCTCGTAGTTGATGCCTCTATCGGTTCATTTGAAGCTGGAATAAGTGCTGCTGGAGGTCAAACAAGAGAACATGCCCAACTTATTAGGAGTTTTGGAGTGGATCAGATTATAGTTGTTATCAACAAAATGGATGTGGTGGAATATTCGGAGGAAAGATTTGATGTGATTAAGCAGAAACTGGGAACATGTCTTCGAACTTGTGGGTTTAAAGATTCTTCCATATTGTGGATACCAGCAAGTGCCATGGAAAACCAAAACTTAGTAGAAAGTCCTTCTGATGTGCGGCTTTCCTGGTAATTTTGTTCTTTCATCTCCTTCCAGTTCGATGATATCATTGAATTTTCAATGTGAAAGGTTTATGCATCTGAAGTACATCCTTATCTTAGGAAGATATTATAATAAGAGAACATATTAGACAGATTTTTTTCTTTTTTTCTTTTTAGGTTTGATATATGTTTTTAGTCTTTAGAGACCTTGTCATGCTCTGACCACCGAGCATATGATATGGAATTAACAAAGGATAAGAGCTCTTCTCGGGGAGAGATATGGTATTGAATAAGTTTATGATTTTCTGATGTTTGCTGATGTCTTGAAAATTACTAAATTGTAGGTTCAAGGGACCACCTTTGTTGGATGCGATAGATTCTCTCCAACTTCCTGCAAGAGATTACTCCAAGCCTTTATTAATTCCTATATGCGATGTTATAAAATCACAATCACAAGGTCAGGTGTCTGCATGTGGAAAATTGGAAAGCGGTGCTATACGAGCAGGATCTAAGGTGTGATACTATTGATCCTTACTGAATAGATCATCCTATTTATTAAAGCTGGTAGCTGCTTCATTTTTATGATGCTTTACCTTGTTATTCATATTAGGATAATTAATGATTTTTTTTTGTTCCTGTGTAAATGTTATACCACTCAGCTTGTGATCAGTGTTGTTATGTTCATCGTATAGATTTTTGTAACATTGATGCAACTGTTACCTTTTTTTTTTTTTATTTGAATCATTTCAAGCATGCATCATTTTTTTTTTTGTCTTTCCCTTTTCTCTCAAGATATCGAAATCATTTGCTGAAGTGTTGTTTGCTGCTGCAGGTGATGGTTATGCCTTCGAAAGAAATAGGAACTATTCGTTCTTTTGAACGGGACTCTAAGCCTTGTAACATTGCAAGAGCTGGTGACAATGTCACGATAAATTTGCAAGGTATTGAAGTCAATCGTGTTACTGCTGGAGGCGTGATATGTCACCCTGATTACCCAGTTCAAGTCACAAACCACGTGGAATTGAAGATCCTTGTCCTTGATATTTCAACTCCGATTCTGATTGGTTCTCAGGTTGCAGAAACAAATCCAAGCTCTGTAATTCTTAAACACACCCCCACCCCTTACTATCCCCACGTTGCTTCAGGTATATGATCTTGGGTGTTGGATATTGCAGTTGGAATTTCACATACACCACTCAAAAGAGGCTGCGACGATCGTCAAGATAGTATCGCTGCTGGATCCGAAGACGGGGAACGTGGCAAAGAAATCCCCAAGATGTTTATTGGCCAAGCAGAATGCAGTAGTAGAGGTCAGTGCAGTAAAAGATATTGGCATTGCTCTTCTATTTAATTCTGAAAAGCATATTAAAAAATAAAAGATGATAAATAATATCAAATTACAGGAACGCCATTCTAATATAGTTTTAACCCAAATATTTAAGTGGTCAGCCCCAATAAAATGAGTTAGGATTAAAGCGACGTGGTTTTCTATTAAGTATACGGATTTTATTCTTAAAGTAACATTACATCAGGACACCCTTTAGTATGATCATACTATCATTCTTGAGCCTTGCGTATACAAGATACACTGAATAAAAACGGGGTAAAATATAATCTCCGTTTAAAATTCCTCTGTACTTACTAACTTGCGTCAATGTTCTAATGGTTGGCTTTATATTACATGTTAACTTTGGATCATTTGTTCCAATCCGCAAGATATGTCAGTAATCTTGTTGTATCATTTTTGGTTGATATTTTGTTGAAGTTTTTTCTTTTTCTCGTGTAGGTCGTTCTGCATGGGTCGGTTTGTGCAGAAGAGTATAGCACTTGTAGAGCTCTAGGAAGAGTATCACTTCGAGCGTCTGGGAAAACTATAGCTCTTGGTGTCGTAACTCGAATTGTTAAAAGAGAAGAATAATTATGATACCATATATGTTACCGTATCTGCAAATCAAGGATGAGTGTGCATCTATATATAAGTTCTTTCATCTTGATTTCTCTCGTTGTGGCTCACACATTTCACATAACTCACCATTTTGGTGTATAGGTGGGAACGATTTTGTATAACTTTATATATATTCTTTCATTGTAATTTTAAATCATTTATTGTTGTTTGTACATGTTATGTCTTTTGGGGAATACTTGTTGCTTTTCCTTTTTTGTTGAATATTCGTGACGAAACTTTAATTTATTTCTGGAGTTATATAACGGGAAAATTGTGTTGCTTATGTGGTGTAACCAATTGTGGTTTAGGTTAATTATAAATTTAATTTTTTCTAAAGTATAGGAAATAACTAATTCCATAATCCCATTTCACCGTGTATATCGAATTTATTTTACCGTTTGTAATACTATTTAGTACAATTGTAAACATGAGTTGCGAAGTAAGAACAAGTTGGAATACACGTGTGAACTATTCTAGTATTCTGTAATAGGTTGATATTTTGAATTATCCCGTTTGTAATACTACATAGTACAATTGTAAACATGAGTTGTGAAGTAAGAACAAGTTGGAATACACGTGTGAACTATTCTGTAATAGGTTGATATTATGAATTATCCAGCATCATTATTATATTTTTTTAACTCAAGCACAGATGCCTAATAGAGAGATACACTAACAAATCTCAAGTTTTGCAGTGTCCAGTATGCAATGAATGCATAAGTATATCCAGCTGTTTGCTAATTAACATTGAATTGCCCTATGAGTATTTTACAGCAATTCCTTTTATCCAATTGTACTCGAATGGAACCAACAAATTATACAAAGAAAACAGAAGATGTCAAAGTATACTCCCAATAAGAAAGTGAACCTTTTCGTGAATGCAACGATTTTGTTTAGCCTGGTTCATAGCCTTGTTGCTAAAGATCACCTCGTTAATGGCATTTTAAATAATACAACTAGAATGAAGGGCTTAGAGTAAAATCAGCTAGTAGGTAGGTGGACACAAGAAAATTACCTCCTTATTGAATATTCTATACGATCTCATTAACCTTTACATGGGATTTAGCAAAAGACAAACACCTCTCACTTGTTGAGCAAAATATCAACACTTAAAGCCAGTGCCTAATACCCAAACGGTACAAATAACTTTTTAATGAACGAATAGATCCGGCAAAATACACGAGACCAGCTATTGTACTGAACTTAATTTGATAGAATACTTTCTTCCAAAAGCAGCAGTGGTACTGAACTTATCGCTTACCTACCCCAGAACCTTCGAGGAACGAGTAGTGAGAGGAGTCAAGAACAAAAAAACATTACCAGATTGATAAGAGTCCTCTCTACTTGAAAAATATATACATGTGATTAAACTTTGTGATAATACACAATGTAAGTTTCCTTCACTAAACAATCAAAAAGCTAAGAAGAAAAGAACAATCAGGGAGAGGTAAGAAAAAGAAAGATCTAAGATGGCCCTTACTTACAAATGTACAAGGACAGTATAAAAGAAGAGAAGTATCAGAAAATGGTGTCAATAGTGAGCTTCCTCCTTGAAGGGACTTTCTCTATCACTTGCTTTTGCAACTCCATGAAAGTTGAACCTCTGTGAGCAAACAATCTCCGCAGATTAATCACGGAAAGCTCGTTAAAGCTTCCTACTGCCAGGTCAGCTTGTCCGAGATCATACCTACATATAATATATGGCCATGAATTTTCTATAAGGCGTATCTTTCGTCGTAGATATGGAAAAGTTTTTATTTTTTATGCAATAAAAAACAGAAACACCCTGTACTTTTCAAGTGCACATAATACAGACTACAAAATGTTTCCAAAAATATGGCAAAAACTACCAGAGAAGCTTCAAAGAGTCCTAATATTTAAAAATTTAAAGCACAAGTCGTTTTTTTTTACACCATGATCAAACAAACATGTCGTACAAAATCCATAATATTTTCTAAAATGCATTCTTTACAAAAGATAATATTTATTGTTCATCATGAAGATGCTTGAGCTTGTCCAAGGGAGGGCTCAAGAAAGTTAATGATAAGATAAAGGTAATCGATAAGCAGCATAAGTAGCTTGCAGCACTGTATCAAGAAAATAATTTTACCCAGTTCCCATAGAATATAGCATTGAAACTTTTGCTTGAAGTTTTTGCTTAAACTAATTAAACATTAAACCTAAAAGATACATGTCCAATGCATAATAAACTAATAATGTTAATGTATGTAACACGTACGCTGGATGAGCACCAATCAAAGCTATCGCCATCATCGTACAATTATGTGCTGCAGTGATTCCCCTGGGATCATCTTCAAATACGACACACTTGGAGGGTTTTCTGTCCAACTGCAAGTAATTTTCTCAGTTACACAAAAGTCAAAATACTTTTTTCTTTAATAGGAAAAATACTTGTTACAAAATAGCATAATTCATTATCGATGATGTTTAGTACAACAACACGAGTAACCAACCAATAAAACTACTTGGTCAATGAACCTTTTGTGACTCTCATGATTTCCTAGAATTTAAGGCTTAGATTGGGATTGCAAACTTTCTACTTCTCGAGGTATAATGACAGACCGGGAGTTCGAACTAGAAAGAATGGGAAGATCCAATAATATATAATGGAATATGAAGAACTCGCTATTCAATCAATTTTTGGTTTATAATCAATATTTGCAGGCCGTATTGAGCTGAGGAATCGGTTAAAACTAAACACTAGACAAGCACAACAATGAGGTTCTTTCGTGGATGATAGCATCTTATTTTCTCAATTTCAATTACCACATCAAAAATGTGGCATACTATAAAGACTGACTTACGATGATGGATGAGCTACAATTCCCATACAACTAAAAAGAACCTCATTACGGAGCCATACGTGAGATTTCCATCTTATACGGCTCCCAGTTACACGCATAAGAAGAATAATACAACAAAATCCTAAACAAAGATGCAAATATTCTCACTATGCTGATCATGAACAAGCTCTCTTACCAACATTCACATAAGAGATCTTTTTTTAACAAGCTTGGACAATATAAAAATGACTGTCCAACAATATCTTTGTTCTCAAAGCTTTAGTCACTTAAACGACCTCCAACTGTTATATCAGTATCACATGTACGAAACGAGACATATGTCAAATGATTGCTAGATTAGGAAAATGCCCCCTAAAAATCTAAAATCATAAAAATGCCCTCTTGTGAACAGATGTTGATAAAAGCCAGTAAATAAATAGTTTAAAGTATCAGCTGAAGTAGTTTAAAGTACAAGAACATATAATGAAAATAATTTACCTTGATTTTCATTGGTAAAAAAATATTTTGATTCAATTATGCAGCCAACCTAAACAACATTTAGTTTTTGGCCAGTTCTATAAATTTAGCGGGGTTGCTTTTGTAATTTTTAAACATGCTTTTGGTTTGGTGTAACATGACCAATTTTTGAGCTATTCTCATAATGCTATGATGATTTCCCCTCATCATTTATTTCCAGTTACAGCTTAATGTACCTTCACAGCAGCTGAGAGCAATCTATGAGCCATGGAATCCATCCCATCTTCCTCAGACACAATAGCCTGCAGCTCCAAAAAGAGAAAACATTAATCGGCTTGAACAAGGAATTTAGTTATTGCATCTTGCCAATGCATTTTACTTCAAGAAAGAACACAGGAATGGGGACACACGCATTCTAGTTATCAGATAGTGATCCCACCAACAAAGTCCTGATGGCATTCTCATTTATCCAATAGAAAACGTCAAAGATATATTATTAACCCAAACACGTTACAACAGAGATTTAAGTTGAGATCATATGACAGACGGTAAGGGAACTCAAGATGTAAACATAAATTGCCCAGACTTCATATATCAATAAGTTTAACAAGCAACATAGTTTGAGAAACAAATTGTCGACAAGTCTTCAACCATTATTAAAGCAGGTGACTATGAATTTCTGTGCACTCTCGTGCACGCGTATGCGTGCGTGTGTGTGTGTGTGAGAGAGAGGGAGCAACCCGAAAAAATTTCTTCAGTCCCATGCGCTCTAACACGTCGACCATATTTTTGCGATCAAGACTTGAAACAACGGCACAGGGGATACGCGCTGTCGCTACAGCATCTAACCAATCTTTTAGCCCTTTTACGGGCTCCGACAGCTATTAAAAAAAAGACAAAAAAAAAAAAAAAGTTATGGTCTGATGCCTCTGAGACAAAAGAAAGAACATCTACGGTTAAGATTTATCTAATAGTCTTACCTTGAGAAGATAGTCATAATATAACTCAGACACCCTGCACTTCAATCTCTCTATATCATCATCAGTTTTCCCCCACCGCAATACCTGCAATTTCATAATGGAAACCAAAGTAGGTACACCAATGATACTTCTTCAAAAATGTAATGCTCATCAGGCTCAACATTAGTTCATGCACACTAATTATATTAACTCTGGTCATAACAATTTACACGAGTCAATGTTCCATATAACGAAGTATCATGAAGATGATTAATTAGAAGAGAATCCAAGGATGCTTATGTTCAACACAGTGGCACAAAATAAAGCTAGCATGTGATGCTTATGCAGCTGAGGATAGTCCAATGATACAATGTCTAATCTTATCGAGTTTGCTGGACAACAGGGACTAACTGAGATTTGTCATTAAAGCACTTAACCTCCACACATCACTTCCAAAAATCATTATTTACTAGAACTTTGCCCCTATAACTCTAATAACTGTGGCACATCATAATGGAAGGAAAATTCCAAAAAAAATATCGCCTGAAAGTATGTAGAGCAAAGAAAACAACTCTATTAACAGGTACTTGGATCTTTTCGGGGTCAGGTACAATTAAAATTGTACTTCAGATCAATCTTGTCGCACTATGATCCACTTCACAACACTCTACAACCTTTCAATTCTCTATAATATGAGAGAATAAACTGGATAAACATGTATTTCAGTAAAGTGTAGAAGTGTCGGGCTAATCTCTATTTATCTATTTATTAGAATAAGAATATATTGACATCCCTAAAAAATAATGCAGCTACATGAAATCACAATTCAACTTTTTTCCCACCATGAGGGAGATAGGTGGCTAAGAGCGATGGAGATAGAATAAAGAAGTTCGATTCTATTTCTCTTCACCCGCTTTCTAATGGTAAGGTTATACGATGCTCGCTTTAGCCCTCACTCTAGACTGATGCACACCATGTACAGGCCTTAAGGCCCAACCAATGGTTGAAAGAAGTGAGCACTTAATTGCACCTTAGTCTGCAGTAACAGATTTATTCACAAAATGCTCTTTTGGCTTTTTTGGTCAGTCCCACAGCAAGAACACCACCTAAAGGACTCCATAGTCCATTACTTTTTGACTTTTTGAATTCTCTCCACGTGTTCTCTCCTCTTAAAAGTTGCTCTCTGTATAATTCTATTTTCTTTTCTCATAATCTCCCTCTTATTCAGCACTCTTCATCCCTGTTTACTTCTCTAGCTTCTTATTCTTGAATCTAGTGACTTACTAAAGTTTTTGTTAGATATGGTGAAGTTACTAGCGCTATTGATTGACAATCTAAATAAAGGTGATATATGCGTTTGAGTTTAATTTTGAATTTCACAGTTCTTTTCTTTGTTTAAGCCTCTATAACTCTAATTGAACTGTTAAAACTGCAAATATTTGTCTGAGTTTTGAGGACTGTATAGATAAATACCATCACTACTTCACAAAGGGTGTGCATTGACATTTTACGTCCTTATTTCTGGTCTCCCACCCGCAAGCCTATTTATTAGCTGGAGGTGGGTTTTTTTGTGGAGTAAAATCACGATGGAGTAATGGAGAATTCATTACACAGAACCAGAACAAAGGAATGAAACTAACTTCATCAAAAAGAATCAACAAATTTATTGTTTGTGCCCTCTAAAAATTACACAATGTGGTACTGTATCCTTCTAGATACTAATTAGCACTTTACCCCATAAACTAAAGGACAAATCAAATCCCAAATAAGGTAAAGAGGCTGTAGCAGACTCAGATGATCTGTTTGTACAGTCTTTCGGAGAAAAAAATTGCCAGATTTTGCCCATCGAACTAGTAAGTTGAGTTGAGATATTTCTTAATGTAGTGAAACACCAATAGAGTAAAACTAATTCACAATTGAGGTGCTTCAAGAGAGTGGTTCCAGCACTGTGCTACACACTCCCAAATCTTTTTTAGGTATAGGCATGCAAGGGAGTGAGAAATAGAATAACAGAGGCATACAAAACCCTTGTGGACCAGTAAAAGGCGTTGATGAACCCAAATTACAGTTTTCACAACTCCTGGCTGAAAGGCACGGACCTGAAAAAGTGCTATTTCTGAGAGACAAGAATGGAGGAAACCACATCTCTTGTGACATCTAACAAAAGGAACCTTTTCTGCCTACTCCACGTAAGGCAGAAACATTTCCAACATAATTATTGACAGTATAGACAGACCGCATATCTAACAGTCAACCAACTAGAAGTTCCGGCGGAGAAAAGAAATATAACTAGTACGAAAGTGACTATTTGCTATTACATATAGCTCTGAGCTTGAATCATCATCTATTATAAGAAAAAGTAAATTTTTGTCTCTTATCAGTACACTGGAATAATGCCCGTCCTCTCAGCGTACAAATTTCAAAAAAAGTAGATGAGGGAGGGATCTGATGAAAATAAAGAAAAATAACTGCCAAACATGCTGGAAACAACTACAGAGAACTGCTTATGAATATTCAAATGTAGAGTCTTGACATAAAGAGAGAATTAATTTCTCGATAAACTATCACCATTAGAAAGAAAAGCATGAGATGTAAAATCATTTTGTGTTCACGAACCTTACGCAGAACGTGATCTGCACCCGCCTTAAGCAAGAGTCTTTGCGTATTGCCATCTCTAGGAATCTCTTTTCCTGTTCATAATAATAATCCAGTCTCAATTAATTACAATTTCTAAAGAATTCCATGGTCACCTATCAAAGTGCATAATCAACATCAACTATATTTAGAAGTATAGGAAACACATAATGACGTCTCCTCCACACTAAATAAATAATTACTAAATCTATTACATGCCTCTGTAACATCTTAACGTTGTTTTGTTTTTTGTAACAAAGGGCTTCTTAATACTGTTCTCAAGAACTACAAAATGTACAGAGATCTGTGGGCTTTAAATATTAGAACACAACTAAGCACCATTGCTTAGTGAATCTGAGTGCACCCTAAGGAAGAAATATGCTAAACATGCAGCTTACTAGCTTTATTCGACTTGTAAACAGAGAAGCCAAGAAAAAAACTCACTTCCAAGTTTAAGCTGAAGAGGAAATAAAGTCCCAGTCCTTTATATTATGTGTTGATATCTGTTCCTTTTTCTCAAAGGGGGAAACATTTATTTGAGTTCAGCTATCCAATCAAAACTCATTTTCCTAGATACACTAGCTAGGATACTACATGGTTCAGCTGTACTTACGCCCTGCATAAGCACTTGAGTCTAATCGCACGTGCATCTGCACTTGAAATTCTAAGTCTGGCCAAATCCAGAAGTTATTCAAATATTTAACATCTAATTCCTTAACCCGTAAGCTATACTATGGTTTAAACCTTACCCAGCGATTATTAAAATCTGTCTATCAATTAGAAAACCAAATTCGTAATCACGCTTACCTTCCTCAAATGCAAGTTGAGCCCAGGCTTGCAACTTTAAAGATCGACTATCTGCCTGTTGATGCAATCAAAGAGCAGAACGTTAAGCAGTAGAGAGTACATAATCATTAATTTGAAAAAGGTTTGAGAAAGAAAGGAATAGTTGTTAGTAACCTACATTTGCAGTAGAACTCAATAACAACTGCTCTATTTCAAACTTTTTATTTAACAATTACAACACTACGGAAGCGCAACAAAAGTGAAGCAGTAACAGTAAGATTGTTTGATAAGGTACGACTAATTAGGAATTTACTTATAAGGGTGGATCTAATTCCAACAAAGACAATTTTAAAAAAGATATAGTGATATACCCACAAAAGATATCACGATGTGACACAAGGATCCTTAATCCCAAGGCCTCGGGTGCATGATTTAACACTATCAAGAATAACTTTCTACATAAACAGAATCCAGCTACAGAGTAGAAGCCTTAATATGATCGCACCACCAACTACGAAAAAATGCAACACAGGTCATCATCTTCCATTAAATCCTATCACTGTCAGTCTTTCAGAGAGGCTTTATGTATATTTCAAAGGCCATCATTGTACTTTGCTGAAACATCACTTGTCAACTTCATGTTCTTTCAGGCTTGACTTGGTTGAGTCAAGGGAAACCTGACTTGTTTAATTTACATACATACTAAGGTACCTCTCAAACCCACTCCCAACAGAAACCCCTACAACAAACACACTCTACAGAAGTTCAAAAAACGTATTAGTCTTTCATTAGAAGATGTAAGAGCCAGCTCGTGTACAATTAACTTTACTAATATCAGCACTTTAATTTCCACAAAGAAAAACCAAATTAGATCAAATAACACGACACCCCCAATAACCTATTTAGTTACCAACACCAATGTATGACATCCGTCAGACTTTCACGAACGAACAAATACTTGCGCTGGACAAAACCAAACAATCTCCTCCAAAACACTCACGATTAACAAAACCCACTTACCACAACATTATCCCAAGAGAATATAAGCCCGTAAGCCTCGTCCGGCTTCATCGCGTAACGAATCCTCTGCAGAAACCCTTCCTCCATTCTATCATTCAAATAGTCCTACAAATAAACCAAACTCCAACAATCAAACAAACCACAACATTATTACCCCAACAGAACAAATTAATCACACTCACCACATCAACTTTCAAAGGACCATCAGGCCTAAACGTCTCAAACCCTTCCCCGTACTCAGCACCAATCACCTCCTCCGTGAACAGCCTGCCCGGAACCCCATTCTGCTGCCCGTTCTGCCCGGGGTCCACAGCCCTCGTCAATAACAAAGTATGATTCCGTTGTAACCTCTGTTCATTAATAAATAACTTCAATTTAACGAATAATAATTGATGAATTTGAATATTAAAAAAAAAAAAGAGTGACGAATTATAATACCGATGAGAATCTGAGCTTGGTGGAAAGATGAGAGGGAAACGACGTCGTAGGGGTGAGGGGAAGCAGCAAAGAGGAGGAGCTTGTTGTGAAGCTCAGGGCTTTCGCCATTTTTAGTTGTGTTAATTGAATAAAATAAAATAATATATGATTATATATATTCTTGTGATTGGGCTACTTATTTGTTTTTTTATTTATTTTTAAATTATTGTTATTCAATATATTTGGGCCATGTAATATGTAAGTTTGCATATTCTATAGAATATTATATTAATCATCAAAAAGATATATTCTATAGAATATTAGCATGTTTGTGGGGTGGTGTAACATTTGTAGCACTAGAAACTATGGCACGCGGTATTCGCGTATTTTTTTATTATTATTATGGTGTAATTTATAAAGGCTAAGTTTATAAAGGCTAGATTTTTAATGTAATAGTATAGCTTAACTTATATAAAGCTAAAATTGAAAAACATAAGTTTAGTGTTAAAATCGCTTTTTTTATAATAACTAAAAACGTTGGCACGTGGTTCTCGCGCGATTAAGAATTTATTTTAATTTATATAGTGAATAAAATAACTTAAATGAGTAAAGGAGGACATATATAAAGATAGAGAATTTATATTGAAAGTTTCAGATTCTGAGAAACTAAATCACCAATCACCATAATTATTGTTGTTAACGGGTTTTGAATTACGACCTAATTAACTGAATTATTTATTTGGGTTGGAACACCTTTGTCCGTGGTTCAAAAACTAAAGGCTATTTAAAGGGAGAGGAAACTGACAAAATCATTCATTCCTTTTATTCACTATGATCCACTCTCTTTTCCGAGTTGATATGTGTATTTCCGAGTCTATGTGTTTTTTCTCAATTGCCTCCGACCTCCCTTTACCTCTCCCTTCTTCCTCTGTTTATATAGAGTTTTCAGGGACAGGTGTCGTTATGCATGTTTTTACAGGTGTCACTATGCATGTGGTGGTGTTCTACACGTGTTACAATGTTCATTTAACCAATAAGATAACGTGTTTATCTGAAGTGCTGACTGTATTATTTCTCCTTCCGAGGGCTTTGGTCTTCTTTATGATAAGGGGTAGACTGCCTTTTTTGCTTCCGAGAGCTCATTGCTTCAAATGGTGACTCGAGGGCTGAGTCTGAGTATTCTCTTAGTGACAGTGTTTCTCCGAGAGGTGTGTATTCTGGAGTGTTTGCTTCAGGATATTCTCCGAGGGGGTGTTCGTTCATGGGTTGATCTCTGAGAGGTTTTTAGCTATCGTGGATAGGTGTTTTCTTTCTCCGAGTGCCCGGAGTAATGTTCCGATCTCTGGGTTGGTCGACAGGAGTAATGTTCCGAGAGTATTTGTGCTGGAAATGCGTAGCAGGGAAGTACTGTGGTAGTGTTCCGAGAGTGTTTGTGTTGGGAGTGCATAACAAGGAAGTGTTTTTGTCATGGTTCTGGGACTCTGTTGGTTTCCGATAGCTTCAGTGGGCTTTGATAGATTGGTTCTTCTAGCTCATCCCTTCCGAGAGTTCATATCTCTTGGAGAGGCGGAATGAGGGGGCGGAGTGTTTGCCCAATGCTGAAGTGTATCCGATAGGTGCCTGCCTTGGTCTCGTATTCCTCTTGTTGACTTTGTTCCAGTATTTGATGTTTGGGAGATGTGTTCCGAGGGATACTTGAGGCGTGATACCTGTATCGTGACTGCAGGTCGTATAATCATATAATAATATACATGGTAATTCCAATAATTGATTTATTGTTTGTTTCAAGCAGGTGAATTATCATCCTGTTAACAAACCCCCCCAGTTTTTAGTGCAGTTGGTCATTATTACTGCACTAGAAACTTAATAGTTTAAAAGGTACGAGGGCTCTGGTATCGTAAATTTTATCAGGTATACTAGGAATGTTTCACAAGGCCTCGTAGAACTCTTCAGGGATGTCGTAAACACTCGTCAGTGACATTTATGTTTTGTTCGACGTTTCCCTCGTTCTTGGCATTACCTTTAAAAAGGCGAGGAGTATCGTGATTACTCTCTCCGAGTGATTCCCGTCGTATTCTGAAATGTGCCCTCGTTGGATCATTATCGGGGCATTAATTATAAATTAAAGTTATGGCATTTATTTAACTGCGATTTAAATGCAATTAATGGTGATTTTAATGCCACGTTTATGTATTGTGCGGGAATCGAAGCGTCTTGACCGTTGTATTTCCGTTAACCGAGGAGACGTGACACTTAATAGCACTAGGCACGACTTTTAATCGTGGGGCGTGGGTGGGTTTAGTGGTCATTTAAGACACTTAGTGGGTGTAGGGTTTATAAACCCTCTTCTTCCTTCATTAGCCTCACTTGCAATTTTTGAGCGAAAAAACATTCTCTTCTCTGCAAAACAATTTTCTGCAAAAGTACTTTCTAATTTTTTAAGAATTTTCTATAATGGCGTCACAATCCAACACTAATTTGGTGTCAGCCGCTTCCGGTACTGGAGGAGCAGCGGGGGCAACGTTTCAAGTTTCACAAAAAAGGAGTGCAGCGACGGCGGGGGCAAGCGGCAATGGTGGTGCCGGAAAAGCGAAGAAGATGAAGAAGAAGGCCGATAAGGGTGGTGTTCCGCGGGCTACCCAGAAGGTGGGTGACACGGTTAGCACCGCCACGAAGAAGGAAATCCGCAATCTTTTCATTAAATACGGCGCGTCTGGCCGTAACGTGGAAGTGATGGTGCCGGAGGCCCACCACCGGGGTGACTCTCCTCCGCCGGGGCACCTGACGGTGTATTATCCACACATAAAGGCGGGTCTGCGCTCTTTTTTCCCGCTCTTTTATTGTGATATTTTCAACTACTATAATCTCTGCCCTAGCCAACTCACTCCCAACTCGTTCACGGCGTGGGCGTTGTTTGTATTTTAGTGTTTGGTGAGAGGCATCGAGTGCACGAGAGACAGATTTTTCGCTGTCTTCGAGTTGAAGCCATCTCCTGGGGGAGGTCCTTTCTACTGTTTCACCCATATGGATAAGAACGACCGGATCTCCGAGGGCATGGTCACCTCCCACAGCTCATGGAAAAGCAAGTTTTTCTTCATCTGTCCTGGTAAGGGAGAGTGGGACATACCGCTGACTTGGAAGGAGCCCACCTTTTCCGAGAGAGTGATGGACGATACCTTGATGTTCTCACCGGTATTCTCCGCGAAGCCTCTCGTGGAGACGAAGAATTTTATTCGACTCTATCGGACCGCAGGATTGAGGCACATTTATCCCCTAGACAAAATCGAGACTCCCTTGGCTATCCCCGATGAGCTCTTCGATACCTTTGGTAAGTATTTATCTCATAGCATACGTGTTTTTTTTTTCTATCTTATCTAACTCGTAGTTGTCTTTGTAGTGAATGTTCTGCGACCGTTTATGGTGGAGAATGAGGACGTAGTGACCAAGAAGGGGAAGTCTACCCTAGGAGAGGGTGAAGCCTTTGGTGCTGGTGAGGACAAGCAAGGGGGACTCTTTTAAAGGTTGCTACAGCTACGTCCCGGTCGTCTAGCGGGACTTCCGATACCCCTGAGGAAGCCGGGTTGGGCGTGACTTCTGCAGATGCAGGCCCTGCGGGGGTATTCGTCATAGGAGGAGGTTGGGTTGGAGGGGATGACTTTACCACCCCCCCCCCCCCCGGTGTTATCAGTGTGCCCTCCTCCTCGGAGTTATCGGGGGGATTCTGCTTATGCATTACTGTCGACTCCTCCCAAAGGTATGCGTTTTTCCCTAGTCTTTAGACAGTTGAAACAGTATACACTTCTATTTGTATAGGAAGATGCTCTAGATAGACGAAGGGATAGTTTTACTTAGAAACATTTCTGATTTTGCAGGAGGTGAAGACTTTTTTGGTCTGGAAGGGGGGTCACTTCCCTCGGATCTCGCCCCTCCTCCAGCTTTTGACACCATGAGTCTGCTGGACGAGCTTCTGGCTGCGGGTCCCCCGCTTACGAGTGCTCCTGCTCCGAGATCACTCGCGGCCATTCAGTCTGATAGCCCCGTGGTCACTCAGGTTCCGCTGTCGGGGGGAGTACCTCCAGGGAGGCCTTCATCTTCTAAACCTCCAGTCTCAGAAGGGGAGCCTAGCTCAGAAGATGCCCAGGTGGCACTCGAGACGGTCACCCGATACTTATCGGCTACCAATTCCCTGCCAGCAGACGGGTGGGAATTCGTCCGAGCTTGTACCAACAACGTGGCTATGTTGGTAAGTTATTATTTATTTAATTCGTTTAAGATCCTGTGTCGGGATCTTTATTCTTTTGTTTTGCTTTCTTAGGCACCTAAATGCTTCCTCTTCTGTTACTCGAGGTCGAGAAGCTGCAAAAACTAGCGAATGCGGCTGAAGAGAAGTCTCGGAAGCTGGAGGTTGAGAATAAGGATATCCGGGAGAGAATGGGGAAGTATAACGAGGCGTGGGTTATGCTTTCGAAACAAAACCACGACTTGAGGGAGGAGAATAAGCAGCTCCACTCTTCTGTAAAGGAGATGGAGGCTTCCGGGCTGGTGCTGAAAGATAGGGTGACCTTATTCGAAGGGGAAAAAGTTGCTTGGGAGGCCAAGCTGAAAGAGTTTGAGCGGGATTTGTCGGAAGCGCTGGGCCAGGTGGACACTCTTAACGAGAAGCTATCACAGGCTACGGTCTCGGGGGGTGTCACCTCCGAGGAGGTGCAGCAAAGGGTGGATGCTGCGGTCAAGCAAGCACGGGAGGACGCCACTGCTCACGTGAAGGAATTGTATATCAGTAAGCATCAAGGGTACTTAGCAGGATCTGCTATGTGGGGGTTCCTTCAGTGCTTCGGGCAGGTGCGCAGTAAAGTGGCTCCCAATTTAGACCTGCGGGTAGTCAATATCGCGGAGATGAAGAGGCCTACTTTGGAGGAAGCCTACGACCTCTTTAAAAAGAGTAGCTCTCGACTTCCTCCCTCCTCCTCTTCCCCGACTCGGGTGCCCTTGGCAGCGGTACTTCCGCGGCCCTCGGTGCTTTCCCCTCTCCGAGTGGGAGTCCAGGCTACCTCTTCTGGCGTTCCTTCTCCTGTAAGTGCTCCGGTTCCTCCTTCCGCCACTGAACCATCTCATGTCCCCTCGAGTGCTCAACCCCCCCAGCCTTAGGGGTTTTAATTTGTTTTTCTATTAAGGACCATTGTACTTTTTATATTTTTAGGTAATGGTAGGTAATGGTATTTTATGTAATGGTACTTTTAACTTTTATTTGGAATGAAACATCTCCTTTGGAATGAAACTTTTTTCTCGTGTTAATAGTCACATAACTTTTCAGCATATTATGGATACTTGGTTCCTTTCCTTCAATTGTAGAATTTTAAGATTGAGAAATGAGAGAGTATCTCACTCTTACTGGCCAAACAACTTTCTTAGCATATCGTGTCTATTTGCAGTGCAAGTTTGGGGAAATATACTTTCCTAAATAGGAGTATCCCCTGACACGCCTTCGTAGCCTTTTATAGTATGCTTTGGGCAGCTCAACTTAATTCAGTTATTCGAGGAAATGGTCCTAAGTATGTATAGATGCTTAGAGTTTAGTGAATATTTTCACGTCCTTTCAAAGAATCATTCCAACAGAATTGTTTATATCCTTGTCACTTTTTAATTATGTAGACTTTCGGGAAGCCTTTGACGAGTGAAGTTTCCCAGAATAACTGCTCTCGGAGATATTCTCGTAGTCCACTGGACCATTTTTCCTCACGTATTTACATAGTAAATTATAGAATCTTACGATTTTTTACAAAGATAGCCAAAATCTGACTCGAACTACTCGAGCTATAACTAATGAAATAAGGATACTTATCTTTGGTGCATGTCGTTTCATTGCTGTAGCACCTGCTTTCCCTTTTGGTTGTGGCAATGGTTCCACGAACCTGCTTAAGGGTTTAATGACCGTGAGAATATTTCCTCCCCGATTGGCATCGCTTTTGAGCACTCTTGAAGACAAGTCTTATGGCGTTCCCACAGACGGCGCCATTTTGTTAACGGGTTCTGAATTATGACCTAATTAACTGAATTATTTATTTGGGTTGGAACACATTTGTCCGTAGTTCAAAAACTAAAGGCTATTTAAAGGGAGAGGAAACTGACAAAAACATTCCTTCCTTTTATTCACTATAATCCACTCTCTTTTCCGAGTTGATATGTGTATTTCCGAGTCTATGTGTTTTTTCTCAATTGCCTCCAACCTCCCTTTACCTCTCCCTTCTTCCTCTGTTTATATAGAGTTTTCAGGGACATGTGTCGTTATGCATGTTTTTACAGGTGTCGCTATGCATGTGGTGGTGTTCTACACGCGTTACAATGTTCATTTAACCAATAAGATAACGTGTTTATCTGAAGTGCTGACTGTATTATTTCTCCTTCCGAGGGCTTTGGTCTTCTTTATGATAAGGGGTAGACTGCCTTCTTTGCTTCCGAGAGCTCATTGCTTCAAATGGTGACTCGAGGGCTGAGTCTGAGTGTTCTCTTAGTGACAGTGTTTCTCCGAGAGGTGTGTATTCTGGAGTGTTTGCTTCAGGATATTCTCCGAGGGGGTGTTCGTTCATGGGTTGATCTCCGAGAGGTTTTTAGCTATCGTGGGTAGGTGGTTTCTTTCTCCGAGTGCCCGGAGTAATGTTCCGATCTCTGGGTTGGTCGACAGGAGTAATGTTCCGAGAGTATTTGTGCTGGGAATGCGTAGCAGGAAAGTACTGTGGTAGTATTCCGAGAGTGTTTGTGTTGGGAGTGCATAGCAAGAAAGTGTTTTTGTCATGGTTCTGGGACTCTGTTGGTTTCCGATAGCTTCAGTGGGCTTTGATAGATTGGTTCTTCTAGCTCATCCCTTCCGAGAGTTCATATCTCTTGGAGAGGCGGAATGAGGGGGCAGAGTGCTTGTCCAATGCTGAAGTGTATCCGATAGGTGCCTGCCTTGGTCTCGTATTCCTCATGTTGACTTTGTTCCAGTATTTGATGTTTGGGAGATGTGTTCCGAGGGATACTTGAGGCGTGATACCTGTATCGTGACTGCATGTCGTATAATCATATAACAATATACCTGGTAATTCCAGTGATTGATTTATTGTTTGTTTCAAGCAGGTGAATTATCATCCTGTTAACAATTGTAGTTCATGATTTTATTTAAATTGTAAGGATAGATTAGGAACTTAATAATAAAATCGTGTGCAACACTAAAAGACTAAAACTGAAAACTAAAAGTTTGGTGTCGTAATTTCAATTTGTCTTTCTTTATATAATAATATAGATATAGATAATTGGAAGTGCTAGTTTTTAAATAATCTCATTTTGAATGTTCATTTAGATAAAAAAATAAAAAAAAAACTAACGTTTATGCACTTTATGCAACAATAAGACGAAATAGTTTTTGTAAGTTGAAACTCAAATAACTCGTGTAATAAAATTATTTTTGAAAGTGATTTGTATTTAGTGAAAGGGGACGCTTGGTTCCTCATATTAGGTGAAATAAGGGGTCCTATTTGGCTTAATGCGTGGTTTGGCTCGTGCGATAAAAAAATTGGGCTTTGACCAAAAAGTTGGACGGCCCATAACTGTTCACACTAATAACTCGGATAGTAATCGCTACTCCCTCCCCCATCCCAATGATTATATAAGTTGGGTTCGGTTACTAAATCACCACGTGCGAAAAGACTACATTACCCTTACTTTTAACAAACGCGTTGATAACTTATGAAACTTTTGTTTCAATTTCGTAATTAAGTTGTCTGAATTCACCACCAACCTCATTCCCTCTTAATTTATTACACTCGCAAAAAAAAATGGGCACACGGTACACAGAGGTAATACAGTAGAACACTAAAAAAAAATTCCCTGCGATTTTGCCTTAATCTTCTAATTCTTGTTCCTTTTTTAAAAAAGTAGTTTTCTTCGTGCAAGGTGATAACACTGATGTGTTTTTTTCCCTTTATTTGTATATATTCAACAGTTAAGTTCGATTCCAGTCGATTGTTTCTTTGTTTCAGCTGTCGAATTGAGGTAGGTGCTTATGGGTTCTGTATTCTATTGTGACTATAACAAATGCGTTTTATTGTTTGAAACCCCAATTTCATAAACTAGGGTTCATGGGAAAATTTGGGGGAACTATAATAAATGTGTGATTCCGGTTGAATATTGAAGGAACTTACTGCGAGGAAAGTTGTTTGTCTCAAAATCCTCACTTCAACCCCAGCTTAAGGTTTGATACCATTTCATTGTGGTTGTTCTTTTTAAATTCTGAAAATACACTTTGAGCATATATTCATGCACATATTCATGGTGTATTAACCTTACTTTGTTAAATTGTGCTTATATGGTTGCGCCTATCAAATGTATGCCGTTATGATATGTTTCCTCTTGTTGGGAAAACCCTATTGAAGGTGTATTACATGTTGTATGCTTGAATGGATTTGTGATATTGATAATTGGTGGTTGTAAGGTGGAGCCATGGAGAAGAAAAATGATATTAGTATTGTTGCAACTTGTTCTTTTGTGTGCTTATGTGTTTTTGTTTCTGCTTTTGGTGCATCTTTATGAGACGAAGGCTGGTTACGCGCGTCGAACGAGAATTAATTATAACTTTATTGAAAAAGATGAACAAAATTGAGAAGTATCAAGATCAGATAACAATAGCTAGCGATTCAACTAGTATATCACAACTAATAATGGATCGAAACTGTTTCCTGCGGTTGTGTTGGTTATTGAGAGAGGTTGGTGGGTTGCACAACGAGAAGTTCGTTAGTCTACGTGAACAAGTTACGATATTCTTAAAGGTATTGGCTCATCATGACACAAACCGCGACATGTCGATGAACTGAAAGCGCTCTGATCAAAATGTTAGTTGGTATTTCAATCGGACTCTGGATGCTGTATTGAAGTGCAGCAATCTAATGTTGGTGCAGCCAGTACCAATATCGGAGGAGAATGATAATTGTTACAAGTTGTGGTCTTATTTCACGGTATAACAATTCTGTCTTGTTGACCTTCTAAGAGCATCTATTAAACATGTCATCAATCCTAATTTGAATTGATTTTCAGGGTTATCTTGGAGCATTGGATGGAACGATGATAGACGCCACGGTGCCTACTGTCGATCAAATAAAGTACCAATCTCATAAAGGAAAGATTCAAACAAACGTATTGGTCGTATCTACGGCTGATGGTAGGGTGCTAATTGATGCCCTCTTTAGGCCTCGTACACATAGATTCCGAGTTCCTCAAGATTTGTTTCTTGAAGATCATTTAGGCTTGAAATTATTTATTCGTATTTTTATGGCAATATTGATATTTAACATTTTCACACCAAATATAGGTAACTATTATCTGGTGGACGCTGGGTACGCTAACTGCGATGACTTCCTAGACCAGTATAGAGGCTGTAAATACCACTTGAAAGAATGGTGGACAGTTGCATTGAGCCACAAGATCATGAGGAGTTGATTAACATGAGGCACTTTAGAGCACATAACATAATAGAGAGGTCTTTTGCTAAGTTAAATAATAGGTATAAGATATTGAAAAGACAATCGCAATACCCTTTAAAATACAAAACATATGAGTTATGGCGGGAGCTCTCCTTAACAATTTCATCAAACAACATATGACTTACGATCCCAAAGCATGTTCATCAAATTCAGATGATGTGGGCGTTGAAGAGGATAGTTCTGACCCTCCTAATGACTTCGTGGAGGGTCCGCAAAATTCTCTGGCATTGGGCATTTTTATAGATGAAATTGCAATGTGCATGTGGAACGACTGGCGAACAGGTCGCTATTTTAACGAATGAAAAGTTATGAACAATTTTTATTGTGTTTTACATATTTGGACTTTTATGCTTGTTGTGTTTTATAGTTGTTTGCAGTTGAATTTGAGATTCGTTGTGTGTGGTGCATGTCCCTCTGATAACAAAAGGGGTTTCATAATTGAGCATGTTTGTGTTGTAACGATGAAGAATACAATGTGTTTGGGATATTTGGTTGTGAAAGTGATGTTCATTTCCCTTTGGATATTGAACTTTTATTGTGAAATTAGGTTATTCTTGTTTGAATTTGTACAGGTATGGCTACTGCTTCAAGCACCAACTCGCGCTGTAGTGAAGACGAAAAAGCCTAAGGGAACTCGCATGGCATGGACTAGGGAGGAAGAGGATGCACTAATAGTTGTTCTGAAAGACCAAAAAGGAAGTGGGTTGAAGATCGACAACTACTTCAGGGCTGGCTACTTAGAGAAGTTGTAAAAATGAATGAAGGAAGTACTACTGCATACTGACCTTAAGGCATCCCCGCAAATCAAGTCCAAGATGATTGCTTGGAAAACAATTACCATCATCTGTACCAAATGGTTGAAGGAAGCGCTGGAGGAGCATGGCTGAACGAATTGACCAAGACCATAAAGTTTGAAAGTGATGGTTGGATGACGGACTATATGAAGGTAGTACCCTTTTTTGTATCAGTGTGTCTATTACACTATTTCCCTATGATGTATGAAAGTTAACTAACACATACAACATAAAATTATAGGTACACCCATACTGTGAGATTTATGTTAACAGGCCGTTCAGGTTCTACGATGTTTGGGCTGTGATATTTGGAAAGGACAGGGCAACCGGGAATGGGGCTGAGGACATCAGCTCTGCAGCTGAGGATGTCATCAATAATCAAGGTCAATGGACATCTAGTTATCAAACTACACCTGAAGGGATTGAAAGCTCCTACACAAATTATATCTATGTGGATGTTGACATGGATGAAGGTGGGGCTAAAAGTCATGAACCTTCCAAGTCAGGTCCTTCAAGGTCACCTCCTGGTCTATCTAAGTCATCTCTTGGAGGCATGTCCAGACCCAAGCATCTTCTGAATAGGATAAAGAAGGAGAAGGGTCTGGAGAGAGTAAGGAAAGAATCAGGGGCGACTAGTGCTGCCACATTAACTCATTTACCCTATGTCGACGACTTTATGAGTAAGTTAGACAGTGTTGTTGAGAGGATCGCAAAATTAGTAGAGCAACCAGTTGTGGTGGAGGAAGATCCCGCATCAATCCAGCGCAAAAGGCTATTTGCAATGCTACATGAAGTGGAAGTTCAGGGGGAAGATGAGAGGATTGAAATGTTGCACAAACTTTCTCACTCAAAGGAGGATTCTGATGTCTTTAACGGGTTGTCACCAAACGCACGTTTTGGCTACAATAAGGTCCTGATGAAGAATAAGGCTGGAAAATTGGGAGGGAGGATTTGATAACAACAATATGTCTAAGTTCTGAACAATGGTTCGATGTATTTCGTGAATTTTAAGCTGTTTTATTCTTATTTTTATCGTAGGAACAATGTTTGTGGATGGGCAGTGTGCACTCATTTTGTGAAAAATGCAGGTTCAAAGAGTGCACACATTTTTTTTTTGTGATTCAGCCACCTCGATGGGTGGTTGGAACCTTGGTATGGGTCCCCATCTTTTTGGTGAATCAAGTACATATACTAACTTGAAACTATGCTTTGTTCGCATTAGTTATACTTATACATTCTTATTTGCCTACCTTTGAAAGCATTTGGGTGATTCAGTTTATTCTTCCCTACACTATCATCCATGTTTATTACATGAGAATAGCAAATCATAATAAAAGAGTATCCAGTTCTAATCCATGAAATTTACTCAAATTGGCGTAAAACTCGGCCGACTACACGGACGAATAAGACACTCAGCTCATGTTGCCACAATTTCCCTTTGTTTTTCCCTTGTGTTCATTTTTGATCTGAACAACCCAACTTTGGCCGGCATCTGTTGCTGAGCAGCTGTCCAGGGCTACACCTGAATGAGGTTCAACTGAAAACTATGGAGGTGTTCCCCTTGTTCCTGTTTTTGGCATGTACATTAGTAACTAGAGTATCCAGTTCTAATCATCCAGATTTATTACATGAGAATAGCAGATCATAATAAAAGAGTATACAGTTCTAATCCATGAAATTTACCCAAATTGGCCTAAAACTCGGTCGACTACACGGACAAAGAAGACACTCAGCTCATGTTGCCACAATTTCCCTTTGTTTTTGCCCTTGTGTTCCTTTTTGATTTGAACAACCCAACTTTGGTTGGCAGCTGTTGCTGAGCAGCTGTCCGGGGCTACACCGGGATGAGGTTCAACGGAAAACTGTGGAGGTGTTCCCCTTGTTCCTGTTTTTGGCATGTACATTAGTAACCATATCACTCAAATATTGAAAGAATGTTATTAGTGGTTATTAAACCTACTCGTTAAATCAATAATCTCTGCAATTCTTCGTAATGGCCTGCTTATAGGAGTTTTGTGGATCACAATAGCTTCAATTGTTGGTTTGCCGAAAATGGTTGCCATATCCCAACATGCAAACTCGCCCATTGCTTTATAACAGTGACCCCATCTATGCGTCTTACCACGCTTAGAGCTCTTTCAGCAATCGAAGATAATGCAAATATCTAATAAAAAGTCAAAAAAAGAATACCTCACAAATGGAGTCCCACATATCATCATGCATGTGGATCGTATTGTCATTGAGATCCCAAGTAGCCGAATCCAATGCCAGTATAGTCCTAAACCACAACTGACGCTCGACCAACCGTTCGAACTGATACAAATTTTCATCGCTGGTGAAGTTTTTCTACTCTGTGAAGTTAATGTGGTCAGTGGTGTTGTTGAGTATCATTTCCAATAATCTACAGTTATCCAGAGGAACACAACTAGTTGGTGCTGCTACCTCAACCTTTAGCAACACTATTAGTAGCCGATCTAGGTCTTCATCCCAATTAGGACCGTAGAAAGTAGTTGATTGAAGTGCAGTGGGGTGGTTTAAATTAGCCATTGGAAGATAATGCTGGGAATGAATATTATGGCTCATGAAATTTCATTAAATAAGAGGATATGTACGAATGAATGTGCATTAAAAGAGTCACGAGTCAAAAATATTGGGGTTTTTTTTTTTCAACAAAGCATTCCACAAAACAACAAAAAATGAAAGAGCCACGGAATATAATCACAAGAAAGTACACATAAGCGTGCTATAAAATCAACTTTTTAGATACTCAGATCATGTCATTGAAATCCACTCACGTGAACACTTTTTGGAACCAAAATTTAAGAGAAACTTCCAATTTACGATTTCCATCAACGTAAGTCATTATACATAAATCCGGTTTAGGAATAGTGTTTAGTGAATCCCTTAGTCACAACAAACAAGTAATAAGTCACAAAATAAACATTTTTCCAAACAACATAAAACAATACTTAAACATGCAATTATTGAAGTGGGATAACATAAGTGTAATCCTCAGTGACAGACCCTATATCACTAGTTTCATCATAACTGTGGCTCGGGAATTGGTTTTCTAGATGCTCTCAATCTGCACGGGGTGATGGAGGTAGATCGATCGGTTGTTCGATTGTACCAATGTGCTCCTCAGGTAGTAAGGCAACACCCAACGTCTTGAAAACAACATAATATAAATCAGCATAAGAGAATCCTTTCAATCAAAAATGACGATGAATGAGGTTGTCCTTAAATATGAAGAAACATTGGTTAGAGTTTGAGGAATTTTATGAAAGCTTCACTAAACAATTATTCTATGCATTATACCATTTTCTTTAGATGATTGTAAGTTGGTCCAACAATGACCAAATGCTTCGAGTCGGGGTCAAAGTTAACCCCAGACAGAGTAACAAATTCTTCAAACAACTCGAACCGCCGTCATAGAGCCACAATTTTTTTCGTAACCTTCGCAACAGTACACCACTCATCCCCAAGAGCCAATTTCTTCCTGCCTATAGACACTTGAATGATAGCATTCTCCATTTGTAGTGGATTAGTGAGGTCCATGTGATCACCTCATCCTTTGAGAAACAATAAAACACCCAAATCTCCATCATTTCCTAAGTCAGGCTTCTCAAAAACTTTGAATAACCACTGATTCCGAGTTAAGATAACCATTTCCACACGCAAATATATCATAAGGCTCACATTAAAATGTTAAGAGACATATATGCAAAATTATGATATACACCATTATCTGTGAGAGAAGAGAATAGCCACATCAAGTCAAGATTTAAATTTCGAAATACAAGGAAGTAGAAGTTCCGAGTTTAACTCCTCAACAGATAAATAGTCACAAGACACAACATTATTACAATAGACGCATTTACTATCTAAACATCACTTTTTCACATACAAGATCACATAGGGAATAACAACCAATGATAAGAAAAAAAAACAAGTAGCTAGGCGAAACAACAACATATCATAGCCGCTTTGGTTACAACCTTATCATCAACATTATGAAAATAGCTAGGAATTCTCCTTGTCGTAGCACCCGTGTCCTCAACATATTGACTCTCTGCACTATGTGTTTCTTCGTGGACGTTGTGATACAATGGTTGTGTGGTAAAGGTGGGGGGTCGATTGCCACTCTGTGAGTTGTTTTGCAAGTTCGAATTAGAGAACCTCTAGATATGAGCTGTTTTTTTCGTAGGCTAAGATGATCCTCCCAAATAAATGAATTGGGGTGATTACGCTATGCAGAACATTTCAGGTCTGGTTGAAATGCTGCTAGCCCTTTGATAGAGCATCGAATCTTGCCCACACATACATGACACAACATAGGGGCTGGCCATCTACATTGGACCAATTGAGAATATATCTAGTCAAACTCCAACACTTCTATTCTTTTTTTCAAATGACATTACAATTTCAAATTATGTAAATATTAGTTGAACACAACAAACATCTTTCCCATGTCCTAAAACCAAAATATTAGACAAGTACAACAGCAAGACTCAACCATTAATTCGCAGACTAACGTAATCAAAGTTTTCAATTGTAGTTTCAAACACATAGTTAAAAAATTAACTAGGGTTCATGTAAGATGGCATACAAAGGGAAGTTAGGTAATCCAGTTACGAGACGAGTAATTGACGCAGTAGGTGATGGAATCTGAAAACATCATAATTCAAAGCAAATTTTAATAACGAGAAGAAGATATTATCGATACCGAAGGAGAAGTGGTTCTTACTCGTGGATTTCGACCTGATCGCGCTGGTAATAAATTCGGCCCTTGGTCTGTAGGGTTTCGCTGGAGCTAAATTAGATTTTGTATTTGGGGGAAATGGGTAGATGAAAGGGACATAATAAGTAACTCGTAAGAGGGGCATTATTGTCAATTCAGTTCATTTTAGATGAGTTACACAAATGTCTTACGAATCAAACGGGTTATTAAACACATTTATAAAATAATAACCGTCCAAATTTTTGTAACCAAACGTGTTATAATACTACAGTTACTACGGTCTTCGTCGATTTTGCTAACTTTTAGTAACTACTCGAATTAAGTGGAACTAACTAGTAACGAAACCAAACGCCCGCAAAGTGTATTGAAGTTGAAAAAAATGTGATTGAATTGCAATTATTAATATTTTACATCAAATAATTAGAAAGAAAAAAACAGGTGATTTTAAGCTGAAGAATTGGGATTCACACATGGAAAGTGCACGAGTCTATTTTCTAAATTAACTTTTCCAAAATGGAACTTGGCATATGTAAGTTATGATTATTTTCTCACCCAATTTTGACAACTTTGTCAAAACAAAAGCCTAAAATTGAACGATTTACACAAGAGGGGCTACTAAAATTGTTCGTCACATTAAATGACCAAGATTGCACCTTATACAACATAAACGACCAAATTTGATTTATGTTTATCCATTTACATTAGAGGGATAACTGATATGTCGATTGTATAGTAGAACATTTCTATGTCATATATAGTGATACGAATATCCTATTTTGCATATTAATGAGCAATTATTTATCATTAATCGATTACATTGTGCTCTTATTACTTGTTACTTACACAACCCTTTTGCATGTATTACTAGAAGTATACAATAAGAAAGCGATGCTGTGCATGGGCTCAACCATCAGTGGTGAGTGACAAATGTTGGATTTAAGATATAAGCATGTTGCAGTCATTTGAATGGACCCATAACTAATGTTATTTGAATTTTCAAAAGGAATCCGTAAAGTGATTATTTTCCACTACAATAATTCTGCCATTAACTATTGTGTCTCATGAGTGGATTCCACAAAAATTCATAAAATCAACTTATTTTTTCAAATACCATGCTCATGACCTAAGTTGTACACCAAGAAATGTGTCGCGTAAATAGACAAGACAAGTCTCCTCAAACAAATAGGGGTATCGTCGAGGTGTCTAACGTGATATACTATTAGACTTGAAGAGATTCTAAGATGCCAACATATCCCTCAAAGAAGATCAAGTCATTCGTCTTCCGTGAGAGGGTTTGATAGGTGTGTTAGGGCTCGTAAGAGAGTGAATTTGAAGATTAGAAACTCGTTAGAAATTATGTGATAATAAAAGGGTATGACTAGATAGAAGAAGTGTAGTGATATGAAAATGGGTTTTGTATGTGTGTGTGTGTGTGTGTGTGTGTGTGTGTGTGAGAGAGAGAGAGAGAGAGAGAGAGAGAGAGAGAGAGAGAGAGAGAGAGAGAGAGAGAGAGAGAGAGAGAGAGAAGGAGGGAGGGAGGGGGTGGGGGTGGGGGTGGGGATTTGGTCTAATTAAAGAGAGAATGTAGTAGCACCAAGTGGGTATTACAAAAGTACGATGTGAAGTTAAAAAAAAGATCACAAAAATATAAGTGTGTAGTATGTAATAGTTGTTGAGTATTTAGATGATGTTTGCAAACTCTTGTAGAAAAGTAGAAGTTTATAATTTTAATTAAAGCTTCAAAAGCACTTAAATTTAAAAGTTAAGAGTGTTTGCAAGATAATCTTGAATTTGAAATAATCTAATTTTTTATTTAAAAATAGCACCATAAGCCAAAAGCACCCAACACCAGCTTTAACATTGCGTGATTTTTTAGCTTAAAAAAAGTTATGTAAATGCAAAAGCTAGTTTTGCAACCACCCGCAAATCACTTATTCAAATAAAAAACTGATTATAGTTTTTTTTAAAGTTTGCAAACACCACCCTAGTTGTGAACAAGTATCCCACATTGGTCGGATATGAAGTCTTGAACACCTTCTTTAGTCTATCATATGCACTTGGGCATTAGTAAAGTTCAAGAGTTAGCTAGCATAATAATTTATTTTTTGATTTTAATTTTGTTTTAATTATTCGAATAAATTTATGAAGAGTTGCAACCGGTAGTATTTTATTTTCAGATTTTGTTATATTTAAAATCTAAAACTATTAGTGAAGGGTACAAATCTATCCTATGGGACACATCTATTGTGAATAAACATGTATGTTTAATTGTAACTTTACGTGTTCTATAAATATATTGATACATATTCGTTTTTCACTTACTTAGCATTTTTTTGCATCTTATAAATATTTTTAAAGTCATTGTTGTATCCTAGGAAACAGATTTTCTTAATATATAGTGAAAATATTGCTTTTAGGAAAGTGTTTTCAGTTCACGCTCACAAGGAAACTCACAAATATTATGTCTCGTATACTTTTTCGTATTCCAGTTTTCTAACAATAGTAAGTATGTCTTGTAAAGAAAGTGTGAGTTAAGGTGTGAGAGCTTCATGCTGATCAAGACGGTAGCTTCTATATCTAATGAAAATATGGTGTTTATGCTGAAACCAGGACATGCTCTTGAAACGTTGATGCTTCTATGTGAGATCTCTTGGTCACTAATAGAGTAATAGTAGAAGAAGAACAAATCTTCCTCTTGGAACGTGTCTAAGAGTGTCATATGTTGTTGTAGAGTGAGAAGTGGATTTCGTATAGTTAGTGAGAGGAAGGGATTGTGTTATCCATTTGCCCTCCAAGAGTAAAAGTCATGTCCTATCCATTTTGGAAAGGTAACAAGTGTTGGAGAAGAGATTCCATGCACAAGTGTATGTAAGGATGTGCAACGAGGTCTAGTCACGGGTATTCGTCTCGTCCTGGTAAGTATTCTTGGGAGACGGGTCAACCCGGACTCGACCCCATCAGTTGGTTGACGGGGTAGTGGCGGGTTTGAGAAATGGTACCCCGAGGGTTCCCCTACGATTTCTTTTTTTAAAAAGGTCGCTTTAGTGATTCATATATTCTCATAATGTGAAAATAACTCGTTCATTCACACGTAACAAATGAATGTTAATTAGATTTTGGGTAATTGACTTGTCGCTTTAGTGGTAAGAAAACCGTCGCATCCTGAGTTTGTTTTAATTGAAATTCGTGTTTTCGAAATCTATATTTTTTGCTATTATCTATAGAAGAATATCAATTTTATCACAATAAAATTATAATCCAAAACACTTAAAATCCATAATCAAAATGTTATTTCATGGCCAAACAATTTAACTTGATTATTACCCGTTTGTGTAAGCGTATTACTTTCTCATAAATTTTTATGTTGTTCGTTGTGAATTATTGTTGCCTTGTTGGTGTTATTTTCAGGTTGATTCTTTTTGTGGTATTAATTACATGAATGATAATATTGTTGTTATTGGTGTCGTAGTATGTTGAATAAATGTTGGTGATGTCAAAATGAGCTCAAATCTGATCAATTATGCCAAAAGAAATAAAGATTTAGGTCTGATTTTGTGGAGGAAACCACACGACAGGTACTCGCATGAAGGGTACGCATCTCCCATATGCGAGAAGCGAATATATTTTTTCGCTACCAACCACCACAGGTACCCGCCCCCGCCCCAACTCATACTTAAGTGGAAAACATCATAAAAGGAGAACCACCCCTTAGTGATGAGTAATGTTAATATAGATAACCGCCAAAAAGCATTAACCACTGTCAAGATTACTAGTAGCCATAATTAATTTGAAACATCACCCTTAATTCGACGTTTCTCTGCTTGAGTTGATGATGACCATTGTGAACATTGATAGTTAGGCACTACCTATCATTAAGGTTGTAGTCGTCGTAAGTTTGACGGTGGCACCAACAACATTATCATCAGTCGACGTAATTTTTGTGATTTCATGCTTGATTTGTCGGTAACCATGAAAATGCGTATAAATATACGTGGCTGATTTGTCGGTTACCAATTTATTAATGCTTATTTCGACTGCTCGACGTCTACGAATAACTTGAGCATTCTTATAGACCATTTCGTGCTTCATGTCTTTTACAACTTCTCTTATCTGAAATGGCACCGAGTCTAATACCATTTCTCCTAAAACATTGCCCTCATTATTATCATTCCAATGAAACAACATATGCTTCTTGTTCTTCCACAAGGCGACGACGGCGGAGGCGGAGGAAAAAATAGAGATACTAATTTTTCATCCATTCGATTGGGTTGTATGTACGAGTGATTGAGACTATTATGTGTGAAATTGGTCAAAGGGGGTTTAAAAATGTTACAACTTATTTTTCTCTCCCGCACTTTGACTGATCAATCCAAGAACATGAGTTCTAGAGCCGCTCCAAAAAATTTCAAACACTTAGGCTCTATTATGTAAATTGGTTAACTCTAGATTCTTCCTTGTATATGGTATTGTTAGTATTCTCTAGAGTGTGGCCAACACATTTTATTGTAAGAAGAGTATAAACATTTCTTTAGCCTTTATTAAATTAGATTTTTTTGAGTCTTTCATTGAGCTCAAATCCTTGAATTTATACAGCAAGGCTTTTACTTTTTCAGACATCGAGGAACTCCTTTCTTCACTTGCATAGCTTTGAAAACTATTTTTGTCTCTTTCTCTCACTAAATTTTCCCATCTCTAAAGTTTCCTTAGTTTTAGAGTTAGGCTAATATCGGGGCACTTAGTAAACCCGACGTCTAACTTTTATAAGCAGAAAAGGTCTAAGTCCTATCACATGTTATCGTCTTTTTTTCTCAATTTTTTATTAATATCTAATACACTGGGGTCAAAAACCGGGGTTGGAGCCCACTATAGTCCTCAAGGTGGCTCCGCCCCTGTCTACGAATAGCTTGAGTGATCTTATAAACCCCTTCATGGTCTCTCCTCTGAAATGATGCCGATCTAAGACATTTTCTCACGAAACATTGCCCTGGTTTTTATCATCTTGATGAAACGACATATGCTTCTTCTTGTTGTGAATTGTGAATTATTGTTGCACATTGATTTTGCATTGTGATATTAATGCATTAATGATATTGATGTTATTAACGCGGTAATATGTTGAATAAAAACTCATGATGTCCGCACATGGTTCGAATTGGATCATACAAGCCGAAAAATGAATATTAGAGCTCTTTTGGAGGAGGGCATCGTTGGTACTCGCCACAACATTTTTGAAAGCTTTTTTTGACAAACAATAGGTTCTTAATCCATGTATTAACTATTATTTAGTGAGAAGTTTATTTACGATGTGGGTCGTTAATCAGACCACCGTGCAATATGACTTGGGTCATATGTATCACTATTCAAATCAGTAGTACACAAATCTAAGAAAAATAAACTATTAATCTTTACGTATTGAAACACTATGTTGGTATTTCGAATGAGTTATGAAGCTTTTGTCATCAAATCGAGTACACAACTCCAAAAAGTTAAGCAGATTGTGAAAATATTGTTAAGCTCGTATTACATTATTTGTGAAGTACCAAGAAGGGTATGATTAAGAAACGTGATTGTGATGAGTTACAGTATGAAGCCGTTTGGTTTCAAAATGAATTTTATCTAAAAAGGATGGTGTAGATTAGAAATGAGATCAAAAGCCAGAATTTTCTATGATATCTAATATGTGTCGTTTATTTGGTTGATAACATTAAATGACTACCTCAATAGTTTTTTATTGTTTTGTGTCATTAACGTACAATTAACCAAGAAAACATTTTAACTACTTTTTTTTTTAAAAAAGAAAAGAAAGTGAAAACATTTTTTTTTCAACTCTATGACATATTATATGTTATGTTTTTCTCACTATTACTTTGAACTTATAATATTTATTTCGTGAACTATGCGTAGCATCCTCTGTTATTAAAAGCGTAACTCGGAGCGCCTGAGGCGCGCCTAAGTTAAAAACAGCTTAAAAACGTCTTTGGGCGTTGAAAAGAGGCGCAAATGAACATTAATCTCACTAAATAGACTGTCTGCGCATTAAATTCGGTAAGTTATGCAAGGTTATTTTATTTTTTTTATTGCAATAGCCCCACTAACTAAGTGGGCCATGCCACTAAGAAATGAAAACAAAAGAACAAACCGAACATGATCTGTATATTTCAAACAATTTCTCTATTTTTTATATATATATATATATATATAATTAATTCCTCTTCATTCTTAGTCGACTTAATGTTGTTGGAAGGATTTAGGATTTGAATACCAGTTAAAGTTTAATTAGCCCCAACCTTTTATCATTTACTGTATTTTTCTAATATTTCTTAATATACTTTCATTTTTTTTTTGCAAATATATAACTATTATTCATGTATATAAGTAAAATACCAATATTTGGGAGGCTTACGCCCCGCGCCCAGAAGCTTACGCCTCGCTTCTAAGTATGTTAAACGCCTCGTTTACGCTCAACGCCTTTAACAACACTGGTAGCATCACCATATATGTTTAATTTCTTTATTCATAGGCCACTACTTATTCACCAAATTTAAACTAAACAAAACATTACCAAAATAAAATAAAAACAAATGAGTTATTACAATAAATTTAAGGTATGTATTTTTAGAGCGGGGGTGATAGGGTCGACTAAGAGAGAAAAAAGAAACTAAAAAGCTTTTTCTGTTTCCATTTTAATTTTACGAATCAATAGGATCTTTTTACAATCTAAAAAAACAAATCAAATCATCTCGTAAAGTTTTAGCTTATTTTTATTATAAGTTGACCACCTTCTTTTAGAAAGACTAAATTAAAATATTTGTTTCATGTGGTAAATAAGAATTTAATATGTTGGTATATGTGATTATATACTAGTAATTGAAATTATACTATCAAAATAGTCAAATTTCTTTATATTTGATTGATAAACAACAAAGAGATTATCCACGAGAATCTTATAAATGTAATATATAATCTTTTTGTTAAAACTTTTAATTTAGAACTTATCTAAAATATCCTATCCAATTCTGTAATGAAAAAATGAAGTAATTTATAAATTTATAGAAGGGTGTAATGCAGAATTTCAATGAACAGTAAAAATAAGGTAAATAGAGATTATTTATCTTGGGGGAGAGGTTAGACTATTTATCTCATATTTTGAGATAAAACTAAAAATCTGGGCATATTTTACATTTGCACGAAAAAATAATCTATAGAACCAAACAACAAATAAAGTGAGATATCTCACTTTATCTATAGAACCAAACTGCTTCTATGTTTATTTCATTCTTTATGCATTAAATCCGGTCAAAAATGTATTATTATTAAGATTATTACGACAAAAATAATCTTCAGACCTAGAGATGGTTGCGTGGGCTGACTCATTTGTTTGCATGGGTTTCTTTTCCTTCTCCTCCGACTTCGACTCGGCATCCTTGTGGCCTTAGCATCCTCTTCAGATTGGGCTTGAATATTTGTTAAATTGGTGTCCAAGGCCAAGTTGAGCAGCATTTTAATTCAACTCGAAATTTGAACTTATTGACAATTCACAAAATGATAATCAGTGTTTTTTTTTTTAGATTTTAAATGTTTTAATAATTCCAGAGCACGCGAGGTATCAAAATAGCATGTGCAGAAGAGAAACTGCAAATTTATATATCACGTGGTAGGAATCTAGGAGATGTTGGCGGCCTTCAAATGAGGAAGAAGGCACATTCTCCACTTCACTCTGTCAATACTCAATACTCATAATACAACAATTATTGAGTACAATTTTTTATTGCACTTAATGCCATAATAATTCTATCCAACATGTTAGCTTACTTCACGTGGATGGGCAGTTATACAGTCAATTGACTGAAGATAGTTTTAGTTGTTTATAGAAAATTGTGTATGACGGAATTTATGGCATAAACTATAATATTTTTTTTTTATCAAAGGTGTCTTGGTCTAGTGGTGTCAGGGGCTAAGTGTCTTGGTCTAGTAGTGCGAGGGGCTAGACTTGGTAGAAAAAACTTCGGTTCGATCCCCCGCAAGCCCGTTAGGAGGAGTTTAAAACCTTAACTCCGAGACCCGCTTCGAAATCGAATTAGTCGGCCCAGTGAATTGCATTTCCAACAAAAGAATTCAAAGTAATTACATTTAGAATATAAGCATTAAATTTACATCTTTTCCTCTCATTTTCTCTCATTTCTATTATCACCTGAGATTTATTTACATCATTATGAATATAATAATTATTACAATGCGAAACAAAAGTTAAAAGCATTACATGATTGACGTAAACATTGTCACACAACAATACGGCGACAATAAGAATGGAGAAGTGAATTCGTATAAAAGAATATTTATACACTAATAAAATATTTATACTATTAGAGTTCTTATTAGGGTATAACAGCGAACCTCCCAAAATATTCATCCTTTCACACTTTATACCCAAACGGTTTAAATATTACATTAAACTCCCACTCTGTGAGTCATGTTGTCTTATAAGTCGTTGATTAGTCGTTAAATTTAACAATATGTTTGTATTAATTTAATTTTAAAGGACAAACTCTTAAAAATTAGTAAGTTGATTTTTAATTTGGTCTTAGTTTCATTACACACAGACTGATCTGAAGTGACGAGGTATAATATATATAAATTAAACTACAACGAATGTATTATGCGACAGAGCATGTTAATAATATTTTCTCACAGAAACACTTGAATTAAGAATAGCACATGACCAACACAATATCCTACTTATTAATAAGGGGTAATTACAGGTACACCCCCTGAGGTTTGGTGTAATTACAAAGACCTCCTGAGGTTTGAGTAATTACAATGACTTCCTCTCAATTGTAAGGGATGATTATAATTATACACCTCACCTGAGGTTTGGTATAATTACAAAGACCTCCCCTCGAGTTTGAATAATTACAACGACCTTTCTTCTTGTTAGTAATTGTATATACCTTTCCAACTTTGTCCTTTATCATTTAAATTGTTTAAATAAATTTAAATGTCTTGTTGAAAATACTTGATATTTATTTAATTGTAATATCAAATAAATTAATTATTGAATAAAAAAGTGTTAAAAATACACTAAATTAGTTTTATTTAATTATTCTCACATATATATAAATTTATTGCTCTTATAAAAAAAATTAATTTTATCACTCAATATTTCTTGACGAGAAAAACCCATTGGTGCGAGAATAAAAGATAAACACTTATGTCATAGTGGTAGAAAATATTGATTGTAATTTTATATTACAACATAATTTCTTTAATAAAATATTTTTTATATATATAGTTATCTCCAGTTTTAAACAATTCTTTCAAACTACATTTTAAAATATTTTTCATTAAAGAAATTATTTTGTAATATTAAATTACAACTAATATTTTCTACCAGTGTGACATAACGGTTTATCTTTTATTCTGGCACCAATAGGGTTTCTTTTTTACGTCAAGAAATAACGAGTTACAAAATTAAATATTTGTGAGACTGAATAAAATTAATTTAGTGTATTGTTTAATACTTTTTATCCAATAATTAGTTTATATAATATCAAGTATTAACAAGACATTTAAATTCATTTAAACAATAGAATTGATCAAGGGCAAAGTTGGAAATGTATTTATAATTACTAGTTAGAGGGGAGGTCTTTGTAATTACACCAAACCTCAAGGGGTATAATTGTAATTATCCTTACAATTACTTGTTAGAAGGGAGATTATTGTAATTACTCAAATCTCAGGGGAGGTCTTTGTAATTATACCAAACCTCAGGGGGTGTAATTGTAATTGACCCTATTAATAATGTTGGACAGATTAAGCTGACTGTTCTCCTGTTACGAATTATGATCTGTCAAGGGTTTGATCAGACATTATCTTATCCCTCATGCTTCACATAATGGACATGAATTCATTTGTAAGTACAATATGGTTGAAAAGTACTATCGTTTTAATTGAAATTGCTTAGACCGACCACATTAATGCAACAATTTATAGGTGCAAATCCAGATAAATTAATCGTGTCATCCAAGGAGGTATGAACCGTGTTCATTTCGTAGATAAAGATTTGACTTAACAATTTGATTTGGACAATGCCATGTTTCCTGACTAGACTAATGTATTCACGAAACAAGTTAGAATTTAGATCTCTCATATTTTCTTTTTAAAAGGCCTTAATTATTTCTCAAATGATTATCTTAATTACTATTTAGCTTAACAAAAAATCTTAATTACTATTTACAAATACAATTACTATTTGTTATATCATTCCCCACTTGATAACCGAATTTAATTTTCGTACTAATTCAAAATATATATAGGTATAAAAAAAATGGACATTATTTATTTTTATTCTGTATTTATCATTTCAAATTTTATCCATTATTAGATATTTTGCTAGAGGTTTAGATTTCTTTCGTCATTTTAAGTAGCAAAATAACAGATTCTGTTGCATAAAGCCATAAACCACCATTAGTCACATGCACAACCGTGATGGATATTTTAAATACAGAAAATACACATATTTTCTTGTTGTTGGTGGTGTTGTTGAAGAATTGAGTATATCACGGGATGTTTACCTAAAAAAATTCCCATTTTTTGTATGCATGGTCACTTGAAACCAAATTTATCCTAACCACTCTCAATATATCACTTTTTCTAAAATCATAAAATTGTTTTTGTCTATCCAGAGTCCCAAACCCGCGACTAGCACTTAATGGTTTACGTCATCCATATATACATAACAAGCATAAATAAAGATAATAAGTAGTTCATAAAAAAAGCAGAACCGGCCAAAATCTCAACAAATATTAACTAATTAACTAATTTGATAATTTTTAGCACCACCCCCCATCAGTGCATATGGCCCCTCCTGGATAATCTGAGTCATGCAAGCTGTGAATTAATAACTATATTATTCTGTTCATAATTATATTTTTGAGTCAACATCATCCAGATGGTCTTCAATTCCTAAATGTACCTTTTGGCTTTTGGATTATGATTTTGTATAATTACATGCATCTACACCTAAAATTTGGTCTAAGTACAAATTTAAGGTCCGAACTGCATAATGTTCAAAAAGATTATATGGACACTTCACATTCCTTGCAACTCTAACGATACATTTGATTGCCCCATGAGCTGAAAACCCATATAATTTAGTCTCAAGATTTTACTAAATAAAACAATTAATCTTACATTTGGTTGCCAAAAAAAATCTCACCTTGTAGCCTTTTATTTTACTAAAACTCATGTTTGGTTGCACATACACATCCACATAATTTTGTAAATTACCAAAACTACCCTTAAGTTGCTTCGTAATTCGTGATCTACTTTATGTCACTCGATTGTGAGGTAAGCACCTTTTTAGGGGTAGAAAAATGTAATTTTTTTTGAAAAAGTAGGGGCAAAACAGTATTTAACTTGAGTGACTGAAGTTGGTGGTTGTGGCATTAAATTATCATAGGGGGGAGGGTGAGATTAGTTATCTTGAAAAATGCTCCAAAAAGGCAATTTATCTTGGGCCCCTTCTACCTTTTATTTGCCAACCAAATGTGGTATAAACTCACACTATTTAATTAATATGGGCTGTTAAGGGCAACCAAATGTGTCGTAAGTAAAACAAGATAAGGCTTACTTGAATTTTAAGTAACTATTGAGCTACCTTGAAAGTTGAAAAGATACTACGTCTCATCAAAAAGAAGAAAAAAAAAGAATAGATACTACGTACTATAGATACAGTACACTTGTTATTAAACACTCCCAAACATATATAAATTAAAAAAATACACTCTACTGCTTATATTAACGGAAATTTCGCAATATTGGTTCTTTATAGTGCCCAATTTTTAATTTTGATCCTTTATAGTGCTAAGGGCTATTTTTAGTCCCTTACAGTAACCAATGACCCTTTTTGGTCCTCTATTGTGTCTCTTTTGGTTCTTTTTTGATGAAGTTACGCATTTGCCCTTAATTTTGACATTTTTCTTTCAATTTTTGTTCAAACGTTTTGAGTTATTATATTTACACCCCCATAACTTTATAATAAATATATTTTCTTATACTTATGTAATAATCATATTTAACATCTTAAAATAAGTCCTATGTTTTATTTGTTTTTTAAGTTAGTTTGAATTAAAGGAGAGTTAAAAACTAATCCCGCGTCACAAATGATAAAAGAAATAACATTTTATATTTAGTTTTTTTATAAAAGTATTTCATAAAGTATTTTCCATTAAAAGTGATTCCAAAAAACAAGGATATTGAAACCAAAATTTAAATCAATATATATATATATATTTATGATATATTTTAGGCTTAATTAGAAATAGTTTTTAATAACTAAAAAATTAAATTAAAAAAGAAAAAGAATAACTAAAACCAAAATTTTATTTACTTAAATATATATATTACCCCACCATCGTCCTCTTCCCACCCTACCTCCCTGCCCCCCCCCCCCCCCCCCGCCGCTGGTCATGTTCATCACCACCCCCGCTGCATATTCATCACCACCTCACCACCACCAAGCTCGCCCTCCTTTAATTTTGATTTCGAATTCGATTTCGAAATCGAATTCGAGCATGGTGGTGAAGATGTTGTTATAAATTGCCTTTTTGGAGCATTTCGAATACGAGTGTGGGGGGGGTAAGGATGATGATGGGTGTGGGGGGTGGGTCGGAGGGGCGGGGTGGGTGGGTGGGTGAGGATATGATGGGTTCAGGCGGAGGGGTGGGTGCAGTACCATGGTTTTGTTTTGTTTTTTTTTTTTTTTTTAATTCTGGATATAAATATATTGTAATACATAATAATTATTTTTTATATTTGTATATATTCTGGAATTAAATACAAATTTTTTTAATACATAACGATATATTTTTATAAATATAATATTGTTTTTAATACATAAAGATATATATATATATATATATATATATATATATATATATTTAATATATTTATATATATTCTGGATATAAATATTATTTTAATACATAAAGATTTTTTTTATATATTTATATATATTCTAGAACTATATATGATATTGTTTTTAATAAAATTAGATTTTATAATTTACGAATTATTTTTATGAGTGACCCATGAGAAACAAAATTTAATATTTTTTTATGAGAAGGAATTAATTTGTAATCTTCCCATAATTTAAAGAACCTAAGAAGTATATAAAATATAGAGGTTTATTTCTAGGATGTTAAAATATGGTTGTTATAAAATTGTGGGGGTGTATATATAATTACTCAAAAGATAAAAAATAAAACTGAAAAAAAATAAAAAAATGAAGGGTAAATTTCATAACTTCAACGAAAAAGGACCAAAGGAGACACAATAGAGGACCAAAAAGGGCCCTTGGTTACTGTAAGGGACTAAAAATGGCCCCTGGCACTATAAATGACTAAAATTAAAAAGTGGACACTATAAATGACCAATATTGCGAAATTCCCTACATTAACACATACTACACATGAAAAACTTAAAAAATACACATTCAACTTAAACCATACACTACAACCGAACACTTAAAACAAATAATACACTTAAAAAATACTTTTAAAAAGAGGATATCGATTAAAAGCTCCATTATTTTGAATAATATGATGGTTTTTCAATTTTTTATTATATTGTTCAAGAATCTCATCATTTCTTAATGACCAATCAACTGAGTTGAGCTACGCGTCCATGTGACATAGTCGACGTTGCTGAGAATCCTACTATATGGATTGAATCATGACATGTCGAATCATTGGTTTATGAAATATCGACACTTAATAGAAACCTAAGTGTATCTTTAGTCTTGAAATGATTTAGGTGTAGAGTGTGTTTCAGACACGCTTCAGAGATGATTTAGGTGTAGCGTACTTTTTTAATTTTATGTAATGTGCATTTTTGAAGCGTTTTAGGCGTAGAGCCCGTTTTTAGGCAATGTTGTTGTTATACATAGCGCATGTTGATTTAAGGCTAAAGGTACGTATTTTGTAGCGGCGCATTTGGATGCAGTAGAGTCCAAAATCCATCTTATTTAATAACCTGATTAATACATAATTTAGTATAATAATAACACGTTTGGATCTTATTTTGTCTACATACATAACTGGGTCGTAGGAGACTTATCTCACGTTTGGTTAAATGAAGAGAGTGGTATAACATCGTGAAATGACCTAATTGCCCTTATTTCCAATACCCCCAAAAGCTGAACCGTGTTACGATTTGGGGAAGAGGCAAAAGAAATTAGAAACCCTAAAACTAGCGCGGCGAATTCGATCGCGAAAATGTCAATGCGGCTGTCCACCACCGCAGAAATAGTTGCGAAGCTCTCACGGTGCAGTTCAGTTGGCCCTTCTGCTGGAAACACGCAGTCTGATGTTCGTTCCTCGGGGAAGGCCATTAACGATGGCGGAGATACGCTTACCACACATCAACCTGAAAAACTGGAGTACATCTATTCAGAGAGAAAGGTAAACATTGTATCTGCTATGCTTCCCTCTCTGTTTTGCACTTCTGATAATGTGTAATATTAGGAAATGCGCTGTAATTTGAAACTTGATTTGTTGGTGAAAATTTGCATGTGGTTCATATATTCATATGAACCGTGTTTCTTTTATTTGATTAGTTGTTTTTATTGTGTGGGTGATGAGAATCACGGACGATGCGTTGGTGGCAGACTCAACCCAACAGTATGACAGTTTGTGATCTTGTTCAACAAACCTATGCCATGTTGACATCGCTGTTGTATGTTGGTAATTAGTTATATAGTTCAGTGGAGTAGGCGTTGCACCTTCTGTTAACAACAACATTAATTGATACATTGTATAATGGAGGATGTAGGGTATCTGTACGTGTTTTTTTATGTTAATGTTGCCAAGCGTGTGTCTTGAATGGTTAGTTTTTTGTTGGTACTATATTATCTGACTTGCGTTATAGAGTCCTCTACGCACCGTTGTGCATTCATGAGATCCTGTTTTGTATTCTTCATAAACAATGTTCTCCAATTACAACTGATATCAAACTTGGATTATTGCATGGAGAAATAATATAATTAGACAGCCTCCTTTCGATGATAGAATTTGTCGTACTGTTTTTTTTTTATCATAATAATCAATTCTGAAATTGTCCAGGCTAATATGCGGGTGAAAACGTTAAGCTATGAAATTAATGGTGCTCTGTGGGATAATGATTTTGAGAGAAGGCTATGTCAAGTTTTGTGTGAGTTTGCTGAAATCAATGAAGTACGAACCTTAAACGGTATCGTTAACGCAGTATCACATGCGGCCACAGTCCTCAATAAGATCCCAGGCAAAAGACTCATCAATAACACCCATGTGCGTGAGAAGATTATAAGAATGCGGTGTCTGTTCTATAAATTCTGGACCATGGTTGTAAATTTCCAACTACCAGTGGACATTGTGACTGGGAAGACCTGCATGACTGATTCGTACAAAGCGGTGGATCGAAATGTAACGCCTTGCCCTTAATCCTTACTTATGTTGTTATGAAAGTACTGTTTTGATAAAACTTATGAAAACTATGTTAATTATCACTGTGTGCAGGAGAATGATCTGGAAAAGCATTTTTTCCAACACGGTTTACCAGCGTTTGATCTTAAACACCGGTTCTTCATTTGCTTAGACGCTGCTTTTTTCCCTGAAGAACAGTTATATTACTTTGCAGAAGGGGACAAGATGTTGTCGTTGATGGATCGTGTGGTTTGGAACGATAATAGGGACATCCTTTGCTTCAAGGTACTTGCACGCCTTGCTAGTGAAATAGACGTCACCAAGGAGGCCGGCCTCCTAATGGCCATTCACGAGGCAAGCAAGCAGGTAGGGATGTCTGAGGATAAGGTTCGTAGACTAGTGAGGAGAACCAGGTTCCCGTTTTTTCGCCTGTTTGTGCACCTGAAAAGGACTGGTCGGCAGCCATTGTTGCATACAGGGGAATTTGAGATGGTCGAGGAAGATAAATTGCTATGTCCAGAGGTTAGTTTTTTTTTTATTTCAACTTATTTTATATTAATCCCCGGTGAATTTACGGGTTATTCTAGTATTGTTACATGGTCTTCCTTTGTGGACCAGCAGGATCTCGCCACTTTTGTAGCCCATAGTGCACAGGGTTTCAAAGGTTTCCATCTCCAGAAGATGTTTTTCCATCGGTACAGGGCCACTGAATTGCCTGAAGAGATCATTTTCTATTGTTATGATGAGAATGGTCCTCCGTATGACGTAGGAGGCTTGTTAAGGATGATTCCACCACACAACACCGACGAGGATATCAAGGACCTCGAAATCCCACATAGCAAAGTAGTCGCCTATGCGCGCTCTCTTAATCTATGTTAATGTACCCTCTGTTAAAGTTGTTTTTAGATTGCCTTTAAGTTATGAATTATCGTTTGCTACGGTAATGTCGGTTGTATGCCCATTCTTTGTTGGGTGTCTTTTGGACAAATTTAATCTATGTTTGAATATTGTGTTTTAAGTCTCTGAAAAACTTTATCATGTCATCAATTTACCTATTCTGCATGGTTTATGTAGCTGGTGACAGATTTGGTTTTTAGTTTGTGTGGTGTGTGAGTACAATTCCCTACATTGACATAAACTTATTATGATGGCGACAATACACCGACTGTCGATGCCTTGATGAAACCCGTTGGATGGCAGATTTTGGTTTGCTGTTATGCAAAATTTGTGGTGGTTATATTTTTAGTAGCATGATGTCTTTCACATATTCTGGCCCTCGGCTTCTAAAAAATGGTTTCTAGCAGTGCGCTTGGCGCTGACAATAAGAAGGCAAACAATTTTAATATAACTTTCTAGAAGATAAAATGTTTCAGTTTATAATAAAACTTGGAATACTGATAAATTAGACTTCTGGTATTTAATTCCATACCAACCAAACCTAACAACCTTTGCAAGCCTTTATAAAAATAAACATGTTACTCATTTTGAAGCATCCACCATCTGCAAGCAACATAACAGAGCAAAGTTCTACTCATACTACTGTGAAAATAATGGCTGGCAATGGCGCTGGAAACAACGAAGAATGGGTTGAGACCGCAACATTTACGATGCCGCGTGCACGTCGACACAGTGCTGCAAACCAAATTGGACAGTGTAAATGCGGAACAGACCTGGTCCTGCGAACAAATTGGTCAAGCGACAACCCCGGACGACGCCATTGGCGATGCTCCAACGAAAGGGCAAGTTACTTGTACAATTTACATCCTACGGTTTTTTTATTTGATTCTGTACTAGCAATAAACTAGATGGTGTAATAAATTTTCTATTTAACCGTCTAGATTTGTTGACGTTATGCATACTCACAATCTATCCGTTTAATTTTGCAGGGAATGCGTTGCGACGTTCGTGTGTGGGAAGATGTTGAATTATCGGCTCATTACAAAGCGATCGTTAACGAACTTGTAGAAAAAAACAAGAAGCTACGGTCGGGAAATTTTCATAGCGCGAATTTGATATGTGCCCTGAAGATCGTCGTTGCTCTCCTGCTTGTTATCACTGCCCTTGTACTCATTGGCTTTATTAAGGCTTAATTGTGTTGCAGCCAATGGAGTTGGTTATTTAAATAAAAAGTTAGGTGTAATGGGAAACACAAGTACACTGTCCCTTCCCTCCAGTGCATGCGCATGTAGTTCAATGACATTGAAATACATCGTTCATTATCTAATTTATATTCAGCTTTGCATTACAGTAGCAATGTTAGTCCAATGAATTCAATCGACTATACTCCTCAAAATGAATGTTATTTGGCCAGATATTGGTTTCACTGAGCTGTTATTAAACTTGGTTGACTATGATTTTGTTTAAGTGGAGTATTGCGTGGCTGGGTATGAAAGTAAATGGCTGTTGAACCTTAATGCAATATATATTACAAATAATCAAGTGGCAATGAATTGCAGAAAGTAACAATTTTTTGTGTTATTCTTTTTAAGTAGTTGAGGAGAGTTATGGCAACAACCAACTTATGCCTATTATTAAGGCTGATAGCCACCATTACAGACCTAAGTACCATCCATCTCGTCAAGTATCTTTTGGTTGCAAATACCAAATCCGGTTGAATGACCCTATTTGATATAACCACACACACCATTTACTAAGGACAACTTATCTGTGTCCCATCTTCATGCAGGAAATCAAATAAGGGGTGGTTAGCCGAAGTAATGGTCCTCAGTTATCAAATACTAAAATGAATTGAGTATCAACTATAAATATTGCAGTAATCCTTGCATGGCATTTCATAACACATGCAAGCAAGCAGACAGTTCTCAACTTCTTTCGTTGTATTAAAAAGTGACAGTGTTATTTCACCAAAATGGCTCACAACAATTCTGCTCCACCAAACCCTCGTCCGCAAAGTGTGTTATTGTACACGCGTGAGTGGACGTATGTCATCGACTGCACCTTCATCGATGTCCTTGTATCAGAGGCCCGTAGAATGAATCGTAGCCTAACTACCTCCGACATCGGCGCGATTCGACTTGGCCGTAACACCGTTAATGCAACCTTCAACAAGAACTTCACGGTGCGCCAAACCATCGGCCAATTTCGAAGGCTTGAGCGTCGTTTTAACATTTTCAAATTCATCATATGCTTAAGTGCGGTGTACTACGACGAGACAAACAATGTGGTGCATCCATTTGAAGACTTCGTTTGGGACTATTGCTATTTGGTTAGTGCAATTTTCAGTATTATGTTCAGTAAACTGCCCACTCATGTATTTGTTGAGTACTCACAGTTGTGTGAAATGGTTAAAAAGTTAGAACCAATTATAACTTTTGTAAATTTATTTTACCTGTACAATGTATGCATGTAGGAATGAAATAGGTAAAGGTTTCACTGAATGGCAGATTTCCTTTTAAAACATGCATGAATTAGTTGCTGTTAATTAATTTAATGTTTTACAGAAGTTCCCATTCAGTGAGGCATATATGATTGAAGGTGAACCTGCATGGAGGAACTTATGCAAGATTTTTGCAGTCACACGTGTCGAATCTCCACGCGGGCCGATAGAACTGGTTGACCTCACTGATAGCGAGCCTGATGATGATGTTCCGATCGTACCTGAAGCCGTTCAAGTCCCTATAGAAACATTTGTGGCTGCAGATGTGAGTCCTGCAAATTCCTTCTGGTCTGATTTGAGAGAACAAGGATTGCAGCACTGGACTACGTCTCCTGTTCGCGATGAAGCAATCCCCGTTCCAAAGGTCAATGCGTCTCATATTGGTAGACCACCTGTTGTTCCCCAAGACATGACTAAGGAGAAAGAGGAATGCTTGGAGCGCCTAATCGAAGGGGTCCAACATCGTGTAAACAGCCTTGCACATCCTCACACTAGCTCCAACGGTTCATCGAGCTCTGTCAACAGCCCCTATGGAGGGAAGGGCAAGGCAAAGGTTATGGGAATCAATGGTGGACCTAGCTGTAAGGGTGATTGGAGCAGCATCTAAAAAATGAAGGAAGCATGGAGTGGTAATGAATTATGGAGTTATGGTAACTACTGTTATGTATGTTCATTTAGTTATTTGTCTTGTTGTTTTCATATGGTGTTTCCGCGTATGCGCTACCATCAACCATGTGGTTTATGGTTGTAAAGAAGACCTATTTTCGTGGTTTTGTGGTCTTTGTATAACTAGGGTCAGTTATGTTTAGAACTTGAAGTAGAAGTGTCATATAAATGTAGTCGTATTTTGTACGAAGGGTTGCCTCGTTTACGGCGGTAGTGGTTCAGTTAGTTAGTCCTAGCACAGTTTTATCAACATTTTCAGTGTCTAGGATTAAACGGCCGAACAAATGTGTTCTGGTATCAGTCCGTTAGACGCGCCACTACGTTGGTGCCGTCAAAGTTAACGTTGGAAAAGTTGCGTACTTGTTCAATATTTTGAAGGACATCCAGAAAGTAACTCTTGTCTTGCCCTCGTTTTTTCCTTGCATGGCTTGTTTAGTAGTAGTATTATTACCAAAATGAACAATGATGGTAATAAATTTGGCCTCCTGTTGATTTAATTCTGTTATATTGGTTACTGCCCTAACAACTATGATAGCTGTTCAGTTTAGGAATGTATTTATATAAAAATGGCCAGTTGGGTTTGCAGGCATTGTTTCAATAACCAATAGGCAGAAACACTACTGCACTTTATTCCCATCAGAGATTAATCATCTGGTGTAAGCTTTTCTGGATTGCCTGAAGAGTTAAATATATGCACCAGAAGATTAATCTGCAAACAACACTACTGCACTATTTTTTGGCTGTTGTGATTACCATACATGTGACCTTCAATAGCATTAAAAAACATGGTTCTAGGCATTAATAAAAGAAATAATTACAAGTGATGAACATAAAGTATGCACCAGTATTGAATCGGTTTACCAGCAGTGCCAATAAGTTTTCATGTATCATTTTTCACCAATTCAAGCCTAAACCATCTGTAAAAGACACCTGCCATAGTAAATATCAACGAAAATGCATTATTTTTCGTTTAGCGAAAATCATATTGCAATAAACACCAAATCCCACTTCAGCCACACTTATCTGGTTAAAAAACCAGAAACATATATTTAAGTGCAAATCGTATGAATGTCAATCCCACAACGCGCTTAAATCAACCAACTAGCCATGTCCCTCGTCTAGGTACAGCAAATTTGGTTCAAAATATCACAAAACATAATTAGACAAGCAGAAAACCCCGCAATGTTGTAACAGCAAATAACCAAAGCTGGTACATAACCATTTTACAAATTGGAAACCAACTACAAGATCGAATCACAACAACAGCCTTGACGTTGTTTGCTAATAACGGGCCTCAAAAAGGGATTTCAAAATCCTGCAGGTCTTGCTTTAAAGTCCACCATTACCAGAATTGGCGCCACCGTTGATAATCATCTCAACGTACGCCTCACGAACTCTATCCTCCATACTTAGAAAGAACTCCGTGTTCTGTGCGCTGTCAATTATCTTCTGGGCCACGACAATCATCAGTTGTACCGGCTGTATTCCCATCTTTGAAATAATGTCATACACCTGTTTCGTCTTACTAGGTGCCTCAACATGAGTAGGTGGTGGTGTAGGGGTGGTGCTTTGAGCGTCTAGGCGGTTTGACATCTCCCCAAATTTGTGATTAGTCTTCTCAACTAAGCCGCCGATCAAAGTCACCAGCTGCTCGGCAAGGGCGCTACTTTCGCGAGATTTCCTCTTCCTCGAATCCTGACTTGCGTTGGGGTCAGCATCACGGCCTACTTGAACCCCAGTTGGTACATGGGTGGAGGTTGTGTCCTCCAGATCCTCTGCATTGGGGATTGTGTAGTCCCTTGGAGTTGAGCCATGACCCGAGAATGATTTAGGTACAGATTTTCCTTTAGCTCCGCTGACAACATGTATATCGAACACCTCGTCCGTTAGATCGTGGGGGTGATCCAAATCCAAGATGGCGTCATCAAATCCTTGAGCAGCCTTCCCATTAGCCCTATCATTGCCAAAGATAATTCTCCAGTCCTCATAATGGGGGAAAGTCCTGTCTCGAAAGGATTCCGCATCTTTGTAAACCTGTCAAAAATTGTAGAGCATAATATTAGGAGCAGCATCTAATCACCCGCCACGGCAGAACTAGGTTTCTCTATCAATTGCTTTTTACGTAGTACACAATGAGTATAGAATATATTAACTATACAATTTTTATTGGGTATGAAGAAAAAGGTAAGTACTTGCCTTAACGTATGAATCCCAAACGGCATCATCTGGTTGGTCTACCTTCTTCGTTGTATTGTCAAATCCGAATCCAGAAGTGGCCACCATCTGGCTTAGTGTGCTATATGTTTTTTTCCAGACTGTTATCTTCGAGTTGATGTTTGTTTGTGAGAGTGGCCGACTATTCGGAAATTTAGCTTTCAGGACATTCTCCAATTGAATTAGATAACCAGCCCTGAAACCGTTATCCGAACGCCATCCGTTGGCAACTAAGTCCAGCAGTGCATTGAGTAGAGCAGCTTCCTCCACTCTACTCCATACGCGCCTCGTAGTAGCCGATTTTTTGAAGGGTCCAGGTACAAATTGAGTAGGATTGGGAGAACCATCCATCTGGGACACAGCAATGACAACACAAACTGTTAGGTACTAATTTCCTACATCCAAATTGACCATGGAAACTACAACTGCTGCTTTATAAATAAATGTGATTATTAACATACTAAATTATTATAGCTGCAAGTTTATGTAATTGACCTTTTCAAGTGTAATACACAGATGTAATTGGACCTGGGATTAATGTAGTAAGAATGTACACTGCATAACAGATGCGCATTGCTAACAGATGAGAACTAAAAAGGACCAAATCAGTGAAAACAAAAGTCTATAAACATCAATTAATGCTCAGTTTATAATCTAACCAATAATACGAAGCCCCCTTTAATCAAAAATCAAAAATGAGGTGATTGAGCAGTATACCTCAGACATTGTCAAAACCAGAATTCAATTCATTCAAAATACATATCAGCATACTTGCATCAGCAGAAAATAACTAGCAATACAGAGAATTCATTACAAATATTCAAATATGTTTTATAGAGGTACAATACTAAATCTAAGCATCATTGTTGGCATCAGTAATCAGCCTAGTTCTGGTGACCACGACGTGCTCTCCATGCGTTGTACATATCAATGGCCATTCCATCCCTGTAGTTTGTCCATGCGGCAGAGGGTTCGACGACGTCAACATATCCTGTTTCGGGGGCGTAGTTCCTTGGTGACTGAGGATAATCTTCATCTAAGTGAGAGTTTGGCATATTTTGCCTTATGAAATTGTGCAATAAAACACAAGCCATTACAATGTGGCAGTGAGTTTTGACCGGAAAATAGGAGTTCTTCCGTAGTATTGCCCATCTACTTTGCAAGCCTCCAAATGCACATTCTATGACGTTACGTGCACGTGCGTGCTTCATGTTAAAATATTCTTGATAGTTTTGCGGTGCCCGGTTCCCTACACCCCATTCTTTCAAGTGATATCGTACCCCGCGATAGGGTACTAGGAATCCCTCTCCGTTCGTGTACCCCCCGTCGGCTAAATAATAATTGCCTACATTGAGGTATCCACTACAAGATGTGAGTTTATATATAACCAGTGAGCATTTTATGAAAGTAGGCATATAAGGCTTAGGTATGTTACCCTGAGGAACTCTAAGACCGTTGGGACGATTGATGGCATCCTTAAGGACTCGACTATCGGCTGCCGACCCTTCCCAACAAGGCAGGACATATACAAATTGGCCACGTCTATCGCAAACACATAACACGTTCGTGGCGAGAATTCCTTTTCGAGACCGATAACGAGGCTTGTCGACTACGGGAACCCTCAATTGCATATAAGTTCCGTCCAGCGCCCCTAGGCAGCCCTAAAGCATAGAAATATCAAACGTTCATGGTTCTACAACACGGGTAGTTGCCTGGTATAAATTATTGAAATATTTTAATTATGATATTGGCTATGGTACCTGAAAAACCTTCCATGTTGGGTCGATGTCATCTGGACCTATAGGTGATGGCGTAACAAGGAGAATCCGGTGGCATTTCAATAAGGCTACGAGTACTTTACGAAAGAAGCGACTTACAGTCTCACCGGACCTCACATAATGAAATTTTATCTTAACATTTTTGGTATGGTGTGATAAGATGTCTAAGAACATCGAGACATGTCCTGAAAGACTAACATATTTCGATTCACGTAGTTCGCCATATTCATGTAACAAATAACAAAACTTCAAGAAACAATCACGTGTCATTCTTAGATTATCTTTGAGGGGTGTGTCGCCCGTGTTCAATATCCTATCTAGGTACTTAACTTGGAACGGGATTCGTCGAATGATACTGTACCTAATGCCACACCGACGTGGTTTACGACCTAACAGCCCCCCCTCCACCGCAATAAGTAGGACTACCAGAAAACCTATGAATGATACATTAAAGAGGATCTGATGCATCAACATATAAACGTGTAGCCGTTGTGTGTCGTCCATTACGAACCCTGATTGAATAGTAAACACTATTAAAAGCCATTTTTCCAGGAAGTTGAGTTAAAATTTTGTTAAAAGATAGTCAAATTAATAGATAATCAGAAGTAGAGTTTTGCTTTTGTTAACAGATAATCAAAGTAATATACAATGTTGAGTATAGCTTTTGTAAACATACAATCAAAATAACATGCAAAGTTGTGCCGTGCTTTGAAATCAGAGAATCAAATATGTCAGACTATGGAAACCACAAAAAAAATTGTCTGTCGTCAACAAACAAACACATTAATGCAAATGCGTCTCGATTTATTACCAGCTCCTAAGCCTCCAATTACCACAACAAAATCCCACCAAATCAAAATGAGCATATCGCGAATTAACTGAAATTCACAAGCCCCAACCCGATGGGGGATCAAAGTAATCTCAACAACGGCATTACAAACGAAAAAGCAACGGGTATGGGTCGGGTTAGAGTGCTTACCGTTTGCAGATCGACTTCAACTTTGCTGAAACACGCCACACAACTTCGCTCGAAACTCACACCTGAGAACAGAAAAGAAGTTATTGATGATTTGAAACCCTTGAAAACAAAAATCGAGAGAGTTCAATTTTGAGCAGAGAAGGTAAATTTGAGGCACATTCAAAACCCTAAGCTCGATTGTGTTTCCCAAGAAGGCAGCCTCTAATTTACTGCCGAGTTGTGTCTTTAGGGGTAGTCACCGTCTTTTGTTTTGAAAATGCAAGGGTAATATGGGTCTTTCACGAGTTGGGAGTTGGGGTGTTAATTTATCTGAGGGGGGGAAGGTAAGATAATTTAACAGGGAGAATGCATTTTAACCAAGATATGGACCGGGCTCCCACAGCTGCTATTTTGCCATCCAAATGTGAGATAAAGTCATACTAATTAATTAATAAGGCTTGTAAATGCCAACCAAAGGCGCTGTAGGTTTATTGCAACTTTTTTATAGCCAGTTCAGTCGTAGCCTCGTAGGCTCGTAGTGCGAGTTTTCTTAAGTGGTTTAATTTAGAGATGGTGTGGGGGTAAAGTTGGATAACAGATTAATTAATAATAATTAAGCAGTTTGTTAATTAGTTGGCAACTAAAAGATGAATTAGTAATAATTAATCAGTTTGTTAAGTAGTTGGCGAATATCCAATACATTTATGATTTAGCTTCATAACAACTATCATAAATGGGTAGTTATAGGCTGAATCCGATAACTTTTTTTTTTAAAGACTCAGTCCATCTAAAACCCATTCACAGACCAATTCTACTTAAATTCAAATAATAAACATGGATGAAAATTTCGGTCCTAGAGTACGTTTCGGTTAGCAAAAAATTAGAAACGTTTCGTAATATTTCGAGAACTTTTCGGCATATTTCGAATAATTCGTAAAATTTTAGTTATAATTATCATGGAACCAACATGTATATTTCGTATCGGTGAAGTCAAAGACGGAAACTTTTCGGTACTTTTCGAGAAAACGCACGGAAATTTTGATCCATGCAAATAAATGGCGTGGTCACTTAATTAAAATATCCACAGTAAAACCTTAGGATATTAATATAATTTCGCTCCAAATCTCACATCAAATATTTATGCATAAAAAATCTTCCGTGCTAGGCTTTGTTACGTTCAAAACATATTTTTTTATTCGAGATGGTAATCTGAATGAAACCCTCTCCCCGCATGATTATTACACAACCAAGGTATCAAAAGGTTCTTGCAAACATTGTGGGCATGGATTTTAAATTTTGTGATGTACAAAAAGTTTTAGACATAACAAAGGTCTCGAAATCTCGATATATGCTGACCTAATTTAGCTTAATTATAGCTCTCCCTCCAAATAGGGGAATATAATTATCCCGTTGATTCATCATTTATTTAATCGCTTTGACTAAATCTTCGCCCACTGTAGTAAAAATTCTCTTACGTTACCTAGAAAAGTATTATATTAAGTACATGACATAATTATAGACATAAATATACACTACTACTAGTACTAGTAACTTAACCACTTAAGTAAAACAATAACAATCATTTTTTTTTGGAAAATATAATAACAATCATTCTACTAATATATCATTTAATTAATTCTCTACCCCGCCATTGGGCTTCGGTCATCCTAATATAATATATCTATAAATATCCTCTAACACACCACCACAAGTCACTCAAACTAGTTAATGCAAAACCATGTCCAATGCCATAACAATCTAAATCCCTCTCATTTTTCTTCAAATCCAAACCATTTTCAGATCTCCAAACATCCTTAATATTATTTTTCCAAAAAAATAAATAAATGGCGAAATCACATTCAAGAACACACAATAGTGAAGGTGAAGCATCATTCAGGGTGTCATACTACGGCGGAGCCACCCGTTCCGTTCCTTTCCGGTGGGAGTCTCAGCCAGGCACACCTAGACACCCACTTTGCGAAAGCCCCCCACGGCCACTTACGCCGCCTCCATCGTACATGTTCATGATGAGCCCTCAACCAAATAATTTTGATACCTTGCAAAAAAAGCACTCATCAAAGAACTCCAAATTTTTTAACTCCATTTTTTCAATTAGAAATCCTTCCAAGAAAATAATAAATCATGACTCGCCCTCGATTTCGACCTCCTCCTCGTTATCTTCCTCTTCCGAGTCACCGCGGTTGAAGACCGTAAGAGATGTTTCTCCTACGTCGACGTTGTGCTTTGGGCCGGGGTCGGGTTCGGGCAAGGGAGGTTCGTTGAAGAGGTCAAAGGGTTATTTTTACCCCATTAAAAGTGTGAAGAAAGTTGTTTCCTCCATTGTTGGAAGAAAGGTTAAATAGAAGATCTAGCTTACTCATTTTGTTTTGTGTCATCTTGTCAATTAATGTGTCATGTTCATGAACTCATGATGAAAATTGAAAAAGGAAAATCTTAATATACGTGATATAATTAAGAAGGGCAGAAGCCTTTTTTTTTTTTTTTTTCTTATCATTCAAAATTCAAATAGACTGTATGGATAGAAACAAATTAAACTCGTTAGGAGTATTTTACAGTTTGATCTCATAACTTTCAAAATGAGCAATTAATATTTTACTTTTTTTTTTGTGAAATGAGAAATTTAAAAAAAAAATCAAGAGGGGGCTAAAGAAGGGCACCAACAGTCACAAATTAAAAGGAGTTTACAGGGATATCAAAAGTAGACATCGAGCCCAAACAACCAAGTTATGAACCTCACAATTGTTAGATCTAGAAATCATCTAAATTTCTACTTAGACCAAAGTTACCAATTTCTAAATTTCTAAAAGAGCAATTACTCATTTAGTCTATTCAACTCCCTCCCAAATGCCGATCTAAAGGGAAAATGCCGGCCAAGTGTTAAATCGAACCGTAGAATGGTCAGTGTAGTTTGAAAAGGTTGTGTACATAGTGTTTGCAATTTTTCATAGTCATTGGGGCAAATTTGCAAAATATCCAGCAAATTGCTTTAATACATTTTTATAATTAGTTACTTTAATTTGTTTAAAATGGAGTAACACGTCATAAGAAACAAAACCAACTTAACAAAAGAAAATATATAGCTAGGTAACATGGTTCTTCAAATGCAACCCATCATGTCTGGTAATAACATGTGCTATCCAGTGCGGTGTCAAGCAATTTGATTTTTATTCATCTTGACTGACAACAATTTATCTGGCTAAAAGATCCACGTATTTATTCCATTTCTTTAATTTTGAGAGATTTTCCCACTGATATGATGATGATGAAGTATGTGTTCTTGTCAAAAAAGAAAAAGTATGCGTTCTTGTTAGAAAAAAAAAGTATGTGTTCCTGTTTTTTTAAAAAAAAGTATGTGTTTTCGGGAGTTTATATGTACCTTGTATTTTACGTTACGTTTCAAGCGTTGAAAATCATATAAACTTCTTCTCTGCGAGGCATTTGTAAACAACTTCCGATCATATTTTACTAACCATGCAAACAACATATTTAAACTTTAAATTTCCATAATTTTTACCCCATTTGGCCAACATGAAATTTGTAGGTGTTGAGCTTCCAATATATACCTCGGTTTGACAAAAATAATAACAGTTGTTTGCGAGCCCCCACCAAATAATATTGTCATTTGTCACCAATCTCGATATAGTTTACAATGGTGTTGCTTCAATCAAATTAATGGAGCTGGAGTATAATGATCACCGTACCATACGAACAAATAAATTAAAATTTAATTTGTTACAAAGAGGCCATACCAAACGAATAATTCCAAAAATTCTATTTCTATCATTTCCCAAATTCCATTATGGGCTTCTCTTAAGAGCACCTTTTGTTTTGTATATCCATATAAACAAATCCAAATCCTAGTTTGCAATAACCTTAGCCCATTAATAGGAGCCTGTGGATTTCTGATGCTCGGCCCACCGCGTTGGAGTGTGTGATCTGAGATGTGAATTACTTTCCTATCACAGTGTTGTTAAATTGTAGGGACTTAAATTGAAAGGGTTTAATTTATCATTTAAAATGATTGTTTCTTTGAGTTAAATGGAAAATATTGCAAAAGTTAATAATTACTAAAATGAATAATAATATTCACATATACATATATATTTCTTTGTTTGCTATGGATTTTGATTTCTTACTTGCAAGATAGAGAAGGGATTTCTTTCACTGCATATATATATATATATATATATATATATTGTAAGTTTATTTATATATAATTTTCACATTTATTTATTAGCATTTTAATGATTTTAATGTATCTTGGTGTGTTACTATCTTTAGTTCTTTATATTATGTAACATAATCTTGCGCCTTATGATTTGGTACACTGGCGTGTTACTATATATATCTTTATTAATTCTTTATATATATTAAGTAACATAATATTGCGCCTTATAATTTGAAAAAAGAACTCGATTGATTCAGATTTGTAAAGATTCATATGATTGTGTGATTTTGGTTGCTACACTCAAACAAAGATGAGCTTTATTTTTATTATAGAAGAGTATAAAGAGAAAGATAATATATTGTCTTTAAGGATTTTGCTTTAATTTGGCTAGTGTCTCTGTCATTTGGCTTTATATTGCAGTAATAATAATATTTCTCGTTCCCCAGACCTCATTAGTCTTTTACTCTTAGTAAGATTTAGATTTACACTCTTCAAAAGTTTAATTTGCTCAAATTAATCTTATTGTGGGAATTGCAATGAGAAATGAAGATGAATCTGGAAAATATGATTAATATAATATCTTTAATTTGTTTCAATATTTTGGGAATTGCACGTAACAAAGATTCCCCTTTTGATTTTTCCAATAATGTAAATCCCACCAAGTATATATCCCAAATTTTCATTTCCCGATTATGTAAATCTATCCCAATAAATATAAAATTCACCCATATATATCAATCACAATCTTCAAGATATATTACCCGCTTATTTAATTCATCTATCTATATATACACCACAAATTGTAAATCCAAATACCCAATAATAACACATTCTCCCACATTATTATTCAATACTCTCGTTTTCATTAAAAAAATCTTCAAAAATGAAGTCGGCTTCTGTACTCATGCTTCTTCTAGTTACCATTTTGCTTATCTCAACAGGTGTGAATCTTCATCTTTGGGCAGTTCTTTTAGATTATATATCAATATCTTCGTGATATGTATTAAAGAACGTGTGAATAGATAGTGACATGACACATTATTCATGAATACACAAAATCTTGTAACATTTTGATTTGCCAGTGTATTCTATAATTTTTTTATGTTATATATTTATATATAATTGCATAAAATTTGAAATTAATAAAACTAATAATAATAGTTACATTTGCATTTTGTAGGTTCGAATGCGTCGGGTGCCCCAAAATGCAAGACTGGTGCAGATTGCAAAAAAATTTGTGCGAGGATAGGTGTACCCCCACTATGCTTTGAGGGCAGATGCAGTTGTTTCGCCCAGGAAGTACCACTTGAGAAGAAATCCTCTATATCGACAGGTTTGAATATTTTACAAATTAAATGTTTGAAAGTTCAAGAGTATTATTGGAATAAAAGACAAATGTTACGTACGTTACACCACTTTTTAATTATAGTTATTGTTAATGTAAACTTAAGTATAATTAATTCATCATACTATTACAAGTGCGCAAGTATCACGTGCATGACTAGCATGAATGGCTAGGTACTATACACATTCAACTTCATGAGATGGTTTTGTGTTGAAATTTATAAGTCAATATTGTAATTTCTTTCCTTACGTATATACGTAGAATAATATTGAAGTAATTCATTTTGCTTTGTAGAATAATTAAGGTTTACATACAAGAGAGGTGATATATTATATCTAGAGCGAAATCTCTAATTTGTAGCAATATTGTCATTAATTTCGAATGTACCCTTTCCAAACGAAGATATTCTCTTTTATTAAATGAGGAAGATTCTCTTTCTTATTTCAAAACACAACATATTTAAAATCTCTACATACTTTTTGAAACAAAAAATTATTCGTTTATTTGATTAAAGTGTATCAGCATATATTATTGTTTAATTATTTGAAATAAATGAAACTAGCTAGTAATATTTCCATTTTCATTTAATTAATTTGAAGTTATTCGTTTATTTGATTTGTAGGACCGAATGCCTCGGCTGCGTCCAAATGCAAGACTAGCGCAGATTGCAGGAAAAACTTTTGTATAAGGTTAGGGGTACCTATACCTCCAATATGCTTGATGGGCAGATGCACTTGTATCGAGTAGAAGATCAGTAGCACCGAGGAAGTACCACTTGACTAAAAATCAACAGTTTGAATATTGAGTTACAAATGTTTGAATTTACGCGAGTATTATTGGAATACAGGACAAATGAACTGATCCTATATATTAAATAAATTAAATGAGTTATTCATATAATAAATGTGTTCGACGGGAGTTGCATGGTTAATATTTGAATTGCTTTTAATATATAATGTTCTTTTAATGTGTTAATCTTATTTTGCTCTCTATATATACAATGTGGTGTTGAATTTACTTATCCACATTGGTTGGGACTACCCTCGGCTACTGTTTATTAATAATTTCCCCCTCTCCTTCTAATAAGGCATTTTAGGGGGAAATATGAGGGGACTCTAATTTCTACATGGTATCAGAGCCTACCCCAGCCAATGTAAGGCTTGCCCATCTATTTCTCTCACGTGTAGTTCCGTTCGGTATTGTCCCGGCCTACACGTGAGGGGGGCGTGTTGAATTTACTTATCTGATGGAGATCAGAAATATGGGTATCTCTTGATCGAAAATAATCAACCGGAGGTTCAAGCGAGTCGAGTTTTGACCAGAAAGTCAACGGAGCCCGTTTGTGACAAAAGATATCACTTTTTCAAGTGAAAACGGCCTCTTGAGCAAAACGTAAAGACTAAAGTTTGTACGCCCACGTGATTTTAGGCAAATTCGAAGGTTTAGAGGGTCAAAACTGCAGTTTATTATTTCCAGCGGGATTTGTATATTTTATTTAGTTATTTTAATAGTCTTTTGTAATTTTGGCATTTTTCTTAATTAGGGTTTTCACTTTATAAGTTAGTCGTCTTTGAGTCATTGTAGTCAGTTGATTATTGAATAAAGTTTTTGAGAGTTTCTCTCTTTTTACATCAATTTCTTGGTATTCTTCGTGAATCAACAAGCTTTTGATTTTCGTGTGTCGTTCCTATCTTTCCTATAAGCTTCCGCTACGTCAGTTGGAATCAGAGACAAGTTTGTTCCTTCACCATGGCGGCAAGGAGAAACCCTGAAGTCCATGATGTTCCGGTAGAAGAAGATAGATGTGATGAATACACAAAGTTACGTCAACAAATTCACTTGTTGACGCAACAAATGGCGGTGATGGTTGCTCGACAACTTGAACCCACACCAACACCTGGAGCTCTATTGTTTGCGAATTTCATGGAGAATCCGTTTGTACCACTAGAACAACCATTGATTCCGCCTATTCACCGGAGACAAGATGATCTAGAGGAAAAACATTGGAAATCAGAGTTTCAAGGTGATATTCTAAATTTACATGGTGATTATGAAGAGAATTGTGAATCTTCACATGATGTTGTTTATGATAGCGATGGTGAATGTATTGTTGATGAGTTTGAGATGTCTCGCCTCGGTTAAAAGCTTTCATGGAGGGTTTGGATGAGGAGATCTCGCTGGCGCACCCAGTGAAAGAGATGGAGATGTCGGGAAGGTACGAGGTTGATAAAAAAGCTGATATGCTTGAAGATGTTGAAGAGGAAAAGAAGAATTTAGGTGTGATAGTGGTCGACGAAGAGAATAAACATATTGTTGTTGCCACAATTAAAGATGTTCACTCTCGGAGTTTTGAGTTTTTTCAAGTTCCAAATTTGATTTTGTATTGTGGTGATAAAGTTACTAAACACGATTCAGATTCGAATCTTTTTCAACGAGGGGAGAATGATGGAGATCAGAAATATGGGTATCTCTTGATCGAAAATAATCAACCAGAGGTTCAAGCGAGTTGAGTTTTGACCAGAAAGTCAACGGAGCCCGTTTGTGACAAAAGATATCACTTTTCCAAGTGGAAACGGCTTCCTGAGCAAAACGTAAAGACTAAAGTCTTTACGCCCACGTGATTTTAGGCAAATTCGAAGGTTTAGAGGGTCAAAACTGCAGTTTATTATTTCCAGCGGGATTTTTATATTTTATTTAGTTATTTTAAGAGTCTTTTGTAATTTTGGCATTTTTCTTAATTAGGGTTTTCACTTTATAAGTTAGTCGTCTTTGAGTCATTGTAGTCAGTTGATTATTGAATAAAGTTTTTGAGAGTTTCTCTCTTTTTACATCAATTTCTTGGTATTCTTCGTGAATCAACAAGCTTTTGATTTTCGTGTGTCGTTCCTATCTTTCCTATAAGCTTTCGCTACGTCATTATCCCACATTGGCCTGGGCTACTGTTTATTAATAATTCACCCCTCCCTCTATAATAAGGCCTTTTAGGGCGAAATATGAGGGGGCTCTAATTTCTACATGGTATGAGAGCCTACCCCAGCCAATATAGGGCTTGCCCATCTATTTCTGTCACGTGTAGTTCCGTTCGGTATTGTCCTGTCCTACACGTGAGGGGGGCGTGTGGAATTTACTTATCCCACATTGGTTGGGGACTACCTTGACCTACTGTTTATTAATAATTTCTCCCTCTCCCTCTAATAAGGCATTTTAGAGGGAAATATGAGGGGGCTCTAATTTCTACATAGTATGAGAGCCTACCCCAGCCAATGTAGGGCTTGCCCATCTATTTCTCTCACGTGTAGTTCCGTTCGGTATTGTCCCGGCCTACACGTGAGGGGGGCGTGTTGAATTTACTTATCCCACATTGGTTGGGGACTACCCTGGGCTACTGTTTATTAATAATTTCTCCCTCTCCCTCTAATAAGGCCTTTTAGGGGGAAATATGAGAGGGCTCTAATTTCTACATGTGGTACAAGATGAGTAGATGACACATTTTTTCGTTAGAAGCAAATAAGAAATAAATTGTTTTACGGAGCATAGTGATATGATACTCCAAGAAGAAGAAACATTGAATTACAAATGACAGAGTTGAGGAACATTTGCCCACTCGTAAAAGCTAAGTGATGAAAAGTCTTTAAACTTATATAGTTCTTATCCAATTCCAATACTTAAATGATGTTACTAGTTCTAATTGACTCCAAGAACACTAAGTCAAAATGTTTTCTTTAGATTGACAAAGCCATACAATTACAGTCGAAATTAAGGTAGCGACTGGGGGTTTTCATGCCGTCATAAAAAAAAAACAATGTATCTATGCAATGTGTGGTAACTATTTTCATGAAACTTAACTGTTATAGTGTTATCTTCGTTGCTATTAATGATTTTAATTGGTCAAACGGTTGAGCAACAATTACTAGTTTTTGAAAGAAAAGAAAATTAAAACTCTTTGTATCTTAATCAATAATCACAATATTTTTATATTTTTTTTATCTCTATTTGTTCCAAAGTGATGTACCCTACAGAAAATAAAGCAAATTTCAATTAAAAATTACAAAGTATAAATAAATATTCCTTCGTGTTCAATGAAACGTTATGTTAAATTCGTTCTTATTTTGGAAGGAATGATTTCCTTACTAAAAGCCCTGATTCACTCACTCTTAATGCTAGAGGTTCTTCAACAGCAACGGACGACTTCTTTGACTTTTTAGAAATGCGTACAGGTTCATCTCCCTTGCCTATAGAAGCTTTGCCCTTCCTCTTACGGCGGTAAGTTTCAATACCGGAAGGGTTAACCTCCGGTAGCAGAGCCACAGTGACGGTGGCGGCGTCCACCGCAGCCGTCAAAGGAACAATAGAAATAACTGCGGAATCCATGGGAGTTACAGGAGGAGCACCAGAAGCATCCACCAAAGCGGTGGCTAGGGAAGGAGTGGCGGAAGAAGTTTCACCGGCCATTATGCAGGAAAGAGAGAGAAAGAAAAAACTTAGGGTTTTTTGCTGCTTAAGAAAGAGGAAAAGCTTGAAGGAGAGAAGAATAGTGAAGAAGAATTATAAAATAGGGGTATTTATAAAGACTTTCGTCTGAGAAAAGGGGGAGTTAATGCACATCTGCATTAAAGAGCACGACTCCCCGTAAATAAAGGCCGTTGAAAAACCCTTGGAATTCTCCCATTAATGCGAAAATAATTCGTTCCCCACGTTCTCCGAGGGCTATATTTCCGAGGACCTCTTCGCTATAAGTTCCTGATGATTACCTATAATACACCAGAAACTGGGGGGACTGGTGTAAACATAGGGAGAAAAATAGTAGCCATCTGAACGTTAAGCCATCGAAGGAATAGGTAAAATACTTTATCTGCGATGATATACGGATTACTACACTCACAGAGCATCCGATGCTAAAGGCACTACCAGTCTTAGATGACTCTACGATGCCTAACAATCGCCGATGCTTTAGCCAGTGAACAATCCTAAGAAGCGGGAACACGATAAACCCGTTCATCCCGATGGCTAATCAGAATATATGTCAGTCCGATGGACAGACATTCCGATGGCACAACAAAGTGCACATCATAACGTCCCGATAAGAAGACATGCTAATAACAAAACTACTCGATGGCACTATCACGAGCAGAATAATCCGATGGCAACCACTTCGAGAGAAAAAGGGTTCGTCTGAAGATAGGCTGGAGAAATGCTTCTAGAACTATAACAAGGTGTCATCCTTCGAGACATTCTAGCCATACAAAGACCAGGTGTCATCATCAACATCATGCATCAGTACTAAAATCACCAGGTGTCAACATATGAAATGGCACCTCAGCATAAGATGATCATAAAGACAACTGTATAGTAGCTGAGTTAGCCTATGAACATGGGAAAAATGCCACCCAATATAGGGCATGTGAACGGATGAAGGCTATAAATACCTTCAAAATGTAAAGCAGAAAGGACAGACTGTTTTTAAGACGGAAAATATGTCCTAAAAATCTGACTAATCAATATCATACACAAAGAACTTTGATAAGGAAGTTATTTCCTCTTTTACTTTTTGCAAAAGACCGACTAGATGGGCAAGGCGTTCCGCGAATAAAAATATAGAATCACTTCTATGAGTTAACAAATGGCGCCGTCTGTGGGAACGCCATACAATAATTGCCTTTGAGTTACGTCGGAAAAACTTGCATTCAGTATGGCCGAAGACCACGATGGAAATATCACCGCCATCTGAGCACCGGACCATAAGCCAGGAGGAGAGCATGTCTCAAGAATCTACAAATGATGCGACTGGAAATCCTTCATCGTCAAATACTTATTACATCAATATTCCACGAGCGGTGTTTGAAGATCTTGTGGAAGCAACTCTGCAAAGGGCTCGAGCTAATGAACGACTCCAGGAACCACAACCTATATTACCCTATGGAGAAAGGTATAGAGTAGAAGAGCAAGGATCGAGAATGATGCCGACTCCGCGGCAAATGCCACCGCCACTCGGACATCGACAAGAAGGGTATTCGAGGGCAGTGCCTCCATCAGGAAATGGTTTCGAGGATGGAATGCCACCTTATCGCCCTAATATGTTCCCGCACTCGAGCAATGAACCAGCTCTATGGGAAATGTTGAACCATCTCCGACGAGAAATGCTCAACATGAAAAGGGTCATGACGTCAGAAGATGAACCAATATACCAAGGGTCTCCGTTCATACCGGATATAGCACAAGCTACGATTCCGATCCATGTGAGAGCAGTAAATCTGCCCATGTATTCCGGAGAAAAGGATGGCAAACACCCGCAGGATCATATCAATCAGTATATGGCAACGATGGATCTGCAGTCAGCTCCAGATTTCGCTTTATGTCGAATTTTCCGAACTACATTAACAGGAAGAGCGCAATCATGGTTTACCCAGATACCGCCAAGCACTATATCCAACTTCTCTCAGCTGGCTGGTTTGTTTGTACGGCAATTCGCTTGTAACATGCGTTATCCAAAATCAGCGTGCCACTTATTTACCATAAAGCAACAAAAAGATGAATCCTTGAGAGATTTCATGAAGCGCTTTTCTGATGAAGTGTTGGATGTTCCTAACGTAGACCCAACCATGATAACAGATATTCTTGCCCAAGGGTTACGATCGGGAAATTTCTTCCGATACTTAGTAGGAAATAGAGTGAAGGACATGAACGAACTAATGCAGAAGGCTGAAATTTACATTTTGATGGAAGAAGCGGAGAAATCCAAGTTGAAGGCAGAAAGCGCCGATGCCGACGAAAAGCCAAAAGAGAAAGAGGAATCTAAAGGTCCCCTGCCTCGAAGGGACAATCCTGGAGTAGTAAAAAGACATCTCCAGCTTGTACCATTACCAGCTTTGACCATCACTCAATCAGAAGTGTTGAATGTGATGCGAGGAAATAAGGATTTCTCTTGGCCAATGCCGATAAGGCAACCATACAAGAAAAAGGACTCAGGAAAGTTCTGCAAATATCATAAGGCATTTGGCCACACAACCGATGGTTGCAAGAATTTACGAAACGAAATTCATAGGTTGTTGAACTTGGGATACCTCAGAAACTACTTGAGCAGTAGCAGAGAAGATCCGCCGATAGATCGAAAGAAAGCCAGGGGCGAAGAAGGTGAGATTGCCGTGGAAACCCCCTCGAGAAACGAGGAACAAGATGAGTTTAACCAGTAATTACCACCTCCGCCAGATGTATACCGAGATAATCCCCCATCGGGAAGAACTATCAACATGATTGAAGGGGGAGATATATCCGTGTCCCCTGCCGGAAAAAAGAAGAAGTATCTCAAAGAGGCTAGAAAAGGAATGCAAGGATTATCAGTTTCCACAGTGCAAGGAGTCAGGTTACCAACAATATCCTTTGGACCCGAGGACCTTCAGGGAATCGTATATCCTCATGAAGTCCCGCTGGTAATTACAGCAACCATAATGGGTGTTGAAATACAACGAGTCCTCGTGGATACAGGAAGCTCAGTGGATGTGTTGTTTACCCCAACCTTCGGAGCCATTGGACTAAAGAGGATACATCTCGATCCCACAGAGATACCCTTGATAGGCTTTTCTGGAGAAACTAGCCGAACATTGGGGACCGTCATACTTCCGATGTCTTGGGGTGAAGGGGCATTGAGGCGTACCGAGCGGGTGAAGTTTTGGGTTGTTGAAGCATCCACGCGAACGTATAACGCTATATGTGGAAGGCCATCGATTCACGCCTTTGAAGCCATACCCTCTACTCTTCACCTCAAAGTGAAGTTCCCCACGATGTCAGGCATATGAGAGGTCCGAGGCAACCAGATCAAGGCTAGGGAATGTCGTATGAATGCCTTACCGACAAGTGTGGAAGAAGAACTTAGCCACCCAGAAAAAAGGCAGAAAATGGAGGAAATACGAGTCCACCTAGTGGAAGAGTTAAAATTGATAGAATTGGAAGAGGGGGAGAAAAAAGTAAAGATAGGAACATGAATGGGTGTAATAATAGAAGAAGAAATCGTCTCCATCCTAAAAGAATACATGCACCTCTTCGCCTGGGAGGGAGGCCCACCTGGAAGAATCAGCCCGAGGGTATGTCAACATCGTCTCAATGTTAATCCTATATTTAAACCCATCCGACAGAAGAAAAGAAACATGGGCCCAGAAAAGAATGGGATTATCAAGTCAGAAATATTGCGACTCCTCGGATTGCAACAAATAAATGAGGTTATATACCCTGAGTGGTTATCCAACGTCGTATTGGTACCCAAGTCAGGAGGACGATGGCGAATGTGTGTAGATTTTACCAATTTAAACGATGCATGTCCAAAGGATTGTTATCCCTTACCTAGCATTGACCAATTGGTAGATTCGACGGCAGGATGTGCACTATTGTCCACAATGGATGGTGACCAGGGATACAATCAGATTCTGATGGCGGAAGAAGACCAGGAGAAAACCAGCTTCATTACTGATGTTGGCACGTTTTGCTACATGGTCATGCCGTTTGGACTCAAGAACGCTGGCGCCACCTACCAAAGGTTGGTAAATCTGATGTTCACCGATGTCATTGGGGATACGATGGAAGTTTACGTGGATGATATGATTGTAAAAAGCAAAAGAGCAGAAGATCATCCGAGGGACTTACGACAAGCTCTAGCCATCATGGATAAGTTTGGCATGAAAATAAATCCCAAGAAATGTTCTTTCGGGATCAGGGGAGGAAAGTTTCTAGGATATATGGTAACGGAGAAGGGAATAGAAGTCAACCCGGAAAAAGCTAAAGCTATCATAGAAATGAAATCCCCCAGAACAATAAAAGAGGTGCAAAGGTTAACGGGAAAAATGGCATCACTTAGCCGATTCATATCGCGATCAACAGAGAAGGGTTTACCATTCTTTAAAGTGTTAAGGAATGTGAAAGAGTTTCGATGGACCCCAGATTGTGAAGAAGCCTTCAACAGCCTGAAAGATTACCTGGTATGTCCTCCGTTACTGGTCAAACCTGAACCTGGAGATAAGTTATTTGTGTATCTGTCAGCAGGAGACGAAGCTGTAAGTGCTTTGTTGGTAAAAGATAAGGGAGGCGACCATCATCCTGTGTATTATGTAAGCAAGACCTTACAGAACGCCGAGAAAAATTATGTGCAAACAGAGAAGTTGATACTAGCCCTCGTAACGGCAGTTAGAAAACTAAGGTCATATTTCTTAACTTATCATGTAACGATACTTACCAAGTATCCATTAAGAGCCATATTCAATCATCCGGAAACGTCGGGGAGAATGGTAAAGTGGGCCATAGAACTAAGCGAGTATAGTTTGTCATATGCCCCACGGCCAGCCATCAAAGCACAAGTCCTGTCTGATTTTGTAGTAGAGATGAAAGAAATGCAAGAGGAGAAGCTACCCACACTATGTCATGTGTATGTAGACGGATCGTCTGTTGGAACCCATGGGGGAGCAGGAATAATCCTGAAAAATTACGACGAAGAAGAAACTCTATGTTTTGCAGTCAGGATTAATTACCCTCTGTCTAACAATGAAGCAGAATACGAAGCTCTTCTGATTGGAATGAGATTAGCCATGGAAGGGAATATCAGTCGGGTAGTGGTCCACAGTGATTCACATCTAATAGTGCAACAGGTCATGGGAGAGTTTGAACTGAAAGAAGAGCGATTGAAAGCCTACGCCTTAATGGTGCGTGATAGACGAAAGATATTTGAGGAATTCCAGTTAAAACAAATTCCCCTACTGGAAAACCAAGAAGCAGATGCGTTATCCAAGATAGCAACTCAATCTGTGGTCGGAACACGACGGATCACATTGTTACAAGCTATGGTCTCAGAAAAACAAGAGCCTCGAGAGGACATTAACAACATCGTAAATCCAGTGACAGTAGGATGGATGTCAGATATTATTGCCTATTTAGAAGATCCTACGCAATATTATGATGATGATACTTAAAGAAAAAGGATGGAAAGGAAGGCAGCACGTTATTTCCTACACAAAGGGGTGTTATTCCGACGATGTTATTCTAATCCTCATACCCGATGCCTAAACGAGCAGGATGCTTTGTGAGTCATAAAGGAAATGCATAACGGAACATGCGAAAATCATTCACAGGGAGCGAGTATGGCCAATCGTATTATAAGGCAAGGGTATTATTGGCCCACAATGATTCAAGATTGTCAAGAGTACGCGCGCAAGTGTCCTGCATGCCAAGCCCACGCTTCCCAGATACACCAACCATCGGCCCCATGGGAACCCAATCTATTAGCGTGTCCCTTCGCCAAATGGGGGGTAGATTTGGTCAGGCCCTTGATGCCTAACCCAAGGCAAAAGCGATATTTGATAGTGGCAGTGGATTATTTCACAAAGTGGGTGGAAGCAGAGCCGATGGCCAAAATCACAGCTGGCGCTGTGATAAACTTCTTGTGGCGAAATATACTCTGCCGGTTCGGAATTCCTCGATACCTTGTGAGTGATAACGGGCTACAATTCGAGGACAAGAAGGTAGAAGACTGGTGTAAGCATTGGGAAATTAAGCATCGTTTTGCTTCCGTCGGATATCCCTAGGGTAACGGGCAAGTTGAGAGAACAAATCGAACCCTGTTGAAAAGCATTAAAGCAAGATTGGACCATCACAAGGAACGATGGGTGGAAGAAATTCCAGGAGTGTTATGGGCATATCGTACAACGCCTAGTTCAGCCACTGGTGAAACACCGTACAACATGGCCTACGGATGTGAAGCCGTAATCCCACCGGAGATCGTAACGGAAAGTTGGAGAATCCGAGAATATGAGGAGGTTAGTAATAGCTCTAATCTAGCCTTAGCTCTGGACTTGTTAGAAGAAAGGAGGCATCGAGCCTCGATACGAATGGAAGGATACAAAGCCCGAATAGCTAAACATTACAACAAAAATGTCAAGGTTAGGACGTTTCAAGTCAGAGATTTAGTTCTTAAGCGAGTCGGAGCATCAAAAAGTGTGGCTAAGCTACAACCTAAATGGGAAGGACCCTACAAGGTAAGCAAAATCATTGGCCCCGCCACTTATCAGCTAAGTACCTTTGAAAGTATCGTACTAACCAGAAATTGGAATGCGTTAAATCTAAGAAAATATTATGCCTAGTACCGTGTAATTATGGAACTAGTGTAAATATAGAAACCTTGCTCGTGTACATGTAAATAAAGTCGTGGTGGAATAAAAATGGCTTTTATTTATATACATGGAATTCGTACATAGATACAAACGCGATTCATTCCGATACAGCCATCTAACCCGACTAACTTACATACACACATACAACACGTAGTTGGACTCGGATAAATTCCGAGGTGCCTACGTATCCCATGTTCAGGGAATCAAGCTACTCGTAGTTCAGTTTGCATACAAAGTTTTAAGGAAAAAGGGGGAGATTAGTTTTGCACGGGACGCTTTCCCTCCCGAATAAGACGACGACGCTGTTCCTCTGAAAGGTCGATAGGATCCGCGATTGTCACCAAGGGAATCGAGGGCCTTTGGAGAGGTACGGAAGAAACTGTAGTACTAGAGGAAGTGTTAATTTCAAGATCGGGAAGATCCAAGTGGGAAGGAATATTTGGAAGTGCCCTCACTGCTTCTTGACAGAGTCGGAAACCCATCAAAACCATCTCCCGCATTTCCACGCGCAGAGTTGCCCTTATTTGCTCCAGGCTCGGAGCTGCTAAAGTAGCTTCTGCACGAGCAATCATTACAGCCACGTCGTGGGACTTTTCTAAATTCGACAACTTGGCTGCCAGAGAATCCTTCTCGGTTATCAGTGAAGAAATCAAGGCATCAGAAGTACGACTTTGCTGCAGCAAATTGGTTATCCTCTCCTCTAATTCTTTAGTACGTTCACGCTCCAAAGTAACCATTTGGCTCATATCCAAAGCAGTATCTTGAGCATCTTTCAGTAAGGCTTCCAAAATTCCTTGATCAGAGTCATACTGAGCTTGCAAGCTCACAATTCGATTGCGCGCACTGGATAAATCCTTCTCCAGATCGGCTAGATATCGGAACAAGAAACCAACATTATTGGAGGCATACTCGTGCTGTGAGCTTAGGGTATCTGCAATTAAAAACATCTGCAAAGGGATAAAATGGAATTGAGAAATTATAAAAGAAAACTTATAATGACAAAGAAGCCAGAATGTCATGTACCTCGCATAAATTACGGCATAATCTATCCCGAAGAAGATCCATCGGAACCGAACCTAAAACTTCGCAATCGGCCTGATTCAACAAGCCACCTAAGAAGCGCCGATAGTAAGAAACGTCGGAAGTCAACACATGAAAGTTGTTATGAACAGCTTCCGCAACCACACCGTTCGGACCCTCACCCGATGGTGGAACCATTCTAGGAGGGGAAGGGCTCACACCATCAGGGCTCGTAAGTGACACACTCGGGGTATGATCATCTATTACATTAACTGAAGAATCGGGAAACGATCGGACGGCCAAAGTCAACGCTAGGGGAGAGGGAGCTTCAAGAGGCCTATCTGGATCAGGCAAAGCAGGGTTCCAAAAAGTGCATCGATAGAGGGAACATCGGAATTCCCCAGAAAGTCGGGTCTCGAAGTCACTAAGAGATCGTCGGAGTCAAGACAATGATTAGTGAAATTACCCTCGGCCGGCGAACCCGAGCTACCAGAATATTCAGGAAATGAAGACAGAGGGCCAAGCATTTCCTCGGAGTAACACACGATCGCAAATCGCCCCATTTCAGATCATAGAAAGAAGACTAAAAGGTTAGTCATCACTCATCAGGACCTAATAATAATGCTTTTCGAATAAATAATCAAACTTACGAAAAGCGGGATTTGAATGCAATGGCATCGGGGGGAAATCCAGTTGCTCCAATCCATGTTGTAAACCAGCCATAACTAGGGCCAACGAATTAACCAATATGGAGCATACATCGTAACTACCCGAAAACAAGCCCGTGGAAGTTAAGTATGTCATCTCACGAACCGAGACCTCGGGACGAGGGATTACATATCCTAAACCCCATCGTAAAGGTACACCCCACATATCCCCAGAAAAGCTCCTTGGCTTAATAAAAAAATATCTTTTCTTCCAATCCACTACAAACGCCAAGCGTCGGAGAACATTGAATCCTCTCCGCTGATCACGATGGACTAAGCTAAAAAAGGGAAGACCATTCGGACAAGGACGAAGAATGAAAGCCGCACTCACGCGATAGGGAGTTAGGGGTATGTTTAGAAGATTACAGCGGAGAATGAAACCCACTAGGTGGCGAAACGAGTTGGGGGTCAGTTGACTAGGACAGATTTGCCAGTATTGAAATAACAGTTGTATGAAGGGATGGAAAAGTATGCGTAAACCACATCGAATCTGTTCGGAGTATAGAGTTAGATAGCCTAAGGGAGGTTCAAAAGCCCTATAAAAAGAGCGAGGCAAGATGATCTCGTATTCATCTGGGTTCAAACCATATTCCCGCAGAATGTGGAAAATAGACTCTTGCGACTCAAGGCTTCGACAGGAACCTATCCTACCTCCCCCGATCATGGTACTAACATTTAGGGCAGAAGTATTGAAGATAGAAAGATTATCAAGAGGAAGGTACGGTTCCCGACGGAGGAATGTGAGGCGTAGGGAATCTGCGACACTCGATCCAGAACGAGCTGAAGGTGCTCGATGCACTGCAGAAGAACTCCTGAAAATCAACGACAAACCACCTACTGTAGGCCTAGCCCTTGTATTCCCGTTTGAACGTTCACCCCGAGCATGAATGGGAGAAGATTCCTCAGAAGATGATGATGATCCACGGATAAGGGAAGGCTTTAGGGTAAAGATATGGAAAGTAGTAGAGGAGTTATATTTACTGCAGTAAAGTACAAAAGAGAACCAAGGACAGTAAAAAGACAAGAGCAAGATTCTGCAGAGAATACTGTTGGTTGAGAATGATAGAGGAAGGAAATGACGAAAAGACAATTTATAGAAGCACCTGGAGACAACAAGGGTGTACGTGTCAAAATAAAATTGACATATGGAACCCTCAAAGTATGGGTAAACAAGGATAAAGACACGTGAGAAGAATGTTAGTAATAATGGCAGACATCAGACATAAAAAGTAGTGCAGAAAGAGACAAGAAAAGACAAAACGGCATAATAAAAAAAAGAGAGGGTGGGACAGTAAAACTTGCTCGATAATTTATAAGGTAATGAATAGTCATACATTCATTTAGTAGACCGACAGCTTGTTCAAGAAACAAAATTACAAGTTGAAAGGTAAAAATCAAAATAAGCTGAAGAACTAAACTAAGAATGACGTTCCGATGGGCGAGATGGAAAGCCAGAAGAAGATGCAGGGGAAGGAGCCCGACCCAATATCTTCTGATAGGCATCGTAAGCTTCTTGGGAAGAAGGAGGTCGCCTTATCAAGGCCTGAGGGTTTAACCGCCTCCAATTCTCCGGATGAGAAAACAACCGATCTTCGCGACATTGATTGATGCATCCCAGGTATCCGAGTATGAAGTTACCCAGTAGGTGACTCTTATGCCTCTGTTGGTACTTCTCTTCACAATGCCTCTGAACTTCGTCTTTGGTGAGAAGAATGGCCCCGGATATCTTGTTTTCCAACACCTCGGGAGCGATAAAACCCGAAGGAGGAGGAGGTGGCTTCTTCAGCTCTTCCTTAAGCTGATTATATTGATTTTGAAGGGTAGAAACTTCCTTCTTCAGAGTACGCTCTAGTTCTCCCCACGAACCTTTCTCTGTCGATAGCACATAGAGTTCATCCTTAAGCTTCTTACACTCGGAAGTACGCTCGGATAGGAGGTTGGTTGTCTCATCCAGTTTGGAAGTCAACATTTGCTCCCTCATTAAACTTTGAGCAAATGCCTCTTGGAAGCTCTTCAACTCGTCCTCGGCCTTCTTCAAAGCCACTTTTTGAGCAGCTAGCTCTTCCATGGACAATTGCCCGATGGCTTGAGCATCATCCACCTCTCGCCAGATGGACGGGATGATCTTGGGAACCTAGAAGGGTATAAAGGGTAAGTTCGTAGTAATAAAGTCTAAAACAGATATAGCAAAGAAAAATAAACAAGAAAGTTTACCATAGCAACCATCAGCTCTGAAAAGAATCGAGCAGTGTGTTCATCATGAGGAGTTGTTGTTGTAGTTGCATTCAGATATTGAGTGATAAGATCGAAAGCTGTGCGCATATCCGGAGCACTCGGTCTTGTGCTGGATTCTGCATGGGCACCAGTAGTATGGATAAAGAAATGGGAACCAGTCGGAGTAAAATGGCTAGAAAAAGGCATCCCCTCGAAATAAGGAGAAGATCTCGCAGAAGTGCCAGCCGGATCATCCGATGGCGCATTCCATACATGTTTTTGCACCAGAGAGGGCAAAAGTTCATCCAACAGCTCCAAATTAATTGAGCGAGGCAGAGCAGAAGATGAAGGATCGTGGGTATCGCCTTCGAAAGCTTGACCCTCGGAGGAAAAAAGATCATCAATCGATAGATCCTGATGAACCAAAGGTGGATGTTTCTAGGCATCCGAGGGTGAATTACCTGCTCAAAAAGGAGAAGAGAAGTAAGCACATAAACTGAGCACAGAAGATAAAACTAACACAAAGATAGCAGTAAGAAGGGATAACCTATTCGAGCATCCTCGTCCCCACTATCGATCAGGATGACCTTCCCTGTGTTGGCTGCAGAATAATAAAGGAAATGAATCATACTACATAAAATAAAAAAAAAACCACACGTAAAATATTTTTGCGAAATACCTAAGGGAGAAGACACCACGGGGGAGTCGAGCTTCTCTTTGTCGGGCTTCTCTTGGATATCAGTGGCGCCAAGAGATGATTGTGAAGGCATGAAAGAAGCTTCCATAGCTTGCTCCGGATGAATAGAAGGGGAGGGCGAAGAGTTTAAGGCTTCAAAGTCATTGGGAGTCTCGTGCACCTCCTGGACAGTAGCAATAGTAGGAACATCCTTTGAGAGGTTCTCGTCCTCGGTACAAGGCAATGCATTGAAATTCGTCGGAGATTGGTGCATTTCTTGAGTAACGGTGGTATCAGGAGTGTCCCCTTGGAGGTTTTCATCCTCAATACCTGGCTCCGCAGATTTTTGAGATTTAGCCCCGTGTGAGCCCTCGGAGTCAGAACCCGCATCGGATGTTCGAGAGTCACTGTCGGAGGGCGGCACGATCTTCTTGGATCCTTTACCTTTAGTACGTGGAGCAGTGGGACGGGGAACGTCGTTTACATCCTTCTCGTGCTCCTCCAAGTAAGAAACTGCGCGAGAGAAAGGCATGTGAGAAAATACAAAGCATCAATGAGAAGAATATAAACGGGAAAATAATATTATAACTCACCAAATGTAGGCCGCTCCTCATCGGAGAGATATATGAGGTTTTTCCCTACGAAGGAAGCATCCAATGGAGCCGAAGTATTTATCCCTGCGGTATCGTACAAGGGCATGTAAGGAAAATCCCACTTGCCAACGAGGGGCTTAATGAAAATGAACTTATCCTTCCAACTACTATAGGATAAGGTAGTTCCTATGACTATCTTCTTCCCAGGGTCTCGATGCGAGAAAAAGTATGACGGATGACCGGTAGAAGAAACGTTAACCGTAAAGATAGAAAAAAACCTCCTCACTGTGCATTCTAACCCCCTCGATAGACACCAAAAGACAAAAGAGGCCAGGATGGTAAAACTATTAGGGGTTAACTGGATAGGGCACACATCACAGGCTTTGAACACCTCACAATAGAAAGGAGGGTAGAAAGATCGGAGACCTGCTCGTACCTGAACCAGATAAAGGGTAACATAGCCCTCGGGGGGAGCATGGCCCCTATCGACCTGAGAAGGAAATTCCCGATGGATGTTCAGGGACGACACCCCAAAATCACGGAAGAGTTGTTCAACTTCTTCCTTGGTAACAGTGCTTGCAACTTGCTTCACCTCCTTATAGCGACGATTACCCTTCGTCTTCACAGGAGCAGTTGAAGCGACAGCAGCAACGGACAACTTCTTTGACTTTTTAGAAATGCGTACAGGTTCATCTCCCTTGCCTATAGAAGCTTTGCCCTTCCTCTTACGGCGGTAAGTTTCAATACCGGAAGGGTTAACCTCCGGTAGCAGAGCCACAGTGACGGTGGCGGCGTCCACCGCAGCCGTCAAAGGAACAGTAGAAATAGCGGCGGAATCCATGGGAGTTACAGGAGGAGCACCAGAAGCATCCACCAAAGCGGTGGCTAGGGAAGGAGTGGCGAAAGAAGTTTCACCGGCCATTATGCAGGAAATAGAGAGAAAGAAAAAACTTAGGGTTTTTTGCTGCTTAAGAAAGAGGAAAAGCTTGAAGGAGAGAAGAATAGTGAAGAAGAATTATAAAAGAGGGGTATTTATAAAGACTTTCGTCTGAGAAAAGGGGGAGTTAATGCACATCTGCATTAAAGAGCACGACTCCCCGTAAATAAAGGCCGTTGAAAAACCCTTGGAATTCTCCCATTAATGCGAAAATAATTTGTTCCCCACGTTCTCCGAGGGCTATATTTCCGAGGACCTCTTCGCTATAAGTTCCTGATGATTACCTATAATACACCAGAAACTGGGGGGACTGGTGTAAACCTAGGGAGAAAAATAGTAGCCATCTGAACGTTAAGCCATCGAAGGAATAGGTAAAATACTTTATCTGCGATGATATACGGATTACTACACTCACAGAGCATCCGATGCTAAAGGCACTACCAGTCTTAGATGACTCTACGATGCCTAACAATCGCCGATGCTTTAGCCAGTGAACAATCCTAAGAAGCGGGAACACGATAAACCCGTTCATCCCGATGGCTAATCAGAATATATGTCAGTCCGATGGACAGACATCCCGATGGCACAACAAAGTGCACATCATAACGTCCCGATAGGAAGACATGCTAATAACAAAACTACTCGATGGCACTATCACGAGCAGAATAATCTGATGGCAACCACTTCGAGAGAAAAAGGGTTCGTCTGAAGATAGGCTGGAGAAATGCTTCTAGAACTATAACCAGGTGTCATTCTTCGAGACATTCTAGCCATACAAAGACCAGGTGTCATCATCAACATCATGCATCAGTACTAAAATCACCAGGTGTCAACATATGAAATGGCACCTCAGCATAAGATGATCATAAAGACAACTGTATAGTAGCTGAGTTAGCCTATGAACATGGGAAAAATGCCACCCAATATAGGGCATGTGAACGGATGAAGGCTATAAATACCTTCAAAATGTAAAGCAGAAAGGACAGACTGTTTTTAAGACGGAAAATATGTCCTAAAAATCTGACTAATCAATATCATACACAAAGAACTTTGATAAGGAAGTTATTTCCTCTTTTACTTTTTGCAAAAGACCGACTAGATGGGCAAGGCGTTCCGCGAATAAAAATATAGAATCACTTCTATGAGTTAACATATTCTATATATGGAAACGGCCATGTATGATATGAATTAATGACATTTCAATTTTTTGTGAACCATGAGATGGCTTTTTGCATTACATGGTGTTATTTGTCTATTAAGCATATATAACATTAGGTTTGTTGTTATTAGCTCTTCTAAAAAATACAACGAGATAATGTCACTATGGTCTATGTGTAATACGCGCAAAACAAATGTCAAGCTGTTCTCTATTAATTCATAATAAATCTGAAATAAGTTAAACATTTCAATATTTAATTAAAATAAGACATGGTCACAGACCTTAATTGACGACAAACCACAACGCGTAAACAAGAAAAACGACCCACAAAAGACTCAACAAAAAAACACACAAACACACATACAGTTCGATTCCTTCCGACGAATTTATAGCTCATGATGCATGCAATCTAATTGATTAATTAGTTAGTCCTCCTGCAATTCCTCCTTATTTCACCACTGGATCCGGTGAGGGGACTAATATCTCCCATTCTAATCATGGCTGCCGCGAAATCCGAGTTGAACGCATTAGGGCTGTTACTATAGCCCGTAACAATAGAATCGGTGGACCCTCCATTGAACAACTGCTGATCGGAGTGAAGTAGACCCCTTCGGTTCACGAGGTTCTTGTAATAATTGTTGTCAAAGGCGGTTGACGTCTGGATATCCAACGGGGCCAAGTTGTTGTCCCCCGTCCCGTTGGCTCTGGGACAGTTTCCCTGCCTCGTCTGTGCCAGCGAGGAGTCTAGGTTTGTCTCGTTGTATATGCGGGCCCTGAAGCTCGTGCACCGTGCTTGTCCGATGGTGTGGGAACCGGATAGGGCGACCATGTCTCTCGTGGAAAGACCGAGTGCGTTGAATCGGGAAATGAGGGCGTTTAGGTTTGAGGTTGGAGGTGGAATCCCATTGTTTGCTGCACTCCTGCTTGCTGTTCTTGCATCTCTTCTTCCCAGTTTCACGTTCCATTGTGGCCCGCCAAGTGGGTTTTTGGCAAGTTTAGTCCTTTATGTATACCCTTCTGCAATGTTAGTCCGTTATGTATACCTTGCTCGATTTTAGTCCTTTATATATACCACATGCTCGAATTTAGTCCTCCGGCCAATTTAATTTGAATTTTGACCGGAACACGTCAACGTGCCGCGCACGTGACGTCTGAGTCAACAATTTTTTTTTTTTTTTTTAAATTGAAATTATAGTCCTTTATATATACCACTTTGCAGATTTAGTCCTTTAAATATACACTGCTCAATTTTAGTCCTTTATGTATACACTGCGCTCTATTTTGGTCCTTCAGCCAAATTAATTTTAAATTCAGTCAAAAGACGTCAAGTGCGAGTCATGTGATGTTCGATACGCGTCTCATTATTTATTTATGTCTATGTTAACCTTAAATTTTAAGAAAAAATGTAGATTCGTCAACAAAATGTAGATTTTGTCAAAAGAAGTCGCGTGTCGAGCAAAATCTCAATCCATAATTTAGTTCAATGACACATGGAATAACATTATATATGAATTGACAATGTGTAACAAATCACTACAAGAATTTCCGTGTTTTCCCGACCGGAAAATCCCGACCGGATTTCGGTCGGGAGCATTCCCGACAAAATCTACCTTTTGTTGACGAATCTACATTTTTTCTTAAAATTTAAGGTTAACATAGACATAAATAAATAATGATTTTTCGTATCGAACATCACATGACTCGCACTTGACGTCTTTTGACTGAATTTAAAATTAATTTGGTTGAAGGACCAAAATAGAGCGCAGTGTATACATAAAGGACTAAAATTGAGCAGTGTATATATAAAGGACTAAATCTGCAAAGTGGTATATATAAAGGACTATAATTTCAATTTTTTTAAAAAAATAAAAAAATAATTGTTGACTCAGACGTCACGTGCGCGGCACGTTGACGTGTTCCGGTCAAAATTCAAATTAAATTGGCCGGAGGACTAAATTCGAGCATGTGGTATATATAAAGGACTAAAATCGAGCAAGGTATACATAACGGACTAACATTGCAGAAGGGTATACATAAAGGACTAAACTTGCCAAAAACCCCCCGCCAAGCTGTACAATTCATTACTATTATTAAATCAATACTTATAAATTTATTAGGCATGTTATTAGAGTTAGAGTTTATTAAAATGTCTTATTAAGGGGAGAGCAACGATGGTATGTATAATGTGATCAAGTTTATTTTGGAGCGATGTGTTGCTGAATTAAGAATACTAATGAATATATAAACCGAGTTAATAATACTATGAATTATTTGGATACTATATAAAAATTAACGTACAATGGCAACAGAGTCGCGCGCGGCAATGGCCAATACATCGGCGCATGAGACGACACCGGGGCATACCCTCTCGACCGCTGACTTGATGTTGTCGACTACGTCGAATCCACGGGCCGAATTCTGATTTGGAACTGCCGTCTTTTCTCCGGTAAACGAGGATGTGTCGTCCAAGAGAATTGATCCATCGCATCCCTATATCAATGTATCACAATACAATTAAGTTTTGTAAGGTAACAAAAAAAGTTGGTACCTTGGTGGGGCTAATGCAAATGGTAATTGATTTTAGCTGAAAGTAGACACGTAAAGAGGTTTTGAATAAACAATGGGAAGAATAATGTGACACATTTTTTTAATTAGAAAAATTAGGTGGCACGTTTCTATCAAAAGATATGACAATGGTTGGTCGTAGGGTTGTTGACGACAACAGGTTTTAGCCTCAAATTTTTACATATTAATATATATCATATAATAATAATGGAAGAAATATAAAAAATGGACGCTAACTTTTTTAAAAAGTTAAAATGCCTATTTTTTTTTAATCTTGCCAAAATGTCTCGTATGTTTCAAAAAATGTTTCAAAAATGCCATCGGCCCTTATTCGGGTCAAAATTGCCTACATTGCAGAATAAAATTGCTCTTTGCACCAAAAATAAATTGCACTTTGCACCCTAAAATATTTTGGGATACAAAATACAATTTATCTTGGAGTGCAAAGTGCAATTTTGTACCAGCACGTAGGTAATTTTGGCCCGTATAAGGGCCGAAGGCATTTTTAGTAGACTTTTTAAAAGATATGAGACATAAAAATAAGGCCAGAAAAAAAAAAAGACATATTAACTTTTTAAAAAAAGTTAAGGGGCAAATTTAATTATTCGTCCTATAATAAGTATTATTTGCACGCAAAATGTACTCGCCAAATGATCAGTGTTGTACCATACTTTGGTATTGATATTTGGCAACCTCTCACTCGACCACGTGTCACACCTTGAAGTATATAAATGACAAGTTCCGTAAAAGTACTAAGTCATTGGTGTTGCTTTAGTATCTTAAAGAGATAAGGATTGAAAGTCGTTGGCTTCTCAGAATGTCGTCTTGTCACCTTCTATGGTTGTCGCCTTCTCAGGTCATCGCCTCATCGGGTCATCGTCTTCTCAGGTCATCGCCTTCTCAGGTTGTCACCTTCACGGGTTGTCGCCTTCTCAGGTCATCGCCTCATCGGGTCATCGTCTTCTCAGGTCATCGCCTTCTCAGGTTGTCGCCTTTAGGGTTGTCGCCTTCTCAAGTCATCGCCTCATCGGGTCATCGCCTTCTCAGGTCATCGCCTTCTCGGTTTGTCGCCTCCTCGAATCATCGCCTTATCAGGTTCAACACAAGTCCATCAATGATGGGCCAAGCCCATCAACAAGCCCATGAAGTACCTATAAATACCCCCTCAATTGGATGCAAAAGACACACAATTCACATCTGACTTTCTCTCTCTAAGTCAGAGCTTTCTCTCTCTAAGTCAGAGCTTTCTCTCTCTAGACTTGAAGAGCTCAAACTCTGTCCGACCCGCTCGGTCCGACGACGTCTTATGCGACGTGGTCCATCAAGCTCTTGTGCGACGCGCAATCCAGTACGGATTGGCGGCCCATCCGACTCACTTTGGCCCATTAAGCTTCGGGCCCAGCACAACACATACCCGTTCAGCAAGGTCCAACAAGCCTCGAGCCCAACATAAGGCATACCCGTTCAGCACGGTCCAATAGCCCAACGCGCAACAATGGCTATCACGGAGTAACAATGAACTACGTTCGGCTTGATTCCCTATACGGGATACATAGGCAGCTTGGCCCAGCCCAAGTTCAGTCTGAAACCAACAATCTCCAAGTTCACCCAGGTATGGACTCTTCGTGTTTTTCAGTGCAGGTTTCTCGAACTCAAAGCTAACCTAGCACCAGTACGGAGCTTGGGTTAGTCTGACGTGGAGTGCTTAGTCAGCAGACGAAATCACCCCGCATCAGTGGCGCCGTCTGTGGGAAACCACTAAGTGCACTGTAGAAGAACCACCCGTATACATTACCATGGCAAAGTCTAAAACAACAACTTAGAGGGCCAACACCACAACGATTACTCACCAACGAGAAGAATCTTCGGCGAGAGTTATTGAGAGAGTTGCTACAATGATCCCTACACAGCAATGTAAGGAAGCTTCAGTAGCTGCATCTTAGCGTCCCAACCAAATTGCTCGTACGCTTTCTTGCACCGCCATCCATGCATTGATCGGAGTTAGAAGCGCCTTCCCATTCATCTCGAAGATCACTGCGCCATCGACGAGCTTTTCTCACTATAACTTAAGTGTCTTTTTGATATTTTTATCAACGTTCAAGAGGATCACTACAAACGCCGGTTGAAAGTTCTTGAGGCCAGCTTTGCAATGACACCATCCATGCTCCAATCCGCCAGCGGACGCGGTTTTGAAGATCGTTGCTCATTGCCACTCGCCATCACCAAGTTTCCGTTGTTGCAGTGGATGTACTGTAAATTTCCAATGGTTCCAGGTCACCATTCGGATTGCCACCACCACTCGTTGAAATATCTTTGTGTGTGCTTTCCAACGGTCTAAACGATGCTCCTAACCAACTCCGGAAGCGCCTTTACAGGTTTTTTAAAGATCGATGCGCATTGGCACATGCCATATCCGAAGTCACTGCTACAGCTGAGATGAAACTTTCACATAGTGGTTGGCCTTCAATCGAGACAATGTTCACATCAATTGAAACCTATTGATGTCAGCTTTCTAACGCCACCTGCCGTTCTCACTTCCGGAATTGGATGCTCCAGGGAAACTTGAAGATCGCTGCTCATTGTCGCACTATCATCAAGAAGTGTGCAGCAGCTGAAATGAATTTCTCGTGTAATTATAACTCTATGATAGAACTTCCGTCAACATCGTTTCATAGGTCTTGATGTCAGCTTTCCAACGACACCAACCACGCTCCAATTCAACAGTGGACGCTGTCGTGCGGGCATTTTGAAGATCATTGCTCATTGCAACTCGTCCTCACCGACTTTTTTGGCGTTGCAGCAGCGGAAAAACAGTTTTTACATAGGTTTAGGCCTATGATTTGGACCTTTTGTATGCAACCGGTGATAGATATTTTTGTCAGGATTCCAACGCCACCGGCCTTACCCCGAACCGACTTTGCACGCGCCTTCACGGACATTTCAAAGTTTGTTGCGCATTACAACAACACTTTGTTGCTACAGCAGCAGAAACTGTCGTTTACAATATTTTTGGCTGCAAACAAATCGACGACCGCCATCACCAACTGATAGACCATTGTGTCAGCTTTTCGTTGGTTCCAACCATGCCTCGAATCGACTCCAAATGTGCTTTCACGGGCATTTTGAAGATCGCTGCTCAATTCCATTCGCCATCACATGAGTCTTTCACGTTGCAGCAGCTGAATCGTGATTTCCACATAGTTGCAAGCGTTCAATCGCATTTCTTCCACTTCCAGTTGATAGATGACCGTGTTAGCTTCCCAAAACCACCGACTACACTCTGATCCGACTCTTGACGCTTCGCAACGCTCATCTCGAAGATCGTTGCTACACGTCACGCGCCAACACCTTGTCTTTGTCATTGAGCAGCTGATATGCAAATTTTTCATGGTTATTGGCCTCCTAATGAAACGGCATTGCCTCCAGATGACAGATCATTGTTCTAGCTTTCCAGCGCCGGCGACCATGAATCAATCGGATCTCACACGTGCCCCAACGCTTCCTTGCAATCCAGCTGCGCAAAAGTATTTCGCTTTCGCGATCGAGGGTAATTTTTGCACCCGAACTCCTCGCCAAGTTGACCTCTTCTAGCTCGAACAGAGTCCATACCCGAACTGGTCGGGGCGAACGAATTCTCCACCTGTGAAGAGTCTCCTCAACCGAACTGATCCGCACCGTGCACCACCAATTCTCGCCCGAACTACCACGCACGAACTCTTCACTCTGACCGAACAGCTCACCCGGGAACTGCTGCTCACGTGCGAACTGACCTCATTGCACGATCTCTTCACCGGATTTACGCCGGAACTCCTCGGGTCGACGAGCAGCAGCACATCGGAACTCCTCACGCCGACGAATGGCAGTATGAACTCCTCGCGTCGATGAACAGTGGCTAACTCTTCTCGCTGAACTCCCCGAACCGTGCGAACTCCTAGCAGTCGTGGCGAATGTATGGACTGGTCGGTTTGCTAAAACTCTTCTCCTCCGATCTCCCTTTGTCGCTGAATGCACGAGCAAATCCACAATCAAACTGAATGGAACCCGGACAAATTCCCTCCATGAACGATCAGATCCACCTCCAAATTGGTTCCATACCGGCGAACTATAGCTTCCCGATCTCTCTCGCTCGGCCGAACTCTTCCTCCATGTCGCACGCTCTCTTTCTCTCTAATGGAGGTAATGTGAAACGGCTGGTTTTAAGAAAGAAGAAGGTGCAACAGTTATTTGCGAAACAACCCCCAAAGACCTAACTTATGGTAGAGAAGACCGGGTCAACCCTAATTGACGTTGGAAATTGCAAAAATACCCCTTGAGACTTAAGTTCTTGGTCAAACGGGTTAAAGGACCAAAATAGATGGAGTGTTTATCTGCACAACAACTCTCTGAATCCTATTTTTTTTTTTACGAAAAAGACCATCAACTCTTACTAACGCGAGAATTTAATGTGTCATAGACACGAGTGAAAATAAATCATGGAAAAGGACTTCGAGAAATGAGGGGACTAAAATTCAATTTTCAGCGTACGATCCAATCGAAAGCCCAAATTCTTTAGCAAAACTGCTCCAATTGAGGAAGATTAAAAACAAGTGTCACACATGGATAGAAAGCCTTATGAGTCTTCTTTCTAATGAAATAAGCCATAGGTCATTTGAAAATTTGTGGAGCGAGTTATGGCTATTCTCGTGGGACTGCGCAAAGTGCTTTGTAATCTGTCATGTGCTAGTTCTTTGGCACTCCTTAGAAGAACTGCTCCAATTGAGAAGGATTCAGAATAAGTGCCACACATGGATAGAAAGCCTTATGAGTCTTCTTTCTAATGAAATAAGCCATAGATCATTTAAAATTTTGTGGAGCGAGTTATGGCTGTTTTCGAGGGACTGCGCAAAGTGCATTGAAATCTGTCATGTGCTAGTTCTTTGGCACTCCTTAGATGAACTGCTCCAATTGAGGAAGATTAAAAACAAGTGCCATACATGGATAGACAGCCTTATGAGCCTTCTTTCTAATGAAATAAGCCATAGGTCATTTGAAAATTTTCTTCATGGATTTACGGCTGGTTTCCATAAGAATGCGCAGACTGCTTTCATCGTTGAGCATGAGCTTCATGTCATATTGCCAATCCAGATTTTTGAAGAGATACAACAAGTTTCTATCATTACACCTACATGAATACAACTACACAAGGGCGCAAGGGAGGAGAGACAATGAGTCTCTATCATTACACAAATTTTAAGCAAAGGAGCAGCAATCTAAATCAGTACAATTCAAAAGACAGTACCGTGAAATTGTTAAAACAATAGTATGAAATTTCGATAAAAGATTGAGAGAGCCAACTAATGGACCAACACTTTCATGCATGAGGATACAAGTCTTGGCGACAACAGATTACAAAAGACATGAAGATGAATACTAAAATCATTTATTAAAGATGCCAAATCGGCAATTTCATATTATTCAGCAAAACAAAGACAAACAAAGAACCATTGAATCCAGTTCTCACTGTCTCATCTGCCTAATAACACACCGCGAGTGGGGAAACTTATGATACCGTTCCTTGCGAGGCTAATTCCACTCATCTAAGCGATGCAAGACAAGCTACTCCAAAAATAGCCTTGGCATTACCCGACGCTATTGTTCGAAGTCACATATGTCTTCATCTACTTGTCCGACCAGCACGATCCCGCTTTCATACAACCGCCCAAATACAAGATCAAATCAATACAACTTAGTGGAGGTCAAGATTAAACCGTCATGCTCAAGAACTAAAGACACAGCTTCCCGAAGCTGAAGAACACTTGTCATTCTCCAAAGCTCATGAAGAGTTAGATTTTTTAAATCTCAACTAGTAACGACTTAGCTTAACCAATAGCCAAGATGCTCAAGAATAGCTTCATAAAATTTGAATGTGACTTTCATGCGGTATGCACTTTTGAAGAATGAATGCGACGCAAAGAGAATGTGCAGAATGAAGATTGAGCGCAACCTCATAGAGGGCATGCATATCAAAAATTAAAAGCGACCCCCAAATGTGAAGCAAATAAGTAAGGGATGTTGCTCATGCTCTTATTATAGACGCATGCCTCAACTCAAGAAAAGCCAGTATGGCATGGTTGTTGCATGTCGATGGATCAACTACCTCCATGAATAAAAGAAAAGGTTGGATCAAACTACATCAAGCTACAAACTAGCATCTCTTCATCAAACTACAAAGAGCCTCATGAAGCGACTTACAAATCAGCAATGCTTCGTGCTTTATTAAGTAACTTATAAAATAACGCTTTATTAGGCGACTTAGCGTCAACAATGCTTCGTTAAGATTTATCACAAAATAGTGCTACATTCAGCGACTTACGCGTCAATATCGCTTCAAGAAGTGACTACACCAAAAGAATGCCTCTTATAGCACTAAACACATTTTAAGGCTTTGATCGCATCTCAAGGCATTGAACGCCTCTCACAACACTGAATGCCTCTCAAGGCGCTGAACGCCTACTATGACATCACCTTTTAAGTACCTATAATACACTAAAGTGGGATACAATGTTCCAGAGAATAAATCAACTATCAAATTATTCATGATGATCAACTAATCAAGAAAAGAGCTCAGTTCAAGATACATGATCTCGCAACAATCAAGAGGTGTCTCACTACCTCGTCACTCTACACAACGTGATAGAGCATAGTCACACACACTGCATAAGGCACAACACGGATCATCCAACCCTTACAGAGGGGACACGATGAGAATGAGAAACAAGGCATGGAACAAATAAAATCTTGGACAAGCTAAGTCGAGGAACAATATAAGTCAAAACACAAAATAAACTAGGTGAAGAGCCTATTGGGTGAATATCCCATAAAGTAGGCAAACAACATAAGTCCTACCGAATAAACTAGGTGAAGAGCCTATTGGGTGAATATCCCATAAAGTAGGCAAACAACATAAGTCCTACCGAATAAACTAGGTGAAGAGCCTATTGGGTGAATATCCCATAAAGTAGGCAAACAACATAAGTCCTACCGAATAAACTAGGTGAAGAGCCTATTGGGCGAATATCCCACAAAGTAGGCGAACAACATAAGACCTACCAAAATAAACTAGGTGAATAGCCTATTGGGCGAATATCCCACAAAGTAGGCAAACAATGTAAGGCCTACCAAAATAAACTAGGTGAAGAGCCTATTGGGCGAATATCCCATAAAGTAGGCCAATAATATAAGCCCTACCGAAATAAACTAGGTGAAGAGCCTATTGGGCGAATATCCCATAAAGTAGGCCAATAATGTAAGCCCTACCGAAATAAACTAGGTGAAGAGCCTATGGGGCGAATATCCCATAAAGTAGGCGAATAATGTAAGCCCTACCGAAATAAACTAGGTAAAGATCCTATTAAGGTAGGCCATCATCGTAAGTCATGAAGACAAGAACCAAATAATGACATTTGGAGGCAAAGACAAGCAAGAACAAGAAGATAAGCGAAATATGAACCAAGGAATGCCTAATCTACTTCACAATGTCTTCTCCTTTAGATAACACACTGCGAAGTGGGGGGATTACTGTTGTACCATACTTTGGTATTGATATTTGGCAACCTCTCACTCGACCACGTGTCACACCTTGAAGTATATAAATGACAAGTTCCGTAAAAGTACTAAGTCATTGGTGTTGCTTTAGTATCTTAAAGAGATAAGGATTGAAAGTCGTTGGCTTCTCAGAATGTCGTCTTGTCACCTTCTATGGTTGTCGCCTTCTCGAGTTGTCGCCTTCTCAGGTCATCGCCTCATCGGGTCATCGTCTTCTCAGGTCATCGCCTTATCAGGTTGTCACCTTCACGGGTTGTCGCCTTCTCAGGTCATCGCCTCATCGGGTCATCGTCTTCTCAGGTCATCGCCTTCTCAGGTTGTCGCCTTTAGGGTTGTCGCCTTCTCAAGTCATCGCCTCATCGGGTCATCGCCTTCTCAGGTCATCGCCTTCTCGGTTTGTCGCCTCCTCGAATCATTGCCTTATCAGGTTCAACACAAGTCCATCAATGATGGGCCAAGCCCATCAACAAGCCCATGAAGTACCTATAAATACTCCCTCAATTGGATGCAAAAGACACACAATTCACATCTGACTTTCTCTCTCTAAGTCAGAGCTTTCTCTCTCTAAGTCAGAGCTTTCTCTCTCTAGACTTGAAGAGCTCAAACTCTGTCCGACCCGCTCGGTCCGACGACGTCTTATGCGACGTGGTCCATCAAGCTCTTGTGCGACGCGCAATCCAGTACGGATTGGCGGCCCATCCGACTCACTTTGGCCCATTAAGCTTCGGGCCCAGCACAACGCATACCCGTTCAGCAAGGTCCAACAAGCCTCGAGCCCAACATAAGGCATACCCGTTCAGCACGGTCCAATAGCCCAACGCGCAACAATGGCTATCACGGAGTAACAATGAACTACGTTCGGCTTGATTCCCTATACGGGATACATAGGCAGCTTGGCCCAGCCCAAGTTCAGTCTGAAACCAACAATCTCCAAGTTCACCCAGGTATGGACTCTTCGTGTTTTTCAGTGCAGGTTTCTCGAACTCAAAGCTAACCTAGCACCAGTACGGAGCTTGGGTTAGTCTGACGTGGAGTGCTTAGTCAGCAGACGAAATCACCCCGCATCAATCAGTAACATTGTAATAAAAAACAATTAAGAATTCTGAGATAGCTAGGAAGTAATAATCAAAGGTTACGAAATTTACATTAACGAAACAATCATGGAAGAACAGACGTAGGAGAGAAGCGCCCATTCGAGCCTCATTGCGAATTGCAGAATGCACGACAGGTCTCACGGTAGCAAAAAGATTCGGGCAGGAGTTTGAGTAAAAATTAGTGTTAAGTTGAGCTGAGGAGCTTCCTAGTAAGAACACTAGGATGGCAAAAGTGAAGCCCTTGAAACAAAATGAAGCCATTGAATAACTAACTTTTAATTAGTAACTATAATTAAAATGAGAAGTGTGGGTTATAGCGATGGAGAAGTACTCAAGTATATATAGGGAATTCGTGTGTTGTTTTTTCTCTGGGTATTGCGTTGAGCAGGTTACCTAATACGTCGACTATGTTGCATGGCAATTCAACGGTGGAAAAAAATGACCACGTCAAAAATCTTATTTTTCATGATATATGGCGATTTTATCATACTCTTTTTCTTTGGGATCTTAATATCATTAGATTTGGATCATGTGTAATAATTTCATTGGTTAAGAAATGTACAACAATCGGATGAAGTCAAAAACACGTACTAAAGTCTAAGAAAATTTCTCTCTTATATTTAGTAGGCCTTAATTATTCTCCATGTGAATGACAAAAACACTATTTACGTGAAGAAAGCGATTGTCACTTGGTTTTGCTTCAAGTTTTGTGAGTAAATGATTTTTAAGACCATCTTATCGTTTTGAGGTTTTGACCTTGTCTATTTTTAATTTGGTTCAGTCATTAATTTGATTTAGTAAACAATATATTTTAAAGTGTGTCACGATTCACCAGCGGTAATTTCTGATATACGATAAGGTCTCATCGCAATTATTGTTTAGACTTTCAGATAATATACAAATTCTCAGTCTTCTTTTAACCATCAACAAAATTATGTATGTTATGTTACTATCATACATAAATGCTTAGTTTGAATTAGAATTTTGAATGGTAGACATAGACCTGCTGATTTTGCAAGGACGAAATATTAAAACTACCTTATAACTTTTTTTCAAAATTAAAAATGCCCGTTTTTTTCGGGCCTTGCAAAAATGCCCCGTAAGTCTTGAAAAATCTTGCAAAAATGTCTGATTGCCTTATTTGGGCCAAAATTGCCTACGTGGCGGTACAATGGCTGCCACGTCATAAAATCGCTCAGCCACGTCATATTTTCAGCCAATAATAATAAATATATATAAATAATAATAATAAATATATATAAATAATAAACATATATATATAAATAATAAACATATATATATATAATAGTAATAAATATATATATAAATAATAATAATAAACATATATATACGAATAATAAAGATATATATATATAAATAATAATAAACATATATATAAATAAAACAAATAACAATAAAATACAAAAAAATTAAAAAAAAAAAAAAAAAAAAAACCTACCGCACCCACCTGACCCCCCCTACCGCCCCCCACCCCCGCCACCCAGCAACCACGATTTCAGTGGTGGTGGCGTCGATTTGACGCCACCACCACTGTAAATCGCAGCGGGGGTGGCGTCGCCACCACCACTGCAATCGTGGTCGCCACCACTGCGATTTGGCAGTGGTGGTGGCGGGGCGGGGAGGGGGTGGGGTTCCGAGGGGGGCGGGGGGCGGGGGGCGGGGCGGGGAGGGGGGGTGGCGATTTGGCAGTGGTGGCGGGGCGGGGAGGGGGGCGGGGATGGAATTTTTTTTTTATTTATTTATTTTGCATAATGTTAAAATATTTATTATTTTATAAATTAGTATAAATAATAATATATGTTGATATTATTTATATATATATATTTATTACAAATGATTATTCTTTTACATATATAAATGAATATTTACATTACATTCTTTTACAAATGAATATTTAAATGAATATAAATTATTCTTTCCATTACATTCTTTTACAAATGATATTTATTTATATATATATATATATATTTATTACAAATAATATTTATTCTTTTACAAATGATTATATATATGTTTATTATTTATATATATATATATATTGGGGGGCAAAGTGCAATTTATTTTGGGGTGCAAATACAATATTTAAAGTTACAAGGGTTTTGGGGTGCAAATACAACTTGTTGACGTGGCAGCCACTGTACCGCCATGTAGGCAATTTTGGCTCAAATAAGGCAATCGGGTATTTTTGCAAGATTTTTAAGAGTTACGGGGCATTTTTGCAAGGCCCGAAAAAAACGGGCATTTTTAGTTTTGAAAAAAAGTTATAGGACAGTTTTAATATTTCGTCCATTTTGCAATAATCTTTTACGGGTAAAGTCATATCACGTATTTACAATTTTTGACCCGCTTATTTGATTGCAAATACTGATAATTAGTTTTATGTTGATTTATTAATAGTCTAATAATGCGCTTGTGATGGGCGTTAATGGGCACAGAAAAAGAAAAAAAAAACCCTAAAATAAGCTATCTTTTTACATACGTATATAAAGTAATGCATATATTCATATATATATATATATATAGTGACACTACAAGAAAATGCATTTTTAGTAACGATAAAAATTGTTACGAAAAGTTCCATATCTCGTTACCAAAATTAATGGTAACGGATATTTTGTTACCATAATTTTGTGCTTTAAACCCCGTTACGAAAGGTATTGGTAACGAAATATATGCATTCGTTACCATTATATTGGTAACAAATACAACTTTTTGTTACCATTCTATAGTATTAGTAACAAAATAATTGTTAGAAAAGTCATCTCTTTGGGTACAAAATGAAATTTGTTACTAATAACTTGGTGCAAAAAAAAACAGTATTAAATTTGCTTTAATATTATTTGTTTATAATAAAATGCAATACTTCTATTCAACAATTTGGTCACATCAACGAATTTGTTATTACAGCTAAAGTTAAAGCAAAGGTAAATTCACAATGCTAATGTATTCATAAAGAATAAAATCAATAATTTGAAGCCACAGTATTATACAAGAAAAGAGTTAGATTTGTTACATCAAAGTAAACCAACCCAACAATTGGAAAAATAATATACACATATAGCTCGGGCTAATAATATTCTGTTTAAAAACATACTATCCCAAAACTAACATAGAGTGGATGATGGCTAACTTCCAAATACTTTCAATTCATAAAAAACAATGTTCTAATCCTAATACAGTAAACATCAAAATACTGCCAGGTCTTTGAATCACTCTTGTGACATTCTCCAAACGATATGATGACTGTTTCGTAAGCCTGCAATTACACCAAAACAAAAAAGAAGGTACATGTATGTGTCACATTTTAAAAGAAAGAGAAAACACTGCAATGGATACTTTTTTTTTTTTGAATAAACACTGCAATGGATACTTGATATTAACTCTGTCAAATAAAACCAGGCAAACTTCATATAACATCAGAAGAAACTAAAAAGACATAAATATCATTATGTGGCTGTTGTCTATTTTCTAGTCTTCCCTCTTTGCTTGCCAGTCATAGGAATAGTAGAAACTACTTTGCAAAAAGTGGCATTAATTAATGAATGCGAATTCTAATTCTCAAAAGAGAACGATGTGCATGTATCAACTAGTACTTCAAGTAAAAATGACAGGATACAAAATAAAATACATATAACTATAAATATGCAAAGACCATGGTCCACTAAGAGATGTTAAAGCTAGTATACTGGTGAATTACCATAACAAGATATCCGTAAAACCAAAAAACATTATAAACCTACAAAAATACAACTATATGTTGGGCAACATACGACAAATATCCACACTCAGTAAAACAACTCATAAGATAAACCTCCAAAAAGTAGCAATTATTTGCTTAGGAATACAACACAAATATTAGCACTTTACAGTAATTACTATTACCATAAAAGGATCGCCCCTTCAATAGCACCATATTTTGGTCACTATATGCAGCTATAAGAAAAGATAATGCAATGAGAAATATACATTATAAAATAGATGTGACAAAAGTTTAGGAGATCAATGATTCAAAGAGTTTTTGTTCACCTGAGCTCATCAATCATGGTGTTGATTCAAGTCAAAAATGGGGATTTCACTCTTCATTTTATGATTGGACTATGTTTCCAGCAATGTGCTTAGGTGCTTCTTTTCTCCTCCTTGAGGGGTATTCCTTGTATCATCAATAAAATCAACTTGCTGATAAAAAAAAAAAAAAAAAGGATTGATTCTTCTCACCATCTCAAAGACTTGCTATTTCACCATTTTGTTTTTGACCTCGCTCATCATAATTTCTAATAGTTTCTTGTAAATAGATAAGAGAGATCAAATCTTGTAATTCACTTTCTGCTGTACACCAGCTTTTTTGTTATGACTCAAACCTCGACTTTTTACTCTCTTTAAGTTGTACAACTTAAATTTCAAGGCCTTTTGCATAAAAACTTTGTGTACTAAGTGTCTGGCTTATAATTTCTTTTTCTCTTTCCCAAAGCGGTTCTCTTCTAATACTCGTTCAACTCCTGTAACTTTCATTTCATTATTAACTTATTGTTCATTTGGAATCATCAGCAAAAACAACATTAAAAACATTAAGTATCTAGTTAAATACACCTATAGTTTTCTAAAATACACATTACACCAATGTAAAAAAGCAGCCCATAAGCACATTCCTGGATATAGCATGTGATCTTCTGAGATGTCAGTGTGGGATTGTAAAGTAAAACACATTAGGATTCATAAAGAAGATCAAAAGAACATTATATCATAGACAAACATTAGCATACATTGATGACTTAATAAAATGTGCTTCACAAGTTTAACTTCAAAAAGATAAAACTGAAACAGTTAACCTCCACACATATGACATGAAGCCATTTCCAAGCAGACCATAAATTTATGAGAAATAAGTATCAAGAAGCTAACAGTAAACCTTAGGCATAGATATTACTGGGTTAAAAAACAGAATAATGTAAAACCTCAGCAAAAAAAAATATAATGGAGAATACAATATCAAGTTGACCACACCAATTATGCTCTAGAGATATTGAAACATCTCGTGCTTTAGAAACTATAGAAATGCCTCATGTGTATTAACAGAAGTATGTTAAACATATCATGCTTTAAGATTATAGAAACACCACGGTGCAAGAAACTGAAACACCTCATGCTTTAAAAACTATAGAACAGTTTGATTGAGTTCATGAAATTATAAAAAACGAAACAACATTCTTCTCCTGACTATGATACTCCAGTTTATCAAAATAACAAATGTGAATAATGAATATAGATAAGGAGACCCAAATGAGGATTTTTTTTCTTTCCTTTTTCAGGTTTTGATACATTCTTCCTCAATTGTTTGGCACATTAAGCCTTGTTGGAGAAAACGCCAAAGTATAAAAATAAGCAACTGCTTTTATTTTCTTTATCCTTAATCTACGCGATTTGACATGTGAATCACAGCCCAGTACCATGTGAAAGCAATTAAAGCTTTATCAAACAAACTTTCATATAAATATTCCAATTCTAAGGTGTATTTCACAAACATGCTATCAAGATCTTTATATTTAAGTAATAACTTCCCCACACATGTTGCTTCTGAACATCAGTCTATGAAGACTTAAGCTTTGTTATGACATTCGTACAAATTCAATAACTTTTGTCAAGAACTTTGACAGAATGCATATTTCTCTCCTTGGATATAAAAGTAGTTAGAGATAGCTAATTTTTTAATTGTTTTAAAAATTTCATGAAATTGTTGGCCTTTCTTTCTTCTTTTGCTTTGAACAAATTATCTTTGTATTAACTTATTTTTAACATTCACACTAGCAGATATCTACATTTCAATCCTTATGCTTATCCACCTTAACTTCCCTCACATCACTTATCTCACAGTACCAGAATGTCGTTTAGGTTTGTTTAGATTATTTTTTAAATATATACTTTTTGTAAGCAGAAACATGAAAATAGCTCTTATCATGCATTGCCTTTCCATTATATGCAACAAATGCCCTTATCCTTGGTAAGGGAAGTACCACATGCAGCAATATAACACTTTTTTTAATAGAGTCCTAGTCACAACTATGGTTTCCTCACAATTTTGAAGCTTATATCCCTCTTTCGAGATAAGCCACAGTGTTTTCTCCTTGATGATAATGATGAGGGTGTGAGAAATAACTATACGCGTAATGTAAATAGTCAACATTACAATTTTTACTTCAATTAAGATCTCAATTAGCCAGAGGCTAAATTTTTAGTGAGAGGATAAATGAACAGATGAACCAAATAAAATTTAGTATCTACAACTAGGTTTAGAGTTAGTTCGCAGGCATATAGCAGCATTCTAAGTTTCTGACAGAGCTAATGCAAGTTAAAGAAAGAAGAGACATATTTATGATAACAAGAAGGACATCACAAACACTTTAACACAGCAGGAAGTCAAACTGGAATACAAATTACTACCCAGCATGAACTTTATACGATGAATCCACTGCAACACCAAAACGTATCGAGTTTGTGAAATTAGAGCATAACTTTCATCAAATCGGTTTCCAAATATTAAAGAAGAGTTAAACATTCTGACCGATTCTTCTACCGGAGCCGAAATACCAAACACATGAACACCGATCTGAAAAGGTTAGCCGCACATTATCATGAATATTCAGAATTAAAATGATAAGGAAATTGTAACCGGCAGGAAATTACAAACAGACCAAAAAAAAAATACCTCTGTGTTGCTTCGTACTGAGAGGAAATTAAAAATCTTTGTAATTTGTTGGAATTTCTGTAATTAAGGATTCAAGGTAACCCTAAGAGTCTGAAACTGTTCTCGAGGGAAAATTTAGGGAATTTTGGCGCTTATCCTCTTTTCTTATTCGCGCGGCGCCAGGTTATTATTTCAGCATTTCCTTTTCTTTTTCTTCTTTGTTTTTTCTTTGTTTTAATATTTTTCTTATTCGCGCCAGGTTAAAATTTTAATAGACTATTATTTAATATTAATGAATTGATGTTTCTTAAAAGAATTTTAATTTGATATAATTTCGTCTCGGTTACACAAATTTAGAATAACGGTACAACTCGATTTAAATTACACCAAACTATGCTAATCTATCACATAAATTGACTAGTTTTGTCCACAATGCCTTGAATACACAATAGAAAGCCAAGAAAGACTAGAATAACCCTAACGCTCGAATTTGGGAAACGTCGAATGGGAAACGCTCGAATCACCCAAGCATGACAGAAGTGAAACCGTCGAATTGCGAAACAATCGAATCCCGAGACTATCGAAATGCCCCGCATTCGATGTTGAGAACCTTGATACTGAATAATCGAACCATTGAACGAACTGTCGAAATGATGAATAGAACTATAGAACTGGAAAGCTTAACACTTGAATACTAAACTATCGAATGCGAGCTCACTATCGAATTGTGGATTCGACGCTTAACGGGTAGGTGAACAGTAATTCGTGATCCGCTTTGTATATCGAGATATGGGGTATTTATAGACCAGAACTGTCGAATCATGAGATTCGGTGATTATGCAGAAAAGTCTCGAATCACTGGATTCTATGCTTATTTGAATGGGCTTCTAAATGGGTAGGTCTGATTGGCTGAATAACTCGAATAAGGCCAATAACTTGAAAAGGCTGATAACTCGAGTAGGCATGATAACTCTAGCGGGGTTTGATGACTCGAATGGCCTAATGACTCGAACATGTCTTGATAACTCGAATATGTCTTATAACTCGAATGGAGGCAATGACTCGAATGGCCTCGTAACTCCAATTGGTGAAATACCTCTGAAATGATATTCAACTCTAACTCGGCTATAAGTCAAATTGAGCCCATGAGTTGGATAGGGGCCCAATCTCACTTATTTTCTAAAGTTCTGGAAAAAAAAATCTATCATTTCTCTTGTCGTCGAGACGCCACATGCCATGAGCATATTGGCCGTGCATAATTTGGCATAACGAAACTGTAATTTCCTTTGGAAATAATCGAAGTCATCTTAGTAAAAAATTAAATAACAAGTCTTATGATTGATGTGAATACAGTATATTGATTAAATCTACATTTTGTAACAAACTCTTTAGTTTGTAGCCAAAGATAGGTTAATTGTAACAAAATTCTTCAGTTCTGGTAACAATTTTATTGTTAGTTACCAAAAACAAACTTATGGTAACGAAAGAATACTTTTTGTAACTAAAAGCACGTTTGGTTACCAGAATACAAGGTTTGGTAACAAAACTCAAATTTAGTTACTATTACACGTTGTCTTGTAACAAAATAGAACTTTGTTACCAATAATTCGTTACCAAAAAAGCAATTTCTTGTAGTGTGAAAGGTTGATTGTCCCATGTATATATTATGTACTGAATTCTAAACCAATCTTGGTTCGTCACATTTAATATGACAATAATATTGCTTTCTACCGTATTTCTTCATCTTTTTCATCAAAACAAATCAAATTACCGTATTCTTTTCAAAAGAATATTACTTTGTGTTGGTTCTGCGGCTATTGTTGAAATTTCTGGAGCTTCTTACGGAAATTTGTCAATAAAGTAACTCTAAAATAACTTATCAAACAAAAGTAACTCTAAAAGAAGTACTCATAGTATAATGATTTGGTTAAGACTTAAAGACCTATGCGACTGAAAAGAATAAAGGAACTTCCGATTTTATAATAATAGAATAAAGAGAAAAACGTGTACTTTTCGGGTATGAGTTGAAATTTTTGACTACTATTGTGATTAAGGAAACATTAGTTACTGTTGTCGTAGAAGTTTTTGCACCAATGATGTTGTTACACTCAAATTAATCACAAGTAATCTAAGTTTTCTTTTATGATTCGTGTGGAACTGCATTTCACGTTGACAAACTCTTACATTGTTCTAGTTAGATCTATAATGGAGATAATAAATTTCTCCTTTACTTACTTTAAGAGCCTTATGTGCGGATGAATATTATTAATTAGTTATATATTGACTATTTTCACGGCTTCTTTCTCATGGAACGGGAATATTTTTATATAGTTGTCTTCCAAATATTAATAAAGAAACTACTGACGTTTTTCTCAGTAAAAAGCTGCTAATAACAAAAGTTGTTAACTTAACGCAATGCATGGGTTTCACTAAAATTTTAGTTCAATTATTATGTCTAGAAAGAGTATTTCTATATATTAAATCTGAAGTTGTGATCACTACGATTTCTTGATTTGGAAAACTTGATCTAAATAAATTTTCTTTATATTTCTTGAATATTAAGACTTAAAGAAGAAGACTTTCCATGTATTAAAATTTGATAAATATATTTATTATTTAATCCTTTAAAATATTAAAATTAATTCATATATGCATTTGTTTTATTGCTTACAAGACTAGTCATTATTTAATTTAATTAGATAATTGAAGTCCAATTAATAAATAATACATCATTTAATTTGACCACTATATATATTAAAATTAATAAATTTAACTACTTTGTTTTGTAAATAAATTTATTTTAAATAGAAAATAAATTGATAATTAACATATTAATTTTTCATGTGTAGTCATTTCTAATTACTGAAAAGGTCATCACAGATAGATTTGAATTTTCTAAGATACAGGTGTATCATACGTTGTAGGATAAGTGGTCCGTGACATGAAATTCTCGTTCTTGAGAGCTTCGAGATGCTTGCTCCAACTTTGCCCACACGTCTCTAGCTGTATTGAGACAAACAACAAGTCGAATGTCGTCTTCAGACAACGCATCTGAAATGCAACCCATTCGAACGTATAAGTAGTGGCCAAAAAAACTATGTAGCACTACAAGATTTTTCGCCCTTTCCCGACCGAAAAATCCCGACCGGAATTCGGTCGGGAGCATTCCCGACTGCAATGCTGTCGGAAAAACTTTTCCCGACCGCATTGCGGTCGGTACGTTCTAAAAAACCATTCCCGACCGCATTGCGGTCGGGAAATATTAATCCCGACTGCAACGCGGTCGGGATTACTATTCCCGACCGCAATGCGGTCGGGACAACGCTGGGCGGGAAATTTCCCGCCCAGAGTGTCGCCCTAATCTCGGCCCAGCTGGGCCGCGCAGCTGGGCCGAGACTTCCCGACCGCAATGCGGTCGGGAATACCCTTATTCCCGACCGCACGGCGGTCGGGAAAGAGGGAGGTATTTCTATAAATACCTCCCTCCATCTCTTCATTCTCACACCCTCAATTTCTCTCTCCCTCCTCTTTTTTCCGACCGCCAGGAGCCCTTTGGCGACCGCAGTTCCGTCGGCGCTGCAAAATCGGTAATTTTTTTCGTTTTTTCTTGTTTTTTAGGTTATATTTAATGTTTTAATATATATTTTTTATGTTTAATTGTTAGATATTGTAGAAATTGTTAGGATTTAATTAAGAAATGCTTTTAGGAATTGTTAGGCTTTGGAAAAATATTAGATTTTTATGCCTTTAGGAATTGTTAGGCTTTGGAAAATATTAGATTTTTATGCCTTTAGGAATCGTTAGGCTTTAGGAAATAGTATAGTTTTAATTAGGAAATGTCTTTTGGAATTGTTAGGCTTTGGGAAATGTTAGACTTTTATGCTTTTAGGAATTGTTAGATTTTAGGAAATGTTATAGTTGTATGATTTTAGTAATTATTTATGCCTTTAGGGAATGTTATAATTTTATGATTTTAGTAATTATTTATACCTTTAGGAATTGTTAGGCTTTACGAATGTTACAGTTTAGGAATTATTTATGACTTTAGGAAAACTATATATGATTTTTATATGTGTTAATTTATTTATTTGGACGTTAATTATGGAGTTATTTATGTTAGATTTAATGTTTTAATATTAATTATTAATGTTATATTTAATGTTTTAATATGAATTATTAGATATTGTAGAAATTGTTAGGATTTAATTTGTAAATTCCTTTAGAAATTATTGGGCTTTGTGAAATATTTATACCTTTAGGAATAACTTAGTATTGATTAAACTTAGGTCATCTCTACAATTAGAAAAATTCTAACTTAGATGCTTTTACTTAGTTCGTAGCACTCCTCCTCGACGACATGTCGTCCCATGATAGCGATCGTGGCCAGCCCTCGAAGAGAGGGCGTAGTGGTCCATCGAGCACTCCATCGAGTACTCCACCTACGACTGGTCCACCGAGGTTAGGTCCTCGTCTACGGATCATTCATTCTGGCGGTGCACCACCCGCTCCTGTCGTTGCACCTGATCTCGATCTTGGCGAGTCCCCTACTTCTTCACATCCACATAGGCGTATCGGATCGAGCGGCGGTACTCCACCAGATCTAGTAGTACCATTTCGACTTGATGATGATCACGTAGCATCGACACCATCGTCATCATCTAGGCCATCGTCTTCATCGAGGCCACCGTCATCATCGAGACCTACGGCACCTACGCCATGTTCTACAGAGTCTACACCGGCTGGTCCTAGTACTTCTTCCCCTGCAGACGTTGCCGGTGCAGGACCATCTTCAGCGACGCAGCAGAGACCGGGCCGAGGTGTATCGAGAGGGCCGCAGGTTCCGGCTGACCGTAGTGCCCGTCGTAGGATCGAGCTGGATGAGCACGGCGTATTTATGGATGGGAGAAAGATATCGACGGCGATTACCTCGATCATTAGGGAGTTTATGAAGACGTGTGTTCCTTCATACACCGAGGTCGATCCGATAGTCCAGGGACAGATGTGGGCTAAGTTTAAGGTGAGATTTAGAAAGTTTACTAAATATATATATATATATAGTAAGATTTTTTTAACGAAACCTTAATTAAAAACCTTATTTAATTGTAGAGCATATACTACATTCCTCCGGGGGACAGGCTTCGTGCACATTCCGCATACGATGCGAAGGTTAAGAAGTGTTACAAGGAAATCGTGCACAATGCAAAGAAGAACTATTACGACAGGCTCGATGATCCGATGTGGGCGTCGCGTCCGAAGAACAGTTGGATGAGCGACAAGTTAGAAAAAATGTGGGTGACGCATTGGGAGTCGGATGGCCATGCGAAGAAATCTGTGGCAGGCCAGAAGAACAGGCGATCTGGTGAGGCACCAGACCCTGATCGTCCTGCACGAGCTACTCATGCTAGTGGGTCCCAGAGCTACACAGCTATTCGACGTAGGATGGTATGTCTTATTAAATTGAGTTTCTATAAAAATAATATAATTGTCTTAAATTTAAATATCTATAATAACAAATGTATATCAATATGCAGGCTGCTTCTAGACCTCCAGGGGCCCCTCCACCTCGGCACGATGAGGCATATCGTTATCAGCACACACATGTGCCGAGTGGTCTGCCAGAGGGAGCTCCACGTCGCCGTGTTTGGGTTCACCCCAAGTATAGGGCTATCTACGTAAGTATTTAACTTATATAGCATTCTTTGATTACTGTATTAATATATGTCTTCCTTAATTACGTACTAACAATTATGACAAAATTAACAGGAGGAGTACATGCGCCTTATGACCGAGAGGTACGAGGAGAATCGTTCTACGTGGCCACCACTAGATCAGGAGCTGTGGAGTCAGGCGATAGGAGGCTTGAAGAAGGGGAAGGCTGCGGGTCTCCCTTCGGATGCACGTCACGATGGGTTTGGTTTCTCGACGAAGAGGCATCGAGACACGACACATGATTATGCGAGGGTGTTGGAGAGGGAGAACCATCGTATTAGGACTGTTACTGATGCGAGGATTGATGAGCTTGCTACTCAGGTAGATTTCTTGACCCAGCACATCACCCAGACTACAGGTACTCCTCCATCTCGACCCATGCCTACAGGGGGACTCATGCGTGATGCTCGTCGAGCCGACCAGCGTTCCTCGTCACCTACTCTTGATCCTTTTGCATATGGTGCTCCAGATTGCACGTTGTATGATGATGAGTACGAGGATGTCCCCGATGAGGACCCCGAGGATGACACTCTCGGTGGTGATGCAGCTGATCTTGCCGGTGATGGTGATGATGGTGCTGGACCCGCCACAGCTCCTGATACATTTGGATTTCATGACGAGGACTATGAGTAGTAGTAGTAGTTTAATTTATTTTAGGGATATTTTAGTATTGAATATTGTGTTAGTTGTTTGTATTTATGTAATTTGTTTGATGCTCGGACCGATTATGTAATGTTAAACTAGTTTTGTATTTATTTTGTCATTATGTTGTGTATTATTTGTTCGTTTAATCTAAGTATTGAACATTGTGTTAGTTGTTTGTTTATTGGTAATCATGCCTATAATATGAAATTAAACAACGTGAATCAAATTTTTTTATAAAATAAAATTCGACCTACTAAACCAGTCTCGATGCTAGTCATACATACTATCCTCAGATTCTGAGTCACTCGTTATCTCTTCCTCTTCCTCTTCCTCATTGCCCTCGTCTTCCTCTTCCTCATTGCCCTCTTCTTCCTCGTAGCCTTCCTCTACCTCGTTGCCCTCCGTTGCTGCCTCCTCGACAACCACATCAAATCCCTCGTTGGCCAATTGGATATTCATATTGAATGAGGAAAGGTCCACGCATAAGTTAAACCCTTCAGACGCATTCTCTTGTAGCACTTGGTTTGGCATCCCTGGGTCGACATCTTTTGATCCTGCAACTGATGACATATCGATTATGTGTCTGGCAGGAATAGTGGATACGGCCAACCATCCTCTCTGTCCTGGTCGCCCTGATGTCTTTTTTAGATAGGGCACATAGTACGCCTGTTTTGCTTGGTTAGCGAATACAAACGGCTCATTGGTCTTGAAGGCACGCCTCGGGTTGATGTCAACCAACTTGTACGTTGAATGCTCCTGCGTACCTGCGTTTATATCATACCAAACACATTTGAACAAGACAATGTATAGGGGCCGGATTCTGCCCCAATATTCCACATGTATAATGTCTTTCAACGTTCCATAGAAGTTGGTAGCATCGGATCCTCCCATGTCTCCCGTCACATAAACGCCGCTACAATCACTCTTCTTCGGGCCCAAGATCATATCAGTGTGAAATCTGAACCCATTCACAATGTATCCCTCGTAGGTTGTCACTGAATACATCAGACCTGTGATTAGAGGATCTATTCGTATATCGGTCTCGTATTTCCCACTTGAATATGTCTGCTTGAACCATGCTACGTACTCTTGGTTCCTCTTGGATTGTATCTCCATTGGACTTAGTCCACCGCACTCCTCTTCTACAAACAGTCTGCATAGAAAAATCATCATAAGTTAGTGGTCTTTAAAGCGCTTAATCATTTTGTTATTAAGAATAATTAACTACCACTTACTCCACCCATTCGTCAAGCTCTGGACAGTTTAGAAGCGCGTAAAGCTCTATTTGCTCCATCTCATCGGAAGTCAAGTATCGCCTTTTGTTTAGTGCCCCTATTGGCGCCCCTTTCTTTTGAAATATTGAAAGCTCATCATCCCATTCCGTGCTTTCTAGTGTCTCGTTCCTGTTGAGTTTTTTATATTTAGTCTGAAAAGAAACATCCAAATATTGAGAACACATATTGGAGAGCTCAGCAAGTAGGTATTGATTGGCTATGGATCCCTCCACCCTCACCTTGTTCTTTACTGAACCCTTCATGTCGAACATCCGCCTAGTTCATATAAATCAAAGATTAGGCAAAGAATAGATATTTTTAAAAGATAATTGATAATCCATTTCTAATCTAAGAAAATTAAAAACAAATTAAATTGTTACAATTAATTTCACCAATCAATATATTTATCATTTATAGAAAAATTTTAAAACTCGAGTACGACGAGGCCAAGGAAATTAATACTTACTTGTTGTAGCGTAGAAAATACTTAGATCAAGTATTCTTTGCAAACACACGCCCCTCGCTGCATTAACCGCAATATCTAAAACAAAGAAACATTAAAAAAAAGTTAATAAAAACGATCTTCATTGACAAAAACTAACTAAAACAGTTATAACAAGATGAAATCGTGTATACCTTAACAAGGGATGAATGTTGGAATGATTTCTCAAGTGGAATAGGGAGGGGTATTTATAGGGGGGCTGACAGTTATTCCCGACCGGGTTGCGGTCGGGAATAACAACGGTTATTATTATTCCCGACCGCAACGCGGTCGGGAATATTAGGGTTTAGGGTTTAGGGTTTAGGGTTTAGACTTATTGGCGACCGACCCGCGGTCGGGAATAATATTCATATTCTTAATTTCACAATTTCGCTCTCAATTTTAGATAAATCGTTCATTTAATGATCAAGTAAAACAATATTAGTTATATATTACTAAAAATCTCAAAAAAACAATAAATTTAGTTGCCCGTTGATGAATCGTTTGAAGCGTCTATTCATATTGTCACTTATAAATAGATGAGTATATGTAGTTGCTAATAATGTAACTACTTACGATTATGTTAAACACGTGTTAATATATATATATATATCACAATTAGCCTCTCTATACTAACGTTCGTAACATATTTTGAATGGCCAATTGTGAACTCCTATATACTACGTATGATTATTAAATGTAACACTCCAAACTAACTTAACCTATACTCCGATAAACTATACTAATTATTTAATAATTAAAAGTACATTAAACTAACTAACTAATAGTGCAATTCATGAATTTAATGAGATTCTATAGTTATACTTAACAAACACATCAAGATTTTCCAAAAGATTGAAAAAAGGTAAAATTTACTATTTTTCCCGACCGATATGCGGTAGGGAATAATATTCAACCACATTCTCGACCGCATTGCGGTCGCCATTGACCATTATTGCCGACCGCATGCCGGTCGGGAATAAAATTTAAACTTATTCCCGACCGCAAGGCGGTCGGAAATAATATTTAAAGTTATTCCCGACCGTATGGCGGTCGGGAATAATATTCATAGTAATTCCCGACCGGCATGCGGTCGGGAATAAGTTTAAATATTTTTCCCGACCGGCATGCGGTCGCTAGAGTTTTGAAAATTTGGCGGTTTTTTGAAATTTTTGAAAAAAATAAACATTCCCGACCGATAATCGGTCGGGAATAATCGAAAAACTTGGCAGGAAACCAAATTTGACGAAAATTCAAAAAAAATCAACTTTTTCTATAAATACACTTCATTATTCTCCTCATTTTTTCATCTCCACACAATTTTTTCAAACACTTTTTTCATTTTCAAACACTTTTTTCATTGTCAAACACTTTTTCAAAACCTTCTTTCTTTCAACTTCAAAATTAAAATTTTTCACTTATTTATTCAAATTCTCAATAATCAAAAACTTATTTAATTTTTTTGTGTTTGAGACTGAGCAATGAATCAAAGATTTAATTGCTCATCTAAAACACAAAAATACTAAATAATGTTTTTAAAATCTTACAATATATTAAAAAAATAATATTCCGGTAATTTATTATCGGAATATTATTTTTTTTTGTTCTGATGATTATTATTCCCGACCGCGTCCCGGTCGGAATTACTTTGAATATTAGTCCCGACCGCGGACCGGTCGGAAGTACTTTGAATATTAGTGCCGACCGTTCGCCGGTCGGGATAAATATGAATATTAGTCCCGACCGGCCAGCGGTCGGGACTAATATTCAAAGTACTTCCGACCGGCCCGCGGTCGGGACTAATACCGACCGCCGTTTGGTCGGAAATTGGCGCAAAAAAGCCCGACCGCCATCCCGTCGGGACAAAAATTCATATAATCCCGACCGCTTTAATATTCAATCATTTCCCGACCGATATGCGGTCGGGAAATAGTCCGACCGTTTTGCGGTCGGAATAATCGGTCGGTAATTTCCCGACCATAATTCGGTCGGGAAATGCGGTCGGGAAAGGTCTGTGCCGACCGGAAGGCGGTCGGAAAATTTTTTCCGACCGAAGCAACACCGACCGCGATTTTCCGACAGCAATGCGGTCGGGAAAGGGTCTTTCCCGACCGCGGAGGGGTTATTCCCGACCGATTTTGCGGTCGGGAAAGACCCAATTTTTTTGTAGTGGATTGTATGTTCACTCTCTCAAATACCATCGAGAGGATCTGTATACGGTATACCATAAGAATAAAAAAAAAAAATTGAAACTCTTAAGTGAATTTTGAGATGGGTAAAATCCATTATTTATAGTAGTTACAATATACTTGTATCTCTGTGACAAATGTTTTATTATAGGGATTTAGACCATGTTTACGGACTAACTGCATATCTATTATAATTATTTTCATAAATATAAGATTCTGATTTGCGTTTTCAAAAAAAAAAAAAAAAGATTCTGATTTGCAGAAGTGAAGCATGTGATTTGATCTTTGATTTGGCTTCTTTATTTCTTGACCTGATTCACTCTTAATAGTAGCTCACATAATACGCGCAAAAGTAATATCAGCCTGTCTCTATTAATAATATATCTAAAAGAAGTTAAGCACACATTTCACTGAAATAAGAGATGATCACAGACCTTAATTCATGACAAACCACATCGCTCAAACAAGAAAAACGACCAACAAAAGACTCAACAAATTAAAAAACACAAACACACACACACAGTTACATCCTCTTGATGAATACATAGCTCATGATGCATGCAATCTAATTAATTAATTAGTTAGTCCTCCTGCAATTCCTCCTTATTTCACCACTGGATCCAGTGAGGGGACTAATATCTCCCATTCTAATCATGGCCGCCGCGAAATCCGAGTTGAACGCATTAGGGCTGTTACTATAGCCCGTAACAATAGAATCGGTGGACCCTCCATTGAACAACTGCTGATCGGAGTGAAGTAGACCCCTTCGGTTCACGAGGTTCTTGTAATAATTGTTGTCAAAGGCGGTTGACGTCTGGATATCCAACGGGGCCAAGTTGTTGTCCCCCGTCCCGTTGGCTCTGGGACAGTTTCCCTGCCTCGTCTGTGCCAGTGAGGAGTCTAGGTTTGTCTCGTTGTATATGCGGGCCCTGAAGCTCGTGCACCGTGCTTGTCCGATGGTGTGGGAACCGGATAGGGCGACCATGTCCCTCGTGGAAAGGCCGAGTGCGTTGAATCGGGAAATGAGGGCGTTTAGGTTTGAGGTTGGAGGTGGAATCCCATTGTTTGCTGCACTCCTGCTTGCTGTTCTTGCATCTCTTCTTCCCAGTTTCACGTTCCATTGTGGCCCGCCAAGCTGTACAATTTATTAAGTATTAATTTAGTAGACATGTTAATAGAGGTACGGTTTATTTCTCTTAAAGGCCTAATGAGAAGGAGAGGAACAGTATGTATGAACACAAGTCCAAGTTTATTCTAAAGCAATGTGTGAAATCATTCAAAATATATATATATATGTATATAATATGTATTATAGAATATATTTATATTGATAATATACTATATATGATATATATACTGAATGACTAATACAATGACTAATTTTGTGTTAATAAAAGTTGACATACAATGGCAACAGAATCGCGAGCAGCAACGGCCAATATATCAGCGCATGAGACGACGCCGGGGCATGCCCTCTCGACCGCTGACTTGATGTTGTCAACTACGTCGAATCCACGTGCCGAATTTTGATTTGGAACTGCCGTCTTTTCTCCTGTGAATGAAGATGTGTCGTCCAGAAGAATCGATCCATCGCATCCCTATATCAATGATCACAATATAATAAAGTTTTTTGTAAGGAAAAAAGAAACGAAAGTTGGTGGGGCTAATGGTAATTATTTAATGATTGAAGGTAGACACGTAAAGAAGTTTTGGAAAAGAAAATGGGAAGAATAATGTGACACGATTATTCAATGAGGAAATTTAGGTGGCACGGATCAAAAAATACGATTGTTGGTCGTAGGCTTGTTGACGACAACAGCTTTAAGAGTGCTACTTTCTACATTTTACAATGGATATCATATCATCATATATATCATAATATACAAGCATTCGTTGCACGCAAAATGTACTAACCAAATGATCATTAACATTGTAATAAAAAAAACAATTAAGAATTTTGAGATAGCTAGGAAGTAATAATCAAAGGTTACGAAATTATTTACATTAACGAAACAATCGTGGAAGAACAAACGAAGGAGAGAAGCGCCCATTCTAGCCTCATTGCGAATTGCAGACTGCACGACTGGTCTTACGGTAGCTAAAAGGTTGGGACAAGATCTTGAATAAAAATTAGTGTTAAGTTGAGCTGAGGAGCTTCCTAGTAAGAACACTAGGATGGCAAAAGTGATGGCTCCTTTGAAACAAAATGAAGCCATTGAATGACTAATTTTTTTTAATTAGTAATACTATAACTAAAATGAGAAGTGTGTGTTGTGGTGTTCAAATTGATAGAGAAGTACTTAAGTATATATAGGGAACTCGTGTGTTGTTTTTCTCTGGGTATTGCATTGGGCAGCTTACCTAATACGTCGACTATGTTGCATGGCAATTCAACGGTGGAAAAAAATGACCACGTCAAAAATCTTAATTTTCATGATACGCTTTTTCTTTTGGGTCTTAATATTCATTATAATTGAATCATGATTCATGTGTAATAATTTCATTGGTTAAGAAATGGACAACAGTTGGATGAAATCAAAAACACGAACTGAAGTGTAAGAAATTCTCTCTTTTATCTAGTAGGCCTTGATTATTCTCGATCTGAATAGCAAAAATACTATTTAATTACGCGAAGAAAACGTTTGTCACTTGATTTGCTTCAAGTTTTGTGATTAAAAGATTTTTAAGGACCATCTTATCATTTTGAGTTGACCTTGTCTAATTTTAGTTAGGTGCAGTCATTTGATTTAGTAAACAATTGTATTTTAAAGAATGTCACGATTCACAAGTAATTTCTGATAGACGGTAAGGTCTCATTGCAACTATATTGTTTAGACTTTCAGATAATGTACAAATTTCATGTGTTTTTTAATTCCACCAACAAAAAATTGATGCACGTTAATAAATGTGTAGTTTGAACTTTGAATTAGAGTTTTGGATGTAGTAGAGACTTGCTGAATTTTTAATCTTTAAGAGTGAAGCCATATGTATTTACATTTTTTTACCATCTCATTTGACTGCAAACGCTGATTATTCAGTTCGCATTGACTGCCACAACTTTGATAAGATAGTTAGTTAGTTGTTGAATAATTAATAGTTCTAATAATGCATATATAACAGAACTATTACCACAAGATCTAGCTATTAGAATTTAGACCTAGCTAAATAATAATTTTTTTCTTCGACACACTTGTGATGGACGTTGATGGGCACAGAAAAGTTTTTTCTACAGAACTTTTGAAATATCTGTAAACTTAGTCTAATTTCAAATTCGTCTACTTGTAACAATATATATATATATATATGTTGCATTATTGGTCAAAAAAAACTATTACCTAGAAATAAGTCATCGTTTTTCATACTTATATATATCTATGTATATCAATACAATTATGATTGTAAAGTAGAGTTAAAGTAAAGTAATTAGTACTCATATTACTCAAAAGAAGTACTCGTTGTATAATGATTTAGTTAAGTCCTATATATATGCGCTGAAAGGAACAAAGGAACTACCGATTTCTTTCTTGTTTTTTTAAAGAATAAAGAGAAAAGGCGAACTTTACGATTCACTACAAGATTTGGGGGGCATCCGCAACCGCCCCCCCCCAACCGCCACGGCGGTCGCTATTATCGGCGACCGCCCAGCGACCGCCAGGCGGTCGCCCATAAGGGGTGGCGACCGCTAGGCGGTCGCCACCAACAAAAAAGGTCTTGGCGACGGCTGGGCCGTCGCCACCTATAATATGGCGACGGCCCAGCTGTCGCCAAGTGGGCCGGAGCGACGGCCCAGCTGTCGCGTCGGCCCACTAGGGTTAAAACCCTAGTGGGGCGACCGCCCAGCCGTCGCCCCGACCCGACCCGCCCCGCCCCGCCCGCCCCCTCTCTCTTCTTCTCCTCTTCCTCTTCATTTTTTCTTCCATTTTTCTTCTTCTTCTCTTCTCTCCTCAATACCCACCCACCAACACATACCCCTACCCGACCCGATCTATCCACCACCACCACGCGACCTCATCTCCGTCGCCCCGCCACCACGCGACCTCACCTCCGTCGCCACACGCCACCACGCGACCTCCATTCGGTCGCCACGCCACCACGCCTCACCTCCGTCGCGTCGCCACCACGCCTCACCTCCGTCGCGTCGCCACCACCTCCTCCTCCGCGTCGTCACGCCACCGTGCCACCCCACCAACCTACCTCCGTCACCACGTCACGACGCCACCACCGCGTGTCACCACCACCACACCGCGACCGCACATCCGTCACCACGCGACCATCACGACCGCCCGCGCGGTCACAACGCCGCCACTCCGACCGTTCCTCCGTCACCATCACACCGTCGCGCGCCCACCCTCGCCACCACGCCATCACCGCGGCCAATTAGCTATCTTCGGATTTTTGTAAGTTGTCCCAATTTTAATTTTTTTTTTATTTATGATTATATGTACGTATTTGTTGAATTTATATTCTTGTTTATCGTATTTGCCGAATTTATAGGTAAGATTTATATATGTGATTATATGTATATTTCGTCGTATTTGTGTGGTGCGAATTGTTGTAAGTTGGATCGTTTATATAAATTTGGATATTAGCTTTGATATGATGATATGAATTAGGATATGAATGTTGATATGATGATATGAACTTTGATATGAATTTTGATATGAACTTTGATATGATGATATTAACTTTGATTATATTGTAGTTTATATTGTTGTAAGTTGGATCGTTTATATGAATTTGGATATGAACGTTGATATGATGATATGAATTTGGATATGAACTTGATATGATGATATGAATTTGGATATGAACTTTGAGATGAATTTGGATATGGACTTTGATATGATGATATGAACTTTGATTATATTGTCGTTTATATTGCTGTAATTTATATGAATTTGTATATAAACTTTGATATGATGATATGAATTTGGATATGATGATATGATGATAAGTTAATTATTTTTGGAAGTTAGTTTTTCTCGTTGGATTAATCGTTTATATATATGAACTTTTGCATATGATGATGAGATTTTATTTTCGAATTATTATTTTGGCTTTGTATGTTATTGAGGAATGATTATGAGTCTATTTGTCGACATGTTTAGGGATCATGTCAGGCAATAGTTCACGTAAGCGGCCACGTTCGTCAGGCAGTGTTCGTTCTCAAGTTGTTGGTTCTAGTAGTGAGATTCGGGGTAGTCTCAGGCCTCGGCTAGCTAGTGACGATGTTGTTCCGGTCGAGCTTCCCACCCAGGCAGAGACTCAGACATCGCGCGAGGGATCTACCGGGGTGACTCCTTTGCCACAGCGACGGCTTTTTGACGACTCTGATGCCCCAGCTGCAGCAGCGCCTCTACGTACTTCATCTGGTTCAAGGGCTAGACCACCATCGACAGAGTCCACTGGAGCACATAGACCATCATCTGCCGAGTCTAGCCGAGCCCATCTACCACCATTTGCAGGGTCCGATGGCGCTAGCCCGAGTGGGAGGACCGACGTAGCTGGCCCGAGCCAGAGGGTGACCGAGATTCCAGCATCGGGGGTATGCACAGACACGCAAAAACGTCCCGGTAGGGGACCATCGCTTGGTGTTCAAAACCCCACTAGTCCGAGTAAGAGGCCAGTTATTCGATTGGATCAGAGGGGCCTATTTCAGCATCCAAAGTCTCATGAGGTGGTGACGACGATCACTGAGTTGATTCGGACCTTCATGTCCAAGTTTTACAAGTCATATTATAAGGTGCCGAAGGAGAAACGAGAGGCAATGTGGATTTCGTTCACGGTGAGAAACTATTAAATGAATATATTATTGAACTTATTGTATTAATAAATCAAATGACAATATAAACTATCTTAAACACTAACTAAATTTTTTTTCAGGAAAAATTTGCGATCCACAAAAATGATTGGCTCAAAGTACATGAGTTGTACGAAAAAAAGGCCCCGAATTGTTACAAGTACTTGATGCATCGCACGAAGAAACAATATTTTGATAATAAGGATAAACCGGAGTTGGCTGATAAACAGAAGACGTGGATGAACTCAAAGGTGGAGAAGATTGCAATAAAGCATTGGACGAAGGAGGCAACCAAGAAACAAACATTGCAGGCTCGGAAAAATCGGAGGGGAGGCGAGGACCCCGAGAAAATGAAGAAGGCACCTGCTACTTTTTACGGTGGAGCCATAGACTTGGAAGAGATTAAGCGTCGTTTGGTAAGTTATATTATAATTAAAGCATTTAATCTTAATTTCACTTAAGAATATGTGTAATTGAGTATACTTACTTTTTTTTTCAAATTTGTAGGCTAAGGTGGATCCAAACCGCACGACGCGTATTCGACATGATGAGGCATTCAAATATGGATTTACGAAGCAGGTTGAGGGTACGGGCGGGAAAACCAATGTGCCGGCGAAGCGCGAGTGGATAGATCAGGGCGATAAAATGATTTACGTGAGTGAATTAAAATACAAATTCATTTTAGACTACTAATTCGTTTAATCTCCTTATTCATTTATTTTCTTATTTTAAATACGAATTCTTTCACAATTAACAGAAGAAGTACATGAAGCTGATGAGGACTCAATATGGCAAGGACATGTCGGTGTGGCCCGATATTGACGGGCCACTATGGAAAAAGGCCCAAGGAAAAATCAAGAAGGGAAAGGCGAGAGGTATACCTGGCGGCTCAGCTCTAGAGGCATATGATATTGAGTTTAGGAAGAAGCCAGACTACATGAGGGCATACGCCAAGGAGTTGGAGGAGACGAATAAGGAGTTGGAGCAGACAAATAAGGAGTTGGAGGCTAGCATGCGAGATCCGCGAGTGGACGACATTTTTACAATTTTGCAGGGTTGGAGGAATCATCAGATTGAGCATGGATATGTTCCACCACCGGAGATTCCCGCTTCGATGTTACAGCACGATGCAGCAAAGACCGGATCTGCTTCTAGGACTGCTAGGCCGCCACGTCAGAAGAAGGACCCATTTGCTCCCAGTTCTTCTGTTGCGCCCAACTACGTCGTTGTGTACTCAGACAGTTCCGATAGTGAGGACGACCACGTCTACGACGACCTTGATGATGTTGTGGATTTGGGCAGAGATGGGGTAGATGCACATCGGGTTGGTGGTGTTGTGGACTTGGCGGAGAGCTCTGGTGACGAAGATGATGACGAGGATGATGACGAGGATACTGATGATGAGGATACTCAGTCGGATTCCAATGATGATTAGGTCGAGTACTTGGGATTTTCTATTTCGAACTTTTTGTTATGTTGGACTTTTTAGTATGTTGTGTATTTTGCTATTTCGTTGTATTTGGACTGTTATATGTTGGACTGTTATATGTTGGACTGTTCTATGTTGGACTGTTATATGTTGGACTTTTTAGTATGTTGTGTATTTTGCTATTTTGCTGTATTTGGACAATTGTCATTAGAAAAATACTCAGACATTAACTTTAAATATGGAGAAGATTTACATTATAAACTTTTAACAAGTCTAATCATCTTCATTAGAAACAAAGTCAACATCATTTGAATCTAACTCTATTGCGTCACCTTCTTCCTCATCCACAAGCTCAAACTCCCCGGCACCCAATTGGATATCCATATTAAACGAGCTGAAGTCGACAAACAGATTTAGGCCTGTAGATTCGTGCTCCTGAAAAACTTGGGTAGGTACCTGCGCTTCTGTTTCACTGCCCTCACTCAAAGACGACATGTCGATGATGTGTCTCGCTGGAATAGTGAATACTGACATCCAACCCTTTTGACCTGGCCTTCCGTTAGTGAGTTCTGGGTACGGCGCGTAGTAACACTGTAGTGCTTGGTTTGCAAGAATAAATGGTTCGTTGGTCGTGAGTGACCGATGTGGGTTAATATCAACCAAGTTGTACGTGTCGTGAACCGTCGTCCCACTTCTAGTAATATCGTACCAATGACACTTGAAAAACACAATGTACAATTGCTTCCCAGTACTACCTCCCCAGTACTCCAATTCTAGGATCTCTTTCAAAGTCCCGTAGAAGTTGGTGGCGTCGGCATCTCCCATGTCTCCCTTTACATAAACACCGCTACAATTAGTCTGCTTAGGACCCAAATGCGTATTTGTGTGGAATCTGAACCCATTCACCTTGTAACCATCGTACACCAACGCTGTGTTTAGAGGACCATTGAGTAACGGCGTTACACGATCATCTAGCATGTACTTTCCACTAGAGTACGTCTGCTTAAACCACGCCACATAATCTCTGTTCCTCTTCATTTGCACCTCCATTGGACTCAATCCATTGCACTCCTCATGTATGAACAACCTGCAAGTAAAAAATTGGACTGTTATTATTCTGACACATCGCAAGACCAAGAAAATTCAATAATTTTATATTTAAAAAAACACTTACTCGAGCCAACCATCCAACTCTTCACAATTAAGCAGTGTGTAGAGCTCAACTTGTTCGATTTCTTCGGACGACAACCGCTTCTTCTTGTCATGCCCAATTGGCTTCCCTCTCTTACGAAACAATAGAAGCTCTTCATCCCACTCTGAACTTTCTAAAGTCTCGTTCCTGTTTAGTCGGTCATATGTAGAAGTGGGGGATATATCGAGATATTGCGAGCACAAATTTGATAGCTCTTCAAGTAGGTAGGCATTGGCTATGCATCCCTCGGGTCTCGCTTTATTCAAAACTGACTTCTTAAACTTATACATGCGCCTGATTAATAACAAAGGAAATAATGAATACACAATAGAATAAAGTATTAATAATAAGTGTCACAAACCAAATTACGAAAAATTTACCTCTCGAATGGATACATCCATCTGTAGTGAACCGGACCACCGACTTTCGCCTCGTACGGTAGGTGTATTGCCAAATGCTCCATAGAATCGAAGAAAGAAGGAGGAAATATCTGCTCCAACTTGCACATTGTTACAATGATAGACGCCTCTAGTCCATTCATATCTGTGACGGAAACCTCTGAAGCGCAAATGGCCCTGAAGAACAAGCTAATCTCCACTAATGTTCCCCAAATTTCTAGTGGCAGAAAGTCACGAAAAGCAATCGGAATCAATCTCTGCATGAAGACGTGACAATCATGACTCTTCATACCGAACAACCTCTGTTGCTGCTTCTGTACACATCGTTCCAAGTTCGATGCGTATCCATCTGGAAACTTTAGATTGACCAACCATTCAAACACCTTTTTCTTTTGCTCCTTCGTGAGACAGTAGGTTGCCTTTGGCTTGGCAGAAAGCCCGCGACGACCACCTGGCTGTAAAAACAGCTCAGTACGGTTCGTCAAGATCTCCAAATCTTTCCTCGACTTGATGTTGTCCTTTGTCTTAGAGTCATCCAACACCGTGTTGATGATGTTATCGAAGAAATTCTTCTCGCAGTGCATGACATCTAGATTGTGACGAATCAAGTTTGTGGACCAATAGGGCAGTTCCCAGAAAATACTCTTTCTCAACCAATTATGCGTCACCCCTTTACCCGAGAGCTTTTTTGCTTCAACTCCAAATCCGACAGGCTCAAGCTGCTCCACAATTAACCTCATCTCATCGCCAGATTTCCTAGGAATAAGTCCGCAACCGCCAAGCGGTGGCCAAGACCCATAGCGACCGCCTGGCGGTTGCAATGGTATGGAGCGACCGCCTAGCGGTTGCAAGGGCGTGGAGCGACCGCTAGGCGGTCGCTTATTCTGGGTATCAGCAACCGCTTAGCGGTTGCTGATAATGTTCATACCATAAATCTTACATTTTCACAACCGTTATGTTTCACAAATTGCTAATTAACCTAATCATAGTTACAATAACTACACTTATAATGTTTGTCAGCAAAATCAAGCTTGGGACAACATAAATGACTACATATGATGATTAGTCGTTGATATATATATATAACTCGCCTTATTACGTGTAATCTACTATTTTACTAACTCAATCATAGTCTTGTAATCTTTTACTACTAGTATTTACATGTAATAACAATATTGGAGTTTACTAAACATCAACACATCAAGATACTTACCAAAAATTGATAATTTCAAATATGAACATTATCTGCAACCGCTGAGCGGTTGCAGATAACAAGCTCTAGCGACCGCCTGGCGGTCGCTACTACACATTGCAACCGCTGAGCGGTCGCTTAGTGTCATAGCGACCGTCTATGCGGTTGCGGATGCTGGTCATTTGCAACCGCTTGGCGGTTGCAAATAATATTCATAAATGAATTTTTACTATTTTGGTTGATTCGTTGTCACGCGTTGTTTGATCATTTGATAATTACATTAAAATAGTTAAAAACAAATCAAATGATAAGATTTCATTGCAAAATTAATCTTGGGGACAACATCATTGACTAATTATGATGATTAGTTTAACATAATATATAGGTGTATCATTGATAACTCGTCAAATCAATCATAATCTACTATTTTACTAACTCGAGCAATAGTTTTGTAGTCATTTATTACTGATCCGTGGAATTAATAATGATATTTCTTATCTATAAACACAAACTCATCAAGATACTTAACAAAAATCACTAATTTTAAACATGAATATTAATTGCAACCGCTGAGCGGTTGCTATGTCTAACAATAGCAACCGCCGAGCGGTTGCTACATCGTATCATGGCAACCGCCAGGCGGTCGCCATATATATTTGCAACCGCTCGGCGGTTGCCAATTTTGCTGAAATTGGGCGGGATTTGGGGGGAAATTCAAAATTTCGCGAAAATTCAAAATTTTCAATACGTTGCAACCGCCGAGCGGTTGCAAATGCTGCTGAAATGGGGGGGAATTTCAAATTTTCACGAAAATTCAAAATTTTCACCCAAATCTTATATATACCCACCATTCTTCCCCTAATTTTTCATTCACAACTCATACACTCTCAAAAAAACTCAAGACTTCATTTTATCTCCAAATCAAAACACAAACACTCTCTTCTATTCCAATCCACAAAAAAATCCAAAAACTTCTTCATATCTACAAAACAAAATAATCAAACACTTTTTTTCCTTTATATCTTCAACAAAACACCTAAACACTCTCTTCTTTTTTATCTCCAACAAAATACCAAACACTTTTTTTTTTCAATCCACAAAAACTCAAGAACTTCTTGAATTTATATTTTCAACAAAACATCCAACTACTTTCTTTTATTTTATATCTCAAACAAAAATCCAAGCACTTTCTTTTATCTTCATAACAAAATACCAAACACCATTTTTTTCCAATCCACCAAAACCCAAATTACCTCTCTTTCATCCCCAAAAGAAAACACCAAACACTTTTTTCAATTCTTATCTTTTTGTTTCACTTACTTTTGTTTCACTTCTTTTTGTTTGTATCTTTTTCAGTATTGTTTTTTTATTTCGACAAAAAAAAAAATATTTCGGAAATTTCACGAAATATTACTGTTTTTTTTTTTATTTTGAAGAATATTATTTGCAACCGCCTGGCAGTTGCGAGCTATAACTCGCAACCGCTAGGCGGTTGCAAGCTTTAACTTGCAACCGCTAGGCAGTTGCGAACTTTTGAATTTGTGAACTTCCAAAAACCTTGCAACCGCCTAGCGGTTGCCATTTTATGAAGGACTTCGCAACCGCTTAGCGGTTGCCATGTCCGTGAATAACATAGCAACCGTTTGGTGGTTGCGGACCTTGAATAAAATAGCAACCGTGTGGCGGTCGCCCCTTCTGGGTTGCAACCGCTGTGCGGTCGCCCTTCAGTTGGCGACCGCTTAGCGGTTGCCCATTACGTGTAGCGACCACTATGCGGTCGCCCTAGAATGGGCAACCGGCTAGCGGTCGCCCCATTATATGGCGACCGCCTAGCGGTAGCCTGGTAACATGGCGACCGCCTAGCGGTAGCCTGGTAACATGGCGACCGCCTAGCGGTCGCCCCATGTCTTGGCGACCGCCTAGCGGTCGCCCCATGTCTTGGCGACCGCCTAGCGGTCGCCCCTTTACAATGCGACCGTATAGCGGTCGCTCCTTATTTTAGCGACCGCTAGGCGGTCGCCATGGTGTAAGGGCGACCGCTCGGCGGTCGCAAGGGGCCCACGACGAGGGGTATCCGCGACCGACGCGGCGACTGCCCCGGCGGTCGCGGATACCCTTCGGGCGACCGCCCATGGGCCTTCTGCAACCGCCCGGGCGGTTGCAGATGGCCCTCAAGTCTTGTAGTGATTGTGTGTTGAAATTTTTGACTACTTAATTTGTGATTAAGAAAACATTAGTTACATTGTCGTAGAAAAACTTGGCACCATGCAATGACGTTGTTCTGAAGTGAACTAAAGAGCACTCAAATTAATTATATGAACAAATTAATGTAAGTTTTCTGTTATCATTCGCGTGTGCACTACATTTCACATTGCCAAACTCTTTGTTCTAGATCTATAATGAAGATATTAGATGTCTCCTTTACTTTAAAAGCCTTAAGACTTAAGTGCGGATGAATATTAGTTATTGACTATTTCACCACGTCTTTGATATTTCCAAGTGTGAACGGTAATAGTTTTATATAGTTGTTTTCAAAATAATTAATAAAGAAATTAGGGACGTTTTTCTTAGTTAACTAAAGCTGCTAACTTAACGCAATATAATGCATGTGTTTCACTAAAATTTTAGTTCAATTATGTCTAGAAAGAGTATTTGTTAAGGTTAGCTATTGGGATGAAGTGGTCACGAGTTATTATTGAGGGGGATTACTTGAGTGTTGTGCACGACATTATTGCGGGACAATTGAGTGATGCACTTCAAGCTACTATTATTGATGGGGTGATTACGGCTATGAAATTGCATGACGATTTCTCGTTCAATTGTGGGTTCCTCGGGAGGCTAACATGGAGGCTAATAATCTTGCACGCGACGCGATGCTTAGTGCCGAGGGACCATCCCCTCTTGTTTTTGCTACGTTTTAATTTATTTGTCGGCGCTTTTGAGTTAGTTTTGTATTAACTATGGTGCTCGTTTGATGCCTATTTTTGGGCTCTTATCTAATGCATATTTTCTCTTCAAAAAAAAAAGAGTATTTCTATATATTAAATCTGAAGTTGAATACCCTCAGTAAACTCAGTGTCATTGCTGAGACCCTGAGATCAGAGAAACTATTTCGTACTATTTCGTGCAACCGTTGTATTGCTGACGTGGTGCAACTACTACTAATACACGGTGGGATTGGGGTTATTTATTTTCTGCATTTTAGAAAAAATCAAATATGTACTTAATCTAAACTGTTGGTTGCACCACGTAAACTATGCAACGGTTGCATAAAATATTTCTTCGTGAGATCACACTAAACCTCATTAATTAAGTAATTACCGCGCGAGGTTATCCCAAAATGATTCATAGTGGGATTTGGGAATATAATTTTTTTTTTTAAATAAGTGCATATTTGAATAAAAGAACATCAGAAAGTTATCATCATGAGAAATAGTTTAAGTGATCATCAGTCAACTAATGGACCTAGTTGGGTTTGGTGGGTTATTAATTAACTACCTAACTCAACTTATTCACTCTACATATGAACATTCGAAGCCTCAATTTCTCTTGCCAACTTCTCGTATGTGATGTTCTGAGTAAAGCAAACTCAATGGGTAGGAATCAAATTTAGAGGGTTCTAATCGAACTCCTAAGAAATAAAGATGAGGTGACTAGAAACAAACTAAAAGTTTACTTTTTTCATTCTTCCCATTACAAATCGTATAGTACAATTTCTATACTTGTAATTCTTATCGGTTAACTCATTGCCTCAGCCCTTCAAGGTGCACAACCACCATACCTGACTGCTTTGATAGTATGAATAACTAACTATTGGATAATTACAACAATTATAATAACTATTTAATCATAGATAAACTCTAATAACCACTTATACTACCGTTAATCAGTAATACATATATTTATATAGCATATTAGGCTAGGCCCATAACATTATACATCCCCTTTGCGCTAATCCATAAACATAAACAAGATCGAATGTTTTTGATATTTACTCTAAAATAGTACTGAAAAAAAAGGGATGAGTTTCCTTAAATATTGGTCCAGATAATATCTATAATAATCTCTATGATGACAATGGGGCATGAAGCTAAAATTCAACAAAGGGACCCAATTTAATTGACCCAAAAAAGTAAAGTATGAAAAAATTTGGCACGAGACCAGTTCCACAAAGCCACTTACTTTACCTAAGTTGCGAAACAGTGTCGTGAGGTTCGGTGAACAACGTACGTATTAGTCAAATTTCACATCATAGTCCCTTTAATGATTATTTGACTACTTAAATAATAGTTAACGTGTCGGAAGTTCAAAAAAAAAAAAATAGTTAACGTGTCTGAATACGAAATTACGAATAGATAAGAGAAAGTAAAAAAGATGAATAAAGGATAACGGATTCACTTTTGTCTTTTTTCTATAAAAAAAAAGTAGATGCGGACGAATAATTATTATTTAAAGCTTATAGAGTCTATTGATATTCCTCTTCAAAAATTGGTTAAATTCTAGAGAAAGAGTTTAGTATTTAAGACAATTTAGAGAGAGAAGACGTAAATATTTTTAAAAAAAAATAAGTAATTTGGGTTAACAAGTAATATTGTAATTGTTGCTCAAAAAAAAAAAGTAATATTGTAATTACTGATTAACGTTCTTTCTCTCTATTCCATTGTCATTTCCCTCCTTTTCTTACATCCACTGCCAACGCCATTCGCCTCAGAGTAAGTAGAGATTTGAAAAAGAAAACCTCACTAGTAGAGACTATATAACCTCTCATAGTCGTGAAGGAAGCTGAATTCGCATGGTTTTCTGCTCGCCTATAATCGTACTTTATCTCGAATGTAATCTTCTTCTTTTTTTGTTCAAATGTAACTGTTTCTACTTTTTAAAATTCTAGAATGCGCTCGTGAGTCTGTAAAATCATAAAAAAAATAAAAAAAAAAAAATATATATATATATATATATATATATTAGACCACCATGTTTGTGAGCAATGGATTGAGCAGAGAAAATGGAGTCAATAGAAAAGGCGATTGTGCAGCAAAAGTTATCAATGCCTCAGCCTTAATTCAGCAAAACCGACTACAATGCTCGGCACAGTAACAGAAGGTTCTTCCCATAAGCTTCAGTGTTCTTAAATATCCTCAAGCAATTGAAAAAGAAACGATAAATAGACTATATGAGCCTCTCATACTTGCAGAACACAAGCACCTCTTATCTTTTAGGGATAATTACATTAAACCCCCCATCGTATGGTTCATTTATGAGTCAACCCCCTTAACTTTTTTTTAACTCAGTCAACTCCCCATCGTTTGCCAAAATCATCACATTGCCCCAAGTCAATTTTTTTCACTTTTTCAGGGGTATTTTCGTCAAATGTTAAAAAATTTAATATTTGTTTTAAAAAAATGTAAAATTTATTAATCGACAAATATTAATTTTCGCCAAAAAAAAAAAAAAATCAACCAAATTTATTTCCGAAAATTTTTTTTTCGAACAAATTTTTTTTCCGACAAAATTTTTTTTTTAGCCAAATATTTTTTTTCGACAAACTTTTTTTTTCGACAATTTTTTTTCGAAAAAAAATTTGTTCGAAAAAAATTTGTCAAAAAAAAAAGTTTGTCGAAAAAAAAATTCTGAAAAAAAATACTTGCCGGAAAAAAAAAATTTGTTCGAAAAAACAAATTTCGTAAATAAATTTGGTTGATTTTTGCGAAAATTAATATTTGTCGATTAATAAATTTTACATTTTTTAAAACAAATATTAAAATTTTTAACATTTGACGAAAATACCCCTGCAAAAAAGTGGAAAAAAAAAGATTTGGGGCAAAGTGATGATTTTGGCAAACGATTGGGGGTTGACTGAGTCAAAACAAAGTTAAGGGGGTTGACTCAGAAATGAACCATACGATGGGGGGTTTAATATAATTATCCCTATCTTTTATGGGGTAGCTACAAATTTTCATTCTGTGCTAAATGAAATTTGACTCAGGTGCACAAACTATTGACCACCCGAAACGTACACAGTGACCATGAAATGACTCGTTTCCCAAACAAAGTCATGTAATCAAATGTAAATAGCTCGAGGAAAAGTAGGACTTTGAGAAAACAATATCATGTAATGTAGATCGGTGCACAGTTCTTCAGCACTAAAAGCCACACATTGAACAATGCCTCATATCAGGATAGATTATTATGCACGTGAACAAAGGCAAAACAGATCAACAAAAAGAAATGTCAAAATACCCTGTACTAAGAGAGGATTACAAAGACAACAATGCTGCATCCACGGGAAGAATTCTAATACACGTTAGTGAGGCAAAAGGATCAACAAGGAGACAAGGTTTTTTGGCCACTACAAAAGATATGTATTATATTAACTTTGTCGAGAAGGTTAATCCTATCTAAATCGTGATCCAGTTTCCAGCAGACTAATAAGCAAAAAACATTGACCGAATATAACATTGACAAGAAACAAGTAATACTGATTGACAGATGCTATTGTGGCTGTACAAGAAAGTAAGCTTGGTATAACCGCTTTTCTGTTCCCTATTCTACGTCGTCTTCTGAAACCTCCTCTACTTCCAGTTTAAAGGCATCAATCTCGTCAAAATATGCTTTCTGCTTCTGAATAAAATCTAAAGGCACTATACTCGGACTTTCAACCCTTGAGCACCTCTTCTGCAAAACCAATTCAAATATTAAGTATCAAAACTGAAAACCTTTTGGTAAATATACAATTTGCAACAAATTTGAAGTCCAGACGAGACCGCATATTCAGGAAACAGAGTGAGGGTCCTCAATTAGAGTGCAAATTTCCACTAATTTCATAATTTGAAATAATATTTTGCGCACAATTACATATTTATGCTCTGTTGAAAATGTCAGAACTTTAAATGTAATTTGCTTTAGATAGGCATCAAGTTTTCTTCCAAACTTGCCAAATAAACAATAGTAGGCAAAAGATGTGATAATAACTTACCATGGGAGAGGCATTTGTTCATGCATAAAATAAAAACTAAAAAGATTCATATGAAATATAATCAAGACCATCTTGGACATACATATAAACATCACCAAATGTAAGTAGGTTGTCATCATTCATCCTGAAGCAAACCCAAAATCAAAATGGTACCAAGAGACTCCAATTGCAACATTCATTCCCTAAATCTCATACAATAGTGAAATCCAATTATATAACTATATAGGAAACTATTATGATGATCTCAAATTGCAAAATTTAAAATATTAATTATCAAATGAAGGCCTGGTCATCCCCGATTTCAGTTTATGTGGTTTTTGTCATTTCAACTTTCAAAATGTTGACACACCAGTAAAATAGCCATCTAAATTTCACTAATCGTATACTCCAGATGAACCGACACACAGCAAAGTTCACATTCTATGTAAGATTAAACTATAAAACCTGACATGAAGACATAGAGACTGAACTTCTGAAGAGAGAGTGAACAGAGACACAGGACAACTTCACACTCTACGTGGAAGAACATTAAAACCTGGTATGGAGCCATGGAGACTCAACTTCTAAAAAGAGAGCATATCTAGAAAATGTATGCTGATAATAATAGAAAATAAGGAAATACAAAGAAGCGAAAAGCTAAAATTGCACAAACCTTTCTGATTTTTGGAAGGGGATCAGTCCATGACTTTGGAAATTTAGTATTTCCAGCTTCATCAAGATCAAAACTGTATGGTAAAAGCATTGAATGAATATTAGTAAGAGTTGTGGAGAAAAATGATATATACATATCATCACTGCCAGTTTAATGATGCATAAACTTTTTTTGTAGCATTAAATGCACAGCAACTAATCAACCTTTAATACATATATAATATATATAAGAATGAGAGGATTCCAGGAGTGAACACAGCAACTTTTCATAACATTAAGTAATATTTATTTTCAAACAACTCCATGTTGCAAAACACAAAGCTCCTTCCCTAAAAGAAGATCAATAGCATGCAAAAGGTTTGGTGTCCTACAAGAAATATACAGGCTCAGTATTGCTTAGTTTTGATATATGCAGACACTAAAACTTATACTTCAGAGAAGTCAAAGAAAGTACTCAGGAAAAGAATCCTAAGACACAGCCAAAAAAAAAAAAAAAGCTTTGATGCGAGCTGCAGTTGACAAATAAACCACTGCTTGGTTCGACAAAACAAGAACCCATTGTTGCTCATCTACAAGAACTGATCAGTGACTAGATATCAGTAACCTGTAGAATTTACCATGGGGCACATAATGCACACACTATATGATCTCAGAGCGGTTTGGCATAGTCTGAACAATACGAAATCAGGAAAGATATTCTGAAAACCAAACTCAACTTCACCCAAAAGGAATCATCATACATGCATGCACCCTGCTGAAGGTCACCACTATGCAGGCGGGTGTATACAGCTTTTTTTTTTTTGTACGAAAGGGTGTGTACAGCTTATAGTATGCAGGCATGTTAGTTTTTTAGCATGTGTGTGTGTGTGTGTGTGAGAGAGAGAGAGAGAGAGAGAAGAGAGTCTACCGTTTGCCTTTGGTCCTCAGCGTAGCAGAGCGCCTAGAAGCCCCACCATAGGTTTTACTAGTTTCACTTTTGCTCTTTGGAGGAGTGATACTGACTCCAACACCGACATTTTTTGCGACTTCAAATGGATCAGCTGGTTCGACAATTGCCTTCCCTTTCTCCCTTACTTTCCCATGTGAGGAGCCAATATAGTTGAGAGCCTTCCCTTTCTCTGAGTTTCTGTCAACTAAAACTCGAGAAGAATTAAGGATGTTCTTCCCTATCTCGCTTGATCTTTGAATGGAGGAGACAGAAGACCTCGAATTCACTTTACTTTTATCATTTGTTTTCTCTAATGAGCAGCTAGAATACTTGCCAATATCCTTCCCTATCTCTTGAGTTTTACTCGTTGAGCAACCAGAAGAACTGGGGAATATGTTTTTTTCCGTCTTTGTTGTTTGAAACGAGTAGCTAGCGGGATGAAGAGTTCCGTTCCCAAATTCCTCCGCGTTCTTGGAAGGTCCACCAAAGAGACTGAGCATCACCTTGTCCTTTTGCTTTGCTTTCTCAGGCATGTGGAGACTGTTCCACATTGCCTGTTCAATATCATTTTTTTCTCTAGACTGTGGGGAATCTAATGGTACAGAAATCGCCTTCCCTTTGTCCTTTCTCTTCTCAGCAGCAGTGTGACTTACATTCCCAGAGCCAACCACTATTTCCTTGTTAGGTCTGTCAACATTCTGCCTATGACGATTTGATGTATCCCTGTTACCCACATCACCTGCTGTAAACATTCATTCACCCATAAATTATACTTCCATGGGGAAAATCCTCATATTCCGAAGTATCATATAGCCAACACTATACCAATTTTACAATCTACTGGGATCAAAAACAAAAAAAATACTAGCACCGAAGCAAGCAGAACCAGAAATTTAAGATATAAATTCACGCCTGGTGGGTTATGCCCTGGACTCCAAAGGCACCTAAAGAACCCCCAAACCATATACAACACCAATCAACACTAAAGTAACACATCAAACAGTAAATCTCATTCAATTAAAAAAATGCCTCAAACACTACCACACACCTAACTCGCGCGAACTGCTAACGATTTCCCCCCAAAACATTAGGTTTCAGAATCATCGGCAAAAAAAAAACACGAAACAACAAAATCGAATGCCTCAAGTCAACAACACAGTAAACGACAACCCGTAATTACACGAAATTAGAAAACGACAAGCTACCGTTGGATTACGCTCTGGACTCCAACGGCACCGAAATAACCCCAAATCCATGAAGAACACCAATCAACACTAACTAAAGTAACACATCAATCAGTAAATGACATTCAACAAATTCCCCCAAACAAACATTAGGTTTCCGAAATCACCACAAAAACATCACCGGAAGCAACACACGACAAGGCGTAATTACACCGAAACTGAAGAAAACGAGGAAGCTACCTTTGGCAGGGGTTCGAAACGAGACGGTTCGGGAACAGCGCGAGGCGCCAGTGTTGGACGATCCGATGCTGGCGTCAGACCGGTTGATCGAATCGGGGCATTTTAGGTTATGGTCGGTGGAACTGGAGTTCGAGTGTACGGAAGGTTTTGAAATCGAATTGGAATTGGAATTGGTGGAGGAGGCGACGAGCTTACGGAGAATGGAGATTGGGATGATGTTGTGAGTGTTGGTGACGTCAGCCAAGGGCTTTCGCTTCCGATTCTCCATTTTTGCTCTCTCTCGTATTTGCTTTCTGTGATTTATGCAACTGTGTGAGTGTGTGTGTGTGTGTGTGTGTGGAGTTTGTTACAAATTGGTTGGGTGGGGGTGGGGTGAGGGTGAGGGTGAGGGTGGGGGTGGGTAGTAAGAGAGCTCGAGAGGATTGTAGAGGAAGCTTTTTGGTCTTGTAAAATGGCGGGATAACACAAAAACGCCGTGTGCGTGTGTTTGTTGAGATTTTACATTTTGTCATCATTGTAATAGCTATTTATTAACTAATATAATATTACTATTTATTATTTTTTTCTATTTTATTATTTTACCCATATAAAGTATGTTATTTGAAGCAATTTGCAAAATTGATTTTTGACGACGACAAATCTTGTCTTACAGGGTTCGATATTCAAGGATTTGGTAAACTATTTTGAAGTTCAGAAATTTGCTTTTCAAAAGTATTGTTTTTCACGGTCGTTGGAATTCAAGATTCAAACTTGAAAAAAACGGTATTTTTCGTACTATGAGAGACTTTTGTAGCCAACTTACGAGTTATTCGCACTCCTCTTTTATGATCGTTTCTTGTTTGGCTCTTTTAAGATGATGATTCTCTACTTTGAATATTCGTAAGATCAGTCGTGCTTCCAATTAACTCGTAGTAGATGCGATCGTTGAGATACAAATTTTCCTGTAAACTCGAATTCTTCATCTATCTGGATTTTCCTCTATGATCCTTTTTTTTACCAAAAATACAAACCGTATTGACCGAGTTAACCGATGCAATCGTCGTGATTCTTTGGAATCTACTGCCTTCGAGAAAAATATGGAGTATCGAGATCCATGAAAGGCCTGCACTAGTTATGATAACAATATTGTTGCAATTAGGCGTGTTTGCAGACGGGTTTTGGCGGATTGTCATCGAAAAAAGACACGATACACAACACTTGTGGGTTACCAATTTTTTCAACCACACGGTTGATATAGGTTTTAAAACCATGTGTATCGCGGGTTAGGCGGGTGCGGCAACTTAGCGGGTTATGTTACACACGAAATTACATAATAAATCTTTTTTTCATGTTTAAGAACACACAAGTTATATAGTACAATACTCTTATAATATGAATTTATTATTTTTCTTGTATCTTCTTTTGTATAATTATATTATTTTGATGACAACGTTAATGAATATTGAGTTTCAAAACTATATGTATGTAAAGTCTTCCTTCAATAGGGGTAAGAAATTTAACTTGTCATGTTATAGAAGATAGGAACGCTAGTGTTGTGCATCGCTATTATTTACCAGTAGCTTAGTACACTACTACTTTATTTTTTTTCTTTATTTTTTAAATTTTCATTGTAGGTTCATTGAAATCAACTGAAAACAATTATATTATGCTTTCTTATGCGAGTAGGCGGATGGCCAGCGGGTGTAGGCATCAACCCTCAACCCGCCCGCTCAAGGGCGGATTTTCATCTTTGTCAATTGCTACACAAGTTAATATATATATATATATATATATAAACATGTGGGTGGCGGATTGAGTGGGTCGGGCTAGTCGGGTGGGCGAATTTTTGAACACCCCCTAATTCCAATGCCCTTCCTTCACTTATTAAAAGTGTCTTTTCTTTGATGACTTAGCTAAGTACCACTTTTGAGATCCATGACCCCGCTTGTCTTCGTTGTAACTCATACGTGACTTTGATCCTCTCTTTCCAACTACCCGATCTCGACTCAAATTTCGTTGCTCTCTTCTTGGCACTTTAATACTTATTTGAAGCATCAAAAGTTTAGATCAAATCCGTGTTTAGTACTCCAGTTTTTTTTTTTTTTTCTCCAACCTTATGCATAGAGATAATTTTGTTTATTTTTATTATACGTATTGTAACCTCATGGCAAAGTAGAAATTGCATCACTCGTGCCAAGGGCACTAGCTTCACCATCACTGTAATTATATTCTGAGTCATTTAAATATGATTCTCATGTATGTTGTGTACTTTATTCCGTTTCATTTGGACATTCTATTTGTGTTTGTTAGGTACTTATGAGACATTCTCTACTCGGTTGCTCATATACTTTGTACTTCATATTATTTTTAGGGTGTTTACTTTGGGGTGTGCTCGTGTTTGTATTTTGGCAATGGACATATGTCCTCCACGTAATTATTTGCAACCATGCTTTCTTCCCCTCGACTTTTACGTTAATGATTATAGCCTACACATTTTACTTTTTGTACGCCATATTCATGCATCACTCATGTCAAATCACCTTTCTCTATGCAAAGTTTTACTCTTAAAGTCGAATATATGAAAAAGAGCCCTCGAATGCTCAATTATGTGAGAAGTTGGAAACTAAGAGCTTCAACCTCAACCAGGCGAGATCAACCCCACTCGCTATGGATTAAAGCCATATGGGATCAACCCCACTTGCAATGGATTAAAGCCATTTGTGTTGCTTCTTTCGACTTTCGTGAATCATTTGTTGTTTTCATCACCTAAAATTATGAGGTTACGATCAGTTTTGCCTCAAGTAAGGCACTCTGTGCATATACATCATTGTTGTCGATGCATGTGCTCTTCTTCATGCCTGCCAAGTTCAAAGATTCATAGACAGGTTTGGAATTGACAACTTAAATATTATCAAAGTCGTGAACGACCTTAGCACTACCCTTCCTCGGACCATCAATCCTTCGACCAAAAAGGAAATTTTGAAACTTTTGTACGAAGTGAAATTTTAATTTTGTTATCACACTCTATTTTACCACCTCATAACTTAGTTAGATGGGTATTTTTAATTTTTAATTTTTGACTAATAGTTTTAATCACACATTGAGCCTTCTCGTTATATTTTGTGACGGACGTCTTCCTCATTTATAGCTTTCATATGGACTGCGGAATTTATTACTAAATTTTGATATATGTTCTAATTATTAAAAATTAAAAGATGTTAAACAAAGTCGATCTATATAAGTTATAACTTAGAGACGTGAGCTTTTTATGTAAAGTGATACAAATTCTTTTATATACATAATAACTTGTGATCCAAAGTGATACAAATTCTTTTATATACATAATATTTTACATAATGCAATTTTAGGGTGCAAAGTGCAATTTATTTTGGGGTGCAAAGTGCAATTTTGTATTGTCACGTAGGCAATTTTGGCCCGAATAAGGGCCGAAGGCATTTTTAAAAGCTTTTTAAAACATACGTGGCATTTTGGCAAGGCCCGAAAAAAACGGGCATTTTAACTTTTAAAAAAAGTTAGCGGGCATTTTTAATTTTTCGTCCATACTTTTTTATATATGATTCATATTTTTCTTTTGTTTTGATAAGATTCAAATTACCAAAAGAAAAAAAAATCCAAATCACCAGCATAGCTATTTGAATTTTCAATGATTTTATTTAGGGAAAAAAACACCCTGCCCCCTATTCTTTCTGTCGTTTCGCACTTTACCCCCCCACCTTTGTTTCGTTGCACCCGACACCCCCAACTTTGAAACTGTTAGCACATTACCCCCCGCCGTTAGAATTTCCGTTAATTATGAGGGTATTTCGGCCATTTCTCCCCCCCCCCCAACCCTGCAGCCGATGTTCACTGTTCACCGTGCACTGCTCACTGTTCACGCTTTTCGCCGGAGTTCGAAGCGAAGTCGTTGGGCAGTGGTGATGACGACGACGGGGCTAGTGATGATGGCGGAGGCGATGGTGATGAAATTGGGGGCAGTGTAAGATAAATTAATTATGGTATTTATCTTTCCCCTAATTGTGGTCTAATAGGAATTCTGGTTTTCAAGGAAACATGTTAATTCTGTAATTCTAGTTACCTAATAATAGAGTTGTTTTCCTATTAAAGCTCTTCCGTGATGGACGGTCGATATTAAGTCCTAATTAAACCCTAACTGGAACTTGGTCCTCTCTTCACCTATATATACTATGACTTTACCCATCATAAATCATACTCAAGAAACACATAAATAAGGTGTATAGAGAGAAGAGAGAAACCAAGACTTCCTATCAATTGTTCGTTGACGGTTCGTGCTCACGCCTAGCTGCTTTCTACCACGACACGATGAACGGAGGTATTTCTTCTCTTCTATTTACGTGTGAATCTATTTGTGACGTCATGTAGTTCAAAACGATTAAAGTCATGTAAAATTATATTTAACATGTGGTATCAGAGCTTAGATTAGTGAACGCATGATAGTCCTAATAATTAAATAGATTCAAATCAAGATAATCATTGATCTGCATCCGGATTATGCCTTTGCCGTTATAATTATGATTTATGAAACTTTAAGTTACGAATATACTTATGCGACTGACGTTGTATTTCTCTTTAAATTTCATGAAAGATTGAAAGCTATTGATTATATCTTTTGCTTGGATTTTTACACGTCCACGGTAGATCGAATTTTTTCGGTTCGATAACTCTCTTTTAATGGTGCATACTGGAGTTAATGTATTAAGAATGACTTATTTTGTGTCTGTTTATGTTTTGTTATGCACCGACTTATTATCCATAGCCTATGAATTAGTGTGAACCATTACCATATGCTTTGTTTCAAGTATAAGGTGCAACAAACATTATGGATTATTGTCTAACCTCAAAGAAAATTAAACAGTGTTATTATAATATTACGTGTTATGATTTTGTAATTTTATAATCCGATAGATTCTTGCAAGAAGCCGTGCTTCATCACAATTGCAATTAATTAATTTCACCAACTATATATGCCAGTATGTTGTGCATGATATATGGTAGAATTTATATATTATGTTGTAGTTTGCTTTATACTTTAAACTTCTCTTATGCATTAACTTGTGGGCTAAGCATATACCTGCCCTCCGATAACAATGTTAAAAGATACGCTTGACGATTTAAATTTTTCTTTAAGCTCTATCGGACTTAATTAAGCATGCGAAATTTGATTTATTATGGACCTAAACATTAGAAATTCTTTTGTAAAGTGGTAAAATTTCTTATGCTAGTCTCAGTATATGAGACGCTTGGACTTGACTGTTTAGTATTTGAGAAATTAGATTTTCTCATGAACTCTTATGGAACAGTTGGCTATTTACTGTTAAAGCTATGGTTTTTATAATAATTTTATAAATTACTGCAAACAAAGGCATTAAAGCGTATATTTTATGAACAATAATTTAACTACTAAAGTGACAATTTTCGAACATAAAGTTTGATAATTAGCCTAATATATGTTTTGTGCATCACACGAATATTTATTTCGCATGATTGGAGTATATTAGTCACTACAGTGATCTTATTCCATGCCATGAAATATAATATAATTATATATTGCATGAATATTATGTGTGTTAAATTAAGATTTACATTATGATTATGATTGATTATTTATCATGAAAGTGATCAAATCATTAATTAGTGAATTATTATTACACATAGATAATTTGTCGCACATGATTCATGTATTAAAGAATCAAATATCCACATTAATGGAATATGTTGACCACCGCAGTGGCTTTTTTCCTAGTGGAACTTGAATATTACATGAATTCATTATATTGTGCATTTACTTTTGATTAATCTGTCTTGCCTGAATTACATTTATTGCCTATTAAAATTTTAAGCACATGATGACATGTGTAGTGCTAAATAATGAATTGTACAATATGAAGAATGCATTTTTGATATATTATCTTGTTCGTCACTTAAGTAATGTGATGTACTTGTTATCAAATTGTCTGTTACATGACATGTTGGCATATGATGATTTTGCATAATTTTGGACTAAATTCACATTTTAGGATTTATAACCAATGCTAGTGAGATTATTGAGTTCCAAAGATTTTTGCATAATTCATCAATAGAGTAATAGGCAAATTAATTTACTTTGTAAATCATAAGAGTTAACCCACATGAGGCTCACGTTTGCTTAGTAAATATGTATGGATTAAGACAATTACGTGAATTCTTTATGGTACATTATGTTTATGTTTATCTGCTGATGCATGTATAATCAAGTTAGAAATTAACGTAGTAGTCTTAATCGGCGAAAGATTTTATTTACCATTATTATGATTCATTCAATCTAGATATGAATTACGTGGTTGACCCACAGGCAATCAAAATCATATTTTGTATCACATATAAAGAAGTAATGTATTTGTAGACTAAGAAAATCCACAGATTTCTTATATGTTTAATTAAAGTGATATATTACTTGAATTATGCTCGTTGAATTTTCCGACTTCTAATGGTATTATTTGTAGAATTTATGGTGACTACCCACATGAGCACTATATTTTCTTGTCATGTATATTCTCTGTTATGTGTTGTTTATGTTATATCTCAATAATGTCATTATTGTTTTGTCATCATTTATGTCGTATATCCCACTTCTCAAGAAAACCAACTTCACATTAGGGGAACCATTATGTACTTTGGTTCTATATAAAGTATTGTTGATTCATGTATATACCTCAAGATCAGTGGGAGTCCGTTCATAACTTTTTCTTATGCATGACATAATATTAACCAATAGTGATCTTGGTCTTTTACATTAGACTAAGAATCATTTATATGAGAACTTTTAGAAAGATGTGATTAGGCATTCTATGTGATTGAAATAAAGCTATTTCATAATATATCACTTTAAATTTTGGGAATGCCTTATAAAGCACATACTTATAAAGTTCATAAATACTTGACATTATGACAAGCTTTTCTAATGTTGTTCCGTTGCATAAAGAAGACAAGCTTAGTCTTAATCTACACCAGCCTAATGAATTGGAACATAGATAAAGTATTGAGATATTTAAAGAAAGTAAGAAATCACATGCTCACTTATAGAAAATCAATACATCCACAGATGGTTGAATTTTAAGAATTAGGCTTGTGTAAATGTTTAAAATTATAGAATGCACCCTTGGCTAGGTTCATCTCATGATTAGAGATATAACATCTTGGAAAGGCCATAAATAATGAGTTGCTCTACACATTTACCATTAAAGCTGAACTTGTGACATGTTTGAGGCTTATATTCAGGGAGCATGATTGCATAATTTGTCAATAAAGTCGCAATCGAATTCTCCAATTATGAAATGATATTTAAGGGATCAAAACACATGTACCTTAAATATCAATTAATGGAATAAGATGTTAGAAGAGGAAGAATTGTCATTGAGCTCTTAATGTACTTTTACATCTATTATATTCTGTTTTTCCATTGTGTACACATATTATTTTTGGATTCATGATAACAGAACTTGTCTTCGTTCAAGACATTATGGGACCATTATGAAAACTCTTACTGATGGCCTAGTTATGATAGTCGTTAATATTGTGGTACATGGAAGGAATCATGTTGCAAAATATTGTGCCCGCCATGACTCTTATTAACTACTTGATTAATTATGGCACTTATGAAAACTAGTTAAAGAAAAGTATTAACATTTTATGCATGCCTTATGATTCTTGATGAAAACATTAATGAGTATTCCTAACGACCAAGTGGGAGACTGTAAGATAAATTAATTATGGTATTTATCTTTCCCCTAATTGTGGTCTAATAAGAATTCTGGTTTTCAAGGAAACATGTTAATTCTGTAATTCTAGTTACCTAATAATAGAGTTGTTTTCCTATTAAAGCTCTTCCGTGATGGACGGTCGAGATTAAGTCCTAATTAAACCCTAACTGGAACTTGGTCCTCTCTTCACCTATATATACTATGACTTTACCCATCATAAATCATACTCAAGAAACACATAAATAAGGTGTATAGGGAGAAGAGAGAAACCAAGACTTCCTATCAATTGTTCGTTGACGGTTCGTGCTCACGCCTAGCTGTTTTCTACCACGACACGATGAACGAAGGTATTTCTTCTCTTCTATTTACGTGTGAATCTATTTGTGACGTCATGTAGTTCAAAACGATTAAAGTCATGTAAAATTATATTTAACAGGCAGCCGCCGCCATCATCACTAGCCCCGTCGTCGTCATCACCACCTTCAATTTCATCACCACCGCCGCCGTCATCATCACCACCCCCAATTTCATCACCACCGTCGTCGTCGTCATCACCACCCCCATCGCCATCATCACCACCCCCATCGCCATTATCACCACCCCCAATTTCATCACCACCGCCGTCGTCGTCATCACCACCCCCATCGCCATCATCACCACCCCCAATTTCATCACCACCGCCGCCGTCGTCATCGCCACTAGCCCCATCGCCATCATCACTACCCTCAATTTCATCACCACCGCTGTTGTCGTCATCACCACCCCCATCGCCATCATCACCACCCCCAATTTCATCACCACCGCCGCCGCCGTCATCACCACTAGCCCCATCGCCATCATCACTACCCCCAATTTCATCACCACCGTCGTCGTCGTCATCACCACCCCCATCGCCATCATCACCACCCCCAATTTCATCACCACCGTCGTCGTTGTCATCACCACCCCCATCGCTATCATCACCACCCCCAATTTCATCACCAACGCCGCCGCCATCATCACTAGCCCCGCCGTCGTCATCACCACCCCCAATTTCATCAACAACGGCTGCAGGGTTGGGGGGGAGAAATGGCCGAAATACCCGAAATAATTGACGAAAATTCTAACGGCGAGGGGTAATGTGCTAACAGTTTCAAAGTTGGGAGTGTCGGGTGCAACGAAACAAAGGTGGGGGTGGGGGGGGGGGGGGGTAAAGTGCGAAACGGCAAAAAGAATAGGGGGCAAGGTGTTTTTTTCCCTTTTATTTATCAAATTAAATATCAAATAACATTAAAATAGAAAAGGAGAACACAAATAGATGATATAATATTTTTAGTTGTTTTCACTTTAAATTACAAATAGATGATATAATATTTTAATAGATTGCTAAATAAACAATAAATAAATATTTAAATAATAAAATTTGACAAAGTATAAATACATGAAAAATTCGACAGGGAGGCGGTGTGCACCAATTTTCAGATTACGGGGGGTAATTGCCTATTTTAATATTACAAGGGTGTAATGCGCCTATTTCATACATTATAGGGGTAATTTGCCATTTGCTCTTAAAAATATCTCAAATTGATAAAATATATATATATATATATATATATATCAAATACTAAAGTGATTACATCACCCGCCTATTAGGGTTCCTCTTTACCGTCACTATTCCCAACCCTGCAAACAGGAATACAGAAACTTCATTGTACACCGAACGCTTCGCGGGGACTACTTTACGACGACGACAACCATAACATTTTAAAGACTCAATATTTGCTACTATTATTATACGTATTCTATTAATATCTAAACCTAATCCAATTTAAATTAGAAGTGGAGTCTAATATCACAAAAAATGATGTATATAATATATCATTGTAAATCACTTAACAACTAAAATAACAAAATAAGCTTTTGATGAAAAAGGAAAATTGTACTTCCATTCTTTAAATTCTTGCATCTTCACATCAAGTTGGTGAAGAAAGATGTTCATTAAGACGGGAGATAACGGACTGCCCTGAGGGATCAACTTGGGATATACATTCGTCAAACTTACGTCGTCTAATCATTATGAAACTCATAATTTAGGAAAATGGTTGCTTCAACGACGACGGTCCACTTGCCTACAACGATGAAATTGGAGGGAAAGATTGGCGAAAAAATAAGCATTGTAGAACTTTTCGTGCTTTTCGATAAAGGTGCTTGATATCGTCGCAGGCCTACAATCTTAGTTCATAGGTTAATTTTCAGTAGAAAAAGGCAATTCTCGAGGAATTTAGGAACGATGTTGTTCAATGTTTTTGTTGTGTCTCAATAGTTGAAAACCAAACAATAAATTGTGTTAGAGAAAATTTCCAAATGTTTAAGATTATAGTACCAAAGAGGGACTAAAAGTTTATTGATGTCTGAAATGAGGAATATAATGGGGTATATATATAAGTAGTTGAGCTAAATGAACGACTCAAATCGATCTAATCTAACTGTACTAAGTTGAGGTTCTACAACCTTATAACAATAAAATAATGGTGCTCAATCATTGCGAGGGTCTAGACAATTCTATGAATATTTTATACAAGGAAGGCTAGAATTGGGAAACATTTACATGATGAAGCTCAAGTATTGTGAAAATTTGAGAGTGGCCCATGAACTTCATCCTTCAGTTCGTTCATCCCCTACGCGCGTGTGCGGTGCGCATGACGTCTGGTCGTGCGTGCGCTGCTGGCTTAATTATGGGCAGATTCAGTACATGGAAAAACAAACTTCTTTCATTAGCGGGGCGAGAAACTTTGATCCAATCAGTCTCGTCCTTGATGCCAATTTATACGATGCAATCGGCTTGGCTTCCCAAGCATGTTTGTGACAAACTTGATAAACTTAATAGAGATTTCATATGGTCGTCCGATATTGCCAACAAAAAGATACATCTAGTGGGTTGGAATCGGGTTACGAAATTGAAAAGAGAGGGAGGGCTTGGCATTCGAACTGCACGAACAAGCAATGAATCTCTATTGGAAAAATTGGAGTGGAAATTACTTGTTGAGGAAGACAATTTGTGGAGCAAAATTATTAAAGTGAAATACCTCCATAATCAAAGATTTCTAAATTATTATGGGAAGGCTACGGATAGTGCAACTTGAAAATGAGTTGTGAAGTGCATGGAAACCATGAAACCACATATTCGATGGAATATTGGGAGGGAAACAAATATCTCATTTTGGTTTGATAATTGGAGAGGAATTTGATGTCTTAGTGATGAATAAATCACTATTCAACAATCGGATCAACTTATATTAAGTGACATGATTGATGAATTTGGAGACTAGAATATGAGAGGTTTGGCTACGGTTTTACCACAAGTCATTAAAGAATATATCACACACATGAAAATAATCTTAAATGATTATGATGATAAAGTCTTGTGGAATGAAACTTCGAATGGAACGTTCACTTGCGAGTCAACATATAAGGTTTTCGAGGAAAGACATACAAGGTTTGATCGAATTCGAGTTGATATTAATTAGGTTTGAAAGATTGATGTTAGTAACAAACTACAACATTTTCGTGGTTACTCACGCAATAAAGATTTGCAACAAACCTTGTACGAATCAAGAGACATGCGTCCCAAACCGCAATATGCTCATTTGGTGATTTTCATGAAGAAACATGCTTGCATTTGCTCTGTCATTGTAAGGAATCTCTCAAAATATGGAGACGTATTATCGCAAGGGAAAATCTAGAAAAATCCGATGAAGTTTGTGACGAACAGTGGCTTCGCTTTAATCTGGAAAAATCAAAAATCAGCAACCTGATTTGTCCAAATTTGGAGTGGAAATGGATATTCGTGGAATGTTTATGGATTTATTGGAAACATAAAAACTCAAGAGTGTTTTACAAGAAACATAACAATGTCCCGGGGAGACTTTATCAAATCAAGCAACTCACCTTTACAAGAAAGATAACAATGTTCGGGGAAGACTTTATCAAATCAAGCAACTCACCAATGATCTCCTTGAGGGCCGAAGGAAAAAAAGAGCATGATATCAGGACCATTAGTTGGATGAAACCGCAAAGTGTATGGTGGAAGTTGAACACTAATGGGAGTTTAATCACGAATACAAACTCAGTTACTCAGGTACATCGCTAGGGATTTTATGGAATATTGAGGGGAATTGGTGTTGGGGTTTCAGACATAATATGGTGACACCTACAACTGATGAAGCTGAGTTGATAGCGATCAAAAAAGGCCTAGAGTTCGCTTGGGAAAAAACGTATACTGAATATCGCAATTGAGACAGATTCTTTGATTGCATACAAACTTATTTCAGGAGAAATGTCTTTCTTCAATACTGGATTATGCTGATCTAGTTGAGGAGTGCAAACGATTACTCCACATGTCATGGAACTATTCGTTCAAATGGTTTCCAAGAAACGCAAATAAAGTGGTCGAGGCTTTGACGAAGTTAGATGTAGAAAATTGAGAGAGCGATATCTTGTGGGGTATTTTTCAACCACCTCCCCTAAGGTTTGGTCATTTGGCTAATACCCCTCTGAGGTTTGGCACTTTGTTAAATGCCCCCTTCTGTTAGTTGACCATCTAGTCAACGGTTAAAAGTAAGTGTAATAAAGTAATTTAATATTATTACTTTTTTATATTATCTTCTTTTGTAATTTTTAAAGTATTTGATATTTCTTATATTAATGAGCATTTGTAATTAAGACGATTTCTAGTCTAATTTGAATTTGAATTATACAACATACATGAAATTGATGCATCATTATTTAAAAAATTTAACAATTGATTTACAATTTTTTTAAACTTCTACTCGTAAAAATAAACTATATGTTGTTTCTTGTATTTTAACTATAAATGATTTGCAAATTTTTAAAATAAAATCAAGTTATAACTAAAATTGTGTTATAGCTCGATTTTTACATCTGGACATCACGTAGGACAAAATACACTCTAAATAAAGGATAAAAATCAATAGATTTTTTGAAAGCTAATTGATTTTTTTTTTGTTTTTTAGCGTGAAAAGATAAAGGATAAAAAGCAACTTTTGATATTGTGGCGAACATAAAATAAAATTTGCCTATAATGATGTCTATACAAAAAAAAAACACAATTGGTATGGCGGTAATACCATCAACAATATAGTAAGATTGAAATATTTATAAAAGTAAAGTATAGATAATTGCAATAAAAATACCTCGTGATTTATATAGATGTCATTAGATAATTAAAATTTTATTTTATTTTCGGTCTAATATAGAAATCTGCTTTTTATCTTTTATCTTTTTGCGCTACAAGAAAAAACAAATCATTACTTTTCAAACATTCGACAAAATATTATCATCGGATCGCCGAACGCTGTTCAAACAAATTAAAGTGTATTTTGTCGTATGTGTTGTCCACATGTAAAAATCGAGTTATAACACAATTCTAGTTATAGCGTGATTTATTTTTAAAATTTGCAAATTAATTCTAGTTATAATACAAGAAACAACATATTTTATTTTTAAAAGTGGAAATTTTTAAAAATAAAATTCTAAATCAAATGTTAAAATTTTTAAATAAAAGGCATCAATTTAATGTATGTTGTATAATTTAAATTCACATTAAACTATAAATCGTTATAATTATAAATGTTCATTGATATAAGAAATTATAAACACTTAAAAAATAACAAAAAATATAATACAATAAAAATATAATATTAAATTACTTTATTACCCTTACATTTGACTATTGACTAGATGGTGAACTAATAGAAGGAAGTATTTAACAAAGTGCCAAACCTAAGAGGGTCTTTCCTAAAGGACCAAACTTCAGACTTATATCTTTTGGGATCATCGTCTCTTTTCTTGTATTATTAAGGCTCGTTTGCTTTCAAAATTAATAGTCACAAGACTATTATTTCACGCTTATTAATAGTCTTGGGTATTATTATTAGGTTGCATGGTTAGCCAAATTGGTACCCTAGATTAAACCCAACAAAAAAAAAAATTAACCATATGTTTGCCTGGGTTAATTGACCAAATATTTTTAATCTTGCCACTTATTTGTGTTTATGACCTTCTTACCCTTATTCTAATTTTTAACTTCACCACCATGTATAATTATTGGATTTATGCTAATTATAAACATGCCATTTTGAGAAAATAACACAACAATGTATAATTATTGGGTTTATGCTATAATGCACAAGAAGGTCACAATCAATCATTACACTAATTGCTCCATTCCACTAACAATCGATCACGGGCGTTGGTGTATAACTCCAAACACACAAAATTTGATTTGATTAGGGTAAGATTAAACAAGAACAAGGAAAAAATACAATTTCAAATTATAATAAAACAATAAGCGGGTCTAGGATGACATGTTGTATTATTGGTGATATATATCAACCAATTTAATATGCACTAGAATATAAATGTTAACTCAAGAGAGTAAAATTTATTTTTATTAGAAGAAACGCCTTGCCCAATAAGCCAACAAGGAATTACAACACTTTTTAATTTTCTCTTTTATTCTAATAATTACTCCTCCTTTTTCAAATTGATCTTCTTCTTGGTAATATAAGTGTATTTATAGATGGCGAATAGATGGAAGAGACAACTCAGATGTTCGAATCAGAAGACACTTGTCATGTTTATGAACTGACAAAGCTTTTACTGTGTTGACACCTGGTTTATTTAAATCTGATACACCAGTTCTAACAATGACATTTGGTTTCTATCATGCTGATATATCCTTGTTGATGACACCTGGTTTCTACCGTGCTGATATATCCTTGTTGATGACACCTGGTTTCTACCGTGCTTGCTAATATATCCTGGTCTCCACGATGCTACTACATTTTGGTCTCCACGATGCTAGTACATTTTTTATAAGGATCTAAAGAATATGTCATGCCATCGGGTAGGTAGCCTTGTCTTCCTATCGGAGGACTTTGCGTTTGGCCCGCGCACCACCTTCGTGAATATAATGCCATCGGATAGGTATCTTTATATTCCTATCGGAGGACTTTTAAGTTAGATCCTCATGCATCATTGTGAGAATGATGCCATCGGATCGTTCACTTGCTAAAGTATCGACGATTATTTTAGGCATCGTATAGTCATCCAAGACTGGTAGTGCCTATTGTATCGGATACTCTGTGAGTGGTTTTGTCCTGCATCGTTGCATGTAATTCTAAAATAATCTTTCCGATGGTAAATGATATCACGAGGGCTATCGATGTCTACATCCGATGGTATTTAATTTCCCAAGGGGTTAACACCAGTCCCCCCAGTTCCTGGTGTATTCATTTGTAATCATCAGGAACTCTTGAGTATATAGTTTTAAGTGACCATCGGATATTTATGTTTTGACTGTATTTATTCCTTCATTTAAGGGAGAAACCCAGAAGGTGTAACGACTCCTTTCTTTTCGGGGAACCCCTATGACGTGAGTGCGTATTAACTCCCCACTACTTTGAGCGTCCTTTATAAGCTTCCTTCCACATTCCCTTTTCTTCACTGTTTCTCAGCTAACTCCATCTTCTCTTTCAAACTTTCTTACTCTCGCCGTTAGATTATCGCTTCTAATTTTTCTCCTACTCTTGCTTTTCATGACTTCCGAAATTCCTAATGCCCCCGCTTTACCTGTTACCGCCGTTGTAAGTGAAGCGACGACTTTGGAGGAGACCTCCACCGGTGTTACGACTGCGATGTTGCCGGAGAACCCTGCCGGTGTGGAAATCTACCGCCGCAAAAAGAAAAGTAAAGCTAGGGTTCTTCAGGGAGATGAATCGCCCCGCGTTTCTAAACGCCCCAAGAAGTCTACCGCTGCTATTCCGGCACCGAAACTCTGCCGCTATCAAAAAATGAGTGATGTGGCAAGCACAGTAACTGAAGAAGAGGTCTCTGCTCTTTTTCAAGAATTTCAAGTTTCTTTATGAAACATAACCTATCAAATCCCTTCCGATGATGAGAGGGGTGATGCTCCTCCCAATGGCCATTTTACACTGTACCATGTTCAGGTACATGCGGGCCTTCGTTCTTTTTACCCTCCATTTTATTGTGAAGTTTTTAAAGCTTGTGGGATCTGTCCGAGTCAACTGACTCCCAATAGTTTTATTATATTGTCTACTTTTGTTTTTTGGTGCCTCTCGAAAGGGCTTGAATGCACTGTTAGGAGATTCTTTTCTATCTTCACTGTGAATGTGTGTTCTGCGGGTCACCCTTTTTACTTATTTGCCCATCGAGATCCACTTAAGTGTGTAGTAGTAGGTACAAACTTGTCTTATAGCAGTTGGAAAGACAAGTTTATCTTTATTAAACCTGAAGAGGGTAAATGGGACTTTTCCCGCACCTTTTGCTACCCTGAGGCTCCTTCGTATAAGATGGAAACCTCTTTATCCTTTTACTTGATACTTGATGTTGCCGAGCTTTTAAAGTCCAAACATTATCATACCTTTTACAAGACAGCCAGATTGCTCAAGATTTCGCCTATCGATGTGGAATCCGAGGGCAAATCTTTCATTCATCTTCCGAAGGATGTACAACCCACTTTTGGTAAATCTATTACTGGTTGTATTTGCATCTTATTTATTCCTCCCGTTTATTTTATTTTGTTTGGTCTGTTTCCTTCTGTAGTGTCAAATTTGAAGGAATCCATATCGGATAAGCCTTTAACTGTTCGTTCCACCTCTTCACGGGCTAAGACTAAATCTTCGAGTGAGGTGAGTAAGCTGATAGATGATGGTTCTCAGGCATCGAGCATGGGATCAAACTCTGTTGACTTACAAGGAGTGGATTCTCCTAAGTTGATCCTGTCATCGAAGTCGATCCTTCCGATACCCCTGATGTTTCATTGCCTACTATAAATGCTTCTCACGATACTTTTGGACAACCTTTCATTCCCGTTATTCCGATACCTTCAGAGTCGGACCAAACGGATATGACGAACCCATCTGTTTTGTCTTTGGAAATCAATGTTCAATCTCCTAGGCCATCTCCTGTCGACATTCCTTCATCCACATGTATTTTTATGATTTTATTTTTTATTTTTTATTTTTACTGATGCACACAATTCCAGATACTAATACTCCCCTTTTTTCTTTCATAGAGAAAGGTAAAGCTATCCTGATCAGCGATGATGATACTTTAGCATCAGGTTAGCTTTTTATCTTGCTTTCCTTATACTTTATACTTCACTGGTTACTCAACATCTCTTTTGTTTTTCTACAAATGTGCTCCCTCCTAGTGCTACAAAGCGTTCTTTAGGTCCTCAACTATTATCTCTCGATGACCTTTTGCAAGGTGAAGAATTTCCTCTTGGATGAGTTACTTCCTTCATTGGTGAAGAAGGATGCATGGAACCTTCCATCAGGAGGGCCATCAATGATGCCATCAAGTTCTTCCCCGAGAGCTGCCAAATTCTTTTCTCAATCCGAGGGAATCGCCTTCTCAAGTCGCTTTACCCCCACTGGCTCTCCTTTATTCATTCATACTACATGGGAGAAAGTGGAATCAAGTGTAAGGCCTAGCTATCCCGAATTCGATAAGGCCTTTGATGTGGTCACACAGTATCTCAATGCCTCTTCCGAAGCCACCCGTCACGAAGAGAATGTGGCCAGATTTTTCTCCGAGTGGATGGTCTCAATGGTGAGCGTATTTTAATACACTTTTTGATGTGAACTGTTAGTGTATAATGACTAATTGCTTTTGTTTTTTAGGTCCCGAAGATTATTCCTTCCATTTGGCGAGAAGTTGACGCGAGTCAAGCCATCAGGCAATTTTACATGGAGAAGCTAAAGAAAAATAATCAATCCCTAGAGGCTGCTGAGAATGAAATCAAGATCCTTCGTACTAACTTTGCACAAGGTCTTTTTAGAGAGAAGACACTGGAGGACAAGCTGAAGAAAACTAGCGCAACCCTTACAACTCTTACCTCGGAGCGAGATGCCTTGGATGATGAATTGTTTTCCCTAAAGGAAGAGGCAAAGCTGTAGAACACCAAGGAGAAAGATCTGAAAGAAGAAATCACTCAACTCCATGAAAGAGTAGGGATGCTTAAGGAAGAGTTGAAAAAACCTTCTGCTCTTCCCTCGGGCTACATATCCCCTGATGACTTGGAGGCCAAGCTAGCCAGCGCGGTGCAACTGACGAAAGAGGAAAGTGAAAGGGAATTTCAGTCTCGTCAACAAGGGTATCTGCTAGGTAACTTTTTGCTGGGATTCCTGGGATGCATCAATCAGTGTCGCGAGGATAGATTGTTTGCTCACATGGAGAACTGAAGATTGCTTACTCCTCGGACCTTGATACAAAATCCTCCCTCATTGAGTGAAGCCTATGCTGCTTACCAACGCGTACTCATGCGCTCTCCTTCTCCTGCTCCTTTCACCAGCTTGCCACCTTCATCATCTCATCAACCGACTCCTTCTTCGCCATAGGATATTTCCAAGTCGTCCGACGTCTGATGCAACCATCTTTATGAAGACTTTTTGAAGACCTTTTCTCTTTATTTTTTTTATTGAATGTACGGATATTCCTTTTTTTAAAAAAATATTAAAGTGGATTTTTTAATCAAAGTAGACCTTTTAATTATTTTCTTTGTTATTTCCGCACGTTTTGCTTTCCCTAACTCATCACTTATGTTCAGAGAATGTTTTATTGTCCCCCATTATGAGAGGCAATTTTCCTCGCGTGTCCAGCTTGCCAACTGCATGTTTTATGATTAGTCCAGATGTCGCCTTCCCCTTGACACGTTTCTTACTGCCACTCTCATGCAGTTCTATAAATAGGGTTCTTATTCCTTCTACCCGCTTGCAGACTCCATATTCACAGTACGCTCTTATCATGACTCCACCTTTTTCACGATCACCCTCTTCTTTCGATCGAGCTTCTCTTCGTCGTACAAATCCTGCCTCTCCGAATGGCAATACTCAAGCTAGGAAAACTGTTGGCGGCTTATCTTTGATTTTTAGAGGTTCTTCCGTCATGAATCGGGTTGCACTTCCTCGTTCAAATTCCTGCATGGCTGACTCTTTACATCTTACTTTTCTACGTCGAGAACCTTATCATCATATAGATGGTTTATCCATTTTCAATACATCTTCTTTAAATGTCAATGCCATGATGGGGGGAAGCAAAGTTGGTTCTTGCCATAGCATAGAATCTCAGGAATCAGTTTTTCAATTAATGCGCGAGTATAATTTGAACCCTGATGATTTTGATGTTATTATTTCTCATGCTCATCAAAGGGTTTTTGAACCTCCGCTAGGTTATCTGACCCTTTACTCCGAACAAATTCGATGTGGTCTACGTGTGTTTTTCCATCCTATCATGCAGTCATTGTTCAAGTACTGGTAAATATGCCCTAGCCAGTTAACTCCTAATTCCTTACGCCATCTAGTAAGTTTTACACTAAATTGCTATCTTTTGAACATACACGTGACTCCGCATAGAGTAAGGGCTACTTTCATACTTCGCCCTTGTCCAAATGGTCTCCCTTACTTTAGCTTAGTTCATCGGGACCATCATAGGAGCTTTAACGTTCCTAGGCGACTCTCTTTTGTGGTAAACTGGAAGAAGAGATACTTTTACATTAAACCAAAAGGTTCATCTGCCAGTATATGGGATGTACCCTTGTGTTGGGGTTTGGGGTATGTTTTACCGCTCCCAGAAATTTCTGTGCGATAAATGTCTTTCTTAAATTCTACTGGATTGTTCTCCGGATGCTACGACATTTGCTCTATTCTGACAAATTCATCAGCTTTGATTATGGCTGGTTTACAACATGGCATCGAGTTTCTGAATTTCCCCTCCGGGCCTCTGCATTCGAATCCTATTTTTCGTAAGTCTCACAGCTTTTTTGTAAGTTTTATGTCTCAGGTTTTAGCCTTTATTCTTATGTTTTCAGGTACAGAGATGGAACAATATTCTACCAGGCCTTTTTCTGCTAGCCTTCTCGGCCATTTGGATTCTTTTCCTCAATATTCTCATGATTCCATTTCATCTTTCAGTTGTGAAATTATCGGACCCCGTTTGGGTCCTGAAGATTATTTAATGACCTCGGGCTTAGATTTCCTTTGTACCTCCAATATACCTACTATCGATGCTTTGTTTAACGGAACCACTTCTGAACATATTCGTGACTCCAACCTTTCCCCTTCAGTGGGTTTAACATTATCTTTGGGAGTTTTGCCTGCACCTTCTGTTAATGTGGTTGATGGTGATATTTCCTCCCACTACGTTTCTCATGAGAACTTAACTCCCATAGGCAATTTTCATTCTCCTCCCCAAATTATACCTCCAACCGGTGAAGGCACTAGCCGGGTTCCTGAAAATACCAACAATTTTTACCCCAATTTTCTGATACTTACCCCTGATGGTCTTTTCTGTCGAAATTTTCTCAGTGGTCTACTAAATCAGTCTGATTACGAGGCTTTGGATGTTTCTTCAATATCCCTTCTTCAATATAGGCTTTGTCGTGACCTTTGTGAGGTAAGAGGTGTATACATTCATTTCTAAGTTGTAATGCCATCTTCCTCTTAACTTAATATTTTTTGTTATTAGGTATTCTTGATCACCGATGCACTCACATTTCAGAAGGAGTATTCATCCAGCAACATGGGTTTTCTTTTCCGCCATCTAGCCCAACTTATCTATATACACACTGCGTATACACACGAATAATGCACGAGAAAAGAAAATCATTATTACAAGGGGCGTTTCCCTTCCCGAATAATACAACGGCGTTGTTCCTGTGTGCTAATACATCCCGGAGGACCACCTTCCCATGCAAAGAGATGGAGATATTCCTCCAGAACGGTAGTCATTTCCACCTCTACTGTGGGATCCATTTCCTTTCCCATCTTAAACCTTTTATTACCTTCATCCAGTTCTACCATCTTTAACTCTTCGACAGGTTGCACTCGGATTTCCTCCGTCTTTTGCTTCTTCCCAGGGGTATAGAGTTTTTCTGCTATCTCTGTTGGGATTGCGTTCATACGACATTCCCTTGCCTTGACCTGGTTACCCCGGACTTCTCCGATACCCGACATGGTGGAAAATTTTATTTTTAAGTGTAAACTAGACGGTACGGCTTCGAAGGCATGTATGGATGGTCTTCCACATATGGCGTTGTATGTTCTAGAGGATCCTTCTACAAGCCAGAATTTCACATGCTCCGTTCGTCTTGACGCTCCTTCTCCCCATGACATGGGTAATATCACTGTACCTACCGTACGACTGGATTCACCTGAGAATCTTACTAACAGGATTTTTGTAGGTTTAAGGTGTATCTTCTTCAACCCCATCGCCCCGAAGGTCGGAGTGAACAATACATCCACCGAGCTTCCGGTATCTATCAAGATCTTTTGTATTTCAATCCCCATGATGGTAGCTGTGATTACGAGTGAATCCTCACGAGGATACACTATTCCCTTAAGATCCTCGGGCCCAAAAGATACCACGGGTAATCTTATTCCTTGTAAGGAAATACCGGTAATCCTTGCTCAACCTTTCGGGCTTCTTTTAAGTATCTTTTCTTTTTTCTTGAGGGGGTGATGGATATATCACCTCCTTCAATCATGTTGACTATTCTTCCTGACGAGGGATTATCTTGATAAGATTCCGGGGGAGAAGGCAAAGAATTCACAAGGTCTTCTTGTTCTATTTTTTTGGAGGGACTTCAGTAGCACTTTCCTTTCATCACCTCTGGGTTTTTTTTTCTTTCAACTGCGCGATTACGTATGTTGTCACTCAGATAGTCATGTAAATATCTCATATCCAACAATCTATGAATTTCATTCTTCAGGTTTTTACATCCATTAGTGGTATGCCCGTAGGCTTTGTGATATTTGTAGAATTTTCCTGTATCTTTCCTTTTAATGGTTGTCGAACAAGCATTGGCCAGGAAAAATCTTTATGCCCTTTCATCACATTGAGTACTTCCGTCAGAGTGATGGTTAGCGTGGGTAATGGAGTGGGTTGCAAATGCCGTTTCACTACTCCTGGATTATCCCTTCGTTGGGGAAGTCCCTTATCATCCTCTTTTTCTTTTGCCTTGGAACTTATGTCAGCACTTTCCGCTTTTAATTTCGAACTTTCTGATTCTTCCATGAGAATATATGTTTCTGCTTTTTGCATGAGCTCATTCATGTCTTTCACCCTGTTCCCTATCAAGTATCGAAAGAAGTTTCCTGACCTTAAGCTTTGTGCTAAAATGTCAGCTATCATAGCTGGATCAACATTGGGAACATCTAACACTTCGTCAGAAAAGCGTTTCATGAAATCTCTGAGTGACTCATCCTTTTGTTGCTTGATAGTAAATAAGTGGCATGCTGATTTAGGGTAACGTCTATTACAAGCAAACTGCCGTACGAATAGACAGGCTAACTGGGAGAAGTTAGATATTGTGCTAGGTGGTATCTGTGTAAACCATGATTGAGCTCTTCATGTTAAAGTTGTGCGGAATACTCTGCAAAGTACAAAGTCAGGGGCAGATTGTAAATCCATCGTGGCTATGTACTGGTTAATGTGATCCTGCGGATCCTTCCCATCTTTTTCTCCAGAGTATGTAGGCAAGTTGACAGATCTGGCATTAGCTGGAACTATGGCTTGGGCGATTTCTGGGATAAATGGGGAACCATGATATACTGGTTCATCGACAGGTGTGATAGCCCTTTTCATGCTAAGCGTCTGAGATAGTTCATCATTTCCCATAAAGAGGAGTCATTAACATGAGGGGGAAACATATTGGGTATTTGTCCTGGAGGCATCATGTTGTCAAATCCACCCATCAGGTTGGGATTTCTATCTCGATGCCCTCTATCCTGGTACACTGGTCGTTTTGGCTCTTGCAATGGGATTTGCGTCATTCTAGATCCTTGTTCTTCCACCCGATACCTCTCCCCATAGGGCTGTAAGGGTTGGGGTGCTGGGGGTCTTTCAAGAGTTTGTGATGCCCTTCGTAAAGCTGTTTCTATTAAATTTCAAAAATCGCTCTTGGAACATTTATGTAGTCAGTATTAGGTGGTGGAGGATTTTCTAGAGGCACTTATGTGGATTCTTGAGGCATATTTTCACTATGATTCTCCCTTTGTTGCTCCGAACTACCAGATCTCTCCATCGGCTTTAGATGCTTTAAAGGTGCTGTGATTCCTTTATTGACGTGACTCGAAGGCAATGATCTACGACGTTCCCACAGACGGCGCCATTGTTAACTCAAGAGAGTAAAATTTATTTTTATTAGAAGAATGCCCAATAAGCCAACAAGGAATTACAACACTTTTTAATTTTCTCTTTTATTCTAATAATTACTCCTCCCTTTTCAGATTGACCTTCTTCTTGGTAATATAAGTGTATTTATAAATGGCCAATAGATGGAAGAGACAACTCAGATGTTCGAATCAGAAGACACTTGTCATGTTTATGAACTGACAAAGCTTTTACTGTGTTGACACCTGGTTTATTTAAATCTGATACACCAGTTCTGACAATGACATCTGCTTTCTATCATGCTGATATATCCTTATTGATGACACCTGGTTTCTACCGTGCTGATATATCCTTGTTGATGACACCTGGTTTCTACCGTGCTTGCTGATATATCCTGGTCTCCACGATGCTACTACATTTTGGTCTCCACGATGCTAGTACATTTTTATACGGATCTAAAGAATATGTCATGCCATCGGGTAGGTAGCCTTGTCTTCCTATCGGAGGACTTTGCGTTTGGCCCGCGCACCACCTTCGTGAATATAATGCCATCGGATAGGTATTTTTATATTCCTATCGGAGGACTTTTAAGTTAGGTCCTCATGCATCATTGTGAGAATGATGCCATCAGATCGTTCACTTGCTAAAGTATTGGCGATTATTTTAGGCATCGTATAGTCATTTAAGACTGGTAGTGCCTATTGTATCGGATACTCTGTGAGTGGTTTTGTTCTGCATCGTTGCATGTAATTCTAAAATAATCTTTCCGATGGTAAATGATATCATGAGGGCTATCGATGTCTACATCCGATGGTATTAATTTCCCAAGGGGTTAACAATAAAAATCCCACTTATAAATACAATATCTAATACGACTGAATTTCTATTGTGACACGCAACACTTCTAAGATTTTTTTATTATATGCACTAGAATTTTAATATCCCACTTAAAACTACAATATATAATACGACTGAAGTTCTATTGTGGTCATGCAACACTTCAAATTATTGCAAATACAAAATCTAAGATTTTTTTTTATTATTATGTTCACATCTTATGGTAGGGAGAGCATTTATTTGAAATAGTAGTTTGTCCTCCTACATGAAGGCACCTAAAAGTTATTGGACATTTTAAAATAAAAACCACAGTATGCCCAAAATTATACATTACACATATTGATCTATAAATGCACATTCTCTTCGGACAACTTTCATAAAAATACACCTTCATCATTAAAGATTCTAGCAAATTAAACTATTAATATCTATGTCTATCGTCCAACCTAGATCCCAAGCTTCTTTCTTTTACAATCGTACTTAGGGGTGTGCATTTGGATCGGATCGGATTGAATCAGATCGAATCGAGGCTGGAAGTCGATTTCGATCCTGGCGAAATGAGGATCGAAATCGAATCAATTTAAAACGATCCGATTCGATCCAAAATCATTCGATTTCGATCCGATTCGATTTCGATCCTTTTTTTTTATTTAATTTAATATCAATAGGACCAATCACAACATTCAAACAGAGTTACTGAATTATAAAATTCACTTTCATATGGTGAAAGAAAAGTGTTACAAATTTACAATTGTATATGTTTCCCAAAGACAGAAACGTGGCGCGCCTTCAAATGGACTAAGAAAAAGATGTTAGGTAGGTGTATATATAAAAATATAATATTAGCATTATATATAGAAATATCTTAGTAGCATTAATAGGCTTAGCTTTATAGATAAAAAATATAATATTATATATACTATTATATATTTATTTATTTTTAAAAAATAAGACGAGTATTCGTTCCGATCCAATTCTCAGCCTCTAAAATCGAGGATCGAATCAAATGGGGGTTCGATCCTAAGGCAAAAATCAAAAGCCAGATCAAATATTCGATCCGATCCTCGGATCGAATCATTCGATCGATTTTCACCCGATTCGATCGATCCGATTCTTTTTGCACAACCTTAATCGTACTTGGACGAAGGGTGTCGACATGCGCTTTATTTCAATGGTACAACTTGGTAGATAACAATACCCACAAGGATACTTTGGTTTAATAAATTAAAAAGAGAGGGGTATTTAAGTCCATGAAATTTATCTTTATTAGGCTTAATTGGGGGAGGGTGCCCAATTATTAATATCCCAATAAGACCGCCACGTAGTACAACCCGATTATTAGTAAACCGAAGCAAACGACCTCATAGCTACGACTATTAATATAATTTGATTTGATTGGGGAAAGCAAACGAGTCCTTAGTTTATTAGCTAGAGACACCGAATAATTCCTATTATATTTCTCATTTCTCAAAAAATTATTTAAAAAATCTCAAATTAATAAAAAAAATATATTAAAGTGCGCCTATTAGGGTTCTTTTGCCGTCACTACTCTCAACCCTGCAAAACCTTATTGTACAACGCAGCCATAACCGTTGAGAGAGATAGAGAGAGAGAGAGAGAGAGAGAGATGGGGAAGAGACCGAAGAGCTCGAGGAAAGGTAAGAAGGCATGGCGAGCTAACATAAGCACCGAGGATTTTGAGGATTACTTCGAAAAAACAACCAAAGACGCACTCTCCGGCGGCTCTGTGGCTGACGCTTCCGATGAATCTCTCTTCTTCGTTGATAAATCCAGAGGTATACAAAACCTAATATATTCAGCTTTATTTGTATTGTGTTAGAATAGTTTTCGCTGATAAAATTATGTCCATCAATACTTGTATTTTCGAGGTCTCTTGATGTTAATCTGATGTTGATATTGGTATACGAGTTAGGTGACGTGATTGATTACATGTATACACGTGCATTGTAATTTGGGGGTGGAAATGTGATTCGGATGATATCCTAACGGAAACGGTACTAGACTTGATTCGGTGACGTTTGTGTCGTCTGAAATGCTACTAGTATTTGTTTCGAAGCGTGTTATATCTTATTACTGCTATAATTGCAGTTGGTTGTTACAGGGGTGGCTGTTGGGGTAGAGTTCTGCTATGCGTTTTTAGTGACTTTAGCGTTTGGAGTTTCAAATTAATGTTTATAAAGGTTAACCTAAGCACCAGATGGCTTTTGTGAATATAAATTATACTGAGCATGTGTTTAATGCTTTGCACAGATCTTTCGGTCAGGCGAAAGATAGAGAAAAACAGAGAAAAGGTGCTACATTGTGACAGTGTGTTGCAGAAAAACCCTTTTGTTCAACCAATTCCGTCCTCTGTACAGAAGAAGAAGACCTCGAAGAAAAACATCAGAGCTGTTGGCCTAAAGGTGAGAAATATTGTGGCGTGTGATTATGGAAATGATTGAATAGAATGGTATTTTTAAACATCTCTTCTCTAATTATTGTAGGACAAAAGTGTTCCTGAATCTTCCATGGTTGATATATGGGGGGAGAAAGGTACCATTTTGTTTCTTGATTACGTATATTTGCATATGCCGTAGAGTTTCGATGACAGAATGGTTTTCTGACGAAGTTCATGATTTTTACTGTTGCAGGTAAGTTTGCCAAAAGTAAAAAGGTAAATAATTGTTTTCTTTTTTGCACGTCATTTAGATGTATTTCTCGTACAGTTTACTCTGGAGTAATTGGCACCTGTAGAATAATACTTTGTGCACGACTTATAAATTATATTGGATTGTCATTCTCTTTAAATTAGCACAATATCACGTACTGGAGCCTCATGTCTTTTAAATATCGATTCCTATTTACAGAAATCAAAGACTTGCACTATTCCTGCTGTTGAGGTCGAACATCCCGGATGCTCATTCAATCCCAAACCTGAGAGCCACCAGGTTTTTTGCTGATGTTTTCTTTTTAATATTAACTCTATTTATTATTGTTATAATTATTGTTATTGTTATTTTTGATTCAATATAGCAGAATTTTGCTACAGGATGCATTAGCCTGTGCTGTTGCAGATGAGATGCAGAAAATTTATCAACACGAATTGGGTCCCGAACCCATTCCTTTAATTGTTCCTGGGGAAGCTATTGATGAAGAAGAGGTCAGTTTCTGTAATTTAAACTCATTTCCTCCTTCATATGCTATATTACTTATTGCTTATGAAATATCTTTTCACTTTTGGGCTATGGCATATGTCAGAAATATTTTCTTGAGGCGGATGATGGCACTGATGATGATAGTGAAAATGGAGATCCTTCTGATACTGCAGATGTGGATATAGAGAAGAGGTATGCTTAATAATAGTTAAGAGTCGATGTGGCTTTCAGGATTTGTCTTATTTTTACTTTTCTTGTATGACCGTCATATAGACCAAGGCCCCTGTGCTGCCAATGATAAGTACTTACCACTAGGTTTACCACCATAAGGAAATTCTCTTCATGCCAATTGCCACAAAGAACCTTTTTTGTGTACTCTCGTTAAAGCATACTGCCAATGTAGGAAATACTATGCTTTTAACATATTTCTATGTATTTAGTATTCCCATTCTCTTCAGTACCATTCACCAAAAAACATGAAACTAAACCAGAATACCTTGTATAAAATGCTTACTTGTGATTGAAAACTTGATAGGTCTAATAAAGCCAAAAAGGTAACAAGAGTTGAGTTGAACCGGAGGGCTAGACGGAAGGAACGACTGAAAGCTGAAGCAAAGTCCAAGAAAGCGGGAGAATTTTCCAAAGACATAGACGGGTACCTAGTCCACAATTGTTTTATAACTGTATTCTAGTTTTAATTTTACTTTTTATCATTGCAGAGTTTCTTAACGGGTATGTGTAAAAAATAGTTTGCAGAATATTATACAAGAAATTGAAAAAGAGGATGAAGAAAAGCTTAATAGGCATGTTCGCCGAGCTATTGCTAAACTGGATAGACTTAAAGCGCGTCCGCCTCGCTTGGGAAAGTACAAGTATGTACCCATTGGCACATAATTTTCTTTGATGAAGTAATTGATCTGTAGCAACTGTACAGTCTATTGGCATGATTATGAATCAAAGACTTTACCTTAAATTTGAAGGGAATGTTTTTGAGTTTTTCTAACTTAACTCGAAGCATAGTACATAGATGCTCGTTTTCTTTGGCACAAATCTGTTCACTTAATTAAATTAGTCATGCCCCTTGCAGGAGGTGTTGGAATGTTGTCTCTTAAGTTGATGTTGGCATTACTGTTGGAAAAATAATATTATCTTAGAAATTTAAGTATGCATGTATTTCCTATTTCAGATTTGAGCCTGCTCCACTACAAGTCCTCTTGTCTGAAGAGAAAACTGGTTCCCTACGGCAGTTGAAGGTTTGTAACTTTCCTACTCAATGTTACTTCCAAACTTCACTACGCTAGAGGCCTAGTAGAGGCCTAGCTCATCTTCCCTTTGGGTTTGTTTGTTTTTGTTTCCAATAATAGGGATGTTGCACCCTTGTGAGGGACCGCTTCAAGAGCTTGGAAAAGAGAGGATTAGTTATCCCATCAAAGAAGAGTGCCAGGTCAGTGATACCTCTTTTAGATTCAAGTGCTGTTTTAGATTCAGGTCCCTGTTGAAAGTGTTAAGTTTTATGAGCCTGCATCACCAATCATTCTTTGTTGTTTTCTGTTTGTTCTTTTTAAGTTGTTATAGTGTATTGGGCTTATGATTGAACAGTTAGCTGCTGACTTTTCTTTATCCATTTAAAGATGGATTTGTGCAAAGTAGGTTTAAATTTTGCTTTGTGTTTTAGGATATGCCAAAATTAGAAAGTCTTCAGGTTTTTTGAAACTTTTTTTTTACAGTTCAGCTGATGTCTAGATAAATCATTTTTACTGCTCCGAGCACGAAAACATTCTACTTGTATGATGGAAATAGTGGAGACTTTAGTTCATGCCTTGTATTACGTGCTTATATAAAAGCTAAAACATTTAGTTTGCACGACTAATTTGCAATTAAGAAATATTGAAGCTAAAGTAAGAATTAGCATCAGCCGTGTATGAGAAACAAGTTAGGCAGTAAAATAAAAGATTAACATATTTGTTCCGCATGAATAATATTGGTGTAAGAAGTGCAAATATGAGAGAAGAAATGGTAGTCTAGTTCCATTATATAAACGGCTGTTATATACAAGGCTGTTATGCACTGTAACCCTTAAACTCTGTCCTATTGCTGGTTTTTGGTTCAATGTATGAATGTTTTAGTTTCTTATCTGGTTGTGTGCCTCCTGCAGGAAGTAAGATGGCTTATTTGAAGTATGGAGGAACTTATAGTCAAAGAGGAATACCAAGTGAGGGGTGGAGTTGAAGGTTCCGCACACTTGTTGCTCTATTCGCAGTTTGGAGCCCTACGAGATTTGCCTAATTGATTTGGAGAAATCATTAATCAGCTCCAAATAGAAGAAAAAATTAACAGTTTCCTTTTCATTATGTCACCTGCTATTTCTTGTTGTGTAGTAAGTGAACTTTTTCAATGCTAAGCAGTCGTCGGATACTTGCAACTGTTGGCAGCAGTTTTACTTTAGTAACTTATATAGTACTGATGATATACTTATGGTTCCAGGACTACTTTTGGATCTGTTCGTTCTTTCTGATTTACTATTTTCAATTTCGAAGAAAAAGAAAGGATGATTGAGAGTTGAGACAGAAGAAATGTTTTACTTTCCTGTCTTTATGCTTTAAGTAACTTAAAAGAAAGATGAAACTTATGATGCACACTCACTCTGTAACCCTAACCCTTTCTATGTCGATCCACTTCTATTAACTATTAAGAGATGCATTTTTTAAACACAAATTGAGTACATTTAAATGCATACCTTAAAAATGAAACAAGTCGAGTGGGAGCTTTTTTAAACCTTGTACAAGTAACCTACTGCACAAGTGTAAACAAATAATGTAATTTAATTTTATGCATGAACAATAACACACTTTAATACTTAATCTAAATAGCTTCATTGTCATGTTCATCTCTTCGCTAGATAGAATTGTATGTTAAAAATCTAATAAACATCAAAATGGTTTTAAAATTTGTTTGTTAGGTAATACAATAATTACAAAGCAAAGTCGTAAATTCCCCATTAATTCCCAACCCAAGGCCAGAAAAAGTCAAGACCCAAAAATCAATAAATGAGTGACGTATGCTCTGGTCAAAAAGTCAACAGAAAGATATGACAATTAGCAAAAACCGAGTCTCTTTTTGATATCGCCACACCTCAAACCAAAACCGTAAATTCCATTCATTTTCTTTTCCCCTTTCTTTCTCTACTTTTCCTTTTGAAAAACCATCGTAAATTCGTTTGCGTGCAACAATGGGCGATCACATCGCACGAGCAGAGGATTTTGAGAAGAAAGCCGAGAAGAAGCTAAGCGGCTGGGGAATCTTCGGCTCCAAGCACGAGGACGCCGCCGAGCTGTTCGATAAAGCCGCAAACGCCTTCAAGCTCGCCAAATCATGTAAATCAATCGATCGATCGATCACTTGATTGTTCTGTTTTTCTGTGAATATTGTAGTTTAAATCGATCGATCTTTGTTAATTTTGCGGTTTTAGTGGTTTTGAAATCTTAATGATCTGTTGTGGTTGTGGATATGGTCAGGGGATCAGGCTGGAGCGGCGTATGTTAAATTGGCTAACTGTCACTTGAAGGTAAATTATTATTTAGTTTATTGTGGCGTTTTCGACTTGCGATAGGCGGCATTTTTGGATTTGTTGGTGGTATATGAAGGTTTTTGGTGTTGTTTGTATTTGCAGTTGGATAGTAAGCATGAAGCTGCTAATTCTTACGCTGATGCTGCTCACTGCTACAAAAAGTCCAACATCAAAGGTCGGTTGGTTGGTTGGTTTTAAGTGTTTGTATATCGTTATTAGCTGTAAATTGCGATCTGTGTTCGTGAAGTTTCTTACGAGTAACTGTTTGGCATTTCTTAATTGTCGCTGTCACATACCGCTATAGATTTCGCCAACGTGTGTATCCACATGAAGTATTGGTGTGTTCGCTCTATTTATCGGTTTTCGTTACCTTTCGATACATCTTAAGATTTAGTCTGATTGCACACCGATAAAACTCGATTTTCGCTCAAGAAATGACACGGATTTTGCTATGTGATTTCCGTAAGAATTTGTATGCATCGAAGTTTTTATGAAGTTGGGTGTATATTAATCTTGCTTCCGAAACGTAGACACAGACTCGGTTTAAGTCTTGCAGGACACAGAACATACTATAGTGGCATAAGAAATGACACACAAGATCATATGAGTTTTGAGTAGCAACTCGTTTATAGGAGGAAAAGTTGCTTGTGAAAGTTTTTCCATATTTATCTCGTGTTTTGTGTGTGTTGGAGAATGGAGTTAGTTATTGCATTTGTTATCCACTTACTCGTTACTCTATTTTTTTGTTTTGCTTTCTAATGCCGTTTCAGTTTCAGCTTAATAAGCCTTCTGTTTATTAGAATAATATTGAGAAGGTTTTATTATGATTTTTGAGTATGATGGATGCCATCTAAATATGCTTTGTATGTTAAGTTTCTGTTGTGTCTACTTCAATTTCAAGTTATCATCTGTCCTCTAACATTGTTATTTTGCAACTGGAAGTGTGATATTATATACATTAGCCATTAATCTCTCTTGTATGCTGCACAGAGTCTATTCATTGCCTGGAGCAATCTGTTAATTTGTTTCTGGAAATTGGACGACTTAATATGTCTGCCAGATATTACAAGGTAAAAAGATCAGGAAACAAGTTCATATGTGATCGTTCTACCTCATTTTAGTAGAAACTAGACAGTAATTGTGGTTTTTGCTCTGGCAGGAAATAGCCGAGTTGTATGAGCAAGAACAAAATTTGGAAAAAGCAATTGCTTATTATGAGAAAGCTGCTGATCTTTTCGAAAGTGAAGAGGTGACAACATCAGCAAATCAGTGCAAGCAGAAAATTGCACAATTTGCTGCTCAAATTGAACAGTTAAATCGGCTTTCCCTTGCTGCATTGTTGCATATGCTATATTGATGTTGTATTTGATGTGCTTATAGTAGGGGCTTTAATCTTCGGTTTTATGCTTGTTACCTGTGAAAGAGTCTCAGACTATTCCTTCCATTTTCCATTTGGCTGTGCTATAATTTCCATGATGAGGTTGGTCAAGTGTTGGAGTGCACTAAGTATATGTGTCCTTGGGCCAGTGAATGTATTGGGTGACATGCTGTTTCCATCTATGTTTGCTTAAGCAAATGTAACTTGAAAGAAATATCCAACCTCATCCACATACGTGGCTAACATGTCTTACTGAATGACTAAGTTCTTCAATACCACCTCGTCTTAATTTCATTATTTTTAGTAAAACATTGGTCTCGATTCTTGTAGCTATTACTCGGTATAATCTACGAAGAAAAATCTTCTTACTGAAAAAGCTTTATGGCTTACTGAGAAACTTTTTGGTTAATATGTTGTCAGATACCCAAAAGCTATTGAGATTTATGAAGAGATAGCACGCCACTCACTCAGTAATAACTTGTTGAAGTACGGAGTTAAAGGGCACCTTCTTAATGCTGGAATCTGCCAGCTTTGCCGGGGTGATGTTGTTGCAATCAGCAATGCCTTAGAGCGATACCAGGTGCCTCATTTGTTACATCGTAAAAGAAGTGTAGAATTTTCTAGGTTTGAAACTTTATTCTTTGTTCATACATGAGTTATTATATATTTTTTCTCCTACATTTGCAGGACTTGGATCCTACATTTTCTGGAACCCGGGAATATAAATTGCTATCGGTATGCCGTGTCTCTCAAGCATATTCTTATGTTCGCTTGTTTCTTTACTTAGATCCATTTCAGTGATAGTGTATCATCTATTTTTCGCTGATGGGTCTGTCTTTCCTAATATACTAAAGAATCATTATGTGTTCATATCTCATACTATTGCTGTGAATGATTATACTTCTTTTTATCATATTTTATGTGCTCGTGGTGATAATGTCTTGTATCATCACACTTCTGTGCTTTCGTAAGTGCTAGTTTGGCCTGATAAGTTACACATGTTGTATATGTTCATTACAGGAATTAGCTACTGCAGTTGATGAGGAAGATGTTGCAAAGTTTACTGATGCTATCAAGGAGTTTGACAGCATGACTCAACTGGTAAGCTATGAAAAATTTTGGTTTTTAATAATTTCTGATGTTGGGTTTAACTCATCCAACCCCTTCGCTGTGTAAATCTGATGCCAACTGTTTTCCTCATAATTCACTACGAATGCCTCACACTTCCAGCCATAAAACAATAATGTCTCTAGACTCCTAACTGGTTATGAACCTTGAAACTGGATGGTCTTTTGCTTGTCCTTTATGTTCTATGACGTAACAACAGATGATACATTTTGCACGTGTTATATCTGTAATTTAAGAAGTACAATATGTTTCTTATGAAGCTAGATAATGGGATTCTTTTTTTATTTATGTCCTTTGTGCATTGTCTTATTTTTTTTGGGTGTAATTGAAGGATTCTGTATAGTGAGAGTAGAGAGGATGGAAAATGAAAGATGACAGAGTTTCACGTATTAGGCTGTTATAGTGTCGGAACTCAAGTTTTGTAGTTTTTAATTTAGTCAATTTGCTGTCTCTTCTTTTCATTAAAACTTGGCAAAACGTTCAAATGAAATTACAGTTTGTGTTGTCTATTTGCTGCTTCCAATGCTTTTCACTTTACAATTCTGCTGCGAGTTGATTCATCTAGATGAAGTTAAGAGTAATAACTCCAAAGATCCCAATTCTTAAAAGTGTGACAAAATTTCCAAGGTCTTTTGGGGTTTTCAAACTTTTTGCACTTAGCTATAGAGGTCACTTCTGGAAAAGTATGCATTGATGGTACAATCTCACAATACTCCCACATTGGTATAGTAGTAGAGTTGATAAATCCCAACTTTTCTACTCACAAACCTTTGTTACGTTGGCTTGAGAAGCTGCTACTGATTCATAAGTTCTTTTCTTAAGCTTATCATTAAAGTGGTGAGGTGCATGTGTTTTAGATTCTTTTTTAAAGATTATCTCATACTGTAGACGGTTGGACGACGATCTGGGGAATTGGTGATGCTTAATGCATACTCAATCTCCTGCTTGAAATGGTATAGTTGCTAAGCGTTGTCGCAGGTGCACTTAGCTGCCTTGTAGGGGTGGGTGTCGGTGGAGGGGGTCTTACAGGGAAAATATGTTAGCACTTCACTGGATGTATGGGCCAGCTGTTTGGTGCTCAATTGCTAAAGAAGCTATATTAGGTTAACACTAAGTATCACTAGAAGAGATCATGTAAGAAATATTCGACTTAAGGCAAGAAACCACATAGAAGAGATAAAACTTGAAAAATAATACAGAAAAGAACAGAAAAGTCAATTGAATAAACTTGGAAGTTTATGTATAGAAAGATATGGGTCGAATTTTATTAAAGTTTTCTGCTCTATCAGGATGACTTGATTTAGAGAATTTGTGTGCTCGATTCTGGATCCATAATTGTTTCATTGTGGCCGACTTGAAGTATTTCACCTGTAGTCTTTTAAGTTGCATAACATTGTTAGATCATGTACGATTAAATCTGTATACCGTCGTCGTGCTTTCGTTCTTAATATTTGTAAATTATTTGTTGGTCGCATTTATAAATTTTCTGATTCATTTTAGGATGCTTGGAAGACGACACTTCTATTAAGAGTGAAGGAAGCCTTGAAGTCGAAAGAGCTAGAAGAGGATGATCTTACTTAAATCCGATGAAATATTCTGAGTGTGATTTGTTTCTAAGGATTGACATTGTTCTTGATGGTATTGTATCATTATTATATGCTTTTAGTACTGGAGGGTTGTTTTCGGGTGTACCACCGCAACTTGATTTCTTGTTTGGAATGAGTGATTGCATTGAACATGTTATTATTGTTACGGAATTGTTTGGAATGGACAAGCAACTCCGCTATCTACCTTTGCCTGGGATTTGTAGTATAAAAGTAGTTTGGGTTCAATTATTGGTGCACTTCTCAGTTACTATCTAAAATATAAAATTATGTTGGGATTTCAGATTTGCTACATATCAGATTTTATTTGCTTTTCAAGATTTATTTTGACTTATTAAAGATATTACAAGTCTTTTCGTCATATAATAGAATATGACTTTTTTCAATCAGTTAAGAAAAATAAGAATATGATTTAGTTGGTGAAAACGTTTCAACGCTTTGATTCTTCATGCTCGTACCTATGTGGTATCGCTTTTGAGATGTATTTTGTCTAATAACGGCACGTTTGGATGGCCTTAAAAGGCCTTATTAATTATATAATAAGGCCTAATCGTGTGTTTGGATGGACAATAATTTGTAATGGGAGCCCGGTAAATGTGGGCCAAAAATGTATTTTTTCTTATAAAAATGCACTTTTTACTTATTAATTATCTCACCTCTTTCCCTAAGATTATTTAATGCCAACATAATCAAGGGCTATAACATAAAGGGGAGTGTTGCCTCACAAGTCATCCAAACGCGCCGTAAAGATATTAATAATTACTCAACACCTAATATTCTTTTTACTAAAATTGGAAATAAAACTAATAAAATAATTTTTGGTGAAAATTTATGATGCACGACATTTCTAAAAATAGCTGGTCCCGTATCTGTGTATTTGGGTTGGACACACCAAATTTTAGGATTTTTCATGTCAAGTTGGTATCGTGTTGTTTAGGGCTTGTGTCGCTTTATCTCTATTGTATCGTATTTGTGTCCGTGCAGGACCAGGGAAAACATGTCAAATGTTTTACTCTTCATCGCAGTCAACATTTTCGAATCGGTTTGCAAATCAAGAAAATATTTAAGATGCAAGACCCTTTCAAAGCTTCATTGATTAGTTGGCGACCGGATTCCTTGATGAATCTGTCATTGTATATTAATTATCGAAGTGAAGAAGGGAACTATCAATAATTTATTAACTAAAGAAGAAGTTGTTAATTTTATTAATGGAAGAAAGTTGAAGCACGTCACATCCATGTTGTAGGCTCTCTTTATCGATGGCCAAGTCGTATATGCAATCCCCACGCCACACTTATCCCACCCACTCACTAACCTTTTTGTTAGAACTCTCGGGGAACACTCAATCTTTCGTTATAATTATATAAAACGAAATTGAAAGAAAAAGGCTTTATTTCTTAATTATAAGTAGTAGCATTGTTGATTTCCTTCTAGAAATTAAAAAATAACGTAGCATGTTTGGAATTGAAATCAGACCTTCAAAATTGAACCCCCATTCTGACCTTTTGTAGTTCGAACTCCAAGCAATTTTGACCATTTTATATATGGACCTCCAAATAGTTTCAACTTTTGAGTATAATGTGACTTATGGTTCCAAACTCTGACTTTCGGGGTTCTTACCCTAGTTTGACATTAAATTAGATCTTGAAAATGATGATTATACATCAAAGGACATAGTTGAGTCTAATAACAATCAATAAGTTATTTGTGATTTTGGCATGCATAAAAGCGTTATACAATGAAGGCATGCAAAACTGTCATATATGTCAATTTTGATCACTAATTCGTTCCTAAATTCAACCCTACATGTGACTGATCTTATCTCGGGAGTCTTCTGAAGTCTAATCACAGAGCAACAATCAATAATCTGTTTGTGATCTCTACCTCCATTGAAAAAGTTGTGGTCAAAACGACACAATTGCACAAAGCTAAAGCATAAGTTACGTTCGACCTTAAGTTAGTTCGACTTTCCATTCAACCTTGAAATCCTAATTTCGACCCTAAAGCCGTGAAATAACTTTATAGGTGCCTAAATTTGACAATTCCATGCATTTGACCACAAAATAATGTATTCGTCCAACATGACATTAGAACTCGATCTTCCAAGTGAATTTCTTAATCCAATCAGAAGTCAGACCTAACACGTTGAATTATGTTCAACTTAATCCTCTAGATTGGATACGAAGCACCTAGGTTTAGTTCCAAGTTCAATCTCAAATATCGATACTCACTGAAATACGCTCTTTAATCCGATTACTTCAACTCGAATTTTGAAGATCTAAAGACCTATTTTGAATTCTTCTGGCCTAATTTGCGCGTGTTTTTTAGAGTACCTAATTTACGTGTGTTTTCTCGAGTAGAAGTGTAAGTACAAAATTTAACGTGGAGTATTCAGTCCCACCATGATTCTCTTATCATAGTAAAATAACATTTAATTTTGAATAATATTTGCAAATTGAGCACTTTTTGCGACAAAAGTAGATAATACACAATTTAACCAAGTAAAAAAGGTTTAATTGCTTATATATTATAAGTTCATTTTGAATAGTCATTTGCAATTCAAGGAACAACTTACGAGCTAAGTCGTAATCTTTCGAATCTTCGTTTTCCTTTATGTATTTTATCAAATAATTAATACACGTCTAAAGTCGCAAATCATATGTATTGGGCGTCATTAGTTTAATATCTCAGATATTGTTCAATATTTCGCCACTTGGATTTGTGCTGTCAAGTTTGACGCTTGTAGGCCCTCGAAATTAGCATCGAAAAAATAACACACTTAAACAAAAAAAAGAAAATTAAAATCAAAATCAAAAGCAAAAAAACTGCTGTACAATCTTCCATTCTTCTTTGAAAGTGTGGTTACTCGAAAAAAATTTGATGCCCATATAGCTTTCTTTGTGTTCCCTCTGGTAAGTTTTCTCTTTTACTCTTTTATGTATTTCAAAATTTGAATAATAGTGTAATGATATTGAGAAATTGTACAAATGGAGTTACCCAGTTCATGTTTCCCCCTTTTGTTCCATATTATACAATCAAAATTGTTTCTTTATGTAATTTTATTGTTTTTGTGATTGAATTTTGGCATTTCTTTTGAAGTAAATTAGATATTATTGTTTCAAGGGTTATGGAATTTGTAGTTTAATTATTGATTAATTAAAATGAATGTTTCAGTAATAAGTGGACAACTTTAGGTATTTATAGCTCCCTGTTGTTTGGTTTGACAAAGCAGAAGGAAGATAAAGTTGAGGATGATTTTCTAACAGTATTGATTGTAAGAACAAAGACCAAATTATGGTATCTACTGATGCTGGAGAGGTTAGTGGTGTAGGCGGGGAATCTAGCGTCGGTAAGGTTAAAAATCACGCCCCTTTGCAAATCTCGACATCTCAAAGGGGTGTGGTAACTGATGAAAACCCGGAAAACGTGTGTACTAATGGTGCGCCCGCGCTTCCTAGACGTCCAAGTTTCTACAAGCTCGGTAATTTGGTCTCACCGTCGGTCAGGTTTCAGCAAATGGCTCAGGGAAAGGATGAAGTCTCACGGGGCGTACCTTCTTCTAGTAGTTCCCATATTCGGGAGAGCTTTAACCGTCTCTTTTCTCGAGAAATCGATTGGAACAATCTCTGGAAAATGAGCAAAGAATGGATTAGGGATCCCGTGAATTTGGCCCTTTTGATTTGGATTGTGTTTGTTGCTGTTTCTGGTGCTATTCTATTCATGGTCATGATTGGAATGTTGAACCATGTGCTCCCGAGTAAATCTCAGAGGAATGCTTGGTTTGAGGTCAATAATCAGATTCTTAACGCTTTGTTCACTCTCATGTGTTTGTACCAGCACCCAAAACGAATACTGCACCTTGTCCTGCTCGTGAGATGGAGGCCGGAAGATGTTCTCAAACTCCGAAAAATCTATTGCAAGAATGGTACTTATAAGCCTAACGAATGGGCACACATGATGGCAGTTGTGGTTCTACTGCACCTTAACTGTTTTGCGCAGTATGCATTATGTGGTCTTAATTTAGGCTACAGAAGATCAGAGAGACCTGCCATTGGGGTCGGAATAACTATATCGGTTGCCATAGGTGCACCTGCAGTTGCTGGAGTTTACTCCATGCTTAGCCCTCTTGGTAAAGATTATGAGACGGAGATAGACGAGGAGTCACAAACTGCCATAACTAATGGCGGAAGTGCCAGACCAGATCTATTAAGGAGACAATCGCTGGAACAGGGTTTCTCATTCGCGTTAATGGATGAGGAAAAAACAGTTGAGGCTCGACCAAGGTGGAGTGGAGGCATTCTTGATTTTTGGGACGACATTTCTTTAGCTTACCTCTCGTTGTTCTGTAGCTTCTGCGTTTTCGGATGGAATATGGAGAGACTTGGATTTGGGAACATGTATGTTCATATCGCGACTTTTCTTCTATTTTGTTTGGCACCATTTTTTATTTTCAACCTGGCGGCTGTTAATATTGATAATGAGACGGTCAGGGCGGCGTTGGGCGTTACAGGGATTTTCCTTTGTGTGTTCGGTTTACTGTATGGCGGCTTTTGGAGAATTCAGATGAGAAAGAGATTTAATTTGCCTACTTACAATTTTTGTGGTGGTAAACCTGCGTTAGCGGATTTTGCTTTGTGGCTTTTCTGCTGTTGGTGTACTTTAGCTCAGGAAGTAAGAACTGGGAATTCTTACAATATTGTGGAAGAAGATAAGTTTTGTGCGAAAAAGGATGAGATTTTGTCGAAATCCCCGTTGGCAGCAGAATTTCAGTGTCGATTGAGTCCAAGTTCACCTTTCCGGAACAGCCCTACTCCAACACAGACGTCAAACACCGACTCCTCAATTTCTTCAAAAAATAAAGAGCCGTTATATGTTAGAGATGAAGCTATGATGCCTCCTAGTCCTTCAGTAATTCGTAGGGAAGAAACTTAGCAGCAAAACAATTTTGGGATGCCGCAGTGATTTGTAGTATCATGCAAATGTATATGGTATGTAATTTTGTGATTGTTGTGTGTATTCATTTGCTATTATGGTGAGCCTTGCTAAAGATATGTAGATAAATATCGTTATATGAAGTAGTTTTCATGTTATGTATGCAATGTAAAGGTCTATTATTTGTAAAATAAAAGAAAAATGAAGGTGCAATATATCTGAATTCTCTAAGGTGCAATTGTATTTAAAAAATATAAAAATAAGAAGGCTCAGAGAGTTTTTTTGAAAAGTAGTGAACTGAATCCTAGGGAGGGTGACCCAGTGGTGACCCCCCTAGGATTCAGAAAACCCACCCTTTAGTTATGCATCAAAAAATAAGAACACTCTTTACAAGATAAGCAGCAGGAGTTGTCGGCTATCATTTTCAGCCAACAGCTGCAATATGTACAATTTCAGTCTCAAAGAATCAAGGTTGAAAAGTAACAATAATAGAAGACAGCTACAAGTTTCCAACAGAACTGCAAACAACAAATAGTTCTTACAAATACTTGACCAATAAAGTACATAACCAGTAATAACAGTAATTCTTGGCATTCTTTCTCAAAGTAACTAATACCAGAATAACCCTCAGGAATGATACTGAGGTGCTCTAACATTGAGATGTAAAAATAGATTCAAACAACACGTGAGACTAAGCCTTGAACATAGCAAACTGGCTCAAAAATATGTAGCGACATCTTTAATTCAGGAAACTTAAACGAATCATCTTTTGGATCATAAACCGCAAAATACGCAAAGGAACGATTTTTTTTTCATCATTTGGCAGAATTGAGCAGGGTTCGAAATCTTCAAGACTATCAGCAGAAGTAATACTGGCGACTTTAGTCCAAGACTCTTGCACACCATATTTCTTCATAACCCACAAATCCACACATGTTCGTTCTTATGGTTCATATGGTCCTTTACTACGATGAGTAAGAAGCAAGCAAATGCATCCCTCTAGCATGTCTAATGTCATTTCACAAGACCATTATCCTCCTAATAATGACTTGGTAACTCAACTATTCAAAACACTTCACTCCCAAGATCAAAAGCAACGATATTTCTTCTCCAACTCCCCAACAATATTACAAATTTTGATTGCCTTCAATTTTGATTGATTGAGTAAGAAATAATGATAGTTTTAGTGAAAATGACTCTCTTTACTAGATTGACGTTTTAATATGCGTATCCTAAAGACATGAGATCTTTAACTTTTAATGATGAATGTCGTTGATGTCAATGGATCACATGTTCCACTTGTATATTGTTTTGCGTTAAAGCAAGGTGTGTGATAAATTCACGTCGATGGCTAATGATTTCCAAAATTTAAAAGTAGAAGTGTCATCATAATTATCACCAGAGTTATTTTTAACATTTGCCGAACTTCAAATGCTTAGAATTAACTTATTATAAGTGGTTATGTTTTATGTAAAAACATAATACTTCCCTATACAAAAAGTACATTGTGGTAAAAGCAAAAGATACGAAGCTCGTCATCAAAGTGGAGTGGTTGTGCGATTACAAATGTTAGAGTAATCAGATTATGAAGATATGATTGCTAATTTTTTCCGAGGTTGAGGTTGTTGACGCAACCATCTCTTTTATGAGGTTGGTGGCTAAAGATCAACCACCAAAAGGTGGTTGTGCATTTAAGAAGACACCTTGGATCTTCCCTATTAATAGGGAGTCATTCTCAAAGGAAAAAGCATCCCATTGTAGGTTATTAGCAAATATTGTAATTCGGGTTTGTGAAAAAATGTGCAGTCGTAAAAGTTCTATATAGTGCGTATTTTGGCTTAGTCTCATGTTTTTTTTCCTATTTTTTGAGTGATCACTTTAATTTCTTGCATTCTTATAACTTCCATATTTCATTTGTTCAATACATTTTCAAGAGAAAATCATCGTATTTGTCAATTCAAATACCTTACAATTAGAGCTTGCACTATACATATTCAGACAAAAGGAGGATAAAACAATTTACATATCGGTGCAAGAGATCATAGATATAGACTTTTGAGTTTGTCCTTGCGAGCTCTTTTTTTTTATCACATTCAAAGGATTCCATTATTACATCAACCACCTATACAAGTATTATCGATTAATTTATTTTTATATTCATGGAATTTCTTTCTCTAATTAATGTTTGTGCCGTTTCGTTACTTGCGTGTGAGATTTTCAGTAGTAAAGCTGTGGAAATTCCCTTTAACGAAAACTATAATCCTACTTGGGGAGGAGATCATGTTAGAATTCTTGAAGAAGGAAGGCAAGTACAAATTCAAATCGACCAATACTCAGGTTTTTAATCATTCTCCCCATATTAATTATATTCCTAGTTTTTTTTTGGATGGCAATTATAATCCTAGTGTCTTCATAGCTGTTTTTGTTTATGATAAAATAGAGTTTGATATGGAAATTTTGCATGGAGTAACACAAGCACTTTTTAGTACAATATCGGACATGAGAAGTCGAAACTCTATTAAGTCAATGATAAATTTGTGCTCATAGTTTTTTTTTACTATAACTACTTAATTTTTTATTTGCGGATTCAGGAGGTGGATTTCGATCAAAACAAGCATTCACCGCTGGCCATTTCCGAATGAAGGTCAAGTCCCCGAAGAATTCTAAAGGAATTGTCACGGCATTTTATGTAAGGCTTCAAATTTTATTTGCAAGATAATTGTTATGTATCTAACGAATTCTACAAGGAATTGTCACAAAATTTTATTTAAGGATTTAAGTTCCATTGCAATGCCTATATATCTGTTCAAATTCATTTAGGAAACATGTATGCATGCCACAAGGAAGTTTCTTACTAATAATGTAATACTTTTTTTTTGGTGCATTTAATGAACTCAATAGGGCTTTTTAGTTATTTCAAAAAATGATATATAAGATATTTCACTCCTAGTCCACACTTAATTAATACCAATTGCATGCAATGTGCTAATTATAACTAAATAATTCAAGAAATTCTTAGCTATTTAAAAAAAGACATTTTAGCCAATCAGTGATGACACATGGGTGGTTTCACGTTTAACTGAAAAAGAAAAAAAAACTTTCATAATTTAACCACCGAAGATACATATCATTGCCACCATAAAAAAAAACCGCCTACCTATCATCTTTTTAAAATTTTAATTACATCGAAAAGGCCCTATGACTAATTTCTCTTGTTTTTGTGTATTTGTATTCCATGTTAACTTTCTACAGCTGACTTCAGAGGGTGTCGACGGACTAGGTGTGCACAAGCATGATGAGCTCGACTTTGAGTTGTTAGGGCAAAATGAACCGCCTTATGTACTAAGTACAAATGTGTTCGTCGAAGGTTATGGGAACAAAGAGCAACAATTCAAGCTTTGGTTTGATCCTACGTCAGATTTTCATGACTATGAAATTTTGTGGAACAAAGACATCATTATGTAAATCCACACTCCTTAATTTTGTGTCTTTAATATATATATTTGCAAAATTTATAAGGTTAATTATAATGACACCTTCTAATATTTCATTAAGTCACAATAGCATATACGCATCATCCCATATCATTAACAACATATAAGGTATATAATGAAATCAACATGGGAGAGGGGGGATGCATTTATTTGAAGTTGCTTAGATGATTTTATTAAGTTGCACTTGTATCATTAATTTATGTTTCTACGCCCTTAAATTATTGTTATAGAATTATAATCACATGCCTTAAATTCATCATTTAATTTTCTGGTAGGTTCTTTGTGGATAACTCACCCATTAGAGTGTTGAAGAACAAAACGAAAACTGGTGTAAAGTTCCCAACACTTCCAATGAGTTTAGTAGCAAGCTTATGGAACGGAACGCAATGGCTTGGAGCTACGAATTGGAGCAAAGGACCTTTTTTTGCAAATTTTCGTGGATTCAATATCAGAGGATGTCCCTCCCAAAACCCTACAACCCCGATTAAGAGTGATTCTGATAGATGCGGATGGAACGCACCGAGGATTTGGCAGCTCACTCCACAACAAAAGAAGATGTATCACAATGTTAGAACTAAGTACATGACTTATGACTACTGCAGTTCCAACTCTGCTAGAAACTCTCAGGAGTGCATAAGTGTTTGAGTAAGATAGATTTTCAATTATTGTGAAGTTGTTTATGCACAAATAAGGCTATGTAATTACATATAATTGCAAAGTAATGTTTTATTAATGGAAGATAATCTTTTATTGCGCTCATTAAATATAATGTTAAACTTGAACATAATGTATGGGCAAGATAATATTATGCATTTAAATTAAATTCACACCTTCAAAATTTAATTTGCTCATTGTATAAGTACAAAACAAAAAATAACAGATATTTACAAAACTAACAACACAAAAAATTGACATAGATACTCCAAATGAAAGAAAAACCACGAGGTTCTGCGCAAAACTACTATAGGGTGCACAATTATTTATTCACTCCAAGAACCCTTGTAGAGTATTTTGGTCTTATTTCGTCAAGGTAATTGAACACTGTAAATTAATACAATTGGAATCTAAATAACCAAAATAATGCTAATCAAATTTATTATCGGACTAGCTTGGTCCGGAACACCTATTACAAGCTTACTAGGTTAAACAAGTAAATTACAAGATATGTTTAACGTATCGAATCTAAGGCGTTCGATGCAAACGTGTTGAATCGCCCTTGTTCGATGTTGGACGTATAGTAGCGGTTCTGAGTCGAATTTGGCTACGTCGAATCTAAGGGATTCAATGCTGAATTGTGCATCAAATTCAATATCCTCTTCTCTATATTGTGTCGAACGTTTAATATTCGGTGCGGATGAATGTCGAATGCAGTAGGTTCGATATGGTCGAGAATCAAATATTCTATGTTCGATGTAGTGCTGTTTAAAGTGATTATCCAATGAAAACGTGCACGGATTACAAGGGGAAGGGGTATATATAGCCATCATCATGCGGGTCCCAATTACAGCTGTAGAATGCGCATCGAATTGGTTTGGTTCGATGCACGCATCAAATTGGTTTGGTTTGACGCACATCAAATATCGAATAGGGCATGTTCGATGTACTGTAAGGCGTGCTGATGCTGCTGGGCCGACCACATATGCAATATTTGGCCAATCCTAAATATATCCCTATCACATAGTCCCTCAAGTTTGGGAGACGGTGTCGATAGAGAGCGGTTACCAAACTTATAAAAAATAAGTCGTTGATGTGGAAACGGCTGGCTGCGTACCACCTTGATAAGGTATTTTATACTGATTAGGGATATTCTTAATCATGCGTTACTTCTGGACGGATTACAATTAAATAGCTTGCAATTGTTATTGAAAAATGATGTTGCGCATCGAACATGGTGTGTTCGATGCTTTAGTTACGATGCCTCGAACGAGATGTGTTCGATGTGCTTGTTCGATGCTTAATCTGATGTGGGCCTGATGGGCCTTCCGTTGCCTATATAAAGGGCAGAATGCTGTGAGAAGCTCATTCTGCTTCTTGCGAACTTGTTGCCTCAGGTAAACCACATCGAACGGGACCTTTTCGATGCGGTTTGCATCGAACACCGTCAGTTCGATGCTCTTGGCATCGAACGGAGAGCGTTCGATGCAGTGCCTTAGAATATTTTTGTTGTTGTAGCTTGATATACTGATATTATTTTTGCAATTTTAATATTTTCCATCTTGTTTTCGTTTATCAGGTCAATCGATCGAACAAACGTTGTTGCTTTTGCAGATTCAATCAAGGTAATTAATACGCTATTGTCTATGAGATGTTTATATCTTTTTGATAAATAACCACTTTAGGTATGATGAGAGAGTGTTATGAGAGCCGAAAGGTGACGCATTTTCCCGTAGTCAGCCTTTGTTTCTTTTTAATTTATTTCAGCTCTTTCTCGTCGACGATGGTGAATTCCAAGTCAACTTCTGGGAGTGAGTCGAGTAGTGGCTCAAGCTCTAATTCAAGAGACTATGTGGTGGGCCCATCCAATGCTCCCGCGGGCTCGAATTTAGTCATAGGAAATGAAGTTGAGCTAATTGATATAGAAACTATCAGTTCGCCCGCGGCTAATGCTAAGCACGCAACGCCTCAGGATGACATCAATAATTCACAAGCGTCATCATCTTCGGATAATCGTGCCCCCAGTGAGGCCGACGAAGATGTAGAATACATCAACATGGAGTTTGATGATCACGTTGAGGTTGCAGGGATGGCATATCATATGTATGTCTCCCGCCTCCAACATAGTCGTAAGGCGCTGCACGAGAAATCTGACATACCAAATAGGTATAAAATGTTCTTCCCGGGCCAAATGACAGGATGCACACCCCGCCGCCCGGGCATATGACTGTATTCGTGGGCTAGTTACTGAATGGGCTCCGCTTCGTCAATACCACTTGAACTTAGTATGCTCCTGAGGACTATTGATCTCATCCCAGGATAATTGACCCCAAATTTTTATGGGAACATGATAGGTTTCATCATCGTCTTGAAATCGCTGGGTGAACCTCAAAGTCCCAACGAGTTCTATGCTTTGTTTGAGATTGTGAGGCGAGAGGAAGGGTTCTATCACATTAAAGCACAACGACACTGCAAGTTCCTGAATGGCAAAGCTACGGGGTACGGGAAAGATTGGAAAAAATGGTATTTCTATATCGAAGAGAGCTACGATGGAGAATTCAAGCAATATCGCTGTGATTGGTATACCGGATCAAGGGTGACGATACCCCCCGGTATATCTGCGACTTCATGGTATTGCGAGTTTATCCCAAATTTAGTGCGACATCAATAGTTTGATGTTAGGAAACTGGTAGCAAGTCGAGTTTTATCGTTAGCTGGTTTGTCCCCGGTTCCGTATAACGGGAGATTTATTCTTGGTATAGTTTTGCATCTTTTTCGATATTTTGTTTTGTGTTAATAATATAAATCTCCTAATGAGGTGATATTCTTGCAGACGAATTTATTATGGATCGCCACGCCCGTATGAACCGAGCCATTGCTGCTGACCATGCAAGCTCTTAAACCACCACTGCTCAGGAGATTCCTCCTCCAAGAAAGAGGAAGAACAAGGGCAAGAAAAACATTGTTGAGCCCTCAACTGCTGTCGCTACCGATTCTTATGTTGATCCATTCAAGGATATTTTGGGAGAGAATAGCAATGCTGCACCAGCTGCTGCTGAGGCTTCTGAGAACATGGCGGCTGGTCTGGGTGACAATGCCGAAGGCGTTGCCCAGACCAAGAGGAGAAGAGTTCACCAGACCAGCTCCCAAAGCGGAGGGGCTATCCCACCTGCTGCTCATGCAGGTGGTTCGAGCGCTGCGAGCGGCCCTGCCCATGCTACGGGGCCAAATGTTGGGGTTGGGTCTAGCCAAGGTCCACGTGCCCAGGTTGGGGGATATGAAATCTCCGAGTCTGCATCTATCGATGCTCTGAAGACTCTTCTCTCCAACCTCGCCGTGCCTCATCTGGTCTCTGCCGAAGAGAGGAGAATGGTGGAACACAACGCTCTTAACTTGTTGACGGCGGTAATAAAGACTTCTTCCTGAGTTAATAGTTTTTGAGCTTGTGGTGCAAATGTTGATTTGTTTGCTCATTACTTTTTAGGGTGGCGGGATTGTGGACGCCATGTTCGCGGTGCTGGTGCAAGCTCATGAAGCGGCCACTCATGGACAGCCACGTAATAGAGGCGAGTTCCATGGTGGAGATGTTGAAGCCTTAAAGGCTGCCCTTGATGCAAAAGATAAAGCCTTGCAGAAGGTCAATGAATATGCTGCGAAGCCAGTGCCAATAGGGAGGCAGCGAAACAGGCGCAAGAGGCTGCTGACCAGCTCAAACTGCAAGTATCCAATCTCTTGGCCAGCAAAGAGAAGCTGACCAAACGAGTCTCCGAACTCGAGGTGGAGGTGGCGGCGGAGAAAGAGAAAGCTTACCACGCCGATGGCGTTGGATACCTGCGCGGCCTTAACGAGGTAAAGAAATCTAACTATTTGCATTTTTGTGTTCTTTTTATATTCTTTCTTGTTAATTCCTTTGTTTTCATATAGGTTTCCGTTCAGCAAAGGGTGGAGATCGCCGATGAGTTCCTTCGGAGCAACACCTTCCATGAGGTTAGTGCTCGTTGATGCGATCACGAGGCTCGCAAGGCTCAGGTTCTGACTGTCCACCAATTATGCGACGAAGTACGTTCGTGGTGGTTTCAAGACGGAATGGTTGGATCTCTCTTTGGGGCCTAATCTGGAAACTCTGTCGCCCACAATGAGTTCTCAGCCTAAGTCTCCTGACGAGTTTGCCGTGCTACTCGAGAACGAAAAACTTGTCCTTCACGGACTCTCACTGCCGCCCCCAATGCCTGAAGCGTATCCTTCCTCCAAGGACGAGGGTGAAAATTGAGGTCGTGGCTTGAAGGCCTTCGTATTTGTTTCTCTATGTTCTGACGAATTTTTAATTTGCTTTTATTTGTGGCGCTGCGTCGCCATTATTTGTTAAACAATTTGATGACTAGCATGATTGTATTTTATGAATCTTTGCATTGAATTTTGCTCAACATGGGAGAGGGGGGATGCATTTATTTGAAGTTGCTTAGATGATTTTATTAAGTTGCACTTGTATCATTAATTTATGTTTCTACGTCCTTAAATTATTGTTATAGAATTATAATCACATGCCTTAAATTCATCATTTAATTTTCTGGTAGGTTCTTTGTGGATAACTCACCCATTAGAGTGTTGAAGAACAAAACGAAAACTGGTGTAAAGTTCCCAACACTTCCAATGAGTTTAGTAGCAAGCTTATGGAACGGAACGCAATGGCTTGGAGCTACGAATTGGAGCAAAGGACCTTTTTTTGCAAATTTTCGTGGATTCAATATCAGAGGATGTCCCTCCCAAAACCCTACAACCCCGATTAAGAGTGATTCTGATAGATGCGGATGGAACGCACCGAGGATTTGGCAGCTCACTCCACAACAAAAGAAGATGTATCACAATGTTAGAACTAAGTACATGACTTATGACTACTGCAGTTCCAACTCTGCTAGAAACTCTCAGGAGTGCATAAGTGTTTGAGTAAGATAGATTTTCAATTATTGTGAAGTTGTTTATGCACAAATAAGGCTATGTAATTACATATAATTGCAAAGTAATGTTTTATTAATGGAAGATAATCTTTTATTGCGCTCATTAAATATAATGTTAAACTTGAACATAATGTATGGGCAAGATAATATTATGCATTTAAATTAAATTCACACCTTCAAAATTTAATTTGCTCATTGTATAAGTACAAAACAAAAAATAACAGATATTTACAAAACTAACAACACAAAAAATTGACATAGATACTCCAAATGAAAGAAAAACCACGAGGTTCTGCGCAAAACTACTATAGGGTGCACAATTATTTATTCACTCCAAGAACCCTTGTAGAGTATTTTGGTCTTATTTCGTCAAGGTAATTGAACACTGTAAATTAATACAATTGGAATCTAAATAACCAAAATAATGCTAATCAAATTTATTATCGGACTAGCTTGGTCCGGAACACCTATTACAAGCTTACTAGGTTAAACAAGTAAATTACAAGATATGTTTAACGTATCGAATCTAAGGCGTTCGATGCAAACGTGTTGAATCGCCCTTGTTCGATGTTGGACGTATAGTAGCGGTTCTGAGTCGAATTTGGCTACGTCGAATCTAAGGGATTCAATGCTGAATTGTGCATCAAATTCAATATCCTCTTCTCTATATTGTGTCGAACGTTTAATATTCGGTGCGGATGAATGTCGAATGCAGTAGGTTCGATATGGTCGAGAATCAAATATTCTATGTTCGATGTAGTGCTGTTTAAAGTGATTATCCAATGAAAACGTGCACGGATTACAAGGGGAAGGGGTATATATAGCCATCATCATGCGGGTCCCAATTACAGCTGTAGAATGCGCATCGAATTGGTTTGGTTCGATGCACGCATCAAGTTGGTTTGGTTTGACGCACATCAAATATCGAATAGGGCATGTTCGATGTACTGTAAGGCGTGCTGATGCTGCTGGGCCGACCACATATGCAATATTTGGCCAATCCTAAATATATCCCTATCACATAGTCCCTCAAGTTTGGGAGACGGTGTCGATAGAGAGCGGTTACCAAACTTATAAAAAATAAGTCGTTGATGTGGAAACGGCTGGCTGCGTACCACCTTGATAAGGTATTTTATACTGATTAGGGATATTCTTAATCATGCGTTACTTCTGGACGGATTACAATTAAATAGCTTGCAATTGTTATTGAAAAATGATGTTGCGCATCGAACATGGTGTGTTCGATGCTTTAGTTACGATGCCTCGAACGAGATGTGTTCGATGTGCTTGTTCGATGCTTAATCTGATGTGGGCCTGATGGGCCTTCCGTTGCCTATATAAAGGGCAGAATGCTGTGAGAAGCTCATTCTGCTTCTTGCGAACTTGTTGCCTCAGGTAAACCACATCGAACGGGACCTTTTCGATGCGGTTTGCATCGAACACCGTCAGTTCGATGCTCTTGGCATCGAACGGAGAGCGTTCGATGCAATGCCTTAGAATATTTTTGTTGTTGTAGCTTGATATACTGATATTATTTTTGCAATTTTAATATTTTCCATCTTGTTTTCGTTTATCAGGTCAATCGATCGAACAAACGTTGTTGCTTTTGCAGATTCAATCAAGGTAATTAATACGCTATTGTCTATGAGATGTTTATATCTTTTTGATAAATAACCACTTTAGGTATGATGCGAGAGTGTTATGAGAGCCGAAAGGTGACGCATTTTCCCGTAGTCAGCCTTTGTTTCTTTTTAATTTATTTCAGCTCTTTCTCGTCGACGATGGTGAATTCCAAGTCAACTTCTGGGAGTGAGTCGAGTAGTGGCTCAAGCTCTAATTCAAGAGACTATGTGGTGGGCCCATCCAATGCTCCCGCGGGCTCGAATTTAGTCATAGGAAATGAAGTTGAGCTAATTGATATAGAAACTATCAGTTCGCCCGCGGCTAATGCTAAGCACGCAACGCCTCAGGATGACATCAATAATTCACAAGCGTCATCATCTTCGGATAATCGTGCCCCCAGTGAGGCCGACGAAGATGTAGAATACATCAACATGGAGTTTGATGATCACGTTGAGGTTGCAGGGATGGCATATCATATGTATGTCTCCCGCCTCCAACATAGTCGTAAGGCGCTGCACGAGAAATCTGACATACCAAATAGGTATAAAATGTTCTTCCCGGGCCAAATGACAGGATGCACACCCCGCCGCCCGGGCATATGACTGTATTCGTGGGCTAGTTACTGAATGGGCTCCGCTTCGTCAATACCACTTGAACTTAGTATGCTCCTGAGGACTATTGATCTCATCCCAGGATAATTGACCCCAAATTTTTATGGGAACATGATAGGTTTCATCATCGTCTTGAAATCGCTGGGTGAACCTCAAAGTCCCAACGAGTTCTATGCTTTGTTTGAGATTGTGAGGCGAGAGGAAGGGTTCTATCACATTAAAGCACAACGACACTGCAAGTTCCTGAATGGCAAAGCTACGGGGTACGGGAAAGATTGGAAAAAATGGTATTTCTATATCGAAGAGAGCTACGATGGAGAATTCAAGCAATATCGCTGTGATTGGTATACCGGATCAAGGGTGACGATACCCCCCGGTATATCTGCGACTTCATGGTATTGCGAGTTTATCCCAAATTTAGTGCGACATCAATAGTTTGATGTTAGGAAACTGGTAGCAAGTCGAGTTTTATCGTTAGCTGGTTTGTCCCCGGTTCCGTATAACGGGAGATTTATTCTTGGTATAGTTTTGCATCTTTTTCGATATTTTGTTTTGTGTTAATAATATAAATCTCCTAATGAGGTGATATTCTTGCAGACGAATTTATTATGGATCGCCACGCCCGTATGAACCGAGCCATTGCTGCTGACCATGCAAGCTCTTAAACCACCACTGCTCAGGAGATTCCTCCTCCAAGAAAGAGGAAGAACAAGGGCAAGAAAAACATTGTTGAGCCCTCAACTGCTGTCGCTACCGATTCTTATGTTGATCCATTCAAGGATATTTTGGGAGAGAATAGCAATGCTGCACCAGCTGCTGCTGAGGCTTCTGAGAACATGGCGGCTGGTCTGGGTGACAATGCCGAAGGCGTTGCCCAGACCAAGAGGAGAAGAGTTCACCAGACCAGCTCCCAAAGCGGAGGGGCTATCCCACCTGCTGCTCATGCAGGTGGTTCGAGCGCTGCGAGCGGCCCTGCCCATGCTACGGGGCCAAATGTTGGGGTTGGGTCTAGCCAAGGTCCACGTGCCCAGGTTGGGGGATATGAAATCTCCGAGTCTGCATCTATCGATGCTCTGAAGACTCTTCTCTCCAACCTCGCCGTGCCTCATCTGGTCTCTGCCGAAGAGAGGAGAATGGTGGAACACAACGCTCTTAACTTGTTGACGGCGGTAATAAAGACTTCTTCCTGAGTTAATAGTTTTTGAGCTTGTGGTGCAAATGTTGATTTGTTTGCTCATTACTTTTTAGGGTGGCGGGATTGTGGACGCCATGTTCGCGGTGCTGGTGCAAGCTCATGAAGCGGCCACTCATGGACAGCCACGTAATAGAGGCGAGTTCCATGGTGGAGATGTTGAAGCCTTAAAGGCTGCCCTTGATGCAAAAGATAAAGCCTTGCAGAAGGTCAATGAATATGCTGCGAAGCCAGTGCCAATAGGGAGGCAGCGAAACAGGCGCAAGAGGCTGCTGACCAGCTCAAACTGCAAGTATCCAATCTCTTGGCCAGCAAAGAGAAGCTGACCAAACGAGTCTCCGAACTCGAGGTGGAGGTGGCGGCGGAGAAAGAGAAAGCTTACCACGCCGATGGCGTTGGATACCTGCGCGGCCTTAACGAGGTAAAGAAATCTAACTATTTGCATTTTTGTGTTCTTTTTATATTCTTTCTTGTTAATTCCTTTGTTTTCATATAGGTTTCCGTTCAGCAAAGGGTGGAGATCGCCGAGGAGTTCCTTCGGAGCAACACCTTCCATGAGGTTAGTGCTCGTTGATGCGATCACGAGGCTCGCAAGGCTCAGGTTCTGACTGTCCACCAATTATGCGACGAAGTACGTTCGTGGTGGTTTCAAGACGGAATGGTTGGATCTCTCTTTGGGGCCTAATCTGGAAACTCTGTCGCCCACAATGAGTTCTCAGCCTAAGTCTCCTGACGAGTTTGCCGTGCTACTCGAGAACGAAAAACTTGTCCTTCACGGACTCTCACTGCCGCCCCCAATGCCTGAAGCGTATCCTTCCTCCAAGGACGAGGGTGAAAATTGAGGTCGTGGCTTGAAGGCCTTCGTATTTGTTTCTCTATGTTCTGACGAATTTTTAATTTGCTTTTATTTGTGGCGCTGCGTCGCCATTATTTGTTAAACAATTTGATGACTAGCATGATTGTATTTTATGAATCTTTGCATTGCATTTTGCTTAATTTAATGCTCATATTTGTTGTATTTTCTTTCAATTTCCTATGTTGATTCTTTACATTATTTTGGCAACCCGAGGGTTCTTCTATGTTCGTGGAAAGTAGTTCGTTTTGCTACGAAGCATATGATATTGTTTTATCTAACAGGGTTATAATTGTCATGTTTAGTGTTATTCCTTGTAGGGATAGGTATTTCTTGTCGTTTTTAGACAAATTATTTTTCTTTCTTGTACTTTCGTACAGTCGTTATTGTTCGCCTTTTCGAATATAGTGGTCATATCTTTTTCTGAATTGCAGGTTTCAAGTAGCACTTACAGTTTTGTATGTAGTGTCTGTCCCTCTCTATCGTCTGTGTGGGATTATCGGTGTCTCGTGCCACGATGGACAGAGTTTGCATCCCTCTCGTTGCCTTTTGGGGATTTTGCGGTGCCTCGTGCCACGATGGACAGAGTTTCCGTTCCTCTCGTTGCCATTTGGGGATTTGCGGTGTCTCGTGCTACGATGAACAAAGTTTCCGTCCCTCTCGTTGCCTTTTGGGGATTTTCGGTGTCTCGTTCCACGATGGACATAGTTTCCGTCCCTCTCGTTGCCTCTTGGGGATTTTCGGTGTCTCGTACCACGATGGGCAGAGTTTCTATCCCTCTCGTTGCCTCTTAGGGATTTGCGGTGTCTCGTGCCACGATGGATAGAGTTTCCATCCCTCTCGTTGCCTCTTAGGGATTTGCCATGTCTCGTGCCACGATGGACAGATTTTCCTTCCCTCTCGTTGCCTCATAGGGATTTGAGTTGTCTCGTGCCACGATGGACAAAGTTTCCCCTCTCGCTGCTGTAGACAAATAAATTTTGTCTACTCCAATTAAATATTGACAAGTGTCAAATTAAATTTTTAGAAATTAAATTAATTATTTCTATTTTTAATTTGGAATTTTACTAAATTAAATTCCAATTATTAATAGGTTAATTAATTAATTTTCTAATATATATATATTGTTGGCCAATCAAATAAAGCCACATGGAAAAATGGAGATTTGCAACCAATCAAATAAAGCCACGTGAAAAAAAATGATCATGTGATGCAGCTAATCAAACAAGGCCATGTGGAAAAGAGGATATATTTCAACCAATCACGTTATTACACGTGGAAATATGATGTGTTCTAGATATTTCTTGATAAGCAAGACTAAATTAAATCCATGCTTATCTTGAAAATAAAACCGACCAATCACAAGCAAGGAGCTCTAGGTTTTCACAACTATAAATAGGGGTCCTCTGATAAAGAAAAAGAACACACAAAAATATTCACAAGTTGAAGAGGGAAAAGCTCAAAGTTTTTCGCTCCACCAAGTTCATCCATCTTCAAGCGTTCTTCGCAGGATTCAAGGCGTTCTTCGCGAAAACCTCCGTTTGATCCGTCATCAAGCTTCAAGTCCATCAAATAACCGTTTTTGAAGACCGCACTTGTGCTGAGGAAGATCGAGCTTCAACAAATTCAACAAATCCAAATCAAGTTCATATCGTTCTTCAACAATCTTCAAGTCAAAAGTCCGTTTGATTCGAGATCAAGTCACAAGACCCTCGAAAAACCGTTTTTGAAGATTCAAGTCCCTTTCAAAGAGGATCAAAGTCCACATATTCGAAGAACTGAAGATAAAGATCATATCGTTCTTCATCAACCTTCAAAACAAAATTCCAAATCAATTTTTTGTTCGATCCGGGATCAAGCTGCCAAGCCCTCGCACCAACGTTTGTTAAGCATCCAAGTATTTTTGAAGATCAAGATTCTTTTAAAGAAGATTGAAGTTCAACAAGTTCAACAAGTCAAGACGAAGATCAAATTGTTCGTCGCGAAGATCAAGTCAAATTGTTAATTCAAGATCAAGCTCAAAAGCCCTTGGATTAACGTTCAACTTAAACCACATTGGAAGCGATCAAAGTCAATTCCGCCGTCAAGTCAACCAAGTTTCATGATTAGAAAAGAATCAGAGGATTACTAGAGATTGTAACCCCATATTCATTTGAATAAATAAATTTTATTTGTACTTAACTTTTCTTGTCTTTTATTTTAAAGACTTAGAATTTTTAACGCTACAAATTTTGGCACGCCCGGTGGGACAATCTCTACCTCTCATCTCTTTTCTAGAAAGTCACAAGTTTGAAGTTAGAAGAAGTCAGCGTTGCTCAACAATGGACAAGTCAATGGGGGCAACAAGCGGAGGCTCTTCGCAACTGAAGATGAAAGCTACACTCGCACCGGGGGCAAGACACGAAGCTAAAGAAAAGAATCAAGCATCTTCAATGGAGGAGCGAGTTGCTGCGCTGGCGAGAGCTATTAAGAGCTTCACAACACAAGTGCATAGACGTGAAGAGCGCTTGAATTGTCTTCTCCAAAAGCTAGAGATCCAAGAAAGAAATCACAACATTGAAAAAGTCGCTGACAAAGTCGAAGTTCAAGGATGCATCAAACCTTCGAGCAAAGGAGTTGAAGTTGCCACTCTTCTCGCAAAACAAGAACACAGAACAAGCAGCGATCGAAGCATGACGCATGAAAAGGCTACTCAAGGCATTGAAGCTCAAGAATTTGGTGAAGTCCTAAGTGAAGGAATCCGAGCCACTTCTCTTTTCCACAAGTCAAATTTCTCAAGGAAGGAAGAGCAAGACGTCATGATGCACACAAAATATTTTGAATAAACCCTTCAAGATGATGAAGTTGGAAAACCTTTTAAGTCCTCAAGGCAACAAATTCAAGTATCCTCACAAGGTCACATCTCTACTGGTCAATTGAAGAAGCTCATCGACATCAGTCTTTCAAATCTTATACGAAGCCTTACACTCAACGAATCGAGCAATTGCAAATGCCGGAAAGCTATCAACCTCCAAAGTTTCAAAGATTTGATGGAAAAGGAGACCCAAGGCAACATGTTGCTCACTTCGTCGAAACATGCAGTAGTGCTGGAACTGATGGAGATCTTCTAGTCAAGCAATTTGTTCGATCCTTAGAAGACGTCGCTTTTGATTGGTATATTAGTCTTGAGTCAAACTCTATTGACAACTGGAAAGATCTACAAAGTGCATTCTTCAACCGCTTTTATAGCACTCGACGCACTGTGAGCATGATAGAGCTTGCGAATTCACATCAGCAAGAAGATGAGCCAGTGATTGAGTACGTCAATAGATGGAGAAATCTATCCTTAAGCTGCAAAGAGAAATTGTCTGAAACTTCAGCCATCGAGATTTGCATTCAAGGGATGAACTGGGGTCTCTCCTACATACTTCAAGGAATCAAACCAAGAACCTTTGAAGAGTTGGCGACGCGTGCGCATGACATCGAATCCGTGAGGCGATGTTCTCACCGGTTCCATCTGGTTGCTCAGTTCCACTTTGGCCAGTGTAGATCTGTACAGCACGTTGACTGAGCTACCGTGGTCCACCAACATCTTCGTGATTCCAAAAATTGCTATGTCCACAGTTATTACCAAAGGGCAATTTAGTTTTGACATTTGAATGGCATGTGTGTTCAGTTTTCGGAGGTCTGCTGTTGAGAACGTAGTCTCTTCATGCGGCATCTCTTCGATCCTAAGTATGCTAGTCATATTGACGAAATTATCCGATTCAACGAGTCTTGAGATCCTCCTCCGGCCGTTGGTGGAATCCGCTCCCCCTAGCCCTCCTGATATCAAGTTGATCATGCCTTTTCTGACATTTCCATCTTCAGTTTGAGGATACTCGAACAAATGAGGTTCATCGGCCATTCTTTGTTTATCCTTCCTAGGCGATGGAGTTCTCTTCCTGTCGACATTATTTTCTTGTTCCTGAACCTGTTTGACAAACTCCAAGAGTTTTCCATCCTTCAATAATCGTTCAATCTCATCCTTGAGATTAATGCAATCTTCAATTTCGTGTCCCTTCTGATTATGGTACTTGTAGAATTGGGTCGAAAACCTTGTAGCCTTGGATTCCTTCATCTGTCTGGGCTCTTTCAGCCAACCCTTTCTCTTTGCTACCCCGAATACTGTCATGATGTGTGCATTCAGAGGCGTGTACTGCCTGGGTGAACTTTCCCGATATTTATAGTTTTTGTTCCTGTTATTGTTGTTACGGTTTTGATCTTCTCTGCCTCGTTCCTTTTGTTTTAAGGGTGCTATAACGGGTATTTTGGTCACCATCATCTCCTCAAAGTGAACCACCTTCTGCGCTATCTTATTAATTTCTTTGATAGTGGTGGGTTTGCGTTTGAGTAAATCCCCGCTAAAGATTGTGTTGGTGGTTGCTCGAAAAAGTATGCTCATTATCATTTCTCCATACGGGCTATCTATCCTTAGCAGCTCCGTATTGAAACGTCTCATAAAGTCCTTCAGACTTTCATTGGTTTCTTGTTTCATGGTATAGAGATGAGAGTGATCCAAAACCAATATAGCTTGACTAGAATTGATCTTCAAACATCTTCCTCAGTTGCTTGTAGCTTTTGATTGATCATGGAGTAATCCGATTAAACCAGTCCATGGCTACCCCTGATAGGGTTGTTGCGAATATCTTGGCTTGGATATTCTCTTTGAAACCGTACAAAGACAATTTCCTATCCAAGTGAAAAAGGTGATCGCGGGGATTAGACTTATCATCGTAAGTTTTCAGATCTGGGATCTTTTCCCCATGTCCTAAGATCTCCGCTTCAATCGCTTCAGAAAATGGGTTGATGTTTGAGGTATCGTCAACCTGTGCCATCCGGCCTTCGATTACTACTTTCTCTCTCTCAAGCCTCTCTACTTTTCTGGTCATTTCGTCATGCTCCCTCCTGGAGTCATGACTTTCTAGATGTCTCGTGTCGTCCCTATCCTCTCTTCTTCTTGGTTCATTTCTTTGGTTTCCATCTTTTTCTTTTCTTCTCGTCTCATGGTGCCTTCTTGATTGCACCTCGACTGATTTCAACTTTCTTCTCTGATCGTCGCGGGCCAATTTTTCTTTCATTTATTGTTCTTCTGATGCAGGTTTACTTCTTCTGTCGTCCTGTCTTGATTTCTCCTTCTCCTCTCCTCTCAGTATCCTGGCCGCGAAACCTTGTTCCCTTACGGTCTCAACAGGCGGCGGTGTCAATACGGGCGGTGCGGGAGTCAACACCTCTGCCAATGCGACCTTTACCATCACCATGATTTCATTTTTCATGGTGTTCGGAATTGAAACAGTCGTTGCCGTTGCCCCAGTGGCACCTGCTTCAGTTCTCGGTGCCTTCACACCTTGGAGTCCTTGCATTTCTTGCCTTGAAAAGTTTTGGTACCCCCGCGGGTACTGTCGATGGTCCCGCATTGTCCGGGATAATCTAGTGAGTGGTTATCCGCTCGGCCTCTTCGTTGGGTCCCTCTACAACTCTACTACGAGATCTGGTAATCATGGAAATCATGCCTAATAAACTATATGAATTTAGCGTTCCCACAGCCGCCGCCAATATTTTGGTCTTATTTCGTCAAGGTAATAGAACACGGTAAATTAATACAATTGGAATGTAAATAACCAAAATAATGCTAATCAAATTTATTATCGGACTAGCTTGGTTAAACAGGTAAATTACTAGATAGGTTTAACGTATCGAATCTAAGGCGTTCGATGCAGACGTGTTGAATCGCCCTTGTTCGATGTTGGACGTATAGTAGCGGTCCTGAGTCGAATTTGAATAAGTCGAATCTAAGGGATTCGATGCTGAATTGTGTATCGAATTCAATATCCTCTTCTCTATATCGTGTCGAACGTTTAATATTCAGTGCAGATGAATGTCGAATGCAATAGGTTCGATATGGTTGAGAATCGAATATTCTATGTTCGATGTAGTGCTTCTTAAAGTGATTATCCAATGAAAACGTGCATGAATTACAAGGGGACTGGGTATATATAGTCACCGTTGCACGGGTCCCAATTACAGCTGTAGAATGCGCATCGAATGGGTTTGGTTCCATGCATGCATCGAACAAGAGTTGTTCGATGCACATCAAACATCGAATAGGGCTTGTTCGATGTACTGTAAGGCATGCTGATGCAGCTGGCCCGACCCAATATGCAGTATTGGGCCAATCCTAAATATATCCCCATCATAGAGATTTTTCACTAAAAATAAGCATTAATCTCCAAGCCCGCGTTTGCAAATACTATTTAACCATCACTGAAACAGATTCCCCAACAAGAAGTTGAAGCATCGATAATGGTCAAGCGCGGCTGATAACAATCTATACTTTAAATAATCTTCACGTTCGTCTTTGGCAATGTCACAACCTTTGTATTAAGCCCACCATTTCAAAATGTGATGCAACTGAACTTGCAACTTTGGTTCCCTACTAGCAGTATAGTTCAATTGTATAATACTTCAAAGATTAAGAGAGTTGTCATAGTTCTTAATCCAAGTGTTTTTAGTTTGTATGTTATTGGAGATACATGAAAACAAATTCGCAACTATAAGTAATAATATATATACTTGTTCAAGGAAAGTTTCTGTAGCTGTATTAAATAGCCAACACAAAGAAAAAGAAAATTTAGACAATAAAGAAAAACCTGGTTGTTAAGATTTTTTTTTTTAAATTTGTCCACCTAACATTGTACCTATTGATTATGTATTCAAAGTCATGGATTAAAATTTCTGTGTGTTTTCTGAAAAATTACCGAATTTTCTTTGTTTTTAACTCTACATACTTGTAATTTTCAGATCAATTATAACAATAGTTTTTACGAATTTCTCGAAACATACCGAAAAATCTCGAAATATTATGAACCGAAGCCTACTTTGAAATCGAAATTTTAATTCATATTCAAAGTTGTAATACCGTTTTATTATAGAAGATTCGATGTGGAAAAAAAAATGTCGATTTGTCCTGAAAGTACAATTATGACCATTAAAATATTTCCCTGTCTTTTAAATATTTCTTTACACATATATCAGCTCCTTATTTGATAATATTAAAGGTACGTAGCGTTCTGGTACTGCTGGCTAATATTATGTAACCCAAAGTACAAGAAGAAGATGGGGCGTCTCTTTATTTGATACCCTTATTAGCTGGATCCAAATCTTCCAAATAACTGAATCAAGTAGCCGAAATGATCCGAAATTTAGATCAGAGTTTCACTAGTTAAAACTCTGACAATGGGTTGGACCAAAGTATTTTTCTATATATTAAAGGACCACCCATGCCGGGTATGTGCATGTATGTTTAAATCATTTTATCATATAGTGGATAATGGCAACATTATCAAATAAAAATGAAATGCAATTTGGGAAATTCCTTTTTCTTATATCTTAATGCAACACATTATATGGGTCAAACATACCCTGGATTTCAAGTTATGTTAGAAAATGGAAAAGTGCAGGCATTATTTCTAATTTACACCGAGTTAATTAATTATATAAGTTTTATTCATATAAACTCATTTCTGAAACCAAAAAGAAACTTAAAAACAAGGGTTCGGTGATTTTACATTTTTTAAAGTTTATATGATAATAGGAAAAGGAAGCTAGTATTAATGTTTGTTTTTTTCGAAGAGCAATTTACTATTTAATTGACATTTTGAGTCAAATAAGACCTCTCTTTCTGTCCCCCACGTGTCGCCTAGAAAATGGGTTTCATATAAGCAGCTCGCGAGTCAGTGGCTAGCTCAGTCTATATAATTTAATTATGACTAGAGGACCTTTGATCAGGCCGTGTGCGGTTCCGAGCTCGACACCAATGTTCTCTTTTTCTTGTGTAATTCGTGCGACAATATGACATAATACGCGATACGGACCGTGAAGAATCCCTTTCTTTTCATAATGCCACACCATCCGATCATGATTCGTTAGCTCTCCTAGCGGAATTGATAAGATAACACGAGCATCCTCTTCCCAGAACAGGTCACGCACTAGCTCAATGTTCCACCATCCCATGATTGGATCAACGAGCTCATGGACCATCATTAACAGATCCTTCATATTCACGGGCTTAATCGACCGGAACGTTCGCGGTCTTGGTAGCCATGCGTCATGCCAATCGAAAATTGATTCCCCATTTCCCACACTCCACCGGATCCCATTTTCAACACCTCAATCGACTCCCATATGCATCGCCAAGAAAACGAAGGCGTTGCGCCCAGTCGCGTCAATAAAATCACATCCATGAAAGTACGTTGCTTTATATATGCGACCCACCAAGCTAGTTGGATTTTGGTAGATTCGCCAAGCTTGCTTGGCGAGTAAAGCCAAATTAAACGCCTTTAAGTCACGAAAACCAAGCCCACTGTCTACTTTCCTTCGACACAACTTCTCCCATGCCACCCAATGAATATTATTTTGCGACCCACTGCCCCACTATTAATTGCATATAATCGAATCAATTTCCTTAATCAGTGATTCAGGGAGGCGAAAACAGCTCATTACAAAAGTCGGAATAGATTGCAGCACTGCCTTAACCAAAATTTCTTTAATCGCCCAGATAGGATATCCCCTTTATAACCATGTACCCTTTTCCAAACTCTTTCCCGTATATAATCAAACAACTCCTTTTTAGACTTACCAACAATCGAGGAGAGTCCTAAATACTTATCATGCCGTTCCGCTATCGTGACCCCCAGTATATTCCCAATCAACTCATGCACTCGCTCGACTGTGTTATTGCTAAAAACCATGACAGACTATTCAAAATTAATTTGCTGACTTGATGCTGCTTCAAAATGGCCCAAAATACCTCGGATACATCGCGCAGACTCCTCGTTTGCGTTAAAAAATAAGAGCATGTCGCCTGCGAATAGGAGGTGCGACACCGAGGGTGCGTAGCGGCTTATTTTCACCCCTTGTAATTCTTCTCTTTCTTCGACCTTTGTGATAAGAGTTGAAAATATCTAGGAAACAAATAAGAATAGATAGGAGGAGATAACAAATCCTCAGCGGAATGCTTTTTTAACTTTTAGCGACACAAGATTTATTGTTAAAATATGTCCTCGTGCAGAACACATATGAAAGTGAGAAAATACACGTCAATCCCCATTAGTCCCACATTGGAGTATATGAAATTGTGAAAACAAAGCACCTAGAACCATAATTATCTTATTATATAAATTGCTTAGAGCTATTATTTTATTATTATGTGGTGTGGCCTGTGGGCTTAATCGGATTGCTCAATATAAATTAAAGGCACAGCGAGAAATACTTCGAGAAATGTCTAGAAACCTTGTTTTGATACTCTTATGTTTTGATACTTTTTCAAGAAAATCTAAAAAGCAAAAGACCTGCAATCAAAACTTGTAAACATATCTTACATTCTAAGAAATGTGTATGCCATTAACAATGTTGACTATACGCTTTTGTACTGAAGGATTGATTCGCGACTCTCCATTTCGATACACTTGAAATTTCGAGTTATCTTACTTTTGAGTAAATTGTGTCGAGACTAAAGAGATTGGAGTTTGTCTTATTTCGACACCACTCTATTTCGGTTCAGTTTCAGATATTTAGTGATTTTAGTCCAATTTTGCTACTCTATCGTGCTCACGGGTGTTTCGAACAATATTAATCTCTATTTAACATAAAAATTAACATATAATTTATCGTAATTTAGGCCCATATTGTACTCTTATTTTTAATAAATACTCTCATAATTTTACTCCATAACTTCGTAAGAAATACTAAAAAGTAAAAAGTACTACAGTCAACAAAAGTGCACGCGGTCCATCCATCCAGCCAGCTGTGGTGGGGTTCCAATACAAAATTCAAAGAATCAAAGTAGTTGGCTTGACAATTACAAACGTCCAATACTCCCGTCCTCATTTCACTCGCCCCAAATCCCACAAAACCACAAAATCCCCCCACCATGCCAATCACCACCCGCCACGTCACCACAATGCACGAATATCATCAATTAATGCTAAACACGTCTTAATATCCCCATTATACCCCCCAAAACCCTAGCAAATCTCCAAAACACCCCTCCCCCCATCTCTATATAAATCCCCAAATCCCAAAATTATCTTCACAACTTCTCAATTTCAGTAAAATAAAAAAAACAATCCATTTTTAATTAATTAATAAAATCAGGTCTCTTTTAATTCAGCAGGAACTGGCGATATTATCATCTAATCTGGAGGAATCATCTTCTGCGAACAAAGGGGTGGTGACCGCCCTGTATGACGCCCTGAACGCCCGCCACGTGTCAGCCATCCAGTCAATCCTCGCCGCCGACCTCGAGTGGTGGTTCCATGGTCCTCCCTCACACCAGTTCTTGATGCGCCTCCTCACCGGCGAAAAAGAAACCTTCAAATTCGTCCCCCACAGCATCTCCGCCTTCGGTTCCACCGTGTTAGCCGAAGGGTTCGACCAATCGCGCTCCATCGCCTGGGTCCACGCCTGGACCGTGACGGATGGGATAATTACCCAGGTCAGGGAGTATCTAAACACCTCTCTCACTGTGACACGTGTCGGGAGTAACGACGGCCACATTGTTGTGGGCCATTGTAGCTCGCTTTGGGAGAGCAGTCTGCCGGGTCGGGTCGGGAAATCGGTTCCGGGTCTGGTCCTTGCCCTCTGATCTGACTTTAGGGTTTTATTTATTATAAGTTAATTTATCTCGTGTGGTTTGATATTATAATAATAATAATATTGTGAGATATTATTATTGTTATTGGAATAAAGAGTGGTGTGGTTTTTTTTTAATGGGTTGAGAGTGTATAGTCGTTAGATCTTGTGGCTGAGATTGACGACTGGGATTAGTTTTGGGGGGTGCAATGGTTTGGTTTGAGTTTGACTATGATTGCGTCTGTATTTCGTCGTTTGGTGTTCCGTTTTCAATAAAAAGTGGTTTTATTATTATTATTATTATTATTATTATTATTATTATTAGGTGAATGGATATCCACTTTCTTTTATTGTTATTCACACGCAGCTGGAAGTCTGAAACAATGCCCTAATTATTTATATAAAAAAAACAATGCCTAATATACAATTCGACTAAAAAATTGTTTATATGTTGGATTTTGTATAATGTGTTTTGTAAAGTAAATCCACTCACACAAGCTTTCATATGTTTGTTTTATAGGCCAAAAAAAAGAACTTTATAGTTTTTGACGAAAAGAGATATTTATATCATTTGTAAAACACGTTGTCTACATCTATTGGGAATAGTTACATTGGGTAGTTTGCGTGTATATTCTTAAAATGGAATAATTTATCGATTTAGCTCCATATGTATGGGGGTAATTTGCCATTGTTTTTATTTATATTATATGAAAATGTACAGTTTACCCAAAGCTCATAGCTTCGTACTGTAATGAATTGCAGTTTTAGTCCTCGAAATATAAGGTGGTTGCAGAAATAGTCAAGCTCTTTTGTTGTTCCAATATTAGTTGTTTGTAATTTTATATACATGGAGCGGGTTTGTATGCCCCCTCTTACAATACGTTCAACTTTTAATTTGTCTATTAATAAATAGATAGTTCTAAAAACGATTGGAATTAGGAAAGGAAAATTTTTATAGAAACAAACGCTCTCATATAGAGTTATGGACCAATCCGGTTTGGGCAATTATTGCAAATGTAGTGTCGTATATGTAATTGTCACCATTTTTATGTGATTATGACTTTGTCCTTCAACTTATTGGTGGTCTTTTTTCCTATTTCAGATGATTTATATTTCGAGCAAACAAGTGTTAAAAATAATCGTCTAATATTATCGAAGTTATATAGTTTCAAGATAATTACTTGTTTCATGACTTAATTCATTTAAGAAAAATTTAAAAATTAATATTAGAGGGCAGAATAGTAAATTCGTATATTTAAAGATAAAGGATTATAGTTGCGCATACAAGAGAGATGGCTAAAAGTCTAAAATTGTAAAGATAATCCTAAAATGCGGATCACATGATGATTGTAAGACTAAATTTACAAGTTATGAAAACTAAAGATTTTTACTTTTGTAACTAAGCTAATATTAAGAGACTATTTTGCATTATGCCCTAAATTTAACTCTTTAAATTTCGTTTCGAAAACTGAAAGTTCTTAAATAAATATCTATTAGACGTTTGGATTATGACAGATGTTAAATATTGTTGACGTGTATATGCGGAATCCGCGTCAGATTATTCGAATTTCTAATGAATTGGAATAGCACGAGTTTTGTCTTATTGGCCTAGTAATTGTGTACCGCATACGTATCTGATCAGGTAGATATGTTTTGTTGTGGATTTAGAGCAATTACGTCAACTTATAAGTTGCCTGATCAAGTTGATTAATTTTAAACGTATTGGATTATCACTATTTTCATCAACTTATAAGTTGTTTGATCAAGTTGATTAATTTTAAACGCATTCGATTACCACTATTATCGTCAACTTATAACATCGTTTGATCAAGTCGATTGAATATTATAGAGTTTTAGGAAAAGTGAAACCATGATTTCCTTTTCCATTGACAACTGGGCTGATAAGGACTTCGACGTTTTCTTTTATTATTTTACATGAAATAGCAGTCTAACTTTTTGGTCGACAAGCCGATAATTATTCAAAGTTGGATTTTTGACCGCAAACGTCATATCCGTGATAATTTGACAATTTAAATGATTTATCATTTGTAAAAATATAATAAACACTTTTTTTTTGTGTGTGTTTTGTTGAGTCGATCGAAAGTAGTTAATTTTATTTGATCTCCGTTCATTTGCAGAAAGTCTAAAATATATTTGTGATGATAATATGGGGCAAAAATCCATTTGGGCCTTTATATTGGCTACCTCGCCAATTTCGTCCACTAACTTGGCAATCCGCCAATTTTGTCCACTAACTTGCCAATTTACTTCACGTTAGTCCACTTCACATGCGATTGCAAATTTCCGTCGATAAACGCTGACGTGGCGGTGGTTTGACTAACGCCCCTCAATTTCCGCCGGGAATTGCTGACATGGCGGCGGTTTGACCACCAGTCATCAATTTTGACCAAATTTTAATTATTAATTTTTTTTGCCACATAATTGCCCAATCATCAAAATAAAATTTCAACAACTAAAAATAAGAAATTTCAAAAATACAATTTTTAAAAATCATAACTTTTCAATAACTAATAAATTTTAAGAAAATAAATTATTAGTATTATCTTTTTTAATATAGTTAACTTTATTTGTTTAAATTATAAAATTTTATATATAATTCTAATTTAAATGACTTAATTTCTTCATAATTTTAAAAACTGAATATTTTTAATGACTAATAAAAAAACAGATAAAGCAAAAAAAAAACTTGTACGCCCAACCCCCCCCCCCTCCCCCCCCCCCCCCCAACCCTACTTTCCACCCCCACCCTCTGCCGGCAATAATGGAATCGAAATTGGTGGTGATAGTGGTGTTGGGTGGCGTGGGCGTGGGGTTATGCGAATGGGGTTGGTGGTGGTGGGTGGGCGGGCGTCGGGTTTGTGGTGGTGATGGGTGGGCGTCGATCGGGTTTGTGGTGGTGGTGGGTCGGCAACGGGTTTATGGTGGTGGGTCGGCGACGGGTTGGTTGTGGTGGTGGGGCAGGTGGGGTGGGGGTTGAGGGGAGGTTTTTTTTTTAACTTATTAGTTTTAAAAATTAAGACATTAGCTTATAAGTTTATTAATTTATATAATAAATTTAATTTACTTATTTTCTGTTTTTTTAATATTATAAATTGGTTTTTAAATTAGAAATATATTATAAGAGGTTTTATAATTTATACAATAAAGTAAATTATAAACATTTTACTTTTTATTTTTGGGGTTTATTTAAAAATTTATTAGTTATGTAAGTTTTTTAAAATAAAATTATATAATAAGTTTTTATAATTTATATAATAAAGTTAACAATAAAGATTTTTTGTTTTATTAGATGTTTAAAAACAACTTTTTATATATTTTTCTTTAATTTTGGTTGAGTTGGCATATCTTTGTGTCAAAATAAAATAAAAAAATAATTTTTTGGTCAAAATTGAAGGAAATCGGTCAACTGTGTGCCACGTCAGCTTTTTCCGGCCAAAATTGTCAATCAACCGTGAAGTGGACTAACGTGAAGTAAATTGGCAAGTTAGTGGACGAAATTGACGGATTGCCAAGTTAGTGGACGAAATTGGCGAGATAGCCAATATAAAGGCCCAAATGAATTTTTGCCCCTGATAATATACTAAAGTTGCGGACCACCTGGTGATCATTACAAGTTATTTTTTGTCACTAAGCTAATTTTACAAGACTAATTTTACATTTCCCCTATTATTAACTCTTTTAATTTCATTTCTGAAGACTGAAAGTTGCTCTCACATAAATATTTATTAGAATTCGGATTATAGTAGCCGAATACTGATGACTTGTGTATCCGGAATTCGTGTCATCGTATTCAAATTTTAATTGGATTTGAATAGCAAGAGTTTCTGTCCAATCATTAACAGTTTGATCAAGTCAGATGATTTAATCTCATTGGACTAATATTGTGTAACACATAGGTTGTCTGATCAAGTAGCATGCAGTGTTGTGGATTAGAACAATTACGTCAACTTATAAGTTGCTTGATCAAGTTGATTAATTTAAACGTATTAAGCACTATTTTCATCAACTTATGAATCGTTTGATCCAGTCGATTGAATATTATCGAGTTTCACTTTCCAAGTTGAAACATATTCCAAGTTAATCAAACGTCCAAGTATATATAATCATAATTCACATGATTAATAAAAAAATATAATTATGTAGAGGGGTTAATATTGATATTATTGGCATTAGCTAGGTTGGATCCTAATTAACACCCTTCCTGTAGTTAAGTGAAGTCCAAGTGATATTAAAGCCATGGAAAATAAGAACTTTGACGTAAATAACTGTAAGAAAATAAAAAGATGACACTAATCTTAGAAATATTATGATTCAGTTAGAATGTGTAGTAGTAGAGTGAATAACGTATCCGTTACAAATTATTTTAGGGGTAGGACAAGCGTATGATTTGTCATAAATGCACTTGAGTTGGGCCTCTGTAAAATAGCGGTATGAGCAACACTTTCACTACTTCAAATTAGATTGATTTACCAATTCGAGAGTGTTTAAATGATAATTGTCCGTGATATATATGCCTTATGGCCAATATAAATGTTCGAGCATGATAATTGAATAATGATTCACGCGATCCTTTCAAGTGGGTGGACTTTTACTACATCAGATCTTATCAGTGTAATTAAGCTATTGTCTTCGACACAGATACTTCCTTCGTTGGGAGCTTCTTCACTCGATGCTTGAGAACTCTTTACTCGAGGGCCAATTTTAATTTCTGCTTTGCCTCTGGTTTTACTAGGCCTCCAGTAGGTTTGTTTCTTTTTCTTCGAGGGACGTCTTGGGCTCAAGACTTTTAGCTCTTTTTTGCTACCTATGTTACTTATGCATTATTTGTTAATTTTGTTTTTATCCTCTCTTTTTTTTTCTTGAATAATCACTAGTTATTTTTTGACGTCACACATTTATCACGTTCTTGATCACCACGTTCTTAATCATACCTAAAGTTTTTATTTTGTGCGATTTCCTGAAGTTTTATTTTGCATAGACAGACTACTTTAGGACAAATTAAGTCATTACTAAAGTCTACTTGAGATTTATTCAAACTCATTAATAATGGGTGCTCTATTGTCTATTCTCTTGTTGTGACTTGTGACATGGAACACAACTATTTCCGTAATTTCCTTTTCGTAGTTTCGTTTTCAGATATTGTTCCTCCACTAATAATATAATTTACTCTCTTCAACTTTATTAAAAGGCAATCCATTAAAAAACTTTATAAAAAGACTTTGCACTCTTGAACCAATAATTTACTGTTTTTTATCAATTGATAAGAAGGCCAATAATAAAGAGCTTGACATATAAAGTGCACCAATAAAGTACAAACTATTCATATGTAACTGCCGCCCGAAGGAAATTAAGGACCGATGTATTGAAATTATTGGTTCAGTTTTGACCTTTGCTGGAAAAAGTTTGTTTAGCAAGTGCAGCGTGTGTAATAATTATTAGGCTAGGCCTTATTTTATTATAAATTCAACACGAGCTTAATTTGAGATGTGATGAGTTCAGATTACAAAATGGGACGTTCAACCTTAGTGGGGAGTCGCTGTTGGGGCCAGTCGTGTAATAAGTTGTATAATGAGGACAGAGGAGTTCGTAACAGTGGGCGTTATAAAGGTTGTCCCAGGACCCAGTATCACTATCATTACACAATTGTCCAAATCAAAAAATGCAGAACCAACCGGTGAAGGCCTATGTTGCACGGATACTCTGAAAATAGCTATGTATTCCGTATCAGATACGTGTTCGCCTTGGATACACTTCGGATACGCCTCGGATACGGGTCGGATACGCCACGTGGCGTATCCTATTTAAATATTAGTTTTTTAATAAATTGGATATGTATCGTGTTAACGGGTTTTGAATTATTTCCTATTAACTAAATTATTTATTTGGGTTGGAACGCCTTTGCCCGTGGTTCAAAACTAAATGCTACTTAATAAGAGAGGAAATTTGACAAGAACTTCTCTTCCTTTTATTCAATCTATCGTATGCTTTCTGCTCCCAAAATCGCCTCTCCCTTTTCCGTCCTCTATTCCTCTGTTTATATAGAGTTTTCAAGGACAGGTGTCGGGATGCATGTTATTATAGGTGTCGTTATGCATGTGGTAGTATTTTACACGTTACAATGTTCATTTGACCAATAAGATAACGTGTTTATCTTAAGTGCTAACTGTATATTTTCTTCTTCCGAGGACCTTGGTTTTCTTTATGATAAGGGGTAGACTGTCTTCTTCGCTTCTGAGGGCTTAGTGCTCCGAATGGTGGCTCGAGGGTTGAGTCTGAGTATTCTCTTAGTGATAGTGTTTCTCCGAGAGGTGTGTATTTTGGAATGTTTGCTTCAGGATATTTTCCGAGAGGGTTTTAGCTATCGTGAGTAGGTGTTTTCTTTCTCCGAGTGCTTGGAGGGTGTTCTGCGGTTGTTGTGCTATGGTGAAGTTCTGACCTCCGGGTTGGTCAATGGGGATAGTGTCCCGAGAGCATTTGTATTGGGAGTGCATAGAAAGGAAGGGGTTTTGTCAGGGTTCTGGGACTCTGTTGGTTTCCGATGGCTCCAGTAGGCTTTGATAGATTGGTCATTTAGCTCATTCTTTCCGAGAGTTCATATTTCTTGGAAAAGCAGTATGAGTGGGGCGGAGTATTTGCCCAATGTTGAAGTAGTTCCGGTAGCAGTTAGTCTGTGAGACTCTGCCTTGGTCTCGTATTCCTTCTGTTGCCTTTGCTCCAATATTTGATGTGTTGGAGATGTGCTCCGAGGGATATTTGAGGCGTGATACCTGAATTGCGAAGGCAGGTCGCATAATCATATAATAATATACTTGGTAATTTACAGTAATTGATTCATTGTTTATTTTAAGCACGTGAATTATCATCCTGTTCACATATCGGATATACGCGTTTTGTTAAAAATGTTTTTTTTTGTTTTTTCAATTTATAGGAAGCAATCAGCGACCGCTTCTGAGTCGCTGATTGCTTCCACGGTAATTAGGGCGGACGAGGCCCACAATTTGGCCCAATTTTGGGCCGAATTGTGTGGCCCACGTAAAAAAAGGATTTCAGCGACCCAACGTGGGTCGCTGAACGTCACGTATTTACTTCAGCGAGCCAACGTGGGTCACTGAAAGCCGTGTATTTGTTTCAGCGACTCAATGTGGTTCGCTGTTGTTCTCGAAATGTTCTGCGACTCAAGGTGAGTCGCTGTTGCCTTCAGAAGTCGCTGAAGGCGAGCGACTCACATTGAGTCCCTAACTGGGCGGTCCCTATTGACCGCCCAGTCTTGTTGTGATGGGTTTATCTAGAATAGACAAGTAATGTTAAGAAATGTTTGAAAGCTTTGATCTTTTCCAAAGAAAATTAAAACGGTATTCGTTAATAATTAAAATAAAGTTAAACATGTTGAAAGATTTGATTTTTAGCCAAGAAAATTACATGGCTTTAATTGGTGTCACTTGAATAATGGAATAAAGTTAATAAAGTCAGAAACTTGATCGTGTACATTATTAAGTGTTGGTTGTGAGTAACTTATTAATCGTCCCAACCAATTATTTGTCGTGACTAGTCAGATGTAATTATATATATTATCAGTAGTGATAGGCATAGACATTAAGAAATGGCTGTCATACAGACGCGCCGACGAGAAAAGTCGCAATTGACAATTACTTCTCTAATATTTTCAAATTTACTTTAGAACCCATTATATCTAAAACTATGAAATCCCCTCCTTAATTAAGAAGCTAGTTTGCATTTATAAGATAACTAATGATCAAGGCTTGCAGCCCAACAATGAAACGCATTAACGCCTTAGAATATAGAGAAAAAAAACTACACAGCTATATAATCAAATAACTCTCTTTTCAATATTAATAAATTGTATTGCATAATTTGAGTAAAGAATACGAAATCACATTTGTTATTTTACGACAATGTGATATCACTACGTCCTTTAGTAAGGGACATCTTTCACCTACCTCCACCATTGCCGTGTCACCTAGGTCCTGTAATCCAGACAGCAAAGCATATCTATAAGAACATGCTAAATCATAGTAACAATCGACCAGCAAAATATTAAAAATATATTTTATTTAGATTTGTGTATTAACATTTTTTCAAATCTCAGGTGGCGTCTAGATAAGAACCCCATGTAAGTCTATATTTAATGTTTCCTTAAGTTAGAAGGCTTATTCTGTAATTGTCCAAATAACAGAGGAGGCGGAGATTTACGTAGATAGATCAAATAGCATGGGTGTGCAGATGTATGTAATATGGGTTTTTGTGGGTGGTGCCTAAATTTCAAGAGTCGTAACACATTTCCAGTATCAAGGAGAGAAAGTTACAACTACCAGGCCAAGTTGTTACTCCATATTCTGTTAAAGCAACACCAAATTCATTAAATAAATATAGAGTGTGAAGATTACCTGAAGAACGCTCACATCCAGAGATATGAGCTCGGGGCAGCCTCTAGCAATAGCAATAATTCCAGCATCCCCAATTTTGTGGCAGCCACTTACATTCAAATGTTGCAAGGAGCAGCCTTGACCTACTGAAATCAGTGCATCATCCCCTACCCTGATAATAATACAGAACAATACATTTGAATATAAGAAGGTAATGGCCAATGAATTATCAAATAAAAAGAAGGTAATGGCAATTGAATTATTCAGTGAAATCTGACATAAATGCAAGAGGTAAATGGTACCTACAACAATGATGAATAGCCTATAAAACAAAATGCTATGGACAAAGGGATATACGGAAACATAGCATAAAGGGAATCCTGCAAATCATACAGGTGGGTGAGATTTGGTACCATTGTACATATATATATATATATATATATATATATATATTATGTTTAAGAAAAATAGAAATTGTAGATGCAATTTTACACAATGTTTTCTCATAGACAAAAAAATGGTCAAAAATCTTTGGGTGGTGATTAAATCAATTTAAAAAGGTTTGACATACAGACTGCAGTTTCATAAATATACTGCATGGATCACAGAAAACATGTCCAACTCAATTATTAAAAACCCAATAGTCTCCTGGTTAACACCACTTATTATTTGTTAATTTAAAATGGTGACCATAACAAAGTATTTTTTTTAATAATTATTCATTTTTTGTAATATAGTTCAAGAACTTAGATTTCCTAAAACCAATATCTTGATTTTAGTTTAATTTATCTACTACAAAACAAAACCTCTTAAAATTTTGGTTAAGATATTAAATCTTAAATTGATGTGTGACAAAAAGTCAAAAACATTGCTATTCATGATTTAAAAAGTGACAAAAGAATCTGAAAATAATTAAATCAGTGTGCAATAATTAAAATCTGATTAATATTTTGTCCCTTCCCCTGCACTATCTCTCTCCTCTTTTTTTTTCTCTCTCTCACACACAAACACACAATATTTGAGTTGACAAATATTGAATAACTTGTCGCCAAATCTCGGCGTATATTTGACTTAGAGAAATAGTGCTTCAACATGATAATTAAAGTTTCTAAATTAGTGGGTTTAGTCTATGGTGGTGGGGGTACCAGTGGTACCCCTTGCTTGGATGATGATAAGTGGTAGGGACCACTTGCTCTCCATTTTCTTGGTCAATCCTTCTTTTTCAAAAAATTTCAATTCTAGCCCAAAGGTTTTATTCTTTTCATTTCAGGACCGCGTAAATTTTAAATGGTATCAGAGCTTAGGTTATTTATTTAATTGGAAACTAATTTATTATTTGAACACTTAACCACTTCATGAGAGGAGTATTTTATAAAAATGAATAATCCAGTAATGGATGACATTTGGACCCCCCCGGTTCAGTTCTTTTTCAAAGGACCAAAAACCACAAGTATTAAGTATTTCATCTATACTTTAACGAGTTTGCTCAATATGCATGAAAACTATATCGAGCATCATGAGGTTCTATGTTGCGACTTAGAACAGCAAACATGCATCATGAACCAAGCTAGGATTAAAAGAATCGAGCAGATAAAGGATAGCCTTAAAAGGGCTAACAAGCAGAGTTCTATACTAAGCTTATAATGCCTGGTATAACTCTTGAACACGAGCTTGAGCTTTTGATGATGAAGCTCGAGGACCTGGCCAGACAGAGACCCATTAACATCCACAGCGTCAGAGCCAAGTACGTGGCGGTTAATGGCCTGACAGCAGAAATTGGAAGAATCAAGAGATTGATCATCGAAAGAGACAATAGATGAGCAATCTGGCGTCACCCAATTTCAACGAGCTTGAGACCGATAGCACCAAGCTATCTCAAGATCTCAGAGAAATCCAGAAGACAGTCCAAACATATGGTAACCACTTATACCATATGCCCGAGCAACTTTAAGAACTTCAAGACAAGCTGGAAGTCATATCTAGGCGTCAAAATGAGGTCTTGGAAAATCTGCTAAATGTCCAGCAGAGAATGGAGAAGTTAGAATCACAACTCGGTTCTTCAGAAAGAAAGCGAGGAGGATGGTTGCCACCATCTTATGGAATAGAGCCACTTCTACACCAGAAAGGCAAGACCGTAGAAGTGAAACAGGAGTGGACAGAAGGAGAAAAGATGAAAGCTCTATTAAGAGGAGAATCAGTTCCTCGAAGAAAGCCATGACCGCTCGTATCTATCTCGACGAGGTCGACTTCGGAAATTTGCAAGATCTAAATGAACTTGCAGAATCATTCAACGGATTAAATCTGGTGGATCTCAAGACTCATCAGATGACTCAACAGGCGTAGTCTTCCAGTCAAGCTCCACTTGCGATACCAGAAAGTAGCGGAGTGAGCAATCCCCCTCAACAGGATGAGCACATGCCACACCAAGGAGATTTTGTTCCTGGAGGAAATCTACATCCAGATTTCATAAGGCCCGGCATAACTAGATCTCGAAGGAGGCCAGACATAAGGGAAACACCATATGTCAAGTCCCAGCTTGACCCTATACATCCATATGGGTTAATGCTCAATCTAGACACCCTGGATTTCAAAAACAGGGAGCTCCTGATTGACGATTGGGCCTCAGCAATGAGGATTGCAGCCGGAACCCTTGATCTCAACAAAGAAGCATTCATATTGCTGCTAAATATGAGTTTGGAAGGGTTAGTCAAGATCGCCTGGGAACAAACAGACCAGGGAACCAAGGAAGAGGTGGCAGCAGGAGAATCTATGAAAAATATCGTAGATAAAATGGCTAAAGTATTTAAGATACTTTTCAACGGAGTTGGTTACTTCGAGGACTCAGAAGGAAACTTTGGAGGAGGCCGAGAGCAAGCCAAAAGATATGAGAGAGCTTTGTATAGTCTTGAGTTACACGACATATGTAACATAGACTTATACATAAAACTCTTTACCGAGTACAAATGGAAGTCGAAGGTGAATGACGCAACAGCCATTCCACTTTTCTTCACCAAAATCCCAAGTCCATAGAGGGAAATGCTGATAAAAGAGTACGAATTGCCACAAGGTATCGATACTGTGTCAAGACGTATGTCTTTCCTCAAAAGCAAACTCGTTGAATGGTGCCAAAAGGCAGCTGAGCTAAAGAATTATAAGAGGCTCCGAAGGGTCAACAAAAATGTTACTCTTTGTTGCGAAGACAACGATATCCCAACGGTTGTCGGAGAAACCAGAGGACACAAGAAGAGAAAGAAATACCCGTATGTCAGAGAAGAAAGGCGGTGCAAGGAAAGATCTTCATGGAAACCTAGAAGGTTCTGGTCCAAACAAAAGGCTCGAAGTTACAAATCGGGACAACGTTCGGGGCCAAGCAGAGGACGACCAGCCACAGGACGGGATAGATCCAACATGATCTCTACCAAGAGAACTTTCAGAAGAACACACACCCAGAGCCAATGAAAGTTTTAAAGACTGCAATTGTTGGACATGCGGGGCACGAGGCCACATCTCTACTGATTGCCCGCAAAACCAAAACCAAGGAGTAAAACGGTTCGAAGCAACGCCAGAGATCGATGAAGCCGTTTACCATCAAGATCTCATTCAAGTATACCGGTTCGAGGACATCCCCTTAGACGAAAGCATATACGAAGAAGAAGAATACGACGATGAGTCTTCTGAATCAGAATCAGACTGAGGAAGAAGAAATCTTCCATCAGGAAATGCAAGAGGATATCTCGGGGTTTTTTCTCACAGACGAGTATATCACATAAAGCTCTGATGAGAATTATGAAGCAGGATCCAAAACTTCGCATTTATGATGGCTTCACAGTCGGAAAAATGGAGAGAGCCTTGACACAATTAAGTCTAAGGCAAAGAAAGCATCACATCATTTACAAAGTCACGGCGGGAGAACTCGCAATCCCAAAGGAGCTGACCAGTAATGTGATGGAAATACAGTTAGTTCCAATGATGGAAATCAAGGAGGAACTCAACAGACTCAACAGGGAAGTTGCCCAGAAGATGTCATGGATCCATATCGGAGCCATAAGAATCTTGATTAAGGCAATGTTCAAAGAAGGAGTCAATTCCCCAATCGACATCGCATTCTTCGATAGAAGAATCCAAAATTTGAAAGATGCATGTCTGGGTGGAATCTCCGGCAACGTTCAAAGAAGGAGTCTGCATGTTTATATATCCAAAGATTGCCTATAACTTGGAGGATCGAGACTTCAATAGGGCGCTAACCCTTCATCAGGATTTTAAAAATAAAGATCTGATGAAAGAAGGGAATAGACCATATTCTATTACCTACAACATCTCTTACGCACTCTCTAATACCCATCATTCGGAGGTATTTCAGAGAAAAGAGTTCGTGGAGATCCCAGAGATATTTGAAAAGGTTGCCCAAGCAGTCAAACCAGAAATTTCTGATCTGCCCCATATCCAAGAGATGGATATGGTTATCAGAGATCAGCCAATACTTAACCAAACAGCTAGTCACAGGTTTGAGCAAAGACGAGTATCGTTCAGTGAAAACCGGATGATAAGCCAAAGGACAGGTCAAAGAATGGGAAAGAGACCTATTCTCGAAGCCATCACCGGACCAGGCCAGTTCATTACCGAAGGAGAACTCCAATGTCCAGGAGGATGGAGTATAATCGAAGTAATCTTTGATGTTACTCAGAAAGACAATATCTTCCCAAGAAATGCTTTGTATTATCTCCAACAGCCTTTACCCGGAAGATATCAAGGACGGCTAAAGCTGGGAAGCATGGATTTTACAATACAAGGAACGGCATGAAGATTAACCGAGAATTTAATACTCGGACTTGAATTTCTCGAGGCCCATAAACCTTGGGAAAGGATTCAAGATGGAATGGAATTTACAGTGGAAGGAAAAAGATACAGAATTCGATGACCACTAGTCCATTCTCCATATACATCTCGGCCGGGATGCTATATGAAAACTACAGGGCTGAATACTTTGCAGCATACATAGATTCAGGAGCTGGAATATGTACGGCAAAGAAAAACGTGTTTCCTCCAAACCTTGAAGAGGAATTACCAGCGGTTGCAGGAAGAGACTTCTCTAAAAGGATTATTACCTTTAAGAGAGGAATCAAGCAGGCAGAAATACTCATCGGCGGTGCAGGAGGTAGCCCTTGGTACAAGGTCAAAACGCCACCTATCTATTTCTATGATACGGGAGCAGATATACTCATGGGAAACAACTTCCTGCAAGCCTTTAAAAGGGTTACACATGACAATGAGACAAGAAGACTTATTCTCACAAGGCCTTGTGACCATAAGATTCTCATCCAACGACTAAGGGAAGCATTTTACCGCAAAATGCCTTTCAATTTTCGCAGCAAGCGTGGTGATGAAGGACAACTTCGACACCCAAAAATGAGAGATCAACGCAAGTATGGAGAAGCAATACTCCAGCTGAGAGCTGACCTAATTGGAGAAGATGATCCAGATACATATAGGATCAAAGAAACAACAATCCAGCTTCTCAAAGTTAGCCTGGAAGGAGTATCGCAAACAGATATCACAAGTGAAGAGCAAATATCACTTGAAGATATCAAAAACAAGATTCAAAGGAATTTCAGCGAAGATCCTCTGGCATGGTGGAACAAGAATGAACTCCAAGCTTCCTTGAAACTTCAAAAGGGAAAAGAGCACGAGTTCGTACGATACAAGCCAATCCTGATGAATCAAATAGATCGTGAGGATATGCAAAAGATCCTTAAGGAACATCTTGACCTTAAGTTAATTTCTCCAGGAGTCTCACCTTACAGCAGCCCAAGCTTTCTGGTAAGAAACCACAGCGGGGTGAAGAGAGGAAAACCAAGGCTTGTCATCAACTACCAAGGCATCAACAAGATCCTAGAATTTGATGGCTACTACATTCCAAGTCGAGAACACCTAATCAATTGTGTCAAAAACGCAAAGGTATTCTCTAAATTTGACTGTAAATCTGGTTTCTATCAGATTAAAATGTAGGAGGAAAGCAAGAAGTTTACTGCCTTCTCCACGCCACAAGGACATTACATTTGGAATGTGTTGCCGATGGGTCTGGCCAACGCACCCCAAATATATCAAAGAAAAATGGATAATCTTTTTAAAGATTACTTCAGTTTCATGTTTGTCTATGTGGACGATATCCTCATAGCATCCAAAACAGTTAAAGAACATCTCAGACATCTTGAGATTTTCTCAGACATCTGTTTCAAGAATGGATTAGTGTTATCCCAAAAGAAAGCAGTAATTCTAACGAGGAAAATTAAATTCCTTGGCATCGATATTGATGAATCAGGTATCATCCTCCAAACTCATTTGGTCGAAAAGGTACGTGATTGCCCGGATAATCTCAAAACAGTTAAACAACTCCAAAGCATTTTGGGGTTAGTTAATTTTGCATGAATGTTTATTAATAATCTTGCAAGTTTCAGGAAGGTATTCAGTCCCTTACTTAAAAAGGATGCTGAATTCAAATGGACTGATGAACACACATGGGCGGTACAACAACTAAAGAAGTTGTGCCAAAACCTTCCAAAACTTGCTATACCCAACGATGAAGACGATCTAGTACTATATACTGATGCTAGTGATCATTGGTGGGCGGCAGTTCTAACGAAGGTTGAACCAACAAGAGAAGTCCCATGCAGATATTGCAGTGGTCTATTCGCAGACAATAATGCAGCCAGATGGCACATTAACGAGAAGGAATTCTTCGCTGTTCGCAGTGCATTTAAAAAATGGCCTCTGTTCTTACTTGCAAAGAAATTTACCTTAAAAATCGATAATACAAGTGTTAAAGCTTTCTTAAAGAACAAAATAGAAAGCAAACCCGAGAAAGCCAGACTTTTAAGATGGCAAGCCGAGTGTCAATATTACGATTTTGACGTTGTTATTATTAAATCTCATGAAAATGTTCTTGCAGATTTCTTAACACGAGATAGAGCCCGGTGAAGCCAACAACATCCTTACTAGGTGGAGGCATCTTGGCGACAGCCTTGAAGAACTAAACAAGGCAATAGATAGCCTAGCAATTAATGCAAAGGCTTCTGGATATGTACAAGAAAAGGACCTTAACAAAGTCCAGACTGAAATGAAAGCCGCAAGGCTTCATGGCACCATGTCATGGGACAGCCTTTATGGCCCCCTTATGCGAGATGCTTCAGAATCAAAATTTATCTCTGAAGTACAAGTGCAAGACGTAAAAATTTGTGAGTCAAGCACTATCTTCCAAAACACAGGAAAAGATCCTTACGATAACGAAGAGGATGCTGAAGACAAGAAAGGTTCTAAGATGGAAACACCTGAACAATCTGATCAGTCTAAAAAATTAGAGACTGAAATCAACAAGAGAGATTCTAAGATGGAAACATCTGAAGAATCCGATCAGTCTAAAAAATTGGAGACTGAAATCAACGAGCTTAATCTTAGACAAAGGATTGGAAAATCTAAGGTCCAAAGTGATAACATGAAACCATCCCCATTGATTGAATATCAGAGAACATGGGAAAGGTTGTACACGAGAATAAGACTTGTCCTAGGAAAATCTTTGGCCGATTGGTCAGGGAAATACCCACGAGTTTGGACGCTACCAGGTTCAAAGCCTGAGAGTGTTCGAGAATGGTTTGACTTTGGTTGTCTAGCCTCAGTCTTCACAACATCACCAGGATTTCTGGAAATTTCAAAATTACCGGAATGGTTAATCAAGGGAGTGTATGATTCTTGGAAAAATAATAATACACTTGGACGAGGAGAATCTCTAGAACTGAAATTTATTTTAGCAGCACCAGAAGTTAATGGAAAGGGTTTATATCCCAGTTTTCATTTCATTAGGCTGCAGAGACCATATATGAAGGCTTTATAGTTCATAAAACCACCACCTGAAGAGCAGCTCCTAGTTGCTCCAATATCCGAAGATGATATTACAACAAGAAGGGCTTGGGGACTTTGGGTTTGTCTGACAGAAATGGACAAAGTCAAATACTCTTTCAAAACATTTCACAAGGCCGAAAATGGATCATTTATGCTCAATTCCATGACGGGGACAACCACCAATTTTGCCGAAAGAATTTTCGAGTATAAAAGGCAAAAACTATGGAGAAACGAGATTCCAGCGACGTCTGAAACTAGTAGGAAGCTCTGCAACATGATGCACGTTGGAAGATGGAAATAACGGATATGTGCAAAGTGTCCAGATCAACGAGAACCACTCTTTGGCAAAAGATTCCCTGTGAAAAGAGACAAAGGGGAAAACGACAAAGAAAGCCCTTCAAGAAAGGGAAAGATGCCGAAAGGTGGAAAGTGGGCAAATTTTGCGGACAAAGCAAAGGAAGCCATGTGAAGAAACGAGACAAAACAACCTCCACTCAGGGATAATGGAGGGACCAGATTCCCTCTAACAACGGGATAAGAAACCAGTGGATTAAAACGTAAGCCATGACGAATTAATCCTAAAGAAAAAGTGAAGTCCGCAAATTGAAATCCGGATGAGCTTCTATATATATCCAAGCTGAAGGAAGCAGAAGACATCGAACAACCTCCTCTGTTTTCTTACCCAAAAAATAAAATTGTAATCAGAAAATATTCTGAGCTTAGTTTGCAGTTAGATTTTAAACTAGTGTGTATAAGCTTTTAAATTTCTGTTCGAGTGTATGTACAAAAGAAACAAAGCTACCATGAGTAGCTAAACAGGTAGCTCCTCTCTAAAAGGGTTATCGTAGTTCTGTAATAAATAAGTTTCCTTTTAAATAAAAATCCGAAGCTTTTGCCTCAGTATGCTCGAGAATTATGTTCTTTAAATATATCTCTGGAAGCTATCTTTTACACCCGGTGTAGGAAACGAACCAGGGTTGCGCTGCACGTCGTTGAAGGAACCATTGCAGAACCATCGGTTGCGATCGCGTGGTTGAGGGCGAGGAGTCTTCGTAAAAACTGGTGGAATACCCGACGGCGTCACGGTCAAAACGAGGTAATTCAGAGTTTATATTTAACCATTAATACATAAGCATGTTGGGCCTGATATGGTCGTAATGGACTATCTCTATTTAAGTTATGTGGTCCAAAATGAAAATACTGAAAACTTAAGGCTAGAAATTTAATTTGCATCTTTTAACCAATTTCAAAGGGACACTTGTAATAATCCTACGGAGGGAGACCGAGTGGTACTCCCCCCACTATAGACCTCACCAATTTAGTGTATGAAGCACGCTTTTGTGTTTGAAAAAAGAGTTATAATTTCTAGAAATAACTCCAAATATAGCCTGAACTTTGGAACGAGAATAAATTCACCCTGTTGTCACTTTCAACTCCTTGTCCATCTTTTGAGGTCAAACCAATGGGGAGGCATTGTTTGTGTTACATCATCGCAAAATAAATATATATATATATATATATATATATATATATATTAAATAAAAAATTGATAGAATATATCATCGCAATGAGACTAGTGTGTGTGCTTGTGATCTTAACTCATAAATCTATACATACATATAAAAGTAACAAGTTAATTTGTTAAATGTATACTAATCAGTAAAATAGGGGAAAATATATACATAATGCACATATAATCAAGGTAAAAAGTGCAAGTGGTACATTTGTTTTTCCTTGGTATCTAGTTAATTGTCAAAGTTTCTAGTCAAAGTTAAAGTTATTTTTGCTTATGAATAAAGAAACCATTGTACAAAACATAGTTTATGCATCATTTACAATTAATACTATTGTTGATTATCTAGAACTTGAAATAATAATTTTAGTCTCAAGCTAGTACATAGCAAAAGTCAAAAATCTGAAATCGATTGAAACTACATACCCAATGCTGTTTCATAAATAATATTACTCAAACATTAAAAACCCAATAGTCTCACCACTCATTATTTGTGAATTTAAAATGGTGAACATAACAAAATCATATTTTAATAACGTTTCCCCCTTTTGTAATATAGTTCAAGAACTTAGATTTCCTAAAACCGAATATTTTAATTTTAGTTTAATTTATCTACTACAAAACAAAACCCCTTAAAAATTTGGTTAAGATATTAAATCTTAAATTGATGTGTAACAAAAACATTGTTATTCATGATTTAAAAAGTGACAAAAGAATCTGAAAATAATTAAATCAGTGTGCAATAATTAAAATCTGATTAATATTTTGTCCCTTCCCCTGCACTATCTCTTTCTCTCTCCTCTTTCTCTGTCACACACAAACACACAACACACACACACAGACACACACAAAATTCATGAAAAAAAAAGCTCCCACCTTTCAGTACCCATTGGTAGTTTTGTATCCTCGGCCAATTTCACTCAGGACATCACTTTCTATAAAAAGGGTAAATTAATGAACTTTTTAACTTTGCTTTGACAGCTCTTGCATTATTTGGATCCCAAGCTTATTCGTACGAAAAGTGGTATAGTGAATCGGTTTGGGGCTCAATTTAGTCGTACGAAAAGCGGTATGATAAATCGCCTTCGTTTTACTTGTACAAAAATTGGGTGCATAAATCGGTGTTCGATTACTTGTACGGAAATTGGTACGATAAATCGGTGTTCGATTTACCCGTACGAAAAGTGGTATGGTGAATCGGTTTGGGGCTCGATATAATGTACGAAAAGTGGTATGATAAATCGCGTTCGTTTTACTTGTATAAAAATTGAGTACATAAATCGGTGTTCGATTTACTTGTACAGAAATTGGGGAAAAAATCAGTTTTGGTCCTTTATTGTGGCAGTGTTACCGTTTTGGTCCCTTATTGTGGTTTTGTCCACATTTGGTCCCATATGTGGCTTTCTATTCCACATTTAGTCCCCCAGCAACTATTTCCGGTCAAAATCGCATGTGACCCCACGTGCCGACCAAAATTTGGGAATTTTGACCCCACACGTGTGATGCTTTGACCCTGATTTTTTTTTAAAATTCATAAATCCGATATTTAAACTTAAACCCCAAAAAAAAAAAAACAAAACTGTGTCAAAGCATTTTTTTAGACAGATTTTCTTTTAAAAAAAAAAACAAATCATAAATCTAATAATTAACCTTAAATCAAAAATAATAATTTTTTTAATTTTTTTTAAAAAAAAAAATGTGTCAAAGCGTTTTTTGACACAGTTTTTTTTTAATTTTTTTTTTGGATTTAAGGTTAATTATTAGATTTATGATTTTATTTTAAAAAAAACTGTGTCAAAAAAAAATGCTTTCACACAATTTTTTTTTAATTTTTTTTTTCGGTTTAAGTTTAAATATCAGATTTATTAAATTTTTTTTTTTAAAAAACAAGGTCAAAGCATCACGCATGCGGGGTCAAAATTCCCAAATTTTGGCCGGCACATGGGGTCACGTGCGATTTTGGTCGGAAATAGTTGTCGGGGGACTAAATGTGGAACAGAAAGCCACAATATAGGACCAAATGTGGACAAACCACAATAAGTGACCAAAACGGTAACTCTGCCACAATAAAGGACCAAAAGTGATTTTTTCTCCAGAAATTGGTACGATAAATCGGTGCTCGACTTACCCATACGAAAAGTGGTATGGTGAATAGGTTTGGGGCTCGATTTACTAGTACGAAAAGTGGTACGATAATTCGCGTTCGTTTTACTTGTACAAAAATTGGGTGCATAAATCGGTGTTTGATTTACTTGTACGAAAATTGGTATGATAAATCGGTGTTCGACTTACCCGTACGAAAAGTGGTATGGTGAATCGGTTTGGGGCTCGATATAATGTACGAAAAGTAGTATGATAAATCGCGTTCGTTTTACTTGTACACAAATTGGGTACATAAATCGGTGTTCGATTTACTTGTACGAAAATTGGTACGATAAATCGGTGCTCGACTTACCCGTACGAAAAGTGGTATGGTGAATCGGTTTGGGGCTCGATTTACTCGTACGAAAAGTGGTATGATAAATCGCGTTCGTTTTACTTGTACGGTGCATAAATCGGTGTTCCATTTATAGCCATCAAGCTTCAGTTTCAAAGTAGGAACAATATAGAACCTTTCGAGAAACAAAAATTCCTAATCCAGGTTTTTATTAGCGAGTCGTCAAAGGTAAAAAAATATATGATTATTGTCTTCTTCTAGAAAAAAGAAAAAAAAATGGATCAAATGCCAAACTTTCAAGATCAGTCTAATTTATGTAGTTATAATTGCATGTGTATTATATTTAAATGATTTACTCATCTATCCCTTCACAAATCATAATACTTTTTCAAGTATAGATATGAAAGCTATCATCAAAATGCTAAATGTTATTTCTGTAAATTCAGTAGAATATAAACTCTAAAACAGATTTGCTAACAAATGTTGATATAAAACTATAAGATAAAGACCATATAACTTCCTTATAAACATTGAACCAAAAGTAAACAACAAACAACAATCCTTATTACAAAAGCATATAAAGCACACACATTATACTACAAAACACAACCAAACTATGTACTGCCGAGTCTGAGAAAGTACGATAATTTAGTGATAGTTCACACTTTATTTGGATATTCCATAAACCATAAGAACAGTTTGGGTATGACTCAACGCCTTCCTCCTGCACCCTGCTTCAACTTGAATTTATGAATCTAAAGTTCGACACAGAGGTAGTTGATGACTGAGCCAGCTTGTCTCTGGGTCCTTGCAGTAACTTTCCATTTCTCGACCAACACTTTCTTTATCCTCATACAAGCTGTAACGACGGTGGTGACTCCGGCTGCTGTAATGCTGGGACAGTAAACCATGTGACAAGATTCGAGCAACGTGCATTTCTCCGCAAGATGGCCAAGACCCACATTTGTTATTTTACGACAATGTGATATCACTACGTCCTTTAGTAAGGGACATCTTTCACCTACCTCCATCATTGCCCTGTCACCTGTCACCTAGGTCCTGTAATCCAGACAGCAAAGCATATCTATAAGAACATGTTAAATCATAGTAACAATCGACCAGCAAAATATTAAAAATATATTTTATTTAGATTTGTGTATTAATATTTTTTCAAATCTCAGGTGGCGTCTATATAAGAACCCCATGTAAGTCTATATTTAATGTTTCCTTAAGTTAGAAGGCGTATTCTGTAATTGTCCAAATAACAGAGGAGGCGGAGATTTACGTAGATAGATCAAATAGCATGGGTGTGCAGATGTATGTAATATGGGTTTTTGTGGGTGGTGCCTAAATTTCAAGAGTCGTAACACATTTCCAGTATCAAGGAGAGAAAGTTACAACTACCAGGCCTAGTTGTTACTCCATATTCTGTTAAAGCAACACCAAATTCATTAAATAAATATAGAGTGTGAAGATTACCTGAAGAACGCTCACATCCAGAGATATGAGCTCGGGGCAGCCTCTAGCAATAGCAATAATTCCAGCATCCCCAATTTTGTGGCAGCCACTTACATTCAAATGTTGCAAGGAGCAGCCTTGACCTACTGAAATCAGTGCATCATCCCCTACCCTGATAATAATACAGAATAATACATTTGAATATAAGAAGGTAATGGCCAATGAATTATCAAATAAAAAGAAGGTAATGGCAATTGAATTATTCAGTGAAATCTGACATAAATGCAAGAGGTAAATGGTACCTACAACAATGATGAATAGCCTATAAAACAAAATTCTATGGACAAAGGGATATACGGAAACATAGCATAAAGGGAATCCTGCAAATCATAGTAATCAGTTGTATTACAAAGAGACTTCTATTGACCAAGTGAGGTAATGTGAGGGATAATTGCATTAACGAACTTTGGTTTAATTATAGAAATCGAAACCATTTTTTGAATAATTACACAAGCACCAGTTAAAATATAAAAGAACATTACAGGTGGGTGAGATTTGATAACTAGGGGGACACCCCTGAAAGTGCGAAAAATGTTACACATAAGTCATAAGCATCCTATATTAGAGCTTCCAGGTGGGGGGGGGTATATGTAATCTTCAAGTGATATGGGATAGGATATTCTATATTAGACTAACATAATTGTAACCATCCCTTTGTATTACAGAATAGGAACTCTTATATTCCCAAACCATCCAAAGAACTTATCAGCAAAAGCGAAGTTTATAATATCAGCAGTGCTAAAGAGAGTGCACCAATTTTCAGAAAGCGAGTATTAATAGCGCAATGCCAAAAACTTTTACAACATGATTCCAAGAAAATACATCTTTTGCAAAAAGATGTTTAGACATCCAGCAGATAGAAAATACTGAGATTTTAAGGGGAACAAATCATCATTTCAATGCTTAGCTCAACGGAGTAGATGATTTGAAAGAGAGGACGGAGGCTGTCACCTATCACAGAATCGGAGACTGAGGTCTGTAAGAAATTTACAGTTCTGACCAACATCAACTATCCCTTTATTACCCACCTGTTGATGGTGAAAATCAAACTAGAATGAGTAACTCATGTTAAAGAAAGTCTCAGATGAACTTCCATAAGTGTGTCGTACAATCAATAACTGCGGAGAATGATTTTAAAAACTGTATTCCAATTAGTCGACTCAAACCCTTTCCCAGAAATTAGTCGACTAGAAAACACACGGGTATGAATAATTCCTTAATACTTGTTATGTTTCTGTCTTAAGTGTCCTGCCATGGGTAAAGACATCCCAGAAATGAATTGCAGTTTTCAAACTATAATAAATTTGTCTGAAGGAAAGCGCCAGGAAAGAGAAGTACCTCGTAACATCTGTGAATATGGAGTTTCTTTAAGTACCTACAACCTCTAGCAATACTAGATATTGATTCATCCCCAATGCATGAGCAATCTACCAAGTGAAGAGCTTGCAAGAACTTGCATCCTCGACCAATTTCACTCAGGACATCACTTTCTATACTCTGCAAGTACAGCAAGGCCAATTCCGAGAGATTTCTGCATGCACAATCAAAAAGAAAAATCAGAATCACAATGAAAAATTAAGGTTGTAGCAACTCCATATAGCTACTTAGTTGTAATTGTGGTCCAATTAGTGGTAAGTGCCACTCCATGTAGTTGCATCCATACAAAACGTAAAATCAAACATGAAGAGAGCAATATCAACAATTAAAATGCAGATAATCCATGAGGTAAAAATGTTTACTTGCAATATTTTCCAATTGACTTCAATCCATCCGTTCCAACATTATGGCAGCCATTTACTTCAATGTGCGTAAGCTCTGGGCAACCAACAGCTACATATTGTAAACCCATGTTACTAATAAAGTAGCAGTCACTCAATGCAATGTTCTTCAACTTTTTACATCCTTTCCCAATGGCAGACAGGCTGCTGCAGAAGTATCAAGCAAAGACTATAAGCAAGCTAGAAAAGAATTGTACAACTTCATTTAGCAGTCTCGCCATTTCCATATTTGGCAAGATATCAGAGAGTTTACATGGAAGGACACAAATATTGCTACAACATGACTAAGACAGAAGAAGTTGAGAAGCATAACAGATTGCAGGGCCTCAACAAAAGATTGCCCTTGTATATAATTGTTTTTCTTTAAGATGTAATAACAGATTGCAGGACCACCTAGGTGACTTGCTCTACCCAGAAGATGAATTAAAATCTAAAATGAGGATAACACCAACAACTTTTGCACTAGAAAATACAACAAACATGCCAACTTAGGACCTATCAATGTAATACTGAGGGAAAGACCAAGTTAAGCTATGAATGACCAATCTAGAAGAAAATGAATAAATAGAGACTTAGCAGCAGTAACAGATCCCAAGCGAAGGCCAAACAATTATATTACCTAGATATTATTTTCAAAGGGCACTGAATACAACGCTTAACAAATATCCAATAAATTAATTACTAATTGGAGGACCTACCTACGTATCGGCCTCGGAACCCGAAATGCGCCTCCGCTCCTAATAGCGTTCCCCATGAACAAGTCTGACGGAAGCTCTCGCACTGGTCGGCCTGTATCCCTCTGCATGTCCCCTCTAAAAGACTGGAGCCAGGACAACATGGAGTCGACTCTCGGGTCCTTTGTCGACCTCAACTCGTTGTTCTCCTCCTGGAGCTGCCTGAGCAACTCCCGCATGTAGTCTAGCTCCCTCCCGACCTCCATGTCGAAGTCTCAAGGATCAGCATAGCTCGGTAAACCCGGTGCCTTCCCCTTCTTGATACTCCCTATCGCCTTCTTCCACGAATCGGCGTCCCAGTCAGGCAAGTCCTTATCTTCCACTGCATCCGGATTTTTCCTCCTCAGTTCCCTCTTATAAGTCTTCTGTTGAATATTCAAATATCATTAAAAAGAGAAATTAAATTAAAACAAAGATAATTAAAAACGAGTAGAAAATTTAAAACACTTACGTAAATAAGTCTGGTAGTCTCAGACTTCCACTCCCGCCTCAAGGGTACGCTTGTACCTCTGTCAGTCCCTGCCACCTTCTTCGTATGTCCTGCCTTATAAATCTCGTCGTGCCTGATAGGGTGGGTGTGGTTGGGCTGATTCCTATCCTTCAAATTGTAAGTAATAGTTGGTTATAATTCTTTTTTTTAAATGTTAAAATTACATTGTTTTAAACTAATCAATAAACAATAATCTTAAAATTTAACTACAAATAAAATATATAATTTTAACAAAACATACCAGGCGCCGCCGGATCTCCTCGTAGTCAATGGAACCACCGTAAAAGGTGGCGGGCGCATCGCCGTCCAACTTGCCGCCTCGTCGAGCCTTCTTTCCCTTCATGGACTTCGCCTTAAACTCCTCAGTGTCTCAGTGTTTTGCCGCCTGATCCTCCAAACTTTGGCTCATCCACGGCGTCTTAGGCTTATCTTTAAACTCCTCCTTGTCCTTTTTCTTCATGTACTGCTCCTTCGCCTTGTTAAGCATACGCTTATAAATCCCTCTCGCCTTTTACTGGTATGCCCTATGTACCTGCTCCCTCTCTGACCGCCGAATCCCATAGATATTCTACAAAAAAGATAAATATTAAACAATAAATTAATACATTAAATTAATAAACTAAATTAAACAATATTTTGAACCTCGAGTAAATCAATAAATATTAATAATTCATTTAAAACTCACCGTAAATCTCGAGTACATCTCTCTTCGTACTTCCTCAGGAACCTTCAAGTAGGAGGGCCAAAACTCACTCATAAACTGTCGAATGAGTGAAGTGATCGTCTTGGAAATCTCGCGACTGGGGAGTTTAGAAAAACAACCCCTCTTCAACTCAATAAGCTGCTGCTTCTGCCCTTTAGGAAGCGCCGTAAGCCCTACATTGGGTCCCCTACCCGGTCGAGTATCGGTCGGTCCTAGAGTACCGGTCGACCTTTGGCTCGGTCCAGCTCCGGTGTCGACTGTAGGCGGTGGAGTCTGAAGTCTGCTAGACTCGACTGATGGGGGCACGTGAGTCCCAACTGAATCCGAAGTATGTGGTCGTGCCACCTGGGATGCGGTGGACTCTGATGATCGGGGTCTAACACACGCTCCGGAGATGGCTGCCTCATCGTCTACAAATAACTGCCGATGTAGTGGAGGTGTCGTCGATGTAGATCCGTTACCTGACCCAGGTAGCGGGACAGACGGCTCGGCTGGATGGCTCGACCCTGCACCACGTCCCGATCGAACAACTCGTATAGGTCGGCAACTACCTCGAACCCCGCTACTACTACCACCACCAAGCCCAACGCTACCACTGCCACCACCACTCCCGCCACCACTGCCACCACCACGTCCAACGCTACCAGTACCACCACCACGACCTCGACCTCCACTACCTCCAACACCTCCACGAGCAACACTACCACTACCTGAACCCGATACCCCACCACGACCTCGACCTCCAAGACCTCGATCTCCAGTACCGCTAGGGGTCTTACGTGACGACATGCCGAATACATATATGTACTGTAAAAAAAAAATTAAATATCAATTCAACATTTACAAATCTACACTAATTACAAAATTTACAAATTATAATCTAAAAAATATAATCTACACTAATTAATATAATCTTACAAATTAACACTAATTACAAGTTTTACTAATTAAATTTTAATAATCCAATTTTCACAATCTAATTATAAACTAATCTAATCTAATCTAATTTCATCATTCACTAAATTTAACTAAATCTAATTTCATCATTCACTAAATTTAACTAAATCTAATTTCATCATTCACTAAATTTTTATTTCATCATTCATTAAATCTAATTTCATCATTCACTAAATTTTTATTTCATCATTCACTAATCTAATTTCACAAATATATTTTTTTCCTTAATCATACACTAATTTATTCTAACAATTTAACATTCTTCACTAATTAACTATCTAATTAACAATATTAACTAATAATTCTTCAAAAAATTAACAAATTAACATAAAAACACAAAATTAACACAAGATTAACACAATAATATTAACACAAAATTAACAATATAACAATTTCTTAACACAATTTTCGGATTTAACACAAAAATAACAAAAAAAAAAAAAAAAAAAAATGAAAACTGAAGCTATACCTTAGCACCGGCGGCAGAAATGGACGGAAATTCAAAGGGGCGGTGATGGAGGCGGAGCACGGCGGATTTGAGGCAGAAATCGGAAGAACTAAGCGGGGTTGGGTTTGGTTGGGTTACGTTCACCATATTAGACAAACCAAACATGATATACAACTAAAAATATTTGGTACATGTACATAAATAATTTATACGTCGTATCTGTGTGCATGATGTATACGTATATATAACTATCACGAGCGAAAAAGGGTTTCAAATGTAGGGTTGGAGTTGTACAATTTTATTATTTCTATATACATATACAACTGTTTGCAAAGTAATAATTAAATTTTGAATTCAGTCTAAATTATAAAATCAGAACAAGCTTATTGTTAGTTTTTACATAAAATTGTTGGATATAACGAGATGATATTCAGGGGCGTAGCCATCTCAAGGGCCGAGGTGGGCTACCAGGGTAATTTTTTTGCCTTTGTATGTATATATACGTACGTATATATGACCTATGCATAATAAATTTTATATAAACCAGTTTACTTCACAATTCAGTTAGTCCAACTTCAACACTTTTATAACTTTATGTTGTTAGGAATATACCTGAATGAACAATATAAACAAGTCAACGAAGTCATTGATATTGTTAGCATATTATTATATTTGTACATTACTTGTCTTAATGGTAATTTAGTCTTTTAGTTGTCTTGTATATATATTCTTTCTCTTGTAAACCCTAGGTACTTTCAAATTTATTTTTTTGTAAGATTTTTCTTTGTCTTGTAAGATTATGGCTTCCTTCATGAATGTTAACATGGCATCAGAGCCAAATCTCTGAGCCAACCGGTAGGCAAACACGACCACACCGATTTTTTTTTGGGTTTTTGTCTTTGTATTGCTACTAGTTTATGGTAATCCGCTGCACTCTTTGAACTTGTGAGTGTGTTAATTTCGATTTTGATTTGGTGTAATTTTGTTCGATTTGTTGCTCCAATTATGTTTCTTTGTTAGTCTTGCTTTGTGTATTGCTACAATTCTCGATTTTTGTTCTCATGACGGAAAGGGATGATTCGTTGCAGTCAGTTAGTGTTCGTTTTGATGGGAAAAACTATGGGTATTGGAGTTATGTTATGAAAAACTTTCTAAAAGGGAAGAAGACGTGGAATTATATTTTTGGTGTTTTGGTTGCTCCTTAGGCATATGATGCTAATTTGTTGAGTTATTGGATGTATAGGATACCAATAATTCTAAAATTATAACTTGGATTAACAATTCTGTTGAGCATAAGATTAGTGTTCAGTTAGCTAAATTTGATACTGCGAAAGAAGTTTGGGACCATTTGGAGAGGTTGTATGTGAGGTCCAACTTTGCTGTTCAATATCAACTTGAAGGAGAGATTCGTGCTCTTACAAAGGGCGATCGAAGTGTTCAAGAGTTTTATTCTGAGATGACAAACTTTTGGGATCAGTTGGCTATGACAGAATGCGCTGAACTGAAAGCATTCAGTGTGTATATTGAAAGGAGGGAACAACAACGTTTCGTTCAACTGTTGTAAAATCTCCGCCCTGAGTATGAATGCATCGGTGGATCAATTCTGCACCGTACTCCTTTGCCTTCAGTTGATTCAGTTGTGCATGAATTGTTGGTTGAAGAAACCCGCCTCAAGACTCAAATTGAGAAGTCCACTCATGTTGGTTCTATTTTGGTTACTCAACCTAGTCATATACAAATCTAAACAAAAGAGTTATGATAAGGATGTGTGTCGCTATTGTCATGAAAATGGTCATTGGAAGAATCAGTGTCCTTTATTGCACCAGAAAGACAAACCACAACAAGAATATGGAAAGCGGCCAAGTGACAAACCTTCATATTCACAGAATCCTCGTTTTGGAGGGCAGTCTAATACAGCTGTTGTCATGCCAACGTTGGATCCAGCTTCTGTCGAGTCATCTTTGTCAGACAACGTATCTTTGGTTAATCTATTTCAGAACCTTCTTCAGGCAAACAAAAACCAGTCTCCACTATATGCTATGTCTACTCCATCCACATCAGGTGGAAACTTGTCCGTATGGGTGTTGGATTCTGGAGAATCTCATCACGTGTCTCATGATCGCAAATCATTTGTATCTATGTCTCATATATTACCATCTACATCTGTTATGACTGCTGATAGCACTCTCATGCCAGTAGTAGGTGTTGATACAATTCAAACAGAAAATCTCTCACTACCTGATGTTTATTTAATTCCTAAATTGGCTATGAATCTTATTTCTGTTGGTCAATTGTGTGGTTGTGGTCTTGATGTTCACTTTTCCTCTACTTCTTGTCATGTGTAGGATCCGAAATCAAAGAGAATACTTGGGACTGGAAGTAGAGAGGGTGGACTTTAAGTTTTGTATGGCATGGAGGTTGATGGTCAGTTTGCAGCTACGAGTATTGATCTATCTACATTTCATTTGAATTCTTCTTCTTCGAAGTTTCACATATGGCACTCTAGACTAGGTCATGTATCTGGATCTTGTCTGAAGTTTTTATGTAATAGAGGTGTTTTGGGATACTTGCAGTCTTAGGATATTTCTGATTGTAGTGGATGTAAACTTGAGAAGTTTTGGCAAAACCATTTAATCATAGTACATCCACTTCTTTTACACCATTTGATTTGATTCATTCTGATGTTTGGGGACTTGCCCCTATTCGTACAAAGGGGGGGGGGGGGGTCACGATATTATGTTTCTTTCATTGATGATTATACTCTTTATTGTTGGGTTTACTTGATGAAAAACCGTATGCCAACTTTGTTGCATATGTGAAAACTCAACACTCAAAAGTCATAAAATGTTTTAGATCTGATTTGGGTGGGGAATATATGAGTAAGGCACTCTCTAACATTCTTCTTGGTGATGGTACTGTGCACCAATCCTCTTGTACAGACACACCTCATCAAAATGGTGTGGCTAAAAGAAAACATAGGCATAATGTTGAAACGACACGTTCTATGCTTTTGTCTACTAGTGTACCTAGTGAGTATTGGGGAGAAGCAGTTCTCACTGCTGTTTATATCATAAATAGAGTTCCAACTCCTAAGAACGCATGTCTTTATCCATATGCTAAGTTATTTGGTCAAACTCCTGATTATTCTCATTTGCGAGTTTTTGGGTCGTCCACATGTTGAGCGAACTAAGTTGTCTTCATGTGTTGTAATATGTGTCTTTTTGGGATATGAAAATGGTGAGAAGGGTTATCGGTGTTCTGATCCAGTTGCAAGAAAATGTTATGTTTCTCCTCTTGTTCACTTTATGGAGCATATTCTATTTTTTCTATTCCTAGAAGCTCCCATAATGTGACACTGTCTAATATTATTCACATTGACCCATTTACTCTTGATGGTTCTGATATTGGAACTAATGATCCAAATGGTGAGAATATTGGTATTGGTGATGTTGTTGGGGATGACAATATTGATGTTGGTGATGGAGATGACTTGGGTGCTGCTGAAGAGTTACCCCCTCATATCCCTTCTCTTACGATTTCGGATCCAGCTCAGGAGCGGTATCCCAGGGGTACTCGTAAGTCTACTCAACTGCCTGATTTCATTTGCTCTTGTTATTCTAAGTCTTTTGTTTCCTTTTTGGCATCTGTTTGGCCTCTTTGTGAGCCTACCTCTTATTCCGAGGCGGCACAAGATATTGTTTGGCAAGAGGCTATGGCTGAGGAACTATCAGCTTTGAACAAAAATCACACTTGGGACTTGGTTCCTCTTCCAGTAGGAAAAAAGTTAATTGGTTCTCGATGGTCTATAAAATTAAAACCAAAGCTGATGGTTCAGTTAAGCGATATAAGGCTCGTCTAGTGGCAAAAGGATTTGCTCAACAATATGGCATGCATTACGAGGAGACCTTTTGCTCCTATTGCTAAGATGACATCTGTCAGAGTTCTTATTGCAGTTGCATCGATATGACAATGGTATATTTCACAGATGGATGTGAAAAATGCATTCTTGAATGGTGATTTACATGATGAAGTGTACATGACACCTCCTCCGGGTGTTCCTCATGATAAATGGCAGGTGTGTAGACTTAAGAAAGCATTATATTGGCTTAAGCAAGCTCCAAGAGCTTGGTTTAAGAAGTTTTCTACAGTTGTTTGTTCTCTTGGCATCACCTCTAGTCCTAATGATTCAACCTTATTTGTTAAATGCAGTTTTGCTGGTCGCATAATGCTTTTACTGTATGTTGATGATATGATTATTACAGGTGACGATGTTGAGGGTATCAAGGTGTTGAAACACGCCTTATCTCGTTTGTTTGATATGAAGGATTTGGGTCCTCTTCATTACTTTTTAGGTATTGAAGTCGCCTCATCTCCAAAGGGCTATCTTTTGTCTCGGTCGAAGTATATCATTATGGGGCTACTTTTGATAAAATCCCCATACACTCGTGTTGCTGCTACTCCTTTAGAGGTAAATGTTCGTTATACTCCTACTGGCGGCACACTTCTTCCGGATCCTACTTTGTACAAGTCTATTGTTGGTAGTCTGGTATACTTGACTATTACCCGACCGGATATTGCTTATGCGGTCCATGTTGTTAGCCACTTTGTTGCTGTACCTACCTCTGATCATTGGGTTGCTGTTACTTGCATTCTTCGTTATCTTCGTGGTACTATTTATCAGAGTCTATTGTTTCCCTCGAGTTCTTCCTTAGAAATTCGAGCATATACAGATGCAGACTGGGCTAGTGATCCATCCGATCGAAAATCTACCACTGGATATTGTATTTTTCTAGGTGATTCTCTCATCTCTTGGAAAAGCAAGAAACAAGATGTTGTTTCTTGCTCTTCTACCGAGGCAGAGTATCGTGCTATGGCTTCCACCACAACTGAACTTGTTTGGTTACGACAGTTGTTAGGTGATATGGGGGTGTTGTTGTCATCCCCCACCCCCATGTATTGTGATAACAAAAGTGCTATTAGATTGCTCATAACTCTGTTTTTCATGAGCATACCAAACATATTGAGATCGATTGTCATGTGACTCGACATCATTTTCAGCATGGTGTTATCTCTCTATGATTCATCTCGTCTTCGATGCAGTTGGCTGGCTTCTTTACGAAGGCACATACCATTCAGCGACACAACTTCTTTTTTGGTAAACTCTTGTTACTTATTGTAGTACCTTCTCGAGTTTGAGGGGGAGAGGGTGTTAGCATACTATTATATTTGTATATTACTTGTCTTAAGGGTAATTTAATCTTTTAGTTGTCTTATATATATATATATATATATATATATATATATATATTCTTTCTCTTGTAAACTCTGGGTACTTTCACATTCATTTTTTAGTAAGATTCTTCTTTGTCTTGTAAGATTATGGCTTCCTTCATGAATGTTAACATATATATTTTTCAGCGTTTTCACTAAATTCCAAGTACGCGAGAGTGCCTCTTTTATAGGTTGAACATATTTCGTTCATAGTATTATTATTTTATTTATGAATTAAAAAAGATCTTGCTTTTGGACTTTATTACTTTGTGTTACTTTACTTAATTTTTTGATTTTCTAATTATTGAATGTGGATTGGTCCATTGGAATATTTTTAAGTTTGAACTAGGTTAAATACTAAGAAATATGTTATTTTCGATATTACATTATATGTTATAAACTACGTTTTTTGCAGATATAAAAGTTGATGAACCACTGCTCTCTAGTAGAATTTGAAATAGCATTTTTAACAGTAAGTCATTAACTACTTACGAATAAAAAAGTAAGCAATAGTTCAATAGTTTAAAAAATTGACTATTTAAAGAAATTTGAAACTCAACTTCCATAAAACTTCTACTTGTTTCATTTGATGTTATATAGTTTTCAACGTTTTTTTGGTGAACATAATATATTTCTCACACCATCTTATACATTTATATTTAAGTATTTGTTTACTTAGCTCAGGGAAAGAAAGATTCTTGGATGCGCTTCTTGTGATATATCTTCTTAAAACATAAAGGTTACTTGAAGGCTGTAGGTTTTTAGACGTGAACAAATTAATCATGTTTTATTTTTTTCTTTTTCTTTAACCAGCCGATCTTACTTTGTAACCCCAGAGTACTGTTTATAAGGGTAACACAATATTTGGAATGAGGCTCTTAGCCACAAGGTCACGTGCAAATCCAGTGAGATATGTTTCATGCGTGTGTGCTGCACTGGATGAAGAGATAGGCGAAGAGCTCCCTTGTCACAGCGGATGAGAGGTGTGGGCGGTAAGGGAACATCAATTTCACCAAAGAGATGCTGAAGCTAACGCACCTCAGCTGAAACGGAAGCAAGAGCGCGGTACTCCGCTTCAGTGGAGGAACGCGCGACCGCACGTTGTTTTCGAGAAGACCATGAAATGGGGTTATCGCCCAATAAGACGAGAAAAGCCGAGGTGGAGGTGCCCGTGAGAGGATCCCCCGCCCAATCCGAGTCCGAGAACGCAGTAAGGTGAAGTGAGGTGGATCGGCGAAGGAGGAGCCCATGAGTAATCGTCCCTTTAAGATAGCGAAGAACTCGTTTGAGGATTGTCCAGTCAGAGTCCGATGGCGACGCCATTCGTTGAGCCAAACGATTAACCGAAAAGGTGACATCCGGTCGAGTGAGAGCGAGATACTGGAGCGCGCCTATAATTTGGCGAAATTCAGTAGCATCAACAACGGCGGATGCAATATTGGTAGCCATAGGAGTAGCCAACGGTTTTGCACCGTCCATCTTATGGCGCGACAACAAGTCATGAATGTATTTGTGCTGCGAGAGAAAAAGACCTTCATGGCAGTGTAACACTTCAACACCGAGGAAGAAGGATAGAGCACCCATATCCTTAATAACAAATTTCGTGGCAAGTTGAGAAATAACGGAAGAAATCTGAGTGGAGCATGATCCCGTGACTATAATATTGTCCACATAGACGAGAACAAAGATCTTAGTCGAGCCCCGGGAATAGATGAACAGTGAGGAGTCATACTTGATTTGAGCAAATCCAAACGAGATGAGCTCGGCACTGAGCGCAAGATACCATGTATGGGGCGCTTGCTTAAGGCCATAGAGGGACTTGTGAAGAAGGCACACATGAGTGGGGCGAGACTTGTCAACAAACCCCATAGGTTGGCGCATATACACTGTTTCGGAGAGATCGTCGTGTAAGAAGGCGTTGCTAACATCCAACTGACGGATAGGCGAATCATGCATAACGGATAAGGAGAGTATGGTGCAGATGGTTACCGGTTTGACAACGGGACTGAAGGTCTCTTTATAATCCAAGTCGGGCCGTTGATGAAAGCCCTTCGCAACGAGATGATCTTTGAACCTATCAATTGAGCCATCCGGAAGCCGCTTGATCCGAAACACCCACTTGGAGCCGATAATAGAGCAGTCAGAAGGAGGCGGAACAAGAGACCAAGTGCCAGGCTTAGCAAGGGCAGTGAGTTCGTCAGCCATGGCCTCACGCCATTTGGGATCGGCCAAGGCCTGTGAAGTGGACGTAGATGCCATAAGACCAACGACGGGGTGCTTTGTTGCAATATGAAGCACCTTAGGCTTGAAAATATTATTTTGGGACCTAGTAACCATACGATGTGGCCGAGAAGGAGGCGGAGCAGGCATTGGGTCCGAGCCATCCTCGGAAGAGGAAACATCCGTGGCAGGAGGAGCGGGTGATGGTGTAGCCAAGTTAGGCGAAGACGGAGGGGTCAACGGTGGATCATGATGCGGCTGGAATAACGGCAATTGAGGAGACCGTAATGGCAACGGATCGGGCAGCGGAGTAGGTGGAGTGCGAGGCGGTCCGTCCGAATGTAACGGTGGGGCAGAACAACCCGGAAAAATAGTTTCGACAAAGCGGACATGTCGAGAGACAAAGATGCGACCCGTTGTAGGTTCAAGACATTTGTATGCCGCTTGAGATGTGGAGTACCCAATAAATATACACTCACGAGAAGGAGTGGTTAATTTGCCTGGAAAATAAGAACAAAGAAGAGGATAACACAAGCACCCAAACACACGCATCCGTAGATAGTTGGGAGAACGCCCCATAAGCGCCTCGAAAGGAGACTTTTTGGCCAAGACTGGTGTCGAAAGTCTATCATAGAGATAGACGACAGTGAGAAAGGCATAATCCCAATAATCGGGCGGAAGGCGCGCATGAGTGAGCAAGGTACGACCCATAGTGACAATAGTGCGATGGCGTCGTTCACTAGTGCCATTCTGTTGCGGGGTATGGGGCGCAGAAGTAAGCCAGCTTATACCATTCAACGATAAATATCCTCGAAGAGCAAGAAACTCGCCACCATTGACGGAATAAAAGTTTCGAATAGGCGTGTAACAAGAGCACGAAACTGAACAAAAATACTGTAAACCTCAGACTTGGCAGCAAGCATGTAAACCCAACAATATTTTGTAAAATGATCAACGAGTATTAAATAGTAACGTGCACCAGTAGTAGCAACAACAGGGGAAGGGCCCCAAATATCACCATAAATATACTGCAAGGCATGAGTCGACACAAGAGAAGACTTATGAAAAACCAACTGATGACTTTTATTCAATAAGCAAGAGCGACAATGCGCAGAGTTTTGTTTATTTCCCGAAAAACATGGTAAATCAAATTTATTCAAAATAAGTAAGCTAGTCTTCGACGATGGATGACCAAAACGTTTATGCCAGCAATCCTTCGCCACCCGTTCCCCAACCATAGCCGTCATGTTTGAGGGTAAGATACGAGGGAGATGAACTCGGTATATACCATCGACGCACTCTCCACGAATCAATCTAGCTTCTGTGCTGCGGTCCTTAACAATAAAGTACCACGGATGAAATTCTATAAAAACATCATTGGCCCTAGTAAATTGGTGAACAGAGAGTAGATTGCGACGGGATTGAGGAACACATAAGAGATTCTTAAGAGTAAACACGCGCTCATAAAGAAGAACGTGAGATGTATCGGTATGGGTTATAGGTAACCCTTTGCCGCCCGCGGTGGAGACTTCATCGGGACCTTCATATTCCGAATGAACCGTGAGATTCTACAAGTCCGAGGTGAGCGAGTGGGATGCACCGGAATCAACCAACCAATCATCGTGCGACGGGGATTGGTGCGTCGAAGAGGAGGCAAAATTCGCGCTAGCGGTAGGGAACTTGCGGCATGTTCGCGCACCATGTCCATAAATGCTGCAGAGTTGGCACGTGATGTTAGGACGAGAATTTGGCGATCCAGAAGGACGTGGGGGCTGCTGTTGATGGCCACAAAAGGGACCACGACCGTGGTGTTGTTGAGACCCACGGTTCGAACCACCACTACTACGTGAACGACCGGATCTGCGGTGAGAGAAGCACTGCTGCGAGGAGGCAGCATTGAGAGGCGTCGAATTCCAAGCGACGCGTGTAGGATTCGTGACTAAGGAGAAGATCCTGAAGTTCCGGGAAACCTATTGGATGCTCACGAGCGCGAGTTAATTGAAAATATTAAGATATTAAAATATATAAAAATAAAGGTAAATATCATAGTATTTATAAAATAAAGTTATGCAAGTTATTGGTTTATGTACATTGATAATTTACATAACGTAGTTTTAAGGAGAACTTCAAAAATAAAAACATTAACTAATTTTATAGAATATAATCATGGTTTTTAAACATTTAGATTAACAATAAATACAAAAATCATTTACACATAATAAGAATTTTCCGTGAAAAAAATTATGAGCCAAACGCCGAAAAATAATGAAAAACTTTTATTTTCCCTAAAAAAATTCCTTTTCCCTCATTTTCCCAAACGGAGCCTTAGTTTAATCAGCTAATTTTGACTTAGGGGGTAAGTGATACAATTAAGAAACTTGAGGGTGGCAGGTGAAAAAAATTAAAAGTACGAAGAGGTAAGTGAAACCGAGGTTAAAGTTGAGGGGGGTAAGTGATATTTTCCTTAAAATAAATTTATTTGTTTCCACGTGTTATGAGTAGCGACTAGTAAATTGCTAGCTAACTCCACGTAAACTAATTGAGGTAGCGAAACATAAGAAGCAAAGATGTCCACCTTAGCTCCAGCTAAGCATATCTGGCGAGCGAAAAAGAAAGAGGAAGCTGTCCACCTCAGCTTTATTTCAGCATCAAAACGGTAGCTATTTTGAGTATTTTCTACAAAAAAGATTAATAACCTATTTCTTCCCCATTTCTTTTTCTTTCCCATTTCTTCCCCAATTCACACAGCACCGCACCGCATCACCGCGGGTTCGTCCTTCACTGTTTCCTTCACTTGAGCTAGCATTTCACCACCAAGACTTCCCCAAACCCGCTTCCAATTAACGGCCAAACTACAAGGGTGAATGTTAACATCGATTAAATTCCTTATTTGCATATTAATTTTTAAGTTTGTTCAAATTTAGGGTTTATGTGAATCTGGGGTTTAATGTTACATGCATGTTAGGAGTAGTAGGAATGACGAGTGTTTTGTGTATTTGTGTTAGTTTTAGTAAATAAAAGATTGATTTAGCTCTCGATTGCTCTATGTCGTGTTGTATTGAGTTCGTTTTCATCCTTATTCAAAAAAAAAAAAGCGTGAAACGTTATGTGGTAGTGTTTTACTACAGTAATGATGCATAAGCGTGAAATGATATTGCTCCAGTTGCCTGTTGATGCTATGAAGTTTCATTAATTGGGTTGGTATTGGATTTGGGACAACACTCTGATTCTTTTCTTTTATTGGGAAAAAGAATAGTCATGTTATATCTTAGTTTGTCAATAACTCAATACCATCTTTCTTTTTTTCATGAATAATTAAGTACTATTTCTGTATTTAGAACTTATTGGAAGGAAATACAGATATCATGTTTAGACTTTGTAAGCTTGATGTAATTATAAAATATATCTATTTGTATATTTTAAGGCTGTCAAGATAATGTTTAAAGGTTATCTTATGATTATTTAATTTTCTGCTTTCTCTTAAATCAAAATCACATTTGAGTAGTGTAGATTGTAGAGTATTAGTATCAATTTATATGAATACTACGAATCATATTGTCAATCAGAATCCAACTTGATGGAATAGCATTCCACGCTTTTATCGTAAAAGAGCATGCCAAATCTTTATTACAAAGCATGCTAATTCACTCTTATTTTGTTATACATAATCTTATTACAAATGCCCAAGCCTAGCAGCTAAATGGAGAGTTTGATTGTGTTGATAGGAAGGAGTAAATTGTCCATTGGTTGCATAATAATAGAGTTTCTGACGGTTTGCGGTATGTCTTAACTTCTCATACCTTAAAAAGTAAAATTGTCCATTGGTTGCATAATAATAAGGGGAATTCTGCTATTAGGCCACATAGTACATGTTATCTCTTTTTTAATGGTTGATTGATGGTTTAAGGAGCTTAGGTTTAGGCACATATCACTTGCTAAATTATTATTTAATTACATAAACTTTTCTTATAAGATAGGGAATCAAGGATAATATTTGCTGCTGGTGTTACACTGATATTTGCTGCTGTTAATTGGGGTTTCATACTGATATTTGCTGCTGTTAATTGGGGCTTCATATTGATATTTGCTGCTGTTAATTGAGGTTTAAAACTTACGTTTACTTTATCCACAAGTTAAAATTGTATGTAAAAATTGTTTTGAACTTTTGATTTTCGAATTAAAAACAAAACAATGTCACAACTTCCTGCTGAAATTATGTGTGTGAATTTAAAAACAGAACAATGGCACATAATTTACACAAGATTACAATTATTTTGATAGAATTTTAATAATATGATTTGTAACTTCATTGTCTTCTTTTTCTTGTTGAACTGAACATCACTGTCTATTTATGGTACTTTGTTGTGATTGTGCTCTGATTTTTAGATGGCACGTCACTAAATATATATTGTATTGCAGATAACGAGTACTAGAGGTCCTAGAACATCGAGTTCTAGTCAGGGAGATGATGCACCAGGTACTTTTAGAAATTTTCGTCGCCGTGCCAATACCACTACCAGTACCACTACCACCACTACTAGAGAGGAGGTTCCATACCAGCCTCCGTCACAGCCAGGCAGTTCAGCACCTCGTGTTCCGTCTCAGCCTCGATCATCCCCACGGGCACTGTCTCAGCCTCCCCGATCAGCTCCATGGGCACCGTTTTATCCAAACATATCAGCACCACAATTCCCGTCTCAGCCACCCCAATCAGCGCCACGCGCTCCATATCAGTCAGGCATGCCAACACCACAGTTCCCGTCACAGCCATGCAGACCATCTAGTGTTGTAGGGCCTCGTGGTGGAGTTACCCCCCCCCCCCGGTTTACATTTCCTTCGTCTGGGGTATCTCAGTTCCCACACTGATGGGCAGCGGTCGTTCATACCATTTATGTAGTCACCGATGATGATGGGTGGTTACCAGCAGTATATGCAGCCACCGATGTGGTAAATGGTATCACCGCCAGTTACCAGTCTTGATGGCACATGCATGACTCAGCCGTTTCAGTATCCGATGCCACCGTTTTCAGCTTCATTCCCCCAATATAATCCAGCAGCCTACCCGCAATAAGTTTTTATTTTTTTGTTAGAACTGTAGCATAGGCCTAAGCCCGACCTAATCATAATAAAAACCAAAAACCTTATAAAATATAATCTGCTACATTCATGGAACTGTAAAAGGTACGGTTCAACCAATGGTTGTTGGTTCAAGTGGTAAGGGACTTGAGTTCACTTAGGCAATGTATTGGGTTCGAGTCTTGTGGATGTAAAAAACACCGCTGAGAGAGCCCTCCTACCCCTCAGAAAGGGCCTGACGATGCTCGGCTGGATTAGTCGCATAAGCGGGTACCCGTGAGAAATAAAAAAAAAGTACGGTTCATAGTAAGCAAGCCTTACTTGTTAAGCTTGGCCTTCTATTTTACGTACAAGTTATCCATTGGGCCAATCAACATAACAGCCCAACTATTCACACACTTAGAGAGAATTACACAAAACTCCAATGAAAGGGGTTTAGCTATGTTGCACAGATACTCCAGACTTTTGAAAAATACCGTGTCGGACACACGAGGACACCGACACTCCTTGGACACGCGTGTGGCGCACTTTTGATGTGCGTGTCTGACACATTTATGACACGTTTGAGTTTATTTTACTTATTATCAAAAGTTTTTTTTTGTTAAAATGTAACACTTATAAAAATCGAACTTTAAAAACTTAAGTTAGTTAATAAATTTAAAAACAAAGTTAAAAACACTACTATCTTCTCATGTAGCGCATCAACTATTTCTTCCTCAACTGCACGTGAGAATCAAAGTTGGAACTCTACTACTTTTTCTTTTTTTTTCCCTTTATTTATATTTCTTGTACATAAACTTTCATTGTGAAACTAAGTTATTGCTTTATTTTTATTTAATTTTAATAGCTTTTAATTTCAGTAATCCTAGATCTACAATTTAAAAATAAAAACTTCTAAAAGTGTACTACACTATTTTTGTTTACCAATTTATCTTGCGCGGTTCGACTCAATCAATTTACTCATATTTGATATTCATTTGTGAATGAACTTAAAAATATAATTCAAATATTTTTTTTATATTGTTGCTATACGTATATTAATATAAAATATTAACAAATTTAGACGTGTGCATGCCGTATTCTATCATGTATTTTTTAAAAATATGTGTCGTCGTGTCCGTATCCGTGCAACATAGGAGTTTAGCAACATTGTCTTTTGTATGCCGCTTAGCTAAGATGTCGATCTATCCCTATGGGAGAAGAAGATGTAAACTATCATCTTCTCGTCTAGTAGTCGAATGTAGACTAGAATTTAACGCTTGTCTACTGCTGAAGTTAGCTACCATCACCTCAATCCCACCTAATGTCTTGTATTCTCTCATCCGCTTCATACGTCGGGGAGAGTCGAGACATTTGAAGCATGACGTAATTATAACATATACCTCAACTGAAAAATTGCACAAACACTCTTTATCGTGGATTTTTGCTTGAATATAGTTAGATATTATTGAATGTAAATGTATGCCTTCATTTATTTTGCACATAAAAAATCAAATAAACAAAAAATACTTAGAAAAAGAAACTAAGCCTTATTTATCCTGTTAAAAAAGCAAGAGAATAAATAGAAAATAAAATATTTTAGAAGTTAAAATAATTTATTATCATATTCTATTTATTACTTTTATCTAAAACGATGGACATCTCTTAGATGGCATTCCAAAAGAGTTAGAATCTTACTCCTATGTCAGGACCTACAAGCTAAGGGACAATATCAGTGTCAGTTATACAATTTTTGTGGCACGTATGCCTCCCATCAGGTAAAAGAGACGTATAAAGGTTTCCATGGGGCGAACGGAGATTGGCCGTGGAGTGCAAATGCAGAAGGTTGAAAGACCCACCCGTCGAGCAGGGACGAAAGTTCGCCTTAGTGATCCGATGGTGTCGAGTGGTAGGGTTGTTGCTCAATATGAGATTACCTTAATTATTATAAACATTTTTATATAAGGAGCGTTTGTAAGTAGTTTTTCAAACATAAGTGGTGTCTCTACAATCACCTCCTCCTCAGGAGGTGCCTGTGTAATTCTCTCTATATATTGCTAAAACGAATACTTTCTCTTCTTTTCAGTCACTTTTTTTTTTTTCAATTTATCAAATTACAATTTTTATGGGAAAATCATCATCCACCAGAAAACTCGAACAATTCGCCCGGTTCATGAACGCCACCGATACTAAGAAAAACCCCTTTAACCCGACCCGATCGCAAGCTCGACCCGTATTATCCCCTAACCCGACCGACGCTCAGAGGATGGAATCAGCGGCGGCGGCGGAGAGCTCGGGGCGGCGGCCACTGGCGGAGCAGGTGAGCGACTGTGTGAGCCGGTGGTTTCACGATACACTGAAAGAGGCGAAGGCTGGTGATACTGGCATGCAGGTGCTCGTGGGCCAGATGTATTACAGCGGATACGGCGTCGTACGAGACGCGCAGAAGGTAAATTTTGATAATTGTGTGTTATTATAACTTATATCTGATGTATATTGAACTGTGAGTTGCTTAAAGATTGAAACTTTATTATAATTTTATTGATTGAATCAATAAGTGGTTCATATTTGCTGTATAATTTGTATCCACTGTATATCTAAGCTGTCAGTTGCTTAAAGACTGAAACTTTTTAAATTTTATGTTGATGGGATTAAAATTGAATCAAGAAATTGGTGCATAAATTGAGTACTCGTGTATGGATGGTTGAGATTGGTTCATGGTGACTTGAATAAACTGTTTGTTGTTTGAAGGGAGTTTGAGAAGTCATAGTGTTTTATGAGAATTGAGGAGTTTTATATTTATCTACTATTTGGTATTGTATTTGACTGTGATAGACTTGAGCTCATCGAAGCTCCTGCGAGTTGAATCGTTTGCTTTCTTCATGATCGAGGAAAATGTGTGGGATATTAGTTTTTCGAGAGAGTAGATTACACTTTGATTATGGCTTTTGGTTTATGTGGTTTTGTGGATTTTTGATTTTAATGAGTACCGTGGATTAGAGAGTCGGTACTTGGTGTTGAATGTAATCTAAACTTACATGAAGCGTTTGGATTTTGCAAGACATGATAATTGCGAATACACTTATGGAAAGAGGGATAGGAGAATACGACTCCATTCATTGTGATTAATTTACCTCTAATATGAACATAAATTGATAGAATTCCTTTTATTCATGAGCAAGGAAAATGTTTGGGATGTTAGTTTTTCATCAGACAAGACTTGACTTTGAGTACGGGTTTGGCTTGTGTGAGTACTTTAAATCTTGTGAAGTGTTTGATGTCATTGGATAGCCTGGATGGGGTGGATTAGTAGGGGGTCAGCAGAGTTGGCAATAGTGAGAAGTGTCGTCTATATATACATGAAACTTTAAGATATTGAAAAATATAATAATCACGCATAGACTATCTTACTGTTATACAGTGTCGTAAGAGATGCACAGAAGGTAAAATTTGATGATTTGGTGTTGTATCGTACTGTTAGGTGCTTAAAGATTGGAACCTTATTAAGTTTTGTGTTGATGAGATTAATTGAATCAATAAATGGATGTATATTTGCTATATAATTTGTATACAATGTATATATAGCTGTTAGTTGCTTAAAGATTGGAACTTTTTTAAATATTGCGTTGATGGGGTCAATGGAATCAATAAATTGGTGCATATTTGCTATTTAATTTGTTTGCCCTGTACATCTAGCTGTTGGTTGCTTGAAGATTGAAGCTTTATTGAAATTTTATTGTGATGGGGTTAATTGAATCAATAAATTGGTGCATATTTGCTGTATAATTTGTACCACTGTATATCTAGCTGTTAGATGCTTGAAGACTGAAACTTTATTAAGTTTTATGTTGATGGGATTAATTGAATCAATAAATTGTGCATAAATCGAGTACTTCGTGCATGCATAAAACTGTTTGTTGTTTGAAGGGAGTTTGAGTAGTCATAATTATATGGGAATTGAGAAGTTCTCTGGTTTATCTAATTTTTGGTATTGTATCCAACTGTGGTAGACTTGAGCTCATCGAAGCTCCTGCGAGTTGAATCGTTTGCTTTGTTCATAATCGAGGAAAATGTGTGGGATATTAGTTTTTCGTGAGATAAGACTTCGCTTTGAGTATGACTTTGGTTTGTGTGAGTACTTTAAATCATGTGAAGTTTTTGATGTCAGTAAATGGCATGGATTAGGATGGATTAGTTGGGCGTCATCGAGCGAGTCTTAATGAGAAGTTTCATTCAAACTTACATGAAACCTTAAAATATTGAAAAATATGATAATCACGCATCAACTATGTAAAAATAGGAGAAATAGGCCCCATTGATTGTGATACGATACCCTGGACTGTGAACATGAAAAAGATTTAATTCATCTAGTTTGTTGGATACTATGTTAATCTGAACATAATTATATCTAAAATTGCTTATCATTTGAAAATTTTAGATATTGTAAATTTCTGAAAATTGTTTCAGCATACTTACATTCTGAGATATATCTATAGTCATGAGGTATCAATTTCTGAATTTAAGTTTGAAACAAACTTACATATGGATATCTTGTTCCACTAACATAATGAAAGCCTATTCAAGTAGTTCTGTTAATAAACAAAAACAACGTTAGTGTCTGAATTTTCTGAAACTGATCTACAAAGATCATAACACTTATAAACGGTGTTATTTTGTCTAATATGGTGATTTAGATCTATGGTATATCTATTTCGTGGACGATCATGCGTTGTTGACTTAAGCTCTGTTATCTCATTTAATTTAATTTAAATGGAATTCAAGATGTTTGAGAGAGATGGTAATCATAATGTTTTATCAACTTTTATGTTGATGGGAGCTTGAACTCAACAAAACTCCTGCAGATTCAATTGTTTCCTCGATCATGGACAAAAAAAAATCGAATGGATGTTAGTTTTTGTTAGAGATGACATCATGTTTTGCATGGCTATGGTTTGTGGGAGTAGTTTAAATTTTATGGTTTTTTGAATTTAGGGAAGAGCATGGATTAATAGGGCATCAAAGAGTCGGTCTTCAGTGTGGAAAGTAGGTGATAAGCATCCAGGTGCGTGACTATTTATTTGTTTTTGTTTTTAACTCAAAATCTGTGTATTTGGACTATTCCTGTTTTTTCTTTCATTTCTTGATTACCCTTTTTCTTCCTTTAAAGGCTATAACGCTAGTGATTCGGATTCTACTGACGAAGTGAAAGAAGACGCCAAGTAGGATGAGATGATAATTCTATCTTAAACTATAGCAATGACAAAGTGAGTGGAATTTGCCATCTCAAGCTCTCATACACTGTTGTTGGAAGTCTCGGACGAGCTCACTTGTTCTAGGTCTTTAAATCAGTATACTGAACGATGATGTGGAGTTCCGTTTAAAAAATTAGCTCATGCTAGGGAAAACCTTTTTAATTCTGTTTATTTTTTTGTACCTTTAGTGCTGAAAACAACTCAGTACAGCAAATTCCTCTTGTAGAAGCCTTGTCAATTTCTGAAAATATTCGGCGCAGCTATTAGTGCAACACATCCCAATTGTGGATTGTTCATAAAACTTAGCTAAGTGCATCACATTTTTAACTGCAGCCGCTGTACAAGAATAGATAACCCTTCCAATTCTAATTACTGCTTATCATGTCATCTAGGTTCCGCTTCATTCTTCTCCTTGTTAAAATTCCGCTTCTTCTGTCTTATCGGTTTTGCGCTCTTGTCTACATTTAACCGATGCACTATGATTCTGAAGTCTATTCCGTGCAAGTCGGAATCAGACCAGACAAATATATCTGAAGTTCGCCTGAGACAGTCCACCAAAGCTGCCTCTACCATTCGCTCAATTCTTGAGCCCCAATCTTTATTATTTTTTCGGCGCTCTCCTTGAATAACTGTACAATCTTGAATTCCCATAAGAGTTCCATTTTACATTCTTGCCATTGTTTCAATAACTGATTTTCTGCTTTTTCCCGTCTTTGCTTCTTAGGCTCGGATTGCTTTCCATTTCCATCAGTTACCACTTTGGTCTTCTTTCTTGTTTTCTTTGTTCCATCTGATTGCGCACGACGTCTCTTTGTCATTCTATTTACTTATATCTAAAAACAATGTAAACGGTGTTCCCACAGACAGTGCCAATATTTTGGTCTTATTTTGTCCGGGTTACAATACACCAGAGATAGATACAAATGTGTCTGACAATGCCAAAATAATGCTAATCCAATATAATAAACGGACTAACTTGGTCCGGAACACCTACTTTATATTACAAGTATCAGTTTGTTCTTGATATCTAAATAAGGCAAAGAATAGTGCAGATCCTATATAAGGTGTTCGATGTGCGCCTTGAACGCAACTGGTTCGAAACTGTTATAAGTCGAACTCGATTGGTTCGAGAGTGTTGTCATCGTATTGACAAAGTGCCGAACCGTCCTAGTTCGATGTTGGCGTGTCGAACTGAGTCGATTCAATACAGAAGAATCTCGAACGGGATCGGTTCGATGTTATAGAAACTCGAATGGAGATTGGTTCGATCTTAGTCAATGGAAAATAGGTCAAGGTCGAACAAAGCGCTACGTCGAACAGGAAAGTGTATCGAACCCTTGCGTTCGATGTGGTATTGTGTGTTATATGTGTGTGTTCTTCTCCTTAAGAAGGTCAAGGGGCGGGGTATTTATCGACCCCGTCCCGCGGGACCCTCCAAACACAGGGGAGTCAGCATCGAACAGGTGTGGTTCGATGCGGAACCCGCATCGAACCTCTTCCGTTCGATGCTCTCGAATTAATGGGCTTTTGCTGCTGGGCCGGTTCAATCTTGGATTTGGGCCTACCTTAAATTATCCCCATCAGGTGTCTTTGTTGGTCAAAGATTTCTCTCAAAGAGTAATACGATATTTTGCCTTTAGAGTTTAATTGTCGGAAGCGAAGGTAAATCGGTGATGACTAGGAATGACGAGAGACATTAAATGTGTTAAGATAAATTAATCTTAAACTTTAAGAAAAATGTGAAATCCTTGGGTACCTTTGATATTCCGAAAAGAAGCTTGGTTAAATATAAATGTAGGAAGTTAGATACTTTGTTATAAGATTGTCAATAACTAAAAAGGCCTTGTAAATTTGCAAGAGGAGAATTGTGCCATTTGATCATGATGGAGAAGTTAGAAATGCATAGAGGGCCAGTGATTGATGGAGGAATGCATAAATTAGGAAATGCACCTGTTGCTGAAATTAAATTTGTTTAAAATCCGACCTGCATTGTGCTTTAGGCTATCGGGGTGTTTTAGTCCAATGTATATGAAAAAAAATTATTCACCCCTTTTTTGTGAGTGACCAAGTATATAGTGTCACTGGAGGTACACATGCTTCTGTACTGTTTTGTGCTAATGAAAGATTTCTCTTTGCAGCAGAAGTTCGTGCTTCACATGGCAGTCACGCTTACGGTACAACGAGACTACTGTTGTAGTGGTCCACGTGTCGGCACCTGAGTGAGATATTTTGTATAAAGACTGAAAATGATATTGTAACTTACTCGATCGGATATACTCCTTAATTTTTCAGGTTTATTTTTTGTTCTTACAAGTGCTCAACTCACAGGGGTCATGCGTATAACGAAGTCATTGATCGATTTTTAATTATTGGAGAAATTTTAAGGGCCATAATTGCAGAAACAACTGAGTGAGTTGCTAAACAAGTAAACATACATGAAAATTTGCGTGGCTTAAAAAGGAGCTGGAACAAGAGATATATTTATACTAAATAATAAACTAAAACCTTGGTATTTAGCCGGTGACTAAAAAACAGCTAAATCTGCTCATTTACATGTCACCTAGGCAGCTATCTTAAGAATAATGATTACAAAGCGCCAAAAAAATCTGGTAACACTTCCACAAGTTTCAATCGTATACAATCTACTTTTTTTTTGATGAATTTATACAATCTACTTGACATTTGGGTAACTGGGCTGGAAGCCATGGAACCGACCGTGGCATTGATGTCAGCAATAACAAAAGTAAAAAAATGGCCCTAATTAAATCTAATAATAAATAATAATTCTATTAGAACTAGAAATCAAAATTAAATATATCGTGCCATCTCTTTTGTGTAAGGTATGACCAGTATTTTGTAGAATCGGTCATCAATGTAAACTGAAAAATACAAAGAGGACTGTCTATTTTAAAATTTCAGTGAAATTAAATAAGAAGCTAACAAATTAATAGAGAACGATGCGGTGAATGTACATAAAAATAATGAGTCAAATCTTACAACATACTATATATGTAATGTGTATTCAAAGGTATATCGATCAGTTAATTACTTTAACTGATAATTAGCGAATAGTACATTTGGCCGTTGCGGATCCACTTCTTCCTCCGTTTTTTAAATAATAATAAGTTCAATCACGATTTATTCAATAATTGACACATTTTAGCTATTTCAGCTATGTCGCTTCTTACTTGTTCAGTGAGTTAGTGACCTTCACGCTTGTTCTTTCTCCATTCCCATGGCATTTCCGGATTCCGCGACGCCCATAGTCCCACCCGCTTCGCCCGAGCTTCTTGCTCCCACTAAATTTCAAGCAAAAGTTAGATTATAATACATAGAAATACTTACAAAGAAGTACACGATGATGATAAAAGGGATGGAAGTAACCTTTTCGAGTTCTGGGCGTTTGTCATAGGCTTTATAGTGCCATGCTAGCCCTTTCTTCAGCATTGATTCCTACACAACAAAAATGTGTCATGCAATGCATATATATAAAAATGGAACTTGAAATTACTTGAGGTTTATGAATATGGCCAATCTAGAATAATAATAAGGATGTAAATTACAATAAGCAATTTCCATAGGAAGTTACTTCAAATAGAACTAGAAACCAAGATGAATTGAGCTAATTATAAACAACACAAACAGAGCGGTTTTTGTGAAGTTACCTGGACAAATATTCCGTTGCAATATATATCTCCCACGCAACGACCATAACGATCCTGATCGAACACCTGAACTCTTAGACATTTGCCCTGGACTATTCCTGCCAGTTCTTCCTTTGCCTGTTGCCCGTACGGCATTTTGCCCTCTGGTGCATCAATTCCCCTGCAGTTTACATTCCATTTTTGATGTTATTGCGACTTTTTTCAACATCAATGAATTTCAGCACATATAACAATTTTTACACCTCAATCTTATGCGGTATTTACGAGCAAGAACATCTTCATTCCCAACGGGTAGTACCCTGCATTGAGAATCCCTTATCAGCCATTAACCGATGAAGTATTACTATATACGTGAATCGATGTCAAAGATAACCCATTACCTGTATCCCGCATCGATGATTTTCTGATGAAGCTCGTCTGCTCTGTCATAGTTCCTCTGAGCACGTGCTTTGGCTCGTTGTACTGCTGCAGTATGTACTTCTTTTGGAACATTTGAAGATTCCCTAGAATCTGCAGTGCTAACATACACTGTTACCGTATCTCCATCCGCAACAGCCTTCACATCAACCTATAAACCATTGATGCTTAGTAAAATATATATACAATTATACAAAGACTATCGGCTGCTCAAGTTTTTGCAAGAAATATGCATTTTTCTCACAGGAAGAGTATGCAATTCGAATTTGAGGCCGTGTGGTTGAGAAGCAGGAGCCCCGCTGGAAAGCTCGACTATATTATGAGGTAGAGGGAGACCATAGTAAGCCAATAATCCCTGTACAACCAGGAATTAAATCGAGATTACAAACCTCAATACTAAATGTTCTTAATAAATACGTTTTACATAGCGAGAAATCTTGGTTTTGGTACCTCAACATCAGCTTTCTGATGTCTCTTCAATGTCTGGATCACAAGCCTTGATGCTTCTTCGGGCGTTATTGGAGGTGGTTTCGTTTCTCTCCACGCATCCGACAACTTCTTATACCTTTGATCAAAGCACGAGTAAATTATGATTAGATAAAATAATTGCAGATCTTTTGAAGATTGTTCTCAAAACTTGAAACAACTCTTACAGGATATTTGATTTACTTGAGAAACAAAAGTGATGAAATATATTTCTTGTAAAAATGTAGTAAAAGTAGTTACCAGTTGGCCTGAGCTTTCTTGGAGGAGACGACATACTTGCTAAGTCCTTGAGGTACCTTCAAAACCCAAAAGTAAAACGAATAAGTGCGCGAAACTATTCGAACAAAATGCAAACACCTCCTCAATGGTTTTTTTCTTTCTTCTAGTTGCCTAATAACCAAATCTTAATTTTAATTAGATTTTTTTTTATTCCAGAAATTGACAAATAGCCCTACTTACTCTTAATGATCTTTCAGGTGTTCTAACTGAAAAGATAGCACGATTTTTTTTTTGATGAATCTCAAAATAATTGTGAAACACTAGTAATGTTTACTAGGATTAATATATAACAATCTAATATAAATCTTGACAAAAAAATAATAATTAGTTATTGATACATCCCACTTTGGAAATAATTAGTTATTGCATTTACCAATACAAATTACACATTGAATTAACTATCAATTAAAATTAGAAAAGAAACAGAGCAGTGGTTTAAGCAATTTGCTCTCAATTATCATTCAAAGTGTATAATTAACTTTTAACCGAAGCAAGAGAGAATTATTCAGCTCCAAAAATCCAAATTTCGATAATTCAGGGGCTTAAATGTAATTAAAAAAAATACCTGGGATGTGATCTCAAAGTTGTAAAGATCGTGAGCCAAGGCGGAGACGCCGGTACTCGAGGTGGTGCCGCCGTGGTGACCATCTAACTCCGCCGAGCAACATTTGTACAACAATCTTATAGCGTTTCCCATTCACACAAAATTAAATTAAAAAAAGTCTTATCTTTTTAATTCCTAATTTTTTTTCTTCTTCAGGATCAGATTTGATTTTGGAGCTGAATGAAGCGTAACGTTATTTCCAACGGTCGCTTTACAGGAAATTAGGTGGGTTGGATTATTGGATTACATAGTTTTCTGACTTTTCTCTATCAGGTGCGGAATCTTTTTTCTTTTTCTTTTTTTGATTTCTTTTAATATTAGCCAATCAGGTGATGGGCTGACACTTGGTGGTGTGTTATTGGTTGATTGCTTAATTTTTTTTAATCTGACATTGCTGAGCCCCGCGTTGATCCCCTGGAAGCGCGGTTCAGATATTTAACTTCGTAAGAGTATAATAAAGGATTAAAGTCAACGGCTATATGTCATCTAACTCAGCTTCGTATTTCACGTAAGTGTCCTTACTTGTGGTGGAAGGTTTAATTATACCATGTTGTCCTAATTACATCAGTCCTTACTCCTTTGAGTGGAATTTTAGATTTTTTTTAATATATTTTAAAGTGAAGGTCCTTGTGAGGTTTGCGTTCAGGTCGGCAGCAAATCAAAATCGATGTATGTAGAATATATCGAAGAGGATTTGAAGTTGTGCTCTGCGAGTACCAACTAATAAAGAAAGAATCAGGTTCATGAAAAGATTAGTGTTCCTATCTTATACTAAAGGCTTGTATACCATATGTATGAAGCATTGTTAAGACTATTGATATGGCTATAAGTGCGGCCCAATATTGTGGCCATAAGATAAACTCTGGACCGTCTGATATATTAACAAACCAACAACTAGGCAACAACAAAAAAATGTGAGGATCAAAGAAGAGATAAGGATGGTATTAAATCTTGGAGTGATAAAGTAACAAATCCTTACCGTTAGTGAAACATTTTCACATGATATTTCCTGAATTGTTGGTGAGATTTTTGAGTGACAAATGAGTTCTAAGTTCAACTTGTTTGAACCGAGTGGTATCCAAGAAAATGTAGCAGTTGAGCATGAGATAACAACAAAAGATATCAGATTATGAGGAGCTGCGTTTATTATGGATTTCAGAGAAATATTTTAAATATTAGTTATAAAATAACTCTTAAGTTATCCCCTGCAGATTTTGTGATTATTTGTTAGCCATGTAGTGCTTATATAAGCAAAAGTAATTAATTGTAATGAGTAAGTGCTCACGTTTGGTTAAAGAAAAACACTCAGCATATAAAATCAAATTTCTTCTTATCCTTAGAATTCTATTTTTCCATACATGTCGAGAATTTGTACTCAGACATACTCCATATCGAGGAGATATCCTCGACATGGTACTGATATGTTCCAAAAATCACGGAAGCAGTCTCCGTGCCACGAGGTCTATAAATACCTCCACCCAACAATTCAAGGACAGTTCATTAATTATATTACACTGTTCACCCACACAAATCGAGTGCTCACACTCGACATCAATACCCGATATATGTACACTAGATATCCTTCAGCATTCGATATGGCACAGAGACTCGACATGACTTGATCTTCGACGTACCGTATCCTCGAATTTATTACATCCTCGACATGAGTACATCCTCGACGTGCTTATTTCCTCGATATGTCCACATTGTCGACGGGCCCACTTACCCTCGACATGCACTTGATGGCTACACTAGTGTCCGCATGTTGTTGTTTCGGATAAAGGTAGACTAGCATCTTGCATATGGATCTAGAATAACATAGTGTGTGTACAGTAGCGGATCTGTTAAGGGGCTAGGGGGCTGTAGCCCCCCACCCCCCAACCCCCATTTTTTTTGAAAAAAAAAAAGAAAATCTACCTATATGTATTGAAGGGAAACACTAATACAAAAAGAAATAACTACAAATATTCTTAAGAAAAAAGTGATAACTCCATGATGTATATAATGTAATATTTGAATTGGCAAGCTTTAACTTATAATTTTTTTCCCCATAAGATCTTTAATCGTATAATTTACAAAGCTTCACATGCATATATTGTAGTATTTGAATTTGAAAGCTTTAAAGTACAGTAAATTGCCAAAACTTCCATTTCTTTTTACATCAAGTAAAAAAATAACTCTTTTTGTTATTATAATTTAGCAAAATATCTCATTGTAAATTGTGATGTTAAAAAATAGCAATCAACTTCGTACCGTCGTACGCACCATGTTATCATTTTTGTGAAGAAAGGATTAGTTTAAAAGTATGTTAAAACAAAAATACAACATGGATTAGTTATTAATAAATAAAGTTCAACGCATTAAAAAAATCTTGCACGCATTCATTTTCTTAAACTAAAAATTCTTGTATGAATTTATTTTTCTTTAGAATCTTTCTACGGATTCATAGTTCGATTTTTCTCCTCTTATGTATTTTCTATTGTTCTTTAAAAAAAAGAAATTTAGCCCCCAAGATTCGATTCCTGGATACGCCACTGTTTGTGTATAAGTCTGTTAATTCTATTTTACATTACATGTACCCCAAACGAATCTGTATCGAATTAACTATGCATAATCCTAAAAATAACACATGAATGCAGTTATGTAGATCTCAACGGCCACCTTACAAGAGAATCTTTTATGTGTCGGTTAACAAGAGCTCTTAATAATAGACGATGGACTTATTGTTAATTTACTTTGTTCAGGGTAATCTTATTACATGAAAAAGTAAGAAATGCAAAGTCCTCACCTCTCAAGCCAGAATCTGAACTTAGAGGCATAAGTAAATGTCTTGAAGCTTACATGTGGCGAAAACTTTTGTTAATGACTTAATTAGCCTCGTAATCTACCAATTTACTTTTACTGTGATGATAAATCACCTTGCCACATTGCCACATAATTATGTTCAATATGATTGCAGAATGCAAGTTGAGGTTGACATGGTATATTAATTTTTTTTTTCTTACATGCATAGTAATTAAAGTTGGGTAAAAACAGAGTTACCAACAATTCGGTCGGAAGATTAATTGACTTTGATATAGCAGTTCCTGATCGACTAGATCTTCACAAAATATATCAATCGAGTTGTGCATGTGGCTTGAGGGAAAGTGATGTTAATATTTATAATTAATAGTGTCATCTTATTTTATCTTACCCTCCACGAACCTGCAACATGATCTGCATCTAATGTTGTACCTTTCAATATGGGTACTACTTTTAGGAAATACAACGAAGAACAACAGCTATTTTTAACCGATCTAGAAGTTTATCAAGTTGAAGACATTATCTTATCTTCGACTAAAAATATGCAACATTGTCTGTATTTAACGTTTTACATATAAGTATGAGTATTGCTTTTAGGAAATGCAATAAAAACAACAACTATTTTTAGCTGACTAACCTTGAAAAACTATATGTATAATATCTTATCGAATTATTGAAGTCCAAGGAATTATCCTTGACGGCCAATGTCTTATATATTTCTACTGTAAATATTACATTAATTAGTAAAAGAGATATTGTTAAATCATCACACTTAACATAGTATACTCTATATTAAAGAATACAAAAACAAGTCCACATGGTATACTATGGTCCATCAGCCATTAACAACCTTTTTTAACCACCAAAACTTAAGGGAAACCTTCCATTGTACTTAACTGTTGCAACTGCTAGAGTATGTGTATTTTCATCTATACTTTTCACTATCTGTCTTTTTCTTTTCTTTTTTTTTTTTCTCCAATTTTAACTATCTTGCAATCTCCAAAATTACTTTAAAAACTGGGAAATCTATCCAAAAAAAAAAGAAAAAAGAAACCTGCTAGAGTTTAATGGCAGATGCTGGAGATGATGTATCTTCCGTGGGTGACCATATCGTGTGTCAATACAAAGATTATATTGCAACCTTTGGACTATGGCTTCATCGGAATCCTATGGAGTATGCTGTTCCCCTTGTCTTGCTCCAACTTTCTGTCGTCACTTTAACGTCTCTTCTCATCGATGGATGCCTCAAGCCTCTCGGACAATTATCCATTGTTGCGCAAATTGTTGTAAGATAACAAACTTCAACTCAATATTGTCAACAAAATGAAGCCACATTAGTGATCATAACATGTACGTTTTTATTAACTTGGTACATATTACATAGTATCTTATTGTGTTACATTGACTGTTCACAGGGCGGCATACTCTTCGGTCCTTCAATATTAGGTCATGATCGTATCTTCGGAAATAGGCTGTTCCCGACTAGAAGTATCGTGACGCTCGAGACAGCTGCAGCATTTGGACTTATGTTCTTCCTCTTTGCCATAGGAGTGAGGTCGAATCCTAAGTCGATGATCAACCCGGGGAAACAAGCAATGGTCCTCGGTGTTTTCTCGATGTTTCTTACGTTGTTCCTGACAGTGTCCCTTTCTTTCATGCTTAAAGCACACGTTGCTATGGACGCATCCCTGGCACGCGCTCTGCCGTTCATCGCGGCATCTCAGAGTTTGATCGCGTTCCCCAACATCTCTTGCCTTCTCGTCGAGTTCAAAATGTCCAGCACCAGCATTGGGCGAACAGTTATGGCCGCAGCCATGTTTTGTGACTTCATTGGCATATTAATCATTGTTATATTCTTTGGAATATTACAATCTCGTTCTGATCCGTTAAGGTCGAGTATGTCGATAATATCAGCATTTCTTTTTATCATTGGCATAGTTTTTCTTGTTGGGCCACTTATGGATACACTGGTTAAAAGAATGAGGACTGGGAAATCCTTGGGGGAAAATTATGTCTTATGGTGCTTGATTGGAAATCTTTTAATTGGATCGTGGAGCGAGATGATTGGCCAGCATTTCGTGCTTGGACCCTTGGTTTACGGGCTGATGGTGCCCGACAGTTCGCCCCTGGGGTTGTCGATTATAGCTAAACTCGACTATTTCGTGGGGAAGTTTCTATACTCGGCGTTCCTCACCACGAGCGGACTGAAAACGGATATTTTCACGATTGAATTGCAGTCTTTGTGGATCGTGGCGCTTGTAGTCATCTTTTCGTGTGTTGTGAAGTTGGGCGCTGTGTTGGTTGTGTCTTATTTCATTAACATAAACTTTCAAGACTCTGTGGTGATCGGACTTATGCTGAATGCACGAGGCGTTACCGAGCTGATCGTGTTCAACCTATGGAGGGATAGCACGGTATGATCAATTTAATTTCACTTTGCTCCTTTTTCCGGTAAATTAATTTAAGCCCACTATAGTAATGCTAGTTCTAACTTGTTTAAAATTTTTGGTTTTGAATACAGATTTTATCAAACCAGGAGTTTTCTCTTTGTGTTGTAGCAACCGTTGCAGTGACAGCAGTTATAAGCCCTCTCATCAAACTACTCCATGACCCCACCAAACGTTACATTCCTACTAAGAGAAGGTCTATTCAACACTCCAAACGCGACGCTGAGCTACGTATAGCGGTCTGCATTAAAGACCAAGACAGTGTGCCTTCGATTATTAACCTCCTCGTAGCCTCTAACGCAACGCAGGATAGCCCCATTGCGGTACTGGCCATCCTGCAAACCGAGATCGTTGGTCGAGCCACCCCTATGCTCGTTTCACATGAGTCGACTCAAACTTTACATCGCACGAGCTCCAAAGCGAAACACATTATCAACGCCTTACGCCAATACGAAATGTGCAACGAGTGTTTGGTCACCGTCCAAACATTCAGCGCCATCTCGCAACTTCAGACGATGCATGATGACATTTGTCGTGTCGCCCTGGAACAAACTGCTACGATTGTCATTGTACCCTTTCACAAGCACTTCGAAATTGATGGATCCATCGGTCTCATTAGCCGAGGAATGCAGAACATGAACATAAAAGTCATGGACAAGGCCCCTTGCTCGGTCGGGATATTCGTGGACAGGGGAGTTTTAACGGGATCCCTGACGATATTGAACAATCAGTCCATGTACCATGTTGCTGTCCTTTACATAGGTGGTCCTGACGATGCAGAGTCGCTCTGTTATGGGGCTCGTATGGGTAGACACCCGAACGTGACTCTAACGATCATCCGGTTTCTACTCTTTGGCTGCGACAACCCCCGCGAGAGGAAACAGGACAACCACCTGATTGACGAGGTTCGACAGGCGAACTCGGGGAATCAGAACTTTATATACCAAGAGCAAGTTGTAAAGGACGGGGTGGCATTGACTGCATCTCTAAGAGGATTGGGGAACGGGTTTGATTTGTTAATATTGGGACGGAATCATCAGGCGTCGCAGGTACTAATGGGACTCGGGGCATGGAGCGAGTGCCCCGAACTTGGGGTCGTGGGTGACATTCTCGCGTCCCCCGATTTCGGGAGCACGTCATCGGTGTTGGTAATTCAACAACAGAGATTGATTGGGGAGAAGTTTAAGAGTGGAATGAATAAAGGAGTAGTGGCTGGTACTACTACTCGTGAAACTGGAAATGATGCAAGTGGTGATGTTAGGTGGGAAATTGCAATAGATAGAGAGAAGGCTTAGTACACTTTGTAAATCTTAATGTATAGTTCATAAAGCACGGATGATAATGTGCCCAATAGTCATTTGGACACACTGTATGGATTGAAAGAAGCAATACAATTTTCAGAATTGCATGGTACTTATTCAAGTTTGGATCTTTGTTATGGGATTACTGAAAATAGATTGTATCATAGTTAGTGTTCTTCTTAGACTGATTATTAAGACACTAATAAATCGCATCAACATAAGTCTTTTGCTTGTCATAAAAAGAAAAAGAAAAGAGATATCTGTAAATCTTTTATACGGGAGTGCATTTAGAACGACAGTTCATGTTGGCTTTTCTTCATCAGCCAGGATTTGTACAGATACGAATAAAGTTGGTTAGGATAAATTTCGATTTCAGTTGTAGAATGAATATGCATGCATAAACTGCTGAAAAACGATAGTAATGAACTTTATACATCCCAATAAGCAAATGAAAAGCAAATAGAGTTCCAATTGAAAACAAATTCTTTGTAAGCCTAATTGAAAAACAACTTCTTGTAATACTTAATTTAATAAATCTAAGGATTTTACTAAAACGCACAACAAAAAACCCTTTTACTCGAATGTGTCTTGGGCTTGAAACAGTCGATCTGGCATACTGTGTGCCTCAATTGCGCATCAAGTTAAGATTACCGCGACTTTTATTCAACCATCTTTCTATCTAGTTCTCTTCAAAATTTAGGTCTCTTTTCTACATCAAATGCTTTATGGGTGGGAGCTTCACTCAAGCATGCATGTAACTGGTAAATGTACTAGGTTGAGAATATGATTCTCTAGCTTGACGCTGACACAAAGATATAAGATATCCGTGAATGCATGCATCTCAAAAGTGGTCGAATTATATTTTATACCTTTCTAGCAGCCAAGGTATTCTGAGAATATTAGAAACATTATACCTTCGTTTTGTATTCTAAAGTTGTGCTTGTAAGTTGAAAAGCAAAACATAGGCTTTCTTGGCTATATGATCAAAGAAATGATTGTTCGTTCATGGTGTGTTATAATATATAATTAATTACAGGGCAAGAAATAATTGCATATATATATATATAGATATATATTTTTTTAATGAAAAAGTAGCACGTGGGATAAGCAAGAAGTCATATGTGATAAGGAAACTCATTTGACTTCTCAAGCTTTTGGAGACGAATGTGTCCTTTTAAGTAGTTAATTAATAGAGATAATTCCTTCAAACTCCTTGAACTATAGCGACTTTTGGACGTTACCCCTGAACTTTATAAATAAGCACTTTGGCCCTAACCTTTGCCAACCTGTTCGAGTTGCCCCTGACAATTTCCGACCCAAAAATCACCGGAAATATTTTTTTTTTCAGAATCTTCTCCTCATTAAGACGGTTCTGGTAGTGGTTACGGTATCGAAAGATTCAAAGCCATTACACGGGAGATTTCGTTTTAATTTGTCGAATTTCTGGAAAATACGATGAACACTTTCAAGTGTTCTTCATTTTTTTCCGGAAATTCGAAGAAATAAAACTAAATTTCCCGTGTAATGGCTTTGAATTTTGTGATACAGTCACCACTACCGGAACCGCCTTGACGGGTAGAAAAGTCGATTAGAATAAAAAAAAAGCTCGACAAAAAAATTCCCGCAAACCGCGGTGCGTAGTGGCGGGTTGCAGGAATTTTTTGCCGAAATTCTAAATTTGGACTCAATATTCTCCTCTTCGAAAAGGTTCCGTTAGTGGTGACGGTGTCGAAAAATTCAAAGCCATTACACGGAAAATTTAGTTTTAATTCGTCGAATTTTCGAAAAATGAGATGAACACCTTCAAGTGTTCTTCATATTTTTCGGAAATTCAAAAAATTAAAGCTAAATTGCCCGTGTAATGACTTTGAGTTTTGCGATACCGTCACCACTACCGGAACCGTCTCGACAAGGAGAAGATTCTGAAAAAAGAAAAAAAAAATCCGGTGATTTTTTGGTTGGAAAATTGCCATGGGGCAACTCGAATATGTTAACAAAGGTTAGGGGGGTAAAGTGCTTATTTATAAAGTTTAGAGGTGGTGTCCAAAAATCGCTATAGTTCATGGAGTTTGAAGGAATTATGCCTAACTAATCAATATGCATAAGTTTATTAGGTGTACATATCTACAAATTAATTAAAAGAATCTTCTGCCCTAACAAAAGCCATTGTCACACTAAAGCTTTTCTTTTATTACTAACATATTCTTCAAGGAAGTACCTGACTTTCAAAGCATCCCCATGAGTTTGGCTGAAAGGATAATGCTCAACTCTTATTGGTTGAAGTGAGAAGTCTGAGAAAGTACGTACGTAGATCCTTATAACAAAAGAAAAGATATATATAGCCATGCCAAAACATGCATATATCCTGTAGCTTTGACCGGTTCCATAAAATTCAAACGCTGTTTACATGTGGGCACGCATTTGTGTCTTGGATAAACAAAAATTCTGAGGAAAATGGGACAATTATTTTCGAGCTCAATATTTTTATTTTTTTTGGCGTGTGTAAGAAACTAATTCAATTACATATTGTTGTTGTTTTTTTTATAGAATATATGCTTTTTCTTATATAGACTTGTTATATCTTTCCCTTTATAAAATTCAGACCATAATCTTTACAAAATTCTAGCAAGCTAAGTGTAGGTAAAAGTGTAAATTAACCAGTTGCCGCTGCAATAAACGTGGCTTGTTCCCAATAATTGGTGATCTGATGTTAATTGATCGCCCAATTATTAACAAAGCCAAAGTAAGTACACTGTTACAAGTTGTAACTTACAAGCTGTCAATGCATTGAACACTTATGTGTCCAACTTTCCATTCATAGAAATAGTTAAGTTTATGGACGAAAATTCAGAAATTCTTCTCTGATTCCAATAGTTAAGTTTATGGACGAAAAATCTGTACAAGAAACCGGTACACCGCACGGCTTGTCCATAATCAAACACTTTCTTCTCCCATCACTCAACTAACAAAGCGTACTACATTATATTCCCAAATTAGATATATATAGCTAGAGATCATTACTTGCACATTTTCACTTATTGCTTGATTATATTCTTTTGAAATTCTTTCCATTTAGAATCTTTCTGTATGTTGTATATATATCCACAATAGCCTCCTTGATTTATAGACAAGAACCCCACATTTGAATTCGATGGCTTTTTGTTCCTTTCCCGATGTATTTTCTTGGATCCAAAACCTTTCATGGAAAACAAACTCAATCAATTCCATGAATCTGTGCCCTTCATTTTCATCTCAACCCTCTTTAAAATTCTCAATCAATCATAACCCTCAAAACTCCTACTTTTCACTCTCTATTTTTGCAGATTTTAATCTCCCAATCTTTCTTTGGACCTCCAAAAATATTGCAACAAGGTACTCCTCTTCTAACAAATTACTAGATGATCATAGCATAATTTCAACCATCTTTGCCAATATCGTCGAAGACATAATAAAGTACTCGTCTAACAAGCGTCCATTTTCGCTAACCATCCCACGAATAAATCCTAGTGATCCGAACATCAAAGACATCTTCAATTTCTCGTTCCTTAGCCTAACTTTCATCGTTTGCATCTACGAGGCTCCTAAAGACATACGCGCTTCGTGTCTTAATATCCTTAGAGAACAATTTGCGTGCCCAAAGTCAAGAGGAGTGTCAAAACTTTTGATGAGGCTTTTGGGATCTAATATCGAAGAACAATGGATGCGTTCGATGAATCTTGCGATTACTAATTGGATTTCAGAGCTGCGAGCTACACATGATCACACCGTTCTTAAAACACCATCTCCCTTGTTTTCTTACTCACTGTCGACATCTGGGATGTGGAAAGTTCAGTTGTTTTGTCCGGTGATAGCCATGAACGTCGACAAGGTTAGCGGATCCTCGTCTCCTGATGAACGTTTGTTGTTCTCTCTGAACTATCACCAACTGGAGGGGGTGATCCAGCTCAACTATAAAGTGACTGTTCGAGAAAAGTGGATTGATGTCACCGTAAACACGGATAATATTAGGTAACCCATGTCTTACTAATTGCATCTAATCATATGCAACCCGATTTATTGTTGTCATTCTTATGAGAAAATTAAAAGCTTGTCCGATTTAATATGATCCAGCTCTAAACAATATTGTTTTAAGCGTGTCGTCCAAGTGTGGCATCATGAGATTTTTGCTCCGATTCCTCATACTTTAATCTAAAACTCAAACATTAAAAAAGAAGATTAAAACTCAATTAATTAAGTAATAAAAGTAAATAAAAATATTTAGTAACTAAGCAGGAAATGGATTGAATTAAAGGAATATTATTGTAAGAGTAAAAATTCAAACTGCAAGCAAGTGAGCAATTGTACTATTGTTTAAAGCTCATGTAGCATGCGGTAGGCGCTTAAGGACTACACTGAGAAGAGATAAAAAATACTTGGGGGGCTTAAATGGTGAACTGCAATATGTTTTAGAGCACTTTTGTGATATGATTTGCAAACATACTTTTTTTATGGGACAAAAACATCAAACACTTCAAATGAGAGAATATTCTGGCCAAAAAAACCAAAAATACACTAATGATGCAAATCGAACAGACACAATACAGTTTAAGCACCAAAGCGCTTATAAAAGTAGTTCAGGGAGCGTCTGAGCAAAATAGACCATAAATTGAAGGTTTGATGTCTTTTCCCTACTTTTATCGCTCAACTACTTTGCTGTTTGCTCACGTGCCGTGCGACTTATATATGCTTGTACTTTTTTTCGTTCAATTATATCAATCCTTACTTAGCTTCTCCATTTTTAACAATACGTCACACACGTATGTATTATATATATAGCAACATGCATGATCGACCTAGGATAAAGAATCTACTAATCATGCACCTTCTAACTAACTTATTGAACTATATGTCATTGTCTTATATATTAATAATTGTCTTATATATTAATAATAAGAGTAATTAGGAACATCATACTTTATTTGAAATATCTAAAAGCTAGAACATTTTGTTGGACATAATATATAAATATGGAGAGGTAGACATTTAATATTTACATATTATTTCCAATACGTCACCTTACGTGCATGCTATAAATCTTTTTGTTACGTCTGTCACGTGATACTTTTTGATAATTGGGTGACGGTGGAATTCGAACTCATACATTACTTAATTATTGGAGGTGCATAGTATAATTGCGAAAGTTGTGATAATATGCGGTACTGGTAGATCCACGGTTCTGACTAGTTAGTGAAAGTGTATCATTTAATTGATTCAAAAATCACGAAAAAAGAAATACGTAAGCCTTCCGTAACTATTAGTTAGTTTGGCATTGATCGAGGGGGTATTTATATATATAATTGCTCTTTTTTCTTTATAGGTGTGATGTGATTAAGCTATTGACAGACACTCTGATGAACGAACGTGGTGCTGGAGCTTCCGAAAAACACTTCCCTTCACGAATAGCCTTACAAATCACTCCCAACTTTCAGAGCAATGTGCTAAGCATATCCGTCAGCAAATCTTCCGAAAATCCAACAACAGAAATCGGAGTTGAAAAAGGCATTGAAGCTTCCTTCGAGCCACCAAACGCCGTGGGACTCAATTTTTCCGCAGGAGAGACTGTGACGGTAACCTTGAAGCCTTGGAAATTTGAACAATCCGTGTACGGGAACACCGCAATCCTAGACTGGTTTCTTCATGACAGTTTGAACGGACGAGAGGTTTTCTCGTCCAAACCATCAAAAATTGCGATGCTTCACCCAAATGCGTGGTTCAAGAACCGGTACTCGAACTCTCACAGGCCGTTCACGAGGCAAGGAGGGGTGATTTTTGCTGGAGATGAGTATGGGGAGAGTGTGAGTTGGAAGGTGGATAAAGGGTGCATGGGGAGGAGCATGGAGTGGGAGATTAAGGGTTGGATTTGGTTGACATATTGGCCTAATAAACATAAGACTTTTTACACTGAGACTAGGAGATTGGAGTTCAGAGAAGTCCTTCATCTTAATCTGCTTTAGTTCAAAGGTTTGATGCATTTAGTTGTTGTGAGTGATTTGCAAATTTGCAGTTTGAAAATTGTTAATGAAATAAAGTTTTATTGTCTATATATAACTAATAGAAGACCAATTAAGGGAAGTATTGTTTGGGGATTAATTAGGGTGTGAGAAAGAGTAGTGTATTAAAATTGTGACTTATACGTTTGATTTTTAGTACAAGCTTTTGAATAGCTCACTGCAAATTGCTTACAAATAATCTTAAGCTTATAATAATACTGATATGTGTATATACTTAATCTTAACCTTAAGCTAGTTAGTACATGCCGCATTTGATTCGTTATTTGACGTCTCAAACTAAAGAGACGAATATACCGGTTTTAAGTAGTTAATATCCATAAGTTTATTACTATATTAGGTGGACATATTCACAAATTAATTAGGAGAATCTTCTGCCCTAACAGAAGTGATTGTCCGACTTAATTAAAGATTTTCTCCAAGGATTAATTATTCTTTAATAAAGATAATTATAAATAAAAATTTCGACATTTGATGACATGTTAGCCACATTTTTGTCACATATGACAAAATTTGACGACATAGCAGCCACATGGGCAAAAAATAGGACATGGCATTTTTAGTCAATTTTTAAAAAAGTTACATGGCAAGAAAACGGCTATGAGATTTGCAGGGTTTAAATAAAGTGAACAAGAGTTATAAGACATTTTTAATTAATCGGCCTTTATAAATATGTGTGTGTAATTTTAGTCTTTTAAATTGCAAGACATTCAACTTTAGTCATATGATGGCGAAATTTATGAGTTTTTTCCCAGAAAAAAGCAGGTAGCTTGCACATACCAAGTTAACTTGAGAGAAACTATTTAAGAACATATATACGCGTGAAACTGATTGGAGTAAAACAGCAGCATAGCCTTACAATGAACAGAGCACAAAAAAAACAACACACACACACCAATCAGAACTAAGTTCAGCGGCAGAGAAATCGGCCCCTCCCATTCGTTGATTCTTGCCCATTTAGCAACGTTATGTGCACATACATTATAGGTTCGAGGGGTGTGAGAAATTTGCCAGTGTGGCCAATTTTTAATCATCGACTGGATCGAACGAATATCAGTCTCGCATCTCCAAAAAGTGGACTTGTTAACGTCAATAGAAAGGTTAACAATACTTTCTGAATCAATTTCGAAGAGGAGTTTTGGACATTTGAGGTTGTGAGTTGTGTTCATAGCAAGCCGCAACATCAATTACAAAGAAACGGACAGATTCCGCCTATAGGAGATTGCCTTCGGCATTGTGCACCACAAATGTGCCAAAGCCGATACCTGTCGCAATGTTAAGTGCCGCATCGGAATTAATTTCGATCCAGCCAACAGGGGGTTTGCTCCAACATGGATTTTGATTATGAATTAGGGACATTGGGGAACATCTAAAAAATTTAGAGGTTCTTCTCCAAATATTATGATATGCATCACGAGCAGATGGATTTGCAGTGTTGTTGATGACTTCATTACGGTACCTCCAAATGGATTCCATGGCCAAAAAAGAGAAAAGGTTGAAGGTACGAGCATCCTCCGCAAGAACAAGCTTGTGAGAATCGTCACACAATAAACTAATCCACTCGGGAATGGACATATGGCAAACATTATCTAATCGGAACGACCAATGAGACATGAACCAGATCTGAGTTGCAAATGGGCACACAAGAAAAATGTGGTGGATTGACTAGATTGGATCCTTGCAAAAAGGGCATGGCTGATCGTCGATATTCGTAACTTCAGCAAAGCGGGAACGACATGGAATAGCACTGGACGCAACTTTCTAGATAAAAAGTTTGACGCGGTTATGAATTTTGAGCTTCCAAATTCTATTTCGCAAACCAATCAGATCGTTGCTTGGGTCGTTGAGACGGCGGGGTTGTTGAAACGGGCCGTTTGATCCACCAAATACGCACTTTTGGTTGTAAAGACTCCTTTCCGAGAGGAAGTCCAAACCAACTGCTCTGGTTCCGCCACCAGAACGATTGGGATCTTATGGATTTTCGAACAAATGGTTCAATTCGTTCAAATATGGATTCCAAAATATCAAATTCCATTGAGCCGTGACAGGATCCAAGAGTGATTGAACGGTTGCGTATCGAGTGATGGTGGAGCTGTTGAGATGAGTACACGAAGGAGTGAAGCCGATCAATGTGGGAATCCATGGGTCTAACCACGTGAATAAAGATGACTTGGTACAAACCCAAAAGTATGCCTCTTTGCGAATAATGCCACGACCTTTCTTGATACCGCTCCCAGTCCACGAGCATCCGACAAAGCTTTTCACTGAATCAAGGAACCCTTCGTTTCCCAAATATTTTAAAGCCAAAAGGTTAGACAACAAGGAACTGGAAGGGTTAACACAAAGATTCCAAGATAGTTTAGAAATGAGAGCTCGATTCATATCTTCCATACGGCGAAGACCAAGACCACCATGGAGTTTTGGTTGACAAATGGTGTTCCAAGACAGAAGGTGCATCGACTTTTTAACCTCAGAGTGAGCCCAAAAAAATTTCTTCATGGTTTTGTCCATCGAGCGACAGACATGTTGAGGGATCAAAGTGGTACTCATCTGGTATGTCGCTGTGGCTTGAGCTACAGATTGGAGAAAAATAAGTTTTCCAGCTTGCGACAAGTTTCTAGTTTTCCATGGACAAAAAGCCGCTTCAAACTTTGAGAGAAGGCCCAAATGTTTTTGCTTATGGTTGCATTCCACAAATCCAAGCTTTGCCAAAACATTTTGTTTAGAAGTTGCATCTGTGTTTCGACTTAAGTGAATGACGGATTTATCCGAATTAGCTCCAAGACTTGTCCATTGAAACAAAAGTTCTAAAGTGTTAGCAAGTGTCGAGACTTCATCGTTAGACGTGCTACAAAAAATAATCAAGTCGTCGGCAAACATCACATGGTTAATCCACAGAGCATTACAGGAAATTTTAACTCCTTTAAGTAAACCCTCACAATACGCACTCAAAAGAAGACGAGACAAAATATCAAAGTAAATGATAAAAAGTGACGATGAAATTGGATCACCTTGGCAGATGCCTCGTGAAGAGGAAAAATGACCAAATGGACTACCATTAGCCAGAACTGAAAATGAGGCAAAAGAGATACATTTTCTAATCCAATTAATGCAACAATCGTCAAAACCCAACGCTATAAAGATAGAGAAAAGAACATCCTATTCAACGTGGTCGAAAGCTTTCGCCATGTCGATTTTTACAGCCATAAAACTCTTTTTTCCTTTCTTGTGATTTAGATAGTGAACAATTTCCTGAGTTAAAATAGAGTTTTCAATGATAACCCTTCTCGGAACAAAAGCCATTTGGTTAGGAGAGATGATTTTGGGGATAAGAGGCCTAAGGAGAGAGGCAAGGAGTTTGGTAATGATCTTGTAAGAAACATTCATAGACTTATGGGCTTGAATTGTTCGACACGATCTGCACTCGAAATTTTGGGAATAAGAGCCCAGAAAGTGTGATTGAGAGCAAGCGACAAAGAGCCACTAGAAAAGAAAGATTGGATGACCGAGGTAAGGTCGTTTTTAATGGTGTCCCACGAGTGTTAGTAGAAAATAGGGGGAAGGTCGTCGGGGTCAGGGGAAACATGAGAATCAAGATCAAACAAAGCGGATCGAATTTCATCTAGAGTGGAATGCGTACACAGTGATTGATTTTCTGCCTGAGAGATGATTATGGGGAAAAGCTCAAAAACCAATGAGGAACTAGGAGGGGATCTTTGATTAAGGGGGGAGTAGAAAAGATCCCGATAGAAGTTGCAAAAACCCTTACCAATCATTTCACGAGAGAAGGTGATAGAGTCATCAAAAAGCTTAATGCCATGGATAGTATTGGTTTTGCGCTTGAAAATAGTGGTATGGTGAAAAAACCTTGTATTAGCGTCACCACTTTTGAGCCATGTAAGGCGGGATTTCTGCCTCCACAGCTCATATTCCATTCGCAACAAGGCATCAAGATCAGTTTGGAGAGAGATTTCTATTTCTCGAGTTTGAGTAGATTGTATCGCAGATTGGCATTCAGATATTCTTTTGAAAAAGTTAGCAATTTTACTTTGGACTCTACCAAAATGACAACGATTCCAAATAATGAGATCTGACTTCACATTTTTATTTTTGGAGAGAAGTTGGAAAAGAGGATCACCCCGAACCAGTTTATCACATGCCTTTTTTATCACACGCGCACAATCTGGGTGTTCAAGCCAAATAGTAACGAAACAAAAAGGTTTTAGACCTGATTGTGCGTTCGGCATAATATCGATCACCAATGGTTTGTGGTCTGACTTGAGGGTTGTGGCATGAAGAACAAAAGCTCTCGGAAAAATAGAGCGGGGCTAAGGCGCTATCCAATCTTTCTTGAATATTAGCATCCCCAATGCGCTGATTATTCCACGTGAAATCAAACTCACGGTAGCCAAGGTCCACCAAATTTGCATCGTTAAAATGGGTTTGCATGGGATTGGCAGAAGAAGAGGCGAAGTGGTTACCCCCAAGTTTTTCTGATTGAGCAAGGATGGAGTTGAAATCGCCAGAAGCTAACCAAGGAGTGGTAATCGCATTAGATAAAATCGTAAAATCATTTCAAAAGAGAGCTTTTAGAGAAGGTTTAGGAGGACAATAGAGTGCAACTATGGACCAGCAATGATTAGAGGAAGGCAACACAATAGTGCCATCAATCATCCAACGAGATTTAAGGAAATAAGAAAAATTTATCGTGTCCGGCCAAGAAAAATAGAGACCCCCCAGAGAGACCAACATGAGGTACAATGATATTGTGAGAGAGATTGTGGGAGGAGAGGACAATAATAAGAGGAGAGAGGAGCTGAGATTTTAATTCACAAACAAAGAGACAATGAGGTTTATGTTTCTTCAAAAGAGCCGAAAGGGCCCTTCTTGCCGCGGGACTACCCATCTCGCGACAATTCCATGATAATATAATCATAATTACTCGCCCGGCCCCGCCGGGCTCGAAAATAATCAGGAAATTACGCACCTCCAATTCGCCAATGACACTTTGCTTTTCTGCAAGAATTCTCCTTCAAATGGTGTTGTTATAAAAGCCATCCTCTGTATTTTTTCTCCTTTTACAGAGCACCAAAATTGATCATCAAGGAAATTACTCGAATTCAAAGGAAGTTTCTTTGGGGCGAAAACATCAACACAAAGAAAATTTCGTGGCTTAAGTGGGATCAAGTCTGTATGCATAAAGATATGGGAGGTCTCGGTATCAAAGATATGCAACGATTTAATATGTCCCTTCTCTACAAATGGAAATGGCATATACTTCAGAGAGGTAATGCGATATGGCTGAAAATCATTAACTCAGAATATGGTCCAATTCGCAAACCTTCAGACTTCAGAACGGAAAGAAGACAGCTTTTAACGGCTTCTATTTGGCGGAAAGATCTGTTGAATCTTGATAAGGATTGCACTGATGAGGCGTGGTTTTCTAGTAGCACTATTAAACGTGTGGGGAACAGAAACGACACTCTTTTTTGAAGGATTCTTGGTTAGAGAATGAACCCATGTTCCTTAGGTTCAGCCGACTTTTTTCAATTGCAAATGATAAGAATGTTACTATTGCAGATAAGGGAGAATGGGTGATGGGTGTATGGAAGTGGAATCGGCATTAGAGGCACAACTTGTTCGATTGGGAAGTCCTGAACGAGTTATGCGAACTAATAGGTGCATTCACTCCCCGAGTAGAGACCCCTGACTGTTGGACTTGGAAATGGGAAGGCTCGGGGGATTTCTCGGTCAAGTCGGCATACAATTTTCTTACTCCGACTAATGCTACTCATGCTGATCCCTTATTTAAATCTCTTTGGAAATGTGATGCCCCTACGAAATTGAAATCGCTTGTTTGGAGAGTGGTCCGTGATAAAATCCCTACGAGGCGCAATTTAATTCAACCGAGTGTTCTACCCACTGGAAGTGATCTCTCTTGTATATTTTGCAGCAAAGAGATGGAAGATTCTGACCACCTCTTGTGTAAATGTACTTTCTCCTCTTTCATCTGGTCCAGCATCCTCAGTTGTGTTGGTTACGAGTCAGCACTCGCAGATAATCTGAAAGCTCTTCTCGCTCAGTTTTTTGACGTCATTGTGGCCTCTAAAAATCGAATGGTTTGGAGAAGCATTTGGATTTTTGTGTTTTGGGAAATCTGGTCAGTAAGGAATAACATCTTCTTCAATGGCAAACATCCTTCCATTCACTACATCACATTGACGATTAAAGCAAAAACATGGAGTTGGTTTAAGGCTAGGCACCACAATTTTTCCTTTTCTTTTTTTTGAGTGGTGTTCTAATCCTCTTTCATGTACTTTTGACTGATCTTTTTGGAGTATTTCTTATACTCCAGTAATAACATTTCTCCTTTACCGCTAAAAAAAACGTAATAATTCATTTTCTAGTAAAAACATGATCTCAATGGAGGAAATCAACAAATATATATGATTCGTTGGTGCGTGAGTGTTTTAAATTGGAAAATGATCTCAATGGAACAAATCAACAAATACAAACGATTTTCTGCCATAATTAATGTACTGAAATAAAAGAATTACTATGACTTTATGAGGATAATTAACTATATCTAATTAAATGACTAAATTTCTTCATCAGAAAAATAGAATTCCAAATTGAGATGTTTAAAAATAATATTTTTAGGATATAAAAAAAATGTATTCTTTAATATCTGACCTGTGGCTAGTAAAAGAATGTGAGAATCAATTCTCATCACTGTCGTGGTCTGTCAGATTAGCACGATCCCTCTTTGAATGGGAAAAATAGATGTTTAAAGAAATGATAAGGATTCTCGAAGGAGTTGCTCAATGGACTTAGGATGCGATAGCTAGGTACTTTTACAGTTGCTTCAGCATATAAAGTTATCAGTAAGTGTAATCCCCAAGAGCAACAAATCGTCTGGAGCAAGTTCTAGAAAATTGGCAAACCTCTAAAGATGTCTACTTTTGCTTTGAAAATAGAGTTGCTACAAAGGAAAAAACTTGACAAACAGAGGTATCCAGCTTGATGAAAATAACCTTAAGTGTCGTGTCTGTTTTGTGGGCTCGAAACAGAGACGGTGGATCACTTTTATTCTTTAGGTGTGACTTCTCTTACCATATCTGGAAGCAGATTCACAGATACTTTGGTAACCAAATAGCAACACATGGTTGGTAAATTAAAGAGCCTTGCAACAAATAAAGAAGAACTTGCAGAAAATAGGGATTACAATTGACAATTTGGAGTGTGTTCTACACAGAAACAGAAGTGGTGACGTTGATCATTTGTTTTTTGAATGACATATCTATTTGGATGAAGTGCTATAATTGGCTTGGGTTGAGTCCTAATAATCTCAAGATTCATTTTATTCCGGATAGATTCTTAATCGGTCTCACTTGAGGGGAAAAAATGGCGAGGTATTTTGTTTATCGCGCTTTGGTCTATTTAGCTTCTCAGAAATAGAGTCTTTTCAAAGGTCACCGAGTTGATGATGAAAGAAATTTGGAACTCATCAAACTTAGATTATGGAAATGAATAAAATTCTCTTATTCTTTTACTGATTGGGCGAACTACCCACGAGCATGCATGTTTTCAATTTGTTAAGAACTTGTTGATGTAGAGTATATCTTGTACTCTTTAATTCATTCTTCAATAAAATTTCTTTGTTGCCGATAAAAAAAAATAAAAAAAATTGACAACTGGAACCATTACAAATAGAACGAAGAGAATATAATGTAGGTCAGTTTGAAAATTGTGGCCAAGTAATTGATAAAAAGTTCACAGGGAAGAGGGAACGATAATATTCTATAATTAGTTGTTCAGTCAATTTTTACTTTTCTTTTTTTCCAGTCGATTTCGAATTGATGGAATTGTTGACTTGTATTAGAATTTCATGCAAAGTCAGAAACGAACTTACCAACTTACTGCATCAGAAATTCTTGTGTTATTATTGTTCAACTATCTAATCGTATAGTTAATGATTGAACGACCTCTCTTTTTCTTTGATTCAAAGTGACTTAAAAGTTAATTCCGCTTAATTGATTCTAGAAAGAAAAAAAAATGTGTTTGTTGCATGCACCGATTAGGTTTCTGTTGACTTTTGGATTTGAGTTGTTATTCTTGACGTGAACACTGAATTATATCATAGTTCACTTATCTAACAATATATTGGACGTATCAGTTTATTTTTTAATTAAAAGAGAGGGAAACAAATTGATATTGGTAATGTCAAAAAGAATATTGCATTATTTGCTTGTATATGTTATGGTGACGATATCTCTAAATACAATCATGACATTCGCTAAAAGATTTTTCTTACATGAAGTGATGAAACGTACCACAGGTTAAAAACCTATTTATTTAATTCAATAAAAGTAATCTTCCTAATTTGGTGACTACTAGGTACGTACATTTGATCATGAGTTACGTTCTTTTACTTTACTCCACTGAACAACTTGCGAATTCGAACTTATTGAAATATCAAATATCCATGAAGTTGCTCATTCTAGCTACTTAGGAATAAAAAGAGTACGTATTCGGTATTCCTAAATTCATTTCAGCTATCATGATTTGGGTGCAGTTAATAAAGCAAGCAATCTATATCATATTTCACGTGAGAAAAAATAAGTTATCGAGTACATATAATCTTTAGAGCTATATATATATATATATTGTAATTAGGCAGGTTGAGTCGTTATGTCCGTAGATCGATAAAACTTCATCATGGCCGTAATTTTATTATGTCATTAAGATTCATATCAAACGTCCAACGCCGAGTGCCGACAGTTTGTTCTCAAGGTTGACCTACGTACACTTTTGCTCATTGAAAAATGGCAGACTACCTAATCTATTATTACTTTTGTTTAACTGTTTAACTTGTCGTCATGAACTTTTCTAGATCGAATTTTCGGTGTAACCAAGTGAAATCTTGGACATCTTACTTATATTATACTTTAAAAATATAGTCATAATTTATGACCTTATAACATACCGTTAGAATCAAACAAATCAATACTTTCTCCATAATACTTACGTTGCTTATCGTCGTACGTCAGCATAAACCTTAACCTTAATAAGATCAACTTCTCTAAGAATATTAACCTCTTGCAACCCAAATATAGTACGATTTCTAATTGACCATATACTCCATTAGGTGTGGAACCAAATACCAGAAAGCACCCTTTGCCAAATACTTGTTTGTGAGAGGATTGTGAACTGCCTGAAAGGATCTCGTGCTCTGTTGCTTAGAGCCGTGGAGAAGCCAAGCCAGTACATTATGCGTGTCCAATATAAGCATATTTATTAATCGTGCACAAAAACCATTATTTTGGCAACAAGAAAAATAAATTATATGCTTAAGTCCTTGCAAATAAACCACTATGAGTGCGCCGAAGTGTGTATGGAAATGTGTCAAGTGTTGATCCAAATTAAACTTATAAACTGTAAAAGAAAAACTAATATAACAACTAAACATTTAATAACCTACCTAGAGGGAGAAAAAAAACTTGGAAATCAAGCCAAAACGACTCAAGTTTTTCTTGGTGTTGATAAGGCCAGTTAGATGCAACAACTACATAAGGTTGAACTAATTTTTTGTTCTCTAATCTGAAATCAGCCAACCTCATAATAACCATCTCCCCGCCCCCCAATGCTTATGTATAAAAGGAACTCATGTCTTCAAAAGCCAACACAACTCATTTTCACACCAATCTCCAATTAAGTACTAAAAGTTACCAAGAAATAAAAATGAGGGCCTCTTTCCTCTACTTCTTCTTGGGTTTGTTCTTTCTTTCAGCCAGCGAAGCGTCGCAAACGAATTCCAAAGTTCATTACCATAATTTTGTTGTATGTTACTAACTTGTCATAACCTTCTCTTGAAAGATTGATAAATATTAGTTCACATATATATTAACTATATATGTCTATGAAACAGGTACAAGCAACATCAGTGAAGAGGCAGTGCAAAGACCACAGCATTATTACAGTGAATGGCATGTATCCAGGACCAACATTGGAAGTTAACAATGGTGACACTTTGGTGGTAAATGTAGTCAACAAAGCTCGTTACAACGTTACGATTCACTGGTAATTTTACATGCATGTCTGCATGCACTCAGCATCCTATCATAGTTGATATATTATTATAATATCATGATTGGGTATTGAAAACAGTATATAAACATCATCAACTATCAAAGTTATAAATATTTGCCAATAGAAAGAACACGATCATAGTTCTTGCAATTTACTCAATAAGCATATGCGGATCAAAACATACATGAATTATATGCTACAAACATATTAAATAAGTAGATGAAATGTCAAATAGTTCTCTGTTTATGTCCTCATATATTTCCGTCAATGCAATAGGCACGGCGTAAGGCAAATAAGAACAGGATGGGCTGATGGACCAGAATTTATCACTCAATGTCCTATTCGACCAGGAGGAAGTTACACATACCGCTTTACAATCCAAGGCCAAGAAGGCACATTGTGGTGGCATGCACACAGTTCATGGCTGAGAGCCACTGTCTACGGAGCTTTGATCATTCACCCCAAAGACGGAGATTCCTATCCGTTTCCCAAGCCAAAGAGAGAAACTGCTCTACTTCTTGGTAACAAATAGTCAATACTTCTTTTTACTTATTCTTTTTTTTTTCCTTGTACTGTAAATGAACCAAGATTAATGATGATCAGGTGAATGGTGGAATGCAAACCCCATTGATGTGGTCAGAAATGCCACGAAAACTGGGGCTGCCCCTAATGTGTCGGATGCGTATACTATCAACGGCCAACCTGGTGATCTTTACAATTGCTCTAGCAACGGTTAGCTTCACAAAACTTTCGAAAGATTTGGATTTTTGTTCTGTTTTTTCACTTGAAACTTTTAAGTAAGAGACTCCAAGATAGTTTCTGAATAACTTAACAATTATGAATTTATGATACAATCTTAATGCAGACACAATAACTGTCCCAATAGACTCAGGGGAAACAAATCTTCTAAGGGTCGTGAACTCTGCGCTCAATCAACAGCTTTTTTTCAAGATTGCCAACCACAAGCTCACAGTAGTCGGAGCCGATGCCTCTTATGTAAAACCTTTCACAACATCAGTTCTCATGCTAGGCCCCGGCCAGACCACCGATGTCCTAATCACTGCCAATCAACCACCAGCCAAATATTACATCGCTGCACGAGCCTACGCTAGCGGCCAAGGTGCACCCTTCGATAACACCACGACCACCGCCATTCTTGAATATAAGTCCGCCTCATGCCCCAGCAAATGTGCATCAACCAAACCAGTTATGCCGACTATGCCAGCGTTCAACGACACAGCCACATCCACGGCCTTCACCAAAAGCTTCAGAAGCCCAAGAAAAGTTGCAGTGCCGACAAAAATCGATCATAATTTGTTGTTCACGGTCGGCCTAGGTCTCATCAACTGTCCTTCTGGTACAAGCCGCAGCCAGTGTCAGGGTCCAAATGGAACACGATTTGCTGCCAGCATGAACAATGTTTCTTTCGTGCTCCCGTCCAACTTTTCCTTGCTGCAAGCATATCAGCAAGGTATTCCTGGAGTTTTTACGACAGACTTTCCAGCAACTCCACAAGTCCAATTTGATTATACCGGAAATGTGAGCCGATCACTGTGGCAACCTGTTCGAGGAACTAGACTTTACAAGCTGAAGTATGGAGAAACAGTGCAAGTGGTATTGCAAGGAACAAGTATCTTCACTGCTGAGAACCACCCTATTCATCTTCACGGTTACGATTTCTATATACTTGCTGAAGGCTTCGGTAACTTTAATCCAAGCAGAGATACAGCCAAATTCAACCTCGTAGATCCACCTCTTCGCAACACAGCAAGCGTACCTGTTGGTGGATGGACAGTGATCAGATTTATCGCAGATAATCCAGGTTAACATCAAAGTTCTAATTGACCCGATTTATTCTCGATACATGCAAACGAGTTCTATTGATCATACTTGTTTTTATGTTTTTCAGGAGTGTGGCTGATGCACTGTCACTTGGACGTTCATATCACGTGGGGTTTAGCGATGGCGTTCTTAGTGGAAAACGGAGTCCATGAACTCGAACAACTTGAAGCTCCTCCAAGAGATCTTCCTATCTGTTAGATGAATCAACAGAATAGTGACCTAGAAGAAGGGCAGTCAATATGTTTCTGTTTATAATGTACTATATATTATTGCAGCAATTTCCCCACAGAGGAGTACTGGGAGTTAGTTTTTGTTTTACTTATTGTTTGCTTCATTATGAATATGACTGGAGCAAGAAAGATAAATATTGCAATATTTGTCTTGTATTTGAGAGCTAAATGAATCAGTTTTTTTGTAAGAAAAAGTTCTTTTGAGTTTATGCTACTAAACTTATGTCAACTTAAGAGCATCTTTCAGATACTGAGCTTGTAACTGAAGCGGAATGCTAAAAGTGTAAAACAAACAACATTATGGACTGAGTTCTCCACAGCAATGTCGAAAGCAATGGCCCCAGCCCCCAAGTTATAAACACGAGATATGTGAACGCAATAGTGAACAAAAAGTTACTACAGAAAAATTGGTTGGGACTTTCAATCAATTGGACTCAAGTATCTTCCACACTGAAAATACAACAAATACATTGATATCAGATTCTAAGATAATTGGATCACATCAACCGAGAAATGTACAAACTTGTAAACTATGTAGAACATAAAGATATAAACCAGATTGCTCAATTGTCCTGAAAGAATGACGAAAAAGAAACATTGGGAGAAAAATATGATCATTGATATTATATGGTCATTTTCCTACTTAGCACTCATAAGCATAAGAAGTAACTTGATCCACCACCACCATAGTTGCTAATGTTACTCCCCTAGCACCATATGTGCGGCGATAAACCATGATATCAAACATATTCGATTTAAAATTTAGAGCAAAGTCAATTAAGTTATCTAATTAAAGTTGGTTTGCCTACGTGCTCAGGCAAAATGAACTTACAAAAGACATTTCGATCAGAAAAAATGCAAACCTTACTGCTGAGGTCAATTGTTAGAAGTCCGGACTTGGTTCGCGCATTTAAATCCGATGATGCGTAATCTATTGGTATCATTAGACATCACTATATAGTTCTTTGATTGATGGAGCCTAAGGTAATGAAACTTGGTTTTCATTCTTATCGTTCTTACTAACGCCTTGAATTATGCATCTTTTACCAAAACTGTATACAAATTGTACTATTTTGATTTTATTGAGAATATGGAACTAAGATAAATAGAGCCGCCATTGTGTAAAGCTTAAAAAAGGAGTCTATGTATTGATGAATGTATGATCTGATTCGATACAATTACAATGCCAATACATTATATATATATATATAAAGAATAATGATGGAGATAATTATATAAAACAGTTCACTACAAGATTCTTCTTATTTGAATTCTTTTCTTCTTCTTTAAGATAGTGGTTGTGCAGACTTTTCTAGCTCATTTGATCCTTCTTGTCATCTGCCCATGTTACCATTATCAGACAAGACTTTCCAGCTCATTTGATCATCTTGTCTTCTGCCATGCTACATGATCAGCTGTGTTTTTTATACTCCCCCTCAAGATGAGAATATATATTGTATGTTCCCATCTTGCTTAACAGTTCAAGGAACCTTTTCATTCCTAGTGCCCTAGTGAATATATCTTCTAGTTGAGTGCCTGTTGAGACATGAATCAACTTGATTATTTCTTGCTGCAACTTTTCTCTCGCCACATGACAATTTATTTCTATATGCTTTGCTCTCTCATGATAAACATGATCGTTAGCAATGTGAATAGATGCCTGATTATCATAAAAGAGAAGCACATGATTTATGTGACCACATCTAAGATCTGTATTAAGTTATTCATCCACACTAACTCACCAACAGTTGAAGCCATGGCTCTATACTCAGATTTTGTTGAGGATCTTGATAATGTTGCCTGCTTTTTGGACTTCCATGACACCAAGGTTTCCCCAATGAATACACAGTAGCCAGTTATTGACTTCTTGCTGTCAACACAAGCCCCCTAATCTGCATCACAGTATGCTTTGATCTGCTTATTGTTATTACTGGGGAAGAGTAGTCCTTGTGCTGGTGCTCTCTTGAGATATCTCACAATCCTCAATGCTCCTTCATATGCTCTTCTTTTGGGTTACTCATGAACTGACTCAAAGTCTAGATTGCATAAGATATATCAGGTCTTATCACTCCCAAATAAAGAATCTTTCCAATTAATCTTCTGAAAATTGTAGGATCCTTCATATGTTCTCCACCTTCTTGTGTGAATTTAATATTCTGTTCTTGTGGAAAATCAGCTGGCTTGGTTCCTATGAGTCCACTACCATGTATGATCTCCAAAGCATATTGTCTTTGGCACAAGTATATTCCCTTATCACTTCTTGCAACTTCAATTCCCAATAAGTATTTTAAAGGTCCTAAGTCCTTTAACTTGAACTGCTGGTGCAAGAACAGTTTCAAAGAAGCAATTTCTTGATCATTGTTTCCTCCAACAATGATGTTATCAACATATACCAGAATGACAGTGGTACTTGATTCTGAATGTTTAATGAAGAGAGAGTGATCACATGAGGATTATTTAAAACCTTGAGTGGGAATGGCAGAAGTTAATATTTGATTCCACTGTCGAGATGCTTGTTTGAGTCCATATAGAGACTTGTGCAGCTTGCAAACTATGTTCTCCCCCTCAGTAGAAAGGCCAGGTGGTGGTGTCATGTACACCTCTTCTTCTAGGTCACCATATATGAAGGCATTATTTACATCCAGCTGTGATAATGACCATTGAGTTGAAGCAGCATAGGCAAGAAGACATCTAATAGTAGTCATCTTTGCTACTGGAGAAAAGTCTCAAAATAGTCCAAACCCTCTTGTTGGTTGTAACCCTTTGCAACCAAGTGAGCTTTGTGTCTCTCAACATCACATGTGGAAGTATATTTCACTTTGTACACCCATCTACACCCTATAGGAATGATACCAGGAGGTAGAGGTTGCAAAGTCCAAGTGTTGTTGTCTTGGAGAGCCTAAAGTTCATTGTTCATAGCATCTTTCCAAACAGGATTAGTAATGGCATGATCATAACAGGTAGGTTCAGGATTAGAAACAGTGTACATGACATATGAGAGGTAAGCAGGAGATAAAGCAACAAAAGAAAGATCAGTGAGAGAATCTATACCTGTCATCTGAACCTTAGAACCAAGAGAGTAATGAGATGTAGTGGCTTGAGCTATCATGTATTGGTAGTCTTGAAGATGAATGAGAGTTCTTTTAGGTCTAACAGATCTTCTAAGAATGGGACTAGTTGGTACAACAGCGGAAGGTGAAGAAGGGATATCTTCATTAGAGTGGTGAGGTGAAACAAAAGAATGAAGGTCTGTATTGTCTTCTTCAGAGTGGAATATAATGAGTGGGACTGTGATGTGGTGGAGGTGAGAGTTCTATTTGTGGAGATGGAGAAGTGTCAGTGGTGATATAAGGTATAGGAGTAGATACTGTGAACTCATCCATGTCAAAGTTGTTAGTATGATCAATGATAGGAAACATAGAATCATTTTCTGAATCTTTACTATAAGGAAAAGAACTCTCATAGAACACAATGTCTCTTGAAGTAAAAACATGCTTTGTATAAAGATTAGACAATTTGTATCCCTTAATATTGGCTGGATAACCTATGAATATACATCTAGAAGCTCTAGGATGAAATTTGTTGTGAGGTTTTAGGAGTGTTGTTGCATAACACAGGAAACCATAGGCTTTTAAGTGAGAGTAGTTGGGGGCTTTTGAGTAGAGTAGAAAAGGAGTGAGATTTTGTAATAGGGGTGTTGGTGTTCTGTTGATAAGGTAAGCAGCAGTGGCAACACAGTGTCCCCAGAATTTGTAAGGCAATTTGGCTTGCAATCTCAAGGATCTTGCTACATTAAGTAAATGTCTATGTTTCCTTTCAACAACTGAGTTTTGTTGGGGTGTATAGACACAAGATTTTTGGTGAATGATACCCTTTTGAGCATAGTATTCTGGCATGTTAAATTTCAATCATTGGTCAGATCTAAAGGTTTTTAGAGAAGTGTTGAATTGATTGTTGATTAATTGAATGAAATTTTTTAGAAGAGTTCTGGCTTGTCCTTTGTTATGTATTAGATATACCCAAGTGAACCTTATGTGGTCATCAACAGTTGTAAGGAAGTAATTTGAGCCATTAAGAGATTGCACATTGTATGATACCCATATATCAACATGAATTAAATCATAACATGCATTAGATCTATGAGAGTTAATGACAAAGGGAGTTATGTGTTGCTTTGCCAAATGGCAAGTGTCACAAACCACACTTTCAAACCTTTTAGGGAATTGAATCTCTTTAGAATCTAACAAAGACAGTAAGTCAACAGAAGGATGGCCTAATCTGAGATGCCATAGCATAGAAGAGCTGACGTAGATGAAACTAGAGCAGGAGCTTGAGAATCCTTGTTCATGGACATCCAATACAGGCTCTGCTCTTCCTTAGTAGTCCCAATCACCTTCTTGGCGTTGAGGTCCAGAATAAGACAAATATTGGGTTCAAAAGTGAGAAAACTATTTGAATCACATATGAGTTTTCTAATAGATATGAGATTGAAGTGGAATTCAAGAACACATAGGACATTGCTCAAATTTATCCTTTCATTTGTCTTCACTGATCTCATATGAGATGCAATGACATTAGTCCCATTTGGCAACTGAACTTGGCTGTCTTGCAGGACATATTTATGAGTGAGGAGATGAGGTGAGAATACTACATGATTAGTAGCTCCAGAATCTAATATCCATATGGATTTTAGCTTGCTGTGTTTGTTTGAAAGGAGAGAATTAAAGAGAATGGAACTAGAGACAAAATATCTACCTGAATTCTCATTATGATTAGAAGTAGTAGATTTGAAAATTTGACTGATCATACCATCACCATTACCAGTTTGGAGTAGATTGCAGAGATGCTAGAATTGTTCTTGAGATATGTGAGTATTCTTGTGTATGGTGTTGATTCCTTGATTAGCAGTGTGTATGGTCTGATTAACATGCATTTTGGGAGTTGAAGTGTTGGGCTTAAACCTTGAGTATTTGTGACCAGTAGGGTAACCATAGACCTCAAAACATGAGTCAATAGTATGGTTATTCTTCCCACACTTAGCACACACATGCTTCTGTTTTCCTGCTCCCTGCCTGTTCCATGGTTTGTATCCTTGTTTCTGTGGATAGCTTTGCATAGCAGCAACCTGTGGAGTTTCATATAACCCTTGTTGTCCCTGTGGGAGTCTATTCACACTCATAACAGCCATATCAGTACTCCAATACTTATTTGACAATTCAAAATTTGCCTCCTCTTGTAGTACTAAGTTGAAAACATCATCTAACTCAGGCATAGGATCTCTGAGTAATACTTGATTTCTAACTTGTCGAAAAGGCTCATCTAACCCCATAAGAAATTGCATAACTCTTTTTTTCTCAGATTTCTTTTTCATTCCAGCTAACACCCCACACTCAGAACTTGCACAAATCAAATGCTCATCATAGTTATTTATCTCATCCCATATGGCTTTGAGACTAGCAAAATAAAGACTTACAGCTTTACCTTCTTGTTTAGCGTTGATGAGTTGTTGTTCCAACATGTAGATCTCGTTGTTGCTGTTTTTTGCAAATTTGCGCTTGATATCATTACACACTTTAAAAGTTGTGTCTCCAAACAGTGTGAAGTCTGAGATGTCAGATGAAATAGCTGTTGAAATCCACCCAAGAATAGTATAGTTGCATCTGATCCACTTTTTATATGAGGGATATGTGGTTGGTGGTTCTGGGATGATGTCATTGTTGAATCCTAACTTGTTCTTGGTTAACAAAGCTACATACATGGCCCTGCTCCACTTATGATAGTTATGTGTTGTCAATTTTTGACTAACCAGACAGTGTCACCATGATGTAAGCAGAGAGGATCAGAGTGATCTTCATAATGAATGTTATTGTGGTGAGAAACATTCGTTCTCTGTGAATCTCCTGTTTGTGTTTGTTTTAATATAACATGAGCTGGTGCATTGTCAGACATGATAACAGATAAAGAAGAAAAGAAAGAGGAAAAGAGTAGAGAGTGATGGAATCAAGGATTTCAGAAGTGATTGCGGAAAAGCAATGGATGTACTACTCTGATACCATATTGAGAATATGGAACTAAGATAAATAGAGCCACCATTGTGTAAAGCTTAAAAAAAGAGTCTATGTATTGATGAATGTATGATCTGATTCGATACAATTACAATGTCAATACATTACATATATATATATATAGAAGAATGATTATGGAGACAATTATATAAAACAGTTCACTACAAGATTCCTCTTATTTGAATTCTTTTCTTCTTCTTTAAGATAGTGGTTGTGCAGGCGTTTTCAGCTCATTTGATCATTCTTGTCATCTGCCCATGTTACCATTATCTGCCCATGTTACCATTATCAGTCAAGACTTTCCAGCTCATTTGATCCTCTTGTCTTCTGCCATGCTACATGATCAGTTGTTTCTTTTATAGATTTACTTAGTAGAAATCGGACATGTCAGAAATCCCATCCATAGCTCTAAATTGTAATTTTTTTTATGATACATGTTTTTGGTTAATACATAATAGCGTGGAGAGCAACCACTAGACAATAATTCAGCGGCAATGAGTGAACGGCCATGTGCGCTTTGGGGGTGGCAACATTAAGATTTTTATTACAACTCTATGGTTTAATTGTGTCATGGTTGCTTTTACAATGATCTTATTGCATATATCAAGTATTCACTATCACTTTTTTTTTTGGGAACCGCAAGGGCACAAATTTCGCTCTTTAGTTTCAAGCTCGATTTTCACACGACCAACTTAATTTATGATTTTTAGGTATATGCCAGTTATACATGGTTAGATTAAAATTTGGTTAATTGGCGAGGATTGTATAACTGGGGGTTACCTGCCTATTATGGATTCTCAGGTCCCAAAATAAACATGGTTAATTATGGATAAATTAATTCTGAAATGAAAAAAAAATGTTTGTAAATAGAATTTCGCCCCTTAAATAGTTAAATTGCAATGCTGGCTCCACCCCTTTGTCATACGTATTTTACGTATGGCATAATTTATTTTTGTCAATCAACAGAATACTTTCTCATAATTAAACTTGATGGGCAAGGTGGTAATAATGATTAAATGTTGGACACAGTGCTAGCCGTTAATTGTGGTTGCTGGTTTAAAGTACTTAATTGTATATGCAAGTTTTAACTACCAAAAACATTATATTTCCTGCGTAACTAACGAATTACAACAAATTGAACGTGTATATCAAGTGTGAAAATGTGGTGAAAAGCATTAAAAAGTTTTGACGACATGATAATAAAATTGGTTATTCTATCAATTTTTGACTTCCGTTTTTCCACTGTACCTAACGACTTAAAGTTGATGAAAATTGTTGTTTTGTATTCGAGTGATGCACGTAAAGTCTGAAAGAAAGTCAATAACTTGTAATGCAAATTATTCGTATTATTGTTAAACCATCTAGTCCTTATTAATAATTATAGAATTTTCTTTTTCGTCAGTTGGAAGTGAATTTAGCATTTCTGTTTCTATAATATTGTATTTCTTGCATTGTGTGCATATATCTACTAGGATATTTTGGCTTAATTTATATATGGATTTGTAAATTTTGGTGCGCTTCATCTTGTGAGTCTTGTTTGTGGTGAGCTATAGAGGAATCTGCTTTTTTTTTGTCTCCTCAATTGATTATTTGAATAAATTGATCAACTATAAACTTAGATAGTTTTTCAGATAATACTTAAAATAAATCAATTTTTAGGCGTACCCTAACAACTAAACTTGTAGTCATAATTATTTAAATTAAAATGAGAATTAGGAGAATAATTAAAATTATCTTTTAGCTGTACGTAACCTAATAATTCTGTAAATAGTGTGAACGAGCTACATTAAAAAAAAAATTAAATTGCCCTACAGGTTATAAAGTGACTATATTAATTTAAAATATATACAAACACGTTTTGATCTACGTGGAAGGAAAAAAAAAACCCGACGTGTCATTTCTGAAGGTCGACCAAGTGTACCCAATAGCAGACTACCCAACGTAAGGTCACTCATATAATTTAACTTATCCCCTAGCTTAATTCTAGTTGCAAGACCAAATTACAACTTTAAGATTTTACATAATAAAACTGATGTTGTTAGAATTATGACCTAACCACCATAAAAATCAAGACTTTATTCATGTGCCCAAGTCGCTGATCATCGCAAGTACGGCATCAAACTTGGAATATTTGTCCATTATGGTATAATAAACAGATAAAGGAATTTGATATGCAGTTTCACACAAATATAATACTGTTATGTCCCATTTCATTTGATAGGAAGAATCAATGAGGTAGATAATTTCATATATACGTGGCAAGACCTTGTATTTTATAGGATATATATAGTACAAACTTTTTCAACAATAATCAGAGTGAGGTTTGATCTTATGTGTGTAAAAGTATTTACACCCTTATATAAATATATATATTTGTATGTACTATGTACACACAAACAAATATTATATATCATATTTTTACACCTTGAAGAACAAAAATGAGAATAGAACTAATTGACAAAGTCGAAAATATATAAAACACCCACTCTGTAGTTCGATCAACGGATGAATAACATTTATAAACCAATGTTTTAGCTTTTACAATGAGGTAATGACTATTTGGATACATGACATGTTTATACGCTACTTCCATAAAAAATACACATTAGTTTGAAACTTTTTGCAAGTGCATCACAACTCGGACTCGGAGTGTCAAAACGTATGTGCATGGATATGTAGTTCTTTTTGTGTGTGTGCATGTTGGAAATGTTGATATGACCTAAACTAAACTAAAAGCAAGAAAGTCAAGAAATATAACAACTACATTTTATAATCACCAACCTTAGAAAAAAGACTTGCAAAGTAAGCATAAATAAATCGAAAATTTCTGGGGGTTGATAGGCCAGTAGATGTAACAACTCCATAAGGTTGAACTAAGTTTTGTTCCAAAAAATTGAACTTCAAAAACTAATCCGCCAACCTCATGACCCCACTACCAATTCTTTTATATAAATAGGATTCATGTCTTTCAAAACAAAACACAATTCATTTTCACAAAGCTCCAATTAAGGAATAAACATATCCAAGTATCAAAAAATGAAGGCTTGTTTCTTCTCCTTAGCATTCTTGCTTCTTTTAGGATCGACAACCAATGCCAAAGTTCATACCCATAATTTTGTTGTATGTAACTAACTTGTCTTATTTTTCCATTATAGGAACTTTGAAATATATTAGTTCACAAACTAACTATATATGTTTCTGATTTATGAAACAGGTGCAAGAAACGTCAGTGAACAGGTTGTGCAAAAACCACAGCATTATTACAGTGAATGGGATGTATCCAGGACCAACGTTGGAAGTTAACAATGGTGATACTCTGGTGGTTAATGTAGTTAACAAAGGGCGTTACAACGTTACGATTCACTGGTAATTCTACATGCATGCATGCACTAAACATTCAATCATTTTCAATGATATTAAAATAAAACACAAAAACATACATGAATATATTATATATGTATTATAAACACATGACAAACATGTACAAGAAATGACAAACTATCCTCTGTTTTTGTCCTTATTTTGCTCTATTTGTGAATGCAACAGGCACGGCGTAAGGCAAATAAGAACAGGATGGGCTGATGGACCAGAATTTATCACTCAATGTCCTATTCGACCAGGAGGAAGTTACACATACCGTTTTACAATCCAAGGCCAAGAAGGCACGCTGTGGTGGCATGCACACAGTTCATGGCTGAGGGCCACCGTCTACGGAGCTTTGATCATTCACCCCAAAGACGGAGATTCCTATCCATTTCCTAAGCCAAACAGAGAAGCTTCTCTTCTTCTTGGTAACAAAGAGTCATTACTGTGTTACTTTTTTGGTCCTTTTTGGACTGTAAATGAATTGAGATTATTGGTGGTCAGGTGAATGGTGGAATGCAAATCCAATTGATGTTGTAAGAAACGCCACAAGAACCGGGGCCGCCCCTAATGTCTCAGATGCCTACACCATCAACGGCCAACCTGGAGATCTTTACAATTGCTCCAGCAAAGGTTGTCTTCAGAAAGATTTCTTTTGCAGAATTTTTAAAAAGATTCTGAATTTTGCTTTTTCAGTTCTTTCGCTCGAACTTTATCACTAGAAAAGACACCACGATTATCTCTGAATAACTCAACAAATTCTGGTAATATTTTAATGCAGACACCATAATAGTTCCTGTGGCTTCAGGGGAGACAAATCTTATTAGAGTTGTAAATTCTGCGCTTAATCAGCAGCTTTTCTTCAAAGTTGCCAATCACCAGCTCACAGTAGTAGGAGCCGATGCCTCATATGTGAGACCTTTCAACACATCAATTCTCATGCTAGGCCCTGGCCAAACCACCGATGTTCTGATCACAGCCAATCAATCACCAGCCAGATACTACATTGCAGCACAGGCTTACGCGAGCGGTCAAGGTGCACCCTTCGATAACACTACCAGTACCGCCATTCTTGAATATAAATCTGCCTCTTGCTCAACCAAATGTACGTCAACCAAACCAATAATGCCCACTATGCCAGCGTTCAATGACACAGCCACAGCCACAGCCTTTACGACCAGCTTCAGAAGTCCAAGAAAAGTTGCGGTGCCCACAAAAATCGATCATAATTTGTTGTTCACGGTCGGCCTAGGTCTCATCAACTGCCCTCCTGGTGCAAACCGAAGCCAGTGTCAGGGCCCAAATGGAACCCGGTTTGCTGCTAGCATGAACAATGTATCTTTCGTGCTCCCATCCAACTTTTCCTTGCTGCAAGCACATCAGCAAGGTATTCCAGGAGTTTTCACAACAGATTTTCCAGCAACCCCACAAGTCCAATTTGATTATACCGGAAATGTGAGCCGATCACTATGGCAACCTGTTAAAGGGACTAGGGTGTACAAGCTAAAGTATGGGGAAACAGTACAAGTGGTATTGCAGGGAACAAGTATCTTCACTGCTGAGAACCACCCTATCCATCTTCACGGTTATGACTTCTACATACTTGCTGAAGGCTTTGGAAATTTTAACCCAAGCAGAGATACATCCAAATTTAACCTGGTTGATCCACCTCTTCGTAATACAGCAAGTGTACCTGTTGGCGGATGGACAGTGATAAGATTTATCGCAGATAATCCAGGTTAACAAAGACATAAATTTACCGAAAATTCTAACATCACGTCTAGTCTTTTCTAACAATCGAGAGTTATCCTGAATACAGGCATATATTTTCGATTAATCCTTCTTGTTTCATAATTTTCCAGGGGTGTGGCTGATGCACTGTCACTTGGACGTTCATATCAACTGGGGTTTAGCGATGGCATTCCTAGTGGAAGACGGAGTCCAAGAATTAGAACAACTAGAGGCTCCTCCAAGAGATCTTCCGGTCTGTTAGTTGAATCAACACTAGAGAGGCTCCTCCATAAAATCTTCCCGTCTGTTAGTTGAATCAACACTAGAGTATGGATCAAATAGTTCCCTGAAGAAGAGCAGAATTTTATTGGTCATAGTATACGTTCTGCAGTTATTTGCCCCCGCTAGGTTGTGGGTTAGTTTTTGTCTTTTTACTTATACAAAATTTGTATTGTTGTCCACATCAACTGAAATGAAGAAGTATATTGTGTTTTAAAGAAAAAACATTGTCCATTTCAGCATATTTATATTATCTAATAGAGGCTCTTTCCAACTACACTCAAAGAATAAGAAAGTGATAGTAGATTAAGCTTACGAAGAAAAATATACAAACCACGTGCCATTAATAATCTTTCAAATGAAGCAGAACGGATAGCAGAATCACATTATGAAGAACTGAGTTCCGAAGCAACGTACAATCTCAAGATATTTGGTCTTAGAGCTCTACCGATATATTGCAAGTAAAAACAATAGGTAATTACAACCAACTGAACTAGGATCTTCTACCGCATTGTATGCGATACCGAAACATCTAAATCAGCTTGTAAGATCATTGGATTGCAAAAATCGAGAAACGCATAAACTGGCAAATAATTGCAACATTAAAACAGAACACAACTCGTAAAGAACGACGAAAAAGACAATTGTGGAACAAACCTCTTGCTAAACACATGAACCAGAAAGAACATCCTCTCAGCCCCAAAATGAATAAATAATTAATTACTCAACAAATTACAATTGGCCAAACATCACAAATTCAAAATAGGAGACATACAAAATTAAGTAATGATGCTTCACAGTTCACAAATAGGCACAAATTTGTTTGATTTCAGCTTCATCAACAAATAGTTCAACTCAAAATTCTCCCATAGTTGGAATAATAATAATAATAATAATAAAGTGAAAAAAGGAAGTTTGAACTAATTAACCAATCAATTATGAGAATCAACAACGATTCTACAAACCTTTGAAGATTCAATTCCCTTCGAGAAATTCTGCTGCAATTGGGGCACGCGATAACAATTGGGCAAAGTATTACAAATATTATTATCTACTATTTTTTATTTTTATTATATTCTTTATATATTTATTATATAAAATATATTCGGCCAATTATGAGTTGATCACATTTTTGTGCGATGTATTTGTATTTTATGATTTCAAAAAAATTTCATACCCTCGTGTCGAATACACATTCCCATTTTCGTATTTGTGCATCATAGTCAGCCTCGTATTAGATAAAATATTATTTAACAATTAAATTATAGGATATATTTGTTAGTTTCATAGAAATACAAAATTTATAGTCTAAAATTCACATCTTACATTTATCAATAACTACAAACGTTTTACAAATATCTATATACCTGATAAAAAGTTGATTCCATATTTTTTTCCTTTACAAATGAAACATGTTATTTTTTCAAGAGGGTGGGAATTTCTGCTTTTCTTATATATCATATGTACATTTTTTTTTTAATAGATATATATCATATGTACATAAAAAGTAAGTCTCTTCAACCATTTCTTTACGAGATAGGATATCCCATTAGTCCCAGATATTTTCTTGAAGGGGTGGGCGGTCCGGTGCGGTTTTTGAAGGGGGGGTCCGGTTTCGATCCCCCCAAATAGCAAACCACAAACCGCACCATTTAAATGGTGTGGTTTCAATTTAAACCAAGACCGGTTCGGTTAATCCGAGCCGGTTTCAGTTTTTTGGCTTTTTCTGTTTTCTCCATTTTTTAAAATAAAAACTATCATGTCTAAACATTAAAATCAACTTTTTTTATTTCTTAATTATCGCACCAACTTCTGAATTTAAAGAATTTATCTTTAATTAGCCTAAAAACTTAGGTTTGATTATAAGAAGAGTTTTGTATATGTGATGCCAAATTTGTTGTCTCATGGTTGTATCTCTATGTTTAGATGTTATATTAACTCTTAAATTCATTTACGCAGTATACAATGCTTCACCATCAAAATTGTATCAAAAAACACTCAGCATTCAATTTTGAGTTATTCATCACACTACAAGAAAACATAGCAATTGGATCCCTTTTTTATGCATGAAAAAATAAAATTCGATCCAAAATAAGCTGGATCAAATATTTTGGACCTATCCAAGGCAAATTCGATCCATAATTGGCCTGCAAAGAAAAAATTCGATCAAAAAAAAACCCGCATTGAATTAATTCGACCCAGCCTACAAGTTTGGGTCGAAAATAAGTGATGCTGGCGTGGCATCACTTATTTTCGACGCATCCTACCTGGCTGCTTCGCAAATATGCCACGCGGGATCTTATGGGTCGAAATAATTCGACCCATAAGCCAGTTGGCGTCGAAATTTTTCGACCCAATACTAAAACGGGATTACTCCCTCTTCCTTCTCCATTTCTCCATTAACATACGAGAAATAACTGCCACAACAGCTTCCCGCGCCGCCGTGGACCGCCCTCACGCCGCCGTGGACCGCCGATTCTTCTATCTAAAACCGGTAATCAAATCCTCTCCTCACAAGGAACACTTTGATATCTTTCAATTCGTTTTTCATCCCCTAATTTTCGTAGCCCTAATTCCGATTTTTTTTCGATTTTGTTCCTCTCTTCATCATTATTGTTTTCCAGTCAATGTGAATGAGTCAAAGTTTGTTCCTTGTGTTTGTATTTTTGGTGGAAAAGCTTTTTCCACTTACGTTCAAGCCAAGAGAATAGTAAAATTCATCACAAATGTTGGGGCCACCATAAATCATGATACAGATATTGGTGATCTGTTAAAGGTACAACATTCTATTTTGTTGCAAAGACAGCTTGCTCTTCAAGTTGATTTTTGCTGAAATTCGAGCTTCATTCTTCTAATTTTCTAATTGGATTGATTGATATGCCATCACTTCTGGCTTTATTGAACTGGCCCATATAGTTATTTGTTATAAGAGCTCTGATATGTTTGATCTTGTTTGCAGGTTGTCTTTGTTCCAGATTACAATGTCAGTGTTGCTGAATTACTAATTCCTGCAAGTGAGCTTTCACAGCATATCAGGTAACTAAGCTCATAACTTGTTATATGTCAGTGTTTGCAGGTTGTCTTTGTTCCAGATCTTGTTATATGTTTTTGGATTCAAGTTACAACTATAGTTCTTTCCTTCTGCATTCCTATTTTGAAGTAAATCTGCTATAAGCGACTTAATAATGATGTTAATTAATTTTCTGTCATCAGGTGCTTGTATGTAATGAAGGGGAGCCTTGGCGCACTGGTAAAGGTGTTGCTGTGTGGCTGAGAGGTCACGGGTTCAAGTCCTAGGAGCAGCCTCTTGTCAAATTTGACAGGGGAAGGCTTGCCCCTTATACACCCTTGTGGTGGGACCCTTCTCCGGACCCTCGCATTGCGGGGATGCTTTCGTGCACCGGGTTGCCCTTTTAGGTGCTTGTATGTAATCTGTGACAAACTCTATTCTGTTGGCTTTTAATTAGTTTTGAGGTACCAGGATTTTACCACCAAATCATGGATATGCAAGTTGCGTATGATGTATAATATAACCTTATTGAGGAATTATTATTGTTTTCCAGTCAATGTGAATGAGTAAGGCCTTCAAGTCTAGCATGGATGTAATCAATCAAGAGAGTTAGAATAAAAGATTTAGTGAACTATATGACAAGTTTCCAGTCAACTAGGATATAGACAATGTTGTAGTGAACTAAAGAGATCACTTGTTAGCTTATGTCTTCTGTCAATATATTGCATAAGAAATGTAATAACCAGCAACATAATTTCAAAACATTTTCTTCTCTATTCATATTCTACAATTTGTAAGTTCATTATCTTTCTAATTCAAGTAGCAAAATCGTGGTTCTGACTTCCTCAATCTACTAAAATTGGATTCTGAAATTGTTGTTCATTATTTCTCGTTTATTGAAATTTATTAGATGGCACGTAGAGACGATGGAGGTTCTTCTAGGGGCAATAGGAGAAAGGGCAAGGCACCAGCTACCACGAACGATGACGATGACGGTGTTATGTTTGATATGCCGGATGATGATGAACCGTTTGATAGTTACGAGGACGCTTGGCCGTTTATGGGTGGGGATATACCAGAGGACTATCCTATTCTAGTCGAGTCACCCCATGGGTCGTCACATCCATCAAGTAGTTCCCATGCGGCGCCATCGCCGACTGGAGCGGGAGCAGCATCGACCTCTTATAGATCGACATCGACATCGACACCAGATGTGGCAGGGCCATCATCCCCCCCGCCCCTTGATGATCCTTTGGCAGCATATGATTCTGATGGAGATGTAACTAGAATATCGCGGGGTCAAAGTTTTGGAGCACGTGTTCCAGAGAATGAGGATGAACGATTGTGGATTAGATTTAATCCGGACACGGGATCGTTGATTGATGGGCCTAGCATTGCTGCATCTATTTCAGCCACTGTGAAGCAAAAGTTAAAGGGACCGTGGTTTAGGTTCATGCATTGGCCGAAACTCGAATACGAGGATTGTTGGAAAACCTTTTAGGTAATCTTTTAAATAAAATTTAGTACGAAATTTCGTTTAAATATCTTGTATTCATTTCTTTTCTTTTTTTTACCTAACCTTTGCCTTTTTTTCAACGTGCAGAAACAATATCAGTGGGATCCGGACCATGAAAATAGAATTAGATCCATTTGGGAACAGCTAGGCAACAAACGCTTTTGCTCGTCGTTGAACAATTTGAAGGCAGTGTTCTTAGAGATTGCCAACAAGCCTGAGGCAGAAAAGAAACGTCGTAAGATATGGATTCCAGATGAATGGCACAATCACTTTCTTGACTATTGGAAAAGTCCAGAGCATCAGAAGAGGGTAAAAAGTGCGACGGACAATAAGAAGAAGTGTAAAAGAGTTACTTGGTATGCAGGGAGGAAGAGTGCCGAGCAGTTGGCTTTGGAATATGTGAGATTTCATTTAATAACTATATCTTTTGTTCTTTTAATTTCTTAGTCTTAAATTTATAATTAGATTGTTGGATTAACTTTTTAATGGTGTTGTATCAGTGCAAAAAGAACAATAAACAGATGAAAGATTTGACTCTACCGTTTATATTTGACCTTGGTCGATATAAGTTGGATAAAGATGGCAAGAAAATATGGGTGAACGAAGAGACAGAAGCAGCATTGTTAAGTGAGCACACATATACATTATAAATTAAAGTATATAATAAAGGAAACAAAGTGTTAAAATAAATTACTTTACAAATTAATATATAAGATTAAAATTGTAGTTGACAATAAAAAAGAAATATTTACTAAATCGAACCTTAGCCAAACGCATCTTGGCATAGGGTGTGTTTAGTTATTTAATTAGAATCACAACCAAATATGCATAACTAAAAGAACCACACCATAAACGAATGTTTCCTAATTAATCCTAACAACTAAGAAGGCACACCCAAGCAGTGTTTTCAGACTCGGGCCGGTCACAGAACCGGTGAAGCTACTGGGTAGAGGGTCAACAGGTCGGACCGATCGGACCACTGGTTGAACCGGTTTGTTGACTTTAGTCAACGATTCAATAAAATATTATACAAATACTCAATTATATAAGAAAAATCATAACAAAATACTCAATTCTTCAACTACAAAATCTTTAAATAAATATATCATGTTATTATATTATCACAACTAATCACTAAATAAGAAAACAAAATATTAAAAAGAAAGGAGTTATATAGTAGTAGATTTTTATTTCTTAACAATGAAAATATCAAATTTAATTAAGATGTATATGATGTTATAATAATCTAGTTTCTATTATATGTAAAGTTTAATAATTTAAGTATGTAATAAAATTTAATGGGCTTATATATAAAATACTTTACTAGATCCAAAGCCCAATTTTGAATTCAAGTCCATTCCTTAGCCCAATATTCATTTGCTATATAATACCTAATGTAAACCCTAGTAATACATTTGTTAATTTATTCTTGAGTTTCATTTCATCCGCCACCTCCTTGGCTCCTTCTCTTTTCCTTAGTTTTTTTTTCTTATCTTTTCTTTTTCTTCTTAAACTTCTTATGTATGTCTTTTCTTAACCTTTTAAATTCCTATTTCTTGTAATCTTCTTCATCTATATATGATTAAAATTGTAATACTAATTTTTTCCCTTCTTTAATTTGAGTCGGCAGAGAGAAATTTCGTTTTTTTTTTGTTATATTTGAATAGCAGCAGGGGCGTATCTGTAATATACAAAAAAGGAAGAAAAAAAAAGGTCGGTTCGTAAAGCGGGTCGGGCGATCGGGTTTCCGGTTCGCCCGGACGAAACCACCGGTCCAATCGGAAGGGCTCAGCAGCCCGTTAATGGGGCTGAACCGTTCCGGTGTGCTCACCGGTTCCCGGTCCGACCGGTCCGGCCGGTCCGGCCGGTCCGGGCCGGGTTTGAAAACAGTGCACCCAAGTGAAGAAAAAAAGTTGAAAAGAAATAAGATAATAGATAGAAGAACTAAGACGGCATATAAATACAAAAACCACCTAATCATACAAAGAAGTCTGAAAATCAACAATATTAAACTGTCAGATTGAGTAGAAGCCATGCAACAAACCTCAAGTGTAAAATCCAATTGAAGATGTTTAAGAGAAAATACTGAATACTACAAGTTATAGGAATTTGTTTCAAGAATTCGTGTTATTGTGTCGTGTTCGGCTCCGTAAATCATAGCTTCTTAAGGACTTTTGCCCAGCCTTGCTCGAATTCTTCGCCGCCTCCCTCCCTCCCTCCCTCTTTCTAGCCTTCTTCATCACATTTCCCTCTGTTGCCTCTTCCCTAGCCTTCATCACATTTCCCTCTGGGACCTTTAATTGGGCACCTGAATAATCCTCCAACTTTTGTTCTAACTCCCTTATCTTCGCGTCACTGATCCTCTGGAGTTCTTTGTACGACTTCTTTAGTGCACGATTCTCAAAAACTAATTTCATTAATTCCAGAAATTGCTGTATACAGAGACAAGTAAAAAAAGAAAAACCACTTCTTAATTAACAAGAAACCCTTAAGATATTGCTTAACTCTAATTAAGATATATAGTAGTAGGTATCCCAAAAGTGGATTTATAAACAATTACCAGATAAGGTAAATAACATCACAACAACGTAAAAATTTCATGAGAGAAAAAAGAAGAAGAAGCATGGGAAAATCTCAATTCTTCATTTACGAGTAACCCTCAAGATTAACTCTAAAGGAAAAAAAAAGGTCTGTAATAGTTAAGTCTACAAGTGAAAATTAAAGCAATTAAACTTACTCTGTAATAGTTACACATCAAAGGAGTGATATTTGAATCTTTAATGTAAACTTCGTCTCCGGTGAACAACTTCCTAATACCCGCTTTTACAGTTTCTGGATCAAGATTCTGATCCAAAGAGGTATTGAAGCCGGGTAACAGCTCCTCCAAATTCTTTTCCAATTCCCTTAGTTTCTCTTTGTCTGCGTCACTGAGTTCCTCGTGCGAGTTCTCTAGCGCAATATTATGCACCATTGTCGTATAATTCTGTATATAAAGAGACATTAACAGAAACCCTCAAGATTTTGTTTAACTCTAAGATAGTTATATCCCAAAAGTAGATATAAGATATTTATTAACAATATATATAACCAGCATTAATTAAGGGGAGAAACCCTCAAGATTAAACTCTAGAGAGTGAAATTAAAGCAATTAAACTTACTTCGTATGCGGCACACAGCAAACTATTATATTCGCTGTTTTCGCCTCCGGTTCCTCCATCACCACCACCACCGCTTCCTCCACCGCTCTTGGGGTCCATTATAGTATCGAGTGTTCACTGTTTACGGAAATTAGGGTTTGGGGAGAGAGAGAAGGAACTGTAGTATATTGATTTATTTATTCCTTTTATTTGATGAAACAAATTGTAATAATTTTTTTCAAAGTTGGATATATTGCCGCAGTGTTACATAATCTAACGTGTATATCCAAACCACGTATGTATAGTAAAGATCCATTTTATGTTTCACGTACAATCAGCCGTTATATGGGCTGAAGCATATGTGAGTTGGGATATGCAATACATTCATTTAATTTCGAACGAGGTTTTCTTTTTCTTTCTTTTTTTTTTGGGTAAAAGATGATAACTAGCCCTTAGGCAACATCTGCATACAAAATAGATGAAATACTAGGGGGCGGGGTTAGGACTACGCTAACACCATCCTCTAACGAAATTGGGACTTTTGCCATGGCATCCGCAAGTCTATTTGCTCCTCTCGCAATCCAACGAAATCCCATCTCCCACGGCTTGTGCAAAAGCGCACGACATTTGTCTATCTTTTGTTGTAGCTCGTGATCTCGAATTGTGTCATCCTCAATAAGTCTTAGAGCATCTACCGAATCTGTCTCGACTTCCAGCCGATGAACTCTCTTATCCCATGCGATGGCGAGGCCCAAGCGAAAAAACTTCCGCTTCTAGCACCGTAGGACTCACCAATTTCTGCACAAACCCCCACACTCAAGCGCCATTTGCGTCCCTTAAGACTCCTCCGGCCGAACCGTTGCTCCTATTTGGTAGCACACTCCCGTTCACATTTAATTTGTACCAACCGTCCTTTGGACGCTTCCAGCCCCCCACCTTCGGAATCAGTTTCGGCCTTCTCGCTAGTTTGTAATCCGAACATAATTGCTTCACTTGACAAAGGACCGCATATGTCTTAACAGTTGTCCCCTCAAAGATTCGACAGTTCCTTTGCCTTCCATATATTCTAGCACACGGCCACAAAAATTATCCTCCACTCGGTGTTCGTGATCAAAGCGCAGACCTCCCCTTCGTCCCTTGCAGTCGCGCGCAGCCACCACGCTTCGCTCATCTCAAAAAACTATTTTCGTTCACCTTTAGGAACCAGCGCCTTCCAAACCTTTGTAGCCATGGCAGTCCCTAAGGACATGCATGGTAGACTCGACAACATTAGGACAACTCGCGCAACAGCCATCCTCGGTGCAATGCCTCTCCTTGCGAAGTGAATTCGTCGCAATTTTATTTTGACATGCAAGCCAAAGAAAGAAATGGATCTTGTTGCTACATGGCGCTTTCCAAACCCAATTAATCCGAGAGAGTGACGCGCACGTTTCCGAATAACTTTTAAATAGCTCCTTGTAAGCGCTTTGGCACGTAAACTTTCCATTTGCGAATGGGCTCCATATTGCTCTATCATCGGCGTCGGACAATGTAATCGTTGTCCCTAAATTTTGCTCCATCCATTCATTTGGTATAACGATGAGCAAACCATCAAGCCGCCAATTGTGCTCCTCGTCCAGAACATCTGCAACCTTGATGCCATAATCACTTGGATTGATATTTGTCACTACGTCACAAAGTCTCGTCACCCCCAGCCATTATCAAACCAAAACGACACCACAGTCCCATCACCAATGCGCCAACAGACAAACGGTTGAATTAACCACATGCATCTAATGATCCCCTTCCACGTATAACTACCATGCGGTCTAGTGATATACTCCGTTATCTTCTTTACCTTGATAATCTCAGTCCATACGCACGTCTCCTCTTGAAGAATTTTCCACCCGATTTTTGATAATAATGCTTCATTGTTGAAACGGGCCGCGCAAACCAAGTCCCCCTTCCTTCTTCGGCCTAAGTACTTTCCTCCACTCCACAAGATGTAGTCGACGTATATTGCGGTTGTTCGACCACAAAAAGTCTCGATTAAATTTATCGAGCTTGTCGCACACACTTTCCAGCATCCAACACGACTGCATGAGATGAATTGGCACCGATGTCGAGACAGAATAAATGAGCGTAGCACGCCCCGCAAGCGATAAATTTGATCTTTTTCACCCAGCCATGGGCGAAGAGAGCTTATTAAATACGTCATTAAAATTCTCTCGCCCAACTCTACCATGCACCAAATTTGCACCCAAGTATTTCCCTAACAAGGCCGTGCACGCGAAACTGAGTGTAGAGCAAATCCGCCTCTTCAAATTCCAACCTCCCTCATTCGAAAAATATATTTTTGACTTCTCCTCGTTTATCTTAAGGCCGAACGCAGTCCCAAATATGCCGAGGATTTTTTTCATACTCCTTGCCGTGCACACCGTACCCCGCCCCATCAACATGAGATCACCCGCAAAAAATAAATGAGAGATCCGCGGTCCCCCTCTACATGGAACTATGGGTTCCCATCTCCCTTCGTCGACTTCTTCTTGAATAAGATACGCTAATCTTTCCACGCAAAGTACAAATAAATACGGAGAAAGTGGGTCACCTTGCCTCAATCCGCAACCGTGACGGAAAGCGCGAAGTGGTTCCCCGTTCCAAAGAACTTCGGTAGAGGCATTGCGAACACAAAATAATATAAGCTCAATAATATTCAGTGGAAATCGGAAAGCCTTAAGAGTGTCCTCTAAAAATTCTCTACTAATCTTGTCATACGGCATACGCCTTCTCAAGGTCGAGCTTAAGTATCATGCACCCCGTTTTATTTTTTTCTTTGTCTGAAGAGAGTGGAGGATCTCCTGAATCACAAAGATATTATCTTGGGTACTCCTACTCTTAATAAAACTTGATTGCGTCGGTGCAATAAGGCGTGGCATATAATCCCTCAATCTCAAGGTAATATACTTCGTAATGAATTTATAAAGTACATTACAAAGAGAAATGGGGACAAAGTGAGAAATTAGAGTTGGATCCGACACCTTTGGGATTAGACACAGCTGCGCGCCACAAACTTTCGGATCAAAGCTTCGGTCAGTAAACGCATTCGAGATAAACTGGAGCAGCGACTCTTTCACCCACTCCCAATATTTTTGAAAGATCGCTTGAATCCCATCCGGACCGGGGGCTTTCTTTGGGTAGGTTCGCCATACATCCTTCAATTCTTCCATCATCACGTCGCATCCCACATGTTCGGCCTCCCCAAACTCTAGCTGAGCTTGATGTCGTGAGAGTGCGAGACTGCAGCACCCATTCGCATTCCCAGTGAACAGCTTTAGGAAAAAAATTCGCGAGGGTTACTTCAGCGTATCTTGGTCCCGACACCACACGTTCTTAATTTTCAGCACCAAGATTCAGTTTCTCTTCCGTCTAATCAAGGTCGACCTATGAAAGAACGTCGTGTTCTTATCGCCATCCTCAAGCCATTGAACGCGAGATTTTTGCCTCCAAAAGATTTCTTCCTGCCTCAATATTTCATTGTATTCCAACACGAGCGTCCTCTCTAAATTTTTGAGGTATGAATTAGGCCGATAAGCCAAGATTTTTTGCGCCCCCTCGATTCTCCTCAACAAAGTCCTTTTTTCCTTGAAGATATTTCTGAAGCGATTTTAGTTCCAAGGTTTTATAACCCCGGGGATCATACTGATGGCTTCCACTATATTTTCGTGCCCTTCCCAAAAAATTTTGAGAATACTTTCTCACTCCGGGTGGCGTAGCTCCTCGAATCTAAAGGGCCTCGATCTATTCCCACGTAGCAGACCTAAACAATTGGTGAGAATCGGATGGTGGTCACCTTGTGTACGAGGCAGGTGATACACTTCATTGTCCGGAAAACGCTCAATCCAAGCATTGTTCGCCAGTGCTCTAACGATACGCTCTTGAATTAGCGCGTTCCCTTCCCTTTTGTTCGACCAAGTAAACTTTGGTCCATGATACCCCAAATCCATCATGTGCCAACTCTCGATCCATTGTTGGAAATCCAAACACCTTCTCGTCGTATTCGTACTCCCCCCACTCTTCTCGTGCGTATAGCAAATTTCATTGAATCCCCTTTTATAAGCCAAGGTTCATCTATGCTTTGTGCCATACCCCGCAAACTTGCAAACACCCGCGCCTTGTCATCCGCTTATGGTTTGGCATAGATTCCAGAAACCCGCCACTTGGCTTGCTTCTTCGGACCGATTCTTGCATGGATAGCTTGATCCTCGACCCTCAAGATCTCGACATCGATACTCTTGTTGTCCCATAGCATCCAAACTACCCCATCCATCCCGTCCATCGGTGCAATGCAATACTCCGAAAACCCCATAAATGGTGCAATCTTGTACGCTCTCTCTGGCATCACTCTAGTTTCAAGTAGAAAGACTACATCGAGCCGATGAGACCTGAAAAAGTCCCGAAAATTCGTCGCAAAGTCCGGATGTCCCGCCCCCTGACAATTCCACGTCACTGCCTTCATTGGAAAACTATCTAGCTGTACGGGATGGACATGATAATCAATGTCCCGCCCCATCCAAGACTGCATCAATTGCCATAAAGCTTCCCTCATTACGTAGTTTTGGCAATTTAATTCCCATTCGGTCTGAGCTATTCTCTGCCAACACAGAAACATGTTCTTGAACCTCTCTACTATCCGAGTATTGATCTCAAACTCCCAAACTGTCGGCACTATGTCTATCACATGCACCTTTCGCGGATCGATTAAGAGAATCCGTGATGGTCCCACAAACGTGTGATTAAGTGTATCGTTCTTCCAAAACTCCTGAGGTACTTGTGCGATTAGCGCCCCATTCCCCATAAATACGTTCAAGCGCTCATTCTGATCTATCCCTAAGTTGCGTTGTAATGACGTCTGTACCACGCGTGCTTAAGGCTGTTCCAATTTGCTCGTCGTCAATTTTTGCGTTCTCAAGAATTGCAAAGGTATTTTTAGTGCTTTCCTTCCTCCCCTCGGCCGTGCCTTTCTTTAATAGATTTTTCCCTTTCGAAGTCCCTTTCCTGTTTGTGTTGAGAGACGGTGGAAGTACTCTCCTACCAAGATTAGAAGTTTCCTTAACACTTTCCTTACCTAACTCGAAGCCCTAGCAATCGAAGTTGTGTCCCCTTTAGTGCTAGGCGTCGCATTACTATGCTTCAAGATTGTAACCGACTTTTGGTGCGTTTGCTTAGAGTTCGAGTCTACCCCTCCTCTTTTGTACCCATTTTTTTCCCGTGCGACTTGCATCCAATCACCATACTCGTCATTCCTTGTTTTTTCTATAAGCCATGAAGCCGTGTTACCCGCCTTATAGCCCGAATCCGTAGGTGTAGCAGGTTCCTTACCCAGTTCAACGTTCTCATTTTCCTTGCATGTCGATGAGTTATGGCCGACCCGACCGCATTCATAGCACAAAGAAGGAAGGTTTTCGTACAAAATCTGGTACACTTTCCCTCGGATGTGGACTCCCCTCTCAAGCGATTTCTTGGTCGAGACTTGGACACACACGCGAGCAAACTTACCCCTCGCCGCTGTGAACGTGTTCCCGTCGATTGTAATTGGCTCACCAACACAACTAGCTATTGCATTAATGGCCGCTTCCCCGAATAGTTCGAGCGGTAGTTTTATAATTCGTATCCAAGTTATGGCACAATCGATAAAATCATTTTCGGGTCAAAGTTCGGCGTCCACTTCCCAATGTGTAGGAAACTCCCCGCCAACTTGAGTGAGAATAACCTCCATCTGCGAGGTCGTCAGACCACGTAGACAGTACGTGCCATTACTTAGGTCGACAATGTCACAATTTCCATTCAATTTCCACATGGTGTTGAATTTGTTCACAAGGCTTGGGAAAAACCAGGGTTTGCCCAGAACTTTAATTAAGACCGTGTTCCTCCATTGGTCGCACATTGAATCGTGTAGGTCGTCCGCAAATTCGACCAATTTGAACGGGATGTCCCTACTAGGTTCAAGAACCCTAATTTTCCCAGCTACCGCGTTGATTCTTTCTTCATTGATGAATATGTCCTTCGGTCGTACCATGCTAGCGTAGGAGTTTGTAGACTTGTTACCCTGAGTTAGCGCCAACGCGTTAGTTGATGACATCAACCGTGGCATGCCCGCGTTCACGTCATGGTCATGTCTCGGTCGTTTTTGAGCGCCCGATTCTGCCCTAAACACAAACGCTTGGTCGTGTTCCTTGTTAGGGTTAGTGTGCTGCGCGTTAGGGCCATCAGAGATGATCATCTCCGATGTCATGTTGGTGTAGTTAGTTGCGTTCTCGAAAGTTGTCGTATTAATAAGATATTATGCCATCACTAAGGTTTTAAGACTAAAACCGAAAATTCGAACGTGGTTTTCTGAAAGCCTATAGCTTATAGAAATAACTTTATAAATTGTGAGATGTATATATTGTCAAAAAAATATGAATATAGCAAATGAGCATAATATAATAATACTTTGTAGCAACAATACTAATCTACCTGTTTTTGCTCATTTACCCTATGTGCATGGCCCTGATGTATCTAACATTTACATATTTAGTACGTAGTACCAATTGGCTGGTGATATATCCATAGCAAATTCCTTACCACATAGGAAAATTTTACATAATCTCATTCTTATCCTCCTATAAGACAATAGGTTAATCATTCTTAAATCGACATATTTAATTAAAGGAAATCTTCCAAGAACTGTTTACTTTTTACAGTTATATATTGCCTTGAATCACGTAATATGCATGTATCTTAGATAAGCCAATAATGATTTCTTATACGGGATCGCTCAGTAATGTAGACTGTAGTACTAGTACCTAGTATATAAATTAAAGACCTAAGCATGCACTAAAAATTCAGATTTATTTTCATAAAAAAACATTCAAAACATATATAATTAGTGAATTAATTGTGATATAATATAAAATGCAATTTAAAATAAGTAGATTACTGGATTGCAATTAGGGGTGTACGCGGGTGGTAGTGGGCGGGTTTACAAAAAACAAATCACCTACCCACATTGCGGCGGGTGATACAATTCACAAACCATACGGTTGTTTTTTTTTATCAAACCATGCGGGTGCGGGTTTAGCGGGTGCGTGCGGTTTGCGGGCGATGGCGGGTTCCAACGAGAATAAATCATATATTTTAATCCTAAAATAGCAAATATACAAATCTTAGGTTCCTAAAACTATTAACGGAAATCAAAACATAATTCTGCCTCTAAAGAGTAAAGAACAAATTACAGACCATAATTCTCCATCAAAATATTTGTCAAAACTAGAATGTGCAGCCTTCAAACAACAATTTCTAGTCCAAAAACAGCAAATATATGTCCCTAACAGCAAGTTCCAGCAGCATTCAATAATCTTCAGGCTAAAAGACAGCAAATTCAGCAAAAAAAAGTAAAGATTCGGCAAAGTACAATCAGCTAAAATCTGCAACTTCAACAAAACTAGCAACTTCAGTAAAAATCAGCAACTTTCGGCAAAAAAACTGCAACTTCAGTCAAAATAACAGCAACTTCAGCGAAAAACAGCAACTTTCAGCCCAAAAAACAGCATCTTACGGAGGCAAATACGACATCTTTCAGGTCTGCATTACAAAAGATTAAAAGAGTAAATTGGTAGGTGTTTAGAAATTAATAAACAAACTGAAAATTTTGTAACCATAATATATAATTATCAGAATCAGTGATGCATATTTTCCTTCTTCAAGTGTCCATGAGTCCATCAAAGCATTTTCTAATTTTAAAATGGTGTACAGTGCATGCAAGTCGTGAAGTGAAAAGCCAGCTGTTTGTTCATAACTTAAAATAATACAAGTTTCAAGTTTGTACGCAGATTTTGACAAGTGACATATTCTTTTTGTGGAAATAATATATAGAATTATTTAGCAGTACTATATCAACTGTTGCAACATCTTCTTCCATGTTGAAATGTCTGAAGTCCGTTTCCAGCCGAATCCCTTTTTAATTAAGTCAATCCCTGAAAATTACCTCTCAATGCAACACCTCACATTTTAATTAACTTCATCACTAAAGTGAAAATCTGTAAACTCAAAAAAAACTATAGAAGTGATACATAATACATTACACATCCAAGCTTATTACAGTAAACTAAAACTGTAAAACATACCCTAAGCAAAAGCAAATCAAAATTAAAATTAATATATGAAATTAAGCGAAAACTTACATTGAAGGGTGGAGAGACAGAGAGAGTTAAGACGAAAGGCGAAATTCGTGGTTCCGAATAGCCGCCAGTGGCCGCCGGTGGGGAGAGGCGGGGAAGACTGAAACTCTGAAAGTGTGTGTGTGTGTGTATTATGTATGTGCCGCCAGTGGCTTCTTTTTAGGGTTAATGTTTTCTCATTTTCTTAAGTCATTTTTTGGTCTGCACAATGAATAATTGAATATATATATATATATATGATTTATTAGTAATATAAATAATAATATATCATTTTTCGAATAATTATGCGGGCGGGTGGAAACTGCGGGCGAAACAATGTCTATACCCGCCACCCACCCGTTTTCCTTGCGGGTGACAAGAGAACCAACCGCGTGTGAGTAATTAAAAAAAAAATCTGCGGGTTTGGGCGGGTGCGGGCGGTTCGGGCGGGTTCGGGCGGGTTACAGTTATTTTGTTCACCCCTAATTGCAATATTGGGATGCATGCATGTCTTGAAATAATTATTTAATATATTTTTAGGGAACAGTTGTTTTAGTTTAATTATAAAAATAAAATAATAATTTATACAAGAAAAAACAATTTCGTTTTCTCGTTTGCATGTCCATTATATTTGTATAGACGTGATGACTTTGTAGGTGTTCCGGACATAAGTCGATTTAGAAGCTTGTATAGGAATTGATTGACATAATTCTGTATATATATATGTTCTTTTATATTTTAGTAGCCTCGCATATCATTTATTATAGACGAATTTGTACCGAATTAATGACTAAATGAGAACTTTTTGTGATGATCTTGCTTTTGATGGAAGAATATGATGAACTCATTTTGTGATAATAATGCCTTTTTGTTATTTTTTATGAATAAAACATGAAATAAAGTAGATGCAGATAAAAAAAATAAGAAATAGTTTGGAGAAGAAGAAGACAGAGAGTAGAGAGAATAAAGGAGAAAATAGATAGAGAGTTTTAAGATTAATTTTCTGATTAAATTTCTCAAAGGGCAATCCTCATACATAAGTAGTCAATATTTCAGCTAAATGACAAAATAAACTAACTGTTTTTTGATGACATCATAACAAAAGCAGGAATATAAAATACTAGCTAAATGTAATATAAGAAGTGCGATTCTTCCGGTTAGCGATTCCACAACTCCCTTGAGATTGCGACACGTGTTCAGCCTTGAAGATCCCTCCACTTAAGTCTAACGATGACAACGCAGGGTCATGACACTTTTAAGCTAAAAGCTATGGTGAATGAGGATGGCCAATATATTGTCGATGTAACTTTTCTGTTAAGAAAAGCATCCCAAATATTTAACAATAAGTATTGTTAGTATCATTATAATAATACAAAGTTAATTTGAATAAACTTAAATATGATTTCAACTTGTTGAATTTATTATGCCTTCCGCCTTGTGAAAGCATCAAAGCAAAGTTGAAAACATGCAAATGGTAATGTCCAGATTTGACCATTCGTCGTTTGGATTTGGAATGTATGTGCCGCTGTTTTGTCAAAGTGTGACGACGTCTTCAAATTCTTATCTAAAACGTACCCAGATTTCTTAAGTTGGTCACTATCCAAAGCTTTAATACTTTAAATTTATATTGACATATTTTATATAGTACTTTATCCTCTAAAAGCAAAAACGCTCATATGTTTGTGCATACGGTCGAAAAATTAATGGTTTATTTGTTCGTGTCATTCGGCCTGTCATATATCATAGTCAAAAAGGTTTCCGATCCTGTAATTTTCTAAGAGCCAAAAGGCCACTTTTTCTTATTCCTCAAATTCTATCGGCTGTCATGGGGGTGGGGGTTTCCCGACATCCATTATATAATGTTCTTGTCTTTTGCACAAAGTACGTCAGATTTCTCCCATTTCTGTCAATAACTAATTTTATTTATTTTTATTTCTTTTTGTTCAAAAAAAAAAAAACTAATTTTTTTTTTAACACGAACCAGTTATTTATTTATAAGGCCGAACCTAAAAAATATACAACGAAATTGGTTATCCGAATATGTACATGAAACAATATATTTTTGTATTATCGGTCATGATTAGCAATTGCCTAGTAAGTATCAAAAGCTTTTTTTTTTCTTTTCTTTTTTGAAAGATAAAAAATGTAAACGATTAAAACGCTTCACAAAGATTAAGATGCCATATTATTTACAATAGAAAGCATAATGCGAATAGTACTTATTTTATAAGAGATAATTACACAACTCGCCCCTAGGGTATACAATAATTACCGAGACCACCCCTATACACCCCTTTATGTAAAAAGGGTTAAAGTAATTAATACAACCTCACAACTTTAAATCATAGTAAAACTTAAAATCGCTAATAATATTGAGACTTGATTTTGTAATTCGTTGATTGACCCTCGCTTTTGCGAGGTTTTTTTGGTGGCAATATAATATTTCTTTGGAGTTCAAAAAAAAGATATTCTTTGATGAATTTGTCTTTGTTTTTATAAACGAAATAAACGAGGCTTAAATTCTATTTCCTGAGCAGTTTTTATATACTTTTTATCTTTTATGCAAAATATATGAGAAGCATAACTACAACAAGATTTAATAATGTCTATACAAAAAATCAGATGATCTCTGTAAATACTAAATACCTTATACCTCAGGGATAATTTGGATAATTTTCCCTATTTATGGTTATCTTTTTTTGTTATAGCTGTCCTATACATTACTCCTATTGCCCCTTAGCTTAAACCAGGGGTGCAATTGGATTTTGACCAGAACTAATAATACCACAACTCACAAGTTTCTATGACAACAAAATCATCTTTTTACAATTAAACAAATTGCTTAGCTCCCAAGCAACAACACTACACTCTCCAAGCTACCAGAAGCTTCCCCCGACACGTGTCAAAATACGCGGTTGCCCTACATCCACGTCACCACAATAAAAATCTCGAACCTCGATCTTTTACAATACTTTAGTACCAAGGAAAATATCTACACAAGGCTATAAATATCTCACCCACAACACCACAACAAAGGTTTACAATTTCGACTTCAGCACTAACAAAAGAGGAGACAAATTATCAAAGAGGAAAAAAAAAAAAAAAAACCCACAAAGAACAGAAACGACGGCGTTTTGGAACACTAATTAAATTCTGATTTTGCTTCTGGGAGTATAAAAATTTGAGCTTTTGGTGAAAAGGGAACACGGTTTGTTGTTTGACAACAGGGATTGTCCGAAGGTGCGTTGATCTTATCTGGGTTGTGATTAATTTTTTGTTCGTTTTTCGAATTTGATTTGTGTGTGTGATGATATTTGGGTATTATTGAATTATTCCCAGTTCATTAGGGTTTTGTTTTTTAGGGTTTTGGGGGTTAATTAATCCTTAATTTGTTGAATAATTATCTTTTTTTTTTTTTTTGGTTATGGGTTTAGTTGGTTCCTTGGGGACTAAGGAAAGTTTGTGTCTTTTGCTTTATTGGTTGATAAGTTTTTGCATTGACTGTTGTATAATTTATCTTGATTTTCTTTTGTTGCATATCTCTAAAGTTGCGTTGTTATTGCTGCAGGGACGAGGAGATGAGTATCGTAGACCAGACTTTTAACGGGGCTTCTCTACCCGTTGATCATACGAAAAAGAATAGGACGAGAAAGAGGGAAGGCACCGAGAGTATTGCGGAGACGCTTGCTAAGTGGAAGGACTACAATGCGAAGCTTGACGGAAGTGGCAAGCCGTTGCGTAAAGCTCCTGCGAAGGGATCGAAAAAAGGGTGTATGAAGGGTAAAGGCGGTCCGGATAATGCTGGCAACAAGTACAGAGGTGTTAGGCAGAGGACGTGGGGTAAATGGGTGGCGGAGATAAGGGAGCCGCACAGGGGGAAGAGGCTGTGGTTGGGGACGTTTGGTAATGCTGTAGAAGCTGCTCTTGCTTATGATGAAGCTGCGAAGGCCATGTATGGGCCGTGTGCGCGTCTGAATTTTCCGAGCTATGTGAAAGATTCTTGCTTAGTGCGTACTATGTCTTGCTCAGATTCTGCAAATTCCGGGGTTTCTGAGGTCTGCCACGAAATTGATGGTAGAGCAGAGGCTGATGTTTCAACGATGAAACAGGAAGATGTTGAATGTGGCACAAGAATTAAACCGGTGAAGGAGGAAGCAGTTGAACAGGGCGAGGCGACGAAGATAGAATCTTTGTACAATAGTGATAGGGTAGATTCGACTCTGTCAGAGAGACCTATCTTAATCCCGTATCAAAGTGCTGGAGGTCCCGACATTAGTGAATTTCCATTAGACGAAATGTTTGATGCCGATGAGCTGCTTGCAGCGTTGGATTCGGATTATCAACTTGGGGCAGGATTATATGATGGAGAAGCAGGACCGGGTAACAACAATGGGGCTTGGGCTCTGGATATACCTCAAGAAGGACAAGCAGGGCAGGGTATGAATGGTGACGCTCGGGCGCTGGATGTGCCTAATGAATTACGGAATCCAGATGGGAAGTGGGAAGCTTCTGGATTTGATAACAGCTTGGATTTTCTGGGGCCGTGGAGGCAAGAAGACTATAATTTCACAATGGATGATCTGTTTCTTGAAATAGACACCATGTGAAACGGGGGCATTATATAGTGGAAGACATGGAAAGATAGAAGATTGGTGATATAGAAACTGGAATGATCTGTTTTAAGTTATTCTGGTGGAACTGACTCTGCAAATGCTTTTAGTTCATAAAAACTTACTTACTTTTGGACCTATTTTGTGTTCTTCATAGTTCTTACGGTACCATGTGGTCATTTTGTTGCTGAATGACTATCAGCTGGCTCCAAAAGTTTTAGAGTGGAGTGTCGGCTGTGGAAACTTCATAGGAGAAAATTCATTTGTAGATAAGTTCATCTCTATAGGACAATGGTACACTTACCGGATTTTGCATGTTCTTTTCTTTTCTTTTGTTCACTATGGGTCGCGCATAGGTGACCACAGACGAGGCGTAATAACCGCGCTGAAAACCAGTTGTTAATTCAGCTTTTAGTCAAATTGTTCTAGTTATGTTTTCTTCCATTTATAATCAGTCAATAAAACCTATTGCTTTATGTTATATGGTAGTCGGGATTCTTTTGAGTTCATAAAGTCTGCTGCTAAACATTCTTGTGGTTTGAAGATGTTATGAGGGGGGGAGGAGGGGGACAGAAAATCATTTGAATGTGAAAAATGGTGAAACTACTGTAATGTGTATCGCCAAAATAAGTCGTTAGATAGAAATCTAGACTTACACTGTAGTAAGTTCTTTTATCCATATCACACAATTAACCTCCTCACAAATTTGGCTCCCCCTCAGGTTACATGTGGGTTAATATTCATGCAACCTCGCCATAAAAAAGAAAGTCAATTTTGCTTGCGCATCAAACTCACCGAATAACCTTCCAAGCGTTGTGTGGGGTCAAACTCACGTAATGCAAGCCCTTAAGATGATACGCACTCCAGATAGAGTGACACCCGTGTCTTTTACACTTTACAGTGCCAAATTTATTGATCAAGTTGTTCAGGCTTCCCACGTTAATGGAAATAATTAACCAAACATCCTCGTCCCAGAAAAACTCACACAAAATCCCAACATTTCACCATCTGGTATCACGACCAAACAACTTATCAACTCTAGTGAATGCTGCATTTGGATTTCTTAGGCGTGATAAGTTGAAAAGAAACAGGTAGAGGTATCCATCCGTCTCCCCAAATCGAGATCGCCTTGCACTACCGAACGCCCCGCTTGATGACCGGGATTTTGCTATCTTTTAATATTCATTTTTGACTTTTTGGTCCTCTATAGTAACCACCTTTCAAATTTAGTCATTTATAGTGTCTCGGGCCGTTTTTTGTCCTCTAAAGTAACCAAAATTTCAATTTTGGTCCTCCGGTGACGGAATATTCCATTATTTCCCGGAATTACGCATGTGCCATGCACATGACTTTAGATCTAAGTTTTGTTCAATCTATACATACTTTGGACCATGTTCGTCTGTATTGTGTCCTTTGATTAGCTAGAGAATGTACCAGATTTATGGCTGAGGATTATATGCACGCATACCCCTTAAATGCCTTCTACAGATGAAGTAATCGTTAGACACTTATTTTTTATTAGATTTTCATATGAACCAACTAGATTTGGTTCTTATTTCATTTACTTGGAATAGGTAATGGATCAAGTAGAACAATAAGTTGGGATTTCCTAGTTAGTTATTTCCTTTTGATTTCTTGTTGAAGGACTTCTGACCCAATCAATCAAAAATTCTTTCTTTATCATCCGTTCCCTTAGCTTGTTTTTTTCCATCTCTAAACTTGAGGATTGTCAACACTTCGAAGTCAACAAAGTATGTATACCACATTTTTTGAAGAATTTTGAAGTACTTGTGTTGTACGGACACCACTGGATGGTGATTGCATAGAGGAGAGTTCAGCACCTGTGCTCAACAATTAATTCTGCTATATTTTGAAACTTAATAGTAAGCACACACTCACTCACACAAGAAAAAGAGCCAATACGGATCCTTCTATACCAGGCATAACTTGATTAGTTTAATTTGCGATAGTTAGAATTAGAAGTAGTTTCTTGGATTGGTCGATGTTTATGTAAACTATGTCTAACACTGTATTTAAATAAATATAATACGGCACTACTCGCTTATGTAGAAGGTATTTTGGCTAAAACTCAAGTGTAGAATTGGTCGCAACTGGGACGAGCGCTTTTTTTTTCTTGATGAAGAAAGTGGAAAAAAGTAGTGGAAAATTTTGGTATCGGCGAAATTGAGTATAAAGTAATCGTTTTGGAAGCGAATGTCACAGTTGAGGAAAGAAACAACATTCGGATGTACAATGAAAATCGTATTTGTGTTTTTGTTTTTGGGGTTGGGTAATTTTTACAATTGCAAGATGATAAAGAACTTGTGCATTTTCAGGGCAAAAAATTCAGTGCAATCAACGCATGTATCCATTAACAGCAGTACTAGTACTAGTCAGGGATAAAAGAGCTTTGAAAAGAGAAGCTCGTTCCAAGTGTCTTGAACTCCAGGCAAACACCAGTGTACACAATCTGCATAGCTCACCGGATTCGCTATCTGTTCGGACGTTAAAGGGCTCCACTGCTTCTTGTAGATAGAGGTGTGAGCGTCTTTTCGATAACTCGTTAGCTTTGTTATATTTAAGAATGTAATGGGAACTTTAGATTTGCCCAACACTTGTCCTATCACGTTCATTATGGATCTGCGGGTGTCGGAACCCCAGTATGAAGTATTTTGTATCATGCTTGTTTCGTTGTAGCAGTTGCCTTTTGCGACTCCTCCCCAGTCGATACTCCTGCAATAAAATCATTTAATAGAATATTGGTCAAGATTATCAAATTCGATTACACAGTTATTTGCAACTGGTTAGCAACTAAAGCATGAATATATAGTTTCTTTTTGGCTTACTTGTCATGTGAAGGGGACATGCTAGTGAAGAAAACTCTTGTTCTGTTGGGATCCATGTTCTTCTTAACCCATCTCAACATGCTCTTCATCGCCATCCCATACGCTTCTTCTGTCGACACCTCCACAATATCTTTCTCTTCATCTTCGAAAGATCCCTGCCTGTTTATTGATATATAAAATAAGAGAACTGAATGATTTATTCAAAACTGATTTTACAAGATATGAGAAGAGGATTTTATTACAGGATGTTGAAGTGTAGGCCGGTCATCCACCATAGGTAAGTGTTGAACACGATTATATCCGATCCTTTCCAGTGCTTTCCGTGTTTGTTGATGGATCCTTTCCGCACAACTCTGTCACTTATTCTGTGCACTATTGCATCATCCGAATTTGATTCCATTAGAAATGGCGCCCAGTAGAACTCTATTGTCGCGTTATAATCCTTGGCTGTGAAAACAGTGAGAGAGCCATTGCTTTTCATGGATTTGGCGTCTTCAGGAATGGTTCTGTGAAGAAGACAGACCATTGAAACAAACTGGCCTCGGTTTAGAGAGTCACCCACAAACAACATTCTCTTTCCCCGAAGAGTTTCCAGCAATTGAGTAGCGTTGAACCTGGAATCACGTGGCTTTAAACTTGTGATATGTTTTTTATGTAGCATTTGATTTGATCAAGAGTAACTCATATTAAATGACAGTTTATCTGCTTCATTTTTTAATTCTGACTGATTTATATAGTAATCATTATGACATTGAGCACATACTTTGGAAGAGAACAACCATGTGGCTGCCATCTCCAATGCTGATAGTCTTTATCTGGTCGACCATGTTCTTGACACGTTAGCTGAGGCTGAATATACGGGCACTCCCACTCCTCGTACAAAGGTCGAGTTTCGTCCCATACCCACTTCCCCTCAAATACATTGCAACTTTCTTCACTCTCTCGTACAGCAAACGGTAATCTTTTTGATCCTTTGACATCAAAAAATTCCATATATTAGCAATAACATATATTATATTATACTAATACAAAGCCAAAGTTGCTCGCGTGATCAGACATGGGTGTCAACGTGCATTAATGTATGCATGAGGTGGCTTACTAGTTGTCGACGAGAATGTTTGTTGTATGCGCCAAGGATTACTAGAATCGAACTGTGCTCCGAAGATGCAGCTGAGATCTTCGCCGTATAGAATTGTGACTAAGAGAATGAAGGCTAGTAAGGCGAGTAGATAAGGCGAGAGGCGGCCCTTTTTGAGGATGGGGGAGGACGAAGAAGAGGAAGAGGATGGTGGTGGCTTCATGTCAGATAATTAGTTTGGTGTTTGGTATGTTGTAAGTTTTTGATTTGTTAGTGAAGCGTTATGACAAGTGGAATTTGGATCATGAATAAATACAAGTATGCAACTGGTTGGAGAAATTTAACAATCTTTGCTACAAATGTGGTTATACTTTATCCCCATATTGAAATACTAAATATATGGTTAAGTTGGATATCTTTTGAAGCATAAAGGAATTTATGGTTAAACCAAGTTTATGAGTAACAAGTAGATTTGGTTCTACGATAAGTTGCATACTTTTCTATTAAAATGGTTTATGAGGTAAAAGTTTAGAACCACATGCTTAATAAACAGAGTGTTTTTAACTTTATTTTAATTCCATTATTACGTGTCAAGTTCAATTAACAACTGTAATGATGATGGTGTGATGGAAAAAAACCTTCAGTTTTGCTTGCCTTCTAAGACAAAACAGTTGGAAAAAGAGATATAGTGGAATCATTTCATTCACTTTTGCATTGTTAAGTACAAATAGCTTAAATTATACTTTTTTTGAGTGAATATGGTAACCGTTAGGTGGTGAATAACTCAGTTTCTGGCAACACTTCAACTTCAGTATGGTTGGTATATTTGGTACTTGACCCATTCATATCATATTCAGATTTTCTTTTGCCTCAAACAATTCGCTTATATATAAGTATAGTATAATGCAATCATTGAATTCTATTTTTTCTTCAAATGACATTGACAAATATTCTTTTAGCATACCTAAAATTTACAAGATGAATAGAGGTACTGACGCTTGATTAAATTACAATAACGTTGCTCAAACCTCAAAAAAAAAAAATGACATTTTGCTCCCAGTATGTTATGTGAAATAGACAGTTTAAATGTAAAACCCAAGCCCCATACAAAAGTATAGACATTTTTTTTCTTTATCTTTTCTTATTTTATCTTTATAAGAGAGAAAAAAATGTTGACTGTTTAGGAGTTCATTAAAAGTCCTAATAGAAGACCTAAAACAAAGAAATGTGGGAATGCACTACCTTGAGGCTACATGGGAGAGTGGTACTAATTTTGTATTTAATAGTAGCTCATGTTATAAATTTTTTGTTATATGTTTGTTTCTGCCTTTTCATTTACTATTGGTTATTATGAACATAATGCTTACATGCAAAAATGCCGAAGTTTCTACGAAAATAAGAGTGTCTAAGCGGCTTCCATGGGACATTTATATATGGATCTTGGCGACCGGAGATACGTAAAAATAGCCTGTCAAATGTGTCTCGGTACAATGATGCAGAATATATAGAGGTCAAGGTTTTGTACTGATCCTAAGTTCATCGTTTCTTCCAAATCAAGTGAGATGCGAGAGTACTATAACATGATACTCGGATGGTTAACATGCATGCTCTATTGACATTGGTGTCGTTGAAAGTGGGCATCCAACAACTGCCTCTCTAAAGAACATTTTGTGTGCAATAAGCAGTTAGAAGACACAATCGACCTTTGGTTCCACATTCTAGACAAGGACACCCAACTATAGATTCTAGGAGGGCGATGTGTACCAGTCTCTCGGTAGCAAGGCAATGTTTAGGGGTGTGCATTTGGATCGGATCGGATCGAATCGGATTGAATCGAGGCTAGAAGTCGATTTCGATCCTGGAGAAATGAGGATCGAAATCGAATCAATTTAAAACGATCCGATTCGATCCAAAATCATTCGATTTCGATCCGATTCGATTCGATTTCGATCATTTTTTTCTTATTTAATTAATATCAATGGGACAAACCACAACATTCAAACAGAGTTACTGAATTACAAAATTCACTTTCATATGGTGAGAGAAAGGTGTTGCAAATTTATAATTGTATATGTTTCTCATAGACAGAAACGTGGCCTTCAAATGGACCAAGAAAAAGATGTTAGGTATGTGTATATATAAAAATATAATATTAACATTATATATAGAAATCTCTTAGTAGCATTAATAGGCTTAGCTTTATAGATAAAAATATAATATTATATATACTATTATATATTTATTTATTTTAAAAAAATAAGATGAGTATTCGATCCGATCCGATTCTCAGCCTCTAAAATCGAGGATCGAATCAAATGGGGGTTCGATCCTAAGGCAAAAATCAAAAGTCGGATCAAATATTCGATCCGATCCTCGGATCGGATCATTCGATCGATTTTCACCCAATTCGATCGATCCGATTCTTTTTGCACAGCCCTAGCAATGTTTACCAACCACATTAGCAAAAAGGCGACGAGCCCTCACTCTAGAGCTACCAGCGTTATCAAGACGATGTAGTAAATTATCATTTGGGTCCCAAAATGACAAGTTTGTAACTTTTTTAATAAAAAAAGAAAAAACCCGAGACGTTTATGCAATTCATATAGTTTTGGTGCATAAGCTCAAAATTGTCATAGTTAAGGAGTACATTCCGAAATTATCCAAAAAACGAAGCCACTTCAATAGTCAACTCTTTACACTCTCCAAAGTCCGACCCCTTTCTTCTCCCGTTTCTCTGTCTGGTTGACTTTTGCTTTCCTAGTACAGTTGACTCTAATTTCAACTCCATTTCTTGGTGAACTCTATTTTGTTACATGTAAGTTACTAAATTTCGTTATTTGGCTTTAAATTGCAGTTGGGTTTCTGTGATTATGTCAGCAAAATATTAATTTGACCATATTATTTCTTCAAGAACTGAATTTTGACTTCAAGTTGGGTATGTAAATTTGTTCTGGCATGTGAATTTCAATTCTTTTGTTATCTGGTGTTGTGGGAGATTCTAGTTTCAGTACGAGGTTAATGTAATTTCATCATTATTTTCTTTTCTTGCTTTGATTTGTCAGATAATTTTCAGACACAATTTACCATGATCAAAGATTTCATTTTTATTTTGTTTTGAGTATCTAAAGTAGAAATTTATCAGCTTTTTTCAGTTATGGATGTCGAAAAAGAAATGCCAATGGATGAAGATGAAGCCACTCAACAAGAGTATGCCTCTGTTTCTAAGTTGCTTCTAGAATTCACAGAGATCCCAACCATTGATAGAGCATGGTGTTTACAATCTGGGACTGGTATGTCGTTCCTAATAATCGCGAATAAAGTTAGCGATTCCTATTCGTTTATTGTACGTTTCCCGTTGGTGGCTGTTGAAGGAAACATGTTGACTTGCTACTCTTGTTTGTGCATTGTGCTGCAGAAGGTTCTCATGCTATGTTTTGTATTAGCCAACCGAGTCTCTTGGCCAACAAGAGGAGAAAATCGCTGCTGACAAGTCATGTTGTAAGAGAAAGTGACATTTCCGTAAAATTTCAGTGGTCGCCGTTCCCTATTGAGTTGAATGGTGTTGCTGCGGTGGTTCCCTCGCCTTCGGGTTCGAAGCTTCTTGTCATTCGTAATCCTGAAGGTGACTTACCGACCCGATTTGAAATATGGGGTTCTTGTGAAGTAAAGAAGGAGTTTGCTATTCTGAAGTCTGTTCATGGATCAGTGTACACGGATGCATGGTAATCTTTCTTCATCGATTATTTTATATGATCTGCTGAAGCTGTGAGTTTTATGAAATGTAAGGCTGAGTAGAGTCTCGTTTTGTGAAAGTACATCTGTGATTGCTAAGCAACATGGGCAGGGGTATCTGATAGGCCGGTAAGCTAGTCGCTAAGACTCCGGAGTGAAGAAGGTGGATAGGGATGTGTTCCAAAAATTAAAACAATATATGTATAACACTATCCCTTACCATAGTTAACTCTTGATTTCAGCATTATCATGTATTTGGTAGTTAATTCCCTGTACAGCCTTGTCTCCATCAAATTAATAACTAGTGCTATAAACATCTGTGATATACTCCGTTATCTTTGCAGTTTAAAGTTCTTTTTCTGGTTGCAGGTTTGAGGGCATATCATGGAACTCAGATGAAACTTCGATAGCATATATTGCAGAGGAACCGGATTCGGTGGAGCCCGAATTTAACGGTTTTGGTCACGCTAAAGAGGGTACCACAGAGAATCATTGTGGGAGCTGGAAAGGTCAAGGTGACTGGGAGGAGGACTGGGGAGAAGCTTATGCTGGAAAGAGGCAGCCTGCACTTTTTGTAATCGATTTCTACAGGTTTTCAGCTGCATAAAGTTTCATAGTTTGATCACCTATCTACTTCATGCATCACTCCCTGTAACAAACTTTCTGCAGTGGAGAGGTATGTCCTGTTGCCGTGGGACGGGCACTGAGTGTCGGCCAAGTTGTATGGGCTCCACCAGTTGAAGGTCATAAATATCTGGTTTTTGTTGGATGGCCTTCTATTAGGAAATTTGGCATCAAGTATTGTTGCAATAGGCCTTGTGCGCTGTATGCAGTCAGAGCTCCATCCTTTAAATCTGAACCCCTTCTAACCAGGTTGAATGCAAGCTTTGCTCAAAACACTTGTATGTTATTTGTTTTTATCTTCTTCTAAGGTTAACGAACTTCTAGCGGATGTATGGGGTGAATTGTTGTTTTTCAAATATGACTTATTTGGCATCTCATACTCTTGTGTGTGTCCCAGGAGCAATGCAGCTGAAGATTTGCGCGTGTTTTGTCTGACTCAAAGCATAAGTAGTGCATTCTTTCCACGGTTCAGGTACGTGTCCCTAGTGTGATCACCTAAGAAAAGGATGGATTACGGATACATGTCCTCAAGTTTTGTTAAATTATGACTATATGCGCACTCGTTTCCGAAATGATAGGCATGACATCTCTATCAATAATATCAGGTGAAAGACAAAACGACATCCACACTAACGTAGTTCTGCAAGAAGTACAAAATAAACAATAGACATAAATCATTTTGGGAAAAACAATGAAGTTCAACTCAAACTTTTCATTGTTTTTATATTCCTAAACATCATCAATTGTTTTCAAATCATATAATGGGATCTAATTGGAGTTCCACTGTTATAATCTAATTTGTGAGACAGTGAGAGTATTTTGTATATGTGAAATGTGAAGGCTGCTATTTGACGGACACCAAGGGGTGTTATTGTAATATATTCCAAGGAAACATATCCACTAATATTTCAACTTCTCATTTCAGCTTTAGTATACAGCAGCACCAGTAAGTTTGTAAATCATTCTACACAGACACTTTCATAACAATAGCCTACTCTATCTTCAGTCCAGATGGGAAATTCCTTGTCTTTCTGTCTGCAAAAAGTGCTGTTGATTCAGGGACCCATATGGCGACTGATTCACTTCATAAAATTGATTGGCCCTCTGACGGAAAGCTAGGCTCATCCTTGGTAGTTGTTGATGTGGTATGCACTTTGTCTGCTAGTTTTTACTTTTTTTAATCACCTACTATAGAAAGCTTACCAAATAGGCAGGCCTTACGTTCTCTTTGTATTCTTCTCTATTCTTTTGCTCTTAATATTGTGTAATTATATCTTGATACCAATTTTGAACGCCGATGAGAAGCAGACCCTTACATCAGATGAAAAATGCACGATGCTGGCGTACGACAAATTAATTTTGAATCTATCAAAGTCTTGGGTCAGAAACTAATTATTTGACTTTGGAACCATAAACTTCATGGTATAGAAGGCAATGATTTAGCTCCACGTCCATGGGAAACTTGTCAAGGTTCGGAAAAAAATGTTTTGATATTTAAAGAACTCCATACTTACATCATTGTGATATGTTGCTGGTTTAATCTGTCAAAGTTAATGTCCAGATGTGGCTGCTTCTCGTCCCACTCTACTATTTTCATTATTGAAAAGTTTGCAAAGAAAATGTGGCGCGTGTATGTATATTCTGTTTTGTTTCTTGATCATAATTGTGTCTTCTATTTTGACGCATTTTAAGGTTCCTGTTGTGATGGCTCCGGAGGATGGCTGCTTTCCTGGGCTTTATTGTTCTAGCTTTCTCTATAAGCCGTGGCTTTCTGACGGCCATACGATGGTTTTATCGTCAGTATGGGGTAGTGCTCAAACAATCCTTTCGGTGAATCTATTGAGGTAATCTATTTAACATTCTAAGTTTGCCTGTTGATCTCAAACATACATCATCCTGGTCATATTATTTTATTTTTATAGTAATTGCATGCTTATCTTATGATTTCTAGCGGAAAAGTTTCACGAGTCAGCCCAAACAGTTCGAGTTTTTCCTGGAATGTCCTTGCTCTAGACGGTGATAATATTATCGCTGGTATGAGTTAATTCTTATAACTAAAATAATAGAGCTTGGGTCCATTTTCATTTTGTATTGCAAGTTAAATAATAAGCAATACTTATTTTCTGTTAAAGAATGTAGTAGCCCAGTTAATATTCCTCAAATCAAGTATGGTAGTCTCAATGGGAAGACACTCGAAGATGCCGAATGGAGTTGGTTAGACATTTTAAGCCCAATAGCAAATTGCTCTGAGAGGGTAACGCAGGACTTTATTCTCTATATTATTAAGCTTTTCCCGTACTTGCTACCTAAAGCTGTTGACCTTTCATATGTTTTGCGCAGGTTATGTCTTGTATGGCATCTCTGCAATTTAGCATAATGAAGGTTCCAGTCAGGGGCATCTCTGAGAACCCTACAAAAGGTGCTGTAATGCAGTGGTTTCATATAGAATCATTCTTTTTTTTTTTTTTTTAATTTTCTGCTCAAATTTCATCATTTCATTATTTTATGTACTTGAAATGAAACAGCTTTTTCCCCAAGCATGCAAACAAGGCATGCAAAATGTCCAAACTACAATATTATAAACTACATATGCTTAGGGACATCCATTAGGGACCCAAACCCATATTCTGTTAGTTGCAGAAACAACCCAACTTTTCCCATGATAGAGGTAATAAACTAGGAAAGTATGGAGGTGACAGTCTCGTCTTTCTGTTCTCGGGTTAATAAACAGGAGAAATTTAGATGTCTAAGTCTTTCTTTTTTGCATTATAACGTTATTCTTGAGGCACTCTTGCAATATGAACAAACTTAGGCCTTGTTTGTAGCTTAGTGTCCAAAAGTTTTCTAAATCTTCATTCAACCATGGTTAGTAGGTCAGTTTCCATGCAATTCTTGTTGTTTAAAAAGTTAAAGTTTAAATATGTATGTTAATCAGTGGTACCTGCATGTGAGTGGTTGAGTTACGGGTTTTCGTTGTATTTCTGTCTTAAATGCGTTGAAAATGATTTTACAGGCAAAACACAGTTATGTTTTCTGAATGGTTCAACAAGGGCATGATCATAACATCTTTGGGTTTTTAATCTCAAAATATTGAATGGAGCATACTTTTCTGTGTTAAATATATTTACAAAATCTTAGATTTTTCAGCAAAGAAGTGCCACCAGATATAATTTTTTGTTCTTTATGAAATTCCAGATACTTCCAAAAAGTTGCCGAAAATTTATATTGTGTTATTTTATAATATTTATATGAGTATATACAACCGACATAAGATGGTTTACATCTATTTATAGATCAATAAAAAACCTACATTGAAATGATGGAGATACTTTTGAACTTTATGTCCTCTTTTCTTTAACGTTCCAACAAAAATAATGAAGAAGTTGAACAGTGTACCTAGATCATTCTCAGGTTTCTTTCGGGCTGGGTTATGCATTATTTTGGATGTTTCAGATAGAAATCTAAAAATTTCACTAACTCTGAAGGGTCAGCAAGGTGGTGCTTGTGCCTTAAGCGTGGTTGTAAATATGGGCGCAAACAGCCAACATGCAGATTGATGCATGTGGTGTGACACACGATTGGTCTCTACTAACAGTATACTCGATCAGTATGCCAAATGAACACTGACTGTTACTGTTAAGAATTGTAATAATCATATTTGCAATAAGTAACATTGAAGACTCTGTCTTATCTTATCTTATCTTTGCAGTCCTATCTACTAGATTAGGAATTTAATTTTCTTGTGTAAAATTATATTTTCCATTGATTAGTTTCTGAATGAAGATGCACACATTTACAGTTAAATTTCTAATATGGTAGACAGGAAGTTATTGCAAAGATAAGATAAGGTAAGAAAGAGTCTCCAATTTCACTTATTTCAAATATGAACCACTGCAACTCTTAACACTTACATCATCTTTTACAAAAAGCTGTCGTGGGTAAGCCGCACATGCTGCATTTGCAATTTCCTTCTGGCTGGCCCCTGTATTTGGGTCTTCTTAGTTTAGTGGTCTTCTTAGATTTTAAAATTCCACACTTAAAGAGCACATAACACTATATCCGAGAGCAAAGTAAGAGTGGTCTAAGCTGATGACACTGATAACTTTTTTAATATTATTTTTCACGAGCTCTTAGAAACTTCAAAAACTAAAGTATACTTTGAAATTCAGTATCTTTCTCATTTCTGGCCCTTTCATAATTTTCTGTTTACAGATTTCGAGCTATATAAAGATCATACTATAAACTGGAGTGTTGAATTTAATTTTGTGAGCAAGAATTTATCTCTCTCAAACTCTAAAAAAATTATGAGTATAAATCGGAGGTGGTGTAGTCATGCCATTTCCAAACATTACAGAGTCGAACCAGTAGAGAACGTAATTGTATTCAGCACAATAAGATTTTTCAGGACACCTAGGTTTTTACAGATACAACAAAGAAAGCATAACATAATCCAACATGCAAGCTCGAAAACCATTGTTTGAACATGAAGCTTTGATTTTCACTTTCTGAGCTGCAAAAATTCTAAGAAAAAGTAATTAAATAACATTGATTGATCACTTTGATTTCCTGATTTGTAAAACCCCCGGTTACTAAGTAAGCCCCAAACTGACTTAACTACATATATCCACAGTCCATATGCTTTTCATTTCTTAACAAAGCGCTCTTCTGATATTAAAATGATTAAGATTCAGGCATGGAACTTATACTACGATGCTATTCTTAGCTGAATGGCTGTTTTTGTACTTGTATACAATTCATTGCGCAACTCATAATCCAAGTAAACCTCAAGACTTGGATATTCGTTCGATTTTTCCGCAATAGAATTTGAAACAAACAACCATACGCTGACCTCTTGTAGACGAGTTCATTGAATTGTAAGGAAACTAGTTGAATAACCCAATTTAAAGAAATATCATCCCCACGCGTTGTATAATGTCACAGATGATTGCTCCTGTGCTAGTGTCAATTTATACTTGTGTAAATTGGTATGAAAATAAAGACATTCTATATTTCAAAAGCATGTGGAAGAACTATGTTCATGAACATGCACATCAATCATAAATGTAGTTATAGTTAGTTACATGAACCGTTTGCAATCTCTATTTTTTTTTCACACGATCAGAGAACAATACATCTTGAGATGCAGGCTTGTTATGGGGGTGTAACCCGAGAAGGCCTCTTGAGATGCAGGCTTAAGGGTTCCACTACCATCATAGGCATATATATATCGTCAAAATCACCATATTGTTCTCACTTTCAACTCTCATAAATTTATATTTTGTACGAATATGTTTAGTTTCCCTATGGTACTTGCAGGAGTCATAATTTAACACCGTCCCGTATTGCAAATTTGTATGGCACAAATTCTGATTTTTTTCACGGAGAGAGCAATTACACTTGATGGGCTCTATGTATTTTGAGCTTTACTTGACCGAATTTTGTAGAAAGAATTATTTATGGGCTGAAAGCTTGAAGATGCCAAACATTACAATAAATAAAGAATAGTGTGTGGGAAAATGAAATATATCCTATGGGTTGAAAGTCAGGGCCCTATGGGCTACCAGTAGTTTTATGTGATTTGATTACTTGTAACAGATAAACTCTCATAAACGCTTGAAGTCAGACTAACTCTCTATTAAGTGGAGTTGAAAGATTACAACCCTTTAAAGTGCAGAAAATATAGATAGAAATGTTCGCCCCCAGCCTAAACCGCTAAAGCTTCACAACCTTTTATTATATTCCTGCGTCTCATTTTCTTACGAAACATTGTCGTATGCTAAATGGCTATATTGCTGCAATCAGGCCACACCTTGATTTCAACCTTAGCAATCCTTCCCTTTTCAATTCCTAATTAGTAATTCTTTCTTTAGTATCTATGCATGATATGAAGCTTCTGTTAACCCATAGTTTCACTCCTATTAGTAACCATGATTGATGCCAGTGTGTGCATGTCGATACTTTGCAAATATATTGGTCATAGAATGAATGATGCAAGTCTCTCTGTTAATGTGAATTGATGAGACGTGCTGAAGTTTTGATGCAAGCGTAGGATTCTGTGCAGTTTATCTGCTAATGTCCATCACCGTGCTTTGTCACTTAATAGAAGATGCATAGATATTCATCATAATGCTTTCGACAGCTTTGTTCTTTCATTGCTCAGACTTGATACCTGTTTGTTCTAGGTGCGAGAAACCCATTTGAAGCAATGTATGTATCCTCAACATCCAATAAGTATGACGACCGTGATCCATTAGTTGTAATCCTTCATGGTGGTCCTCATGATGTCGCATTGTCAAGTTTCTCAAAAACCTCGGCTTTTCTCAGCACACTTGGTTTCAGCTTGCTTATTGTGAATTATAGGTAAAAGAAATGGCAACCCTTCTCTTTCTTTAGTTAATACTTGTAAAAGTGGACTCATTGTTTATTTGCATACAACATGGAGATAAGGAATAGTTTATTCTCTTGACAGACTTTTCAGAAGTAGTAATGGTACTATTCACGAACACCACTTACAGATCAACCTTGGAATGTGATAGTTGATCCAAAAATTTGGAATTTTATTCATATAGGAATACACATGTTCATTTGGTAAAAGTGACGGTTCGGTTCGTACCCATAGATCACCAAATTTATTAACTATTTGTCAGTCATTTGTCAGATACTCGACTTTTTACTTCAATTCAGTAGAGACTTCATATTACATTAACGTGATTAGTTTCACATTGTCGACCCCTTGTGGCATTTTTAACTGTTATTAGGTATATCTGGGGTTACTCAATTAATAAAGTGTTGTTTCAAATCAAGCGAAATCCTATGTGAATTGATTCATTGTGAAAACTCATTATATTTATTGTAGAGGTTCACGAGGCTTTGGTGAGGAAGCATTGCAGTCTCTTCCAGGGAAAGTCGGGTCTCAAGTGCGACTTACATTTTCAAGTACAGTTTTTATTCCTATATGAAATATGTTGTCTCGTAAGTAATTCTAGATTTATGAGTGGTTTCTGCAGGATGTAGATGATGTACTGACTGCAATAGACCATGTTATTGATAAGGGACTAGCAAATCCATCTAAAATAGCTGTGGTTGGTATTTCACATGGTGGATTTTTGGCCACACACTTGATTGGGCAGGTTCGACTTATTCTTCTTCTTGTCCTATTATTATTAGGTTGAATTACTGAAGTTTGGTTAAATGAAAAGTACAATCTCATGTTCTAGAAGTTTCTCAAAAACACACAGTATTTTAATGATTGGAGGTTTGCTAAAAGGTGAATAAAACTTTGATCTGGTTGTTAGTCGAATGGTTTTAAGAGAATTTCAGAATATATAAATCTATAAAGACTTAACCAAATAAAACATAACATTTGTTTCTCATTTTGCTTCTGAATTTTGTCTGTAACTTTTCTCTCTTTTCTGCAACACCACCACCTTGTATGGCTTGTGATGTGTTATGGGATATAATGTTTTTCTTCAATATAAGGGACCATGAAAATTTATCTACTTACTGTGTGACAGTGTGAGTAACAGTTACCATAAAAATCTTGTAACATTTTCTCTTCAGGCACCAGATAGATTTGCTGCGGCAGCCGCTAGGAACCCTGTATGCAACTTTGCTTTGATGGTTGGCACATCTGATATTCCTGATTGGTGCTTCGTTCAGGCATATGGAAATGTGGGAAGAACTATCTTTACAGAATCCCCATCAGCAGAACATGTGGCTATGTTATGCAGCAAGTCTCCCATTTCTCACATCTCAAAGGTTTGATTACTGAAGCTTAATTGATGAGATGCTTTTGAAGATTAAAGAAGCTTACAGAAAATAGTGCAAGAACTTGATGTGTAATTAGTCACGTACTAAGGGTTTTGCATTCCAGAGGTTATAAACATTAACAAGAACCAATGCGGCGATTATGTCTGGTCACTTTGGCTGTTATTGCTATGCTACTGCCTAGAGGAGAACATAAGAAGACTAGGCAAAAAATGAAGCTTGTGATTAAAAATATCATTAAACTTATGTGGTCTTATACAATATCAACTTACCTACCGTTTTTAGAACAATATGGTTAAAAGCCAAAACAACAATCTCATCATTGTCCTCTACTTACAATTTCTCTTCAGAATAGAGTTTTTGTTACTTCAAATTGTCAGAACGTGTTATTTTAGTTTAACCAAACTTACGGGACGTCGTCGTTATTCACACAAACTTTTCCGTTTGATAAATTTCACTGGAGAAGCATCTCTCGTCTTTACAGAAGTATAACATAGTAGTCCGAGCTGAGTTTTTTTTTTTGTAATTTTGCAGGTCAAAACTCCAACACTCTTCCTACTTGGTGCTCAAGATGTCCGTGTGCCACTTTATGATGGATTACAAGTAAGACCTCACATCATTTTGTTTGCATGGGGTGCTGTTGCGGATTGCGCATTATGTTTGCATATGATTGACTTCGTATCATGCAGTTATCTAATTGCTTCATTTTCTATGCATGTATAGTACGCTCGCGGATTAAGGGAGAGAGGAGTAGAAACCAAAGTGATTGTTTTCCCTGACGATATACATCCCATCAATAGGTAAACTACTATCTTTACGAAGTTTTCTGTTTTGTTACAACTCGTTCTTATTGAACAAAACTCATATAATCTTTGATTGCAGACCCCGGTCTGACTTTGAAAGCTTTCTTCGTATCGGTGCATGGTTCAAGAAGCACTGCAGATAGCCATCGAGTCCAGATTGGTGTATGCTTCCTATCCTTTAAGCATTTGAACCAGAATTTGTTGAGACCGAGCTAACCATAATGTTGAGTGAAGGAAATACAAGTTAGCCTCCTTGACAAATCAGTCTCCGCCCTTCCTTGATGTCCTACGTTAAAGTACATTTACAAGAGTTATGTCATATTATGAGCTGGGGCTTAGAGACAAGAACATGACCTTTTATTGACATGTATGTAAAACTTTTATTATTTATTAGTTTCAATTCACCGGGAAGTAGAATAATTGATCACGAAATTTTTAAAAAAGTATCATTCACCTCAGAGATAATATCAGTTTTCTTATTGAAATGTACACACTGTTTTAGATTTTCAATAGTACAGAAAGCAAGTGGTGTGTTGTCTGAGATTCCAATGCAGTTAGGACAGCTCACGAAAGAAAAGAGGATCGTTGGCAGGCGGATATAGCTCTTTCGTTCTTAAGAAGTTCAGTTTTTGGATATGCAATTGAAGAAACAGAATGCCAAAATGTCGCCCTTGACCATCAAAATGAGATGCGAGATCAGCTGAAATTGACAAAAAAAAAAGGCGAATCACCGCGGGTATTATTAACCACGAAAGACAACTCGGTAAGTGATTTAAGCTATAATGATAGTCTTTTATTCCGAAAGTCTATGCTTGAACATAATTCCGGGGCCTGACGAATTTAACTTTATGCTCATTAAGAAGTTTTGAAAGGTCTTGAAGTTGCATATTAACTTATTAACTTATTATTATTGACTTACTTAGGATTTAAACATGAAACTCCCATGTGATTTTCACGAGGTTTCCGCCTCATCATCATCAAATGACAATACATCTTCCCTTCGACGAATGATTCTTTAACTTCATCGTACTAATTCAAACTAATCCTACTTGTGTTCTGGTTATCAATTATGAAATAACTTTGACAAGTTCGCGGCCTAATTAAATCTAAATGAATGAGAAAGCTCTTAGTACCTTCGCAATTATAGAAATATAAATATCGAATTTAATTTACAGAAAGAAGCTTCATATACACTTGGTGATCAAAGATAATAAATAACCAAAAGACGACTTTGTAATTAGTCAACCGTCCCATATAGGGGTTGACGTGAGAGAGCTTTCTGTAACAATGAAATCATATGCGTACTAACATCCAAGAACAAAGGAAATGTAATTAGTTCATGATGTGCTCTAACAGTTATTGTTCCTCTTAATATCGTCGAGCTTATTTTTTAATCAAAATAAAATGTAAGGACAAAAACTTCTTGTCCACCAACAGTTTCTAATTTAGATCAAACGCCATGGATGTTTTAGAATCTTGATGTGACACATTTATCTCGATAGTACTTAACTATACCCATTCTATCATGATATGGTTATTAATATTTAATATGATCCATCAACAAAAAAAATAACCAATGATATTTTGGACATGATATAATAGTTCATACAAGTTTTAATACACGAATGTTTATGGTTACATACTTTTTCTTGTTATTAGTATATATCTATAAGTCTTTAATTTATAGGGCACGCATTTCTTCTTTGAGCTATCTGTCAATATAATGAATAAAAATTTAATCGTAGTTCTCTATCGTCAATATTCTAATGCGAATTAAACACACAAAAAGTTTAGATGTAAATTAACAGATAAACACCAAATGCTCCCCTTATATAACTTTAGTTGGGCTAAAAGAATTGTGAAAGAAAATTATGTCTTTGCTACTAGCTATTCACAACAAGAAAAGAGGTAACGTGGTAGACGTATGTTTTGGTCTTATTTCGTCACGGTAATAGAACACAATAAATTATACAAAATGAGATCAAACAATGCTATCCAATATTATTAACGGATTAGCTTGGTCCGAAACACTTAATACAAGCTTTCTAAATAGAATAACTAAAATTACAATGTTAACAATACGTATCGAATTTCAAGTATTCGATGCTGACGTGTCGAACGAGGGTCAATTCGATGTGGTACAGTTATCATTGGGTGAAAATCAATCTGAAAGGTATCGAATTCGATATGTGCTGTAGATGTCGAATTCGATGCGTACTTGGGTATCGAATAGAGATAAGGTATTTTTGTACGTATCGAACTGGGGTTGATTCGATATGACTCGTGTCGAATGGTGAGCTGGTTCGGATCTCCAAAAAGTCCCTCAGATAACAATGGGACGGGCTATTTATAGAACCCGTCCCGTGGAGCCCACATTCCAATATAGAAAGGCGCATCGAATCAGCCTTGTTCGATGCGCGTATCGAATTCCATATTCGATGCGCTACTGGGCCGGCCCAATAAAGAAGGATTATACAGTTGATTCGATGCGCACGCATCGAATTCTCTCTATTCGATGCGCTTATGGGCCGGCTCAATAACGTTATATTGGGTCAATCCTGAATTACACCCATCATATAGTCCCCCCAGTTTGGGATACGATATCAATTTAGAGGTCGTATTCCAAACTTTTAAAAATATATTTGTACTGATTTGGGATATTCCTATTCATAGTAAAATCGGAGCGGTTCATAGTGCTTGTAATAGGAAGATAATTTTTGACGCATCAAATTGTGAGCCATTCGATGCGTGAAAAACTACGCATTGAATTATAGCTGTTCGGTGCGGTTATTCGATGCGGTTATTCGATGCGGCATTGGAAATGGGCCTGATGAGCCTCGCGTCCCCTATATAAGGGGGGTCTGCAATGACCAGCTCATTCTTCAGGCAGCAGATTTTTCGCTTCAGGTAAGACGCATCGAATGTGGCATTCGATGCGAGTCGTATCGAACGCTTAGGAATTCGATACGATCAGCATCGAATTCAGGAAATTCGATGCATTAATATACCTATTTCTTTTCCTCTTTTCAAGCGTTCTGTTGCGTATCTCTAACTTGCTATTATTTTGTGTAGGATACAAACAACCAATCCAAAACTTCTTTTACCGAGAATATATTTAAGGTAAAATTTTTGATTTTTATTTTGCTGGGTTATTTAGTTTTTAACATGTTCAATGTTACGTATATGTGAATGATATACGAGAGTGTGGAGTGGCGTATGCGTCCTTAGTCAGTCTCGTTTTAATTTATTTCAGTTTGTTATCATCAAAGATGGTGAGCGGTGGATCCACTCATGGAAGTGAGTCAAGTAGTGGTTCTAGTTCCAGTTCCATTAATAAAGAGGACCCTCCAGTTGCACTCACGGCCCCAGAAAACCCTCTCGTAGCACTAACGGCCCCGAATACCGAGGACGTAGATTTATTTGATTTAATAGATATAACAACATTTGATCCACCCGCGGGTGACGCCCCCGCGGTAGACACTGAACCCACAATGGCCGAAGAAGACAGTGATGACTCATCTACGTCATCTTATAAAGATAACCGCGCTCCAAGCGAGGGTGAAGAGGACGTAGATTATATCAATAGGGAATTTGACGATCATGTCGAGGTCCCAGGGATGACATTTGATCAATATATTTCTCGGCTTCAACATAGTCGTAAGGGACTTCGTAAGAAGTTTGATATACCTGATAAGTACAAGATCGTGCTTCCGGGCCCAAATGATCGGATGCATACCCCGCCGCCCAAACATATGACCGTGTTTGTTGGACAACTTCTGAATGGTCTGCGTTTCCCGATCCCCTATGAGGTAAGATGGATTCTTCGGAAAATAAGCGTTGTTCCCGCGCAACTCACGCCAAACTCATACGGGAATATCATGAGTTTTATCATAGTTATGAAGGCTTTGCGCCAACCACAGAGTCCCAACGAGTTTTACGGGTTATTTGAGATTGCGAGGCGCGAAGAAGGATTCTACCATATCAAGGCTCAAACGAATCGGAAGTTCTTGAACGGTGGGGCGACCGGGTATGGAAAGGATTGGAAAAGAAGATATTTTTACACAAAAGAGAGCTACGACGACGAGTTCAATCAATTTCGCCAGGAATGGTATACCTGGGCAAGGGTAATGATTCCCAGCGGAGTTAACATAACCCTATGGGATTGCGAATTTGTCCCCAATTTAGTTAGGGAACATCAATTTGATGTCAAAAAACTCGTTGAAAACCGGGTTCTTTCTTTAGCTGGGTTGTCTCCGGTTAAATATAATGGCAGGATGACCCTTGGTAATTTAATATGAACTTATTAGAATTTTTGATTTATGCTTGTTGTGGTTATAATGATTATTTTATTTGCAGCCAAGTTCTTCATGAGTCGACACGCAAGGATGAACCGGGTTGTTGCTGCGGATATGGCAAGTTCCCAGACCGACAATGTGCCTCAAATTCCTCCTCTTCGGAAGAGAAAGAGTAAGGGCAAGAAGAAAATTTCTGAACCCTCTACTGCTACTGCTGCTGCCATTGATCCATCAATTGATCTTTTCGAGGAATTATTGGGGGATAATCCTGAGGGAATACCAGGCAGTGCTGAAGCGTCAGAAGGCAGGGCAACTGAAACCGGGGATGACGTCGGCAATCTCGTCCAACGTAAGAGACGAAGGATGCCGCAAAATCAGTCGCAAACCGAAAGGGTTGCTCCTACGATTGGCCAGACAAGCAGGCCCAGTGCCTCCAACCCTCCTGCCGATACATCTGGGCCAAATTACATGGTCGTACCTAGCCAGGGCCCTCGAACTCGAGCCGCTGGGTACCAGCTCTCGGAGGCCGAAGCCATTGAACATTTAAGGGCATTGCTGCCTGGTTTGTCCGTCCCTCTTCCAATCTCTGATGAAGAAAGGAAAAGGCTGGAGCGAAATACGCTGCATCTACTGTCAGCAGTAATGATTTCCTCATTTGACTTACACTTCCTTTGAATTTGCTTTGCAAATTTTGGTCTAACCGTTCATTTGTTGTCAGGCGGGAGGTTTCGTGGATGTCATGGCCTCAGCCTTAATGGATTTTAAGGAAACTGCCAGTAATGCTGATAACTCTGCGCTTCAAGCTGCCCTTGACGCCAAGGAAAAAGCTTTGGAAATGGCCAAAGAGGCTCGAGAAGAAGCTGAAAAACTCAAAGAGGATCTCAACCAGCAAATTACTGCGCTGAAAAAAGAGGTTGGTGCAGCCAAAGAGGAAGCCCATAATATGCACTCCTTTTAATGGCATTTCACCTCCCATATCATCATAATAATATATATATTTTTCTGATAGGTTACTCCTCAGCGGAAAATGGAGATAGCTGAAGAATTTCTCCAAAGCAGCACCTTTCGAGAGATCTGCACTCGTCGAGGTCAGCTCGAGGCTCAAAATGCTCAGGTTTTAACCGTGCATCAGTTTTACGCCAGTAAGTATGTCCGTGGCGGTTTCAAACCAGAATGGTTAAACCTGTCCCTCGGGCCAAATCTAGAGAGACTGCCACCTCGTCAAACTTCTGAACCTGCAGTGTCAGATGAGTTCGCCTCACTGCTGGAGAAGGAGAATCTCATCCTCGGAGGATTATCACCATCGCGAGACATGCATGCACCATATCCCTCATCCGAGGATGAAGAAGATGACTGAATTCTGCTATGGCTGTTCTATATTTCCTTGTTTATGAACAATTTTCATTCATAATTTAATTTGTGTATGGCGCTGCGTCGCTCTGATGTGTTTGAAACAATTTTATATCAGTTACTTAAGTTGTGGGATAATAAATGTTGTCTTTTATTTCAATTTCCTATCTCAGTCCCTTACTTTATTTTGACAACTTGATGATTTCTTATTGTTCTTTGAAAATTGTTATGCCATTAAGAAAGGAGATTATACTCGTCGCTTGGGACATAGTATTTTTCTTTTTCTTTTAATATTTTTGTTTAATCATTGTTAATCCTTTGAGATTTTGTTTATGTTTTCTGAAACATAAAGTTTATAACGCTTACCCTTTCATATGTAGTGTCTATTTATTACCTTTGAAGCATTGTTAATAGGCTCCTTTTTATTTTTCGCCCTCAGCCTCATTCAGTTTCTCATGTTACTCTGGACGGGGTTCCCATTCTTCTGATAAGTTTAGGAATTTTCGGTATCTCGTGCCACTTTTGAGCTGAGTTTCCATTTTTTACGTCGTCTTTGACTTCTTTCGGTATCTCGTGCCACTTTGGGGCAGAGTTTCCGTTTTCTTGATTTCTTTAGGGATTTTCGGTATCTCGTGTCACTCTGGGACAGAGTTTCCGTCCGTGTAACTTCTTCTGAGATTTTCGGTATCTCGTGCCACTTTGGGGCAGAGTTTCCGTTCTCCTGATTTCTTTATGGATTTTCGGTATCTCGTGCCACTTCGGGGCAGAGTTTCCGTTCTCCTGATTTCTTTATGGATTTTCGGTATCTCGTGCCACTTTGGGGTAGAGTTTCCGTTCTCCTGATTTCTTTATGGATTTTCGGTATCTCGTGCCACTTTGGGGCAGAGTTTCCGTTCTCCTGATTTTTCAGACCTGCACTGATTACATTATACAAAGTAGATAAAACTCACGCAAATCAAATAAATGAACGTAATCTGCTCTGAATAATTCAGATTAGCTTATGTAAATAGAACTGAGCTCATTTGCATGACTTCCAGTGCTGTCCTCCAGATTCATGACTTGGGGTACCTGTTTTAAGTTCATACATTCTTGTCTCTCATGCGTGTTATAGCCGAGAGAACGAATAAAAACTTGTTCAAAATATTTAAAATGCTAAACAACATTGGTAAACTGAAACATGATCTTTAATCGATGTGCTCCATATGCCTTGGAGGCAATACCCTTGCCGCTGCTTCTTCTTGTTGTGGCCCAGTCCTGAGTGAAGTTACGTAGCATTTCCATCCTTCGATATGATCTGCTATGACCTCTCCTGTGCCGCTAGAAGTTGGAAACTTCACCATTTGATGATAAGTTGAAGGTAACGCTCGGAAATTATTAAGTGCAGGTCTTCCTATGATACCGTTGTATGCAAAATGCATATCTACAATTACGTAATCTTCTATAAGCGTCTTCCTCTGTGGTGCTGTTCCCAATGATGTTGGTAGCTTGAGCATTCCAAGTGGTATTATTTCTGGACCTCCAAAACCATGAAGAGATGTCCTTACTGGTTCTAGCGTCTGATTATTCAAGCCCATTTTGATCAGCATAGAATTAAACATCACATTTACTGAACTCCCATGATCAACTAACATCTTAGTGACTCCACAGTTAGCTATATCCACTGTGATCACCAAAGGGCAATTCAAATTTGACATCTGTATAGCCCGTGGACTCAGCTTTCTCAAATCTGTTGTAGAAAATGTGATTTCTTCGTGCGGTATCTGCTCGATTCTCAGTATATTGGCCATGTCCACAAAATTATCTGATTCAACCATTCTTGTGATCTTCCTTCGGCGATTGGTAGAATCCGCACCCCAGGACCTCCTGATATCATATTTATCATCCCTTTCCTGGCGTTCCCATCTTCGATTTGAGGATATTGGAAAAGTTGCGGTTCATCAATCATCTTCTGCTTATCCTTCCTTGGAGATGGAGTTCTCTTCCGGTTGAAATGGTTTTCCCGTTCTTGTACCTTTTTAACAAACTCCACGAGTTTGCCATCCTTTATTAGCCGTTCTATTTCATCTTTCAGGTTTATACAATCATCTGTTTCATGTCCTTTCTGATTATGATATTTGCAGAATTGACTTGAAAACATCATTGCTTTGGATTCCCTCATTGGCTTGGGATCCTTCAGCCATCCTTTCCTCTTAGCTTCCCCAAAGACTGCCATGATGTTGGCATTCAACGACGTGTACTAGGTGAACTATCCCTTCTGTAATTTTTGTTCCTGTTGTTGCTGTTATTGCGATTATGATCTTCTCTGCCTCTTTCTCTATCTTTCACAGCCACACTATTAGGAACTTTGGTCGCCATCATTTCCTCGAAATGAACCACATCTTGCGCTATTTTGTTGATTTCTTCAACTGTGGTGGGTTTTCGTTTCAGTAAGTCTCCACCAAACATGGTGTTGGTAGTTGCTCGAAAGAGTATACTTGCAACCATCTCTCCCGTCGGGCTATCAATCCTTAATAGCTCTGTATTGAAACGTTTCATGAAGTCCTTTAGACTTTCATTAACTTCTTGTTTCATCGTGTATAGATGTGAGTGATCCAAAACCAGTCTAGATTGACTAGAAAATTGATCCTCGAACATTTTCCTCAATTGGGCGTAACTTTTAATCTGTCCAGGAGGAATGCGATTAAACCAATCAACAGCCACCCCTGATAGAGTCGTTGCAAATATCCTGGCTCGCATGTTGTCTTTGAAACCGTAAAGGGACAATTTTCTATCCAATTGGAAAAGGTGATCTCGGGGGTCAGATTTCCCATTGTATGTTTCTAATTTCGGAATCTTATCTCCTTGCCCCAGAATCTCCGACTCTATCTCTCGGCAAAAAGGACTGTGATTTACAGAATTGTCCTCCTTTGCTGTTTGCATCTCGGCTGTTGCTTTCCCCTTTTCCAATCTTCCAACGTTTCTATTCACTGTGTTATGCTTGCCACGTAAGTCGTGACCTCCTGACTGTCTTCTGTCATCTCTGTGTTTTCTTCTTCGCGATTCCTCTCTTTGATTCTCTTCCTCATCCCGTTCCTTTCTGGAATCACGGCTCTCTGAACGTCTTCTGTCTTCTCTTCTTGTTCGCTCAGCAATACATTCTGCCTCTTTTTGCTTTTGTCTCCTCTCATGATGCCTTTTTGATTGTATCTCAACAGATACTAGATTCTTTCCCCGTTCTTCATGAACGAATTTCCCTTTGCTCTTCATTCCCTCAAAAGTATGTCTACTTCTTTGGTCGTCTTGCTGAGACTTTTCCTTTTCCTTACCCTTTTGCTTTCGGATAGCTGAACCTTGCTCTCTCAAGTTCTCAGAATATTCAACAGGAGATGGTATCATGGCGGGAGGTGCTGGAGTGAGTGCTTCAGTCACCACAACTCTTATCATTGCCATTAATTCGTTCTTCAATTTATCTGGAATTGCGACATTCGTCGTTGAAGCTGCAGTTGTATCGACTTCATTATTGGGTATCTCCTCAGCTTGAGGTCCTTGGTTCTCTTTCCTGGCCGGAGTTGGTACTGCTGGGGGTATTGTAGACGGTCCAGCGATATCTGCCATGTTCCGTTCAGGTGTATCCGGTCGATCTTCTCCCGTATTTCCTTTTAGAGCTTTACTCTGGGATCTGGTCATTCTAGTCATACTGCCTATCAAGCTAATATAATTTGGGTTCCCACAGACGGCGCCAATGTTTTGGTCTTATTTTGTCACGGTAATAGAACACAATAAATTATACAAAATGAGATCAAACAATGCTAACCAATATTATTAACGGATTAGCTTGGTCCGGAACACTTAATACAAGCTTTCTAAATAGAATAACTAAAATTACAATGTTAACAATACGTATCGAATTTCAAGTATTCGATGCTGACGTGTCGAACGAGGGTCAATTCGATGCGGTACAGTTATCACTGGGTGAAAATCAATCTGGAAGGTATCGAATTCGATATGTGCTGTAGATGTCGAATTCGATGCGTACTTGGGTATCGAATAGAGATAAGGTATTTTTGTACGTATCGAACTGGGGTTGATTCGATATGACTCGTGTCGAATGTGGCAGGTTCGATGCTGACTGTGCTGAGCTGATTCGGATCTCCAAAAAGTCCCTCAAATAACAATGGGACGGGCTATTATAGAACCCGTCCCGTGGAGCCCACATTCCAATATAGAAAGGCGCATCGAATCAGCCTTGTTCGATGCGCGCATCGAATTCCATATTCGATGCGCTACTGGGCCGGCCCAATAAAGAAGGATTATACAGTTGATTCGATGCGCTTATGGGCCGGCCCAATAACGTTATATTGGGTCAATCCTGAATTACACCCATCAACGTAGAACATGCATATTTTGTAACAAAAGTGAGGAAGTTGTACCAGTTGGGTTTTTGGTACGGAAAAAGTGTACTAATCTTCTTCCCTATATCTCTCGTAAAGTTCTTTTTCGCCAATTAGACACAATACATGGAAATTTTATCATACTCTCTCTCACGTAGGTCTTTTTCCTACGTGCATGTAAAAGACAAAATACAAACTTGTTTTACTTCATAGCATAATACTGACTATCAATCTTAATATACTAATTCAAAAGAAAAACGATATTGTTGGCGAGATTAGTAAAGTACTTTTTTTAATTTGGAGTATCAAGGGTACTCCTAATCTTTTTTGAAATCAGATTCTTTTTACAGATAATAAAGGGGTAAAATTCATTAAAACGCCAACCTAATATTGATTGTTTTACATATTGTTCTCCAAATTATTTTTTCACAACTTGTTCCCCAATTTAGTAAAAAAACGTGCAACTTGACCTCTAAAGTCAAATCTAACGGATGATAATACTTGTCCAAAATTCGTTTAAAATGAACCGATTAACATCTCGAGGGACAAATCCCACATTTTTATATAGGATGAGGCAAGTGGCAAAATAATATATAGGTCTGGTTGCGATATGTAGAACACTTCATAGATTGGGGGATTTAAAGTTTTTTCATCCAAAAATAAATAAAGTTAAGAGACAAAAACTGGGATTCTAATTTATAATTTGCCGGCCGTTTCAAAGCAACCTGTAAAATATTTAGCTAATAAGATAATTTTGTAATCTCCTAGAGAGCGGATTGAGATTAACAGAATGTTGCCAACCACACATTGAAAAATAGTCTAAATTTGAAAGATTAAAATTTTATCAAGTTGATGATTAGAACAAAGACTCGAAGTAAACGGAGCCGTGTCGGAAAACAACGTATCAATAAAATTCTAAGTTGACTTTATCAATCATGATTGATCCCAACCGGCAGATAGTTGACCAACGAACACTTACATATAACTCTTGCATAAGAGACATTCATTGTATACCATTATATATTGGAGACTAAAGTTCTGCTCAAAGAATTGTAACTTGAAGCATATATTGATATTAGTATATATTATATAATTAACTACGTATATTCATTAACTATCCAAATATGGCGGCACCACCATCCACGGCAGTCTCACCGGTTGTGTCACTCGCTGTGAGGGTGCTCACTTTCGTCTGCTTGCTTATATCGCTCATCGTCCTCGCCACCAATAAAGTCACCTCCGGTATAGGCTTCGATGCAGTTACGGTCAAGTTTAATGATTTCTATGTTTATCGGTGAGCTCTCGCATTAACAAACTCCTTAATATTATTCTTTTTAACTCTAAACAATTTAATTGTGTATGTACTTTCGCTCTTCTATCATGCTTGGTAAATACATTCATTTGTTAATTTTATGCGTGGATTTCTGTAAGTATTTTTCCTTTCCAGGAGCTCGAAAATACCCCCTTAGAGCTGTTGATAAGAACTCTTTTATTGTTTGAAAAATAAGTTTATTGTAAAATAGTATAAAAATAATATATTTTCCTGACAAACAAACCAAAAGATATTAAAAAGTATTGTGTATATGAGTATATCTAATTAGCTGCGCGTAATTTTATACACATGTATGGTTATAAAACTTCGTTGCAAGCTTAATTAATCAACTTATGTTATATATTAATTCATATGTATTGCGAGCAGTTATATGCTGGCGACTACTGTGATTGGAATGGCTTATACCATGCTGTTAACTGCGTTGGCTATCTTTCACGTGAGCTCCGGTAACCGCCTTGGTGGTGATGGCTTCGCCTTTCTCGAGTTCTTTGGTGATAAGGTACGTATATATAGCAATTTTAATTGCAAATTAACGTTGGAGACCTTTTTTTTTATCAGATTACGTTGGAGACTTATAAGAATCATAAAGTGATAAAGAGTTTTATTAATGCGATTAATTTGAACTTATATATAGATGATTTAATACGATGATATTTTGAGAAACATACATGTTTTGGGTAAACAAAATTGTTACTGCTAGATCTACCAGACGTATATATAAATTTGTCAAAATTAAATAAGAAAGACCTATATAAGAAAAGTGTACATCTAGTATGAAATAATTACGTCTGCAACAAAATAATTAATTTGGCAACTACTCCATGTGTACGTAACTACAATGTTAAAAACAAATTTGACAATGGTAAATAATATGAGAAAGAATTCGCATAAAAAAATAAACATGAGGGTTTAATTATAATCCACGCGTATTATTGTGTATTGCATTTTCCTCTTTATTTGTCTAAATTAACAAGAATTAGATTTGACCACCATTATTAATTACTGATAACTCGCTTACTAATTCAATAAATTAAAGTCAGATATGAGTCAACTATCTATCGATTTGTTGCAAATAAAATTATCTTAAGTTTGTTAATGACTATGACCGAGGTGCCTCTAAGAAGAATAAAACCTAGTAACAATTTCGAAGAAATTAAATTAAGCTAGTTCTAATGCTAATTAATTTATACAACATTTGGTTGAGCAGGGTCTGTCCTACATGTTGGCAACTGGCGCCGCCGCGGGTTTTGGATTTACTGTCGATCTGAATCGGGATGAGACTGATTCGGACACTCGAGATTTCTTAAACAAATCGAATGCAGCAGCCAGTGTCCTACTCATCGCGTTCATATTTTCTGCCGTTTCATCAGTCTTCTCTTCCTTGTCTCTTCCTAAAAGAGCCTAAAATTAACTAGGTTATTATTGTTATATTCTCAAAGAATTGTTTCATATGTGCTACAATTCTCTTTGTGTTTTATCTCCCTTTTTTCTATGTGCGTATAAATTATATGTAACATTTCTTTGTATCAGTGAATGCAATCTGTTCTATTTGAGTGTCTGGTGCCTAGGGAAGTTCTCGTGATAAATGTCGCGATATTGTTAATGTGAATATTGAGGTGCTTTGTTTTCATATTGTAATTTAGACATTGATGTTACTAACGCAGCACAAAGGCGTAAAGTTCAAAAATATCAAAATATTAACAAAGAGAAAATCTGAAATCCACCAGAATTTCAAATAATAATAAGAATAACAAATGAACTTTACATAGAGCTCCTTAAAACTAATTCAAAAGGGAATATGGTTATAATTGGAAACAACTATCCTCAATACAAAATAAAAGTAAAATCTACTTCAAAATATAAAGCAATTAAAAAACTTTCAAAGCAAGGTAAATGCCCTGGCAGCTGCCCCAAACAACATTTTTTGGGTCCATGACACTAAGCATAGATAGATGTTCGATTTGAAATTATTTTTAGAGGCAAAAATGGATGACCATGCATGTCAAAGTTGTGGTTGTTTTTGTGAGCCTTGTTGTTAATTAATTCATATTCCTTTTTTTATGATGTGAGACCCTTGGTCCCTTAAGTCACTACAAGAAAAAAGGGTCATTCGCGACCGCCCGGGCGGTCGCGAATGACCCATTTCCGGTCGCGAATGGTCATCCGCGACCGCCCAGCGGTCGCGGATGCCCGGTCGCGGATGCCCTCGGTCGTGGAGGTCATCCGTGACCGCTGGGCGGTCACGGCAGTCATCCGCGACCGCCCAGCGGTCACGGCAGTCATCCGCGACCGCCTGGCGGTCACGGATGACCCCAGGGTCATCCGCGACCGCCCAGCGGTCACGGCAGTCATCCGTGACCGCTCGGCGGTCACGGATGACCCCGGGGTCATCCGCGACGGCCCGGCGGTCACGGATGACCCCGGGGTCATCCGCGACGGCCCAGCGGTCACGGGCGACACCGCGACCGCCTGGCGGTCACGGATGACCCCGGGGTCATCCGCGACGGCCCAGCGGTCGCGGGCAACCCCGCGACCGCCTGGCGGTCACGGATGACCTCGACGGTCATCCGCGACCGCCAAGCGGTCACGGATAATATTTAAACCATCCGTGACCGCCGGGCGGTCACGGATAATATTCAAGTCATCCGTGACCGCCCGGCGGTCACGGATGACATTCAACGAAATAAAAAAAATATATTCCGGTAAAATACCGGAATAAATATTTGTTTTTTGCGAATATAATGTATGGTTGGACGATTTTTTTATATAAACATCATTTAAGAGAATGATTTGTGTTATAAGTAAAGAAAAGAAGAAAATAAGAGTTTGATGTTTTGTTTTTTGGAGATATAAAGAAAGAGGAGAAGAAAAATTGTTGGTGTTTTTTTTTTGAAGATATAAGAAAAGAGGAGAAGAAAAAATGTTGGTGTTTATGTTTTGGATTGGGAAATGAGGAAATGAGGAAAGGAGGAGAAAGTGTTGGGTTTTTTAGAGAAGATAATTTGAATGTAATGAAAATTAATGGGTAGAATGGTGGGTATATATAGAATTTTGGTGAAAATTTTGAATTTTCAAAAAAATTGAATTTCCCCCCAATTCCAAGGTCTTTCGCGACCGCCCGGCCGTCACGAGAGACCCTTTCGTGACCGCCGGGCGGTCGCGAAAGACCTTGGAATTGGGGGGAAATTCAAATTTTTTGAAAATTTAAAATTTTCACCATGAAAATTATTCGTGACCGCTGGGCGGTCACGGATGACCCTCTTTCGATAATTTTGATTTTCGTTTGTTTAATTAAGGTTCGATGTTTGTTAAATTGATAAAATAGTTGCTACCAAGTAAATTAAAATAGATTTTATCACAAAATGACACATTACATCTAAAACAACTTGGTGTATGTGATGAATTAGTTGTAGAACATAAAATATGTTATTCGTTCATAACTCGCCTAATCACATCTAATTCGGTATTTTAATATGTTAATTACTAATGTTGTACTAATTTATTACTTCAATTCACATGTAGTATTGAGACTTATTGTTAAAAATCATAAACACATCAAGAAGAATCCATAAAATCAATTTTTTTTTTATGAATATTATTCGTGACCGCCGGGCGGTCACGAATGACCCCTCATTCGTGACCGCCCAGCGGTCACGAACCTTCTTCGTGACCGCCCAGCGGTCACGAACCTACTTCGTGACCGCTGGGCGGTCACGAATGACCCTCTTTCGTGACCGCCCAGCGGTCACGAAAGAGTCTCATTCGATAATTTTGATTTTCGTTTGTTTAATTAAGGTTCGATGTTTGTTAAATTGATAAAATAGTTGCTACCAAGTAAATTAAAATAGATTTTATCACAAAATGACACATTACATCTAAAACAACTTGGTGTATGTGATGAATTAGTTGTAGAACATAAAATATGTTATTCGTTCATAACTCGCCTAATCACATCTTATTCGGTATTTTAATATGTTAATTACTAATGTTGTACTAATTTATTACTTCAATTCACATGTAGTATTGAGACTTATTGCTAAAAATCATAAACACATCAAGAAGAATCCATAAAATCAAAATTTTTTTTTATGAATATTATTCGTGACCGCCGGGCGGTCACGAATGACCCCTCATTCGTGACCGCCCAGCGGTCACGAACCTTCTTCGTGACCGCCCAGCGGTCACGAACCTACTTCGTGACCGCTGGGCGGTCACGAATGACACTCTTTCGTGACCGCCCAGCGGTCACGAAAGAGTCTCATTCGATAATTTTAATTTTCGTTTGTTTAATTAAGGTTCGATGTTTGTTAAATTGATAAAATAGTTACTACTAAGTAAATTAAAATAGATATCATCACAAAATGACACATTACATCTAAAACAACTTGGTGTATGTGATGAATTAGTTGTAGAACATAAAATATGTTATTCGTTCATAACTCGCCTAATCACATCTAATTCGGTATTTTAATATGTTAATTACTAAGGTTGTACTAATTTATTACTTCAATTCACATGTAGTATTGAGACTTATTGCTAAAAATCATAAACACATCAAGAAGAATCCATAAAATCAAAATTTTTTTTTATGAATATTATTCGTGACCGCCGGGCGGTCACGAATGACCCCTCATTCGTGACCGCCCAGCGGTCACGAACCTACTTCGTGACCGCTGGGCGGTCACGAATGACACTCTTTCGTGACCGCCCAGCGGTCACGAAAGAGTCTCATTCGATAATTTTAATTTTCGTTTGTTTAATTAAGGTTCGATGTTTGTTAAATTGATAAAATAGTTACTACTAAGTAAATTAAAATAGATATCATCACAAAATGACACATTACATCTAAAACAACTTGGTGTATGTGATGAATTAGTTGTAGAACATAAAATATGTTATTCGTTCATAACTCGCCTAATCACATCTAATTCGGTATTTTAATATGTTAATTACTAAGGTTGTACTAATTTATTACTTCAATTCACATGTAGTATTGAGACTTATTGCTAAAAATCATAAACACATCAAGAAGAATCCATAAAATCAAAAAATTTTTTTATGAATATTATTCGTGACCGCCGGGCGGTCACGAATGACCCCTCATTCGTGACCGCCCAGCGGTCACGAACCTTCTTCGTGACCGCCCAGCGGTCACGAACCTACTTCGTGACCGCTGGGCGGTCACGAATGACACTCTTTCGTGACCGCCCAGCGGTCACGAAAGAGTCTCATTCGATAATTTTAATTTTCGTTTGTTTAATTAAGGTTCGATGTTTGTTAAATTGATAAAATAGTTACTACTAAGTAAATTAAAATAGATATCATCACAAAATGACACATTACATCTAAAACAACTTGGTGTATGTGATGAATTAGTTGTAGAACATAAAATATGTTATTCGTTCATAACTCGCCTAATCACATCTAATTCGGTATTTTAATATGTTAATTACTAATGTTGTACTAATTTATTACTTCAATTCACATGTAGTATTGAGACCTATTGTTAAAAATCATAAACACATCAAGATGAATCCATAAAATTAATTTTTTTTATGAATATTATTCGTGACCGCCGGGCGGTCACGAATGAGGGTCATTCGTGACCGCTGGGCGGTCACGAATGACCCTAGTGGCATCCGCGACCGCTGGGCGGTCGCGGATGAGTGGCATCCGCGACCGCCCAGCGGTCGCGGACGCCACTAGGCGGGAAGTTTCCCGCCTATGGATTCTCGTGACCGCTGGGCGGTCACGAGAATTATGTCCGTGACCGCTCAGCGGTCACGGGGCTATCCGTGACCGCTGGGCGGTCACGGCGTTGTTTACCGCGACCGCTCGGCGGTCACGGTGGCATCCGCGACCGCCGGGCGGTCATGGTGGCATCCGCGACCGCCGGGCGGTCACGGATGCTCGCGACCGCCCGGCGGTCACGAGCCGGCGGTCACGAATGACCCCGGATTCTTGTAGTGAGTACACATTACTCAATAATTTTCAGGCTAACACAGTACCTGCAAACCTAGTCACTATGACAAATTGCTCTAAGTTAACTATATATGCATGACAAATACAAATCTAAAAGTAATTCAATTCAAATTTGATCTAGGGGTCAAACTTTAGACTGTTAAAACGTTCTTGGTCACATAATGTGGGTGAGCGAATAAGTGCGCGCGCGGGTGCGTCAATGCGCTAAATTAAAAAAAAATGTAATCTTGAGTGCACCCTTATAGTGCATCAGTTAAAAAATAAAAATCAAAATATTTAAATAGTTAACCAAAACAAATCTGAAAATTTTTGTGTCAATATGTATTATGTATATTCATGTGATAAATCAAAGAAATGTATGACTAATTGTATTAGAAAATACTATTGTTAGGCTCTAATTTATTTATTAATTGAGAAAAAAGTTTCAATGTGTTTGGTTATTATTTATTTTGTTGTTTCTTATGTCCCACGTCCAGAGGCATACCCTCCAGGCATACCCTCCACCTCTAAGTGTACAAAATGTTGCGCTTACACCTCTAAGTGTACAAAATGTTGCGCTTACGTTCAATGCCTTTAACAACGCTGATATCATCGTAATGCACTTTGCTTTTATCTCCGAGAGGCACGTTCCGGAGTCCAACTTGCTCGCTTGTGAAATGGAATTGAGGCTCTAGCTCTTAAAAGTGGACTTCGAAAACGTCTTAGATTATATGGTTGCGTATATGGGTAGTCTCGTTTAAGCTGAATCCATTATGATGGCCCAATTACTTTATGAGTAGCAATTGTTATTTCTCTTATGATTCTTGAATGAGTAATCAGATTTCGCGTTGCATTGGGCTTAAATCTCGGCCTTCTGGCGACATTGTAGGCTTATTTTCACAAGTTTTCCGCCTCATCATCAAATGACATCTTCCCTTCAACATCATCGTACTCGTACGTACTACTGTCAAACTGAGATTTCCAATCTCCACTAGTGTCATGGTTATCAATTATGAAATAATTAACTATGACAAGTTTTTGGTCTAATTTAATCGAAATGAATGAGAAAGCACGCACGCTCTTAGCACCTGGCCACTTATTGATTTCCGAAATAAGGTTACAATTATAAATAAATATTTTAAAGGGGAAATTACATTAAACCCCCCATTGTTTGGGTCCATTTTAAGTCAACTCCCTTAAGTTTGTTTTGGAGCGGTCAACTACTTATCGTTTGGAGAAATAGACAACTTGCCCCAAGTCAACATTTTGCATTTTTGAGCAGGGGTATTTTTGTAATTTCAAAATTTTTAATATTTTAAAAAAGAATTAAGAGAAAATTAAAAGTTTATTAAATTTGACCCACCTTTTTGGTTTCTTATTTTATTAAGACCATGGAACTTAGGCTTCATTTCCGACAAATGTTTTTTTAAAGAAGCCTAAATTATTTTATTAAGACCATGAAACTTAAGCATTTACTTTGTAATAAAATTATTTTGGAGGAATGTATTACAATTTAAGCATTTGAAAAAAAAATTGTCTAAAGATTACAAAAAAGAAGCCTAAATTCCTTGGTCTTAAAAAAAATAAGAAACAAAAATGTGGGTCAAATTTATTAAATCATTGATTTTGTCTTAAAAAAATTACTAAATATTGAAATATTTGAACAATTGACGAAAATACCTCTGAAAAAATGAAAAATGTTGATTTGGGGCAAGTTGCCTATTTCCTCAAATAATGGGGGTTTGACCGCTCCAAAACAAACTTAAGGAGGTTGACTTAAAATGACCCCAAACAATGGAGGGTTTAATGTAATTTCTCCTAATTTAAATAACGAATTTAATTTACAGATAGATATATGCGATGATGGTTTTGGTGGTGAAAAATAATAAATACCCAAAAGAAGACCTTGTGATTTTTAGTCAACCGTACCATATATTGGTTGAGACATGAGAGAGCTTTCTATAATATAGTGAAATCATACAAATCATCCAAGAACGACCAACTCAAATTAAGGATTGGAAAAGGTGGTTGTCTAGTTGATAAAGACATCTTCAAAATCCACATTAAAAATCTCGGTAGTTCATGATGTGCTTTAATTTAACAGTAATTGGTGCTCTAAATATCGGCGAGCTTATTTTATAATCAAAAGAAATGTAAGGCAAAAACTTCTTATTAATTTTTACCAACAGTTTCTAGTTTAGGTCAAACGCCATGGATGATAACCTTCATGCGACACATTTCTCTCGATAGTACTTAACTATACAGATTCTATAAATGATATTATTTATTGATATGACCCATCAACTAAAAAACACGCTGATATTTTTATACTTAATACAATTGTTCGTACAAGTTTCAAACTTTCAATACACGAATGTTTATGGTCATGGAACCTACTAGCTATTATTCTACATATTTTTCTTGTTATTAGTAACGTTTTGGAGGGCACGCATTTCGCAAATTGTCAATGATAGTTGCGCATCTTCTTTGGGCTATCTGTTAACATACTAATGAATAAAATCGTAAGTTATTTCCAAATTAAACGCACAAAAAGTTTACATGTAAGTTAATACGAAGGCGCCAACTGTTCCCCTTATATAACTTTAGTTGGGCTAAAAAAATTGTGAAAGACACTACAAGAAACAGGGATCAATGAAAACCATAGATGCGGTCCTAATTGATCCTCATTCGGTCACTGAAAGTCAATAGCGACCGCATACTAGGTCACCACTGACCTCGGTCACTTTCCATCAGCGATCGAATTTAGGTCGTTGTTGAGGGTCAGTAGGGACCGCAACCTTAACAGCAATATGGACTGCATCGCGGTCCCTATTGTCTTAACAGCAGCAGGAACCGCAAATCAGTCCCTATTGTGTTTTAGACAATAGGGACCGCAATGCAGGTCCTATTGACTCGAGAGCAATAGGGACCGCAGGGCAGTCCCTATTGATTCGAGAGCAATAAGGACCGCAAGGCAGTCCCTATTGCCTTAAAAACAATAAAGACCGCACTGCAGTCCCTATTGTCTTTCACACAATAGGGACTGCATCGCGGTCCCTATTGTAGTTTAGACAATAGGGACCGCTTTGCGGTCACTACTGATGGAGTAATAGGGATCGCATTGCGGTCCCTAATAGTCTGCGCAGAAAATAAAAAAAATAATAATATTCCAAAAATTTTTGGGAATATTATTATTTTTTTGTAGAAATATTATTATAAGAAGATCAAAACAATAAAAGAATGAAGCAAAAGTTAATATAATGACATGAAAGTATTAATAAATATAAAAATATGAAGAAAAATGACTAGTAATAGAAAATAAAATGTGTAAATTTAAATTTGAAGGAAAAGAAAAATGACTAATAATAGATGAACAAAAAATAAACAAAGAAACGAGTAAAAGAATAAAAGTAGATCCAAAATAAGAGAAAAGAAAGATTGTGTGTATAAAAGAAAGTTTGTGTTGGTGATTTTTGTTTTGGATTCGGAAAAAGAGAAGAAGAAAAAAATTTTGTTGGAAAAGAAGATAAGTGTTTTTGTTGGAAAAAAGATAGTGTTTTTGTGTTGGGTATTTTTTGGAGATTAATGAAATTAGATGTAAGAGTGATGAGTATATATAGAGGTAAGGGTGAAATTCTCAAATTTTCACAAAATTCAAATTTCTCCCTCAATCCCGCAGAAAACTTTCACCAAATTTTCAAATTTTCGGATTTCAGTGACTGATATGCGGTCACAAAAAAAGAAATAGTGACCGCATCGCGATCACTAATGTTAAATAGTGACCGCAGTGCGGTCACTTATACTAAATAGTGACCACAGTGCGGTCACTATTATGTTAATAGGGACCGCACGGTGGTCCCTACTAATTTGCATCATTCAAACTTGAATTTTTTTGATTGATGTTGATGTGTTTGTGATTCTTAGCAACCAACCTCATTGTAACATGTGAATTGAAGTAACACATGATTGCAAAACTAGTAGTTTAGTTGTGAAATAAGAAATTGAATAAGATTGAGCGAGTTATTAACGTTCAACATATATTTCATGTTCTACAACTAATCATCACTAGTTAGTTGTAGTTGTTATTCGTTTTTATGCTTTCCTTCACTAATGTTAGCATAGATATGATTATGAGGGTCAATCATTAAATCAACTAATCATTATGCTTATATATGTGTATATATAAGTTGTAAGCATTATGATAAAATAGTAAAAGAATCTTCAAAGCGGACCGTTCCCTCTAGATAATGTTTGGATTTCCAATGCGTCGTTGTGATTATTGTTATTTTAACTATTACAATGGTAATTATGAACTAAACAAACAATGAGGCACCTCAAATTATCATAAAACCATAATTTTAAAGTATGAATATTAGTAGGGACCGCCAGACGGTCCCTATTGCGTCAATAGGGACTGCCAGACGGTCCCTATTGGGTCAATAGGGACCGCTAAGCGGTCACTACGGCCGGAGGCGCCGTGCTCCTGGAAAAAATTCTTAATTTCCTCCTCCGTGGCGGTGCTGACCATATCACCCACCTTTTGAGTAGCCCGCGGAGTGCTACCCTTGTCAGCTTTCCTCTTCGATTTCTTCGATTTTCCGGCGCCGCCACTGCCGCTCGCCCCCACCGCTGTAGCACTCCTCTTTCGCAAAGCTTGAAACCCTAACCCCGCCGCTCCTCCGGTACCAGAAGCAGCCGAAACCAGATTGGTGTTAGATTGCGACGCCATTAGAAAAGAATTTTTGAAGGAAAAAGAATACTTGAGCAGAAATCTGTTGCAGAGAAAAAAAGAACGCGCGTTGCAGAGAAAGAGAGTATTATTTGCTCAGAATTTGCAAGTGATGGTGATGGGTGAAGAAGAGGGTTTTCAAAACCCTACGCCCACTAAGCGTCTTAAAAGACCACTAAGCGTGCCCACGCCCCACGATTGAAAGTCGTGTTTAATGACACGTCTCCTCGGTTAACGAAAGTATAACGGTCAAGACGCTTCGATTCCCGCACCCAACTTAAACGTGGCATTAAAATCGCCACTAACTGCATTTAAATCGCAGTTAATTAAATTATAATTAATGCCCCTTATAATTAATGCCCCTTATAATTAATGCCCCTTATAATTAATGCCCCAATAATGACCTACGAGGGCACATTTGGGAAAAACGACGGGATCACTCGGAGAGAGTAATCACTATACTCCTCGCCTTTAAAAAAAAAAGGTAATGCCAAGAACGAGGGAAACGTCGAACAAAACGTAAATGTCACTGACGAGTGTTTACGACATCACTGAAAAGTTCTACGAGGCCTTGTGAAACCTTCCCCGAATAATTGACAAAATGCACGATACTAGAACTCTCGTACCCTTTGAACTATTAAGTTTTTAGTGCAGTAATGATAACTAACTGCACTACAAACTTGGGGGGGTTTGTTAACATGATGATAATTCACCTGCTTGAAATAAACAATGAATCAATTATTGGAATTAACAAATATATTATTATATGATTATGCGACCTGCCTCCACGATACAGGTATCACGCCTCAAAATATCCCTCGGAGCACATCTCCAACACAACAAATACTGGAGCAGAAGCAACAGGAAGAATACAAGACCAAGGCGAAGTCTCACAGACTAACTGCTATCGGAACTCATTTAGTATTGGGTGAATACTCCGCCAAGCCCACTAGAGCCATCGGAACCCAACAGAGTCCCAGAATCATGACAAAAACACTTCCTTGCTATACACTCTCAACACAAACGCTCTCGGAGCACTACCCCAGTACTTCCCGGCTACACACTCCTAGCACAAACGCTCTCGGAACATTACTCCTGTCGACCAACCCATAGGTCGGAACTTCATAATAACACAACTACAGAACGACACTCTCCGGGCACTCGAAGAAATAAAGCACCTATCCACGATAGCCAAAACCTCTCGGAGATCACCACATAAACAAACACACCCTCGGAAAATACCTTGAAGCAAACACTCCAGAATACACATCTCTCGGAGAAGCACTATCACTAAGAGAACACTCAGACTCGGCCCTCGAGTCACCATATGAAGCAATGAGCTCTCGGAAGCAAAGAAGACAATCTACCTCTTATCATAAAGAAGACAAAAGCTCTCGGAAGAAGATGAAATGATATAGTCAGCAAGATAGACGTTATCTTATTGGTTAAAAGACTATTGTAACGCGTGTAAAGCACCACCACATGCATAGCGACACCTGTAAACACATGCATAGCGACACCTGTCACTAAAAACTCTATATAAACAAAAGACGACAGAAAGAAAGGGGACAATTGAAAAAAGATACACCTGTAGACTCGGAGAATACGAGGAAGGACTCAGAAAAGAGAGTGGAATATAGTTAATAAAAGGAAGGAAGGTTCTTGTCTATTTTTCTCTCGTGTTAGCATAGCATTTAGTTGTTGAACCACGGGCAAAGGCGTTCCAACCCAAATAAATAATTCAGTTAATAGAAGATAATTCAGAACCCGTTAACAAAATGGCGCCGTCTGTGGGAACATCATGAGATTTGTCTCCAAGAACATCCAAAGAAGGCGTGAGTCAGGGAAAGTTTACTCTCGTGATCATTAAACCCTTGAGAAGGTTTTTGTTCGATCGTTGCCATGACCAAAAAGGGAAGCAGGTGCTACAGCAATAAAACTACGCACCAAAGATAAGTATCTTTTCTTTCACTTGTATGAATACAAGTTAGATTATGGTATCTCCGTAAAAAAAATCATAAATTACTATGTAAATACTTGGGAGAAGGAAGGAGGACAGAGCCCAGAGACACCTAGAAGAGTATTTCCGAGAGCAATTGCCGTAGGAAGCCTCGCTTGTGCTCTCCCATCACAGGCTTCTCGAAAGTCTAAATAAGTAAAAGAGACAAGGATATGAACAATTCTACTAGGAATGATTCTTTCCAAGAACGTGAAAATACTCACTAAACTCTAAGCATCTATGCATACTTACGACCATTTCCTCGAACGATTGAATTAAGATTGAGCTGCCTAAAGCATACCATAATAGGCTACGAAGGCGTGTCAGGGGATACTCCTATTTAGGAAAGTATATTCCCCCAAACTTGCATTGCAAATAGACACGCTATGCTAAGAAAGTTGCTTGGCCAGTAAGAATGGGAGGCTCTCTCGTTTCTGTAAACTCAATCTTAAAGTTCTACGATTAAAGGAAAGGAACCAAGTATCCATAAATATGCTGAAAAGTTGTGTGACTATAAACACGAGAAAAAAGCTTTGTTCCAAATGGGAAATGTTTCATTCCAAATAAAATTAAGTACCATTACATGAAAAAATAAAAAGTACAATGATAGAAAAACAAATTAAAACCCCTAAGACTGAGGGGGTTGAGCACTCGAAGAGTCAGGAGTTGGCTCGGTAGTAGGAGTAGGAGCACCCGTAGGAGGAGGAGCACCAGAGGAAGTAGCCTGGAGAGGGGAGTGCGCTGAGGGCCGTGGGAGGATAGTAGAAAGAGGCACCCGAGACGGGGAAGAGGAGGAGGGAGAAAGTCGAGTGCTACTCTTTTTGTAGAGGTGGAAGGCTTCCTCCAAAGTTGGCCTCTTCATCTCCGCGATATTAACAACCCGCGGGTCTAAGTCGGGATTCACCTTCTGTCGTACCTGCCCGAAGCACTGAAGGAATCCCCACATAGCGGATCCTGCTAAGTACCCCGGATGCTTTCTGAGGTACAGATCCCTCACTTGGATAGTAGTCTCCTCTCGAGCCTGCTTAACAGCAGCATCCACCCTTTGTGGCACCTCCTCGGGGAGAATACCTCCCGGAGCCTTGGCTTGTGCCAACTCCTCATTGAGAACATCCACCTTACCTCGCGTTTGGTATAGGTCCCTCTCCAACTCTTGCTGCTTGGCCTCCCAAGCAACCTTCTCCCCTTCGAGGGCATCCACCCTATCCTTCAGCATCAGCCCGGAAGCCTCTATCTCCTTTACCGAAGAGAGCAGCTGCTTGTTCTCCCCCCTCAAATCATATTTTTGTTTCGAAAGACTGACCCACGCCTCGTTATACTTCCCCATTCTCTCCCGCAGATCCTTCTTCTCAGTCTCTAGCCTCCGAGACTTCTCTTCAGCCGCACTCGTCAGCTTTTGCAGCTTCTCGACCTCGAGTAACAGAAGAGGAAGCATTTTAGGTGCCTAAGAAAGCAAAACAGAAGAATAAAGATCCCAATAAAGGATCTTAAGTAAATTAGTTTAAGTAAAAAACTTACCAATATAGCTACGTTGTTGGTACAAGCTCGGACGAATTGCCACCCGTCCGACGGCAAAGAGTTAGCAGCCGATAAATACCGGGTGACCGTTTCAAGTGCCGCATGGGCATCTTCCGAGCTAGGCTCCCCCTCTGAAACGGGAGCCTTAGAAGACGAGGGCCTCTTAGGAGGTACCACCCCCGGCAGTGGAACCTGTGTGACTATAGGGCTATCGGACTGGACAGCCACGAAAGGTCTCGCGGAAGGAGCACTCGTAAGTGGGGGACCAGCGGCCAAAATCTCGTCCAGCAAACTCATGGTATCGAATGCTGGAAGGTTAACAGGGTCGGAAGGAAGTGATCCCCCGTCCAAACCAAAAAAGTCGTCACCTCCTGTAAAATCAGAAATTATCTAAGTAAAAATATCCCTTCAGCTATCTAGAGCCTACTATACTACTAAAAGAAATACTCTCTTTACTGATTAAAGACTAGAAACGCGTACCTTTAGGAGGGGTCGCCAGCAGGGCGTAAGCAGAATCCCCCGATAACTCTGAGGAGGAAGGCACGTTGATAACCCCGAGGGGCGGTAGAGTCATCCCCTCTATCCCAACCTCCTCCTCCCCACCTCCTATGACAAATGCTCCCCTAGCACCGGCATTTGCGGAAGTCACGCCTACCCCCACTTCCTCAGGGGTATCGGAAGTCCCGCTAGACGACCGGGAGGTAGCTGTAGCAACCTTTGAAGGAATCCCCCCTGGTCGTCCATGCCCTCCCCGGCACCAAGATTTCCACCCTCTCCTAGAGAAGGCTTCCCCTTCTTAGTAACCACATCCTCGTTCTCCAACATGAACGGACGCAGAACATTCACTACCAAAAAATAGTTGCGAGTTAGATAAGATATAAATAATATGTACTAAATCACATATAATACGAGGGAGATGAAGACTTACCAAAAGTGTCAAAAAGTTTTTCGGGGACAACCAAAGGAGTCTCGATCTTGTCTATCGGAAAGATATGCCTCAATCCTGCAGTACGATAGAGGCGGATAAAATCCTTTGACTCCACGAGAGGCCTCGCAGAAAACACCGGTGAGAATGACAAGGTATCGTCCATCACTCTCTCGGGAAATAGGGGCTTCCTCCATGTTAGGGGAATGTCCCATTCTCCCATAGCAGGACATATGAAGAAGAACTTGTTCTTCCATGAACTGTGGGAGGTGACCATGCCCTCGAAAATCCTGTCGTCCTTCTCCCGGTGAGTGAAGCAGTAGAAAGAACCTCCCCCGGGAGATGGCTTCAACTTGAAGATGGCAAAAAATCTATCCCTCGTGCACTCGATGCCTCTCACCAGGCACCAGAACACGTACAACGCCAGCGAGGTGAAAGAGTTGGGAGTAAGCTGACTAGGGCAGAGATTGCAATAGTTGAAAATATCACAATAAAAACGCGGGAAGAAGGAACGCAATCCCGCCTTTATAAAGGGGTAGTAGATCGTCAGGTGTCCTGGCGGAGGAGCATCACCACGGTGGTGGGCCTCCGGCACCATCACCTCCACATTACGGCCGGAGGCGCCGTGCTCCTGGAACAAATTCTTAATTTCCTCCTCCGTGGCGGTGCTGACCATATCACCCACCTTTTGAGTAGCACGCGGAGTGCTACCCTTGTCAGCTTTCCTCTTCGATTTCTTCGATTTTCCGGCGCCGCCACTGCCGCTCGCCCCCACCGCTGTAGCACTCCTCTTTCGCAAAGCTTGAAACCCTAACCCCGCCGCTCCTCCGGTACCAGAAGCAGCCGAAACCAGATTGGTGTTAGATTGCGACGCCATTAGAAAAGAATTTTTGAAGGAAAAAGAATACTTGAGCAGAAATCTGTTGCAGAGAAAAAAAGAACGCGCGTTGCAGAGAAAGAGAGTATTATTTGCTCAGAATTTGCAAGTGATGGTGATGGGTGAAGAAGAGGGTTTTCAAAACCCTACGCCCACTAAGCGTCTTAAAAGACCACTAAGCGTGCCCACGCCCCACGATTGAAAGTCGTGTTTAATGACACGTCTCCTCGGTTAACGAAAGTATAACGGTCAAGACGCTTCGATTCCCGCACCCAACTTAAACGTGGCATTAAAATCGCCACTAACTGCATTTAAATCGCAGTTAATTAAATTATAATTAATGCCCCTTATAATTAATGCCCCTTATAATTAATGCCCCAATAATGACCTACGAGGGCACATTTGGGAAAAACGACGGGATCACTCGGAGAGAGTAATCACTATACTCCTCGCCTTTAAAAAAAAAAGGTAATGCCAAGAACGAGGGAAACGTCGAACAAAACGTAAATGTCACTGACGAGTGTTTACGACATCACTAAAAAGTTCTACGAGGCCTTGTGAAACCTTCCCCGAATAATTGACAAAATGCACGATACTAGAACTCTCGTACCCTTTGAACTATTAAGTTTTTAGTGCAGTAATGATAACTAACAGCACTACAAACTTGGGGGGGTTTGTTAACATGATGATAATTCACCTGCTTGAAATAAACAATGAATCAATTATTGGAATTAACAAATATATTATTATATGATTATGCGACCTGCCTCCACGATACAGGTATCACGCCTCAAAATATCCCTCGGAGCACATCTCCAACACAACAAATACTGGAGCAGAAGCAACAGGAAGAATACAAGACCAAGGCGAAGTCTCACAGACTAACTGCTATCGGAACTCATTTAGTATTGGGTGAATACTCCGCCAAGCCCACTAGAGCCATCGGAACCCAACAGAGTCCCAGAATCATGACAAAAACACTTCCTTGCTATACACTCTCAACACAAACGCTCTCGGAGCACTACCCCAGTACTTCCCGGCTACACACTCCTAGCACAAACGCTCTCGGAACATTACTCCTGTCGACCAACCCATAGGTCGGAACTTCATAATAACACAACTACAGAACGACACTCTCCGGGCACTCGAAGAAATAAAGCACCTATCCACGATAGCCAAAACCTCTCGGAGATCACCACATAAACAAACACACCCTCGGAAAATACCTTGAAGCAAACACTCCAGAATACACATCTCTCGGAGAAGCACTATCACTAAGAGAACACTCAGACTCGGCCCTCGAGTCACCATATGAAGCAATGAGCTCTCGGAAGCAAAGAAGACAATCTACCTCTTATCATAAAGAAGACAAAAGCTCTCGGAAGAAGATGAAATGATATAGTCAGCAAGATAGACGTTATCTTATTGGTTAAAAGACTATTGTAACGCGTGTAAAGCACCACCACATGCATAGCGACACCTGTAAACACATGCATAGCGACACCTGTCACTAAAAACTCTATATAAATAAAAGACGACGGAAAGAAAGGGGACAGTTGAAAAAAGATACACATGTAGACTCGGAGAATACGAGGAAGGACTCGGAAAAGAGAGTGGAATATAGTTAATAAAAGGAAGGAAGGTTCTTGTCCATTTTTCTCTCGTGTTAGCATAGCATTTAGTTGTTGAACCACGGGCAAAGGCGTTCCAACCCAAATAAATAATTCAGTTAATAGGAGATAATTCAGAACCCGTTAACATAAGGTTATCCCGATTCCGTCTACATGAACGGAACTCTCGGTTCCCTGATAAGTATGTCGTAATGTAGTTAAATATTTATGGTGGGATTGTTATTGTTGGAGATCGCACTGCCATAGCGGAAGGTATTCGGTTGGAAGAGGATAGAATTAATGCTATGACCGTGGATCATGCTTCCCATCAACGTATGGCTGCTAACCCTCCCCAGGTCAAAGTGACTCTGCCGCTAGAAGGCGCACCGGCTAACTATTGGCATCCTTGGGCTCGGGCTCGCTTTGAGGCGTCGACACGGGGGCTTGGGGAAAGTTCTCATTCTGACCCACAACATTTTGCGGTGTCGCCCAATGCCGGGAGCGGGGAGCTTGATCTGGATGAAGAAAGTTTTGATGAGGTTCCTGCAGTGTCGGCCGCTCCGAGCTCGTCTACTTCGGCCGCAAAGCGTACTGCGGCCTCCCCTGGTAACACTGATACTGAGGGGCCATCTAACAGTAGAGCGGCATTGAGGGAAGATTACTCTTTTCTCCGTGATCCTCTTTCGGAATGGTTAATTATGCGGATTGGGAATAATAATATCCGTGAAGAGGATGCTATCCGAGGCTTGGAAACTATTTATGGAAATTTTGATCCTTCTGGACTGTGCCGAGATCTGGGGGTGGAGTTAGCACCACGCATATGTCTGATGTTGCTATATACAGTAAGGAGCTTGCCCCGTTGTTTGTAGGTTGTTACTAATGTTCATACCTTCTTATTCTTACTGATGATTATACGGTTCCTTGGCAGTTTGGGCACACGTTCCATGAACTGTGCAGAGATTACATGCTGTTTGGGGAGGTGCAGACTCGTCACGATGCTTTGGTGCAAGAACTACGCGCGATGATTGTGCGTAGTGAAATTAGTCGTGATCGTGCTAATAGCCGGGCTCGTGCTGCTGAAACTCAGAAATGAATTGCCCGTGACGCAGCGTGGAAGGCATTAGTCGCTGAGGAGGAGATGAAGAAGGAATTGGCTAGAAGCCAGGCCGAGACCCGACGTCTGCGTGCCAGTAATCTTAGGTTAGAGCGTGAACGCAATGCATATCGAGAGTCCCTCGAAAACTTGGAAATTCAGAATGCGAAATTAACCGAAACTTTGGCTCACCACGGGGTAACCGTATCTTCGCCTTATACCAAGGCAGGTGCTAGTGGTTCTATAAAGGATAGTGATTTTAACTTCGAAGACTCTCCCCCCTCGTATGGTGGTACCCCGAGGGGCTGATATGAGTGGGACTACCGAGCCTTATGGCGGAAGGGTGCCCGTCTGGGCTGTCGCAGGACCGTACGTTAGGGAACGTTATAGGGTCCCCCGTGCGATGCGGTATTCCCGGTTATCACCTGATCCAGAAGGTAGTAGTCTGAAATGTAATAAATACCCAGAAGTTTTGTCTCCCCGGGGAATGGATGAACTTGCTGACGATATTTGCGCCGAGCCCTGGAAATTTCCCGAATTTGAAATGAATGTATCTAGGCTTGGGCCCTTTCATCGGGATGATATTCGGGCCGAGTTATTCACTGACCTCACGAGTAACGAGTTTATCTACGATATGTAGTTGTGTTGTCGGCTGGTGACCTTTTCTGATATTCTAGCAGTTATTTCCTCGGGCAAATTTTTGTATGTGAAGTGTGTCCCATGTTATTGACTGGGGAGCCGCTTTCATAATGTTTTTAATGAAAGGCGTCTTATTTGTAGAATTCCTCTCTTGTGTAATTCTTTCTGTGATCATGAATATTCTATCCTTGTCGTATAGTAGTTGTGATAGCCTGATGAATGTCTGATGTTATGGGCATAGAATTGCCTATCTTTGGTAGGCGATTTGTTACCACTCATGAGTGAGAGCCATCCCCTTGTGACAGGGTATGTTTTTCTCGCGGGTAGGGGTTCATCTCGTTATCGCAGGGAAACCGCTACCGTTTTATAATCAACCCCGTTATCACATGGGATATTTCTTGTGGGTAGGGGCGCATCCCGTTATCATAGGGAACCCGCTACCGTTTTATGATCGACCCCGTTATCACAAGGGATGCTTTTTCTTGTGGTGGCCCTGCTATCACAGGGGAAACTTTTTCTTGGATCGACCCCGTTATCACAGGGAATTTTTTCTTGAATCGACCCTGTTATCACAGGGGATTTTTTCTTGAATTGGCCCCGTTATCACAGGGAGTTTTTTTTCTTTGAATCGACCCCGTTATAACAGGGGATTTTTTCTTGCATCAACCCCGTTATCACAGGGGATCTTTTGTCAAATCGACCCCGTTATCACAGGGGATCTTTTGTCAAATCGACCCCGTTATCACAGGGGATCTTTTGTCAAATCGACCCCGTTATCACAGGGAATTTTTCTTGAATTGGCCCCGTTATCACAGGGAGTTTTTTCTTTGAATCGACCCCGTTATCACAGGGGATTTTTTCTTGGATCGACCCCGTTATCACAGGGGATCTTTTGTCGAATCGACCCCGTTATCACATGGGATTTTTCTTAAATTGGCCCCGTTATCACAGGGAGTTTTTTCTTTGAATCGACCCTGTTATCACAGGGGATTTTTTCTTGGATTGACCCCGTTATCACAGGGGATCTTTTGTCGAATCGACCCCGTTATCACAGGGGATTTTTTCTTGAATTGGCCCCGTTATCACAGGGAGTTTTTTCTTTGAATCGACCCCGTTATCACAGGGGATTTTTTCTTGGATCGACCCCGTTATCACAGGGGATCTTTTGTCGAATCGACCCCGTTATCACAGGGGATTTTTTCTTGAATTGGCCCCTTTATCACAGGGAGTTTTTTCTTTGGATCGACCCCGTTATCACATGGGATTTTTTTCTTAGATCGACCCCGTTATCACAGGGGATCTTTTCTCGAATCGACCCCGTTATCACATGGGATTTTTTCTTGAATTGGCCCCATTATCACAGGGAGTTTTTTCTTTGAATCGACCCCGTTATCACATGGGATTTTTTCTTGGATCGACCCCATTATCACAGGGGATCTTTTGTCGAATCGACCCCGTTATCACAGGGGATTTTTTCTTGAATTGTCCCCGTTATCACAGGGAGTTTTTTCTTTGAATCGACCCCGTTATCACAGGGGATTTTTTCTTGGATCGACCCCGTTATCACATGGGATCTTTTGTCGAATCGACCCCGTTATCACAGGGGATTTTTTCTTGAATTGGCCCCGTTATCACAGGGGATCTTTCTTGAATCGACCCTGTTATCACAGGGGATTTTTTCTTGGGTAGATGACCCGCTACCGTTCCTGGGCAGGAGCCTCCCTCCTTATCATGATAATTTTAACGATAGATTGGTGCTGAACCGTATCCGGTTGGCTACGTATCCCGTGCAGGGAATCAAGCCTCGCGTAGTTCTTTACATTGCTAATAGCGATTGAAATGATGAATTTCTTAAGAATAAAAGTGCCTAAGGTGTTGCACGTTCCATGGCCTGGGAAGGGGCTCTCCATGCATGTTCTCGAGATAATAATAGCATTTTGCGTTGGCGTGGGTGACCCTGTAGGGTCCCTCCCAATTGGCCTGTAGTTTCCCAACGTGTTTACTTGCTTTCATACTTTTCAACACCAAGTCGCCCACTTGAAAGTTTCGAAGGTGCACTCGTTTAACAAAACTTTTGGCCATCGCTGCTTTGAAGGCCACCGTACATTGGTAAGCTTGCTCTCTTGTGGAACCAATCATCTATAAGTCCATTTTTCGCAGTCGTGCAGCGTGCTGCGGGTCATATTTTGCTATTCTGTATGTTGGCATGCCGATCTCAACCGGGACTACTGCCTCGGACCCGTATACTAAAGTAAACGGTGCCTCTCCTGTGGATGTTCTGGGTGTAGTTCTATATGCCCATAGAATACCTGGCAGTTCGTCGATCCAACTCCTTCCGGTGGCGTGTAGTCGCCGCTCCAAATATTGTTTAAGAGTCTTGTTGGTGGACTCCACTTGTCCATTTGCCTGTGGGTGGGATACCGAAGCAAAATGTTGGGATATTTTTAATTCTTTGCACCATGCAACCATTGTCTTCCCTCTGAACTGGGTACCATTGTCCGATACCAAAACTCGGGGTAGTCCAAAGCGACATACGATATTCTTCCAGACAAAGTCTATCATATTTTTCTCCGTGATGTGCATTAAAGCTTCAGCCTCCACCCATTTCGTAAAGTATTCTACTGCTACTAAGAGAAATTTCTTCTGACCTCTAGCCATTGGTAGGGGACCAACTATATCGATTCCCCATTGATCAAATGTGCAAGTGATTTCTAGGGGCTGCATCAGCACAGTTAGCCTGTGTACCAGTTTGGCGTGGTACTGGCAATTCTCACAATTACGGAAGTACATGGTGGCGTCTTGTCGTATCGTTGGCCAGAAATATCCATGTCTTAATATCTTCTGGGCTAACGCTCTCCCTCCTGAATGATTTCCGCAACTACCTGCGTGTATCTCCCTCAGTATGTACTGGGCGTCCATTGGTGATACGCATCTCAGCAGCGGGCCTTCAAAAGATCTCTTATAGAGTTCGCCCTGGTAAATGGTAAACCTGTATGCCTTGTGCTTCAGTCGCCTTTGGGTGTTAAGGTCAGCCAGGAGGGTTCCCTTTGCGAGGTAATCATATATCTCGTCCATCCAACACGGCGTGCTTGCAATAGGAAAAATTAACTCGACGTCGGCCCATTTCTTGTTGGCCTTTGTCACTCCGATCGCCGGCCTAGAGGTGGTCAGCAAGGTCACACGCTTTTCCACAAAGGTATTTGAGGAACTAGCGAATTTTGATAAAGCATCGGTCTTTGCATTTTCTGATCGAGGTATTAGTGTCAAATTGAATGTAGTGAACTCGGTCGCCAATTCTTTCAACTTTGCCAAGTATAAAACCATGGTTTCTTGCTTTGCCTCGAAGAATCCCGAGAAATGGTTAGCTACTAACTGCGAATCCGTGAAGACTTCCAGGTGATCCGAACATAGGGTCTTAGCCATTCTGATTCCTGCCAGAATCGCCTCATACTCCGCCTCGTTGTTCGTTATAGGAAAGTTCAGACTGATAGCAAAATCAAATTCCCTACGATCTGGGGATACCAGGTGAATTCCTGCTCCCCCGCCGTTTGCTGTGGAGGAGCCATCCGCATGAAGTAGCCATGCTGCGGGTTTCGAACTAGGACCAGGGTCCTGGCTTACAGGAAATATGTGGTGGCACAAATGGTCTAAGCTGTTACCTAGTGCCTCTGCCATAACTTCGGCTAGCACATGTGCTTTAATGGCCGTACGGGGACGGTACTCGATCCTAAATTCGCCCAATTCTATAGCCCATTTTACCAATCTCCCCAAGGTATCAGGATTGGTCATGATCTGGCGGAGTGGTCTGTCTGTCATGACCACTACTGGGTGAGCTTGAAAATAAGGTTTCAACTTGCGAGCCGTCATGACGACGGCCAAGGCAAATAGTTCAATTTGCAGATAATTCTTTTCTGCTCCGTGAAGAACACGACTGACGTAATGAACTGGAGATTGTTTTCTGTTTGCTTCATTCACTAACACTGTGCTAATGGCGTTGGAGGAGACCGCCAGATACAGATAAAGCGTCTCCCCTGGATCTGGTTTTGCCAAGAGTGGTGGTGCCACCAGATACTTCTTGAACTATTGAAACACTCTTTCGCATTCTTCGGTCCACTGGAAGTCCTTGGCCTTCTTCAAGATTTTGAAGAAAGGAAGACTCCGCTCTGCTGAGGTAGCAATAAAACGTCCCAAGGCTTTTATACGTGCCAAAAGGCACTGCAGATCCCGTACCGAGCGTGGGGAGGCGAGATTCAACACGGCCTCTATCTTGTCTGGGTTGGCTTCGATTCCGCGCTCGTTAACCATATATCCTAGAAATTTTCCTGCTGCCACTCCGAAGGTGCACTTATTGGGGTTGAGCTTCATCCCATAATTTCTCATAATGGCAAACGATTCCTCCAAATGATCTACGTGATCTTGTGCCCTCAAACTTTTGATCAAAATATCGTCCACGTATACCTCCATCGACTTTCCTATTAGGTTGTAAAACATCTTCGCCACCAATATCTGGAACGTTGCTCCAGCATTCCTCAGACCGAAAGGCATTACACGATAACAGTACACACCCGTGTCCGTAACAAAGGCTATTTTCGGTTGATCCTCCGTTGCCATAAAAATATGGTGGAACCCGCTCTTGGCATCCATGAAACTAAATAGGGTTCACCCGGCTGTCGAATCTACTAGAAGGTCGATCCTTGGCAACGAAAAAGGATCTCGTGGGCAATGCTTGTTCAAGTCTTTGTAATCCACGCACATTCTCCACTCTGCTGCTTTCTTCTGAACTAGGACGATGTTGCTGAGCCACTCCGAATAACGCAATTGGTAAATATGTCCTGCTCTAAGCTTTTCCACAACCTCTTTCTCTGTTGCCTCGCTCTTCTCTTTGCTAAAATTTCTTTTCTTCTGTCGTATTGGCTTGGCCCATGGATCAACATTCAGCTTATGCTCTATAATCTTTGGGTCGATTCCAATCAGGTCAGAATCGCTCCAGGCAAATATATCGACATTCCTTTTAAGCATTCAATCAATGCCTTCCGAATATCAGGCGACATTGTAGCTCATATCTTCAACGTGTGCTCTGGTTGTCCCGGATCGATCTCTATCGTGATAAAATCTCCGGCCAGCTCCATTCTCGGTTCACTCTGATAAGGAATAACCGCCCTTTCCATCTCGGCTCGTTGCCCCTTATGATCAAGCCTCGACCTCTTGCCACTTTTCGTCATATTGGGATCTGTCTTGTTCAGTTCCTGCCCCTCAATACTTCGCTTCCTCTTCCCTGACATCTCGTCTGATGAGCTCCCGATCTAGAGAACCTTGGTTCCCACAGATGGCGCCACTGATTTGACAATAGATCGTTTTATATATATATATATGTGAGTGTCGGTTACAAGTGAATAGTCTGGCAATACAACGAGTCTATCTCAAATCAGGCCTACACTAGGTATCTCGCGTAGACTTGGTCCGGAACCTGTTGCTCAAGGTCGGGGATGAGTCTCGATGTGACGTCGGTGATGATCCTCGATGTGACGTCGGGGATAAGTCTCGATATAGGAGGCAGAATGATGACGTGGGCAAGACTATGTCGAATGTCTATATCGGGTATAATATCGAATATTTCTATTCGATGTGATGCGGGAGGACCGAGGCGAAGAATTAATTGCCTTTCTCGGTGTGCGGGGCGGGATATTTATAGGCGCGACTAGCCTATGTCGGATTCTACTTTCGATGTCATATTGGGGTTGATCCCCGATATGCTCGTTCATGGGTCGTGGCCCAGAATGGGCCCACATGCTAGAAACCTCCATATCAAATATATATATGATCGTTGTCGTTGTATAAATTAAGAATTTTCAAAACTGGTCGTCCCCTATATAATGTTTGGATTTGCAATTAAAGATGTGTAAATATGATTGGTTTAACAATGAATAGGATAATTATGAACTACACAAAAAACGCGACACTTCAAATCATCGGAAAAATCTAATTTTTAAGTATAAATATTAGTATGGACCGTCGAACAGTCACAAAATATGGGCAATAAGGATCGCAAGACGGTCCCTGTTGACAACAGCTAGTATCAACAGGGGTTGCTTGGCCGTCCCTATCGACAACAGCTAGTATTGGCGGTCCCTATTGACTGTCAGTGGCCTCTAAAATGGGGTGTTTTCACATCTTCAAGTTTTCCTCTTCCTGAACAAGTAACATATTACTAGTAATATTATTAGACTCCAGAATGTTATTAGACTCCATAATGGGCGGCATGGGCATGTGCATTGGCATAGGGATATGAGGTATGGAAGGGTAGGTTGTAAAACTCGCCGCCTGGTGATGCGAGATCACCGACATCTGGCTGTAATAGTAGTAGTACACCGAAATTATCACTTCCAGCGGTGGTGCAATAGCGGTGGTGAAGAGTTGTTGTGGTATGAAAAACTGTGGTTGTGGCTGAATTGCAATTTGGAGAGTAGTGGTTGGGTGAGGTTTCCACTCTTGAGCTTTAGGATTTAGCATTTTTAATTTTTTTCCTCTCTCTCTCTCTCTCTCTCTCTCTCTCTCTCTCTCTCTCTCTCTCTCTCTCTCTCTCTCTCTCAACTTTTTCAAAACCTAGTTCTTAGTGTGTTAGGGAAACCTAGAGTCTGGTGGTGTATATGTAGCATAGAGGACTTATTATTTTATTTTATGCCCTCCAACTGACAAATATATACAATATATAATAATATCTATTAATAATATAAGCAAAGCTATTCCCTCTAACAAAATGGTGGTTTGTGAAACCAAGTCCAAAACTTCCCATTACATTAAATTTCTCAACTTCAACTTCCCGGTAAAAAAAAAGAAAATGAAAAATAAGTAAGATAAACTTAAAATTTAATTGGCCAATCACTAAAACCCGACAAGAAAAAACTAATAGTTGGACAAACCAAATACTCTCACATTAATAACATTAATAAAAAAGTCCAACATTAATAGTTAAAAGTCCAACATTAATAAACTAGTCCTACATTAATAAAAAAGTACAACTTTAATATTTAAAAGTCCAACATTAATAAAAACAACTTCCCGCCACATGATCACTGCCCCCCCTCGTCATCACTAGGCGGATACACGACCCCCTCATCACCAGAATTCTCAGCCAAATCATACATATCATCCAAGGTCACCAATGGATCATCATCATCAAGTCTATCACCACCATCAACACCAACATCATCATCATCAACACCAAGTTGTAGACCTCATCACCCATCATATCAACATCATCATCACTCCCCTCATCATCACTATCAAAATCATCGACATACTCAGTGCCGGTTGAAGTAACTGGAGCAAAAGGATCTGGTCTCTAACGTATCAGCCTCGAAATCCTAAATGTGCCTCCGCTTCTAATAGCACTCCACATGAACAAGTCTGACGGAAGCTCTCGCAATGGTCAGGATTCCTTCCAAACCTCCGATTTCAATCCCCAACGACACAAAGGAACCTACGGGCGGGGCATTTTCGGGGAGTAGCCCACCCCCGCTTTTGCAAGGCCTGGTGGTCCATATAGACTATTTTGTGCCTAATCTAATAACTAACGCCGATACTTCTATACAGAATGTACCATGTCTCTGTATGCATGTCCTCTCTAAAATCCCGCAGCCAAGCTGCCATGGAGTCGACTCTCGGGTCCCGTGTCGTCCTCAACTCTCTGTTCTCCTCCTGGACCTGCCTGAGCAACTCCCGCATGTAATCTGGCTCCCTCCCGCACTCAATGTCGAAGTCTCGTGGATCTTCATTGCTCGGTAAACCCTGCGCCTTCCCCTTCTTGATCCTCCCTATGGCCTTCTTCCACGAATCGGCTTTCCATTCGGGTTAGTCCTTGTCTTCTACGGCGTCCGGAATCCAGATTTTGCTTCCTTATTCCTTCCTGTAAGTCTTATATTGAATTTTCAAAGATAATTAAAAAGATAAATTAGTTCAAAGATAATTAAAAAATAAATTAGAATCAATAATTAGATTATAATAAGAAAATGTAATGAATTCATAAGTGGTAAACGAGTACAAAATTTAAAACACTTACGTAAATAAGTCTGGTCGCCTCAAACTTCCACTCCCGCCTCAAGAGTATGTCTGTACCTGTGCCAGTCCCCTTAACCCTCTTCGTATGGCCTGCCTTGTAAATCTCGTCGTGTCTGATAGGGTGCGTGTGGTTGGGCTGATTCCTCTCCTTCAAATTTAAAGTAATAGTTGGTTAATTTTTTTTAATGTTAATTTTTTTAAACTAATCAATGATTTTCTTATTACAAAAATAAACAATAATCTTACAAATTAACATTTTAACTACAAATAAAATATTTAATTTAAAAAAACATACCAGTCGATGCCTAATCCTCACGTAGTCAATGGAACCACCATAAAGGTGGCGGGCGCCTCGCCATCTTCCACACCGCCTCGCCTAGCTTTCTTTCCCTTCTAGGACTTCTTATGCTCATCGGTGTCCTAGTGTGCTGCTGCCTGGGCCTCCAAACTTTCACTCATCCAAGACGCATTTCTCTTGTCCCAATACTTCTCCTTGTCTTTGTTCCTAAAGTACTGCTCCTTCGTCTTGTTCATCATACACTTGTAAATCCCCCTCATCTTCAACTGGTTTTCCCAATGTACTTGTTCCCTCTCTGACCGCCGGATCCCATAGATTTTCTACAAAAATGATGAATATTAAACAATAAATTAATACACTAAATTAATAAACTAAATTAAACAATATTTGAAAAACACTATATTAATAAATATTAACAATTCATTAAATTCACCGTAAATCTCGCGTACATCTCTTTTCGTACTTCTTCATGTATCCGCAAGTAGGAGGGCCAAAAAGTCGTCATAAACTGTCGAAGGAGTGAAGTGATCGACTTTGCAATCTCACGACTGGGGTTTAGAAAAACAATCACGCTTCATTTCTATGAGCTTCTTCTTTTCCCCAAGCCTAACAGCAGTAACCCTTATATTTGGTCCCCTACTCGGTCGAGTCTGGCTCGGTTCTGGAGTCCCGGTCGATCTCTGGCTCGGTCCAGCTCCAGTGTCGGCTACATGTAGTGGAATCTGAACTCTATTAGACTCGAGTGATGGGGGCAAGTGAGTCCCATCGGAATCTGAAGTATGTGGTCGTGGCAGCTGGGATGCGGTGGACTATGCTGATCGGGGTCTAATACCAGCTCCGGGGGACGGGCTCCTGATCGTCTACAAACAACTGGCGATGTAATGCAGGTGTCCTCGATGTAGATCCGTCACCTGATCCGAGTGGCGGGAGGTATGGCTCGGCTGGATCGCTAGGCTCTGCACCATGTCCCGATCGGACAATCCATATAGGTCGGCAACTACCTCGACCCCCGCTACCACTACCACCACCACGGCCAACACATCCACTACCACCACCACGCCCAACACCTCCACTACCACCACCACCGCCACGCCCAACCCCTCCACTACTACGATCAACACCACTACGCCCAACACTACCAGTACCACTAACTCGCCCAACACTACCAGTACCCGATACCCCACCACGACTAACACCTCCACGACCTCGACCTCCACTACCATTAGTGGTCTTACGTGATGACATGCCGAATATATGTACTGTAAAAATAATAAATATAACATTTAAATCTTAATTCAACATTTAATAAATAAAAATATTACATTTAATCTAACACATGTAAACTTTAATTTAAACTAACAATTGTGCATTTAATGTAACACATGTAAAATTATAATTTAAGCTAACACATGAAAATTCTTATTCACTTTTAGCTAATCAATTTTTTTTCTTTAAACTAAAAATATAATCAATCTCTAAATTAACAATCTAACAAACTAATAATCTTACAAATTCAAATTTAAACTACTAATTATAAACTAATATAATATAATTAACAATCTAATTTTCACTTTAAACTAACAATATAATCAATCTTTAAATTAACAATCTAACAAACTAATAATCTTACAAATTCAAATTTTAACTACTAATTATAAACTAATCTAATCTAATCTTCACTTTAAACTACTAATTAATCTTTAAATTAACAATCTAACAAACTAATAATCTTACAAATTAACATTTAACATACTAATTATAAACTAATTAATCTAATATAATATAATCTAACAGTCTAAATATCTTTACTAATCTAACCTTTTTTTAATCATTCACTAATCTAATTTAACAATCTAAATATCTTTACTAATCTAATTTTTTTTAATCATTCACTAATCTAATCTAACAATCTAACATTATTCACTAATCTAACAATCTAACAATATTAACTAATCTAACAGTTTAACACAAATAATTCGGACTTAATTTAAAATTGAGAAAATAAACAAAAAATTACAAAAATGGAGTAACTACCTTTACCCGGCGGCGGAACCAGCGAAAAACGAAGGCGGAAAGACGGAAAGGGGGCGAAGAGGCGGTGAACGGCGGAAAATGGCGAAGAAACGGAGGGAAATCACTGGAAATGATGAAGAACGAAGGCGGTGATTCAATTCCAGTCGCTACTCGTCCTTTGTGGTCGCTGAAAATTCGGGTCGGGTCGAAAATGGCGAAAAACGGCAGAGATGGTGACATCGCAGAAATAAGGAAATAAAAAAAATTTATTTATACTAAGGAATCAGCGACCTAAATGTGGTCGCTGATTACCTCCGCCCAAAATTAGGGCAACACGACCCTAATTTTGGGCTGCATTTTGGCCCAATTTTGGCCAAAATGTGTGGCCAATTGGCGGATATTTCCGCCAATGGGCCGAGCGACCGAAGTTAGGTCGCTGAAAGTCTTCAGTGACTTTCAGCGACCTAAGTTGGGTCGTTGTTGCTTTCAGCGGTAGTTGAAAGCCAGCCACCCAACTGCGGTTTCTACTGAGCGGTCCCTGAAGACCGCCCAGTCTTATAGTGAGAAAAATTATGTCGGTTCTATTTTCATTGAGGTGAAGTTATTTCACCAATTAGGCACAATATATGGAAATTTTCTCCAATTCTTTCACACATAGGTCTTTTTCCTATATATGTGTTCCACATAACTTAATTAGTCTTTTGTTAATATCTCCTCAACCCATGTGCATGAGACTAAATTACAAACTTGTTTTACTTCATAGCATAATCCTCACTATCATTCTTAATAAGATTTTTGGCACAACACCCCCTTTAATACGCAAAAGATGCACAATACCCCTTTGTAAAAAATAAATAGCATATTACCCCTTGTAATTTTAAAATGGTACATAATACCTTCTTATGTGAGGATGTGCATCTCACTTGCCAAAAAATGAGAGTGGGGTTAACTTTTTGTTAAAACTTTCCATCATTTTTTTTATTTATTTTGACATTAAATTACAAAAAAAAACAATTCATATTAAAATAACTTAATAAGTGAATAATAAATAAATATTCAAATAATAGAATTTGACAAAATACAAGTTATAAATACATTATGTACACCAATTTCAAGATTACAGTAAGGTGATTTGCCTATTTTAAAATTACATGGGGTAATGTGTCTATTTTATATATTACAAGGGGGTAATTTGTCATTTGCTCTTCTTAATTTACTAATCAAAATAAAAATCGGTATCGTTGGCGAGATTAGTAGAATACTGTTTCTTTGGAGCATCTATGGTACTCCTGGTCTCTTTTTGAAATAAAATTCTTTTCACCGCTCAAAAACTATTAAAGTAATAAAGGGTAAAAAACTTTAAACCCCTGAACTTATTGGTTGTTTCAAATATTGACCATCAACCTTATTTTTCACATCTTGCTCCCAACCTATTGAAAAAGGTACAAACTTGTATTTTGAGACCAATCTAGCGGATGATAATGCATACATTTGTCCACAAATGAATGGCTGATCAACGTCTCTAGAAGCAAGTTGAACATTTTTCAGTAAATTATGAGCTAAGTTGTAAAAGATAATGGGTTGGAGTGCAATATGTAAAACAATCCATAGACTTGGGGGTTTAATGTTTTTTTAACTAAAAATAAATAAGTAAAGCGACAAAACCTGGGATGCTAATTTGCCGGCTGTTTCAAAACAACCTGTAAATATATATTTAGCTAATAAGATTATTCGTAATCTCCTAGAGAGTGATCAATGAGATAAACAGAATGTTCGTGCCAACCACACATAATTTGAAAGATTAAAATTTTAACGAGTTGATCGATGATTAGAACAAAGACTAAGAAAATGCTAAGTTGACTTTATCAATTATGATTGATCCAAACAGGAAGATAGATGACCAAACACCAATTATAAATACCTATGAAAAAAGAGACATTCATGTATCGGAGAGTTTAATTTCTGCTCAGCGAATTATATCTAAAAGTAGCTAGATAATAACTAATTACGTACATCGAATAATTATCCAAATATATGGCGGCGCCACCATCCACGGTGACGGCAGTCTCACCAGTGGTGTCACTCGCTGTGAGAGTGCTCACTTTCATCTGCTTGCTTATATCCCTCATCGTCCTTGCCACCAATAAAGTCACCGCCGGTCAAGTTACGGTGAATTTTAACAATTTCTATGCTTATCGGTGAGTTCTCTTTTAACAAACTCTTTATAATTTTTTTTAGGGATAAAAGCATCAAAGCCCTGAACTATACACGTTTTTGCGACTTGCCCCTTAAATAAATTTTATCATCACTTTCCCCCCTAAACTATGCACTTTTGTGCGATTTGCCCCCTCGGTGCATTTCCGGCCATTTTTGGCCATTTTTTGCCTGGAGTATTCCCCCATACCCGACTCATATGTGTTGTACTAGATGTATTTTAGTTGTTGATGACAATAGGTAGGGGAAAAAACACCTCGAAGGGGGAGTATTTCGACCAAAAACGGTCGGGAACGTGATTTGCCCCTTCAATATATTTCAGCCATTTTTTGCCGAAATATTTCCCCCTACCCGACTCATATGTGTTGTACTAGATGTATTTTAGTTGTTGATGACAAAAAGTAGGGAAAAACACCTCGAACGGGGAGTATTTCGACCAAAAATGCAATGAGGGGGCAAATGGCACAAAAGTGCATGCATAGTTTAAGGGGGAAAGTGATGATAAAATTTGTTTAATGGACAAGTCGCAAAAACGTGTATAGTTCAGGGGTTTAATGCTTTTATCCATTCTTTTTAATTCTAAACAACTTAATTGCATGTATATGTACTTTCACTCTTCTATCATGTTGAAGTGGTACGTAAATATACATTCATTTATCAATTTTATGCTTGGATTTCTATAAGTATTTTTTTTCCTTTGTGGAACTCGAAAATACCTCTTAATTAAGAGAAATTATTATATTCATCTGTTGTTAATAAGATTAAGAAGTTAAGAACTCAGTTGAAGTTTGAAAAATATGTTTATGGTAAAAGTAATATTTATTCCTGACAAAACAAGGCAAAAGATATAAAGTACAGTATTTTTTTTTGGTTATCTTCATGCTTAATATATTCAATAAATTAAGCTTATAAAGAATTAATTAATAAATCTTAAGTTAATTTATATTGATCAGAATTTTAATGTCATGAAGGAAATAGCTTGTAGTATAAATACTTAAAATACTGAACATTTACCTTTCCATCGTGTAAATAAGAAAATGTGTTTAGGCAAAATAAATTAATTATTTGGCTTCCTCTGTATTGTAAACTTAAACTTTACGTATATATAGTGCTTAAGTCAGAAAGACAAAAAATATATGTATATAGTTGTGAATTAAATTAAAAAAAAGGTGAAAGTAAAAATATGAAGTAGTGATGATTTAGTAATTTAACAAAACATTTATCGGAATTCCACTAACGGAGCTACATCAGAATTTGATGGAGGGAAGTGCAATAACTGTTTTATTACATCAAAATAGTAATACTACTAGACCGATAAGTAAAATAGAATAATGAAGATTTCCAATAAAAATGATATTTTGGCAATGTTTTAGGTTGATAGGCCCTCGAAGTGGTATATTGGCAATTCATTAGCTGTAATTCTTCACACATGGTTATAAATCTATGTTACGTTGCAAACTCACTTGTATTTTAATTAATTTGTACTGCCCGCAGTTATATGTTGGCGACTACGGTGATTGGAATGGCTTACACATTGTTGCTAACTGCGTTGGGCATGTTTCACGTGAGCTCCGGCAATCGCCTCGGCGGTGATGGCTTCGCCTTCCTCGAGTTCTTTGGTGATAAGGTACGTATATAAGAAACTTTAGTTGCAAGTGTTGCGGTTAATTGGAACTTACAGAAGATTAATAAGATGTTATTTTGAGAAACATACCTTTACATACATATTTTGCATAAACAAAATTGTTACTGCTAGATCTACCAGACTTAAATAAAATTTGTCAAAATAAGAAAGGCATATATAAGAAAAGTGTACATCTATATACTTGTATGAAATTATTACGCCTGCAATAAAATAATTAATTATATGTTTATACGTAATTTTGATGTTAAAAACAAATTTGACAATGGTAAATAGTATGAGAAAGAGGTTTCTGAATTCGCATAAAAAATTAAACATGAGGATTTAGTCATAGACCACGCATATTATTTTGGGTATTACATTTTCCCCTTTATATGTCTTAACAAGCTAAGAATAAGATTTGACCACCATTATTCTTGATAACTCGGTTATTAATTAAATAAATTAAAGTCAGATAAAAGTCAGCCATCAATCAAATTGTTGCAAATAAAATTAGCTCAAGTGTGTTAATGATTATTATGACCGAGCCTAGTAACAATTTCGAAGAAATTAAAATAAGCTAGTTCTAATGCTAATTAATTTATACAACATTTGGTTGAGCAGGGTCTGTCCTACATGTTGGCAACTGGCGCCGCCGCGGGTTTTGGATTGACGGTCGATGTGAACCGAACAGCTGATTCGGACTTCTTTCACAAAGCGAATGCAGCAGCCAGTGTCCTACTTATCGCATTCGTTTTCTCTGCCGTTTCATCAGTTTTCTCTTCCTTGTCTCTTCCTAAAAGAGCCTAAATTAACTAGATTATGATTGTGAATTTCTCAAAATTTGTTTCCTTTGTGCTACAATTCTCTTTGTTTCTATCTCCCATTCTTTTATATGCGTGTAAATTATGTAACATTTTTTTGTATCAGTAATGTAATTTGTTCTATTTGAGTTTGGAATTGTGTCTGGTTGCTTAGGGAAGTTCTCTTGATAAATGTCAATACTGTTTCTTTTCTTTTTTAAAGTTAACATTCAATTATATTCCAAAACCAGAAGAGAAGTTCATACAAAGATATAATTTAGCAAAGCATTATATTCGGCTCAACTCAATAACAAGAAAACAAAAAACTTAACGAACAGGCACGGTCATTAATTCAATCATGTAAAATAACGTCGCCCGGATCTAGGTTTGTCGCATCTCTCACCAAGGCGTGAGCCTCCTCGTTGGACTCCGAAGACGAGTAATGCCAAATCTATTAATCCCTATTGCTTCTATCTCCCAATGGCAAAAGCAAAGTATCGTCGAGCTATCTTCTTCCCAAAAAATCTCACGAATAAGACTAACATTCCATTGTCCCGTCGCCTCCTCCTTCAAACCCGAGACCCTATAGTTTTGGTACCCTTCAATTGGTGGAGTAATGAGCCGAAACGACGTTGGCCTAGGAACCCACGCGTCCCCTATACCCGTATAGCGTCTCCACTCCCAATTTGCCATCGTAGGCCTGCCTTAAAAATAGCAATACTCGCATGGATACAGCGCCACGAGAACGATGGGGTCGAGCCACACCTCGCGTCCAAGATAGTTGACGTACAAAAATATTTTGCTTCGTAGATTTTCGCCACAAGACTATCCGGATATTCGAACATCCTCCATGCCTGTTTAGCTAATAATGCCAAGTTAAACGCCTTCAAGTCCTGGAAACCCATCCCTCCATCCCTCTTACTCCTATTCATTTTTCTCCACACCATCTAGTGAATTTTATATTTGACGTCGTTATCCCACCAATAATTACTAATCATAGATTCAATCTCCTTAATTAGAGTATCAGAGAGACGAAAACAACTCATCGCAAACATGGGTATGGCTTGCATCACGACTTTAATCAAAATCTTATTCTCCGCAGACGGCAATTTCTTCTCCTTGTATCCCTTCTCCCTCTCCCATATTCTATCCCTCATGTATTCAAATATCTCTCTTTTCGACCTCCCCACCATTGCCGGTAAACTCAAGTATATCTCATGTTTTTCTGCTACGACCACTCCTAACTCCCACACTTCTTCATCTCTCGGATTCGTCTTTATGGTGTTACTAAAAGTCATAACAGATTTCTCCAAATTAATTTGTTGCCCTGAAGCCAACTCGTATTTATGAAGTATTTCCTTAAGTTCACGTGATACATCTCTCATATCCTTGCAAAAAATCAACGTATCATCGACAAATAGAAGATGTGACACAGTTGGGGCCGTTCGCGCCACTCGAACCCCCTCAACAGCTCCTCGAACCTCTGCATCTGTGGGTAAGGAAGAAAAAGCTTCTGAAACAAACTAAAAAGGATACGAGGAGAGAGGATCACACTGGCGAATGCCCCTCTCTCGTGTAATTCTACCAAATTCATGTCCATTAACATGATAAGGGAAAAGAAATTATCAGAAAAACCTAACATGAGCATCACCTATTCCAAAAAAGACCACTTGACTCTATCATGGGCTTTGCTCATGTCCAACTTGAGAGTCATTCGCCCCTTTCAACATGTTCTCTTCGTCTTAAGATAATGATTAATCTTAAAAGTAACTAGAATATTTTATGTGATAAGCACCCAGGTATAAAAGCAGATTGGCATTCAGAAATAATAGTAGGTAATATAGTTTTCAATCTGTTAGTAATAACCTTAGACGCGATCTTAAAACACATATTACTGAGGCTTATATGACGGATTGGCTCATAACTCAAGTTGATCACACTTTCGAATAAGCACAATATTAGTAAAATTCATGCTAGAAGGGAGAATATTATGATTAAGCAAGTCAAGGCAAGAATTTAGAAATATCATGACCAATTATATTCCAGTATTTTTGAGAAAACAAAGCAAAAAAAAAAAAGCCATCAGGGATCGGAGACTGGAAGGAGAACATTTGGAAAAGAGCTATTTTTACCTCATCTGCACCATAGAGTTAGATCAGAAGTGGTTCATCTCCTTGGTCACGCGGGCATGCATCACGTTCAGAACTCCCTCTATTTCCTCACAAATCGGTTGCCTGGATTGAAAAAGGGATACAAAGTAATCCTAATGACCCCTTCAATCTCACTCGGCATGTCATGCCACACACCATCAGTAACCCTAATACCCAGGATTTCATTCTTCGGTCTCCACTATGTAGCCCTTGGATGAAAAAAAAGAAAAGTATTTATGTCCCCCTCCTTTAGCCAATGGACCTTATTTCTTTATTTTCAATATGCCTCTTCTTGCTCCAACCTTAGTTCCAACTCCATTTTCAGCATAAAGTCTCTTCCCTTTGTCGTCTCGGTGATGACACTAGTTCTTAGCCCCGCAATCTCCATAGTAAGAGAATTAACACGCATGTGCAGTTGCGCCACCGTACTATCCGACCATATAATCAGTACTTCACTACACGCTGCCAATCTCTTCATTAAGGTGGTATCCCTCAGCCCGCACATGTTCTATCATTCATGTATAAAACTCGTGCAATCAGCCCCCATGGATCGCAGCTTCAAACCTAAAGCGTTTCTTCCGTTTCCATAGCGCTCCAGATTCATCCCTATTCGCACAACAAATAAGAAGGGATGCGTGATCAGAATATAATGTGTCTATATGAGTAACGCATGTCGTATTAAACATAGAATTCCACGAGCCATTCATGCAAGCTCGGTCCAGCCACGCCCAAACAGTTTGTGGGGCAAGCCACATGTTACACCACGTAAATTCTGACCCATTCACTCAAGGTCGACAAGATCCGCATCTCTAAGTGTTGTTCTAAAATTTTGCATCTACCACACCGCCTTCTGATTACCCCCTTTGTTCTCATTATTATTCAGAAATCTCATTAAAGTCTCATGCACATAACCATGGTTTCCTTGAGCGCTGACTTAATTCACGTAGGAGATCCCAAGAAATATTACGTTGTGACGCATCAGGTTCCACGTAAAACCCCATGAAACGCCACTATATTGGCATCCTAAACAATAGACAAAAGCATCCTTATGATATGACAAAAACATAGCAAGTCGAACGTCGACATCCTTCTTCCATATTAACGATAAGCCCCCGAATTGACATATCGTATCCACTACAATACCAAAAAAAATCATTCTATCTCTCAGAACCTCTAACTTCCGTTTGGTAAGACGTGTCTCCATCAGAAAGATTATGGAGGGATTATGTTGGACCACCGTATGCCAGAGCTCCTGAATTGTCCAAGTATTCTCCAAACCCTGACGGTTCCAAGTTAAATTTTTCATTGGGAGCATGGAGATAGTCTGAATTCCACCCGATTTAGTGTTTCGCCTCTTAGTTGCCGATAAGTATGTGTCACTTTTCCTCCTTTTTACCCATACTTCTTGCCCATCCACTAATTCGGTCGACACATATCGACTTGGTATGCGTCGTATCCTAACTCGTCTATCATATGGTTGCAGAATCATATCGTGTCCTCGTACTCTATCCTCAGTAGCCACCCCCTCCTATTGTCCCAACACCATTTGCCAATCCTTCGTAGCCCCCGTCTTTTCATCATGCATCAAGTCTGATCCTCCAGGTACCACCCTATCCACTCTGCCATTCGTAGAACTTAGGAACTCTACTCGCATATTGTCATACGTGTCTTTAAGACCATTTAGATCCCCCCGCTCTTCTTCCTCCCAGACCGCCTGAACCTCTCGAGTCTCTTTCGCTCCCATGTTGCTATGCCCCCCCCCCCCCCCCCGATTACAATTCGAATTCTGACTTGTCACCGGTGTGCTCTTAAAACCCCGATCATTCTCATGTTGCTGAGTTGAAGTCCCTTTTTTCCAAATCTGAACTCCAGTTCTACCATGATAATCCTGACCCGCACATGATCTACTACACCCTCTGCGTCGTTCTTGACTCGCACTCCTGTATAGTAGGCTCATATCATTCCTTGGGTTAAGCTCATGCAACCATGCACTATAATGTAAATTACGCAAGTTTTTAAATTGAAGTCCGCGTCATATCTTTTTCCACAGTCCGTCGTAATATGGCTTATGATTCCTCACATGTAGCAAAAATTCGGGAAACAAGATGCTACAAAGTAGAGTAGTGCTCCTCACTGTCTCATTTACCGAAATATCCTTCCCTTTTTATTTGCAAGAAAGGATTCCATTTTTTATGAAATTGAAATTTTACCCCAATAGATTAAATAGTACTATTTTTAGTATTCTATTCATGGAAATAGTCCCTTACGACCATATCAGGCCCAACATGCTTCCGTATTAATGGCTAAACATAAACTCTGAATTACCTCCTTTTGACCGTGACGCCGTCGGGTATCCCACCAGGTTATACAAAGACTCCTCGCCTTCAACCACTCGATCGCAACCGATGGTTCTGCAATGGTTCCTTCAATGACAGGCAGCGCAACCCTGGTTCGTTTTCTACACTGGGTGTGAGAGATAGCTTCCAGAAATATATTTAAAGAACACAATACTCGAACATACTGAGGCAAAAGCTTTGGATTTTATTTAAGTGGAAACTTATTTATTACATAACAACGATAACCCCTTTAGAGAGGAACCACCTGTTTAGCTACTCATGGTAGCCTTGTTTCTAACACACATACACTCGTAACTATTACGATAGAACTGGAAATAAACACTCGGAATTTAAACACTCAGACTTATTACAATTCTATCTATTTTTTTTGTAAGAAAGCAGTCGAGAATACTTGATCCCCTCTGTTTTCTCCAGCTCGTTTATATAGATGAGGTCCCAGATTTCAAATGCGGACTTCACTGATACTTGGGAGTGGAATCGTCATGGCATGCGTGTTCCACTGAGTCTTGGGGTCCGCCATTATTATTCTGATAAGAGTGGTCTTTAATCATATGGCTTCTTTTGCATCCACTTGGTCTGGTGGTCCCTCCATTATTAGTCTGATAGTGGAGGTTGTCTTGATTGCTCACCCGTCTCTATCGTTCACATGGGTGGACCTGGTTGTTCACATGGCTCCTTTTCATTTGTCAGCAAAAGTAGCCCCCCTACGCGGCATCTTTCTCTTTCGTGGGAGCCCCTCCTTGTCGTTATCCCATTTGTCCCGTTTTACTGGGAATCCTTTTCCGAAGAAGGGTTTCTTTCGGTCGGGACACTTGGAGCAGATTCGTTCTTTCCATCGGCCGGCATGTATCATGTTGCACAACTTCCGGCTTGTCTCAGTTGTTGCTGGGATCTCGTTTTTCCACAATGTTTGCCGTTTTTTCTCGAACATCGTCTCCGCAAACCCTGTGGTACTGTTCGTCATGCTGTTGAGCATGAACGATCCGTTCTCAGACTTATGGAAAATCTTGAACGAATATTTAACCTTGTCCATCTCGGTGAGACAGACCCACAGTCCCCATGCTCTCCTGGTTGAAATTTCATCTTCAGAGATAGGGGAAACCAGAAATTGTCCCTCCGGTGGAGGCTTGATATATTCCATCGCCTTCATGTTTGGCCTTTGCAGTTTGATGAAATGAAAGCTCTGATGGAATCCTTTTCTTGTGATCTCTGGAGCTGCTAAAATGAATTTCAACTCTAAAGTATCTCATCTTTCAAGTGTAGGATTCATTTTCCATGTCTCGCACACCTTCTCGAAAATCCATTCTGGTAATCATCGAAATTTCCAAAAATTTCGGTGATGTGGTAAACACTGAGGCCAGGTAGCCAAAATCAAACCATTCCCGTATACTATTAGGTTTTGATCCTGGTAGTGCCCAGATTCTTGGATATTGTCTGGACCAATCGGCCACGGACTTTCCTGGGATTAATCCCATTCTTGTGTGAAGCTTGTCCCATGTCCTTTGATATTCCATCAAAGGTCCCATCGGCTCGTTTTTATCAATCTTAGAGGATCCCGTTTGGGGTCTAAGACTAATCTTGTCCTCTTTCTTTTCAGAGATAATTTTGAATTCTCTAGGTGTCTCCACCCTTGAGTCATCTTGCTTGGTGGTGTCTTCCTCGAAAGGATCACCCGCCGGTCCTGTGTTGCTTGAGTCGCCCTCATCAAGAGTAACGATTTTCAGTTCTGCTTGTACTTTTAAGGTAGAAGCATCTCTGAGTATAGGTTCCATGAGACTATCCCATAGGCTCGTCCTACCAAGCAAGGTAGTCTTCATTGCGTTCTGGACCTTGCTAAGATCATTTTCTTGTATGTGACCTGAGGCCTTTGCATTGATTGCTAGACCATCTATCGCCTTGCTGAGCTCCTCCAGGTTTTCCCTGTGGTGCCTCCATCTTGTAAGAATGGTATCGGCTTCATGTGCCTCAATCCCTTGTTAAAAAATCTGCAAGAACATTTTCATGAGATTTTATCACAAGAACATCAAAATCGTAATATTGACATTCGACTTGCCATCTTAATAATCTGGCTTTCTCGGGTTTGCTTTCTATTTTATTTTTCAAGAAAGCCTTGACACTAGTATTATCAATCTTTAGTATGAATTTTTTAGCCAGTAAGAATAAGGGCCACTTTTTAAAGGCCTTTCGAACTGCAAAGAATTCTTTCTCGTTGATGTGCCATCTTGCTGCCTCATCGTTTGTAAAGAGACCGATACAGTATCTGCATGGCATTTCTCCTTTTGGTTCCACCTTTGTTAGAACCGTCGCCCACCAATGATCACTTGCATCCATATAGAGTACAAGGTCATCTTCATCATTAGGAATTGCAAGTTTGGGGAGGTCTTGACAGATAGCTTTAAGCTTCTGTACCGTTTCCTTGTGTTCGTCAGTCCATCTGAATTCTGCATCCTTTTTAAGCAATGGAGTGAATACTTTCTTGTAACTTGCCAGGTTGTTAATAAACATCCCAGCAAAATTAACTAACCCCATAAAACTTCGGAGTTGTTTGAGTGTCTTGAGATCATCGGGAAAATCACGTACCTTTTCCACCAAATGATTCTGGAGAATGATACCTGATTCGTCAATCTCAATTCCAAGGAACTCAATTTTCCTTGTTAGGATTACCGCCTTCCTTTCTGATAGCACCAATCCCTCTTTGTGACAAACATCTGAGAAGATTTCCAAATGCTTGATATGTTCCTTGACATTCTTCGATGCAATGAGAATATCGTCAACATATACGAACATGAATTTGAAATAATCTTTGAAGAGATTATCCATCTTCCTTTGGTATATCTGGGGCGCATTAGCCAAGCCCATAGGCATGACATTCCAGATATAATGTCCTTGCGGTGTGGAGAAACCTGTGTATTTCTTGCTTTCTTCATCCATCTTGATTTGATAAAAGACGGACTTACAATCGAATTTAGAGAAGACCTTTGCGTTTCGAACGCAGTTAATCAGGTGTTCTCTGTTTGGGATATAATATCCGTCAAATTCCAAGATTTTGTTGATCCCTTGGTAGTAGATCACTAATCTTGGTTTCCCTCTCTTGACTTCTCTGTGGTTTCTAACTAGGGATCCCGGACTGCTGTATGGAGAGACTACTGGCGAGATAAGCTTAAGATCCAGATGTTCCCTAAGAATTTTCTACATATCCTCTCGATCGTCTTGGTTCATCAGGATGGGCCCGTATCTGACAAACTCATTCTCCTTTCCTTTTTGAACTCTTAGGGTTGCCTTGAGTTCATTCTTGTCCCACCATGCCAGAGGATCTTCTTCGTAGTTCCTCCGAATTTTCGCCTTGACATCTTCTATCGAAATCTGTTCTTCGTTAGTGATGTCTATGTGAGGGCTTGGTTCCAAACTGGCCTTCAGGATCTCAATTGTTTCGTCTCTGATCCCTTTGGTCTTCTGACCGCCTAGGCTATCAATCCTAAGTTGTAGGATTGCCTCGCCATATTTTCTTTGATCTCTCATTTTTGGGTGTAGAAGTTTTCCTTCATCACCACGCTTGCTGCGAAATTGAATTGGCAATTTGCGATAGAACGCTTGCGTCAATCTTTGCACCAAGATCGTATGATCACAAGTGGTTGTGAGAATAAGACGTCTTGTTTCATTATCCTGCATAAAACGTTTGAATGTTTTGCAGGAAATTGTTGCCGAGTAAGATATCGGCTCCGGTGTCATGGAAATATATTAGAGGCGTCTTGACTTTGTACCACGGTGTACCTCCTGCTTCTCCAATTAATATTTATGCCTGCTTTATTCCTCGTCTAAAGACGATGATCTTCTTGGAGAAATCCCTTCCCGCAATTACCGGTAAATCTTCTCTGAGTTCTTTGGGGAAAACTCCTGGTTTTGCTGTGCAAATCCCTGCTCCTGAGTCGTTATATGCTGCAAAGTATTCAGCTCGGTATTTCTCGTATAACATCCCCACCGAGATGTAGATTGAGAACGGACTGGTGGTCATCGAAATCTGTATCTTTTTCCCTCCACCGTGAATTCCATTCCTTTTGATAGTTCTTCCCAAGATTTATGATTCTCAAGAAAATCAATCCCGAGAACTAATTATTATGGGATCTTGCCTGCTTGCCCGTTGATGACGAAATCCATTCCATCTATTTTTAGGTTTCCTTGATATCTTCCAACGAGGGGCTACTTCAGATAATACAATGCATCGCATGGGAATGTATTATCTTTCTGAGTGGTGTCGAATATCACCTCGACCTCGCCCCACCCTCCTGAACACTGTAGTTCTCATTTAGTTGTAAACTTCTTCGATTTGATTACAACTTCGACAATTGGCTTCTTTCCCCATGTAAGGTTGTGCATCCTATTTTCCTGGAAAGAAATTCTCCTGGGTTCGAACCTTTGACTAGTGTTTTTGCCCAACACTGGTTGATCTCGGATGATCATATCCATCTCATGGATATGTGGTAGATTAGAAATCTCTGGTTTGACTGCATGGGCCACTTTATCGAAGATCTCAGGTATCTCGACAAACTCCTTTCTTCGAAAAAAGTCCGAATGATGGGTGTTGGATAAGGCATAGGAGATACTGTAAGTGATAGAGTATGGCCTATTACCTTCCTTCATAAGCTCCTTGTTCTTGAAGTCCTGATGTAAAGTTAGGACCCTGTTGAAATCTCGATCGGCAAGATTATAGGCAATCTTCGGATAGACGAATGTTGCCACCTTTCCAGTTTCCTGAAATTCCTCCAAGACAGGCGTCTCGTAAGTTATGAATCCTTCTATCAAAGATGGCGATGTCAATTGGGGAATTTACTCCTTGTTTGAATTCGCCTTGATCAGGATCCTAATGGCTCCTATATGGATCCATGACATCTTTTGGGCGACTTCTGGATTGAGCCGTCCTAGTTCCTCTTTAATCTCATTCATAGGAACCAACTGCATTTCCATCACATTATTTGTTAGTTCCATTGGAATCGCAATCTCTCTCGCTGTAACTTTGTAGATGATGTGATGTTTTCTTTGTCTGGAGCTTAGCTGGGCTAAGGTTCTTTCCATTTTTCCGATAGTGAATCCATCGTAAACACGCAATTTTGGATCTTCTCGCATAATCCTCATCAGGGCTTTGTGGGATATGCTTGTCTGTGAGAAGAATCCTGACAAGTCTTCCTGCACTTCCTGGCGGAGGATCTCCTCGTCTTCAGTTTGATTATGATTCCGACTCTGAAGACTCATTTGGTCCTACGTCTTCTTCGTATATACTTTCATCAGAAGGGATATCTTCAAACTGGTATACTTGAACGAGGTCCTGAAAGTAGACAGCTTCTTCGAACTCCGGGGTGGCTTTGAACTGCCTGACTCCTCTTTTCTGGTTCTCGGGACAGTCGGTTGAAATGTTTCCCTTGGCACCACACGTCCAACAGTTACAATCCTTGAAACTTTCGTTTGCCCTTGTATGAGCCCTTCTGAAAGTCCTCCTTGTTGGTGGTCTACTAGTACTTCCTTGGCTGAAAGTTGTCCTTCCCCGGCTAGGTCCTGATCTTTTCCCCGATTTGTAGCTTCGGGCATTTTGCTTTGACCAGAATCTTCTTGGTTTCCAGGAAGATCTTCTAGAGAACCTACTTCTCCTTTGTTCATAGGGGTGATCCCTATGCTTCTTCTTTTGGTTTCTTTCTGGTGTCCCAATGACTGTCGGGATGCAGTAAAGATGGGATGATTTGTTGATTCTTTTCAGCCTCTTGAAATTCTTTTGAATTGCTGCCTTCTGGCACCATTCGCTAAGCTTGACCTTGAGAAAGGACATCCTTTGGGCGGCTGTGTCAACCCCAATAGGTGTATATTCTCGCAGTAATATTTCTCGCCACGGGCTTGGTATTTTGGCGAAAAATAAAGGAATTATCGTGTCTTCATTCATTCGGCTCTTCCATCTGTACTCGGTGAACAGCTTGATGTATAAGTCGACGCTACATATGTCATGTAGCTCTAAGCTATACAATGCTTGTTCGTATCTTCTGACCTTCTCTTGGTCACCTCCTCCGGTTTGGGGATCAACAAAGTATCCTTCTCCGATGAAGTATATTTTGAACAATCTCGCCATTCTGTCCACGATGTCTTTGAGGGCATCTCCTGATAGAACCCCACCTCTGATTTCTAGAGTGGCATGTTCCCATCCGATCTTGACCGATCCTTCGAGGCTCATTTTTAACATCACAATGAAGCCCTCTTTGTCAAGTTCCAGCGGTGCTGCTGCAATTCTCATCGCCGATGCCCATTCATCGATTGGGGCCTCGCGATTCTTGAAATCTAGGATATCAAGATTGAGCATGAGCCCATACGGGTGTATTGGATCAAGTTGGGATCTCCCGTATGGTGTTCCATGAACATCTGGCCTCCTTGCTCTCGATCTGGCTGGTACAGCCATGTACATGGATCCTGCCACAAAGTCATGCTGGTGCGGCATAGGTTCTTCTCGGATTGGCTCTTCTCGGATTGGCTCTGGATTTGGGATGGAAGATCCGACGCCTTCTGTAACCGTTGACTGTCCCTGGGAGGGTCTTGTCTCGGCATAATTGCACTTTCATAGCCTTGAACGTTTTCGAGGTTCAAACCCGAAAATGATTCTGCTAGATCGGCAAGATCTTGTAAATTTTCAAAGTTGAACCCGTCAAGCCTTATTCTGGACATGATCTTATGATGTACTGGGTTTCCTCTTATTCGAGCTTCCAGCCTCTTGTTTGTGGTCAACTCCCTTTTGACCTCAACTGCCTTGCCCTTCTGATGTAATAAGGGCTCTTTTCCGAAAGATGGTGGTAACCATGCTCCTCTTCTTATTTCCAATGATCTTGGCACTGACTCCAAGTTCTTTATTCTCTCTTGGATGTCTTGAAGGTTTTCCAAGATCTTCTTCTGTCTTCGGGACATGGTTTCAAGTTTGTCCTAAATTTCATGTATTTGCTCGGGCATATGGTGTTGATGATTTCCATATGTTTGCACTGTTTTCTGAATTTCTCTAAGGTCTTGGGTCAACTTAGAGTTATCAGTTTCAAGCTCGTGAAAATTTGGCAAAGTTAGATTGCTCATCTATTATTTATTTCGCCAATTAATCTCATAATCCTAGATATTTCAGCCGTGAGGCCATTAACAGCTATGAACTTAGCTCTAATGCCAGGGAGATTATCTGGTCTTTGACTAGCTAGGATTACTAACTTAGCCTTCAAGAGTTGGAGCTCTTGTTCAAGGGTAATACCAGGCATAATTAAAGGCTTAGTATTGAACTCTGTTTATTAGCCTTTTCAAGACTAATTTCTAGCTGCTTGACTATTTCTAGTCTAGCTTTATTAAAAGGACAAACTTTCCCTTGTTCTTCTAAGTCACAACACAAGACATCATGGTGTTGGATTCTTGTTTTATGATACTCGTGTTCTTCTGTTAAAGCAATAATTTGCTTTTTAATGTTCGCACACTTGTGTCCACCAAAGGTGAACTGATATGGGGAATCCCATATATTATCCATGTTTGTAAATTACTCCTCTCATAAGGAAGTTAGAGGTTATCATAATAAATAATTTTCCACATAAAATAAATAAACCTAGGCTCTGATACCATCTTTCAAGTACCAAAAATAGAGACTTTTAATATATAGGGTATAAGTAAAATATCATAAAAGTTAGAGAGTCTTGGAAAGAAAAGGTAGAGGGCATAACAGTAATTGAGATGGTGTTGGAGTAGTGCTCTACCTCCTAGCATCTAATTTACTCAAAAATTCAGTAGGCGCTCGTAAGTAAAAGTAACCATTATTTATGCTCCATGCGCACTTTGGATTTTCAAACATCGGAGTAGTGGTTTTCGGACGTCAATTCTCACACGGATTCGCATGTGGGCACCCCGCGGTTCCTTTGGTCCAATTCCTCAAACACTCCCAACTGATTAACGATAATCCCTGCCATCTCCGGAGTTTGTCGAGCAATAGGTATATCATGCTGCCTAACAGAAAAGCTACATAAATTCAAATTAACTTGCAGAGGGTTTTCTGCGGGGTCAATTTCGTTAAGAATAAGAATGTGATTATCGAACGACCATGGACAACCCTCTAGTGCCCTTTGCTAGTCAATCATATGGTAGAACTTGAAAGAAGGCGGTTGTCCTCGATACGCTGAATGTCTCATTGTGTTTGTTCGCATGTTGCAAACTACCTCATCTTATATACAAGGTGCAAAGAAATGGTGTGCGACTTTTAAAAAAGTATTCGAAGAAATCTGCACAATTTAACATAATAGAAGGTTTGTCTAATTGTTGCCGTATAGCGTAATATGTCCTATCTAATTAATGTAACAGATAAATAACTAGCCTTTTATTCATTGATGACATGTACCTAAATTTTTTTATCAATGGGGGTGTTGTTCCGAAAGACCTCATCGATCTTTACAACTGAGAATAGTCATAAGATGGTTTTGTTTAATTTTCTTATCTAACTAAACAACTGAAATTTCGTGCTAACCACACATGTAATTATAATAATTCAAAATCGTCAGAGTCTGATTTAAATAAATTAAAAGACTCCGAGTTAACGAAGGCACGTTGGTCATTACGTGCTCAAAACTCGATGACGATATCCTAGCTCTGTATGTAAGACAAGGGCCAGTGATACACATTCATTAAAATACCGCAAAAGTTAATATCCATATTAGTTAGTACTTTTTTTCTTCTGATGAGTATATTAGTTAGTTAGTACTTAATTAGTACTTATTACATTGATTACCAAAAATTAACAAGAGCACGTACGTACATAGAAAAATGGCGCCACCACCATCAATGGCGGTCTCACCAGTGGTGTCGCTCGTGACTAGGGTGTTCACTTTCGTCTGCTTGCTTGTATCGTTCGTCGTCCTCGCCACCAATAAAGTAACATCCGATGCAGGCTTCGATCAAATCACGGTCAAGTTTAACGCTTTTTATGCTTATTGGTGAGCCGTAAATTGTTTCAACGTGCAAATTTCATATTTTGTACATACCTGTTTCAAAGGTCATTTATCATATTTTGTTCTTTCGACATGACAAATATACGATAAAATGAACATGGCACATTGTGATATACCTATTTAAATCACACGGGGATACAGCTTTAATTTACTTTTGTCTTTCGCTCGATGCGGTAATCTCCCAAATCTACATAAAACAATGTGTGATTAGCTCTAACTTTATATACAAGGTAATTAAATTTCATTTTAGTAAACTTTATAAATCATCTTATAAATATGTTTTGACTTTATAAATATGTAATGACTATTAGTTTACTGCGTGCAGCTATATGTTAGCCACTGCTGTGATTGGAATGGCTTATACATTGATATTAAGTGCATTCACCATCTTTCACATCAGCTCCGGCAACCGCTTCGGGGGCGATGGTTTCACCCTCCTTGAATTTTACGGCGATAAGGTAAATTCTAACTTTCAATCGCATAAACAAAGTATAATAAGGTATAGATACATTGTATTCTAACAACAATCACTACTAATATATATATATATATAATCTTTTTGTTTCTATATTAATGAGATTTTAAGAAAGACAAAGCTTGATACTAACCTTGAGGTGTATTTTTTAGTTATGTCAACATGGAATTTCGTAAAAGTATAAAATTAAGCCGATACATGAATGATGATGACTAACACGTGATTTAATTTGATTGAGCAGGGCCTATCTTACATGTTGGCAACGGGGTCTGCAGCAGGTTTCGGATTAACCGTAGATTTGAACCGTATACCAGGAACTGATTCAGGTGATCAAGATTTTTTAGACAAAGCAAATGCAGCAGCCAGTGTTCTAATTATTGGATTCATATTCTCTGCCATTTCATCGGTCTTTTCTTCCTTGTCTCTTCCAAAGAGAGGCTAGCTAAACTTAGATAATTACAATAGCGACATATCTAATAGTGTTTTTGGCACAACACCCCTCTTAATACGAAAAATAGGCATATCCCCTTGTAAAAAAAAAGAAAGGGCATATTACCCTCCTATGATATACGAAATGGGCATATAATCCTCATGTAATAATAAAATAGGCAAATTACCCCATGTGTTATGTTAAATAGGCACATTACCCCCCTTGTGTATTTTTATACGGTGCAAAATTCACCCTTCTTATACACATGTATTAAGGGGATGGTGTGCAACTTTTTAAAATTATAAGGGGGTAATGGACCTATTTCACATATTACATAGGGGTAATTTGCCTATTTATTTTTTACAGGGGATAATAAGCATATTTCGTATATTACGGGGTAATAATATGTATAAATCAATTTTTTCTTCTTTCGGATGTCAATTGTGTAAAGGGTTTGAGTTCAGCATGGATGTAATTTGTTATGTTTGAGTTTGTTGGATAATTTTGAAAAATCAGCATTTCTTGATAATTTAGATGCTACAGTTTTGGGTATTTTTTATCCACTTCCCTGAGGTTTGGGCAACTGGCAAATACCCCGTGAAATTTTAACCTTATACATATACATCTTACATCCTTTGATTGTTAGTCAACTGTTATATTTGATGACACATGTGTAATTTGTGCTTCAAACTATTTTAGTTGTCTTTCTATTTTTGTAAATTAACAAATAACATACTTATTTTTATATTTCAATATTTAAATAAGCATAAATACTGTTATATTTGTAATAACAATGGCTCATCTAGATATGCTTTACTTATTCATTAATAAACTTTATATATTTATTAATCAAACAATAAAGTATTCGATCTAATCGAAATAATTTGTATAAGATCATGAAAATATAAAAAAAAAATGCACTACATGATTTGTTTTGTATAACTAATTAAAATTATAATCTAATTTGCGTACCTTTATCTAATGAATGATATTTTGTAACTTCTAATTTTCATTTATAAAAGCACTATTACCTACACAATTTTATTGTTGGTTTAATTCATTATTTTATTGAGTGACAATTTAATTATGTTATATTAGTATATCTACATGTAATACAAATGACATATTATAATACAACAAAGAAAAACAAGTTTATAGATTATAGTTTTCTACAAAAACATCTCGTGTTTATAAATAGTCAAATACGAGTTAGCTAAGAGGGAATTCATAATTACTAAGATATATATAAAATTGTCTTTTCTTAAAAAAAAAAAGTAAGCAAAATTAATTGTACCTTTGGTTTCTAGATTAATTGTACTATGTAAGTTGTATTATCCATTTATCCTACACTCTAATCAAATTATTTAATATTTATACATGTATTTTAGCTAATTAAATAAAGTCAATATTCCAAAGTTGTTGTACAAACAAATATTATTTGAAAAATAATGAACAACCCGTTTAATTTGAGCATCAAGAAAAAGACAAAAACGAATATCCCGCGAGGAAATTATTATAGTCGAGTGTCTTTTTGTTTTTCCAAGCTTTTTGTTCGCAAATTAAATCTAAGTCCTTGAAAGGAGCTTCAGTTGTAAGGAGTTACATCATTTGTTTGCTTGGTTGTTTTATCTGATCAATTCGTAGTAAGCAGCTTAGAGTTGTGGATATACTTTTTGGAAAATCATTATTTCGATAGTGGTTATTTTGCCTAAGGTTCGGTGGATTATATTTATATAATCCGCTGAAAATTTACATATACTTGTGTTATTTAACTTGCGCTGCTACTGCAATTGTTTCTGTTACTATTCACATTACTATTCATTGTTGTTGTCTCAGTCAGTAGGGTTTTTTTTTTGGTAAGCAATCGAATTTATTGATGAAAATGAGAGTATAAGGCATACTCCCAACAAGAAAGATTACAGAGAAAAACAACAACTCATCAACAACTCTCTAAACATATACTAGGACAAGAATACCAATCCGAAAATGAGTAACAAAAATCCCTTCTATTCGCCTTAATTCCACACCACGATTTGACCTTAATAATTTCCATAGCTTTCTCGACTCCCCCACCTTTCTTTACCAAAAATAATATTATTTCTCAAGTTCCAAATCGTCCACATAGTGAAGAACCATATTGCTTCCCACTATTTCTTGCCCTTTTTCCTTAGAAAAGCCTCTCGAAAGTGCCAAAAGTTATTCTCCACTCCTTCATTGAGCGCCGAGAAAATACCAAACCGCTTGAAGACTTTCATCCAAACATTATAGGCAATATCGCAATGGAATAAGAGATGGTTAACTTCTTCCATAGAACCGTTACAAATCGCACAACTCAAGTTGGCATTCTCATCCAAGACACCTCTACGAAGCAAGTTGAGCTTAGAGGGGAATTTATTGAACGCTATCTTCCAACAAAGAATCTTGACTTTGAGAGGGCAACACGTTTTCCAAAAAGCTTTAAAGATTTCCGACGTCTCCGTCGAATTTTCTTCTATTGTGAGGAGTTCGTACGCCGCTTTAACCGAGTACTTCGGGCCATTGTTCCCATCCCAAATCCATTTATCTCTCATCCAATGGCAAGGAGTAAAATCTCCTAAAAGTTGCTTTAGCTCCTCAAGAAGATCCTCTTCCCATTGAAAGAGAGCCCTCATCCACGACCAAATCCATCTCCATTCTCCATCTTGCCATTCTCCGGCTTCTATAACCGAGATATTTTTATTTTGACTAATCAAAAACAATCGTCTAAATTTCTCACAAAATGGTTGATCCTGTTTCCACGTATCACGCCAAAAGCTAGTGTTTCTTCCATCCCCCGCACTTCGTTTCATCTTCTTGGAGAACCAATCGCCCCACCTAGAGGTGGAGAATATCTTCTTCAAGTCTTTCCACCAAATTGATTCAAGGTTACTTGGATAATGATTGTTTCCTCGACGCATATTCTCATCAAAACCACCATAGTAAATCAGTGTTGGCGCAACACTGGTGTGACACAAGTGTTGAATTGTGCAAAGTTGGTACAAATCCCGATCCACACAATTTTATTATTAATAAAAGAAGTTAATTGCTGCAAGAAGACTGATTTTTTTCCCAATAGAAGTTCGTATAAACGTTATACGTACACAATTAATTCACTATGGCACGATTCTATATCAAATTTATTTCAAAAGATGAATTTTGAAATTCTAACCTTTTACTTTCAAAAGATGAATTTTATTTCAAAAAATGGTATAAGAAGCCGTTTGATTCTATAGATAAAGAGACATGTCTGAGTTTATCTCACTAAACCTTCTATAAATTTATAAATTTATTACTTCACTTCTCTTTTACATAATTAGATATATTATTATTAAAGCTCCAAATTAAAAGTTTGGACACAAAAGTTATATATCATATTTATAAGATTTCCGTCGACAATAACTTTATAGTTTATTAGTCAAATATTTTAAAAAATATTTTTTTATAGTTTATTTTGAGGTTTTTAGTATATAATCGCATGTACATATATATTAAATTTTTATTTGCAGCATGCAACAAAAGATTCAATTTAGTCTCTCCTACTTCTTTTTATGATAAAAATAAGTAAAAACTTAACAAAACAATTTGATTTGCTTTTAATATATAATCATAAAAACTCCCTATAGATTCGTAAAATCATAATAGAAAATGAAAAAGATTCTAATTTTTTTTTCTCTTACTCGACCCTACCACCCACATTCGAAATACGTTTGGCACCATAACTTTTTGGTAATATTTTTATTTAGTTTAAATTTGGTGAATAAGTAGCATTCATATAAAAGATAAAAGAAATTAAACATATACGATAATGCAACACATAATTCAAGAAATAGATATTATAAGTTGAACATAATAGGGAGAAAAATATAAAATATGTTATTGGTTTGAAAATAACAATATGTTTCCACTTAAGAGGGGTAGTGGATTTAAAGAAATGGTTAATTAAACATTAATGATCTAAATCAAATAAATAGTTATTGAGGTAATGTATCTTGAAACTTAATCTTACCAATCTGACAAGTGCCACATATTAGATATTATATCACATAAATTTTTACTTTATTTCTAATCTATACCATTTTTGAAATAAAATTCATCTTTCAGATCAAATGGCTTCTAAATGTATCATCATTTAAGTTGTATCTCATGTTGAACCTCACCTAAAGAAAATCTGAAAACTTCGTAACCGAAATCGAAAATAAAATCTTTGATTAGTATATATACACGGTACAATTAATTTAATTTCATTACTTCAATAACGAGGGAAACTCGAAAAAAAATACAAATTAAAAGAAAATTGTCTTTCTATTGGCAACCCCTTCCAAAATGCAAAACATGCAGATGCAAGGATATTACTTGTTGCAGCAAGAATGGCAAGTACAAGGTTTCGTGGCCGGAGCTTGTTGATGTCGAGGCATATCCGACTATGCAAAGAATCTATGAAGAAAATCCAACAGTGGTAACTTACTAGATTCGCGTTGGAGATGAAGCTGACCGTTCAGATTTTTTGTTGCGGTCGTGTGTATCTTGTTATGGATGTTAACTTAGTAGTTGTAGACACATTAATTTTGTGTCTAATTAAATTAAATGATTGTAACTCTTAAGATGCAAGAAACACAAAATATATTTTATTTAATATTAATATTTTGAGGGATTAAAATAAATATATTAATTAAATCTTAAAACAAGAAAATAATTACTCATCAAATCTCAAGACATTGAAAGTCTTCTCCTCCAAGTCTCAATCTTCAAGAGATTGAAAGAATTCCCCACCAAGTCTCAAGACTAGGAAAGAATTCTCCACCAAGTCTCAATCTTAGATAAAGTCTTCCATATCAAGAAATTGTAAACGTAATCACAGTCGTTCATCTCATTAGGAGATTCTAATTGAGATTCACTCCACAACTATAAATAGAGGTGGTCTTGAAGAAGAAAAAACACACAAAATATTCACAAGTTGAAGAGGAAAAAGCTCTAAGTTTTTTGCTCCACCAAATTCATCCATCTTCAAGCATTTTTCGCGTCATTCAAGGCATTCTTCAACAATCTTCAAGGTGTTCTTCGTAAAGAACTCCTTTCAATCCGCCGTCAAGTCTCAATTCCATCCAAAAAAGTTTTTGAATATTGCACTTCTGCCGAGGAAGTCAAACTCTAAGAAGTTCAACAAATCCAAAACCAAGTTCATACCATTCTTCATTCGTCTTCAAGTCAAAACCCGTTTAATCCGAGATCAAGTCCTAAAACCCTCGAAAAACCATTTTTGAAGATTGAAGTCCATTCAAGAAGATCAAAACCCAAAAAATACAAAGAACTGAAGACGAAGATCATACTAATCTTCATCAACCTTCAAATCAAGTTTTCGTTTGATCCGAGATTAAGCCGTAAAGCCCCTCGAGTCAACGTTTGTCAAATATCCAAGTACTTTGAAGATCAAGATTCCTCCAAAGAAGATTGACATTCAACAAGTTCAAGACGAATATCAAATTGTTCATCGCAAATATCAAGTCAAGTAGATCGTCAATTCAAGATCAAGCTCAAAGCCCTTAGATTAACGCTCAACTCAAATACACGTGGAAGAGATCAAAATCAAATCCAATCAACTTGAGAAAAGAATCAGAGGATCAAATAGAGAGATTGCACCACAATTGTACTTTAAATTTACTCAAATTTATTTTGTAATCTTTTCTTGTCTTTTACTTTCAGAATTCAAGAATTTGTTATTACAAATTTGGCACGCCCGGTGGACCATCTCTACCTCTCATCTCTTTTCCAGCAAGTTTCGAATTTAAAATCACAAGAAGTCGGTGTTGCTCAATAATGGACAAGTCAATGGAGGCAACAGGCGGAGGTTCTTCGCAACCGATGATGAAAGATACACTCACACTGGGGGCAAGACATGATGCTAAAAAAGATGATTAAGCATCCTCACTAGAAGAGCAAGTTACAGCGCTGACAAAAGTCATTGCTAATCTCACAACTCAAGCTCAAAAATGTGAAAACCACTTGAATCGCCTTCTCCAAAATTTAGAGCGCAAAGAAGGAGTAGAAAATTCCGAAGAAGTCACCAACAACATTGGAGTTCAAGGATGCATCAAGACTACAATCAACGAAGTTGAGTCTCCCCTCACCTCCAAAAGCAAGAACTCGTGGAAAATGACGATCAAAGCATGGCACGTGAAAAGGTTGCTCAAGAGGTCGAAACTCAAGAACTTGGTGGAGTCCTCGGCAAAGGAAGCCAAACCACTTTTCACTTCCAAAATCACACTCTCTCAAGAAAGGACAATCAAATAATGGTGCATGCGGCGAAGCCTTTGAGAGAAATCACTCAAAATTTGGTTAAAGTAGAAGGGTGTAGAAGTCTCAAGCCAAGAAATTCAAGTCTCTTCCAAAGGGCTCATCTCCATCGATCAATTGAAAACTTGGTTCAAGAAGTTGCAAATGATTTAAAAGCTCAACATGCAATGACCAAAGCGTACATGAAGCCCTATACTCAAAGAATAGAGCAATTATAAATGCCGAAAAGCTATCAACCTCTAATGTTTCAAAGATTTGATGGGACTGGAGACCCAAGACAACATATTGCTCACTTCATTGAGACGTGCAATAGTGCTGGAACTTATGGAGATCATCCAGTCAAGCAATTCGTTCGATCCTTAGAAGACTTTGCCTTTGATTGGTACACTAATCTTGAACCAAACTCCATTGGCGGTTGGAACTATCTACAAACCGAATTCTTCAATTGCTTTTATAGCACTCGGCGTACTTTAAGTATGATTGAATTTGCAAATTCTCATCAACAAGAAGATGAACCAGTGATTCGGTACATCAATAGGTGGAGAAGTCTATCCTTAAGTTGCAAAGAGAAACTGTCCGAAACTTCAGCCATGGAGATTTGCATATTATGGTGGACACATATATTATGCTTGGAATTGTTCTTTTCTTCTAAAAAGGAAAAATTTAAGAAGCGAAAAGTATCCTTGGAGTGAGTTATTGAGATATTTGAGAGCTAAAAGCAGAAACGCCTATAATTAATTATAACTCGTAATAGAAATACATGTTGAAAGATACATTCATAAATTGTATCGTACCATGAAGGGCCCACTAGTTTTTCACTTCCACGTGTTATCGTAACAAAGAACAGTCGACGTTGCATTGCACCTCCTCTCTCTCGCCACTATATCACCAACAATCTCTCTCAATCACTACACACTAAAACATCAAAGTAGAAGAAAAAAAAAAGATGCTTCTAGGCACAGCTTTTACGTTGTTGAGCTTTACTAATAACAAGAACAGCCACTCAACAAACGCTCTGTTTCGCTCTGGAAATGGAAACAGGTTCCTAGCAGTAGTTTGTGCGGCAAAGCACACCAACAACAACAACCACAAGCCCTTATTAAGCGGCGTCGTTTTCCAGCCGTTCGAAGAAGTTAAGAAAGAGCTCGGTCTCGTGCCGTCTCAACCTCAGCTCTCGCTCGCTCGTCACCACTTTGTTGATGAGTCCGAAGCCGCCCTCAACGAACAAATCAAGTAATTTCATTCTGTTGTTGTTGTTGTTTGTTTGTTTTGTTCTGTTGGTGTAATTTATTTTATCGTAATTTGATTGTTTTTTGATCGTTTATGGATGTTTGTAGTGTGGAGTACAATGTTTCGTATGTTTATCATGCCATGTTTGCCTACTTTGATCGGGACAACGTCGCTCTCAAGGGACTCGCCAAGTAATTATTCTCTAAACTTGCCATACGGACTCTTTTTAATAGGGGAAATCCCGTTGAACCTCTCAACCGTATAGTGTGTTTCCCAATGTGTTCCCTGACTTTTAAAAAAGAGAAAAAAAGATGCCCTATCACCTATTTGATTGTGTGCGAACTCCCCCGGAACGTTGATCATCCGTTAATTTTGGACACGTGTTTGTATTTTGGTTTGTTAGATTTGTTCGGGGGAGAGTTTGCACATTTCTCAATAGGTGAGGGGGAAGTTTTCAGTTTTTGAAACATTAGTGTGCACATTAAGAAACAAGCTAAGGTAGCAACTATACATTGAGGGGCTTAATGGGATTAACCTTGTTTTAATATGGTGAATCTTATCTAAACTTGGTCTTTGTAATGCCAATAGATTAAGAATCATGTTAGCGTGAGCCGGAACTTAATCATGTTCTATTACTTGTTTTTGTTGTGTGTGCCATTCTTAGCTTTTTCAAGGAGTCTAGTTTGGAAGAAAGAGAACACGCGGAAAACTTTATGGAGTACCAGGTGATCGGTCAATCGTTTGGATGTCGTATCAAACTTTGCTTGATTTTCATAGTTATTTTGATGGATAAGTTTTGATTTTCTTGTGTCTAGAACAAGCGAGGGGGGAAAGTGAAGCTGCAGTCAATTCTGATGCCGCTTTCTGAGTTTGATCATGCTGAGAAAGGAGATGCGTTATATGGTAAGATCTTTTCTCTTTATTAATGTGGAGACATTCTTGTGGGAGACATGCTCTAGCTTACTTGATAATTGTGCGGTTGTATCCGTGAATGAGTTGTGATATACTTCAAGTTATCGGTTCTTGATGGCTGTTTATTCTTGGTATCGACATCAAGGAACCAATATATGTCTTGATTCTAACTTTTGTTTGCTGCTTGCCGTTAGTAAGGATAGTTTCCAGTTTCTACGTACTTATAAATTTTGTTTAGCGGCGTGTTTCCATGCCATTAACTGGTTGTTAGTTGTCTCCTGTCTTACAGCTGATGTTGTGGTTATCAAGGCAGTGAAGGCACACTCTTAAACCTTGAAACATTCATTTTAGAACTCTTATAGCATGCTACAGATCGTGATCAGAGAATTCCCGGCCCTTACTGATGTATTGGATTCTGTCTATGATTTGGTCTCCACAACTAAATGTGTCCAAATTAAAAATAAGGTTCTGGAGTTATGCTCCTGAAATTCCCTCCCCCACCCCAACAAAACGTGCATAAGAAAGTTCAAATTCTCACCCACCTTGTTCCTTCTTGCCGAGCTACTATGCCAAATAAGTAAACTCTCTTCAGTGTTCTCCAACCTTTTTTGCAATCAACTTCCTTACAACTCCCAACTCGTTGAACCTCACATCGATAAGGTTTATCACCATTGAACTTTTCCCTCATTACCCTTAAGACCCTTGATAACGTTTTTCATTAATTTTGTTTTGGGATTAATGCCTTCAAATGTTGTATTTAAGTCATTAAAGAGTTTACAGCTACAATTATTTCTTTGATCCAAACTAATGACAATCATCTAGCTAATATATCTACGGTAGGAGTATATTAAATATAAGGAAGAAGATATAAACATTTCTTCTTGATTAAGTGTAATTTGATTCCGTGCGAATTACTTACTTCATGGTTGTCCCCTGTGAATTTAATGTTGCGCGATTGGCCACCATCGATTCTCGACTAACATTCCTAACACTCTCCCTCCCCATTGGCAACATAATTAGTTACAATAATTGAGATTCTATGATGGTAAGTAAGTTAAACTCACACATAATGTCTCTAGTCTAAATCCTTGTGAGGTTACCTGCAATTCCGCTTACCTCTTCAGTGACAAACAAGTTACGAGCAACCACATTTGACCCGCCTACAAGAGATGACTTGGCAGATTGATACCCAACCAAACTCCGCATCGGGAACTCCTCAATTCACAACAACTAAACTCCAATTTTGTAGCGAACCACAGCCGGGGAAGTCAAACAAAAGACCTCAAGCAACAAAAGTCGCACGCAAAAATCTGAGAATTAAATCAAAAAGTCCAAGGCGAAACCTCGGACCTCAAACTTTTGAAATCCAAAATCCCACCCAAAATCACCCCTAAATACTCGTCATAAAAAAATCCAATGTAATTCTTGCCCAAGATGGTGGTTGAATTAATTCTTTCGCCATAGTCAAAGGGACATCGGAAGCTAATTATAACTTTCCAACTCTCTTGATTCAATAATTCGACGAGGATTCTGGACAGTAAATTTTGTTTACGCTGACAAAATAAACAAAGAGACGAATGAATATTGCTGCCCTTGTAGACTAAGGGTGGTGCGACGGTGGTGATGAGTTCGAGGTTTTTCCTCTGTAAACAAATTTGACAATGGCCCTCATATCATTTTTAATATTGTATTTGCTCATGCAAGATATGTTACGTCTCGGTCTTTAAATAGAGTTTACAGGTACAACCATTGTCTGCCTGTTACAATCGTTTAGCTTACCTATCTACTGTATGAAGATATCATGTTTACGTTGCCCTTGTAATTAACTGTGTGATTATATAAATCTTGGCTGACACCACCCTCAGAGTAATGTTCAGTGATTGATATCTACCAACATTCTTAAAGCTTTATGTGATAAGTATGTATTGGAACAGAGTCGAATCGCAAGCATGTAGAAAATGGTGGTAAAATTGTGACCAACCCACAGAGTGTCGGACTTGAAATAATAAAATCTGAAGAGTTACAACTCATGCATACCGTTATATGATCAAGAGTTTAATAGTTTTGTTTCGGTGGTGATGGGTGGGATTAATGATGGAATCACATGCTTTACTTTGCTGATTTTGAGTTATTCTGGTTATGGTGATTTCTTGTACTTGTGTTAAGAATTTGATGTAACGGGGTTTGACATGACCTGAGACCGCACTTTCGTGTACTTAATTGTGTGAGGAACTCTGATATTTTATTGATGAAATGCAGTGAAATGTTTCTTTTTTGCACGTGATCATTTGCTTAGTGATGCCTCTATTACAGTGTTGATAGGACAATTTGTAGTTAGTGGAATGTGCATCAATAAAGGAAAAGATTTTGTAGGCACTTTTCTTAAGTGGCTCAGAAGGATCTTGAACTGGTCCAACTGATTAATTTAAGATTGGATTACTAACTATGTTATAGTAATTTCCCTTAAATCACTCTTATCATTTCTAACTGGGAAGAGAACTTTCATGGTTCAGCTGTTACTGTACGTGGCAATATGTGGACAACCAAGATACTTACTTTTACCGGTTATTCTCATTACAGCTATGGAGCTTGCTTTGTCTTTAGAGAAGTTAACAAATGAGAAGCTTCTAAACCTTCATGCCGTAAGTCCAATGTTTCAGAACTCTTTTTTTCTTTTGTTATGGCATTACACCGTTGACATTTTTTTCACGTCTCGGTCTTTTTCCTAACAGGTAGCAACTCGAAACAAAGATGTGCAGATGATCGATTTTATTGAGAGCGAGTACCTGGCTGAGCAGGTTTCTTTGTTCTTCCCTTTCAATACATTTGTCTTTCTGAATTTTAACTCCACATAGCCGTGAGATTTGAGAAGTAATCTTTACGTGTTCTTCTTTGCAGGTGGAATCTATTAAGAAGATATCTGAATATGTTGCACAGTTGAGAAGGTTAGGAAAAGGCCATGGTATGGATAAAAACTCCAACTTTTCTTTGCAGAAGTTTCATTCAATGTGTTTTTATTTCAGAGTAAATTATGATGCTTTCCCTTACCGTAAGCCTTTTTTCGAGTTCAAATATTTATGAAAAGACTTCTATCAATTATTAGCACTGCGGAAGAATTTAGCATTTAGGCTATTGGGATGAGTTTACTATCACAAAATGAAGAATATAATATGGATAAATAACTTTGAGGTCGAAAAAGAGAAACTCGGCAAAGAAATTTCCAAAATGTCTTCATGTATCCTTAAATGTTTCTGATTAATTAAATATCTTTAAAGGGATTGAGAGCCAAATTAGAGTTTAATTTGAGTTTGATTTTGTTTGTGAGAGAGTACTATTCAGTGAATTTTGAAATGTGAGAGGTTGTTAGATGGAAAGGACCGAGTTTCAGTAGGACTGATCGTATTTCCTGTTTTTATGTATCAATAAAAAGTACTACATGATCTTGTTATGATGATAGTAACTATCTTCATCGGTTGGATGCTAGGTGTGTGGCACTTTGATCAAATGCTGCTCCAGGAAGGAGAAGTCTTGGCTTGAAACGGTGCTCAATCTTATGGTTACTTTATCAACAAATATTCTACTTGTTGTCTCCTTAGATTTTCCATTGTGATTTTTGATGTATCTTCGTTGAAAGAGACGGTGTTGTTGGTATTTGATTGTTTATGGTGGTAGCTTCTCTATAGACTAAACTGGAAAAATAAAAATGCAACTTTGGTAAGTTGGTACTTTTTCAATTTTGATCCATTTATTTGGCACTTCTCAATTTTGGTCACTCAAGTTGGCATTCCAACCCAAAGGTTGGTCCCTAATCATCAAAAATTTCTAAATTGCAATTGAAAAATCTCACGCGGCACCCATTGACCTTTTTTAATAAAAGAAAATGAAAATAATGTACAAATTCCTTACTCACTCTCTCTCTTAGCAAACACACACGTACTCACCTCCCCGCCACCTCTCCCAGTCGACACCCTCTTCCTGCCACGCTGCGCTCGTCCGCCAACATCATCCCCATTACGTCTCTCTCACCAGATATTACATTCTTTCCCCATTGTTCTCTCACCATCTCACCAGATATTACATTCTTCCCCCATCGTCGCCCCCACCTCCCTCCATTGCCTCCATCTTGGTTGTTACGTAACACGGCACTGTGTGGCGCGCTCCTGTAGGAAGACCAAGATAAGTTATTGCCATGATTCCTTTTTTTGAATTAAGAAACATACATTGCTGCCATGTTCGAGAAACATGCGGGAAAGCCCATGGATGATTGGGAGTAATTTGAGCACACCACGTGGATGGATGTTGTAGGAAAGTCGTGGAAGAGTATGATGCCCGTACGGTGATCCAGAGAACCGGGGGGTAATGTGTCGCACCTACAAGAGGTAATGCGTCGCGATCCAAAGAACCCCAAAGGAGGAGGCTCTGCTCGAAGCACTCAAAGCAGAGCTCGATGAGTTAAAAAGGGGGAAGAGGAGGTGAGGCAGGCCGAGGAGGAAAAGTTTCAATGGGAGATTGAATCCAGGTGTTAAAATGCATTGATTGTGTTTCTTTATGAGAAGCATGGCATGGAGAATCCGTTTCAGTCGATGGGTCCAAGATACGTTCATGTATTGCTTTTCCAGTCGACTCATGAGTCACAGTCGAAATAGTTTCTCCATGAGGCTCGTAGGGGGCAGGGTTCAGTAGGGGCGAACAATGAGGACATTGATTAGTAGTTTTAAGGTTTTTATTTTCGTAATTTTATGGTTTCTTTTCGATTATAGTTGCTATATTTTGGGGTGAACATCCATGCAAATGTGCCTTAAGTTTTGTTATTTTGGGGTGAACATTGGCGTTTTGGACTTGTTTTGTTTTGAGAATGGTTGAAAATCGGTTGAAGAATGGAAGGTTTATGATCATTGGGCGTGTTGGACTTATTTTGGACTATCGGATCGTTGTTGTTGTTTTATATGTTGCGATGTCCTTTTAATCACGGTGTTGGATTTGTTTGCTGTTTGTTGGATGTTGCTGTTTCTGATTCAAAAAAGAATCAAAAAAATATGTAACGAACTTGCTATTTCGGATCGATAAATTTACGATACTCGTTTTTGGATAGTGTTCCATGTAAATGTAGTACAATATTTTTGGGATTTTTAATATATTTATAGAGAAGATAAAGAGAGAATCATGAGGGAGAAGATAGAAGAAATTGAGAGGAAGGAGTTGAGACTAATTTTCTGATTGATTTCCATAATCGTGAAATGTTTACATATATAAAGAAAATGATAAAACACATCATGTGCTAGGCACACTTGTGATGACCTACGCATGACGCAATAAATACATAATATTCTAAATTGCATAACACGAACAAAGCCTAATATACTTGGACTCGAAAATTCTACTTTATCTAAGACACCCAAACAATTTCCAACAAGAGGAGACGTTGTGGTTCCAAAAATCTCGGATTTCATGGATGAGGGATGGCGAACGTAACACAAAGTTCTTCCATCGGGCTACTATGCTGCGACGCCAGAGAAATTAAATATCTAAGCTAAAAATCGCGGACATATGGACGGATGACGAACAGGCCCTTCAAGCTCACGCGCGTAATTGTTTTGCTAGTCATTTTTTGGGGCAGGGGAGGGTCGAGACTGTTGCTGGGAATTTTCGACTACCACGGTCAAAATACCAAAGAATAATTTAGTCGGATGATAGGGATCGCCTCACGAAAACCACGGTCAAAAGGGATAGGATTGGTTGAAAGACTTGCTTATGGTCTTTTCGGATGAGGTGTTTAGAAGCCACGGTTCGACCCGAAACTCCGTGAAGCCTTCTTGTGCATGATTCCTAGGATACAACATCCGGAGAAGATTTCCCAATTCAGGTCAATCTCACTCTGTAATGTTCAATATAAGATGATTACTAAGTGCATCACAACTCGTCTGAGAGATTATTGCCCCGACGCAATCTAGCTTTATCAAGGGTCGGAGCACCCAAGATAACATCTTTTTACTTTAGGAGATTCTACACTCCGTAAGGTCCAAGAAAAAAAATAAAGTGGGTTGTATGATCATGAAGTTAGACCTCGAGAAGGCCCATGATAAAGTGAATTGAAAATTTCTTGAAGACACACTACACGCGTTCAACTTTTCGGCGGAATTAATTGAGCTCATCATGTTTTGTGTTCGCGGCGCCGCCACAAAGATTCTTTGGAACGGAACACCCCTCGAACCTTTTCAGCACTCATGCGGACTTAGACAAGGTGACCCCCTCTCACCCTACTTGTTTGTTCTCTGTGTTGAGCAGTTGGCTTATCTTATTCAAGAGGAGGTGGATCGACATAAATGGTAACCTCTTGTGCCTTGTCGTGGGGGACCGAGTTTATCTCACCTTTTCTTTGCAGACGACTTGGTTTTGATGGGAAAGGCAGCCAAGGGCACGGCAAAAACTATTCGAGGGGTGTTGGATAAATTTTGCGGTGCATCAGAGCTCAAGATTAGCCCACAAAAATCCGAAGTCTTCTTTTCCAAGAGCAGTGGATCGCGTTTGAAAGGCGTTATATGCGACATTTTCGATTTTAGCCAAACGTGCAACCTCGAGAAGTACCTCGGGGATTCTTTGATCCACGGTCGGGTTACTAGGGCTGACTTTACTGAGATCTTTGATCGGATTATGAAACGGTTGGCGGGTTGGAAGAATAAAACACTTACTCTTGCGGGGCGCAACACTCTTATCCAGTCGGTTTCCTTCGTTATGCCAATATATAATATGCAGGCGTCATGGCTACCCAAACATGTTTGTGATCATTTGGACCGCTTGAACTGAGACTTCTTATGGTCTTCGGATGTGTCTAAGAAAAAACTACACCTTGTTGGTTGGGATCGAGTAAGCAAACCAAAAGGGAAAGGCGGGTTAGGCATCCGACTGGCAAGGGTGAGCAACGAGTTGCTTTTGTCGAAATTAGCATGGCGCATTATGAAAGATGATAACACGGTGTGGCAAGATCTAATCAGTGCGAAATACTTGAAGAACATGCGCGTTCTGGACTGCATTGCTAATCCGAACGACAGCGCGACGTGGAAAGGAATATTGAGGTGGGTCGATCTTATGAGTAAATTTCTTCGATGGAAAATAGGGAACGGCACCAAGATCCAATTTTGGTACGACAACTGGCTTGGAATGAAGAAACTTTGCAACGAGGGATGTATAATTATGTTGGCGGAAGTGAACCTTAAGCTTTGCGAGGTACTGGACGAGGAGCGGAATTAGAAGTTGGGTGAATTGTCCTCGAGTATTTTGACAAGTCTGAAGGAAGTCGAATTCGGCAAGTTTGAAGAAAGAGGTGGAGAATAAGAGAGTGACACAGAACCACGATGAGGATACTATCCTATGGGGTGCGACACCAAGCAGCAAATTTTCATGTAGATCCGCGTACGTCCATTACTTGGAGCATTATTTGGATGATAGTAACGAAGACGAGGACATGAGTTGGATTTGGAAGACATACTTGAGCTACAAACTCCAGCACTTCCTATGGTTAGCCGCACCAAACAAATTGGCGACGAATAGCATGAGACAATCGGCAGGTATTTCGACGTCCACTTTGTGTCCAATTTGTTCGGTATAGTCGGAAACAGTGCTTCACATGCTGAGGAGATGTCGTATGGCATGCATTATTTGGAAGAAAATGATTGAGGATAATTGTCTTGCGGAATTTGACCGGGTCTCGGATGAAGAATGGCTTGAAGAAATCATGAACAGCCCACGCATGAGGAGTAAAATTGTGGAAGGGCCAACTTGGAAAGAGGTATTCCCTTCTACACTTTGGTCCATATGGAAAAATCGCAATGCGAAAGTTTTCAAGAACAAGATGGCGAACACGAACACTTGTGTCTTCCAAATCCGCCTTCTAAGCAAGGAGCTGCAAGAGAGTGGAAGAAGGAGGAAATATTCAAGGAAGGCCGTGAGATGGCAAAAACATGGGGAAGGTTTGATGAAGCTTATACGGATGAAAGCGTGTCGTACGAGGATAATAATAGGACGTCTTCGGGTGTACTCCGAGATGAATCGGGTGCGTGGATATGGGGATTTAGGAAGGAGCTTACTTCGCCAACTATGGACGACGCAGAACTTGAGGCCCTATAACATGGACTTGAACTTGCATGGGAAAGAAGAGTGCGGAAAATCATTGTCAAACTGAATCGATGACTGCATTCAAGCTTATTAGAGGAGAGGTGGAGGCCACAAGACAGCGAGACGCACTTGTGCGAGATTTCCAAAATTTTCTAAGATTGTCGTAGGACATCCAACTCAACTGGATACCAAGGGGGACGAATGGTGTAGCGGATAAACTAGGCAAAACACAACTAGTGGCTAGTGATAGTGATTTATTTTGGGAGCCTACGCCTCATCATGTACTGAGTTTAGTCAGAGTGGATATGGTCTAACAACCCCTTGAGACTTCTTTATTCACCAATAAGAAAAAAAAACAATTTTCAACGTAAGCCAAAGGCTCATTCATACAGGGTCATGACATGTTTTTGTATTTTGGCAGAAGTTGCTGCTATTGATTCATAAAAGAATCAAAAGAAAGGTATGTATGTTTTTGTTTATTTCATGGCAGAAGCGATCCCCTGCAAATCACTCCCATTGCATCATGATTTACCTCCCCATTTAAAAGCGTATCATAAGTTCGTTTTTGATGTAATTCGGTTGAAGTCACCTATAAATAATGGTAAATATGTTGATGAACCAAAAATTGGATGCAGAATTGTTTTTAAATTGTTGCTTAATTGTAATTACTCACCCCCAAGGTTATTTAAAAGTGTTTCATAAGTCTATTTTTTCGAAATTTGATTGTAGTCACCTATAAATAATGGTAAATATGTTGATCAAGCAAAAATTGAATGCGGAATTGTTTATAAACTATTGCTAAATTGTAATTGGGGAAATTTAATGCTTTGGTCCCATAACTTGGCTCTTTTTTAATTTTGGTACAATAACTTGGCATTCCTTAATTTTGGTCACATAACTTGGCTCCCTAACTTAATTTTGGTCCCATCACCCTCGCTCCGCCCAAATCCATCGATAAAAGTCTATGTGGCACCCGTTGACTGTACAGTAATCAATTTTGACCTAGTTTTGGGACCCACTTTGCCACGTGACACCAACGTGGCAGACACGTGTATAAAAAAACAAAAAACAAAAACACTACACATATTACTCACCTTCCACAACATTCTGGCGCCATTCACACATAACAAAGAAAATTTCGCGCCAAATTTCACCACCAAAAAACTTCTCTCACTGTCCTTTCCTTGTCACCGTCACATATCACCGGCGACGCCGTCACTCGACCGTCGATTTAGCTCGTAGTCATGGCCCTCATAGTAAGGAAGCTGAAAATACAAAAATTGGACAAAAATGATGATCCCACACCGAATTATGGTAAGTCATTTAACGAATTCTTCTTAAATACATGTTAATACATACGTTTGTAGTTGTATACCATAATTGCATGCTTAAAATAAACCCTAATTACAGAAATCTCCAATTCAAGAACCTTAATTTTGTAAACCCCAATTTTGTAAAGCTTAGCCCTCAATATGCAGTGAAGTACCATAATTTAGTAATGTTAGTGACTATACTGGTTGTGTCAAGTGAATAGCTTTTGTACTTTAACTAATGAAATCCCTAATGTGATTGCAACAGATTGTGGATCTTTGCATGTTACTTGTCAATTCAAATATGGTGGAAATGTCACAACTGAGGGCACACTAGATAGTTTTGAAAAAGCAAAGGTTGTTGTGGATTATGTGGGGCAGCCCATATAAGCTATAATGGCATTCAAACCTTATGCTTACAACTTGGGTTTTTCCTTGTGAATGCCATTTATATGAAGCAATCATCTGGTTATGTTCTTCTGCAGAAAGATCATGACATCACATCACACTTATTGACTTGTCAGCTGAGTAGAACAATGGTGTTGTTTGTAGATTGTGAAGGAAGGATTAAAACAGAACAACATGCAAGGTTTGAAGGTGAAGACACTGCATTGGAGCAAGATGATGAGGATTTGGTAGGTGTTGAATAAGAAGAGCCAGGTGAAGTTGATGTGGAAAGTGATCTTGATTACTTCAGTGATCCAGAATATGGTATGGATGAAGACATAGAAATGGGGCAAGATGTTAATGAGAGTGTTGTGGAGTCTATGTTATTTGAAGCCCAATGTAGAGCTGGTGGGAAGAATGCTAATCCAAGGAAGAGATCTTCTAGCAAAAGAATAGGGAATAATGGAGCAGAGTGTGAAGGCACCTCAAATGTTGGAGTGGAGGTTCCTGCTGATGCACAGAGGGACAATTCCTTTATTTTTGAACTAGAGGAGGATAATGCTCCATATGAGACATTGTCTGATGAAGGGGAGGATAATTTGTTGTTGTCAGCTCATAAGCTGGATAATGAGTGTGGAAGTGATGAAGAAAGACCAGTTAAGCCATGGGAGCTTTTTGATATCAGGAACATTTTCAACCCCAATTTAACATTGGGAATGGGGTCCACAAGAAAGACCATATTGAGGGATGCTATCCATGCTGATGCCATTAACCAACAGAGATATGTATGGATATTTAGGAACGATAAATCAAGAATGTATGCTAAGTGTACTGACTCAAGGTGCAAATGGAGATTGAATGCAAGGAAGGTGAAAGGAGAAGAATCCACCTTCAGAATAATCAGGTTCAAGTTCACTCATGGTTGTCCAGCTATCAAGAAATCCAAAAATATAAAGTCCAGTTTTCTAGCAAGGAGGTATATACATCTATGGCAGTCTAATCCTAATAGAAATGTGAAGGGATTCAGCATTGATACTAAAGTTGATTCAGGGGTAAATGTAAACATTAATCAGGCATACAGAGCCAAAGTCATGTCCTTGACTATGCTGAATAGAACATCTACTGACCAATATGCTTGTGAGGCTTCAAAGGTGAGGTAGGGATATCTAATCCAGGGTCTACAGTTCTATTATTAGCAAACAATCAATCAGGAGAGAACAAAGTTTGACAGGTTGTATATGTGTTTGGCACCTTTGAGGCTGGGGTTTCTGTATAGATATAGGAGGATAATTGGTGTTGATGGGGCACATTTGAAAGGCCCACATAACGGTATTCTATTAACTGTTGTTGGCATTGATGCCAACAATAGCATCTATCCAATTGCATGGGCAGTAGTTGATAAAGAAGATGGGAGGAATTGGGAGTAGTTCTTACAAGTGTTGAAGTTGGATCTACATATAACCAAAAATGATAAATGGACCTTCATGTCTGTCAAACAGAAGGGTTTGTTGCAAGAATTCAAAACTGTATTTCCAGGCTCAGTCCATAGGTTTTGTGTCAGGAATCTCCATGGTAATTTCAAGAGAGCCAGCTTCACAGGAGATGCATTAAAGGATTCTTTGTGGATGGTATCTAGAGCAACTACAAAGAATGAGTGGAAGGAAAAGATGGAGGCATTGAAGGTCTTTAGTCCATAAGCCCACAAGGGGTTAGAAGATAAATTACTTGAGCACTGGAGCATGTCTCATTTGGATGAAAAAGTAAAGTATGACATTCTACTGAACAATGGATGTGGGGCCTTTAATTCATGCATACTTGATGCCAAGAAGATGCACATCCTATCAATGCTTGAATGGATTATTCAGTATTTGATGACAAGGCACTAGAAGAACAGAGACATGGCTAAGACAAAATGGAAGGGAGAGTTGTGTCCAAAGATAAGAAAACTAGTATGGCATCTAATTCAGATTCATGTCAAATATGGTAGGCCAACTAAGTCTGATGACACCAATTACTCCATTAGATGCAAAGATGGAGATACATATGATGTTGACTTGAATGAGAAGAGGTGCGGGTGCAGGAATTGGGATATTAGTGGGGTACCATGTATCCATGTTGTAAGTGCCATAGTTGCACAAGGGCTAAATCCCCTTGATTTCATTCATCACTCATATAGTGTTGGATGCTACTTGGAAGCATATAACGGACCAGTCCTTCCTATGAATGGGAGAAAAGAATGGCAGAAGATGGATTACTTACCAATAAACCCTTCAAATGATGGTAGAGCAATAGGAATACATGAGGATGTTAGAAGAGGAGAACCTGGTGAGAAGCCCTTAATAAAGAAAAAAAGATGCAGAGGTAAGCCTGTTGTAGTGTCATCTTCTGATCCTAACAGATTGAAGAGGGACCAGAGAACTGTTAGATGCAAACATTGCAAAAGTTTAGGCCACAATATAAATAGATGTGCACTTAGTAAGGAGCACGAGGCATGCAAAGCAGCTGAGGAGGCAGAAGATGCTAGAAAGGCAGCTGAGGATAATGACCAGCAAGATGAAATGGATGAAGTGGTGGTGGAAGATTGTGTAAGTGATGATGAAGAACAGTCTGATGAACAGTATGTTGATGACCTAGATGATCTGCTATTTGGTAATTTGATGGATGTTGAAGTGGAAGGGTTAGTGGGAGAACAGAATGAAGCATATAATGTGCCAGTGTATGTTGAAGAATTGTCCATTAATATTGATAATGCTGATTTTGGGGTTGAGGATCATACTGCTGAAAGGGTGGTAGAGGATCATATTGCTGAAAGGGTGGTAGAGGATCCTATTGTAAATGAGATGTTAGATGTTCATGTGGTTGAAGTGGGTTTAGGGGAGCAAATGATGGTGTTAATGGACAATCTGAGATTCAGATTAATGGCTCCCAACCAGTGGTGGAGTTAACTCAATGATTGCTACCATGACATTCACTCCAACATCACAAGTAGATCCAACTATATGACCCTCCATCACTGAGCAGTTGCAGTCTGCTGGAAAGCTTCCATGTAGGAGGATTGAGAAACTCCAAACCAGATGAGGGAGCATGTTGTAGCAAGCTGGTAAGGGAAGAAAAAAAGCTTCAAAGAAGGATTAGAGTGGTTGATAGTGGAGTGACATAAGTAATTGAGGATCATTAATTTATGTATTTTGTTTGAGAGATGACAGGGCTCATGTAAGTGCTAATTAAGTACATTTAGACCCTCGTTTATTGAGCGGATATGCTTGTGCTAATTTATAACATTTACTTGTGATTGTTAGTAGCCTATTTTGAGCTTCTGATGAGCTATATTATGTACATTATTATGTACTTTTTTGTTGTCTATCTCTAGTGGAGTCAAGTTACATATGCGCCTTATTTTGTAGTGTTTGATGATTAGAAATAAACACATAAATGGCCAAAATCAACCCATAACAAGACATAAGACACATCACTTTATTTAATGGCTACTTCATGCCATGCCAATAACCACCAAATGATGGCAGTGACAAATTGTTCAAACCTTTGGTGCTTCAAAATCAAAAGGCACAGATAAACATCAAAATAAATATTTCAAAACTTTGAAAAAGTTTAGTCAACATTACTCAACCTTACACCCCATCCAGCCCTAGAAGGTGCTCCAGATCCACTAGCCATGCTCTCCTCCTCTACAACAACTTCATCAATAGCTGCATCATATTGAGCATCCATGATGGCATCATCCTTCAGGGACAGCAACATCAACTTCCATTGGGGCAACTGGCTGTGCACTACTACAGCTCATCGTCGGACAGTTCAATAGGATTGGCAGAATTGTTGTTGTCCTCATCTCCAAAACGAAAGACTCATATTTCTTCAAATAGCTTGTAGAGTAGAGCAGCATGAGGCAGGCCCCAATGGTGGAAGTAATAATCAGCATCAGTCTCCTACAATATCAACAAACTAGTGTCTTAACAAAATATAACAATTACCAAATCAATTAAGCATTGAGATTACATGATCGTTGCCTCCAAGGTAATGAATCCAGTTAACATTCACTACATATTCTGGGGCCACGCAATGAACGCCAAGAAGGGTGCGGAAGTTGTTAAACAACTCAAACTTATTCCTCAACTTTCCAACAATACGGCTCAAGTGACCAACTGAGAAGAATCTACCAATGATGCTCTCCAACCCTGGTATGGCCAGCTTCAGCGCGCGTAGCATACTCTTCTCATTCTGGATATGATAACGTCCAGTATAATTGCACAAGAACTCAAGGAGGTACTTATCTCCAGCCTCCCCAAACATATCACCAGTCCAATGAAGTGACAAAGCAGCAATCATTGGATCAGCAATGATTCTATACCATCAGACAAGTATAAGCAAGTAATAATATATCCAACACAACATATAAAACAACACAACAAAAGTACAATTAAAATAGATCCATAACTTAGTTAAAAAAATATCCATAACTTGGTAACAAGTAAACAATTTAAAGTTTTTACATCCTAGAATAAAAAACAAGTAGCAGACAAATCAAAATAACAAATACAATCAAAAAAAGAGAGCATCATATCAAACAACAAATCATGGCAGCCCTAGTATGATTCATTTTCACCACATAATCTAAAAAAGGGCTTGATTGTTCCATGTGAGTGAAGCTTTGCCCAACAGTGGCTTGAGTGAAACTTTGCCCAGAACTCTCATCACCGTTGTACATTCTCCTCCTTCTATTTGAACACTCATTCATGTCGCCAGTCCACACGAAGTAATTTAGGTGACGAACACGCGACAAACAAATGTAGTAAAAACTCCCGGGTCGGGACGCGGTACTACTAGCCTGAAGATACAATATATTTCCCCGACCACAAATGCACGGTATTTCGCGTGGATGAGCCATCTACAGTTCAAACAGCACAATTATTTGCGTCAAAGCTTAAGCAAGTAATCAAAGCCCCTAAATCGAAATAAGTACCACTGAACAAACACACACAGCAATAACCTAATTTCGAGTATGAATTGATATATAACTTCAATTTTGATCTCCTTAAACCAAACCCTAATCTCTAAAACAGGCAAAGATGAAGAACCCCAAATTGCGTGGATCTAATCATTGCAATTACGAAAAACGTGAAGAGCAACAAAAATTCGGTGTTACTAACCTTCGATTTGTGTTGCCTCTTCGTTTTGCTTTGGAGAAGTGTGACCGATTATGTGGCATATTCGTTTTGCTGTGGAGAAGTGAAGAGGCGCGGCGTTTCATATATTATGGGTAGAATTGTGACCGTTAGTGTTTTTTAATTTTTTTTATTATTATACACATGTCTGCCACGTTGGTGTCACGTGACGAAGTGGGTCCCAAAATTGAGTCAAAATTGGTTATTGCACAATCAACGGGTGTCACATAGACTTTTACCGGCGGATTTGGGCGGAGCGAGGGTGATGGGACCAAAATTAAGTTAGAGAGTCAAGTTAAGTGACCAAAATTAAGGGGTTCCAAGTCATTGTACCAAAATTAAAAACGAGCCGAGTTATGGGACCAAAGTATTAAATTTCCCATTGTAATTACCTACCCCAAGGTTATTTAAAAGTGTTTCCTAAGTCTTTTTTTTCGAAATTTGATTGGAGTCACCTATTAATAGCGGTAAATATGTTGGTGAAGAAAAAAGGTATTTCAGAGCTGGTTTTAAACTTTTGCATAATATTAATTTTCCTCCCCTAAAGTAATTAATAAATAATAAAAAAATTCAAATCATTTTGAGATTACAGAAAAAATAACACTAAAATAGTATGGGTCACTATCATCTTCTTCATGCGTATTCACTTTTTCTTCATCCTCGATTTCATATGGTTCCGCTTCGTCTATGTATGGCGCATCTTCATCTACTTGCTCAATGTGATGTCGGCTAAGTTTATCATATTAAATGAACTTAAATCTACCTCCAACTACTTCGGGGGCTATTGTCTTGAAAGATATTGGGATCTTCCCTCGACACACCTCTAACATTACTTTGTGATGTAGTATCATCAATATCGCCCTCATTGGACCCACCGACCATCACCCCCTTCTCCTTGCACTTCGTTACGAGGGATATGAAAAATAACACCATAGTTGTGTCTGACTTGCAAGAATGAACGATTTTGTGTCGTTGGTTGCAAGACGCAAATTTGGATTAATCCCTACCGACCGATAATTATCATGTACCACTTCTTTTGATAATATTGTTAACAAATATTCACGGGTAATATAGTCAATTATTACAATATCTTATAACATTTTGATGTTGTTATGCATAAGGGAATGTGGTTGTAATTACCAAAACTTTAAGGGAGGTATATGTAATTACACCAAACTTTAGAGGGTGTAACTGTAGTTATCTCTTATTACTAATACAAACATCTATGTATAAATTAAAGAAACATTACGTACGTATGTCAAACTCAAACATATGTGTATAATCATGTAAATCCTTTAAGCTAAAAAAATAATATATGTAAACAATTTTATTTTGCACTCTCTATACTTTAATTGGTATATTGAAAATATTCAAACTCCCAAAGAAATTTATAAGACTAAAGATCAGTTTTTTTGGGCAAAAATATAATTATTCTTTTATATTCCATCTGAAATCTGATATTATTACGTGAACTCTCTAAGCGAATAGCTAAGTGCATTAATCTTAAATTCAGTTTGATTTTGTTTCCTTACCAAATAGTATATTTGAAACTGTCATAAAGAATATTTATTATCGACATTACAAAAAGGGCCATTATCTATTTTATTCGTATTAGTTTTGAAACAATGTCTTTGTTGCTCATTTAAATATTAGGGAAGACCTTTAAAGTTATATTTAACTATATTTTGGAGAGTATAATTATGTAAATAAGTGTCCTTAATAATTATATGGCACATATGTGGAAATTGAGCCTTTTCTTGATTGTGACCTGCAATATTAATGTGGTCGTGTCGTGGTGGTGCATTATTTGTTTGTGATGTTGGCTTTGGTGCTTTTCCTATTCTGATTTTGGTTTTACTAATCTATGTTTGGGAATCGATCATTTCCTTTCAGCTTTATTTTCCTTGTTTGTGAAATTGACAAATTGTAAGTCCAACATTATCAAAGGCACATGCAATAGCCTATGTACGTATACGATAGTCAATTCTTCAACAGTTAATTTCATTAGGCCAATTTTTCTTTTTATCGTATTAGATGTGACTAACTTTTGTTTTTTTTACAATTGGTGTAACTACAAATGTTGGTCGGTCACATTATTGTTAAGATTATGTGAAACATTATTATATTCGTAGCATTTAAATCAATTTCCTAAAGAATATCATTCCAAAATTCACATACGACATGGGTTCCCTCATTCTGTGCCCCTGAAAGCTTCACGTGACAAATTTATACCGTAACTTTGTGTTAATTATTTTGTAGAATTATTAAATCAGTGGTATACTAAAAGTTTATTTTTTGTTTTTTGTGAATTGTATACTGAAAGTTGAGATCAATGAAGTTGAGAAATTCCTATGCTAGTGTGAAAGGATCTGCAATCAAATAGTGCCCAACGTTATATAGTTGACACAGTCAACTCCTCATGTTTTCAAAAATCAAACTCACATTGTTCTTATACAACCAAACTCAACAATAATGTTACAATCTAGCCATTCCACATGAGAACAGGTCCTCTATAGCATATATGTGTGGCATTATTTATTGCACTTACCATATTATGCCACGTGTTTTATGGGTCCAAAGAGAATAAAGCTATTCAAAATAATCTAAGTAAAATGATTAAAAATGAAAAAGGCTATTCAAACTTAGAAATATGTACTCTTGCCTCATGCAGAGATCGGGCGGGAGATTGTACGGTGTAACGAACACAGACCAACAAGAACAAGTACACGAAGAGCTGTTGAAAGGGGCAAATCCATCAGTGCCCAACCCTAGCCTTACATTTCTATCCTCAGCAGCAAAACTAGGATGATGATTATCAAGGTATTTCCAAGCATGGCTAGATGTCGGGTGTATCATGTGATCCCTATCCTCTCGACAATTGGCATGCCACGTCATGTGTTGTGAAATTGAACGGGACATGTACAGCCGTTGGAGTCTGGTAGTCAACGGAAAGTACCACAACTTCTTACACTGTATGGGTTTATTTACATTATTTGGATTTCTAAAGGATTCAAAATGGGGTTCATGACATTCGAGACACGAATCGTGTTGTATTGACTCGGATGCCCCGTAGAACAAGAAACAGATATTTATGCATGCGTCATAAGTTTTTGCACCCAGCCCCAAACTCTTCATGAGTTTTTTCATACTGTAAACATTCTCAGGTATTTTAGCACGAAGTTGAGGAGAGAGCAATTGGTGAGCCAATTTTAATGTTTTGTCATAATTAACTGTAATTTGCTTTCCCATTACTTTGTTCGACATAAACTGAGAAACCCATCTAAGTACAGTGGTGTGCTCACTCCCTATGGTTATCTGTTCTTCTGCAACCCTAAGCATCTCAAAGAAAGCATTGGTGTTACTATGGAGCTCATTATTTGCACTTGCCATATTAGAAGTAACATTCAGAAATTGACCCCCAAATGCATCATCGACCATGTCCCTCATTTGGTCATCTCCAAAACCCCTATGACTATGTGTAGAGGACTCTGCCTCACCGTGTGAGTATGTATTACCCCCCGAAATGTTACCTAACTCACCGTGATAATCGCATACCCTATAGTAAGGTACAAACCCCCCATCTATACAAGTGCACATTGTTAACAGGGTAGAAAATCACCTGCTTAAATAAGCGATTATTCAATTACCGAAATTACTTGGTATATAATATTCATAAACGACGTCGCATTATAACACGGTTTAAATACCGGTATACTTCGTTAAAAGTTATACTATTTGTATATCGTAAATCACGACGCACGACTATCGACCGAATTTATAGCTAAAATACTACCCGGTTTATGCTCGTATTTATAACATGTCTCACGACTCGATATATTATTACACGTACGATTTTGTACTCGCTCCGGTAATACGACTCAAATTTATAAAAGCATTTGCACCAAACAAGGCACAACACATGGCTCCACACAAAGGTTGACACATATTCATACTTGGCCGTATCATGATTTAACACTTGGCCAATGCATGTACCAAGCCTCTACTTAGCCCCCAAGTGGCACACATGCAATGAGGCCACATCACTTGTATCTTTACATGCACAAGACACCTGCCCCTAAAAACCTCTATAAAAAGGGGACAAGAACCATAGAAGAAGAGACAAGTTCGGGAAGAGAGAAAAAAGAGGGAAAAAAGATGGAGAGAAAAAGAGAGACACTCATACGCAACCTGCGAACAAAAAACTCCTTCCTTCTCTCCTCCCCTCGGAGAACACTCTCCCCCCCTAGGAGAACACTCTCCTCCCCTCAGATAACACTCTCCTCCCCCAGGAGAACACTCTCCCCCCCTAGGAGAACACTCTCCTCCCCTCGGAGAATACTCTCCCCCCCCCCCCCCTAGGAGAACACTCTCCTCCCCTCGGAGAACACTCTCCCGCCCTAGGAAAACACTCTCCCCCCCTAGGAGAACACTCTCCTCCCCTCGGAGAACACTCTCCCCCCCTAGGATAACACTCTCCTCCCCTCGGAGAACACTCTCCCCCCCCCCCTAGGAGAACACTCTCCTCCCCTCGGAGAACACTCTCCCCCCCCCCCCCCTAGGAGAACACTCTCCTCCCCTAGGAGAACACTCTCCTCCCCTCGGAGAACACTCTCCCCCCTAGGAGAACACTCTCCTCCCCTCGGAGAACACTCTCCCCCCTAGGAGAACACTCTCCTCCCCTCGGATAACACTCTCCTCCCCTAGGAGAACACTCTCCTCCCCTCGGACTCGTCCCTGCCTCTCTTATAATTTCACGAGGGCAACCCCTCCAACAAATACAAAACCAGTTCATCCGATAAAATCGACAAACACCAAATATTCAACACCAAGAATCGGAACTACGAGTGGCTTGATTCCCGAGGAAGGGATACGTAGGCATCTCGAAACAAATCGAGTCCAGTCGCAAATCAATAAAAACCAACAATCTCCTCGGGTCGGGATCGGCGTTCCAACCCAATATAAATATCTTCCGTTAAATAGGGAATAATTCAAAACCCGTTAACAAAGTGGCGCCGTCTGTGGGAACCGCTGTTGAATCCTTGAGCAAGCCCGAGGAGATCGCTGCCAAAACCAAAAGGGAAAGCAGGTGCTACAACCACGGGGCGATACGCTCCGAAGTTAAGTTTTCCTTTCTCCAAACTCGCGTGATTCGATTCCAATCTTGGATATCTCCTTGAAAATCATAAGATTTTCTAATTGCTGTATAAGTATTTATAAGTGCTGAAAAGTTATGATGAATATTAGCACGGAAAAGACAAAAATAGAATGAAGGGCAAAATAGTTGCGTATTTATCCAAAGCCGAGGACTCCTCGGAGAAATGCTTACAAAGCCTGAAAAGTAATTAAAAATGCTATAATGCAAAGTAAAAAGTTCAAAACTTTAAAAATAATATATAGGGATTAACCCTTTGGACGATACTATCGTCACATGTACTTCCGATGAAGTTGTACCCACTCCCAACGAGGAGGCCCCCCAGGTGTGACCAATATCGCTCGGTTACTAACCCAAAGTGGTATGAGTGGCCATCCGGCGAGAGCACCCCACTCCCAACGAGGAGGCCCATCGGGTGTGACCAATATCGTTCGGTTACTAACCCAAAGCGGTATGAGTGGCCATCCGACGAGGGCACCAAGCGTCCCTTGGAAAGTCAATGATGAATAAAAATAGATATCGACGCGGCATCAGAAAAAGAGCAACCCCGATGGATCTGCGCGACTCCGATATCCATCAATGCGCCAAGAGGGACCACTACAGAGGTTAAAAAAAAACAGAAGAAGAGAAAAAAATAATAAAAACCTCTCGCCTCAATGAAGGCACGCCTCAATGAAGGCATCAAAAATAAAAAAACTTCTCGCCTCTAAGAAGGCAACCACGATATTCCCCTCGCCTCTTCTAAGGTAAGCAAAAAACTGGGGGGGGGGGGGGGGCTCGTGTTAAACGGGTATAAAAAACGAACGACGAGGGTCTACGATACCCCAAAATAGTTTCCCGATACCTTACCAAGGCTTTCCGAGTCCTATAGGAGACTCGGATGCCTTTCACGGATCTACGGGACATTCACGATACAATAACCGACAAGGACCTACAAGGTTCTAAATAATTCTACGATACCTCAAAAGAAACGTTAAAAACGTTAATAGCTATCGGGCACACACTATAATATCTCCGACCAGAAAAAGCGAGAAAGGCGTATACTTTAAAAGGCTCGAAAGAATGCCTTAAACGAGTTCGTTACAAGAGGCTACGATACCTCTCTAAAAAATCCGCGATACTCGTAACTCTCGACTTTTTGAGTTTCTAGTGCAGTCATAATGACCGACTGCACTAAAAACTGGGGGGCTTTGTTAACAGGGTAGAAAATCACCTGCTTAAATAAGCGATTATTCAATTACCGAAATTACTTGGTATATAATATTCATAAACGACTTCGCATTATAACACGGTTTAAATACCGGTATACTTCGTTAAAAGTTATACTATTTGTATATCGTAAATCACGACGCACGACTATCGACCGAATTTATAGCTAAAATACTATCCGGTTTATGCTCGTATTTATAACATGTCTCACGACTCGATATATTATTACACGTACGATTTTGTACTCGCTCTGGTAATATGACTCAAATTTATAAAAGCATTTGCACCAAACAAGGCACAACACATGGCTCCACACAAAGGTTTACACATATTCATACTTGGTCGTATCATGATTTAACACTTGGCCAATGCATGTACCAAGCCTCTACTTAGCCCCCAAGTGGCACACATGCAATGAGGCCACATCACTTGTATCTTTACATGCACAAGACACCTGCCCCTAAAAACCTCTATAAAAAGGGGACAAGAACCAAAGAAGAAGAAACAAGTTCGGGAAGAGAGAAAAAAGAGGGAAAAAAGATGGAGAGAAAAAGAGAGACACTCATACGCAACCTGCGAACAAAAAACTCCTTCCTTCTCTCCTCCCCTCGGAGAACACTCTCCTCCCCTAGGAGAACACTCTCCTCCCCTCGGAGAACACTCTCCCCCCCTAGGAGAACACTCTCCTCCCCTAGGAGAACACTCTCCTCCCCTCGGAGAACACTCTCCTCCCCTAGGAGAACACTCTCCTCCCCTCGGAGAACACTCTCCCCCCCTAGGAGAACACTCTCCTCCCCTCGGAGAACACTCTCCCCCCCTAGGAGAACACTCTCCTCCCCTCGGAGAATACTCTCCCCCCCTAGGAGAACACTCTCCTCCCCTCAGAGAACACTCTCCCCCCCCCCTAGGAGAACACTCTCCTCCCCTCGGAGAACACTCTCCCCCCCTATGAGAACACTCTCCTCCCCTCGGAGAACACTCTCCCCCCCTAGGAGAACACTCTCCTCCCCTCGGAGAATACTCTCCCCCCTAGGAGAACACTCTCCTCCCCTCGGAGAACACTCTCATCCCCTAGGAGAACACTCTCCCCCCACTAGGAGAACACTCTCCTCCCCTCGGAGAACACTCTCCCCCCCTAGGAGAACACTCTCCTCCCCTCGGAGAACACTCCCCCCCCTAGGAGAACACTCTCCTCCCCTAGGAGAACACTCTCCTCCCCTAGGAGAACACTCTCCTCCCCTCGGAGAACACTCTCCCCCCCTAGGAGAACACTCTCCTCCCCTCGGAGAACACTCTCCCCCCTAGGAGAACACTCTCCTCCCCTCGGACTCCTCCCTGCCTCTCTTATAATTTCACGAGGGCAACCCCTCCAACAAATACAAAACCAGTTCATCCGATAAAATCGACAAACACCAAATATTCAACACCAAGAATTGGAACTACGAGTGGCTTGATTCCCGAGGAAGGGATACGTAGGCATCTCGAAACAAATCAAGTCCAGCCGCAAATCAATAAAAACCAACAATCTCCTCGGGTCGGGATCGGCGTTCCAACCCAATATAAATATCTTCCGTTAAATAGGGAATAATTCAAAACCCGTTAACACACATGAATCGAATCCCTTTTAAAATATTTTGAATTGCATTTTATACAAGGGCAATGAACTCTCACATGATTCAAATTACTAACTTGCGAGAATGCGTAATCGAGAAAGTTGGACACACCAACCTCAAATTAATAGTTCAAATTCGCGTTTCCGTCTAGCCGATTGTACATCGAGCTCCGATCATCGTTGATATCTGCCATCCGTACTATTTACTAACAAAATAACGTAACGAGAATTTAATTTAAATTAATAATATATAACTATTTATTAATAAATTATAAATTGACAAAGGTATAAATGAATACCATATCTTCGTACGTATGACTAAAATTTAGCTCCAAGGAATGAAATAAAGAAAGCGAATCACTATTTATGTGGAATTGAAAAGAAATGTGAAAGTTTGAGAAGAGATTTGAGTCATGGTTCAAATGAATGAAAGTGATTGCTTAAATAGAGTGAGAGTTGGGGTAGTTTTGTAAATAATTACATTAGTTGCATGAAAAAAATTCACTTCAAAATAGCATGCAAGAGAAAATTTTAATAGAAAGAGAACATGGTGGGTAAAATTTCCATGCAATAACAATTGAAAGGAAATATTTCGTTGGAAAGAAGTAAATAAATCAAAAAAAAAAAAATCAATGCAAAGAGAGCATGGTGGAAAAAAGTTCCATGCAATGAGCAATTGAAAGGAAAATATAGCAATTGCAAGAAAATATTTCGTTGGAAAAAAGGCAATTAATCTAAAACATGCAATTCAACACAAACCATTGGGTGAGAAATATAATTATACAAAAGTTACAAAACACCTCGAATTCAATTTTTCTTTCACCATTACTTTCTACACGCTAAGTATGTGTGTCCTTTCAAATTTCGTTATAAATGGAGTAACGAAAGATGATAAACAAATATTTGGGGTGAAAATATAATTAAGCAAAAGTTACAAAACAACCTTGAATTCAATTTTTCTTTCACCAATATTTGAAACATAATAAGTAGGTATGATTTATCAAATTTCGTCATAAATGGAATAACAAAAGACGTTAAACAAACATTTGGAGTGAAAATATAATTAAGCAAAAGTTACAAAACAACCTTGAATTCAATTTTTCTTTCACCAATATTTTGAACATAATAAGTAGGTTTGATTTATGAAATTTCTTCATAAATGGAGTAACGAAAGACGTTAAACAAACATTTGGGATGAAAAGTATAATTTAGAATTTACAAAATAACCCCGCATTCAGTTTTTCATTCACCAATACTTGTAAGGCCCTTCTTATTCAGACTTAGACTTTTATGTTCTTTTATAATTTTGAAACTAATATTCCTTGGTTATGTATGTCTTATTGTAGAGTTGACATTTTATGATTTTTTTTTTCACAAAGAAATTACCACTTATTGTGATTGTTCATTGGTTTGCACCATATTGGGGTTTTGTTGAAGTTATGTTCCAAATTAAAAAGAATAGATGTGCCAAAATATGGGTTTGAGCCGAGCATAAAACTCAATTGACCTGCCAAAAAACAGTATTGATCATCTCAATGCAATAACATCCTTGGTCGAAGTATTAGAGTTGAAAAACTCTTCATTCAACGACAAAAATGAATTACAGCAGGAGGAGAATTTTCACAATCAATTATTACAAATAACTAACCTTTTAATCTCATGAATTAAGCTCTACAATTGATTGTTATAGAAGGAGGAAAGAATGGTGAAACGTCCTAGTTTGCCCATCACCATTTAGCAGTTGACTTTGTGAGGGGATGAATGGAAGGAAGGAGAAGTTATTTTGGTAGGTTAAATTTTTTCTCTACATGGCTCTTGGGGCGTGATAGGGCTCGATAAAATTATTTCCGAAGAACAAAAGTTTGGATTTTGTGAAACAATATTTTAAAATTGTATATTAGCAAAACTAGTTAGATCTTTTTTGTTTTACTAAATTATAAACCTTTTACATTATTAAGAATTTTCTATCACTTGTACCCCAAAAAAAATTAAAAAAAATCATAATTTGCTTTTAACAATAAATATAAAAGGCTTATTTTTCCTCTTCCCTTGTCTCCTCTCTTCTTCATCAGTTACGAAACTGCAAAACCCCAAATCAAAAACCCTAATTTTCCAATTTTGACAAATCCAACCAATGGCGAGCAACGGTCCCAATCTCGAGTGCCGCATGTACGAGGCCAGGTACCCCGAGGTCGACCACGCCGTAATGATTCAGGTCAAGAGCATGGCCGACAGCGGCGCGTACGTTTCGCTCCTCGAGTACAACAACATCGAGGGCATGATTCTCTTCTCCGAGCTCTCTCGTCGTCGAATTCGGAGCATCAGCAGTCTCATTAAAGTGGGGCGAATTGAGCCGGTGATGGTGCTCCGTGTCGACAAGGAGAAAGGGTACATTGATTTGAGTAAGAGGCGTGTGTCGGAGGAGGATATTCAGGGGTGCGAGGAGCGGTACAATAAGAGCAAGCTCGTGCACTCGATCATGCGACATGTGGCCGAGACGTTGAGCCTTGATCTTGAGGTAAAATTTATTGGATTCGTCGACGGTGTGTGTTTAAAGATTATATTTTTTGAGCCGTAATTATGTGGGAGTTTTAAATGCCAGTGAAAACTGATGTATTGTGGCATTCGCAATATGGTTTTGCGCTTGTATAAACCTCAGTTGACATGATTAATTCGTAGAGTGTACTTGGGATAATGAATCGGGTAATTTTCGGTATCAGATGGATATTTCTAGCTCTGAAGTTTGTAAATTTTACTCATAGGCTGGGGTTTAAGGAAACCTTATTATTCTGTTTTGAAGCAAGAGTAACTGATTGGAGAAATTCACTGTTATAAATACAGTACTTAACCCAAATAAGCTGGAGTATATTGGTATATTATCCCCGTTGTATGCTCATGATTTACAATATGACATGTTTTTGTGTACTTGTGGTCTTGTGGATGACCTTGCATAGATCGAATTGTACTTGAGAGATGCTTGTCCCCAATTGCTGGGCTGTTTAGTTTACCCTAGGTTATTGACGTGGTTATATTTTAATAATAGTGGGAATTTTGGCCTCCGCTGTAATGCTGTAAATTATGATCAGGTTTTATTTTAGGTTTTTGTTCTTGAAAAAAAAAAACTGTAGATTCCTTTGTGATGTTCTATATGCGGCAACTCTGAAGGCCTTTCTGATTCTAATTGAAGGACAACATTCTTACATTCTTCTTATTGTGACGTGAATAACCTTAAGGGGCTGGATCTTGAGGCTTTTCTTGGTTATTTAACTACACTTGTGTGGTAAAATTTGCATCTTTATTATCTTCTCAACATTTTGTTTCTTGTTATGTAATGTACGAATTGACCCATCGAGACTATCTTTATAGCGTGCTAGTAGCAGATAAATTCACTTGTTTTGATCTGTTGTCATTTAGTTGCCAATGGACTTTACTAACACCAACCTGTTTATGGCAGGATCTCTATATTCATATTGGCTGGCCTTTATATAGGAAATATGGTCATGCATTTGAGGTAAGATGCTGTACCTGTTCAGGTTTCAACTCAGAAACATTTTTTGATATTGCAAGTTTCTACTCATATTGATTTTACAATTTAAATTGCAGGCATTCAAAGTAATTGTTAATGATCCTGATTCAGTGCTTGATTCCCTGACTCGTGAAGTCAAAGAAGTCGGTCCCAATGGACAAGAGGTACCCCTCATTTACTTTGGAAAACTTCTTCAATGTTCACAATGTTGAGATTGATCTTTGCAATGCGGCTATCCTGTAGGTAACAAAGGTGGTTCCTGCTCTAACAGAGGAAGTAAAAGATGCTTTAGTTAAAAATATTAGGAGAAGAATGACACCACAACCTTTAAAGATCCGAGCCGATATTGAGATGAAATGTTTTCAGTTTGATGGTGTTCTACACATAAAGGTCATATTCCATCCAGTACTTAGGAAAATTCCTTCTTCAATAATTATATTTTACTGCAACAGAGTTCTTTGTTGTTTGATTTGGGATGAATTCTGTAGGACGCAATGCGTAAAGCTGAAGCTGCCGGAAACAAGGACTGTCTAGTTAAAATAAAACTTGTTGCTCCCCCAGCATATGTTCTCAACACTCAGACTCTTGACAAGGTTACTGCCTTATACACGTTTTTCCTTTTGACAGTTTGAGATTGCTATCTGACAATTTTTTTTTATTTTTTTTTATCTGTTTGTTCGCTGTTACCATCTCTGTACCTTTCTCTCAGACGATATGCTAGGTAAAATAGTTGACGTATAGGCTGCAAATTATCCTCACTGACATGAGTAGTTAATTGTTTTGGGGCTATATCCTACATAATGTTTCATATGTTTCATGATATCTTACATCTCTGTTACAAAGCTTTTCGTATTAGCTCGTTTTTTTAACAGGGCACCTATGTTATTTTTCTATGAAATAGGGGATTCCCTGCTAGAATATTAATAACATTGTATGGCTCCTCTGTGCAAAAATAATATAGACAAAGGAGGATGTTAAATCCATCCAGATTTTTAGTTAATTTCAGACTAGCATCATCCTTTTGAGCTTTTAGAAGATCATCGGATATTTAAATCCAGTACATGATGTTGCTAGCCTGCAACTCTGCCTATGTTGTAAGCATTTCATGATGGCGCTCAATGAATCCAGAATGTTTTAATTGCTTCAGAACTCTTGTATTAATCACCCATTGATTCCATGCAATGCTTAATTTCCAAGCCCAATGTTCACTCGCTGTCTTAAGTTCACCTTTCCTGCACTTAATCACAATCGTCCTACTGTTGAAAGGCTGAATGCTGCATTAAAAAGTTAATAGAACTATTGCAAGATGTCGAACAAGCACAGTGTTCGTCATTGTTGCAAGTTCTGTGACCACGTCCTTGTTGGTAACGTTGTTTATATTTCTCTTTACTACATACTATACTTTGGTGTTGCAAACTATCGTGGACTAAAATTGGAACTCATAGCTAGATGGTACTTATGTGTCCCGTTCTCCATTACTTTTTTTACTTCTCCTTTCAGATCTAATTGACCAATTGTTACTTATGGTGTATGAACTTCTTAATTGTGGGAAACTATATTTTCATAAGGATAAATAATTTCAAATTGAAAAAAGTCATTAACCCATGTTTATTCAAATAATTGGTCTAAGTTACATCTGATAGGTAGGCGTCAAGCTATTATGTCAAGCTAGATTGTTCTATTGTATGAATATGATCCTTCATATAATTCATTGTTGTGAAGTATCGCAGTTTTTTATTCATTCATAAATGCTTACATTTGTTTCTTTTGTATCCAAATAGATTAATTTTTAGCTGTTCAATCTCGTACGAAACTCTTGTAACTTGTCACGATATTTTTTCGAGTCTATCTTTGTTTTTTGCTGCTGTTCATGTGAAAAATAAAGACAGAAATCTCAATAGTAACAGACAAGTGTACATTTCTTTGATAGGATGAGTTTCTCAGAAAAGTTTACAAAATCTGGACATGTATTTTGGACATAGAAGTGGTAGAGACAAGTTATAAACTAAAGTAAAAGATAATCTCTTATGTGTCCCATTAAGAATACACATTAAGAAAGAAATTACCCAATTCCTTGTATCGATTTTTAATTGTATTTAATATCACCATAAAGTATGCAATGTTGTCAAGAGTGGCAACTGAGAAATTAAGACATTTCCTGGGGGTGCTTGTGCGATGTCTCTATTTCAGGGACATTTTCATTGAAATAATAAGTCATGGTTACATAGTAGAAGGACTAGTAGTTCTAAACATTCCCCCTCCCCCTCAAAGTTGGTTTCTCACCTTTTCCCCTGAATCCGAACGCAGAATTATTGTCCTTGGTTGAATTCAGTTTGGATTCTTACTTATATCATCGAGATCTGCGATGGCTATTTGATTGTGTTATGAAATTTAATGTGTTCTCTTTATCTTAAAGCTTGTTATTCTATATTCCTCTGACTTCGTTTTTGAATTCATCTAGTTGCCAAAGTAACTCAATTTTTCCCCTCCATAACAGGAACAAGGTATTGCAATCCTTAATAAGGCAATTGAAGCTTGCGCAGCCGAAATTGAACGTCACAAGGGTAAACTTACTGTGAAAGAGGCAGCAAGAGCGGTGAGGCTCCTACATATTGGTCAAATTATATAATGCATTTTACTAATATTGTCACTACTGTCGTTCAGGCACTCTCCTATTGCCATTTTCAACTATATCCGTTTCATGTAACCAATTTTTTCTTGAAATTGCTTTTTAATGTGAACGACTTCTTTTCAGGTGAGTGAACGGGAGGACAAATTACTTGCTGAACAGATGGCTAAGTTGGGGCGTGAAAACGAGGAGATTAGCGGTGATGAAGACAGTGAAGAGGAGGAAGATACAGGGATGGGAGATATCGATCTTGATAATTCTAGAACCGGGATAACTGAGTGAAGAAAAGAAGTTGTTTTACTTTTGAAATCTATTTGTTTGTGCTTTCTTCCCAATTTTCCACCTCTGTTTGAGTGGAGTAGCGAGAAAAGTGATATCAAAATTGTTATGTCTACTGTGGCCAATTTTCCAGCTTTGGCTGACAGTGTTTGAGGTTCCATTTTCTAGTCTTTGTCGCTATAATTACTGAGAATCTATTAATTCTTTGGCTATTCTAAAAGTACACCATAATTTTGAGTTACTAGATACGAGCAAACTTTAACTTTCAGCTTGTTGTCTGCACATTGGTTGCTGATTTGACACGTTTGGGAGAAGGATGGCGTATAGGAAAAAAGGAAATAAAGCGTATGTACTAAATCTCCTCGTCTCTAGACTTTTACACTCGGATACTGTATTTGCTGAAAGTTAAAACTAGGTGGTTATAACATATGAGTTCTTTCTTCCAGATTAGATTATTACTCTCCATACAACATTATGGCGTAACATATCCAAACCAAGAAACTTGAAAAACGATACAACACTAAACTTGGATAACTAATTAACTATATACTACTATATAGCAATCATGATTGTGCTCACAGCAAATTAACAAATAACAACCATGTTGCCTTTCTTGTAATGTAAATAGGGCAAAAGAGCCACAAACAATATATAGATACCTTATTATACACACAAAAAGAAAAATACACAGAAAAATATTCTGCGCGCCCACCGAGGGGCTCGAACCCTCGACCACAAGGTTAAGAGCCTTGCGCTCTACCAACTGAGCTAGACGGGCTGTTGCTGTACCGTTTAGTTTAATTTATATATTTTCTTACCATGCTTTGCATTAAGTAACGTTAGTCGGCTCGTTCCAGTTCCAGTCGCACCAAGAACCCTATGATCTCGAAATAGAGGTATCACTATTTCTTCCTTTTGCTAGGTTCACGTATAAATAAAGCTATCTTGAAGAATTATATATGAATACATGGTACTTTGGGAAATATGATGCACAAACCTGGACACTTTGTTGTGGTTAAATTCGCAAGTGCATGAAATCATAACAAGTAATAAAGTGATAGATAGGGTTGTCGATCACACGAGGAATAAATAATTAATTACCAAAATTGATTAACTCTAGTTTTATTTGAGAAATCGGATTTCAGATTGTTCAAGCGAAAAGATTAACAATTTACTAACTATAGTAAAAACTTTTAACAAAGTATGGCGTTGAGACAATAGAATAACAAGGTATTTCAATAAATAAGTGTAGACAATAAGAGAAGAGATGGGAATCAGTATTTCACCGTCATTAGTCTGATCTAACTTTTAATTAAGCATATTGTTACGAGTTTCACGTTCAAAATAGTTGTTGGTTATCACCATTTATGCTTTATGTACTCTTTGTCAAGTTATACATAAATTCTACAGCTTACAACTAGAAAATGAGTCTAGTTACGAAGATGTGCACATGTATGTTCGGTGGTTATTTTATCAACCACGTAAAAACGATAGATATATTTCTATTCTATTGAGAATTCACGGTATTTACTTCAAAGCTATTTCACGAAAATGTCCTCTCGATTTTAATTCGATCCTTAGTTCATCCAAAAGTTGGCCAGAATTTTAGAAGCATTATATTCACAAATAAATACGCCAACTATTTTAACACCGTAACAATACGTTTTAATTAAAGGTTAGATCATCGTAATTAGACTACATCACTATCCTAGCAAGGTAAATTTAGCACATAAGAGAATATAAAACAAGACTATAAGATAAATATAACATCATAAAGTAAAGAGAGTTTAAAGATCGTTGCAGATTTTTACTTCCGTAAAGCCTCCGGTGAACTCCCTCGTACAAACTTCGAATTACTCCTCCAAAATTACAAACTACTAGCGAATACTACTACTATAGAAAGACTACTAAGTGAAAAGAGAATTAAGAAGATTGGTTTGTTGAAATATGGAAAATGTGAGATCTATTTATAGTTGAACCAAAAGCATAAGACGACATCTCGACAGTTCATCTTTTGATCCAATGGTCTAAAGTTGTCATATAATTGATGAATTATTGATCACAAAAGTCATGATACTCTAGAGTCTTCCATTTGAAAGCTTGCAAGACTGAATATAGACCATTGATTAGCCATTTTGATCCGACGGTCATCGAACGCGCGAGTTGCGTATATACATTTCAGCTTTGCACAACTTCACCGTTTTGGTCATAAATTTCTCTCCGGATGTCAGAATCACAAACCGCTTGTTGCGTTGAAAACTAGACATTTGTGGCTCTTCGGTGATATAAAGAACCAAACATAACTCAATCTACACATGTGTTGGTGAATTTTTGAAGTTTCGGTTCTTGATTGACAAATAATATTTCAACCTACTAAACATGAAAACAAACATAAAAATACCACAAAACTATCAAGAATAATCAATTAAACAAGTGCAAAAGTATAATAATGATGAGTATAATACTGTTGAAAGGTCTCTTGTGTTTTGATAATCTTGTTTTGTAAGAGAGAAATATATACTTAAGACTACATCAAAAGGAGAAAAAGTAATATTCAATAATAAACACCGATCCTCATTGAACACTCTAGGTCTATGCACAAAAACCCGAAACCAATGACGACATTCACACGCTCTACGCATGAAATGAAAAGGGTACTACTTAAGAAAAAGCATATCTCTTCAGTTGTATGGAGAAAAAAATAGGTTATACAGCATGGTTAGTCCTTACAGATAAAACAACAAACTATAACAGAATCCTGCAAGTTCGAGAAACAAAATAAACACGGGCAGCCGCAATGGTTACACAAACAAACTTTGTGTCCCTCCAAGAAAAAACCCAGATATCATTAACAGGAGGTATACCATGAATTACAAAATAATAAATTTAAAACACAATATAACATTCAAAGTGTCTCTCCTATCATGTTTGCCACTTGCTTTTTTCATAAAAATACAAATTATCCCCAGCTTGCCGCCTAAAGCTGCAAAAAAATTACCCTCAACTACAAAAGAATATTACAAAAGAAAACATATCCACACACCCCTAAACAACACAAAGTCGCATTATTTTTCAGCTTTGAACTCAGACACCCACCTTTGAACTTCCAACATCGTGAAAAGACTAAAAACAGACCTGTAGATGCACAAATGGATTGGCTACGTCTTCATGCTACGTGAATACTCAGATGTCTAATCATCCACACATCAGTAGGGTCCCATTGGTGGCATGCCAAAAGGTGGCATTGGAGGCATGCCCATGCCGCCCATTTGTGGAGGCGGTGGTGGGCCGTAACCTCCTCCCATTCCAGGACCACCCATGCCTGGCATAGGTGGTGCTGGCAAAGCAAGAGGCAGCAACTGGGCATACATATTCTGTACCCAAAAAAAACCACAAGATAAATAATCTTGGAGTATTATGAATTACTCGGCTACCGGTAAACAAAGTAAAGCAAAATTTTCAATAAGTTCTTGTATAATTTAAATAACTTTAATATGAAACATTGTGCAAACCGCTGACTAAAATTAATATCGGTCAATGATTTTATAAGTGTCAGTTAATGTATGTAATTTCTTGTAAAGGTGTCACGGTAATTTGACTAACAACATGGGGTATCATAGGCTTCATCAGATTACTTTTGCCTAGGGAGTATGTACCTGTTGCTTGAGTATGTCATTCTCCTCTGACTCTTTAGCCTTGACTTCTTTTGCAGCCTCAATCTTGTCCTTAATTAATTCATCAACTTTGCCTGTGTATTCCCGGATGAACTGCAAGAGAGAAGAGAATGGATACATATTTGCATATGGGTCAGTAGCAATTAAAAGTAAAAATCGAGGTCACTAAGGTATAAGGGACAAGTCAAAACTATCAGTAGCATACAGAAAAGGAAAGGCACGAAAAGGACAAGAAGAAAAGCCCAAATAACAGGCAAGATGAATAAAAGAATCACCTGTAACAGGTACGGGAAAGCAAAGTCAATCATGTTATGCACCCAGGCAAGTTCAAGTGCAACATCCGGTCGGACCAAATCGTAACAAACAAAGAGGCATGAGGCAAAGCATTCCTTCTTACCCTACAAAAACACCGAAAATGTAAGTTAGAAATTCAATTTCAGCCCTTTGTGATAAGCCATCCAACTCGAAGCATATATAAATTGTCATAAAAGCATAATAGAATCTGAAGTGCAGGCACTTACAATATATAGACCTGCCAATTGTAATAGAAACAGTGCAAAGGGAGAAGACATTTTTCTGTTAAATATTCAAATTCTAGTTTAAATACTGCATATACCGTAACCATCACAATACCTGTTCGATAAAGTAAACAAGCAATTCCTCTGCAAGTTCACGGTCTCCAGACTGTGAAGCTGTCTCCATTGCATCTTTGTAAATTTTGTCTTTCTTTGACAATGCGATTGATTGCTTCCACCTCCCTGCCTTCTTATATATATATGCTGCAACACGCCTCATCTCCAGAAGTTCATGTTTCTCAATCTGTTCCAGAGCAAAAACGGATAAAATTATAAGCTTTTTCTAGACACGCGCAACGCGATCTTAGTGCAATAAGAAAATTCACCTTTTGAGCAAGGCCAATCTGATCAAAGCTATCGTATAAGTCAGTCGACTCGCGTAGTCTCTCGTAATCCTCCTCCTCTACATAGATCTCATTAAGAGCTTCATTCACTGCAGATACATTATTGCTCTGAACTGCAACCATGTATGGTTTAACGAGACGTAGATGGCCAGCCTACATAGAGAAACATGAAATATTATGAGAAAAATGTTACCTCTGTAACTTTGGCTAAAATAACTGTGACGTGAAAAGAGGAATAAAATATGAAGAAGAAGCATGAACCTTCCGCATTATGTCGACAACACGAGTGTGATCCACACGAAGAGCAAGAACATTCAGAACGTCATTAATGAGATCAGGGTGTTCTTGCAAATAAAAGTGAACAGCTTTGTAATACAGTTCCACATTTGCAACTTTCACAATAATATCTTTGAATTGCATGTGATCCCAAGCTTCTGGGGAATGATTCATGACAGTTGTTGCAGCATTATCGAACTCGTCATACTGAATATACAAGTACGTCAGTTCTTGCCAATGCTGCTGTTCATCGCATGCTCGGATCAGCTTAGGAATATTGAGACGAGTAGAGAACAATTTGATGTGCTCCATGAGTTTTTCGTAGCGGTATCTAGCATACAGGACACCAAGCTCCGTAAAAATACCCATGTGGGCACGTTCTAGTCCCAACCCACTCTCCATAAGAGATATAAGCTCATTAAAGCATCCTCTGTTCTGATAAAATTCGCTAACCTCTTCCAGGTCATCCACCTTTAAGAACCATATGACAACCACCATATCGTTATCTTTGATTCAGGAAAATGTCAATTCTAATAAAGCCAAGCGACAAAATATAATGAATCTAAAAGATACCTGTACAATGATGTTGAGACCACAAATCTGCGCCAAGCGGAACTCTTCCGCATCAACACAGGCAAAACAGACTTCTTTCCATGTCTTTGCGCTATTAGCTTTTCGCGCCGCATCAACAGCACCTTGGAATTGCTTCAACTTCACTAATGTGACTGCTAACTTGCCCCAGTTAGAAATAAAGGCAAAAATTATCTTTGCTGCCTCGTAAAGAGCTTCATCATACAAGCGATCCCCAACATTAGGCAGATTGGCAACATTTGGCATGAGAATAAATTCTTCAATATCTCCCAGTCTATCAATCTTGGCGTATGCATAGATGAGTTCACTGTCCACTTTGGGCTCCTTAGCTTTCTGCCTAACCATTAGAAGATATTTCACAAGATCGTGATAAACATCTGTGTCCTCTGCAGCTTTAATGACTTCCAGGAAATGGGTGGCATCGTCAGCACGTATAAATGACTCAATTGCATCACTCACTAGTCCTTCCCGAAGTTGGGCTTTAGCTACTTGACTCCAAACAGCATCTTCTTCAACACGATAAGCAAACTCTACAGCTCGGTTAATGTCTCGGATATTATCCAGTAACACATTCACCGCCTGGACATTCAAGTTGAACTTCTTGAAAATAGCGAAAGCCTCTTCATACAATTGGGCTTCAGTAGCCACTTCACCAACGGCAGGTCCATCAAAATTATCAAGTCTATTGATATAGTCCATAACCCTAGATGGGTCTGCTTTGATTGCAGTCAAGATAAGCAAGTTTTGCAGGTTAAAGTTCCCACTGAATGCCGAGTTTTGAAGCACAATCTTTTCAAGCAACTCAATTAGTTCGTGAGGAAGGTCAGCGGTCATAAAGGCTTTGACAGCTGCAGAAACTTGCTCCGGGCTTTTGCTTTCAGGTAACGCAGTGGATACAACTTGATCAATGAGGAGCCTTCTGAATTCATTTTCAGGATCAAGAACTTTCGCCCAAAGATCCCCATCCATTCTTTCAACCACATACCTGAATTAACAAAGTATTGAATCAGCTCCAGTGAAATATTGGAAACTAACAACTAGCAGTAAAACTAGAAAGCACAAACCTGGCTTGAAGCTTGAACAAAGAGTTCTTGTTTGTCACATTAATAAGCTCATCATCACATTGCCCTCTCCGGTATGCAACAACAGCAAGGGTAGGATCACGCTTCTCACAGTATTTACCCACAACACGTGAATCATAAAACGGATTGGTGGTAAGGAAATGCTCGGGATTGTTATTGCTATCGATTATAATTTTACCCAAAGCATTGTGGACGTGCACATCTTGGCTTCCTTCACTCACAAGGTGCTCCAGAAACTGAGTAAGTAGGCGAAGTCGATTCCTGGCATATCATACAGCAAACATTAGGTTACCTAGAAAAAGCTGCCTCAAACTCGAGGTTATAATGAGCAGAAAAGGCACCTCTTCTCACACTCCTCCACTAGAGGTTCAACTGGAAGCAGGGAACGGACCGAAAGGATAAGTCCTTTAATGAAATCCTCAGGACACTCGTCATCTAGCAGTTGCCCAACAACTAATGGAGCATTTCCAGGATTGACCTATCCACAAGGAATAGCAAATATTCACATGCACGAAAAGCAAATATCTCCACTGGAAAGAGGAATCCCAAAAGCTATTTGGCCTACCTTTTGCACATAACCTTCGATGTAGCGAAGCATGTTATTTGAGTACAAGTAATGTGTGAGGTCTGGCACAAAACCAAACCGGTCACACACATTGATAAGAGGCCGCGCATCCGGAAGTTTGGCTTCCATTAAGAAGTTTTTAGTCTTTTCAGGGTCATAAAAGTTTGATTCTCTGGTTACACGCTCCACTTCTTTGATTTGTCCAGTCTTGGCAGCTGCTTCAATGTATTTAAAGTGAATATCTCCATCCTCACTGCCAGAAACCACAACTTATTCAGTAACTAGCAGTAGTTTCTGAATGCAAAAAGGTTATTCCAAGTCTACAAGCCAATTCCAATCCAAATTGAATACCTGGAGCTCAAATAAGATCCCAAGAAGAAATATAATCCTTCGTATGACTTGAACTGCTCAAAGAGCTTAATACAAGCATCAACTCCCAAGTGCTCACAATATTCTTTAGCAACCTATATAAAAAATGTAGTAAGTCTGAGCCAGTGAAAGGAAACAGCTACATTACATATTCTCAAATGCTGGTTTCTGAGAAGAACTTTCTGATGCAGTTCTAAGGAGCATAAGAGAATAAAGCCATCTCAAAAGGGGAAATATTTATTTACAGTTGTACACCATCATATCCTACCTGGACAATTATCTGAAGGTTTCCCCTTAAATTAACCAGTAAAAGATCCTTCATGCACTCCAGCGCCCATTCTACAGAAAGTGTACCAAAGAATTCTACAAGCGCCTGAAGATTTTACATAAATAAGCATTACAACTTAAAGAAAGGACAGTAAGTCTATAAAATTACTTTACCTGCGGCTCAATTGCATGAGTATTCACTATAACACGCTTGATATCAGGAAGTTCAGCGTAATGCTGCAAGCAACATAACTGGTTTAGTAAGAAGAATATACGAAACGTGTACATAATGTAATAGAAACAGGTTCACCAGAAGATACTTAACCTGAAGTGCTCGCACATAAAGACCAGCTTTCTCACAGAGTTGCGCAACCCGTGGTCTGTCATAGTGACTAAACATGCCATTAGCCAAAATGGCGTCTGCTACATTGGGAAAGGTCACAAGATTGATCTCCAGGACCTGGATTACAAAAGGAAGACATGATGCCAGGTGTTAACGTAATAACGGAGAGTAATGTTGATATATAGGAAGAGAGGCTTATCTATAGAATTACCTTAGTTTGCAAGAAAGCATGTTCGGGCAGATTTGGTTTCAGTACATCCAATAGGAACGCTGTTGCTTCACGGATCATGTTTCTCTGGTAAAAAGATGTTAGATAACAAAGGCATTAGGAAAATTGAAGTACATAAAGGACCTTAAACATGCTTCCAAGCATAAAATTCAGAACATTAAGAATGGTGTGAGCAAGAATTATAACATCTGTTTTAGGAAAAGAAAAAACAACAAGAAGCTATGATATAGACCTGAAGAAAAAGATCAGTAATGGTATTGTAATCAACAGGACACCCTCCCTCCATTTGTGACATCATAAGGGCAAAGTTAACAGCACCCTGTAAACATCAGGCAATTCATTAAGAAGGAGAATCCCATATATTATGTCCCAATTAATCATTAGAGTAAAGTCATAGTTTTAAACAGATCAAGCATACCTGAGGATCTGACCGGAGAATGGTTTGCAAGAGGAAAAGGTAGTCAGGTGTATAACCAACCTATATCAAGAGAGTTTTAATGTAACAAACAATGCAACGGTTAGAGCATACAAATAACAGACAAAAGTAGACCCTTATCAAAAATCTGCAACTATAAGGGATTTATTAAAAAAAAAAAACCAAAAGTTAGAGAAATTTCAGAAATACTCGTATCAATTACCTGCTTTGAGTATATCAAAATTTTGTCGAACTCACGACGCTCAGCAAAAGCTGCCACAACCTTCGGTGTCGCTCTAGCTTTGATGTATATTTTCAGTGCCAGGTCATTGTCAACAGTCTACAAGAGAGAACACAAACTTCCATTACACAAGATAAGGCTGTAATATTATAAAGATTTGATATAGTAGGATTTCAAACTTTACCTTCACAAGGTCTCCAAGCTCCTCACTACATTCCAGTTTATCTTCAGCCAACCAGTTTTCAAGTAAATTCTTCTTGTTCTGGTTTACAACAAGACGAGATAACTCCAGCGACTCAAATGCATTGAGCTTTCCTTTGGTTAACAGTGTACCGAAGTACTGCAGCAATGGTGGAGTCTGCCCAGCTTGAACAGGAACACTCTGAAACAGATAAGATCATGTCAATGACCTCACTTTAACCCTCACAAAATATGTAAGATCACGAAGCTGCTACAATTACAATTCAACCTACAGTTATACTTCTAATTCCACCCACAGAGTTTGAGAAACACAAATGCTTTAGGATGACAGACCTGAAATTTGGCAACAGTATCAGGTGTTCGAAGAATGCCCTGAGGAGATTCTGCAGCAAGCTCAGCGGCCTCTTTATACTTTGTCTGAGCAAACAATTCTTGGAAACGCTGGACAACCTGAGACATTTCAAGATGGCACACAAAAGTAAGTTACAAATATGGAATAAGGACATTTAACCCAACAGGACAAAGGGGAAAAAAAAAGAGAGAAAATGGTGGAGAAAAATAGCAATAGGGTAAAGAAAAATTTAGTCAGGCAGCTCAGGGAAGGTTCTGGGGGAGGAAAACATATCACATGAGGACGTAAGAAGGATGCACAAGGTTCACAAGTCCACCAGGGCATCGCAAACAAAAAGTAGTATCTTTCACACGTTTGTCAGGTCATTATGAACAACCATGAGAAGTCTAGGGAATTTTAGTCACAAATCAAGCCGAGGTCTTCAAGGACATAACAACCTCGTCCATATTAGATTTGGCCATATAAGCCACGTGTGTGAATTACAATTTTCTACTTAACAAGCATCCATGTATACTGAGCGATGGAATTGTCTTGTCCCACGCAGACATCTCAGTGAAATCACAGTAACTTACCAGATTCTCTGCGCCAGGAAGGTTTCCTCTTTTTGCAAGATTGACAGCAAGCTCCAGATTGTTCAACTGACATAATCATTGCAAATGATCATAATATTTATAATCGAAAATTTCGATAAAATAAAAACAGAGAAGAGTAATTTCATACTTGGCCACTGATGAAAGGGATGATAGTTGCATCGTTTACTGTAGCGAGTAACACCTGGCCTCGCCTATTAATTGCATAGAAACCACCAACAGACGAAGCTTCTGATGTAAGAAATATGGGATCTGGACTGATTCTATTTCTGTATACAGCTGTGGCAGTTTCCAAATCATACACAAAAAGCAGTCCAAGTTTCGTGATCACATATATAAGACTATACTTGTGGGATATCTGCAAAAGTTAAAAGCAGCATACTATATAAAAATGAAATGCATATAGACCGCAAAAAACAGAAATAAAATGCTCCAACAAGAAAATACCTGCATGGCCACAGGAAAATCGTCTGCAAAATCCGGAGGGAAAAAGAGATCTGCTTGCTTTTTGGAAAAAGACGGTTTCCCTGAAAGATATTGTTTGTATTAGAGAACCTAAGTAACCCCTAAATAAAAACAAAAACTTGAGCGCTCTAAGTAACCCCTCCCATTCATATCCAAAACAACTGCACTACAACATAAAACAACGTTGAACACTAATAAAAAATAAAAAGATATATATGTACCTGGCTGCGCCCCAAGCTCAATAATATGCAACTTTGATGCAACCTGACCAGCATTAGAGGTCTTTGACGCAAAAGATATAAGAATTGAGTCCTTATCATTTCCCGATACCTGCCCATAGGTAGATATGCAGATGTAAACATGTGAAGGAAACAGTAAATACAGAAAAACATAGTCAGAGAAGAACTTGTACTCTGAAAGACGCAAATGAAGCAGCATGTGCTTCAAGAGCTTGACTGCGTTGCTGATCCACAGAAAACAGCTGCATATTTCCTTTAACCAATTGAGGTCGCTATAGAAGGAAAACAATCCTAGTTAATACATAGCAAAAGAAACCTCAAAAACAAACACGTACAAGCAGTAAAACCTCGTATCCACATAAACTATTCTACGAGATGTCCACAAAGTTGTGATCCACCAATTTATCTTGCATGAAAATTAAATTCAAAAGATATGAATTAGAATGATCTGAGGGAACAAAGAACTAAACGAACACTATTAATTTGGAAAAATGGAACGTTGCATCATGTGGCAAAAGTGAAGAAGTAATTTCAGCAAAAGCAACCATCATTAAGTGATTTAAAATAGGATGTCAACCAACATAATGTCATCAGACCATTATGAACATGTAAACTCTTGAAATAGCTCTTCAAATTCATTTCCGCTTTTACCGTGATCGTCATTTATCGAATTTTGATTAAAAAATTACAAGCACTACTAAAGGAACAAGAAAACAATGAGATTGTTGACATCTTTAAACACAAAACTACCAGAATTACAAGTTGATAAAATGTTAGAACAAGAAAGTAGAAGCGCAGAGATAATGAACATTCGAAGAAAAAATTGTGCGATTGCCATAATGCTAATCTTTTTTTCCGTATTAGTTTTTCGTATAGTCACTGTTCTTCCACCCAATTCTAGTAGAAAATCCTTAATGATAAATCCAAAAACTGCTTACTGTAAACACCAGCTGTTATATTAATTCTTTAAAATTCCCTAATGGAAGGCAAAGAACCACCTTGTATGTTGAGAGTACTAACTAGGTATGATATTGTAAGACAGTCATAAGGACAAACTTGTAAAATATCTAAGGGGCTATCTGACTGATGTCGTTAATAAAGAGAATAGACATGTAAGATAATGTTACTTCCCCAAGTATGGAGCAGTGAAATTCAGATGAACTAAGATAACTATCCTTTCGATTTCCGTTGAGCATAGTGGAGAATTCATAATCACTCACCTCGGGTGAACCAGGAGCAATCCCAATCAAAACCAACCATTTCTCAGAAGGGTCACATTTGTAGTTGATTATTTGGTTATTTCCTAAATTGGCGGTTCTATCGAACATCTTTACAGGTTCAGATTCCCCTATATACAGAAAGTTGGAAAAACATTCAGAAGAATTCACGCAGTCACAGTAAGAGGAAGAAAAAACATGTAGTAGAACTGAAAAGGGCCGAACAACATCTTACCTTCAATTGACCAATGATATACTGAGGCCTGTGTAACTAAACCCAACATCTTGGGGGTAATCCACTTCCAAAATACAACCTAACGAAGAGATAATATCCAGGTAAGCCAACTTCACAAGCCTTTAGCTTTCATCAAGATTAGACAAAGCATATCTGATATAACTGAAATAATACAAGATTCAAGACAATAAAATCTTGCCTGCTCAGGCATCTGATGTGACTTAATCTTTGCTTTGGCCTCAATGTTAAAAATTTGCAAATGATCTTGAGTGGTTCCGGGAAGTTGAGCTTTATCAAGGAAAGTGGTACTCAGAAATAGTATCATGATAAGAAAATGAATGCATGACAACATCATTCACAAGATACCACTTATGACACTAGCAAATAAAGGACATGAACCCTTATTACATGCAAAGGCTATAACAGACTAGTGTAACAGCATAAGAAGTTTACCAACTAAGTTTCAACGAAATGCAGAATTGATTGCTCAAAGTTACCATACAGACAACCGAATAGGCACCAAAACAAGAACCATAACAAAATACACCAAGCTTGGGCACAAATACGAAAGATCCAGCATATTCATAACCTTTCTGTGATCAGAATCCTCATTATTTTTCCCAGCTCCCTTTTAACAGAAACCGTGTTGTACAATCATAGGAATAACTCTATAAGTCAAAAGAGAAAAAAAATTGAACAGGAAAGCATGCCCACAGCTGCTTGTATAACTACGTAAAAGACCTTAGTGTTCAAATACTCTTTTTAGATTGTCGCAACTTAAACTCCTGACTTTAGTTTTTTACAGCTCTAATTTCTCGGATACTTTCTGGCTCTAGAACCAAATAGCCCTCTGACTCTGGTTTATTATGACTTATCTACAAGATTCAATTTTGTTTTTTGCAGAAGAAGTTGAGGCTACAAATAACAGAGATAGAAAAAGAATTATTGTAATAGATACACCCAAACCCTGTCACAGTCAGACAAAATGGGAGTCCCATATTAACCTGCGTTCACTGACCCTAAACTTGTCACAAGAATTGTGGAACCTAAATACGGATTACTCTCAAATTGCTGCAATGCATCACGATACAATAAGTAAGGAAACAGTGAGCACCGTCAAAAACTTACTCCATTCGATCAAGGAATTTCACAAGAGACACACAGGGAACAAAAAACTAGTTAAACTATTCACCTTTCAGTGCCAAAATTCTGGTGTTGGGATTCATGAGTGCAGAATCAGCAGTGATAGGACGCCTCAACGGTTGATTCGGCATGCTCATGTCGATAATCACCACGCTGTTTTGAGGCGCGGTCTCGCGAACGCATATGTACTTATCGGATTCCATGGTCACGTTGGTGAAAGTAATGAACTGAGGATTGATCCCTATACTAGTCAACTGCAATCACCACATACACACACACACACACACTCAAAATTCAGTTCCACTACTCAAATCTCAATTACTTGCTCAAATCAACAGATCTGAATAAAACTCGTAAATTGCACAATTCCGTGCAACTAGCATCAGTACAGACACATCAAATCAAACACTAATCAATCCAATTTCAGTAATAAAAAGTAAAGTCAATACCGTTAGGGCTTCCTTCATGGTGATCGGAGCGTTGGCCGCCGCCATGATGGGCGACGAAATGAGGCTTCGAGAGCGGAGCTCCGGATCTGGAAATTGATGGAAGAGGTGCACGCGATCTGGTACAGTACAGCGAAGAGAAACCCCCAAATCTCAGTGAGGTACAGAGGGGAAGAGAGAGAGATAAAGAGCGATCTATAGAGAGAGGAAATGAGGAGCAGTAATGATGGCGAGTGTATATATATATAATTATATATATATTTAATATTTATAATTTTATAGGACAGCAAAACGGGAATATTGGTGAGTAGAAAATTAGGAGAGAGAGATCTGAAACATAGTAGGAGAGAGAGAAAAAGACAACAGAGTTCGTGAGTGAGTGGTGACGGAGGCTAATCGTCTGCTGTTGCTCTACCTGCAGTTCGGTGCGGTTGTGATTTATTTTTATTTTTAACTAATTAATATATGCCACAACTTCTGTGTATTTTTATATGTTTTGAGTGAAATAATGTGAACTTGGCCTTTTTACTTTTTTCTCTTCTAGCTTGTTTTGGGGGAAAAAAAATCGATTGCTTTTCATCTATCTTGGAAGAAAGTAAGTTTGATGGTAGTTTGGCTATGCTTTGTAGCTAAAGCCAGTCCTTGAGATCATGTGATCTCAAAACCCACGAGTTGACGAAATAGCCTGCAAACCACGCCAACCAGTTAAGCCACATTAGGCTAACCATGTGTGACAGGCTCAGACCTAGAAGGCATAGAATTAAATTCGCTCCCACTGGGATTCGAACTCGAGACCAAGGAGAGGAAACCCCTCCTCTTTAACCAACTAGGCCACCCCAAGGGGTTTTTTGCATTTATAACTTAAAAGTTTCATTCACATTAGCTTTCACAAAAGTATCTACAAAAGCAACTAACATACAATGACATATCAACATACCAATACTACATTTCAATTTTAAGTTACACTTCTCACACTTTTAGTAGGCTAGTAAATAAGCCCGTTAAATTTTTATTAATATTTTAATTAGTATTATTCGATGTCTACTTAATAAGATTCAAATCTAAAAAAACTGTTTTCTATGTATTATTTTTATATAAAGTAATAATAGATCATAAATTAATCTATTATGGTTGACTACCGTATTTATCATAAATTATTAAACCTCACAAGACATCTCTCTCTCTTTCTCTAGCGGGTGCACGACACTATCGCCTCTTCCCATGGTTTCGATTTTACCGTTGCACCCCCGCCCTGGCCGCCCCACCACTCATTTTTTCGCTGAGATCCCACTCCGGCGCCCAGCTTTCTTTGTCCAAACGGTCGAAACAGTTTTTTTTCAACACGTCGCAACCAAGCTTCCACCACCGCTTCATACGCCATCGGCGACGCGTACAACCACCACTACTTTCGGCCCCTCCGATTGTATATATCGTAACCACCACATCACATGCCTCCGGCGAGGCCCAGCATCACATATTCACATTCTACACCACAAAGTCTATAATTGCGGACACCCCTTTTCTTGGTGTTTGAGCTTCAGTATATTGAAAAGTAATTACATGAAATAACATGCGCAAAATGGCGGCATTTTAAATTACAGGACTAAAATCGTAGCAATTTATAGATATAGTACATATAGATAGACATAATATGACAGAACATAGTAATTAGTTGAACTTACAATGGCAAAATTGAAATAAAAAAAAGATGGGCGACGAAATGAGCTAAATAACAAAACTTTTGGTGCAAAAATAAAAAAATAAAAAAAAAACTTGAACGATTATGTTACAATTTACTATGGGGCCCAATAGTAAATAGCAGAAAATTTTAGGAGCGAAAGTAAAAGAGGTAAAAACTATAATAATTGTTCTACAATTTACTGTGGAGCCCAAAAGGAAATATTAAAAAACTTTAGGGGCAAAAGTGAAAGAGTTCAAAGACGCAAAGGTTTTTCTGAAATATACAAGTCAAATAACAAAAACTTTTGGAGACAAAAATAAGAAAATCTAAAATTTGAAGGGTTGTGTTACAATTTACCATCGGGCCCAAAAGTAAATAATAAAAAACTTTAGAGGTGAAAATAAAAAAAATCAAAATACATAGACTGTTTTGCAAATAACCAAGTACTAACAATACTCCCCTTTATAGATAGCATTTACAAGTCAAAGACCAAAAACCTTTGGAGGCAATAATAAGAGAATCTAAAATTTGAAGGGTTGTGTTACAATTTACCATCGGCCCAAAAGTATATAATAAAAAACTTTAGGGATAAAAAAATCTACATACAGGGACTGTTTTGCAAATAACCAAGTGCTAACAATTCTTCCCTATAGATAGGGGTAGAAGTAGATAGATAGATGATATCTACTTGTATTTCTATTGATTTACATAAAATAAAATACTTACAAAACGTAATACTTAATCATTGTTTATATTAAAACCGTCAGTATTTATTTTATCCTGGTCTCGTAAGTACTGTAAATCAATGAGCTAGCTCCCTCCATTGAAGTAGTCAATCATACGATAACAGAATCTTGTGTGAAAAAAGAAAAAAAACTAATCCCATTGATAATGGGTGCGATATGATACTCACTAATTAGCCACATATGACATAACAATGATGGCATATGGAACGGAGGTCGCAAGCCCAAACAAACATGAAGATATGTTACAACTTACAATAGTAGCAAACTTTGCATGGAGTGCAACATAGCAACATTATAGGTGTAAATTTACCATCTTTCGGAATTCGGATACAATTTTTTTTCAGCAAAATTAGCATCCGTCAAGCTAACGCCTCATTGCTATGGATGTTCACACAAGAGCTCATGGAAGTCTTAAAAATGCTAATAGCACGGGACAGTTAAGAACAAGTATAGTTAGGATTAGGAAACATATCACCGAGAGTTTTTGTACTATAAAAAACAAAAATTAGTGGTGATTCAGTTCCACATAGTACTGTAGTAACAACAGGACGATATCTCTGTTCTAGCCTTCTAGCACCATAACAAGAAGTTAGTTAGTGGTTCCACAAATTTTAACGCGACGGCCACTCCAATTCTTCCAGATTTCCTTCACTTACACTCCATGCACCTTGTGATATCTCATGAAATAGTTGGTCCCAGCCCCAGCTGGAATATCCCAGAAAGAACCAGTAATCATGGACAGATAAATTTCCCTCTCTGATTCCCTCGAGTAGGTTGTGTGTGACCACTGGATCGAAGAAATAAGTGTTTGGTTTGACTTCATGAGATTTATCTTCACTAGATTTGCGTGTTAATGCAACAAGGGGCATTCCTCGCCTCACAACAGGACCGCCAAAAGATAGGGGCGCTTCCTTTAACAAATCAAATCCTTCTTCAAGTTCTTCAAACGAGTCCCAAGTGATCTGTTTATTTATAATCAGACCTTGAAACCCAGTTCCTTGATCAACTTTCACAATAAGAATCTTAGACTCATCAAATGGATGAACATCCAGAAGCTTTTCTGTTGCACTTAGGAAACACCCCACAAACAGCTCAGGCCTTTCATGTAAGCCAACAGGGAAATGAGAAGTGATCTGGTGATGAGTAACTACAGTATTTTGTGATCTATCTTTCAGCAGGATTTCATGGGGCAAGTTCCTACTTTGAGGACCCTGCTTCACTGAACTCCGATCTTCAAGAAAACCTAGCGAGAAAGCCATCAATTGCAATAACTGAATACTGGCAGAAATATAAATTTTCAGACCTTTGAGTATTTTAAAGAGAAAAGTGCAAAACTAGACCCAACCTACAGGCCTTTTTGCGGAATTATACCCAACGTTTAAAAAGTTGCAAAACTATACCCAACCTTTACATTCTGTTCGAAACTAGACCTAACGTTTAATTCCGGCAAAAAAACGTCATATTTCGGCGTCATGACATCATATCCCGTTTTGGTCGAGGGCAAAATAGACATTTCACAAATATATCATAAAAAAATATTAAACATTAAATTATATCATTAAAATTTTTAAAAAAACAAAAAAAATAAAAAATAAAGTTGTCATCTTCCTCACCAGCCGAGCCGCGCCCCGCCCCCAGATCGGAAATCCAGCACCCGCCGCGTACAGAGTGGTGGCCGGGTCGATTCGACGCCGACGCCACCACCACTGCTGTGGTGGTGACGCCGACGCCGCAGTGGGGTGGGGGGGGGTCGGGGATGGTGGGGGGTGGTTTCGGGGGTAGGGTGGGGGTGGGTTTTTTTTTTCAATAATAAAAAATGATATATCATTTTAAATATATAAAGATATAAAGATATACTTTTTTTATTGTTTTTAATATATAAAGATATACTTTTTTATATATTTATATATGTTAAGGAATTAAATTTGTTATTGTTTTTAGTATATAAAGATATACTTTTTTTATATATTTATATATATGAAGGAATTAAATATCTTATTGTTTTTAATATATAAGATCTATTTTATATATATTTATATATATGAAGGAATTAAATATCTTATTGTTTTTAATATATAAAGATATACTTTCTTTTATATATTTATATGTTAAGGAATTAAATATTTTTTTTTTTAATATATAAAGATATACTTTTAAGAAATAATAGTTTAATTACATTTGATTTAATATAATAATAGGTGAAATAATGATTTTTTCTTTTTTTTTAAATAAATTAGAAGTGTAGTACCGGTTTTGCCCCTGTAAAATTTAAAAAGTGGCCGGAATTAAACGTTAGGTCTAGTTTCGAACAGAATGTAAAGGTTGGGTATAGTTTTGTAACTTTTTAAACGTTGGGTATAATTCCGCAAAAAGACCTATAGGTTGGGTCTAGTTTTGCACTTTTCTCTATTTTAAATAAGTACACCAGAAAAAATTATGGGTGTCCATGTACTCATCACTTAACACGCTGATAAATCTTGAGCATTAGTTTCTAAACAGAAATCATTGGTGACTTTCGATCAAAATATCACAAGGCACCAACTAATTCTTTCCCTTCGATATGCCTAACTTACTTATAGCTAATAAACCATCAAGGTATCATGGTACTATCAGCTAATGTTTGTTTTTGGCTGTGATAACAGGTAAGCTACCAAGATTTAACTAACTAATACGTTTGCATGAGGCCACAAAAGCAGTAAGTGTTGCAGGAGAAGTTAAGACACTAATCCATGTACATCACTACAACGAAGTCATATGAAACAAGGATTCACGAATACCAAGTTAAGCCGTTAGTATTTCATTAATAAGTGAAAAATGACATCAGGTTGCATTCAACAGAGACAAAGCTGAAAGCGGCATGGAGGACATACTTTTATCCATGATGAGATCCAGCACATTGCATCCATGAGCAGCCAGAAACTTGATGATATCAGATACAGCAATATCCCCTTCATAGGTCACAGTATTGTTCTTCATTTCTGCTGGAAATAACAGCAAGAGTGGATAACGTTCCCTCTGCAAATTTAAGCAGAAGTCAATAAAGAGAATCTACATCATAAATGGTCAAGAAAGAAAAGCTGATCAAGGAAAATTAGCGTAAGGCACGACGTTAGCAAATAGCTTTGAGAAAGTCAAACTCGCGACGAGCCCATAAATAGAGGAGGTCACAGAGAGAAGACTGAATAGAACCTCTCTACAATTCCGGTTGAAAATCCATTTCCATCATTTTAGTAAGATAACTTAGGGTGGAGATTTCTTTTTGTTATCAAGCGTATTTTGATTGCTCACAATTTCAGAGAGAAAAAAAGGCTGAGCAGAAACTCAGAGGTACTCGGCTACAGAGAGAGTAGTGGAACAACAGTTTTTCTACGATTGCGGTTGAAAAGCCATTTCCATCAATTTCGTGAGATAACTTTGGGAGGATATTTCTTTTGTGATCAAGAGACGTTAGATTGCTTAATATTTGTGCTTTTCGTGAATCTTGATTATCGTAACTCTTAATAAAGGCGTCATATTTTTTCTCTCCAAATCTCTTTAACAGACAAACATGGTTAAGACAATGGAATTTCAACTACAGGACATGATATCAGTTATCGTCCAAAGCAACAAGAGAAGAAAACGAATTTGGACCAAACAAGCAATTGACAGATTTTAACATTTCAACGATATTAGGAACAAAATGGAAAGAGCACGTTTTCAACTCCCAACAGAACAAGAAATCATTTATTGTCCTAACCAACAAAGAAGTGAAAGAATTTGGATCAAACAAGCGGAAGACAGATTTTAACATTTTAATAGTATTAGGAATAAGATGAAGGACCACCAGACATAAAAGAAGTCATTAAGTCCTCCATTTCTGAACTACCAAGTTAATCAGAAAGATATCAGCAGAAGAAATTAGTCATAAAAACAATACGTTTATGTAGCTTAGACCTGCTGTGTGGATTTTATAATCAAGCTGCAGTCGTTTTGTGTGCAATCCATCATATAAATGAGGGGAAGCTTCAATTCAGCATCTTCAACATACTCTGCCACATGTCTAAGCCAATGATCAGAATCAGTACAATATATGTTTTCACTGCAGTACTATTATGGAAGATATGAAGAATAACGAATTTCAAGTAATCACATGTATGATCGTGTAACCTAGTTGACAATTGAAGGCAAACTTGCATTAGAAGGGAATAACTTTGTTGATCAGAGAAAGAGTTGGTTATATACATTAGTTTCTTATGCCAAATTGTTGAGGGAACCTGATGTACAGGAGAATAAGAATGCCAGACATGCAGTCGTGAGTCTCATGACCAGCATTTACACAAATCATGCAATGACGGAGAATGAAGTTTGACGAGGGGAAACTATCACCTTCTGTTTCTCAGACATACTACATAAATAAAAACAGTAGTAGTGGGGAATATTTGAACTTTTGAGTATAATGCTTTTTGATTGCATCTGTTTTACTTTCATGCAGCCAACATAAAACATTAACGTTTTGCACAAAAGCCAATCACACTTCTGTCTAAAAGTTTAGAATTTCAAATTTTTAATTAAGGACAAAGTATTACGTACAAGCATTAATACATGCACACACACATATTAGTTCACAAGGTCGTGAGTGATTTCTCTAAGAACACGTCTGAATGCGTTTGTTGGCATAACAGATTAATGAGACAAAGTGTGTAGCAGCATAGGAAAGTGGACAAATATCAGTTTGAGGAACTTCACAAGTAAATCAATAACATATACAATGGGAAGACCAATCTTCTGAAAGTGATATACCACTTAGTTTTACCACAACTGTCAAAGAGGGCAAGTCATATCCCACTCTTTCCATAAGTGCAAGTAATCCTAGACGAGGTACCGAAAATTCTGATTATTTGTTATTTTTGTCACAAAGAGAGACAAGCTTTATATTTAACAAATCGATCCAACAATCCAGTCAACTGAAACAATTAAAACAATTACAGACCTCAACCCACAGGCTTATTGACTACAGCACATTCCTCCACATTTAACTCAAACAATCCCATCCATTCAACGCGCAGTGACAGTTTTGAACTTTCAGGTTAATTGGAAAAGTTTTATTCATCAGGTCATATTATCATATCTATGATCAGCGGTTAACCATGTCTGTAAATAAGCAATGTGCAGGAAGGCTTGCTAATTCCTTGGCATATGATGACAACAAGATACGTCTAAACATCTACAGTTAGTTATTTCCCACTATTTCTCTTTTTAGTGTTGGGTGAATTACTTTTCCTCCCCTGGTTTCTCTGCAGATTTTTTTCTTCTTCCTCTTTTCAATTTTTTTAACAAATTTGAAACAAAGGTTCCTGAGGTTAAACAGTGGAAAGTTAAGGTAGAGCATAAAACAACGAACTTCTTACCACCTGTCAATGTCCCTTTCTCCTTCCATGAGCTATGCATCTTCCTGTTTGTATAGGTGTTAACTGCTCGGTACACTTCACGGACAACTAATTCCATCCTCTGGCAAAATCCACACCAACTGCTGCTGAAGAGAACTAGTACATTCTTATTCCAAGAGCCTGCAGAGTTCTTGGAGTCCGATATATGACCAAGAACCAGCTCAGAAAAAGTATGGGGAGTAACTTGAGGAATAGAATCCATCTCATTAAAATCCAGATTCACAAATGGCGGTCTTGGAATAGTTCTTGCATCAGGAACAACAGGACCTGATTGCTGATATGGACTAAGCTTTCCAGCGAGGAAACCGCTAACAAAGGCATTTAGCCCTGAATAGTTGAACACTGACTCATTCGAGACATAATGTTGCTGAGAAATGGGGTCGACAATGACAACTGATGGGATCCTTGGACTTCCAGTTAGAGCTTCAAGCAATCTGTACTGACCATCAAGAAAGAAAAGAGACCCCGTAAATATTTTCTGCAATTCATTTTCATCAATTTCTGAGGGTCTTCTCTTCTCATTCCAGCCTTGAGCTTTATCAGTATGTATGCTCATAGTATGACGGAGAAGTTCAGATTCTAGATATGGTTCGCTGCTTTTGTCTAAAAAATCTCTGTTGCCTTTTAGCTGAATATGCTCAGCATCAGAAGGATTTGGTAGTTCAACGTTCTCCCCACTGAAACTAACAGCTGGGACTTGCTCATCTAAATCAACAGCATTTCCAAGACCGTCCTCTGCCGGTGGTTCTCTTAGAACTTGATTGGACAGAACCTCACTACTCTGTGGTAAAGATTCCACGACTTCAACGTCAAAATCTTTAGATAAAAGCTGAAATCCAGTATCCTTCACCAGAGAACTTAATGTTAGTTCCTTCTTTCTCTTAAGTGCATAACTTATGATCTCATGCATAGAATTTCCTTGCAAATCAGGTACCAAGTTCTCAAGAGTAATTTGTTGTCCCTCATTCATAATCATTATAGACATCTTATCCTTGAGAATTAACTTTTTTGAAGCTGGAAAAGGCTGGAATCTTGACCGTTTGAAGGCACTGCTTAATGCTTGATCAGTTTCAGTTGGAGTTTTTTCAGACCAATGGACTTTTCCATAAACCTGATTTTCTATTTTGTAGTATTCTGCTAACTCTCTAAAAGCTTTGAGAGCCATCTGACTTTCTTTCATAATTTGCGTCGAGTTAGATGATCTATCAACAAAAAGAAGTAATGATGGCCTTTTTGCAGGTAAAGTTGCCTCAGCTCCATGAAGATCATCATCCAACTGCATAAGACAGCGAGAAAATTAGCAATACGTTATAAGTAACATTACCAAAAGTAGTATTCTTGTTCAAATTACGATTCATGAGTTGGTACAGAACCCAAGGTTGTCCAAGGCAAGATAAACATGAACCATAAAAGACCAGCAAAATAGCGAGTTGGTGACAAAACATGCTAAAATGATAAGCGAAAAGTTTAAAATAAGAGCACATAGACCTTCTTATTACCACATATTTGCCCAAAGCCAAAACAATTTTCATTCTAAAAACCACATCTGTAAGAAGAACTGTGTTAGAAGAGGAACATATGTACAACAATAGCATAATTTGCTACAACATATAAAATAATGACAATTGGCTACCAAGAAATACGTGCTCTTCCATTTCAGGAAGAATAACAAACATTGGGAGCAAGTAATGAGTTTATTACTTCCAGGTAATGTAGGGTAGTGCTGCAATACCCAAATAAGAGGAATATACAAGATTCTAATATTTTCTTCCTTCCATCTCTCTCAAGGGAAGGAGATGTATAGAATACTCGTTTTCCAAGAGCAGAAACTTGAGTGAACACCATTGAACATGTAAACAAATTCCTGACAAACTGCTACCTAGCTAAGTATACCCGTTGTTATCAAGATTCTAATTTGATGCCAGAATAAGTTTTCTAAAAAGCACTTAAAATGGGAAATCTTCCTATTTTGAGAGAGTCCTTGAGTAGGTCAACGATAGAAAAAGTAGTTGCTAGTTTACTACTTGGTCTTTTACAGAGTCAAGTGAAAGTTATCATGGCAGAGACTATATCTTAACACATTTCAAACATGAATTAATCTGATGATGGTAAAACAAGAGGCAAACTTAACATATCCAAAAACAGGGCAGAGATTTGGAATTAAAATCACATGATAAATCACTTGCCTCTAAAACAAGTGAGGCTTGGTTTTGTAGGGCAGTTCTAAGATCATCAATTTCTTTAAGAACTTTTGAACTACCGGCACCGGTACATGCAGCACAGGAAACAGCAACAAACCATGGACTTTGCTCTACAATATTTAGCAACGGAAGAAATGGCCTTTCCCGAACCAATGCAAACCTACATCTATCATGAGGTAAGAAGAATTCTCTAACTATCGGAATGAATTTTTGGAAGAACAATTTAAACTTCTGGAGCTCATCCAAAGAGCAGGAATCTCCAACTGCAAACGTCGGATTTTCTGCCGCCTTCATAAGACTATCGTTTACAGAGGTAAACTTACTAGACTGAAGCAAAGTACTAAATCCATCGACACCACAACTGAGCTCGTCATTACCCAAGCCCTATCACATAAAGAAAGAAAAAGAATCATTCAAAAATATACTTTCCATCTGCGACAGATGAGCATTGTAAGGATTAGAATGCAGAAACAAATTAACCACCTTCTCATTATCATTTTCCTCTGCTGCAACCGTTCCATTGCTTTCTCTACTGAAATCTGCATGAACACAACCGTCTGGTTGGTCATTATGTGGGAAAAGTCCAGCAATGTAGCTTCTTTTGTTTGCAGTTGTAATGTCATACCCTTACATTAAGAAATTGTGTTCCCAACTTTATACCGAAAGATATACAAGTGAACACATAGATTACGCTTGTTCTAGGAGAAGTACCACATGGAGACGAACCAAGATATGACTAGAGAATAGAAGTCTGGACAATGAAGAGTACTTACCACTACACAACTAAGTACAAAGTCATAAAAGTGGAAATTAAAGGAAGAGAGACATAAATTACCAAAACCACGTTCAGTCATCCTCTTGTCCAAGGCCAATAACCCCGGAGTCCATCCACAAGAGTCAAACAGAACGACAGCCTTGTCAGTTGAATCAACGAAATCTCGCAACTCATCAGGCGTCGTTATCGATCGAAGAGGTAGTACGTCAGCCGAAAGCGACGCGACATACTCCACGGACGACAATATGTTCTCCACCCTAAGCCTCCCCGAATACTTATACGAGACGGCATTCCGGTAGTAGAAAACCGTGATTCCATCTGTAGCACCAAGCGCATCCGCCAACACCCTCTCCACGTTTCTATGCAAGACCATGAGCTTCAAGTCGCCGACCCTCACTCTATTTCTAGCAACCGCGGACGCTAGTTCCTTCATGAGATGCCGCGACTCACCAGACCCTAGACAAAATTCAAAATAACAAAACATAAGATCAGACCTCCTAATTGCACACATACACGTAGCACAAAATAAAACGGTATTACAGTTCACTCGAACTCCACTTTCGCAATCAAAATATCGTCAGCTAACTCAAATTTTTTACCACTCCTAATTAGCAATTCAGTTATCCGATTAAATGCACAGAAACATCATAATCCGTTAAAACTTAAAATCTGTAACTATTAGTGATTGATTTAGAGCTCAATCACAATCCGCTTTCCGCAATTAAAATTTTCTTCAGCTAATAACACAAATTGTTCAGCACCCCTAATTAGCAGTTCAGTAATCGGAAAAATGCACAGATACGTTATAATTTATTAATACTGAGTGATTTTACATGGAACGGTGACGAGGAGGAGGAGGCTAGGGTTGAGGCGAATCTGTTCGGTGTAGTTTGATTTGGTGAGGATCTGCCATTGCTGCACTTCGTCTTCTGCTATGGCGAAAACAGCAAGGGCCGCCACCACCGCCGCCACCAGCAGCGGCGCACCAATACGAGACCTCATACATATATTCATACACAGCTACAATCGAGCAACAATAATACCCTGTGTGCAGGTGCGCTACTTTGAACTCGAAATTTTGGAGTTGATGACAATTGAGTTTTACTACACAAGAATATATTACATTTTAATCAATGTCCCATCACACGAGTCAGGATGGCCGAGTGGTCTAAGGCGCCAGACTCAAGTTCTGGTCTTCGTAAGAGGGCGTGGGTTCTCAAACCCCACTCCTGACATTTTTATTTTTATTTTTTCGAGTTATTTTCTTCTTCTTTTTTACCAATTTCTAAGCAATATATATTGGTTTTTTTGTTTTTTTATGGATATATTACAAAACGGAGATCGTATTAAGCGGTGCATTTAGAAAGTACTTCAGTTCTTACATAACGTAAATTAAAATGTTACTACTTAAATAGTTTTCCAGTGTGTTAGTGAATTGTATATGAGAAAGTAAATGTTATTTTTATACGGTTACAAATTATATTACATTTTTTCCCTCTAAAGACGTATGCATTACTATTGATAAGTTCACAATACATGCATGGATTAAAGTTTCGGTTTAGGAGTAGATTTCGGTGAGCTAAAAATTAGAAACGTTTCGTAATATTTCGAGAACTTTTCGGCATGTTTCGAAGAATTCGTAAAAATTGTGAATATAGTTAACATGGAAACTACATGTATTTTTCGTTTCGATAGTGTCAAAATATTTCGGTACTTTTTGAGGAAACGCACAAAAATTTTGATACATGAATACATGTCATAGCTTCGTCAAAAAAGAATATGCGCCAACATTCTTTTTTCTTTTTTGTTTTTAAACAAACCATGCATTTCATTACCAAAACCAGCAAAAAAACCATCAGTTTACATCATAATCAGTAACTTAAAAGAAGCAAGAACAGTAACCAAAAAATAAAATAATAAATTATGAGGCGCCAAGCGAGCAAGTTCATGAGCGGTTGTGGTATCTACCCCGACCAATCCACCTAAAAAGCCAATGTTTTCTCGTTGCGCAAAGGCTTCCAATATCCTTAATAATATTACCATGACCTTCATTCGTTTCCCATAGGAAGCAACAATCATGAATAACGTTCCAACAATCCTCTTCGAACAAAACGTGCTCCCAATTCTCTTGCGCCGCATGACAAGTTGCTATCCATGTCGCATACGCTTCAGCTGTTTAAACCCCCAAATTGCCAATAATCCTTCGTTGAATGATAGCAATAAACTTATCCTCGTCATTCACAATATATATATATATATACCAATCCCTGTGTGACGACCGCGCCCCACGAGCCATTCTCCGATCCGAGTTGGTTTACTCGTGGCCAACCACTCTATCCAATCCAGACTAAAGTGCAACTCATAGGTAGGGGTCTCACTTGTTCAGGATCAAAATTATACACGTTTTATAAATTATATTTTTATATATATACAACGGAAGTCTTGATATTACAAATAATGTGACTATTTTAATGGTTATGACTAGTGACAAAACACGAATATTCCAAAAGGCAAGCTTGAACAATTATTCACTTGGTCCATGCTGCCATGTTGATTTTATTATGAGGAATGGACAGAAGAAACGAGGAATAAGTTTTTAATGACTTAGTGAGATTCATATAAAAGAACTCGTAATGCAATAATTAACTGTGACCTACTGATACATTTCGAGAGTGATATTACTGGTAGAAATAGTTCAACTAGACAATTTGATGAACTTGTGCTTGACACTAAATAAATCCAGCCTTATGACTTCTACTATTCTACCTTATACCTCCCGACGAGGAGCAACCTCGCAAACAATCAAGACACATGCTCGAGTACATGTCGATCCATCACGCGGGTTACAGTCAACTCCTGACTACAAGCGGCACCTAGATAGATAGGTATCAAGGGAAAATCGATCGTCTTTACTGCCCGCCAGTAACTCGACTCAATCCATGGGCTCAAATTCCCAAAGGCGTCCCAATGGGTATAACAAATAAACAATAAGCTAGTAAATCGGATAATATTCGTTGCTCCTTGAGCTACATATCCCAAACATAGTTCGTTGCTCTTTGCACAATTCAAGAACGAGCAAATGAGATTATAATAACGGAGAATTATCATGATTATGAATAGATATGATAAATAATACATGGTTGGATATGATTTAACGATGAGTAAGAAAATCATGTTATGAGATGAGATGCCAAACATGATTATGATTAAAATATAGGTTGTTCGAGGTTTGGTAACGGGGTAGTGGTTTTTCCGTCTAAGTTCCTCAAGGTCGGATGCCAAATGGGGATAGAACAAATCAGAAATGAAACCTCGCCTTAACTCATACGGGGAACCTTTATGGCGTTGATTAGTTCGTCAAATTTTTCATCGGATATCCAAATGAACTTTGTTTTCAAATGTTTTTGTGGCAACTGATCCCTAACATCACTAGGAACATGTGTACCTGAATGGGAAGGAAAATCCAAAGGTTTGCTATGCCAAATAATTCGTGAAAACATAGAACCTATTTTCTGATTTTTAGACAGTAGTCTATGGTTTAGCAATTTTGATCTTCTAAATCACATTATTTGAAAAACATTTATCATATAAAAGTTAGAGGACATCACAAGGAGTATGCGGCCGTTGGCCTTAATCAAAAATGATTTTCCTACAATTAGTTATGATTTTTCTAAGGTGCAGGGCCGAATGGGTAATTTCTGTAAAATAAAAGTGTTGGGGTATTTTTGGGTAGAAAATGATGAAATAAGAATTTGTAATGAATTTTCTCTGAAAGTAGACTCACTAACTTAGAGATTCATAGGAAGAAACAAGGAAAAATCGAGACAATTTTGGGTGTGAAAATTGTTGAAAGAAAACATACTATTTATAGGCAAAAAATCATGTTAAGATACTTTTAATTAAGGTCCCACTTTGTTTATTTTATAACAAATCACAAAAAATCTAAATCTAATCATGCTCTTAAGGATGTCACGGTTTACCTCATAAAAAGATGTCATGTTTTACTTCGTTAATTAGTTAATTGCATATCAAGTTCCTTAATTATTTATAATTAAAATTCAAATAGGTATAATTAGATTTCTTTGTTACATACCTATTTACTTATGTAATTTTTCTGGATAATTCAATCAACTTGGCTAATATTTGAAATTAAAATATATGTTTTAATATTAGAGACATATAAATATAATAAAATACTAACTTTAAGTTAAGGGGCTAAAATGCAATTTTTTTCTAAATATTCAGGGTCAAAAATAGAAAATTCCAAAAGTTCAAGGACTAGAGTATAAATTTATTTTCTTCCTATTTTTTGGGGGCGTTACGCCCCGTCTCCTCGTCCGCCTAAAGAATGGTTGCATCAAATCGCACCCGACGCCACGACTTCGGAAGGAAGACGTCCTCATACACTCTTGTGATTAGCGGTCCCGACTCCATCCTCAAAACTCCCGACTCCCAAAAAGCTAACTGGTTTTGAATGAACTCAGCAATCTCCAAAGGTTGGTATGCAGTTCTCCTGCCACAATTCGATTATGATTACCCCAAAGTGCCGAGTAACATGTCACCAACCTCTCAAATTCACGCACCCCTCCATTTTTAAAACATCGTCTCAACCATCCCTCGCCATCATCTGAGCGTTTCATGAGATGCCCAACTGGGGTAAAAAGAAGCACCCAAACCTGTCTCACGACATGGCACTCCGAGAAAATATGAAACTCATCCTCCACCCACACAAACAAACCAGGCAACCAAGCTTCCACCACCGCTTCATACGCCATCGGCGACGCGTACAACCACCACTACTTTCGGCCCCTCCGATTGTATATATCGTAACCACCACATCACATGCCTCCGGCGAGGCCCAGCATCACATATTCACATTCTACACCACAAAGTCTATAATTGCGGACACCCCTTTTCTTGGTGTTTGAGCTTCAGTATATTGAAAAGTAATTACATGAAATAACATGCGCAAAATGGCGGCATTTTAAATTACAGGACTAAAATCGTAGCAATTTATAGATATAGTACATATAGATAGACATAATATGACAGAACATAGTAATTAGTTGAACTTACAATGGCAAAATTGAAATAAAAAAAAGATGGGCGACGAAATGAGCTAAATAACAAAACTTTTGGTGCAAAAATAAAAAAATAAAAAAAAAACTTGAACGATTATGTTACAATTTACTATGGGGCCCAATAGTAAATAGCAGAAAATTTTAGGAGCGAAAGTAAAAGAGGTAAAAACTATAATAATTGTTCTACAATTTACTGTGGAGCCCAAAAGGAAATATTAAAAAACTTTAGGGGCAAAAGTGAAAGAGTTCAAAGACGCAAAGGTTTTTCTGAAATATACAAGTCAAATAACAAAAACTTTTGGAGACAAAAATAAGAAAATCTAAAATTTGAAGGGTTGTGTTACAATTTACCATCGGGCCCAAAAGTAAATAATAAAAAACTTTAGAGGTGAAAATAAAAAAAATCAAAATACATAGACTGTTTTGCAAATAACCAAGTACTAACAATACTCCCCTTTATAGATAGCATTTACAAGTCAAAGACCAAAAACCTTTGGAGGCAATAATAAGAGAATCTAAAATTTGAAGGGTTGTGTTACAATTTACCATCGGCCCAAAAGTATATAATAAAAAACTTTAGGGATAAAAAAATCTACATACAGGGACTGTTTTGCAAATAACCAAGTGCTAACAATTCTTCCCTATAGATAGGGGTAGAAGTAGATAGATAGATGATATCTACTTGTATTTCTATTGATTTACATAAAATAAAATACTTACAAAACGTAATACTTAATCATTGTTTATATTAAAACCGTCAGTATTTATTTTATCCTGGTCTCGTAAGTACTGTAAATCAATGAGCTAGCTCCCTCCATTGAAGTAGTCAATCATACGATAACAGAATCTTGTGTGAAAAAAGAAAAAAAACTAATCCCATTGATAATGGGTGCGATATGATACTCACTAATTAGCCACATATGACATAACAATGATGGCATATGGAACGGAGGTCGCAAGCCCAAACAAACATGAAGATATGTTACAACTTACAATAGTAGCAAACTTTGCATGGAGTGCAACATAGCAACATTATAGGTGTAAATTTACCATCTTTCGGAATTCGGATACAATTTTTTTTCAGCAAAATTAGCATCCGTCAAGCTAACGCCTCATTGCTATGGATGTTCACACAAGAGCTCATGGAAGTCTTAAAAATGCTAATAGCACGGGACAGTTAAGAACAAGTATAGTTAGGATTAGGAAACATATCACCGAGAGTTTTTGTACTATAAAAAACAAAAATTAGTGGTGATTCAGTTCCACATAGTACTGTAGTAACAACAGGACGATATCTCTGTTCTAGCCTTCTAGCACCATAACAAGAAGTTAGTTAGTGGTTCCACAAATTTTAACGCGACGGCCACTCCAATTCTTCCAGATTTCCTTCACTTACACTCCATGCACCTTGTGATATCTCATGAAATAGTTGGTCCCAGCCCCAGCTGGAATATCCCAGAAAGAACCAGTAATCATGGACAGATAAATTTCCCTCTCTGATTCCCTCGAGTAGGTTGTGTGTGACCACTGGATCGAAGAAATAAGTGTTTGGTTTGACTTCATGAGATTTATCTTCACTAGATTTGCGTGTTAATGCAACAAGGGGCATTCCTCGCCTCACAACAGGACCGCCAAAAGATAGGGGCGCTTCCTTTAACAAATCAAATCCTTCTTCAAGTTCTTCAAACGAGTCCCAAGTGATCTGTTTATTTATAATCAGACCTTGAAACCCAGTTCCTTGATCAACTTTCACAATAAGAATCTTAGACTCATCAAATGGATGAACATCCAGAAGCTTTTCTGTTGCACTTAGGAAACACCCCACAAACAGCTCAGGCCTTTCATGTAAGCCAACAGGGAAATGAGAAGTGATCTGGTGATGAGTAACTACAGTATTTTGTGATCTATCTTTCAGCAGGATTTCATGGGGCAAGTTCCTACTTTGAGGACCCTGCTTCACTGAACTCCGATCTTCAAGAAAACCTAGCGAGAAAGCCATCAATTGCAATAACTGAATACTGGCAGAAATATAAATTTTCAGACCTTTGAGTATTTTAAAGAGAAAAGTGCAAAACTAGACCCAACCTACAGGCCTTTTTGCGGAATTATACCCAACGTTTAAAAAGTTGCAAAACTATACCCAACCTTTACATTCTGTTCGAAACTAGACCTAACGTTTAATTCCGGCAAAAAAACGTCATATTTCGGCGTCATGACATCATATCCCGTTTTGGTCGAGGGCAAAATAGACATTTCACAAATATATCATAAAAAAATATTAAACATTAAATTATATCATTAAAATTTTTAAAAAAACAAAAAAAATAAAAAATAAAGTTGTCATCTTCCTCACCAGCCGAGCCGCGCCCCGCCCCCAGATCGGAAATCCAGCACCCGCCGCGTACAGAGTGGTGGCCGGGTCGATTCGACGCCGACGCCACCACCACTGCTGTGGTGGTGACGCCGACGCCGCAGTGGGGTGGGGGGGGGTCGGGGATGGTGGGGGGTGGTTTCGGGGGTAGGGTGGGGGTGGGTTTTTTTTTTCAATAATAAAAAATGATATATCATTTTAAATATATAAAGATATAAAGATATACTTTTTTTATTGTTTTTAATATATAAAGATATACTTTTTTATATATTTATATATGTTAAGGAATTAAATTTGTTATTGTTTTTAGTATATAAAGATATACTTTTTTTATATATTTATATATATGAAGGAATTAAATATCTTATTGTTTTTAATATATAAGATCTATTTTATATATATTTATATATATGAAGGAATTAAATATCTTATTGTTTTTAATATATAAAGATATACTTTCTTTTATATATTTATATGTTAAGGAATTAAATATTTTTTTTTTTAATATATAAAGATATACTTTTAAGAAATAATAGTTTAATTACATTTGATTTAATATAATAATAGGTGAAATAATGATTTTTTCTTTTTTTTTAAATAAATTAGAAGTGTAGTACCGGTTTTGCCCCTGTAAAATTTAAAAAGTGGCCGGAATTAAACGTTAGGTCTAGTTTCGAACAGAATGTAAAGGTTGGGTATAGTTTTGTAACTTTTTAAACGTTGGGTATAATTCCGCAAAAAGACCTATAGGTTGGGTCTAGTTTTGCACTTTTCTCTATTTTAAATAAGTACACCAGAAAAAATTATGGGTGTCCATGTACTCATCACTTAACACGCTGATAAATCTTGAGCATTAGTTTCTAAACAGAAATCATTGGTGACTTTCGATCAAAATATCACAAGGCACCAACTAATTCTTTCCCTTCGATATGCCTAACTTACTTATAGCTAATAAACCATCAAGGTATCATGGTACTATCAGCTAATGTTTGTTTTTGGCTGTGATAACAGGTAAGCTACCAAGATTTAACTAACTAATACGTTTGCATGAGGCCACAAAAGCAGTAAGTGTTGCAGGAGAAGTTAAGACACTAATCCATGTACATCACTACAACGAAGTCATATGAAACAAGGATTCACGAATACCAAGTTAAGCCGTTAGTATTTCATTAATAAGTGAAAAATGACATCAGGTTGCATTCAACAGAGACAAAGCTGAAAGCGGCATGGAGGACATACTTTTATCCATGATGAGATCCAGCACATTGCATCCATGAGCAGCCAGAAACTTGATGATATCAGATACAGCAATATCCCCTTCATAGGTCACAGTATTGTTCTTCATTTCTGCTGGAAATAACAGCAAGAGTGGATAACGTTCCCTCTGCAAATTTAAGCAGAAGTCAATAAAGAGAATCTACATCATAAATGGTCAAGAAAGAAAAGCTGATCAAGGAAAATTAGCGTAAGGCACGACGTTAGCAAATAGCTTTGAGAAAGTCAAACTCGCGACGAGCCCATAAATAGAGGAGGTCACAGAGAGAAGACTGAATAGAACCTCTCTACAATTCCGGTTGAAAATCCATTTCCATCATTTTAGTAAGATAACTTAGGGTGGAGATTTCTTTTTGTTATCAAGCGTATTTTGATTGCTCACAATTTCAGAGAGAAAAAAAGGCTGAGCAGAAACTCAGAGGTACTCGGCTACAGAGAGAGTAGTGGAACAACAGTTTTTCTACGATTGCGGTTGAAAAGCCATTTCCATCAATTTCGTGAGATAACTTTGGGAGGATATTTCTTTTGTGATCAAGAGACGTTAGATTGCTTAATATTTGTGCTTTTCGTGAATCTTGATTATCGTAACTCTTAATAAAGGCGTCATATTTTTTCTCTCCAAATCTCTTTAACAGACAAACATGGTTAAGACAATGGAATTTCAACTACAGGACATGATATCAGTTATCGTCCAAAGCAACAAGAGAAGAAAACGAATTTGGACCAAACAAGCAATTGACAGATTTTAACATTTCAACGATATTAGGAACAAAATGGAAAGAGCACGTTTTCAACTCCCAACAGAACAAGAAATCATTTATTGTCCTAACCAACAAAGAAGTGAAAGAATTTGGATCAAACAAGCGGAAGACAGATTTTAACATTTTAATAGTATTAGGAATAAGATGAAGGACCACCAGACATAAAAGAAGTCATTAAGTCCTCCATTTCTGAACTACCAAGTTAATCAGAAAGATATCAGCAGAAGAAATTAGTCATAAAAACAATACGTTTATGTAGCTTAGACCTGCTGTGTGGATTTTATAATCAAGCTGCAGTCGTTTTGTGTGCAATCCATCATATAAATGAGGGGAAGCTTCAATTCAGCATCTTCAACATACTCTGCCACATGTCTAAGCCAATGATCAGAATCAGTACAATATATGTTTTCACTGCAGTACTATTATGGAAGATATGAAGAATAACGAATTTCAAGTAATCACATGTATGATCGTGTAACCTAGTTGACAATTGAAGGCAAACTTGCATTAGAAGGGAATAACTTTGTTGATCAGAGAAAGAGTTGGTTATATACATTAGTTTCTTATGCCAAATTGTTGAGGGAACCTGATGTACAGGAGAATAAGAATGCCAGACATGCAGTCGTGAGTCTCATGACCAGCATTTACACAAATCATGCAATGACGGAGAATGAAGTTTGACGAGGGGAAACTATCACCTTCTGTTTCTCAGACATACTACATAAATAAAAACAGTAGTAGTGGGGAATATTTGAACTTTTGAGTATAATGCTTTTTGATTGCATCTGTTTTACTTTCATGCAGCCAACATAAAACATTAACGTTTTGCACAAAAGCCAATCACACTTCTGTCTAAAAGTTTAGAATTTCAAATTTTTAATTAAGGACAAAGTATTACGTACAAGCATTAATACATGCACACACACATATTAGTTCACAAGGTCGTGAGTGATTTCTCTAAGAACACGTCTGAATGCGTTTGTTGGCATAACAGATTAATGAGACAAAGTGTGTAGCAGCATAGGAAAGTGGACAAATATCAGTTTGAGGAACTTCACAAGTAAATCAATAACATATACAATGGGAAGACCAATCTTCTGAAAGTGATATACCACTTAGTTTTACCACAACTGTCAAAGAGGGCAAGTCATATCCCACTCTTTCCATAAGTGCAAGTAATCCTAGACGAGGTACCGAAAATTCTGATTATTTGTTATTTTTGTCACAAAGAGAGACAAGCTTTATATTTAACAAATCGATCCAACAATCCAGTCAACTGAAACAATTAAAACAATTACAGACCTCAACCCACAGGCTTATTGACTACAGCACATTCCTCCACATTTAACTCAAACAATCCCATCCATTCAACGCGCAGTGACAGTTTTGAACTTTCAGGTTAATTGGAAAAGTTTTATTCATCAGGTCATATTATCATATCTATGATCAGCGGTTAACCATGTCTGTAAATAAGCAATGTGCAGGAAGGCTTGCTAATTCCTTGGCATATGATGACAACAAGATACGTCTAAACATCTACAGTTAGTTATTTCCCACTATTTCTCTTTTTAGTGTTGGGTGAATTACTTTTCCTCCCCTGGTTTCTCTGCAGATTTTTTTCTTCTTCCTCTTTTCAATTTTTTTAACAAATTTGAAACAAAGGTTCCTGAGGTTAAACAGTGGAAAGTTAAGGTAGAGCATAAAACAACGAACTTCTTACCACCTGTCAATGTCCCTTTCTCCTTCCATGAGCTATGCATCTTCCTGTTTGTATAGGTGTTAACTGCTCGGTACACTTCACGGACAACTAATTCCATCCTCTGGCAAAATCCACACCAACTGCTGCTGAAGAGAACTAGTACATTCTTATTCCAAGAGCCTGCAGAGTTCTTGGAGTCCGATATATGACCAAGAACCAGCTCAGAAAAAGTATGGGGAGTAACTTGAGGAATAGAATCCATCTCATTAAAATCCAGATTCACAAATGGCGGTCTTGGAATAGTTCTTGCATCAGGAACAACAGGACCTGATTGCTGATATGGACTAAGCTTTCCAGCGAGGAAACCGCTAACAAAGGCATTTAGCCCTGAATAGTTGAACACTGACTCATTCGAGACATAATGTTGCTGAGAAATGGGGTCGACAATGACAACTGATGGGATCCTTGGACTTCCAGTTAGAGCTTCAAGCAATCTGTACTGACCATCAAGAAAGAAAAGAGACCCCGTAAATATTTTCTGCAATTCATTTTCATCAATTTCTGAGGGTCTTCTCTTCTCATTCCAGCCTTGAGCTTTATCAGTATGTATGCTCATAGTATGACGGAGAAGTTCAGATTCTAGATATGGTTCGCTGCTTTTGTCTAAAAAATCTCTGTTGCCTTTTAGCTGAATATGCTCAGCATCAGAAGGATTTGGTAGTTCAACGTTCTCCCCACTGAAACTAACAGCTGGGACTTGCTCATCTAAATCAACAGCATTTCCAAGACCGTCCTCTGCCGGTGGTTCTCTTAGAACTTGATTGGACAGAACCTCACTACTCTGTGGTAAAGATTCCACGACTTCAACGTCAAAATCTTTAGATAAAAGCTGAAATCCAGTATCCTTCACCAGAGAACTTAATGTTAGTTCCTTCTTTCTCTTAAGTGCATAACTTATGATCTCATGCATAGAATTTCCTTGCAAATCAGGTACCAAGTTCTCAAGAGTAATTTGTTGTCCCTCATTCATAATCATTATAGACATCTTATCCTTGAGAATTAACTTTTTTGAAGCTGGAAAAGGCTGGAATCTTGACCGTTTGAAGGCACTGCTTAATGCTTGATCAGTTTCAGTTGGAGTTTTTTCAGACCAATGGACTTTTCCATAAACCTGATTTTCTATTTTGTAGTATTCTGCTAACTCTCTAAAAGCTTTGAGAGCCATCTGACTTTCTTTCATAATTTGCGTCGAGTTAGATGATCTATCAACAAAAAGAAGTAATGATGGCCTTTTTGCAGGTAAAGTTGCCTCAGCTCCATGAAGATCATCATCCAACTGCATAAGACAGCGAGAAAATTAGCAATACGTTATAAGTAACATTACCAAAAGTAGTATTCTTGTTCAAATTACGATTCATGAGTTGGTACAGAACCCAAGGTTGTCCAAGGCAAGATAAACATGAACCATAAAAGACCAGCAAAATAGCGAGTTGGTGACAAAACATGCTAAAATGATAAGCGAAAAGTTTAAAATAAGAGCACATAGACCTTCTTATTACCACATATTTGCCCAAAGCCAAAACAATTTTCATTCTAAAAACCACATCTGTAAGAAGAACTGTGTTAGAAGAGGAACATATGTACAACAATAGCATAATTTGCTACAACATATAAAATAATGACAATTGGCTACCAAGAAATACGTGCTCTTCCATTTCAGGAAGAATAACAAACATTGGGAGCAAGTAATGAGTTTATTACTTCCAGGTAATGTAGGGTAGTGCTGCAATACCCAAATAAGAGGAATATACAAGATTCTAATATTTTCTTCCTTCCATCTCTCTCAAGGGAAGGAGATGTATAGAATACTCGTTTTCCAAGAGCAGAAACTTGAGTGAACACCATTGAACATGTAAACAAATTCCTGACAAACTGCTACCTAGCTAAGTATACCCGTTGTTATCAAGATTCTAATTTGATGCCAGAATAAGTTTTCTAAAAAGCACTTAAAATGGGAAATCTTCCTATTTTGAGAGAGTCCTTGAGTAGGTCAACGATAGAAAAAGTAGTTGCTAGTTTACTACTTGGTCTTTTACAGAGTCAAGTGAAAGTTATCATGGCAGAGACTATATCTTAACACATTTCAAACATGAATTAATCTGATGATGGTAAAACAAGAGGCAAACTTAACATATCCAAAAACAGGGCAGAGATTTGGAATTAAAATCACATGATAAATCACTTGCCTCTAAAACAAGTGAGGCTTGGTTTTGTAGGGCAGTTCTAAGATCATCAATTTCTTTAAGAACTTTTGAACTACCGGCACCGGTACATGCAGCACAGGAAACAGCAACAAACCATGGACTTTGCTCTACAATATTTAGCAACGGAAGAAATGGCCTTTCCCGAACCAATGCAAACCTACATCTATCATGAGGTAAGAAGAATTCTCTAACTATCGGAATGAATTTTTGGAAGAACAATTTAAACTTCTGGAGCTCATCCAAAGAGCAGGAATCTCCAACTGCAAACGTCGGATTTTCTGCCGCCTTCATAAGACTATCGTTTACAGAGGTAAACTTACTAGACTGAAGCAAAGTACTAAATCCATCGACACCACAACTGAGCTCGTCATTACCCAAGCCCTATCACATAAAGAAAGAAAAAGAATCATTCAAAAATATACTTTCCATCTGCGACAGATGAGCATTGTAAGGATTAGAATGCAGAAACAAATTAACCACCTTCTCATTATCATTTTCCTCTGCTGCAACCGTTCCATTGCTTTCTCTACTGAAATCTGCATGAACACAACCGTCTGGTTGGTCATTATGTGGGAAAAGTCCAGCAATGTAGCTTCTTTTGTTTGCAGTTGTAATGTCATACCCTTACATTAAGAAATTGTGTTCCCAACTTTATACCGAAAGATATACAAGTGAACACATAGATTACGCTTGTTCTAGGAGAAGTACCACATGGAGACGAACCAAGATATGACTAGAGAATAGAAGTCTGGACAATGAAGAGTACTTACCACTACACAACTAAGTACAAAGTCATAAAAGTGGAAATTAAAGGAAGAGAGACATAAATTACCAAAACCACGTTCAGTCATCCTCTTGTCCAAGGCCAATAACCCCGGAGTCCATCCACAAGAGTCAAACAGAACGACAGCCTTGTCAGTTGAATCAACGAAATCTCGCAACTCATCAGGCGTCGTTATCGATCGAAGAGGTAGTACGTCAGCCGAAAGCGACGCGACATACTCCACGGACGACAATATGTTCTCCACCCTAAGCCTCCCCGAATACTTATACGAGACGGCATTCCGGTAGTAGAAAACCGTGATTCCATCTGTAGCACCAAGCGCATCCGCCAACACCCTCTCCACGTTTCTATGCAAGACCATGAGCTTCAAGTCGCCGACCCTCACTCTATTTCTAGCAACCGCGGACGCTAGTTCCTTCATGAGATGCCGCGACTCACCAGACCCTAGACAAAATTCAAAATAACAAAACATAAGATCAGACCTCCTAATTGCACACATACACGTAGCACAAAATAAAACGGTATTACAGTTCACTCGAACTCCACTTTCGCAATCAAAATATCGTCAGCTAACTCAAATTTTTTACCACTCCTAATTAGCAATTCAGTTATCCGATTAAATGCACAGAAACATCATAATCCGTTAAAACTTAAAATCTGTAACTATTAGTGATTGATTTAGAGCTCAATCACAATCCGCTTTCCGCAATTAAAATTTTCTTCAGCTAATAACACAAATTGTTCAGCACCCCTAATTAGCAGTTCAGTAATCGGAAAAATGCACAGATACGTTATAATTTATTAATACTGAGTGATTTTACATGGAACGGTGACGAGGAGGAGGAGGCTAGGGTTGAGGCGAATCTGTTCGGTGTAGTTTGATTTGGTGAGGATCTGCCATTGCTGCACTTCGTCTTCTGCTATGGCGAAAACAGCAAGGGCCGCCACCACCGCCGCCACCAGCAGCGGCGCACCAATACGAGACCTCATACATATATTCATACACAGCTACAATCGAGCAACAATAATACCCTGTGTGCAGGTGCGCTACTTTGAACTCGAAATTTTGGAGTTGATGACAATTGAGTTTTACTACACAAGAATATATTACATTTTAATCAATGTCCCATCACACGAGTCAGGATGGCCGAGTGGTCTAAGGCGCCAGACTCAAGTTCTGGTCTTCGTAAGAGGGCGTGGGTTCTCAAACCCCACTCCTGACATTTTTATTTTTATTTTTTCGAGTTATTTTCTTCTTCTTTTTTACCAATTTCTAAGCAATATATATTGGTTTTTTTGTTTTTTTATGGATATATTACAAAACGGAGATCGTATTAAGCGGTGCATTTAGAAAGTACTTCAGTTCTTACATAACGTAAATTAAAATGTTACTACTTAAATAGTTTTCCAGTGTGTTAGTGAATTGTATATGAGAAAGTAAATGTTATTTTTATACGGTTACAAATTATATTACATTTTTTCCCTCTAAAGACGTATGCATTACTATTGATAAGTTCACAATACATGCATGGATTAAAGTTTCGGTTTAGGAGTAGATTTCGGTGAGCTAAAAATTAGAAACGTTTCGTAATATTTCGAGAACTTTTCGGCATGTTTCGAAGAATTCGTAAAAATTGTGAATATAGTTAACATGGAAACTACATGTATTTTTCGTTTCGATAGTGTCAAAATATTTCGGTACTTTTTGAGGAAACGCACAAAAATTTTGATACATGAATACATGTCATAGCTTCGTCAAAAAAGAATATGCGCCAACATTCTTTTTTCTTTTTTGTTTTTAAACAAACCATGCATTTCATTACCAAAACCAGCAAAAAAACCATCAGTTTACATCATAATCAGTAACTTAAAAGAAGCAAGAACAGTAACCAAAAAATAAAATAATAAATTATGAGGCGCCAAGCGAGCAAGTTCATGAGCGGTTGTGGTATCTACCCCGACCAATCCACCTAAAAAGCCAATGTTTTCTCGTTGCGCAAAGGCTTCCAATATCCTTAATAATATTACCATGACCTTCATTCGTTTCCCATAGGAAGCAACAATCATGAATAACGTTCCAACAATCCTCTTCGAACAAAACGTGCTCCCAATTCTCTTGCGCCGCATGACAAGTTGCTATCCATGTCGCATACGCTTCAGCTGTTTAAACCCCCAAATTGCCAATAATCCTTCGTTGAATGATAGCAATAAACTTATCCTCGTCATTCACAATATATATATATATATACCAATCCCTGTGTGACGACCGCGCCCCACGAGCCATTCTCCGATCCGAGTTGGTTTACTCGTGGCCAACCACTCTATCCAATCCAGACTAAAGTGCAACTCATAGGTAGGGGTCTCACTTGTTCAGGATCAAAATTATACACGTTTTATAAATTATATTTTTATATATATACAACGGAAGTCTTGATATTACAAATAATGTGACTATTTTAATGGTTATGACTAGTGACAAAACACGAATATTCCAAAAGGCAAGCTTGAACAATTATTCACTTGGTCCATGCTGCCATGTTGATTTTATTATGAGGAATGGACAGAAGAAACGAGGAATAAGTTTTTAATGACTTAGTGAGATTCATATAAAAGAACTCGTAATGCAATAATTAACTGTGACCTACTGATACATTTCGAGAGTGATATTACTGGTAGAAATAGTTCAACTAGACAATTTGATGAACTTGTGCTTGACACTAAATAAATCCAGCCTTATGACTTCTACTATTCTACCTTATACCTCCCGACGAGGAGCAACCTCGCAAACAATCAAGACACATGCTCGAGTACATGTCGATCCATCACGCGGGTTACAGTCAACTCCTGACTACAAGCGGCACCTAGATAGATAGGTATCAAGGGAAAATCGATCGTCTTTACTGCCCGCCAGTAACTCGACTCAATCCATGGGCTCAAATTCCCAAAGGCGTCCCAATGGGTATAACAAATAAACAATAAGCTAGTAAATCGGATAATATTCGTTGCTCCTTGAGCTACATATCCCAAACATAGTTCGTTGCTCTTTGCACAATTCAAGAACGAGCAAATGAGATTATAATAACGGAGAATTATCATGATTATGAATAGATATGATAAATAATACATGGTTGGATATGATTTAACGATGAGTAAGAAAATCATGTTATGAGATGAGATGCCAAACATGATTATGATTAAAATATAGGTTGTTCGAGGTTTGGTAACGGGGTAGTGGTTTTTCCGTCTAAGTTCCTCAAGGTCGGATGCCAAATGGGGATAGAACAAATCAGAAATGAAACCTCGCCTTAACTCATACGGGGAACCTTTATGGCGTTGATTAGTTCGTCAAATTTTTCATCGGATATCCAAATGAACTTTGTTTTCAAATGTTTTTGTGGCAACTGATCCCTAACATCACTAGGAACATGTGTACCTGAATGGGAAGGAAAATCCAAAGGTTTGCTATGCCAAATAATTCGTGAAAACATAGAACCTATTTTCTGATTTTTAGACAGTAGTCTATGGTTTAGCAATTTTGATCTTCTAAATCACATTATTTGAAAAACATTTATCATATAAAAGTTAGAGGACATCACAAGGAGTATGCGGCCGTTGGCCTTAATCAAAAATGATTTTCCTACAATTAGTTATGATTTTTCTAAGGTGCAGGGCCGAATGGGTAATTTCTGTAAAATAAAAGTGTTGGGGTATTTTTGGGTAGAAAATGATGAAATAAGAATTTGTAATGAATTTTCTCTGAAAGTAGACTCACTAACTTAGAGATTCATAGGAAGAAACAAGGAAAAATCGAGACAATTTTGGGTGTGAAAATTGTTGAAAGAAAACATACTATTTATAGGCAAAAAATCATGTTAAGATACTTTTAATTAAGGTCCCACTTTGTTTATTTTATAACAAATCACAAAAAATCTAAATCTAATCATGCTCTTAAGGATGTCACGGTTTACCTCATAAAAAGATGTCATGTTTTACTTCGTTAATTAGTTAATTGCATATCAAGTTCCTTAATTATTTATAATTAAAATTCAAATAGGTATAATTAGATTTCTTTGTTACATACCTATTTACTTATGTAATTTTTCTGGATAATTCAATCAACTTGGCTAATATTTGAAATTAAAATATATGTTTTAATATTAGAGACATATAAATATAATAAAATACTAACTTTAAGTTAAGGGGCTAAAATGCAATTTTTTTCTAAATATTCAGGGTCAAAAATAGAAAATTCCAAAAGTTCAAGGACTAGAGTATAAATTTATTTTCTTCCTATTTTTTGGGGGCGTTACGCCCCGTCTCCTCGTCCGCCTAAAGAATGGTTGCATCAAATCGCACCCGACGCCACGACTTCGGAAGGAAGACGTCCTCATACACTCTTGTGATTAGCGGTCCCGACTCCATCCTCAAAACTCCCGACTCCCAAAAAGCTAACTGGTTTTGAATGAACTCAGCAATCTCCAAAGGTTGGTATGCAGTTCTCCTGCCACAATTCGATTATGATTACCCCAAAGTGCCGAGTAACATGTCACCAACCTCTCAAATTCACGCACCCCTCCATTTTTAAAACATCGTCTCAACCATCCCTCGCCATCATCTGAGCGTTTCATGAGATGCCCAACTGGGGTAAAAAGAAGCACCCAAACCTGTCTCACGACATGGCACTCCGAGAAAATATGAAACTCATCCTCCACCCACACAAACAAACCAGGCACTGCGTTTCATTTATAATATGTCTTCGTGCCAAAGAAACTCGGGTTGGAAGAATGCCGCAACACAGTCTCCAACAAAATAAGTTAACTTTTTTTCGGTACTCTCGGCTTCCAAATAAAACTCCAATCCCTCGTTTCACTCGTACTAGCCGCACTATGCCCACTACTCCTCCCAAAACCGCGCTCCATGATAATGTGATAAGCGCTCTTCACCGTTGTAAATCCCTCGAAGAATAAGGAGCTATCGGAATAATATCCATCGAAGGTACTATCGGAATAATATCCCTCGGGACTTAAATGACTCGAATAAAGGGACTAATATCCATCAAATGTACTATCGGAATAATATCCCTTGGGACTTGAATGACTCGAATAAAGGGACTAATATCCATCGAAGGTACTATCGGAATAATATCCCTCGAGACTTAAATGACTCGAATAATAAAATGATACTTATAGCTCCCAGATCATCCAATATACAAGGCACTACCAGTCTTAGATGACTATACGATGCCTAAAATAATAATCGCCGATGCTTTAGCAAGCTGACAAAGTATCGTAGAGTAATGGGTATCTGTGATTAGTATCACAACTAGTATCGTCATTAATATCGTAACTCTGACGGATGAACTGCCCAAAGAACACTCGATGGCAAATAAAGTCCTTACAAAGAATCAAAGACACGATTATTCAAAAGACCTTTTTATTTCCATAAGGTTCATAAAAACCAGGCGTCATCACAATGGTGTATCAGCATGAGGGACACGAGCTGTCATCACAATCTAAGATGTATCAGCACGATGGGCACAAGGTGTCACCATAATGGTGTATCAACACGATGAGCACCAGGTGTCACCACAATGGTGTATCAGCACGAGGGACACCAGCTGTCATCACAATCCAAGATGTATCAGCACCATGATCACCAGGTGTCATGATAGGTCATGGTTTGCGAGCACGATAGATGTCAGCTGTCTTTGTATTAAGCATGGATACTTTAAGCTATAAATACCTCAACCCTGGAGGGGAAAAGGGCAGGTCGAAGAAAATAGGAGAAAAACATTCCTATAAGAAAATTCTGACATTAATTAATAGTTTCATAGTTAGTGTTCAGGCAAGGCGTTTCTCGATACTTAAATTTAATTTCTCATACTTGAGTTAACAACCGTGAAACATGCCGAAGTCGTAAAATGCCATATGATCTTATCCTCATGCGCTTGGGGACTTAGGGGGATTGACAGGATTGCCTCGGCATCTTCTTTTCAAAACACGTGTCGAATTAAACCCACATTCCATCCCGTTGTATTAAAACATTATTTTTTCTTAACTAGTTACTTTTTTGACTTTTCGTTTAATATATGAGTAAATGTATTGAAAACAAATATTTATTTTAGCCCTTCCTCTTTAAAGTACATAATTCTATATTCACGAAAGACAAATCTTGAAGTTTTAGTATACAACGTCTTTTTCCCGGACAAAAGAAATGTTTCATTTAGTATCGTGGTTATCTTGCGAATAGAATGGCACAAAAATCATGGGTCGAAGTATTTACACTCTTTTACTTGGAAAAAAAATCCCATAGGTTGAAGTAATATAGAAAATCGCATTGAATTTGCTCTTGCACCAAAGTTCTAGTTGAACTTTTATTTGATCTAAATAAAAGTTAATAATTTTGTCCATACTCCACAAAGAAATCAAATTTCGATTGAGTTGCTAACACCTTAATGAGTTTGCAACCCCCCATTGTAATAAGGCTACAAATAGAGGGTTCACATTATGCGTACTTTGATATTGCTACATATTGGCAGGACAACAAGCCCACATTGCACCTGTACGCTTAAACATAACAAGGAAAAAAATACAAAATAACCTAAACACACGACTTTTGAGAGACACGTTATGATAGTTACAATTCGATATATCTATGTTCAATTTGATTGATCCTCCGACCTATTGACAAGGGTCACCAAGATGAGCTCAAGGAGTTTTGATAATTAAGGAATCAAATATTTAGATATACAATTGAATTGTCATTACATGGCACATAAGTTTGATCTTTAGCGCATTATTCGAGCTTGGTTTGTGCCAGTTCGATTTATCCACATTAGCCAAAGGCTTCGTGTTCCGAGCTATATGTCGAGTCTGACTTATTGTTAACCACTTATTTGATCATTTCAATTCATAGCCCGACCCTTCGGCTTCCTACCTAAATAAACAACCTATTACATAGGCATCAGATGCGCTATGCCAAGTGAGAACATGCCACTTACATGTTGTATTTTTCAGATACATGAAATCACAGCTAATTGTGGATCAACCAATATCTCAATTTAGTATGACATGCAACTAGGCTAGGCTTAGGATGGTACTAAGAAGACAATGTACCTTTAGAGATAGGGGCGTGTACTACACGAGCTCGTAAGTGTACAACGCGTCAATATGTTTGGATTTATTATTTGCGTGAAAAGAGCTTTCTAATTTGCCCTCATAAATTTTGCTACTTAAAAAAAAAAAAGATGAAAGTGATGGTGGACTTTGCCATAAGCCTTTTTATTAATTTGACCAAATATGCATGTATGGTGATTTTTTTTCTTTTTCTTCAAGGTACTTGATCGATTTAATTCTCTTGTCCATCCACTTCATTTTTATGTATTATGAACTTATGCTATACTCCAGGGACCACACACGTGTTAGAGAAGATTGTACTCCATTATGGAGTGTGGTATAATTTGCGGGTGAATTGATTCAAAGCATCACCATCGTGATATTTTCAACTTGACGATGATAACTTTGTTCATTCAAGCTTGTTGTTTCACCAATTATTATTATTGTAGGTACTAGACTATTGAATTATTGAAGCTACAAAAACTCAACCACACCGATGATGTGTCTTTGATTAACGAGGCTTCACGATACTTTTGTACTAAATTTATCTACACAATTACATAATTATGAGCAGTGCTTCATTTTTAACAATTGACTATAATAATAACTACAAAAATGAAAACTCGCACCATAAAGTGTTCCCAAAATTATACTCATGTGATTGCACGTGTTATTTATTTCCTAAACAACATAATGTTGTTGAAGTTTATCAATTTATATACTTACATCTGTTTTCATAAAGTTGACACAAGTACTCACAAGTTACAACAATAGTTGAAATATATATATATATATATATATATATATTAGAATTATAGAAGAAAAACTAGACCCCCGCTTTCACGTCAAAAGTCAACGCTAATATTAAGTTAACGCTTACTCATTTCAATTAACAAAGAAGCACAACATGCTCATCTTCATTCGAAAGTTAAAGTCAATCAATATTTATGTCAATCAATGTTAACTTTTTAAATTAACGAAATCTCATATGTTACTCGCACATCAAACGAATTCGTAAGACATAATAAAATGCGCTTAAGCCGTGTTTTATACTCGAAATCACTTAAATTACTCTTGCCAAATTAACGATTGTTTAACAACATTAGGCATCATATATAACAATTTTTCTAATTTTCTATGAAAATATGAAAGATGAAATTTTCATTTTTTGCACTATCTTTATAACCACTAAAAATATTTGCAGTCACATAAAATAAATAAATAAATAAATTATATGACCACTTATAAATTTTCAATTTGTTAATTAAAAACCTCAACGAATGGACTACTACTAGGGTTCAACACTATCATCACTCAAAATACTGAAACCCCAATAATACCCAAAAAAGAGCGGGAGAATTTCCAAACCTCAAAATCTCACCGGAAATGGCGGGCATCGGCGTCGGAGTCCGTCAACTCACCGTTTTAGAAAAGTTCAAGCCCTTCGGCTTGACCGTCGAAGCCACTGACGGCGGCAAACAGTCCGACGAAGATTACCGTTGCTTCTTATTCGATCCCCGAGCCGCAGTGCAGCGCGACGACGAGGCCGATGAGTTCGAGGACGCTTTGTCGTCGTCGTCGTCTTACAATCGGAGTGATCACGAGATCTTCATCAGGGGGAATAGGTGAATTTTTTGCATTTTGCAGTTTACTTGTTTTATAAATGTTCCTTTCACCCGGTTTCAATCGCTCGAATTCATTAAGTTTTATAGGTGAATTTTGTAATGTAAGGCTTATGGTATGACTAACTCCGAACAAATGATTGCGAAACTGTGACAGAATCATATGGAGCACAGGTCTGAGAGTTTGTAAGAGATTTACGCTGACCTCCAAAGTTATCCAGGTATTGAGTGTTTTTGATTTACACATGTTTGGTTGACGAAGACTAGGTTCTCATATGTATCCTTGTTTAGGAGAATTTTGAGCTGTTTGCCCGCCTTTGTACTGTGATATCATTTTTAGATGAATTTTCTTGATATGGATTCTAGTGCTCGCCTGCATACAGTATATATATTCATCCTCGTCAGGCCTATATTCCCTGTTCTTATTTGGTATTGTCATAGGGGCCATTTTAAATTTAATTTGCAAGCAGAAAAACACCAAAATCAGTCAGTGAAGCTGATAAATAAATTTAGTTCATTATAGGTATTTGTAGTTTAGCTACTAAGTCCTTTATTGTTCATACGCATTTCTCCCATTAGCTTATTTTTCTCCGATAGACGCAATCACCTTTATTTCTTTGCTACTCATGTTTTATCTCCCAGATTTCCCTTCTAAACATAAGTTACTCCCATTTGTTTTGCTACCTAATTTGAGGAAACAATAAAAATAGAAGCTTGATTGCTTGAACTCTGGAAATGGCTATGCCTGCATATCTCGGTATGGTTGTGTACCCCATGAAGTCTGTTTTAATACACGTGTGAGCAAGATTGGTGAGGTCTAACTGCAATTGCAGGCTTTAGTAAAACTAGAATAACGCAAGAGATATATCACGTTGAGAGTTGTGCTCCAATTCTGTAAAAGTCTGTGTGTTGTACCAGTTTCGAATAAGTCATACTCTGCGATGCTTAGTTGTCCAGTTGCTAAGAAATGCATTAAGGTTAGTCAGTCCCTGTTCTGCATTTAGGAAATCCAAAATAAAAGAAAATGCGCAGCGGACACTTCAAAGCTCACTGATAAGTTGAACAACCATGAATCTCATTTCTGAGAAACGGGATAGCCTCTTCTGAATAAAATGGATCAAATTAATGCGTGGTAACCTTATGTATGGACTTAGTATCAGTTATTGCTGAATTTGAATAAGTTAACTGTCAGACTCATTTATATGAACTGTAGGTATGCTGGTGCCGAATGGACTATACTTCTGAAGCGTTGCTTTGTGTTCTCCAAATGGATTGTGTAACTATTTATGGCGTGGCAGGTTAGCACTGAATTAATAGCATCACTTCTACCACTTGCATAGCGTATCAGTAGTAGCAACAAGACAAAAAACTCACTCAAGAACGCCTTTGGAAATGGGAGAACTACCATATCTACTAAGCTAGCTGCTTTAAAAATGTCCTTGTGATTTGTTTCTACGTTCTTCTCCAATACATGTTATTTAAGCTTTCAGAAAGTGTAACATTCTTCCTTCTTCCAAATTTTACATACTCGCCTCTTAGTCAGAATGTATTCACTATTAGGTCTTATTTTATAAATAATGTCTTTTGAATATAGTGTATGCCCGTAAAATCTGGCCTCAACTTGACTATCATAAGTTCAGTGAAGTATGGTATTGGAATTGGAAATTTAGGATGTTTGAGGGGTTATTAGTTTGTTATTGCCTTTTATTTTCTTGACCTGAGGCTTCCTTATACTGCATCTGCATCAGTATGCTTAATTAATATTTGACAAGATAACAGTGGGGCTCTTCTTCTACAGGTGAAGTTGCCTCTGTCCCTCTATCGCACGCCATCTCATCAATATGGCCTCTTCCCTATGGTTTACTTCTCCAGCGGGCTGCTGAAGGGAGTTTGCTTACAAACATCTCTTTATCATCTTCAAGCGCACTTTTAGGCTGTCGTGATGTCTTCCATCCAAAAAGGGATGTTGGTTACAGTTCCCAGCATAATTATAACCCTCGCCATTCATTTGAGTTTAGTACCAAAAGTGATGGAACATCAGCATCCTCTCATCTCCTATTGAAGGATCCCCTAGAGGATCCTCAGGTATTGATTTAACTTCGTTTTGATATTCTAGCGATTCTTATTTCCCCAACATGTATTGGCTTTTGTGTATTTAGAAATGTTTTAAAATTACACTATAGTAAAAATTAGAAATTCACGCGGTTCTGCAGATAACTTATGTCGAGGAAAGAGGGAAGTTGAATATGTTGTGGGAATTTGATGAGAAAACAATTTGGACAAATGATACAGTTCCTCTTTTGGCATCATATAACAAAGGTAATCCAATTAATTTGTATCATGTAGCCATGCTTTCCTCACTTGGATCTTTGAGTACAAGCCAATGCATATTCAGTTGATACGCCCTATGCTACTTGACAGGTAAGATGCAACATTCGCTGTGGGTGGTGGAAGTCATCAACTCTAACCTTGAAGTTTTAGATTCTGAATTACCTGATGTTCACTCTTCTGGTATGTTGGCAAAGCATGTTTTTCGAAGGATATGGCAGGGGAAAGGCTCACAAACTGCAGCCAGTAAGGTGCTGTAACGTACTATATACTCTTTCTGCATCCGGTGCATTTTACTTTGAGACATCCACATTCTGTCATTTTTTTTTTAGTTTTCATATTTCTTGTCTAATGAAGTATTTTTGGAAAATTGATCATGGGAATACCCTATCTTTTGAACCTTACTGGTTACGATATCTCGTTGCAAATGTGGTTGATACTACAAAAGCTGGTGCTGGTGGCCAGAGTGATCTGGTGTAAACTGAACAAGATAGTTAGTGAAGTTCTAGCCTTCCTTATTAGTGCGGGTGAACATTTTTAGATCTCAAGCATCACTATATCCATTAAGGGTTCAATAGCTCGCACAACAATTTTATTGTATTCAAATCTTAATCATATTAGAAATCTTGAGTATATAATCAATAAGATGTAGGTTTCTACGAATATGTCCCAATATGTATTGAATCTTGCAAGTTTTATGTCATTCTATAAAAATCCGAGACAAAATACCATTAATGAAATGAGTGGTATCTAGAGTCTAGACAACGTTGTGGATGTGAAAAGTATCATAAATATAAGAAGTTTTATGTCAGACTTAAGACGGGATGCCTAACTCTTAGTTCTACCTGTATCCAAATTTGCCTATTTGTTAGGCTATATTTAGCCTCGCTTGTAGTTGAGTTGTGCTTCACCATAAAAAAGCATGGATGTCTCTGTTGCTTTATGACTTTTGAGTATTTAGAATTGGTTTTAGTTTGAATTTTTGGTAATTTAGTTTTTTTGTTTGGATGTTACATTTAAGTTTTGGCTTTGTTTTAGATTTGACTTGTTAAGAGTTTTATGTGTACTTCATCGGTTTGTTGCTCCTAGGAGTATGAATAGTCTATTAACGGCTCTTTTTGTCGTATTTTCTTGGATATTTTCGTTGTCACCGTCTTGCGTTAGCTACATAGTTTGAGTTATATTGTTGTGAATCGACAAGTGCTCCTTGTGGATTTTGAGTTTTGAAAGTCTGGATATTTGAGTTATCAATCTGCTTTTCTGTTGTGAATGTGTCAAACGGAACTACGCTTGGCTCACAGTGACACCAATCACTCATTGGTACACGCGGAGTCACTCCTTGGTACACGCGGAGTTGCAGGTGACTTAGTGAAGATCGAATCCAGAAATGTCTCATTTGGGATGCCAATCTATCATCTCTTGGGGGTGGATCAAGTGATTCCGCTCTTGGTTGATTGTAGTTTATCAGTCTCTTGTCACTACAGAATTGCAAATAACGAGTTTCGACTGTCTCAACGAGGATTGGTTCCGAAAATGTCATGTTTGGTTGGATTTATGGAGTAAGCTCACTTTTATAGGCCGTCAATAGTAGTAACTAAATATGGTCATGGTATTTGTTTTCCTTTTGTTTTGTGTCTTCTTTATAACAAAGCTTGAAGCACAGTACACTTTAATTTGAGGGGGGAGTGGTAGGAATGTTAGTAGACAAATTGATACTTCATTGGCAGCATCATTTTGAGGGGATGGCATATGAGGAATTGTAGTCCTAGTTTAGTTAGAATATCTTAGATTCCTAATTTAGTTAGATTCACTTATATTCCTAATTAGAGTAGGATTGCGCTTGGTTATGTCTATATAAAGAGGACATCCACGTAATGAATAATCATTTGAGAAATATTATTGACATGAATATGTTCTCTTAGATGTTTGCTTCTTTTCAGAATAGATATCGTTCTTTGAACCAAATTTCGTCTATGCATAACTGTTTCACATTATTGACAACCACTAACGTTTTCTCTTATGTTTCATTTTTTTTAGTATCTTTAATATCATTGGCACATCATTTTGTTAGGTTTTCCTGGCAACTGATAATGGGACCACGCCTGTCGTATGCTTTCTTCTCCAAGAACAAAAGAAATTGCTATCTTTAGGGCTTCAGACGTTGGAAATAAATAGCGAGATTGTCTATGATGTAATGCCTGATGTGAGCTGGAGTATAGCAGCAATTGATGCAGCGCCTGTGGCTGTCACTCGGTCTTAGTATATTTCATTTTCCTTCTTCTAAGTTTAATCACCTATAACTATGATCATATAGTAACTTTAAGGTAACTATTGCAGTGGAAAAGTGCGAAAACTTCCACTGAGGGATGTCATTGCTTTGACTTCAGAAAACACACTTCTTCTATATGTAAGTTTCTTCGAACTTCAGCTTGTTTGATCTTGTAATCCATGCACACTGATGGTTTACTCTGTACCTAGAATTTCATATGTATTGGCCACATTATGATGGCTTATTGGTTCAAGTTTGGGATATGAATGATGGTTTTTGAATTTTGAATATTTGATGTGTAAATTACTGATTGACACGTGTGTTTTGCAACTTCATGGCTAACTTTTTAGGCATGACACGATTTCTCTCTTTTTAGATTTTTTCTGGAATAAAGAAAGCAAAACCGACCTGGCATGTACCGTACCCATCCCTGTTTGTACCAAACCATACCGAGCCTTATGGTTTGGTACACTGGTTGAGGGTTGGACGTACGTACCTAGTGTAACCCGCCTTTTTGGTTTGCTACACCGAGTTTGAGTTTAAGGAACCGTACACCTCTAATCCTACTCCTAGCTTTTCTGTAAACTCATTTCGGATGCAGTTCTATCTTTGCGTTGTTGAGTCAGCTAATCGAGTTACCCGAAAAAATTGCAGTCAGGAAAGGTGTGCTTGTGCAAATATGTTATGCCCTCTTCTTTGGGGAAAGAGAAGCTTCTGAGCAGCACAGAGCTTGCAGGGAGTGTCAATTCCATAAATAGTCTGAAAATCGTAAATTTGGCTGACGCTGTAGAAGGGCGCGTCAACTTGGTCCTGAGCAATGGAGAGGTACATATGCAAGGAACTGTTTCTCTTGAAAAGTGTTTAATGTGGTATATGTCACTTAAAAATGGCATTTTCTTTTGATCCAATTTTTTTTCTCTCCTTATCATTCAGAAAAGACAAAAAGAATTCAGGATATAAACATTATCTAGAATTTCTCTTAGATAAACATATTTATTGTAATGTATTGTGTTTTCCGTCTTTATTTTTATTTCTTCTCTTAGGCTATGAGTTTATAATTGTAGTTATTTGGGGACAATCACGTCTTGTAGCCAATTGAAAAAACAGGTACTTTTGGGAGTTCGATACTTTTAAATGAAGAAAGAGATAATTTTAAATTATGTTCCGACTTTATGGGAAAATAATACGATTCTGATGTTTTTGATGTCCATCAGCAATATGTTTGTATTTTCTGAAGATGGAAAGCAACAACCAAATTTATCTTAGATACGGTGTGTAAATGCCAGAGAAAAAAGCTGATTTGGAGCATAAAAACTCAAATAACATATGTTTTGGTTTTCCTGCTTTAGATTTGCAGATGTACTTTTCGACGTGGTCCTTCATCATCTTTGACCAATGATTGTATCACTGCGATGGCTGAAGGGCTGAGTTCTAGTTTTTACAGTCACTTCCTTGGCCTTCTATGGCGTGGTGGTGGCTCAGATTATTTGTCCGAGGACAGTACTGGTGTTGATTCAGAGTGGGAGTCCCTATGTAATGTGATGAAGCAGTTGTGCCGGAGGACTTTGACAACCTCCCTGTTTCCTGATTCAGTTTCCAATTCATCATGGGATTTCCTTATCAAGAGCAGATATAACAAGCATTATATTAAAAACAATTACATTGCACTTGCTTTTCCCGGATTATCATCTGCCACACAGGGACCCAATTCATCAGACACTGCTGCCGGTGGCTTTGCGGATACAGAGGAAACTTTCTACATGAAATTTCTGACTGAAACATTAGATTCATTGCATGCTGTTTATGAAATGCTTAAACTTGACAATCTCCGCAAAAGGTACTGTGTCTTTATTATTTGTTTAATCAATAATGAGGCTTTGCATTTCTTGGGAATGATTATTCTATTTGCTCCGAAACATTCCTGGATGGTCTTACATCAATAACTTGGACAGTGAACTAGGTGTGCAGCCAAAATTGGGTCTATATGAAATTATTGTGATGTTTGGATTATGAAACACTAATAATTATATACATCGAGATATGTCAAGTGTATCCTGGTTATATATGGAAGCTCTAGGAATGCATTCAGCTATGACAACAACAGTACTTTTGATCTTCTCATGGGGAAATATTTGATTAAAGGGTATTCCTTTAGATAGAAGTCTCTTCGATAAATAAAACTTTAAATTTTAAAACAATGATTCGTCTAAAAATTAACTTAACAATTTACTCTGTGGTACTTCGCTATTGTAGTCCTAGAATGAAGTATTTTTCCATTCATATGAATTGATACATCGGCCAGAGGATGTATTAAGCTCTCTTTAGAGGAATCTGTCAATCTATGGCCCCTATTGCTAGGTGCCAATAGATTTGTGCGGCTTTGGCTTTTAGACTTTTAAATGTATTTCGCAGTCATCATAATTTTCTTTACGTTATAGTACATTCCTTTTTATGTTTCAAATGATCAACCTGGTACCTTAGTTTAAGTAGAAACAGAAGCAGTAACGGATGACAATTTTACCGGAACACATGGATCTTCTTTCCTTTAGTTATTATTTAGTAGTCATTAGATTAGTTAGAACCTGTTACAGGACTTCAATAACGTGCCGCTAAACGCATATTGTGTGTCTATAATGAGCTAATTCTTTCTTTTTAAGTTTTCTAATCAAATTATATTTGGCTCAGAGTTTTTGCATTCATGCATGCCACTTCATTGTTCAGTTGGTAATGTAACAGCTTTACTTTTCTGTAGGGACTTGGGTCTTCTGGTAGTTCTTTTATGTGACATTGCTGACTTTTTGCATGAAGTGAGCTACTTGGATCATTATAAACGTGATTTTCCTGGAATTATGAAGGATTGTGAAACGGCCAAGTACTTTTGTACCGCAAGATGTCCTCCAAGTTTATTAAGATGGTTAGAAAGCTGTTTGCGGCATGGATGTGATGCTGCAAGTATTTCTGATATACCTAATCTCATCTGTAAAGATGGAACTTCTAGTGTGAGTTGGGCCCGGAAGGTAGTTTCATTTTACAGTCTCTTATGTGGTGCGGACCAATCAGGAAAGCAGCTGTCTTCGGGTGTTACTTGCGATATTGCTTCTGGATTATATCGCAATCGAGAAGAACTTACAGTCTTAGGAATGGTTGGTGAAAAATTTGGTTTGCAACATTTAGACATGCTGCCAGCTGGTGTCTCTCTTCCACTACGACATGTAAGTTCATAGCTCATAACTATTTTTATCTTATCTTTTTTTTCGAGAAACCAATCTTCTATGACCTTTTAGTGATAATTTTCTCTTTTATACTGCCGAGCTTGGAACACCTTAGCAAAAAGTTATATGTAAATATAGGCTCTTAGTGATATTTTGATCATCTATAGTGCGTAGCGTTACTTTTGCAGAATCATAATGTTGGTAAGATACATCAGGTCATTGTCCAGACCCTTTTCTTAGGTTTTCTTCCACTTAGATTTCTTGATTATCTTGTGCTAAATATTCTAAAATAATCAATATATGTTTGGTTTGGCTCAGGTATTAGACAAATGCCGTGAATCTCCTCCAACAAACTGGCCTGCTGCTGCCTATGTTCTACTTGGTCGGGAAGATTTGGCATTGTTGCATCTGAGAGATCCCACAAAATCTGCAGAACTAGATTTTACCAAATTGAATTTTATTTCAGTGTCCACTCCTTACATGTTACACATTCATCCAGTGACGATACCTTCATCAGTTTCTGATACTCTGGAACTGAACAGTAGCAAGATGGAGGATACAGATTCTTTTGAGGGATCTGTGACCGATGGCATGGAACATATTTACAACACTAGCACACAGTTACACTATGGTCGTGATCTACGGCTTAATGAGGTTTGCTTCAAGCTGAAAACTTAACAAAATCTGGTTTGGTTACCTGATAATACTTTTGAATCACTTTAAAGTGATTGATACTTCATGTTCTTAATCAGCATTGCTGGTGTAATTTTCCAATGTACTTGTATTGCTTCTATGTAGCTATTTTTGGACTGTCACCTTCAAATCCTTTTCTTTACTCTTGATACTTGATGCTAATATCTTGAAGGAAGATAAAGAGAGTGTGCATGACTGTTTCAGTTGAACGCTTCGTTATCTGAGCAGATGAACTTTATGAAAGCTTCACCGTTTCCCCCCAGTTTTTCATATTTTGTCAATTTGTGCACTACATCATGGAAGGCTAAAGTTTCAGGGGAATTGTAGTCACATCGCTGGTTTTTTTATCTGTTGAATCTATCCACATTGCTTGGGAATGAACTGGGGCTTCTGTATTAATATTCTCTCCTTCTGCCTTGAATAACGTCTTTTACGGGAAAATATGAGGGCCCCTAAATTTCTACATCATACCAGAAGCTACCCAGTACAATGTTGGGCCTACGACCTAACCCACGTGATCCGATGATCATTCCAGTCTACATACGAGCGGCATGTTTTGCTTTCGATGAACTTGTGCTTCTTTATAATCTTCCCCTTCCCCTCTAATAAGGTATTTTAGGGGAAAACATGAAGATCCCTGAGTTTCTACACAATAATACGTGTGACCAGATTCTTACTTAGATAAGTTTATTTGACTCTTGTTCTGTTTTGAATTTTCGTCCTCAATTAGCACATATACCCGTGTTTAATCCTGTGGTTGTTTTGGATGATGAAGTTAACATGATTACCTCTATTGTTGAATTCGTCAATCTGAGCACATTCTTCTTATCAGTGTATATCTCATTTTGGAATGCTATGAATTCCTTAGTGATGTTGCTTTGACAGTTGTGCATTAATATGTTTGCTTGTAGCTCTGATAAAATCAAGTTGTTTTTTCTGTTTATATGATAATGAATTTTAATAGTGGGGATTAATAGCGTACTTGTGATTTTTCGTAGGTTCGGCGTCTTCTGTGCTCCGCAAGACCTTTTGTAATCCAAACACCTGTTAACCTTACAGCTTCGGATCAGGACTTCCAGCAGGTATATGTGCTTTTGTCACTAATATATATGTTTTTCTTTTATTTTTATTTGAGATAGTATTCCACCCAAATCAGTCCATTTTTATACTGATTTTGAAACACTATCATATTGAGGTAACATAATTGATATTCGTATTTGGGGCTACATTGTTTCTGTATTGAGTCAGTTATTGGTAAAATATTAAGGCGTCCAATTATCTCTTTTACCATGATGTCAGTTCACAATATCTCGTGTCCTCTTTACCACGAGACTTGCATTCCTCATCTTTTTCCAAGCCATCGATGTTAAAACATTGATTTGGGAATCACAAATTCTATCATGTCGGAATTCGTCTCGGGCCTAGTATCGTTTATTTTTCGAAAGAACTATTATGAAATGTTGATATTTCTATATCATAATAACCTCTATCAGTGTTTAATCTTAAATAACTTAGGGAGGCTTCATGAATATTACAAAATCACATTGAGGCAAAACACATGGTTTCTCCTATGTTCATCCCTTAACATATTGTTCCTCTTGTAGTCATTTGACAGTATATCACCATTATCCAAGTCTTCTTTGGTTTACTCTTAGTTTTATTCATTTACCTTACTCACAATAGTCACAATATCACGCTGATTCATCTTAGCTTGAATTTTTCATTATCTTTAACCATTAGGAATCCTTTTGTTTCTTCTTCTATTCGGCAGATAGGCCTACCCTAGCAGTGTTATCACATTTAACAAGTCATGCTCATCTTAGCCAAAAACATCTAGTGCTCTGTACTAATTGTTACGTATAAACCATGATAAACCATAAATTTACATCTTAAATGGGCATTGATGCACCCTATGGTGTTGTTGGTTAACAACAACAAAATCTTCATCCTGCTAATGAGTGTGGTCTATATGAAGAAACATGATTGAACTCATTAACTCTCATTTGCCACACATTTCTAGGGAACCCAACATTTTCATTAAGTTCTTTAATAAGTGCATATTTTTGTATAACCTCTGTCCAAGTATCTTCAGTCATTTATCTTTTTTTTTTCATTCACTTCCTCGAACTTTGTACTGGCATCCGAGCTGCTCATATGCGTAACTAAACATATTATCGTGCAACATGGAATATGATTTGTTTGGCGTCATATTTGAACCAAAGAGTGATTTATCATGTTGTTCTACGCTGATCTATGCCACATGCTCTATAACTTTTAAAAACAACTAAATATGATGTCATATTTGAGAGTAGTTTAGGCCTTCTTTTTCTTCTTGTCAATCATAGTGAATCTGGTTATAGTTTCTGATATCTTAAATATGTTCATTTGTAATTTACCCACAACAAAGAAAGTATGTGCTGTATTATAATTTTAATAGGATTATATATTGTTTCATTCCGATCTGGAACATCTGCTGTTGTTAAGATGACACGACTTATTCTGGGTGTGAATTCAGGCTCAACTCTGGCATCTTGCTCAAAGAACTACTGCTCTTCCATTTGGCCGTGGGGCATTTACACTGGGGACAATATCTACTCTTTTAACAGAGGTTGTTTTTGTTGCTTATCTTCATATTACTTGCTTTTCCTAGCTGCTCAAGTGGTTTGCAATTCTTCCGTTAGGAGTTCAATTGTTGTATTTATCATGTGCTTATATAGACATGATTAGTTACAGTGCCATCATCTGATAATGTTTTTCCAGGCACTTGCAGTCCCAAAGCTTGTCTTAGCTGGTCGGCTGCCTGCCCAACAAAATGCAACAGTATGTTCTCCTTCAAATGATTTTCAATATGCATAATATTTTGCCTGTTAAGGCGTACTGGACTATGAACTTTTACAGGTTAATTTAGATCCAAACACTAGAAACACTCAAGAACTCAAGTCTTGGCCTGAATTTCATAATGCCGTTGCAGCTGGCTTGAGACTGTCTCCTCTGCAGGTTTACTCTTGATCTATGATGCTAATTTGATATACGCGATCATGTTCAAAGCTGTTGTGTTTTTCGTTGTTTCCCTTTTCAGATTTGAGCAGTGGTTTGATGCCACACTTTTATCCGATGTCTCTCTTTACGCCTTAATAATTATTAACTTCAACAGTGAACTTGTGTTTGCATGCCTGCCTTTTATAGTTGACCTACCTTGCATTAGCAAATTTTCCTTATGCATTGTTTCCTATATGCAGGGGAAAATGTCAAGAACATGGATACTTTACAACAGACCTGACGAGCCTAATGTTACTCATGCAGGACTTCTTCTTGCTTTGGGTTTACATGGACATCTTCGTGTCTTGAGTATTGCTGATATATTCCAGTATTACTCACAGGTTTATTCCATGTTCAGATTCCCTTTTTGTATTCTTGTTAATTATCGCCGTCTCCTTTTTATTTGTTATTCAATTCCCTCATCCATGAAGACTGGAATTGCATATCATTGTTTATATCATTACAATGCGATTTGCAATTTATTTCAAGAAAAGTGATTATGTAGTTTTCCAATTTTGGTTTCTGTCACCTGTAAGTGAGACCTGCTCTTCTTTTCCATGAATTGGGTTAGTCTGGGCTACCTCATAATTAATCTCACAATTTAGTGAATGATTCTTGATATCTTTGGGTTCAAGGTAGCTGGTATGGGCATCAGGAAATGTTGGGGCAATTGAAACTGATTTAATGAGATTGCAGGATAATATAAAAATATTTACTCTCAAAATCACATAATTTTACAAATCATCCATCCATTTAATCATGAATTTATTGTGGGTTTACTTTCCCGAGTTGAATGATTTTATGTCTCTGCTGCCAATTTATGAACTCTAATCTTCTTGTGGAGTTCTCCAAGTATATCAAATAAAATCCAGGGAAATGCTTTAGACTGATTGTAAAATTTTCCCTCAATTTCATCTGTGTCATTCTCGTCCAACTTTCTTAGTCTTGGGTGTTCTGTGTTGATTCCAATTTTTCTCTGTAGGAGCATGAAAGTACTACTGTAGGATTAATGATTGGCCTTGCTGCTTCATATCGAGGTACTATGCAGCCTTCAATTTCAAAGGTAAAATGCAGATATCGATTCTCATTGAAAGCATTTCACAAATATGAAGCAAAAACAATACGAAAAGAAACAATCACACTGTTAATCCTAAATAATTTTGGTATTCTATTTGAACCAAACGAGAATTATATCGAGCTAAATATGTGCATTTTATTTAGCCGGGGACATTTGACTATCGTCTTCATTTAATCATTTGAAAACCACATTGTTCCTTATGACTCTCTTCCAAGTTTTCATAATGACTCAGTTTTCATAAATAATGTTGTTGCATATTCACTTTGATGGGTGCTAGACTCATCTTGGTGCAGATATCGTCGTTTCTCACCTTCCTCTTCTCATGTTACTGCACATCAAACGTCCAACATAACATGCACACTTAAGCTACTTCTAGTTTGAATGTAATTCACTGGAGAGTCCAACATTTAGAACCATATAGGTAAGCTGGTCCAGTAACATGCCTATGATAATTTTTCCTTTTGAAAAGTAACGGTTGGCAGAAAAAGGCCTATTGTTTTTCCCTTTCATCCATCTGACTTGAATTTGATGGTTTATGTGTTCCCTATCACTAATAGAGCATAGGAAATTGCGTTTTTCTGAAGGTTAAAGAATTAGAATAACCGTGGACAGTGTCATTATCATGTTCTTCTTAGAACTATAAAGGCCTTGGTCACTTGTCAGGTGTGGAGAGATCACTTTTTGTTCCTGGAGACATATTAAACAAATGGCCTGGTTTCAAACTGTACTTCTATATTCTTCTGGCAACTTTTATATCTCTGTTTTGGTGTTTGTAAGAGTAATTTGAACACTGAGTCATCTTCTTCTTTCACATAGTATATAAGGTGTAAGTGTTTAAACATATATTTGTGGCTAATATTTGTTTCGACGGGAATTTGTAACCAAATTATCATTCAAAATTGATCTTAGGAAGTGTTTTTCGATTAATTGTTTGCTCTTTCTTTGCCTAGAATTGATGTATTTGTTTTGATTTTGAACAGTCTCTTTATGTCCACTTACCTGCTCGCCATCCGTCGTCCTTTCCAGAGCTAGAATTGCCAACTCTTATACAGGTAAAATGCTAATGATCTTGAGTGGTTTGAACCGTTTCTAGATTCTTTTGATGTCTCATTCTCCTTTTGTTCTTTTTACTTTTTTTGTCATTTGCAACTTATGAGACGACTAAAATGTTATATTTACTTTCTTCATTTTCTCCTGTTGATATTCAGTTATCAAACCTTTTCAGTTTGTCGGATTTTTGCAAGTTCTTTTATGTTTATTTTACTCCTTATTTCAGTATCTATTATCTTTTTTACTTTTGTGTTCTACAATGCTATAGGTTCATGCTTTGGCACCAGTTATCTTGCATACAAAATTACTTAGTTATCTGATTATGGAAGTCCTGTTTGGCTGCAGCCGGAGTTCTTTATTGATGAAGTTATAACTTTAATCTTTTAATTTCCAGTCAGCGGCACTTATGTCTCTTGGGGTTCTTTACGAGGGATCAGCACATCCACAAACAATGCAAATTCTACTGGTACTTTAGTGACTGTAGAATTTATGGCCCACATAACATTCGTGTTTTTTTTTTTTTTTTGGTTTTGATCACATATTATATAACATGTTATGTTCAAACATTTTTGCGAACAAATACGGGAAGGAGGATAGATGAAAGGAAAAAGAAAAAAGTCATAAAAGTCAGAACTTTTTGTGGCAAGTCCATCGGCATCAGTGCTTTTTGTTTGGTTTTTGAGTAGAATTATCTGGTGATATTTTCCCTTTTTAATCTTTTGTACTTGAGGATATATTCTATTGGTTGTGCTTGTGGTTCAGGAATGTCGCAAGTTTCCTTTCAATTTCCAGAATTGCCAGAGTTTTCTTTTCCGGTGCATTCACCAATTATGCAGCCTAAGTGGATTATGTTCTCGTTTCTTTCTGACCAGAATATTGAAGAAGTGTCCGATGGAAAACAAAATATGTGGAATTGTAAAAACCTGGATCTTAAGTAAATAAGGATTATTTAATGTTTTTATTCTTTGATAGTGCATTTGATTTGTACTTTTTTGTTGTATGGGGATTTTGTACTGTCGGATGATCTTCTTACTTCAGCATTTTTCATTCTATCCTTTTGATTAAGAGAAAATTAAACCACCTGCACACTCATCTATTTATTGCTTAAGCTTACCTTGTATAAATGTAGAACACATACATCAATATACTTCCCTGTCACGCGTGGACCAGCTTAGACGTTCTCAACTTTGTCTACTTTATGGACGGAGTCTAAGTTATATTTCTATTTTCATGCTCAAGTCAACTTGTATTTTTTTCCTCTTTTATAGTATGCCATAAATGCCTTCCTTGATTGTTCGAAGATGGCATAGTTGGGCTTTTAATTTTTACACCTTCTTCCCAGAGTGAGATAGGTCGCAGAAGTGGAGGTGATAATGTTCTTGAAAGGGAAGGTTATGCGGTTTCAGCTGGATTTTCACTAGGACTTGTTGCATTGGGTATGTTTTTCAAATTTTCCAGTTAATAAATTTAATGTGTTTGCCTAATTCCCATCCTGTTACTGAAGGCCATGGAGAAGATTCTATTGGTTCAATAGACACCTTGGTTGATTCCTTGTTCCAATACATAGGTGGCAAAGAACGTCATGATGTAAGATTTCTTTTTCCAATGCCTAGGTTGCGAAGAACGTCTTAACATATAAAACCTGAATCAAATGCTGCTGTTATCAGTATCTTGAATCTTGCCAAAACAATCATCTTGAACTTCTCATGCTTAATCTTATGTCGCTTCTACAGGACAGACTCCATCTCTTTACGCAGGCAGCTAATGAACACAATCGAAGTGTTGGACAGGTTGTCATGTTTTGTTCCAAGTGATACACACACACACTACATATAAGATGACTAGTATGTTTATGGGCAGCATCTGACAAAGTTAGAAAATTTCTTTGAGCCCAATTGGGTGTTTGTTTCCATCTCTCATGATTTTCTCAAGTAGCTTTACTTTTGCTTCTGTAGACAGTAGATGGGAGTCCGGTCAACATTGATGTCACTGCACCAGGAGCTATAATTGCTCTTACTCTGATGTATTTGAAGGTAACTGTAGCATGAAATATGTGTAGTAATTTATTCTGTTACCGTGTTGCTACTATGTGATTGTATACATGTCTACTTACCATTGATAGTCTAATGGTTTGTTTAAACAGACAGAATCGGAGATAATAGTTTCCAGGCTATCTATTCCCCAGACTCAGTTTGATTTGCAGTATGTGAGGCCTGATTTTATATTGCTACGTGTCCTTGCTCGAAATTTAATAATGTGGAGCAGGTAAAATAATTGGCAGTTGATATTTTCAGAATGGGCTTGTTTGTTAATATCACATTATATTCTGCTCATTACATATTTTTATTGCATAGAATTTGTCCATCAGAAGAATGGATGTACACGCAGATCCCCGACGTTGTGAAAAAAGTGGTAATGAGGCTTGAGAATGAGATAGACGATACATGTGAGATGGATGCTGAAGCAGCTGTTCAGGCATATGTAAATATAGTGACTGGAGCATGTATTTCTCTTGGTAAATACTTTATTCTCTATGCTGGAAGGTTGGAAGTATTATGGTCTTTATTCTTTTGTTTATGCGAATGTCAGGTAATATAGTATTCTAACCATTATTCTGTATGTTAACTGCATAACGACTCACTGCATAAAGGAACTGGAATTGTGGACTTTATAGTCCTTCCAGTGTTGTTATTTATTACACCGATGTGCAAACATGTTAGATTTTGAAGTTATCCAAAAATGTCTTGAAGAAACACCTCCAGAACAAAACTTCATAAAAAAGACCCCTTTTAAAAACTCGCATGGTATTACTTTGACAATGCACGCCTTCTTAAAAATCCTCAAAAAGCCTACAGAGGTAAATAAGTAAACCCACATGAAAATGAGTGTCAAATCCACCTTTCAACAATTTTTGGTTGGAGTCTATACACATTTTAATCTCTTCACTATACAAACAAGAATCATTTTCAAGTCAATTTGTAGAAATATCTTCTGAAACCACTTCAAACAATCCAATTTTGGTTTTATGGCTGCTTGAAACTTGAGGTAACTTGATCCTGCATGTCTCAAACTTTAGGCCGATTAAGAAGACATTTTCATTTTTGAATAGAAATTGTAGATTTAAGCCCTCAAGTTGCACTGTTATCTTTTGCTGTTGTGTCGTTTTGGAGGGCCTGCCCTTTCATTTGGCTGTCTCTATATATTCGAGTGTGCCTATGCGGTTCTTTCTAAAAGCATCAGCTGTGCATGAGCTAACAACTTACCTTGCAACTGAATTACATTGGAACGTTAAATATTAATAGAAATGTGTAAATCACATTAAGCCCCTTAACGTATACTGTGTTTCTCACTTGCCTCCAAGGTTTCAAAAATAGCATTGTGGCCCCTGAGGTATTTTGAATACCTCTCGGAACACAAATTTGGACATGTGTCCAACACGAATGGCTGGCCAACGGTCCAAGGGGGTATTCAACATACCATAGGGGGCACATTGCTACTTTTGAAACATTAAGATTTTGCTTTATTGATTGGTTTCATTAAATTTTAACATTCTTGATCCGTAAAATTGCTACTTGCTACTGAATGTAATGATGATTTTTCTGAGCTATTAAGGAACATCATGCTCAAAACATGAGTGTTCATAAAATACATATTTTTGGTTGGATGTAACACGAAAAGCCATAGAGTTTGGAATCAAGACATCTGTGGCAAGCTAGGCGTGTCATTCGTCAAGGAGAAGATGTGATAGAATCACCATGATGGTACTATTGTGTGAAGCATAAACCTATAGATGCTAAGCTTCGTGGAGATTCTTGATAGGGTAAGGTATAATAAAAGAGGACGACCGAAGAGAACATAAGGGTCATACGGGACATCATGATGCTCAAAGGGATAAATGCGGACGTTCTATTCTACCTGTACGAGTGAAGAAAGAAATTTCATGCATTCCACTCAAGATACCCCGTCGGTGGAAAACATGGCAGAGGTCATACAGAACTAGTCCGCCTCTCGGCTTCGTCGAAGAACCTTTTTTAAGATTACAAGACACTCAAAGGACTATAGGAAGATGTTCTGCTCTCTGTCACGAGTGGATAAGGAGAATTCATGTGTTCGACCCTTTGGTTCATGTAGTCGATGCCTAGTTAATTGGGAGGCTTGGTTGTTGTTGTAACGTAATGAAGATTGCATGTTCATTGGAAAACATGAATTTTTACTTATTAGTGCAATACGTATTTTGGTAATACTCTGCTTCTTGACCATGATGTTAAATATTTAAAACATGCATGTTTGCAGGCTTGCGGTTTGCTGGTACCAGAGATGAAAATGCACAAGAGTTGCTTTACAAATACTCTGTCTACTTCCTCAACGAGGTTTGTCAATTGTCATTGAAATTTTGTTTCTTGATTTGGTACTCGTCACCGAGTAAAATTTAATTACTGCTCGTGCAGATAAAGCCTGTTTCTGTTTCCACTGGAACCAGTTTTCCCAAAGGACTATGTGTTTATGTTGATCGTGGGACATTAGAGACATGTCTTCACCTCATTGTTCTTTCCCTATGCGTGGTGAGTAGATTATGAGACAAAGTTTATGTTTGTTAATGGAATCATTGAAATCAAATACTTGTTTTCTGAGGTAGGTAATGGCTGGATCTGGACATCTAAAAACATTTAGATTGTTGAAATTTCTCCGAAGTCGCAACTCTACTGATGGACATGCATACTTTGGTACTCAAATGGCAGTAAGTATGCTAAATTCTATTGACCTCCTTCCTATTTTATTTATGGAATTTTCATATCCCATGGAGGTTGGAGCTCTATGATGATCCTGTTTTTCATATCCCTTTTGTTAGACGTATGAAGTTTACAGTGTACTTTAGATATTCAGTTACCATGGGGCTTAGTGCTCTACTGAACCTTTTGGCTAGCGGTTCCCAAATTGTTACCCAAATTATGATTGGGTTTAACATCTAAACTGTGTACACATCCATTATGTGAAATTAGAAGAAACTAACTTGATTATTTTGATCTTCAGCATTGCCATTTATTCAAGCATAATGATATTTGCATTATTGTAATGCTATTTCCATCTAGCAGTTCGTTCATTAAAGTTTTAACTGCATTATTACAGCCTATCATATCTTTTATGACTTATAACGAAGAAGGTGCTTCAATCTCCCTTTTATTCGCAGACAAGAATGTAATTCACTATCTACATACATAAAAACTTATGATCATGATTTAAAAAATTGGAGAGGTTTCGGCCGAAATATTTCGGGTTTTTGTTATCGTTTCGGCCATGCATTTCCGAAACTAAACAATTTCTTACAATTGGTGACAATTTTTTATTGTGTTTGTAAGTGTCTGCTTCCAGTCCCATTTGTAAGTAATTAATGAACCATTGATGTGAGTTTTAGATTTCTGTTCGGTTTGTATAATTCTTTTACATATGGGTTGATTATATAATTTTTATATAAATATTTAACTCTTATGTTATTTTGTGAAGATTGTTATGAGTATCAAACAAAAAAAATCAAAAAGTTCTTTTGTTGAACATTTTTCTGTCAAGTGTTCTGTTATATTGTATATATATCAAAACTAAAATAATTATTGTCTCTTAACAATTGATGAAATTGATGTTTCTTGTGATTGTTGTAATTCAGTTTTAATTCATATTTTTGCTCTAGTGTTGTTTATGAAATATTTTGGAAACGTTTTCGAAATTCTTCAAAATGTTTCTAATATTTGATTTACTGAAATATAGTACGAAATCAAAATGTTAATCCATGGTTATGATGTGTTTTTTTTTTTTTCCGGAAGTTCCACCAGCTGCTGTCATACAAATGCCTTTAGAGTATGTCATTTACTTGGAAGTATTCGGTATCCTTCAATTTTATTTGGTTTTCGATATTATTTGAAACCTGACAAAGGGGGAATGCTTAAACTAGCAAAGCAGAGTTTTAACTCAAAGCAAAATGTTACAGTTTATTCTGTAAACTCTATCGAGGATCTGGGTTGCTTTCTCTGACAATTGATGCATGTGCTTTTCACTTTCTCTTGTCTGTTTATGACTACTTTACTGCTTGCTCTTCTGATCTTATTCATTTTAATAATGTGAGTGGTGTTAATAAATCTTCAAACTTAATCTAGGTAAGCCTAGCCATTGGTTTCTTGTTCCTTGGGGGTGGAATGTGGACATTTTCAACTAGCAACAGTTCTATTGCTGCTCTGCTGATAACACTCTATCCACGCGTACCTACTGGACCAAATGACAATAGATGCCATCTTCAGGTGAACTGATGCATGATAGATCTACTTTTTCAACTTTCGTATTCTATGTTGTTCATGTTTGAGATAAAATACGATTCCGTCCATTGGAAACATCCTGATATTCATACATGTAGGATAATGTCGCTCTTTTCTACCTAACAACCTATTCCCTCCATACCTTGTAAGTAACTCTTATACCATCTAACATTTCCTCACGAAACGTTCTATTGCCTTGCACTCCATGCCTAACAACCTAATACTCACATACCAACGCTCACCAATAGGAATAGCGCATTACACTACCAAGTTTTTTTACAAATAACACCCTTGACTAAAATAATTTGTCATAAGTACTGATTGTTTTTGATGCGCTTGTGCATACCTTGATCCTATCTTTGTTGAACACACATGTGATTTGCAGCTATAAACAGTTAGCTATTCACGATCTTACAATTTGTTTGGTCCACGAACAAAAGATGGAATATTGATTGCACTAAATATCCAAACAAGCTGCATCTGCAACGACAACTTGCTACACAAGAACTAAACTCATTATGTAGGCAACAAAGACAAATAAACATGAAGAAACCCAAATAAACATAAATAGAGAACCATGAAAAGGGAACTACCAAGGAAAATATCAATGGTAGAAGATGAGATTGAGGTATGGTAAAAAGATTTCAGAGGCTGCGATGGTCAAGAGCCTCACTCCTTAATGCAAAGAACGACAGAAGTTTTTCCATGATATCATTCTTTCCTACATAACAACGTGAGACAGGGTCCATATTCTTTTACTAACACTTTCCCAACACCCTTTTAGTATCATTGTATTACATTACACTTCGCATGTCATGCCTCACACTCTCTTATCTAACTTAACCAATGTTTCATAGGCTTCTGTAATGTCTTCATTAGGTCAAGTTCAAATAGTCATTGAATTGAATTCTCTGTTTTTTGTTTGTTTTCGGTACAAAGACTTGCACAAATGGTAAAATGTAAATTCTTGACGATGTAGTCATGGATAGAAGTGTGTTGCAATCATCTTAGAAAAATTCTGGTCTTGGAACTTGATCTGGTTAGTTGGCTATATTGATCTTCTTAACATCTGTTGGAATAAACTTAGCTAATCATCAGTGATGGCCAAAAAAGATCCATTTAACCATTGTGGCTAATATGCTTAAAGAATATATTGATAATATTAGGGCAGAAAGCATCCAATCTCCCATCCCATACCTTGTTTTGCTACGTGACACCAATTGTTCAAAGAGTTGTAATCTGCACTTTGACCTATTAAATATGTGCGAAGTACCTCCACTCTAGTTTCTCAGCGGCGTGTTTTTGCTCAAAAATTACTTTTTTTTCCCGGTAAATTGAAGCATATATATGAAAATTCATCTCAATGTCATTTTTTGTTAATATTACATTTCTTAATTTTCAAGCTATTGTTTTGGAAATCAGAAACATAAGGGGAAAATAGGTATTATTACTGAAATCATCTTAGATGAATATATATTTACACTTAATCCTGAGATATGTTTTGGCAAAATTATGTTGAGAGTTGATCGCTTTGGAAATTGAAGTGAAGCTTAAGAGGAAAAGAGTCATTTTTATTGACTTTATGTTAAATTACGATGAATCCCTAAGTTTATTATTAATTCTTGAGAAAAAACGGCAAAAATATTTTGCTCAAAAGTTGACACGGTGGCATGTTGCGTAGCTGGTAAGAAGGGTGGTTTAACACTTTTTACCTAAGAAATTATGCTAGCCTTTTAAAGTAGTGTGCCACCTAGGTGTTCAAGGCTCTTTGATTTACTTGCTCCCCAATTCTATACACTATGTATAGATAAAATGTGTTCTGTTTTTAAAATAAAATTAAAAGAGTGCCTGTTCTCCTATATCTTCTTTGTATCGAACTGATGACCAACCTGCTTCTTTACCTTTTGTAACCTAGCATTCATGATTCACCGAACATGTCAGATCTTTATTACCTCAGATACTACTCTTTTCTCATGTCATAAAATGCGAACTCCTCTTTCTGTCTTGGAAGGCTGTTTAAAAAAATATTAATTGCCCGTTGGCTCTTAATACTTTTTTGTCATATTTTTATTACCTCATATATTACTCCTCATGTTTATGCCCTTTAGTTCTACAATCATGTGCATCCCACCTGCCCCCTCTCTGTAAAAACTTTAAATTTCACTTGTGGAGCATCATAAGTTTATTCTGGTATTTTAACTTCGAAAATTGTAGTTAGCTTTGTTGTGAATTTATGTGGACAAGATTTATGTTGTATAACTATAATCTCTCTTTTATTATCTATGCCTAACCGAAAGCAAGCTGCTTCCTTATTTAAAACTACAGTTCTCGTACGTGTGGAACAACATTAAAACTCAATAAAGGAGTAAAGTTAACTTTAATGCTCTAAAAGAGCTATACTGTTTATACACGCTGCATTGCCCCAACTTTCCTTATTTCAGACCATACCCAGTTTAAATATTACCTCTCAACTTAATTGAAATACAATATTTATCTTTATCAAATGCATAGTGTAAGATGGTTTTTATTTAAGTATCTGTATGGTTTTCTATGCGCTCGACCTTGTCATCAGGCATTCAGGCATTTGTATGTTCTTGCGACTGAAGCCCGTCGCATTCAAACTGTTGACGTGGACACTGGTTTACCTGTTTATGTCCCTCTTGAAGTTACCATCAAAGAAACTGAGCTTTATGGTGAAACAAGTTTTTGTGAGGTCACTCCTTGCAGTCTTCCAGAACGTGGCATTGTAAGTCTTCTCTTTTCATGTAAAATGCAGTATCTTTTTATTCCTGTTTCTATTGCACTTGTCTGTGTATACCAACAATTGATTCTTTGGAAAGTCAAAATGTTAGTGCTCAAAAGTTGGCACTGTTTTTGGTTTTACCACTTGTTATTTTACTTGAAGCTGCACAGGTGCATAGGTAGCCTCAATCCTGGTCAATTGCTATCATAATATTTTACTTGACCAGTTGGAGTGTCCTGTTTGTTTCACAGTGGAAGTATCACAAATCTAGATAATGAAATATTTCTTCACGTATACAAAATTCTTTAGGAGTAGTTAAAGAAAGCAGCCCTATTTAAGTACATTCTTTACCAAAAATATAGACACCAGCTCTGCAAGAGGATATATGACTATCACCCAACTTTAGATTCCTCCCACTTGGTAATATCATACTGAAGTTAACTCTTTTGCTCGTAAAAAGTATAAATTGTTTTAAATGTTAAAAGTGCATTGATTCACCAACATGTTTGATGCATACAAGTTTAACACGAACCAGCTTTTTCTTGTGACCACAGTTAAAGACTGTTCGCGTTTGTGGTCCTAGATATTGGCCTCAGGTTATTGAACTTTTTCCTGAAGGTATGACAATTTGAGTTCACTTTTTGTATTTCTTTTGTCAAATACTTTCTTTACATGTCTCATAGTACTTAACAGAAAAACCTTGGTGGAACTCTGCGGACAAGAATCACCCGTTCAATTCTGGTGTTCTTTATGTTAAAAGAAAAGTTGGAGCTTGCTCGTATGTGGATGATCCTATAGGAAGTCAATCTTTGTTATCACGAGCCATGCACAAGGTTTAGGACCCTCTTGATGGCACATTTAATGTTTCTTGTTTGACAAATATTGTTGAGTGAAATGAAATGTTTCTTCTGTAGATGAATGGTTTGGGTCAACCAAGTTCATGCGCTTCAAGCGACAGCACAAGTGCTATCACAGTTGATCAGTTAGTCAGTACTTTCTCATCAGATCCAAGCTTGATTGCATTCGCCCAACTATTTTGTGGCTCGTCCTGGAGTAGCAGGCAAGTTTGAATTTTTGGGCAGTCTTCTATTAATGCCTCAGTGAATCTAAATAAGATGATGTGAAATAGTTATTGGGATGATTACATGTATACCCCTAAGATTTTCTAGATAGTATTCTTTTGCGATTAAATAAGCTACACACCATCTTTCAAAACCGTGATAATTAATGTTTTAAGTTTTAAAATGTTTTTTGGCATTGTTAAGCATGGTGCTATTGGGGTTTATGGTTATTTTGTAAACATCCATTGACGTAATTGAATGTGATAGGATCATCCTTTAGCATCTATGAAGCCCATGGCACAGCTTCCAAATCCAACATGATTCCGTTGATTGAAATGATCAATTAAGTATGATTACATATTTATCATTTTGTAAGATGCATCCACCCAAGTGTGCAAGTATATAAGTCGAATTTAGTTTATTCACCATCTCTATTTCTCCTGGAAAACTGCTTGCAGCTTTGAGCTTGACTTTCAGGAATTCTGCCTGCAAGTGTTATTTGAGTGCGTAAGCAAGGACAGACCAGCGATGTTGCAGGTAACTTCGTAAAATTTATGTAGTTGATGTTAAAATGCCCGATTGCAAATTCTGTTGGGGAGCAAAAGTGTCCTCAATTACGCGAATCTTTTGATGTTGTGATAAAGATCACATGATCATATTTTTTTGTCTTTGTAAGTTTGAAGGTAATATGCTGTTAATATTCAATTTATTCTTCTTCAACTTCTAGTTAACTTAAAATAAGTCCCATAACATTGGCTTTGCGGTTAACGTAACAAATACTGGAATAAATCTTGTTTGCTAATGTTGGTGACCTTTCCAAATGTATATTTTACTGAGCCATAAACTCAATTTTACTAGGTGTTCTTGAGCTCTTCTCCTTTTCGGCCAATGCAAATTCTTCTCCACGTGATGAGATTGCATTTATTGTGATTGATAGATTCTATACAAGTTCTTTTCTAAACCGAAGCTTGGCAAAATCATCCATGTTCAATTCAAGTCTTTCTAGCAGATAATAAATAAATTTTGCTTTGCGACCTTAGTTGAATTGTCGTCAAACTTATAAGATCACTTCCGTGGTCCATGAGAACATTGCAGATCTCAGATTCACAGTGGATGAGTTTGTTTTCTTAACAGAAACAGTGGGACTGTCTGATAGTTGTTTTCCCCATTTTTAATAAAGTTCAAGCCTTATTTCTGTCTTACAAGCTTTTCCGTTCGTCACTCTGTTTGGCAAACTCATCCCCTTTATTGAACAGAGATATCTTGAACTGTGCAGGTTTATTTGTCAATGTACACGGCAATTGGATCCCTCGTGGATTCTATTGTTAGTGGTTCAAGCATTTCAAGTGACCCACTCTCGTATTTTAGTTTTAAGGTACACGTTTCTGATCAAATTACCTGCAAGTTTACATTATTTATTGTCTGAACCTTTCGCATTGGATACCAAGTGTGATTTTGAGTTATTAGGACTCTATGACCTCAATGAATTTGGTTAAAGCCTTAATTGTCTCAGTAGTTGATGATTAGGGATTATGTCTACGTGGGGTTAGGCTGATAATTAACATGGGGTTGGGCCGGAAAACATTCCTAGACCTACCTAACTTTGAACATTATTTGATTTCCCTACCTCAAGTCACTGAATGAATGCCACATCTTTTGTCATTGAGATGATGCCATGGTATATCAATCCACCATGTGCGTCTAACTTAGAACCACATGAAAATACTTCTTGTTAAATAACAATTAAAGAATTAATGGAAGGTTTCAGACTGCATGAAAGTACAGTATGCAAAATTCTTATGAATTTATCATCATCTTACCTATATAAAGTAAGCAATTAAACACATGAATGAAGGAATCTAAACAATGGTTTGGTCAGAAATTTTTCAGCTTAAGAAATAAACCTGGTCTGATAACATGGCTTACTTTGCTGTTTTATTGATATTATAAATCATTTACATGGTTACTTTCTGAGAGCTTATCTTTTGACGTTTCTCTGCGGATTACTGATTTACCATGGATTAGTATCTAATAGTGTATTAAACTGAACTAAGGTAGCCACTGCAAGCATATGTGAACCAGAGGAAATATGAATCTGCAAATTTAGAGTTGAAATGCTGAAATTTGTGGGAAAAAAAAAATGTTGCATGCTTGAGTTCTTCATTTAACAATTTCCGTTGGTTTATGATTATGTGAAAGATGTGAAGACTGGTTTATAATTGGAGGATGAGATTGGGGTATTGGCTGGGTGTTGAGAACATATTTGAAAGGCTTGCAATGGACAGATAGGTTTACTGGGTTGAGTTTGACTATTATTGGTATATCCGCGTTTAGACTGCCACTCTATGTTATAACCTGCTTTTTTCTTGGAGCATTCATTTTGTTACTCTATAGTCAAAATCTGGAGATTTCCCCCTTAACCCTTAATTTCCTTTCGTTATTTTACCGCAGGTTGCACTAGCATACAACGACGCTCTGTTAAATGGAAGACTAACTACTTCAAGAGGAGAAATAATTCAATCAGCTTTTCTAGGCGCACTCAAGAAGCGAGTTGAAGACGTTTTGAACCGTTCTCAAGACTTTACCGCTAATTTTAAAGCTTACATTATGTCAGGGGAATGGCCTGTTGATGATTGCTGTGGAAAGAAGCCTAGTGCAGTTCTTTCCTGGTACCTCCAATGGTATAATGTGCCTTCACCACTAGACATTAAACGAGCTTCGGAGAAAATCAAACAAGGTGGAATATTCACATCAGTCCCGCTTTTAAAGCTGATTTTTCCAAGAACACATATTTCCGCGATCAACTTGATTAATGAATTCTTGTTATAAAACAAAGTTGTAAATTGAAGTTTCTTTATTGGTACTGCTAGATATTATTATTGTCGTTTATTTGTAATACTAATGAAGGGTAGGGTAGGGTTCAGGGTTTAGGACTTAAGAATGCAGCTATTTAAATGTTACATAGCTTCTCAGTGTGCAAGTGTAACTTATCAGAGTTGTAAATTTAATTTGACGCATGGTACGTTAACTGTTAAGTTGTATAAAAGACCATCTTTCACCATTTTTGTTAAGTTAATTACTTAGATATTTGTGAATGTACGATACAGTTTCTTAATGTTGTTGCACCCAACCCACATTTTCTCTTCTGTTTTCTATTTCGAGATCGGTTTACAGAAGTTTAACATTTCGAAAGGCATCAAGCCTAGAATTTGGATTCAAATCTAGCCGTTGTTTTACTTTAACTGTAGTTTGTGATATGAAGTACCAAATTCCTTTGAAAAATCACCTCAGTTTAAGGGGGTGAAATATGTTGCTCGTTGAAATCGAGTTATGAAAAAGAAAATCATTAGTACGCTCCTTTTAGTTTCACTTGATTACTGATGGCTTTCATTGAAAATCTTTGATACTAATTTCCATCATTTTGGAAACTTGAGAAGACTGCCCTCGTTGCTTATTATGTGGTTCCGTTTATCACGATTCATACTATTTCCAGTTCACTAGATTCATACTATTTTCAATGCACTCGGTGGTCCTGTTTGTTAATTATCTTTATGATCACCTGGTTATTTAAGCGTAAGTCGATACATGGGTTCTCAATGCGACTTATCTCACAGAAGTCACAGCTGTTTTTTTTTTTTTTTTTTTTTTTGTCCTAATGCAATTAGATCTCTATTGTAATTTGAATTCTTTCATAATTTCTTTAATTTTGATAGTAACATAAACCTCCATTTAATGACGATCATATAGATACTTCATTAGCAATCCACTCAACCAATATGCCGCGTAAAAGAACTTCCAATAATACTTATCGGCATCTATTCACGCAAAAAGAGTTGAGAAAAAAAAAAAAACTACAACAAGATTGCCTACAGTATGTTCTCCTCATTCATCTAAATACTTTCAATAGTATAAATGCCATTATGTGTTATTTGATTAATTATATTTATATTAAACACAAATTTTATACTTCTCTTTAGGTAGATGTCGGAATTGATAACAATAATGTTTCTACTCCAAATAAGATAATACTGATCAGTGTTTTTTGAACCGGACCGAACGTCGAACCAGTAACCTCACTTGTTACTGGTTTTAGTGGTCGAACCGGTCGAACCACTGGTCCGACCGTTACAACACAATATATTATAAAAATTATAAATATATATAAAATATATCTTGCTACATAATTTTGTTAGTATCAATTTAAAAAAACGAGAAGTTTTAAATTTGTTTCTTCACTCTTAATTGATATGTTTCTAATCGTGAAACTCATATTTTAATTCATTTAGTTAATTTTGTTATTTAAAAATAAAGAAAATTAAATTAGAGTATTTGATTAACTTATAATAATTAAAAGATTAAACTACACATGTATTGGTTAAAGTTTAAGCAAATATTCATAATATTTCATGAATTCTAATTATTAAAGTGTTTGGAAAAAAATTAATACTATTCTAAGAACATTTACTATATAGAAGAAAATAACACAACAAAGATGCTTTATAATATAATACTACTATATTATAAAAATAATAGCATAATATATTTATTTTATATGAGAAAAGTATATTCTAGATATTTAATTCATATATTAATAAGTGTGAATACTACCAATTCTATTGTAGATCAATTGGTTAAAATATCTAATATAATTACTTAGAGGTCCAGGGTTTAACTCCACTACCATGAAAAAATTAAATTTTTATGAAGTAATATACAAACCGGTTCAGCCATTACCAAACCGGGTCATTGATTCTCGGTTCTTGATCGGTTCTTATCGGGTTTGACCAGTTCTGTATCTCAACCGGACCGGCCAAACTACCGATCACCGGCTAACCGGTTCAATCGAACGATCCAGTCCAATTTTAATAGCACTGATACTGATTCAACCTACTACAAGTATGTTATATGATAATTATGAAGATCTATGTAACTTTTATAATATATGCAACAAATTGAGGGTTTGGTGTTCGAGTGAAAAGATCGTACTGAAAGAGAAAAAGTTGTTAAATTTTATTGTGTTTACAAAAGACATAAGCAAAACAATGAATGAAGTAAGTAACCTTAAACTTGAGAAAATAGTCAAATGTGATCAGGGGCGAAACCAGAAATATAAGCTAAGGGGACGAGTTTTTTTCGGGAGTAAATATGAATAATTTATATTTAACTATACAAAAATTAAAATTCATAGTAAAAATGAAATATAAAACAAGCAAAAAACCACCACTTGGTTTTAAAGACATGAAGAATAAAGTAAAAACTTCCCTTTTATTGTTCTCACATGGAACTTATTGTATGGCTCTTTGCTTCTTGCATATAATAAAACAACTTTTTTTGCCTCCTTTTTCTCCCAGAGCTGTTTCTCTACAACATATTTCAGGGTTTTATTTTTCAAATATGTTGTTTTTACTTTGATATTTTTAATCGTATTCGTAGTATATGGGCTTCACAAATATTTTCTCGTATAAATATAAAAGTACTATATTAACATAATATACAAAAAAATATTGTTATAGATGGCTCTGGTTTGTATTTATTAAATCAAGGAAAAGAAAATAATAGTATGATAAAGTCACAATGATATATTTAAAACTAGCTAGGTAGCGAAAAAGCACAAGATCATGAGAAATTCAAACATACACCTAAACAAAATCCATATTATTTATGTATAATGATACACTATATTAATGACGACTTTTTATATTATCTTTATTAATATATAACCGTGGGTAACAACACTTTTTACATTAGCATAATATAATAAAAAATGTCGCATAAGCGAACACCAGTGATAAATAAAAAAAAAAAATGACATTGGCCTTAAGGCGGTGAGCGGTACTGCAGTGGCCCAAGTCTAGGGGTTGCAGTAATAATCACATGTATTATGATTTAATATTCAAGGGTGGCTGTGGGGTGTAACCGCACCCACATGCACCCCGTGGCTCCGCCCCTAATTATGTGATACAATAATGATGAGATTCAAACTAAAAGAATCTTCATAAGAGGATTGTTACTGAAATTAGTCTTCCACATAAATACATAATCATAATATCACACAATCCAATGCACAATTTTACAAGTCACATGAATATGAGCACAAAAGTTAAGCAAAAGTTAGACCAAAATTCTAACTCGTGGATTACAAACAAACAAGTCATACCAATTCCTGATAAACTACATTAACAGATGCATGTGGTGCATGTGGCCTTATTGAAGTTCCCATCCTTCATTAATAGCCTAAATAATACTATATGATATAATGTTATTTTAAGTTGTGTTGATAGGAATTCTTCTGTATATAAAGGGCCAATCCGGATGAAAGAAATGTGATGAATTCAAAAGCAATCTTCCATAATATTTGCACTTCTTTCGACATACGAAGTAAGAAAAACTTTAAAAGATATGTATCCTTACAAATCTTCGGGGACCGATGGTTTCTCTGTTTTCTTCTATCAAAAATTCTGGTCCATCGTTGGTCATGATATATTATTATTGTACCATCGTTGTTTTCTTCTACCACAATGAACACGAGTAATTTAATTGTAACATAACATAGAAATTTTTGTGATTTATTATTATTGTTGATATTATATTATTTTGAAAAAATTATATTCAAATGAATAAATCTGGATACTTAGACAAAACACATGAAGAAAATAAGGTAACATAACTTTTTCTTATAAGTGCGTGCACGTATTTTAAGAATTATGCAAATATTTAGTTTTTCAGTACAAATAAAACCTAGACGATGTTATCTACACACACACACACACACACACACACATATATATATATATATATATTATTTTTAATAGGCACAAATAATAGATGATGGGTACAACGATATGAATGCGTTTTTCTTAGATTGGTAAATGTCATATCATCAAAGATGGATTGTAGGGGAAGCTATTCATAAAAGATGGATTGTTGGAGACGCTATTTAATTAATTATTATTATTGAAGGTGTTGTATTATTATTGTTTCAAAAGCTTCCTCGGTACGCCTACTATGTTTTCTTATAAATAGTAGTTTTATGATATCGAAGATCACACATTGACATATACCACATTATCAGAGAAAAAAAGTTTTGAGATGGAAAAATCTTCAACTCGAGAAATAAAATCCATTTGTGTCTTTTGTGGGTCTAGTACAGGAAAAGATCGAGAGTTTATGGAGGTAGCAAGTAGTTTGGGAAACATATTGGCTGCGAGAAATATTAAGTTGGTGTATGGGGGAGGAGATTTAGGGTTAATTGGGTGTGTTGCGACTAGTGCATTTTCAAATAAAGGTAGTGTGTCAGGGATCATACCAAAATCCTTAGCTTACATGAATTTCGATGGTCCAATCTTATGGGAGGAGGTTATAGTACCTAACATGCATGAAAGAATAGCTAATATGTTGTATAATTCTGATGCTTTTACTGCATTACCTGGGGGTTAGGAACACTTGAATTTTTTTTTTTGCATAGCTTCATGGGCACAGTTAGCTATCAAAAATTTTGGTCCATCGTTGGTCATGATATTACTACGTTTGTCCTTGCATATTTGAATGATCGTATTGTTGACCCTGTGGTTAGTTATACTCATATTGTGTAATTCCTAAGTGCACTGACCCTATTTAATGATGCAGTTCTGCCCTATTAGCCTCAGTAATGTCGGTCTTAAAATTGCCTCAAAAGTTATAGCCAACCATCGTAAACGTTCCTTAATGAGGTGATCACGCCTACCCAATTTACTTTTGTTTAGGATCGCCTCATTACGGATAATATCTTGGTGGTTTTTGAATTGAATCACTTTTTCCATAATAAGAGGACAGGGAATCGACGTTACATGACGCTGAAACTAGACATGAGCAAAGCGTATGATCGAGTCGAGTGGCTCTTCTTGGAAAATGTAATCCTTAAACTTGGCTTTGCTTCTAATTTTGTGTCTTTGGTTATGTTGGGAGTTCGTACTGTCTCTTATTCCACTCTTATTAATGGTATAGAATCACCAATTTTTTACCCCGATAGGGGCATTAAGCAGAGGGATCCTTTATTGCCCTACCTATTTTATTTGTTACAGAGGCTTTTTCAGCTATCATTGCGAAGGCGGAGGAACGATAGATTGTACGTAGGTTGGCGGTGAATAGGAACACTCCTCGTGTGTCACACTTACTTTTTACCAACGACACGTTGTTATTTTGCGAGGCAACGAGAGAATCGGCATTGGGGATCCGCAACATTGTAGCTCGGTTTGAAGCAGCATCCGACCAACAAATTAACCCTGACAAGTCCGTTTTTGTCTTTAGAAAAAATACGGCCGAAGATTGGGCGCAGGACTTGGGGGCGATTTTAGGAGTGGCAATCGCGGATCGGCATGAGAAATATCTTGGACTTCCTTCTGTTGTCGGGAGGTCAAAGAGAGAGTTATTTGGTTTTATTCGCGAAAGAGTGTGGAAGTGGGTGAATGGATATAAGGGGAAGACATTGTCGGGAGCGAGGAAGGAAGTTTTAATTAAAGCGGTGATGCAATCAATTCCCACATTTGTGATGAGTTGCTTTCGACTCCCGGATTCGTTGATTAAGGAAATTGGGTCGATTATAAGCAACTATTGGTGGGGTAATGGAGGGTGTAATAAAATACATTGCATTGCATGGGATAAGTTGTGTTGGAAAAAGGAAGATGGTGGTCTTTGTTTCCAGAACCTTAAGGCGTTTATTATGGCGTTGTTGGCGAAACAGGCTTGACGTATTTTCCATTATCCGGACAGCTTGGTAAGTCGCTTATACAAAGCCAAATATTTTCCAAACTCTGATTTCCTTGGTGCAAGTCTTGGGAATAATCCGTCATTCTCTTGGTTGTGTATTTGGGAAACTATTGTGGTTATTAAACAGGGAGTGCGTTGGAGGGTGGGGAACGAAAACAAAATATCTATTTGGGATGATGCATGGCTGCCCCGTCCCGTGACATTTCGGCCAATTACGCCACGGGTGTTGCAATACCGCGATGCTAAAGGTTCGTGACTTAATTGACGATGCTACTGTGGTGGGATATCACACCTATTCAGGATGTTTTTTGGGACGTGGATGCGAACGTTATTCTCTCTATACCTTTGGGAAATTTGGAACATATGGATAGTGTTATTTGAAATTATGAGAAGCATGGTCGATTCACGGTGCACAATGCGTTCCATCTTATTATAACGCAGGGTTTGGCATTAAGAGGGGATGGCAGAGTGGGGAGTTCTAGTGAGCAAGCTACGTGGAAAAAGTTGTGGAAATTGGATTGCGCGAACAAAATTAAGCTTCTTTGGTGGCGCACTTGTTTTGATATTTTGCCTACTCGAGTTAATCTTGTTAAACGAAAGATTTGTGAGGTTGATTGGTGTGTGACGTGTGGGGGTAGAGAGGAAACTCCACGACATATTTTCTTTGACTGCCCCGTCGCATGTCAAGTGTGGGCGTTATTGCACTTTGCGACATCTTTTAAGCCGAGTGCGAGGGAGTCGCTTATAGAGTGGATCATGCGGGTGAGTAGAGAAATAAGGAAGGATATAGGTGGTGAGGATGTGACGGTATGCTAGGATCTGTGGCACAATTAGAACTCGATCCTTGCTGGGGAGTGGCCTCGGGAACCCGCTGACTTAGCAGATTTTGTGAGTATTTATCGATCATTTTGGTTTGATTCTGGACATCAGGCGATACACATTATGCGGATGGGAATGAGTGAATGGGAAGCACCCCGTGAGGGTTGTTACGAGATTAATTTTGACGGTGCTTGTTTTGAGGAGAGCTGCACGATTGTAATAGGAATTGTTGTTCACAATCATGAAGGCGGGTGATCGCAAGAGTACAAAAGTGCTCTACGGCTACGTTGGCACCGTCTTGTATTGAGTCACTGGCTTCTCTTTGGGCAATTCGCCTCGCGGTTGGTATGCAATGGTCGAACGTTGTTTTTTAGGGAGATTGTCTCAACATTATTCACGACATTGTTGACAGGACGCAGGAGGACTACGTACACATTATTGTGGACTTTCTTCACTTTTTTGAAACACGAGATGGATTCTCAACTCAGTGGGTGGGTTGTGACGCCAACCAAGTTGCTCATAATTTAGCTCGTAGAATGGTTGGGAACTTCCATGAACCTCATGATCTTGTGTTTGTAGTTCAGTAATTTTTTAGCTAATTAGTTTTTGTTGGTTTTATTGAGGTCTTGTGGTGCGTACTTTTTGTATTTTGACAGTTTTTTGGCGCTTTTGCGCCGAATTTAATAATATAAAAAAAATAAAAAGTTAATAGGTTAGCCCATAAAACATTTATTTATAGTGGTTCAACATCAACACTCATTGGAAAAGGAAACTTTTGCATATGACAAAAATATTAATGCATGGCGTGTGCATCTTCATACGCTAACTTAAACACTTATAATTGTTGATCGAATTCCTAACATCCTTTATGTTCTTCATGAACGCAGTAAAGTACAAACACCTGTATATTCTCATGACTATATTTTCCTTTATACGAGCTTTTTACTCAAACACATACCCTAGCACTACAAGATTGGGGAGGTTTTTGAGACCGCCCCTTAGCAACCGCAACACAATTGTTGGACATTTGAGACCGCCCAGCAACTGCATTGCGGTCCAAAGTCAATGGGGACCGCATCGCGGTCTCAGTTGCAATCCCAACTCAATTAGGACCGCATCGCGGTCTCAGTTGCAATCCCAACTCAATTGGGACCGCATCGCGGTCACAATTTATGTCTCAGTTTCAGCAACCGCGAGGCGGTTGCAATTGAGACTATTCGTTGATTTTTGAGACCGCGAGATGGTTGCAGTTGCAGTTATTTGTGATCGACGCGTGGTCACGAATAGTATTCATATTTCAAAGTGACGTATTTTCGATGATTTGAGGTACCAGGTAGTTAGTGTAGTTGATTACTATCCTAATAATAGTAAAAACAACCATAATTCCAATGTCTCATTACAAATCCGAGCATTATATATGTGGAACAAGCCGTTATGAAGATTCTCACGATTTCGAACGACAACGACTATATATATATCATGCCTAGATACATATAGATATAAACGTAATGTGTAGGATGATCTAAATATTTTATTATATTGTTATTATCCCCCAAATAGTTTTAGTTAATTCATAACACTATTATTTTATTTGATTGATTTTATGATGAAGCACAATTGAGAAAAGTCATTTGAGCTGGTGCAAGGTCACGAGTTTTTTTATGACTTTTTCTTACAGAAACTATCACATTTGATACGGTATAATTAACTAATAGATACAATATGCCATTTGTACCTTTCCATGGAGTAAACCATCATAACCAATGAATTCTCTTAGGTGCTGATTTGTTAGCAGATGAAACAATTGAATCATTTGTTTGGTTGTTTAAAACATGGTAAATTTGTAAGTTTTCATGCTCCACCTGCTATAATAATTACTATGTACAACTACGCAAAAATAATTTCTTTCAAGTGTTGACCAACTCAAAGTCAGTTTTACTTATAGCATATAAAGCTTCCTACGAGTTAACAAGCACAAGAAGAAAACAATCTTTTCGACTCTCTAGTGTAAAAGCTACCACAAAAGTTAAGTGGATAATACTGAGTATAAATCAATTACGCATCCTCTAGAAGCAACTATTTATGACTCTTTGCGACCAAGTGAATTAGAGTTATCTTGAGATCGGTTAATAGTTAAAGCTTGGAAGATAATGGATGGCTTCAAAACTATATTCTGATACAGAAAAGTGGGTCTAAGTATTTCGGAGAGACTTTTTTTTGGATGTCGACTACTCAGAGAAGTGAGAGTACGAATTCTTCTTTGATGAATATGTACATTTGCTAACACTTTGAAGTGGATTTGCTAGTAAATATACTTTCGCTCTAAAAGGTAAAGGAGCTAAAGCATATTTTAATTCAAGACACTCACATTAATTAAACCGATTAGTGATATTTATACTTTAATTTGTGAAGGAAATCATAATACCAAATCAACAAAGTGTGTATGATTATGAGTTGTAGATAGATCATAAAATAAGTTCAACACTAATAACTCGCTCGATCACATTCAATCTACTATTTCATACCTTAATAGCTTGTTTTGTAACCATTTATTAATTAATGTTAAATGTAGTACTGATGTTTGTTGCTAAAAATCACAAACACATTGAGATCGTTCCATAAAATAGAGATTTTGAAGTATAAATATTATTTGAGACCCGATGACGGTCAGAAATAGTAGTAATTGAGACCACTTTGCGGTTGCAATTGCAACTATTTGAGACCACTTCAAGTGACGTGTTTTCGATGATTTGAGGTACCACGTTGTTAGTTTAGTTGATTACTATCCTAACAATAGTAAAAACAACCATACTTTCAATGTCACATTACAAATCCGAGCATTATATGTGTGGAACAAGCCGTTATGAATATTCTCACAATTTCGAACGATAACGATCATATATATATATATCATGTCTAGTTACATATAGATATAAACTTAATGTGTCAGATGATCTACCAATTAAACCAATTAATGATATTTATACTTTAATTCGTGAAGGAAATCATATAAATCAACAAGGTGTGTGTGATTATGAGTTTTAGATAGAACATAAAATAAGTTCAACACTAATAACTCGCTCGATCACATTCAATCTACTATTTCATTTCATTTCACATGTAGTATTGCTTGTTTGTTGCTAAAAATTACAAACACATTGAGACAGTTCAATAAAATAGCGATTTTGAGGTATGAATATTATTTGAGACTGCATGATGGTCACAAATAATAGGCATTGAGACCGCATCACGGTCTCTAATAGACTAATAGTTACATCCGAGACCGCCTTGCGGTCTCTAATAATATTCATATTGTGGTGTATGAATATTATAGGGACCGCGACGCGGTCTCAATAACTTCTTTTTGCATTTTTCGAACCTTTAGCAACCGCGTTTCGGTAGCTTGCGTCCCAAAAAAATCAAGTTTTCGGTGGGTTATGGGGGAAAATTTTGAATTTTGATGAAAACTCAAATTTCATATATACCCATCACTACCCTCTTAGTTTTTCAAATCCAAAAAAAAAACACCAACTCTTCTCTTATTTTCTTTTCCAAATCCAAAACAAAAAAACACCAAACACCAAAAAAACACCAACTCTTCCCTTCTTATTTTTTCCAAATCCAAAACAAAAAAACACCAAACACCAACACCAACTCTTCTCTTTTTTTTTTCCAAGTCCAAAACAAAAAACTCTTCTCTTCCTTTCTTTTCCACAAACTTTATTTTTCTTCTTCTTTTTCCATTTCACTTATTTATCTTTCATTTGCTTTTTTGTTCATCTTCTTGACCTTTCTTCATTTTTGGAATATTTATACTTTTATTAATCTTTTCATTTCATTTTATTAATTGTTCTTCATTATTTAGTTTTATTTGTTCTTGTATATTGCTTTGTTGTTGATATTTATATGTAATTTCTATATAAAAAAACCAATAATATTTTGGTAATTTATCAAAATATTATTGGTTTTTTTATTTATTTCGTTTGTGCCGCGATCTCAGTTAATATTCATACTATATGGGACCGCGTTGCGGTCCATAGTTTAAATATTTACTAAGACCGCGGCGTGGTCTTAATTATCCTTTTCACTCTCTGAGATTGCATCGCGGTTGCAATTGTTCTCCAAGTATCTGGGACTGCAGTAACATCTGGGACCGCGGCGCTAGTTTCTCCGATCGCAATTAAGATTAACTGCGACCGCGTGCCAGACTCGGATGAGAAACGACCGACCTCATCTGAGACCGCGCAACAGAGACCGCTCCTTCCTCATTTGAGACCGCACATGCGGTCTCAGATGAGACCTTAATCTTGTAGTGTAAGTTCTTTGCATATAGATCATAAAAACATGTGCATCTATAAGCAAATAACATACCTATGGTAGGTTGAATCGGTATTGTCTCATTGGGAGTTAAAAGATTATTGTTTCAACCTCAACATGTTCCATCTAAAGAAAAGTATAAAATTTGTGTAAATTATTAAAAATCTAATTAATAACCAATTAAACATCGAAATTATCTTAGTTGAAGAAGACAACATACTCTAAAATTGGAAAGGCAATCGTCTCTGGGCAAATAGATGCTGTTGTAGAGTTTTTCCTTCTCAAATTATATTCGATCGCACCAATTGATGAGGACAAGTATTGTTTAATTTTAATGCTTATCGATCGTTTGCACAACAAAATAGGGGAAGAAAAATATTGGGCGGCAGAGGGGTATGTTAAGGCAGATTGTTTGTTATTGGAGTATTATTTTATATGATAGTTTGAGTCATTAAATGGGTTAATACGTAAATTATCAAATTTTGAAGAGATAATAAAGAATTCGTTACATTATATTAGACACCTAACTGTAGTAGGATATATATTATGGTGTTGACACCTCCTCGGCCATCAAAGTTCGGACCTTCATACAACTATAAAGAGTATTAACTTCTTTTAATTGTCATTATACATGACTCTATCCATGTTCGCACGTTTTTTTTCTTCTACCATTACCATGTATACTTGAGAGTCAATCATCTGCTCAATCATATCTGGTCCCTACTCTTGTTAACACATCCTTGTATTCACAAAAACTGCCTCTAACGACGACAAAGAAACAAGCCCAAATTACTCTCACAGTCTCGTTCGTCTGCTTTTTCAACATAGCCAGCATTCTTATAATAAACGTGCAGTTTGGAGAGAATTGTTCTACTGAGAGCCGTCCTACTCTTAAATGAATATGGTACTATATCTTTAGTAAAGAAAAAAAAACCTCTCTTGAACTTCTCATATATTTCGTAACACTTTTAATCCTAAAAAATTTACTAGATCGAAGTTTTCTACACTTGATTTGATGATATAAAGTGAAAACTTTACGTTCCGGGCTTTTACGCACTACAAGAAAAAAGGGTCATTCGTGACCGCCCGGGCGGTCGCGAATGACCCATTTCCGGTCGCGGATGGTCATCCGCGACCGCTGGGCGGTCGCGGATGCCCGGTCGCGGATGCCCTCGGTCGTGGACGTCATCCGTGACCGCTCGGCGGTCACGACAGTCATCCGCGACCGCCGAGCGGTCACGGTAGTCATCCGCGACCGCCTGGCGGTCGCGGATGATCCCGGGGTCATCCGCGACCGCCCAGCGGTCACGTAAGTCATCCGTGACCGCTCGGCGGTCGCGGATGACCTCGGGCTCATCCGCGACCGCCAGGCGGTCGCGGGCAACACCGTGACCGCTCGGCGGTCGCGGATGACCCCGAGGTCATCCGCGACGGCTCGGCGGTCGCGGGCAACACCGCGACCGCCTGGCGGTCACGGATGACCCCGAGGTCATCCGTGACGGCTCGGCGGTCGCGGTGTTTCCCGCGACCGCCTGGCGGTCACGGATGACCCCGGTGTCATCCGCGACGGCTCGGCGGTCGCGGGCAACACCGCGACCGCCGAGCGGTCACGGATGACCCCGGGGTCATCCGCGACGGCTCGGCGGTCGCGGCCACCACCGCGACCGCCTGGCGGTCACGGATGACCCCGGGGTCATCCGCGACGGCTCGGCGGTCACGGATGATATTTAAACCATCCGTGACCGCCGGACGGTCACGGATAATATTCAAGTCATCCGTGACCGCCCGGCGGTCACGAATGACATTAAACGAAATAAAAAAAATATTCCGGTAAAATACCGGAATAAATATTTGTTTTTTGCGAATATAATGTGTTAAAATACCGGTTTTTTTATATAAACATCATTTAAGAGAATGATTTGTGTTATAAGTAAAGAAAAGAAGAAAATAAAAGAGTTTGTGTTTTGTTTTTTGAAGATATAAAGAAAGATGAGAAGAAAAATTGTTGGTGTTTTGTTTTTTGAAGATATAAGAAAAGGGAAGAAAAAAATTGTTGGTGTTTATGTTTTGGATTGGGAAATGAGGAAAGGAGGAGAAAGTGTTGAGTTTTTTAGAGAAGATAATGTGAGTGTAATGAAAATTAATGGGTGGAATGGTGGGTATATATAGAATTTTAGTGAAAATTTTGAATTTTCAAAAAATTTGAATTTCCCCCCAATTCCAAGGTCTTTCGCGACCGCCGGGCGGTCGCGAAAGACCTTGGAATTAGGGGGAAATTCAAATTTTTTGAAAAATTCAAAATTTTCACCATGAATGTTATTCGTGACCGCCGGGCGGTCACGAATGACGCCCATTCGCGACCGCCCAGCGGTCACGAAAGACCCTTATTCGAAAATCAAATTTTTATTTATGAATATTATTCGTGACCGCTGGGCGGTCACGAATGAGGGTCTTCCGTGACCGCTCAGCGGTCACGAACCTAGGTCGTGACCGCTGGGCGGTCACGAAGTAGGTTTCGCGACCGCCCAGCGGTCACGAAAGACCCTCATTCGTGACCGCCCGGCGGTCACGAATGAGTCTCATTCGAAAGTTTTGATTTTCGTTTGTTTAATTAAGTTGCGATGTTTGTTAAATTGATAAAATACTTACTACTAAGTTATTTAAAAGAGAGTTTATCACAAAATTACACATTACATCTAAAACAACTTAGTGTATATGATGATTAGTTGTAGAACATAAAATAGGTTATTCGTTCATAACTCGCCTAAGCACATCAAACTCGCTATTTTAATATGTTAATTACTAATGTTGTACTAATTTATTACTTCAATTCACATGTAGTAATGAGACTTATTGTTAAAAATCATAAACACATCAAGATGAATCCATAAAATTAAATTTTCTTTTATGAATGTTATTCGTGACCGTTGGGCGGTCACGAATGAGGGTCTTTCGTGACCGCCCGGCGGTCACGAACCCTACTTCGTGACTGCCCAGCGGTCACGAACATACTTCGTGACCGCTGGGCGGTCACGAAAGACCCTTATTTGTGACCGCCCAGCGGTCACGAATAAGTTTCATTCAAAAGTTTTGATTTTCGTTTGTTTAATTAAGGTGCGATGTTTGTTAAATTGATAAAATACTTACTACTAAGTAAATTAAAAGAGAGTTTATCACAAAATTACACATTACATCTAAAACAACTAAGTGTATATGATGATTAGTTGTAGAACATAAAATAGGTTATTCGTTCATAACTCGCCTAATAACATCTAATTCGCTATTTTAATATGTTAATTACTAATGTTGTACTAATTTATTACTTCAATTTACATGTAGTAATGAGACTTATTGTTAAAAATCATAAACACATCAAGATGAATCCATAAAATCAAATTTTCTTTTATGAATATTATTCGTGACCGCTGGGCGGTCACGAATGAGGGTCTTTCGTGACCGCCCAGCGGTCACGAAAGCCAAAGGCTAGTTGGCATTCGCGACCGCCCAGCGGTCACGAATGCCAACGGCTAGTTGGCATTCGCGACCGCCCAGCGGTCACGAATGCCAACGGCTAGTTGGCATTCGCGACCGCCCGACGGTCACGAACTGCCAGATTTTCATTTATAAATGTCATTTCCCTTACTTTTCTAATTCACAACAATCTTCACCATTTCTCTTAAGGTATTCTCGTTTTTTTCATTTAGATGGTCAACTATATTTTTAAATACTAAATATTGGTATGATATGTTAACTTGTTTATTCATTTCTTGATAGATATTGACGTAAACACATCGAGGGTACTCGTAGAGGACACAAGATTCTTGAAGATCGTTTTTTTACGCTTCAAGAAGTAAGTTGATCAATTTATCACTCTTCAACCTTATCGTGCATGATAATTGTTACATTTTAAATTGTTAATTATTAATTGTTTGTAGTATTAATTGTAATTAATTATTTCCTTTAAAATTTACATCTTAGATAAATAATGGACTATCAAGTAGATAGGAATTGGATGTACGATAGATTCGAGAGCAGTGGTTATTTGCGAGATAGTTTTGTGGTTGGGGTTCGCACATTCATAGAATTTGCTTCGCGACAAGATGGCTATTTAGATCTAGGGGGGCGTATTAGGTGCCCGTGCAAAAAATGTAACAATTCAAAGTTTTTTGATCGATACCAAGTCCGTGATCATCTTCATAAGTCGGGATTTACGCCTGGATATTTTGAGTGGGTTTTGCATGGAGAGCAGTTTACCACCACTTCTATGACGTTTATCGACGAACCTCTCGAACCATCACACGCCAATATTCCTGACAGCCCTATTCGTGCTGACGATTCGTTTAGACAGATGGTCGTGGATGCATATGGAGGCCGATTTGATGAGGACGATGTGCGTAACGAGGATCCGAATCCCGATGCAAGAGATTTCTACGACTTGATGCGTCTAGGTCAGGTGAAGATGCACCCTAAGAAGAGCAAAACCGTCCTGCAGTGGATTGGAGAGTGGGTGAATTACAAAACTATTCACAAGGCGAGTAACATCGTTTCTGACCATTTTTTAAAGATGTCCAAAGATGGGTTCGACCCTGAGATTGAGAAGTTGTTACCTAAAGACACGAAAGGGATGCATAAGATGGAGCGAACCTTGGGGTTAGGGTACGAGAAGATCGATGTTTGCACAAATCAGTGTTTTCTGTTTTACGGGTTTGCGGCGAGCAATGACTTCCTAAAATGCCCGATATGCGGGGTTGATAGATACGAGGAAGGTAGGAAGTCAAAGGTCGCAAAGAAGCATTTGTGGTATTTCCCCCTAGGTCCTCGTCTTCAGAGGATGTATTATACCGTAGGTACTGCAAAGCATATGACTTGGCATTTGAAGTGTCGAGAGGCTACGGATCGAATGATTCACCCGGCTTCCAGTGAGGCATGGCGACACTTTGATCGGACACATCCGGATTTTGCAGCTGAGCCTAGGAACGTACGACTCGGCTTATGTACGGATGGATTCACACCGTTTGGCTCATCTGGGAAAAAATACTCTTGTTGGCCAGTGATGGTAACCCCATATAACCTCCCCCCCGATCTTTGCATGAGGCAGGAGTTCATATTTTTGAGCCTTATCATTTCCGGTCCAGATAGTCCCGGGAAGAACTTGGATGTTTATCTTAGACCACTAATTAACGAGCTTAATGCTTTATGGAGCACTGGTTTGGAGACGTTTGATAGCTCAAGGAAGGAAAACTTTCAATTACGAGCGACCCTGATGTGGACGATTAGCGATTTTCCAGCGTATGGAATGTTGTCTCAGTGGAGTACGCACGGGAAGTTAGCGTGCCCTTATTGCATGGGAGATACGAATTCATTTACGTTGAAGAATGGTGGTAAACCGTGTTGGTTCGATTGCCATCGTCGTTTTTTGCCCAAAAATCATAGGTGGCGGCATGACAAGAATTCATTCAAAAAAGGGGAAAAGTCACTAGAAGAACCTATTTGCAGGAAAATGGGCGACGAAATGAGGGAAATTGTGGAGGGACTTGGGGATGTTGGTTTTGGGGCCAAAGTGAACAATCTACCGGGTTTTCATACGAATCATAATTGGCTGAGGAAGAGCATATTTTGGGAACTTCCCTATTGGTCCACAAACTTGATTCGTCACAATTTAGATGTCATGCATTGTGAGAAGAACTTTTTCGATAACATCATCAACACAGTATTGGATGACTCTAAGACTAAGGACAACATCAAGTCTAGACATGATTTGAAGATTTGGACTATCCGTGAAGAGCTATTTTTAGAACAAACACGAGGAGGCGCATATGTGAAGCCAAGGGCAACCTATTGTCTCAAGCGGGATGAAAAGGTCAAGGTCTTGAAATGGTTGGGCGATCTGAAATTTCCGGACGGATACGCGTCAAATTTGGGACGATGCGTACAAAAGCAACAACATAGGCTCTTTGGTATGAAGAGTCATGATTGTCACGTCTTCATGCAGAGATTGATCCCCATTGCTTTTCGCGACTTCCTGCCCACCAACATTTGGGAAACATTGGTGGAGATTAGTTTATTCTTCCGGGCAATTTGTGCTTCAGAGGTTTCGGCCACCGATATGAGAAGTCTTGAGGAATCCATTATAGTCACGATGTGCAAGCTTGAGAGGATATTCCCTCCTTCCTTCTTCGATTCTATGGAGCATTTGGCCATACACCTACCATACGAGGCTAAAGTAGGCGGCCCGGTTCACTACAGATGGATGTATCCATTCGAGAGGTACACAATGTTTAATGAGTTTAATTCGCTACTGTTATTCTATATGTTATTGACTTTTCGGTATTCCCAGGCGTATGTTTGATTTTAAAAAGTCAGTGATGAACAAAGCAAGGGTAGAAGGATGCATAGCGAATTCCTACCTCCTTTCAGAGCTATCCAATATGTGTGCACAATATCTAGGTATCTCCGCGAGTACTAGATATAACCGTCTCAATAGGAACGAGACTTTTGAGAGTTCAGAGTGGGATGATGAGCTGATGTTATTTCGAAAGAAAGGGAAGGCCCTTGGGCCACTAAACAAGAAGAGGCGGTTGTCGTCCGAAGAGTTGGAGCAAATTGAACTGTACACGCTTCTTAATTGTGAAGAGCTGGATGGATGGGTCGAGTAAGTCAATATTCTTTATTTTACGTGCAAACGCTCTTTATTAAGGATAACTTGTATGTATCACGTATTTCTAACTTATTTTGTGTGTAACTCACAGGTTGTTTATTGAGGAGGAGTGTAATGGACTTACTCCCATGGAGGTACAAAAGAAGAGAAACTGCGAGTACGTGGCATGGTTCAAGCAGACCTACTCGAGTGGCAAGTACATGACAGACGATCGTGTTAAGCCGTTGCTCGCAGGTCCTCTCAACTCAGTGTTGTACTATGAAGGGTACATTGTGAATGGGTTCCGATTTCACACAGATATGCGTTTGGGCCCTAAGAAGAGTGATTGTAGTGGGGTTTATGTGGAGGGGGACATGGGAGGATCCCACGCCACCAACTTCTATGGGACATTGAACGAAATCATAGAGGTGGAATATTGGGGGCACATAAGACCGCTATACATTGTATTCTTCAAGTGTAGGTGGTATGATATTAGAGCTCGAGGGACTCGTGTTCACGAGACGTACAAACTCGTTGATATTAACCCACGATGGTCTCTCACAACCAACGAGCCTTTTATTTTTGCCAATCAGGCCCGACAGTCGTACTACGCCCCGTATCCACAACTTACGAATGGTCGACCAGGTCAAAATGGATGGATGGCTGTATCTACTATACCGGCTAGGCACGTGATCGACATGTCGTTACTAAGTGATTCCAGCGACACAGAAACAGAAATAGGGATGCCAGCGGAAGTGTTCCAAGAGGACGCATCTGTAGGAATTAATATGTTCGTAGACTTTAGCGCATTTGATATGGATATACAATTGGGGTGGGCAAATGAGTTTGAGATCGTCGAAGATGTACAAGATAGAGGAGAAAAAGAAGCTGAAGAGGAAGACGAAGAAAGTGAAAACGTGGAGCTAACTAGTGATACTGAATAGTTCAAGTGTTTTGTAATAATTTAAAACATTACTTTGTGACGCACTTTAATTGTAACGATTTGGTAGTGTTGTAAAAGACATTACAATAATGAAAAATTAACAGTCAAACATTACAATAATGAAAATTTAACAGTCCAACATTACAATAATGAAAATTAAACAATCCAACATTACAATAATGAAAATTTAACAGTCCAACATTACAATAATGAAAATTAAACAATCCAACATTACAATAATGAAAATTTAACAGTCCAACATTACAATAATGAAAATACAACTAATCATCATCCGAACTATCATCCAACCCACATCCATTCCCGTCATCATCCTCCACATCATCCTCCCCATCATCCTCCTCATCATCCTCACCACTCCCAACACCATCCTCAACACCCAGTTCCACATAATCGTCAGTCTGCAACGACGCCATAATATCATCGACATCGACGTCATCATCGTCATCAGAGTACTCCTCGATATACGCAGGCCTATCGGAAGAACTGGGAGCAAATGGATCTGGCCTACGATGCGGCATACGAACCGGTGGAATCACAGCTCCGTTCCTACGTGCATGCCCCATGAATATAGAATCTGATATCGGTGGAAGGTCCACGTTCACCTTCTCATTAAGCAAGCATCTCCATAGCTCCATAGTGGCTTTCATATCAGTCATCCTTTGATCACTGCGATAGATAGTGCGGTCATTCTGTGTTTGTAATTCGTCGATGCAGGCCTGTGAATAATCTTCTTGTTTCCTGTATTTAATGCTGAACGCCTCCGGGCGTGCATCCCTCGGCAAGCCTTTCGCCTTCCCCTTCTTCACAGGACCAAATGCCTCGGTCCAACAGTCGGGATCGAACACCGGGAGCTTAGCTGGGCGGGGATATCTTTCCCTCACTAGTTCCATGTACTTTTTCTGCATTAACATTTGAAAGAATCAATACTTATATTGGAATAAATATTTTAAAAGGAGTATGCGGTTGAAATAACTTACATATTGCGCTTTCGCCAAAGCATCTACCCAAGTCCGCCGAGCTGGAACTCCTGTGTTACCGCCCGTCCCCTTCACCCGCTGCGTGTGACCACGTCTATAGGCCTCATCATATCGAATAGGGTCTTTTCGTGTTCGGTCCTCCTCAGCCTACACATTTCAAGAAAGAGTACGTCAAAATTGGCTTACGCATATATTAAGATTACTTAATTACACCCATATTGTTAATTTTCATAATTCATACCAGCAAACGTCTGAGCTCCTCTAGGTCGCGGGATCCACCAAAAAAAGTGGGAGGTGCCTTCACCCCCTCAATTGGCTCCTCGCCTCCTCTCCTGTTTTTCTTAGACTTATGCGACAGCTCTTGATGATCCTCAGTGGCCCAATGCTTAATCGCCGCCGCCTCTAACCCGTCGTGCATCCAAGTTTTGTCTTTTCCGGCCCATTTCGGATCCACAACCCTCTCAAAGTATTGTTTCTTCGTGTTGTAAATCAAATTCTTATAACACAACTTCGCCTTCGTTTCGTAGGCCCGTTGTACTGCGTGTTTTTCTCTCTCACGAACACCATATATTTTCTGCCAAGTAATAAATTTCGATTTATGAATATATTAAATTAAATAATATGATATAGTTGTGAAATAATTCCTCACCGTAAATTTAACAAACATTTTGCCTCGCACAGTTTTGGGCATCGTCAAGTAGGTAGGCCAGAACTCCTTCATGAACAGTCTGATCAACTCCGTGATCGTAGTCGCAACCTCGTTGCTAGAGGGGTTCATAAACAGGCCACGAGGACACAATTTAATGATCTGCCTTTGTTTCGGGTCATTGGGTTGTTGTGCACCTTTGGAGGTGCCTCTTCTTGGGCGCTGTTGCGTGACATTGAATACTCCCGATGCTGGAGTATCACTCGGCCTCTCGCTCGGGCCAGCTCCGGTGGAACCAGCGGAAGATGGTGCTCTAGCCCTAGATCCAGATGCAGTCGGTGCGGCATCGGGCACGGCATCGGCATCAAAAGAAAGTCGGCGCTGTAGTAAAGGCGTCAACGATGTAGACGCGTTGGGGATTGCGGCATCGCAACTACGACCGCCACGTGTGATAACTATACGAGGTCCAAGACTACCTCGCCCACTAGCAGTAGGGGGAACATCGGGAACATCAAGAACATCCGCATCATCAGGAACATCAGAAACATTTGAACATTGTTGACCACTGCCAACCCGACGACGACGACTGCCTGCCATATCGAATATATGCTAGAAAACTACGAGAAATTATCTAAGCTAGATGATTCAAAGAGATTCTCTAAAATTCAGTCGTTACTAAGTTATAAAGATTCCTTAAAGATCATTTGTACTAAGTTACAAAGAACCCCTAAAGATTATTTGTTCTAATATATAAAGATTTTGTAAAGGCATTATTTCTAAGTTATAAAGTTCCATAAAGGCGTTATTTCTACAAAAAAAACATTAACCAATAATTTGACATGCATTTAAACTAATAGTTTAACATTAAATTACTGCGACGAATAATAATACATTAAATTAAGTAAACTAACAATTTAATATTAAATAAAGATTCTCTAAAGGCATCATTTCTGAGTTATAAAGTTCCCTAAAGATCATTTGTACTAAGTTATAAAGAACCCCTAAAGATTATTTGTTCTAATATATAAAGATTCTCTAAAGGCATTATTTCTAAGTTATAAATTCCCTAAAGATCATTTGTACTAAAAAACATTAACCAATAATTTGACATGCATTTAAACTAATAGTTTAACATTAAATTACCGCGACGAATAATAATACATTAAATTACCTAAACTAACAATTTAATATTAAATAAAGATTCTCTAAAGGCATCATTTCTAAGTTATAAAGTTCTCTAAAGATCATTTGTACTAAGTTATAAAAAACCCCTAAAGATTATTTGTTCTAATATATAAAGATTCTCTAAAGGCATTATTTCTAAGTTATAAATTCCCTAAAGATCATTTGTACTAAAAAATATTAACCAATAATTAGACATGCATTTAAACTAATAGTTTAACATTAAATTACCGCGACGGATAATAATACATTAAATTACCTAAACTAACAATTTAATATTAAATAAAGATTCTCTAAATGCATCATTTCTAAGTTTTAAAGAACCCCTAAAGATTACTTGTTCTAATATATAAAGATTCTCTAAAGGCACTATTCCTAAATTATAAAAATTTCCTAAAGGCATTATTTCTAAGTTTGACATTAATAAAAATAAACTTATAATTAAACAATTAAAACTATTACTAAAACATTAAATATAAAACATAATTAAAAAACATAATTAAAAAACTAGAAAGATAAATATTTAAAAGAGAGAGAGGAGAGAACTTACAAATGTGAGAAATGAGAGAGGAGGAGGGGGGTTTATATAGAAAACCCCCCTCCCATCCGCGACCGCCGGGCGGTCGCGGACGCCATGGCGGGCAAAATCCCGCCCACTGGCATCCGCGACCGCTGGGCGGTCGCGGACGAGTGGCATCCGCGACCGCCCGGCGGTCGCGGACGCCACTTGGCGGGCCATAGGCGGGAAGATTCCCGCCTATGGATTCCCGTGACCGCTGGGCGGTCACGGTATTGTTTACCGCGACCGCTCGGCGGTCACGGTGGCATCCGCGACCGCCGGGCGGTCACGGTGGCATCCGCGACCGCCGGGCGGTCACGGATGCTCGCGACCGCCCGGCGGTCACGAGCCGGCGGTCACGAATGACCCCGGATTCTTGTAGTGACGTTTATACTCCTCAAATTTCTTATTTATTCAACACTTATAAAAATGATAAAATACTTGATAAGAATAAAAAAATATATCAAATATTGATTCTAAAGAAAGGTGGAAACACCGAACACAGTTTGCAACAATTTGCACTGACGTAAATAGGATTTATATACTTGCCTTCATTCTTTATGTTATTAAATTTATCCATCTAATTCTTCTCAGTAATCATTCCCATTGCAAGTCAATTTCATATATTATCTAAGTAATCTAAAACATCATCCGTCGCGCACGTATTTGTTCATTTAGTTTTGTTAGCCAGTACTTTTTTTTAAACCAATTAACATGTGCCAGCAGCCGCCCAAAACTGACCGAAACCCAGGCCTTGAATTAAAAAACAGTTTCGCTAATTCTCGAAAAATTAATTAAGGATGTTGACGAGGCAATACATTTACGGGCAATATGTAACACCTGTCATATTGTAATAATTGATTTAATAAATCTAACTATTGCTTATACAACTGATTATTTGGCAATACCAAAAACTCTAGTTTATGGTCAATGTGGACGGTGAGTTGTTTGACTATAATAAATCTTTAATATAGATTAAAAATAAATATTGACTTCTAAAGCATCTCATTTGTAAGTCAATTCATTACAAATTATATTCATAAAAAAAAGAACTCATTATAGTCTTTGATCATGTGCTACAAAGAGGGGTGGGCGCATCTATTAAACTCAAACCCGTCGTTCTCGCTTTCGTATATATTTTAATTACCAATGCAACTTGTTCAACTTAGAATAAAGAACACCATAATATATATAAAAAAGAAAATAATAGTTTCATTTCGAGTTGAATGGAAAAACCTACCCTCGAATTGACAAAAAAATATGTGTTAATTTTATTAGCAAAGACCCCGGTGTTATTTGACCAAAGGCAAAAAGCCCTCAAACCTTTGAATTGCAGTACACGCGCGTTTTGTGCGGGTATGATTGAAATCTATCGGTGAAATTACAAAGTTGCCCAAGATCTTCAATTTTTAACCTTTTGATATATATTATATATATATAAACCAGAAAAGCAGAACTAGAAAAAACAACGGGAAGAGGTCAAGAGGAGCCGGTACCGGAAAGCGCGTGGGGTCGGCGGAGGAGTCTTCTACGGCGGTGCACTTTCGAGACGGCAAAGAGAGCACTCAAATTATTGAAATTCGAAATCGAAGAAGAAAAGGACATTGATATTCAGTAGATCTGAGAGTGGCTTTGATTATGGGTGTGTGTGTGTGCAGTGGCGTATCTAGGATTTGAATATAAGGGGGGCTAGATTTTTTTTTTTAAGGAACAATAAGCAAGAATCTAAAGAGAATTAAGAGAAAAGACAATGAAACAATACTCCAAAAAAAGAATTTGAATGAATTTTTGAAGCTTCTAAAGAAGATGAACGTTTATAGAGATTTTACTTCTTGCGAAAATTCCTTTAATGAAATTTATCATGACTCTATCGATAACCAAGAAATCTTTTGTTTTTTTTTTCTTGCATTACAACTTTTATAAAATATATATTTACTAAAATAAATGACTTAGACTATGTTAAAACTCTTTTACATTTTTCTTGGAATTAAAACACCATAAAACTATTGTATACTACCCTTACAGTTCTATAGATTTAGAATCTAATGGTTTTGTAAAAAGAAAATAAAGAAACATGCATATATAATTAAATCTTAATAACAATAATTCTTTATGTACCAAATAAAAACTTAAATCAAAATTAGTGATTTTCTTACATTTGAATTAATTAAACAGTGCATGTTTTTTCTTCTAGTTTTACAACATTAATACAAACATTAAGATTTTTTTGCTGATTAAAAATAAGACATGAGGTTATTTTGCGAATTAAACATAAAGCATAGTTGTTTTTGCAATATTTGATTTCAGCCATTAAAGTTAGTGACGTCCTACCTTTTTTTTGTGCAATATACTCTATCAATATTATATTAGAACCCCCAAAACTTAAAAGGAATCTCACTTATATATACCTAGGTATAAAAAAAAATCAAAAAATTAAGGGGGTACTGTAGCCCCCCTAGCCCCTTAATAGACCTGCCCATGTGTGTGTGTCTGCGGGTGGGTGGTGCTGGTGCAGAGAAGAAGGTGGAGAAGATAACTTATTTTCTCTATTTACTTTTTCTTTGTTTTACTTTCTATTTAAATTTTTTGACTTAAAAAATACAAAATAAAAACCAGAAAACATTTTAACATTTGAACCATCCATTAGAGAAAAAATTAGTTTAATTATAGAAAAATAATAATATAAACAGTTGATAGAAAATAGGTAAATTTTGTAGGAAGTTGATAATTTAGAAGGGCAGAAACGTCTTTGGACGTCCAGTCAAAGCTTTAAAAAAAAGGGGGCAAGTGAGCAAATTATCAAATACAGGGGGTCTTTGCTAATAAAAATAATACAAGGGTTTTTCGCCAATTCAAAATAATACAGTTAGGTTTTTGCATTTTACTCGTTTCATTTCATAAGAAATAATAATAACAGTCATCTAGAAATTATAATATATTACGTGTATCATTTATATCCTCTCGAAGGTGGACCAAGATATCTGGGGGAATCAATCTGTTCACGGCGCCGTAATGTTGTTCAATCGATTCCGGGCTAAGAAAATTCTTGTGTGGTTGGATTTATAAATATAAAACTGCGACAATAATCCCCATTAAATATTAGAATTTCTGTACCGACCTAATTATAGGTCTATATCGTTAATTAATGTAAAAAAAATATTAACTCGATTGTTTGATTACGTTTGTGCAGGGATCATCTCGCCATTTTTTGGTGTGTTTTTTTATAAGTTGTTGTCCTTCGCATGTGACACACACACACACACAAATGACGTTTAGAATTAAAATATTAAGAAGAAACACTTAAATGTTTTCAAAACTCTGTATTAGTAATTTTAATTGTGACTCTCCAAAGATAAACGTCCAGATATTCTCTCTGTATCATGTCTGACATGTGCCAAAATGCGTTGAGATGTAGAGGTTGACCCAAGCATGTTACTGTAAATTTTGACTAATTTATGTGATTCATGTAAAATTCGTATCATGGGTCTGTTAAATATAAATAATTATCTCTTATATTGTAAGTTATAGGTGTACACGGACGAATTTTCGCGGATTGTAACCGAAAAAAATTACCATACCTAATTCTTGCGGGTTACTAGTTTTTCCAACCATGCATATAATTTTATATATTATAAGACCATTCGGGTTTGATCGGGTGGCAGTGACGGATTAGCGTTAACCTTACATAAATAAAAAACGACAAACATACATCAATATCTAATTTTGTAACATTGTGTTTTCGGTATTGATGTAACAAATAAAAACAGTATGTGTGCTATCATATTGATGTTTTCCAAAAAATCATAAGGTTATCTTTTTACACATGCACCTCAATTTTTTTTTATATTTTTAACAAAAATACCATCTTCTCAAAAATAATACACCATAAATTTATCCTTTTACACATGCACCCCAAATATCTTTTATTTTTTTTTAACAAAAAATACCATTTTCTCCAAAGTAATACACCCTAAGTTTATATTTTTACACACTGCGCCCCAAATATCTTAGTGTAAAATCCACTATGCACCCCTGAAAGTTAATTTTTTTTGACTTTGCACCCCTAAAACCTTTTTAATTAAGTCAACAATCTCAAATTACGGTCTATTGTCACTTTGCACCCCTTTTTAGTACATTGAGGAGAAAATTGAGTTAAAGAAAAAATAACCCTAAAGTGGTGCAAAGTGACAATAGACCGTAATTTGAGAGTGTTGACTTGATTAAAAAAGTTTTATGGGTACAAAGTTGAAATATTTTAACTTTCAGGGGTGCATAGTGAATTTTATCCAATATTTTACCTTTTTAACAAAAATACCACATTCTCCAAAATAATACACTCCAAAATAATTCAAATGTTAATTTATGTCTTATTTATGACAAGGTGATTTGAGAAATCAATTGTTATGCATGAATATTGCCCCTTTACCATATTTTTTTAATAACCTTTTAACATATTGTACCTTTCGAAATAAAGTTTGTTTTATATTTTTATCCAATTGAAAAACACCATAAATATCTTTGTTGTTATAATTTAATTTGTGAATTTACAGAAAACATCAAGATACTTCATCTTCTTCCTTCTTCCCCGTCCCCCACCCTCGCACCCTCGACATCCGACAGAACACGACGACGACCAAGACCCAATTTTCCTTTCTTCTTCATCTCGAATTGGAGAAAACGAAAGAAAGGTCTTGAGGACAAGACCCTGTTAAGGGAGAAGGATTGCTACGGCCCAATATGAAGGCCGCAGGGTTTACTAATTAGGAAACTAGTTTATTAAGTTATGTTATTCTTATATTAGGAGTCTTATGTTAGTGTTAGATTTGAAATCTTTATTTAATTAGAGTAGTATTAGATTTCTATTTCCTTTAGTAGTCTAGGTTTATTAGTATAAATAGTCAAAGTCTTGTAATTTTTATTCATTCAGAAAATAAGTAAAAGTTTAGTTATCTTAAATTTAGTCTCTCTTTTTCCTTAATTAATTCTTGGAGCTCGTTCTAGCTCGAATACAACCCTATCCCTAACAATTGGTGCTTTCATTGCTCTCTTGTGATCATGCCTCCCCGAAAGGAAGGATCAAGCTCATCGGAAGATGTCAACTTTGTTGAGTCTGTTCGACAATTCCAATCTAAATTGGCGAAAGTCGAAACAACAACCACCGCCCACAACCAACGTTTTTAATCTATGATGCAAATAATGACGGCTATGCAAACTGATTTGAATAAGGTTATTTTGCAAACGAATTTCCTCATGCAGTCAAAGATTGAAAGAGATTTGAGTGCACGTTCACAAAATCCTCCACCAATACAATCACCGCCTCCACCGCCACCAACATCGTCGTCGTTGTCAACGATCTGCAACACTCAAGATCTTGATTTTGAAGTTGTCATCAAAAAACCTAAGGAGGCCACACAAATTAAGACCAACGTGGAAATAGTGAAATTCCACATCAACATGGCAATCTTATCACAACCTCAAATTAAAACTAGAGTAGCCTTGTTTTTCCTTGCAAAGATTAACAACCATTCAAGGATGGTGATCCTTCGCAACAATGTGATGGCTTCTCATGAGGGTTATAAAGGCATAGTGACTATGAATTGGAGAAAACGAAAAAAATCTCTTGAGGACAAGACCACGTTAAGGGGGAAGGATTGATACGGCCCAATATGAAGGCCGCAGGGTTTACTAATTAGGAAACTAGTTTATTAAGTTATGTTATTCTTATATTAGGAGTCTTATGTTAGTGTTAGAATAGGAATCTTTATTTAATTAGAGTAGTATTAGATTTCTATTTCCTTTAGTAGTCTAGGTTTATTAGTATAAATAGTCCAAGTCTTGTAACTTTTATTCATTCAGAAAATAAGTAAAAGTTTAGTTATATTAAATTTAGTCTCTCTTCTTCCTTAATTAATTCTTGGAGCTCGTTCTAGCTCGAATAGAACCCTATCCCTAACATTCTTCCTTCTTCCCCGCCCACACCCCCGACATTCGACAGAACACCCCGAACGACCAAGACCCATTTTTTCTTTCTTCTTCATCTCGCTGCACCCAAACTCTTCTTCTCTCACCTCGATCGAGTTGCGAGAATCTCGATGTTCGACCCCTTCATCTCAAAAGGAACCAAGGTAGGTGTTCGAAAAAAACAGTCGTTTCCTGTTTTGGGGGAGTAAGAGGTGGGGGTTGAGGGTGCACGTGAGTTGCAGATTATTTGTTCCTTGAATTTTCCTTTTCTTTTGTTTTCTTGTTTTTTTTTTGGTTTGTTTTTATTATTTTATTAGTTTATTATACATATTGCACTATACTCCCCAATATCAAAAATGACGATTTTACCCTTCTTAATGGCGTAAGCATTACGTCATGTAGTTGATTTTTTGATCGGGAAACTGATTTTTTGAAAGTTGGGATAGCAAAGTATCACCAGAGAAAAGGTTGGATAGTCGGATGTGCGGTTTCAAAGTTTGGAGAGGTAAGTGTGAGACTGGCCTATGTTGAGATAGTAATCTCTCTCTCTCTCTCTCTCTCTCTCTATATATATATATATATATATATATATATATATATAAATAAGAAGCTGACATTCATAATTTTAATAATAGAACATATTGCGACTTCAGTGCTAAGTGAAATAAGCCCTTGATTCATCGATAATGTCACAAATGCATTCAAATTGGTTGTCATTTGGTCGAGAAGTAATAACCTTAAAAGTCATTGGTCGTGGTAACCATTCATCTCTCCAAATGTCAGCGGATTCACCGTTTTCCACTCTCCATGGCAACCCCTAGCCAGATTGCCAGCGAATCCCACAAGCACCACCAAGAAAAAGAAGAGACATTACCAAGTTTAGCCTCAAGGAAAAAGCACTTCGAGAAAGACTTTGCCTACTAGGTTTTCCCAACCAAGCTATCTGAGAATTTGAATAGATGCCAGGCTCGTTTTGCAGGAAGTGTCTTATTGAACGCCTTCAAATTTGCTATATCTCATACCTCCCTGTTTCTCCCATGTGATCCAATGTACTTTTGTTTCCTTTCAATTCTCTCACCAGTAGTTGCTTAGTTATGACTTCTCCAAAAACAATTCATGGCAAAAAGTAGAGATCGATTGAATCACCGATTTAACCATAATTTCCTTTCTTGCACTCGTCAAATTTTTTCTTTCGAGTCTCCGTGCCCTTTTCCACACTCTTTCTCGAAGATACGCAAATGACATTTTCTTCAATGTTCCCACCACTCATGGAAGCCCAATGTATTTTTCATGTTTCTTTACGACTATTACTCCCAAAACCCCTACGATTTTTTGTCGTGTTTTTCTTTGTCGAGTTTTTACTAAAACACCACCACTGATTTCTCCCAATTAACCATTCGGCCAGACGCTACTTTATGACAATTTAGGATCAATTGGATTTCAATGGAAGACTCACTACATGCTTCGTAGAAAATGAGTGTGTCGTCGGCAAAAAGTTGGTGCGACACCAATGGCGCACTAAAGCTAATCAAAATTCCTCACATAGTATGGCGTTGCTATGCATCCCTAATTAATGGTGAAAAAGCTTTGGAAACAAGTAAGAACATGTAAGGGTAGCGAATCTCCTTGTCAAAGGCCTCTTAAAGGAAAAAATTGAGTAGATTCATGCCCATGAATTAATATAGAATATGAGATCGATTTCACACCAATCTTAATTAAGTTAATAAATTGAGAATCAAAGCTGATGTGTGGGGTACGTGTTCGCAAGTGAACAATCAAGTAAAAATATAATAGTTCTTAACTCATGTTACAAGTATCAAATTCCATAAAGAGAGTGTCATATCTGATTAGAACCAATGGAACCATATGTAACAAATGAATAAACGATGAAATTACTTAAGCTAATTAACTAGACTAGAAGAAGCCAAAATTGAATTAATTTGATTGATTGAGGTTGTTATCAGAAGAAAGCGTATCTAGGAATCAGGTGCCATTATCATGTTGATGCATGTACTTCGTAGGCAAAACACCAATGTTCATACATGATGCTTTTTTTATTGATTTCATACGATTGTTCTTAACTCATCTTGACTAATTATGCTCGCTTTCACATTACCTAACCAATCAGTCATTTAATTCCGTAATACTTTATATTGTTAGATCTAATGTCCCTCTCGAAGTTCGTCGTGTCAAAGACCCATATATAGTTGTGGAAAAGCTTTAGAGTCAGTTATTAATTCAAATGCCTCATGAGTGTTAATTGAGTGAAGATTCTAAATTTGTTCGTGTAATCTACTATGCACAGAGCGGTTAATCCGCATAATTCGAATAATACCAGATAGTTTAGTCCAAATACTTTAGCTTCCCAAGAAACCAGTAATCTCTAATCCTATCAAGTAACATACAAAACAAATAAGACGCAATTCAATTGAAATTGAAAAACTTAAGTTCAAAGTGCATCAATTCATGACTACATCTTACCCTATACACTAGATACATTAGCTACTCATAATTACAGATTCAAAAGAACAACTCATTTGAAACAATACATGAAAAATAAAGAAAAAATTAAACTCTTGGCTCAGTGAGATGTCGACGTGTCTTCTTTTTGATTCGCCTTTGCTTTGCTCTGAATGATTGTGATCTTGATTTAAGCACCTTTCTTTCAAAGTATCATAGCAAAATGAGTGAATGTATGTATTTTGCTATGTGAGTTGTAGTCTGTATTTTTGCAATGCTTATGACGAACGTCGACCTCCTTTTATGGAGGTTTCTTTAGTAGAAATATCGCTCTAGGATATAGTTGCACCCCTTAAATCCCATGTGTCACCTTCCTCCCTCCGTCGCCGCCGTGCGTCTCACGTGTGTTCCTAAATCTACTCGCATGCCTTTATGCCTTCCTGGCACCTCATTTCAAGCGCTTTTCACGCGCGTCTTGCGCGCCATACCAGGTCGATCTCGTGTCTTGTACTATCTCACACGCCTTTTTGAGCATTTCTCGCGGCTTATCTGATGGAGATATGTCATCTAAATAAAAGGAACCAACTCAACGTATCGTATGGCACTGGTAGCTCATGTGCTCTAATTATCTGTTTTGCCCATGCATCTTATGTAAGCTCAATTCATCCATTATTTTAACTATTCTACCTAGTTTTGCTATGACTCGACTCCAACTTATAAAGTAATGAAATAGTTCTAAAACCAATAAAAATGCTATAAGTATAATCAAAAATATTAAAGTAAGCACTAGAATGACGTGTTTCACACACTCATCAAAGTCGAATTTTTGCATTATATTTTTTAGAAAATACCATTGTATTTGTCGCGTGCTTTGCTCATATCCACTTTCAGTGTCATAAAGCTCCATTTCCATGTTCTCTTGGTTTTCAGATAATAATTAAGTTGAAAGGCCATAAGAATATTATCAATAATGAGTCGACCTGGAACAAAAGCGAAGCTGACTGGAAGTAGAAAATATATCAAGGAATATAAGGTGAAATTGATTCATATTTTCGAGATTAGGACATTTAGGAATCAAAACAGTGTGAGTATAATTGACAAATGGGTTGAACACGCAATCATAAATAAAACGTAGAACGAATCTAGTACTGTCATTATCAGTAATGTGCCAATATTTCTTGCAGGTGATCATGGAAGAACCATCAAGACTGGCGATTTACACGAGTGCCCTTATAAAGCTTTTTTTACCTTGTCTTCTGTAATGCCCTTGATTTTCAAAGGAAAAATATATATTTGCACTTTTAGTCTTTGAACTTTTGAAAACAACATTTTAACCCAAAATGTTTAAAAAAATTGCATTTTATTCCATGAACTTAAAATTAGTAACTCATTAATTATATGTACTTATTCACCCTTGAAATGTATCTTCAGAGTTCAAAAATTGACCTTCATGCTTAAATTAACATTATATCATGAATTGATTAGTATATGTGTCACATGACTTAGAATTTAGGATGATTAAACTAGATCAATTTAAAATTTTAAGGTATGTCATGTATATCGATCATTTATCTTCGATTTTCGGCTATAAATAGGTGATATCTGATTAACCAATTCTAACACCTCAAACCACTTCAATTTAGCAAACATCGTGAAATTAGAGTTCATCATTTCCGTGTTTTTGTTCAGAAAAAAATATACTCCAAATTTTATCTCATGGTTTTCTACTCAAAAACACCCCAAAATTTCTCTTCCGCAGAAACTTTATATTCTACCCTGGGCCCTAAGTAACAAATATAAAAAATAAATATTTTTGCTCTTCGTTTTTTGCCATGAACTCACAATGATGTCCCTAACTTTTATATGTGATTTAGGAGGCCGTAATGCATAAACAATATATCGTTGTCCAAAAATCTAAGAATAAACATAGTGTAGTTTAGCTACTATAATCTCAAGTTCAACAACATGTAAAGAATAAAACAACATAATGAAAGGACAAATATGAGAAGAACTCTTGGATCTAGTGGAACGTCGATGCTCTTGATTTTCAGATCTCATTTGCTTCGCTTTCTTCTTCACAACTCTTGACTCTATTACCAAGACTAAAACTATGATTATGGAAGATGAGTAGATGTTGTGTTTCTCTCGGACTCTCTCTCCACAATTGTTCTTAATGTTGCTTCACATTCTTGGTACATGATGATACACTCTTGTTGACACACGTTTGACCTAGACCAACCATTCCTTTTATAGATTTTCTTGTTGCCCTGAGACTTGATCTGCGACCGTCACTTAATTGCATGTGAATTTAAATTTTTAACCAAGTCGCGCTTGGTCAAACTCTAGTCGCGCGCCTCCTGTGTTCAAGTGCTAGTCGGGCTCCATTCCAAGCATTGCTCATTTTGCATTCTATATGTAGGTGTATCATGTGTCTTAACATGCACTAGTCGCGTTTCTCTCTATTGCTCAAGCGCGATATTGCGCCCCGTCTCGTGTGCTACTCCCGCTCCTTCACGCAACTCATGACAAAATCAGGGATGCAATCTGAGTGCTGCTCGCACCCTACATGGCGTCGTGGTGCTTCTGCTAGAGTCCTCCATATTTTCTTCTTTAAATTTTTAACCAAGTCGCGCTTGGTCAAACTCTAGTCGCGCGCCTCCTGTGTTCAAGTGCTAGTCGGGCCCCATTCCAAGCATTGCTCATTTTGCATTCTATATGTAGGTGTATCATGTGTCTTAACATGCACTAGTCGCGTTTCTCTCTATTGCTCAAGCGCGATATTGCGCCCCGTCTCGTGTGCTACTCCCGCTCCTTCACGCAACTCATGACAAAATCAGGGATGCAATCTGAGTGCTGCTCGCACCCTACATGGTGTCGTGGTGCTTCTGCTAGAGTCCTCCATATTTTCTTCTTTAGTTCTTAAACTAGTATTTACGTGCTTTCCCCCCTGTTCATACTCCAAAATAGTTGTTTCATCTCGGCTCAAATCAAAACTACAAAACTATGAAATAAAATATAAAACATCATGAATGCTACAAAGTTGGACAACAGAACAAGTAAAATGGATACTAGAATCACATCATTTAGACACTCATCACATGTGAATTTTGTTACCATCCTATTTGTCGAAGCGTTTCACTGTACAAGTTGTTCGTGTGAACAAATGTATCATAATCTCAATGACCATTAGATTCAGCATAAACAATATGCTAAATCACATTCACATTTTCTTGAACAAGGTCCTAGTCAACTGTACTAACAAAGAATAGTAGCCATGGGGTTACAAAACGGGAAGTACAGGATTATAACAGTAAAATTATCGTAAAATAATAGTGGTTGTAGGCACGATGGGCATATCTCATAGATTTGATAGTGTTGTATTGTGAGTGTTGTCGTAGAATAAGATGCTCCAAGTTTGGCCAACAAGTGACAAGTCGGATTTTTGATTAATTGGTCATTAACAATGAGTTATATCAAACCTCGAGGGGTTAGGGGTGATTAATGTTACTAGAGGTGATCTATGCTATTATATCAAATATGAAGGGGTGTATCTGTAATTTATCCCTACAAATAATCAAAACAATTAAATCCACACTACAAGATACTGAAACACGTATTTTCAACCTAAATAAAATAAGATCAACATATATAACTTGCTCTTCTCTCATCATCCGCATCACGTTCGATAGAATGTACTTCAAGGATCTGTTTGATGCTAGTAACGTGTCCAGTGCACATGGTTCCCTTTATTTACATTTTAAATCCCTACCTTTTCCTTTTTTTGAACTTCTAAGTTTGAAAGGTCTTTTCTTTACCCTATACATTGAAGTGTTTTATTTTACTCAAAAATTGGTATCAGAGCCAGTATTTATTTATTTAATGAAAACTTTTATTATAATTTACTTTAAGAGAAGAGTATTTTACAAACATGAATTATCCAGAAATGGATGAAATTTGACCAGACATAAGGGAAACACCATATGTCAAGTCTCAGCTCGACCCAATACATCCGTATGGATTAATGCTCAATCTTAATACCCTTGATTTCAAAAACAGAGAGCTTCTGATTGACGATTGGGCCTCAACAATGAGGATTACAGCAGTAACTCTTGATCTCAACAAAGAGGCATTCATATTGCTGCTTAATATGAGTCTGGAAGGGTCAGTTAAGATCGCATGGGAACAGACAGACCAGTGAACCAAAGAAGAAGTGGCGGCAGGAGAATCTATGAAGAATATCGTAGATAAAATGGCAAAAGTATTCAAGATACTTTTCATTGGAATTGGTTACTTCGAGGATTCAGAAGGAAACTTTGGAGGAGGCCGAGAGCAAGCCAGGAGATATGAGAGAGCATTGTATAGTCTTGAGTTACACGACATATGTAACATAGACTTATACATTAAACTCTTCACCGAGTACAAATGGAAGTCGAAGGTGAGTGATGATACGGCCATCCCACTGTTCTTCTCCAAAATCCCCAGTCCATGGAGGGAAATGCTGATAAAAGAATATGAATTGCCCCAAGGAATTGATACCATGGCAAGACGTATGTCTTTCCTCAAAAGCAAGCTTGCCGAATGGTGCCAAAAGGTGGCCGAACTGAAGAATTACAAGAGGCTGCGAAGAGTCAACAAAAATGTTACTCTTTGTTGCGAAAACAACGACATCCCAACAATTGTCGGAGAAACCAAGGAGCATAAGAAGAGGAAGAAATACCCTTATGCCCTAGAAGAAAGACGGGGCAAAGAGAGATCTTCATGGAAGCCCAGAAGATTTTGGTCCAAACAAAAGGCCCGAAGTTACAAGTCAGGACATCGTTCAGGGCCAAGCCGGGGACGTCCAGCCACAAGCCGAGATAGATCCAACAGGATATCTACCAAGAGAACTTTCAGAAGGGCACACACCAGAGCCAATGAAAGTTTCAAAGATTGCAATTGTTGGACATGTGGGGCTCGAGGCCACATTTCTACCGATTGCCCGCAAAACCAGAAATGCAGGAGTCAAACGGTTCGAGGCAACGCCAGAAATCGAGGAAGCCGTTTACTACCAAGATCTGATTCAAGTATATTGGTTTGAGGATATCCCCTCAGACGAAAGCATATATGAAGAAGAAGAATACAACGATGAGTCTTCTGAATCAGAATCAGACTGAGGAGGAAGAGATCTTCCATCAGGAGACGCAAGAGGATATCTCGGGGTTTTTCTCACAGACGAGCATATCTCATAAAGCTCTGATGAGAATTATGAAAGAAGATACAAAACTCCGCATTTATGACGGCTTCACAGTCGGTAAAATGGAGAGAGCCTTGACACAGTTAAGTCTAAGGCAAATGAAGCATCATATCATTTACAAAGTCACGGCGGGAGAGCTTGCAATCCCAATGGAGCTGACCAGTAATGTGATGGAGATGCAGCTAGTTCCCATGATGGAAATCAAGGAGGAACTAAACAGACTCAACAAGGAAGTTGCTCAGAAGATGTCATGGATCCATATCGGAGCCATAAGAATCTTGCTTAAAGCAACGTTCAACGAAGGAGTCAATTCCCCGATCGACATTGCAGTCTTCAATAGAAGAATTCAAAACTTGAAAGATGCACGTCTAGGAAGAGTCTCCGGCAATTTATTCGCGGGAAAGGTGGCAATGTTCATCTATCCAAAGATTGCCTATAACCTGGCGGATCGAGACTTTAATAGAGCGCTAACCCATCATCAGGATTTCAAAAATAAAGATCTGATGAAAGAAGGGAATAGACCATACTCTATTACATATAGCATCTCATACGCACTCTCTGATACCAATCATTTTGAGGTATTTCAGAGAAAAGGGTTCATTGAGATACCAGAAATATTCGAGAAGGTTGCCCAAGCGGTTAAACCAGAGGTTTCTGATCTGCCTCATATCCAAGAGATGGACATGATTATTAGAGATCAGCCAGTGCTAAATCAGACAGCTAGTCACATGTTTGAGCAAAGACGAGCTTCGCTTAGTGAAAACCGGATGATAAGCTAGAGGACAAGCCAAAGAATGGGAAAAAGACCTATTCTCGAAGCTATCACTGGACCGGGTCAATTCATTACCGAAGGAGAACTCCAGTGTCCAGCAGGGTGGGTATAATCGAAGTAATTTTCGATATTACTCAGAAAGACAATACCTTTCCAAGCAATGCTTTGTATTATCTCCAACAACCTTTACCAGGGAGATATCAAGGACGTCTAAAATTGGGAAGTATGGATTTCACAATACAAGGAATTGCAGGGCGATTAACCGAAAATCTAATACTCGGGTTAGAATTTCTCGAGGCACACAAACCTTGGGTAAGGATACAAGATGGAATGGAATTTACAGTGGAAGGAAAAAGGTACAGAATTCGATGACCACTAGTCCATTCTCCATATACATCTCGGTTGGGATGTTATATGAAAATTACAGGGCAGAGTACTTTGCCGCATACATCGATTCGGGTGCTGGAATATGTACAGCAAAAAAGAGCGTGTTCCCTCCCAACCTCGAAGAAGAATTACCAGCGGTTGCAGGAAGAGACTTCTCTAAAAGGATTATCACCTTTACGAGAGGAATTAAACAAGCAGAAATTCTCATAGGAGGAGTAGGAGGTAGCCCTTGGTACAAGGTCAAAACGCCCCCTATCTATTTCTATGACACAGGAGCAGATATTCTCCTAGGTAACAATTTCCTGCAGGCCTTCAAAAGGGTTACACAGGACAATGAGACGAGAAGACTTATTCTCACAACGCCTTGTGACCATAAGATTCTCATTCAACGACTAAGGGAAGCATTTTACCGCAAAATGCCTTTCAATTTTCACAGCAAGCGTGGTGATGAAGAATAACTTCGACACCCAAAAATGAGAGATCAACGCAAGTATGGAGAAGCAATACTCCAGCTGAGAGCAGACCTAATAGGAGAAGATGATCCAGATACAGAAAGGATCAAAGAAACAACAATCAAACTTCTCAAGGTCAGTATGGAGGGAGTATTGCAAACCGATATTACAAGTGAAGAGCAGATATCACTCGAAGATATCAAAAACAAGATTCAAAGGAATTTCAGCGAAGATCCTTTAGCATGGTGGAACAAGAATGAACTCCAGGCTTCCTTAAAACTTCAGAAAGGAAAAGAGCATGAGTTCGTACGATACAAGCCAATCCTGATGAATCAAATTGATCGAGAGGATATGCAAATGATTCTTAAGGAACACCTTAACCTCAAGTTGGTATCACCAGGGGTCTCACCTTACAGTAGTAGTCCAGGCTTTCTGGTAAGAAACCATGGCGAGATTAAAAGAGGAAAACCAAGACTTGTCATCAACTATCAAGGGATTAATAAGATCCTAGAATTTGATGGCTACTACATTCCAAGTCGAGAACACCTAATCAATTGTGTCAAAAACGCAAAGGTATTCTCTAAATTTGATTGCAAATCTGGCTTCTATCAGATTAAAATGCAGGAGGAAAGTAAGAAGTTCACTGCCTTCTCCACGCCACAAGGACATTACATTTGGAATGTGTTGCCAATGGGACTGGCCAACGAACCCCAAATATACCAAAGGAAAATGGATAATTTTTTTAAAGATTACTTCAGTTTCATGTTTGTGTATGTGGACGATATCCTCATAACGTCCAAAACAGTTAAAGAACATCTCAAACATCTTGAGATTTTCTCAGACGTCTGTTTCAAGAATGGATTAGTGTTATCTCAAAAGAAAGCAGTAATTCTAACAAGGAAAATTGAATTCCTTGGTATCGAGATTGGCGAATCAGGTATCATCCTCCAAACTCATTTGGTCGAAAAGGTACGTGATTGCCCGAATAATCTCAAAATTGTTAAACAGCTCCAAAGCTTTTTGGGGCTAGTTAATTTTGCAGGAATGTTTATTAACAATCTTGCAAGTTACAGGAAGATATTCAGTCCCTTACTTAAAAAGGATGCTGAGTTCAAATGGACAGATGAACATACAGGGGCGATGCAGCAACTAAAGAAGTTGTGCCAAAACCTTCCAAAACTCGATATACCTAACGATGAAGACGATCTGGTACTATATACAGATGCTAGTGATCATTGGTGGGCGGCAGTTCTAACAAAGGTTGAACCAACAAGAGAAGTCCCATGCAGATATTGCAGTGGTCTTTTCGCAGACAATAATGCAGCCAGATGGCACATTAACGAGAAGGAATTCTTTGATGTTCGAAGTGCATTCAAAAAATGGCCTCTATTTTTACTAGCAAAGAAATTTACCTTAAAAATCGATAACACAAGTGTTAAAGCTTTCTTAAAAAACAAAATAGAAAGTAAACCCGAGAAAGCCAGACTTTTAAGATGGCAAGCCGAGTGTCAATATTACGATTTTGACGTTGTTATTATCAAATCTCATGAAAATATTCTTGCAGATTTCTTAACACGAGATGGAGCCCGGTGAAGCCGACAACATCCTTACAAGATGGAGGCATCTTGGCGACAGCCTTGAAGAACTAAACAAGGCCATAGATAGTCTAGCAGTTAATGCAAAGGCTTCTGGGCATGTGCAAGAAAAGGACCTTAACAAGGTCCAGACTGAAATGAAAGCCGCCAGGCTTCATGGAACCATGTTATGGGATAGCCTTTATGGCCCCCTTATGCGAGACGCTTCAGAGTCAAAATTTATCTCTGAAATACGAGTTCAAGACGAGAAAATCTGGAAAAGTGATTCAAGCACTATTATCCCTAACACAGGAAAAGATCCTTACAATGACGAAAAGGATTTTGAAAGCAAGAAAGATTCTAAGGTGGAAACATCTGAAAAATCTGAAAACAAGAAAAAATCTAAGATGGAAACATCTGAAGGATCCAATCAGTCTAAAAATTTGGAGACTGAAATTAACGAGCTCAATCTCAGACCAAGGATTGGAAAATCTAAGGTCCAAGATGAAAACATAAAACCATCCCTATTGATCGAATACCAAAAGACATGGGAAAGGTTGTATACAAGAATGGGACTTGTCCCAGGAAAATCCTTGGTCGATTGGTCGGGGAAATATCCGCGAGTTTGGACTCTACCAGGTGCAAAACCGGAGAGTGTACGAGAGCGGTTCGACTTTGGCTGCTTAGCCTCAGTCTTCACTACATCACCAGGATTCCAGGAAATTTCGAAATTACCAGGATGGATATACGAGGGAGTGTATGGATCATGGAAAAATAACCACACACTCGGACGAGGTGAAACTCTGGAACTTAAATTCATTTCAGCCGCACCAGAGATCAATGGAAAAGGTTTCTTCCCCAGCTTCCATTTCATTAAGCTACAGAGACAATATATGAGGGCTTTAGATCTCATAAAGCCACCACCAGAGGAACAACTTCTAGTTGCTCCGATATCGGAGGACGATGTCACGACCAGAAGAGCTTGGGGACTTTGGGTTAGTCTAACAGAAATGGACAAAGTCAAATATTCGTTCAAAACGTTCCAAAACGCGGAAAACGGATCACTTATGCTCAATTTGATGACAAGCACCACTACTCAGTTTGCCGAAATAGTATTCAAAAATAAAAGGTAAAAACTGTGGAAAAACGAGATTCCGTCGACGGCAGAAACTAGGCGGAAAGCGTGCAACATGATGCACGTCGGAAAATGAAAAAATCGCATCTGCCTAAAATGCCCCGAACAAAAAGAGCCTCTTTTCGGCAAAAGATTCCCAATAAAAAAGGACAAATGGGAACATGACAGGGAAGGCTCTACCAGGCCTGGAAAGATGCCTCGTGCCGGGAAAAAGACAAATTTCTCTGACAAATGGAAGGAGGCCATGTGATTGAGTAGGACGGGTTAACAACCAGGACCACCCCTACTTTCGAAAAAGTCATGATAAAGGGGCCACAACAAGGGAATCTTGAACAACCGCACCATTATCTGATAAATAATGGAGGGACCGCAAGCTAAGTGGAACGAGATGTAAGCCATGACGATTCCACTATCAGGATGGGATGAAGTCCGCAATTGAAATCCGCGACCTCATCTATATAAAGAAGAGCTGAAGGAAGCAGAAGGCATCGACCATTCCCCTCTGTTTTCTTACAAAAAATAAAGAGAGTCTTTAATAGCTTGTAATAGTTGAGCGTTTTATTTCTACTGTAAAATACAAGGGTGTAATAGTTTCATAAGTACTTCTTTAAATACGAGTGCATGTGTGAGGGAAACAAAGCTACCATGAGTAGCTAAACAAGTAACTCTTCTCTATAAAGAGTTATGATGTTGTAATAAATAAGTTTCCATTCTATAAATAAAATTCTGGCAATTGCCTAAGCATATTTCCTGTTTAAATATCTAGCATGTACCACAAATAGTATCTTATACGCCCGGAGTAGGAAACGAACCAGGGCTGTGCTTGTTGCCGTTGAAGGAGCCATTGCAGAAACCATCGGTTGCGATCGTGTGGTTAGTCGAGGAGACTGTAAAAGCTGGTGGAAAACCCGACGACAATTTGGTCAAAAAGAGGTATTGTTTTAATTCGAACTGTTTATTTGGACGGAAGCATGCTGTGCCTGATATGGTCGTAATGGACTATATCCAATTTAAAAGATGAAATAAACTATTCAATTTATGGGGTAAAAATTTTAATTTCATGAAAGAATGTTCCTTGGATTGCAAATAAGAAAGAAGAGTTATCTTGTAAATAAGGAGAAATGAGTGCAGTGGACATGAGACCAGCATAATATAGACCGTACTTCAAGTACTAGCAACACCCTGTTCTACCGCCTCGTTTTATTTAATCTACTCTATTTTATTGTATTGTTTTATTTCTAGAACCCTCAACTTGTAAAAAACAAAACCACACCCCTCTCCCCTCGGGGTCCCCCACCCTCAACCTCTAACTATATATGCTTCATCAATCTCATAACTTCCAAAAGTGGGATATACATTCTTTCCTTCCTTGGTTAAAATTTTAAATTAAATAAAAAAAACAGAGAGGAAAAACTCATAGCCACACATTATGAGTCCGGGAGATTGGCCAGAGCCCATAGTCCGCGTCCAGTCCCTGTCGGACAATGGCATCGACAAGATTCCCGAGAGATACATCAAACCACCCGACACGCGACCCTCCCTAACTAACACCTCAACCGATAATATCGACGCCAACATTCCTTTGATTGACCTACAAGGATTACACTCTAAGGACGACCACCTCCGAGATACAACGTTGCGACACGTGTTAGAGGCGTGTCGGGAATGGGGATTCTTTCAAGTGGTGAACCACGGGATCAAGCCGGAGTTATTGGACCGGGCCCGAGAGGTTTGGACCGAGTTCTTTCACCAGCCAATGGAGATCAAACAAGACTATGCCAACTCGCCTAAGACCTATGAAGGCTACGGGAGCCGGCTCGGGGTGGAGAAAGGCGCGGTTCTCGATTGGAGTGATTATTATTATCTCCATTATCGGCCTTGCAACTTGCTGGATTTTAATAAGTGGCCTGCTTGTCCAAATCAACTCAGGTAATTATTTACTTTAGCTATAATATATATATATATATATATATATATATATATATATATATATATATTGCAGTATACATAGATGATTATGATTATATAATGTTACAAGAATAATAATATTGTATGCAAGAGATAAACGAGTGTGTGAGGGTTTCCTAACAAAATCTTTGAATATAATGATCGATGTGTTGCATATCTTTGTTCATCATCATGTGGTTTTTTGGACTGTATATGTATATAACAGCTTTGCCATATATTTTTCTCTAGGGCATACTTTAATTCTTTTATTTCGTTTTGAGATGTAAGGCATAGATAGGAGTATGCATGGAATATATGGCTGTAATTTCAAAAATTTAAATGTTATTGGTATCTTAATATATATCGGTGTTTAATATACATGAAAAAAATATTTTTCTCCGAATCTGTTTTCACTTTTTTTTTTGTTGTTGTTGTTGTTATTGACCCTTCAATGTAAAAGCTCTTGACTCTTCAAAGTTCAATATCTGCCGGCTAGTTATGTAGTATCTTAGATCATCATATCATGAATAGAGAGTCAAACTTATAAAACATGCACCACGTGTTACGCATGTGTACTAAATAATTGTAATCATTGAATTTTTTGGAACCTTTTCTTGATATTATACATGGGTGGTTGAAATGTAGGGAAGTGATTAGCGAATATTCATCGGAGATTGTGAAGCTAGGTGGTGTTTTACTAAGGATTTTGTCGATTAATCTCGGATTAAGCGAGGATTTTCTCCGAAATTCATTTGGAGGAGATGATGTTGGGGCGTGTTTACGGGTTAATTTCTACCCGAAATGCCCGCAGCCGGATCTCACCCTAGGCCTCTCCTCACACTCGGATCCGGGCGGGTTGACTTTTCTGCTTCCGGATCAGCATGTCCCAGGTCTCCAAGTTCGTCGAGGCGACGGTTGGATTACCGTTAAACCAGCTCCACATGCACTCATTGTGAATATTGGAGACCAAATGCAGGTACTTATTAATCTACTTTTGATCATGTTGATAACTATATTATTTATAATTAAATTAGGAAGAAAATTTATAATGATCAAACGTGGGCTATATAAATTGTTCGTGACCAAAAGGTTAGTTGACTATCAATCAGCAATCATCAATTTGAGATTCATTTGGAACTAGAATCAAGAACTATATTTAGACTATTTCATATTTATACATGATTTTAATTTTATCATAACTTCTAATTAGCACCAAGGGTTATTATTAACTATTATTATGAAATTCTAGTGGACATATAGAAAGGTTATGTTATCCACACGTATCAATATTCAATAGCACTTCAATCGAAGTTTGAGATCCGCAGATATTTGAGGTTCTTCACGTGCCACACAAAATAGATGACATGTCTACTAAATACACGTACGGCTCGCTAATTCTGACCAGGTTCTTCACTAATTTGGATTGGAAACCGGGAAAAGTGAAAAAAAAAAGAGGGAATCAATTGGTGTCAAGAAGCTAATAAAATCTTTTTTTTCCTCTATTTTATATACATACATACCCACGTGAAATAAATATATTAGATATAATTAAAGACTTAACGTCAAATTATCCCATGTGTTTTTAGACTCTCTCAAAAGTAGAGTCGTTGGAGTAGTAATATTCATCTGTAGAAAGTCAGCAACCGGGTGGGTGGAGTTAGCTTAACATTAAAATTTTAAATTTCTCCTAGTCTCAAGTTCGACCCCAATAATATAATTAAGAAGCAACTAGATTTTATGTCTTCTAGTAGCTAGTTAGGCCTATTTTTTCGTCTATAATTAGATTAGTAGATTTGCTAATTCGCAGAATATTGAGTTAGTTGCCAAAATATATACCTAATGGCACTTTGCTCGGAGTTTTCACGTCCTAAAAAAATTCATATAAGTATGTATTTATTTTATATGGGCAGGAAATCTGGAAGGTTTTGAAATATAGATAGGGACCTACTTTTCTGTGACGCATAGGATTAACTTATTTGTTACTTTTACATTCTCTAGAAAAGGGATAAATGTTTTAAATTCTTATGCCCACATAACGCATCATAAATTACAGTATACACCTCAATTTATTGTTTTTAAATTTTTTTGGCCCTTATATGTGTCTTGTCAAATTTGATATGGAAATAAAAGTAAAACTTCTCAAAATCATTAAGTCGAGCGACATCTTATATCTGCATTTTTTGTACACTAAAGAACCGGAGTAAAAAGGACCCACGTTATGGGTTTAAAAGTAATTTAACTTCTAGAAAAATACAATGCAATTTGATAGGTATAAGAGGTGGGGTAATATGTCATTGCTAAAAAAAGAAAACCAATATGCCATTTGCTAAAAAATGCACTGTACCGGCCGAACTGACAGGTCCGACCGCGAACCGGGGCCTAGTCCGGTCCGGTTCTGCCCCAAAAATGGGCTGCATACCTCCAGCTAGTTGACCGGAAAAATTTTCGGTCGGATCGGTCGACCCGGTGAACCGGTTCGGTCTACGAACCGGTCTGCCCTCTTTTTTTTTTAGTCAATTGCGAACCAGCTCCCCTATTTTTTTACCAATTACAATTCTACCTCAAAAATTGAAAAAAAAAATAAAGAAAAAAAATGCAAAACTTTGAAAGGCCATAACTTTGCGTAGGAGTGTCCGTTTTGGACGCATTTTTTTTTATTTGGGGTATCTCGACGAGATCTATCCACTGCAAATAGCCTACGGTAGTTTAGGCCAAGAAATTTTCAAAGAAACGTTATTTTCTATACTTAATTTGATTTTGAAGCGAAACGAGATTTTCAAGCCTAGTACTTCGTCCGATGTTAAGTTCATTTTCTAGATTTTAGTTTCACATATTGTTGTTCTTGTATTGAATTTTGTGATACGGTTGGCGAACATTTAAAAATCCAAAATAATTTTTTAACTTGTATTAAATATATAGTTTGTTGGATTATTTATTAAATTGTTGGATAGCTCAATAGTTTCCACTAATTCACAAGAACTTGTTTTGTTGGAGGTCACATGTTCAAATCATAGTATTGTGATAACCATATCTGATTTTTCTTATAATATAACAAAATATTAGTAACTTAAAATATTTCTCACAATCTTATAAATTTTTTTATACAAATAATTTTTATATTATATTTCTTATTGAACGTTGACTAAAGTCAACAAACCGGTCCACCCAGTAGTCCAATCGGTCCGACCTGTTAACCCGCTAGTCAGTAGTCTCATCGCTTCTGTGATCGGGCCAGGTCTAAAAACAATGAAAAAAATGTGAAACAAGTGTGCTAGAGTTCATGCATCACAGGCACATGGTGGGGCCATAATGTATGTTATGATTTATGAGGCCAATAACAGTAGGTCAAAAGTTTATGGCAACAAAATAAACGTGCCTCTATTAAGACATTGAAGTTGTCACGTCTCCTATATGTGATAATGTTAGAACCGACTAACATTTAGTGATGTTGGGCGGAAACTTTTCTGCCAGTCATTGTCATTTAACGCGGCATTTGCTCCTTCACACATGCATTATGCATAGATATATCGTTTTACTTTAAAGGAATTTTTTGTTTTTGTTTGTGCAGTGACTTTGTAGTTTGTAATGTTTCCCGACATTGATGAGATACTACACTGATTGTTTGTCAATAAGTTCAAACTTGGTGGAGGGAAAGAAATATATTTAGTATTATGCCCTCAGTTAGGGATGTGCATTTAATTCAAATCGGATCAAATCGACACTAGTAATTGATTTCGATCCTGGTAAAATGAAGATCGAAATCAGATCAAATTAATAAGATCCGATTTGATCCAAAATCATCCGACTTCGATCGGATTTGATTCGATTTTGATCTCTTTTTTTATTTTTTAATATTAAAGAAAAAACTTTATATAACTTTTTATTTTACATTTAAAATTAAAGAAAACTTGAATACAATGTGTAAACCCGAAAGGTTGTCCTCTTCGAGGAATAAAAATCACAACCATCAGGCGGACATGAAAGAAACCCTCGGAAGTACATTCCCAGAAAGGAGTCATCAGATCTGGATGATCCGAGGGACTATCCTTAAGAACGGTATGAAAGTAACCCTCAGAACTGAGAAAATGCAACCATCGGAGGAAGTAGCCCTCGGACTTAAATGATTCGAGAGACTCTCCTTAAAAAACGATGATAGGAGAATGTGAACAGGATACAAAAGCTACGAGGTACCCCGAGGCTTAGATGACTTCATGATACCTTATGGGATTATGATTATCCTTAGGCATCTCTCCAATACTTCTTGGCATTATCCGATAGTTTTACTTAAACATCGGTTGACCAGAGATAAGACCGAGGACAAATAAATTATATATTATTGTCGCATGATAACACCAGATGTCTAAACAAAACATCATCCGAGTCAGCTTCAACAAACCACTTGTCAGCCAGATAAATATGCAGAATATGTATCAGTAGAAGCATGAGGGCTATCTGTCAGACAGAAAACATGTATAGCGACAGTTGTATTAGTAATCACCCTATATAAATAGGAAACACTGCCATAAGTATAGGGGGCGGAGAAGATCTATAAAATATCAGAAAAAATCAAGATAAATAAAAATATCAGTGTGGAGCAGGCAAGGCGTTCCGACACCTAAAAAATACTTATAACCCTCGGAGCACAAATCGAGTGCTAACACAATGGTAATAACAAACTCATATGCATTAGTAGGTTTCACGTTATAAAATATTATCCCAATGTTCAAAATAGAAACCCCATAAAAGAAGACAAGACATAGTTATTACTTAGTAATTAGTAGCTTACAATTCAAGATTATACATATATGCTAGATACAAAAGTATTAAAACTTTTGAGAAAGAAAAACGTGAGAAGTGTTAATTCTTATTTAATATATTAAGTTACTCAATAGTATTTCATTAGCATTATATATATTTTATTATCTTATAACTTAATTTAGTATATTATTATGTGTTTATTTATTTTCACAAAAATAAGATGAGTATTCGATTCGATCTGATTTTTAACCTCTGAAATCGAGAATCAAATCAAAGGGGGTTTGATCATAAGGCATAAACCAAAAGTCGGATCAAATATTCGATTCGACTTTTGGATCGGATCATTCGATCGATTTTCAATTGACTCGATCGATTCGATTTTTTTGCACAACCCTGTTGTTCCTCTATTTAATAATTCACAACAATTAAATAAAGAAACATGTAATAAATTAAAATATTACCTCGAATGATGATCAAGAATATTTGCAATAAAATATAAAGTGACGATATTACCATAACTCCAACGGTTCACGTCGAATATGAAGTATAAACGCTAGGCTAAGGCGCGTACTATATCAGCTCTCTTTAAGACGATTCGCGCCCCTAGTTGGTAATTCTCAATATGCAGTAGGGTCACACACAATGCGTCATCTCCAGGATGCAACATTCCAGCAATTACGCCGTAATCATATTTCTAAACTGCACACTTAGAAATAAGATGGAAGCTCACAACACTTAGATATTTTTTCTCATATCAATATATTACCAAAGTAATATTCTTTTCTCACATAATATGCTCATATAATTATATATTTATAACGCCAATGATATATATATATATATATATATATATCACATATTATTCCCATATAATGTTTTGTACACAACTCATAGTTCTTATTCTCTTTATCATACTGATCATGCCTCTATTTATAATAGGACTAGATGAGCAATATAATTTAATATCCAACGAGTGGTCACCAAAATCATTTAAAACCAATTATCATGTTAACGTTTAGAAGCCAAAACGGCATGGAGATAGATAGATCAGTCAACAAGGATGCTAATTGAAAATGAGTAGGATTTACTAATGTATTAATGAATTTAACCAAAGAATCAATGCTCATATGTTTTCATCATGCAACAATTGTTAAAGGCTATCAATACACATTTTTTTTGCCTAAGCTCAATTCCTATTTATTAAAATAAAAGAACTTAATATTATTTTATTAAAATAGTCCAACAACCCTACCCTCAGTTTAAATTTAGCACGTATAATGAGTATATATACAATCATGTTCCTAGTACTACATCGTACTACCATGCATTAACTTAAGGGGAAAAAATCCAATAGGGAAAAGGATTGTTCAAATGTTTATAAAAAAGTTAAGAATCAAATGATCGAGAAGATCGATCCTTCACCATAGGAAAGGCCAAAGCCCAAAGGTATGACAAATTTGTATCAAATGGTCTTTTCAGTTCATTTTCTGGCCTTTTCTTAATATTATTCAAGGTCTTAACAATTTATAGATAATTATGTGTTTTAATTCTACTTTCAGTTTAACTGCATAACAAAAGAAGTTTATTTGTACCAACGATTGATTATGCGTGAGCAAGGGATGGTCAAAGCGTGTTTCTATTTTATATTTCTATACATATATATATATATATATATATGTGTGTGTGTGTATTGTATATACTGTTTCATTATATGTATATATGAGGTCTTTAACAGAAACCTCACTTTTTTAATTAATCAGGTTCTTAGCAATGCAATTTACAAAAGTGTTGAACACAGAGTGATCGTGAATTCACATAAAGAGCGTGTTTCCCTGGCCTATTTTTACAACCCAAAGAGCGATTTACTGATACAGCCAGCCCGTGAACTTGTGACACCGGACAGGCCCGCATTGTACCCAGCCATGACCTTTGATGAGTACAGGCTTTACATTAGGACCAAGGGCCCCAAGGGCAAATCTCAATTGGGAGAATCCTTAAAGTCTCCGAGGTGACGATCTATCAAAGGGAATAATTATGTTGATGAAATTATAATAAATTATTGTTTATAGATTCCCTGTTGCTTATGAGTTATGATCAATTGGCTTAATTATGAAACTAGTTGTACATCCCGTACGATGAAATGATTTCATAAGAAAATTAATAATATATATATTGAAGTAAACGGAAGGATTTATTTGGCCCCTCAAGAGATGAAAGTGCAAAACACAAAAGAGAGCCAACTGGTCAATTTTTAGACGCGGTGTCATTTTTGCTATCATTTTTGTTGTTTCGTTGGTTTCTACTTTCTATATGACATGTGGGAGTGGGGATTCCAAGAGTGTGACACTAGGATATTATAGTATATTTTCTTGGGACATATCTCGCTTTCATGTTTCAACTCAGGTTTCAATTTGATAATTGATAAAGTCCAACAAGTGAGATTCTTTTTATTTTCTTCTATTGAAGTGGCCAAACCTTTTGTATTTATGATTGTCTTAGATTTTGAAAGTCAAGAAGCCTTCAAAGAGATTTTTTTTTTTTTTGGTTTCAATTTGATAAAGTCCAACAAGTGAAATTCTTTTTATTTTGATCTATTGAAGTGGCCAAACCTTTTGTATTTATGATTGTCTTAGATTTTGAAAGTCAAGAAGCCTTAAAGAGATTTTTTTTTTGGTTTCAATTTGATAAATTCCAACAAGTGAGATTCTTTTTATTTTGTTCTATTGAAGTGGCCAAACCTTTTGTATTTATGATTGTCTTAGATTTGAAAATAAAGAAGCCTTCAAAGAGATTTTTTTTAAAAAAATATATATATATTCAAACGGTTAAGGTCTTACGAAAGGGCATAGTATATTTTAATCTTACATTACAAAGGAAGAGGATAGAGAAAGGGGAAGAGAAACTTACACCAACTTTTTTAAGCAAATGGTTGTATGAACTATTATGTATTAACCATGGCAAAATGTGTACCCAGAATTCATACAATTAGGCCGAAATGCACAAAAAGCTCAAGAACACATGAAAATAATATGTTCACTCTCAATTGATATAGCTTGGTACGCGATAGAATGCAAATCATCTTTCGCAACTCAACAAATCTATTGAAACACGTTTTTAGTTATGCAGAATTCTCAAATGTCTCCGACTAAGTTTGCAAAACTCGCTTCACACTCATGTGGCGAACAAACATCTTGTATCATTGTTAGAGAGTTGCCAAACAAAATCACATCTTCCATCCCACCTAATTAATAGCAGTCTTAACCGCTGCCAAAAATGCCCCCGCTTCAACGTTCTGAGCAATGCCTCCGTTTCAACATTTTGAGCCCTGAGGTTTCCAACAACCCATCGCTTAACCCACACCAAGCACTACCCCATCAAGTTTCTCACAATAATCCCCATTCCAGAGGCATTCTCATTCTCAAACATCGCTCCATCAAAGTACTTTGATCCATGGAAAGAGTGGTTTATGCCAAAAAAAAAATAAAAACTCACCACATAATCAAATAACATCGAGCCCATTTCGTTTCGACGATCCTTGCACGACTGAATTCAAAAAGGTTGAGACATCTCTTGGTGATGATAATATCTTCTCAACATCAACATAATTTCGGTTTCCACATAGTGCCCAACACGTCGTCACTAAAACATATTGTGTTACTTTGTAAAAGTAGTACCACTACAATCGCACCAAGTATCGTATTCCCAGAGAGTGTATGGTTAATATCTAAAATCCTAACTATCATGCAACGATGTGAATAGAGAGTTGATTGTTTGAATGCAATAATAATAAAGACTGATTTAGAGAAGATTGTATATCAGATGGTTGGAACTCGTCTTTAGAGTTCAGTTTGATTATCGAATAACTAAGTAGTTCATTGAAAAATCACATATGTGTCTCTAAATCTTACTAGTCTTGATGAGTGATTTTGTGTTCAAGAAATATCCTGCTTCGTTCTCCGTCGTTAGCTAATTTTCTAAATTCTTTGCCTCTTTAATGATCTATCCATTAGGTCAAATAATCCGAGTGTCCATAGTTTTAAAAAAGAAAACAAAGTGAAATCCAATTCACCCTTCGTTAACGTTAATCAATGAGTAAGTAAAAATATATTCGGGTGATTTACTATAAATGAGTCGTGACATCAATATTTAATGCACAAATAAAAAATAACGTGATAGTTTAACAAGTATAAGACTTAACAATACCTAAATTCAGCCAAATAAATATATTTGTAATCTATAACTACCCAATACTATAGACACGAAATAGTTTAGCTACTCATAATATAAAATTCAAAACTAACAACAATAAAGAACAAAATAGTCAAAGAACAAAGATAAGAAAACTCTTGATTCTGGTGGAACGTCAATGCTTCTGGTCTTTGAATCCTTCGAAGTGGATCATGACCTTAGACTAAAAGAACTAAGACACGAAATTTGTGGTAGTGTATAACGAGTGAACGTGGACTATTTGCGATTGTTCACGCCTTTTTTTTTCTCTTTTTGTGCCAGCAGCTTTATTTATCAGGCTTTGAGACATACATGTTCCCCTAACGTTTCTGCATCCGCCATCACTCGAGCGACTTGGTGTTGCAGGGGCTCATCCTTGCAGGATTATGCGACATCCACGATATAGTTCGCTCTTCTAGGGTTGGGAGTTGTGCCCCCAACTGTTGCTCCAACGCGAGTTGCGCGTCTTGCGATGCAGCTTGCGTTCCTACGTATGGCGGCTATTGATATTATTAAAGCAACGGGACATCGCAAGTGGCTCCCCTTTAGTAGCACGAGTCACGCTAATCTGTGAGGTGTACTACATGTCGCTCCCTTATTGTGGCATCGCTCTTTGCAATATTATTTCTAAATTTTACTTAATTCATACTAAGAAAGTTCTTCTTTGCTTCTTAATCTTTACTTTGCATCAACACGACTCTAAAACTACAAAAAATGAATAACGAAAATGAACGAAGAAAATGCTTTAAAACTAAGTAAAATCTTTAAAAGAATATGGTAAAAGTAAACATTCTAGACACTCCTCATCCACCAACTTCATAAAACCTCCTAGATTTGCGTCACACTAACTCTCCTTATCCACATATGAGTGTATTATTGTGCAGTAGTAGTACTGCTACATTCGCAAGTGCGGTGGAAGTAATTAATAAAATAAAATAAATTGCGTTCCACATATTGAATTTGACAAAGAGTGTGTTATATCTTTATAGTCTGTTTATATGCGAGAAATGCTTTAGAAGATTAGTTGGTGACACTAGCACTTATAAGCAAAATGGTTGCAAAAGTAAGGTGGTGTTTGCAAACTCTTAAAAGAAGCTATAATCCGCTTTTTATTTGAAGAAGTGATTTTGTGGTGTTTGCAAATCTAACTTATTCGGTTATGGAACTTTTTTTAAGCTAAAAAATCCCATAATTTTAAAGCTGGTGTGGGGGTGCTTTTGGCTTATGGTGGGTATTTTTAAATAAAATAGTAAGATTATTTTAAATTCAAGATTATCTTGCAAACACTCTCAACTTTTAAATTTAAGTGCTTTTGAAGCTTAAATTTAAATTATGAACTTCTACTTTTTCACAAGAGTTTGCAAACACCACCTAAATATGATGGATTATGAGTATGGGAAAAGTATAGGACGGGATCGGGTTTCATCATCATATTGATGCATGTAACTCAATAATCATATGAGTTGCTTCTTTATATTGCTTTCATGTATTGTTAATAAGTTTTCTAACTAGTTATGCCTTTTCGTAGCACACCGTTAATCCATGTTTGTTTAATTACTGTTTACCTACACTATTAGATCGAACAGTCCCCTAATATTCACTGTGTCGGCATATCCTATTGTGGGTCTTAAAAAATATCAATGTGGTTTATTAATCCAAATGCCTTTAGGTTTTAACTATGTGGGCATTTGAAGAGTGTTTGTGTCGTCTATTATACATGAGTTAAAGCCAGCAATCTCAAATGCATAATGCAGATGATAAAAATAACTCAACACCAACATCTCGCAGATCTACAAATCATTAAATCCAATGAGGGCATATGTTATCATGCATCATACAAATTATTTAATCCAATGAGGGCATATGTTATCATGCATCATATAAATCAAACATCATCTAAAAAAGGTGTATATTCGACAGAAATTACCAAAACATTGGTTCAAGGTGCATCAGTCGATACCTACAACCTACCCTAATGACTTGATAAATTAGCTACTCATGATCTCAAGTTCAAAATAATAAGTCATATTGAACCACATAAAAAGTGAATGAAATATTAAATTCTTGATTTAGGTTAGATGTTGGCATGTCTTCTCCTAGATTCTTCGTTACTCTGCTTTGTATGTGAATGAGTTCTTGCTTCAATCGCATTTATTCCAAACTATGGCCGTGTGGTGTGCAAATGTGTGATGGCTACTTTGTATTGTGTTGTTTGGTGTAATGTGTTCACGACCTCTTTCATGTGGCAATACACCACTGAGGATTACTTAGAGTTTTTCGAGATATATGTGTTGCCCAAGCGCTTTTATGACTCTTGATTGTTAGAACGACTTGGGGCGCATCGTGGGGGTACTTGCGCTCCTCCTAGCGCGACTAGATGCACGAGTTGACCGTCCTTTTGTTGATCCGGCGCGATCCGCTCTTTTGGGAGCACGGGTCGCGTCCCCTACTTGGACTGATGTGGACGCGCTCATTTGGAGGTTGTTCATCTTTTAGAGAAATAGTACTGGCGCGAGCAATGCGAGTCAATCCTCTTGCGCTCACCTCATCTATGTAAAATGGCCTTTATCTCGTATTTCATGAACTCGACGCTTATTCCTCGTTCCCGAATGTTTTGCTACGTTTTTCTCCAACTCGATTCAGAACTACAAAAAGATGAAAACGATCGCTAAAACTGTAGAAATGTTACGTAGTTGGTCAAAGGGCAAGCAAAGTATGTATTAGAATTACATGATCTTGACACTCATCATTCAACATTCAAAATCCATGATCTCACATCTTCACATGATCACATCTAATCACTTTTTTTTTTTTTTGATGAAACCATCTAATCACGTTTTATTTCTCAAGGGCAACGTTTTATTTATTTTCTAACTATGTTAGCATAGCACGCATTGTCGATTGAGAACGCATTCCTTTAATTTTTTAAAAGTTACGTTTTATATCTTCTTCCCCTTAGTTTTTTCCCTTGAGTTTACATTTTATATTTATTTATACTGTTAAGATAGATTTTTGTTTTATATAAATTTACATATTATTATAATTCAAATACCAAAACGCGTAGCGTTTTCTATGTGTTATTTATTGTATCACTTTTTTTTTTTTTTTTTAAGAAGTCACCGGTTCAGACCAGGCTTGACGTAGCGTGCTTGGCCCGGCCCACCAAACATTACTACTCTCAATTGGCCCAACCCATTTAATGCCAACTGTATATAATATATTGTTTAAAGAATTATCGTATACAATTTTTTGAAATTTTATTATATTTTTATATATGTTTTTATAATTCAAGCTGAGGCATCATTATCAATTATCATCGAATTATTATTTTATTATTCTTTCTATAATATATATATATATATATATGGCCGAATAATTTCCCCAAATCTTCAACTAACGATACTAGATTTGCAATTAGGGTTCCAACAAAATGAGATTTGTTCCTATAGTCATTTTATGGGTTCTAATTGTATTCGGAACTCTTGCTCTCATCCTGGTAATTTAACTTTTTTCTTATTATTATTATTTCCGATTGCTTTCATACATGATTTATTCAACTGACTCGATTAAATATTTATTTGAAATTTCAGAATCGGTTAAGCGATGCAGGGGTATCATCATCAGATCAACAAGTCATTCGGGAGAACAATGAGGTTCGTAAAACGTTGATTCTGAATTCGTTAAACCCCTCGACTTATAGTGTGTTTCGCAATGTGCCTCGTAACATTTAAAAATTAGAAAAACTTCCCCCCTTGCCTACGTGCGAACGCCAACTGGATTGTTGATCAACTGTTTATTTAAGACATGTGTCTGCATTTTTGTTCGTTAGAGAGTTTGCACATTTGTAGGCGAGGGAGCGGTTGTGTCGTATTTCTAAGTTAGGGGGTGCGTTGCGAAATACACTTATGTTGAAGGGTTTAACGGGTTTTATTTACCCTTCTTTTTATTTATGTTGTGTACTTATGCCATAGGTGGAAAGTTTGGAGGATATGGCACAAGTGACAAATAAAGTTTACTTTGACATTCAGATTAACGGGAAACGCGGAGGTGGGTTTAGTTTGATATCTATATTTTTCTCGTATAAATTGATCAATTATAATGGCTCTTGTGATAGAAGTGTTGAGCTCACCTTCAGTTCAGTAGAGAATAAGTTTAAGATATTCATCACACTGAGTGGGATACTGATGTAGCTAACTGTTATGGATTTTGATCTGGTGTATGTTGAAAGCCAGCTTTTCCGACTTATTGATGTTGAAGTGCATGAATTATTACGATAAATGTGTTGTGACAATAGTATTGTATCGAGCGCTTGAGAACACTGTAGGTTGTGTATGGTTTAATACAAACCAGTGATATGTTTTGGTCAAGTATTTTGGCATTACCCAAAGAGCTATAATTTCACGTTGTTGCATATGATGGCGCCATAATACGGTTTCTAGTTGTATGGCATGCAATAATCAACAGACCTGAACATTCACATGCCATTATGCTGAACTATCTGGCTTTTCTTCTTTGATATATACTGATTAGGAAACTGAAACTTGACATAGCAACAACTGTGTCCTTCCTCTTCTCTCTAAGTACCTTGATTTCTGTCTTTGCGTAATAGCTCGAGTCCTAGGCTTTATTATTATCATCCCAGGGCATTATATGATACTATCAACAAATGCGCTTTCAGTGGAATTGGCAGCTATACTTACCATCCATTTTTAGTAATATATCGTCTACTTATAGTTATGGAGCTTAGTTGTAAGGATGGCCAGAATGCCTTCTTAGCTTTCGTAAGTAGCTACTTTAGGAACCATTTTCTCTATATTTCTGATTTCTTTTTACTTGTTGGGAAAGCGTATAACGCACTTGCTGCCACAAAGAAACCAAATAAGAATTTGTTGTCTTATTAATAACTACTGCTACATTGTTTAAAAACTAAAGTTACAGAACACGTGGCATTTTCAGGTCGTATTGTCATGGGCCTATTTGGAAAAACTGTACCACGGACAGCAGGTAATTCTCTCTCAAGTGCAACCCATTTTGAAATTGTTTTAACTTGCGTGTATTTGTCATTGTGGCTTGTAATGGATTCAGGTTTGCTTACTTTTTTTTTTTTTTTTTTTTGGTGCTGCAGAAAATTTTCGAGCTCTTTGCACGGGTAGCCGAGTAACGATTTCTCCCTTTATTCTTCTATTGTTTACAGCATTATAATGACCTCTCCTAAGCTTGTTAAGCATGTCAATACGACAAGACTAGCGCAGAGAGAGGATATGTTTTAACAACTACTGCAATATTTTGTATTGATATGCATAGTGTTCATGCAATATGTTACCTCTTCTGCCCCCTGGATGCAGAAGTTCTCATTTGAGACTTTTGGTCGAACTTGAGCATATTTGTGGGTTGTTGGAGCTCTGTAACATTAACCATGTAACAATTATTTGCTTTTACGATGTACATAAATCCACATGGCTTGGAAAAAAAATCGTCATTGTGACTGTAAATGAAAAGAATATATAAAACACGTAGGTGCTTCAGAGGCGTAATATTAAATTTCGGCTTAAAACGTGGTACATGAAGTACAAGATGCTGAAGGAAAATCTGTTGGATTGTTCTGATATTAATAAAGATGCCTATTATCGTGATCTGTTTCTTCTTCGTGTGAAATGGCAAAAGGAATTAGCAAGGTTTAAGGACCAAACTTGAGCCCGATAAGTCAGGTGATTTGCAGTTGGTTTAGGAGTTTTAGGTTTTACATAACTATGAGAAACAACACGACGAACTATGAGTTTGATTTGAGGCATTTGCATTCTGTAATTGAATTACCATTACCGTTGGCATAGGCAGACAATACTGCGATTCACTTGCAGATATATACTTTTGGTATCTGTGGCTTCCAGTGGCTGATACCTCTTGCAAATTCTGTTTGTTAATTTCTCTTTGTCGTCTACTTTTTGCTTCAGAAATTTGTGTGGATATGATTATTATTGTTATAAAAGAGGAAGTATGTATTTTGATGTATTAAATAGGTCAAACTTTTTGAGTACCTGGACAATGACTAAGTACATTAGTGAAAAGAAGCGTGGCTATGTTGCATCTAGCTTTACGAAAAGTCATTTGGAGCTCATGATTTGATGTCCCAGGTGAAAAAGGAATTGGAAAAAGTGGGAAACCACTGTATTATAAAGGAAGCAATTTCCACAGAATTATACCAAGCTTTATGATCCAGGGAGGCGACTTCACGCTTGGTGATGGCCGAGGTGGAGAATCAATATATGGTGATAGATTCCAAGATGAGAATTTTAAGCTAAAGCACACTGGTCCAGGTGAGAAGAATGTGCATGCGATGCTAAGTTTGATATATGTTTAACATAGAACCATTAAGCCGGTGGTCTCAATCTTTTGGAGTTGACCATGTGAAGCTAGATGTCAAATGAGAATCACGTACACATAGAAATCCTTTTTTGCTATTCATTCTGTTGATCATATTGTTTTTGGAGTCTTCTTGCAAACCATATATGTATTAAACATTAACGTCTTTATGTATTTCTCATTTTCTAATATAGGTTTTCTCTCCATGGCAAATGCTGGACCGGATTCTAATGGATCCCAATTTTTTATCACAACTGTGACAACAAGCTGGTTATTCCTATATTCCGGACTTGTTATATTTTTTTATGAAATAAACTAAACAATGTGGCAGTGTCACTTATGATTCTTTGAGTCAGATGAATTCACACAGTCTATTTTGTTTTTAAAAGGTTGGATGGGCACCATGTTGTGTTTGGAAAAGTGCTGTCGGGTATGGACGTGGTGCGTGCTATTGAAGCCGAAGGAAGAGAAAGCGGCACACCCAATAGCAGAGTTACTATTTCAGACAGTGGTGAATTGTCTTTGTAACTCTTCTGTTCATTTGTCTTGAGTTCCTTTTAAGTTGTTAATTTTCCCTTTGCTATGACCGGCAGCTTATGTATAAATCGCATACCTGAAAAGTGAAAACCGTGTATTGTATGATCCATTGACTAGATGGTGGATTTTATTTCGTAACAAACTCTACAATGATGTGTCTTCATTATATAACACAAAAGGTACAGAAACCTTCTCAAAGATTGTAACTATACATAACTTATTGTTCTGGAACCAAGTAACTCCTAATGTAACATTTATAGCAAGATATACAAGTCGCTTGACTCCTCAAGTTTCTATTAGACCAAGGAGAACTAGTTTGGCTATTCATAGATAAACTTTCCTGTTAAGACTCTATGGATGTGCCCCTTTCCACATTAAGTGATTTTGCCATGGCAAAAGGTGTTGTGCAAGATGCACATTCACGCCATCCTCAACATCAAAGACCTTGAGAGAAACCATCATTTCTAATGGTTAACATTGGCAGTCAGGTTGATAGAAAGGTGCCACCAATCTGGTAACCTAGGGAAAAGAGGCCTCCTAACTGAATCTACACGGTTAGTAGGACTTTGGGCAAGCATAAGCCGTTAGTAGGACTTTGGACCATTCAAACTTTTGCAATTACCTAACGGAACTTAGTCTAAGCACGAGGAGGTTATAGTGGATTATGGACATGCAAGAAGGGATGAGAAAAATTGTTTGTAGCAATATCTATATCCCCCAATCATCCCCTTGGGTCGACGATGAGATCTACTTCTCCTCCAGGCTCCAAGGCGGTGTACATGAAAATAAATATTTTAAGACCGAAATAGCCTTGCCTAGCTTCACAATAAAGTTGTTACCCACAAAGAAATAATCGTCAACTCACTTGTTCTTTTACCAAAAAAAATAGGAATTTTGATTGTTCATTTAGTATTTCACCTTACAAAATCAATAGTTTTTTTTTGTGGCAAGTTGAATTAGATTTGGGGACACACATTTAAGAGAAATAGTGTCGAAATTATTGAAGACACATAACATAACATAACATAACACATGACACAAATTTGTCACCAGACAGATACACTACTCAAACTTGACACTTACAAATAACAAATTGGTGCAGCTCAAAACAACTAAACTGATTTTCCAACAAGTAACAACAAATTTCGTAACAAACAAACAAACACAGACATACTGTGTGTCTCGTATTGTATCGATTTCATTCGCTTTGCAATTCAATCAATCAATCAATCAATCGCTCTTGCTATCATCGTTGTTGTTCTTTTGATGGCCCTGGAACGCGTTGGAGAAGTTGGCGGAGAGATCCGAATATAGCGCAACGACCTTCGATATGTTGCCATTGATCTCCTGAATCAGGGCCACGTTCTTCACCATATTGTCGTGCACTTTCGACTGGTGATTCTCGTTCACCTGCTGAATCAGGGCGCGGTTCTGATCGAGTACCGATTGGACTTGCCGGAAATTCTCCGTGAACGCCGCCCAAACCACCGGATCTCCTCCGCCGCCGTGGATTTTGTCATTGATTTCGTCTTGTGGTTCTTCTTCTTCTTGTTCGGAGATGTGTGTGATTTTGGGGGAGGAGGAGTTCATGGTTGACTCGGCGGAGGAGGATTCCGCCGATTTCATTCATGAAAAGAAAAAAGGTGGGGGTTTGATTTTGGTGTGTGTAAATGTGTGTGTTTGTTTGTTTGTTTTTTTAACAGTTAAGGGGGGTGGGCAGTGGGCTACGCGAATTGTTGGCGCGTGGTCTTACATTCATTTCTTTGGCCTATGTTTTTGTTGCACACAAGATTTAGGGCTTACCATCTCTTTAGTTGATTCTCTTACTGTGTAGATTTAAGATGGAAATTGGAATGATTGTGAAGTCACTATGCTTGGGGTTTCTTTCATGGCCTAACTGTAGAAGAAGTTCGAAGCCGTCAATTTAGACACCTTTCAACCGCCTTTCTTGAATCGTGAAACACACACATGGCAAATCATCTACCGGGACTATGTGAATTACACTCCATCAAGCACTAGCTCTCACTATTCGAGAGATGGACATGACCTCGACACTACATTTTCTCTTTCCTCTTCTTATAAACAATCTGTAAAGATGAAGAACATAAACAACGAAAAGAAAAACACCTACAAAAAGTCGAGTGATAAATTTAAGACGAATTGTTCGCGTGTAATTTTGCGCTTACTTTCTTTTGCTTAATTTTTGGCATTCTCTTTTTTGTTTTGACTTTGATAGATTTAACACTTTAAGATGCAATTGGGGTGAAGTTAACCGGTATCAAATTATATTTGTGATTTTGCGACACGGCCTAATGAACACGTTTGAAGATTTTCTCCAAATATAATTGAAACTTCAATTTAAACCATTATAGCGCAAAGAGTAGCTTCACTCATTCATCACATGAGTTTCTTTTCGTACATTTAATACATTAAATAAAGGTTGAGAACTGAGATCCAAAAGTGAATTATAAAAAATGGACATAGTTGATTTTCTAAACCAGCTTTTTAGACTACGCAATATTCAGTTTGAAGTTTGTAAACTGTGTAGTTGGCCAGCTATAAAAGAGTTAGTAAGTAATATGTCTGTCTATTTTTCTTTTTATATTGACTTAGTGGGTAAGATTTCGAAGTAAGAACATAATAAGCCCACGCGCTCCGAAGAAGTGCGCATATGATTTGGACCCAAGCAAAAATATCTGAAGATATTTATTTGTCCTCTTAAAATATTGAAAAAGCGTAAAGACCTTTTGGCCAACGCGACAATGCTTGACTTAAAAGACGTCACTACCCTTTTGATTTTTTTTTTTTTTTGGTAGTATTTTCCTCCTCTCTTACAAAGGGTTATATTGTTTTTCTTACAAAGGGTTGTAAGTGTTTTTTTCCCAAATATTTAGTCGCGAAACTAATCACCGATAAAATTTCAATCGATTATAGCTACCAGAATCTCTGTCCAACCCCCCCCCCCCCCCCCAAAGTATTCTCCTTGAGTTGATAGCTAATACTAAGCATATATGTCTGAGTAACACGAGCAACAAAAATACGACTACCAAGAAAAATACAACATTTGTTGTCTTAGTTCTCTTATGGCTATTTCATTTTTGTTTGGTGTTAAAAGAAGACTAGACTATGGGCATTAACCAGAAAAAGTTACACAAAAGAGCATACTCCTCTCCCTCGTAAATCTCTCATTCGTTAGGTTATCCACTAACTTGTTTGCCTTTCGCGGAATCCACTTAAATTTGCGGTCCCAGTGCATGTGTAATAATCTCTTGCACGCTTGCACTAAGTCAATTAGATGATTGTGTGCCTCTTGTCTCCGTTGATGAGTATAAACGCCACCATGGACTCCGTTTCTATCTCTATGAACTGCACTCTCTTTTCTCAAACCAATTCCAAACTTTTTATGATCGTCTCTAGCTGTGCTTCATCCACTGTTTGTGCATTTAAAATAAAAACATCTAAAAGCCTCAACACCAAAATTTCCTCCCTAAGAGGAAAGTTTCATACTTCTTATTAGAGCAGAATATTTCATAAATAGCTTTTCTCTTAAATTTTACTCTCCCTATGTAAAAATATCATCTCTCATTAGTAAAACCACAAATTTAAAACTTCAACAAAATCCCCAATGAATACTACTACGAATTCATTTACTCCTAAAAAGCATTATTATTATTACGATAAACTCGGCCACAAGGAGCAGTTTTCGCTCCTTAAGGCTTAAACTCCCCGAAAAAAATAGTCCCTTCTGCGGTCTGCCCTTGTTTATAGAACAGATGAGAAGCAATGATCGGATAAACATAGGATACCACAGAATCGTGGGTTGTTTGTCGTGGTATCCTATGTTTATCCGATCATTGCTTCTCATCTGTTAAGCGGGCGGCCTATTCTATGGAACCCACCCTTCTGCCCGGAAATATCTCGTCTTACCAAAGGGCTTCCTCCTCGATCCCACATGGGAAGATTAGATATGCGTTTGCTCGGGTTTGGGGCTGCCCAGGACCATGATGATTTCAAGGTCCTCAGGTTGGCAATATCCGTTTGGGGCTGAGGTTTTGCTCCCTTAAGTTAGGGAAGTGGCGAAGGTTGAGGGGAATTGGTGTCAAATGTTTTCTTGAACGGGCTTGTGCATTGGCTCGCGGGTATCATGTACCTAATGGGCATTGTGCGGTTCTGGCTTTTCACGTTGGAGAAGAGGTGTTTGATGAAATTGCTCTACCTCTACCTTGTCACAAAAACTCATACTAAAGTGTCTCTCTCACGGTGATCAAGTCCCATGGAGAACAGAGTGTTATACAGTTTTGTTGGAGGAAGGGATGAACAGAGTTTTCGCATTACGGAACAATTTTCGTGAAGTTTTAGTGGAGGGATTGCTTTGGTTGTTATTGACTTAGCAAGTGGGGAGACTAAACAAACACCTTGGCATACATGGGGAAACAAATTCGTTTTATGTTGCCGACTATGTTGAAACTCTAGAGTTGCTGAACTACTACTGTTAAACTCAGAAGTGAAAGTCTAGAGCACGAACTCAACTGAGCCTTAGTCGTATCGTCCTCAAGTATGTTCTATCAGTTATATTACTTTTCCTTAATGTTGAAGGTTGTCAATTAATTTACAGATTTCGTCCTTTGTGAACTAATTGATCTAATGTATTCTACTGATAGTTTGAGATTGTGTTTTAAGTTTTATACCTACTATCTATATTTATCTTTTACAGCCATGTATGTACATACGTTTTGACATTGTTTTGTATATTTTGATATTGCAAAATTATCCTTATTTCAGACCTCCAATATGATCTCTTTGGGCTTTTAGCGTTGTCATGGTGTTTTCACAATCCCATCTCCAACTCGAAAACTTTCATGGTTCAACGTCTTCTGTAAATTATTTGGGTAAAATGATAAGGAGTTGATAGCCACTCTGTTTGTTGTTGAGATATATTCTCCAATAAATTGAATATTATGTCTGGCTTCCAGTAAGTCATTCTTGGAATCTCAAAATGATGTACTGAAATGGAACTTGTGACATAAGTGTTGCAATTGGTGAAGAATTATTACTTGGAAGTTTCCTTACCAGCTTACCTTTGTAATGGATCAAATTGTGTCTTCTAACTATTCAATGGATTTAGTCGACTGTGTATAATAATGAATCTGCTCTTTTTTTTATGAATTTCCAATATTAAATGGTCAAGTCTCTCCTTATCTGATTCAAAAGGAGTTTGATCAAGCAAAGAGATAAGTTCCTAGTCACTTACAAAGTTTATTTTGTATATTTTTAGTTATTTGATTCCAAAGTACCAATAGGTTAAATAATTTTAACTGAAATTTTACCATGCAGACATGTGCAAACAATGAACAGATGACCAGAGGACCTGCATGCCTAAATCATATATTCTGTGGTTACAAGAAGTGGACATGATTTATACTGATGTTCACTACAAATATGTCATTAATTCATTATGGCGGATTATGCTTGCAAAAACTTCCGGAGCGTATAAATTGATCTTTTATTTTGATAATTTAGTAATACATTGGCTTACTGTTTGGTTAATAGAAAAAGAAGCAGAAGAGGAGAATTAGTGAAAAATACGATTTCTTTCTCTCTCTTTTCTTTTTAGAAACAAACAATAAGGATATTGCTTGGGAAACTTTAGACATTATATATATTCTGAGTAATCTTCCCAACAAAAAGCTTAAGTTAGCTTTTGAAATAATAATGATGTTATAAGCAGTCATTTTCATATTGAAATCTATATATCCGATCTGTGTACAGAAAAAACTTGTTAAAATATTGCTGGGGAGTAGCGTCTTTTCTTTGTATAATACAGTCTATATATATATGTATATTTTTTTTTGATGAATCTGTATAATACAGTATTGATTCATCTAATTGTATTATAAATTTTCGAGAATTATTTCTCATTATTTAATCACTTCAAATTTTAACAGTGCTAAGACACCATTGCTTGCAAGAGATCTGACCACTGCAAAGAAATATGTCCACACATTTTCTCTCTCTACCAGCGCACACACTAATCGTGATTCATTAAAAGGCGCCGCGCATTTTAGTTTCAAGTGAGAATCTCTCTCTCTCTCTATATATATATATTTATATATATATATATATTCTTTTTTTATGTGTTTTAATTACTTTGTTTCTTTAAGCATGTTGAATTCCATCTCTTGTTTTTGTTTTTCGTTTTTTAAAGTTAAAAGGCATTTAGCTGCTGTCAGATTCATGCTAATGTTGTTTCTTTGATTATTGTTATTAATGGGAATCTGTTGTATAAATATATGGCATTTTATTTGATTTTATTGATTAAAAATGCTTAACATATAATTTATGTTGAAGCTTTTGGTGCAGAAATGAGGTGTCTTGCAGCAAACGGCTATTTTGGAACTCTTTTTATTCACACTTGTAATTAGGTTGTAGTTGGTTTTGTTAATTGTTGCTCTAATTGGAAACCGAAAACTTGAGAGATGTAATGTGGCATTGGTAGATTCAGCTTCTGGCACTATTAAGGTGATAAAATAATATATCCATTTTAACCTTTTCCACAAGACTGCTTCTTTAAATGTGATTGAATGGTAATTTTTTTCACAGTATTAAGCATACTCGTATTACAGAGAACTATTACTTCTGGAAAAAACTTTTCACCCCGTTTCAGTCCATCATTATTTGAGAAGGAACTAATTCTATCAGCAATAAGTGAGGCATTACCGACCGACCAGATGGTTCTGTTAATATATCACTGTGACTCCTCTATCAGCACTAAGTGAGACATGCGACCAGATGGTTACGTTATATTATCACTGGGACTCCTCTTCTATCAGCAGTAAGTGAGGCATGCTCTTTTACTGATCAATGGTTACGTTATAATATCAGAGTGATTCAGTTCCACACTATTTGGCTTGCATAGTAGCTTTAGGTAAGTCATTGTAATGTGCTGTTGTTTCTGGAGGATGGAAGATATTGGGATATTGGGATACTATTTGTAATTCATAGAAGGCGGATCACTCTTGATGGCATTAGCATATGAATAATAGATTTACAACTGTGGTGGCATTACTAACTTCCAAAAGCATGTAAGGATGCAATTGACGATGAGGATATGTTATATAGGATTTTTTCTTACTTTGGTACTTGAAAGCCTTCTACTGATTATTCGTCTCTGTTCACAAGTTATGGGGTGTATAATGATCTTCTCTTGCCACACTAGGATGAATCTTTGATTCATATCTGGTTCATGCAATCTTGATACTAGCATTAGTGGAAATCATGCCACCCTCCAAATTTGTCTAATAAGTATATTCTGATGGAGATTATAGCTAGTAATAGTAAGGAAAATCGGGGTTTAACGTGATTTTACTCGTCTGATATTTACTGCATTTCCCAGTGTGCCATCACTGATTTTAATTGATAATGAATAAGATGAAGGTCATAGTTGTACTTTTATATAGCGCAACGAAACCACGTTATTTCGCTCGTGCTGTTGCACGCTTTTATGCATATAAAATCCGCAGTTCGCATCTTTTCTATCTCATTTGCAGGAAATTCAATACATAGGTTTCGTCGCCTCTTAATCGGTAAGTCGTCAACTTCTCTTCTTCTTTAACGGAAATAAAGATTTGCTGTGATTACTTTTGGGATTTGCTTTTTTTCTGTTAGAATGTTATTTTTTGTGAAAACCATTGTCACCAAATTCATATGCATTATTTTAATAGATCTAGATGACACCTCCTCATTATACCGAATTTTGTCAGATCTACTGAGATCAGGTTAAAAAATGTATGAAGACGTTTATGAATTCAATAATTTAGAGTTTCTTATGTTGAATTTTTGTAGTGAAAACAACATTTAGAAATATGCTTGAAATGCTACTATGCTAGTTGCGCTCTGTGGTACTCTACTTTTTACTCTCTTGATTGTTCCTCCTGTTAGGTAACAATGTCGGACTACTTGCAACCGGAGCTCATTGACAAAATCCTCCTTAAACTCCCCGTCGAATCCATAATCCGGTGCACCGCCGTCTGTAAATCATGGTACACTACCATAACCAGCCCCTCTTTCATTTCCTCTCAACTCGAAAACCCCCAAACCCAAGCCCTACTCCTCAAGCGTTACGATAAACGCAACAAGCAAGAGCACTTTTCGCTCCTTAAGATCGCCGAAAAAAATACTACTCCCTTTGACTTCCCCTTCCAAGCCCACTTTAAAAACATCAAAATCGTGGGTTGTTGTCGTGGTATCCTATGTTTATCCGAGCATAACTTCTCATCTGTTAAGCGGCCTCTTCTATGGAACCCTTCTGCCCGAAAATATCACGTCTTACCAAAGGGTTTCCTCAATCCGACATGGAAACATAAACGTGTGCTTGGGGTTGGGGTTGACCATGGCGATCTCAAGGTCTTCAGGTTGGTTTATGCTCATAAATCCATTGGTTTTAGTTCTCCAGCGGCTGAGGTTTTCTCCCTTAAAACGGGGAGGTGGCGAAGGTTGATCGGAATCAATGTGAAATTGAATGTTGTAAAGTGTATGTGGTACCAGGTTTTCTTGAACGGGGTTGTGCACTGGCTTGGGTACCATAAACTTGACGATGGTCAGAGGAGGAATTGTGCGGTTCTGGCTTTTCGCATTGGGCAAGAGGTGTTTGATGAACTTGCTCTACCTTGTGAGCTGGCTGAGGAAAATCATTTTAAATTGTCTCTCACTTCTGCTGGTGAGTCGCTCGCGGTGATCAAGTATGATGGATATTCGCGTTATGATAGTGGGTCTTGTGATGTTTGGTTGATGAAGGAATATGGTGTTGAATCGTCCTGGACAAAGTGTTATAGAGTTTTGTTGGAGGAAGGGATGGGGAGAGTTTTGGCATTACGGAACAACGGTGAAGCTTTAGTGGAGGCCTTTGGTGGGATTGGTTTGGTTGCTTTTGACTTAGCAAGTGGGAAGACTAAACACCTTGGCATACATGTGGAAAGAGATTCGTTTTATGTTGGCGACTATGTCGAAAGTTTAGAGTTGCTGCAATGTGAAAGTCAGGATTTCAAAGATGTCGACAGCGAGGAGAGGACTTGACTTGATGGTTGTCATATCGATTAGGATTGAAAGCGGTTTGAGATGAGAAGTATTGATAGAAATAGGAAGAAAACATTGTTTCATTGTTCGGCAACTTATGTGTTTTGTTGGAGCAATTAGTCGTAGTGTCCTCAAATCTGTTCTATCAGTTATATTACTTCTCCTATAATGTTGAAGATTGTCTTTTGATTTACAGAATGCTGTCTTTTGTGAACTAACAAGTATTCTACTGATGCTGTTTTGTGAAGTTTGAGATTGCGGCTTATAAGTTTTATATCTCGTATATTATCTTTCACAGCCATATATGTATAGTTTGATATTGTTTTGTAAATTTTGAGGTTGCAACATTCTCTTGGTTTCAGACCTCCAATATGATCTTTTTTGGCTTTAGTCATAATGGTGATCTGGGGTTTGACAAATCTGATCTCCAACACTTTCATGATTCAACATCATCTAAGAAGTCTGCAAATTCTTTGGGTAAAAGAAGCAACTTTATAAATATTACTTACAGGATGGCAGTCTCATCAAGGAGTTTCTCTTTTTACTTAGCGTCGTAAAGGTTTCTTTCTTTCTCGCTATATGTATGAAAACCACCAATATAATAACTTGGCAGAGAAGAAAAGAAAAGAACAAAGAAGCATGGCTGCATGTGTTTCTAAATAGAAAGAAGCATGGATATATTCCTCTTTAGTTAGTGGAGTTTACCCTGTTTTACATTCCTCTTTATTAGCTGTTATATTCCTCTTTATTAGTTTATATATAGACATGTAAGTATGGCAATGTAATACAGAGAACTATTAGCTCCATTTGAATACAATGTTTATCATTTTTACACTCAAGAATATGAGTCTCGGTTCTTTCTCCAATGTTACAGTCTTGCACCATTTTTGTTATGGTATCAGAGTATACCTTACCACCACTTCCGCACTACTCGCCTGATTTTACCTCCACCATTGTTCTTTTTTTTTTTTTTCCTTTCAATAGCATACAATGACTAATACCACCACGCAAGGTGCTGATGATACGACCGGATCAAGCGCTTCACAGGGAACGCGACAACCAACATCCAACCCGATAGACGATCTGTCAGATCTTTTATTTCTTCATCATGGTGAAAATAAATCACTGCCTTGTGAGTCAGCCATTAACATCACAAAACTATCACAGATGGATCCGCGCCATGTACGTAGCTCTACTTGCCAAAAATAAGGTTGGATTCATAGACGGAAGCATACCAGAACCGGCACCCACAGATTCGACATACAGAAGATGGATTCGGTGCAACTATACTGTTACGGCTGGATCACAGCGAGTTTATCTGATGAACTCTCTGGTTACACCTTATTTGGGGATTCAGCAGCTCAAGCATGGAGTGACATCAAACGTAAGTTTTCCAGATCTAGCAACAATAGAATATATATGTTGGAACAACGTTTGATTGGGACTAAACAGGATGGTTCTCATGTTAGTGTTTATTTCTCAAGATAAAACAAATATGGGATGAAATAAATCAATATGATGAACATGTTAGCTGTGGTAACTCGAACTGTGGTGTATTGGTTGCTTTGAATCGAAAACTTGAAAACAAAAGAGTCATGCAGTTCTTGATGGGATTGGATGAGTCTTTTACTCAAGCAAGGAACCAAATATTGCTTAGAGATCCACTTCCCATGTTAGATGATGCCTTTAATGTAATCCTTCATGAAGAAGCCAATCTTGAACTAAATAATCATTCGGTCACCACTGATATTGCTGCTATGAACATAAAAGCATCATTCCCTTCATCTAGCCAAACACCACAAGTTGCTGCTTTGCCTAACCAGTTTCATAAACCACAAAATAAACCATGGAATAAGCAAGGAGGATACAATGGTAACAAACCTAGAGCTCCATGTGCTAAGTGTGGGAAAAGCAATCACACCATTGATTCTTGTTTTGAGATTTTTGGTTATCCACCAGGGCATAAATATGCCAGATTTAAACCAGCTACAAGTGGTTCTAGATATCCACATGGTGCTATGAATCAGGTTATGCAACATACTCCTGTTGTGAATCACAGTGCAGTGAACCAAGTCATGCAACAAGCATCTATGGTGAATCAAAATGCTCCTATTACACATGATCAGTTTCAACACTTATGCAATCTACTACAGGGAGGAAATGACTTGACCAATCACATGAATCAGGTTCATAAACCTCTTAATCACACAACAAATGACAACTCAGGTAATCATTTTGTGTCTAGCATTGTTCTCAACTCCTTTTTACACAAAAAATATTATCATTCCAATCCACCTTGGATACTTGATTCTGGAGCCACATATCACATTGTATGTACTCCTCATTCTCTTACAAATAGCAAGACATTATTTGATACTCATGTTCAGCTACCTAATGGACACAAAGTAACAGCAACACACACTGTATCAGTGGTCTTTAATGGCAAATTAGTACTGAACAATGTCTTGTGTGTTCCTGCTTTTCATTTTAACCTTGTATCTGTCAGCAAACTCACTGAATCTTTTTCATCTTGGCTCACTTTCTGGGGTGATCTATGTGTAATACAGGATCCACACAACTGGGGAGTGATTGGGATTGCTAGAGCTGAGCATGGTCTGTACTGCTTGGTTCAAGACAATGATTCATCTATCACCAGTAGCAGTACTCTTCAGCACATTGTTGCTTCCTCTTCATCTTCCATTAAGTCATCCATTTTGTGGCACATGCGCTTAGGCCATCCTTCTATAGCACGCATGAACTTGTTATCTTCTGAGGGTAAATGTTTTCCTAGTAGTTTTGACAAATTTGTTTGTGATACATGCCATCTGGCAAAACAACACAGACTACCTTTTGTTGTTGATCCTCATAGAACAAATGCATCTTTTGACTTAATACATATTGACATTTGGGGACCATACAGTGTGAAATCTCTTGATAATTCCACTTACTTTCTCACTATTGTTGATGATCACAGTCGCTTCACATGGGTTTATCTCATGCACCACAAAAGTGAAGCAAGAATCATACTAAATAACTTTCTGTTATTGATAAACAACCAGTTCAACACCAATATCAACGCTATAAGAACTGACCAAGGTCAAGAATTTAATATGCCACATTATTTTGCTTCAAAAGGGATCATTCATCAAAAATCTTGTGTTTACACTCCATTGCAAAATTCTGTAGTTGAAAGAAAACATAGACACCTTCTAAATGTTGCAAGAGCATTGAGACTACAAGCCAAACTTCCTTACAAATTCTGGGGAGATTGTGTTTTAACTGCTGCACACTTAATAAACAGAACTCCTACTCCCTTACTAAATAACCAAGCACCATTTCACCTATTGTACAAAAGACCACCAAATTACTCACATCTCAGAAGCTATGGATGCCTTTGTTATGCAACCAAACTACCTAAACCTCACAACAAGTTGTCCTCAAGAGCAACTAAATGCATATTCATAGGATACCCTGCACACATAAAGGGATATAAACTGTTTGATCTCCAAAGTCAAAGTGTTTTCATTTCAAGAGATGTATTATTCTATGAAGATATTTTTCCTTTCCCTGGTTGTCTTCAAACTCCCATTTTTGACACCACCATTGATCCTTTTCTTGATCATTATTCACCGCCAGTTCCTCTCCATGAATCATCTACACCAGTTTTACATGATGTTCTTAACAATACACCTGAACTTCTAGATTCATCTATTGATTCTGCCACCCCAAGATCTATCTTCTACACCAGTATCTTCTCCTTCTTCAACATTACCACTTAGACGTTCTACTCGTGACAGAAAACCTCCTTCACATCTACAGGACTATCAGTACAAGATTGCTCAAGCCACTGCTACCTCTCACTCCTCTTTTGTGGGATGCTCAAAAATAGGTAATCCTCATTCCCTCAATCTCTCTTTTGATAGACTTTCTCCTCATCACCTTAAATTTGTTTTAGCTACTGCTTCACATCCTGAACCATCAAGTTTTGGACAAGCCATTACCATTCCTGTTTGGAAAACTGCTATGGAAGAAGAACTGAGTGCATTACAGGAGAACCGCACTTGGTCTCTTCAAGTATTGCCCCCAGGCAAAACTCCTATTGGGTGTAAATGGGTTTACAAGGTAAAATTTACTTCTACTGGAGAGATTGAGCGACACAAGACCAGACTTGCAGCAAAAGGATACAATCAACAGGAAGGACTTGACTATTTTGAGACTTTCTCTCTAGTAGCAAAGATCACAACTATCAGATGCCTTCTTGCTTTTACAGTTTCAAATAACTGGTCATTATCACAACTTGATGTGAATAATGCATTTCTCTATGGTGATCTTGATGAGGAGGTTTACATGTTACCTCCTCCTGGTCTTGCTACTGAGGGGGAGAATATTGTCTGCAGACTCCACAAGTCTTTATATGGCCTTAAACAGGCATCAAGACAATGGAACCACAAGCTTACTTCTATCATCCTAACCCAAGGTTATCATCAATCATCACATGACCATTCTCTGTTCATCAAGCACTCATGGAATCTCACCACCATCATTCTGGTTTATGTTGATGACATTATAGTGGGAGGCAACAGTGATAAGGAAATAACAAGATTAAAGAAGTACTTGAGTATACAATTCAAGTTAAAAGATCTTGGACCCTTAAAGTATTTTCTGGGAATTGAAGTTGCAAGAAATATGAAAGGTCTTTCAATATGCCAAAGACAGTACACACTTGAGATAATCAGAGATTGTGGGCTGCTTGGATCCAAACCTGTTGGTTTCCCACAAGAACAAAATCTGAAACTATCTCAGCAAGGGGGAGAAACAATGACAGGTCCTACTTCCTTCAGGAGACTCATTGGAAAGTTACTTTACTTAGGAGTGACTAGACCATACATTTCATATTCTATTCAAACTTTGAGTCAGTTCATGAGTGGACCAAAGCAAGAGCATATGGATGCGGCAATCAGGATTGTTAGGTACTTGAACAAATCACCAGGACAATGTTTATTCTTCCCAAAAGACAATGTTATACAAGTCAAAGCCTACTGTGATGCAGACTGGGGAGCTTGTGTTGACACTAGAAGATCTGTAACAGGATACTGTGTCTTTATTGGAGAAGCATTGGTATCTTGGAAATCAAAGAAACAACCAACAGTTTCAAGATCATCAGCCGATGCAGAATATAGATCAATGGCTTCCACTGTATGTGAATTAGTTTGGATGAGGAACTTGTTGAAGGATCTTGGAAATGAACACATGGGACCTGCATTACTGTTCCGTGACAATCAAGCAGCCATGCATATAGCCACTAATCCTGTTTTCCATAAAAGAACAAAACGTATTGAAATAGACTGCCATGTGGTTAGAGAAAGATTACAACAAGGAGTCATTAAACTCCTACATGTCTCAACAGATGTTCAACTGGCAGATACTTTCACAAAAGCTCTAGGAATGCAAAGACTTGTGAAACTATTATCCAAGATGAGAGTTTATGACATGTATGCCCATCTTGAGGGGGAGTATGAAAACCACCAATATAATAACTTGGCAGAGAAGAAAAGAAAAGAACAAAGAAGTATGGCTGCATGTGTTTCTAAATAGAAAAAAGCATGGATATATTCCTCTTTAGTTAGTGGAGTTTACCCTGTTGTTACATTCCTCTTTATTAGCTGTTATATTCCTCTTTATTAGTTTATATATAGACATGTAAGTATGGCAATGTAATACAGAGAACTATTAGCTCCATTTGAATACAATGTTTATCATCTTTACACTCAAGAATATGAGTCTCGGTTCTTTCTCCAATGTTACAGTCTTGCACCATTTTTGTTAATATGTTCAGGTGTTGTCCATCAGTTTATTTGCGCACGGAAAATTGGAAATATGTCAAAGTTATACAAGATTTCATTATGTTTGCTTATGCAATGTTCGGACAGCAACCTACATTAGTGATTCTCTTCTTTGGTAAAGTTCTCTCAGTTGTAGACCTTTATTCCTTCATAATGCAAATGATCCCGAATTCCCGACCTTTTAGTGTATGATTAGATAAACACACCCTTCATGATATTTCAACATTTCGCCTGCACTCTCATACAGAAATCTGTAATAGCTTAATATGGTCTAGTGTGAGGATCCTCGAAGAGAGTTTCAGTTTGTTTGTCGTAAATCTGCAAAATGTGTCTTCATCATTGTTTGATGCTTTCGTTGCAGAACATATTCATCAAAGGAGAAGGTTAGAATCAAGTTTAGTATAGGTCTATTTATTGAAGGTTAAATTATTAGAATGCACCTATAAAATTTAGAAAATCATTATAGTTGAATATACATTAGATTTTCTTTTTATTCTAATTTATTTTGGTGGAAGAATCTTGAGTAACTCTCATGGATTTTATGATCTGATTTTTGTCCCAAAAAGTATTTATTATGGTTAAAACTTGAAAGTTACCTTCACTTACAACCACAAGTCAGTTGTTGCATTTAACATTTTAACTTAACTATGAGATTAAGGTTGAGAATCCCGAAAGATTTTCTTCCTCTCTCTTTTCGTTTTAGAAAAAAAAAATATGGATACCGCTTTGGAAAGTTTATTCATTACATTTATTCTGAGTAATATAAAAGTAATCTTCCCAAAAAAGCTTAAGTTAGCTTTTGAAATAATAACTATGGTATAAGCAGTCACGTAACGTTCATATTGTAATCTCATTATTTAATCACTTCAAATTCAAATTTTAAGAGTGCTAAGACACCATTGCTTGCAAGAGATCTGACTACTGCAGCAAAGAAATATGTCCAAATCTTCAGGTTAATCTAAATATATTGAGCCAAAATTGTTTATTTTACCTAACACTTGACATTTTTTCTGCCTTTTAGTGATTTTTATTTCCGCAAGCACATTTGCGTAACATAGTGTTAAATATTGCTGATAGGGAAGTCACACTATCTCCAAAAAAAAAAAAAATTGTTTTCTAAATTCTAATTCCTACAATTAATCAGATCATAAGTGACAAGTTTATTTGTGTATGTAAGGATTAAAATATAAATAGAAAACTAATGATCAATAATCAATCATCAATTCGTAGCCGTAGATCATAGTAAATATTTTTATCGTATATATTAAAAAGAAAAAGAAAAAGAAATGTTGGTATCGGTCAAGCACGAATACCGACGCCTCGTACCGAATACCAAATCAAATAATGACTCGGTGTTTGAGATGTGATCGTTTGCCAAATTGGTAAAAATATCGTACCATTGATTCAGTTATCAACTAGTACGATCGGTACAGTACATTTTGCACATCCCTAAATTTTGATCCGTAAGAGCAAAGTTTCATATTGCCAAAAAAATTGTTCCTTTTCTAAATTTTGCTCATCCAATATCACCTCTCTTAAGTAAAACCACAAAATTAAAGCTTCAACAAAAGCATATGCTAATACATTTATGGAAAAGTCCCTCAGTAAAAATAAAATGAGTAAGAGCGCGTTTGGTAGGCTTGAATAAGCTAGTTTCAGGGTTTTTAACCATCCTCAAACCTGATGAGCGCATCTTTGGTTGGAAAGAATAAACTCGGGCCTCATCCTTCAAATCAGTCTACCATTGGACCCTCGGTTTACTAAGCTGTCAATAATAGTAGTGTGCGGAACATACGACTTTTTTTTTTGATAAAATAAGAAAGTGCTAATACAGTTACATAATGTCCTTAGCTAGTAGGCTATGAATACAAGAAGAAGGAGGAGACTCCCAAAAGAGTTCCTCTCCAAGACAAATCCTATGTAATTTAGTTAGAGCATCAGCCACCTTATTGGCCTCTCTAGGAATCCATTTGATGGAGCAATTCCAAGGCATATGTAGGAATCTTTTACATTCATCGACCAAGCTTTGTAGATGGTCAGTTGGCGCTATTTCTCCCATAACCATGCGGACCACTTGCATGGAATCCAATTCGACGTCAAGATTCTGAATTCTTCTGTCCCAAGCAAGTTGTAAACCTTTGTGTAACGCATGCAACTCCACTTCATCGATAGTAGGCGCCTAGAGACGGAGAGCATAACCCCAGCACCATTCACCATTGGAGTTCCTAAGCAAGCCTGCTGCTGAACCTGAGTTATAACCAGTATGTATCCCCCCATCTGCATTCAGTTTGAAGTGATCAGTTGCTGGTTTTGTCCAAGCATCCGAGTGACTGATGAGAGAGTGTTTCCTCCTGCCAGCATACAGTTGAAAGCACAGTTTTTTAATCTGAAAACAATCTTCCTTCCACATTCACTTCTGAGTTATGGAACACTCTTGCATTTCTATATTTCCAGCATGTCCATATGGTAGCCATAAAAATCCATTTCCAGTCAGCATATAGTATATATACATTCATGAGTTTAATTCTTCCCAAGTTATCTTTCAGCCACTGCTCATCACTAAGGGAATCAAATAGAGCTAGATCCTCATTGTGAATGATTAGAGTCCAAATCTCTCTAGCCGCAGGGCAATGCCTCAGAAGATGCAACCCTGTTTCTTCTTGATAATCATAGAGTGAGCACATGGCAGTGAAGGAGGCATGTCTCCTGAACCGCACAACGTTTGTGGCCAGTCTTTCCTGTGTGAGCAGCCACAGGAAATGTTGTAGCTTATAACTGACATCTACCTTCCACACCCAAGCATTATGATTAGGATTCCTCTCTGAACTAACATGTCTTTGCTGAAATAATCTATAAGCTGATTGGCAGGAGAACTTACCATTAGAAGTGCCCTCCCAAATCACTGTATCCTCCTGATCATTCATAGAGAAATTTCTAGATTCAATATCTGCCTTCATGTCTTGTGTGATAACAGACAAGAGAGTGTCCCAAAATCATTGCTCCTACTCAGTCCAGCTTCATCAGAGGAAGAAGCATTCAGGACAACATTGTGGTCCTTCAAGAGGTTCTTCATTCCTTAGGAACTAAGAAGAACAATAAAGTGGGCTGCATGGTGATGAAGCTTGATCTAAAAAAGGCCTATGACAAGGTCAGCTGGACCTATTTGGAAGACACTTTACATGCCTTTGGCTTTCCAACTTCTCTGGTGGAGCTAATTATGTACTGTGTGAGGAGTGCCTCCACTAAAATACTATGGAATGGATCCCCTCTTGAGGCATTTGATCATAGGTGTGGTATGAGGCGAGGGGATCCCCTTTCCCCCCTATCTGTTTGTGCTATGTATTGAAAGATTATCCTCATGATTCAGGAGGCAGTGGAGGATGGCAACTGGAGTCCAATAATACCATGCAGAGGAGGTCCCCTTCTGTCCCACCTCTTCTTTGCATATGATCTCATACTAATGGGCAAAGCCACCTATGGTACAACTCATTCTATCAGAAGTGTTATTGGAAGCTTCTATCAGTCCTCAAGCCTCAAGCTAAGCTATCAGAAGTCTAAAGTTTTTTTTTCAAAAACACATGGATCTTCTACTAAGAGACATATTAGTGATATCCTTGGTTTGGTCAAACTACTAATCTAGGGAAATATCTGGGGGTTCAACTCAGTCATGGTAGAACAACAAGAGCAGACTATGCTGAGTCATTTGATAGACTTCTGGCCAAGTTTGATACATGGAAAGGCATACTACTCTCTATGGCAGGCAGGGAAACTCTCATTTGTTCAGTCTCCTCAGCCATGCATGTATGTAATATGCACTCCTCTTATCTTCCAGACTATGTTTGTGCTAACCTGGATAGACTGAATAGGGATTATTTGTGGTTCAATGATCTGGCACAGAAGAAGCTACACCTGGTGAATTGGCAGAAAGTTCTTAAGTCTAAGAAGGAAGGTGGTATTGGGATCATATGCTCTTGAACTTCTAATGAATCCCTTCTGGCCAAGCTGGCTTGGAAAATATTGACCAAAGAGGAAACACTATGGTACAGACGTGTGAAGATTAAATATCTGAAACAACGGCCATTCTCTTCTTATGCTTCCAAAAGTTTAGATAGTCCAGCATGGAAGGGCATTCTCAAATGCTTCAATCTGATGAAACCTTACCTGAGGTGGGAAATTGGTAAAGGAACTTCCATTTCATTTTGGTATGATAACTGGAGGGGAAATGGTAGTCTAGATATGTTAAACCTTTTTATTCACCCTACAGTGCGGAACATACGACTTAATTACGGAGAAAATGCATAAAATTCACATGTTGTTTAGAAAAACTTAGATGAAACCTCCTCGTAGTTTAAAATTTGTACAAAATCTTCATGTGATTTCAAGAGTCCTGCAAAATAATCCTCTCTGTTTTGTTTTAAGTGACTTCGTTATTTAAATGATAAATTGTCCTTACTTTATTTATAATATATATATATATATATATATTATATTTTTATAAATATATCTATGTTTGTAAAATGATTTTTTTAAATAAAATAAAAAGTAAATAATTTTTTAAAAAAAAACAGGAATTCCGTGGAGGAATTTCAAAGCATAATGGGGCTCGATTCAGATTCTGAAACCACATGTAACTGTTTATTTTAAACATTTTATAGAGTATGATAGACTTTTATAAGTCGATAATACTCAAAAGTCAACAAGCCCAATCTCGTATAGAGTAAGTTTACATCAGTATTTGGACGAAAGAAGAAGTTTGTGCCACGCTCACGTGAAAGTTTTGTGTAGGATTTTTGAAATCTCGATTGTCGAGTGTGTTATCTCGAGTTTTTAAACCACAATGAGTTTTTGTGCAGATTTTTTAGAACCACATAGTTGTTTTATGCACTTTCCCCCTTAATTACACAATTATCCTTATCCTATTTTGCTTATTTCCAAATTAACCTCTCAACTATTTTGCTTCTATCCTTTTCCCTCTTTTTCCCTCCACTCCCAATTGCCCTAATTTTATTCAATCACTGAGTGCTCGAACAATGTCCGACTATTTTCCGCCGGAGCTCATCGCCGGAATCCTCCTTAAACTCCCCGTGAAATCCTTAATCCACTTCACCGCTGTCTGTTAATCATGGCGTTCCATAATCACAAGCCCTTATTTCGTCTCCTCTCACCTCCACAGAGTGCCCAAAACCCAACAAACCCTACTCCTCCTCAAGCGTTACGTTAAACGCGACGACAAAGAGCACTTTTCGCTAGTCGAAAAAAATAGTCCATTTGGCATCATCATCAACTCTTCATCAGAACTCGAGTTCCCCATAAAACACGTTGATGACGTCAGAATCATGGGTTGTTGTGGTGGTGTTGTATGTTTATCCTATTACTTGAACACATTGGTTAAGTGGCAGTATGTTCTATGAAACCCGTCTGCCCGAAAGTGTCTCGTCTTACCAGATAGTGTCCTCACTCCAATGTCGAACGATATCCGCTTGCTTGGATTTGGGGCTGCTGACAATGACAACGATCTCAAGGTCGTGAGGTTGGTTCACTACTCGGGCAAATCCAGTTATCCGCCTCTGGAGGCTGAGGTTTTCTCCATTAAGAGTAAGATAGGGGGTGGCGAAGGGTGAGTGGAACTATCGGTGTTCAAATGTGTGTTGTTACGTTTAAGTATGACCAGGTTTTCTTGAACTGGGTTATGCATTGGATGGGGTACTGATGGGGGTATTTTAGGACTGGGTCGGCAAAAGGCTTGGGCCGGCCCATTAGCGTATCGAATCAAGCCCATTCGATATCGTCAGCGCATAGAATAGGTATGATTCGATATGTGCATCGAATTGATATGATTCGATGCGTATTTTACAGCTGTCTTCGGGCCCCACAGTGCAAGCTGCTATATATAGGACGGTTTTGAGCATTCAGAAGGGATCGAACCTAAGTCGGGACCTGACCACATCGAATCCAGCCATTCGACACGTTCCTCTGTTCGATACGTCCTTCGATTCGACACGAAGCAAGATTCGATACGTTATAGCATACTGTGAAGGTTATATAGCAGTGACTCGGCATCGAACCGGCACCATTCAAGGCGCGTATCGAACAACAGTCATTCGATGCGCTGCATATTTAGTGTAATTCTTGTATTTAAATCAGTGTAAGATCTGTAATAGATAGTAGGTGTTTCGGACAAAGTTAGTCCGGTTATTTCAAGTGGATTAACATTATTTTGGTTATTTATATTCCCATTGTATTGTATTACTGTGTTCTATTACCATGACGAAATAAGACCAAAATATTGGCGCCGTCTGTGGGAACACCGTAAACACTGTTTTTTAGATAGAGTAGCTAGGATGACGCATAAAAGGCACTTGAATGTGGTTGAGAAACAGCAAACAGAGAAAAAGTTCAGAACAAAATCAGATCCGAGGCAAGATAGGATTGAGCCTAAAAAACAGGGGCAAGATAAAATAGAAAGTCAGTTGCTGAAGCAATGGCAAGAATGCAAGATGGAACCTTTGGGAGGATTCAAAATCGTACAGCTTTTCAAAGAAAGTTCTGAAAAAGTAATCAAGATTGGAGCAGAAATGGACTGGATGATAGAAGCAGCTTTGGTAGATTGTCTTCGCCGTAATTCAGATATATTTGCGTGGTCTGATTCAGACCTTTAGGGGATAGACTCGAGAATCATTGTACATCATCTGAATGTAGATAAGAGTGCGAAGCCGATACAGCAGAAGAAGCGGAATTTCAGCAAAGAAAAGAATGAAGCAGCCGAGAGAGAGGTGCAGGAACTCTTAGCAGCTCGACATATTTACGCTATAAGATTCTCAGAATGGTTAAGCAATATTGTGTTGGTCTTAAAGAAGGAAGCAACATGGAGAATGTGTGTGGATTATACTGACTTAAACAAGCATTGCCCGAGAGATCCATTTCCTTTGCCGCGGATAGATCTACTAGTAGATTCTACAGCAGGATGTGCATTACTGAGTATGATGGATGCAAAGAGTGGTTTTCATCAAATCTTCATGGCAGTGCAAGATCAGAGTAAAACGGCATTTGTAACTGATACCGGAGTATACTGCTATAGGGTGATGCCTTTCGGATTAAAGAATGCGGGAGCAACATTTCAGAGGTTGGTGGCTAAAATGTTTTACCATCAAATTGGGAAGTCAATGGAAGTATATATTGACGATATGCTTGTAAAGAGCCTTAAAGCTGATGAACATGTGCGACATCTGGATGAGGCATTCACCATAATGAAGACATATGGAATGAAACTAAACCCTAAGAAATGCACTTTTGGAGTGACGGCTGGAAAGTTTCTAGGATATGTGGTAAATGAGAGAGGAATCGAGGCTAATCCGGATAAAATAAAAGCAGTACTGGATTTGCCTTCACCTAGGACGGTGAGAGACGTACAATGCTTGGTGGGCCGCCTGACGGCCTTGGGAAGATTTATATCAACATCTGCCGAAAAGAACCTCCATTTCTTTAAAGTGATGAAACGGAACAAAAATTTTATCTGGACTCCGGAATGTGAAGAGGCTTTTAGGCAAATGAAGAAATATCTGGTAAGCCCGCCGTTGTTAGCAAAACCAGAGGATAATGAAATGTTGTATCTCTATCTGGCAGTATCTGCAAATGCAATCAGTACAGTACTACTTAAACAGAGAGGAGCTAAGCAACTACCAATACATTATGTAAGCAGAGTACTGCAGGGGGCGGAGAGAAAATATTTGGAGATAGAACTGTTTGCATTGGCGATTGTTGTTACAGCTCGAAAGTTGAAACCGTATTTTCAATCTCATCCGATTACTGTGGTGACTGACAAACCATTGAAGCAAGTATTGGCGAAACCAGAAACCTCTGGTAGACTGGTGAAATGGGCGATTGAACTCAGTGAGTTTGGGTTGGAATTTAAGCCGCGAGTCGCGGTCAAAGCGCAAGCCCTAGCAGATTTCATGGCCGAAACCCTGGGGAACAGTGTAGTGGAGACCGCGTGTTGTATATTTTCTATATCAAACCAAGAAGGAACCAGTAGAGCAACGACGACATGGATATTGCATACTGATGGATCTGCCACAACTCACGGGGGGAGGGGGGAATTGGAATACATTTTCTGTCCCCAGAACGGAGGGAATTTGAATTTGCCATCAACTTGAATTACATGGTGACAAATAACGAAGCTGAGTATGAAGCAATAATTGCAGGGATTAAAATGGCATTAGGACTCAACATCGAACATCTAGATGTGTTCACCGATTCGCTTTTGGTGGCAAATCATTTCTCCGGAAAATATGAAACACGTGAGGAAACTATGAAGCTATATGCTGCAAAAGTTAAAGAGTTGGCGAAGAGGTTCAAATTCTTTGATATAACTCAAATCCCCAGGGACGACAATGCCAAAGCAGATGCACTTTCTAAATTTGCAAGTTCTTCAGAAATTTTGGCAGAAAAAAGAATCACACTTATGGTTGCTGACAAACCTTCAATTGGGAAATCAAAATATATCACAACAGAAGTCAGAGTTGAGTTTGTATTAACAATACAAGAGGAACCGTCTTGGAAGGATGAAATTATGATTTATCTTCAACAGGGCATTTTACCAGCGGATCCGAATGCCCAACGCAGGATGCGTTACAAGGCTTACAGGTTCACTATCAGTAATGGGGAACTGTATAAAAGGTCTTTCGAAGGACCGTTGTTAAGATGTTTGACCCCTACGCAAGCTGAATATGTCATGGAAGAGATCCACGCAGGTAGTTGCGGAAATCATTCCGGGGGCCGAGCATTAGCTCAACGAATATTACGTCAAGGATATTACTGGCCAACTCTACGTAAAGATGCAACAGCTTATTCAAGAAAATGTGACAGTTGCCAATACCATGCTCGCCTTATTCACAGACCGGCACGTCCACTGCAACCAATCGACGTGGCATGTCCTTTTGATCAATGGGGAATTGATATTGTTGGTCCGTTTCCACCGGGTAATGGCCAAAAACGATATCTAATAGTGGCAGTGGAGTATTATACAAAATGGGTCGAGGCGGAACCTATAACGTCAATCACGGAGAATAACATGATCGAGTTCATCTGGAAATACATTATATGCAGATTCGGCATACCCAGATCCATTGTCTGTGATAATGGAACGCAATTTACGGGAAAGCACATTAAATCGTGGTTTGGGGAATTAAAGATATCACACAATCTCACGTCGGTATATCACCCACAATCCAATGGCCAAACAGAATCCACTAACAAAACATTGAAGGATTATCTTGAAAGGAGAGTCAGAGCTACAGGAAAAACATGGCCAGCAGAGCTTCAAGGAATATTATGGGCATATAGGACGACTCCGAAGACATCGACAGGGGAAACCCCTTTCGTTCTTGTCTATGGTACTGAAGCAGTCTTGCCTGCGGAAATAGGTATGCCAACGCGCAGAATCACTGATTACGATCCGGAACAATCAGCCAGGTTGCGACAGATGGATCTGGATATGATAGGATCCACAAGAGACGATGCTTATCAGCGTATTGTTGCATATAAAGCTGCAATGGCCAAAAGCTATGATAAGAGAGTCCAATTCAGAAGTTTTGAAGTAGGAGACTTGGTTCTTAGAAGCCTTGCAGCCAAACAGCATATCGGGAAGCTTGAACCAAAATGGGAAGGGCCTTTTAGAGTCACACGAGCAAGTTCACGAGGATATTATTATTTGGAGACTCTAAGAGGAGTTCAACAGAAACGCCCGTGGAATGTGCAACATCTCAGGCGTTATTATGCATAAATAGAAGGATTTTCATTAAATATATGTTTCTTACACACACATTTTTGTTGATTCTGTTTAGAAAGTATTATTAACTGAAAATCTTTATTTGTTAAATGATGCAGAAAGAAGAACATGACGGAGGGGTAAGAAGGCCCAAAGTGGTCCACCCACGCATGTCAGAAAGAAGAACATGACGGAGGGGTAAGAAGGCCCAAAGTGGTCCACCCACGCATGTCAGAAAGAAGAACATGACGGAGGGGTAAGAAGGCCCAAAGTGGTCCACCCACGCATGTCAGAAAGAAGAACATGACGGAGGGGTAAGAAGGCCCAAAGTGGTCCACCCACGCATGTCAGAAAGAAGAACATGACGGAGGGGTAAGAAGGCCCAAAGTGGTCCACCCACGCATGTCAGAAAGAAGAACATGACGGTGAGGTAAGAAGGCACAAAATGCTCCACCTTGCACGCATGTCAATTAGGTAAAACAATATTACCCTAACAAAAACAGTCACAACTCAAAAGGCTCATAATCTTACTGCAAACGAAGGTAGGATATTAATTTGGCAAAATCACAACAACAAGCATATTGATGAATATCGAGTATCGAATACGTTGTAAATACCATGTAACGAATGAATGCGTACCAAAAAGCAGATAATGTCAAACGGTTGAGTCATTTTCATTGAAAAAGCAACCATTTACAAATTACAAGGTTTGGTACAAAATATGAACTTAATAACCACAAAATAGAGTAGCCTAACTATTGCTACTCTTCCGATGAATGGGGGGACTCCTCACGAAGAACCAATCCCATTGAACGTGCAAAATTGGCACAATTGCCCTGAATCTGATCTTCTGTAAGGATTAATTCCTCAGTTTGTGCCCAATTGTCAGGCAAGACGATTTTGGCTTTATCCGCAGGATCTTCGAGTTGATACCTACTGGGAGAAATGGTATATTGTACATTAATTGGTAACCCTGGATCACCCCTTTTATTATCCAGCACGGGAGCCAAGTCACTCTGAGCAGAACATTTTCGAACCGGTAAGACTGTTGATGGACATGAGGCCTTAGACATACTGGTCCCCTTCTTTCTTTTAGCCGGAATTGTAGGGTCCTGAGATCTTAAACCAGCTGCTTTAGGAGGACTTCTAAGAAGAATTGTAGATCTAGAAATTCTCGGTGGCAATTCTGGCTCTGTATCGCTCGAACCAAAAACATCATGAACAACCCTATTAACATTTTCCAGATCGCTCGAAACAGTGCTGGGAGAAATCTTTTCTTTACCCTTAGAAGCGCGAGGTGATTTGGATTTTGAGGGGCTTGAATGGGATTTCTTTGTTTTTTTACGGTCACGCCACACGGTGTAGAATGGGTCACCAGAACGAGGTGTATGTAACTCATCATCGTCATCATCATTATTAGCCTCGGGGGTTTCCATTTTTGCGTTACGCCTTACATCAAGCATGTCATTGCGGAAACCTTCCCCAAGATATCCAAGATGTCCAATCTGGCCAACGCATACGTCCATTCCATACTGCATGTCAGTAGCACCACGTAATAATTCCAGAAATTTATATGCATTACTCTGCATAAATTCTTCAGCAGTAGCACATCTATACTCTTCAGATTCCAAATACTGAATTCGATGACGCAAGTTGGAAATGGCATTTTCAGCATCAGTATTTGAAGTCGCGAGAGAGCGATTCACGCGTTTTAGGGATTCATTATCCTTTTTCAACGTATCAATTTCAGCACGCAAAGCTTTTGCGTCCTCTTCGATTTTCTTGGCCTTCACTTCGGCGTCATGCTTATCGCGGGTTGCCTTAGATGCTTTCGATTCTGATTCCCTAGCGCGTTTCAGGGCATTTTGGCGACTGTGTTTTCCACTATTAATGGCGGTACGTAAATTGTCGACAACAGCGTTGTGTTGATTTTGCACAGCAGCTAGCCCGCTATACTCTCTGCATAACCGATAAACGGCTAAGGTGACAGCAGCAACGAAAAGGCGCCCGAAGCGAGCCAAACCTTGGTACCCCAACCGGTTAATTGTGGTTTGACGATCTAACTGCGGCCACAAACCTCGCATAATCTGTCCAACTTGCTCCTCTCTTAGTCGACATCCGCCCAATGTGGCACTCAATGATTCTGAGTTTTCATCATTGAGAAAATCGTAGTTACTAAGGCTTCCAGGCGGAGCAGGTCTTGGATTCCCTGAAGGTCGAGGCCTCTTGGGTGGAGGTATGCTTTGAGCTTCACGAGCGGATATATTCTCCTCTGATTTTCGTTTAGCGGCTTCATACCATGTCTCATCGGTTGAGTGGGAAGAACTCGTTGTTTCTACATTACGTCTTTCCCTGAAATTGGGATGAGCTGCATTGAACTTCGCCAAATTGCCAGCGATTTTTTCGTCTTCTGCATCAATATCCTCAATTATCTGAATTTGGCGGTTGGTGCCAACTTTAATGCGTCCACCGGTATCGGTCGGAGTTATCACCAATCTCCTTGTAGCGAAATTTTCGTGACATTCAAAGTCACTCACTAATGGCACCCGAGTGCCTGCACTAATACCTCCAAGCCTTATGGTAGAAGGATTTGGTGAAGGTCGATTCGATGGACCTGCACCTGAGGGCTCATTTTGCTCGTTTGGTTCGACCATTCTCTGAGCAGCATGAATATTCTCAGGGGATAGAACAATTTTACTGCGGCTTCGAGATTTTATACGAGCCATATCAGCCTAATAATATAACTCTACTAATTTTTCTATGAATATAGATAATTGCTAAAGTGTCGAATATCTCTGATTCGATACGCTCCGTGTCGAACAGGCTGCGTTCGATGCGGTCCAGAAGCAAACAAAAATTCTTCTCCGGATAAAAACAAGAAATGTCAGACATGTGGTCCCTTATATATAGGCCCGTGGGCCGCAACTGTTTTGGACGCATCGAATTTTCAGAATTCGAGGCGCGCATCGAACGACTCACGATTCGATACCCATAATGTCACACATCGAATTGCTACAATTCGATGCCCAAAAATTCTTAATAAGAGAATGTTGTGAGTTTGGAAGTCGTCATTATTCTATTAACGTCTCCCAAACTGGGGGGACTATGTGATGGGGGTATTTTAGGACTGGGTCGGCAAAAGGCTTGGGCCGGCCCATTAGCGTATCGAATCAAGCCCATTCGATATCGTCAGCGCATCGAATAGGTATGATTCGATATGCGCATCGAATTGATATGATTCGATGCGTATTTTACAGCTGTCTTCGGGCCCCACAGTGCAAGCTGCTATATATAGGACGGTTTTGAGCATTCAGAAGGGATCGAACCTAAGTCGGGACCTGACCACATCGAATCCAGCCATTCGACACGTTCCTCTGTTCGATACGTCCTTCGATTCGACACGAAGCAAGATTCGATACGTTATAGCATACTGTGAAGGTTATATAGCAGTGACTCGGCATCGAACCGGCACCATTCAAGGCGCGTATCGAACAACAGTCATTCGATGCGCTGCATATTTAGTGTAATTCTTGTATTTAAATCAGTGTAAGATCTGTAATAGATAGTAGGTGTTTCGGACAAAGTTAGTCCGGTTATTTCAAGTGGATTAACATTATTTTGGTTATTTATATTCTCATTGTATTGTATTACTGTGTTCTATTACCATGACGAAATAAGACCAAAATAGGTACCATAAACGTGACGATGCTCCGGGTCAATGTGGCGTTCTGGGCTTTCGCGTTGGGCAAGAGGTGTTTTGAATTGAATGAAAAATGAAGAAGTAGGGGGTCTATATATAAATTATGAAAGTTGGTCTAGGGGTTGACTAGGGACACATTTTTTCCACGTCACAACTTTTCCGCCATAGAATCTGCACCATTTTGGCTGACTATGCACCCATTCAGATGAAATGTGGCATGTTTTCTACTGACGAGGTGTGTAGGTGAATGTTCACTGACTAGGTTTTCCTGCCATATATTCAGCAACGGGACACACTCATTCGACCATATTTTGACACCTAATCACATTAAGAGAATTATTTAATTTGTTGCTTATTATTTATTTAGACAATTAATTAGTTATTTAATGAAACTTTGTCCAACAATCCCCCAATAAATGAAAATTCAATGCGTACATGTGAGAGAATTTGGGCGAAAAGCTTACTGCATCAGGTCAGGTAGCTTTTGGCTTTGAACCTTTTTTAATGCAATACATACACCAGATTTACGTAACTGATCAGTGAACGTGATATCTTAAACCGTTCATCTGTTGGTGTAAACCAAGACAACTGTATCCATACAATAACTCCTTAACGATTTTTGATTCTCATAGTTGTGTCTATTTGGCCCTTGACGGCTCTTGGGTTCATAACTGACTTCTTATGAAGCGGCCAAACTTCACACTTACATATGTGATCTTCTTCAAATAATATCATGTCATACTCTGCTTAATTAAGCTTATTTATTGTTAAAAGTTAAACTTAACATACACGGAATGAGTTGAAGTTTTAATCCAAAATACTATTTCTAAATCCTTACAATTTCATTGTCCCATTAAACCCGATCTTGAGATCTCTAATCAACGTGGTTGAATTCTATCATTGAGATTCTTTATTGTTGGGTTTTAAACCTATTCTTCTCGATAAGCATTATGGTTGATATCTTAGTATGCCTAACAGACCTGATAAATTTTCATTTGATTTTATATAATCATTGAAAATGGCACATTAGAGATGAATTGCATAAATTGCTTTTTACTTTCCATATATCATCATCTCTCTTTACCTAAAACCACAAATTTAAAGCTTCAACAAAACCAGATTAGTATAGTAAACCCTCGGCAAAAAGAAAAGCCCCATTTTCTCTCTCTACCAGCACACACTAATCGTGGTTCATTCAAAGGCACCGGCGTATGTTAGTTTCCACACACCAATTTCAAGTAAAGTTAAGGGCATGTAGCTGTCGTCAGATTCATGCTAGTGTTGTTTCTTTGACTATTGTTATTAATGGGAATTTGTTGTGTATATATTACATTATATGTGGCATTATATTTGATTTTATTGGTTAAAAATGCTTAACATATATAATTTCTGTTGAAGCTTTTGGTGTAGAAATGAGGCGTCTTGCAGCAAAAGGTCTATTTTGGAACTCTTTTTAGGCTTTTTATTCACACTTTGTTAATTGGTGAAACCGAGAACTTGAGATATGTATTGTGGAGGAACCTAATCGTAAGAGGTTTCTTTCCTGGGGTCACATTTGGCGTTGGTAGATTCAGCTTCTGGCACTATATTAAGGTGATAGATAAAACAATATATCCATTTTAACCTTTTCCACAAGATTGCTTCTTTAAATGTGATTGAATGGTGGTAATTTTTCACATACTCGTATTACAGAGAACGTTTACTTCTGAAAACCCCCGTTTCAGCCCATCATTATTTGAGAAGGAACTAATTCACTAAGTGAGGCATTACCGACCAACCAGATGGTTGTGTTAATATATATATCACTGTGACTCCTCTTCTATCAGCACTAAGTGAGACGTGCGACCAGATGGTTATGTTGTTATATTATCACTGTACGTGACTCCTCTTCTATCAGCAGTAAGTAAGTGAGGCAAACTCTTTTACTGATCAGATGGTTACGTTATAATATCAGAGTGATTCACTTCCACACTATTTGGCTTGCATAGTAGCTTTAGGTAAGTCATTGTAATATGCTGTTGTTTCTGGAAAATATTGGGATACTACTATTTGTAATTCATAGAGGGCGGATCACTCTTGATGGCATATGTTATATATATATATATAGGATTTTTTCCTACTTTGTTACTTGAAAGCCTTCTACTGATTATTCGTCTCTGTTCACAAGTTATTGGGTCTATAATGATCTTCTCTTGCCACACTAGGGTGAATCTTTGATTCATATCTGGTTCATGCAATCTGGATACTAGCATTAGCGGAAATCATGCCACCCTCCAAATTTGTCTAATAAGTATATTCTGATGGAGATTATAGCTAGTAATAGTAAGGAAAATCGGGGTTTAACGTGATTTTACGCGTCTGATATTTACTGCATTTCCCAATGTGCCATCACTAATTTTAATTGATAATGAATAAGATGAAGGTCATAATTGTACTTTTATATAGCAAACGTTATCTCGCTCGTGCAGTTACACGCTTTTATGCATATAAAATCCGCAGTTCACATCTTTTCTATTCTCATTTGCAGGAAAAATTCATGACATAGGTTTCTTCGCCGCTCCACCAGTAAGTCATCAACTTCTCTTCTTCGTTAACGAAAATTAAAATTTTCTGTGATTACTTTTGGGATTTACTTTTTTCTCTGTTAGAATGTTATTTTTTGTGAAAACCATTGTCACCAAATTCATATGCATTATTTTAATAGATCTAGATGACACCTCCTCATTATACCGAATTTTGTCAGATCTACTGAGATCAGGTTAAAAAATGTATGAAGACGTTTATGAATTCATTAATTTAGAGTTTCTTATGTTGAATTTTGTAGTGAAAACAAAATTTAGAAATATGCTTGAAATGCTACTATGCTAGTTGCGCTCTGTCACACTCTACTTTTTACTCTCTTGATTGTTCCTCCTGTTAGGTAACAATGTCGGACTACTTGCTACCGGAGCTCATTGACAAAATCCTCCTTAAACTCCCCGTTGAATCCATAATCCGGTGCACCGCCGTCTGTAAATCATGGTACACTACCATAACCAGCCCCTCTTTCATTTCCTCTCACCTCGAAAACCCCCAAACCCAAGCCCTACTCCTCAAGCGTTACGATAGACGCAACAAGCAAGAGCACTTTTCGCTCCTTAAGATCGCCGAAAAAAATACTACTTCCTTTGACTTCCCCTTCCAAGACCACTTTAAAAACATCAAAATCGTGGGTTGTTGTCGTGGTATCCTATGTTTATCCGAGCATAACTTCTCATCTGTTAAGCGGCCTCTTCTATGGAACCCTTCTGCCCGAAAATATCACGTCTTACCAAAGGGTTTCCTCAATCCGACATGGAAACATAAACGTGTGCTTGGGGTTGGGGTTGCCCATGACGATCTCAAGGTCGTCAGGTTGGTTTATGCTCATAAATCCGTTGGTTTTAGTTCTCCAGCGGCTGAGGTTTTCTCCCTTAAAACGGGGAGGTGGCGAAGGTTGATCGGAATCGATGTGAAATTGAATGTTGTAAAGTGTATGTGGTACCAGGTTTTCTTGAACGGGGTTGTGCACTGGCTTGGGTACCATAAACTTGACGATGGTCAGAGGAGGAATTGGGCGGTTCTGGCTTTTTGCATTGGGCAAGAGGTGTTTGATGAAGTTGCTCTACCTTGTGAGCTGGCGAAGGAAAATCATTTTAAATTGTCTCTCACTTCTGCTGGAGAGTCGCTCGCGGTGATCAAGTATGATGGATATTCGCGTTATGATAGTAGGTCTTGTGATGTTTGGTTGATGAAGGAATATGGTGTTGAATCGTCCTGGACAAAGTGTTATAGAGTTTTGTTGGAGGAAGGGATGGGGAAAGTTCTGGCATTACGGAACAACGGTGAAGCTTTAGTGGAGGCCTTTGGTGGGATTGGTTTGGTTGCTGTTGACTTAGCAAGCGGGAAGACTAAACACCTTGGCATACATGTGGAAACAGATTCGTTTTATGTTGGCGACTATGTCGAAAGTCTGGAGTTGCTGCAATGTGATAGTCAGGATTTCAAAGATGTCAACAGCGAGGAGGAGACTTGACTTTGGATGGTTGTCATATCGATTAGGATTGAAAGCAGTTTGAAATGAGTAGTATTGATAGAAATAGGAAGAAAACATTGTTTCATTGTTCGGCAAATTATGTGTTTTGTTGGAGCAATTAGTCGTAGTGTCCTCAAATCTATTCTATCAGTTATATTACTTCTCCTATAATGTTGAAGATTGTCTTTTGAGTTACAGAATGCTGTCTTTTGTGAACTAACAAGTATTCTACTGATGCTGTTCTGTGAAATTTGAGATTGCGGCTTATAAGTTTTATATCTCGTATATTATCTTTCATAGCCATATATGTATAGTTTGATATTGTTTTGCACATTTTGAGGTTGCAACATTCTCCTGGTTTCAGACCTCCAATATGATCTTTTTTGGCTTTAGTCATAACGGTGTTTTGGGGTTTGACAAATCTGATCTCCAACACTTTCATGATTCAACATCTTCTAAGAAGTCTGCAAATTCTTTGGTAAAATGATAAGGAATTGATAGCTACTCTGTTCTGTTGTTGAAATATAGTTTACAAAGTTTATATTGCATATTTTTATTTAATTGATTCCAAAGTACCTCGAGGATAAGGAATTTTACCTGAAATATTTACCCTGCAGATACGTGCAAACAATGAACTAACAGGTGACCTGAATGCCCAAATGCCTATTTTGTGGTTATATGAAGTGAACATGATTTATATTTATATTCAATAGTCAATACAAATATGTCATTATGGTGGATTATGCTTGCAAAACTTCTAGAACTTATGTGTTGTAAAAGATGAACATATAGTTTGTTACAAATAGGACTTCAAAAGATTTTTTGTTTATCTCATATTGCTTCAACTGAATATATTACTCAAGGTACAATATATAATGTCAAGTTTTTAACATTATCAAGCAGATAAATATAATAGAAAGTACAGCTAAGTTAATTAATTATTAACCTTATAATTCATTATTTTATAGTTTTATAAAAATACTTTATAATATATTAAGTCAAAAATAATGAAATGCATATTATAAAAACCAAGATAATTTAGTACATGAAAAACATGGGTAAAACTGTAAAAGGCATCAATAACAATCATCTGTAACATAAAAAACAAATGTACAGTGTAAAGTCTATGAAGACAACTGAATATTCAATAAGATATGATATATTTTAAATATGAAACCTTTAATTATAATTTCCGAAGATGTGAGTATGTTGTAATCATATCTTAACTTTTCACATGAATGCACTACTCAAGATTTTTATATTAGGGTTGATTTTATTATTTTGCTCTAAATTAGTTTGGTGATTTGGTTAATGTTTTGTGATGATGATTCATTGATTTAACAAAACAATTTCTTTCCATATTATATCCGCTTATATTTCCAAGAATCAGAAATCAATTTAATTAGATTGTGCCATTGCCTATAATCAAGGAAATAAATCTCCTTTTTGATCATGGATGTCAATACAAATATTCTTTTGTTTTGCTCTGTATCATGTATCATCATTACCCTTTTCTTAATTATTTTTTTTTTTAAAAAAAGGACAAAACGCTTGTGCCTTGTAGTTGTATAACCCTTTTTATATTAATACTTTTTAATTTTTGAAATACCAGAAACTTGTGAGAGGGAAATATAACTGAAACGCTTGTATCAATTTTGTGTGGGTTGCTGATAATATGGTCTGATTTGAAGTGATTTTGGAGAGAAACGGTGTAGAAGAAGATTTTTTTTACATAGATGCCATATCCCCTTTAAACTAACTCATTGTTTAAGGAGAAATCTACAAAATAATAACGTTCTAAAATTCATACCAAAAATACCCCTTTGACATGCACGTGACTCGCACGAAAAAGAAATATTTCGAGGAATATTGGGCGGAATCATACGAGGGGACAAATCGAACTAAAGTGCATTGTTTAGGATGAAAAGTGCTTATTAAATTTGTTTAAAGGACAAGTCGCAAAAACGTGTATAGTTCTGGTCCCTTTAAAGAAACACCGTTTTAAACTTATAATATTGAACAGTGTGTTTGAATAGTTACAAGTAACGACCCTGAACTGTGAAGAGCACTAAAAACATACCCCTTATTTTATATGTTTCAACGTCTCAGAGAGTGGCTTCTCCCTAATTACTCAACCTTTTAATCTTGTTCTTTTTTTTTTCCGGTTTTCAAAAAACATAAGAAACTCTGCAACATTCACACAAAATAACAACACAATATATAATAACAACACAATATATATGTATAATCTGCAAATCAGTCAAACTTTCAAGTTTCAATAGCGAGCTATGTCCACTTACATTTTCTTGATTGATGAATATATCGTCTTCGTCTCCATAATAACTTTAATATGAGCGATGGGCACAGAGAAAAACAACACCCAGTCGCCTATTCCCACTGGATTTCTCTGTGATACGTCCATTCAGAGGGATTTATGGTCGTTTTTCCATCAGAAGCGACAAGATCGTACGGTGAGTCCTCAGAATGTTCGGTTGGCATGGATTTCCAGTGCAGGCTAGGTTCCCATTCAGCTTCTTTCAGCACCTTCAGTATTTCCTCCACAACTACTTTACTTCCCTCGGCAGATAAGTGAACCCCATCGCTGACAAGAATAAAATCATAAATGAAGAAAACACATAGACACCCACAAAGTAAGGGACACTTGCAAAAAGTGAATGGTGAGAAAGAACGAATTTTCAGTTTTTTTCTACTTTAACAATATCATCGTTATTTGAGACTGTTTCTAGATGATGTAAAATGGATACAAGTACAGACTGAGGAATGACTTTACTCACGTAAAGCAAGCATTTTGCCAATCTTCTCGTTTCTGGATTGCAGTCCAGAGATCGATTGCCTTCACGTCCATTTCACGACACAAATCTATACAAGCTTCTGAGTATGTTCGGCACAGCTCATTAGTCCGAACTAGCTCGCTGAAATACGAACTGTTATAAAGAAAATTCTTAGTAAGACTTTGATAATTCATGGATAGAGGGTATGCTTTGTTTGTCAAAACCAAAACTACCGTTTATGTATAAAGTAGTACCTTGTGTTTTCACGAAGTTTAGCCTCATTCACCGGAGGACAGCTCAGGAATATTATTCGAGTTTTGTCTGAAAGGTTCTGGGAGCGGACGAATAGAAGTCAATGAAGTTGTACTATAAGAAGGGGGAAAGGGGGTGGTGCAGCAAGCAAAATTACAATACACTTTTCCTCATATTTTGGAACTTTCTTTCATTACTATCAATAACCTAGTTGCGCATGCATTTTCCTTGAAATAAGCGCTCAAGTGTGAAAATCTTACTATTACACACAGTTTGCTCATATACAAAACTTGTAAAGAAATCCTACTATTACACACACATTTTGCACATACACAAAACTTTGAGCACCATAGGCATTCAGAGCCGATGAGGCATTCAGGAATCAGGGCAAATGAATAATCTTATTTATAGACAAATTGGGGAATTATAGCATCTAAAGATAGTGGTATTAAAACCACAACTTTCAGTCACAATGCAATAACTTCAATAGTACTTTATTAATAATTACCAACTTCTCTTGCAAATATTATGGTTTAAGAAGTTACCTTCAGATGTTCTGCAATTGTTCTCATGTTTTCAATATATTCTGGAAGAGGAACATGAGGACCTAGTCCAGACGAGTGAGGGCCCATCGAATCGTTGCCACCAAAATATACAATCACCAAAGAAGGTTGGGTAGCAGCATCCTGCAACAGTCAATCATATATACCCAAGATCAGATGAGACGAATATCACTATAGTATTTGGTATTTTCTTGGTTGAGAACTATATAGCGTTGCACATATCAGGATGTATCACATGTTCGCTTAAACCATATTTCATTCAGGTTCGAGATATCAGAATCCCACCATAAATACTAGATTACTAAACTCTTAACGTCGGTCTAACACCAAATTTGGTTTATTTTAATTCCAATTTGGTAGTGTAGAAATAACCGAGTCCCCTGTATTCTTGAGTACTTTTGATGTTACCGTTTATTTATGGAATACAAAAAATATAAGAACAAAATGATATGTGAAAGTTATTTAAAAGTGAAATAAAGTTTATCGCATCTTAAATGTACACTTCCGTACGAGAATATTTGCTATATTCTCTTTGTCACTGGCTCTGCCAATTATAAACTTCATCCTCAAAAGTCAACTTTAGCACTTCATTATCTGTGCAGTATCTACGGGTGTTTAGTACAGCAAAGTGCATGAAATAAAGCCCCGTATGTTACTAACAGAATCATATTTTCCAGTATATTATAATCTGTTACGTGCATGGAAGATACGAGTTCATACGAGGACTATATGACACGCTGGAGGCTTACATTCCTACGTGTTGCGACTGCTAAAAGTAGTTTCTACTAGTAGCAAAATGGTGTCATACCTTTGGAAAAACTTGATCCAGGATTTTGACGGCACGTGTTGAATTCCAACCATAATAACCTCGTAATATGATGTCAGCCTACATGAAGAGATAAAGTAATATGCAAAAATAAGAAAACCAACTAAAACTCTAAAAGAATAGTTTGTTGTGATAAATGAATGAGATATTGTTGTCCCCAAGCCCCCGAAAACTTTGATTCTGCAAAGTATATTAAAGATGAGAACTTATATCTCAAACAAGTGATTGAGCTATTACACGTGGCACCTATATTCGGTTACCACAATTCACTAGCAAAATCACACATGTAACTAAGAAAAACAATTCCAAGATCAAACTCTGAGGAAACGTGCAACAATTTTGTTTTCTGTTTTACGAATAGGATACGAATGTTAATGAGTTTTAATTAACCCGAATAGGATACTCTTGAGAACGAATTTGTGATGCTATTTCACAGTGCACAGGGGACATAGTGGGCAATAATTTGTAAAATCTAATATTACTTGGTGATTAGAAAAACAGCTTACTGCACCATCACGTTTTTAAAACAGGCATGCGAGTGCTCACGATTTAGGATCAAGGTCACCGCCTCCCCTTAATACGTATATGTTTAAAATAAGGCATAATTTCCTCTGACACAAAGTGAATGTTTAATCCATTCGTCTCCAATACTTCCTTTCTTCCCAATACGCGTTATGAGAAATTTATCTTGATTTATAGTTAAGCATAGCAATGAATACTGGAATAGCTCTAGGAACTATTTATAACGTCATAAAACACGAAAACGATCATGGCTCCAACAATTATATCAAAACCAGACCACTGTTTTAAGTATATATCTAGAGTTTCCTTGTCGATACTCACTAATTTATATCTTGAAAACTGTAGAGTGCATGCTAAGATTTTGATATCCTTAGAACCCAAATTGCATCATCCGTCTCGACCGTTATAGAGGAAAATGTAGTATGAAACTCAAAAACAAGAAAAAGAAAAGTAATATAAGGCGTTTTTGAACATCGAATCAACTGTGGTTCATTATCATGAGGAGATGAATGACTAGATCGATCCCAGCTGTATAAAGTCATAACTGAAGACTAGAGATGATTAATATTATTGATATGGTCCAGAAAAAAAAACAGAACTGTAGATAATAATAACTGCGTGCGTATGCCAGAAAAGGAAAAAGGTTTCATTTCCTCGATATATGGTAACCTATACCAGAAACCAGGTAAAGGAAAGCCATAATTTGTTCCACAGCACGAATAAAACTTTTCTGATTAAAGGCTCTAACACTAACCAAGATCCTTAAAACATTGCTGAAAACAATAAAGCTATAAGCCCAAAGAAACGGAACGGATATACTTCCCCCACAAGACTTCCTACGCGCTAAATATCTTTTTCCCTAATACCATGTATGAAAGAGATCTATAAGGGAATCAGTCCTCTAAGCTATATACATTTCAATGTATGATGATATTCGATGTCATACATCTACTCCAATGTCAAATACAACTACAACAAAACAAATAACTAAGCCTTCTAACGTCAAGTCTGGCTCATACATGATCAAAATAACAACATATCCATCAGAAGTTACGAGATCCAAATACAACAGACGTGTGATCACCACTTCACGTTGTCTGCTATACGCGACAAGCTAATCACAAACTATATAACTAGATACTCAAATTTGATGAATTCACTTCCTTAGGATAACAAGTAACAAACGTAACAACACATTAACCAAACAACGGCACCAAAGTACATTTCACATTCCTAAACCAAAGCAGCCATCAAGAATCTTAACTGAAATTAATTCATAAAAATCTGATCTTTGACACAATACATAACTATTCTTCTCTTATGAACACTATCACAAAACCCCTTTTTCTTAATAGACTCCCTATATCATTAACTAGCATCCCAAGTTCCTAAATACCCAAAATTCATTTTAAAAAAATATATACATTAGCTTAAAAATAGGTTCTTTTGTGTTAAAGGTGCGTACTTTACGGGAGTAGATATCGGAGAGAATAGAACCCCAACCGCCATTGCTGTAGCTCAGTTGAACTATTGATGATCCGAACAACACAAACAATGGCCTCTCTGGTCCCACCATCACTCTTCGTTTTTTTTTTTTAATTGCCCCTTTGGTGTTTGTGTTAAGTACTGAAAGAACTGAAGGACAAATTATTTTATTATAAATAAAAACAGTGTGGGGTATGTGCTTTAATGGAGGAGTTAAGGGGTTCACCTAATTGCTGCTCTATTAAGGGGTTCAACTGCTACTCACTTTCATTTCGTACCAAAATTTCTTATTACTAATTTAATATAATATTAATTGAAGAAAAGAAAAGAAGAGAATCACGGAATACCTGTCTGTACGGATTTCGATTTTTTTCTATTTTTTAATAATATTATACTATACTTTAATTATGTTATATGTAAGACGATTTTGTTTAGTAATATAAGACAAGAAGAAGGTAAAAATGGAAAATGCACCGTTTTAGTAAAAAGTTTGGTGATATGAAAATGAGATACTCTATCTATAATTGGTAAAATGTATATTATTTCATTTTATTCAATATAATGACATGGGCTAAACGGTATGATGGGTGTAATTTAGGATTGGCCCAATATAACGTTATTGGGCCGGCCCAAAAGCGCATCGAATAGGGAGAATTCGAGGCGCGCATCGAATCAGCGGTATAAGCTCTCCCAACTGGGCCAGCCCACCAGCGCATCGAATACGCCTGATTCGATGCGTGTATCGAACAACAGTGATTCGATACGAATTACTATATTGGATTGTGGGCTCCACGGGACGGGTTCTATAAATAGCCCGTCCCCTTGTGTTCAAAAGGGATTTTTCGAGAACTGAACCAGCTTAGTACAGTCAGCATCGAACCATCCTCATTCGATACGACCCATATCGAATCAAGCTCAATTCGACACGCACAGAAATATTGTATCTCTGTTCGATACCTTGATACGCATCGAATTCGACATCTACAGCACGTATCGAATTCGATACCTTCCAGATTGCTTTTCAGTTGGTGACAATTGTACCGCATCGAATCGACTCTCATTCGACACGTCAGTATCGAATACTTGAAATTCGATGCGTTTCATTAACATTGTAATTTAATTATTCTGTCTAGAAAGCTTGTATTACGTGTTCCGGACCAAGCTAGTCCGTTAATAATATTGGATAGCATTGTTTGATCTCATTTTGTACAATTTATTGTGTTCTATTACCGTGACGAAATAAGACCAAAACATTGGCGCCGTCTGTGGGAACACAAACTATATTAGCATTATAGGCAGTATGACTAGAATAACTCGATCTAAGAGTAGAGCTCTGGAAGGTAATACGGGAGAAGAACAATCGGGTACACCTGAGCGGGTTATGCCAGATATAATTGGACCATCAGCATTACCACCGGCGGTACCAACTCCGGCTAGGAAAGAAAATCAAGGACCTCAAGCTGAGAAGGTACCCATTAATGAAGCCGAGGTGAGTGGAGCTTCAGCGACAAATGCTGCAATTCCAGATAAATTTAAAAGTGAATTATTTGCAATGATTAAAGCGGTCGTGGCTGAGGTGCTCCCTACAGCATTACCCACTATGATACCATCTCCTATTGAGTATTCTGAGAATTTGAGAGAGCAAGGTTCAGCTATCCGAAAGCAGAAAGGGGAGGAAAAGGAAGAGTCACAGCAAGACGACCGAAGAAGTAAGCATACTTCGGAAAGGATGGGCAGCAGAGGGAAATCAATTCATGAAGAGCGAGGAAAGAAGCTGGTATCTGTAGAGATACAATCGAAAAGGCCTCATGAGAAGATACAAAAGGAAAGAAAGGCAGAATGTGCTGCTGAACGAAGTAGGAGAGAAGACGGAAGACGGTCGGAGAGCCGTAATTCCAGGAGAGATAGGAATGAGGAAGAGGATCATAGAGAGGAATCGCGGAGAAGAAAACGTAGAGATGACCAAAGACAGCCAGAAGGTCTTGATTTGCACGGCAAGCATAACACAATAAGAAAGAACGTTGGAAGATTGGAAAAGGGGAAAGCAATAGCCGAGACTCAAACGGCAAGGGAGGACAATTCTTTGAATCGCAGTCCTTTTTGCCGGGAGATAGAGTCGGAAATTCTAGGACAAGGAGATAAAATCCCAGAATTAAAAACATACAACGGAAAATCTGATCCCCGAGATCACCTCTTTCAGTTAGACAGGAAGTTATCCCTTTATGGTTTCAGGGACAATATGCAGGCCAGGATATTTGCAACGACTTTATCAGAAGTGGCTGCTGATTGGTTTAATCGAATACCTCATGGGCAAATTGAGAGTTATGCCCAGTTGAGAAAGATGTTCGAGGATCAGTTTTCTAGTCAGTCTAGACTAGTTTTGGATCACTCCCACTTATACACGATGAAACAAGAAGCTAATGAAAGTTTGAGGGACTTCATGAAACGCTTCAATACAGAGCTACTAAGGATTGATAGTCCGACGGGAGAGATGGTTGCAAGTATAGTTTTTCGTGCAACTACAAACACTATGTTTGGTGGTGAGTTGCTGAAACAAAAACCCACCACCGTTGAAGCAATAAACAAGATAGCTCAAGATGTGGTTCATTTCGAGGAAATGATGGCAACCAAAGTTCCTAGCAATGTGGCTGTAAGGGATAAGGAGAGAGGTAGAGAAGATCAAAATCGCCACAACAGCAACAACAGGAACAAAAATTACAAAAGGGACAGTTCGCCTCGGAGGTACACCCCATTGAATGCTCACATTATGGCAGTGTTTGGGGCAGCAAAGAAAAAAGGATGGTTAAAGGATCCCAGACCGATGAGAGAATCCAAGGCTACGATGTACTCAAATCAATTCTGCCAGTACCACAATCAGAAGGGGCACAACACAGAGGAATGTATAAATTTAAAGGATGAGATTGAGCGGTTGATAAAGGATGGGAAATTGGTGGAATTTGTCAAGAAGGTGCAAGAACAAGAAAACAATTCCAACCGTAAGAGAACTCCATCTCCTAGGAAAGATAAGCAGAGGGCAATCGATGAACCGCAACTTTTTCAGTATCCCCAGATTGAGGATGGAAACACCAGGAGGGGCATCATCAATATGATAGCAGGAGGACCAGGAGGAGCAGATTCTACCAACGGCCGTAGAAAGATCACAAGGTGTATTGAAGCAGATAATTATGTTCATATGGCCAATATGCTGAGAATCGAAGAAATGCCACACGAAGAGATCATTTTCTCCACTGCAGACTTACGGAAACTAAGTGCACAAGCTATGCAGATGTCAGATTTAAATTGCCCTTTGGTAATAACTGTTGATATAGCTAATTTCGGAGTCACCAAAATGCTTGTGGATCATGGGAGTTCTGTAAATATACTGTTCAACTCTACGTTGCTCAAAATGGGATTGAACAACCAGGCACTACAACCGGTGAGAACGTCACTTCATGGTTTTGGAGGTCCAGCAATAGTGCCGCTAGGAATGATCAAGCTCCCAACTTCATTGGGGACAGCTCCAAAGAGAACGACGATTTTGGAAAACTATGTGATCGTTGACATGCACTTTGCATACAACGGAATCATAGGAAGGCCGGCTTTGAATGCATTTCGAGCGCTACCATCCACCTACCATCAGATGATAAAATTCCCCACCATTGCTGGCACAGGAGAAGTCATTGCAGATCACATTGAAGGTTGGAAGTGTTATGTAAATTCGCTCCGAACACGGCAGCAACCAGAAGAAAATGCAGCAATAGCCTTGGCTCCGGGGCATATGGAGCAAATTGAATAGATATTCTGTTGAAATTTACAAGTATTTTTAGCATTTTGAGTATTTTGAACACGTTTTTATTCGTTCTCTCTGCTATAATACGCATGAGGGACAAGAATGTATGAACTTAAAACAGGTACCTCAAATCCTGGATCTGAAGGACAGCACTGGAAGTCATGCAAATGAGCAGTGATCAAAGCTCAGTTCAATTTACATAATCTATTTTGAATTATTCAAAGAAGATTATGTCGAATTAATTGATTTACGTAAATTCTGTATACTTTGCATAATGTAATCAGTGCAGGTCTAAAAAATCAGAAGAACGGAAACTCTGCCCCAAAGTGGCACGAGATACCGAAAATCCCCGAAGAAATCAGAAGAACGGAAACTCTGCCCCAAAGTGGCACGAGATACCGAAAATCCCCGAAGAAATCAGAAGAACGGAAACTCTGCCCCAAAGTGGCACGAGATACCGAAAATCCCCGAAGAAATCAGAAGAACGGAAACTCTGCCCCAAAGTGGCACGAGATACCGAAAATCCCTGAAGAAATCAGAAGAACGGAAACTCTGCCCCAAAGTGGCACGAGATACCGAAAATCCCTCAAGAAATCACAAGAACGGAAACTCTGCCCCAAAGTGGCACGAGATACCGAAAATTCCCGAAGAAATCGGAAGAACGGAAACCTTGTCCCAAAGTGGCAAGTGATACTGAAAGAAGCCAGAGGCAACAAATGGACGGAAACTCTGCCCCAAAGTGGCAAGAGATACCGAAAATCCCTAAATCAATCAAGAAAACGGATACTCTGTCCCAAAGTGGCATGAGATACCGTTAGAAGTCAAAGACAACATACAGAACGGAGACTCTACCCCAAAGAGGCACGAGATACCAACTAAAGTTCAAGACGAAAAGGATAAGAACCTGCTCAAAATACCATGAGGTACCATAAACCCCTAAAACAAAATAAGGGAGGGACGTGCTATATTGCGACAAACTCAGGAAATCACGAATAACAAATTGAAACAAACATTTCGCCCCAAAATGACTAAGGTCATTGAAGTAGAGGGCAGATACTACGGAAAATATTGATAAACAATTTTCGATGAAAAATAATGAACCAGCAGGTTGTCAAAATAAAGTAAAGGACTGAGATAAGAAATTGAAAGAAAAGACAACAGTCAGTATCCCACAAATTAAGCAACGGATATTAAATTGTTTCAAGCACATTAGGGCGACGTAGCGCCCTACACAAATTAAGTAACAAATGAAAATTGTTTATAAAAACAGAAATAATAAACAGTCTGAATAACGACCAGTCTCAGTCTTCATCTTCTGATGAGGGATATGGTTCGGGCATTTCTAACGACGGTGATAACCCTCCGAAAACGAGATCCTCCCTATCCAGTAGAGAGGCAAACTCATCAGTTTCTGTAGCCTCAGAAGTTTGACGGGGTGGACGTTTCTTCAAGTCTGGCCCCAGGGACAAGTCTAACCATTCTGGATCAAATTTGCCACGAACATAGCCAGAAGTATAGAACTGATGTACCGTAAGAGCTTGAGCATTTCGAGCCACATGATCATCTCGACGAGCGCACAGCTTTTGAAACGTATTGCCCCGAAGGAACTTTTCAGCAATTTCCAATGATTGCTCGGAGGAAACCTTTTTAGAAGGATAAAAAGATATTAATAAGATTGAAAATAAGAGAATAGATGTCAAATTCTAGGAATAATATATATCTTACATCTTTCAGGCCTCTAAGGTAGCCATTGATGTCAGCATTGTGAGCTTCCTCTTTGGCTGCAGCAACCTCCATCTTCAGCGCAGAAATTTGCTGATTAAGATCTTCTTCGACTTTTTTAGCTTGCTCTCGAGCTTCTTTGGCCGTTTGCAAAGTTTTTTCTTTGGCATCGAGGGCAGCTTCAAGTGCAGAGTTATCAGCGTTACTGGCAGTCTCCTTGAAATCCATTAAGGCTGAGGCCATAACATCCACGAAGCCGCCCGCCTGACAACACATGAATGATTAGATAAAAGTTCGCAGAGCAAAATCACAGAAAATGTAAGTCAGACAAGACATCATTACCGCTGTCAGCAGATGCAATGTATTACGCTCCAGCCTTTTTCTCTCTTCGTTGGAAATCGGAAGAGGGACGGACAAACCAGGCAATATTGCCTTCAGATGCTCGATGGTCTCGGCCTCCGATAGTTGGTACCCAGCGACCCGAGCTCGAGGACCCTGGCTAGGTCCAGCCGCGTAACTTGGACCGGATGCACCAACAGGAGGGTTAGAGGAACTTGGCCTGGCAGCTTGGCTAGTCGTAGCAGCAACCCCAGCAGTCTGCGATAAATTTTGCGGCATTCTTCGTCTTTTACGATGAACAAGATTGCCGACATCCTCGCCAGTCTCGGTTGCTCTGCTTTCCAACTCCTCGCCACCCGCCTGGATTATCCTCAGGATTACTTCCGAGCAAGTCCTCAAAAGCGTCAACCGGCAAAGCACTAGCAGCAGCAGCTGCAGTAGCAGTTGAGGGTTCAGACACCTTCTTTTTACCCTTACTCTTTCTCTTCCGCGGAGGAGGAATTGTACGCGCAGTCTCGGTCTGCGAACTTTCCATATCCGCATCGAGAACCCGGTTCATCCTTGCGTGTCGACTCATGAAGTATTTTTCTGCAACAAAGACAAATCGTTAGAATGCATAATAAACGTAAAACAAGGATATCAAAAAGGTCAGATATGTACCAAGGGTCATTTTTCCCTTGTACTTCACTGGTGACAACCCAGCCAAAGAAAGAACTCGATTTTCAACGAGTTTCTTAACATCAAATTGATGTTCTCTAACTAGGGTGGGAATGAACTCGCAATTCCACAGGGTTATGGAAACCCCACTGGGAATTGCTACCCTTGAACCGGTGAACCACTCCCGGCGGAATCCCAAAAACTCATTTTCATAACTCTCCTTAATGAAGAAGTATCGTCTCTTCCAGTCCTTTCCGTACCCCGTTGCTCCACCGTTTAAAAACTTTCGATTCGTTTGAGCTTTTATATGGTAGAAGCCTTCTTCGCGTCTTGCAATCTCGAATAGCGCGTAGAATTCATTGGGACTGTGTCGTTCGCCCAGAGCCTTCATCACTATGATGAAACCAATCATGCTCCCGTAAGAGTTTGGCGTGAGTTGAGCAGGAACGACATTTATCTTCCGCAGAAGCCATTTCAGTTCATAAGGAATTGGAAAGCGCAATCCGTTTAAAAGTTGGCCGACAAACACAGTGATGTGACCAGGTGGTGGATTATGCATCCGGTCATGTGGGCCAGGAATGACAATTTTATACTTGTCAGGAATATTAAATTTTTCGCGCAATCCCCTACGATTATGCTGGAGACGAGACACGTATTGGTCATAGGTCATTCCTGGGACCTCGATATGATCGTCAAATTCCTTATTAATGTAATCTACATCTTCCTCACCCTCGCTCGCAGCACGGTTATCTCTATAGGGCGAAGGTTCATTACTATTAACCTCAGTTGTCGGGTTCAATTCTGGAGCAGGATTATTATCCGCCGGAGAATCGATAGATATATCGTCACAAACATCTGTATCGCCTGCGGTCGGAACTGCTAGTGCTTTTGAGGGATTCTCTTTGTTAATCGAACTGGAGCTAGAACCTGAACTCGAATCACTCCCGGATTGGGTCTCAATGCTCACCATCTTTGATAGAGAGTTAACTGAAATATGTTTGAAACACGACACTGACTAAGGACGAATACGTCACTACACACTCTCGTATATCACTCATATATATACGGTACCGAACGTGTTAAAAACTAAATGATAAGATACAATAAAAACAAAATATTTTTACCTCAAATATATTCTCGATAAAGGAAAGTCTTGCTTAGTTGCTTGTATCCTACACAAAGTAAAAACGGCAAATCAGAATCACGCGACGATAAGCTCATAGTGAGCAGGAGCGAACTTTTTAACGCATCGAATTTTTACAATTCGATACTGAGCGTATCGAATCACTTATGATTCGATGCGGAACGCATCGAATGACGCAGATTCGATGCGCCTTACCTGAAGAGCGGCGTCTGACAGCAGAATAATGATTCCGCCGAGGCAGCACCCCCTTATATAGGGGACGACAGGCCCACCAGGCCCAGCTATATTGACGCATCGAATAACCGCATCGAATAACTGAAATTCGATGCGCGCTATTTGACGCATCGAATAGTAAAATATTCGATGCGTCTAAAATCATCTTATTATCTTTTATTACAAGAACGTTGAGCTGATCCGATTTTACTATGATTAGAAATATCTCAAATCAGTACACTTATATTTTAGAAAGTTTGGAAGACGATCCCTAAATTGATATCGTCTCCCAAACTGGGGGGACTATATGATGGGTGTAATTTAGGATTGGCCCAATATAACGTTATTGGGCCGGCCCAAAAGCGCATCGAATAGGGAGAATTCGAGGCGCGCATCGAATCAGCGGTATAAGCTCTCCCAACTGGGCCAGCCCACCAGCGCATCGAATACGCCTGATTCGATGCGTGTATCGAACAACAGTGATTCGATACGAATTACTATATTGGATTGTGGGCTCCACGGGACGGGTTCTATAAATAGCCCGTCCCCTTGTGTTCAAAAGGGATTTTTCGAGAACTGAACCAGCTTAGTACAGTCAGCATCGAACCATCCTCATTCGATACGACCCATATCGAATCAAGCTCAATTCGACACGCACAGAAATATTGTATCTCTGTTCGATACCTTGATACGCATCGAATTCGACATCTACAGCACGTATCGAATTCGATACCTTCCAGATTGCTTTTCAGTTGGTGACAATTGTACCGCATCGAATCGACTCTCATTCGACACGTCAGTATCGAATACTTGAAATTCGATGCGTTTCATTAACATTGTAATTTAATTATTCTGTCTAGAAAGCTTGTATTACGTGTTCCGGACCAAGCTAGTCCGTTAATAATATTGGATAGCATTGTTTGATCTCATTTTGTACAATTTATTGTGTTCTATTACCGTGACGAAATAAGACCAAAACACGGTACAAAAAAACTATAACATAAACATATTTCGATGATCCAACAGTATCAAGAACTTCACTAAAATATTGTTCATTCCATTCTCAACTTTAATCATTCAACCAATCAATTAACATTCATAACGCAAATTTCGAAATTCGATACCTTTTATCATTCATCAAATCAATCATCAATCGAAATGACACAATTCTTCATCAATCATTACGCCAAACAATTCGATTATTTGCAATCACTAATCCCAAATTACACTCATTCATTACAATTCTTACCAACAAAAAAAAAAATTCACTGAAATTTGAAATTCACAAATCATATATTCATAGTCTAACCCGACTCTCGCCCTAGTCGTCTTTTTTCAAAAATAAGTAAGATTAGGTCAAAACTAATTTATTTTTGTAAAATAATCATCTACATGTTATTATCTTTGTTTAAAGTCTAGTGACTCATTCATCTACCTCGATGCTTTTTACTTTTGATGTTAATTTTAGTATTTTGTCCAACTTGAAAAAAGTGGGCAAAATGTGCAAGACTTATAGGCACTTGTAGTGAGCGAATTAGTCAAAACTCCATACATATGTAGTTGACTGCTTCAAGTGTCGAATGTTCGTGTAAAAGAGACTAGTGCTTCCGACATCAAAAGTAGAGTGCAAAATTAAAACACAACTAGCCCAAACATGCTGCATGAACTGAACAAACTTGCCCACTTCTTGAGTGGCTCACCTATCTTGAAATTCTAATTCAGTCATTGCCACGAAAAGCGTGAGATACTTTTCGACTTGGCCAAATAAGGGGGCACTCTCATACCTAAAACTCAATCCTCAAGTTTTATCAACTACAATACAAACTAAAGAAGAAAAAAACATTTTTCAACCATCTTATTTATCTTCTTCCCCCCTAATGGTGCTAAGTTAAGGCCCCATATTAGTTTTAACACCAATTCAAAAACATATCAATTTTCCTTATTTAAACCTCTTAAAAATCTCTCAAATGCAGGTCAGCAATCTTTCGTCCAGCAAAGATGAGCTGGCGAAACGAATTGATGTACTCGAGAAGGAAAATTGGCGACCGAGAAGGAAAAGTCTGAGCGGGCCGAGGAGATAGGATATGCTCACGGCCTGAGCGAGGTATAGTAATTTTACTTGAATGGAAGTCTTTATTCTTTTATTCTTCCTTGTTAATTTCTTTAACATCGTACAGGTTCCTTCTGCGCAGCAAAGGGTTGAAATTGTCGAGGAATTCCTCCGGAGCAATACCTTTCTAGAGATAAGTGCTCATAAGGGTTCTCGGGAGGCCCGGAAAGTGCATGTGCTCACGGTGCAGCAGCTCTACAACACCAAATATATTCGCGAGCACTTCGACCCTGCTTAGTTTGATCTTTCGTTGGGACCTAACAGAGAGATTTTGCCGCCCGCCACAAATGATCTCCCAGCTACTCCAGATGAGTTTGATGTGCTGCTCGAGAGCGACAACCTCGTTTATCGGGGAATTTCCTCACCTCCTCCAATGCCAACCGTCTATCCTTCCTCCGAAGATGAGAATGATACCGAGCCATGAGTGCTTCAGCCTTTTATTTTATAATGAACAATTTTCATTCTGTTTTATGGCACTGCAACGCCTTTTTTATGTTTTGAACAATTTGAATAATTGCTTCGTAACCGCACGTTATTCGTGTTATTTTTCATTGATATGCTTTTTTCGTTGGGTCGTATTCATTGCATTTTCTTTCAATCGTTATTGTTGTGTTTTACCTTATTTTGACAACTATAGCGTCCTTTTGTGTTTATGAAGGTATATGCATCTCTTGCGACGTAGGATTAGTGTGTTATTACTATTAATATAATGGTTGTTCCGTTTTTCATTTTTTGGGATTGCAGTATCTCGTGCCACTTTTTGTACAGTGTGTCTGTCTCTTTTTATTTTCGAAAATGGCGGTATCTCGTGTCGCTTTGGACAGATTCTCTATCTCTTTTCATTTTCGAGATTGGCGGTATCTCGTGCAACCTTGGACATAGTCTTTGTCCCTTTTCATTTTGCAAGATTTGCGGTATCTCGTGCCACTTTAGACAGAGTTTCTGTCCTTTCTTCTTTTGTCGTATTTGCGGTATCTCGTGCCACTTTGGACATAGTCTCCGTTCGTTTTTATTTTGCGGGATTTGCGATATTTCGTGCTACTTTGGGTATAGTTTCCGTCCCTTTTTTATTTTGCGGGATTTGCGGTATTTCGTGCCACTTTGGGCAGAGTTTTCGTCCCTTATTTCCTCTCTTCTGGATTTACGGTATCTCGTGTCACTTTGGACAGAGTATCCATCCCTTCTTTCCTCTCTTCTGGATTTACGGTATCTCGTGCCACTTTGGGCAGAGCCTCCGTCCCTTCTTTCATCTCTTCTGGATTTACGGTATCTCTTGCCACTTTGGGTAGAGTATCCGTCCCTTCTTTCATCTCTTATGGATTTACGGTATCTCGTGTCACTTTGGACAGAGTCTCTGTCCCTTCTTTCATCTCTTCTGAATTTATGGTATCTCGTGCCACTTTGGGCAGATCTCCGTCCCTTCTTTCATGTCTTATGGATTTACGGTATCTCGTGCCACTTTGGGCAGAGCCTTCGTCCCTTCTTTTATCTGTGGCGTGAACCTATTTTAGGTCCTGCATAAAATTGAGATTATGCATGCCTGTGTATAGTTAGATGACAACATAATTGATAAATCAAAGTGTTTCTTTTGGAAGCAAATTCATATAAGGAGAATATGAGAGGGTTTTGATTGCAAAATTCGCCCTCGAAGCAATGCCACATAGCATTTCCAGCATTAAATGTGGTATGCGATCACTTCACCGGTTTCGACAGAGGTGAGGAATTTTACCATTTGGTGATAAGTTGACGGCAAAGCTCGGAATGCATTCAACGCTGGCCTTTCTATAATGTCGTTGTAAGAGAAAGCCATGCCAACAACCACATAATTTGCCAGCAGTGTTCTCATTTGGGGCGCGGTTTCCCATGAGGTAGGGAGCGTAATCAATCCATGAGGGACTATCTTTGGGCCTCCGAATCCATGAAGTAAGGTTCTTACCGGTTACAAACTTGCACCATTCAGCCCCATTTTTTATAATATGGAGTTGAATAGCACATTAACTGAGCTGCCGTGATCTACCAGCATTTTAGTTACACCAAAGTTGGCTATGCCCATCGTTATCACCAACGGGGAATCCAGGTTTACTGTCAGCGAAGCCGACGAACTTGTCCGATTCAATGAGTTTTAAAATCTTTTTTCTGTCGTTCGTGGAATCTGCTCCTACTGGACAGGCTGGTATCATATTTATCATTCCCCTTCTGACGTTGTTGTTTCCAGTTTGATGATAGCCCAACAGGTGCGAATGATCGACTATCTTCTGCTTGTCTTTTCTGGGCGATAGCGATCTATCCCTTTCCGTGTCATCCTCTTGCTCTTTCATTTTATTTTTTACAAATTCCACTAGTTTTCCATCCTTCACTAGTCGTTTGATCTCATCCTTGAGATCCTTGCAATCCTCGGTTTTGTGGCCCTTCTGATTGTGGTATTTACATAAGTGGTTTGAAAACCTTGTTGCCTTTGAATCCTTCATCTATATGGGCTCTTTCAGCCACCCTTTCCATTTAGCCATTCTGAATACTGTCATGATGCTAGCATTCAGGGGCGTGTATCATCTTGGCGGCACATCTCGGTATCTGTTATTCCTATTTCTGTTGTTGTTGCAGTTATGGTCCTCTTTTCCTCTTTCCTTATCTCTCGGGGGCGTGATTACGGGTAACTTGGTTGCCATCATCTCTTCACGGTGAACCACCCTTGAGCTATCTTGTTTATCTCCTCGATAGTTCTGGGGTTCATCTTGAGCAAGTCATCACTGGAGATTGTATTGGTTGTTACTCGAAAGAGTATACTCATTACCATCTCTCCGCTCGAGCTGTCTATTATTAGCAACTCTGAGTTGAAACTGCTTATGAAGTCCTTTAGACTCTCATTGGCCTCCTAATTCATTGAGTACAGGTGGTAATGGTCCAAAACCAATCTCGTCTGACTTGAGAATTGGTTCTCGAACATGCCCCTTAACTGTTTGTAGATTTTGATTGTTCTCAGAGCAATTCGAGTGAACTAGTCCATCGCTACCCTGGCCAAGATAGTGGCAAATATTCTAACATGTACATGCTCCTTGAACCTGTACATTATCCTTGAACCCGTACAAAGCCAACTTGCTGTCTAGATGGAAGAGGTGATCGCGGGGATCAGATTTCCCATCGTAAGGTTTCAAATCGGGAATCTTTTCCTCGTGCCCTAGAAGTTCCGCCTCTATTTCCTCAGAAAATGGAGAGCTCCGCAGAGCACTTCCTATTCGCTCCATTCGACCTTCATCCATTGCTTTCTCCCTTTCAAGCCTTTCTAGGTTTCTTACCACCCCATCACGCTCTTTTCTAGAGTCACGGCTTTCCGCGCGTCTTCTCTCATTATTCTCCTCTTGTCTTCTTGGTTCGTCGTTTCGACTTTCCTCTCTTTCTCTTCTTCTCTCGTTATGGTGCCTTCTATAGACTGCACCTCCACCGACTTTGGTTTGTCTCTGTGGTCTTCCCTATGCGATATTTCTTTATTTTGGACCTTCACCGAGTTCGGTTTGTCTCTCATGCCATCCCGATGAGACTTTTCCTTGTTTGCTTTTCTTGGACGCACGATCGCAGAAGCATGTTCCCTTATTACCTCAGTGCATCCTACCGGCGGTGATGCTTGCATCGGAGGCGCTGGTGCCAGACACTCAGCCAATACGAATTTTACCGCGACCATTATTTCATCTCTCATATTGTTAGGGAGCGGGGTTGTTGTTGCTTTCGCTCCAGTCGCGTCTGCATTTGGCGTAGGTATACCCTTTGCATGCATTCTTGGAATTTCACGTCTCGCGAGCATCGCCACCCCAACGGGTAATGTTGAAGGTCCTACGTCTTCTGGGACAGTCTGACTTGTTGTTGCTCGGTCAACCTCTGCATTAGTGCTATCAACTGCTCTACTGCACGATCCCGTAATTCTAGACGTCATGCCTAACAAACTTGGAAATGTGGTGTTCCCACAGACTGCGCCAATATTTTGGTCTTATTTCGTCCGAGTAATAAAATACTGTAAAAAGTTACAATGGGTTGATCAACTGCCAAAATAATGCTAATCAAGTAGAATTCGGACTAGCTTGGTCCGGAACACCTATTACAAATTAAGTAGACATAATAAATAAAATTACTTAGTAGAGAGAGTGTATCGAACAACAGGAGTCCGATCTATCCTGTATCGAATCGGGTACGTTCGATACGGTGTCTGCTTGAGGGTCCAATATCGAACTGAAGCCCTTATATCTATAAGAGTATCGAACTAGGGCTCTTCGATGTAATAATGAGCTGCTTTGCTAAGTATCAAATCTACGTGCTTCGATCGAGAATAGTGTATCGAACGCTGAGACTTCAGTCGAACTCGGGGATAGATCGAATGCTGATGGTTCGATGCTGATTGAATCGATGATAGTTGGAATGCCTCCCGAGAATGTCAGGGGATGGAGTATTTATTGAAGAGAATAGTTTTCAATGGTATTTTCATTAAGTTGTTTTGTAAAGTGAATTACAAGGATATATATACAATACAACTATTGACAATAAGGAAAGAATCTTCTAGCTAAATATGGTAAAGTTGACTATCTACGTATGGTAATGATAGGGGAGAATCCCTTAATCAGGGGAAGAAGATTCGAGGGTATCTTCCTTCCTAATACGCCCCCTCAAAATTGCCGTTCCATCGGCTAAGGCAATTTTGGAACGTAAGGAGATGAAGCGTGGTCGATGGAGAGCCTTTGTGAGGATGTCAGCAAGTTGATCATGAGTGCTGATATGAGAGACCCGGAGGAGCCCTTTGGAGACGACATCCCGAACAAAGTGAATATCAATAGCTATGTGCTTCATCCGTGAGTGTAGGACGGGGTGTAGGGAGAGATGCGTGGCACCAATGTTGTCGCAGTAGATGGTCGGTGATGACGGTGGTGAGAAATGAAGCTCAGACATGAGATTTTGAATCCAGCGAACTTCCGATGTGGTAGTCGCGAGGGCCCGATATTCGGCCTCGGTTGAGGAGCGAGCTATGGCACGTTGCTTGCGAGAGCTCCAAGAGATTGGAGTGTGGCCGAGAAAAATGATGAAGGCTGTGGTAGAGGAGCGGTCAATAGGGTCGCCGGCCCAGTCTGCATCGGAGTAACCGTGTAGAGTAAGGGGAGAGTTACGCCGGATAAGAAGCCCATGAGTGATAGTACCCTTGAGATACCGCAGGACCCTCTTGACCCCGGCCCAATGTGCCTCAGTTGGCTTAGAGACGAATTGGGCAAGGCGGTTGACCGGGAAGGCAATGTCCGGGCGAGTGAGAGCAAGATACTGAAGTTCGCCAATGGCTTGACGAAATATACCGGGATCGCAGTTGGGCGAGGATTCCCGAAAGACAGAAGCAGCATTAGAGGCCATAGGGGTGGAGACAGTTTTGGCACCTTCCATATGATGACGGTGAAGAATGTCACTGATATACTTATGCTGGGAGAGGAGAAGACCTTCCTTGCAAGGCAGAGCCTCAATACCGAGAAAGTACGAGAGGGAACCAAGGTCCTTAATGGCGAAGGACGACTGAAGCCGACGAATGAGAGATGAGATAAGATCGGGATCCGTGCCAGTGAAGAGAATGTCGTCCACATAGACCAAGAGAAAGAGAACGGTGGGCCCCCGACGAAGAATGAAGAGCGAAGTGTCAGATTTGGACTGAAGGAATCCGAGAGAGAGAAGGGCATCTCGGAGAGCCTGAAACCAGGCACGGGGAGCTTGTTTGAGTCCGTAGATGGATTTCCGAAGGAGACATACGTGAGAAGGGCGAGCCTCGTCCTTGAAACCCGGAGGTTGCTCCATAAAAACTTCCTCAGTGAGGTCACCGTGAAGAAAGGCATTGCTCACATCAAGTTGACGGATGGGCCAAGAGTGCACAACAGCGAGGGAGAGAACGAGGCGTATAGTGACGGGTTTGACAACCGGGCTGAAGGTGTCAGTGTAGTCAATCCCAGGCCGTTGGTGAAAGCCTTTAGCAACGAGACGAGCTTTGTATTTGTCAACGGATCCATCGGGGTTGCGTTTGATACGGAAGACCCATTTGCACCCAACAACATTAGAGGCCCGATGAGCAGGGACGAGTTCCCAAGTCCCGTGTTGAAGAAGTGCATTGATCTCTAAGGACATGGCATCACGCCATTGTGGAATCTTGAGAGCGGCAGTGACTGTAGTTGGCTCAGTGGTGATGTCAATCGGATACTTGGTGGCAAGGTTGAGGAGTTTTGGCTTAAAGATGTTGTTTTTGGACCGGGTCGTCATAGGATGACGAGGTGCGGTCAGATCTGAGGCCGGTGGTTCGATGAAGGACTCGGAGGTGGTTGCAGGCGGTGAGGAATGCTGGGCCAAGCGGTCAGGTGACGGGCTTGGCGAGGGGTCGCGTTCGGTCGGGCGGTCGGATTGGGGCGCGGGCGCTGGAGCGCTCCGGGCAGAGTTCTGGGCCGGTGGGCTGGGCGCGGGAGCGCGCTGGGCCGGCCGCTGAGGAGGCGGGCTGGGCGCGGGAGCGCTCGGGGCCGGCGGCGGGATTGGTGGGCTTCGAGGTACCGATGGGCCCACAAGTGGAGGAGGGGCCTGGCAGAGTGATGGCCCAGATGTATGGGTCACTGGTTTGACTGTATGTGACGGGAACTTGTCTTCACAGAAGCGAACATGGCGTGAGATAAAGAGCCTGTTTGTCTGAGTGTCCCAACACTTATAGGCGCTTTGTGAAGTTGAGTACCCAAGAAATAGGCAGGGTCGTGACGGGAAACTTAATTTGCCTGGTTCATACGGGCGAAGCCATGGATAGCAGAGGCACCCAAAGACACGTAATTTGAGATAATTCGGGGAGGTCCCAAATAGTTTCTGAAACGGTGACAAATTGCCAATAGCAGAGCACGACATGCGATTAATGAGATAAACCGCAGTTTGAAGGGCAAAGGACCAAAATAGGGGTGGCAGTTTGGCATGATGTAACAGAGCCCGACCCGTTTCAACTATATGACGATGACGACGTTCAGAAATCCCATTTTGTTGTGGTGTATGTGGTGCAGTTGTTAACCAGCTTATGCCCGATTGTGCAAGAAAAGATTTAAGTGCCAAAAATTCACCGCCGTTATCGCTGTAAAAATTCTTGATATTTTGAGAAAATTGTTTTTCCACCAATGGTTTGAAGTGGATAAAAATATCATGAACCTGTGATTTAGCGACCAATGGAAAAAACCAGCAATATCGAGTATATAAGTCCACAAAAATCACATAATAACGAAATCCATCAAGTGAGGTCACAGTGGGACCCCAAACGTCCGCAAAAATATAATGTAACGGATGTAATGCAATAAAGGAAGAGTCCATAAACGGTAAACGGTGAGACTTGCTGACATGGCAAGAATCACAAAATAAGTCCTGCGCAGAGGAAGTAGTGCTTAACGGTAAATGAAAGGACGAAATTAAAGAGGAACTGGTCTTGGAGGCCGGATGACCAAGACGGGAATGCCAAGTGTGGAACGTTGTTCGGACTCCCAAGGTAGCCAAACGAGCAGCAGACTTCATATAGTAAGAGGGAGGCCGAATGTGATACACACCATCACTGCAAAGTCCTTTCGCCAACAAATCCCCCGACGGTTGATCCTTAATGACAAAATAATCATGAAAGAATTCCATAGACACATTATTATCTTTCGTAAATTGATGCACAGACAAAAGATTATGCTGAGACGAGGGAACCCTCAAGACATTTGACAAGGTAAACGTGCGTGGAGGAAATTTTAATTCAGAAGAACCAATATGAGTTATTTCCATACCATGTCCATCAGCTATGTGAACCTCATCGGTGCCATCATATTCCGAGTGAAAGTTCAAGGTGTTGAGATCCGGGGTGATGTTGTGGGATGCGCCGGAGTCAACGAGCCAGCCGCCATTACCATAGCGGTGAGGGGTGCGAACAGTGTTGGCCGTGATGGATCCTAGTTGGTAGCATCGCGGTGCGGTGTGGCCATGGCGACCGCAGATCTGACATTGCACGTTAGAATCATGAGTATGTGAGGTATTGGTCATGGAGTTATAGTTACCTCGATTGCGGCCACGAGAATGGCGGCCACGGGAGTTGTTGAAGCCACGGCCACGGGATTGAGAGGCACGGTTGGACTGATGAGGAGCGGAGTTGCGTGGTGCATGGTGAGGAGCGGCCGTGTTGGCCGTGGCCACAAGGGTGGTGGTGGTTTGATCCAGGCGCCGAAGGTATGCCTCGTGAGAGACGAGTGCACTGTGTAATTCGGCAAAAGTGAGAGATTTCTCACGCAGACGGATGGATGTGGCTATGTCCCTGTACGCCGCACCGAGTCCATTGAGGACATACAGAGTAACGTCATCCGGGTGGAGGGGGCGATCAAGCATCGCTATCTCGTCAACCTTGGCCTTGATGTCAGTGAGAAAGGCGGTGACGGAGCGTGAGCCAATGGTGGCGGAATTGAGGGCATCTTTGAGTGCCATCACACGCGTGCGGTCGGGACGTGCAAAATTATGCATAAGGCAAACCCATGCTTCAGATGACGTGGTTGCATTGTGGATGAGAGGAAGAAGGTCATCCGAGATGGATCCGACGAGGGCACCAAGAAGCAGCGAGTCTTGTTGGAACCATAAAGTATAACCCGCAATGTCGGATGGAGGAGGGCATGGAAACCGTCCCTGAAGGTAGCCTAGGAGGTTTAGGCCGTTTAGTTGTGAAACAACTTGGAGCCGCCATGATAAGTAGTTTGTGGTGGTGAGTTTGAGAGGGAAGTGATGGGATTGAGTGACATGGATGAGTGTGGTGGGGGCTTGTGTTTGTAGCGGGAGATCGGCGGTAGGGTTTTGATCACGGACGGGGCCGGACGAGGCGGTGGATTCGTGAGACATTATGGTGGTGGTGGCGGCCGAAGGGAGAAGAGAGGAAGAGAGAATTTTTTTTTTTTTTTTTGTTTTAAGGAGAGAGACGGCCGAACTATGATGAGAGGGTAGAAAAAAAATTTTTTTTTTTTTTTTGTTTTGTTTTGATGAGAGGGGCGGCCAAAATTGAGGAGAAGAGTAGGTTTGGATCGTTTGATCTTATGACCTTTTTGTGGCTCTTGATACCATGAAGAGAATAGTTTTCAATGGTATTTTCATTAAGTTGTTTTGTAAAGTGAATTACAAGGATATATATACAATACAACTATTGACAATAAGGAAAGAATCTTCTAGCTAAATATGGTAAAGTTGACTATCTACGTATGGTAATGATAGGGGAGAATCCCTTAATCAGGGGAAGAAGATTCGAGGGTATCTTCCTTCCTAATATTTATAACCCCCGTCCCGCGAGCCCCATTGGCTCTTGGGGAAAGTACATCGAACTAGGACAGTTCGATCCATTCGTTAGATCGAACCATGTCCATTCGATGCTCGTTCAACATCGAATTTCTCCTGTTCGATGCATTATTTCAGTTAGACTTGTTTCTTGGATCGTCATAATATTAATATTGGACCGTTCCTAAAATAACATGTCACACACAATCTTTTCATATCACTTTCATAAGAGGTTGGGAGTTAGGCCACGTTGAGAATGACCAAGTTCTAGACCTCACGTGAAATTTGTATCATAAAGTTGGACAACAAAGAAGCAAACTCACCACACCACGATATTATTTTTTACTCGTGTGTTTCATTTCTTGTCGCTTGTAGTTGAATTTATCGGTAGGAATATTACAAATTAAATTACATGAATTCATAAATTATTTAAAGCTTAATAATATAGCAAAAATGGTACTCTTGACCTCGATTACACAAAATGCACCTTCATCAATGACTTTCCTGAATGCATACTTTACTATATATAATATATTATCATATATTATATTACGAGGTCAACCGATAAAAAAGTTGTGTCGGGTGACGAGTAAGCATATGATATGAACGATGCATTGTCACATACTGCCACTAATATCCATAAATATTCTAGTAGGTGTTATGGATTGGATTGGGTGCATTACTACTCTGCTAATTTGTTTGATAACAATATAAGATCTCTATTTAATTCATTTCTTGTTCACACATTCATTCGGTTGTTAGTTGTTACTAGTTTGTTACTAATATTGAAGTGATTGAGGTAACTTTTTACAACATTTTTCGGTTCAGTAAATTACCTTTTTTCTGTTTTGTTATGATTCCCATTTTATCCATTTCTTCATGTCCACTCTGCCTAATTTTACCTTTTTCAATACACATGCTTTTTAATTGGGTTTTGTGTTTATTTTGTGATACCCTTTTTCTGAATTATTTTATTTTTGGTTTCTAATTTTGGGGTGAAGCAAATTAAAATGGGGAGGGTGTTTGAAGTGACTCTTGAAGGCAAGATCTACAGTTGCAAGTACTGTGCCACTCATCTTGCTCTTACTGAAGACATCATCTCAAAGGTATTTAGAGTTCTTCTTTTAATTTATTCATAAAGATGAAATCTTGAATATATGCTATAAGAAAAAAAAAAAAAAACTTGAATTGGGCACTTGAATGTTGTGTTTTCTCCTTTGTATTGATTTTGACATTTGGTTCTGATCAGTTCATCAAATAACAGAAAAAGATTGTAATTTTCGAGATCATTTGACATGTTTCGGAAAATTCGTAAAATTTCAGTTGCTGTGAATATGGAAAACAATTGTGCGTTTCGTTCCGCTAGGTTCCAAATGAAAACGTTTCGGCATTTTTTTAGGAGACGCATGGAAATGTTGATCAATGGTCAGGTTGTAGGTAGGATGAGTTCTTTGCTGAAAATGGGAGTATGAATTATATATACTTGTCTTTTTTCTACATACTGCTTAAAAAGTTGATTTTTTTTTTCTTTCTTTAATTTGATTACATATTTTTTGATGGCAAATCCTGGTTACAAGTGTTGCCTGTATGATTCTGTTTTCGGATGATGAAATTGAATAAATAGTGGTTGCTGGAACAAATGTGGAACTAAGATCACTTTGCAGTTTGCATTTATGATCTGCAGCACAGTGTCAACTCATATTTATGCTGAGGATCTTGGCTGGTAAATTAGAAATTATTGTAGGAATTGGTTACACAATGCTTCTTTGTGATGCATTAGGCATTGTACATGATCCTCTTGGAAGAAAAACAAGAACGTAATTTTGACAACGCGTTACGCTGCAGTGAGACGAGTTTTCTGTCATTACTGATTGAAATTAGTATTCATCCATTGCATAGCAGGCTTTTCTATGAGACGCTCGTTGCCTAACTCATTTTCTTCATTTCTTTGCTTCAGTCTTTCCAATGCCGTCATGGGAAGGCTTATCTCTTCGATAAAGTGTGAGTTCTTTGTTATATACTATTGGATAAGGAAAAAAGTAATCTAATTTTAAATTCTCATTGATGACATATGGCATGCTGATAAACTGGAACGTGATGTAGTTAAAGGGGAAGAATGGCACTCTCTCGCATTTAGGGAATGTACTGAGTTTCTCATTCTTGCTATAACGAAAGTTTGGGGTACCAAGCTAATAGATGGGAAGACACTTTTTTATGCACTGCGGTTAAGATTTTAGTAATTACACTTATCAATTGATACTTAAATGTTTAGAAAACCACTCTCCTTCGAAGTTCGTTTTCTATAAGAATGGCTGACGGTGTAGATGCCTCCCCAGGTCTTTCGTGTGTGGTAGTAGGAAGGAAGCCTAAGTTAGCTGGCATTTCTGTTTTATATATAACGCTTGTTTTTGTGCTTTTGAAAGAGTATCTTGACACATAATTGAGAACCTCCTAAATAGATGAGTACAAATCAATATGTTGCATTCACAGTCGAATATGTCCAAAGACAAAGCAACCAATATAGAAACTCAAATTTTCCGATATATTCCATACATCTATTTATTTCTACTCGCAGAGCAAACGTAACTCTTGGGGAAAAAGAAGACAGAATGATGATGACTGGACTGCACACGGTCGTAGATCTATTCTGTGTCCGGTGTGGTTCAAATGTTGGATGGAAATATGTAAGATCCTGTGCGGCAAAACAAACCTTGGAATGTTTCAAAGTTTTACTTGTAATTATTTTCTTGATAATTCCAGGAAATTGCACATCAAAAGAGTCAAAAGTACAAAGAAAGCAAATCTGTTCTCGAGAGGTCAGTCCTATATATAGTTGCAAGTTGTGTGATAGAGATTATATGATTAGAGCACCTCGTTTTCTTCCAACGAACAGGTTTAAAATATCTGGCCCAGATGAAACCACTTATTGGTTTGGCCGTGAAACACGCCTTGGAGGAAGTAGCGGTGTTAATGTTTAACTTAATATATAACAGTTACAAATGTATGTCCAATTGTATATTCTTTAACCTCCATGGTTGTTCTTCTCAAGTGATGAATTCATCATTTGGGAGCTGACGCTTTCCATGCATAATGTGTCGATATTGGTGTTGTACATGCTCTACTTATTTGACCCTATCTGAACATTGTTCAAGACAAAAATGACTGATATAATGTTGATTTAGAAGAGTTAAACCCTTAAGGGGTTGCTTTCTAGTACGTAATGTATGGGTGTATCGGCCTTCTGCGAGGTGATTGAGCCTCACAATGGCTTAGCAGTCAATAACAATTAACAAGATGACGAGGTAGAGAGTCGAGAAGGAGAGGTGGAGGAGGGTGGTGAAGCACAGGGGTGGAGAATGGAGGGATGTAACATAATGGTGAAGCAGGCATCTTGCTACTTAGGTGGTGTTTGCAAACTTTTATTTAAAAGCACAATCTCATAATTTAAGCAGAAGTTGTGAAAAAATTTATAAGTCATAAGTTGGTGGTGTTTGCAAAAAAATCTAAAAGTCTAAAAAGTTGTCAAAAAATTATACTAGAAATAACTATCACAAGCTAAAAGTAGATATATGTCAACTTCTAAATTGTCGGGGTTATTAGCTTTAAATAAGTATTTTTGTGATTTTAAATTGTGAACCAAACACTCTAAAAGTGCTTAATTTAAATTAAAGGCTATTTGTTTTTAAGAAAACACATGCTTACATGTTTTAAAGACCTTAAAGATTAAACAAAGTTTTCTATTCAATTAAAATATGCTTAAATATCGTGATAAATGATATATATTTATTTTAATATTACATTTAATCATTAGTGAAATAGCCATAGGGGATATGAGTGGGAGAGATGATTTTTTCTTAAAGAAAACTTTGATATTGGTTAACGATCGTACATACAATCTTTATTATAATCCTTCAGATTCTTGTTGCAATAGATTCTAATTGGTTTCAGATCGAATGAAGAATGTGTTTCCATCAACGTTGCTTTCATTTCTATTAGCATGAATGAAATCAATGTCCATGGTTTGCTGAATTTTCGTACACAGTGCCATGAAGAATTGTTGGTTACCTACTCGCATACTTGTTATTTGAGAGATTTGGCTAGTAGAGTGGAGAATCCTCAACGTTCCCTTGGAGCATGAGGCTATGCTGCAGGTATAAAATCTCCATGCGAAAGCACTAATGTTAAGGAGCATGAGGCTATGCTGGAGGCATGAAATCTCTATACGAAAGCACTGATGTTAAGGAACTGTGTGAATGATAGTTTTACAAATTGGAACATAATAGTCTCTTTTCGAGTCGGAACATAACTCAAAAACTTAAAAGAGAAAAAGACAAGACACTCATTGATATTTAGCGACAAATACTAGAGAGGAGGAATAATTAAATATGCTCATTAAGTTTTCATTTCGTTGGGTTTTGCCCAATAAGAAAATAATTATTTTCTTGCCCTGTAAAATTTGATTTTTTTGCTAAAATGCCCAATAAGCTCAAGTTCGGGCTTTCTGTCTATGTGGCATCCAATTGTACACCTAGGTGGATTAACTTAATCATTGTTGTGTTATATTTAATTAGTCATGTATATTTTTATTAACAATAAAATTAGTTTTAACACCATATACAACTTTTTTAATATTTTAAACTTTTGAAAATTAAATTATATTTTTAATTAAATTGATTTATTTTCTGGTAAATTTAGAAAATAATCTTAATCTCTTTAGAGTTTTATTATTTAGAATTAAGAAAACACATAAACAAGAACTTCTAAGTTTTCTTTTTGGAATATGGCCTTTTAAGTACTTTTTAAGACAAAATATGTAAAGGACAAAAAAATGAGTACTTTTACATAGCTATTAAATTAGAAAATAAAACAAAATTAAAAAGAACAAAAAGAAAAAGAAGAACCTCCCACCACCATTTTTTTTATTCTAGACGACGATATTGAGATACGATTCCTCCCTTTCGCCCTTTTTGCCTTGAACGAACAAAATAACAAGGATTTCACATTGAAGTGAGCGAGAAAAGTGAGATAACTTTTGAAAAATCTCTTCAATTCTTATTAATCAAATTAGTACAGATCATACATATATATATATATATATATATTATGCTAAGTACAACAGATTTACAAAGATAAAGAAAGTAATTTAAATTCAAAACAAAAATCATATCCATGAATCAATTTGTTCCTTTCACACTTAACAAAGGACTCGGTCTCTTCTGTTACAACTGCTCCAATATGCCCCCTCAATCAAATGGGCAGTTTGTGCACATGAAGATTGACTCTTAATAAGTTAAAACGAGTAGCAACCAACTGTTTTGTTAGGAGGTCTTCCAGTTGGCCTTTGGTTGACAAAAAGAAGCCTGAATTTTCTTTGAAGAACTAGATCACACGTAATGGAAGTCTATTTTGATGTGCGAGCATGTAACACTAGATTTGAGGATAAGTGCGTTGCACCAATGTTATCGCACCAAAGCGTCGGGCATTTAGGCACTGATAAATTAATATCATGAAGGATCTTACTGCAACCATTGAATTTCAATTGATGTATTAGAAAGAGACTTATGTTTAAACTCGGTGTTACTGCGAGCTACTGTTTGTTGTTGTTTGCAGCTCTAAGATATGAGATTCATTCCATGAAAAATACAATACGCTCCAACACTCTTATGATCATCAATATCACATGCTCAACTCAAGTCGTTAAACCCATGTAAAAAGTGACTAGGCTTACTTGTGAATGAAAGACCGAAAGATGTGGTGTGCTTTAGGTATCAAAGAACTCTCTTAACAGCTTGCCAGTGAAAGTCCTTTGGTTTATGCATGAATTTACTAACACGGTGGACTAAAAAGGCGATATGAGGCCTTGTAAAACCAAGATATTGTAAAGCACCAACAACGCTTCTGTATAAAAGAGCATCACCAAAATCACCATTATCAAATTTAGAAAGATGGCACGTGGTAGACATTGGTGTTGTACAAGGCTTGATATTATCCATCTTCAACTTTTGTAAGAGCTCTGCTATATATTTGTGTTGCGTAAGAATGGGATCTTCACCATCATATAAGGCCTCTACTCCAAGGAAGAATGATAATTTCCCAAGTCTTTGACAGGAAAGTCAATAGCTAACTTGTGGATTAGAGTGTTGATAGCCGCTGAATCGGAACATGTGACAATTATGTTATCTACATAGATGAGAACAATGGGAAGAAGGTCACCTTTCTGGAAAAAGAAGAGCGACGTGTCTGCCTTAGAGGCGGTAAATTCATACTCTTGTAACTTTTCTGTAAGTCTTGAAAACCAAGCTCGCGGCACTTGACGAAGACCATAAAGACTCTTTCGCATACGACAAATGTGCAACGAAAAGTCTGGATGATTAAAACCATGTGGCTGCTCTATATATATTTTCTGTAAAGCCCCGACTTTTTTTAAACCAAATAACATAATTCGAGTAAATTATCCATTAAAGGTTTAATAATTACAAAGGCCTAAATGCGGCAAAATACCATTGCAATATCGAATGACATAAAAGAAATACCTAAAACAGGAAAGAAAACTAGTTCTCAACGTCAAAGTCTCGAAATAAAGAATAGTATCTCTAACATAAAATGTAAAACACTGCAACTAAGCTCTTATGCTTCCTTGGTCTCCTTTCTCCACTGATCCCAAGATTTGCCTACATCACACTAGAAGGAAGGGCAGGCAAGTGAGATAAAAATCTCAGTGGTGTTACGAGTGTGTGCAAGGTGTACAAGATAATAAGACAATTAAATGCAACAGGTTAGGCAGACAAGCACATACTCACGTTCATAGACATCTCACAGAGCGTTAATCGTTACCAAGTCGTTGAAATCATCCCACCTTATAACCCCACGTTCGTTACCTTGTCACTCCGTTCAAGGAGCGACCATGAAAACGTTCATGCATGCCTAGGTACATGCTCGTTGATCCCCTCAAAAGCAACGAACTCCTGATGCTTATGAGAGAAAGGGGCAAGGCGTCACGAGATCCCGCCGCTGCCCGGTAGTACCCCGTGCTGACCAAGCCGTGGATCCAATCAATACCAAAAACGTTCGATATTCAAAATCATGACTCACAAGTAGCAAGTTGCACAAATACAATAACAGACGATCATGATAAACGAATGAGCACACGTACTACATAAATATAAACACATGCACTGTTATGATGAAACATTTAGCACATACCTTCCAGCTTTTCGAAAATAATTTTAGTACGTATATGTATATACACGCACCTGTTTGCAACTGTTGAGTAGAACAAGTACAAGAGAGGCGAGTATCGACGACGCTTAACTGTCGCTTCCTAATAAAAGCAAGGAGTTCTAATAAGCATTTATAAACTAAGTTACTTCTCTAAACAAGCCAGATAACCGGTGTGGCACCAGATTCTATAATTTATCTACTGATGATGCATACATATAATTAATAATCCTACTGGTTACTACAATAAATCATGCTTTAACTTACTTTAATCTATATATCAGGTGAAAGAACATATGTATACGTATATATGCAGCCCCTACAACATGAATAGTAATTGATTCCAAATTACCTTATACATGTCAGGAGACAAAACTATAATTAGTATCTCAATCTCCAAAATCAGTAGATCAGATGATTCCTTAATTAGTTGCTAACTACTACCTTAACTAATTAACATGCATGTACACTAGTCTACATGTTACACGTTATGGGATCTGATATAACTTAACACAATCACATGATATTACTCCTATTACTTGCAGAATACAAATCAAATAATGTTCCACATTAAATTAATGATTTCTATATAATATTCCATTCTATCACTAATCCTGATTTCACGTGAACATGGTAAAAGAACAATCTAAACTTTTCAATTCTTTATTTAACTTCTATGTGGACCAGCGCACCCATCATCCTAATAAACAACAAGCAATGGATCGCTTCTTACACTGCATTTATTTGCCTACACTATATCATGCATGGTTGAACAAATAATTAAATATAGCTAAAGTAATAAGCTGCAATGGCTTGACCAAGCTAGTGAAAATTGGAGGAGAATCTGGATACGCGAAGTGCGAGAAGAAACGACGGAGGAAGAAAATAATGAAAAGGCTGCGCTTAAATAGACTAATGTGAAACCCTTAACCCTAGGTTAATCAATTAATAACCGCCTTAATAATTAGAGTCCTAATAGAAATTAACTCTGATATTGGTTGAATAAAAATAACTCCAAATCATGCATAAACCCGATTATCGGTTATTATCTATTAAAATTACGCATTTAATATAACTAAATTAATAATAACCTAACATGCAAAGACAAAATTTCACGAAAATTTTTGGGGTGTTACAATTTTCTCTTGAAGATGACCATGAAGAAAGGCATTTTGAATGTCCAATTGCCTTATGGACTAGCTTTTTGTGATTGCAATAGAAAGAACAAGTCGGATGGTGCACGACTTCACTACTGGACTAAATGTCCCAGAGAAATCAACACCTTCTTGTTGATGGTAATCCTTAACAACTAGCCTCATTTTAAAGCGTTTGATACTACCATCGACATTAGTTTTACACGATACACCCATTTATTCCCAAGTCTAGGAACTAACTCCCAAGTTTCATTTTTCAATAGTGCATTAAACTCATTATGCATTGCCTCACGCCAACAAGAGTATTTTGAAGCTTCTGTGAATGACAAAGGTTGAGGTGGTAAGGAAATGCGTTCAGTGAGTAATGCATGTGGCAGAGGATACTTCACAAACCCAACAAAAAGAGTCTTAAGCTTGAGATTGTTGGTCTGTGAGCGGGTTACCATACGTCGTTGTTGAACATGCGAATTGGGGTTGTTTTGCAAGTTAGTGCTATCAACTTGTTTAAGAATAACACCTTTGGCTGGAGCAAGTACCAGATATGTTTCCTTAGTGTTCACGCTTGGATTATGTAGTTCCTGATCAAATGAATTAGAGATTGGATTGGATTGTATATTAACACATGCATCAAGGGTTAGAACTTGTTGTTCATGACTTAAGTTTGAAGGACATGAAGTAATGGGAGGTGATGTGTCGGTGTTTATAGGTTCATGAGTTTTGTAAGGATAATATGACTCATCAAAGACAACGTGCCGAGATACATAAACTTTCCTCGTGGACAAATCAAGACATTTGTAGCCTTGGTGTGAAAGACTAGCCGATAAAAATGCAAGTTTTAGAACGAAGATCGATAATATGTATATAAGAACGCAAGTTTGGCCAACAAGCACACCCAAAAATACGCATGAAATTGTAGTTGGATTTTTTGTTGTATGCTCTCAAATGGGGATATATTTTGCAAAACTTCAGTAGGTAATCGATTTATAATATATGTTGCAGTATGAAAGGTATCTTCCCAATAGGATTTTGGTAGATGAGAATGAGCTAATAAGGCTAGACCCATCTCAACTATTTGACGATGACGTCTTTCAACTGATCCCATTGTTCATGCGTATAAGGACAAGCAATTCAATGTTGTATGCCACATGTCTTAAAATAATTGTTGAGACAATGATACTCACCACCCCAATCAATTTGTATATCTTTGATTTTAGTATCAAAATGGCGTTCAACATAATTTTGAAATTGTAAAAAGATCGCTTCAACATCAGATTTTTGCTTTAAAGAAAATAGCCAAACAAATTTTGTAAAGTCGTCCACAAAACATACATAATATCGAGGTCCATAAGTACATGTAATAGAACTTGGTCCTCATACATCGGAATAAAGCAAATGTAAAGGCTAAGTAACATGACTAACATAATTTTCAAAAGGTAAATTTCAACTCTTTGCCATTTCACGTTTAGGACAAACATGATGTCTTTTATTTGTTCCAACCATGAGTTTGAAAGTGCAAGTGTTGTATGCTAGTCCAACATTCTGCTAACTTGTGTTGGCACAACAATGAATAATACTGCACTGTCCGAGTATTTTTAATTGCTATATTTTATTTTGCCTTTATTTAACTTACCTAGTTCCACAAGTTGTAGTTATCCGTAATGTATTTCAGGATATCAAGGAATCTAGAGATCACGTGGATTAATCCTTGAAGAAAGGAGATAAGTCGAAGAAGATTAAGATAATATCAGAAGATCTCTTGAAGATAAACATCAAAGGGGATTTCGAGATTATCCAAGAAAGAAGAGAACAATCAAGTCGTGTCGATCACATCTACGAGAAGGGACAATCAAACTCTATAAGAAGATGGGTTCGACATCAAGCTAAACTCGAGACTAGAATAGGTTCTGAGAGATTAGAAATATTCTTGTAATAGTTGTTTAGTCTTGTTTTTGCTGAGTTTTATCTAACGAAGCTATAAACTTAATAACCTGTAGTGAGTTAGTTTTAGGATTTAGTTCCTTACTCAACTGCGTTTTGTACGATCATTAAAATTACATTTAGTGATTATTTAGTCGTAAAGTTTGTCAAGTTATATTCATATAACCTGCTTAAAATTCATTCACTGTGTTCTTTCTATTCCGCTGCAATTACTCTTTAGTGCATGTTGGGTCAACATCTTATTCCATCGGTGTTGGCACAATATTTTAATTTAACACAATGTATGAATCAAAAAGAGTACCAATCTCGATTCATACATTTACAGAGTTTATTTGTACTTAACACGAGGTTGACAGTGCGGAAGCAAGCACGACCAAGCTTGCGGTGCCAATCTGAAATAGAGACTCGAGCACCAATAAAAGCAGAAGAAACAATTAGTTGAAGAGGCTCAGAGAAGCAGTACAATCCATCCTTACTATGACCCTTATGTAGGGTCTTCCCCGAGTAATCCTTAATAAAAAATAAGGAATTGTGAAATTCAAAGTAAACATTATTGTCTGAGTAAATTTTTGAACGTGCGATAAGTTTTTATGTATTTGTGGAACAACACGATTTTGGTCAAGAATAAAAGATTGTGAAGGTGTATATAAGGAAGAAGTGCCAGTGTGTGTTATATTCAAATCTAGTCCATCACCAATTTGAATTTGATTAGTACCAACATAATCCTCATTGTGAATGTTGAGGTTGTCCAAATTATTGGTGAGATGATGAGTTGTTCCAGTGTCAGCGTACCACTCTTGATTAGTTGAGTGATGGCTTTGAAAAAAGATGTTTGCTTGAGAATTTGGACGAGGCAGGGGTGGAAGGAAATGAGGATCAAATCGTTGGAAGCATTGTAAAGAAGTATGCGCTGCTCTGTCGCATAGCTGACAGTAAAGATTAATGTTAAATGTTGATCGAGAAGTATAGTTACCTCTGCCAGAACCACGAGATGTATTTTGAGGCGTGCCCCCTGCCTCGTGAATTGTACGAGGTGTTGCGACCCCGATTTTTGGAAAAAAATCATGGGTTTTGCATCAAGATTCACTGAAGCACCAAGTGCAAGAATTGGTTGAGAGTGGTGTTGAATACGAGCTTCACATGTGAGTAACATTGAATAAACTCCCTCCAAAGTCAGTGAGCCATCACGGGAAGAGATTGTTGTCACCAATGAGTCATATTTGGGTCCCAAACCAGTAAGAATATATGTGATGATATCATCAAGTTTTAAGGCGTGTCCAACAACCGCAAGATCATCTGTCAAACGTTTAATATGCATAAAATACTCACTTGTCGTTTGGGTTGTCTTGCGAGCAGTTGCTAGCTAAGCCCTGACTTGAATCACAAGAGCTCTAGATTGGGACGCGAAGGCGATAGTGAGTGTTTTCTATACAGCGTGAGAAGTATCACAGTGAGCCACCTGCCCAAGAACTTCGCCGGTAAGAGAGGAATTAATGAAACTAAAAATTAAGTTATCTTGACACATATGATTGAGAGATGTGCTTCCCTCAGTTGCACGTAATTCCTTCGATGGTGGTTTAATTGTGCCGTCAACATAACTGAACACCTTTTGACCTTTCAAGTATGGAATCATTGTCTCCTTCTATGCTGAGAAATTGTTTCTGTTCAGTTTTGTAATATTGATGGATGAAGCAGAGTTGAACAAAGGAATTTGATTTGCAGGAGCATGAGGAGTGGTAGTGTTTGGAGAAGTAGTCACAGAGGGAGTAGAAGAGTTTGAAGAATTAGTAATGGAGGGATTAGAAGTGTTTGGAGAATTAGTTATTGGGAGGAAATGAGCTAGAAATTAACGTGGGCCAATCCGGCTGATACCATATAAAATCTAAAGTGAGATAATTTTTGGAAAAATCTCTTCACTTCTTATTTATCACAAATCATACATATGTATATACTTATGCTCAATACAACTAATTTACAAAGATAAATGAAGTAATTTAAATTAAAAACAAGTCATATCCTAGGAATCAACTTGCTCTTTTCACACTTAGCAGAAGACTCGGTCTCTTCTGTTACAACTGCTCCAATAAGAAGAATCGAGATTGAAATGCATTTTGGTGGTGAGTTTAGAGGGAGAGGGGGGGGGGGGGGATTCAATGTTAGTGGTAGTGGATTTGGTTGGAGGTGGGGAGGTACTGGGTTTTGGTGGAGTGGATGGTAGTGGTAGGTTTTAGGGGGGGGGGGGGGGGGTTGTGGTGGGGTTAGGAGAGGGGACATAAGATGATTTTTTTGGTATTTCATTAATAATTGTTAAAAAATATATTAAATTAAATAAACTTACACTAAATTGTAACTGAAATTAATTAAAATATAATTTTCTTCCTCTTTGGTTATTTTGTTAATAATCAAAAACAAAAGACTTTTTTCATAGATTGAAAAAATTTAAGTTTACCTTAATTAAAACTATACTACATAAGTTTTTACTTTTTATATTTAAACTAATGTATAATAGATTGGAGTTTTTTTTTTTGTTTTTTGTTAATTAGCAAATATGTAAGGTTTTTATAAATTGAAAATGTTAAGCTTGTCTTAAGATGTTAAAGGTGATTTCTTATAATTAAAAGATATGGCAATTATAAAATTATGGGGGTATAAATATAATAACTCAAAAGATTTGGATGGAATTTGAATAGAAGAACATGGATTTTGAAACCTAAATGTACAATTGACTGCCACGTAGGCGGGAGGCTCAAACTTGAGCCAATTAGACATATTTAGCAGAAAAATTAAAACTTACATGGCAAAAAAAATAATTATTTTCATTGGGCAAAAACCAACAAATTGAAAATTTAATGGGCATATTTAATAATTCCCCCGACTAGAAAATATAGCCTAATTCTTAAGGTGGGTATGAGATGGAGAGTTGCAATGGAGATAGGATTCGAGTATGGAGGGATGCATGGATACCGCGACCACAAGAATTTTGTATTATGGCGCCGTGTACTGAGAGAATTGGAGACAATCGGGTTTCGACCCTTATGTAGGAGGAGTCGAGGGATGGAATGTGAATTTAATTTGACATATCATTTTGAAGGAGGATGCTTCAATTATTCTTGCATTACCGTTAGGAGGAAACGTGAATCTGGATAAAATGATGTGGCATTATACCACCTCGCGGTTCTTCACGGTTAAGAGTGTGTATCATTTAATTCTCTATCGCCGCTTTCATAGAGAAGATAGCGGTGGAGGAGAGAGTACTAGCACGAGTCGGGATTGAAATTTCATATGGGAACTGAAATACCCTACTAAGATTAATTTGTCTAGTTGACGTGTGTGCCGTAACATTCTTTCTACTAGATGTGTCTTGGCATGAAGACATATTTGTGATGAGGTGCAATGTCCGGTGTGTTCGTGCGGGTTGAAAACATAAGGCATGTGTTGGTGACTTGTCATGTGGCAAGACAAGTTTGTGCCATATTATTCATTTCGAAGAGGATTCCTATGCGTGAGGAGGAAGATGGAGAGATGTGGCTGCGACGAGTTTTTAAGGATAAAGGAAGACGCGAATTTGGGAAAATAGTAGCTATTTGTTGGGCGCTTTGGAGTAATATAAACCACATTGTTGCGGGGGAGAAAGCATCAAAACCACATGAGATTGTTGACTTCATCACGGGGCAGATGGAGTTCTGGGAGGGGACGACGTGAAAAGATTGAGCGACTGGACGTTTATCTTCTGTCAAACGATTTTTCACCACTTCTGGAATCATGGTATCAGATTCGTTTTTGATGCGGTTATTTTCGGAGAGGCACAAGAGACAATTCTTGGAGTGGCTGTTACAGATTCAAGTGGAAACGATCTCCTTCAATGCAGAATAGTAGATAATTTGGGGGCTCGGAATGCAGAGGCATGTGCGGCGCTGATGGCGCTACTCACGCAAATCAAGCAAATTAGAAAAATATTATTTTTAAAGACGATTTCTTAGAAGTGATGCATGCTATTTATTTTCGAATGAGACTAATGGGAATATTATTAGAGATATCCGTAGACTTGCTGATCATAGATGAAACTGGGTGTTCCCAGGATTCCATACATATTGATGCTCGAGATCGATTCCTAAAAATTTCCACCAAATTTAGGCCACGGATTATGTATTTGGTTGTTGGTGTTTTGTTATTACACAACAGTACTAGCTGGTTTTATGTAACAACTTTCTTGGTCATCTCGCTATTTTAATGATTTGGTGCTCTGTTGGTGATAAAAAACAAAAAATACTAGAAAATAAATAATATATAATTCCCAGCTACTCCCATCACCACCCCGAATGAGTAATGATACATAATTAATTAAAACTAATTATATTACTTAATATTTTCATAAAATATATAATTTAGACGCTATCACCTACCCAAATATATAATTATATATTTTCATAATATATTTAATTTCGTAGTTGCCAGCTGCCAAAAACAAAAAGACATGCCCTCTGATAACGTAACTTTTTTATCAGCTTGTTCAAATAAAAAAAGACTTTTGAAGAGAGAGAGAAAAGGTGGCCCGGCCCCACACCTTCTCCTCCTCCTCCTCCTCGACTGAAGAAAAAAGAGTTTTTTTCTTTTTTCTTTTTTCCATTAAAACCCCCAATTTCTCCCATAATTACAATTTACAACAATCGCCCCCTCAATTTGCTCACATTTAAGACAATTCAATTTTCAAAACCTCATTTACAGACATCCGTATTATTTCTGTGCGCGCATAGTTTGAAAAATAATTTGGACACGTGTACAATTTCATGTTTATTTTCAGCTCCTGCACAATAACGACGTCGTTTTGTGTGGTGTAGGGTTTTTTTTTTCTTCTTCTGGTTGGGTATTTTGGTGTACAGATTGTGAAAGGAGGATTAAGGAGCTAAATGTACGGGTTTAAGGTGTAATTTTGGGGATGAATCGGAGTTTTAGGGCACCGGAGAGGGGTGAAATGGGGAGTTATGGTGGTAGAGATGAGGATTTGGCGTTGTTCCGTGAAATGCGGAAGCGCGAGAAGGAACGGAACGATCTTCTTCAGAACTCTGATGTTTTTGATACTCCTGGTGTTGTTGGTATAAATATAATGATGTAGAAATATGTTTGGGATTGTTATTTGTTTGTGTATTTGAAATGCTGTTATTGTTGTATGTAGTGTAGTAGCGCCGGATTTGTTGGTTAGTTTGACAGTTTGTTAATTAGTTTTCGCTCGGGTGAATCTAACTTTTGGTTGGATTCCCTTCGTTATGATTCGTATCTTCTTGGTGTAATATGATTACGGCTTCTTCAATTTTTGTTTCTCAACTTGTGCCATTGTTTGCAGGGCAAGTATCTGGTGGTTTGCCGATTTATAATATGACTTCAGCTGCATCTGTTCCCCTTCGGAAAACTGCGTCTGATGAGTTTCTTAATTCAGACAATGATAAGAATGATTATGATTGGTAAGTGCGACTATACTTTCTGGATTTAAATTTGTAATGAATATTCTTGATGTGTGTTTTAGCTGGAACAAATGTTGTAACTTTTTGATGTTGAGCTCCCTGATGGTGAATATTCTTCATTCCTCAACTGAAAAGAAATGAATCAGAAAAAGTTGAACCTTCAATAACGTTTTCCGTTTACTATTGTGATTTTCATTTCACGGAACATGAAATGTGATGGGTTTCTCCTATCTTTAAATGACCTTTATAGACTTCTGCTTTTATTGGCTTGTACTCCGCCATGTCCTTTCCCTAAACTAATAGGTGCCAATTCCCCCCTTGTATTTTTAACTACTCTTGAGATTACACTGCAGGACACAGATCAATTCCTTTTGGTATTTTAACTTGCTTCACTTATCGTCAGGAATTTGTGTGTGATTTTGGTCCTTTTATTTGGAGTTGAAACATATTGAACCAACTTGGCAACATTGGAAAAATATTAGTTTTCAGGTTACTTCTTTCAGTACAGTTCTTTCTAATTCATATTAGATTTACTTACATCTGGAACTATGTCAGAATCTATGCATTTGATACAGCCCACTTATGTTCATTAAGTGCTCTGTTTCAATTGAAATATTCTGTATCTCAAAATTATGTTGCCTCTATACATTCTCATTTCCTAAAGAAATTGTTTCTTGATAGTTAGTGGTTTGAATTTAAATTATTACCTTTTGTATCAGAATGCTTTGAATATCTGCAATTAGTTGCATGTGGAGTTCTTAGATTGGTGTGAAAGAACACCATGCGGAATTATCCGATGTAAGTTCGCCTTGTAACTCCTCCATTAAAATTAAGAGCCACACTAGGCAGACTATTTTCTCTCCAGTTGAGGCAGAATTTATGTGATGTCAAAATTAGATTAATTGCTGTTGACAAGAAACCTGTCATGAGGAAACAATGGTTTGCTGCCATACTTAATAGATGATAGCCGTGGCTTTAGTGAGTTGTTTGTTTTTCTAATACATCATGTTTTAACATTGATTGTGTATCTTTGCAGTTTCAGATGAGTTTGTATCCTACGGAAATAATTATATTCTGTATCTCAAGTTTAAGTGTGGTTATCTATAAATAATAATTGTGATCCCAGTATGAATATTTGGACCTTGGTCACATTTCCGTATGACTATTTTGTGGAACTCTTGCTTTTGTTTGATCTGATGGCAGGTTCATTCAATCTCTTTATGACATTGTATTGACATTGTCTTAGTGTCTTCAGGCTTTTAACACCTCCAGGCACTCCTCTTTTCCCTTCATTGGAAAGGGAATCTCAAAGAGCTGTTATGAACCAGATGGAAACTCCAAAACCCCGCCCTACAGCTCTGAGGTCTAGAGTAAGTGAGAAAGATTTTTATGTTATTGCTCTGACGTTTATCAATGCAATGTCACTCACTTAAACATAGCCAAAATCTAAAATTGCTAGCTCTTATAGCATTGAACAGTAAGAGGTTCAGTAATTCTTAAGCATAGCTACACCTAAATTTACCTTTTGATTTGCACGTTATTACACTTCAGTGCAATGTGTGGTAAATTGCTAATAATATTATTTGTGAATCATTATCTAGGTTGTACTTTGAAGCATGTACATAGTCTTGTATAGAGAGATTTATAAAGGCAAAAACATATTCTCATTTAGATATACAAAACCCCAAGTATAACAATGTCCATTTATCTTGATCAAATATAATTTTGATGTATTATTTAATGAGTATGCTAGATTTGTTATGCAGTAGCTTGAAAATTTGCCTCTTATTTCTGTAAAAGATTGAATTGTTTAGGTGAGTTTAGATTAAGGTGTACATAGAACTCATGTGACAATTTATTGACATAGTTCTGTTCTTCAAATTGTTCTGTGGTTGAAGCTAGCAAATCCCCATTCGGAATCTACTACGAGGAGCAATGTGTCATATAGCCTGCCCACTTCAGGTTCTGGTTTAAATACTTCAAGTGCAGGAGTTCGTCGCCCATCGTCTTCCGGTGGGCCTGGATCAAGACCGGCAACACCGACTGGACGTCCAACTTTGACCTCAACGTCGAGATCCACTTTGACCACAGCTTCAAATAAACCCACTCTGAATGCAGCATCTAAATCTATGTCAACTTCATCATCCAGAGTAACATCCACAATGTCAAAACCTTCAAGATCGTCAACACCTACGTCTCGTGCCACATTGCCGTCTACAAAGCCAACAGTTCCCTCAAGATCTTCTACCCCTACAGCAAGATCTTCTATCCCTGCAGCAAGATCTTCTACCCCTACAGCAAGATCTACTGTTAGATCGTCAACACCTACAAGCAGATCGTCCATACCTGCGTCAAAGTCGACATCGAGGGCTTCGACTCCAACTCGTAGACCAACAAGCGTGTCAAGCACAACCAGTACAACTTCTGTTTCAGTTAAGTCTCCAACGTCCTCTTCACTTGGCAAGCCAGTTTCTACTACAGTGAAGAATCCCATTCAACCACGGTCAAGTTCTCCGTCTATGAGACCCAAGCCATGGAACCCCTCGGAGATGCCTGGGTTCTCTCTTGACGCCCCACCGAATCTCAGGACGTCTATGTCTGACAGGCCACCTTCAGCCACTAGAGGTAGGCCTGGAGCACCCAGTTCTAGATCGTCATCTATTGAACCTGTTCCGAATGGAAGGATAAGACGGCAATCATGTTCTCCTGCAAGAGGTCGTCCTCCTAATGGCTTGTTTCATAGCAGTGGAAGCTCGGTCCCTGTGCCCAATATGAGTCGGTTACATGCTAAGGCTAATGACAACATAAGCCCTGTTCTAATTGGGACAAAGATGGTTGAAAGAGCAATGAACATGCGTAAACTAGTGCCTCCTAAGCAAGATGATAAGCACTCACCCCGCAGCAATTTATCTGGAAAGTCATCCTCATCACCTGATAGCTCAGGCTTTGGAAGAACTCTCTCAAAAAAATCTTTAGATATGGCGATAAGACATATGGTATGTGGTCTCATGTTTTGCTCTCCAGCATTCAGGTGATGGTAGAGTTAGTTTTAAAAATGAGTCGCGACAATGCCTCTTGACGTTTAGTCACATTTTCCCGAATTAGTCACGTTTTAGATATACAAAAAGGCTCCTTCTCCTTGACCAAAATAAGCTTAAAAAGATGGAAATAATAAACAAATATTTGGCGTGTAATCCGACGTTTTTGAAAAGTATAAATCGAAACACTGAAATATATTGAAGTCTAATATAAGAACTATGGAGTTTCAGGTTTCCTTCTATATTGGTTTTACTCAGAGGATTTTGTTCTTACAATCCTCAGTTTAGCAGCTACAACAACAAAGCATGCCGGGTGTTTTCCTTTGGTAGTGTTGACATAGTATAACCCAAATAACATAGCAAGTCACTCTATTTATCTTTATAATGCCGAGAGATTCTTGGAATTTTAATTGAGCTTCTTGTAATATTCGTCCACTATGTGGTAAAGAAAACTATCTCAGGCGGCATGCGATAGTATACTATACATTTATAATTGATAAACTAGGTTAGCTGTGATTTCCTTTTCATCTTGGTCTATTGAATTATAAATATTGACCCTTTGCAGGATATAAGGCGCACTGTTTCAGGAAACATGCGGCCGATGATGACCAACATCCCTGCATCCAACATGTACAGTGTGAGATCCGGGTCAACTAGAAACAGAACATTCAGTGTCTCAGACTCTCCACTAGCGACAAGTAGTAATGCCAGTTCTGATCTGAGTTTCAGCAACAATGCCCTTTGCATCGACGAACCTGACTTGGGTTATGATGTTAGCAGCAGTTTGCGTGGCAGGTGATGATTTCTTCACATTCTCATTTTGTCTCATCCTCTCCTAAGTTAAACCCACTTCTGTCAGTGAAATTAACTAATGCAGTATGACCCCTTTCTTGGGATTGGGAATTACTTACTTAGGATCTGCCTTATATTAATGTAAATTTGTTGTATGGTTAGTGTATTATTTAAAATATTGTACCATTAGTCGCAGTTTGTGGCACACTGAACGAATCTTCCAGTCTGTTGTTCGTTGGCAACAACAACTGGAACATATTCAGGTCGATTGTGATGATTTGTCTAGGCTAATTCTCAAGTTTGAGGTCACTGGATATCTTGCATCATGCTAATTTGCACTATGAAGTCATAGCATTTGGAGGGGGTGTAACAATGTATAGATGTGATTTACTATGATGAGGTCTCATGGCTTTAATCCCTATGAATCTAAAAAAAGTCGGTATAGACCTGATAAAAATGCTGATTTGTTCTTGACTTTGTTCCTTGTGTTACATTTCCATATCTGGAACTTGATGGCTGATTATTTGTGGGTACTTGTTATTTATATGCAAAAGTGATGTTAATGAGTATGGCAACACGTGGTATTGTCACTTTTCAAACTAATGAAGATTTAACCCAAAAAAAAGGATATTAAGAAATTGCTGATACACTGTTAATAATTGGTAACACATTGAGAATGCTTACGAATCTCTACTCTGTAGCCTCTTTGACTCCATTTTTTAGGGGATAAGTGTAGCCATACTCCTTGAGGTTTGATGTAATTGCACAAAGCGCCACTAAGGTTGGAACATTACAATTATGAATTATCTCCTCTCAAACTTGTACGGGCAAGAATGTGGAAGGAATTTGTTGATGCAAGCATTCATGTTTTTTCCTTGTAAATTAAATTTTTAGGGGCACATAAAATGCTAAATAACAAATTACAAATGTGTAGTTGTGGACTTATATACTTATGTAAAGTTTCAGGAGTGTAAACGTTTGCATAATAATAGATGGTTTACTTACTCAGCTTCCTATAAAAGCAAGAATATAATTTCTTTACCTACGTCCTCTCTCATCGTTATAAAGTTCGATGTTTTACCTTATAGACAGTTAAGTCTTCTAGACACAATCCTGTCATATAAGTCGCCAAAGTAGTCGCTAAAGTAGTTGACCGAGTATGCTACATTGTAGATTCTCTATGACTCCATACTTTGGCAACGCCCTCACATGTGTTGTCAAAGTTTGAACTTCCGCACAGGCATACAAAGACGAGCACCTTGACTTCTCCAGTCTCGTTCTTTTGCTTTGCCGTAAATGGCACTTTGTGTAAACGCGCAAGTTGAAGATTTACAGTTCTTTAGAGATTCGTTTATGAATAAGGTATTGCATTGCAACCTTATAAAAAAAAAATCATTTTTTTTATTTGTTCGCTAACATACTTTACCTATATTTATATTTTTAGTCTTACAAGCTCTGCAATACTAAAGTTTTGTGTGGTTAACTTGTTGCCGTGACTTTTACGCCGTCATATTTATACTTTTAAGAATCTGGGATTCAACAATAATATCTTAAAACATTTTGATAAAGCTAAATAATGTTCTCTTTTAAAAAGTATAAGACCTAACATAATTTATGCCACATGCACGTGGGCCGTGGCCTTTCAACTTGAGGATTTTTGGATCTCATTCTACTAACCTTTTATAGATTCAACTTATATTAATTCAATTTCGCTACCACAAATTGTATTTAACAAATCTAATCCAACTCTACACCTGACTGAAATTTAGAGTTTTTCCATTTTGGAGCACTAAAATCCAACTATACTATATAAATTTGTAAATTGTTAAAAAAAAAAAATAATAATAATAATAATAATAATAAGAATATTAAACCCCACATACTTCGAATACAATAATTATCGCATCTAAAAAATAAAAAATAAAAAAACGAAGATTTTTTATTCGGCCTGCTCTCTCTCTCTCTCTCTCTCTCCTCTTCCTTTCTCTTTCTTCTCGATCACATCACCACCACCACCACCAAAGCTCATCTTACCACCACCTCCAATGGCAAGCCTATGGCAAGCCGTGATGGGCACGGGCCCACCCAACCCCGACGAATACGACGGCATCGAGTACTGGGGCCCACCGGAGCGGTCCGGCTGGCTAACAAAGCAAGGTGAGTACATCAAGACCTGGCGCCGCCGCTGGTTCGTCCTTAAACAGGGCAAACTCTTCTGGTTCAAGGATTCCGCCGTCACTCGCGCGTCCAGGCCACGTGGCGCCGTGCCGGTGGAGACCTGCCTCACCGTGAAAGGCGCCGAGGACGTCATCAACCGTCAATTCGCCTTCGAGCTCTCCACTCGCAACGACACGATGTACTTCATAGCGGATACGGAGAAGGAGAAGGAGGACTGGATCAATTCGATCGGGAGATCGATCGTGCAGCATTCGAGGTCGGTTACCGATAACGAGGTGCTCGATTACTAATGTAATTTGAATTGAATTAGCTGTTGTGATTGAGCTTTGGGGTTTAATTTTGTTGAATTCGTGTGTGTGTATATGGAAATGTTTAATTTATGTGGTTTAATTTATGGATGGTGATTTGGTGATGTTTTTGAATGATTTAAGTGATGTGGAGTTTGCTTATCGTCACGTGTTATTAGTAGCTCGTGGTTAGTTTGGTTTTCGATGAATCTGGTTGATTGAATCGGTTTCTATTTGGTTCATTTGAGTAACGGTGTGGCTGTAGCTTGTACTGTGTTTTTGTTGCGTCAGCGGGTTGAGAATGTAGTGTTGGACGTGGAACTGGTGCCTTATATTTGCTTGGGGCTATTTGAATATTCGTGGCCAATCTGAAGCTTAATGTTGTTTAGTTTCTTTGCTTAGTGCAAGTACAATTCTGTTCGTAGTTTTATCGTTTTTGGAAGTCTTACCTTTTTAAGGATTTCATGTCTTTCTAAATTTAGCAACACCTTCCGTTGATTTCGGTCGTGTGAATGAGCCAGCCGACTTGATCCATTAGAATATGTGGAGGGTATAATAATTGGATATGGTACGCCTCTTCCTCTTCCACTAGAATTTGGTTGAGTAGTACACTTTTCTGGACTGAATTCATGTCATTTATGCTAAACTTGCTATTTTGAGAAGTCTTTGGCGTAAAGTGTTACTTTTTTCCCTTTTGCAACTCAAATATTTGAATGTTTTTCTTTTTAGAAAGTTAATGGCTTAAGGTTCTGCTGCGGCCTGTTTCAGTTTGAGTGCCAAAGGGTTCCTTTTAGATTCAGATATTGGATAAAATGGTATTTTCTTCTTTATGGCCTAAAATTTGTGGTGAACCAGTAGTTTTATATTTTGGTAGGCCCCCTGAATTATACTAAAATCTCTGAGTATCTTGCTTGTAAAATACTCGTGTTGGTTGTCATTTGCGTATTTCATATGGCAAAGGGGGTGTTCTGTAGGATCTGTAGTTCTTCTGTTAACCAGTCTACTCGGTTAGCTACCTCTTCCTCTTTTTCAGTACAAACATAAGCTTCTTCCCAAATAACATATGGATGATGCATCTAGAAGCCCTTGAGAGACTATTACATGCGTGAGGTGAAAGTAAAATCTCATAAAAATGGCTGATAGATAGGTCCAGGTTTCCTACTTATTTGAGATGTTATGATATCAGACTGTTTCCCAGGCTCTGGATTGAGCTGCTTAATTTCCGTTTCCTAATGAATGTATTTAAGTATCTAAATTAGTCCTTCTTAAATGTAGAAGCTTTGTTTGTTCTTAACTTGTTTGAAATGAAAACAGGGGATGTAACACAAAAAGGATCTGTAAAGTTTGTAATTTGGATTTAGCTTGTAATACAACTTGAAAACCGAAATCGTTTCTGGGGGGAGGTAGGGAATTTGAGAAGTTATTTAGTAGTTCCTCCTATCCATTGACGTTCGTTAGGACCATAAACATCTCCACATTTTAAAACTGGGAGTACCTCTTTATATTAGAAAACCATATGAGATATACAAAGGATGTTTTAGTCATAGATGAGCTAGAGCGTTAGGAAAAAACTATATGCTAATGATCCTAGTGTGATTACATATAATGTGACAAAGAAATTGATGTGAGTAGGAAATTTCTTAAACCATGTGAATTGGGTGAATTGTATCCAACTAGCGCAAGTATGTGATTGTGATATGAGTTACTAGATCTTTCCTTGTGCTGTATCCCTGAAATAACTCTTGTTCCTTAAGCGGCGTAGTTTGTCTGCTTAACTCTAGAGATACTTTAGTATAGCATTGATAATCAGAAAATGAATTGCTTCCGACTATAGAAATGTTAGATAGCTACTCCGTTTTTTATCTCCCCCGTTTATGAGGTTGCGCAGATATGTTGCGAGTGGTGCATCATGGTGGTTGGGGTTAGGGGTGGGGGTGGGGTTGGTTAAAGAAGTCCTTCTGCATGTATGTAAATGTGGTTTGGGCGTTTTGCCCCATTTTTTGGTGCATACTGCGATTTGTTGATCGATATACTATTAGATGGTTAGTTATATCAGACGAGTAATTAGATGGTGGAACATAATTTGTTGGTAACACAGATTCACCTGTAACTGTTACATCATAGGGTCGAGTCCCTCCTTCCGTAATCTCTTCTAAAGGATGCCATTTATAGGGAGTTTAGTTCCAAATATCTGGCAACCTCATTTGATGCTTACATGGTGCAGTGACCCACTTATATGCATACTCGTTCGATGCTTACATGGTGCAGTCACCAACTTAAAAGCAGACACGCGGAGCTCATAGGTCCATCTCGATGGATAACGTTCCATGTCTATTTTAGCCGTTTTCTTCTCTTTAACCATAACACATCTATAAGGAAATTTCTAAAAGATCCTTGTGAATGACATGTAAATATTTTCTTATGGCATTGTGGTCATCTAAAGTATCTCAACTGAATATATTTCTTAGAAATTATTTCTTGTAACATGAATGGTGAGATATATAGGAAGGAGAAGCTGCAAGTTTCATTTATAACCAATTTCGATTTTACTATCTCAAGTGATAAAATGCGTCGTTGAATAGTAAAGTATTAATAATATTTTTTAAATCGAAAGTTGAACGACTGAAATTGGAATTATGTGAAATAGTGTGTAAAATAATACTTTGATAAGTATAAATTTGTCTGAAGAAATAGAGGGAGTAATGCAGCACTTTCAGTGCTTGACGGCCAATTTCTTCTTCTTTTTTTATTTCTTTTTTCTTTTTCTTGTTGGTAATAGCTGACGATGGCTAGGTTGTTGTTATTAAAGATCAAACCTAGGATTTCTGATTTTGGGTCTGTTGATAAGGAAGAAGACGACTGAGTTTTGGCCTTTTGGATTTTTTTATTGCATTTTCTGTTTATTTAAATATTTGCAAAAATAGTTAGTGAAATTACTTAAATATACAAAATTTAAATTATAATAATTTTATTTCAATAAATTAAGAGTTAAAACTGAAGAATTAATATGCCGATATGAGGGCTTTTAATTAAAGCTGCTGCATTTGCTTTCATTTAATGTAAAGAATCTATATAAGAAAAGAGGATTAAGAATATCAAAAAAATTAAGATAAGCAGAGACCTTTTTAAGGGCAAAGATGACTTTTCACATGAAGTCAAAGCAAAAATAACTTTTTGGTGCAGTGTGCATATAAACAAATGATACAAGGAGGTTTTTGCTAATTAAATTAACACAGGGAAGTTTTTGCCAATTCCAAATAACTTTTTTTTTGCATTTTACAACAACAACAACAACCAAGCCTGTAATCCCAATTAAATTGGGGTAAGCTATATGAACCATAATGAATCACGTCGAGTCGTGAACATGAATCTTCTGCTTCCATAGGTTTCGGTTGACGAGAATGTCTTCATTTAGATCTTTTAGCTTCATGTCGTTCCGTATGACCTCCATCCACGTCTTTTTCGGTCTCCCACGAGCTCTAGTCGTCTGTCCTAAGTCGAGATCTTCAACTCGTCGTACCGGTGCATCTATGGGTCTGCGTTTAACATGCCCAAACCATCTTAAACGATTTTCTCGCATTTTCTCGTCAATGGCCGCAACACCCAATTTATGCCGAATATCTTCATTGCGCACTCTATCTCTCCTAGTGTTACCGCACATCCACCGAAGCATGCGCATCTCTGTAACGTTCATTTTCTGTGCATGACTTTGCTTAATAGCCCAGCACTCGGAGCCATAAAGCAAAGTAGGTCTAATAGCCGTACGATAGAACTTTCCTTTAAGCTTTAAAGGAAAGTTACGATCGCACAGAATCCCTGTCGCACTCTTCCACTTTGTCCATCCAGCTTGGATGCGGTGGTTGACGTCTCCATCTAACTCTCCATCCATCTGCAGTATGGAGCCTAAATACCGAAAATGCGCATTTCTCGGTATCTCTTGGCCATCCAACTGAACCGTGCCATCGTTGTTTCTTCGTTGTTTGCTAAACTTGCATTCGAGGTAATCTGTTTTTGTTCGACTTAGTCGAAATCCTCGTGCTTCTAATGTTTGTCTCCATCGTTCTAATTTAGCGTTAACTCTCATTCTCGTCTCATCGATGAGGACAATATCGTCTGCAAACAACATACACCATGGGACTCGGTCTTGGATGGCTCTGGTGATTTCATCAATTACAATGGCAAACAAAAATGGGCTCAAAGCTGACCCCTGATGTAAGCCAATTGTAATTGGAAAGGCGTCTGTTAAACCGTCACAAGTTCGGACACTTGTCACCACATTCTCATACATATCTTTTATGATGTTGATATATTTAATGGGTACCCCCTTCTTCACCAAGGTCCACCATAATACATCTCGAGGTACTTTGTCATATGCCTTTTCTAAGTCGATAAAGACCATATGCAAATCTCTACTCTTTTCTCGAAAGCGCTCAATGAGCTGACGAATCAAATGGATGGCCTCTATGGTCGATCTTCCGGGCATAAATCCAAATTGGTTCTCAGATATGGGAACAATTTGTCTCAATCGGTGTTCGATCACCCTCTCCCATAGCTTCATGGTATGAGACATAAGCTTTATCCCACGATAGTTAGAACAGTTTGGACATCGCCCTTGTTCTTATATAGAGGTATTAACGTACTCTTCCTCCACTCTTCTGGTATTTTATTTGTTCGCCATATTTTGTTAAAGAGGTCCGTCAACCAGGTTACCCCTATCTCTCCCATGCTTCTCCAAGCCTCAATAGGGATACCATCTGGGCCAACGGCTTTTCGAGTCTTCATCCTCTTCAAGGCATCTTTGACTTCCGACCTTCTAATACGGCGCATAAAATCGCGGTTCAGGTCCTGAGGGGACTGCGAGATGTCACCCACTGCTTGGGTGGGGCCTCCATTGAACAGGCCCTCGAAGTACTCCCTCCACCGTGCTTTGACCTGATCCTCACGCACTAAGACATACTGACCTTCATCTTTGATGCATTTCACTGCACCTAGATCTCTAGTCTTCCTCTCTCTAATGCGAGCAATTTTGTATATATCCTTCTCAACCTCCTTGCTATCCCTCTTCTCATAAATTTCCTTGTACACAGCCTCTCGCGCTAGTCCAACAGCTTTCTTTGCTTCTTTCCTGGCTAGCTTATACTTTTCAAAGCTTGCTCCATCATGGTTCTTCTTCAAATCCCTGTAGCAATCCCGTTTGGCCTTGATTGCCGCCTTTACTTCTTCATTCCACCATGACGTGTCTTTACCTATCAGGCTACTACCTCGAGATTCACCTAAGAGGTCTTTAGCTACCTTCTTGATACAACAAGCCATTTTGGTCCAAGTTGCATCTGCATCGTCCTCAGTCTTCCAGTCTACCTCTTGAACCACTCGCTCTACGAAGGCCTTTTGGGTAGACTCCTTAAGCCGCCACCACTTAATTCTAGGTTCCAACCGGCGCCTACTCCTCTTCACTCCTTGCCGCAGTCTAATATCCAACACCAAAAGCCTATGTTGCGTAACCACACTTTCCCCGGGGATGACCTTGCAATCTATGCAACGACTTCTATCTGCCCTCCTAGCTAAGAAGAAATCTATTTGGCTCTTATTTGACCCACTCCTATAAGTGACCAAATGAGACTCTCTCTTCTTAAACCAAGTATTTGCTACAAGCAAATCATAGGAGAGGGCGAAGTCTAAGATAGCGTTTCCCGGCTCATTGCGATCCCCAAAGCTATACCCGCTGTGGATGTCCTCGAACCCATCACGGCTAGATCCTACATGACCATTAAAGTCACCTCCAATGAAGAGTTTCTCGCTACTAGGGATCCTTTGTACCATCTCGTCCAAATCTTCCCAAAACTTACGTTTCACGGCTTCGTCTAGTCCTATCTGTGGTGCATAGGCACTAATGACATTCAAGATATCCTCGCCTATGACCAACTTGACCAGTAAGATCCTGTCGCCCTTCCTTCTGACCTCCACCACGTCCTCGAGCCAAAGCTTATCTATGATGATCCCAACACCATTTCGGTTCTTCTCTGTCCCGGTATACCAAAGCTTACAACCCCAAGGGTCTACTACTTTGGCCTTTTCACCAACCCACTTGGTCTCTTGCACGCACAAGATGTTGATCCTCCTCCTAGACATTGCCTCAGCTAGCTCGGCCAATCTTCCTGTGAGTGACCCCACATTCCACGATGCAAGGCGAACTCGTCGTTCCTGGACTAACTTCGTTACCCTCACCCGTCCTGGAAGGTGAGGGAACCCTTGCTCATTTGACACCACACTCGGGCGTCGATGTGGCGCGTCGCTTCCGGGCGACGACCTAGCAACCCTTGCCCATTTATCACTACACCCGGGATCCGATGTAGCGCGTCGCTGAGTAGGGAACGCCCCAACGAAATTCATAGTATGGTTCATATCATAGGATGTGACGGGGTTTTTACGTTGGCTGTCACAAGCCTACCACAACCCTCCTCATTTATCCTGGCTTGGGACAGGCAGTGAAAGCTCACTGACGGAGTTTTTTTTTTGCATTTTACTCTTTCCAAAAGTTTTTAGTTTTGGCCTACTCAAAACTAGTGTTCAAAACTAAATATTGATCCTTGATGCTCTACTACTTTTTAGTTTTTTATTATGTTGCCTTCAGCGGAGCTCCTTTCTTTTAATTTGCACTCACTTTTGCTATCAAAGTTGAAATGTTATCAATGTGAATATATTATATGTTTTGAAACGAATATACAACCTTCTAACTTATTTTTAAGATTGATCAATAACTTTAATTACTTTTGATTTTTAAAATATGATCTAGGTGTTATTTGTTAACTAAGTGTAAGTTTGTTTTCCAACAAATAATCTCAATCACATTTTGTGTTTAAGTTAAAGCAGGATAATCAAATTTAACGGATGAAATCGAAAACGCAGTAACAATATCCAGTTAAAACCACCAATTTAATTCTTTTTGCAATATTGGCTTACATTTGGCATTTCACAACATGAACAACCGTGCATCATAGATTACAACATGAAGTTTCCTCATAAAAACTAGGGAAACCTGTTTTCCACCTTACCTTCTGATACAAGGCACCAAATACCTGGTGCTTTCTATGTTGAAGCACCAAAATAACCATTTTGGTGCACTAATTCACCTCTAGGAAGTGCGATTGGAGCAGAACCGTTGACCTTTGCTGGTCGGACAGAATCTTTATTGACAAATGCTGACTCCGCCAAGTCAATGGCGCGAGAAAGGCCAGCAGCTTTCCGTTCACACTCTACTTGTTCGTCATAAGGAACACTATCGGCCACGATTCCTGCCCCCGCTTGGAGATGAGCGACCCATTCTTGTCTCCTCTTGCTGTCCTTGTAAGAATACATTGTGTCGTAACGGACTTCTGTGGGAAAAACGATAGTCCTGAGGGCCAGTGCAATGTCCAAGTCGCCTACAAATGAAATTCCACCAAATCCACCACTGTATGGTCCCCTTCTCGTGGTTTCGAATTGATCAATTAACTCCATGGCCTTCACCTGAACCGTTGTAAAGGAACAATCATAGTAAGTGACTGCTTAAGACATCGAAGAGACATTTAAATGTTGGGGTCCTGCTAAACAAGTTCAACATATAACTAATAGAAAATACTCTAGAGAATAAAGAATGCTAACTCAGTAAGTAAATTATCATAAAATAAGAACATAAACTCTGGAAACACGCCAACAGACATTGTTAGGAAGGCTACTCTGTGTGTGTGTGTGTGCATGAGAGAGAGAGAGATGCAGTGGTGACCTTGGGTGCTCCGCTAACGGTTCCAACAGGCAATGCAGCACGCAGTGCATCCCATCCGGTGAGATGATCAAGTAATTCTCCTGTGACCTGAGAGCACAAGTTAGTGATTCTTTTGCCAGTGAAGAGGCAAAGCACTATGGGAGAATACTGTGTAAACAAGTATTTGAAAGAAGGGAAAAAGAAAAGGGGAAAATAACATCAATCCAGTTTAAAAATGATAGCATGTTAATCATTATCTTTCAGATCGAAGCAAGTTAAATGTCAATTAAATGTATAATCTTACTGTAGAGCTGATGTGCATCACATGGGAATATCGTTCGACAGTCATTAGCTTCTCCACTTTGACAGAACCAGATTTTGAAACCTGTATCAACCAAACAACTATAATTATTGTATGCACAATTAGGGCTCTTAATACATTGGTAAAGACGGAACTCATATATGCTCAAAAGTAGCGATGAAGAAAATTGATACACACAAATTATGTTGTTTTGCAATGGCAACCTATGTAGAGTTCAGCATACACATGAAACTACAGTTATTTTGTGAGGCAATACTGAAAGATTAACAAATATACACCAGGATGATTCGAAAATTCTGAAATGCTTTGGGCTTCAATAGTTAAGTGACAGAATGAATGTTCATAGTGACTGTTGTCAACCATATCAAAGATGAGTTGTACAATACTTCATAGTGATGAGGACAACAAGACTTAGATATGAAAAGGCATTAGGAGGCACCATCATTGCTACAAAAGTATTCCTTAACAAGAGAATTATAACTTCATGTAAAGACCAACAGCAATAGCTGGGAACACAGGATAAGTAGATAATGACACGAAAGTATTGTATCTTAAGTAAAGTAAGTCAGAGGAAACCTTGCCAACGTCATTTCTGCCCAAATCAACTAGCATGGTGTGTTCTGCACATTGCTTTTCATCCGTCAGCAACTGCATCTCTAACATCTCATCCTCGTCGAGTGTCTTCCCTCTCCTAGTTGTCCCAGCCAAGGGTCGATTAACAACTTTTCTCTGTCAAAAAAATTCCAGCAAATTTATTTTGAACTTCCCACAAAATACACTAGATATTGCCAATTCTTGCATTAACTATGATCAAATTATTTTGAAAATAATCACAAATTGATCAGAACATAGACAGGTAACTGCAGATGTACCTTTTTTATGCGGGTAAGGATTTCGGGGCTTGAAGCAACCAGTATACAACCTCTGGCCTGAAACGAGCCGAACAAAGCAATAACAGTTGTCATATCCACAACAGTTAATCAAAGACTATTTTGAGGTCAAAATAGTAAAAAGAAAACCTGCAAGTAACTCATGTATGGACTCGGATTGACAACTCTCAAAGCTCTATACACCTCAAACGGGTCAGCGAATGTTCTTCTTTCGAACCGTTGACTTAAGACGATTTGGAAGATATCACCAGCCAAAATATGCTCCTTTGCTTGTCGAACCATCTTCATGTATTCCTCACTTGTCATGTTGGACTTGTCTAATGCACGTCCAAAATCACGAGTGCAGAAATCAATACAACCTCGAGATAGCTTTGGACTAGGAAAGGATAATAAAAGAGAACATTAGTTAAGGAAATAACCTGACATTTGACAACAAAAGGAATAGAAAAGATAACTCACGGATCAATGTCTTGTACTTTGAAAACTAGTGCTTCCAGGCGTTTCATTCCATCATCATAAGCCTTTTTAGCAGACAAATATCGCTCTAACCGCACCCAGTGAATGACATACGCTTTCTAAGAGGAAAACCAAAGAACAAAATCTAAGATTATGGTTCATCTCAAACGGAGAAAGACACGAAGACATATAGCTAGACCGATACAATAAAAGAGGGATGTCAGAAGATAAAACGGAGATGCCAACAATAAACTGGAAAACCCTCTCTCTTGGCCAGCTTCAAACACAATTTGATTGTAGAATGCTTTACAGAGGCAGCAATACTATATTACAAAGCAATACGAACTATATTATATAAAAAGTAATAAACAAAATCTCAGGCACAATCTGTAAAAGTACAAATTGTTTGATGATCTACAATTATTTACTATTTATTTTTCAAGCACAAATCTTTTTAGCATTGCTGGGGAGACAAACCTTAAACGAATAGAGAGTTCAACTTTTTCATGATAAAAACACACACAAACAAGCTAGGGTTTGCAGCTTATAATTCTGTCAGCAAAGTGTACCTTGTCTACATGATCAAAAACGATTACATCATCATAAAGTCCAAGATGAATGTCAGCCAAGTTCCTATCATCTTTGGGTGCACTTGAAAATGGAAGCTTTTTCTTCTCTACGTAACGAACTGTATCATACGAAAAAAAACCAACCCATCCACCTGTAGAAGATGGAATAATATTCATTAGAATGGCTTTGGCTATGTATTTTAAGATCTACAGACCAGAACCAATAAAACGAAAGATCAAATGAACAGGTGAAAACATGAAACACGAAATAAACCAGCACTAATGTATTCCTCTTTGCTACTGTAGATGAAAACAAAATTCAGGAATCATATAATGGATGTTATGTTTACATAAATGAGTCAGAATTCAGAATCACGCCGTAGGTGGACCGGGTTCGATCCATCAAACTGGCTGTTGTGGTTGTGTTCAAAGAAGAGAATCTTGCTATTACTTCAATGCAATGAGTACATGCACTTAAACCAATAAATGGCAGAACATCAACTCGTGGTCCGCATATCAAAGTTGTTCGAAAGGAGTAACACCAATAGAGGAGAATCACATTATTAACAAATTCAGGGCATATGTGTACATCTCCAAACACTCACCACAAAAAGCATCTGGGAGATCTTCGATGAGTTGCGGTCTCCAACTCTCAGACATGCTCCTGGGCACAACCATCGGATCCTCAACAAACTTCTCAACCACTTTTCCGGCTTCATGATCCACAATAGTAACCTTATTTTCTTTGGCCACAACTTCCATCGTTGGCTGTGCCCCAACAACACTGTATCGTCCCTACAATTCATGAACGACAAAACGTAAAACACAGATGGACAACTATGTCTACATGTGATGTGCATCAGAATAGACATAATTTTAATAAAAAAAGAAAAAGGTGCGTTGCTTACAACACTTGACGCACGAAAACCAGGTTCGACAGATTCAAATAGAAAACTCGGAGCCTCTCGATCATCTTCCTTAACTAAGCACCGGTACGCAAGCACCGGCGTCAAGTGGTCAGAGAATATGCACTTGCACAACGGAATCACGTTCCCATGCTCTGAAGCTTCAATAAACCTCTTCTCGTCCACTATTGGAAAAAAAAAAAAAACATAACTCTTCCATGTTGTGCAGAAAATCATAAAACATGAAAACTAAAGACACCAAAATTTGTTTATCCAGTTCGTTAATAACTATTTATGTGGGCCCACCAAGCCAGAATTTTTCATTAAGAGAGTATTTACAAGAGTTTCTAAAAGTAGCACTAAAAAACATTTATTTAGTGTTTATTTAGTGTTTGCAATTCATGTTTTTGGTTCTCATTCCCTTATTCCTTAAAAAAAGAAAAAAAAAGTAGCATGTTATGACGTGCTTCCATTAACTGCTTTTATTTATATATTCCTTAAATTTCTCTAAATATTATATTTTAAGCATTAATTAATTAGAAAAAAATCTCATGATTTCTCTCTTTTCTCAGGTGATATTCTGATTCTCTATAATTTTAAATTGTGGTGCTTTTAAGAGTAATAAATTAATAATAAAAAATAATTAAAAGTAATAATGAAAAAGTAGCTTTGTAATCTGAGAATTACATCCTATGGCTATTTTTATTAGGCAGAATCCTAATTTAACCGAATTACCTAAAATACCCCCAAGACATTACACTCAATCACGTACCAATCTCTACTTAACGTTCACTAAAAATTACAGCTTGCATTACAAAAATTACACAATAAGTAAACACAAACTCAGAAATGCATACCGAGAGACGAACATCGTACGGCACAGCATTTGAAGGAACGAGACCGGAACTCCACAGAGGATGTCAGTCTTCCGCCGGAGATCCCGGTCAACGAAGCCGGTAAAAGTCTCCGGCACGGCGGAGAATGGCGGTGGGAGAATGTGATGGCTTGCATTTGCATATTACTGAACAAAACACTTTCAACAAATTAAGTGACTGTGTGTGTGTGTGTGTGTGTGTGTGAGAGAGAGAGAGAGAGAGAGAGCGTTTTTATTAAAACTGATGAAAGCGCATTAGCATTATATAAGCGTACGTCTGTTGGAAGTATTATTGAATGACATGACACAATGACAGTGTATGTGTGTGTATGGGCATTTATTTATAGCGCGGCATGTGTTAGATGAAATCAAATGCTTTCAATTTTTCATGTTCTTTTTAACTGTCAACCAAATATTGGTCCCCCCCTTATTTCCTTTTCTTAATTTAGAGAGAATTATATAAATTACCCCTAAAGTATGGATAATTACACAAATTAGCCATCATGTTTGAGAATTTACAAAAACCACCATTATCGCCGAGTTTTAAATTTTGTTGAATGCAAATTTATGTTCTTCATTTATTTTGTGCAGTATAAATAAATTGTGTCAAGGTTTTAGTCTCTGCTATTATTTGAAGTTGTAAAGTTGTCTTAATCATTTTTTTATATATATAAGAATGGTTTGTATAATTTCTCAAACGTGATGGGTGGTTTGTGTAATTATTCTATACTTTAGGGTAGTTTGTGTAATTTTTTTTTAAAATTTATGGATTGATTTATTGGGACTGCTGACTGCTAACTGTGGTAAATTAGGATAAGTTTTTATATGATTTTACAGGATTAGTTTTTACAATTATACTCACATGTAGTGGTAACAGGTAAGTGACAAAGCACATGATCTAGTTATTGCTGATACTGCACAATGGGGATTAGTCCAATGAACTTTTCCTTTTTAGTGTTGTTATAAAGAATTAGCAACTAACCATTTTATAGTCTGATTAAACTTTTCCTTTTGTGTGTGGTGATAAAGAATTAGCAACTAACCATTTTATAGTCTGATGATTTAGAGTATCTCAATATCAACATATTATATAAGATTGTAAGAATCGAATCTAGTCATGCTTTACCTATTCATGCTTTGATTTGGGCAGATTCTATCAGGCTATTTGTCACTCATCTGCCTTGAGATTTAGCTCTTTGTCAAATACCCTCTCGCAGTTTGATATTTTGGTAAACACCCCCTTTTTGTTAGTTGACCACCCAATCAACCCTTAAAAATAAGGGCAAACATGTCATTTTATATTATAATAGTTTTTACATAATGGCACAATTTTTTTATTTCCTTATTTAGCTCTCAGCGTACAAGTTTTTTTAGTAGTAAAGATATAACTGTAACTAGCTTTAACTCTATCATATTTAAAATATTTTTATTAAAGGAAATAATTATTACATAATCTTCTTTTACAAAAAAAGTTAAGATATCTAGATTTTATATCTATATTTAAGTTATAATCTTTACCACTTAAATTGATTATATTATAGTAAAAATATAGTGCGGGGACCACGTTTCAACGTTTCTAGTCAATTGCCACTAGATTGTTGATGGTATTATCGTTGACATACTAGCATTTTTATTTTGTTTGATATTTCTTTAGAGACCAATAAATAACCTAAAAAAAATACAATGTTTCATATAAAAGACAGCTAACTTTTTTCAAAGATGATTGCAATTAACAAAAAAGTGATTTATATAGATGTCATTGGGCAAATTTTACTTTTTATCTGTTACTATATCAAAAAATTGCTTTTTGTCCTTTATCTTTTCACGTTACAAAAAAAAATCACTACCTTTTAAAAGCTCAACAAAATATGCACATCGAGCCCTTGAGCGGGTGTCAAATAATTTAGAGTGTATTTTTGTCCTATGTGACGTCCATATATGTTGTACACATGTAAAAATCGAGTTATAACACAATTCTTGTTATAACTTAATTTTATTATGAATATCTGCAAATCAATTCTAGATATATAATCATATAATACAAGAAACAACACACACATATATATATATATAAGTGACAAGTATACCAAAAAAAATTGTTCAAAGTCACAAATAAAAATGCAACAATTTCATGTATGTTGTAAAATTGAAATCTACATTAATCTAGAAATACTCATAATTTTAAATGTTCATTAATATAAAAAACCAACAAGTATTTTAAGAATAACAAAAAATATAATAAATTACTTCATTACTCTTTACTTTTACAGTTGACTAGATGTCAACTGTCAACTGACAGAAGGGGGTGTTTACCACTATGTCAAATCTCAGGGAAATTGTTTGCCAAATGACCAAACCTGAGGGGAGGTGGATGAAAAATACACGAATCTATCGCGTATAATAAAAATGTCATAGTTATCACTTTATGTTAACTGTAGCAAATGATTTTTTACTTTTCCATATTTTTTTTTCAACAATATATCTAATACTGATTTATAAATTCCAATAAATTAAAGGAATTTAAATAAGAAATCGTAATTTTTGGAGTGTTTGAAACCCAATATCTAAATAAATATTTTTGCATATTCAAATGAAAAAGAATCATAACAGAATTAAATAAATTACCAGTTATTTGATTTTAAGGGTTTTTCTGAAGAAAAAAAAACTTATAACTTTATAACATCTATTCCTAGTTGGCATCCTAGTAAGCTGCCGTATAGGATTTGACACAAGTCAAACAAGCAAAAGCACGATCATGCCGAGAGTGGATAGGAACAATTTTTTTTTTTTTGATAACTAAGGAAAAAAAACATATAGTTTACATCATGTCGCTAGAAATAAGACTAGTAATAAAACCAGAGGGAGAGCTACCCCAAAAGACATCACTCTCTCTATGAACTAAGTTAAGACGACTAAGAGCATCCACCATTTTATTGGCGGCTCTTGAAATCCAATGGAATGTAGCATTCCATGGCTTGTGAAGAAGTTGTTGACATTCCTGAACCAGTGTTGCGTGGTTTGGAATAGCAGATTCCAGTCCTGAAATCCATCTATATGCCATCATTTAATCAATTTCAATGATAATGTTATGAGTTATGTGTTCCCATGCAATAGTCATGCCTTTTTTCAAAGCATTCAGCTCCACTTCATCCACAGTAGGGGAAGGCACACTCAGTTGGAATCCCGAGAGCCATTTCCCTTCATGATCTCTCAGTAATCCTGATGTCTTTCCAGAATTAGATTTGACAGTGAGACTTCCCTTTGTGCTTAGTTTAAACCATCCAAGATCAGGCTTCTTCCAAGAACTTGCTCATTATTTGTTCCTGATTTCCTCCTGCCTTGGAATTGTTCATGGCTTAGCTGTCTAACTTGAAATAGTCTGCCCTCAATGTTAGTTTCCTTCTTGTGAAATACCCTGGAGTTGCGGTGCTTCCAGCATATCCACACCACTGACATGAAAATCCACTTCGAGCTTATATTAGGACTGATAAGGTTGGTAAACTGCATGTTTGTCAGATTTTATTTCAGCCATGTTCCATCATCAATATCATCAAATATTTCTAGATCTTCTGGGGTGGGGGGGGGGGGGAGAACTCTTTGCCGAGACTTCTAGAAGCCTTGTGCCTTACTAGGTGGATACCACTTTCGTCCACTGCATTGCAAGTGTACACATTGCTGCAAGACCTATTTGTCTCTGGAATATGAGAAGATTTGTAGGGAGTCTATCCTTGCTGAGTAACCAGAGAAAATATTGAAATTTGAAACTCAGATCAATTTTCCAAATCCATGCATGGCTGCTAAATTAGGAATGAGAACATGTATGTCTAGGCTGAAAGAGTTTGTAGGTAGGTTGGCATGTAAATGAACCACTAGAGTTTCCATTCCATAGGATTTTGTCATCTTGGTCAAGCAGTTGGATACTTCTGTTGTTAATGTCATCAATGAGGCTTCTAGGCAGAGTTGTGTTCAATTCTGTTAGCCTCCAGTCCACACCTTCATCCAGTAGGTCTCTAAGCACTAAGTGTTGATCCGCATGATGTATAGCAGTACACTCATCACTTAGAGCTCCTAACCCTCTCCAATTATCATACCAGAATGAAATCTGGTCTCCTCTTCCTACCCTCCATCCCAAATGAGGTTTCATAAGTTCCATACAATGTATGATACCCTTCCATGTGGGGCTATCAGACATTCTACATTTGTATTGAGGCAACTTCTGATTCTTCAGATATTTTGCGTTCAACAACTTACTCCAGATAGTATCCTCCTTACTGAGTAGCTTCCAAGTGATTTTAGCTAGTAAGGATTCATTTATAGTTCGAGCTGATTGAATTCCTAGCCCACCATCTTTTTTGGATTTGGTGACTTGCTTCCAGTTGACCAGATGAAGTTTTATTTTAGTGACATCTGATGACCACAAAAAGCTTATGTTAAGCCTATCCAACTTATCACAAACATTGGTGGGGAGCCTTGAGGATTGCATGGTATATACTGGCATGGTGGAGGAAACTGAGCCATGGGTGTATCTCTGCCAGCAAGATCCAAGCGTTTGTTCTTCCAAGTTCCAAATTTCCCCATCACCTTATCAAACAGCCCTGTATGAGTTTCTCTTATTACTCTGCCATGAACAAGATTCACTCCTAAGTATTTCCCCAGATTAATTGTTTAACTGAATCCCAAAATGTCACTTATTGCTCTTTTAAGATTAGAGCCATTGGACTTTGAGAAAAAAACCTTGGATTTCTGAGGGCTGAACTTTAAACCAGATGCTGCACAAAATTTGTCTAGGACTACTTTGATGCATTTGCTGGTGCCAATGGTAGCCTTACCCATCAGGATTAAATCATCAGCAAACATGAGGTGAGAGATGGTTGGTCCTCCTCTACGTAGAATGATAGGTTTCCAGTTTCATCTGCTTACCTCTTCTGTAATCAAGTAGGAGAGCCTCTCCATGCACAGAACTGAGAGGTAATGTGATAATGAATCACCTTGTCTGAGCCCACACTTGTGGTCAAACGCTTCCAAGGGACTGCCATTCCATAGGATCTTAGTAGCTGCACTAGTGACACAATGCATGATCAGTTCTACCAGTGGGGAATGAGAAAGCAAGGATAGTTTTTTCCAGAAATCTCCAGCTTACTTTGTCATAAGCTTTCTCTAAATCAAGCTTCATGATCATGGTACCCACCTTGTTCTTCTTTTTAATCCTCAAAGAGTGCAAGGTTTCTTGCAATACCAGAATGTTGTCCTGAGTGCTCCCGCTTTTAACGAAGCTTGATTGATGAGGAGCAACAATTTCGGGCATTAGATCTCTGAGCCTTGATGTCATGCACTTGGTTATTATCTTGTACAATACATTACACAAGGAAATTGATCTGAATTGAGAGATCTTCTCAGAAGTCTGGATCTTTGGGATTAGATAAATGAAGGTTTCACATATCTTCCTATCAAATGTTCTCTCTTGAAACGCCTTCTTGACAAACGCAACCACTAATTCTTACATCCAACTCCAACCTTTTTTATAGACTATGGCTTGTAGCCCATCTAGACCAGGGGCTTTCAATGGAGCCATACTGGAAATGGATCTGAAGATCTCCTCATCATCAATATCAGCTCTCAAAATGTTGTGCTCATCAATCTCCAGTGGGATTTAGAAGGGTGAGACAGGGAGAGAAGAGTCACCTGTTGTTGGTGTCCTGCTGAGTCACTTCCAGAGAAGAGTTTAATAAAGAACTCCCTGGTATGAGCTTTCAAGATCTCCTCATTTTTCTCCCACATGTCTTCAATCTTCAGCATTGTAATAGAATTTTTTTTCTTCTGATGAGAGTAGATCTATGGAAAAACTTTGTGTTTCTATCCCCATCTTTAATCCATTTTACTTTGGATTGCTGGTACCAGAATTGTTCTTCATTTTTCAACACTTTGTTGTATTTATGAATCAGTTCCTCTTCAAGAGCAGAAAGATGAGGGTTAGGTCTGATTGATAAGGCTTTCTGAATACCCCATATTCTTGCATTTAATCTTTTTTTTTGCATTTGAAGATGTTGCCAAAGGTAGATTTATTCCATGGTAACAACACTTTCGGCACCTCATCAATAGCCTCCAGAATATTATGTTTCTCTTCCCAAATGTTCCTTAGGAGGTAAGAGCATTCTCCATGGGAGAACCACGTGGCTTGGAATCTGAATGGTCTTTCCTCATGGTGATTTTCTCTTCCAAAACACCTAGTAATCACTGGGTGGTGATCAGAGTGAGTTCTTGGCAGGTTTTCCACTTCATATTCTCGGAATTTCTCCATCCACTGGAGCTCTGTCAAGTTTAGCTTGGATCAAATCACCCCCTTGTCTTTTGTTTGTCCATGTGAATTTAGGGCCAACAAAGCCTAGATCAATGAGGTTGCATTTTTCAATGAAGGAGTTGAAGAACTAGAGTCTGCTAACACTTTTGGCTCTTCCTCCCCCTCTTCTCATGAGACAAACTTACTTCAATTAAGTCTCTTGTAACTAACCAAGGGAGAGGTTCGGTGTTTGCTTGTTTAGCAATGCTCTCAAAAGTAGAGATCTTTGCTGCTTTCCTTGGTTATATATATACTCCTGATAGTCTCCATCTATCAGCTGAACTAGGTCTGATAATAGCATGAATTGCTTGAAACCCAGAGCTAATAATCTCAACTTCAACATCATAGTTATTCCATAACATCCGTATCCCACCAAACATGCCATGATTAAGAGCTATTTCATACATGTTGAAGCCTAGATATGGTGCAATCTCCCATGCCTGTTCTGGAGTAACTCTAGTTTCTAATATAAACACCACATGGAGTTGATGAATTCTTACCAAGTCTCTGAGGGTGTGTCTGAACTCCCAGTCACATGCTCCTTGACAGTTCCAACTTCCAACTCACAACTTTCATTGATGGATGATGCAGATGAGTAGGGTGCACATGGTTCTCAAATAGAATCCCTCCCCCTGTTTGTACAAGCCGATTCAGTGTCTCTTGTACCAGAACAGGTTGTTGGTTCTCCTCCCATTTTGTCAACCGAAATTTTTGTCACCATTGATGATTGTCGTCCCATCCATTCAACCTGTAGGAAATTGTTTTTATCTCCCACATTGTGGATGGAATAGTTGTCACTTAGACTAGTTTTTTCCATATCTCTGTTAGTGACATCATCAAGGGGGCTTGAAAGAGGTTGAAGTTTGTTCCAAGCTCCAAGGGTTGAAGTTCCTGATCCAACTCGAAGTTCATGGGGAAGTTGTGAGCCATGTGAGTGTTGTTTGTTGGAATTCTCTTGATCTGATTCATAGGGTTCACAAGAGATACTAGAGAGAATATCAAATGAGTTATCAGAATGTGAACCGAGAGTTTGATTAGTTTTAGTTAAGGGAGTGACTCTTGGCTTCCTCTTAACTATACTAATCGTTTCAATTGGCAACATGGCCACGCTTTTCCTCAATGATGGGTTGAGGGAAGCAAGTAAAATTCTCTTACCCTTATTGTCCTTTTTTACATGAAGACTAGAGTCTTGAATAAAATTGATAGACTCTTTTTCTTTGCCTTTGATTGTGGCTTTAGTTATCATAGCACTCTGCTTAGTCTTCTGACCATAATTCACTTTGCTCATGCGACCTTTCTTTCTGTAATTGACAAGCATCTAGTCTCCAAATTCTTTCCCCTTAGCTTTCTCTGTCAACCAATCATTTGCCTCTCTGATAAAAGTGTTAGAGGAAGTTGAGGGATCTGGAGCAGCAACACTGCTAGCTTGTTGGTTCTGTGATGAGTTGGCGAACTTACAAATGCCTTTGACATGCCCAATTCTACCACATGCATGGCAGAGAGTAGATATATTTTCATAAACCACTTGGTATATTTTGTTATCAATCCAAATACCTAGTTCCAGAGGTTTATTAGTTTAGATTTGAACACAAAATCTGGCAAAGTTGCCCCTAGAAGCATTATAAGTATTGTCATCAATTTTGATAGGCTCTCATATGCATGAAGCTAAGGATTGGATCACTGACTCTCTCAGATATTCAATGGGGAGATTGAGGATTCTCGCCCAAGATATAGTGCTATCTATCATATATGGGTCAGCCCTGAAATTAGCACTCCATTTCCTGATAAAGAGGAAGTTGCCAGCAATTTGCCAGGGCCCCTGGGTTAGAATCATTTCCATGATAACTGGAGCAAGACCTTTCATGCAGTAACAACCCTTGCCTAGATCAATCAGATCAAATTCACCATGCAACCTCCACATGAAATCTAATCTGGTTTGAAGTGCAGTAAAGTATCATGGCTTCCCAAGTATTCTGATAATGATTGATTCCTCTCATTGCATTCTCATTTGATCTCTCAGTTCCTGTTGAAAACAAATCTGTTTGAATGAAATGGACTGAGCCTCTTTAATCATAATCATTTCTCTTTCCTCTGCCCTTTTTGCTTCATCCACACCAACGTCGTGGTGTTTGAATTTTTGCATGACCATAGCGGCATACAAGGATTTGAATTAGTCCTGATCCTTCTCTTCATTAAGGTTCTGTGAGGCCAAAGTTTCTGAGTGTGCGTCCTCAGTGTGTCTTTGTCTCTTTTGATTGCGCCAAGGGGGCTTGTCTTTGGACAGAATCCTTTGTGCATTGAAAATCGAGAAGGCGGAGTCAGGTGGTTGGGGCGGTATCGGAACCACTGCCGTCCTTTCCATAGCAGTTGAATTTTCGAACATAACGATTATTTGGCTAGATAGAAAAAACGGTTATATTTGGCGGTTATTTCTTTTTCATCCACCCCTGTACATTATAGGAAAAATTCATTTTTAAAGACTGACATGATTTTTTTGCGGGCTGCAAGGCAAAAGTCAAATGTTAGCAAAATTATTAGAGGGCATATTTGATATTTTTGCATTCCATACATTATATATGGTTTTGCACGAATCAAACCTGACCGTGTTTTACGTATTCATGCTTGAATTTGGACTGAATCTATCGCTTGTAATGAGAATCACATAGTTTCCCTGTAGCAAACTTTGTCACATTTGACATCCTTTTTTGCTTTGGCTTGTGACTGCCCCCAAGAGGTAAGGACTCGCCTGTGATGTTGATTGAGATTAAATAATTGAAGCTCTAATATATGAAAGTAAAAGAAACGTGCCAGAAAAATCGATGCTATTTCTTTTTTATCGCTTATTGCCATTACAATTACTCATGTTTCCTCACCTCAATCTTAGTTTATCGAAACTGATACATTGCTTTAAATAAATGATTATTATCATTGTTCAAAAAAAAAAAGTAATCTTAGTTTATTGCATCATTGCATTAGTGGATCGCTATATAGAATATTCGGCATGGGATGGGAACATACCCAAGTAGGTGGAAATAATTACTGTCAATAATTTTTTCTTGATTAGTTCGCAGTCAATTGTTTGGCATTTAGCTGGCCTTATGGGCATCCATCACTAAATCATTGATATACATTTTTTTTCTTTTATCAGTACCAAGATAAATCAAGAAAAAACATTTATAGAGGAACTCCAACATAAGACTTCTGAATTCTGACTTCGTAAGGACTCAATTTTATTATTCCAACTTCTGCATAACTTTTATGGTGTGACATCAAGAAAATATGTTGAATGGATAGTAGTATATATTATATCTCCTCAAGGACAAGTTTTAGTACATTTGTTTTTCATGGGAATTATTCATGAATTTCAGTTAATTTTGTTAGAATTAAGAAATTAAAAGAATGTTTTCTTTGAATGTGACGTGATAGTTCAATTAATGATACCCACACTATGATAACGAATAAAAGAGATTGTATAATAGTGGGGTCGATTTAGGATACTAAAAGATAACGGGCCATAGATGAAAAGCTTTACTTTATTTTCCCCGGCCCCATTGTTTTCCTCTTTTTCTTTTATTTTTAATTCTTGAGATTTATTGGTGTTCTTGACTCTAGTCTATAAGGATAAGTTATTGTATCACTTTTTTTTTTATTTATTACCGAGCCATATGTAAGAGAACGTGTTGAGAAATATTATGCTGGCGAAAGCCAATGTGCCGAGATCCAGAGACTCATTTTGACTGAAACAAGGAGCGAGTCTTTACCGACTTCAAATCAATTTTAGGGAAACCAACAATGCGAGCGCCCCTACGCGAGCCTTATTGAAAATGCCCCTTACTATAGATAGGGTGTTAGCGGTTTAGTTTGATTATCCACATAGCTTGGGTATTGTCTTTGATTATTGTTAATATAAAACTCTTTCCTTCACTTAATAAGATATTTTCGGTGAAAAATTATGGAATTCAATTTCTATAGTTAAGAAATTAAAAGAATGTTTTTTTTAGTGTGACGTAATAGATCAATTAAGATACCCACATTATGAAAACGAGATTGTATAATATAGTGGAGTTGATTTAGGATACTACAAGACAATAGGGGCCCTAGATGAAAAGATTTTATTTCCCCCGGCCCCATTGTTTCCTCTTTTTCTTTTATTTTTAATTCCTGAGATTTATTGGTGTGCTTGACTGTAGTCAATTGGGATAAGTTTTTATATGATTGTTTTTTTAATAATCGAGTTTTTGTATGACTTGCATGGATAGTTTATACACTCGTATATTGGTAACTGGTAAGTGACACGGCATCACTAAATTATTGCTGATATTGCAGGTGAGAATATATCAGACCAATGGCCTTTTCCTTTGTAGTGTTGTGATATAAAATCAACCACTAATATGCGAATCAAAATCCTTATCATGTTGGATTGCATCGATATATCTCACACGTGAAACTTGCCACAAATATACGTGTTACTTTGTCTTTTGACGACACTAAAAAGATCGCTTGTGAATTATGATGTTGCGTCGTCGAAGTTTAATTTTGAATCTCTCATAAAGTAGAAGAACCATGTAACAAAAACTAGCTTAGTAATCATTGTTATTTTTCATCGCATTGTTATGCTAATACAAATATTTCGTTGGCAAAGTAGTGTTTCCATAACATACACAAGTTTCCTCTTCTCAATCTTACTTACAATTGCGTGACGTGAATGAATCGATAAGGGGTATGGACGGCACGGGATAGGAACATATTAAAAGTTCTGGTCATTCATTTTTTCTTGTTTGGTCACTGTCAATTCTTTTAGCCTTATATATAAGCACACATCAGAAGATCATTCCTTTACATGAGGTAATTTTGTGACGGTATTTATTGATTATAGAAAAATAATATGTTCTTCTAACTAAGTAGATACATCATCAATCCTTATTATACAAGTAAAATACACTACATAAAATACAATTTTCACCAACGCATTATTAAGCTTTTGCCAGTGCCCTTTTGCGCTGGTGAAAACCTTTACCAACACTGTCCTAGCGCTGGTGTTATTTGCGCTAGGGATCCATAGTTCCCTGCACCAGCGTTGTTTTTTGGGTTATCGTAATAATATATCGTTGGTGAACTTTTTTACCAGCACTTACAAGAGGCGATGGAAAAACAGACGCTGGGATGGGCAAATTTCTTGTAGCGATACTTGTAGCGGAACTCGAACACAATAAGGCTTCTAACTTCATGAAACCTTTTTTTTATTGTTTTTGGTTAAGAACCATTGACACATAAATTTTATGGTGTAACAATTGTTGAGAAGAAATTATAAAATTGTAGTAGCATTTTACCTACCCAAAGACATTTCAAAGTAAATTGCTTTTTAAGCTAAGGAAACTTCTTCACAAATATAAATAGTTCTATTATAACATCTGAAAATTTTAAGTATTTACTATAGGTGTGACGAAATAGCTCAATTGATGATACTCACAATAAATAGATTGGTGCATTTTATATTGACTTTGATTTTAACATAATAAAATACATTTTAAATAAGATACATATTGACTTTGATACTCTTAAATTTTTTTTGGTGTTTCTTTCAAGTTATGTATATGTACATACTAGTGTATTGATTAAAAATAATAAAATACATTTTAAATAAGATACATATTGACTTTGATACTCTAACTTTAAATTTTTATTTGGTATTTCTTTCAAGTTATGTATATGTACATACTAGTGTATTGATTAAAAAGAACCTTGGAATGAATCTCCAGATGGATGCATCCTGAAGTCACTATATAACAGTCACATTCATTTAAAAACTAACATATCGGAAACCCTAGTTTATTGCGGCTATTAAAAAAAGTCCATGCACCCAACGAAATGTAACGGCGGTTCTTCCTTCAATCCTCTGGCCTTCGTGTCACCACCGCAAGGTTTTCCCCTCACACGCAACCCACTAGTAAAACTCCTACCACCACTGACCATGTGGTGACGTTTTTGCCGAGAAAAGTAATATCATTATCATATTTACCTTCAGATTTTGTAATTTTGGTTGATTTGTGTGCATTACTAGTGTATTGACTAAAAAGACCCTTGGAACGAATCTCGAGATAAATACATCGTGAAGTCACTATTTAACAGTCATATTCGTCTAAAAACTAACATATCTGAAACCCTAGTTCATTGAGGCTATTAAAAAAATTCCATGGACCCAACAAAACATAATGGCGCTTCTTCCTTCGATCCTCTAGCCCTCGTGTCACTACCACAAGGTTTTCCCCTCACGCGCAACCCGCGCAACCCACTGGTGAAACTCCTACCACCACTGACCCAACGGTGACGTTTTTGCCAAGAAAAGTAATATCATTATCATATTTACCTTTGGATTTTGTAATTTTGGTTGATTTGTGTGCTTTCCTTGCTCATATATTGTAAATTGATATTAATTTGGTTTAAGTGAACTTTTTAGATCTAAGAATTTATGCGGTTGCTTTTGAGGGGTAAATTGTTTGTTATTGTGTTATGGTATAATTGCTAAAAATCGTTAAGTGGCTGAGTTTTGTTTTCTTGATATATATGATTTTATGATACTTCTCAGATATTACTACCAGGTCTAAAGTTATTTTTTAAAATCCATCCTGTTATTTGTCAGCATGTGTTTAGCTTCTATTTTGTGTTATTCCATTGTAGTGTAGTTATTTGCTCTCGTTACTTTATATAGTATACTAGAAATTTTGACACACACAGGATCGCGTGCAAGTTATTTTAATTTTAAAAAATGAAATTTTGAAAGATTACGTTAATAGCTATATTTTAGGATTGCAGTTGATACAAGTGAGTAAAGTAACAATATAGCCATTTTATTCTTTTATTTGAATTGAGAGGAGTAGGGGTATTTTTGGAAAATCAAAAGTTGGTATCCCAACTGTTTTTTTGTGAATGGAAGGGTTTTGCTTTTAATATGTGTGTAATTTATGTAAGTAACTCGAAAAATCATGGCAAGTACGTGGTACCCACGTAGTATTTTTTTCCATACTAAAATATACTAAAAGATTTTTACCATATTAAAAATGAATTTTGTATATAAGATCTAGTCAAAATATAAATATGTGAGAGATTATAAAAAGGCATATTATAGAAAATATATATAGAGTAAATAATATAGTTATTACTGTGTAATCTTAAATTATAAGTTTTAATTTATAAATTAACTTTTTATTGTTATAGTGTAACTTAAACTATAAGGTTGTAATTGGAAATCAAAAATTATGTATCAATACCACTTCCTTTATATGAAAATACCCTTTAACTTTAAATTTTTATTTGGTGTTTGTTTCAAGTAATGTATATGTACATACTAGTGTATTGACTAAAAAACATTGTTTTGAAACTCGACTCGGACCGACCGGTTCGACCAGGAACCGGTGGCCTAAATGGCACGGTTCAGGCCACCAAACGGTTTGCTGCGTCTGACGAGCAAACCGGCCATTTTGGCCGGTTCGCCCGGAGACCCGGGTCGGTGGTCTGACTCGATTTTCTTTCTTTCTTTTTTTTTTTCTTTCAGTTTTTCTCTCTTTTTACCAGTTTGTGATAAAGATGGAATTGGAAAGAAGAAATTAGCACCCTGATATGGAGGTTTCTAGCATCTGGGCCCATTCTGGGACGCGGCCCATGAACGAGCATATCGGGGATCAACCCTGATATGACATCGAAAGTAGAATTCGATATAGACCAGCCGCGCCTATAAATATCCCGCCCCGCGCACCGATAAAGGCAATTAATTCTTCACCTCGGTCCTCCCGCATCACGTCGAATAGAAATATTCGATATTATACCCGATATAGACATTCGACATAATCTTGTCCACGTCATCACTCAGCCTCCTGTAACGGATCATCCCCGACGTCATATCGAGGATCATTCCCGACGTCATATCGAGGATCATTCTCGACCTCATATCGAGGAACATCACCGACCTCATATCGAAGATCATCACCGACATCGTATCGAGACTCATCCCCGACCTCGAGAAACAGGTTCCGGACCAAGTCTACTCGAGATATATAGTGTAGGCCAGATTTGAGATAGACTCGTTGTATTTCTAGATCATATACTTGTAACCGACACTCGCATATATATATAAAACGATCTATATTCAAATCAGTGGCGCCGTCTGTGGGAACCAAGGTTCTCTAGATCGGGAGCTCATCAGACAAGATGTCAGGGAAGAGGCAGAGAAGTGTCAAGGAGCAAGAACTGAACAAGACAGATACCAGTATGGCGAAGAGCGACAAGAGGTCGAGGCCTGATCATAAGGGGCAATGCGCCGAGATGGAAAAGGGCGGTTATTCCTTATCATAATGAACCGAGAATGGAGCCGGCGGGAGATTTTATCACAATAGAGATCGACCTGAGACAACCGGAGCACACGTTGAAGATAAGAGCTACAATGCCGCCTGATATTCGGAAGGCGTTGATTGAATGCTTAAAAAGGAATCTCGATAAATTTGCCTGGAGCGACTCTGACTTGATTGGGATCGACCCAAGGATTATAGAGCATAAGTTGAATGTTGATCCACGGGCCAAACCAATATGACAGAAGAAAAGGAACTTTAGCAAGGAGAAGAGCGAGGCAACAGAGAAAGAAGTTTTGGAAAAGCTTAAAGCATGACATATTTATGAATTACGTTATTTGGAGTGGCTCAGCAATATCGTTCTAGTTCTGAAGAAAGCAGCAGAGTGGAGAATGTGCGTGGATTACAAAGACTTGAACAAGCATTGCCCACGGGATCCTTTCTCGCTGCCAAGGATCGACCTTCTGGTAGATTCAACAGCCGGGTGCGCCCCATTTAGTTTCATGGATGCCAAGAGCGGGTTCCACCAGATTTTTATGGCAACGGAGGATCAACCGAAAATAGCCTTTGTTACGGGCACATGTGTGTACTGCTATCGTGTAATGCCCTTCGGTCTGAGGAACGCCGGAGCAACGTTCCAGAGATTGGTGGCGAAGATGTTTTACAGCCTAATAGGAAAGTCGATGGAGGTATACGTGGACGATATTTTGATCAAAAGTTTGAGGGCACAGGATCACGTGGAGCATTTGGAGAAATCGTTTGTCATTATGAGTAACTACGGGATGAAGCTCAACCCCAAGAAGTGCACCTTCGGAGTGGCAGCATGAAAATTTCTGGGATATATGGTTAACAAGCACGGGATTGAAGCCAACCCATACAAGATAGAGGTCGTGTTGAATCTCGCCTCCCCACGCTCGGTACGGGATGTGCAGTGCCTTTTGGGACGTATAACAACCTTGGGACGCTTTATTGCTACCTCAGCGGAGCGGAGTCTTCCTTTCTTCAAAATCTTGAAGAAGGCCAAGGACTTCCAGTGGACCAAAGAATACGAAAGAGTGTTCCAACAGTTCAAGAAGTATCTGGTGGCATCACCACTCTTGGCGAAACCAGATCCAGGGGAGACGCTTTATCTGTATTTGGCGGTCTCCGCCAACGCCATTAGCACAATGTTAGTGAAGGAAGCAAACGGAAAGCAATATCCAGTTCATTACGTCAGCCGTGTTCTTCACGGAGCAGAAAAGAATTATCTGCAAATTGAACTATTTGCCTTGGCCGTCGTCATGACGGCTCGTAAGTTGAAACCTTATTTCCAAGCTCACCCAGTAGTGGTCATGACAGACAAACCACTCCGCCAGATCATGACCAATCCTGATACCTCGGGGAGATTGGTAAAAAGGGCCATATAATTGGGCGAATTTGGGATCGAGTACCGTCCCCGTACGGCCATTAAAGCACAGGTTCTAGCCGACTTTATGGCGGAGGCACTAGGTAACAGCTTAGACCATTCATGCCACCATATATTTCTTGTAAGCCAGGACCCTGGTCCTAGTTCAAAACCCGCAGCATGGCTACTTCATGTGGATGGCTCCTCCACAGCAAACGGCGGGGGTGCAGGAATTCACCTGGTATCCCCAGATCGTAGGGAGTTTGATTTTGCTATCAGTCTGAACTTTCCTATAACGAACAACGAAGCGGAGTATGAGGCAATTCTGGCAGGAATCAGAATGGCTAAGACCCTCTGCTCGGATCACCTGGAAGTCTTCACGGATTCGCAGTTAGTGGCTAACCACTTCTCGGGATTCTTCGAAGCAAAGCAAGAAACCATGGTTTTATACTTGGCAAAGTTGAAAGAATTGGCGGCCGAGTTCACTACATTCAATCTGACACAAATACCTCGATCAGAAAATGCAAAGGCCGATGCTTTATCGAAATTCGCTAGTTCCTCAGACATCTTTATGGAAAAGCGTGTGACTTTGCTGACCACCTCTAGGCCTGCGATCGGAGTGACAAAGGCCAACAAAAAATGGGCTGACGTGGAGTTTATTTTTCCTATCGCAAGTACGCCGTGTTGGAAGGATGAGATATATGATTACCTCGCAAACGGAACCCTCCCGGCCGACCTTAACGCCCAAAGGTGACTGAAGCAAAAGGCATACAGGTTTACCATTTACCAGGGCGAGCTCTATAAGAGATCTTTTGAAGGCCCGCTGCTGAGATGATTATCACCAATGAACACCCAGTACATACTGAGGGAGATACACGCAGGTAGTTGCGGAAATCATTCAAGAGGGAGAGCGTTAGCCCAGAAAATATTAAGACAATGATATTTCTGGCTAACGATACGACAAGACGCCACCCTGTACTGCCGCAATTGTGAGAGTTGCCAGTACCACACCAAACTGGTACACAGGCCAGCTGTACTGATGCAGCCCCTAGAGATCACTTGCCCATTTGATCAATGGGGAATCGATATAGTTGGTCCTCTACCAATGGCCAGAGGTCAGAAGAAATTTCTCTTAGTAGCAGTAGAATACTTTACGAAATGGGTGGAGGCTGAATCTTTAATGCATATCACGGAGAAAAATATGATAGACTTTGTCTGGAGGAACATCGTATGTCGCTTTGGACTACCCCGAGTTTTGGTATCAGACAATGGTACCCAGTTCCGAGGGAAGACAATGGTTGCATGGTGCAAAGAATTAAAAATATCCCAGCATTTTGCTGCGGTATCCCACTCACAGGCAAATGGACAAGTGGAGTCCACCAACAAGACTCTTAAACAATATGTAGAGTGGCGACTGCACGCCACCGGAAGGAGTTGGATCGACGAACTGCCAGGTATTCTATGGGCATATAGAACTACACCCAGAACATCCACAAGAGAGGCACCGTTTACCCTAGTATACGGGTCCGAGGCAGTAGTCCCAGTTGAGATCGGCATGCCAACATACATAATAACGGAATATGACCCGCAGCACGCTGCACGACTGCGAAAAATGGACTTAGAAATGATTGGTTCCACAAGAGAGCAAGCTTACCAACGGACGGTGGCTTTCAAAGCAGCGATGGCCAAAAGTTCGATAAACGAGTGCACCTTCGAAGCTTTCAAGTGGGCGACTTGGTGTTGAAAAGTGTGAAGGCGAGTAAACACGTTGGGAAACTACAAGCCAATTGGGATGGACCCTACAGGGTCACCCACGCCAACGCAAAAGGCTATTATTATCTCGAGGACATGCATGGCGAGCCTCTTCCCAGGCCATGGAACGTGCAACACCTTAGGCGTTTTTATTCTTAAGAAATTCAGCATTTCAATCGCTATTAGCAATGTAAAGAACTACGCGAGGCTTGATTCCCTACACAGGATACGTAGGTAACCGGATACGGTTCAACACTAATCTATCATTAAAATTATCATGATAAGGAGGAAGGCTCCTCCCAAAAGCGGTAGCGGGTCACCTACACAAGAAAAAATCCCCTGTCATAACAGGGCCGATTCAAGAAAAGATCCCATGTGATAACTGGGTCGATCCAAGAAAAAATTTCCTGTGATAACGGGGTCAATCCAAGAAAAAATTCCATGTGATAACGGGGCCAATTCAAGAAAAAATCCCCTGTGATAACGGGGTCGATTCAAGAAAAGATTCAATGTGATAACGGGGTCGATTCAAGAAAAGATCCCATGTGATAATGCGGCCAATCCAAGAAAAAATCCCCTGTGATAACGGGGTCGATTCAAGAAAAGATCCCCTGTGATAACGGGGTCGATCCAAGAAAAAATTCCCTGTGATAACGGGGCCAATCCAAGAAGAAATCCCCTGTGATAACGGGGTCAATTCAAGAAAAGATCCCCTGTGATAACGAGGTCGGTCCAAGAAAAAATTCCCTGTGATAACGGGGTCAATCCAAGAAAAAATCCCCTGTGATAACGGGGTCGATTCAAGAAAAGATCCCCTGTGATAACGAGGTCGATCCAAGAAAAAATTCTCTGTGATAACGGGGCCAATCCAAGAAGAAATCCCCTGTGATAACGGGGTCGATTCAAGAAAAGATCCCCTGTGATAACGGGGTCGATCCAAGAAAAAATTCCCTGTGATAATGGGACCGATCATGAAACGGTACAAACAGGTACAACAGGCACGATAGAGCACAATGGGAACACTGTTTCTCGTATAAAACTGATATTCCCAGATTGAGGGAACATTCCGAAGATAACACATGCACATCATTTCGTGCTTTCGTATTAGTTTTTACGTCGAAAATTTTTCTTGTCTGTGCTGTTTTATAGGGCTTAATGACCTACAGAGTCAACGATGACAGAGCCACCAAGAGACATAGTCAAAAAGACAAAGAAACAGCTCACCTACAACAAGAAAAATATCCTCTGTGATAACGGGGTCGATCATAAACACTTCAACGGTAGTGGGTTCCCTGTGATAACGGGATGCGCCCCTACCCACAAGAAAAATATCTCATGTGATAACGGGATGAACCCCTACCCACAAGAAGAACATACCATGTCATAAGGGGAGGGCTCTCACTCATGAGCGGTAACAACTCACCTACCAAAGATAAGGCAATCCCATGCCCATAACACCAGACATTCATCAGGCTATCACAACTACTATACGACAAGGATAGAATATTCATGATCATAGAAAGAATTGCACAAGATAGGATTTCTGCAAATAAAACGCCTTTAATTAAACATCACGAAAGAGGCTCCCAGTCAATAACATGGGGTACACTTCGCATACAAAAAATTTGCCTGAGGAAATAACTGCTACAATATCGAAAAAAATAAAAATGTCACCAGCCGACAACACAACTACATATCGTAAAGAAACTCGTTACTCGCGAGATCAGTGAATAACTCAGCCCGAATATCGTCCCGATGAAAGGGCCCAAGCCCAGATACATTCATCTCAAAATCGGGAAATTTCCAGGGCTCGACACAAATATCGTCAGCAAGTTCATCCATTCCCCGGGGAGACAAAACTTCTGGGTATTTATTCCATTTTGGACTACTACTTTCTGGATCAGATAATAACTGGGAATATCGCATCGCACGGGGGACCCTATAACGTTCTCTAACGTACGGTCCTTCGACAGGCCAGATGGGTACCATTCCGCCATAAGGCTCGGTAGTCCCAATCATATCAACCCCGACCGGGGTACACCCTTGAGGGGGGAGAGTCTTCGAAGTTAAAATCACTATCCTTTATAGAGCCACCAACACCTGCCTTGGTGTAAGGCGAAGATACAGTTACCCCGTGGCGAGCCAGAGTTTCGGTTAATTTCGCATTCTGAATTTCCAAGTTTTCAAGGGACTCTCGATACGCATCGCGTTCACGCTCTAACCTAAGATTACTGGCACGCAGACGTTGGGTCTCGGCCTGGCTATTAGCCAACTCCTTCTTCATCTCTTCCTCAACGACCAATGCTTTCCACGCTGCGTCACGGGCAATGCATTTCTGAGTTTCAGCAGCACGGGCCCGGCTGTTAGCACGATCACGACTAATTTCACTACGCGCAATCATCGCGCGTAGTTCTTTCACCAAAGCATCGTGACGAGTCTTCACCTCCCCAAGCAGCATGTAATCTCTGCACAACTCATGGAATGTGTGCCCAAACTGCCAAGGAACCGAATAATCATTAGTAACGAATAAGAAGGAATGAACATTAGTAACAACCTACAAACAACAGGGCAAGCTCCTTACTATATATAGCAACATCAGACATATGCGTGGTGCTAACTCCACCCCCAGATCTCGGCACAATTCAGAAGGATCAATATTTCCATAAATAGTTTCCAAGCCTCGAATAGCATCCTCCTCACGGATATTATTATTCCCAATCTGCATAATTAACCGTTCCGAAAGAGGATCACGGAGAAAAGAGTAATCTTCCCTCAATGGCGCTCTATTGTCAGATGGCCCCTCAGTATCAGTGTTACCAGGGATGCCGCAGTACGTTTTGCGGCCGAAATAGACGAGCTCAGAGCGGCCGACACAGCAGGAACCTCATCAAAACTTTTTTCATCCACATCAAGCTATCCACTCCCGGAACCGGGAGACACCGCAAAATGATGTGGGTCAGAATGAGAACTTTCCCCAAGCCCCCGTGCCGACGCCTCAAAGCGAGCCCGAGCCCGAGGATGCCAATAGTTAGACGGTGCGCCTTCCGGCGGCAGAATCACTTTGACCCGGGGAGGGTTAGCAGCCATACGTTGACGGGAAGCATGATCCACGATCATAACATTAATTCTATCATGTTTCAACCGAATACCTTCCGATATGGCAGTGCGGTCTCCAACAATAACACTCCCACCATAAATATTTGACTGCATTACGACATACTTATCAGAGAACCAAGAGTTCCGTTCATGAAGACGGACTCAGGGTAACCTTAGATTGGCAGAAATTCCGGAGACTTGCACCAAACCGTCATCTAAGGGCGCGTCCCTCGCAGAAGTTTCAGAATCAGAAGATTCATCGTCTGACACGGCGAAAGCATTTCGCCTAGCAGGGCCAGCTTCATCATACTGCGGCGATACAACAAGTTTTTTCTTCTTCGGAGATTTCTTACCACGAACCATCCTCAGGCAAAAAAACTAAGGCTATTTATTGCAAAAAAGCGCAGAATATCGAAAGCACTATCGAAAAATATATCAAAATCTATATCGAAGACGATATCGGGGAAAGTTACCGATGTCAAATTCGACATAGTCCCGACAGTGACAACACAGGGAAATAAAATAAGTGAAGGAAGACACGACCGACTTTTATAAACAAACAAAAGCGGGAGCCCCGCACCATTTAATGCGCCATATCGGGGATTACATCGAAACTCATATTCGGTTTAACTTTGGACGTGAGTTCACCGTAACAGCAAGAAATGGCACTACGCGTGACAGAGGGCTCGACCCAAACTTAGCACTACAAAAAATCGAGGACTAACATACGCTTGGAATTCTTGTATCCGTATTTGCAAGATCGCATTTTTTAAACAACTTAGAGTTCAAACGAGGACCTCATGCAATGCGGTAACTGCACCGGGGAACCGCACAAACTAGTTCCAAGTGCACTTCCCACATTTTTGATTTTCGTCCTTCGAACTGGGGGGACGTGGGGTACAGGTAACCCGAAAATTCAAAACTAAATTTGCGAATTCTTATCCCTAGGATAATAATCCCCAAATTGGGGGACTACATGATATGGAGGTTTCTAGCATCTGGACCCATTCTGGGTCGCGGCCCATGAACAAGCATATCGGGGATCAACCCCGATATGATATCGAAAGTAGAATTCGATATAGTCCAGCCGCGCCTATAAATATCCCGCCCTGCGCACCGAAAAAGGCAATTAATTCTTCACTCGGTCCTCCCGCATCACGTCGAATAGAAATATTCGATATTATACCCGATATAGACATTCGACATAGTCTTGTCCACGTCATCACTCAACCTCCTGTAACAGATCATCCCCGATGTCATATCGAGGATCATTCCCGACGTCATATCGAGGATCATTCCCGACCTCACATCGAGGATCATTCCCGACGTCATATCGAGGATCATTCCCGACCTTACATCGAGGATCATTCCCGACGTCATATCGAGGATTATTCCCGACCTCATATCGAGGAACATCACCGACCTCATATCGAGGATCATCACCGACATCGTATCGAGACTCATCCCCGACCTCGAGCAATAGGTTCCGGACCAAGTCTACGCGAGATATATAGTGTAGGCCTGATTTGAGATAGACTCGTTGTATTGCTAGATCATATACTTGTAACCGACACTCGCATATATATATATATATATATATATATATATATATATATATATAACGATCTATAGTCAAATCACAACCATAAACAGAAAGCCAAGAAAAGGGGCGGAGTAGAAATGGTGTTGCCATGTTGGAGAAAGAGAATGGTTGAGAAAGAAAAAATCTCAGCAGCAAGAAAAAAATAAAAAAAGAGGATAGCAAGAAAAAGATAAAAAAGAGAACATGGGCGGAGGAGAATTGGTGTTGCCATGTTGGAGAGAAAGAATGAATGAGAAAGAAAGAGTCTCAGCAGCAAGAAAAAAAGACGAAGAAGAGGCAGGGGCGGATGAGAATTTGTGTTGGAGAAGAAAATAGATTGGAGGAAAAGTCAATATACCCTAGTAGAATTTTAATAGAAAATTCATGATTTGGGCCTTAAATATGTGTTTAGACTTTGGACCTCAATTTACATTTCTAAATCTTGTGAACTAATTGGGCCAAGTCATAAAATTCACTTTAACAAACCGGAGCAATAGCATGGAAAGTCTTGCATCCGAATTTTTATTTTCGGATGCAAGACATTTAGAATCGAAAAAATCCGATACAATTGACGTTAGGGTCAATTTCATCGGATGGTTTGGATGCAGCCACGTAGGCTGCATCTGAAAAATTAGATGCAAAACTCTTGCATCGGATAAATTCGATGCAGAGATATAAAAAAAAGGCCCCCACTGTATTCCCATTCAGTCTGTCGTTCACACACACACACACACATATATATATATACACACACACACACACCGTCGATCGTGACCGCCGTTGACCGCCCCACCGTCGCCGTAAATCACCCAAAAATACAGGTAAGCAATTCTACTCTTCTCAATGATCAATTTGATGCAACTTTTACTATTTTTCATCAATTATTTACATTTGTGCAAATTTGAAATTGTTGATATAATTTTGATTATTGTTGTTATTTGTTAATGTGAATATGATTATTGTGTTGTTATGTGAATTCTTAAAATAGTTTTGTGCTGATTTTTAAATTTTGAGATTTTAGGGCTTAATTTGTAGTTTAACAAAAGTTTTGGGGTATAAATTGTAGCTAAAAAAACTTGAGGGTAGATAAAATAATTTTGAGAAAGTTATAGTCTCAATTTGAAGTTTAAAATTTTTGTGGTGTTGAGTGCATTTACTAGAGTTTATTTTAGGAATAAGATAATTAATTAGAAGTTTTGGGCTTATTTGCAAATATTTAGAGTATTTGGTTTATAATATTGAACTTTAGAGGTTACTTTGTAATTTAGAAAATATGTGTTGAAACAAAATTAGAAATAAGATTATTAATTCGAAGTTTTGGGGTTATTTTGGAATATGTAGTCGGTTAACAGAAAACATATAGATCGATTGGAAATTCCAATTAATTATATTTCTTATTAGGACCGAGTTGTGAAGAATAACTTTTCTGTAGTGTTGATATTTAATTTAGTAAAGTTTAGGGACGATTATATTGATATTTTTGTCGGATAATTTAGATGACAGATAGAGATCGGGGATCATCTAGGGGTGGAGGTCGTAGGGGGAGGCGTCCGGGGAAGGAACATGCATCTACTAGTCAGCAGTCACGTAGACCCCCGATGCACCCGTTTAACCCACTTGATGATGATGATGATATGCCGGTTCACCCTACGCACTATGACCCGTATGGGTTTATTGCTGACTTCGAGATAGAGCCTCTTTCACCGATCAGCACTGCCACCACCGAGTCGCCGCATGGCTCGGCGCATTCCTTAGGTTCTGACAGGCCGACATCGTCTGCTGCTTCAGACATGTCGCCATCGTCTCGAGGGCCCGCCGATGCAGGACCATCACATTCCCCCGATTACGATGAGCCGAGAAATCTTCGGGGGTAGGGAAAAGGGGCACCTATACCAGATAACCGCGATCAGAGGGAGTGCATCACATTTTGTCCATATACCGGAGGGTTGAAGAACCAATCGTCCATTAGTGCATCGATTTCTGCTACTTTGAAGAAGTTGTGTCAGGGCCCGTGGTTCCGATTCAAGGATTTTCCTCGAGTTTATAGGGACAGCGCATGGAAAGAATTTGAAGTAAGTTTTTTAATGAAATTATTGTTAGATATTAAAAATAGTTAATTAAAATGTTTATTTTTAAATATGTTGTTGTTTATTTTTCATATGTTTTTGTTTTAAATTATTTATATTATTTTAAATTCGCAGAGCCAATATCAGTGGGATGAAGCCGACGAGTGTAGAGTTAGGAGTGTTTGGAAAATGATTGGCAACAAGCGTTATAGCGAATGCTTGAACTCACTGAAGAGAGTATTGATGGAGATAAGGGACAAACACGAAGACCGTAGTAGACATGATATATGGATTCCAGAAAGAGATGAGTATAAATTCATGGAATATTGGGATGGGCCTGAACACTAGAATATGTGCGCAAAAGACAAGATCAACAGGAAGAAGGCGCCATTGAAGAACTGTTTTGGTGGGAGGCATTCGGGCCAAGAAATGGCAGAAAAAGTGGTAATTTTTTTTTTGTATTTGGTTCTTAAAATACATATTAGGGTGTCGTATTAAAAATTGGCCCTTTGAAATTTTTAGTACTAATTTTTTAATTGTTTTGTGAAACAAGTTGAAGATGAGGGTGTTACGATTAAATTCTTGCCGATAGCGAGGATTTACAAGCTTGGCCGAGTGAAGGAAAAGAAAACGAAAGAATGAGTTATAACGGAAGAGTGGGTATCAGATGAAGCTCACAAGGCTTGGGTAAGTAATCTATTAATACTATAAATATAATTTAGGAGTTAGAAATTCCACAGTTTACTTATTGAATTTTAGGAATTTAGCCTTTTTTTGCAGCTTAAATATCTGCAAGAGCTCCAGAGGAAATATGGGCTGGACAAGAGCAAATGGCCTCCGTGGGACTTCGACACTTGGTTCAAGGCTCAACCAATGAAGAAAAATAAGGTAAAAACATTTTCTACCACATCAGTTGGTCCGGTTATGGGGGTACAAACCCATTCGCATTCCAGAGGTGATGCGTCTAGTAGTGGTAGTGCATATGCAGATAGGGAGGCGGCGCACCGTGCGCAGGGATGAGCAGCGTCGGACCTATGCGAGGTATTAGGCAGGGCTGAGGAAACAGTACGAAAACTCGTTACGACAGTGGGAGCATAGCAAGCTACTCACGGATCATTTGAGAAACATGTCGAGGCAAAACGGACAGGAACCCCCAGATTTGCCGTACCCGGATAGGCCAGAGCCACCAGAGGGCCTAGACGATCCCTTTCATGGTGATGATACACCGGTCACTCGCTCTTTTATAGTTTTGTATAGTAGTTCGCCTACACAGCGCCACCATCCGCCGCAGCAAGTTTGGCAAGGGAGTCCCACCTAGCGTTCGCAGCCTCACACTTCTCAGACCCACGGCGTACGCATCCACCTCCTCGTGCTAGTACACAATATACATACACTCGAGATCCTTATCGCCGCATCATGATGACTACGACCCATACCCTGAGGGCAGTGTGTACTACCCAGACACGTCACGTATCCTTCGTCGAGAGCGGGAGCCTGAGCATACGACATATCAGCGGCCACACCAGGAGTTGTTTTACCAGCACCCGCCCCAGCGTACGACATATCATCGACCACACTTGGGTCAAGGGGATGCGTTGTACTATGAGATGAGTAGGCCGAGGACTCATGAACGAGGGGAGGTGTAGTATCAAGAGGTGGGTAGACCGCGATATCAGGGTTGAGGAGATGTGCAGTATCATGAGGTGGGTAGGGCGCGGTCTCAGGGTCGGGGAGATGTGCAGCATCAGGATATGGGTAGGCTGAGGTCTCAGGTGCGAGGGGATGTGCAGTATCAGGATGTTGGTAGGTCGATTCCTCTGGTTCGAGCACATTAGGACGTCGATGCAGCATTACAGCAGCCGACGTAGCAGCAGCTTGATGAGGAGTTTGGCGTTTTGGCACCAGACTTTCAGACGTTGTACGAGCAGCTTAGAGACGAGATTCATCCTTCTAGCCCCCAGCCGAGTATCATACCTCACGCCGGTTAGATATTGTGGATCTTATGTGTTATGTTTGTTATTGTAATTTTTAATCCAAGTATGTTGTAATTTGAAATTTTGGGATTATTGTTATTTTTCGTGGTGTCCTTATTTTTATTTTTCGTAATTTTTATTTTTAAGTTGTTATTAAATCAAAAAAAATCATAAAATTAAGACATAGTCGAACAATACAATGAAATCATACATCAGAAGTTCAATATTGACATACAAGTACATATTAGAACTAAAAATAATCTGGGTCGCTACTGTCATCATCTTCGACCTCCTCATCTCCTCCCTCCTCATCATCCCCCTCCTCGTCATCCTCGTCAACCTCGTCCTCATCATCATCTTCGTCACTGCTCACTGCCATGGGTTCCTCCTCAATTGTCACTGGGATAGATTGGCCATCCACTGCTAACTCTGTCAAGTTAAATGATGTAAAGTCAACGAACAATACAGACACATGAACATTTGCTTCTTGGAATACCGTTTCAGGTACACCTTGATCTCCTGGAGCTTCTGTCGCTTTATTAGTCATAGAACTCATGTCGACCACGTGTCTCGCTGGAGTGTGAATCACTATCCACCATCCCCTTCTTTGTCTGTTCTTTTGACATGCATATGGTGTATAGTACACTTGTTGCGCTTGGCTAGCTAGAATGAATGGTTCGGTTTCCCCAGACGGGAGACGACGCGTTGGATTAAGCTCGATCAAATGGTATGACGAGTGGACTCGCAAACCACGAGAACTGGTATCATACCATATGCATTTGAAAAGGAAGATAGATGCCCTTTCCTGGTATTGTAGCTTTAGGACTTCGGTCAAAGTCCCGTAAAAATACGTGTCTTCCTGCTCGTCACTACACCACTTCACGCATACCCCGCTGCTCGTCGTCTTTTTCCCAACGGTGTATCCATTTGTGTGAAAAGGAAGATAATTTACCACATAGCCATTTTCCCAACTAATCACCTTATTCTTTGGTCCAAGTGCTAGGTTTAGCAGCCGTGGATCATAATTGTGGCGTTTGGCGAATACCGTATCCTTGAAATATTGTACAAATTGATCGTTCTGTATTTGGTTGATTGCATCATCGGCTAACCCAACGCACATCTCCTCATCGAAAACACTGATATAACATAATTTGAAAAATAAGTAATGTATTTATTTTAGTAAACTAAATAAACATTTATATAGTATTTATCACTAACCGTATTCAGGGTTCAACCTCCGGGCAATTTAAAAAGAGGTTCCTCAGAAACCGGACATGCCGTATGTTTGATGGACTCGGACTCCCCGAAGTGCACAATAAAGATCAAAAAGTGGAAAGCCAAACAAGCGAAACCATTGATCCAGTGGTGCTTCCTACACATGTATATCCAACATTTCAAAACTACAATAATTAGTGTACAATCAAACTTTTTTATTTTAAAAGTGATTATTATTTATTACCTTAGGCAAGTGCGCCTTGTATTGCTCATTGGTCGATGTTTCTCCTTTATCATCAACCTCTGCGCCTTGAATTTTGGTCCAATCTGTGAAAAATAGCTAGATTATCCTCCCAGTCGTCACCAATTCTCCGCCTAAGCTGGTGGCATGCTATTGGACGAGGGAGGAGTTGTGCACTTGCGATTACACGGTCAATAACTTCCAAGACTTGACAGTTCGAAGAAACATCAGCTTCTTGAGCTACGTATTTTATTAGCAGCTTCAGTACCTCTTCTTCTTGCTGGAAGCTCAATTTTGGAAGAGCACATCTAGTTTTTTTTCTATCACTCCTCATAAAGTGCTGCAAGTAATTGAGGAGTATGTGAAAAGGATATACATCATGAATATTAAATACAACAATGACTAATTTATAAACTTTAAACTAAAAATACTCATTAACCTTGCGCGATACAACACATTATATTTACACACGTACTAGATTTTTACAAAACTAATCAAGACAACATTATAAGGTTAATGAAATATGACTTATAACGTAGTAATACTAAACAATGGCCATCATCTATACTATTGTATAAATAAGTCATAACGTAGTAATACTAAACAATGGCCATCATCTATACTATTGTATAAATAAAGCAGTTCGGGGTTATTATATAAAAAAAGTGGTATTGATATATAACTTTTGATTTTCAATTTCAACCTTATAATTTAAGTTACACTATAACAATAAAAAGTTAATTATAAATTAGACCTTATAATTTAATACTACACTACAACAACTACATTATTTACTCTATATAATTTTTCTATAATGTATTTTTTATGATCTCTCGCATATTTGACTAGATCTAGCTTATATACAAATTCATTTTTAATATGGTAAAAATCATTTTATATATTTTAGTATGAAAAGAAAATACGTGGGGGTGTCACATGCCCTGATAATTTACTTACATAAATCACACACGGTTTACTAGATAATATATAGGACGGAATATTAAAAATGCCCGCTAACTTCTTTTAAGAAGTTAAAATGCTCGTTTTTTTCGGGCTTTGCCAAAATGCTCCATATGTTTTAAAAAAACTTTCAAAAATGCCATCAACCCTTATTCGGGCTGAAATTGCCTACGTGACGGTACAGTGGCTGTCACGTCAATAAATTGTCCCGCCACGTCATATTTTCAGCCAAAAAAATAATTTATAAACAAACCCTTCTAATTTTAAATATTGTATTTGCACCCAAAATAAATTGTACTTTGCACCCCAATATATATATATATATATATATATATATATATATATAAATAATAAACATATATATATAACACTTTTGTAAAAATAATAAATATATAAATAATAATAATAAACATATATATAACTATTTTGTAAAAATAATAAATATACATATATATATTAATAATAATAATAATAATAAAACAAATATATTTAAACATATATATAACTATTTGTAAAAATAATAAACATATATATAAATAATAATAAACACACATATATATATAATTATTTTTAAAAATCAAAACACACATATATATAAATATTTGTAAATATAATAAACATATATATAAAAGTTATATATTTTTTTTAAAAAAAAAGTTAAAATACTTCATCCCCTTCCCGCACCCCCCCCCCCCCCCAACCCCCGCCACTGCCGCCGTCTACGCCTAACACCACCGAGCTGGAAATCGACGGAAATCGATGGGAAATCAACGAAAATCGATGGGAAGTCGACGGAATATGATGAAAATCACCCAAAAATTGAAGTCACTGGAAATCGATCTCGCCGAAAATCGAGCTCTCCGCCTGAAATCGAGCTCACTCTAACCCGCCGAAGATTTGTGTGATGAAGATGATGACGATGGCGGGGGTGGCAGCGGCGCGAAGTGGGCTGGTGGTGGTGATGGAAGCGGGCGTGGGGTGTTGGGGGGGGGGGGTATGGCTTGTGTGATGAAGATGATGATTATTTTATTTTTTTAATTGTCTTTTTTATTGTTTTTATTTTTTTATATATTATTAAAATACTTATTATTTTATAAATAGTTATATATATATGTTTATTATTATAAGTTATATATGTGTTTATTATTATTATTATATATATATATATATAACTTTATTATTATTATTTATGTATATATGTATTTTGGGGTGCAAAGTGTAATTTACTATGGGGTGCAAGTACAATTTTTAAAATTACAAGAGTTTGTGTAAATAATATTTTTTAACTGAAAAATATGACGTGGCAGAACACTTATTGACGTGGCAGCCACTGTACCGTCACGTAGGCAATTTCAGCCCGAATAAGGGTCGAGAGCATTTTTGAAAGTTTTTTTAAACATATGGGGCATTTTGGCAAGGCTCGGAAAAAACGAAGGCATTTTTAATATTTCGTCCTAATATTTACCATAAACAAGTTATAAGCAAATAACTACACTACAATCGAATAACACAAAATAGAAGCTAAAACTTGCTGGCAGATAATAATATGAATTTTAAAAATAACTTTAGACCGAGCAGTAATCTGAGAAATATCATAAAATTATGTTTGTAATAATAATAATAAAATAAAACCAACCACTTAAACCATTTTTGGCAATTATACCAACACAACTACAGAAAAATGATTACCCCCAAGAAGGGCCATATAAATTCTTAGATCTAAAAATTTAATAACACCAAGTAACAAATTTAATATCATTTAACAATTAATGTATGAGAAAGGAAAGCACACAATTACAAAAAATTGAGGTAAATGTGATAATGATATTACTTTTCTCGGCAAAAACGTCATCGATGCGTCACTGATGATAGGAGTTTCATCAGTGGACTGCACTCGAGGGGCATAACTTCGCGGAGGTGGCACGAGGGCCGGAGGATCGAAGGAAGAAGCGCCGTAACGTTTCGCTGGGTCCGTGGACTTTTTTTAATAGCCGCAATAAACTTGGGTTTCGATATGTTAGTTTTTAGACGAACGTGACTATTAAATAATGACTTCACGATGCATTTATCTCCTTCCTGCATAGGCGAAGTGATAGCAGACCATATTGAAGCCGCAGCAGGAAGAAGACGTAGCGAAGGCACTGGCTCCCATGCGGATGGAGCACATTGCTTGAAGAATTCTAGTTCGAGTTTTGCGAGTCCTTAGTATTTTGAATAATATTTATTCGTCCCCTCTGCCATGACAAGCATGAGGGGCAAACATGTATCAACTTAAAACAGGGACACCAAGAACGTGAGTCCGGAAGGCAACATAGGAAAGCAGAGCAAAATGAGCTATGAATCAAGCTCCGATCTACTCATATAATTTGATTCTGTTTCCAAGAAAAATCCTTTTGATTAACCGATCTATATGAAATCCATCTAACCTGCATGATTAGACTTTATGCAGGACATAACATTAGAAAAGGTAACGAGAGGGACATAAACTCTGTCCATCGTGGCACGAGACACCGCAAATACCCAAAAGGTAACGAGATGGACGGAAACTCTGTCCATCGTGGCACGAGACACCGCAAATCCCCAAAAGACAACGAGAGGGACGAAAACTCTGTCCATCGTGGCACGAGACACCGCAAATCCCCAAAAGGCAACGAGAGGGACGGAAACTCTGTCCATCGTGGCACGAGACACTGCAAATCTCCAAAAGGCAACGAGAGGGACAGAAACTATGTCCATCATGGCACGAGACACCGCAAATCCCCCAAAGGCAAAGAGAGAGATGGAAACTCTGTCTATCGTGGCACGAGATACCGCAGATCCCAAAAAACACTAAAAAGGGACGTAAACTCTGTCCATCGTGGCACGAGACACAGAGAATCCCACACAGACGATAGAGAGGGACGGAAGTTCTTTCCAAAGTGTCAAATATTATTGTAAATGCTTGGAAAAGAAGAAAGGGACAGACACGAAAACTATAAGTGCTACTTGAAACCCGCAATTCAAAAAAAGATATGACCACTACATTCGAAAAGGCGAACAATAACGACTGTACGAAAGTACAAGAAAGAAAAATAATTTGTCTAAAAACGACAATAAATACCTATCCCTACGAGGAATAACACTAAACAGGACGATTATAACCCTGTTAGATAAAAAACAATCCTATGCTTCGTAGCAAAACGAACTACTTTCCACGAACATAGAAAAATCCTCAGGTTGTCAAAATAAAGTAAAGAATCAACAGGAAATTGAAAGAAAAGACAACAAATATGAGCGTTAAATTAAGCAAATCAATGCAAAGATTCATAAAACACAATCATGCTAGTCATCAAATTGTTTAACAAATAAAGGCGACGCAGCGCCACAAATAAAAAGCAAATTAAAAACTGTTTGATATGGGCATTTTTCGCATATTGGGTCAGGCCCAAACCAGGCCCATTTTGGAGCATATCGAGGATTAGTTTCGATGTCATATCGGTAATCATCACCGATATGGTACTGTGGTCCCCGGATCCCGAGGTCTATAAATACTCGGTGCCCGGATCCCAAAACAAGCAATTATTATCCCTCAGCTACCACTCGTCAGATCGAAACATATCACCGATATCACTTTCGATATCTTATTCGACATCGGGGTTATCACGTGCACCTCTGACACGTCACACCACATCATCACCGATCTCACGTCGGGCTCATCCTCGACGTCACATCGAAGGCAATCACCGACGTCCTTTCGATATATATACTGATATTCCCCTCCCATACAAGCATCAAGGCGTTGGTTCGAGGTGTTCCGGACCAAGTCTACACGAGACAAGTAGTGTAGGCCTGATTTGAGATAGACTCGTTGCATTGTTAGACCATACACTTGTAACCGACACTCGTATTTATATATAAAACGTTCTATCGCGAAATCAGTGGCGCCGTCTGTGGGAACACCAGTTCCCGGACAAGGATGCCGAGATGCAAAGAAGGAGGACTCGATCTGAAGTTAGCGGAGTTATGACTAGGAACGCCAGGGTGGAGGGAACACAAACCCCACAACACCCGACTGACCGAGAACGCACAGTGGCTCAAACCGAAAGGGAGCTCCCTCCACCACAAGAGCAATGAAGGCGCGGGCCCGGGAGGCCACCTCGGGCCGCAAATGCAGGTCCGGCCCCTGTCACACCAAGTGCGGCAGAACCCGAGACTGAGGGCCCGCCCATCGAGAACCACGCAGCTGACATTCCAATGACCGAAGTGCCAAATGCTGATTTTCCCGGCCAGGAGGAGACAATGCCCGCGGGACGGAGTGTCGTTCCCCCCGCCGCCATAAACCTGGAGATTCTAGCGCAGATCAACGCCTCTGTAAAGGCAACACTTGACACTACACTAGAGGCTTTGCTGCCACGACTCGCGGAACAGAGGACAACGGACGTTCGGGCAAGGCCCCATAAATCCGGAGCGGGTAAGGGAAATGCAGGGCAAGGATATAATGAACAGGAGGATACAGGGGACTCTTTCAGAGAGATATCGCCCGCGGCTTATGATAGGGCGGAGAGACGATGCCCCGAAGCCCTGGATCGAGAGGTAGTGAGAAAGATGGAACGGCTTGACCGCGAGAGGGCAGAAGTAATTCGGAGAATGGAACGCGGTCGTGACCGGGCCGAGGTCAATGGTTCAAAAAATAAGGATGCAGAGATACTGCGAGTAATTTCAAGGAGGATGGAACAGCTAGACCACGAGAGGGCGGAGTTAGCAAGGAAGGTGACTCGGAATCATGGGAAGGGTCGCAGTAGGACCCCGTTTTCAGATGAGATTGAGGCAGAGGTACTGCACAGAGGAGACAAGATTCCAACCATAAAACCGTATGATGGGAAGAGTGACCTGAGGGATCACATCCACGCCGTGGAGAGTCTCTTGAACCTACAAGATTTTTTCGAGGGTATTAAGGCAAAAATAATGGCGACAACACTGGTCGGAGCAGCATTAGACTGGTTCAACAGAATCAAGGTTGGATCTATTTTGAGCTTCGAGCAGATGAAGGAGAAGTTGGAGAACCACTTCTCCAGTCAGAAACGAATGAAGACGAGCATGTACCATCTAGAAGCATTGAAATAGAGAGAGAGAGAGAGAGAGAGAGAGAGAGAGAGAGAAACTCTCGGCGAATTCATGAGTAGATTCAATGAGGAGCTACTGAAGGTAGACAACCCCTACGGGGGACAGGTACTGCAGACCCTGTTCAGGGCAACGACACACAACCGATTTGCCAAAGAGTTGATAAAACTCGCAGAACCTACCATCAGTCGGATAAACGAGTTGGCGCATACTGTGATCTATGAAGACGCGATGATGGCAGCTAAGTTTAGACCCCAGGAATCTGGCTGGGAAAGGGGCAGAGAGCTATGGAACAAGAGCAGGGGAGGAAGAGACAGGTCCCCAAAGAGATATACCCCCCTCAATAGGGACATTCGCACTATCTTTGTCGTCGCACAAAGCAGAAATTGGTTAAGTTTGCCTCGAAAGATCAAGGAAACGAATTTCACCAAGAAATCTAGACGCTACTGCGAGTATCACCGTCAAAAAGGCCATGACACGAAGTATTGCTATGACTTGAAGGATGAGATCGAGAGATTGATCAAGGATGGAAGATTGATAGAGTTCGTTAAGGCAAGCGGGCAGTATGCCGAGTCGGCAGAACGGTCCCAATCCCCAAGAAGGGAGGGCCTGAAGGCAATTGAGAGTGGGCAAGGACGCAATGCGATACATAATGCGCCTTCGAGAGGGGTCATCAATGTGATAAGCGGTGGGACCGCAGGAGCGGATTCCACCAACCATAGGAAGAAGATCACTTGTGGACTGAACGAGAATCGGTTCGTTGGATTTACAACGTTGATCCCCGACGAGGATCTCCCGGGCGAGGTTATCACGTTTTCCGGCAAGGATCTTTTGGATCTCAGCCCCGAGGCTATCCAGGGAGGCGGACTCAACTGCCCCCTAGTTTTTCAGCTTGATATCGCTAACTACACTGTACACAAGGTACTTATAGACAACGGTAGCTCCACCAACATTATGTTTGCGCATGCTTTGGAGAAGATGGCACTCGGCCACAACATAGTTGAACAGGTCCGTACGCCATTGGTAGGATTTGGTGGAGCGGAGACAATTCCCATAGGGCAAGTGAACCTTCCCACATCGTTTGGACGAGAACCGCACAGGCGAACTATTAATGTTCAGTACACAATCGTGGACCAACCGTTTGCATACAATGTTATAATCGGCAGGTCGGCCCTGAACGTGATAAGAGCGGTGGTATCCACATTGCATCAGAAGATGAAATTCCCAGCAGGAGGGGGGGTCGGAGAAGTGGTCGCCAACCAGGAGGAAGCTTGGTTCTGCTACATCACTTCTCTTACGTTGCCAAGAATTAGAGAAGCAGAGGAGGAAATAATCGGACCAAATCAAGACCGGCGAGCTATGGAGTGATCACCTCGGGGGACACAGAACACTATTTTAAATTTCTGCACTTTTTAAATTATATTCGAACATTTGAAACATTGCCCCATCGTGGGTTGGTCTGTAAACTTAAAACATGGGGAACTACGCCGGTCTGATTCCCCACTCAACGGGATACGTAGGCCGGTTAGGTTTGCTTAGCCCTCGACCGTTATCTCTTATTTAACCCCTTCGTGGGTCGGCATGTAATTTAAACAGGGAGAACTACGCAGGTCTGATTCCCCACTCAACGGGATACGTAGGCGGGCTGGGTTTACCTGGCCTGAAAGTGCAAGATTTCTGGATGTTAGGATAACATTGAGATTTTCAATGTTAGAGTAACATTGCACGTCCAGAAACTGTTTTACAATCTAGTTATTATTATTATTATTGTTTTGCCTTATTCACTTAACTAACTGAGTTCCACAGTTGTAGTTGTCTTTGATTATTATTCAGGAAACAAACTTGCATTAGGTTGGACGCTCAAAGTTTCCAAGATGAGAAGTTTCCTTAATTAAAGCAAACGGCTTATAAAAGGAAAGAAGAAGTCTAGTGTGACTAGGAAAGCTTCCAAGGGAAAGTCCTGAATTGAAGAAGGAGTCTTTCCTTAGCTAGATCACTGGCGAAGGAACTATTATTCAAGAAGGACTGCGAGAACAAGGAAGAGGAGTTCGAGAAGGAAACAAGGAGAATTACCAATCGTGTACAACACACCTTGAAGTCCAAATCAAGAACCTATATATAGGTGTGAAGTACATCAAGACAAACAACGAGACAAGAGCTAATCAATCCGAGAGATTAATTTACAGTTGTTGAGTGTTGTCTTGCTTTAGCAAAGTTTTTAAGTTGTTAGAATAGATCTAAGAATGAGGAGCTTTTAGAGATAGTCGAAGCAACTCTTGTGTGCTTTGCTTAGTTTGAACAATTCAAGAGTGAGGAGCTTGAGAGTTGTGAGAACGCCTTTGTTAAACCCTTGTGGTATTTTGCCTACGGCTCGGAAGTTAATATAATCCTATATTCGCTTCTTAAATTCGTGTTTGTTTATTCCGCTGCAAACTGTTACTCTGGTCTGCTGTTAAAGTAACATCGTAGAACTAACAGCAAACACAAACTGCTGTTAGAACTTCAGTGTTAAGTTAACATCAACAACGTATCGACCCGATCCACAATTTCAATTGGTATCAGAGCCAAGCACCAACTTCACCGGTGTTTGGCGTTGATACGACAAGATGGACAATTCCAACCCTAATACCAGCAGGTTGCCTGTATTGGAGGGTCCCAACAACTATGCCTACTGGAAGATCAGGCTCAGAGTCCACATCAAATCCATCGACCTAAGAGCTTGGGACGCAGTACTAGAAGGCTACACCATTCCCTACTTGCCAAGAGATGGAGATGCTGATCTGGTACCTAAGCCAAGTGGACAATGGACAGCCAACGAAATTGCTCTCTACAACTTCAATGAAAAGGCTCTCAATGCTATTTTTAGCTGGGTAGGTAATCATATGTTCAAACTGATTCAAACTTGTTCTACTGCTAAATCTGCATGGGAAATTCTTGAATTACATTGTGAGGGTGATGTGGCTGTGAGGGACTCTAAATATAGAAAACTTTTGAGGGACTTTGAGAAGATAGAGATGGGTGAGGATGAAAGCATTGATAGTTATTTTGAGAAACTTCTAGATATTGCTAATCAGTGCCAAAACTTAGGTTTTATCATCCCTAATCAAACCATGGTCTACAAAGCCTTTAGAACATTATCCTCTAAGTTTACTGTCAAAAGAATTGCTATGAATGAGTCTAGAGATCTTGCCAACATGGACTTTCAAACATTAATGAACACTCTAAAAGAATTTGAACTAGAATTCCTAGGAAAGTCCAGTAAACAACTTGCTTTAGCCTTACTAGGTACTAGCTCAGATTCTACAGGGAGTGATGAGGATGAATATGAGTTGATCTCTTCTAACTATGGTAACATCACTAGGAAGTTCAGTAAATTGGGCTACAAAGATAAAAGTAAAGAAAAACAACCCAGTAATGCTGCTGTTAGTTATAAGAAATTGCCCCCAAAGTTTGTAAAATACATGGCATCTAAGAGCACTCCTCAAGATGCTGAGAAATTGAAAGATGTCCAGTGTTATGAATGTAAGGGGTATGGTCACTTTAAACATGAGTGTGCTAACACCCTCAGAACAAGAGGGAATTCTCATTGGGTTTGTGTAGATGACTTCAATGAAGATGATTTTGAATCTGGAACAAGTGCCGAGGAACACTCAGAGGAAATCAAAACTGCTGCGCTATGCACAAGGATCACCTGGTCCAATGAAGACTCCAGAAATTGCCTAAGATCACAATGTTACTCTAACATTGGTGAATCAACAACAAAGCAGGAAATCTTTTTTGGAGACTGGAACAGCAATGATTCCCAGGTTATCTCTGATGAACTCTCTGATTGTGATGATACTAACTTTGATTGTTTTCATGGTACAGTTGATCTAGAAGAAGAGTACTCCCAAGAAGAAGAATTATCCCAGGAGGAGATTCTTGATGATCTGCACACCACATTCCTCAGGCTTGAGAGAGAGAATGTGAAACTCATAAAGAAGAACAAAGCACTGACTCATGACATTGAATGTTTGAAGAACATGTTGAAACTCTATGAAAGAGATCTTGACAAAGCTGAAGCTGAGTTGAAAGAGGTAAAGGATAAACTCAAGAAAGACACACAGATCATAGCTAAATGGAATGCATGTACTTCTAAACTTGATGAGGTACTTAGCATGGGAAATTCAGGTTCATGTGGTCTGGGATTTGTTGAGAAACCTTCCTCTTCTATAGTAAATTCTGCTTATCTATCTTCTAGCTTTGTTAAAGAATCTGATTCTAAGAGTTTAGGTACCATCAACACTGTGAGAAGTAAACCTACTTTTATCTGTCAATACTGTTACCAACCAGGCCACATAAAACCATTATGTAGAAAATTTATAAGAGAATGTGGTAAGAAAACAGTTACTGAACCCAATGTTAGAACAACAGCAGTTTCCGATGTTAGACCAACATTAGGTTCAGGACAGAAAGGTAGAACTTGGGTAGAAAAAGTTAAGACCCCTAAGATTAAAGTTGTTTGCAATGTTGTTTTCTCTGCTGTGTATTCTAACCTTTCAGGTAAGTGGTACTTCGACAGTGGATGTTCGAGACACATGACAGGCAACATTGACAATCTTGTGAATATGGTTTCTGTGAGTACTGGCACTGTGACCTATGGTGGTGGTACAAAAGGGAAGATCATTGGAAAGGGGACACTGAATGTTGATGGATTTCCACCCCTGAAGGATGTGTTGTTGGTTGATGGGCTACAAGCAAATTTAATCAGCATCAGTCAACTATGTGATGATGGCTTGCTGGTTACATTTGACAGTTCATCTTGTGATGTTTATGATAGTGATAATGTACTTGTTATGACAGGTACTCGGTCCAAGGACAACTGCTACCTAGCTCAAGAGGAAGCATAGTGTTTCCATGCTAAAATAGATGAAGCTTCTGTATGGCATAGGAAACTTGGACATGTCCACTACAGAAACCTTGAGAAATTACAGAAGGTTGATGCTGTAAGAGGCTTACCAAAGCTGTCTTGTCCAGGTAAGCTTGTGTGTGGTGATTGCCTCAAGGATAAGCAAACCAGAGCAGTTCATACACCCCTACAGATACAGAATGCTAACCCTAGATCTAGTAGGTGTTTTGAATTGCTGCACATGGACTTAATGGGTCCAATTGAGGTAAATAGTCTCAGTGGGAAGAGATATGCCTTTGTGATTGTAGATGACTTCTCTAGATACACTTGGGTAAAATTTCTTAAAGAAAAGTCAGAAGCTTTTGATCAGTTCAAAATTCTTTGTGCTAGTATTAAAAACTTGTATGGCTCCACTGTGACTAAAATTAGGCCTGATCATGGTAAAGAATTTGAAAATGCTAGTTTTGATAACTACTGCAATGCTAAAGGTATTTTCCATGAATTTTCAGCTCCTAAGACTCCTCAGCAGAATGGGATTGCTGAGAGAAAGAACATGACTCTTCAAGAGATGGCCAGAGTTATGCTCAATGCCAAAGACTTATCCAAAAGACTCTGGGCTGAAGCCTTAAATACTGCTTGTCACATTAGTAACAGGGTGTATCTTAGACCTGGAACTAACATGACTCCATATGAACTCTTGAAGGGTGTAAAACCAAATGTTGCATATTTCCATGAATTTGGATGTGATTGTTATCTACTGAATGACAGGGATTATCTGAGTAAATTTGATTCTAAAAGTGAAAAATGCATCGTTGTAGGATACTCAGCCAATAGTACTTCCTTTAGAGTCTACAATCTTAGATTGAAGACAATTCAGGAATCAGTGAATGTTGTGTTTGATGATTTCACTCTTGATACAGGTACTGGTGACATCTTAGTTCCCAATGTTGAACCAACAGTGGAAACCGAGAATGTTACCCCTGACAATGTTACACCAACATTGGAACTGGAAGCTGGAAACACTGAACAAGAGTCAGGGAACGATGTTAGACTAACACCAGCGAGATTAGATGTTAGAGTAACATCAGAGGATTCTAACTCAGAACATGAAGGTGCTTCTGAACCTAGAAGAGACCCTCCGGCTAGGATTCAGAAAGACCATCCAGCATCCCAGGTAATAGGTGAACTCACTGAACGGGTAAGGACACGCAATAGAGAAAGACTTGACTATAGAGATATGGTAAAACTGTGTGTCTGTGTGAACTTCACTTGTACTGTTGATAATGCCTCTTGTTTTGTCTCCACCATAGAACCTAAAAATGTGAATGAAGCCCTTCTTGATAACTTTTGGATTGATGCCATGCAAGATGAACTATTACAGTTTACTAAGAACAATGTCTGGATACTTGTACCTAGACCACCTAATGTTAATGTAATAGGGACAAAGTGGATATTTAAGAACAAGAGTAATGAGGAAGGGGTTATAGTTAGAAACAAAGCAAGACTAGTTGCTCAGGGGTACACACAGGTTGAAGGTGTAGATTTTGATGAGACTTTTGCTCCAGTTGCTAGGATTGAATCTATTAGGTTACTTCTAGCCATAGCATGTTGTCTTAAGATAAAATTATACCAAATGGATGTAAAGGGTGCGTTTCTGAATGGGCTGATTGATAAGAAAGTATATGTTGAACAGCCAAAGGGGTTCACAGATCCTAAGTATCCAAACCATGTGTACAAGCTTGAAAAGGTATTATATGGTCTTAAACAAGCACCTAGAGCATGGTATGAAAGGCTTACAAAATTCCTTTTAAGTCTTGGTTTTGTTAGAGGTGATGGAGATAGAACATTGTTTGTCTTGAAGAAAGATTCTCATGTCTGTATTGCTCAAATATATGTAGATGATATTGTGTTTGGCTCAACTAACAATTATATTCTAGAAAAATTTGTTGAATCAATGACAGGGCAGTTTAAGATGAGTATGATGGGAGAATTAACTTTTTTTCTTGGTCTTCAAGTGAAACAAACAGGTAATGGAATTTTCCTAAGTCAGGAAAAGTATGCAAGAAATTTGGTGAAAAGGTTTGAATTGACAGATTCAAAGCCTTGCAAGACTCCCATGTCTTCATCTGTGAAGATATCCAGGGATGATACTGGTGTCAATGTTGATCCAACATTGTACCGTTCAATGATAGGAAGCTTGTTATACTTGTCTGCTTCAAGACCTGATATTATGTTCTCTGTGTGTGTATGTGCAAGGTACCAGGGATGTCCAAAGCAGTCACATCTGATTGTTGTGAAGAGAATACTTAGATACATATCTGGCACTTTGGCCCTTGGCATATGGTACTCTTATGATACTAACACAAATCTTGTAGGTTTCAGTGACTCAGACTGGGCAGGTGATACTGATGACAGGAAGTCTACAAGTGGAGGATGTTTTTATCTGGGGAACAACTTGGTCTCATGGTACAGTAGAAAGCAAAACTGTGTGTCACTATCCACTGCTGAGGCTGAATACATTGCAGCAGGTAGTTGTGTCACCCAGTTGGTATGGCTCAAACATATGCTACTGGACTATGGGTTAGACAGTGATACCTTACTTATGTTTTGTGATAACCTTAGCGCTATAAGCATCTCTAAGAATCCTGTTCAGCATTCTAGGACAAAACATATAGACATTAGGCATCACTTTCTGAGAGACATGGTAGAAGACAAGCTTATTGACATTGAACATATAGAAACTAACAATCAGCTAGCTGATATGTTCACTAAACCATTAGATACTGAGAGGTTCTTCAGTCTGAGGAACTCTCTTGGCATGTGCATTGTTTAGAGATGTTAGTTCACCAGTGTTGACATAACACCACTGTCTAGCATTGGTTATTGGTTGTGGTGTAGCTGTAATTCTTTTTTGTTCCTTTTTTGCATTCTTCTTTCTTGCAAATTACATCTTTGTTAGAGAAACTGTTGGTTGTGTGGTTGACCTGTATGAATAGCTAAGGTGATTGGTGAACAGGTACATATCAAGAGGTTTGGAAAGAAATAACTCTGATGTTAGTCTGTGAATGTTAACCTAACATCATGGGAGAAGCTGGGATACACAGAGCTCACTACTCTGATGATATTCAGTTGTGTCTTATCCATGTTAGGTTTGACAAGGTATGAAGAGAAGCTGGGGTACATGATGTTGAAGGCCTCATTGTCATTCAGTTGTGCTTATTTTCATATTTTTGTCTATGGCCAAGGTTTTTACATGATAGTGATCTTTCCTACTGGGGTGTATAAAGTTTAGACTGTGTGCATTCAGTAGCTTTGATTACTTAGTATTTCCTTGATAAACAGGTTAGTAAACAAGTATGCATGAGGAGTTGGGGTGGAGAAATATTTGATAAAAGTGTTGTCTTCATTCAATTCCTTTGTACTTGCCTGATCTGTAGCTGATAGCTAAGTTGCTGGGGTGTGTGGAGTCTTGTGCTGCCCACATTCAGTGATGAGACTGTCCTTTAACATTCATCAGTTTTTTTTTTTCAAAAGAGTTTCTAAAAATAGTGAAAGTTAAAGATAAATTGATATGTCCTGATCCCAGTTAGCAAGGCGGTTTGTATGTGGTTACCATCTCTCAAATGTTAATCTAACATGGTTGCATTCATTCTAGTTCTGCATATTTCCTTTTGTCGGTTTGGGCTTAGGGGGAGTAGTTAAGTATCATGTGTTGAGGCATACTTCTTGGGTGACCAGCTACAGGTAAAAGCACTATGTGTTGTGATCTTCTTGCTATGGGAAAATCTTTTCCCTGGATAAGTATATCCTCTGTGTTTTTCTCTGTTTGATTTGTCACTTGCTTATACTGATGATCTTAAGCTGTGTCATTGTACCTGTGTACTTGGTTGAAGCTTCAGATTAGTACAGGAATATCTCACGCTCTCACAAGATGATGCTACTTTGGATGAAGCCCTGCACCTCCAACTTCCCTCCCTGATGTTAACTTGCCAATGTTAGTCCAACATTGTAACATTGTAACTTATAAGTTTTCAGGAATGAAGACTGCTCTGGTTACGTGTTAACCTAACACTGACACGTGGTAAGAATAACATGTAGGGGACGTGTGACAGTGGTCAGATTATTATGGTAACATGTTACAACACCACTATTCCATGCTCTTCATCTGAATCATATATATAATTTGCCCTAATTTCTTCTTCATTCTAACACTAACAACTGTGCAAAGCAAATTACTCTCTAAATTTTCAAAATCTTCAATCTTTTTATCTCAAAGTTACTCTAACAATGGCACGCAAGTCCAATATTGATGCTCTTGCAGAAGCAGCTGCGCAAGTCGAGCGAGCGCCACGACGCAGTACCAGACGCACCGCCGCTGAAACCACAGTCGCCGCCTCTCCAAAGAGGAAAGCTACCACTCAACGGCGCAAGGGCAAAAAGATTTCAAAGAAAGATGTTGGTTCAACATCAGATGCTGTCGAGCAAGCCCCTGCTCCCACCAATCCTGAAATCGAGGTAACAATGGCTAACCCTACTCCGAGTATACCTGCTGATGTCGATGTTGGTATTGAGGGGGAGAATGAGGCCCCTGTGATTGGGTTGGGTAATGTGGTTGAGGAAGTGGTGGAGCCAACTGTGGCTAGTTCTATTGAGCCTAATGAGGCTAATGATGATGAGTTTGCTGCTGCTGAGGAGAGTGAACATGCTACTGGTGAGCATGATGAGGATTTGTCTGAGGAGATTGCTGCTGATGGCAATCTTGGTGTAAATAATGGGGTTACTACTGAAGGTAACCAAGCTGTTGTGAGTGACCAACCAGCTGAGGTTGAAGGAGAAGAAGAGGATGAGGATGAAAACCTTTCCTTGGCTGCCCTTGCAAATGCTGCCAGGAAGAGGAAAGGTAAGGAGGTGATGGCTGAGTCTTCTGAGGATGAGTCAGAAGAAGAAAAAGAAGAAGAAGAGATTGAGGAGGAAGAGGAAGAGGAAGTTGAGGAAGAAGAGCTTGTGGCTGATGAGCCAGAGCAAGCTGATGTTACTCTAACATCAGATGATGATCAGTTTACTGATCTAATGATGAGAGAGTATCCACATGAAGCTTACTCTGACTTCTATGTGTCTCCTGATGCTGAGGAGCAATGGGAGGCATACCAAGCCAGGGTAATCCACAAGGAAAGGGCTATTGAGGAGGGTATTTTCAAAGAAAACAGGGTGTTTGAGTTGCTTGAGGCTAGAGGAGTCTTAGGGTCTGTGCAGAATCTGTCTGCATATGTTCCTGATGTAGTGAGAGAGTTCTACATGAATCTCTCTGAGTGGGTGATCAACCTGGATTCTCCTAAGTATGGGAAGGCTTGGGTTAGGAAGAAGATCTATGACATCACTCCTGCCATGATCAATGAGGCTTGGGGTCTTCCTGATCCTAAAGAGTCTGAGGATCCGACTATGGAGGAGATCATCACTGATCTTACAGGTGGCCTCACTAGGCAATGGAGAGAGAGCTTTCCCACAACCAGGCTGACTTCTCTTAGTGCCGTGCTTCACAAGATCAGCACTTACAATTGGCTTCCTTCTTCCAACACTACTGTGATGACCAAAGAGTCAGCAAAGTTGGTGTACAAGCTGAAGAATGGAATGAGTGTAAACATTGGTGAAAAAGTGCTGAGACACATGAAGGAAGTCACTATGAAGCCCAAAGGAATCCTTCCTTATCCTTCACTGATCTCATGTCTATTGGTGAAGCAAGGCTTCAAAACCAAGAAGACTGAAGGATGGATCAGCAACAAGGCTGTAATGTCAATCACCAGGAGCTACTTCACTAATGTGAGGATCCAGGATTTGCCTTGGAACCCTCAAGGAGAAGCTGGTCCCAGCAGGAAGAAGAAGAAGAAGACACACAAGTTTGCTGCTTCTTCAGTTCCAGTGAGCAGTGGTGACAGCTGCTCAGTGATTACAGATGCTTTTGTTGAGGAAACCTTGGTCTGGCTGGATAGGGAGTACAAGGACACCCAGAGGGAAATAGCTGACAAGCAAGTCAGACTGCAGGACCTGGACAGCTTGAGGAAACACTTGAAGGATCTGCCTTCCTCACAAAAAGGGGGAGAGTAGATCAAATTTTCAAATTTTCCTGCAAGTTTCTTTAGTTTCTGTTTCTAATGCCTTTTTGAACAATTGTTTTCTTTTTATTCTGATCAAGGAGACTGTTCCTTGCTGCTAGTATGGACTGTAATTAAGTACTTTTTATTTTGGGTACTTAGTGTTTCTGCTTATGCTATTATTGAACTGTGATTACTGGTACTGACTCTGTTTTGCAGGTGTTAACTTTCTGATGTTAAACCAACATTGATAAAGCTGGATGTTATAACATTGAAAGTATCAGTGTTAGAATAACATTGGATTAGTTACTTCTGATATTCAGGGGGAGAGTATTTAGTTTTTCATTGTTATGATATAATGAAGTTTGTCTGAATAATTTGATCTGATAAGAACTGTTTCTTAGGTTTTGTGATTAAGGCAAAAAGGGGGAGATTGAAAGTGCAAGATTTCTGGATGTTAGGATAACATTGAGATTTTCAATGTTAGAGTAACATTGCACGTCCAGAAACTGTTTTACAATCTAGTTATTATTATTATTATTATTGTTTTGCCTTATTCACTTAACTAACTGAGTTCCACAGTTGTAGTTGTCTTTGATTATTATTCAGGAAACAAACTTGCGTTAGGTTGGACGCTCAAAGTTTCCAAGATGAGAAGTTTCCTTAATTAAAGCAAACGGCTTATAAAAGGAAAGAAGAAGTCTAGTGCGACTAGGAAAGCTTCCAAGGGAAAGTCCTGAATTGAAGAAGGAGTCTTTCCTTAGCTAGATCACTGGCGAATGAACTATTATTCAAGAAGGACTGCGAGAACAAGGAAGAGGAGTTCGAGAAGGAAACAAGGAGAATTACCAATCGTGTACAACACACCTTGAAGTCCAAATCAAGAACCTATATATAGGTGTGAAGTACATCAAGACAAACAACGAGACAAGAGCTAATCAATCCGAGAGATTAATTTACAGTTGTTGAGTGTTGTCTTGCTTTAGCAAAGTTTTTAAGTTGTTAGAATAGATCTAAGAGTGAGGAGCTTTTAGAGATAGTCGAAGCAACTCTTGTGTGCTTTGCTTAGTTTGAACAATTCAAGAGTGAGGAGCTTGAGAGTTGTGAGAACGCCTTTGTTAAACCCTTGTGGTATTTTGCCTACGGCTCGGAAGTTAATATAATCCTATATTCGCTTCTTAAATTCGTGTTTGTTTATTCCGCTGCAAACTGTTACTCTGGTCTGCTGTTAAAGTAACATCGTAGAACTAACAGCAAACACAAACTGCTGTTAGAACTTCAGTGTTAAGTTAACATCAACAACGTATCGACCCGATCCACAATTTCAATTCGACCGTTATCCGTTATTACCTTTTTATTTGTTGCTCGGCGCAATCTAATATTCGATGCAGGGATATGTCCTAAGCGGACATTGCAGAAGTGCAGAGAATTGCACAAACAATTGGGGAATATTCCCCTAGATATATTTAACACATCCCCCTCTTACAGGTAAATGGCCAAAAAGGCCGCCTATTACTATATCCGAAAAGGACATATAGTATATTTAAAGAGTGATTCGGGGGGCTCTACCCCAGTGCAATATTTTCTATTCAAACAGGTACAACAGGTACAAACAGGTGCGACAGGTGCGATAGAGCACAACGAAAACACTATCTTTCGCATGAACTGATATTTCCATCTGGTGGGAACATTCCGCAGATAACATAGGCACATCAATCTGTGCTTCCATATTAGCGTTTACATCAAAAAAATTCTTGCCTATGATGTTTTGCAGGGCTCAATGACCTACACATTCAACGACAACACAGTCACCAAGGGACATAGTCAAAAAGACAATGAAAAGGCTCGCCTACAACACAAGAAAAATCCCATGTGATAACGGGGTCGATTCAAAAAGTCCATGTGATAACGGGGCCAATCCAAGAACAATCCTCTGTGATAACGGGGTCGATTCAAAAAGTCCCTGTGATAACGGGGCCAATCCAAGAAAAATTCCATGTGATAACGGGGTCGATTCAAAAAGTCCATGTGATAACGGGGCCAATCCAAGAAGACATTCCCTGTGATAACGGGGTCGAACTTACGTTAGGTGAAGAGCCTATTGGGTGAAAATCCCATAAATCAAGCTAGGTGAAGAGCCTATTGGGTGGAAATCCCATAAATTACGTTAGGTGAAGAGCCTATTGGGTGAAAATCCCATAAATCAAGCTAGGTGAAGAGCCTATTGGGTGGAAATCTCATAAATTACGTAAGGTGGAGAGCTCATTGGGTGACGATTCCACAAAGCAAACTAGTTGAAGAGGAAAGTTCTATGGGCCCCTAACAACAAGAGGAATGTCCCTGGTCATAATGCGGTCAATCCTAAACACAGGAGCAGTAACAGCTTACTCACGTTTCTTGAAACCCCAAGGAAATTCCAATCATTCATTGGCTGACAACAGACAGATTAAACGAATCTTATCAAATACGAGAACGAAATGACTGCGCCTCAGATATCGGAATACTGCGTATTCTATCATCATGACAACAAAAGAAATCAACAAGTTATCAGGCAAGGACACGCATCAAAGATCGATTCAATTAACAAATACAACTATAAACCATATTACAAGAGGCAACTGCGCCGAAAGAAGAAAAAATTACAAACTCCTAGAATCTCAACCAGGATAACGAGGGGCCCATTTGATGTGTATTAAAACCAAACTCTTCTGCTCGATAATCTCGTGGTATTCCGGCTCCAGTTCTAGATTTTCGTCATCATCGTCGGAATCCCTGGGAAATTTCCCGTCCGGCCCCTTCAATGGGTTTATGGCCGAAGGGTCGTAACCATCCTTGAAACCACCATCCAGCTGGATTTGACCTATGACAGAGGCCTTGGCTTCTTCCCGTTCCAGCAAGCCTCGCTCAGCACATATCATTTTATACTACCGACTCAGAAGGAACTGTTTGGCCGCACTGGTCAGTTGGCTTTTGCTCAGCGTCATGCACCGCATATGCCTTTCAGCATGGGCTAATTGGTCCTTCAGAATTGTGACCTCAGCTTCAAGGGCCTCCCGACGAGATGCTTCTTGACCATCAATAAGGCGAGACTCATTAAGCTCTCCGATCAACCTCTTATTGTCATCTAACAGGGCCCTAACATTATTCTCGCTGGCCTTCAGAATATCCATGGCCTCGTCTCTCTCATGATGGAGTTGTACAGCGGCAACAAGATCATATTCGCCCAGTTTCTCGAGCAAACCATTGGTAACTCGGAGCGACTCGGCGTGATCCGCTTACTCTTGATGGCCATAGTCAAGAAACCTTTCAGAAAACCAGCCACATGCACGTCCACAATAAGGACTGGATCATCAGACAAACGAAAACCCAATGGAAATACACGGTAAATGGGATAAGACTGCTTACAGAGCGAAAGAGACCACCGTGATCCCCACTTGAGCTACCCTCTTCTTTCCTTCTCTTTCGCCCCATGGACGTCCCAACATCAACGTCAGGTTGAGATTGCGAAGCATTACCCACCCCGGCAGTATTTTCACTCGAGGAGGGCACAGATTTCTTCGCGTTCTTGCACACGCCCTTACGACCCCTCTTCTTGACGAGTGGAGGAGCGTTATCTGTAGCAGTTTCGGCTCCCGGCTGTCTGCGTCCCGCTATCGCAGCCAGACTACAATACTCCACCAGCTCGGCTGCGAAACATACAAAGTAGAGGATCAAGAAACAGATCGAGGGGAAGATACCAAGTTACAAAGATATAACACTTACCGAGCGTAGAGGGACCGTGATAGCGCACGGGAGATATCCCACTTGCTCGCAAGATTACGTCACTACAAAGCAGGGTACCGTCGTATGGATGGTTCACCAAATTCCTCAGAAACTCGAGGCTATGTGCACTAAGCCCGACAGCGGCTCGTCTCTCATATTTTGTGTCTTTACACCACACGCTAGGAAGCGCATCAAACTCACCAGCCGTCCTCTCCTGGATATTAATATACTCGCACTTATTCCCGAGTCCGTAGCTAGATTGAGTATAGTGCACGAACCTAAGCCTCGTCTGGGCTCGCACACAGAAAAACCCTCTATCACCACCCTTCCTATTTACCATAACGTTAAAAACCTCCCAGAACTCGTTAGCTCCGCAAGGGGCACCCAGCGCCCTCATGACACATATGAAAGCTACGATGTAGCCCAAAGAATTGGGGGATAGTTGTCCCAAACAAACCCCGATACTTGCTATAATAGCACTAACCGCAGGATCAATCGGGAAGAACAGCCCATTCTTGAAGTGCTTGGCACTAACAGTAATGCAGCCCTTTGGTGGAGTATGCATTCGTTGATCGGTGCTGGGAAATATGATATTATACCCTTCCGGAATATCATACTTATCAGAATAATACCCGGCGTGATGAGGGACACGAGATTTCATATCCTCGTACTTCTCAGAGGTCTTATACTTCGTGGGACTGACCTCAAAGCCCCATTCATCCACATCAGGGCTGGCAACTTCGGGCGGAGCAGAGAATGCGGCATCGCCCTGTTCACCGGTCAGTTGTTCAGGACCAAACATCTCATTTTCAGAGAATACGGCTCCACCCTCTTCAAAATTTATTTCAGGCAAATTTGTACCAACATTACCTCCGGCAAACGATATATTTAAACGCTCTAAAAGGACAAAAGGCAAGATCGAAAGTGATATCGAAACAAGTATCAAATTCGATATCGAAAATCAAATCAGAGGGGGATGTCGAAAGAAAGGTCGAAATCTATATCGGGAGTCAAATTCGACGTGTTTTTTGAAGAGACAAAGAAATTTTGCTAGAAGCCAAAGTGGATTTTTTCACCTTTTGACGGTCCATTTATAGATATCGGAGATAATAGATCGAGACTATGTTTCGATATAACATCGGTAACCATATTCGATGTGATGAAGTAAAGGGGGACGAACAGGCGTGTAGGGGACGTCGCCCTACCAGCACACAGACGCATTGCCACATCGAACTACACTTTCGACATTAGATCGAATACAAAGTTTCGACCTAAGATCGAAGCTAAAATCCGACATCTCACCCTACTACGCGAAGAGCCGCGAGAACACAACAACAGCCCCGGCAACCCCATCACAATTTTCAAGAAACCCAAATATCAAGGGAACTAGAATTCAAACGAGGAACTCAAACTTGGCGTTCAGCACAAGTGCACTCCCCACAAGTTTGATCTCCGTCATTTGAACTGGCGGGACGAAGGGTACAGGTAACCTAGAAATTTTAAATTAAATTTGCGAATCCTTATCTCTAAGATAAGAATCCCCAAATTGGGGGACTGCATGATATGGGCATTTCTCGCATATTGGGCCACACCCAAACCATGCCCATTTTGGCGCATATCGAGGATTAGTTTCGATGTCATATCGGTAATCATCACCGATATGGTACTGTGGTCCCCGGATCTCGAGGTCTATAAATACGCAATGCCCGGATCCCAAAATAAGCAATTATTATCCCTCAGCTACCACTCGTCAGATCGAAACATATCACCGATATCACTTTCGATATCTTATTTGACATCGGGGTTATCATGTGCACCTCTGACATGTCACACCACATCATCACCGATCTCACGTCGGGCCCTCGACGTCACATCGAAGGCAATCACCGACGTCCTTTTGATATATATACCGATATTCCTCTCCCATCCAAGCATCAAGGCGTTGGTTCGAGGTGTTCCGAACTAAGTCTACACGAGACAAGTAGTGTAGGCCTGATTTGAGATAGACTCGTTGCATTATTAGACCATACACTTGTAACCGACACTCGTATTTATATATAAAACGATCTATCACCAAATCACTGTTCATAACGAAGAGAAACAAACACGAAAGCCTTCAAGCCACAGCTTCAGTTTTCATCCTCGTCCTCGGAGGAGGGATACGCTTAAGGCATTGGGAGCGGCGGGGAGAGTCCGTGAAGGACAAGGTTTTCATCCTCGAGCAGCACGGCGAACTCATCAGGAGACTCAGGCTGATAACTCGTTGGGGGTGGGAGATTTTATAGATTAGGCCCCAAAGTGAGATCCAACCATTCTGGCTTGAAGCCACCACGGACGTACTTCATCTTATAGAATTGGTGGACAGTCAGGACCTGAGCCTTGCGAGCCTCACGAGCACATCGGCGCGCATTAACCTCTTGAAAGGTGCCGCTCTGAAGGAACTCCTCGGCAATCTCCACCGTCTGCTGAGCGAAAACCTATATGAACACAAAGGAAATTAACAAGAAAGAATATAAAAAGAATACAAAAATGCAAAGAGCCAAGATTCTTTACCTCATTAAGGTTGCGCATATATCCAGCACCATCGGCATGGTAAGCTTTCTCCTTCTCCTCCGCCACTTCCACCTCGAGCTCGGTGACTCGTTTGGTCAACTTCTATTTGCTGGCCGAGAGATTGGAGACTTGCAGTTAGAGCTGATCAACAGCCTCTTGCGCCCGTATCACTGCCTCCCTATCAGCATTAGCCCTTGCGATATACTCTTTGACCTTTTGCAAGGACTTTTCCTTTGCATCAAGAGCAGCCTTCAAGGCTTCAGTATCTCCACCATGGAGCTCCCCTTTGTTCTGTGGTTGTCCGCTTGTGGCCCCTTCATGAGCTTGCACCAACGTCGCGAACATGGCGTCCACAATTCTGCCACCTTAAAAGATAATGAGCAAACAAATCAACATTTACACCACAATCCCAAAAACAATTAACTCGGGAAGAAGTTTTTATTACCGCCGTCAACAAGTGAAGAGCGTTGCGCTCTACCATTCTCCTCTCTTCGGTAGAGACCGGATGAGGTACGACAAGGTTGGGGAGAAGAGTCTCCAGAGCATCGATAGATGCAACCTCAGAGATTTCATATCCCCCAACCTGGGCACGTACCCAACCCCAACATTTGGGCCCGTTGCGTGAGCAGGACCACTCCCAGCACTCGGACCACCTGCATGAACAGCAGGTGGGATAGCCCCTCCAGTTTGAGCGCGGGTCTGGTGGACTCTTATCCTCTTGGTCTGGGCAACGCCTTCGGTATTGTGACCCAGACCAGCCGCCATACTTTCAGAAGCCTCTGCATGGCTAACCTCAGCAGCACCTTGCGCGGTATTGCAATTCGCTCCTAGAATATCCTCGAAAGGATCAACATGGGAGTCGGCAGCGACAGCGGCTGAGGGCTCAACAATAGCTTTCTTGCCCTTATTCTTCCTTTTTCTTGGAGGAGGAATCTCCCGAGCAGTGGTGGTTTGAGAGCTTGTCTGGTCAGCAGCAATGGCTCGGTTCATATGGGTGTGGCGATCCATAATAAATTCGCTCGCAAGAATATCACCTTCTTAGGATATTCATATCATTAACATAACCTAAAATATCGAAATAGATGCAAAATTATACCAAGAGTAAATCTCCCGTTATACGGAACCGGGGACAAACCAGCTAACGATAAAACTCGACTTTCTACCAGTTTTTTAACATCAAATTGTTGATGTCGCACTAAATTTGGGATAAAATTGCAATCCCATGAAGTCGCAGCAATATTGTGGAGAATCGTCAGCCTTGATCCGGTATACCAATCGCAGCAGTATTGCCTGAATTCGCCCTCGTAACTCTCTTCGATGTAGAAATAACATTTTATCCTCGGTACGAGATTAATAGTCCTCAGGAGCATTCAAATGGTATTGGAAAGCGAAGCCCATTCAGCAGCTGGCCTACAAATACAGTCATATGCCCGGGCGACGGGGTGTGCATCCATTCATTTGTCCCCGGAAGAACAATTTTATACATATTCGGTATATCAAATTTCTCGTGCAGCGCCTTACGACTATGTTGGATGTGGGAGACACACATATGATACCATCCCTGCAACCTCCACGTGATCATCAAACTCATTGTTGATGTATTCCACATCTTCATCGGCCTCACTCGGGGCACGGTTATCTGAAGATGATGACGCTTGAGAATTATTGCTTTCATCCTGAGACGCTGCGTGCTCAGCATTCGCACCAGAATTGTTACTCGCGGGTGAACCGATAGTTTCTATATGAATTAACTCAATTTCACTTACTGCGGCTATGTTCGAGCCCGCGGGAGCATTAGAGGGGCCCACCACAGAGTTTGTTGAACCAGAGCGTGAGCCGCTACTCGACTCACTCCCAGAAGTTGATTCAGTATTCACCATCGTTGACGAGAAAGAAGTGAAATAATTAAAAAGAAACAAAAGCTGACTGCGGGTGAATACATCACTTTTGGCTCTCATAACACTCTCGCAACGTACCTAAAGTGGCTACTTAATGAAAATATATAAACATCTCACAAACAAGAGCATATTAATTACCTTGATTGAATATGCGAAAGCAGCAACGTTTGTCCGATCGATTGACTTGATAAACGGAAACAAGGTGGAAACTATTAAAATCGCAAGAATAATATCAGTATAACAAGCTAAAGAAGCAAAAATATTCGAAGGCACTGCATCGAACGCTCTCCGTTCGATGCCAAGAGCATCGAACCAACGGTGTTCGATGTAGACCGCAGCGAACATGTCCCATTCGATGTGGTTTACCTGAGAGAGCAAGTTCTCAAGGAGGATAATGAGCTTCTCACAGCACTCTGCCTTTTATACAGGCAACGGAAGGCCCATCACGCCCACAACAGATTAAGCATCGAATGAGCGCATCGAACGTGTCCCGTTCGATGCATCATAACTAGAGCATCGAACACACCCTGTTCGATGAGAATCATCATTTTTCAATAACAATTGCAAACTATTTAATTGTAATCCGTTCAGAAGTAACGTATGATTAAGAATATCTCTAACCAGTACAACAAACCTTATCAAGGTGGTACGCAGCCAACCGCTTCCATATCAAATACTTATTTTTTATAAGTTTGGAAGCCGCTCTCTATCGACATCGTCTCCCAAACTTGGGGGACTATGTGATGGGGATATTTTAGGATTGGCCTGATACCGCATAATTGGGTCGGCCCAGCAGCATCAGCCTACTTTATAGTACATCGATCGCGCCTTGTTCGATGTTGGATGTGCATCAAACGACCCTTGTTCGATACATGCATCGAACCACTCCGGTTCAATGCGCATTCTACAGTTGTCATTGGGACCAGCAGGACGGTGGCTATATATACCCCGTCCCCTTGTAGTCCGTATACATTTTCATTGGATAATCACTTGGAGCTAGTCAATATCGAACGACTGAGCATTCGATACTGACCTAGGTCGAACACACTGCATTCGACATTCATCTGGACCGAATTTGGTACATTCGATACGATATTTAGAAGAGGAAATCGATGGGAAATCGATGGAAATCGATGGGAAGTCGACGGATTTCGATGAAAATTGCTTGAAAATTGAAGTCGCTGGAAATCGATCTCGCCGAAAATCGAGCTCTCCCCCTGAAATCGAGCTCACTCTAACCCGCCGGAGATTTGTGTGATGAAGATGATGACGACGACGGGGGTGGCGGCAGCGCAAGGTGGGCTGGTGGTGGTGATAGCAGTGGGCGTGGGGGATTGGGGGGGAGATACGGGTTGTGTGATGAAGATGATGATTATTTTATTTTTTTTAATTATCTTTTTTTTTATATATTATTAAAATATTTATTATTTTATAAATAGTTATATATATGTTTATTATTATAAATAGTTATATATATGTTTATTACTATTATATATAAAACTTTATTATTATTTATATGTATATATATATATATTTTGGGGTAAAAGTGTAATTTACTATAGGGTGCAAGTACAATTTTTAAAATTATATGGTTTGTGTAAGAAATATTTTTTAACTGAAATATATGATGTGGCGGAACACTTATTGACGTGGCAGTCACTGTACCGCCAGGTAGGCAATTTCAGCCCGAATAAGAGTTGAGGGCATTTTTGAAAGTTTTTTTTAAACATATGGAGCATTTTGGCAAGGCTAAAAAAAATGGGCATTTTAACTTTTTAAAAAAAGTTAGCGGCCATTTTTAATATTTCGTCGTAATATATACCATAAACAAGTTATAAGCAAATAACTACACTACAATCGAATAACACAAAATATAAGCTAAAACTTGTTGGCAGATAATAATATGAATTTTAAAAATAATTTTAGACCGAGCAGTAATCTGAGAAATATCATAAAATTATATTTGTAATAATAATAATAAAAAAAAAAACCAACCGCGTAACCCATTTTTGGCAATTATACCAACACAACTACAGAAAAATAATTACCCCCAAGAAGGGCTATATAAATTCTTAGATTTAAAAAATTAATAACACCAAGTAACAAATTTAATATCATTTAACAATGTATGAGAAAGGAAAGCACACAATTACAAAATATTGAGGTAAATGTGATAATGATATTACTTTTATCGGCAAAAACGTCATTGATGCGTCAGTGATGATAGGAGTTTCATCAGTGGACTACGCCCGAGGGGGATAACTTCGCGGAGGTGACACGAGGGCCGGGGGATCGGAGGAAGAAGCGTCGTTACGTTTCGCTGGGTCCATGGACTTTTATTAATATAAATAATTTGTTATAGTATATTCTTGTAAATTTTAAAGTATTATTTTTATGAAAAAGTATATATTTTATACTAATTTATTAATATTTTATAATACATATTGATTACTTTTTCAAGATATATATATTAAATTTCAACTATAATTATTTTCTATACATAGTTATTTAAATTTTTTGTATAGTTATATTAAAAAAAATTGTGATGAAGACTTATACTTATATTTATATTTTCCGTATATATATTTATATTGTAAATTTAGAGAGAAGAGGAGTAGAGAGGAAGAAGAGAGAAGGGGATGAATGAGAAGTGAATGGGGTGTGGGGGTATTTATAGGAGAAGGTTGCAGATTTTGCATCGGAAAATTCGGATGCGAGATGTACTGCATTGCAATATTGCCATGCAGGATTTCGTTTGCATGGGAAAATTCCCATGCAACATCTACTGCATAGAAATTTTTCCATGCAACCACAAATTGCATGGTAATTTTCCTATGCAAGTGGAAACATGTACAATTTGCATAGAAAAATTTATATGCGTAAATTATTATTATTTATAAAAACTCTATACTTATTAAATTTGTATTTATATTTTTGACCCCAAAAGTATTTTAAGCATCGTTCGTTCCGCGTTTTTGACAAATTTTGAATGTACATATGCCTCATAAGTGTTATTAAAATAGTGGTTAAAAATGAAGTTTTGATGTTGTTTTCCATCTTTTGCATAATTAGATATTCTACCCCAAATATTATTTAAACGTCTTTCCTTACTCCGTTTTTGACGAAAGTTTGAAGAACACTGTTATTTTTAATAACATAGCGTATGGTAAAAAAAAAATGAAGAGTGGACTTGATTGACACTCTCTACATGTGAAAGTACAATTTTGGTTTAGTAGAGTATACCTATATAGGGTTTAGGGTTTAGAGTTGAAAATAATATAGTGTTATATTGTTTATTGTGCGTCTTTTGTTACTGTATTTTTGACGAGATTTGAAGCAACACTCTTAATTGTTGTTTAGAAAATGTTGGTGAAAGAAAAAGTGGATTTCGAGTTGTTTTGCAACTTTTGACTAATTATATTTTCACCCCGAAAGGTTTCTTTGCGTCTTTCGTTACTCCGTTTTTGACGAGATTTGAAAGAACGCTCCTACTTATGATTTAGAAAATGTTGGTGAAAGAAAAAGTTAAATTTGAGTTGTTTTCCAAGTTTTGAATAATTACATTTTCAACCCGAAATGTTTGTTTGCGTCTTTCGTTATCCCGTTTTTTACGATATTTGAAAGAATACTCTTACTTGCTGTTTAGAAAATATTGGTGAAAGAAAAAGTGGATTTTGAGTTCTTTTGCAACTTTTGACTAAATACATTTTCACCCCCAAAAGGTTTCTTTGCGTCTTTCGTTACCATTTTTTGACGAGATTTGAAAGAACACTCCTACTTATTGGTTAGAAAATGTTGGTGAAAGAAAAAGTTAAATTTTTGTTGTTTTGCAACTTTTGAATAATTACATTTTCATCCTGAAAGGTGTAATTCATTTTGTTTTATTTTTTGGCATGAAAATATTTCCATGCAATTGTTATAATTTTCATGCGATTGCTTAATGCATGAAAATTTTACCATGTTGTGCTCTCTTGCATCGCAATTTTGGGATTCATAGTCTATCTTTGCATGGGAATTTTTTGATGCAATTGCTATTATTTCCATGTAATTGTTCAATGCATGGAAAATTTTCCATGTCAATATATCTTGCATCTCAATTTTGGGATTCATCACCTATCTTTGCATGTAAATTTTACCATGCAAGTAATTATGCATTGAAAATTCCCATGCAACTATGAACTCTACCCCATTCCTCACTATATTTAAGCACTCACTTCCATCCATTTGAATCACTCACAAATTCTTCTTCAATCTCTCACTACTTTTTTGAATCTCTCACAAATTATATAATAAATTTTCTCTTCCGTATATTCATTGAAGCTCAATTAAGCTAGCCTACGTTTGAAGGTTTGTTCATCATTTTTGTACCTTTGTCAATTATGCATTAATTCAATATTTATGTTTTAATAAATAATTGGTTATTAATTTCGTATAACATTATTTGTTCAGTAAATAATACGAAGGATGAATAATTGGTGGTCCGATCGACGTTGGATGTACAAGCGGCTACATGAAAACGAAAACTTGAATTATCATTTTGAGGTTGGTGTGTCGAACTTTCTCGATTATGCATTCTCGCAGAGTAGTAATTTGAATCGTGGTCGAGCTCGTTGCCCATGAAGAAAATGCACCAACGCAAAATATTTAAATAGGCACATTATTCATATGCACTTGTATGAGGGGGGGTTCGTACCACACTATATGATATAGGCTTATCACGGTGAGTTAGGAGACACCTCGGGGGTAATATATACTCAAACGTTGATATAGGGTCATCAGCACATAGTCATAGGGGTCAAGGAGATGACCAAATGAGGAATATGGTAGATGATGCATTTGGCGGTCAATTTTTTAACGTCACTTCTAATATGGCAAGTGCAATCGAGGAGCCCAATAGTGTGGCAAAGACTTTCTTTAAAATGCTTAGTGATGTAGAAGAACCGGTATTCATAGGGAGCCCGACCACTGTACTAAGATGGGTTTCTCAGTTTATGTCGAACAAGGTATCACAAAAGCTTAGTAATGTATCTTGTAACAACACAATCAGACTAATTCACGACTTGGTCCCTCCCAAATATCGGGATAAAGTACCTGAATCTGTTTACCAAATGAAAAAACTTATGAAAAGTTTGGGTATAGGTGCAAAAACTTATGACGCGTGCATACATAACTATATCCAACTGGACGCGTAGGCACATTTGGGTATCCCATTCATATATCTGATTCGACATCTGAAGACGAGTGATTGTGACATAGTACTACCACGTGTGATATGATATTTATTTTATGTTCAAACAAGTGTTTTTCGTAATTTTAGTATCTTATCTATACTGGTTCTCAACTTTAGATCTGTTATATATATATATATATATATATATATATATATATATATATATATATATATATATATACTAGTTATTAGCCCGTGTGTATTCGATAATTTAAGTGCCATTTTAAAGTGTTGTTATAATTTTAACTATAATCAATTTGAGTATCCATTTAACAAATTTTAATATAACTTTTGAATAAATTTTAGGACAAAATATTAAAAATGCCCGCTAACTTTTTTTAAAAAGTTAAATGCCTTTTTTTTCGGGTCGTGCCAAAATGCCCTGTATGTTTCAAAAAAGCTTTCAAAAATGCCTTCGGCCCTAATTCGGGCCAAAATTGCCTACGTGGCAGTACAAAATTGCACTTTGCATCCCAAGATAAATTGCACTTTGCATCCCAAGATAAATTATCGAATACAATTTTGGGTGCAAAATGCAATTTATCTTGGGGTGCAAAGTACAATTTCGTACCGTCACGTATGCAATTTTGGCCCGAATAAAGATCGAGGGCATTTTTAGTAGACTGTTTAAAAGATATGGGGCATAAAAACAAGGCCCAAAAAAATGGCATATTAACTTTTTGAAAAAAGTTAAGGGGCAAATTTAATTATTCTTTCTTAATTTTATTATGAATCAAGCGTGCCATCCCAAAAAGATTGAGGGAGCCTATATGAACTATAAAAGAATCACGTTGAGTCTCGTGCACATGAATCCTTTGCCTCCATTCGTTTTGGTTGAGAAGTAAATCATCACTTAGGTCTCTGTGCTTCATGTTGTTCCGTATGTTCTCCATCAATATCTTCTTCGGTCTCGCACGAGCTCTAGCTGCACACCCTAAGTCGAGATCTTCAACGCGTCTTACCGATGCATCTATGGGTCCGTGTTTAACAAACGGGCTCTATAAGTGTGTACCATAAAACTAACAAGGCAAAACTAAAAGAATTAAAAATTAAAAGGACTATTCCAAAATTTATAGCAGACCCTCACGTTATTGAGTGTTAATTAATTTTATATTAAGAGGGTCCAATTATCTAATACACGTAGACACACAAGTTATACTGTTGCAAAATCAAAAGAAATATAATAGCTAAACTTTTGGGGTGAAACTGAAAGAATTTAAAAATAAAACGACTGTGTAACGATTTATAGTAGGGCCCATAAATAAATAATATAAAACTTTGTGGGCAAATTTGAAAGAAATAAAAATTAGAAGCACCATTCGGCAATTCACATCAGACACATAAGTGTGAAACGAAAAAAATTTGAGGCGGTGTCGAAATAACTAAAAAAATAAAAGGACCGTCCTGCAATTTATAACAGACCCCAACGCTATTAAGTGTTAAGAATTTTTATATTTTGTTGGTTCCGATCGAGTAATACACGTGGGCTCTCAAAGTGTTTATTATTGTAAAACAAAACATAATATAGCAATTAGTTGAACTTATAGGGGCAAAATTGTATTCGATAATTTAATTGTCATTTTTAAAGTGTTTTTTAATTTTAACGATAGCTAATTTAAGTATCTATTTAACAAATCTTAATATAACTTTTGAATTAATTTTATTATGAATCAAGCCTACCATCCCAACAAAAATTGAGGTAGGCTATATGAACTATAAAAGAATCACGTTGAGTCTCGTGCACATGAATCCTCAATCTCCATTCATTTCGGTTGAGAAGTAAATTTCCACTTAGGTCTTTGTGCTTCAAGTCGTTCTATGTGACCTTCATCCATATCTTCTTCGGTCTTCCACGAGTTGTAGCTCCACGCCCTAAGTCGAGATCTTCAATACGTTCTTACTGGTGTATCTATGGGTATAAGTGCGTACAATAAAACGTACGAGGCAAAACTGAAAGAATTAAAAAATAAAAGGACGATTCTAAAATTTCCAGCGAACCCCCACGTTATTGAATGTTTATTAATTTTATATTAAGCGGGGTCCACCGATCTAGTGGGCCCATAAATAAATAATATTAAACTTTTTGGGCCGAATTTAAAAGAAATAAAAAATAAAAGGACCATTCTACAATTCACAGCGGGCCCTTAAGTGTGAAACATGAGACTTTTCAGACGAGATCGAAAAAACTAAAAAAACAAAAGGACCATTTTGCAATTTACTGCGGGCACAAACACTATTAAGTGTAAGGAATTTATATCTTGCTAGCACCGATCGATTAATACGTGCGGGCCCACAAAGTATTTATTACTGTAAAACAAAACATAAAATAGTTATTAGTTGAACTAACAATGTTATTAAGTGTAAGGAATTTATATCTTGCTGGCCCCGATTGATTAATACGTGCGAGTACTCAAAATATTTATTACTGTAAAATAAAACATAATACAGTAATTACTTGAACTAACAAGAGCAAAATTGGAAAGCAAAAGTGAACAGAGAAATTTTTTTTCCATTCTTATATTATAGTATATATATATATATATATATATGTATTGCTCAATTTCAGTACATTTTAGATTTTACATGCTAAATTTTTGACCTCCGACCAAATTTTAATATTAATTTTGACCGAAAGCGGCACATGCTCCACATGCGATGCTCTAAATGCGAAGACCGGTCTTTACCTGTGAGAATTCAGACGTGCAAAGAACAGTCAGCTTAATCTTTTGTATAGATATAATTTAAAAATAAAATGAAAAATAGATCTGGTTACCCTTCCTTGAGAGAAACTTTTTGGTAAATTGATTTCTAAGGATTTTTTTTTAAAAATATCAATGGCGGTTTTGTTATAATATTTCAAGAAAGAGTTTACTTTATGATATGGGCGTTTCCCGCATATTGGGCCTGGCCCAAACCAGGCCCATATTTAACCATATCGGGGCCACTTTCGACATCATATCGGTGATCATCATCGATGTGATACTGTGGTCACCGGATCCCGAGGTCTATAAATACGCGATGGCCGGATCCCAAAGTAAGCAATTATTATCCCGCAGCTACTACGCATCACATCGAAGGAAACCACCGATCTCACTCTCGATATCGTATTCAATATCGAGATAACCCATGTACTCCTCTGATACGTCGTACCCCGCACTACCGATATCGTATCGAGAGTGATCCCCGATATCACATCGAAGATGATTACCGATATACACCCGACCTAATTACCGATATACCCCCGCCGTCCAAGCATCAATGCGTTAGTTCGAGGTGTTCCGGACCAAGCCTAATCGAGACACCTAGATTAGGCCTACTTTTTTAAGATAGATTCGTTGTATCTCCCTTGTACTCGATTGTAACCTACCCATACTTATACAAACGTTCTATTGTCAAACTAGTGGCGTCGTCTGTGGGAACACCAGTTCCCGGACAAGGACGTCGAGATGCAAGGAAGGAGGACCCGATCCGAGTTTAACAGAGTTGTGACTAGAAACACGAGGATTGAGCACACACCACTCCCTCAACAGCCGACTGACCAAGAACAGACAATGACCCAAGCTGAGATGGAGCTTCCTCCAGCACAGAATGAACCGCAACGTAGGGCGGAACCTGCTACTAAGGGCCCGACCACTGAAAACCCTGCGATGGATGTCCCAATGACCGGGGTGCCAAACGCTGATCTTCCCGGCTCAGGGGAGACGATGGTTGCAGGACATTGCGCCGTTCCCCCTGCCGCCGTAACCCCGGAGATGCTAGCACAGATTAACGCTTCTGTAAAAGCGGCGCTTGACGCTACACTGGAGACCTTGCTTCCACGACTGGCGGAACAAAGGACAAGGGACGTTCGGGCAAGGCCCCATGAATCTAGAGCGGGTGAGAGAAGGGCAAGGCAAGGATACGATGAACAAGAGGATACTGTAGACTCATTCAAAGAGATATCGCCCGCTGCTTACGACAGGTCAGAGAAATGGGATCCTAGAACCCTGGATCGAGAGATAGCAAGAAAGATGGAACGACTCGACCGCGAGAGAGCGGAAGTAATCAGGAGAATGGAACGCGGTCGCGACCGCAAGAGGTCGCATATTCAAAGAATGAAAATGCAGAAATATTGCAGGTAATATCGAGGAGGATAGAGTAACTAGACCATGAGAGGGCGGAGTTGACGAGGAAGGTGACTCAGAGCCATTGGAAGGGTCACAGCAGTACCCCGTTTTTGGATGAGATTGAGGCTGAGGTATTGCAAAGAGGGGACAAGATCCCAGTGATCAACCCATATGACGGAAGAAGTGACCCTACATATCATCTCCATCAGGTTGATAGCATTTTAAATCTACACAACTACTCAAAAAACATAAAGGCAAAGATCCTATCCACCACTTTAACGGGCGCTGCACTGGATTGGTTCACTAGGCTGAAGGTCAGATCCATAACGGACTATGAGCAGCTAAGGGAAAAGTTTGAGAACCAGTTCTCTAGCCAAAAGAGAATGAAGACCAATATGTTGCACCTTGGCGCAGTGCAACAGAGGGAAAGGGAGAACCTACGGGAATATATGAAGAGGTTCAATGACGAGTTGTTTAAAGTGGATGAGCCACATGAGGGGCAGGTTATGATGATGTTGTTCAAGGGTACGACCCACCGCAGGTTCGCCGGCGAGCTAATCAAATTGACTGAACCCACCATAGCACAGATCAACATGCTCGCGAGCCAAATGGTTTACGAGGACGAGATGATGGCCACGCGTCAAGGTTCATTTCCCAACAGGAATGCAGATAGAGATTGCAACAGAGAAAGGTCCCCAACGAAGTACACACCGTTGAATAGAGGCATTCTGGAAGTGATGGCCGTGGCAAAGAGGAACAGATGGTTGACAGAACCCAAGCCATTGAATGAGACTCCCGGGATGAAGTCGTTGGGCAAATACTGCGCGTACCACCGACATCCCGGACACAGGACGGAGGATTGTACGCACATGAGGAATGAAATTGAAAGGTTGATTAAAGAAGGAAAGTTGGTCGAGTTTGTCAGAAACGCCAAGGAAGATGCTAGGGGGACAGACAATTCTTTATCCCCTAGAAGAGATTACTCACCCAGGAGAGGAAAGCAGAAGATGATCGAGCCACCCGAGGAGCGTGGTAGAACCATAGTGAATGCCCCGAGTAGAGGCGTCATAAACATGATCAATGGAGGAGCCTTGGGAGCCGACACTGCTCGCGGCCGAGAAACTATAACACGAAGAGTCCATGGTGGAGCCTACATTGGGTACACAAATGCAATCATACCAGAAGCGTACTTGGAGCAGAAGATCTCTTTCACCAGGAGAGACTTGGAGCAACTTAGTCCATTGGCCCTGACCGTAGGTAAACTAGATTGCCCGTTGTTTATTACTATTAATGTGGATGAATATCATGTGCATAAAGTTCTGGTGGATAGCGGAAGCTCCGCAAACCTGATATTCTCAAAAGCCTACGAGCACATGATGATAGACCCAGGCCGGCTAAAGCCGATATCCACCCCATTGACCGGATTCGGCGGAGCAGAGGTAGTTCCGCTCGGACAAATTATATTGCCCACAGTGTTTGGGAGAAACCCACGCACCCGGGTGGCGCCGATAAAATACACAATAGTCGACATCCTATTTCCCTACCACGCCATCATTGGCCGATCGGCACTCAACCAGATCAGGGCAGTGGTCTCTACTTATTACCAGAAGATCAAATTCCCGACACCTCAGGGAGTCGGCGAGATTCTAGGTGACCAGGTATAAGGATGGATGTGTTATGTGGACTCGCTGAAGCACCCTAAAATCAGAAGAAGACAAGAAATACAAGTCCCACACCAAGAATACATCCCGTGCACGGAGTGATCACCATGAGGAACAAACAGAACAATATTTTAAATTTCAACGATTTTTAAATTATGCTTGAACAATTGAAACATTGCCCCATCGTGGGTTAGTTTGTAAACCTAAAACAGGGGGAACTACGCCGGTCTGATTCCCCTTTCAACGGGATACGTAGGCGGGTTAGGTTTACCTAGCCTTCGACCGTTATCCGTCATTACTTTTTATTTTCTTAGCGATATTACTGTATCATTAAATCTCCCATTTCATGCAGGGGCAAATCCTAATCGGATATCATGAAAGTGCAAATTATGGCACATAGCATCGGGGAAGTTACCCCGCAAATATGTATTTGCTATATCACCCTCTTACAGGTACATAACCCGAAGGATCACACATTACTATGTCCAAAAAAGACATAGGGAATATTAAACCCTCGCTTTTCGAAAGAAGGGAATCAGGGGACATCGCCCCAGATTATTCAATATTATCCATCTAAACAGGTGCAACATGTACAAACAGGTACAACGGGCACGTTAGAACACAGTGGAAACACCTTTCGTTTCATGAAACTAAAATTCCCAGATTGAGGGAACATTCCGCAGACAACACATGCGCATCATTTCATGCTTTCACATAAGTTTTTACATCGAAAAACCCTTCTTGTCTGTAATGTTTTACAGGGCCTGAAGACCTATAGACTCCACGACGATAGAGTCACCAAGGGACATAGACAGAAAGACAAAGAAAAGGCTCCTACCCATGAGCGGTAACGGGTTCCCCTGTGATAACGGGCGACCTCCTACCCATGAGCGGTAACGGGTCAACTACAAAGAAAAGGCTCCTACTCATTAGCGGTAATGCGTTCCGCTGTGATAACGGGCGGGCTCCTACCCATGAGCGGTAACGGGTCAACTACAAAGAAAAGGCCCCTACCCATGAGCGGTAACGGGTTCCCCTGTGATAACGGGCAGGCTCCTACCCATGAGCTATAACGGGTCAACTACAAAGAAAAGGCTCCTACCCATGAGCGGTAACGGGTTCCCCTGTGATAACGGACGGGCTTCTACACATGAGCGGTAACGGGTCAACTACAAATAAAAGGCTCCTACCCATGAGCGGTAACAGGTTTCCCTGTGATAACGAGCGGGCTCCTACCCATGAGTGGTAACGGGTCACCTACAAAGAAAAAGTTCCCCTGTGATAACGGGGTTGATCCTAAACATATGAGCGGTAGCGGGTTTCCCTGTGATAACGGGGTTAATCCTAAACATATGAGCGGTAGCGGGTTTCCCTGTGATAACGGGATGGGGCCCTACCCACTAGAAAAAGTTCCCATGTGATAACGGGGTTGATCCTAAACATAGGAGCGGTAGCGGGTTTCCCTGTGATAATGGGATGAGCCCTACCCACAAGAAAAGTTCCCCTGTGATAACGGGGTCGATCCTAAACATTTGAACAATAACGGTGTCCATGTGATAACGGGGTCAGACTCTAAGGAATAGAAACAGATGCACCTCCTTGTGATGAGGGGGATTAGCCAATATAATCCGGTACAACTTGATAGGCGACATAGCAAGGAGGCGTAATAATAAGACAAGCTCCTACCAATGAGCAGTGGCAGATTACCCATGTTTCTACCAACACCGTGGAAATTCAAATCATCCCTTGTTCACAACAAGCAGATTAAGGAAATCTCATCAATACGAGAATGAAATGAATGCAGGGTCAGATATCGAAATACTGCATACTCTATCATCATGACAATAAAAAATCAACAAGTTATCAAGCAACAGGGCCACACAGAGTCACAGATTATGAAGATAACAGAGAAATAATTATTCAGTTACAGAACAACGAATTGGAAATAGTCCGGAAAGGGATAAATTCAAGTTACAATAAAGGCAGCAAACAACTACTCCCACGAGGACCCTTTAGTCTTCTTCTCAACAACATCAGAAAATACGTCAGGTTCGGCCGGACTCTCCTCCACCTCATCTAGTCCACCAACCGACAGGTCGTTATGATCATGCCTTGGGTTCAACCCACTTAGTGCCAGGGAGTCCTTGAAACCGTCATTTTTCAATACTTGCCCTACGCAAGCATAAAACGATGCATCCCGAACCATCAAAATTAAGTCTCGGAAGCTCAGGCTTTCCATAAACTTCTCCGCTGCAACCCGAAGGAGATCAGGACGACATTCCTACAAATTGAACTCTATTAAATACAACAGGAAAAAATAGAAGCAGATATCGTAAACAAGATATATACCAAGTCCAAGGGAGTTAATTTGGCGGTGGAGAGCTCCAACGAGAGACGTTCGTTAGCGGCCTTCACCGCTAGGACTGTCCAAATTTCGGTCGGTTCGGCCGGACCGGCCGAAACCGAACCGAACCGGGCTAACCGAAACCTAACCGGTTCACTTTCGGTTCGGTTTCGGCCGGATATTTTTTCGAAGTTCGGTTATGCGGTTCTTTCGGAAACCGAACCGAAAAACCGCAAATAACCGAAACCGAACCAAATGTATTTGTATATTTATGGATATTTCGTATTTAATTTGTGGATTGAGTTTGCATTATTAGATTATTTAACGCTATGAGATGGGACTGAAATTGTGAATCATGAATCGTGATTGTGCCTTTCCAACTTGCCGTTGGTGATGCGACATTTTTTTATGGTACAATAGTACTAACTACTTAGTATAATAGTATTGGTTACTTTGTAATTTGTTTATGGATTGCTATAAATCTATAATAGTAATAAGTAATAACTAATTAGCCGATCTTATAAAAATAGTATAACTAATTAATAGTTGTATAATATATGTCGTAACTTGTATTGGATATAATCATTAAATCATATATGACGAAGATCCTTGGATTCTTGAGAAAAAAAACATTCAAGCAATCATTAATTTATTTCAAGAAGATTCAATTCTCTTAATGCTTGCTAAAAAAAGATTGTAACTTAAGGGACAAAAAACGTTCTTAAAACATTATGCCTCAATATTACAAGAAGTCAAGAACATTACATCAAGAAGTTTTTTTTTTTTTTTTTTGGCGAACCGGCCGGAAAACCGAACCGAACCGGTTGAAAACCGGTTAAACCGAAACCGAACCGAAGGTAGTTCGGTTCGGTTTCGGCCGGCCATATTTTCGAAGTTCGGTTATGCGGTTCTATCGGAAACCGGCCGAAACCGAACCGAACCGGCCGATGAACAGTCCTGTTCACCGCCACCACCTCAGCCTTCAGTTTCTCCAGCTCCTTGTTGGCCGCAAGCTCACGCGCCTCTCCTTGCTGAATCTTAGTCACCAATGTTTTGAAGTTGCCCTTCAACAAATCATACTCCTCCCGGAGCTTACGACATGTCTTCAGGGCATCCTCTTTGTCAGCCTCAAACTTCTCTAGCACCACAGGGTTGAACTCCCACATCCTCAAGATATCAGCCTCGAGCTCGGCAGCGACATCATCATGGTCACCCTTAGACTCGCGAATTGTCTTCAGACACGAGACCGCCAGCTTTGCCATCTGCACAATACAATCAGTAACATTATGCTAAACAATCAAATATAATCAATCGAAGTCATGCTAAGATAAGTACACTCTGAAACATGTGAGTGTTGCGGTGTATATTCTGGGCCCACTCGAATTCTGTAAGCACCCGCATATTTGCTGGAGGAGGAAAAGCTCGCATCATTCCCCGCACAGCATCTGCTTCAAGGAATTCTACTCGCTTGGAGGATTTGACTGCACCCGCTTTCTTGGGGCCCGAACTCGAAGACGAGTGGCCACTGTTGACAGTCCCGTCACGAGACCTTTTATTTCCCGATACCCTAGCCGGGTCAACGACAGGCTTCGTAATAGGAATTCCAGGAAATATAGGGGCAAAGCCCCCCAATATCAAGGGCTCCTGCAGTGGTCCTTTACCCTTGTCGGTCGCACCTGAAACATGCGTCTTTCCCTTGCCACTAATAGGATTAGGGCTCGAATAGCCCAACCCCACGGTAAAGGGCACATCCACTAAATCACCCAAGTCGATATGGAAATTCGATCCCGAACCACCAACGTTCTCGGTCAAAGAAATGTTGGCCATCGAATCATAACGTGGAGCTACGTACTCACCAGAAGGAGACCTAGCATCTGGTCTCTCAGTCAACACAGTCCCTGCAGGAGGAGGAACCACACCCTCCTGTTTCGAGGTCAACACCTCCAAGAGATTGGCCGCCCCATCCAGGCCTCCCACCACATCAAGGATGTCCTGGCTAAAGAACTCAATGGTTGCAGGAACACTTTCAAGGCATTCCTTAGAAATACTTCCAGGTACTACGGAGCTAGGGGAGGTTGTTCAACTCCCGATGCCTCTGGCAGAACCTCAGTGGATGCATTATTCAGATCAAAGTTAGATACAAACCCTGCTTCAGGCGCCACCGCAGCTGCGGCTGGCGCAACCAATGTAGCCTTCTGAGCATCACGCTCGGCTTGAAGTTTACGCATCAACTGTGTGAAATCCATTCTCACGAGATATCTCAAAAAATAAAATATACCTGCAGAATAATCGAAATATCAGCATGAGAAAATAATAATAAATCAAGTACAACAGCGAGATCGAAATACACATCGGGGATCGAAGTACACATCGGGGAATATATCGAATAGAATTACCGATATACATACCGATGTAGTTACACTAAACGACATAGAAGACAAAGAAAACTATGATTCTCAAAGTCTCTTACAAGCCCTACTTATAGGCGAAAGCTTTAACTGTATCGAAAGATGATTTCGACATCATATCGAATACGCATTTCGACGTCATATCGACGATGAAACACGATATCCTATCCTATTACGCAAAAAGCCACGAAAATATAACAATTGCACCGACGGGCCCGTCGCAATTTTCAAAGTGCAATTCCCGTATTTATAAGAAATTCAAATCCCAAGAAACATATAATTCAAACGAGGACCTCAAACTATGTGTCCACTGCATTGGGGGGTCCATCGAAGTTCATCTCAAAGTGCATTCCCCGCAAATTTGATCTCCGTCATTCGAATTGGCGGGACGAAGGGTACAGGTAACCCAGAAATTTAAAATTAAATTTGCGAACTCTTATCTCTAAGATAAGAATCCCCAAATTGGGGGACTACATGATATGGGCGTTTCTCGCATATTGGGCCTGGCCCAAACCAGGCCCATATTTAACCATATCGGGGCCACTTTCGACATCATATCGGTGATCATCACCGATGTGATACTATGGTCCCCAGATCACGATGTCTATAAATACGCGATTCCTGGATCCCAAAGTAAGCAATTATTATCCCGCAACTACTATGCATCACATTGAAGGAAATCACCGATCTCACTCTCAATATCGAGATAACCTCTGATACGTCGTACCCCGTACTACCGATATCGTATCGAGAGTGATCCCCAATATCACATCGAAGTAAAGCAAGAACAGAAAACATGAATTTTAAAGTGATTCGACCACCATACCAACTCCACGAAGCTTTTGCTTAAGACAACTCAAAAGTATTTCATTGGTCTAAAGAATAACACACATAAGTTGTTATAATTAAGCTACTCTAGACTTCACCTAAGTACTTAATACACCAACCGTACTACTCATTCATTACACTTATTAGAAAATTCAAGATGGCTTGAAGCTCATTTAAACTGATGTCTTCATTTAAAATAAAATACAAGTGTTTACGTGTAGAAATTTGATAACATGTTTATAAGAAAATTATGAAAGAGTTTTCTGTAGGAATTGTATATTCATTCATACCTATTCACAAATATTCACAAGTATATAAAGGCTTATAAATCTTCTAACTAAGGAAAGAATCAAAGAGATCAATCATTCGAGAATCAAGCAAATCATATATTCTAACGGCTATATGAAATATCAACCTCTATTGACTAAGAAGGAATAGATTTAATATAATATGAGAGATGATTCAATATATATTCTTCAACACCCTTCCTCAAGTTGGTAGGCTAATATCTATTAGACCCAACTTGTCCAAGATTTTCAGTAATTTCTTACCAAAAAAAAAACTTGTCCAAGATTTTGTGAAATTGAGCCTTTAGTAGAGCCCTCCTAAGGATATTTGCAAGCTAATTCTTACTACTGACAAATGGAGTAGATATTTCATTGGCTTGCACCTTTTCACGCACATAATAACAATCGACTTCAATGTGCTTTGTCCTTTCGTGGAAGACTGTATTTAATGCTATATGAATGGCTGCTTGATTGTCGCAATACATAATCATAGGAACTTGTGTATACAATCCCAAATCTTTTAGGAGAGATTTTAACCAAATTAGTTCACATGCCATGGAAGCCATAGCTCTATATTCAGCCTCAACGTTGTATCTAGCAATAATCGGTCGCTTCTTACTTTTCCACGTCACGAGGTTTCCGCCTACAAATGTGCAATATCCTGTAGTTGATCTTCTAGTTAGAACATCTCCAGCCAATCTGCATCAAAGTAGGCTACAATACTAGTGTCACCATAATTTCTCATTAAAATACCTTTCTCGGGGGATGAGTTTAGATAGTGCAATATTCTGTTTGTTGCTTCAAGATGAGATGTTTTTGGGTTATGCATAAATTGACTTACCACACTTACAACATGCGTGATATCTGGTTGTGTGATCGTGAGATATATAAGTCGACCCAACTAACCTTTGAAAGCTTTCCATACCTTCCAAGTCATGTCCTTTGTTGATCTATGCTTTATAATTAGCTTCAACAGGAGTTTGAGCGAGTTTACAACCTAATAAACCAGTATCTCGCAATAGACTCATAGCGTATTTTCTTTGGAAAATAAAAATGCCCTTTTTAGAGTAGGCAACTTCTATTCCAAGAAAGTATCTCAATCTTCCTAAGTCTTTTATTTCAAATTGAGTGCGAAGAAATTTTTTGAGTTCATTTATACTAAGATTGTATCACTACCAGTTATCACAATGTCATCAATACAGACAAGAACAATTGTTATACTGTGTTTCCTTTTTCTAATAAACATAGAAGAATCAACGTTATTTTTAAAGAAGCCAAAAGTTAAAAGAGCCTCACTTAATTTTTTAAACCAAGCACGAGGAGATTGTTTTAGGCTATATAATGCCTTCTTCAACTTCCATTCAAGAGATTTATTTTTTTCTCGAGGGTGACCAGGTGGGGTAGTGATATATACGTCTTCTTCTAAATCTCCATGCAAAAAAACCTTTTTTATATCCAATTGATAGAGTAACCAATCATTATTTGCAGCAACAGAAAGTAAGATTCTCATTGTATTCATTTTCACGACAGGGGCAAATGTTTCTTTATAATCTACGCCATAATATTGTCCCACATCGCTTGTGTTTGGCCTTGGATTAATGTTAATAAAGAGAAGTTCTCCCTCCACTTAACAAGGCCTTTTAAGTGGAGAATGATGGGCTTCAGTTTCTATCATGGTATCAAAGCCAACCCAAGACGTATGTTGGGCTCCGCGACCTACCCACGTGATGGCACCGAAGATAATTGTCGGGCCACACGTGAGGAGGCGTGTTGAGAAATATTGTCTCACGTCGCTTGGGTTTGGTCTTGGATTAATGTTAATAAAGAGAAGTTATCCCTCCACTTAACAAGGCATTTTAAGTGGAGAATGATTAGCTTCAATTTCTATCAATAACCTTTTGCAACGAGCCGAGCTTTATACCTTTCTACCGTGCCATCACTATTATATTTAATTTTAAACACCCATTTACAACCTACAAGTTTCTTTTCAGCTGGTACTTCAATAATATCCTAAGCATTTATTTTTCTTTAGAGCCATTAATTCTTCTTTCATGGCATTTCTCCAAATTTCTTGAGTTTTGACTTCTTCATAAGAAGTGGGATTCTGAGAGTTGTTGAGTTTTGATAGACAATAGGCATATATAGGTGTTAGTTTTCCTAAGTCTAACATAGTTGTTAATAGGATATTTGACATTTTTATTTTCTTCATTGACATAAAAGGTATGATAATCCTTAAAAGTTACTGGTGGTCTAGATACACGACTAGAAAGTCTCAAATTATTGATTGTATTTTGAGGCTTTTCTACTCCAAGGCTTTCTGTAAGTGACTCTTCTTGGGCAACTTGAGGATTTTCCTAATTTTCAGCATTCTGATGAATAATTTTTAGGGAATCATATCTTACATAGAAAAAAAAAACACCACTGCCACTCTTATGTTCAGAGTTGTCACTAACAAAATAAGGGATTTCTTCGTTAAAATGAACATTTCGTAATATATACATTCGTTTAGTTTATGGATCAAACACTTATAGCCTTTTTTTGTCACATAATGTCCTAAAAAAATACATCTAATAGATCGACTACTAAGTTTATCTCTATGACTTTCAAAAATATGGACAAAACATTAACAACCAAATACTTTAAGATAGTGCAAAGGAGGGGACCGATCATGTAAAACTTCATACGGACTTTTATTCCTGAGGACTCTAGATGGTAGATGGCGATTGATAAGAAAACATGATGTAAGTATAGTTTCAGACCAGAGTATTTTAGGGAAAGAGTCACTTCAAGTAGATGTCTATGTTTTCTTTTAGCAACTCCGTTTGTTCAGGAGTATCAACACAAGACGTTTGGTGTATAATAGCATTACTAATAAAATATGGCTCAAATCTTTTATATTTTGTACCATTATCGGTTCTAACTATTTTAATTTCAGCATGTACTGATTTATAACAATTGCATGTAAATCTTTAAAAGTCGTAGGTACATCACTTTTCAATTTCAACAGATAAATCCAAGTATAACGAGACCTGTCATCAATAAAGGAAACAAAATATTTAAATCCAGTAAATGAAACAACGGGACATGTCCACAAATTGGAGTGAACCATCTCAAAGTTACTATCGCAAACATTATCAGATAATGTAAAAGGCAAGTTAGTTTGCTTAGCATATCGACAAACTTCACATGAAGTAAATGATATGTCAATTTCAGAAATTAAATATTTTAAAGTCTTATCTTAGGGATGTTCTAAACGAGAATATCATATCTTATTAGTAGCTCGTTCTTGTTTTCTTGCAAAGTAGAACTGTGTGGCTTGATCTAATACATATAAACCATAGAATTCATGACCTTCACCAATCTTCTTCCCCGTAATATGATCCTGAAAAACAACGCTATTAGCAGAAAAAATAGCTAAACAATTGTGAGTTTTCGTTATTTGACTGACCGACGGTAGATTATATGGAAATGATGGTATAAACAATGCATCATATGTATCTTTATTAGTAAGAAAATGAACTTTTCCACTTCCCTTAATTGAGGCTTTAGCACCATTTGCTAGACTTACAAATTGTTAACATTTGTTTTTTTATATTCTGTCAAACAATGAGAGGAACTTGTCATATGTTGGTGGCACCCGAGTCTACGATCTAAGTATCGTTACTATTAAAAGATATATGGAAAAAATTCTTATCTGAACTCTTACCTGATTTTGAAGGTGGCAATTCGATAGAAGATGCATGTTCACCTAACCCATGTTTTGTAGTAGCTCTGTTATCTTGTCAACTCAGATGATGTGTTCCTCGTTACGTAAACTTTGATTTTTTGCCACGACATGTGCTACCGGATGCTTATCTTTTTCTAATTAGGCTTTCCATGAATGGACCAATAATTATCTTGTGTATGTCCTGATTTTTGTAAATGACTGCAAAACATGTTGTTGCGATCTTGATTACCCCTCGAAGGTTTTCCATGAAGCGACCAGCAGTTATCATGAGTATGACCAGATTTTTGACAATGATCGCAATTTAGCTCACTACGATCTTGGTAGTTTGTTCTGCTTCCTCCATGTTTGCCCATTATGTATTGTGGCTTATGCTCCTTTTTTGATTGAGCGACAAAGGCATCTCAACATTTTTAGTGTAGTCCTCGTTGTTAGAAGTCATCACTTTTATTCTCGTTTCCTCCTTTTGCACTATTGTACATGCCGTGAAATAAGACAAAAACTCAGTGCTCATAAGAATTTGACTCCAAACAGGTTCATATTCGGAGTAAAGGCCTGCCAACATGGCAAACTTTTTATCTTGCTTTATTTCTTTCATTCTTGAAATAATATCACCAGTATATTGAGATAGTTCATCCCACATGCCTCCAATAGTGTCGATATAGTCACTAAAGGATTTCTCACATTGCTTGAATTCATGTATATCTTTTTTCAATTGATATACTCTTGTTGCATTGTGTTTCTCCCCATAAATGTCCCTTAGTTCCTTCCATATTTCTTCTGCAGTGATACTACATAATATAGTAGCGATACGTGTTATGTCACATGGATGCCACAATTGGAAGGATTTCCATTATTTGTATATAACGAACTAGGCCCTCTATGATATGACGTTGGAAAGCCACGGGTGTCTAGGTCGCAATGCAACAAGCGGATCGCAATTCCGAGGTCCGGAGTGGAAGTTATGCCCAAAATGGTGGGACTGCGCAGAACCTGCACTATATCGAAAAGTATATCGAATATACATCGAATATCATATTCGATATGGGTCCAACGCCTATAAATACCCCTCTCCCTTGGCCATAAGGGATGTAAAAACACCTAGGGATCACCCAATCATGTCTATATCGAAATGTACATCGAATATCATCCCCGATATGCCACATTCGACATAGATCCCCGACATACCTTCGACATACTGCAATACCTGATATTATATCGAACATAACTACCGATGTACTTATCCATTCGACATGTATAATATATTTATGGAAATCCACATGTGTCAACTACCCATAGGAAGAAACAGATCGAGGTTTCGATATACCGATCTCGAGATATGGCTGATATGGTGGAACCTCGACATATCTTCGATGTGCCAGAATACCCGATCTTATATCGGATGTCACTACCGATATACTTATCTCCCCAACATGTACCTTATATTATTGGAAAGCTAAATGAGTCTACTTTCCGTATCAAGAAGCGGTTTGAGATTTGGACCATCCTGCAAGGAGATATGGTCAAAACTGTAAAGCCGCGCAATGCAGAATAGACAAATGAACTACGCCCGACTTGATTCCCCCAAAGGAATACGTAGGCAGCTTGGGATAACCCGAGTTCAGTCCGGAATCATCAACGATCCATTCGTCCCCTCACCACGTCGCTTGGGTACATGTGTGTAAAGGACAAAGCCGGTTCCAACACAGCCTAGGATCAACATGATGCGGAGTGTTTCATCAGCATACGACAACACACCAAATCATTGGCGCCGTCTGTGGGAACACAATGGAATGTACTTAGAAACAAGCATGCAACCGTAAGATTCAACCAAGTTCACCAAGAACTATGGCGGATTAGAGCGCCATCGGACATATGCCTTACATCAAGATAAGTCTGTCAATTACATTATACTATTCACCTACATATTGTGCAAGTTAGTTACGCTATCCCTTAATTTTTATCTTTAACTATTATTGAAAAATCATTAATTTACTTTAACTGCCCTCTGTGCTGACCTATAGCTGAAACAGGAAGCACCACGCAGGTCTTATTCCCTTATCGCGTGATGCATCGGCGAATTAGGGTTCACCTAGTTCCCAACCGTTGCACATTGTGAATCTTTATATATGGAATGTTATATCTCTCTCTCTCCTTCATATTGATAGACTGTTTGCAGGTACACCGTAAGTGTACAGTACTTCTTATCCTAAAGGATAGGCGGATCGGAGGTTATCCGGTTCTTGCATGTCATGCATTTTGAAGTTTCTTATTGATACATATTGCGACGCATATCGTTATCCATCTTTAACCCTTATTTTCCCTAGATAAGCATATTTGTATTGTCATGTCCTTGATTCTTGCAGGAACGTGTCCAAACGGATACGACGAAGGTGCTCTAACGGCACACTGAGATTATGGTTTCTTTCCCATAAAAAACTAAAAAGATCTAGTTAAATTATTGCGTGATTATATATTTGCTTCATATAGGTACATATCCTAGACGGTATAACGTGCTTTAACAGCACGATGAATTTTAGAAATTTTCTCGCAGGGAAATCACGGGATGACATCCCACATTACTCACTATTATCTGTTAAAGCAGGTACAACAGGCACGCCTAACTCTCATACATGAACATTCACCTCTCACAAAATCAAAACTCCCCATAAGGGAAAACTCATAATGCAATCTATGTGTATTCCACTATATATATCATTATGCATGCACATTCCTCTTTTTGTCTTCATTGGATACAGGTATCCAAGGCTCTACAAACCCTACGGGGAGGAAAACTACCAGTAAACAGCGACAAAAGCTGAAGAAAGCAGGCCCCTACCCATGAGCGGTAACGGGTCACACAAAAAAAAACAAAAAAAGAAAAGGCAGACTCATACCCATGAGCGGTAACGGGTCCCCTGTGATAACGGGCGGGCTCCTACCCATGAGTGGTAACGGGCCACCTATGAAGAAAAAGGCAGGATCATACCCATGAGCGGTAACGGGTCCCCTGTGATAACGGGCGGGCTCCTACCCATGAGCGGTAATGGGTCACCTACAAACAAAGGCAAGATTCTACCCATGTGCGCTAACGGGTTCCCTGTGATAACGGGATGGGCCCCTACCCACGTGAACCGATCCCCTGTGATAACGGGGTTGATCCTGAAGATTTGAGCGGTAACGGGTTCCCTGTGATAACGGGATGGGCCCCCTACCCACGTGAACTGTTACGCTAGGTGAAGAGCCTATTGGGTGAAAATCACATAAATCAAGCTAGGTGAAGAGCCTATTGGGTGGAAATCCCATAAATCAAGCTAGGTGAAGAGCCTATTGGGTGGAAATCCCATAAATCAAGCTAGGTGAAGAGCCTATTGGGTGGAAATCCCATAAAATTACGCTAGGTGAAGAGCCTATTGGGTGAAAATCCCATAAATCAAGCTAGGTGAAGAGCCTATTGGGTTGAAATCCCATAAATTAAGCTAGGTGAAGAGCCTATTGGGTGAAAAGCCCATAAATCAAGCTAGGTGAAGAGCCTATTGGGTGGAAATCCCATAAATCAAGCTAGGTGAAGAGCCTATTGGGTGAAAATCCCATAAATCAAGCTAGGTGAAGAGCCTATTGGGTGGAAATCCCATAAATCAAGCTAGGTGAAGAGCCTATTGGGTGGAAATCCCATAAATCAAGCTAGGTGAAGAGCCTATTGGGTGGAAATCCCATAAATTAAGCTAGGTGAAGAGCCTATTGGGTGAAAATCCCATAAATCAAGCTAGGTGAAGAGCCTATTGGGTGGAAATTCCATAAAATTACGCTAGGTGAACAGCCTATTAGGTGAAAATCCCATAAATCAAGCTAGGTGAAGAGCCTATTGGGTGAAAATCCCATAAATCAAGCTAGGTGAAGAGCCTATTGGGTGGAAATCCCATAAATTAAGCTTGGTGAAAAGCCTATTGGGTGGAAATCCCATAAATCAAGCTAGGTGAAGAGCCTATTGGGTGGAAATCCCATAAATTAAGCTAGGTGAAGAGCCTATTGGGTGAAAATCCCATAAATCAAGCTAGGTGAAGAGCCTATTGGGTGGAAATTCCATAAAATTACGCTAGGTGAACAGCCTATTAGGTGAAAATCCCATAAATCAAGCTAGGTGAAGAGCCTATTGGGTGAAAATCCCATAAATCAAGCTAGGTGAAGAGCCTATTGGGTGGAAATCCCATAAATTAAGCTTGGTGAAAAGCCTATTGGGTGGAAATCCCATAAATCAAGCTAGGTGAAGAGCCTATTGGGTGGAAATCCCATAAAATTACGCTAGGTGAAGAGCCTATTGGGTGAAAATCCCATAAATTAAGCTAGGTGAAGAGCATATGGGTGAAATTCCCATAAATTAAGCTAGGTGAAGAGCCTATTGGGTGAAAATCCCATAAAACAAACTAGGTGAAGAGGCAGGCCCCTACCCCACGAGCGGTAGATGGCCACCTATCTACAAGGCCCCTACTCCACGAGCGGTAGTGCGGTCGACAATCTGCAATCCCCTATCTACAGATCCCCTATTCCCAAGAATAGAGCGGACGACACTATACCTCGACAATCTGAGGACAAACGGAGGAACGGACAATGCGGACAACACAAAGGAAACATGTTAGAAATGGCAACATCACCTCTACCCATCAACGTATAAGGTAAAATGCAAGAAATGCCGCGTCACTCCTGCCAAAGAAGATTTACCTATACGCTAACATGCCATAAATGGTAGAGCAACCTCTACACGTACAAGTTCATAACTAAATTGAAAGGCGAACATGTACCTACGCGGTATCCTGCCTTAAATGACAAGTAAATGCACACCCACAAGGTAACCTAACTAAAGGGACAACCAGCCAAATATACGATTTCTTAACAGTATTCCTTTAAATATTTCAAACACACAAGTTGATGTGAAATACCGCGGGAATTGTAAAAATTTGTGCACAAATATGAGACGACACGCTTGCATTAATCCAAACAAAGTGGACAAGACGAACCATCTTACAACATCCATTACCTACGCGATAACCCGCCTCTTAAGGCGCAACGGTTAGTACCTACATGGTACCCCGACCTCATACGGCAAAAACAAGTATCTATGTATTACCACGCCTTTTAAAAGCACAGTATACTGCTAAAACGCTCAAACCCAGCGCGATTGCATGATTAAAAGAATAAATCGTTCATACCATAGATTTATAACAACGTCATTGCATCCGCCACCGTACCGGTCTAAGATTGACAAATAATAAATGAAGCAGCCACCAACGGTAAATTCTCATCACCAATGAGATCTTCAATAATACCACTATGACTATGAAATATATAATACACGGTTCAAAATGAACGACTATTATTTAAATGCATGAGGATGCATTTATTTGTTAAACTCGCTCCATAAAACAAGGAGCGTCAATCGAAAACGACTATTATTTAAATGAATGAGGATGCATTTATTTGTTAAACTCGCTCCAGAAAACAAGGAGCGTCAATCGAAAGATTATTCCAAGCAGCATAATAAACGACGCTTCACATCATCGTAAACTATGCGACTCTTTCGAAGGGTGACCAACCTACAATACTCACTAGCGCAAGCAAGCGATCTAATACGCATTAAACGTAAACCTAAGAACGTCAAGAGAATTATCTCTGTCCATTATCGCATTCGTTATTTTCACAATTATTATAGCCGAGAGCCTTCCTTGAGATGACTTCTCACTCATTGCCTATCTTACCCTCTTAAAGATTGGCAAAGTGCATATTTAACTTACATTGAAGATGATCATGACATCTCTCATTGGACCTATAAATAATTTAGACGTCAATCGTCAGTTACAAACATTGGCCTGGAGCCTCCAGTCCACATATCGGGCTTTAAATTTTCCAAGTGATATTTCATATAATTTTGGCTCTCGCTACAACCTTGCGGGACTTCACACTTTATTATCAGATCGATCCATCTACGAAAAGACACAAAATACCTAAAAAAGGTAAGCAACACCTCCTATCTTACGAGATAAGGCAGGGACTGCCCTTACGGGTAAAAATATCTCATTCTTATGAGAAAATTCAGGGAATACCTTAACAGGTCGACTTCTCTCCTATCATATGTTGATATGCCACCAAACACCTTCACCGGCATATTTATCCTACAGTGCACGACAATAGATGTCTACCCAAGGCTAATGCTAGGATTTGAACGAGAATCTATTATACAAACAAATGGCAAAGCAAAGACCAGGATTATCCAAAGGTTATTAGACAATCAATAACAGAGGCGACGTAGCCCCACTCGAATTCTTAATTTCAATTTTGCGAGCACACTTCACGCCAATCTACACGAGACTCTTTTTTTTCTTGAGAATCACAATAACGCCACCAGGCTAAGCATTATCATACATACACTATGCGCTGGTGATAGCTCAAAATCACCCATGAGATGTAACATTATTTGAAGCTACATCAGCAATAGCTTTAGCTGCAAATTGCCCAATAACGGTAGGGTGAAACATACCGAGAGCATAATCATAGATCATACCTCACAATGTATGACAAGTGTTGTTTATGATATAATATCAACTACGTCTACCTGTAAAGGTAAACAGAAGTGCAGTCAGACACTACCTCTGATAAAGTACTTGAATAACTCAAGACGTACCGACTAAGTTTGAGTTAGTTACGTACCCACATATTCAATGCAAAACCTAACCACACTAACACTATGGCCAGGCCAACACACAAACATTTTCCCATATCCCAAATGATTATGAGGGAAAAATCATAATAAGTGACAACAAGTGCTCCCATCGATCACACTGAGACTCTCATTCACTCGTCAACCTCACGCAAGGTTGGTAAAAACCCGATTTTCATAAACAATCACGTATACACAATCGCAAGCAATAATCACGATTATACATGCAAGATTGCACGTACAAGGCCCCAAGTGGTCATGTTCGTCTACCTCGGTTACACGCTACTCCATGTAGCCTTCTCGCAACCACACATCGTAGTCGCATCCATTTTGCAAGTTGCATTGAATATATGCATGATACTCCAAATGCACGTCTTATGAAGGTGTTTATCGATTGACGGTGAATCAAAAGATATACGCTTTCGCTAAAACACAAACGATTTTTCTGTCTTCTAACTTATTGAGGAACTTATATCAATAAATATTCATTGTCTGTCGCGCTATCCTTGATAGATAACAGGGAACTAGTGACCTCACCTCAGCAAAAAGGGCAAGAAATCTACAAATCCTACGGGATATTGCGCACCGTTCGCCTAAAAATACAAAGGTAAGGCTTTGCAGCAAAGCATTGATTGCTTAGTACGAAAACAGCCGAAGAACTGCAACTACCAAATGATAAGCTTCATCGAGGATTCGCGCCGAGAGGAACATTTTTCTTTATGGTAATTCAAACGTGGACCTCTAGGCTACGTAAATTACATTGGGGGTCCACCAACATCTTTGAATGAATTCACATATCCGAGATCCGTCATTTGAACTGGCGGGACGAGAGGTACAGGTAATCCAAGAACTCATATTTAATTTGCAAATCATTATCCTCAGATAATAATCTCCAAACTGGGGGACTAGTGGTGTGTATAACTATGACATCCAATTAGAGTTTGAAGTATGCTCATGTTCCAAGACCACACTCCAAACTGGGGGACTACTGATACTACATAATATAGTAGCGATACGTGTTATGTCACGTGGATGCCACAATTGGAAGGATTTCCATTATTTGTATATAACGAACTACGTCCTCTATGATATGTCGTTGGAAAGCCACAGGTGTCTAGGTCGCAATGCAACAAGCGGATCGCAATTCCGAGGTCCGGAGTGGAAGTTATGCCCAAAATGGTGGGACTGCGCAGAACCTGCACTATATCGAAAAGTATATCGAATATACATCGAATATCATATTCGATATGGGCCCAACGCCTATAAATACCCCTCCCCCTTGGTCATAAGGGATGGAAAAACACCTAGGGATCACCCCGTCATGTCTATATCGAAATGTACATCGAATATCATCCCCGATATGCCACATTCGACATAGATCCCCGACATACCTTCGACATACTGCAATACCTGATATTATATCGAACATAACGACCGATGTACTTATCCATTTGACAAGTATAATATATGTATGGAAAGATAAATGTGTCAGCTACCCATAGGAAGAAGCATATCGAGGTTTCGATATACCGATCTCGAGATATGGCCGATATGGTGGAACCTCGACATATCTTCGATGTGCCAGAATACCCGATCTTATATCGGATGTCACTACCGATATACTTATCTCCCCAACATGTACCTTATATGCTTGGAAAGATAAATGAGTCTACTTTCCATATCAAGAAGTGGTTTAAGATTTGGATCATCCTGCAAGGAGATATGGTCAAAACCGTAAAGTCGCGCAGTGCAGAATAGACAAATGAACTACGTCAGACTTGATTCCCCCAAAGGGATACGTAGGCAGCTTGGGATAACCCGAGTTCAGTCCGGAATCATCAACGATCCATCCGTCCCCTCACCACGTTGCTTGGAGTACATGTGTGTAAAGGACAAAGTTGGTTCCAACACAACCTAGGATCAACATGATGCAGAGTGTTTCATCAGCATATGACAACACACCAAATCATGCAGTTTTCCGAAAGGACTTACTTTGAGCGATTTGGGACTCCATGGAGTGAATCAGCCATGATTTCACAAGACTGTCGTTAGATTCACATTCTTCGAAACTAGGACCTGTAGAACTGGAGACTTTTGTTTTTCCATTCACAAATCTCATCTTGGATTTCCTATAAATATAAATACTTCCTGCCTTGGACCAAATCATGTAATTGGTTCCATTAAAGAGCATAAGAGTGATCTTTAAATTGGGGTTGTTAACCTCTTGAACAATGATGTTTGATTGGTGTACAACACCTTTTTGCTACTCTCATCATCTGACATTTTCACAAACACTTGGTGGGCAAAAATTTAATTTCTTTTTTTTTTTGTTTTTAGTATGGTTGAACGTTATATTACCTCCTGTGTAATTTATGTGTAATTTATTTGCAGGAAAAGGGATCAATACTTTGCTCTAGATACCATGTAGGAATTTGATAACATGTTTATAAGAAAATTATGAAAGAGTTTTATGTAGAAATTGTATATTCATTCATACCTATTCACAAATATTCACAAGTATATAAAGACTTACAAATCTTCTAACCAAGGACAAGAATCAAAGAGATCAACCATCTTAGAATCAAGCAAATCATAGTAACTATATTCTAACGGCTATATGATTTGTCAACCTCTATTGACTATGAAGGAATATATTTAATGTAATATGTGAGATGATTTAATGTATATTCTTCAACATTCTAGCTCTTTAACTTTCTAAGACATTAATCCTTCACACTTATAATATTCTATAACAAATTTTGGTTGATTCTTCTGCTTTCACAAGGCTTAGAAGAATCTTTTGAAATTTGTGGTTGTAATTGTTAAATTCTAAGATTGTTGCAACTCATTGATGGATTTTTACAAATGCCTTTCCATCTTCAATCAAATATGTAAAATCCTTGTATCCCAAATATAGAATATTTCGTCCGATATAACAAAAAAGAAAAAGAAAAAAGCAATCGACACACATAAATTTTTGAAATCAACATATCACAAGTTTACTGATGAAAAATTTTTCAAAATATTTTTCTTTTAATACATAGTCGACTTTCCATACGAAATACAATTAACAATTCGATTTTAAAACATAAGGAATCACAAACACATTTGGACCAAACAATTGGTCCTAACAATCAACATGTTAACTTTTTCATCTTCATTATCTTGGACGTTTATTAAAAGTGCTTCATTTATGAAATTGCATAAACACAAATATTCATAAATTGTATCTCTATCATATTGTGTCGCCTATTTTTAAAAGTGGTATCTCCGTATTGAATTCGTATCGTACTCGCATTTTCATATTCGTATACGTGCAACATACATAAAATATGATCATTTTTTTAAATTTTAAAAAATAGTTACCGCAAAAACTAATTAACCTCATCGCGACGAAAGTACAACTTATGTATTACTGACGTAATTTATAATATTGTGTAATACACTAGTACTAAATAATCCATTATCTCACGTCATTGATTGCACGAAATAATTCACACCGATCTTAAATCCAAGTCCTAGAAACATTCTCCAGAGGCCCTACACTACTAACCCCAATCAACGAAATAAGCCCATTACCGCTATAAAGATCCAAAGCCGTTAGATCAAGCCACTCAAACCCAATCCCCACCGTCAAATCTAGGTCACTTATATAACCACTTATATAATAACCACTAAACCCCATTTTCATCACTCCCGAAGAGCAATCAAGCTTACCTGCCGTCAGCCCTAAATCCCCAAATTCCGAACAAAGAGGTTAAAGTGACGGCGCCGCCGCTGTCCGCCTTGACACCACCGCCGCGTCTTGGCCCTCGGTTTCTCTATCTCTCTCTCGTAGTGAATTGTAAATCGTAGGCACAGTTATCTGTATACATATCCAAAAAACAGAAAGAAGGTAAATTCGAAATGGCGCCAAAAGCATCGAAAGCCGACAAGAAGATCGCGTACGACGAGAAGCTGTGCCAATTGTTGGACGAGTTCACGCAGGTTCTGGTGGTGGCTGCCGACAATGTGGGGTCCACTCAGCTGCAGAACATTAGGCGAGGGTTGAGGGGTGATTCCGTGGTGCTCATGGGTAAGAACACTATGATGAAGAGGAGTGTTCGGATTCACGCTGAGAAGACTGGGAATCAGGCTATTCTCAATTTGATTCCTCTCCTTGTTGTAAGTCATTTCAACATTTATTTTGTGCTTCTTTTTTTATGAGATTTGAATTGATTTTGTATGCCAATTGCAGTTGTTGGAATTGATGTGATTTGTGTATTTTGTTTGGATAGGGAAATGTTGGACTGATTTTCACTAAGGGTGACTTGAAGGAAGTCAGCGAGGAAGTCGGAAAGTACAAGGTGATGATTATTTATTGGATAATTTTTGTGGATTGTATGAGCTCTGTTATTTTTGTTACCGAATTTTTTATATTTGTTGGTATGTGCGATCGAGTATTTACTTTTCAGTTTGTGTGCCTCGACTTGATGGTAGCTTAGTGCCCCAATTTATTATATTATGGCTTTGATTTGGGAAATTACAAGTTTTAAAATTCGTAAATGACCCAACATTGTCATGAAGAATAATAGTTTTGCCATACATACATTACGTGTATGATATAACAATAGACTGCAGCTCGTCGTATTCCTTGTTGACTGAAGTTCTATGGAAAAGTAAGATCAAACTTTACGCTAAGGGTGTATTGGAAAATTAATAAGATTCGGATTTCTTTCTTTGTTAACTATATGTATGGGACTAGCTTGTAGTGTTTGTTTCGTTATCTTCTTTTATTAAATGTAGTAATGAATACTTTCTTAGATAGAAATGGTTGGTTGAAGTATTTTTGGGATTAATATAGTTATGAAATTGTTAAATATCACCAGCCATGATAAAGTTGTTCGATAGACTTTGGTAGTTAAGCTGTTTTGAGCTACAAACTGCTGAATTAGTAGTAGTAGTTCCTACTATTTAACTTTCATTCTGATGTGGTTTGCTCGTGTTTGTCAAACTTAACAGGTTGGAGCACCTGCTCGTGTTGGTTTGGTAGCTCCAATTGATGTGATTGTCCCACCTGGAAACACTGGGCTTGATCCATCACAGACTTCCTTCTTCCAGGTCCTTATATTTTGCCTAACGAAACACCTCGTAATCATTATGTTTTCTCTATGGTTGAATCTCCCAATGTCTCTGTCCAGGTTCTTAACATCCCTACCAAGATTAACAAGGGTACTGTTGAAATTATAACCCCTGTGGAGCTTATCAAGAAGGGCGACAAAGTGGGTTCCTCTGAAGCTGCTTTGCTTGCAAAACTCGGGATCAGGCCTTTCTCTTACGGTCTTGTTGTCATCTCTGTCTATGACAATGGTTCTGTTTTCAGTCCCGAGGTGCTTGATATGACTGAAGATGACCTCGTTGCCAAATTTGCTCTTGGTGTTAGCATGGTCACTTCACTTTCACTGGCCATTTCTTACCCGACCCTCGCAGCTGCTCCACACATGTTCATCAATGCTTACAAGAATGTTTTGTCTGTCGCACTTGAAACGGATTATTCCTTCCCTCTGGCTGATAAAGTCAAGGAGTATCTTGCTGTAAGTTTTCCTGTTTAAAATTTTATGTGTATTTTCTATGCATTGTGTTCCATTTTGTCTGATGACTTGATTTGTGTTTTATTTATGTAGGATCCTAGCAAGTTTGCTGTTGCTGCTGCTCCGGCTGCTGGGGTTGACTCTGGTGCTGCCGCTCCAGCTGCTGCCAAGGAGGAGGAGAAGAAAGATGAACCGGCTGAGGAGTCCGATGATGACATGGGTTTTGGTCTTTTCGATTAAGTTCGAGTTTCGGTTGCATTTCAGGCTTTTGATTTATGAACTTCTTAGGTTATTTACATGTTTTTATTGATGGTTAAACTGGTTTATAGTTTTGGATAGTTTGGATATTTTGGATCCATTGTGTGTTCAAAGACTACTGCAGGTTGTTAATCATATTTATGTTTTCTAGTACTTTGCTATTCAGTTCACTTATTTCCACTCTCTTATTTTTTATTATCTGGGATTGTTGTTTGTTTATCCTGTCTAATCCTCCCAATTGGCCCTTAGTAGTACCTCTTATAAGTTATACCTTATGGGTAGATACTTTCTTCGTGTATACTTGTGTGTGTCTAGTCTCATTGGGTACACATTTGATTGAATCAAAGCGGTTGATGTTTCCGGTACATCTATGAGTACATGTCACGGAAATTTAGTTTGTAGAAACATATGAAGTTGATACCATTTTCGAGTGACGTCTTAAATTAAGTTGTTTGCCCTGGTTGGTTAAAATTTCCGTGCGTTTCCTCGAAAGGTACCAAAAAGTTTCTTTTTTTGACTTTACCGATACGAAATATACATGTAGTTTCCATGGTAGGTATAACTACAATTTTACGAATTTCTCGAAACATTTCGAAAAGTTCTTGAAATATTATGAAACGTTTCTAATTTTTAGCTAATCGAAACGTAATTCCGGACCAAAATTTTCATCCATGGTTGCATGCAAGTCCGATAGTGTAGATTTTTTTTCTTCTAATACGGTGAATTGTTGACTTGGAGACAACAACCCATTTTAGTCTTATCGGAGGTGATTATTAAATTATTTTGATTATTTCTATTGAACATTTTTATTATTAGTTTTGCTTGCCATTCTTACGAACACACAAGATGTTAAAACTAGACTTTTTTTAACTGAACATCAAAATTATCAATTTTAGGTGGTATGGCTTCACTATTCTATAACTAATCAAGTTATTAAGCAGCCAATTTATGAAAATTTTTGACAATAAACGTTTCTTATCTTACCCGACATATTTTCCTGAAATTGGTTGTTACTTGGATTAGAAATGTACTCTCCTTTTAGCTGTAATGTAGTCTTTTCTTAACCTTATGTGGTTGACATTGTCTGAGTTCAAATAATCATAGTATTTTCTATACTGATTTATTTTAAATTAGGTTCGATATGTAGGCCATAAATATATAGACATATTACATATATATACTTGGGTTATATTTCTTATCAGAAAAACACAAAATACTTGGGTTATGTACTTTTGTAACATCTGATAAATGTTCACACATTCTTCATTTAGTCCATATTTTCCAAATTCAGACAATCCAAAACTCACACAATGTTATGGAGCTTCGCAACTCTAATTGTTGATATTTTCGACCATTAGTTATTATTATTTTTTTGTTGTCTTTCAATTTCTATACTTGGGGAAATTCCCACCCAGCACGGCGTAGGTTGTTTGTACATATATTTAGAGCCAAAAAGAACGTTTATTGCCGCGTTGATGATCTAGATGCAAAGTAACAAGATGACATTTCAAAGAGAAGATTTGGATGTTTGAAAAATAATTGAATTAGTGAAAAGTAGATCTTGGATTGCGGTTAACTTAACCTAAGATCCCTTATTTTGTTTTCTCGATTTTTGATTGGTCTTGCTTTCCAAAACTGTGTTTGGTATGACTATTGACTAGTTTTTGGATGTTGTACGGGTGATTTCCCTTGTGCCCTCTCAAAGAAATTTGGCTTATCAAAAGAAAAAGAAAAAAAGAGCCGAAAAGAATGCTATATATCTTTAATATATTCCTACGGCTGAGAGTGCTTTCGGAATTTTTTTGATAACGAGTGCTTTCGTAATTATTCAAAAGTCCATTGGAGCATGGGCATTTAACATTCATATAATAGAATGTGGAAAATCCAAAAAACTAACATGTACTTTTGTAAATTTTGCACTAAATAATTTCCGCTGAACTCTGTTGCAGAATCGTGCATTTGTTCTATATATTTTTGAGTTGGCTTGATTCTCTTATACATTTTCTATATATGCAACATACAAGTCTATATACCATCAATGACCAAATATTATGTTTACACACATGTTATATAAATTCTTAGTTCGCATAAGTAAGAACTGGAATATCCTTATGTGGCAACAACATCACCAGAATTATTTGAAGTTTCGGGGAAAGGAATGAAATATGTCCAACTCCAATATTTCACAAGAAGTTTTGGATAATTATCATGTTACAAAGATTTCTATGCAGATTTGCAAATCACACGGTTATGATCATACTTGGCATCAAAATAGAACAATATATTAGTGGCCCATTCTTAAATGTCATGCATGGTATGGTAGAAAGTAAAATAATCAACACATTCTCATTTTGGATCTCGACCTAATCTGTGACGTCCTAATCAAGCACTCTGTTTAGTCGAAAGTGTCACGCCGCGATACTCATCAGAGCACATCTCAGTGCCATTTTGAGATATCGTAGTCAAGGCGGGGGCAAAGGCAGGAATTTAGTTTAATTAGGGGAGTAGGTGAAATTTTACTGAAGACTTTCGTATTAACACGTGTGAATGTTATACTTTACTCGTACCAATTTCGTTACAAGTATATAATTTTATTGTGAATACATAATTACTTTCAAGCAAACACAAATATGAACAATAATTACAAATAAAAAAAGGTCTAATAATAAAAAGCCATATTTTATCATAAACTGTAATATTTATTTCTTTATTACATGTAAAACAAAAGGTCAACAAATAAAAATATATTCTATACAGTCAATAGTAAGATCTAATAAATTACTATAAAATTAAGTAAATCAATCAAATAAAATGGTTAACAAAAAGTTAATTACAAAGCAAATATCGAAATATAATTAAAAATACAAAGTCAAATCTAAAAACTATACATACTATAAATATATAAGCATAATATATGATTATATACAATATAGAATATTGGATTATTAGGCCCAAAGTTATTTTATGCTACTAACAAAAAGAAAATACAAAACGTGAGGGGTCTTCACCCGCTCACGTTTTGGCAACATGAATCTCAAAATCAAAAGAAGTCCGCGTCATATAATTTTAATTTTTAACAGACTTGCAAACGAACCCCAAAACCCTAATGGGATATATATATATATATATATATATATATATACACACGTTTAATTCCGGTATCCCAGTATAACTTGGTACAAACAACAATCATACTCTAATCCCCAAGATTAATATTTCTTTCAACATGGAAGTAGCGTCCAGGACCGTTTTTAGCATAACAGACTTCAACATCAAGAAACTAGGCGAAAGGACGTTTATATAGTTTTATTTGGTGGAAACTTCGAAAACTGTACACTATAAATGGATTCAATATAGAATATAGAATAGAAGTTTACGTCATTTACCATTGGTTCGATCGATTCGAACCAGTAATCAATAGTTTGATATCCGGTCCGATTTTGAAAACAAAGGTGAATAAGAACTTCTCTCTAGCAGTCCATAAATTTCATTTTCTTCTTCTTTTAAATAAGACACAACAATATATTTCAAAATATTACATTTAAAAAAAAAATAGGCACTTGCAAAACAGATGCTTCCTTTTTATACTTTTCTTAATAATATGGTCTATAATACAAGGCATATATTAAATGGATAAAAAATATATTAAAAGAAAAGATGCATCGTGCATATTAAAAAAATTACATTGAGAATGATTTTTTGAAGAGTGTTGTATATATTTATTAATTAAAGAAAGAAAGAAGAAAGAATTCTGAATGTTCTACTGATTAATACCGTATGGTGTAAGAAAATCTGCCATTTATTAATAATATTCATTCCTCTTTCTCCCAAATAAATCAACTGAGCCCTAACGAACTCCCTTGCTATTGAAGAACGAATTTGGAAAAGAATACCCAATCCAAAGCTCAATTAGAAAGAACAGTTTGCTTTAAAGGTAAAACCCTAGTTTTGTTAATTTGATGGGATTAATAATACCATTATGACACGGGAGGAGAATTCTGCTAGTTATCTTCGGCCAGAAATATATTTATTTAACTTGCCCTTTATTAAGATCACCAATGGAAAGATTAATCTGCATATTTAACTTCAGGTCAATTTTTTGTTTGTATAAAATATAAATGTGCCAAGCTTAATAGAGTATTTTGAGGGGTGCAATGCAAAAGTTATTTACAAAGACATATATTTGCTGGAATTAGGATTCATAATTTGAGCTCATAACTGCCTGGTTTATGCTAAATACTTTTGTCGAATCATTGCAGGCAGGCTCTGATGGAGGAGCAATTTGTACTGAGAGTTCCACCAGCGGTTGCCGAAAGAATTGAACGTCTCTTGAATGAATCTCCTTCTTCTTCTTCTTCTTCAGAAGACAAAGCCCTGGATTTGTCCTTTTCTGGTATAATGTTAGCATTTTATTTCGTGTCCAACTCATCTGCGGCTTTTAAGTTGCATTGAACAAGTGATAATGGATGAGCATATATATATATTAAGTAAGATACTGGCTAATTATAGGCTTCAAATTGCTGGTTGCTGTTGAATTAATTAGCCGAAACCGTAGAATGAAGCGACATCCTTGTAATTATCCAATATTGTTCTCAATTAGTTTTTGATTCAGAAGTTAAAACATGAGAGAGATTGAATTTTAAAAGATAGAATCAATAATGTTCTCATAGATTAATTGGCTGTTTACGTTTGTTCTGTTCTTGCTCCTTTTCGGCGTTAAGTTGCATCGAAGAGGGAAAAAGTAGAGATTGATGGTTACGGGTCAAAAGCCATAATTATTTCCACCTTGTATTATGCGATTAGGAACAATAGCTTTTTGTTTCTTAATTAAATGGTTGTACTCCTACTCAAATATGCATGCAGTGCATAAAATTTTGCTGATAGGGTTTTCTCATTTCTTTGTGGAATCTAAGTGCATCGATTGAAAGCTTAGAAAATGGAACAACGTCTTCTAGAAAAGGATTGTGTTTATTTTTCTATATTTTGTTCATCAGGAAACCAATTTTAGTGCTAATACCATTTCATGCTTGGTCTGGTATTCAGTCACTTTGCCTCGTTTAAGAGTTTCTGATCTCTATTATCTATTTTCGTTGAGTTTTGTAATCGCGGTAAGTTACACTTTATTTAATATTATTTAATCCTTCACTTAATCCTGAATATGGAAGTTAGTAGGGTGAAGGCACATTGAGATTTAATGGCTGATTATTTATGCAATGAGATTTGGGACATTTTTTAAAATATTGCGGCCTTGATTTCCTTCCTTCTTCATTTCATCCTTTCTGTATTTCAGAGGATGGAAGGACTGGTACATTTGTTATTGGAAATGACCGCTTCTCCGCTTCTCTCTTGGATCTTCCCACTGTAGTAGAGTCGTACAAGACTTATGACGACAATGTTTTGATCAAAACTGCAGATATTGGTCAAGTAGGCAGATTCACTTCACTAGTTATTCAATCATTGTAGATGGGCGCTTCAGCAGTGTCTAATTTGTTAACTATTCTGCTGTGACAGATGATTATGGTGAGAGAGGAGGGCGATGGTGTTCCAGAAGCTGTGGAGTACAGACATGGACTTACCCCTCCAATGAGGGATGCTCGGAGGCGAAGATTTCGCCGAGAGCCAGATTTAAATGTATTTTGCTGTTATACTTGCTTGAAGTTTAGTTCTTGCTTTTTATTTGATTGTCTTTCCTCAAAAGACATAAGTTCCATAACCTTGTTGTGCCACATGATATACTGGTGGCTAGCCAATATTTTTGATACTATTAGATTTTTTGTTTAAAATGTAATAGACCACGTGATTTTATTAGCTTATTGTGAATATGTTTTGCAGCCTGAGGTCGTGCGTCGTGTAGAGAAAGATCTGCAGAACATCATGGCTGGTGGAACTGCGGAGAATATTGATATCCTTTCATTATGCCCCCTCACACCTCGAAACAAAATAATGAAAGAAAATCCTAGAAAAACATGTAGGAAATTTTAATTTGCATCAAGAGAAAAGCTAGATAGTTTAAAGGCAGTATTTGTTTTTCGATCTTTGATCCTCAATAAGCGACAGAAAGATGAATGTCGTTCCGGTCACCTTTTATCTTGCATTGGCATCAGTATCTTTTGATGATGATATAATTTCGACTTTATCTAGAAATTATTTATGTTCATTTCACAAAATGCTCTGTTTGGCTTTCCTGGTGATCATCCTTAATCGTGTTATCACGTGTTGAAATTGTTGAACAAGAAGAAGATCAGAATGCTCGTAGTGCAAGTAAGAAAGTGGTGGCTACGCCTTCAACAAAATCAGGTGTCCCTGAAGCTGAGGCAGCAGGTGGAGAGCCTGAGGGAAGTGAATCAGATGATTCTGATGATTCAATATGAGTCAGGTCCGTATCGGATTAAGTTAAATATACATATATTTATATGTATATATTTAGATATATACATATATTAGGGAGAAATAGTTCTTGGCTTATTGAATTGTTCTTAAGACAGGATTAGCTTGTTTTATCTATTACGGTGTGTGGGAACGTTCTATTTCTGTCTTATGTATGGTTGCAAGGCTTTGGTGTGTATTCCAGGATTTCTCTGTTGATACAATGCAGAGTTATTTTGTGCTATGATCCCGTAAGTGTTTTTTCATTTTTCTTTTCTTTTAATCAAGATCCGCTAAGTACTTCAGGCCATTGACCGACTCTTTTCCCTTCCTTCATTGTCATCTAGTTTGGAACTTTAGATCCAGCTTTTGGAATTATGTGACAATGATACACCTTTACCTTTTTTCAATACTGAGTTTTTTTTTTATGTGAAAAGTCATATTTCCTGTGAAAGTATAAATGTGCTAAGGTTTAGTAGAGAAACCGGCTTGGTTTTGATGTTGGCTTAGCTATTACTGGATATTCGTTTTCTTCAGTGTATCATATACAACAAAGAGTTTCATTTGTAATGTGATTGGCTATCCTGTTTATCCTAATATTGTAATGGTGAAAACTACCCTATGTTGCAATATAATGAGCACTCGACATTCACTATTTTTGTTTGTCTTTTGCGATAGAATTCAGAATTTGCCAACAGAAAATTCAGTTAGATTTTCACGGTAATATTTGACGAATGCATTTAGTTAATGTTTTGAGGATTACGTGATGATATTGATGGAAGCAGATAACTTTTCCATCTCTAATGCCTATGATGTAAACATATTTTAATGGTGAGGCTTGGTTTAAAATCCACTTCCTTATGTTAATACTGCTCCAGAGTATAGTTTTTTTTGAGGGGGCTAAAGGTGTTCCTTGTTACAGGTGTAGGTCTTCTGCCAATTATTTTCTGTAATTTACTTCAGTTGTATTGTTTTTCCGTAGAATGAAGAGTAAGTTGACATGTTGCAGAATGAGATTTACGAGTAAGTAGAAGCCTTTTTCTTCATTGTTATTATGGTATGAACTCTTCTCTTTCCTCTATGACTCAATGGTTTTGACAGTACTCAGCCATCATTCTGTCCATTAGTTAAGAATATGAACTTACTAAAACAATGTACCATATGCATATAAGCAGATCCTTAGAGTTCATTCACATTATAGTCTTGCCTGCTCTAAAGATTAGCGAAGCTGCATGTGGTACATAAGACGGGCTCCGATACTTGATCTACTGCACTATATTGATACTTATTTGCTTTGAAATTAGTAGATTGACTTATTTGACTCATTCATCAAGCTTCTTTTTAAGTTTTGTTTACGTCTACATCTACTAGCAAATTGTATTTAACAATACTTGATTGTATTTATTATATGTTCTTTAAGTGGTTGTTTTATTACGAAAAAGGGTTTGGTATGTATTAGAATTTGGAATAGCTAAAGATTATAGTGACATCTGCATGATCATAAGTTGTTGGGTAGTAACATAGTGTATTTTGTGCTATAATAGACAGATTATAAATAATCCACATAAGAGGGGTGGATTATGTTACTATGGAGTACGACCGCTACCAAATACATTAGTAGCATAACATACCAAATGCACTAATAGCATGTACACGCTCCTCTTTATTTTTATTTTTTTTGATCAGGCCTATACATGTTCCTTAATGTGGGGTTTTTAAGGTGGATACCACAGTAGACCTACTCAATACAGTAATGGTATGTTATGACTCCGCGTTACATAAAGAGTGTACAAGTGCTACCAAACAAGCCCTACTTGAATACTGTGCTACTAAATTTTTGATGGCATCCAAAGTCGTAATGCTCTTGATGGTTCATACTTGCAAATATCAGTGTCCTAATAGACGAAGCAGGGTCTGGCTGTAGCAGCTTAATGGGATTCAGAACTATGATTATGAAGCTGCTACTGATATAATTGGATTCATACCATGAAGCTGCTGCTGGTTTTAGCCACTTCCCTTTTATAGTTATGGCTATGTTACGGTCCAGATCCTTCTTGCTTAATCTACTTCTGATAACGCAGCTGAGTTGTTTTATAACATTTCTGATATCATCCTAGTTCTTACATATTCTGTGTAGTCAACACTTAAGACACCACCTGAACTTAGAGTCGTCTTAAGTGTTGACTAGAGTCGTCTTAAGCTTGGCACATTTATATTAAGCTTGGCACATTTATATTAAGACTCGGGTTCGATTCCCGGCTGGTGCATTATTTTATACATTTTTAATCGCAATTTTGATTTTTCCCCCTAAAAAACTCACCTAATTTATGATTTAATTTGAACTAGTATAATCCATTCTCGAAATATTGAGATCTCATTTTGTGGAATTGGGGCAGAGGGGCAAAATGTACGCGGTGGCGACTTCGGAGGTAGATTTCATCGTAGGTATGTAATTCTCCTCACCTCATTGAATCTTCGCCTTCTGTTTCTTCCTTGCGGTGACTTAATTATTGTGGTGTCATGTTAGATAACGGCGGTTCCAGCGTCGGAAGCGATTTCGACACGAATTCAGACGATTCAACCGACTACTACCAGCCGATTTCAACTACCGACGGCGGCGGCGGCGGAGAAAATGAAGTGAATTCAGACGGGGAAATCGAAGATCATCATCATCATCATGAGTTGCTGCCTAATGGATATACTCATATCGAAAACGGAGTATCGTCTTTAGATCTGAGCAGTGATGAAGAGGATGAGGTGGAGATGAATCTGGCAATGGAGATGGAAAGGGCCGCGAGAGAGGACGAAAGGCGGAGAAACGCTCCATTGACGGCGGAGAACGCCGGCAGAGTGATGGCGGCGATGCGAGGGATCTCGTTTGGAGGGTCCGTACCCGAGTGGGCGGGTCAGGTCCCCGAGGTTCAGTGGGTTGATATTCTCCGGGCTCGGTCTGGTGGTGCTGGGGATTCTTCTTCACCAGTTTCTTGAATATTTTTATTTGTAATTTTATAATTTTACTTACTCGGCAAACTTGTATTTTTCTTGGTGATGATTAAGTTAATTGCCATTTAATAGTTCATCTGATCTGGGTGAAAAGTTATTTCTTGCCCCTCTTATTACTTACTTACTCTCTTGTTTTTTCTTAATTCGCTTCATCTTTTGGCTCTCTAACTAAAATTAATAAAAAAAAAAAAAAAAAGAAGACATCACGAAATAAGTGCAAATGTGTTTTAGTTGTTTGGAGTGGAGATAGCCCTAGCCCTATTTAGAGAAATGCGCGAAAAGAAGCAAAAGAAGAACTCCAGATGGTAGATGTGATCTAAATGAGATGACTGGAGCGTAAGAACGCTCAAAATGCCCCAACTAAGCAACACCGACCAAACAAACCACAGCTCCGCACAATGTGCACCTAGTTGTGTAACCAGTCCTGGTGGGTGCGCTTTGCTAAACAGGGGTTGTCAAGGCAAACACTTGATGTTCAGACAGACAAACAATGCAAACCATATGTGACCAGACTTCTATATTTATCACCAGATAAATGTGCCACAATTACATAACCACCACCAACAACAACAACCAAGTAGGTAGGCCACAATTACATAACCCAACAAGTAAATTCTATCTGAAATATATCAATGGCACCAAGAGTTGGATCATTAGGTTACAACAGCAAACTTGATTGGTATATTGGTTTCGGCTCCATCTAGTGTTACATGTCAATTAGTATTATTGTAATTAATTAATATTAGATTTAGTATTATTATATATATTATGTACTTTAATTATGTAGTAGCAGTTACATTTATATATATCCGATGATATGGTTGCAAGTAGTGGATAGGAACAGTTAGAATAAGTTATTTCCAATTCCTATGTAATCTGAGTTCTGTACGTGAGGAACATAATTAAGAAATATAAGTGTTAAGAGAGCCAAAAAGATGACGTGAATTAAGAAAAAGCAAGAGAGTAAGTAAGTAATAAGAGGGGCAAGAAATAACTTTTCACCCAGATCAGATGAACTATTAAATGGCAATTAACTTAATCATCACCAAGAAAAATACAAGTTTGCCGAGTAAGTAAAATTATAAAATTACAAATAAAAATATTCAAGAAACTGGTGAAGAAGAATCCCCAGCACCACCAGACCGAGCCCGGAGAATATCAACCCACTGAACCTCGGGGACCTGACCCGCCCACTCGGGTACGGACCCTCCAAACGAGATCCCTCGCATCGCCGCCATCACTCTGCCGGCGTTCTCCGCCGTCAATGGAGCGTTTCTCCGCCTTTCGTCCTCTCTCGCGGCCCTTTCCATCTCCATTGCCAGATTCATCTCCACCTCATCCTCTTCATCACTGCTCAGATCTAAAGACAATACTCCGTTTTCGATATGAGTATATCCATTAGGCAGCAGCTCATGATGATGATGATGATGATGATGATCTTCGATTTCTCCGTCTGAATTCACTTCGTTTTCTCCGCCGCCGCCGCCGTCGGTAGTTGAAATCGGCTGGTAGTAGTCGGTTGAATCGTCTGAATTCGTGTCGGAATCGCTTCCGACGCTGGAACTGCCGTTATCTAACATGACACCACAATAATTAAGTCACCGCAAGGAAGAAACAGAAGGTGAAGATTCAATGAGGTAAGGAGAATTACATACCTACGATGAAATCTACCTCCGAAGTCGCCACCGCGTTCATTTTGCCCCTCTGCCCCAATTCCACAAAATGAGATCTCAATATTTCGAGAATGGATTATACTAGTTCAAATTAAATCATAAATTAGGTGAGTTTTTTAGGGGGAAAAATCAAAAGTGCGATTAAAAATGTATAAAATAATGCACCAGCCGGGAATCGAACCCGGGTCTTAATATAAATGTGCCAAGCTTAATATAAATGTGTCAAGCTTAAGACGACTCTAGTCAACACTTAAGACGACTCTAAGTTCAGGTGGTGTCTTAGCATGCGATGGAGAAAAAGTCAAAGAAAATGGGCTCACCGGCTTTTATAATTAATATTATTATTAGCGGCAATTTGTATTTTAGTACGTGAGAATAATATTATCGGGAGAGCCAATTTCACAGTAGGACCGTCTGCTACTAAATTGCAACCGGAGGAGCTATTGAAGGCTTATTGAAGCACCATCAGTTCTAATAGTCCCAAAAGAAAATTCATGATTTATTTGATATATGTGTACTATTGAAACATGACGCGCCGGATGTTCTTAATATTATTAGTAAGCCAATTAACTAACCTTCAGGAGTAGTATATTGGTATCCCTAATTTTTACTATTGACTGTGTAGAAGTGAATCAAGGAATTATTCAATTAAGAGATTGAGGATTGGAAATATAGTAATATTAAACCGTACACTAATATTGGCCGCAATGAGGATGACTACATCAATCTGAATTGTGTATTATTATGACTTGCTGCAAACAATCTTGAGCAGGGGATAACTTGCTGCTGCAAACAATCTTGAACAAAAATATAGAATTGAGCTATAACTTGCAGCAAAGCAAACAATCTTATCGACAACTCCCAAGATAACTACACAACGAATAAACAGTAAAACTGGGGATACAGATCTACACAAATACAGATCACACAACTTGAACAGGGGATTCAGCAAAAATGCAAAATCTTGCTGGTGATTTATATGTCTGCGACGGTGAGAGAGAGAGGGAAAGAGAAAGAGAGAGTCATACTTACCGTGGAGCGATGGTCGTCGGTGGAGCGGTGGCGGTCGGAGCGCTGGTGAGGAGAGGTGGTGAGGCGGCGGCGCAGTGTGGGAGAGAAAGAGAGGGTTTTGTGTGTGAATTTTTTGTGTTAAGTGTGTGAAAGACAGTGTGTAATTAATTGTATATGTTTAGTGTATTATTAGTTTAGGCAGAAAATTTAAAAATGCCCGTTATCTTTGCCCCACTCGAGTTTTTGTCCTTTATCTTTTTTTTTTCGTTTAAAATGTCCGCTATCTTTTTTTAATATGTCCGATTGACTAATTAGGGCATTTTTGATGCCACGTCGCCAAATCCCGCCTACGTGGCAAAATATGCCCTGCCACGTGGGATATAAAAAAAAATTGAAAATAACGTTATTATACAAATAACGTATAAGTAAGTTTATACTCTGAATACACATATATATAAAACTTATACGAGGCGCGAAACATAACTTATTCCATTCCATTCCCGCCTATTATCAAGACATGGTACATGGTCACCAAACTTTCGGGCAGGTACATACATAATTGACAGTACAGTAACATGGGTGCGAGTCCTCCACTTGCCTTTGGAATATATGAAAGAGGCGATGATCCAAGCGTTGGCGGAAATTATCGGCGAACCAATAAAAATTGATGAAAATACTTACAACGCGACAAGGGGAAACTTCGCGCAATTTTGCGTACAAATTAAAACAGATAAACCGCTTGAACGGGGGATTTAGGTTGATGACAAGGTGCACCAAATCATCTATGAGAATGTCCAATTGTTATGTCATGTGTGCGGTCGGATAGGTCATAAGGGTACGGAATGTGAGGAAACAAAAGTAAAGTCTCTCAACGAAAGTAACCGACGCACAACTCTGCGGACTCAAGCATTAAAATGGGACTGAAAAGAGGGACGAGGAATGGCTCACGAAAAAAGCGAGGAGTAGGGAGTACGGGGATTGGATGCTAATGCGAAAAAAGAACAATTCAAGGATAAAGCACCAGCTACGGCTACGGACGAAAGTGCAAAAATAAATCGCCAGCCAAAGACGGCTAGCACAAGTACGAATGTGGAAACCGAGATTCAGTTATTTCAGGCTCGGGACTCTAGCGCGAAAGAAAATAGGATCCTACCTGCAACTCTGAATCCTAAGTTGCGCAACTCTGAATCCTAAGTTGCGCAGGAGTGGTAAAGATCCGAGAGGCGCAAGTAGTTTTGGAAATAGTTCGAAAGGGAACATGAAAGAAATTACCTCTTTAAGAGACGCTAACCCCTTCGCTATCCTGGGAAAGAACATAACATAAAGAAATTTAGCAATTATCGTTCACGACGACGCATCGCAGCACGTAAGTCCAGATGGAACTCAATTGGGTACACTACGCGATCATAGCGAATTTTCCAGCGAATTGGGGGTTCGACACGGTTTCCAATATCTTCACAGGGCCGACCAGAATCTATCAAACCGAGACGTGGCAAAGGTTGGTTCAGACTTTTGATATTACTCCGATGATTTGGGAGGTGGAGATTTCAGTCTGCAGGATCGAATGGGAGAACAACATACACACATAGTGGCAAAGAATCGATCTGAGTCAATGGGAGTCGAACAGACAACAGAAACCTGAGTCAGCTGTATGCGACATGGAACGGGATGCGGCCTGATGAGGCCGTTCACCCGACTCACCTATACAATCGCAGTATGAAGATCATTAGTTGGAATTACCAAGGAGCGTTTCATATCCTTTTGTAGTTCCTGGTACTTTGCTTTCACGCTTTCAAGTTCATGTTTGAGATTACTGATGTCTTTCTTTGCTGCTGCCCATCCCCTCTTGAAATGACTGGGGAGTTCCTTCAAGTAATGTCTTTCTGTTTGATGTCAGAGGTTGGTATTCACTGCCTTCTTTCAGAGTGCTATTGGCTACTGCATTGCTTATTTTCACCTGTTCGGAGAAGATCGGAGAAGAGGACTTGCATTGCAATTCTGAGGGGGAGATGCTCGTTTTGGGCAGCATGCATGCATGCGTCGAGGGAGAGTTTTTGGCAGTCCATTACACAGCAGAGTCTTTTTCTTTCGAGTTCTGTGAGATTTGGATGGGCCTGTGGAGTTGCAATTGAGTGAGAAAAAAAATGTTCGACCAAGATGGTAAAAGTATTTGATCTAAAGCATGAAAGTTTCCGTATTGACTCAGTGAACAGTAGATGATTTCCTAATGACAGAGTATCATGCAGACATGTGACCGAATGAAGGAAAAGAAGAATCAAAGTAAAACAAAACACATACTAAGATATCGTTATGGCTCATCTTTTGATGCTTTTATTTTTCCAAAAACAGATGACATACTATAGAACACTAGTGAAAATGATCTTAAGCTTTAGAACACCAGCAAGCTTCAACCAAAGCCTAAACTCTGTACAATCCATCATCGCATGTCCTAGCTGATTCAGGCAAGGCTTCCGCCAGTACCTGAAACTTCGTTAACGAGAGGTTTCTATCTTTTGACAACTCTGTCAAATAACTGTCAACAAGCCTTGCCACTCTCATTTTGGCATTTGAATTAGCCCCATCATACATTTTCATATCAGAAACTGCCTGCCTGCCTGGGCTTGCACTTTCCGACTGCTCTTGAACAAAATGTTCCAAAAGCCTCTGAACAAGATCAACATCATACGTAGTCTCGTTTCTGTCATAAGATGGTATCAAAAGATCTGCCAGCGTAGCCTGTTCAAACTGCATTCCTACCCGTTTTTCCACCTCAGTTATCAGAGCAGGAGCCACTCTCAACTTGTTAGATATTCTCAGCAGCCTAAGGAGGAAACTGCAAGAAACACCATCTTTCTGAGGTGGGATTATACTTATCAAACTTTCAGTTATCATTTTCTGATCTTTAGCATGAAGTGTTGGGAATTCCTTTATTCCCAGCCACAATCATGTGAAGTCCTCATTTCCAACTACTGTTACTACTATGACTACTAATACTTCCATCATCATCGTGTACTAATCCGGATCCTTCTTTCAGCAATCCCGGAGCCATTTACCCGCATAATGAATAATAGCTGCTCCAATCAACTTATAACTCCTTCCTTTAACCTTAATTGCAGTCACAACCCGCACAAAATGATCAATGCGGAGAATTGAAACGTCTTCAAACCACCAATCAGGGGGCACCTGTGAGATTCTACTAGGACTAGATTCCTTCATTTCATTCCATTTTGGACTTGAAACTGATCTAGGTGGCTTTCCCGTGTACTGCCATTTTATGCCTTTTGGATTGGCACAAGCTTTCCAAGGAATAGACTCAGTGCATTGTCTAACTATTTGGAGATTTTCATCCCACGGTGAGAGATTCTCGCAGCTTTTTAGTACTAATATTGAATCTCTCCATGAGGATAAAACCACATAGCTGAGGAATGCTTCAGTTTTGAATATCAGGTTGCCTTCTTCTAAATCTTCTGTCATTTCCAGGTACTCCGCTGCACATCTTAAGCCGGATATGATTGTTGCTGTCAAATCAACAGCAATGCCATAGCAGAACTTCGCTGCTAGTTCAAATGCCTCGGGTCCTCCTGGAAGGTCATTTAAAGCTATCCTGTTTAAGTCCACGTCCCGTGATTCGTATATAATTCTGTTCATTTTCCCACTTCGAGAAAGGAGACGATACCGGACAGGTAAAACTCTTCGAGATCAGTGTTAATGATTATCAAATACAAATGATGATGTCTGAAATGAAGAATTAACTACCTCGTGTACATGGAAGCTGACATCTCCTATCTGAACTAGAAGATCACTTGGAATATCCGTTGAAACGTACCTATTTCAAAAAAACATCATGTTCAGTAGACTTTCTTTCTTTTTTCATTGGAAAAGCATATAAAGAAAGCTACACTAGTTGGTTAACAAATTATACAAGATGTGTTGACACATACCATGACTGCCCTCTTTGCTCAAAACCATCAGATTGTAGTCCTGGTTTAGTAGTTGAGAGTACTCCTGTGCCGTACTCCCGGCGGCCTATAGATTCTGTGTCTGAATCCCACATTATGAAAGAAATAGAAAACTAGAGAAAAACTGCATAACAAAATATTTTCAGAAAAAGGATTCCTTTTACAGCAGAAGAGTAGAGAAGCTGAGCATAACTGTCAGAAGATGTGATGATGATTAAAAAGGAAAGAAATAACAAAGTTAATCATCTTCACAATTAATCATGGAAATCCCTCCAATTTAAGACTCACTGATCCGATTTACAGAGAGCACATGGTTGATGTTAAAATTAACATGCTATGCTTTTCAAATATAATAATGTAAATGTATTCTGCTTCCAATCATGTCATATAGTGAAGATGCTTTCATATATTTGCCCGTAAGACTACACAAATTAACATATGACTATTTTGAGCGAAACATATACTGTAGCTAATTCACATAACTAATCATGAAAGAAATAAATAGACAGAGAAAGATTTTTACCTATGGTACAGTTGTTCGTGCGCCGCCAAAAAAAAAATGAGACGATTTTTTATTGCTCGATGAAATATTAAGTATTTGTCTTGAACACTGCAACTTACCTGACAAAATAAGAGATAGTTCCGGTCATGGACGACTTCTACCAAGGCATCCTCCTATTGACAAGTCCAATACTTGCGGCGTTTGCCCGGCACGGGAGGAGTTTCTCTAGTGCTACGCGCGATGCTTGTCGAATATTCCATATCACAACGTACAAAATAAGTACATTGTCCAAAACAATTTAACACCAGAAATACCATAGCAAACATCTCCAGTTTCACACCAGTAACTACTCATTAGGATTTTAAAAAAAATTACAACAATAATGGATAATATCCTAATTGGACATTATGATACTTTTAAACTGGACTAGTTTAAGTAATATGCCACCTATAATTGGCAGAGGCTGAGCAGTTATTAATGATCAGTTAAATGTGATAACTCGCAAATTTATTCAACTTTGATTAAGCACACCATACAGTCAATTAAAAGCATATGATTCAGAAAATGAAAATAGGTAATGAATTCTAACTATTACACCAGAAGTGGTTCGCAATAATTGAATAAAAACACAATCCCACAATAATAAGTAGTACATATTCTTGACAATCCAAATTAAGAAAAAACCTATTCTATCAGTGTGAACGCCAGTTGTTGAACATCTCGGAGGCCATATTATTGCGCCAACTATGCCACGATGGGGTAGTACTTATTGAATCAATGTAATCTGTTCCATCTGGTGGTTCATTTGGGAGGGGAACATCGCTTGCCTTCAGTGGATCTACTTCCATGTGCATCCGGATGAAGTTCACACAAGCTAGCACGATATTGCACTTCGATTGAACCGAGAAATGCGTGGGTGATCTAATATAGGCCATCTAACTTTAAGCAACCCGAATGCACACTTGATGACATTCCAAGCTCTACTATGTTTCATGTTGAAGAATTCTTCAAGATTATGTAGTCGGTTCCTACCGTTACTCCATTCATCTAGATGATATCTTCTTCCCTTGTATGGAGTTAAGAATTCCTCATTGTTTTATATCCTACGTCACATAAATAGTATTAGCGTGTAAGAGGAAAAATGATGTTATGTAAGTTGTAAGATGCCTATAGGAAATCTGGTGGTAAACTCTGAATTTGAACTTAGCAAAAGGCACCTTTAGACCATTTTCTCTTACCAACACCTCTCGAAGCATAACACTATCAGCTACGGGACCCTCCCACCCAGCCAAAATGTATATGAAGTTTTTGTTGATGTCACATACACCAAGAACATTGATTGTAATAATACATTTTCCTAGTTTTGTAATTATCCTAATAAATTGGCGTAATCTTAAAATAAGGACAAAATATTAAGATTTCACAAAAATTTACCATAGAAAATAGAAATTTTAGTTTTAATTGCATTAGGGAGGAGAGAGAAGAGATAAAATAATAGAAATAAGGAACTGAGAGAGAAGAGATAAAATAAGAGAGAGAAGAGAATTTACGTGAAATAGGAGTGAGGAGAGATAAAAAAAATATAGAGATAGAAGAGACGTGGTACATGGTGGGGGTGAGTCGATGTTGTGGTGCTACCAGCTTAAAATGCGACACTTGTCAAAAACTTAAAGCAAAGCCTTTTTTTTCTTTTTTCTTTCTAATAGTTGTCATTGTAACTTATAAGATTTCTCTTTTACCTGACTATTTGTTTTTGTTTTTTCTTTTAGTGGCAGCATTTTCTTTGTTTAGTTTCTTACGCTATAAACTTAAAGCACAACCTTTTTTTTTCGCTTTTATAGTTGCATTGTAATTTCAATATTTAGCTTTTGTTATAGGAAACACTAGCAAAAAGGCGCACGCGGGAACCGCGTGCAAAATTTTCTTTAGTGTAAAGAGTATATTGGTTCTAAGGCGTATTTGTTATCGTATTTATGAGGCAATAAATAAAAATTTATTCAATAGACATGACTATAATTTTGTTATTAAGTACATGTTATGCAGCAATACGAATAACATAAAACCATAAAACAACTAAATTTGTTTACCCAGTTCTTCTATGTTACATCTGGGGGCGTATCCAGGCAAAATTTGTTAGATCATTTAATCATTTTCTAAATACACCACCATTAAAACCAAAAAAAAAAACTTTGAATTTGAGGAATTAGCTGGTTACATAAAGTAAAATAGTTTCTCTACAACTCTTTTGTACATTTGTACACGCTAAGCATACCGAAGTTAGCCGCGGGAGGCAAGCCACATAAATGGAACGGATGATTTACTGCCAGTCACCCTTCGTTAGCCTCTCGAGCTTGTTTCTTGGTAATTCATAATTAGAAAAAACAAGTTAATGTACTTAGGAAAAAAAAAAGCATAAGAAAGGTATCAAATTAGCAAAACTTACAAAGGCGACTAGACAGAATAAGTAGAATTGGGGATTACGTAATTCTTTTTTGAAAGCCTTATCTATAAATTAGAGAATAAGTACTAATTAAACATAAGTAATGAGGATTAAGTTCTTTGTTGCAAGCTTTATTAATTAATCTAAGATGAAGTGTTAAGCTTTCAATACGTACTTATATAGAAAGTGGGATATGTATAAAATGTGAGAATGTAAGTAGTTAGCTAAAAAGATGGGATTTGTGATTTGTTAAACGTTAAATGACAGAGATATCACCATATCTCTCTAAATATTATGGGAAGAACGGCTAAGAAAAAAATTATAACTTAAAAAGGTGTCCGTCCGTTACTTCAAAATTCAAAAATTACAAACATGATTATAAAATAAATATTTTTTGAATTACCAACACTTTTATGTATATCTACAAATAACGTACCAATATTATAGTTAATCTTCATCTGAAAAAAAACGCGTATAATGCAATTCACAATAAGATAATAATTCAAAAAATATAAAATGTGAAGACTTAGAAGAACTCGAGAACTATAATTATTATATCTTCAAACTCGAGATGATCATATAGCAACTTTTTCAGGAACCTGCAAATATAGTTAAGAAAAAAAAATAGAAGATTAGAGAAAAAGAAAACATAATAAGATTCACTAAGTGATGATTCAAAAATTACAATTATATGAACAATCACTTTAATTTTAAACTAAAAAGATAACACTAAAAGAAAAATGTGAATGAAAACTACCTACAAAGATATAATAAACAATTTTCATCCTTGTAGGTCAATTCAGGCAATTCTAATCCTGGATATAATAAACAGTGAATTGCATAATTAAAAGATACAAAGACAATTTAGGGCGTCCAATATATCAATTAGTAAAAAGGGAAAAAGAATCTCATCACGTTGATAGCAAATACAATAGCAAAAAAATCTGCAAGAGAGTCCAACCAGTAGCAAATTAAAGATTCTCATTTTCTAGTAATTAGTAAATCGTGTGACCTGCACATTTTTAAAAAAAACTGAATGCAATTTTGTGAAGATACTAACTCATCGGGAAATAACAATAAAAATTATCGGAATAAGATTCAAGTATGAAATAATGAGAAACAGTAAAATAACAATCATTAAATTACCTTAAATTCTGTAAATAAACACAAAAAGTTTTAGATAAATTGGGGGACTCTTTTTTGAGGAGGAAATGAATTTTTATTTCGAAAATTTGTAACTTAAGAGTTGTCATGCCTCGGCGGGTGGTTATCTAAAATTTCAAATTTCAATTTTCAAATTTTAATTTAGAGACTTTTACGGACGGTTGAGAAAGTAGAGAATTTGAGTATCAACTATCAATTTTTTATAGGGGTAATTATCAAAAAATAAAAAAAAAATCACTTAAATAACTACCGCTTCCTAAAATATAGGAAACAAATTGGGTTCAAATTTCAAGTTTTCTTTTTTTTTTTTGTTGCCTACGGGAAGTTTGAAATAGTAATAATAGATAATAGATAATAGAACCTAACCACTTTTTTCTAGGGCTATTAAATTTGTTACCCTTTTTTTTTAAAAAAAAATTACCCGAAAGTTAAGGATTTTTTGAAAAAGTGGTTAGTTATCCAATTATTTGAATTTTAAGCTCTTCTTTTATTTTTCGGGTGATTGTCTCTTCTTCTTTTATTTACCAAAAGTTAAGGAATTTTTAAAAAATTGGGTAGTTTTGGTCTTGGTGTCACAAACTACCACTTTGTGAAAGGGGACATCTTTGCTTATAGTATTAACTAGAAATTTGACACACACGGGGACCGCGTGTAAATTATATTAATATTTAAAAAAATAAAATTTAAAAGATAGATGCATAAAAATATGAATTGCTATTTTATAGGGTGGGTATTTGAGCAAAATATGAAAAATGACAATATTGCTTGACATACTTTTATTTAAAGGGAGAGAAAGAGGGGTATTTTAGGAAACTCAAAAGTTGGTATCCCAACTGTCATTTTGTGAGTGAGAGGACTTTGCTTTTAATATAGTAATAGATAAATATTAAACTTTTCATTTTTACAATGAACTTGAGAGCTGGCATGTAGTGTAGTCAGAAATTAGAAGCGATTTTTTTTTTCTGTTTTGTATTTCTAGTTGTAATAGTTTAACTTTTTATTTTTACCCAGCCACAGATAAATTAGGCTAATTATCAATTTTTTTTTTGTTACATTAGGCTGTAGATTGCATATTTATTGATATTTTGAGGCACCAAAAATTACAAAATTCTTTAATCATGAAATATCTTTGTATGCAATTACAAACCTTGCCTTAGGTATTTATTATGTATGAATATTCATTTTAGGGAGAATTACATAAACTACCAATGAAGTATGTGGCAATTACACAAACCACCCCTCATATTTGGAAAATTACACAAACTACCCTTATGGCCGATTTCTCGTATAAAAATTATTAACTTTTGTTGAATGTAAATTCATCCTCCTCATTTATTTTGCACAAGAAATAAGAAATAAATTAAAATAACTCAGAAAATAGCCATTTATTTCTTTTTAAAAGACAAAAAAATTAAAAAATAAACAATATCTTTAAAATAAAAATAAAATTTCTGCGTATTTTAGTCTCTACTATGATTTCAAGTTGTATAGTTGTGTTGGTTATTTTTATTTTTTTTGACATATGGGTAGTTTGTGTAATTACCCCTTACTTCAGGGGTAGTTTGTGTAATTCTCCCTTCATTTTATTATGTAACAACAAACTTTCTTCCGTAAATCTTATCAAATTAAAAAAGTTTATGCCGTAATATTTATCTAAAAGAAGCTTTTCCGTAATTCCCATGTATTTTTCTCTTGCCTTGATATTTTTTATGAATTTAATAGTTTAATTTTCTATTTTGAAAACTTGAATTAAAGTAAAAGAACTAAACATATATAATAAAAGCTACTAATTAGATAGTATTGTAAAAATGAAAAGTTTAATATATCCTATAACAAAAGCTAAATATTTAAATTAAAATGCTGCTATAAAAGAGAGAAAAAAAGGTTGCGCTTTAAGTTTATATCGTAAGAAACTAAACAAAAAAAATGCTGCCACTAAAAGAAAAAAGAAAAACAAATAGTCAGGTAAAAAAGAAATCTTATAAGTTACAATGATAGCTATTAAAAAGAAAAAAGAAAACAAAAGAATGACTTTGCTTTAAGGTTTTGACAAGTGTCGCATTTTAATAACTCACCCATGGTGGGTCACATTACATAAAGCAACATCTTTATATCATATCACCATTATACATCGAAAAAGCGAAAGCTACAATTTTTCTTTTATTTTTTATTTTTCTTATATTTCAAAAATATAAAGAATTGAATTGAGATATGGGCCAAAATTAAAAATTTTGAGAAATTCAACATCTCTGAAAATGATTTGTTTTGTGAAAATAATATCTGAGAAATACCAAACATGGGCTAAATTATTAATACCCAATTTATTATATAAGCCCAAATACTTCAATTGTAAAATTCTTCAAGTTGCAAGCCCACTATGCTGTGATTTATATCCAGTACTTAAAACAATATTTTTTTTTCTTTATCAAAATCGAAACAAATATAAGAATCAAATTTAGCTTTCCGCACAAGAAATAAAATCGAAAGAAACATACAAATTCTCTTTCTGCAACAGAAACCCCAGCACGGAGGAGAGAGAAGAGAGAGAAAAATGGACGTGATAAAATCGCAGCAGATATCTGCGCGGCCGATCGAGAAGGTGGTAGTGCACCCACTGGTGCTGCTGAGCATCGTCGACCACTACAATCGGGTGGCGCGTGACACCAGGAAGCGCGTCGTCGGCGTTCTCCTCGGTACCTCCTTTAAGGGCACTGTTGACGTCACCAACAGCTACGCAGGTCTCTCGTACTGTGTATTTCCTCTCAGATCTACTGAATGAATACCTAAATTCGTACTACCTGTTGAAGTAATCGCGTGTTTTAATTAGGTTTAATTTTGTTTTAGTGTTACTGTATGTGTACCTACTGTAGGTCGGTCAAATCCTAGTGATTCGGTAGTTGAATTTGCGATATTTGTTGCGATTGTTTTTAGAAAAATGCTGAGACTGCTTATCGGTGTTTTATTGTGGCTTCTGAGAATGAGCAGTTATACTGTAATTATAGGCGGATATTCTGATGCAACGCATCACTATGTTAGTTCTTATCTGTGGGTATTTCCGTAGGCTTTTCGTACTCTGTTGATCTTCTTTCATGTTATTCACATTGGCGCAGACATGGATTTGCATTGTGTTGGAGTCGTTTTAGGAATGTATTGGTTGCGATTTGGCTTGTGTGCGTGTGACCAAGCATAGGCTATCCCTATATTTTTCTGCTAAGTTATGAATAAATTGTGCGAGTGGTGCAAACTTTTCGGTGTCTTCTGTGATCTGTGCTTCAGAAACGCAGAATCATTTATGAATAAAAATTCCGGTGTGTAGGCAATTAGCATGTTTTACTTCCCAAACTTTTAGGATTGCATCAGATTCTTGCTTTAGTTTGCGCATTTACCTGAAGCAAAATTGGGAAATGTTATTTCTTCAGAAGGCAATTAGCGCGTTTTGATTCCCAACCCTCTTAAGATTGCATCACATTTTTGCTTGTATTTGTCCATTTAAAGCAAAACTATGAAATGGAGGGGAGCCTTGGCTCCCCGGTAAAGGTGTTATTGTGTGACTGAGAGGTCACGGGTTCAATTCCTTGGAGCGGCCTCTTGTCAAATTTGACAGGGGCAGGCTTGCCCCTTATACACCCTTGCGGTGGGACCCTTCCCCGGACCCTCGCATTGCGAGGATGCTTTCGTGCACCGGGCTGCCCAATGCAAAACTATGAAATGTTATTTCTTCAGAAGGCAACTAGAAACGACTAATGAAGTTAATATCATAACAAATATCTCCATCTTTGGGAATTTGTATTTTTATCAAAAAGTATTGAAAACTCTTCTCTGACATAATTTATTTACTTGATGTAAACAGTACCCTTTGAAGAAGATGACAGGGACCCTAGTATCTGGTTTCTTGACCATAACTACCATGAATCGATGTTTTCTATGTTCAGAAGAATAAACGGTATGTAATTTATATCGCTGAAGTTCTTTAGGTAAGGGATTTTAGGATTTGATGTTCTTATACCCTGGCAGCTAAGGAGCATGTTGTTGGTTGGTATAGCACCGGTCCAAAACTGAAGGAGAATGACCTAAATGTTCATGGGCTTTTCAACGAGTAAGATTTCTGAGAATACGTTTTATTTTTGGGTGGTAACAATAAGATATGTTTCTCTGCTGTGCAATTTCTGATTTTTTACTTTCTTGAGTACTATAACAGAAAAGAATAGTGTAGTTTAATTTTCTGGTATGCATAGCTCAGAAAGATGCCTTGTTTCTTCTAAAACATGGATTAAGCAATGAAAGTTACTTTATTCTGAGTGTTTGGTTTGGTGATCACTGTCTTTCGGGGTGGATTGATTTTCATGTAAATGTTTTGACTTACTTCATCAACTGTGCTGGTGGTTGGATGGCTGTATGTAGTAAATATTGTTTGTCCTGCAATCGTGTAAGAGAAGACACTTCAAGATTTTCTAATGAGATATTGATTCTGTCTCGAGAAGCAAGAAAAACACCCTAGAGGTATGGATGCCAGCTTTCTGTTTCCTTGTTGAAGTGAAGTCAGGTTGAAGCTTCTTTGGCATTAAACCAGCTGATACAAAAACTGATAAGAGTTGGTTGTCGTTGTTGTAGTTCTGGATATGCTATGTTCGTTGGAGACATGTACTAAAACCAACAGGACTACTTTGAAACTGTAACACTTTAGTGAATATTATCAAAAGTCATCTGCATCTTTGCTGGATGTAGTTTATACGTAAACGAATTACTGCAAATATAGACCACAACACTGAGTTTTCCCTACGAAGTGTAATCTTTTTGCAGATTATATTTTAAACTAGTATTATTATGCTGCACAACAGAGTTTTTATCATAATAATACAATATACAACATATTTCCAGTTGGATTTCATCCCTGTTGGATTGGTTTTATGATATATGATACTACTACTACTACTACTACTACTACTACTCATTTTTCTCCCACTTTTAACACCTCAATACTCTATCAAGTTGTGATGCTCATTAGGATCTTTGTTAGTGTTCTACATGTTTCCTAAAGACTGCCCATTTGGGGCAGTTATGTGGAACTGATTCTTCGAGTTGACAATTAATGCTGCACTACCTCCTGAACTCTGTGTAGAGTGATTTGTTATCCTTAACGATTTCTCTTTTGTGTACTTAGCAGCATACTCTACATTCAGTTTCACTCAATATATCTTTTTATTGCAGCTATGTTCCCAATCCTGTGCTGGTCATTATTGATGTACAGCCAAAAGAGCTAGGGATTCCGACTAAAGCCTATTATGCTGTTGAAGAGGTTAAAGAGGTGTGCCAAATGATGTTATCTAGAGAATATTCTCCATTTTATTTCTAATCTATAATTTGCTGGCTTGAAGGGAAATCTGTGAATAATAAAATCTGTTCATTAAGCAGATTATCCAGATACCACGTAGTAATATGGAAAGATATATTTCTAACATTAAGGTTGAATTTGCAGAATGCCACCCAGAAGAGCCAGAAGGTCTTTGTTCATGTTCCTTCTGAAATTGCTGCTCATGAGGTTGAAGAAATTGGTAAGCCTGCCACCCTGAAAAATTGCATGTTATCTCGATTCTTGCAGATTTTGTTCCTTTTTTGGCACTTACTTTCTCTCATACAAACTGCTCATTTGTCGCAACTCATTGTGCTTCATATTCTTCTGATGCAAATTGCTTATTGTTGCCTCTCATTTTACTTATGATAGGAGTTGAACACTTGTTAAGGGATGTGAAAGACACGACGATTAGCACCCTTGCAACAGAGGTTTCTTTTCTTGTGCCTCACCCATTCTATGTAGATTCTAATTGGGCTACTGGTTCTTTGTCATAATGTTAGGTTACATCGTTATCTTGAGTGACTTGAGCGAATAAGAAACTTATTTGTTTTAACACTGTCCAGGTTACTGGAAAACTTGCAGCTTTGAAAGGCTTGGATGCACGACTAAAAGAAATCCGAAGTTATCTTGACCTTGTAATTGAAGGGAAGCTGCCGTTAAACCACGAAATCCTCTACCATCTCCAGGTTCATTTTTGGCATGGTCTTATGCAATCAAGCTTTAAGATGAACACATCATTACAGCCCTTTTCTTTCCTATGACATACACCTGAATGTTTAACCATCTCACTTGCACTCACCGGTCCCCTCCTTCCAAAAGAAACCAAATTAAAAAAACCAAGCCATACCTCCTTTAGAAATATAATTTGTAGTGCCTTATCTTGAAATGCTACCTAATTTCTGCAGGATGTATTCAACCTACTGCCAAATCTAAATGTGTTGGAACTTGTAAAAGCTTTTGCAGGTAAAAAAAGTTATATTTCATGTAATCTTATTTTATTTAATGTTCACTTATCCATTTAATCCAAAGTCTCATGCTTTCGCTGTATAACATTGTTTGTCCCTCTGCATTCCACAGTGAAAACAAATGATATGATGCTGGTCATCTATCTCTCATCTCTCATCAGGAGTGTGATTGCTCTCCATAATTTAATTAACAACAAAGTGAGTTGTTCTCTATTTTTATCTTTCTTCTTTTCTTTTCTTTTGCTTTTAATTTTTGAAATGCGATAGTCCCGAAGCAATATTAGAACATTGTAGCATAAAGTAAAGAATTGGATTACTAACCATTGACTTCTGTGTTCTTGGCAACCCTGTCGCCCGCTCCTCCAAAATGAAAAATGAAAGAAAAATGAGATTTATTACATTTGTTAGGAAAGTAAACCAAAAAAGCTAAAACAAGAACCAACAAATAATTTAAGACCTAATATTCGCCACCAGGAGACAGAAAATCATCTTACAGACAGAGAAAGGATTTTAGAATCAAACTTATTAATTAACAGTGTATACTCATATAATAGAACTTGCAGAGGTGGTTGGTTTTTCTGAAACTAAATGCCATTACCCTAACCATAAAGAACTGTCGGAAAGTCTCAAACCCCAGTTATTATTTGAAAAAGCAAAAGTAACGTTAGGGCTCGTGGATGGTCAAGTTAAGTGGTGGAATAAGCACTTATAGTTTTGTCATTAAAAACCTTTTGGACTGGTGTTGAAAGTGGTGATCGTTTTGAATTTCTTCTAGCTTCTAAATTTGTGGTAGGCTCATATAGTAACTGAGTTGTGTTGATCTGAAATTCTATTAAATCGTGTTGTTTTGATTGTTGTGCCTTTGTATTGTTCTAGTTTAACAAAGTGGGTGTTTATAGATATTTCAAATCTTATCTATTTATGACTTTCCTTTTTTCCAAGTTATTGAATTTTTATTTTTTTAATGGTTATATTAAATTATGACAATGCGACATAGATATCAGGTGTAGTTGTGCCGCGTTTGTAGTTGTTGGGAACCGAAATTTTTATTTTGGTTCTGATGACTAAGTGGATTCGTTTGAGCTAGAAGTACAGTTTATAATGAAGTTTTAAAAACTGAAATTTCTGTTAACTGTAGTGGTCGTTGTGTCCATCTGTTGTGAAAGTTTTATCATCACACTTCAATTGGCCCCCAGTCCTACTAACCATAACCGATTACCTGAATAAGCTTCATTGCCAGAGTACTGAATCCTATACTGAGTAATAGGTGTGCTCCGAGTATTTAACTAAGAAAGCATTATTCATTTTTCCTTCCCTTCGCTCTCTGGTTCATTGATTTTGTATTTGTAATGCATATATGGCTTATGCCTTGGAAATTGTTGTCACGTTAATTTTCAACCAAGTCACTGCTTTACTTGTAAGAAATTGGATGCTATTGTATATCTTACAATTTTGGTGGACTGATTCCAGATGCTCAACAAAGAACATGAAAAGGCGGAAGATTCTAAGCCGGTTGCCGTTCCTACAGCTGCTGCGAGTTGAATTTCTCTGAGAATCTTTTATCTGTGATATTCCGGTTTCATGGCAGAATATGACATTGGATTTGCGACCAAAGAGGCGTATAAGTTAGTGAACTTACAGTCCTGTTCCTCGTTGGTTTCTGCCTTGACCATACTTTTGTATTATGCATATCATCAGTTTATCAGACGATCTGTTATTTGTTATTTCATGTAAAACCTGTTACTTTAATTTGATGTTCTTGAATAGGAATTAGATGTCTGGATTAGATACAAATTGGGGAAAGATTGATTTCATAACATACATTATGTTCTCAGTCTAATGTTGTCTTGTCTTTCTGCGGTTACTGCTCTCAATTTTAGTAATTTCGTGGTGTTACTGTTTTTGGAGGATTGCCACTCATGATAATCTTCTCCTTGATAAATCCTCTTGCTGGAACTTTGCCGCTTTAATTTTGTTATGTTATTTAATACTGTGTGAAATAAAGATGTGCGATTCTGGTGGCCACAGGTTTTACGAACTTGGTTTTGCAAGGAATGTCCACTTCTTTTCAATGGAGGCTGTTATGTGTTGAGTATTTTTACAAGATTTTTTCACTTGCTGCTGTGTAATTCTTTCTAGAACAATTGAAATAATTATTTGAGAGAACACGGTAAGTTTTTTGAGTGAGTTTTTGGTTTCGTAATTTTTGTACAACTAAGAGAAATCTCCCTCTTAAATTTTACAAGTCCTAGAGATTTCTTTTCAGAGTCCTGACGTCTTGCAAACGTAGCGGTAGTTTGTTTAGTACTTTATAAAATTTTCAATTTAAGTTGAAATTTGTCATCTGTTGAAATATATACATCCTTTTTTGTATATGTATTGAAATACACAAGCATGAAACAATGCAAAATGAAATCACTCTCTTCCCACTGCAGCTGGTGAATAACACAGCTTATGTAGTTGGTGAAGTCTTGAAGAGGATTTTTGGTTGATACCTTATACGGTGTTCAAAATAAGGATGGATGAAATAATTAAATAATTTATACTCAACGAATGCCATGAGGAATTAGGTAAAGTTAATTACACGAACAAATATGTTAAGTTGTAAGCCTGGTGTTGTATATAGCAATTTTTGTGATATCTTTGCAAGATTCAACAAAATGTGTAACATGTGTTTAGTGTTGTTGAGAGTTGAGACAATCAATTTTTTTTTTTTTTTTAAGTTCGTTGAGACCGATAATTCCTCTTTATATTTGGTACCTGATTCTTTGTAGAAACTCAACCTGTATTTCAAATTAATTAAAAATACAATTTACCAGGTCAACTAAGAAACACCAAATTCATTAAAAGGTGTCGCCTTTACTAAAAGTAAGATGAAGTTCGGTAACCCTGGTGCACAATAGGTTTTAGTTTTATCATGTATATTTATCTCATTCAAATAATTTATTTATAGTTCACAAAAGATATCAAATGTAGTGAAAACCGGGGGATATAACAACCAGGACTAAAAGTTAGTAATAGTGAGGAGCCGCTCTCTGGAACGACAGAACATACATATAACATATGTTTTATTTATCTTTTTTTCGCATACAAGGGCCATGTTTTTATAAGTGCGGGTCTATTTTCAATTATTCAAGCACACTCTTAAATATGTCTTATGAGTTTAAAGGGGTGTTTCCTTAATTACTGAGATGGTAGGGTTTGTAATTAAACAAACATTAGGGAGTGTAAAACGATGATTCCTATTTTGAACTCCAAGTCAGTCATCAAATACGAGGCGAGAACCTAGCTTGTACAATGATGAGTGTGATTTAGGATTGACCCAATATAACGTTATTGGGCCGACCCATAAGCGCATCGAATACAGAGAATTCGATGCGCGCATCGAATCAACAGTATAACCTTTCTTTATTGGGCCAACCCATTAGCGCATCGAATACACCTGATTCGATGTGCGCATCGAACAATGGTGATTCGATGCGCCTTTCTATATTGGAATGTGGGCTCCACGGGACGAGTTCTATAAATAGCTCGTCCCCTTGTATTCTAGATGAATTTTTTGAGATCTGAACCAGCTCAGTACAATCAGCATCGAACATACCTCCATTCGACACGACCCATATCGAATCAACTCCAATTCGACACGCATAAAATACCGTATCTCCATTCGATACGTAGGAACGCATCGAATTCGACATCTACAGCACGTATCGAATTCGATACCTTCCAGATTGATTTTCACCCAGTGATAACAATTCTGCATCGAACAGACCCTCGTCCGACATGTCAGCATCGAATACTTGAAATTCGATACGTTCTATTAACATTGTAATTCAGTTATTCTATCTAGAAAGCTTGTATTAAGTGTTCCGGACCAAGCTAGCCCGTTAATAATATTGGATAGCATTGTTTGATCTCATTTTGTATTATTTATTGTGTTCTATTACCGTGACGAAATAAGACCAAAACATTGGCGCCGTCTGTGGGAACACAAATTATATTAGCTTGATAGGCAGTATGACTAGAATGACCAGATCCCAGAGTAAAGCTCTAGAAGGAAATACGGGAGAAGATCGACCGGATACACCTGAACGGAACATGCAAGATATTTCTGGACCGTCTACAGTACCCCCATCAGTATCAACTCCGGCCAGGAAAGAGAACCAAGGACCTCAAGCTGAGGAGATACCCAATAACGAAGCCGATGTAACTGGAGCTTCAACGACGAGTGCCATAATTCCAGATAAATTGAAGAATGAATTAATGGCAATGATAAAAGCCGTAGTGACTGAAGCACTCACTCCAGCACTTCCCGCTATGATACCATCTCCTGTTGAATATTCTGAGAACTTGAGAGAACAAGGTTCAGCTATCCGAAAGCAAAAGGGAAAAGAAAAGGAAAAGTCTCAGCAAGACGACCGAAGAAGTAGACATACTTCGGAGGGACTAAAGAGCAAAGGGAAATCCGTTCATGAAGAACGGGGAAATAAGCTAGTATCTGTTGAGATACAATCAAAAAGGCATCATGAGAAGAGACAAAAGAAAAAAGAGGCAGAATGTGTTGCTGAACGAACAAGAAGAGAAGACAGAAGACGTTCAGAGAGCCGTGATTCCAGAAAGGAACGGGATGAGGAAGAGAATCAAAGAGAGGAATCGCGAAGAAGAAAACATAGAGATGACAGAAGACAGTCAGGAGGTCATGATTTGCGTGGCAAGCATGACATAGTGAGCAAAAATGTTGGAAGATTGGAAAAGGGGAAAGCAACAACCGAGACTCAAACAGCAATGGAGGACAATTCTGTAAATCACAGTCCTTTTTGCCGAGAGATAGAGTCGGAGATTCTGGGGCAAGGAGATAAAATCCCGGAACTGAAAACATACAATGGGAAATCTGACCCCCGAGATCACCTGTTCCAATTAGATAGAAAATTGTCCCTTTATGGTTTCAGGGACAATATGCAAGCCAGGATATTTGCAACGACTCTATCAGAAGTGGCTGTTGATTGGTTTAATCGAATTTCTCCTGGACAGATTAAAAGTTACGCCCAGTTGAGAAAAATATTCGAGGATCAATTTTCTAGTCAGTCTAGACTGGTTTTGGATCACTCCCATCTATACACGATGAAACAGGAAGTTAATGAAAGTCTAAAGGACTTCATGAAATGTTTCAATACAGAGCTATTAAGGATTGATAGCCCGACGGGAGAGATGGTTGCAAGTATACTCTTTCGAGCAACTACCAACACCATGTTTGGTGGAGACTTACTGAAACGAAAACCCACCACAGTTGAAGAAATCAACAAAATAACGCAAGATGTGGTTCATTTCGAGGAAATGATGGCGACCAAAGTTCCTAATAGTGTGGCTGTGAAAGATAGAGAGAGAGGCAGAGAAGATCATAATCGCAATAACAGCAACAACAGGAACAAAAATTACAGAAGGGATAGTTCACCTAGAAGGTACACGCCGTTGAATGCTAACATCATGGCAGTCTTTGGGGCAGCTAAGAGGAAAGGATGGCTGAAGGATCCCAAGCCAATGTGGGAATCCAAAGCAACGATGTTTTCAAGTCAATTCTGCAAATATCATAATCAGAAAGGACATGAAATAGAGGATTGTATAAATTTGAAAGATGAAATAGAACGGCTAATAAAGGATGGCAAACTCGTGGAGTTTGTTAAAAAGGTACAAGAACAGGAGAACCATTTCAACCGGAAGAGAACTCCATCTCCCAGGAAGGATAAACATAGGGTGATTGATGAACCACAACTTTTCCAATACCCTCAAATCGAAGATGGGAACGCCAGGAAATGGATGATAAATATGATATCAGGAGGTCCAGGGGGTGCGGATTCTACCAATGGCCGAAGGAGGATCACAAGAATGGTTGAATCAGATAATTTTGTGGACATGGACAATATACTGGGAATCGAGCAGATGCCGCACGAAGAAATCACTTTTTCTACAACAGATTTGAGAAAGCTGAGTCCACAAGCTATACAGATGTCAAATTTGAATTGCCCTTTGGTGATCACAGTGGATATAGCTAACTATGGAGTCACTAAGATGTTAGTTGATCATGGGAGTTCAGTAAATGTGCTATTTAATTCTACGCTGATCAAGATGGGCTTGAATAATCAGACGTTAGAACAAGTGAGGACATCTCTTCATGGTTTTGGAGGTCCAGAAATAATACCACTCGGAATGCTCAAGCTACCAACATCATTGGGAACAACACCACAGAGGAAGACGCTTATGGAAGATTACGTGATTGTTGATATACATTTTGCATACAACGGTATAATAGGAAGACCTGCACTCAATAATTTCTGAGCATTACCCTCAACTTATCATCAAATGGTGAAGTTTCCAACTTCTAGTGGCACAAGAGAGGTCATAGCAGACCATATCGAAGGATGGAAATGCTACGTAACTTCACTCAGGAATGGGCCACAACAAGAAGAAGCAGCGGCAAGGGCATTGGCTCCAAGGCATATGGAGCGTATCGATTAAAGATTCTGTTTCAGTTTACCAATGTTTTTAGCATTTTGAATATCTTGAATGAGTTTTATTCGTTCCCTCAGCTATAACATGCTTGAGGGACAAATATGTATGAACTTAAAACAGGCACCTCAAAACATGAATATGGAGGACAGCGCTGGAAGTCAGGCGAATGAGCAATGTCCCAAGCTCTGGTCTATTCACATAATCCGATTGGAGTTTATTCAAGAAATCTATGTTTAATTAATGAAATTACATGAATTTTATATAATCTGCATAATACGAATGAATGCAGGACAACGAATCTCTTCAAAGCGAAGTAGAAGAACGGAAACTCTGCCCCAAAGTGGCACGAGACACCGAAAGAAGCCAAAGGCGACAAAGGGACAGAAACTATGTCCCAAAGTGACACGAGATACCGAAAATCCCTAAAGAAATTAGAAGAACGGAAACTCTGTCCCAAATTGACACGAGATACCGAAGATCCCTAAAGAAATTAGAAGAACGGAAACTCTGTCCCAAAGTGACACGAGATACCAAAAATCCCTAAAGGAATCAGAAGAGCGGAAACTCTGTCCCAAAGTGACACGAGATACCGAAAATCCCTAGAGGAATCAGAAGAACGGAGACTCTGCCCCAAAGTGGCACGAGATACCGATAAAAGCTCAAGACAAGAAAGATGGGAACTCTGCCCCAAAGTGGCATGAGGTACCGTAAACCCCTAAAACAAAAAGAAGGGAAGGACACTCTATACTGTAAGACACTCAGAAGGTCACGAACAACGAATTGAAACAAACAATTTGGTCCAGAATGGCTAAGATCACCGAGGTAGGAGATAGATACTACGAAGAACATTGATAAACAATTTTCATTGAACAACAATGAACCAGCAGGTTGTCAAAATAAAGTAAAGAATATAAGTAAGAAATTGAAATAAAAGGCAACGTATACGAATATAGAAAATAATTAAACAACTTAAGACAAATAGTCGAAAATATGATTGCACTAGGCACAAAAGGTTTGAACTGATAAAGCGACACAGCGCCATGCACAAATTGAATTAAGAATAAAAATTGTTCATAAACAGGAAAATAGTAAACAGCCTTAGCGGCATTCCGTCTTCTTCCTCATCCTCAGATGAGGGATATGGTTCAGGCATTTCTCGCGGCGGTGATAATCCTCCGAGAATGAGATCCTCCTTCTCCAGCAGTGAGGCAAACTCATCAGGTTCTGTAGCTTCAGAAGTTTGACGAGGTGGCCGTTTCTCCAGATTTGGCCCCAGGGACAGGTCTAACCATTCTGGTTTGAAATTGCCACGAACATACGTCGTAGCATAGAACTGATGCACCGTTAGAGCTTGAGCATTTCGAGCCACGTGATCATCTCGTCGAGTGCGCATTTCTTGAAACGTGTTGCCTTGGAGAAACTTTTCAGCAATTTCCAATGATTGCTGAGAAGAAACCTTCAAAAAGGGAAAAGATATTAATAAAAGTAATAATAAGAGAATGGTCGCAAAGTTATAAAAATAATATTTTTTACCTCTTTAAGGCCTCGAATGTAACCGTTCAAGTCAGCATTGTGGGCTTCCTCTTTGGCTGCACCAACCTCTTTCTTCAACGCAGTAATTTGCTGATTAAGATCTTCTTTGAGTTTTTCAGTTTCCTCTCGAGCCTCCTTGGCTGTTTGCAAAGCTTTTTCCTTGGCGTCAAGGGCAGCTTGAAGCGCAGAGTTATCAGCGTTACTGGCAGTTTCCTTACAATCCATTAAGGCTGAGGCCATGGCATCCACGAAACCTCCCGCCTGACAACAAACGAACGGTTAGACCAAAATTTGCAAAGCAAATTCAAAGGAAATGTAAGTCAAATAAGGAAATCATTACCGCTGACAGTAGATGCAATGTATTTCGCTCCAGCCTTTTCCTTTCTTCATCAGAGATTGGAAGAGGGACGGACAGACTAGGCAACAACGCCCGTAAATGCTCGATGGCTTCGGCCTCTGTGAGCTGATACCCAGCGGCTCGAGCCCGAGGGCCTTGGCTAGGCCCAGCTTCAGTGTTTGGCCTAGCTGCACTGGCAGGAGGATTGGAGGTACTCGGCCTGCTTGTTTGACCAACCAAGGGAGCAACTCCTTCGGTTTGCGACCGATTTTGAGGCATCCTTTGCCTCTTGCGATGGACGAGGTTCTCAATATCTTCACCGGTTTCAGCCGTCCTGCCTTCAGATGCTTTAGCACCGCCTGGAACTCCCTCAGATTTATCCCCCAATAATTCCTTGAAAGGATCAACTAGTGGATCAGCGGCCGTGGCAGTAGACGGACCATCAACTTTCTTTTTGCCCTTGTTTTTTCTCGTTCTAGGGGGAGGAATTACGGGCACGGTGTCAGTTTGGGAGCTGGCTAAGTCAGAAACAACTACCCGATTCATTCTGGCGTGGCGACTCATGAAATATTTGGCTGCAAGAAGAATAAATAATTAGAATCCATAATAAACATAATTCAGAACAATTAAAGAGTTGCGCAGTTATACCAAGGGTCATTTTCCCTTCATATTTCACCGGAGACAATCTAGCTAGTGAAAGAACTCGACTCTCAACAAGTTTTTTGACATCAAATTGATGTTCTCTAACTAGATTGGGGACAAATTCGCAATCCCATAGGGTTATGTAGGGCTGTGCAAAAATGATCGGATCGATCGAATCGGGTGAAAATCGATCGAATGATCCGATCCGAGGATCGGATCGAATATTTGATCCGACTTTTGATTTTTGCCTTAGGATCGAACCCCCATTTGATTCGATCCTCGATTTTAGAGGCTGAGAATCGGATCAGATCGAATACTCATCTTATTTTTTTAAAATAAATAAATATATAATAGTATATATAATATTATATTTTTATCTATAAAGCTAAGCCTATTAATGCTACTAAGATATTTCTATATATAATGTTAATATTATATTTTTATATATACACATACCTAACATCTTTTTCTTGGTCCATTTGAAGGCCACGTTTCTGTCTATGAGAAACATATACAATTGTAAATTTGCAGCACCTTTCTCTCACCATATGAAAGTGAATTTTGTAATTCAGTAACTCTGTTTGAATGTTGTGGTTTGTCCCATTGATATTAATTAAATAAGAAAAAAAGGATCGAAATCGAATCGAATCGGATCGAAATCGAATGATTTTGGATCGAATCAGATCGTTTTAAATTGATTCGATTTCGATCCTCATTTCTCCAGGATCGAAATCGACTTCTAGCTTCGATTCGATCCGATTCGATCCGATCCGATCCAAATGCACACCCCTAGGGTTATGTTAACTCCGCTGGGAATCATCACCCTTGCCCCGGTGTACCATTCCTGGCGAAATTGCTCGAATTCGCCGTCGTAGCTCTCCTTGATGTAGAAGTATCTTCTTTTCCAATCTTTTTCATATCCGGTCACCCCGCCATTCAAGAATTTCCGATTCGTTTGAGCTTTGATATGATAAAATCCTTCTTCGCGCCTCGCAATCTCGAATAACCCGTAAAACTTGTTGGGACTTTATGGTTGGCCCAAAGCCTTCATAACTATGATAAAACCAATAATATTCCCGTAAGAGTTTGGCGTAAGTTGTGCAGGTACGTCGCTTATTTTCCGTAAAATCCATCTTAGCTCGTAAGGCATCGGGAAGCGTAAACCGTTTAAGAGCTGTCCAACAAACACAGTCATATGACCAGGTGGTGGGGTATGCATCCGATCATTTGGGCCCGGGAGGACGATTTTGTACTTATCAGGTATATCAAACTTCTTACGAAGTCCCTTACGACTATGTTGAAGACGAGAGATATATTGATCATATGTCATTCCTGGGACCTCGACATGATCGTCAAATTCCCTATTGATATAATCTACATCTTCTTCACCCTCGCTTGGAGCGCGGTTATCTTTATAAGATGACGTATACGAGTCATCACTGTCTTCCTCGGCCATTGTAGGTTCAGTGTTTGCCGCGGGGGCATCACCCGCGGGTAACTCAACTATTGTTATATCGATTAAATCGAATAAATCTCCGTCGCCCGTATTCGAGGCCGTGGGTGCAACCGGAGGGTTCACTTTGTTAATGGAACTCGAGCTAGAACCAGTGCTCGACTCACTCCCATGAGTGGATCCACCGCTCACCATCTTTGATGATAATAAACTGTAATAAATTAAAAATGGAGACTAACTAAGGACGCATACGTCACTCCACACTCTCGTATGTCACTCAAATATACGTAACATTGAACATGTTAAAAAATAGATAACACAGCAAAATAAAAATAAAATAAATTTTTTTACCTTAATTAAATTTTCGATAACAAAAGTTCTTGCTTGGTTGTTTATATCCTACAAAAAATAACAGCAAAATTAGAAATACGCAGTGAAACGGATGAAACGAGAGAAACAAAAATTTTAACGCATCGAATTCAGAAGATTCGATGCTGATCGCATCGAATCTCTGGACGCAATTCGATGCGTCTCACCTGAAGCGCAAAGTCTGTTGGTAGAAGAATGATTTCTTCGTTGCAGCGCCCCCTTATATAGGGGACGCGAGGCCCATCAGGCCCATCTACGGTGTCGCATCGAATACCCGCATCGAACAGCTCCAATTCGATGCGTAATATTTCACGCATCGAATGTGCACAATTCGATGCGTCAAAAATTATCTTTCTAATGAACGTAATATGAACTGCACCGATTTCACTATGAATAGGAATATCCCAAATCAATACAAATATATTTTTTAAAGTTTGGAATACAATCTCTAAATCGATATCGTCTCCCAAACTGGGAGGACTATATGATGGGTGTGATTTAGGATTGACCCAATATAACGTTATTGGGCCGGCCCATAAGCACATCGAATACAGAAAATTCGATGCGCGCATCGAATCAACAGTATAACCTTACTTTATTGGGCCAGCCCATTAGCGCATCGAATACACCTGATTCGATGCGCGCATCGAACAATGGTGATTCGATGCGCCTTTCTATATTGGAATGTGGGCTTCATGGGACAGGTTCTATAAATAGCCCGTCCCCTTGTATTCTAGAGGAATTTTTTGAGATCTGAACCAGCTAAGTACAGTCAGCATCGAACATACCTCCATTCGACACGACCCATATCGAATCAACTCCAATTCGACACGCACAAAATACCGTATCTCCATTCGATACGTAGGAACGCATCGAATTCGACATCTACAGCACGTATCGAATTCGATACCTTCCAGATTGATTTTCACCCAGTGATAACAATTCCGCATCGAACAGACCCTCGTTCGACACGTCAGCATCGAATACTTAAAATTCGATACGTTCTATTAACATTGTAATTCAGTTATTCTATCTAGAAAGCTTGTATTAAGTGTTCCGGACCAAGCTAGTCCGTTAATAATATTGGATAGCATTGTTTGATCTCATTTTGTATTATTTATTGTGTTCTATTACCGTGACGAAATAAGACCAAAACATACAAATAGAGCATTTAGCCTCGTATACGCTCTACATAAGATTCAACCTCGCAAGAGAAAGGTCAGCTCGTCACGTATAAAGACCTAATGCGTTGAAGGCATTAACTAATAAGATTAAGCGCCTTAATGCCATCATTGAAGCTTGAATCACCTCATTATTAACATTATTGGAGCATCGTTTCAGCAGCGGACTGCATTTACATCGCGGGACAACCCACCCGCATTAAAAGTGTATAATGAAGAATCATAAGAAATATGTCATAATTTATACAAGTCCGAACGATTCAATAAGTGAAGAAAACGTGGCTACAAACTCGAGGGCAACGATTATATAAACCAATCAAACCATTTATATAGGACAATCTAACAAAATTTCTACCATACCATAGTAATATATCAAACAATGAGTCTGTATTATCTTTATTTCTACCGCATTCTCTATTTAATTCAAAAAAGGTATGTCAAATCCCTTACATTTGTCATAATAATCCCTTATTAATTTGGTGTCATCAGTTAGTATTCATGGTTAGAGTGTTGGTGTCTTCAAGGAAATATCAAATATTTATTTGCTGGGAAAACAGAAAATTGAGTAATAGTTGGTCTCCAGAAGACCAGAACTACCATTCACTCCAGTTCTTGTTTACTCAAATGCAAAGTTGGTTCATGCACAAATAAATTGATGGACATCGTAACACAAAGAGGATTAGAACCCTTCTGTAAAAGCTTCATCAACATATAGTGAGAAAAAAGGAACCTTTACGACACTAAATAGAAAGGGAAACCTCCTTGCCGAGAGTGCCATTCCATATACTTACCTAGTTACCTAGCTGCTTCTTTCACCCAAAGAATTTGCAGAACCTTCTTAGAAGACGTTGAACCATAAAACTGTCAAGCCGGAGATCAGATTTGTCAAATATTCCAAAACACCATTACGACTAAAGGTCACACAACAAACTGCACATATATGGTTGTAAAAGAAAATATAGGAGGTATAAAACTTATAACTTATAAGCCACAATCTCAAACTTCACAAAACAACATCAGTAGAATACATTAGATCAGTTAGTTCACAAAGGGCAGCATTCTTTAAATCAAATTGACAATCTTCAACATTAAAGAAAAGTTACATAATTGATGGAACATATTTGAGAACAATACGATTAAGATAAGTTTAGTTGATGCTCCAACAAAGCATTTTCGATCCTAATCAATATTTCTTCCACGCCTTCGGCTTCTTTGAGATCTTGACTTTCACATTTCAGCAACTCCAGACTTTCAACATAGTTATCAACATAAAACGAATTCGTTCTACCATGTATTCCAAGGTTTCTAGTCTTCCCACTTGCTAAGTCTAAGGCAATCAATCCAATCTCACTCGAGGCCTCCCCTAAAGCTTCACCGTTGTTCCGTAATGCCAAAATTTTCTTCATCCCTTCTACCAACGAAACTTTATAACACTTAGTCCAGGACGACTCAACACCATATTCCTTCATCAACCAAATATCACAACACCTAGTACCCTGACGCGAATCTCCATGGTACTTGAGCACTGCAAGCGACTCGCCAGCAGAAGCAACACGCAAGTCACTAACAAGCGCATTCGCCAGCTCATAGGGTAGAAAAATTTCATCAAACACCTTTTCCCCAACGCGGAAAGCCAGAACGCCACAACGCCCCTGAGCATTGCCACGTTTATGATATCGATACCCGATCCAATGAACAACCCCGTTCAAGAAAACCTGGTACGACGTAGCCATTACAAAAACACGCAACTTCACACGGATTCCATTCAACCTCCGCCACCTCCCCGTCTTAAGGGAGAAAACCTCAGCCTCTGGAGGTGAATAACCAACACCATTGGAACTGGAGTCGCCAGCGTAAACCAACTCCACCACCTTGAAATCATCGTTGTCGGCAGACCCACATCCCAGCGCGCGGATATCTTTCCATGTAGGATTGAGGGAAGCTTTCGGTAAGATGAGATATTTTCGGGCAGAAGGGTTCCATAGAATAGGTGAGAAGTATGTATCGCATAAACATACGATACCACGACAACAACCCACAATTCCGATTCTTGCATAGTGGGATTGGAAATGTAAATCAGAACTGAGTTCTGAAGAAGAGGTGATGCAGCAAAAGTCACCATTTTTGTCGTCGGCAATTCCCAGGAGCGAAAAGTGCTTTTTATTGTTGTGTATATCACGGCGCTGGAGGAGTAGGGTTTTGTTTTTTGGCACTTTGTGGTGGTGAGAGGAAATGAAAGAGGGCCTCGTTATGGTATCATGCCACGATTTACAGATGGTGGTGAAGCGGATTAAGGACTTCACGGGGAGTTTAAGGAGGATCTCGACGATGATCTCGGGCGGCAAATGGTCGGACATTGTTCTACCCCTAAACAATGGGCTGCTGTTTTTTCTTTGATGAATGGCTTTATGTTTATGGGCGATTTATTTTTTTTGTCCTTTAATTTAGTCAAACTTGTTATGCCTTTTATCTTTTCGGGCTTAATAAATACCCATTAACTTTTTTTTTAATTAAAAATGTCCGGCTGGCTTTTATTTGGACTTGGTCCAAATTAATTTAAACAAAAAAAATACTAAATCATAAAACATTTGTATACATTCAAGTTTAATAAAAATTATATCTTAAATGTTTAATAATTTATATTTACTAGTAAAAATAAAAAAATAAACTTATATTTACTTGCAAAAATAGAAAATAAATTTATATATACTAGTAAAAATTAAAAATAAATTGATATTTACTAGTAAATATTAAAAATAAATATATTACAATTATATACATTTTCTCTTTTATTCCAATTATAAATATTAAAAGTAAATATATTATAAATAAATATTCTAATTATTTATTTGGCTCAAATAATATAAAATAAAATAAAAAACAAAAAAAAAGTAAAAGAAATCAGATTGTCTTCTTCCCAATTCTACCACCACTGTAGAAAAAGAAAAAAAAAATTGGAAAGAAGAACGTTGCACCCCCACCCACCTCCAAACCCACCACCACCAAAATATTGAAAATGCACTAGCCACAATTTTTCTCTTAAAACTATTATGAGTTTAAGCATTAGTTGTTTGCAAGTACTTTAAATTTCTTTAGATTGCAGTGTAAGAGTGAGAGAGAAGATATCTAATAATTATTTGATAAATAGCTTGATAGTGGAGAAAAGAAAAATCAGAACTGAGGAGTAAGAAGAAGGCAAGAATTGATTTGTGATTTGGGCAAAATACTTGAGCTTATAGTTTCTTCATGTTGATTCTGATTTTTGGCGATCGCCTGTGATTCCAAGAAGAGAGACGCCAAATTTGCCCTTGGAAGCAACGCTGACGGAGATGATGACATTCTTTTTAATATTTTTTTTGTTTTATTTAACTAATATAATTCAAAAAGTACAACTTGTTTTTCAGATATTTATAATTCTAAAATAAAATACTTTGTAATATAAATAGATAAATTACATTTTTATATGTAAAAATGTGTATAGTTTTTTAGAGAAATTAAGTTTATTAAGAAAAAAATATACAATTAAGTTTTATAATTTAGACAAATAAAATAATTATACTTTTTGAAATGAGAAAAAATATATATCATTGAAATATTTTAATTATTAATATTTACTAGTAAATATTATTTTTTTAAACATTTAGAATAAACTTTTTATTAAACTTGAATTTATTTTTGTATGATTTACAACAATATATAATAAAGTTTAATTTAATTTTGAATTAAAAATAAGAATGCAAAATCTTTACTTTTTTTTTGTTTTAGATTAATTAAAAAAAATTATTATATGGTGCCACGTGTCGTCCTAGTGGCATCTTATTCAGCTGCCATGTAAGCTAAATTTGGACCAAGCCCAAATAAAAGCCCGCCGGGCATTTTTAATTGAAAAAGAAGAAGTTAATGGGCATTTACTAAGCCCAAAAAGATAAAGGGCAAAACTTAAAGTTGGACTAAATTAAAGGGAAAAAAAGATATTTCGCCCTATGTTTTTTACCAGGTTACAAATTAAAATGGATAAACTTAAGCGACTACTCCTTTTTCTTTTTACCGAGGGGTGTCCAAAGCAATTACAAGAAAATGGGAGAACCCTCGTCGTAAAATTCAGTTGAAGGAAGACTACGAGGCCGAATTGCACCGAAAAATTAACTTAGATGCTGCTCACGATGCTAAATTATACGCCGCGTTATTGGAGTTACAATTTACAAACTTGAACCTCCACTTAGATCATTTCTGCCGACATCGCTTGATTTCGTTGATGCGCTGCATGGAGGACTTGAGTGATGTTGGGGTTGCTGATAAGGAAAATAACATGCTTATTGTCGCCTTTGATAAAACTTCAATTGGGCGAATGAGAAGACGATTGAGCCATGATGATCGCGGTTCTTGCTGCCGCTGTTTGTCCGTTTCTGAAAGGATTAGCAAATGTGTTGTTGAAGTTTTAAATTGGACAAATTATTATTTGTGCCCTATATGTTTCAATTTTTTATGAAAATGCCCGTTATCTTTCGAATTATTGAAAATGCCCTGGATTTTTACCATTTTTTGTAGAAAATGCCCTCTGAGTGCCACATGTGAAATTCGGGCGATGTGGCATCCACCGTGGAGGAGACGTGGCAGTCACATGTAATAATATATATATAATTATATAAAAAAAATAAAAAACTAATCATCATCCTTATCACCACCACCGTTGCCCCCTGCCATTGCCGCACATTAAGCCTCGTCCCGACCCCAATCACCTCCGGATCCGACAAGTCGACATCCGCATTCGCCTCCCTGATCTGGTCAACCGACACCAGGCCACCGTACACCGCCGTCGAAATATCGGCGAGCGTGTCGGAGGGGCGGGTCTTGTAGGTGACTGAGGTGGCTTTGCGGATGCCGTCGGAGCAGGAGCAGGCGACGGGGATGTTGAGGGGGAGCTGGGAAGGGAGGATGTGGTTTTCGACGTCGGGGAGGGAGGTGTCGATGGCGTTTGTGAGGATGAGGGAGATTGGGTCGACGGAGAAGAGGGTGGCGAGTTCGGAGACTTTGAGGTCGGTGTAGAGGGTGTAGGAGACTAAGACGAAGCAGGTGTCGGAGTTGGAGCATGGCTCGATTGTGGATTTTGCGGCGGCGCATGGAGAACACGCGGCGACGAGGAGGAGGAGGAGGAGCGAGAGTGAGGAAAGTTGGCATCTTTGAAGTGGGGTTTGTTTAGGTTGCTTGTCTGAGCTCAACTCAGCTCAATTGCTGCTTCACAGTTCACACTCAATGTGTGTGTGTGTGTGGCGGCGGGGGGGGGGGGGGGAGGGGGGGTGCAACGGTGGTGGTGACGAGGATGATGATTAGTTTTTTTTTTATATATATATATATGTTTATTACATGTGGCTGCCACGTCTCCTCCACGATGGATGCCACGTCGCCCGAATTTCACATGTGGCACTCAAATGGCATTTTCTACAAAAAATGGCAAAGATCTAGGACATTTTCAATAATTCGAAAGATAACGGGCATTTTCATAAAAAATTGAAACATACATGGCACAAATAATAATTCGTCCTTTTAAATTTACAGTTTTAATAAAGAGATATGATATAGAACCAAATTTTGAGCGATTTAAGCAATCTGCTATATAAAGTAGTAGCAGAATTCTTTTCCAGGCCTCTGTTCCCACCTCTGTTCCGTGAATGATATTTAGACACGTGGCACTGAGAGCACAAAATAGATGTACTGGATCACAAACTCTTCAAAGTGACGTTACTTTTCGGCATTGTGACGTATTCATGATGTCACTTCGGATAGGCGGGTGTCAAAAAATGAAAGGTTGGATAGTAAAGTGCAACAACTTGTATGTCACAATGCCGAAAAGTGATGCCACATTGAGCAAAGTGACGTTATTTGGCCGAGATATGTCGTATTTGGGATAACAAAGTGTTTAAAGTGTAGACTGTCAAGTGCAAAGTTTTAATGTTCAGTTAGGTTAGTGCACAAAGGGCCCCTTGCAATTTTCCCTAGAAAAATAATACTTGAGGCTATTTCTATTTATACATATGATATATTCCACAATTGCTCGCCACTTTTCACCGTTAATAGCACCTGACACTATTTCTGACGCTAGTTAACTAAGGTTGACTAAACCTGACTTAGTTATTGACAAAAAGAAAAAGCAAAATAAAAGTTTACATTAAAGTCTAACTGTACTCCATTTTCCCATGGCGTTACGATTTTTTCGCCGCCGCCCATTGGATTTCTCTTCTGTTTCAGCATCCACAAACTGCTCTTCTCCCATCAACCCCGATATCTCTTCTCCTTCGACGAACATCTCTCTATCCTGGATTTTTTTATATCAAACAAGGTGTACTTTCCATCTTAGCTTGTTTCTTCTCTTATAATATGTGCAATTGTATGCATGTACGGTGTAAATCGTATGATATTGTATACCAGTTGTTTAGTAAATTTCCTCAATGAAAAAGAAAACGATTATGAGCTAGGAAATTATACCATGACAGGTTTGAAGAAGTTTATATTTTTTTTTTATTTTGTTAAATGCTTAACTATAACTACACAATCAAAAGAGAAGAGATCTCCACATATTACCCCTTTCTCTCTTTCCCATAGATTAATGCCCCCCCTTAAATACACCCCTGCCCTACTAGGTAGAAACATCAATAGGCCATGTAGTCATGCTACCATTCAAACCACTGTTTTGAAACCCGGCCCGGACCGGCCGGTTCGACCGGTTCGACCGGGAACCGGTGCCTTGTCCGGGTCGGTTCGCATGCAAAAGCGGGTTGATAGCTGCAGTGATTGACCCGGCGAAACCCGTCGGTTCGACCGGTGACCCGCTGACCCTGTTCCGGTTACGAACCGGTTCAGCTATTAAAAAAAAAAAAAAAAAAAAACTCAATTTTTTAATAAAAAAAAAAAACCCCCCAACACTCTAACTACTTTCTTATTTGAGTTTATTGTTGACTTATTACAACTTTGAATTTGAAATTATGTGTTGAAAGTTTTTAATTGTGGACTATTTTTGTATTTTTGTTTGTTACTTTATTGTTTTGGTATAATGAATTTGAAGTTGTTTAATATTTTGTTTGCTTATTTAGTGATTAGTTATGATAATATATTAATATGGTATATTAATTTAGAGATTTTGTAGTATAAGAAGTATTTTTGTTATAATTTTTGTTATACACTTGAATATTTTCTATATATTTTATTAAATGTTGACTTTAGTCAACAAACCGGTCCAACCAGTGGTTCGACCGGTCCGACCTGTTGACCCACTTTCCGGTAGCCTCACCGGGTCACTCACCGGGCCGGGTTTCAGAACACTGATTCAAACACACTCTTAAATATTTCTTATAGGTTTAAAGGTGTGTTTCCTTGATTACTGAAGCAATAGGGATACTTCTTGTAATTAAACAAACATTAGTTAGTGTTAACACTAAATACAATGATTCCTATATTTTTGAACTCCAAGTCACCGTTAGATTCATCAAGTATGGGAGAAGAAATCAGAGGTAGCAGGCGAGGGGCGAATGATCTAACTCATACAAGTAGAGTATTTAACCTCGTATATGTTTTACAGAGAACTCAATCTTAAAGAAAGGTCGGGGCATCGCGTATGAAGACATAGTGCGTTGAAGAAACTAATAAGTTCGAGCACCTTAATGCCATCATTGAAGATTTAATCAGAACATTATTCACATTATTGGAGCATCATTTCAGCAACAAAATGCATCTATATATATCGCGGACAAGACAACCCGCATTAAAGGTGTATAATGAATAATCATAAGATATATGTCATAATTTATACAAGTCCAAAGCATCCAGTAAATGACGAACACATGACAACAAACTAGAGGGCAACGACTATATATATCTAACCAAACTACTTGTAATAGGACAAGCTAACACAATTTCTACCATTATCATAGTAATATATCGAACAACTATCATATCACCTTTATTTCTACCGCATTATATTCTCTATTTAGTTCGAAAAAAAGTATTTTAAAACTCTTACGTTTAGCATAATAATCCCTTATTATTAGTCTTTGCATTGATTTGATGCCATCAGTTAGCAACTTGGCATTCATCGTCAGAGTGTTGGTGTCCTCAAGGAAATAGCAAATATTTATTCTCTATTTATTCACTGAAAGAAAAGCTGACAAAACCACAATGCAAAAAGTCTAGTGAAGAATGAATATTGATCATTTGAGGATTAGTACCCTTCTGTAAACACTTCCTCAACATATAGTGCGAAAGAAAGTAACTTTTACCACAATAGATAGAAAGGAAATGCTCCTTACCGTAATGCCATTCTATATACTGACCTACATAGCGGCTTCTTTTACCCAAAGAATTTGCAGAACCTTCTTAGAAGACGTTGAACCATGAAAGTGTTAGAAAATCGAAATACAAAGAAGAATAATGAATAGAATATATGAGAATTTCCTTGAGGGCGTGAACTTAGAACACTTTCCTAAAAGCAACATTTTCACTATATAATAAAAAAATCTGCTTCCCAGGATACAACAAGGAATTTAGGAATATTTATGAGATGCAGAAAATGGTTGAATAATTAAAAATGAATCTGTATCATTATATTTATATAACACGAAAAGTTATATATGGACAGATATATTTATTCATAATGGTTGTGTCTCGTAGGATAGATTTGCACCATTTCACCAATTAATTCAGATTTTAAATATAACAGAATCTGAAAAATAAAATACTACGGGTTGCAACTCTTCACTAATTTATTTTGAATTAAAACAAAATAAAATCCGAAAATAAATTATTATAAGTATAAGTCTTGAACTTTATTATTGCCCCAAGGTCCCAAGTGTCCAAGTGCCTATCATAGACTTATAATATATTATATATATATATATATATATCTATATATATACATATCAAGCCCAAATAGACCTAGTCCAATTCTAAATAAGGTGTTCAAAACTCTTATCTCCTACCAATGTGGGATACTACATTGTTCACAACTAAAATACACAACAATCCCCCATTAGTTGTGAACAATTATTTCTGCCTAATGAATGACACAAGTACGAGAAGATGTCTTTCGATTTGGACCTGCAATTAGTGTAAGTATTTTAAAGTTTTAACGAAGTTATAGGTGTCCGTAGATTGAACCTCAACTCCTAATGTTAGTAATGAAAATATCACACATATATCAATCACTTTAGTGTCTCATAGATTTCCTTCAACAACCTTAACACTATTATATATAGCCATGTGCTAATCCCGTATGCCTGTGAACATTTATAAGAAAAAAACACATTTTCCTTACCGAAGCGACACCACTTCTATGTTCACATAGGTAGAGTTTCTGCTTTTGTCTCAGTTGCTAAAGACACGTAGCTAACTCCATTAAGAGCAACTGCTCATCCTACTTTTATTCGCAACTGTTGGCACTATTTATTTATAGTGTTCTCAAGCACATGTCCATGACTTGTTTGTACCCATTGAACTTTAGAATCATAAGTTTATTGATTTAAAGTTGGATTCCCATCAGTGGTGTTTAATTTAACATTTTAAGTCCCATACCCTTAGTCGTACTTCTCACCAATTCTTTTGTAAGCGGTTTAGTGAGGGGATCGACTAAATTATCACCGGACTTGACATATATTATGGTGATCACCCCATTTGATACTAATTTACGAATATATGAATGTCTCATACTCATATGTCTAGACTTTCCATTATATATATCACTATATACACGAGACATTGTCGCTTCATTATCACAGTACAAAGAAGTTATTGCCGTAGGTTGTGGCCATAACCTAATATCTGCTAACAGATCTTGCAACCATCCTGCTTTTTTGCCTGCTGCTGTAAGAGCAATAAATTCCAGTGTTTTGAAACCCGGCCCGGACCGGCCGGTTCGACCGGTCGGACCGGGACCCGGTGGCCTGAACGGAACGGTTCAGGCCACAAAACGGGCTGTTGAGACAGCCGAGCGAACCGGCGATTTCAGCCGGTTCGCCCGGCGATCCGGCGACCCGGTTCCGCTAGCGAACCGGTGGGACTAATATTTTTTTTTTTATGGATCCTAATAAATGGATGGCTAAAAGAAAGAAGAAGATGAAAAAAAATGTAGGATTCTACATGTCCGAAGATGAAAGGAGAAACACAAGAAAAAAAACCAAAAATAAAAAAGGAAGAAGAAGAAGAAGAGCGTTGGAGAGAGAAAAACAACAAATAAACAAAAAAATAAAGGAAGAAGAAGAAAAGAGCGGCTGATGGAATTGATGAGTGATGAGGGATGAGTGATGACCTAATTTATTTTTATATTATATTTGTGGGCTTTGTTTTTTTAATGGGCTCTCAACTTTTTTTTTCTTCTTTTTTGGTCCATTGCATATTTATTATTCTTAAAACAAAATGCTACATACATAAATATAATAATTTGTTAGTTCCCTATCAAGATTTTATTAAATTGAGAGTTTACTTATTTATGAAAAATCTTATTAAGACATAGGCATAGCGTTTAAGTCAAATGCATAAGAAGATACTTTAATTTTATTTATCAATAATGGGACTTATAATATAACATACATAAATATTTATAACGTTTTATAATTATGACACACCAATATATCCAATTTATTTATCAGAATTTTGACATGTTACTTAAGTTTTGAACTTTTGATAGTTATTAGGCCAAAGCGACCACATATATTTTATAAAGACCAAAAGTTAAAAAATGTGAAATATATATATTCTAAATATATAATTGAATATAAATAACCTTTATTAATTCACCCAGTGGAGTTATTAAATATTTTATTTGCTTATTTAATGATTAGTTGTGATAATATAATATCATGATATATTTATTTAGATACTAAATGAATGTTGGTTTAGTTTGATTATAAACATATGAAGTTTTGAACATTATATTACATTATTACTTCATGTTTATTTTATTGATTGAATTTTGATCATGGATTGTTTCTTGAATCTTGGTGGATTACTTGATGAATTGGTCAAATTAATATAATTGGAGGGGAAAATGCCCCGTGATGAAAGTTTTCTGTATATTTTAATAAAAGTTGACTTTAGTCAATAAACCGGTCCAACCAGTGGTTCGACCGGTCCGACCTGTTGACTCACTACCCAGTAGCCTCACCGGGTCGCTCACCGGGCCGGGTTTCAGAACACTGATAAATTCGGATTCCATAGTGGAATGTGCAATGCAAGTTTACTTTTTGGAAGCCCAACTAATGGCTCCTCCACCTAAAGTGAAAATTCAGCCCGTTACTTTCACTATTATTTGTCAACCAACTTGCATTACAATATTCTTCTACCACGACTGGATAATCACTATAAACAAGACTTAAAGACTTTGTTTTTGAAAGTGCAGGTATTCTATCAATGTTAGTTTAACATTGAAAATACAGGTATTTTGTCAATGTTAGTGTAACATTGAGAAGTCAATGTTAGAGTAACATTGCTGGAGCAGAATCCGATTTACGATCTTGAGTATACTCTTTATTATTGTTTTTCCTTATTCATTTAACTAACTGAGTTCCACAGTTGTAATTGTCTTTGATTATTATTCAGGAAACAAACTTGTCATAGGTTGGACGCTCAAGTTTCCAAGAAGGAAAATTTCCTTAATTACGCAAACCACTCTACAAGGGAAGCTGAGTTCGAGTGGAACTAGGAATGCTTTCCAAGATCAGTCCTGATTTGAAGAAGGAGTCTTTCCCTAGTTAGATCACTAACGAAGGAACTATTATTCAAGAAGGACTGCAAGAACAAAGAAGAAGAGTTCAAGAAGGAAACTAGGAGAATTACCAACCGTGTACAACACACCTTGAAGTCGAAGTTCAAGAACCTATATATAGGTGTGAAGTACATCAAGACAAACACGAGACAAGAGCTAATCAATCCAAGAGATTAATTTACAGTTGTTGAGTGTTGTCTTGCTTTAGCAAAGTTTGTGAGTTGTTAGAATAGATCTAAGAGTGAGGAGCTTTTAGAGATAGTCGAAGCAATTCTTGTGTGCTTTGCTTAGTTCAATCAATTTAAGAGTGAGGAGCTTGAGAATTGAGAGAACGACCTTTGTTAAAACCTTTACGGGTTATTTTGCCTACGGCTCGGAAGTTAATATAATTCTATATTCACTTCTTAAACTTGGTGTTTGTTTATTCCGCTGCACTATTATTCTGGTCTGTTGTTAAAGTAACATCGCTGAGGTAACAACATACAAATCTGCTGTTAACTCTCCAGTGTTAAAGTAACAACAACAACGTATCAACCCGATCCACAATTTTAGTTTTCTTTAAGTATCCGAATATTCTATTAACCGCTTTCCAATTATCTGTGATAGGTTTACTTGTAAATCTAGCCATCATACACACAACATATGCTATGTCAGGCCTTGTACAATGCATTACATACATAAGGCTACCAATGGCACTGGCATAATCTAATTGTGCAATAATTCTTCCATGATTTTTAGACTGTTTGACACTGGAGTCAAATGGAGTATTTGCTTCTTTTATACCAAGGTTCTTGAACTTATCAAGCATTTTCTCAATGTAGTGAGTTTGGTTCAAGGAATAACCATTTTCATGTTTGGCTACCTTAATACCTAAAATAATATCTTCTTCATTTATGTCTTTCATTTGAAAGTTCGAAGTCAAATACCTTTTGGTATCCTCAATGCCTTTGATATTTGTACTAAAAATTAGCATATCATCAACGTAAAGGCACAACATTACTCCATACTCATTTGTTACTTTACAATAGATGCACTTATCAACATTATTGTATCTGAACTCGTTTGATAAGATCACTTCATCAAATTTCTTATGCCATTATTTTCGAGCTAGACTCAGAGTCCACATCAAATCCATTGACCTAAGAGCCTGGGACGCAGTACTAGAAGGCTACACCATCCCCTACTTACCAAGAGATGAAGATGCTGATCTGGTACCTAAGCCTAGGGGACAATGGACAGCCAACGAAATTGCTCTCTACAACTTCAATGAAAAGGCCCTCAATGCTATTTTAAGCTGGGTAGGTAATCATATATTCAAACTTATTCAAACTTGTTCTACTGCTAAAGCTGCATGGGAAATTCTTGAATTACATTGTGAGGGTGATGTGGCTGTGAGGGACTCTAAATATAGAAAACTTTTGAGGGATTTTGAGAAGATAGAGATGGGTGAGGATGAAAGCATTGATAGTTATTTTGAAAAACTTCTAGATATTGCTAATCAGTGCCAAAACTTAGGTTTTATCATCCCTAATCAAACCATGGTCTATAAAGCTTTTATAACATTATCTTCTAAGTTTACTGTCAAAAGAATTGCTATGAATGAGTCTAGGGATCTTGCCAACATTGAATTTCAAACATTAATGAACACTCTAAAAGAATTTGAACTAGAATTCCTAGGAAAGTCCAGTAAACGACTTGCTTTAGCCTTACTAGGTACTAGCTCAGATTCTACAGGGAGTGATGAGGATGAATATGAGTTGATCTATTCTAACTATGGTAACATTACTAGGAAGTTTAGTAAATTGGGTTACAAAGATAAAAATAAAGAAAAACAACCCAGTAATGCTGCCCTTGGTTATAAGAAACTGCCCCCAAAGTTTGTAAAGTACATGGCATCTAAGAGCACGCCTCAAGATGCTGAGAAATTGAAAGATGTCCAGTGTTATGAATGTAAGGGGTATGGTCACTTTAAACATGAATGTGCTAACACCCTCAGAACAAGAGGGAATTCTCATTGGGTCTGTGTAGATGACTTCAATGAAGCTGACTTCGAATCTGGAACAAGTGCTGATGAACAATCAGAGGAAATCAACACTGCTGCGCTCTGCACTCGGATCATCTGGTCAGGAGAAGACTCCAGAAACTGCCAAGAATCTCAATGTTATTCTAACATTAGACAACCAACAGTAAAGCAGGAGATCTTCTTTGGAGACTGGAACAACAATGATACACAGGTTAACCATGACACACTCTCTGACTGTGATGATACTAACTTTGATTGTTTCCATGGCTCAGTTGATCTAGAAGATGAGTACTTCAATGAAGAAGAGATGTCCCGGGAGGAAATTCTTGATGACCTACACACAACCTTTTTCAGACTTGAGAGAGAGAATGTCAGACTCATAAAAAGAAGCAAAGCACAGAAGCATGACATTGAGTGTTTGAAGAACATGTTGAAACTCTATGAAAGAGATCTTGACAAAGCTGAAGCCGAGCTGAAAGAGGTAAAGGAGAAACTCAAAAAGGATTCACAGATCATAGCCAAATGGAATGAAGGTACTTCTAAACTTGATGAGGTACTGAACATGAGTAACTCAGGTACATGTGGTCTGGGATTTGTTGAAAAACCTTCCTCTTCCAATGTTAATTCTGCCTATTTAACTACAAGCTTTGTTAAAGAATCTGATAATATGAGTTCTAGAACCATTAACATTGTGAAAAGTAAACCTACTTTTATCTGCCAGTACTGTTTTCAACCAGGACACATTAAACCATCATGTAGAAAATTGATAAAAGAATGTGGTAAGAAAACAGCCTCTGTGTCCAATGTTAAAACTACAACAGGTTCTGATGTTAGACTAACATTAGGTGCAGGACAAAAAAGTAGGACTTGGATAGAAAAAGCTAAAACCCCTAAGATTAAAGTTGTATGCAATGTTGTTTTCTGCTGTGTACTCTAACCTTTCAGATAAGTGGTACTTCGATAGTGGATGCTCAAGACACATGACAGACAGCAAAGAGAATCTTAAGCAAATGATACCTTTGAGTGCTGGAACAGTGACCTATGGAGGTGGCACCAAAGGAAAGATCATTGGCAAGGGGACACTGGATGTTGATGGATTTCCACCCTTGAAGGATGTGTTGTTGGTAGATGGGTTAAAGGCAAATCTAATCAGTATCAGTCAGCTGCGTGATGATGACTTACTGGTTACATTTGATAAGATATCTTGTGATGTTTATGATAGTGAAAATGTTCTTGTAATGACAGGTACTAGATCCAAAGATAACTGCTACCTAGCCCAGGAGGAAACAGAATGTTTCCATGCCAAGATAGATGAGGCTTCTATATGGCATAGGAAACTTGGACATGTTCACTACAGAAACCTTGAGAAATTACAGAAAGTTGATGCTGTAAGAGGCTTACCAAAGCTGTCTTGTCCAGGTAAGCTTGTGTGTGGTGATTGCCTCAAGGGTAAGCAAACCAGAGCAGTTCATACACCCCTACAGGTACAGAATGCTAACCCTAGATCTAGTAGGTGTTTTGAATTGCTGCACATGGACTTAATGGGTCCAATTGAGGTAAGTAGTCTAAGTGGGAAGAGATATGCCTTTGTGATTGTAGATGACTTCTCTAGATACACTTGGGTAAAATTTCTTAAAGAAAAGTCTGAAGCTTTTGATCAGTTCAAAATTCTTTGTGCTAGTATTAAAAACTTGTATGGCTCCACTGTGACTAAGATTAGGACTGATCATGGTAAAGGATTTGAAAATGCTAGTTTTGATAACTACTGCAATACTAAAGGTATTTTCTATGAATTTTCAGTTCCTAAGACTCCTCAGCAGAATGGGATTGCTGAAAGGAAGAACAAGACTCTTCAAGAGATGGCCAGAGTTATGCTCAATGCTAAAGACTTATCCAAAAGACTCTGGACTGAAGCTTTAAACACTGCTTGTCACATTAGTAACAGGGTGTATCTTAGACCTGGAACTAACATGACTCCCTATGAACTCTTGAAGGGTGTTAAACCAAATGTTGCATATTTTCATGAATTTGGATGTGATTGTTATCTGCTTAATGACAGGGATTATCTGAGTAAACTTGATCCCAAAAGTGAAAAATACATCTTTGTAGGATACTCAACCAATAGTACTTCTTTTAGAGTCTACAATCTTAGATTGAAGACAATTCAGGAATCAGTGAATGTTGTGTTTGATGAGTTCACTCTTGATACAGGTACTGATGACATCTCAGTTCCCAATGTTGAACCAACAGCGGAAACTGAGAATGTTACTCCTGACAATGTTACTCCAACATTGGAACTGGAAGCTGGAAACACTGAACAAGAGTCAGGGAACGATGTTAGACTAACACCAGCAAGATCAGATGTTAGACTAACAACAGAGGATTCTGACTCAGAACATGAAGGTGCCTCTGAACCTAGAAGAGACCCCCCTGCTAGGATTCAGAAAGACCATCCAGCATCCCAGGTAATAGGTGAACTCACTGAACGGGTAAGGACACGCAACAGAGAAAGACTTGACTATAGAGATATGGTAAAACTGTGTGTCTGTATGAACTTCACTTGTACTGTTGATAATGCCTCTTGTTTTGTCTCCACCATAGAACCTAAGAATGTGAATGAAGCTCTTCTTGATAACTTCTGGATTAATGCCATGCAGGATGAACTATTACAGTTTACTAAGAACAATGTCTGGATACTTGTACCTAGACCACCTAATGTTAATGTAATAGGGACTAAGTGGATATTTAAGAACAAGAGTAATGAGGAAGGGGTCATAGTTAGGAACAAAGCTAGACTAGTTGCTCAGGGATACACACATGTTGAAGGTGTAGATTTTGATGAGACATTTACTCCAGTTTCTAGGATTGAATCTATTAGGTTACTTCTAGCTATAGCATGCAGTCTTAAGATAAAACTATACCAAATGGATGTAAATGGTGCATTTCTGAATGGGCTGATTGATAAGGAAGTATATGTTCAACATCCTAAGAGATTCACAGATCCTAAGTATCCCAACCATGTGTACAAGCTTGAAAAGGCACTGTATGGGCTTAAACAAGCACCTAGAGCATGGTATGAAAGGCTTACAAAATTCTTGTTAAGTCTTGGCTTTGTTAGAGGTGAGGGAGATAGAACACTGTTTGTCTTGAAGAAAAATTCTCATGTCTGTATAGCTCAAATATATGTAGATGATATTGTGTTTGGCTCAACTAACAATTCTATCCTAGAAAACTTTGTTGAATCAATGACAGGGCAGTTTGAGATGAGTATGATGGGAGAATTAACCTTCTTTCTTGGTCTTCAAGTAAAACAAACAGGTAATGGGATTTTCCTAAGTTAGGAAAAGTATGCAAAGAATTTGGTAAAAAGGTTTGAATTGGCAGATTCAAAGCCTTGCAAGACGCCCATGTCTTCATCAGTGAAGATATCCAGGGATGTTAATGGTGCTAATGTTGATCCAACATTGTACCGTTCAATGATAGGAAGTTTACTCTACCTGTCTGCTTCAAGGCCTGACATAATGTTCTTTGTTTGTGTTTGTGCTAGGTACCAGACATGTCCAAAGCAGTCACATCTGATTGCTGTGAAGAGAATACTTAGATACATTTCTGGCACCTTGGCCCTTGGTATATGGTATTCTTATGACACTAACACAAATCTTGTAGGTTTCAGTGACTCAGACTGGGCAGGAGACACTGATGACAGAAAGTCTACAAGTGGAGGATGCTTTTATCTGGGGAACAACTTGGTCTCATGGTACAGTAGAAAGCAAAACTGTGTGTCACTCTCCACTGATGAATCTAAATACATAGCAGCAGGCAGCTGTGTCACTCAGTTAGTATGGCTTAAACACATGCTACTGGATTATGGGTTAGACAGTGATACCTTGCTTATGTTTTGTGATAATCTTAGTGCAATAAGCATCTCTAAGAAACCTGTGCAACACTCCAGAACTAAACATATTGATATAAGGCATCACTTTCTGAGAAACATGGTAGAGGACAAGCTCATTGACATTGAACACATTGAAACTAACAATCAGCTTGCTGATATGTTCACTAAACTCTTAGATTCTGAGAGGTTCTTCAGTTTGAGGAATTCTCTTGGCATGTGCATCGTCTAGGGATGTTAGTTCACCAGTGTTGACATAACACCACTGTCTAGCACTGGTTATTGGTTGTGGTGTATCTGTAATTCTTTTCGTTTCCTTTCTGCATTCTGTCTTCTTGCATATTACATCTTTGTTAGAGATTCTGTTGGGCTGTGTGGTTAAACTGTATGAATGGCTAAGTTGACTGGTGGACAGGTACATATCAAGAGTTTTGTAAAGTAAGAACTCTGTTGTTTGTCTGTGAATGTTAACCTAACATCTGGGAGAAGCTGGGGTACACAGAGCTCACTACTCTGATGTTATTCAGTTGTGACTTATCCATGTTAGGTTAGACAAAGCATGAAGAGAAGCTGAGGTACATGATGTTGAGAGCTTCATTGTCATTCAGTTGTGCTTATTTTTGTGTTTTGTCTATGGCCAAGGTTATGCATGATGGTGAGCCTTACTACTGGGGTGCTTTGAAGTCTCGACTGCTTGCATTCAGTAGCATTGTTCACTTGGTATTTCTCTTGAAACAGGTTGGAAAACAAGTATACATGAGGGGCTGGGGTGGAGAAGTATATGATAAATGTATTGTCTTCATTCAGTTCTTTTGTACTTGCCTAATCTGTTGCTGATGGTTAAGTTGCTGGGGTGTGTGGGGTCTTGTGCTGCCCACATTCAGTGATGAAACTATCCTTTTACATTCACTAGTTTTTGTTCAAAAGAGTTCATAAAGTTAAATTGATTTGTCCTGATCCCAGTCAGTAAAGTTGTTTGTACTTGGTTACCATCTCCCAATGTTGATCTAACATTGTTGCATTTTGTCTAGTTCTGTATTCTTTTTTCCTTGTGTCGGTTTGGGCTTAGGGGGAGTAGTAATCCTAGGAATCATGTGTTGAGGCATACTTTTTGGGTGACTCACTGCAGGTAAAACACTATGTTTTGTGATCTTCTATGCTATGGGAACATCTTTTCCCTGAATATGTGTATCCACTCTGTGTTTTTCTGTTGGATGTGTTACTTGCTCATACTGATGATCTGAATTTATGTCTTTGTACCTAAGTACTTGGGTGAGGTTCCAGATCAGTATACAGGAATATCTCACGCTCTCACATGATGTTGCCTTGGATAAAGCCCTGCACCTACAACTTCCTACTCCGATGTTAACTTACCAATGTTAGTCCAACATTGAAACATTGTAACTTATAAGTTTTCAGGTGTGGAGACCGCTCTGGTTACGTGTTAATCTAACACTGACACGTGGTAAGGTGAACATGGGCATGATCGTGTGACAGTGGTCCGATTATGTTGGTAACATGTTACAACACCACTATCACTATTCTTCAGCTGATTAAGTATATAATTTTCCCTAATCTTCTCTCACTCTTTACGCGCTCAAAATTTTCTGCAAAATTCAACTCTCTCTGCAAATCGAGTTTCGTTTTTTCTTCTAAAATCACTCTAACAATGGCCCGCAAGTCTTCCATTGACACTCTTGCAGCTGCTGCCGAACAGATGGAGCAACCACGACGCCGTAGGACCAGAAGTGCAACCGCTGAAGCCATTACCGCCGCCGCACCAAAGAGGAAATCCACCTATCAACGGCGCAAGGGCAAGAAAGCCGCTAAGGGTGATGTTGATTCAACATAAAAAATGGCTGAGCAAGCCTCCACGCCCACCAACCCTGAAAACGAGGTAATGATGGCTAACCCTACTCTGGATATGCCTGCTACTACTGTTGTTGGTATTAAGGGGGAGAAAGAGGCCCATGTTGCTGTGGGTGAGTCTGAGGTTTTGCATGAGGTCCCTGAGGGTAATGTTAGGGATGAATCTGTGGTTGTTGCTGAGGAAGTGGTTGAGCCCACAGAGGCTGATGTTGCTGAGCAGGATACTGCTGATGAGATGGAGACTCTTCCTGAGGAGGATGATCAGGTTGAGGAGACTGTGGTTGAGGAGGTTGCTACTGAGGGTAACCAAGATGTTGATGATGGGAGTGACAGTCAACCTGAAGAGGTTGAGAGAGAAGAAGAAGAGAGCCCGACTCTCTCTGCCTTAGCTACTGCTGCTAAGAAAAGAAAGGGAAAACAGGTGATGGTTGTAGCTTCTGAGTCTGAGTCAGAAGAGGAAAAAGAGGAGGAAGAGCATAAGGAGGAAGAAGAAGATGAGGAGGAAGTTGAGGAAGAAGACATACTGGTAGGTGATGACACTGCTGATGTTACTCCAACATCAGGCAGTGATGAGTACTATGATGTGCTTGATGAGGAGTACCCCAAAAAGCCTTACTCCAGCTTTTATGTGTCTGCTGAGGCAGAAGAACAGTGGGAGGCTTATCAGGCCAGGGTTATTCACATGGAGAGGAACATTGATGAGGAAATGTTCAAGGAGAATAGGTTGTTTGAGCTGCTGAAAGCTAGAGGAGTGTTGGGCTCTGTGATGCACCAATCATCATATGTCCCTGATGTGATCAGAGAGTTCTACATGAACCTCTCTCAATGGGTGTCCCACCAGGACTCTCCCAAGTTTGGCAAAGCTTGGGTAAGGATGAAGGTCTATGACATCAGCCCCTCTGTGATCAATGAGGCTTGGGGACTTCCTGATCCTGAAGAGACAGAGGATCCTAGCATGGATGAGGTGATCACTGACCTCACTGGTGGACTCACTAGGAAATGGAATGACAGTTTTCCAACTACAAGGCTGACTTCCTTAAGTGTTGTACTTCACAAACTCTCTACCCACAACTGGCTGCCCTCTTCAAACACCACTGTTATGACAAAAGAATCTGCAAAGCTGGTGTACAAACTGAAGAATGGGCTGAGTGTGAACATAGAGGAGAAGGTTCTGAGGCACATGAGGGAAGTCACAACCAAGGCAAATGGAATCATTCCATATCCCTCTCTGATATCCAACATTCTTGTGAAGCAAGGCTTCAAGACAAAGAAGACAGAAGACTGGATCAGAAACAAGGCCAATATGAGCATCACCATGAGCTACTTCACTCAGGTCAGAATTCAAGATCTGCCATGGAATCCCAATGATGCAGCTGGTCCAAGCAGGAAGAAGAAGAAGAAGAAGACTCACAAGTTTGCTGCTTCTTCAGTACCTGTGGCTAGTGGTGACAGTTGTTCTTTCATTGCTGATGCCTTTGTGGAAGAGACCCTGGTATGGCTGGACAGAGAGTATAAAGATACCCAGAGAGAGATAGAAGACAAGCAAGTAAGGCTGCAAGTGATAGACAGCCTCATGAAGCATTTGAGGGATCTGCCTTCCTCACAAAAAGGGGGAGAATGATATGATCAAATTTTCAAAAATTTCCGAGTTCTGTTATGTGTCTGTCAGTATGAACAATTCGATTTTCTTTGTTTGTTTTCGGTTTCATCAAGGATCATGTTCCTTGCTACTCAGTATGGTCTGTATTTAAGTACTTTTCTATCTTGTTGCTTACTGCTTCTGCTTATGCTCATTGAACTTTGGATACAAAGTACTAACTCTGTTTTGCAGGTGTTAACTGGTCTCTGATGTTAAGATAACATTGAGATGTTCAATGTTAGAACGTCTGTCTGGTTTCAATGTTAAGTTAACATTGACAAAGACAGATGTTATGACAACATTGAAAGTATCAATGTTAGAATAACATTGAGTTGGTCCCTTCTGACATTCAGGGGGAGCGTACTTATTTTCCACTGTGATCTGATAGTAAAGTTTGTCTGAATAATTTGATCTGATTAGAACATGTTCTTAGGTTTTGCGATTAAGGCAAAAAGGGGGAGATTGAAAGTGCAGGTATTCTATCAATGTTAGTTTAACATGGAAAATACATGTATTCTGTCAATGCTAGTGTAACATTGAGAAGTCAATGTTAGAGTAACATTGCTGGAGCAGAATCCGATTTACGATCTTGAGTATGTTCTTTATTATTGTTTTGCCTTATTCATTTAACTAACTGAGTTCCACAGTTGTAATTGTCTTTGATTATTATTCAGGAAACAAACTTGTCATAGGTTGGACGCTCAAGTTTCCAAGAAGGAAAGTTTCCTTAATTACGCAAACCACTCTACAAGGGAAGTTGAGTTCGAGTGGAACTAGGAATGCTTTCCAAGATCAGTCCTGATTTGAGGAAGGAGTCTTTCCCTAGTTAGATCACTAACGAAGGAACTATTATTCAAGAAGGACTGCAAGAACAAAGAAGAAGAGTTCAAGAAGAAAACTTGGAGAATTACCAACCGTGTACAACACACCTTGAAGTCGAAGTTCAAGAACCTATATATAGGTGTGAAGTACATCAAGACAAACACGAGACAAGAGCCAATCAATCCAAGAGATTAATTTACAGTTGTTGAGTATTGTCTTGCTTTAGCAAAGTTTGTGAGTTGTTAGAATAGATCTAAGAGTGAGGAGCTTTTAGAGATAGTCGAAGCAATTCTTGTGTGCTTTGCTTAGTTCAATCAATTTAAGAGTGAAAAGCTTGAGAATTGAGAGAACGACCTTTGTTAAAACCTTTACGGGTTATTTTGCCTACGGCTCGGAAGTTAATATAATTCTATATTCACTTCTTAAACTTGGTGTTTGTTTATTCTGCTGCACTATTATTCTGGTCTGTTGTTAAAGTAACATCGTTGAGGTAACAACATACAAATCTGCTGTTAACTCTCCAGTGTTAAAGTAACAACAACAACGTATCAACCCGATCCACAATTTCAGTTTTCTTTAAGTATCCGAATATTCTACTAACCGCTTTCCAATTATCTGTGATAGGTTTACTTGTAAATCTAGCCATCATACACACAACATATGCTATGTCAGGCCTTGTACAATGCATTACATACATAAGGCTACCAATGGCACTGGCATAATCTAATTGTGCAATAATTCTTCCATGATTTTTAGACTGTTTGACACTGGAGTCAAATGGAGTATTTGCTTCTTTTATACCAAGGTTCTTGAACTTATCAAGCATTTTCTCAATGTAGTGAGTTTGGTTCAAGGAATAACCATTTTCATGTTTGACTACCTTAATACCTAAAATAATATCTTCTTCATTAATGTCTTTCATTTGAAAGTTCGAAGTCAAATACCTTTTGGTATCCTTAATGCCTTTGATATTTGTACTAAAAATTAGCATATCATCAACGTAAAGGCACAACATTACTCCATACTCATTTGTTACTTTACAATAGATGCACTTATCAACATTATTGTATCTGAACTCGTTTGATAAGATCACTTCATCAAATTTCTTATGCCATTATTTTCGAGCTTGTTTCAAGCCATATAATGACTTAACTAGCTTGCAAACTTTTGATTCATTCCATGGAAGAACAAAACCTTCAGGTTGCTTCATATACACCTCTTCACATAAATCACCATTTAAGAATGCAGTTTTAACATCCATTTGATGCACACATAATTTGTGAATCGATGCCAAAGCAAATAATGTTCTAATGGATGTTGTCCTTGCCACATTTGCATAAGTATCAAAATAATCTATGCCTTCTCTTTGAGAAAAACCTTTAGCCACTAAACGTGCTTAGAAGGTTTGTACCGAACCATCAGTTCCATATTTTTTTTTAAACACCCATTTACTACCAATTGGTTTAGAACCAGAAGGCAAATCAACTAAGATCCCAGTACCGTTGGACATTATGGAGTCCATTTCATCGTTTATAGCTTCTTTCCAGAAAGGAGAATCTCTTGAAGTCATTGCTTCATTAAAAGTACTTGATTCATTTTCTAAGTTTAATACAATAGGTATTTTGTTTAGAACTTTGGTTCTATCTCCTTCAACAAGAAAGGCAATGGAATCTGGTAAGATAAAATTGGAATCCAAGAATTTGTCGTTCTCATTCTTTGACTTCTTCTTAGTTCTATATGTTCATTGGTTTCTTTTCTTTTCTCATCGACCCCCACAGTTAGTCGATTTGATACAACCTGATTTTGTATTTCATTTCTATCTTGAGATGGAACAGAATCATGAATGAATTTATTTTCAAAGAATTCGACATGAATGGATTCAACAATGACATTTGAACTTAAATCTAATATTCTATATGCTATTGAATTCTGTGCATATCCAACAAAAATACATTTAATGCCTCTCGGTCCTAACTTCGACTTATGAGGATCAATAACTTTATAAAAAGTAACACACCCCCACACTTTAAAATAATTCAAGTTAGGCTTTCTACCGTTGTTCCACAGTTCATAAGGTAAACACTTAAATTTCTTAAATGGAACACGGTTATAAATATGACATGCGGTCAAGAAGGCTTCACCCCAAAGTGAGAAAGGCAACTTTGCATTCGTTAACATGGAATTAATCATTTCTACCAAGGATCTATTTTTTCTTTCTGCTAGTCCTTTTTTTTTTAGGACTATATGGTGAAGTTCTTTGATGAATAATTCCATGATTCTCACAAAATTTATTAAAAGAATCTGAAAGATATTCACCACCTCTGTCACTTCTTAAGATTTTGATCTTTTCTTCTTTTTGATTTTCGACAATGGACATGAAGTCCTTAAATTTATTAAATGCTTCATCCTTGGTTCTCATTAAGTATACACAAGTATATCTTGAATGATCGTCAATAAATGTGATAAAGTATATTTTCTCACATCTTGTTAATTGACCATTTAATTCACATATATCAGAATGTGTAAGTTCTAATAATTTAGAACTTCTTTCTACTTTTAAAAAGGGTTTCTTTGTCATTTTTGCTTCTACACAGATTTTGCATTTTCTATCATGTTTATCATTAATTGTAATATAATTATTTTTGGACATATAGTGCAAATAATTATAATTTAAATGACATAGTCTAGCATGCCATAAATTAGAAGAATACTCAACAACATAAGCAACAATAGTTATTTCATTAATAGATAGTTTAAATATGCCATCACATGAGTACCCTTTTCCAAAGAATACTCCATGCTTGGTTACAATCACGTTGTCTGCTTCTAGAACAATTTTAAAGTCCTTCTTACACAACAAATTTGCAAAAATTAAATTCTTCCTAAGATCGGGTACATGAAGGACATTCAAAAGGGTAAGTTTATTTCCTGAAGTAAAATTCAGATCCACACTTCCCTTCTCCTTAACTTCTGCAGCAACATGATTTCCCATGAGCACTTGTTTGGGTTCTTCCAATTCACTGTACATATTGAACAAAGAAGTGTTGTTGCAAGCATAAACGGTGGCACCAGAATCCAGCTACCAATATTTCGTCAGGGCAAAGGATGCCATGTGAAGTTATGTGATCATTGCCACAAACTCTTTATTTTCTATTTCAATAACATTTGCTTTGTTTTGACCCGAATTAGAAGCACCGCCATTATTATTCATAGTGATGTTGTTTCGGTATCTGCACTCTTTGATGTAGTGTCCATTCTTACCACAATGATGACAGTGGCGATTCTTTTTGACGTTATCGGCTTTGTTGTTCTTCTTTTTGTTGAAGTTTTTGCCCTTTGGTTGCAGATTATTCGGAGTGCCACTAATAGACGAATTTCCAGTATTTGGAACAGCAGACACATGGTTCACTTTTGAACCCATAAGTAATTCATCTCTAGTACGATTTTCACACTCAATCTGCATGTGCGTAATGAATTGCTCTATAGAAAAAGTTTATGTCGAATGTAGAATCTTCCTTCTATAGTCATTCCAAGTTGAGGGAAGTTTAGATAATATCGTCCCCACTTGTAGTGCATCCGGAATGCTTGTTTGCAATTCATTCATTTGAGAGACAAGTACTTATAACTCTCAAACTTGATCCATTATAGGCATGTTATCAGAAAAACTAAATTCAAAATACTTTAAAGCAAGGAACCTATCAGTACTTTTCTTCATGTCTTTGTATTTAGTTTCAAGTGCATGCCAAACTTCTTTTGGTGTCTTATAGTTTCTGTAAATATCATACAACTTACTTGTAAGAGAATTCAAAATGTACCTCTACATAGCATCTGATCTGTATCACGCTTCGCTTGATCAGTGACTAATTTAGCTTTTTCTGCATCGGTGGCGTCGACATTGAGTTTTCCAACATCCTTCAAATTCGGGTCCAATATGTAGAACATATTCAGTGATGTCAGGAACCAAGTCATGCGATCCTGCCATCAGAGGTAGTTCGTTCCATCAAACATGTCTAGCTTAACGGATTCATTTTCATGAAACTGAAGTGCTTTCTTTTCTGTTGCCATTGAAGATATTGCTTTTAGATTGTTAGAAAATCAGAATACAGAGAAGAATAATGAACATAATATATGAGAATTTCCTTGAGGACGTGAACTTATAACACTTTCGTAAAAGCAATCTTTTCATTATATAATAAGAAAATCTGCTCTCCAGGATACAACAAGGAATTTAAGAATATTTATGAGATGCAGAAAATGGTTGAATAATTAAAAATGAATCTGTATCATTATATTTATATAACACGAAAAGTTATATATGAACATATATATTTATTCATAATGGTTGTGTCTCGTAGGATAGATTTGCACCATTTCACCAATTAATTCAGATTTTAAATATAACAGAATCTGAAAAATAAAATACTACGGGTTGCAACTCTTCACTAATTTATTTTGAATTAAAACAAAATAAAATCCGAAAATAAATTATTATAAGTATAAGTCTTGAACTTTATTATTGCCCCAAGGTCCCAAGTGTCCAAGTGCCTATCATAGACTTATAATATATTACATATATATATATATATGTACATATATTTATATTTATATCTATATATATATATATATATATCAAGCCCAAATAGACCTAGCCCAATACAAGGTACCAATACTAGAATTAACTCTTTAAGAGTTCAATTCTAAATAAGGTGTTCAAAACTCTTATCTCCTACCAATGTGGGATACTACATTGTTCACAACTAAAATACACAACAATCTCCCATTAGTTGTGAACAATTATTTCTGCCTAATTAATGACACACGTACAAGATGGTATCTTTCGATTTGGACCTTCAATTAGTGTAAATATTTTAAAGTTCTAACGAAGTTATAGGTGTCCGTAGATTGAACCTCAACTCCTAATGTTAGTACTGAAAATATCACACATATATCAATCACTTTACGACACATTTGGTTGCCCCATGAGCTGAAAACCCATATAATTTAGTGTCAAGATTATACTAAATAAAACAATTAATCTTACATTTGGTTGCCAAAAAAAATCCCACCTTGTAGTCTTTAATTTTTACTAAAACTCATGTTTGGTTACACATACACATCCACATAATTTCATGAATTACCAAAACTATCCTTAAGTTGCTTCGTAATTCGTGATTCTACTTTATGTCATTCAATTGTGATGTAGGCACCTTTTTAGGGGTAGAAAAATATTTTTTTTTGAAAAAGTGGGGGCAGAACAGTATTTAACTTGAGTGGCTGAAGTTGGTGGTTGTGGCATTAAATTATCATGGGGGGGGGGGGGGGGGGAGATTAGTTATCTTGGAAAATGCTCCAAAAAACCAATTTATCTTGGGCCCCTTCTACCTTTTATTTGCCAACCAAATGTGGTATAAACCCACACTATTTAATTGTAACGCCCCGAAAATTCAGGGTCAAACAGAACAACATCAAAGCAAATCTAAGTATTAAATTCTCTATACAAGGGTCAACTAAGCATGCTAAAACAATGGAAAAGGACAATCACTAATAAAATATCCGGCTTAACTCAAGCACTCCCCAAATCAAGGCTCCCAAGTCCAGACATAGTAGCAACCTAGCACATCTTAATCTGAAAGGAAGGGAGAAAAACAAAAACGTTTTGTGAGATAAAAATCTCAGTGAATGTTCATGCGTGTGTGCAAGTGATAACATTTTTAGAAAAACATTTGCTTTAAACAAAACCTTTTAACGAATGCGCACACACATGCTATGCAAGAATTTTATGCAATTATAAAACATGAGCATTTTCACAAGACATAACTTTAACTGAATAACCAAACTAGATATGATGAATATTGGCCCCGTGTTTGCTGATGCCAGTCAACCTTATAACCCCACACGAACACTCCTTATCGCCCCGTATGAGGAGCGACCCCATAATCAGATAGTATGCCATGGTACATACATAAACAGAATACCCAGCACAAGACACAACGAAACTCCCATTGTGCCTGCGAGGGAATGGGCCAAGGGGGCAAAAGGCCCTACCGGCAAGCCCGCTGCTGCCCGGGGTACCCCTTGCACACCCCGCCAAGGATCCAACAGAACAGAACCGATCAGACAGAACATTTCAGAACAGAACAGATAACGGGACACCCTTCATCATATCTGAATCATAATCTTTTGACAAAATAATTTTCAGATCAATAAACCTTTAAAGAATTTTCAATGCACGTAATACATAAACAAGTTTACGATGCAAGAAATACGAGAAATCAGTTTACAATACATGAGAAGCAGAAAACTTTTACAATCCAATGACTTTTATATATATGTATATTAAAGAAATGCATATCTATATATACACGCAACCTTCCAGTTTTTGAAAATAGTAGAGTTTAGGAACACTCACCTGATACGCGATTGCAGTTGAATAGAAGGTAAAATCCAATGACTATTCCGACTACCTATTATCCAACAAGAAGTAAATAAAGGAGCTTCTTAGACTCTAATCACAATTTAAGTAATTCCAAATCCTAATTGGTTTGTACCTTTCGACAGGTCGCCACTATTCATATACATTATGAATTAGTACATATATATATATACACATATATATATACACGCACATATATGCACCATGAAAATGTTAATAAGATAAGATGCAATAGATAATTCATTGATATATACTTTTATTCTTAAATGGTAGGTTGCACTTTGCAGTAAGTAAATTTTTTCATAATATAATTAGGAAGAAAGGTTCATTAGGCAGGTATAGTTTAAGTGAACTTAACTAACTTTAAATAAGTGACATGATCTTTTAAACAGTTTTAAATGAATAGCAATACAATTAGACGTATGTATTGTTTTGAACCTAATTAAGAATCCTACATGGCTAATTACATATACTAATGGTGAATTGAAAAACAACTCTTTCATTTATATAGCAATATCTTGCGTCAGTGTGATTAGAGCAATACGAACTCAGATAATTAATTAAGTTCATAAAATAGGAGTTTGCAGGCAACAGAGATTATCACCATGCATTCATAAATATGTTATCACATGCATATGCATATACTACTGATTAGCGGCAGGCAAAATTAATACTATAATAACATGGAAGGAGCATCAGGATTCGTGCCTGTTGTTTAATTGACGGCACGAAGTGCTTAGCAACTATAGACTAATCAAGCAAAATAGATTATATATACTGGGGTTTGAGAAATTCACCTAGGAGCACGGTGTGTGAATGAAAAGCGGCGGCTGAAGAGATGAATTGAATCGCATAAAGCAAAAGGTCCCATTACGGCTTATGTTGTAAGTTTAAAAGAAACCATAAGTATAATTGTTGTTATGCTGAAATTAGAGGAACCCTACCTCGTGTTATATATAATTAGGATTTATAGTTAAAGTGTTAAACGGTATTAACTCAGGAAAAGAAAGATGGGCCTAAGTCCGAAACCATGATCCGCTTAAGAGAAAAAGGCAAGAACATATTTGTCAATTTTAAACTTAAAGCAAGAGATATTAGAAGTTTTTACGGTCTAAAACACTTTCTCTAACGTGTTTTAAAAATAAAGGAGATTATATGGCCAAAGATCATTTAGAGTTAAGTAACGGTTAAAACAATAATTGTTTCTTTCAAAAACTACTTATACTGGTGTAAAAATATATTTAATCAAGTTTTCGAAAAATCGGGGCTTTACACTCCAACCCCCTTAAAGGAATTTGGTCCCCAAATTCATAGTTTGGCAAATGAACATGTTAACAAATTAACTATTGGATGAGCAATACGAAGCTCTAGCAAATTAAGATATTAGCCGAAGACTGTAGAATATAGTACACTATGCAGCTAATGGAAGTTATGACTCGATGTATATTCAAGTGCTTGAACTAAACTGCAATGACATATATTCAACGAAGTGATTGTAATTAATAAGATCGCATTACAACTCCATGTATGTTTTTAATGATAAGCTATCATTGATTGGTAGAATCTTGACGAAACTAGTAGTTAGTAACGAGTATCAGACGAAAATATAGGGCATGTATGTAGAGACTCATGCTTAATTAAAGGATTATAAATTTAAAGTGATAAGAGTGAGAGTGCTAGGATGTTTTAAGCAAATATATAAAAGTTGATGACCTTTCAATAATCTATAATGACAAGTATAGATCTTATGTTCAGCGTGTTAAGATACTTATTATAAGGTGTGAAGAGACAATCCTAACAGATAAAACTCTAGAGTATAAATTTGTATTTTGACATGCTCATTGATATAAAGTGGAAAAGAAAAAGAGGAGAGCAACACGAAAAAAAATCATGAATGCATTCGTAACAACATAGAAATACCACACAATGACACAACAACAGCTCGACGACCCTTCAATATTCTGCAAGGTGTGAATTATAAATCTTCTTATAACTCTCTCATTTCTTATCCATATTTATATATATATATATATATGTTTTAGTTCTAAACCGAAATTAAGTCATAATACTTGGTAGTTTCACCAACACTTAGAGCAGTAATTCGAACTCCAGAGACATATATTACTGTGGTAACATTTCACACATAAGTGGCATGACAAACCAATAGATAATGGAAGTTTTAGCGGAATGAACAAAAACGGCGAAGATACGTAGTATCACCTAATGATCATTGATGAGTTTAACAAGGAAAATATGAGTTCACGAGGTGATCACACGTGTAGAGAACAACGTGATAAAATTATTCAGGGTTTCATTGGATGAAAGTGGGCTTAGACTATATGTGAACGAATGAGCGTGAGATTGTAATTAAGAGCTAGACGTGGTGCAAAAGATAGGAAAATTTATAAATACGAAGGGGAAACAAGGAGAGAACAATATGGAACTAAATTATGTTATAATTAACATTCGATGAAAGAGTAGTCGCGAGGGAATTGAGCTAAAGCATAAATTTTTACTTTAAAAGAATCTCTAAACGGTAGGCGGATCACATAAGTTATTAAAATATATGCAAGTGAAGCTATGTAACTTATCTATTTATTTATTTATTCTAAACAACAACAATGATGGGGAAGAAAAATAAGATGTGAAGCCATCCAGGTAAATCATGTTGTCAAATGTGTAGATTCACATGCTGGAGTCAACAAGTTTAGCAATCTATTGAGAATAGTTCACACTTCTAAAATTTATTGCAATATGTGAGGAAAAAATATATTTTAAATGCTATGTAACAATGAGGACCTCCAATATTATGATGAGCGTAACACGCTTTAGGCAATGTGTTAAATAAGAAATGTGACGTATAAAAGCTTGCTCATTAGTGAGACCTAAAGATGGTGGAAAAGTAGGAACAACTTTTGTATAGAGAGAATGAGGCTAGACCTAATCTAAACACTATGTTTTTGAAAAAAAACCACTTTTGAATCAAAGATGGCTTACTAGCTAATCGGGCGTCACTAAAATAATTTTTTCGTGTCATCTAAATAACACCTCCTGAACATAAGAACTAAAGCGTAATACTTATTCCACAAATAGTAAAAGCATGTGTCGTACATATACTTTAAAACAGTAACAAGTTTATTCTTGGTAAATATTTGGTTTCCAAATAGCACAAATCACATAGTGGTTCTTATGCAATGAATTACTAAAACGTATAAAATGAATGAGTAGATAAGAAGTTAGTTATTTAGCACCGGATGACATTCGAGACCAAACAAAGCAAGAGGGCCAGAAAGGGCGCAAGTAGGGACAATCAAGAATTTAGACACTGAAAGAAAAGGTAATAACAAATATTAATTTAAGTAAATATCTCGTAATGAAGATGACTACATAATAATGTACAAGTTTTATTGTATCAAGGTAACACTAACTAGAACAAGAAAAAGGAAATATCTACAGATGTTTTATTTTATTTTATTTATATAGATATAGCATATGTCTTGCCACGTATAAGAGTTAAAGTTAACTAAACATAAAAAAAGTGCATTTTACACACGTAATATATGTAAGTTTATTCACAAACAGTTACTAGACTTTCAAGATAGCACATTGCGGTAATGAATAAAATACTAATTTTATCTCTTATGCATTAAATTATGGAAAGTTCAAAAGATAAATGTTGGTAGATATAAACTAGAATATTTAGCATAGTCCTAATTAAAAATAAATAACACCAAGACCACACATAGTGCAAGCTAAGACAAATAAGGACTAGACGTTCAAAGGTAGTCACTCAGAAGACCAAATATTCTATAGACCAACTATCTATATGTCATCTACCCAATACCTTGGTACGCAATGGATTATACGAAGGTCGGCCGCCCGACGATAAGCCATCAACCCTTGGTATTGTGTATACCCTAAACATAATGCGGAAGCTTAATCAGTGGAAATCTGGGTCTACATAAATCGAAGGACTATTCTTAAGTTATTCTACCCATCACAAACCATCTCACACTAAATTCCCACAGTCCGAAGAACTTATCCCAGCGGAGCCTAGGTATTACCCTAAGCTCTGATACCAACTGTAACGCCCCGAAAATTCAGGGTCAAACAGAACAACATCAAAGCAAATCTAAGTATTAAATTCTCTATACAAGGGTCAACTAAGCATGCTAAAACAATGGAAAAGGACAATCACTAATAAAATATCCGGCTTAACTCAAGCACTCCCCAAATCAAGGCTCCCAAGTCCAGACATAGTAGCAACCTAGCACATCTTAATCTGAAAGGAAGGGAGAAAAACAAAAACGTTTTGTGAGATAAAAATCTCAGTGAATGTTCATGCGTGTGTGCAAGTGATAACATTTTTAGAAAAACATTTGCTTTAAACAAAACCTTTTAACGAATGCGCACACACATGCTATGCAAGAATTTTATGCAATTATAAAACATGAGCATTTTCACAAGACATAACTTTAACTGAATAACCAAACTAGATATGATGAATATTGGCCCCGTGTTTGCTGATGCCAGTCAACCTTATAACCCCACACGAACACTCCTTATCGCCCCGTATGAGGAGCGACCCCATAATCAGATAGTATGCCATGGTACATACATAAACAGAATACCCAGCACAAGACACAACGAAACTCCCATTGTGCCTGCGAGGGAATGGGCCAAGGGGGCAAAAGGCCCTACCGGCAAGCCCGCTGCTGCCCGGGGTACCCCTTGCACACCCCGCCAAGGATCCAACAGAACAGAACCGATCAGACAGAACATTTCAGAACAGAACAGATAACGGGACACCCTTCATCATATCTGAATCATAATCTTTTGACAAAATAATTTTCAGATCAATAAACCTTTAAAGAATTTTCAATGCACGTAATACATAAACAAGTTTACGATGCAAGAAATACGAGAAATCAGTTTACAATACATGAGAAGCAGAAAACTTTTACAATCCAATGACTTTTATATATATGTATATTAAAGAAATGCATATCTATATATACACGCAACCTTCCAGTTTTTGAAAATAGTAGAGTTTAGGAACACTCACCTGATACGCGATTGCAGTTGAATAGAAGGTAAAATCCAATGACTATTCCGACTACCTATTATCCAACAAGAAGTAAATAAAGGAGCTTCTTAGACTCTAATCACAATTTAAGTAATTCCAAATCCTAATTGGTTTGTACCTTTCGACAGGTCGCCACTATTCATATACATTATGAATTAGTACATATATATATATACACATATATATATACACGCACATATATGCACCATGAAAATGTTAATAAGATAAGATGCAATAGATAATTCATTGATATATACTTTTATTCTTAAATGGTAGGTTGCACTTTGCAGTAAGTAAATTTTTTCATAATATAATTAGGAAGAAAGGTTCATTAGGCAGGTATAGTTTAAGTGAACTTAACTAACTTTAAATAAGTGACATGATCTTTTAAACAGTTTTAAATGAATAGCAATACAATTAGACGTATGTATTGTTTTGAACCTAATTAAGAATCCTACATGGCTAATTACATATACTAATGGTGAATTGAAAAACAACTCTTTCATTTATATAGCAATATCTTGCGTCAGTGTGATTAGAGCAATACGAACTCAGATAATTAATTAAGTTCATAAAATAGGAGTTTGCAGGCAACAGAGATTATCACCATGCATTCATAAATATGTTATCACATGCATATGCATATACTACTGATTAGCGGCAGGCAAAATTAATACTATAATAACATGGAAGGAGCATCAGGATTCGTGCCTGTTGTTTAATTGACGGCACGAAGTGCTTAGCAACTATAGACTAATCAAGCAAAATAGATTATATATACTGGGGTTTGAGAAATTCACCTAGGAGCACGGTGTGTGAATGAAAAGCGGCGGCTGAAGAGATGAATTGAATCGCATAAAGCAAAAGGTCCCATTACGGCTTATGTTGTAAGTTTAAAAGAAACCATAAGTATAATTGTTGTTATGCTGAAATTAGAGGAACCCTACCTCGTGTTATATATAATTAGGATTTATAGTTAAAGTGTTAAACGGTATTAACTCAGGAAAAGAAAGATGGGCCTAAGTCCGAAACCATGATCCGCTTAAGAGAAAAAGGCAAGAACATATTTGTCAATTTTAAACTTAAAGCAAGAGATATTAGAAGTTTTTACGGTCTAAAACACTTTCTCTAACGTGTTTTAAAAATAAAGGAGATTATATGGCCAAAGATCATTTAGAGTTAAGTAACGGTTAAAACAATAATTGTTTCTTTCAAAAACTACTTATACTGGTGTAAAAATATATTTAATCAAGTTTTCGAAAAATCGGGGCTTTACAATTTAATTAATATGACCTATTAAGGGCATCCAAATGTGCCGTTAGTGTCTCATAGATTTTCTTCAACAACCTTAACCCTATTATATATGGCCATGTGCTAATCCCGTATGTCTGTGAACATTTATAAGAAAAAACACATTTTTCTTACCGAAGCGGCACCACTTCTATGTTCACATAGGTAGAGTTTCTGCTTTTGTCTCAGTTGCTAAAGACACTTAGCTAACTCCATTAAGAGCAACTGCTCATCCTACTTTTATTCGCAACTGTTGGCACTATTTATTTATAGTGCTTTCAAGCACATGCCAGTGACTTGTTTGTACCCATTTAACTTTAAAATCAGAAGTTTACTGATTATACATCTAGTACAACACATATGAGTCGGGAAGAGGGGGATATTTCGGCCAAAAATATCCAAGTATTTCCAGAAATGCAAAACTGGGGCAAATTGAACAGACACCTTATAGTTTAGGGACCAAAGTGCTGTTAAACTTGGGTTAAGGACCAAGGTGCAAAACATCCCATAGGTTAGGGGACTTGATGCTTTTATCCCTTCTATCAATACGTCTCATCTCAAAATGCTTTCAATCCCAAATGATACGACACCTATCTCAAATCATGGCTTCTTCCACGCCTTCGACTTCTGTGAAATCCTCACATTCACATTTCAGCAACTTTAGACTTTCGACATAGTTATCAACATACAACGAATTGTTTTCCCCATGTATTCCAAGATTTTTAGTCTTCCCACTTGCTAAGTCAAAAGCAACAGTCTCACGAGAGGCCTCCACCAGAGCTTCACCGTTGTTTCGTAATGCCAGAACTTTCTTCATCCCTTCTACAAACGAAACGCTATATTCATCACCGAAACAATGCAATTAAATGAAATCACTCTCTTCCTACTGCAGCTGTGAATAACAGCTTATATAGTCGGTGAAGACTTGAATGGAATTATTGTTCAAAATAATTTCCTCCACAATTTAATGTGCCGAAGGTTGGATGATACAGTTTAGTAACTTATACTCAACGAATCCCATGGGGGATTAAATAAAGTTAATTGCACTAACATGTTATTGGGCACGGGGGCAAAAAAATCAGCAAATGGCATAGTTACAGGATATTTCTAAAAACTCGAAACTTATTTGGCATGTTTTTCATAAGGGCAAATTTACAGGGCACAAATAATAATTTATCCTAAATTAAGCAAGATAATAATACAAAAAGTATAATGAAGAATGAACAATGATCATTTGAGGATTAGAACCCTCTTTAACACACTTACAAGCACAAATATATTGATGGACAACATAACATAAAGAGGATTAGAACCCTTGTGTAAAAGCTTCCTCAACATATAACGAGAAAGAAAGAAACCTTTACGACACTAAATAGAAAGAGAAACGTTCCTTGCTAAGAAGGCCATTCTATATACTTACATAGCTATTTTTTTTTACCCAAAAAATTTGCAGAACCTTCTTAGAAGACGTTGAACCATGAAAGTGTCAAGTTGGAGATCAGATTGTGAAAACACCATGACAACTAAAGCCCAAAAAGATCATACTGGAGGTCTGGAACTAGGATAATGCTGCAACCTCAAAATTTACAAAACAATATCAAATTGTACATATATGGTTGTATAAGATAATTTAGGAGATATATAAAACTCATAAGTCGCAATCTCAAACTTCACAAAACAACATCAGTAGAATATAATAGACCAATTAGTTCACTAAGGATGGAATTATGTAAATTAATTGACAATCTCAACACTAAGGAGAAGTTATGCAACTAATAGAACATATTTGAGGACAATACGACTACCATCGGTTTCTCTCATGCTCCAACAAAACACATAAGTTGCAGGACAATGTTTTCTCTCTATTTCTATCAATACTTCTCATCACAAAACGGTTTGAATCCTAATCGATATGACAACCATCTAATGTCAAGTCTTCCTCCACGCCTTCGGCATCTTTGAAATTCTGACTTTCACATTTCAGCAACTCTAGACTTTCGACATAGTTATCAGTATAAAACGAATTTGTTTTCCCGTGAATTCCAAGGTTTTTAGTCTTCCGACTTGCTGAGTCAAAAGCAACAACCTCACTAGAGACCTCCACTAAAGCTTCACCATTGTTTCGTAATGCCAAAACTTTCTTCATCCCTTCTACTAACAAAATGCTATAACACTTAGTCCATGGCGATTCAACACCATGTTCCTTCATCAACCAAATATCACAAGACCCACGACCCAAATACATCTTGTATTTGAACAATGCAAGCAATTCTCCAACAGAAGTGAGAGACAAGTTTTTAACTTGCTCTTTTGCCAACTCATAAGGTAGAGTAATTTCATTAAAAACTTCTTGCCCAAAGTGAAAAGCCAAAGCCGCACAATGGCTCGGAGCATCGTTACGTTTATGGTAACCTAGCCAGTGCATAACCCCGTTCAAGAAAACCAGGTACCAGATATACATTAAAACATGCAATATCACACACATTCCCCTCAACATCCGCCACTTTTTCGTCTTAGGGGAGAAAACCTTAGCCTCCGGAGGCAAATAACCTCCACCATTGGGATTACCAGCGTAAACCAACATTACGACCTTGAAATTGTCGTAGGCAGCCCCAAATCCCAAAGCGTGCATATCGTACAATGTCGGACTGAGGAAACCCTTTGGTAAGACGAGGTGTTTTCGGGCAGACGAGTTCCATAGAATAAGCCGCTTAATAGATGAGAAGTATAAACCGGATAAACATAGGATACCACGACAACAACCCACGATTCGGAAGTTTTCAAAGTGGGATGGGAAGGGGATGTCGAGTTCCAAGGAAAAGTTGATGCAAAAGGGACTGTCTTTCTCGGTGAATGCAAGGAGCGAATAGTGCGATATGTCGTTGATGAGTTTGTCGTGACGCTTCAAAAGGAGTAGGGTTTGAGTTTTGGGTTTGATGAGGTGAGAGGAGATGAAAGAGGGGATTGTTATGGTATCGTACCATAATTTACAGACAACAATGAAGCGGATTAAGGATTTGACGTGAGCTTAAGAAGGATTTTGACGATGAGCTCCGGTGGCAAATTGTCGGACATTGTTCGACCGCGGGAGGAAACTTTTTATTTACTAGGTTACAATTCACAAACTTATGCTATATAGAAAGTTTTAAATTTTGAAAAACTACAACTTCAATTACAATAATTATCGTAATTAATAATTTTATTTAAATTTTAAGGTTGGACTAGGAACTTAAAAATAAAATATTATGACGGCACTAAAATTATATGGTTAAAATCAGAAATTAAAGTTTGGTGTCACACTTGGTCTTTCTTTATATAATATAGTATATATATGTATAACTATATATATCTTTATATATACATTTGAAAACTAATGATGAGAATATTTCCAATGACCTTTTATATATATATATATAAGAATAGGAAAACATGTTCATTTGTTTTCCTTAAATCATTTTAACATAAATATACCTAGGTCAACATAACCAAAAGAGTAGAACAATACATTGTAATTAACATTATATGAATCTATGATCAATAGCGCCTGTAGCTCAGTGGATAGAGCGTCTGTTTCCTAAGCAGAAAGTCGTAGGTTCGACCCCTACCTGGCGCGTATGATGGATGGTTTTTTTGATTTCTTTTCTTCCTGTGTGTATATACGTAATTTTAATAATATTCATGGTTGGTTAAGTCGCTGCTAAAATATTCAAATTGTTCGATTATCTTTTTATTTTTATATGTATTGGGTGATATGGGCTTCTATAAAATTTGTGTGATACCTCATGATCTTTATAAGTTCTTTTTTCTTTCTGTTTTTCTCCTCTAATTTTAGTTAGTCGTGGCAAAAAAATAGACTTCCAACATATATTGTGTTGTGTTTTTCACTTTGTCATTTCAGACTTTAAAATAACGACGTGTCCTCTAAAGTATGCTAAATGTTCTATTAGACTAAATTTCACAAACAAAATACGTGTACATGTCCATATCCGACCCGGAAGCTCAACGGAGTTGATTCAGACTTGTACGACTAAGAATGTGGAACTCCATCTTGAAGCTTGCCAAGTTATAAATTGTAAAAATGCAAAACATTAAGATCCATTGGTAGTTTCTGCACAATGTATAGTTGCAGATTACAGCAAAACAATTTGAGAATAATGAGAAGAAGAATAAATACAATCTCCACCACATATTCAATATATATTCAGGAATCCAATATTTGACACACAGAATTATGATTGATACCTAACATTATACAAGAGTATACCCCATCACAGTTTTATACATATAGAGTTGCCTAATGGCTAATGCAAAGGTAAAGGTGGGCCAACAGACTGCAGCCTTTCTAACCACGCAATCCTCGTACTCGACTTCTTCAGGTTGAGGAATATTTCTCGGTATTCCTTCTTCAGAAAGATGTCGAGAGCAAACAAGTAAAGCTCACTTCCTTGTTCCAGTTCTTCGACCGAATCCAGACACTTGATGCATTCTTCAATACTATAAGAAAGTTTTGGTGGTGGTGATTGAATAGTCATAACACTTCTTGATTCTACAGCATCATAGCAACGTTCAACGTTGCTGTCGGGCTTTGCACCCAACGTCTCTTCCGTCGGTAAAACTGTGTGGCTCGACCAATTTTTGTGCTTTCTGATATACTGGGGATTCTCATTTTCAGTTGCGTGATTTTCGTGCTTCCTACGACGAGCAGAAGTTCTGGTTGTCTCTCCAGAATCTGTAGTTCCACCAAACACAATGCCTAATTTGTCAGCAAATGGGAGCTCCTTAGATCGAAACGGCGCCGCGTTTGGATTTCCCTGTATAAAAGTCATCATTATGCCTCTTAAGCAGCAGCTAACATAGTTAAAACGAGTGTAAGAACATCAAGTAACAAACTAGATCCTCCTTTTTTTTTTTGTGTATAAGTACACCACTTCCATAGATACATGTTTACAGAAGTACCATTTTGCTAAGGTCTACTTAATATTATAATATATTCCTTAAAAATGATCTAAAAGTTACAGCTAAAATCTTATATTCGAATTTAAACAGGGTTTGAACTTTATAAACTTCTGGTTTAATATAATTCATAAAAAAAACTATTATGGAATATAAAGGTCCTCTGTCTTAAATCTCAATAAGAGTCTCGGTCTGAAAATATCGCCGAGTGTTATGTATTTCCACATGAAAGGCGGTTTTTGACAGAGAGAACTGATACATAGCTACTTTGATATAATGAGGAGATTCATTGTGTCTTTACTATGTCACAAGCGACTTCGTTGCATCAAATGTCCAAACCACGCTAAAATATTATAAATTTGACATATTTAACACATTATTAGAAGCCTAGCTACATACCTTCAAGTACTCATCCCATTCTTGTACACTGGCTCCAAACCTTCGAGTATCTGGATCCCATTTCATGCTGTTTGTAGAAATGAGGTTATGCCAGATTGACCAGTGTTTCTTGGTGCTATCCCAATGATTCTTCAGTTGAATCTTGTCATAATCCAAGCCTGTTATTGAGTAAAATGACTCCATAACATTTTTCCACCCTTCTTTATTTAAATACGTACCAGGTCTATTTCCTATTGATATTTGTTCAAGACACAAATCGATAAACATTTCATGATTTTCAGGTGTCCAATTGGCTTTTACTTGATTAAGCTTCTCCTTGCCAGAACTCCGACTGCTTCCCATTTGTAAGATGGTTTACAGCCACATACGAATCTGCACAAATTTCATGTCAAGTGATACTATTAACTACTTCAATAGATTAGTTTCTAACCTCAAAATAGATCTTTATGCAACAATATCATACGCCAAGAAGGTATTTATACACAGGAAAAATTCTCCATATACGGAAGTGCACAAACTATTCTCTTACACCTAATAACAAATTATCTCTTTGCATTTATCAATATGAGGGAAATCTATCGCTGTTGGAAGAAAAAAGTAGTAGATTTACCAAGTCCGTCAAAATGAATGACACTTACATGGAGGTATGTTTGTTGTTACATGACAAAGTAAACAAGAGAAATCAAGATATAAGCAATTCCTAGTTGTAATTTTTAAAGAACATAAGCTTATTTGTTCTTTTGTCGTTTTCTTTTATGTGTTTTTGCCATTATTCATAAATTACAATTCAACTGCTAGCCTTTACATTTATACATAATTACATGTCCACGAAAACATTAACCAGTAAATTGTCAATCACATCAATGTAGTCTGACATTTTCTCCCTCAGTTGCTGTTTGAGGTCTTAAAAACTATTAACTTTGTTGGCAGCATTGAGATTTAGGCCACAATATGGAAACATAAAAAATGTTCTCTCGAAGTAATCATTTTCAATGCTAAAAATCAACCGTTTTCTTGAGAGCCGGCTGTATGTGGATGATTTTTAATCCCTAGCAAAGCAAAGAGACAAGAATTAGCCAGTGAAGAGACCTGTGACTCCCGCGCAACCTCGCGTGATGGCAGGGCCCACATCTGGAAATCAAGAAGACCTATGCTAAGATAGTTTAACCCTGAACTACAAGTAAGAAAAAATCAAGTGTTGGGAGCCAACTAGTGGCTATGCTCTTTACCTTGATTTGGTAGGCGACACATGTAGATACATCTACAATTTATGTAGAAAAATAAGAGCCCTCATCTTTCCCCATAAAAAGGCTTTTTTTTTTTTTTTTTGGGTAAACAGGCTTTATTAGAGAGGGAGGGGAACATCATCAATAAACAAAAGTACAATTTCTTCCCAAGCAATATGGAATAAAATCCAGCACACCCCTCACGTATAGACCGAAGTGAGTCACGTATAGAAGGAGTGAGTATCAGATCCTATCATGTGATTTAGATAATGGACAAGTCCATCATCGACTTAGGTAGGCTCTCATACCATGATCCCCTTGTATTTCCCCTTAAAGGCTTTATTAGAATGAGATCATTAATAAACAGAAGCCCAATTTCATTCCTCAGCGATACGGGAGTGAATTCAACATTTTAGGTTGTCCAAGCTCTTAATCTGATAAGAACTCTCATCTAAAAGGGGAGGAAGGGGTGAATGTTGTCCCACAACATTATATTTTTGGAGTAAACTTTTGAAAACTCAATTATGGTCCTCCAATGTTGATTTGAAATTCAACACAATTAAAAATTTGCATGCCCACAAATCACAACCTTACACAATGTTGACCATGTTGGGATTCTAGAAAAAAAATACTCTTCTTTTGCTTAAGACTCTTAATGAAACAAATCAAATAACATGACAAGCAAAGAAGCAAAACAAGAAAGTCGTATTTAGTCCATATTATTGGAATATCGAGTCTAGGATTGTATATGTTGTACATTTTCAGTAGAAATAGTCCAAAATTAATAAGTTAAAATCCTGCACAAAACTTTCCTTCGATTTTGACAGAATAATTAGATGAATTACGTTAGAATCAAACGGAAGGGAGAGCGTGCACGAACGTAAAATCAATGAGGTTTTAGACAATCAACGAACCAAAAAAAAAAAGAGTTTGTACATGGTTTTCAGACCACATGCGAGTTTATGTTCGAACATAAGTACTTAATCCTCCATGCATTCCACATTGTGCCTCAACCCCTGTTTCTATCAAGTCTCTAAACCATTATTTTTCCCTATTAGTTGTCCTTACACTATTTTTTTTTTAGCACATCACATTTCAATTTCACTAACAAACTATAGTGGTTAACAACAATACAGAGTATTTGATGGAAAAAAAGAGCGATCAAAATTTCGATAAAAAAAAACCCAAATCATTGAAGAAGAGGAGTGATCAAATAAAAATTCCAACAACTTAAAAGACGAGAAATTAAAGATACATTCAGCATTTAACTTTACAATTATATGTATATATAATATATAATGATCGTTCAATGCACTAAATACATTTAAATTTAGTAAATGGGAAATGGGAAATACTTACAATGGAAGATAATTCCTTCACACAGCAATAGGTCACCGGGAGGGGGGGAGGGGGGGGAGGGGGTAGGGGGTAGGGGTAGGGGTGCGGTGGTGAAAGCTTTGTTACGTAGCTCTGTTCTTACAATTTACCTCGTACTTGGTAAAAACCTCTAATGGCTTTGGGCTCATTATTATCAATACGAAAGGCCCAGATTTAATGTGGGCCCGCTTGAGTTAGTCATTTAATTAATATTATTAAGTAAATTGTGATTTTTTTTTTATTATTTGGTAAATTAGGTTCAATGTGGTTGCCAGGAGGAAAATGAGAAAAAGAAAAGAAATCAAGAAAAATATTGTTTTTTTTTCCTGCTGTTTGGAAATTTAAGTATATTCAATTTTTCTTCTATGCACAAACAGTTTGAAAAATAAAGTTTATCCCAAAAGATTTGAGTTTCATCATCTTTCTTCCTAAAAAAAGGTGGGAGAAACTTTGTTAATATATTCTAATTTTTTTTGAAAATTTTGAAACCTTTAACGGTAATGATAATTTTCCCTGACAAATTAATATACACCCATTTTGGAAAATAAGAGATTTTTTATTTTTATTTTTTCCTGAAAAATCTTATTTTTCCTCATTTTCCCCCATCTTTTTCCTGTTCTCCCATTTTTCCGAGAATCAAAGTATTTTCTACTATTTGAATTTGATTGCAGTTAAACACGGACACCGAAAGGCAAAATATAAGTAAATGATCAAAAAAAAAGGCAAAATATAAGTATTGATAATGTAGTTTTTATTTCTTTCTATCAATTTCTGACTGGATACTTCCAAAGTCTTTTTTACTGTTCCTTTTTGTCCATTTTCCCTTCTTCTTATTACTGCTTTTTGGGTCATTTTATTCTAAATTTCTTTTCCTTTTCTTTCTTCATAAATTATTGAATATATTAAAGGCGATAAATAATGTAAGACATACTGAACTGCCATCTCATTAGTAAGTTTAAGCCGTCAAAGATGATAGACATTGAATTATATATAATATCTAAACCCGTTACTTAGAAATCTTTGTAAGTTTCTTTTAATCTGCTTATTGATATTTTAAACTTAGTGGGTAGTCTCGCCTGACCTGGGTTCGCGATCGAACAACACCATGAAGGCGCCGCTGGGTCCAAACTCCCTAATGTTGCCATCAACCGTCGCGCCCCGGTTCAGAAATTTTAACTTGATTCCCTTTCGGAGACAAATAGATACTTTCACAAAAAGAACAAGCGTGAAGAGTTGATCAAAAAAAAAAAAACGAGTGGAGAGAAATTAGTGTTTCTTCTTGTGTCTGTATTTTTCTTGTTCTTTAGTTCCGGTTGACCATAAGCTTTATAGAAGGAATTTATTTTTGTCAAATTAGGTTCGCATATTCTTGGAGTGGCTGATTTTTCTCTCGTTGATACATAATTTTTCTAACTATTTTTCTTTTTTTTTAATGGGTGAGTTTTTCTAACTATTTGAAAAAAAAAGAATTATCGGACAAATTAATGAAAAGTTAGCTCTCTTACCTACACCAGCAGTTTCAACTCAAACGCAATCGGAAATGACCTTGTGGTCTATTTCAACCACATAAGTAAAACCTTGCCATGTTGATATATACAAGACAACTTAACTGACTATTTTCATCTTATGGAAATTAGTACGCCAGAGAAATTTTATAAAAGTTTAAGAAAAGAATCTAAAATAAGCATCCTCACATCGTTCACCATCATTACTTGTATGCCGTGATGTAGCGATAAATAAATGGATGCGAAGCAGTACAAAGTTTGTTGGCACTACTTTCTCTATAAGCTTAACAAAAAGGCGGAAGCAAAAATAAATATAGGACACATTTGGTCGCTTAAAAAGATGGCAACAAACTATGAGAATTGTCTTTCATTAATTAACTTATATAAAAAATCTATAATAACACATTATATAGACTGAATATAATCCTTTTTCTAAGTGAATGTGGAAGTATGAAAAGATTTTACTTTGACAACCGTGGGAGGGAAGAATGAAGACATTTCAAGGTACAGTCTTAATCGTCTTCCAGGCAAAAAAGGTAAAGGTCCGATGGCAAATCCACATGCTAACTGCACACCCATTGTCGGGTCTGAGGCAGAAACCACACCATTTCATTTGCTGCGTTTCTTGGCTTCACTATAGAGGATAACTCCAATAACAGTCAGAGTGTATCCAAGCATTCCTGTTATTGAAACTGGATTCCTGAATATCATAATTGAGACTACCACGGCTACTGCGCCTTTTGCATTTCCAAGGACCTGAAAGAATCAACAGTTGCATTCAGAACCAAGAAATTCGAGGACAATGGAAGTTGGTACTTAGTGGAGATGTAGATCACAATATGCAGTCTGGCTCTTTTTCAATCATTTAACAAGGCCAATGATGTTCAAAAGGTCAGAGAAGTATATTTTTGCCTTCCTCTGAGATAACATAGAACAAAGTTGATGATACTAAGAATTATGTTCTATTTTAGAAGAACTATTCCCGATACTAACCATCTGAACATCTACGATATAATGAAATAACTTTCTATAAAGTGTGATATAAAAAAAAAAAAAAAAAAAAAACCAAAAGAACACAAAAGATAGAACAAAAGAAGCTCAAATGAGTATCTTCATAATTTCCCAACAAAAGGAAGCAGAAACAAATGAGATCAAGAAATAGTTCTTAACAGCGAGTTTGTGAACCACAAACAAACCCTCATTCTCTAATTTCTAGAATTAAATGTATAGTAAAAAAAAAGCTGACAGCAGGAATGCCCAAGTTATTGATGATCAGATGCACACATTTCACAACCAAACAATCAACAGAGGGAAAAAGAAAAAAACAAAAGGCAAATCTTCATTTCCCTTCAAACAGACAATAAAATATCACCCACCCTCCTCCATTTCAATTTGGTGCACTTCTTTGTGACAATAAAAAAGGAGAAAAACAAGTAAACTTCTGCACATAGTTGGCCAGATTTTAAGCTTACGTCTGTGATTAATTAACATCAGCATCAAAAATAAACAAGAGGTAAAAGACACAGGTACAACCATAAAATCATCTTGCTGAAATTATGTGTGTGCAGATATTGCCATTCAGGCCCAGCATACTATCCTATGCACCTTTTTCGTTCCACATAAGCTCAACAAAACTTTCCAATAAAAAAAAATTCATGAGCGCAAATGTTCTGGGACTATAATATCAGAGGGCACGAAAAATCTGATCTCACTTTTCTATTTTCTCTAAAATCGGAAGTCATGGCCACTCATCTCTAGAAAAGTTAGTGCAAGTAATCCAGTACACAAATGAGCAAATGAGCACGGCTAATCTAAAAAGCTAGCATTTTTATGTCCTGTTAGTGTCCCCCAAGTATGATCTTACTCTCCATTCTTCTTTCGCTAATAAAAATATCTACAAGTGTTGCACTTTCGATTTTCAAATAAAGATTATTGGCAATTTGTTGAATGCACAATTATAATTACGTTGCAAACCCAGCTCATGATTCCAAATGCCATTAGGAAAATAAACCAGCTTTTAACAAGAAGCAAGTGATACCTGAAGCGTTAGAGCACTGGTGTGTTTGGTGACCAAAAAATTCGTCAGATTCACAAAATAAGCAAGTGCAGAGTTGAACACCAGTAACCAAATAATTCTGATATCATTTCTTGCTAACGCCAATGTGATACCAACAACATTTTCTTCCATAACGAGTGTTGCAGGAAGCAGAAGGACGACAGCTATAGGCGCCATGTAGAGTAGCAGATTCATGGAATTTAGTTTTTCCCTTCAGTGAAAAAGATAAGGTTTCAGAACCATTTTCAATGTATTGTAAAAGCAAGTAACTCGTGAGACATCATCACCATAGTAAAGACGGATCTGAGAACAGAATTCTTACCCTTCAGAAGAAAGGAGAATACCCTGAACAACTGATTTCAGTGCCCTAGCTGCAGTTGCGCCAACACACATGATAAATCCAAATAAATGGAAACTTGGCTCACCCTAACACATGCAAAATTGTAAGACAATCAGAGATATGTTAATTTTATAGGCACATCATCAAGAAAGCAGAAAATACACAGAAACTGAACCTCAAAGTAAAATGGAATGGTCAAGACTAATGCAGATCATTATTGAAATTATAGATTGTAACTGAGTGATTACACCCAATATCCAACTGAAAGCTCCACTAGATGAAACATACTTTAGTTTACATCACTACATACAGCATTTAAGAATACAAACAGGTATCATAATCGAAATTATAGACTTTTACTGAATAATCATACCCAAATCCCTCCCACCAAAACCACAACTAGCAAAGACATGTTCTAGTTTACATCACCACGTATAATATGCAAGAATACATACAAAACTTGACTCTTTCATGCATTGACTATTGGAAGCCTATGCTAGCTGAAAAACTTATATTTAGCAAATTAAAGACACTCAAAGTAGAGTTAGCGGATAACATTGACACCAGTCATCACTATAGCAAGATAAGATCAATTAAACATCACAAAAATCCTTAAAACAAAAATGTTGAACAATTCATACCCCACTAGCAATAACAACACCAGTAACCACAGGCACCAACGTGAAATACGTCAACCACGCCTCCCGCTTAAACGTAATCATATACGCAAACACCGCCGTGAAAAACGGCGTGGTCGCCCCAATCGCCTGATTAAAGCTAACAGGCAGATACTTCAACGAAACGTTCCCGCTCACAACCGATCCACAGAAAATCAAGCTCAGCGCCGTAATCTTCCAGAACTGAACCCTAGATCTTATCGTCTGCATCGGCACGATCTTCATCCACGCAATCGCTATGTAGCTCAGCAACGAGCACGCCGTCATGTGACACATGGTTAAGAAAATCGGGTACTTGAACCCGTAATTGCTCAACAGATACTTGTTCAACAGCAAAACCCCAATGTTGGAGGTGTACCAAGCTGTCACGAGCCCGATCGTGAAGAATCGGCCCGTCGATTTCATGCCGGACATGTTTAATTTACCGAAATTGAACAATTGTGTAATGAAATTAGGGTTAGGGTTAGGGCTAGGGCGAAATGGGGGTGAAATTGGGATTATGGATGTGGATCTGAGATGCCATTTTGGGGGGATTCAATGGATCTGATTCGGAATTGATGATACGTTACATATATAGATACAGATATGTGTATGTATGTATAGTTACAGTGATACACAGAAAGAGAGATTGAAATGTACAGTGGAAAAGTTGAATTTTGGTTGCAGAGGAGAAGAGGTGGTCGTACCTTTTTTTTTTTGTTTTTTTGTTTTTAGTGTATATGGCGGGGGAATTAATTTAGGTGATTAAGTGATTAATTAAATTGATTAAGGAAAGGTTTAATCATTAATGTGGAATCTAGAAATGATGGTAATAAGTGAGTGAAATAAAGAATTTTTGGGATTTGGTGCATGTGTTAATTGGAAGTAAAGTGGTGGGTTGACTTTAGTGTTTATTTTTCAGTTGGATGGGGGTGTGGAATAAATGGCATGATTAGTTAATAGAAGGGATTTTGATTTGGGAGATATATGGTTAACTAAGGTGTGGATAAAGTCATAAACTTCTGCCGTTGTTTTATGGAATCATAATTTTGTTATATTAAATGACATGATTTTCGAGCAATTGTTGCACTAGAAGCACGTTTGTAATTCCAAATATTGAAAAAATATCAAAATATTGCGATTTTTTTTTAAAAATTTAGTAAGCCAAAACATACTCTCGCAACGAAAATTTGTTTCATATAGGATTGTGCAGAAAAAATCAGATCAATCTAATTAGTTGAAAATTGATCAAATGATCTGATTTAAAAATTGAATCGAATATTTGATCGAACTTTTGGTTTTTGCCTTTGGATTAAACCCCCCTTTAATTTCATCATAATTTCAGAGGTTAAAATTCGGATCGGATCGAATACTCATCTTATTTTTAAAAAATAAATAATTATATATTAGTATACTAAATTATATTATAATATAATACAACATATGTAATGCTACTGAAATACTACTAAGTAACTTAATATAAAAATTAAAGTATTGATACTTCACAAGTTACATTTCTCAAAACACTCTACACGTTTTTTTTTTGGCGTGTCGTCTTTTTTTGGGTTTCCATTTGAACATTGGGTTGAGCCATACTTCTTTGGCTCGCTTTCTTTACATGGGACTTATTGCTTTGTTATGTAATTCTTGATCAACCTTGGTTGGGTACTCCATCGTGGCCGCGCATGTATTATTTATAATAAAACCTTAATTTCTCCATTTGAACATTGGGTTAATATTTTGTAATGAGAAACCCACAAATGCATGTGAATTTATTATAAACTATCATTGTAGTCATGTTTTCAATGTTTTTTTAAATTTTAGATGCAAAATAAAAAATATATAATGTGCGTTTTTTATATTAAAATAAAAAAAAGATCAAAATTGAATCAAATCAGATCGAAATCGAATGATTATCGAATCAGATCGTTCTAAATTGATTTGATTTTGATATGCATTTTTCCAGGATCAAAATCGAATACTAGTGTTGATTCGATCCGATTCAATCCAAATTCATAGCCCTAGTTCCATGCTTAGAATATAATAATTTTCTTTAACATTTTGCTCGAAGTCAAAATTAAGTGCTTTTCACAAGATGTATAATATGCACTTACCTATGTCACTTTTCAACATTTTTCCCACCCACTTTCACACAAATCTTGCATAATGAATACATGATGAGTGAGATAGGTTGATACTCACCAAGAGAAGATGAAATCTTATGGAAACTATTGAAAGTTAATAGAGATAGAACATTCCTTTCCTAAAGAGAAAATGAAAGACATGAAAAGATAGCGAAAAGCAGAAGAGCCATGCAAGAAAATGAAAAAATAAGTCAAAAATAAAAGAGCTACCAAACAAAAGAAGGCCACAAACAGAAGAGCCATATGAAAAGAAAATATAAGGCTAAGCAAGAACATAAGAAGGTCATAAAGAAATAAACTAACACAAAGATAACGTAGGGATTTGCAAAAGACTTAGAGAAGAAGTCCTAAAAATAAAGGAAAGAAAGTGGGGACGTCTTAAATCTAAAGGCGAAAGGTAGTCAACTTTGAGAAACTCACATCTAATCAGTCAATAAACAGAAATCCATCGACTCATGCATTCATAATTGCACACAGACAGAAGGTATGCTTGTGGAACTTGCAATGACCATTGAAATTATTTTCTCCGTAAAATCTATTTCCATGGATTCCGTGTTTTGTGTTGAGGAATGGTATGTCCTAAATAATTTTTGAGATTAGGGGCAACAAAAAAAACCATATTCCTTGTTTTATTATCGCGTCACTCAGAACGAGCAGCAAGTTAAGTTTGGAGGTATTTGACGAGAGTCTAAATCACTCATCTTTCGTCCTTATTATCTTCAGATATATTGCTAATTTGTTGAGTTCCCATTATATCTCTGTTCGATTTGCTTGATTTCAAGTTTTAGAGCCAGTTCTATTAATTTGAGGTTAAAAATAAGAAACGAGCTAATCGAGAAGGATTCTTCTATGGAAGCCAAATCTCGGAGTTACAACGAGAATGATGAATTTAGAGCAAGAACAAGTAATCAAGTGAAGAAACAAAACGAGAAAGCATAAATCATGAGGGCATTAGAAGCATTGCACGAGGCATTGCTAGCGCCTCTAAATCACAAGTTGCTAACCGGGTGCTGGTCGCGCCTGAGCTCCAGTGGAGCATGCAACACGTACTTGGATGAACTTAGTTGGGACTAGCGTGCCGACGCGCAAAATGGCTAATGTCACATGTGTTCAGAAGACATCCAACAGAAGAGTAAGCTCGTCCAAACTTAAATTCTAAACCCTAGACATGATGTTACACAAGCTGGAAGTATAAATAAGATAAAAGAAGGCGAAACAATGATAATGAGAAGTTAGAGAGGAGAAAAGCACAAACTAGTTACAAGAGCCCAACTTCGAATCATCAGAAGCAAAGAAATCATTTTTCAAGCTTGAAGGAAGCATTTATAATTGTTATGATATTGAACCGAGAAGATTTGGAGCATCAGAGTATGGAACTATTCTCGAGATTCATCTATAAGGATAATTTTTCCAATTTTTTTATGTTAAATTAATTGTTCTGAGATTGTTTGTTTTGTGCTTTGAAACAATGAGTGACTAGTTGCTTTATACTTTAGCTATTAGTTGGACTCGACGCTATGTGAACACTTATGTTTTGGTTCTGATTCATTAAATTGCATGGTTATTTGATTATCTTGTGCGTAATGATTTACTATACCTGATCACCGTAGGATCGATAAGAGTTTTGAAGGATTGTTAATGTTGCCATTGAAACAGTTATGTAAGATAATTGAACCTTGGAGTGTTTAGATAAGAAAAATCAGGCAATGGTCCCTTGTGGTTTTGACAAGAGACATAAACATGTACCTCAATAATTTGAACAATTACATGTGAATGGAAATAGTGAAAGAACCAATGAACCCGAATCTCTAAGCTATCAAATCTCTTGAATACATCTCAACTCAATTTAATTTAACCATTATCGATTTTAAAGATTTTGTAGCTGATAGACCATAAAACCATTTGCTTTTTATTATGTATTGTCTTTATTTCGAGGCATAAGTCATAAAGCATAAGTGAAATTGAAATTATTGGATCGAGATTTGATACTCTTCTTCCAATGTTATGATAACACTGAACTCTCGATGTTATCTTAACATCCGTTTAACATCAGTTAATGTTAGCACCAATCTATTTGGTAGAGAATATAACGTAGCGGAAATTAAAGAACATAAGTAGATAATTTTAAGAAGACTATATATAAGTATAATCTTATGAGCCTTAGTTGAAATAACCACTATCGAAATAATAATTTTAACAAACGTTGTTCTCTCAACTCTCAAGCTCTCACTCTCAAGTTATTCGAACACAACCAAGCAACTAAGGATGTAACTTCTAACAAGTAAAACTCCTTAACTCTAAAACGTAGACTTAATTTTCTAAACAAAAACTTGGATAAACAAGACAAAGACACTCGACTATAATAATTTCCTCACATGATATTTTGCTCTTGTCTTCGTGTCTTTTTCTTGATGCCCAACATGTCTATTTATTATGTAATATTCCTTGATTTCCAAGACATATTGTGCACGTTTTCAGAATGCTTTAAATCTCATATGACTCTAATTTTGTTCATGAGCAAGTCTTTTTCAATAAGGAAATGTTTTCTTGTCCAACTAGAAGTCTTCAATGGAAATGTTTCATTCTTTGACTTGAGTCTTCTAAGGAAAGAATCATTTTCCATATTGTAGTCTTCTAAGGAAAGTATTCTTCTCCATCTCGTAGTCTTCTATGGAAAGAATTCTACAACATGTAATCTTCTTTCCTTCTTGCACTTCACACGCCTTGATCTTTTCATTGCAGCACACACATCTTTTCTTTTTTAACTATGGAAAGTTCTTCTCTGGAAACTTCTCTTTGAATGTCAACTTTTCTTTAAGAAAATAGATTCATCCTTGAAGTCTTTTGATCTGGAGCACATGAAAATACCAATTACAACTCATGGAACTACGTTAGTAAGTGAATAAAGACAAAATAATATTTTTTTGCAGTTTTAAAGCCAATATGTTAGAAAGTTTTCGGTTTGAATGTTATCCCAATATTGCAGCTACAATGTTGATCTAACATTGATCAAACAACTTGAACTTTCAGAAATAAAGAAACTTTGTTTCAATTCTTTTGTGACATAGTTAAGCACCCAAGAGAGCACCATACCATTGGCACAACTTTAACAATTGAGAAATAAATGATCATCATTTGTAGGTTTGAGTAGTGATCCATCAATGAATGGAATTCATTGGGGACGGTATAAAGCCATAAGAAATAACTTTCCATAAGAAACGACTTACTCTGGGAGAATTTTTCTTTTCTTTCAAGTGTTCACCAACAATAGAGAAATTATTTGTTACTTACAAGAAATATATAGATAAAAATCAAACTCAAACAAGAATCTTCTTTTTCTATTGTGCACTCTGATCTATTTTGTGAGGATCAAAAGTTAGTGAGAAACTCAGGTTTAGTGTTTTTTTTATGGTGCACGTGTCAGCTTAACTTGGTGACATGGGCCATCAGATAGACCCAAACGTGTAATTGTCAAGCCCAACTGGAATAAGGATTATCAGATGTAATCATATATAATATTAATGTAATTAATTTCCTTTGTTTAGTTGTAATTTCGAAATAGTGAGTAGTGGGTAGTTATGTAGTTGTTTATTGAGTGTATTCAAATAATCAGATTGTAAAACTTGATGCATATGCTTATAATATTAAAAATTCCTATTTTCTCTCAATTTTTTCCAAGGAGAAAGTCCTATCTTGAATTTGGACATGTTAGTTACACTTTGTTAGTTTAAGGTGTATCAATTGGTGCTTCCATTGAGTATGATTCGTAAATATCAGTCACAATCATCTGCAAATGAAGCTTCATTGGCTAGTTTCTTTACAACAAGTTCAACAAGAATTAGCAGAAGTTCATGCGAAAAATGACCAACACGGGCATAATCTAATGATCAATTCGCGAAGATGCATGAGCAGATGGATGAATTGCATGTTTATATGGCCACTTTACTGAGGAAACCACATGGAGTGGAGATTGCTGGAAGTCATGGTCATTCAAACATACTTAATCCATTGTATAGGGATAGCTGCAGCAATGCACCTGTACCAAAGCCGCCTCAGGTATCTCTTAATAATTTTGATGGATCCAATGCTTTGGATTGGGTTGCGCATGCTGAATGTTACTTTAGATTGTATCACATACCACGAGAAGATCGTGTTGGTTTGGTTTCGTTTTATATTCAAGGCAATGCTTCAAATTAGTTTACGTGGATGTCTAATAATGATAAAGTCTATGAATGTGAGCAATTTGGGCCTTCATCTTTTGAAAATCATCAGGATTCATTGTTTAAATTACGACAAGTTGGATCTGTGGATGAATTTTACGAAGAGTTTGAAAGGATTGCGAATTTTGTTAAAGGATTACCTAAAGAAGCAATTGTGAATTGTTTTATTTCGGGGTTAAAGCTAGGTATTCAAGGTTGAATTGGCTATTCTTAAGTATGTGGATGTTCATCATGCTATTGCTTTGCAAAATTGGTTGAGGCAAAAATTAAGGAATCACGTCCGCATTCTTCTTATATAAGGCATGTTCAGACATTTAGATTAAAGGCTATTTTGGCTTCATCAAAACCAGCTGCTCAGGTTGTTCGTCAACAACAATCATATCCAATACGCCGTTTGAATTAAGCAGAAATGCAAGAGAGATGAGTGAAAGGACTATGTTACAACTGTGACGAGAAGCATGTTTTTGGTCATAAGTGCAAAACACCACAGTTTTTAACACTTATTTCAGATGATGACATCGATGAGAGTGCGGAACCTTTGGAAGAGGTTGCTTCCCCAGAATAGGGCATTACTTCCCAAGATGTTCCTCAAAATGATTATTTTCTCCCAATCTCAACAAAAAGGGGAGCTCCATTGTTCAATGGCTGCCTATATGGGCGTGTTTATGCCACAAAACTTGCGGACGACTGGTTTGATAAATAGGAATAAAGTCTCAGTTTTGGTAGACTCAAACAGTACCCACAACGGATAAGGTGTCATTTTGGTACGACAATTGGCGAGGCACGGGATGTTTTTATAAGGAGAATATCACGATCCTACAAGCCGAAAAGGGACTGAAAATTAAGGATGTGATCGGTGATAACGGAGAATGAAATCTGGAGGGCGTCATTAATTCGCAGATTCCGGGCGAGATTCGGGAGGATATCTTGAGTCGCAATGTAGTACTTAGCGAGGAGGAGGACCGGCTGCTCTGGAGTGAGACGTTGAACGGGGTGTTTACGTGCCAATCCGCCTACAAGGCATTCGACAAACATTATACGTCGGACACGAGACCAAAGCTGGATGTAGCCTGGATTTGGAGCATCGACGCCATCAATAAACTGCTGCATTTTTTGTGGCTTGTAGCTCGAAAAAGACTCGCCACGAACCACCTGCGCAAGGTTCGGAAGATAACGTAATGGGCTGGTTGTAGTCTATGCGACTATAATGATGACACAGAAGTGCATATCTTACGTCACTGCCCCGCTGCACGGAAAATATGGGCTAACGCATTGGACGACGAGTCTTGGCTGCGCACAAATTTGAAGGAGCTGGAGTTGCGCAATTCTGTAGTTCCGGGGTTGGCGTGGAGCTGGATTTTTATAGCTAGCTTATGGGTCATATGGAAGCACCGAAACGCGAGGACATTCCACGGGAAAGAGCACAATGTAACGGGTCGTGTTTTCCAGATTAGGGGCGTTAGTCGCGAGTTGTTTGAGGGCAGAAGGAGGAGGCCGAAGGATGATAAACACAAGTGGAAAAAGCCGAGGAAAGGATGGTTCAAATTAAATGTGGACGGGAGCACAAATGCGTAAGAAAATACGGGGAAGGCCGCGGGGTTGCTGCGTGACGAGAACGGAGGTTGGTGCTGGGGTTTTGCAAAAATTCTTATGACCCCAACAATTGATGGCGCGGAGTTGGAGGCGCTGAAACTCGGTCTTGAGCTAGCATGGGAACGAAGGGTGCCACGTTTGGAGGTCGAGACGGATTCACTTGTTTCTTATAAGCTACTTAAGGACGAGCTCGAGCCTAGAGTGGAAATTGCGAGAATTGTTCAAGATTGCAAGGTGTTGCTCCACAAACCTTGGTCGTGCGAGCTACGGTGGATTCCAAGGGATTCGAACGGTGTGGCGGATAGACTCACGAAGGAATTCATACATGAGCAAGGAAGAGTTATATTTTGGGATAAACCTCCTCCTAGTGTTGCTAGTAAATTAGCTATGGATTTGGCCTAAGGCCTTGTTGTTCTTTGTTCACCAAAAAAAAAAAAAAAAACAGTACCCACAATATAATTCAGTTAGGTGTGGCGGAAAAATTAAAGCTTTCTTTAGTGGCACAAGAAGCAATTCAGGCCATGGTGGGAAACGGTGCACATTTACAATGTGATGGTTTGTGTGACTCTACTATTTCAGTACAAAATGTAAAATTTTCACCTTCTATGCTTCTACTTCCAATTCATGTTGCTGATGTGGTATTGGGTTGTCAGTGGCTGTGTATGTTAGGAGATTATTCAAGGAATTACAATATTCCTCGAATAAGTTTTTATGTTGGTGATACATTGGTTCATATAATTGGGGAGTCTAATCTTACAAATGCAACTACTACACAATTGAAACGTATGATGAACAATGGCTTAATTACATCGATGCATTATGTTTCAATTTCATTTATGCCTAGTATGTTTTTTGTTACGGTGGATGAGTTGAAAAAATCTAATTCGAAGGTCGCCCCTCTGATCCAACAATATAAATTAGTTTTTGAGGAACCTAAGGAACTTCCACCCCATCGTTTACATGATCACCACATTCATTTGGACCCAGCAGTAAACCAGTGAATATCAAACCTGAAATTGTTGGATCGGGACTTGATACTTGTCGCACAGTGCTAACCTTGATGTTAGTCTAACACTGATCAGCTCTTCCAATGTTAAGCTGATGTTGGACTCTCGATGTTACCTTAACATCTGTTTAACAGCAGTTAACGTTAGCACAAATCTACTTGATAGAGAATATAACGCAGAGGATAAATAAAGAACACAAGTAGATGTAATTTTAAGAAGATAATATATTAATATGATCTTCCGAGCCGTAGGCGAAATAACCCGTTAAGGTTTTAACAAAAGTCGTTCTCTCAATTTTCAAGCTCCTCACTCTTAAATTGATCGAACTAAGCAAAGCACACAAGAATTGCTTCGACTATCTCTAAAAGCTCCTCACTCTTAGATCTATTCTAACAACTCACAAACTTTGCTAAAGCAAGACAAAGACACTTGACTATAAAGATTTCCTCACAGGATATTTTTGCTCTTGTCTTCGTGTCTTTTTCTTGATGCCCAACATGCCTATTTATAGTGTAGTCTTCCTTGATAGCCAAGACATGTTTGGCACGTTTTTGATTGCTATTAGATCTCCTTGTATGACTCTAATTTCGTTCATAGCAAGTCTCCTTCAATAGGGAAAGGTTTTCTTGTCCAACTTGAAGTTAATGGAAATGTTTCGTTCTTTAACTAGAAGTCTTCAATGGAAATGTTTCCTTCTTTGACTAGAAGTCTTCTAAAGAAAAACTCCTTCTCCATCTTGTAGTCTTCTATAGAAAGAATTCTACTGCAAGTAATCTTCATTCCTTCTTGCAATTCACACGCCATGATCTTTCCATTGCACCGCACACATATTTCCTTCTTTAATTATGGAAAGTTCTTCTTTGAAAACTTCTCTTTGAATGGCAACTTCTCTTTAAGGAAATAGATCCTTCCTTGAAGTCTCTTGACCTGGAGCACATACAAATACCAACTACAACTCGTGGAACTAAGTTAGTAAGTGAATAAAGGCAAAACACAATTATAGCAATAATCCCGAATGTGCAGTTTTCCTGTGTTCAATATTACCCTAACATTGCAGTTACACTGTTGATCTAATATTGACTAAATACCTGCACTTTCAATCTCCCCCTTTTTGCCTTTCTTCACAAAACCAAACATGTTCACAATTCATATTATGCAAAGTGCTCCAGCAACACAACATCATTAATATCTTAAGCTACTCCCCCTTAATATGACCCTATTAACCAAGTAGCTTTAAGATACTAATAAGAATACACAACGAGTTAAACATCATAATTATAAGCATAACTAAGAAGGCATTAGCTATATAAGAATTGTAGAACCAGTAGAATAAACATGAAGATCAAATGGCTTACTTCTCCCCCTTTTTGTGAGGAAAGCAAAATCTTGACGAATCTCTTCATAAGATAAAGTTCTATAGCTCTTTCTTTAGCAGCTATTTCCATTTCTCTCTCTAAGAACTTTATCATCCACTGTCTCTTAAAATCCTCTATAGCCACAGTCTTATCTCCCAACAGGAAATTAAAGTTAGCATCAATTATAGATATTACCTCAAGTGTTACCTTTGATGTTGAGTCAACATTGTTCTCCAGCGATGTTGTCGTAACAACTAGCTCAGACTCAACATCATCAGACTTCTCAGAACCTTCTTCTTTATCCTCTTGATCTCCACGATTTCATCGTCACCATTCTCAGTTTCCAAATCCTTTTCCTCAGAACCATCTTCTTCTTCTTCTTCTTCTTCTTCTTCTTCTTCTTCACCACTTCATCTTCATTCTCTACCTCTCTGCCCTCCTTCTCTTTCTCATTCTCCTTATCACCTTGCAATTAACCAGCAGCATCAACACCTCTTTTTCTTTATAAGTGCCAGCGGTATAACACTGCTCCCCCTTAATGTAAGCTGTCAAACTCAATGTTGGCATAACATTGACATCTATCAATGTTGTCATAACATCAGACTGTATCAATGTTAACTTAACATTGAATCCAAAATGTTGTTCTAACATTGACGTTTATCAATGTTGTCTTAACATTGAAACCATAATGTACCTGCACAAGAGTTTACAAAAACCAGCAATAAAACCACCATTATTACCCACATTAGTCTCTCTAGCAACTAACATGTTCTCCCCTTCAATCAAATCAGCTTTCTCTGCAAAATGTTCCTCAAGCACTGTCTCTTCAACTGTGTTTGAAGTACCAACAAAAACAACACCTTGTTCCTCAGTTTTAACTTGTTTTTGTCTCAACAACAATGTCTAGAACGAGTGTTGTACCTACGAGAAAGAACTACATGAGTAGGGGTGGGGTTATATCCTTGATTCACCATACCAAGGGCCACAATCAATATCAGAGATGCATGCCAAGGATTTCAAAAACAACTGCAAGTGAAAAATCATAGTATTTCAGAGAATTGGGCACAAAGAGATTAGAGATTCAGAATCACAAGTGAAAAGAAGTAATGAGCGGTTTCTTAAAATAAATCATGCATACTTACTGCTTGTTGAGACAACAAGTGACACCGAGTTACTTCACACATGACCAGACCAGTTCACAAAAAAAACTTATGAGTCATAATGTGAAACCTGGATATTGAGACAACATGCTTACAGACTGATGTTGGCACAACATCGACACATGTTCTGAATCAACATTGGTTCTTGTGAATGTGGAGGTATTGAGCTTACCCTCAAGATATTTTCAATTAAAAGCATGAGCTAGATCTGAAAACATATATCTGAAACCTAAGACATATTAGCAAATTAGTACCACATATATATCATACCTACACATGGAAATGAGAGTTAGTTAACAGAAAATCCAACATCTTGGGTATGAAGTAAATTAAAGGAGTTAACCTACTTCCAAGTCATAACAAGAGACAACGTAGTGTGTCACCGCAGCTGAATCACCCAAAATATATGCCTTCACATGATAACATCACATGATAACATAAATATTTCTCCCCCTTAAGCTCAAACCGACACAGACACAACAAGAAAGAAAGAATGAATGCAGGCCTAAATGAAATGCAGAATGCAGAATGCAGAATGTTAAGTTAACATTGGAAGATGGTAACCATGGAGTATGAACTTCATAGACTAGGAACATATCATATCAACTCAAATCTTTATCAATTATCATAAACTCTTTTGAACCAAAACTGAAAAATGCTAAATAAGATAATATCATCACTGAATGTGGGCAGCACAAGACTCCTGATGTTAGGTTAACATTCTCAGACTAACAACAGAGTTTTTACTTTACAAAACTTTTAACATGAACCTGTCCACCAACAAACTTAGCTAACAATCCTGGTCAACCACACAAACCAATAATAACCAACATTCATGAAGGCAAACAAGAACAAAAAAACAGATCAAACAGACAAAATTAATGCAACCCTATACACCACAAACAGACTACGGTGTTAGCCAGTGGTGTTATGGCAACACCAGAATGCAACAATGACTCACAGAACATTCAAGCCGAGAGACTTCCTCAAATTGAAGAATCTCTCGCTATCTAATGACATATTAAACAAATCAGGTAACTAATTGTTGGTCTCTAAGTGATTAATGTTTATAACCTTGTCATCTACTAGTTTTCTCAAGAAATAATGCATAGAAAATATATGCTTTGTTCTAGAATGATGCACCAGATTTCTTGATATGTTAATGGCACTAAGGTTATTACTAAACAACAACAATGTGTCACTTTTTATCCCATAATCATGCAACATGTGTTTAAGCCATATAAAACGGATAACACAGCTGCAAGCTGCAAATTCAACAGTTGACAATGACACACAGTTATGTTTCTTGCTATCACATGAAGAAAGATTATTTCCCAAAGAAAAACAACCCCCACATGTAGATTTTCTATCAGTTAAATTTCCAGCCCATTCAGAATTATCAAAACCAACAAGGTTTGTGTTTGTATCATGTGTATACCAAATGCTCAAGTCTACAGTACCAGATATATATTTCAGTGTTCGCTTCACAACAATTAAGTGAAAAGCTTTAGGTTCAGCGTAATACCTGGCACCAACACAGACACAAATAGAGTTCATAACATATGGGCGAGTGATGGATAGATATAGCAAGCTTGTGTCTCATTTTCCAATCACCAAAGTAGAAGATATCTGAATCTTGCTCGACTTTGACTCCTCCAAACCAATCATGCTCATCCCATCCTCATTTTTCTTCACTTTCAAACTCAAGAAGAAATATAGTTCACCAATCACGCTCATCACTAATGTACCTATCAAAGCCTCAACAAACTTGTCTAAAATAGACTTGTTAGTATAAACAAAGATAATGTCATCAGCAAATCTTTGAGCTAAGCAATTATCAGAATATGTGGCAAACATACAAACACTCAACATTATCATATCTCTATAATTTACTCTTTTCTTGTTGTGTGTTTTGATGTCATTAATGATTTGAACCATAACCTGAGATGTAAGACGATATCTCTGAATCCTATCAGTTGTATCCCTCCAAACCCCTTGAACTTGAACCTTTTCATGTAAGTTTGACTGCTCAAATGTTGTGTCAACATCAGGACTCGTCGATGTTGGCATAACACCAGCTTCTGGTTCATGTTCCTGTTCAAGTTCTGGATCTGCAGGTGATGTTGGAATAACATTGTCTGGAGTCAATGTTGGAGTAACATCAGAATCCAGTAGACTTGGCATATCAGCCTCTAACTCATCTGCAGCACTTGGTAAACCATCAAAAACCACATATACAGATTCTTGAACAATATTTAATCTTGGATCAAACATCCTAATAACAGTATTGCTCAAAGAATAGCCATCAAAGATACATTCTTCAATTTTTGGATCACATTTACTCAAAATATCTTTGTCATTTAAAGTATAGCAAACATATCCAAATTCATGAAAATGAGCAAGATCATGTTTGTTCTTTTTTATCATCCCATAAGGAGTCAAGGGAATAGAGAATTTATGAATATTTTTATTAAACACACATAAGTCAGAGAATGACCTATTTTCAAATTCTCTATCATGATTTGACCAAATATTACCAATAGAAGCATCATGTAAGTTATCAATACTAGCATGCAATTGTCTAAAGGTATTAAGAGCTTCTGATTTTTCTTTGAAAGATTTAATCAAATTATATCCAGAAAAATCATCCATAATCACACAATCATATTGTTTACCCCCAACTCTATTTACTTCAATACGACCTAAGAGATCCATATGAAGTAGATGAAAGCAATTAGAGGTACTTGTAACTTGTTCATCCACTTGGATTGGATTATGAGAACCTTTGGTCACCTTACCATTTGAGCAATCATAACAGACCATCTTACCAGAACTCATGAGATTGGGAATGACTCTCACGGTTTTAAGTTTCAACACTTTGCCCAGATTCTTGTTGTGCATGTGTCCAAGTCTCTTGTTCTTGGCAACTGAGTAGTCCACCTTTGTTTGAAAGCAAGTCACTTAAACCCTCACCAAGTAGTTGTCTTCAAACCTCTTACCTGTCAAAGCACACACACTTGCACAATCAGATACATCACAAGAATCTTTATCATACCTTACCAATAAGTCATCATCACACAATTGATTGATGCTTATATGGTTTTCACATAATCCATCCAACAACATCTCATTCTTCAAGGGTGGGTATCCCTCAACGTTCAACACTTCTTTGCCAATGATTCTTCCTTTACTTCCATCTTCATAGGTGAAAGTTCCAGTGGTTAGCGGTGCAGACTTCTTCAAATTGGATTTGCTTTCTTTCCAATCATGTGTCTTAAGCAGTGTTAAGGCAATACAATCTGTTCTCAATGTTAAGGTAACATTGGTTATCCCGTGTTGTCTTAACATCGTGTATAACCGTATCAAATCAGATTTGTATCTAGTCATATGCCTCAAACATCCACTATCAGAGTACCACTCACCTGCAAGGTTAGTATGCACAGTAGGAAAGATAATATTGCAAACAATATAAGCTTTAGGCAACCAAAGTCTAGTGTTTCGCATCCCACTATTCTGTTCAGCAATGTTGGAACCGAATGTTAATGTAACACTGGAATAACTAGTATTAACATTGGAGTGTTCAGATTCCAGTGTTGGCTTAACACCAGCATCAGCATTGCATGAATCCATATTCTGTTCAACTATTTTCTTTTTAAGAGACTTTCTGTATTTATAACAATATGGTTTAAAGTGTCCAAATTGAAAACAATATTGACAAATATAAGATATTTTCTTAGATTCTCTAGAAAGTACCTTTTCCTTTTCAAAACCAGGAATAGTGGATTCAACAGAATTAGTGGAGTGAGTAACTTGACTTTGATATCCTAAGCCAGAATTACCATCATTGCCTAAACATAAAACTTCATCAAGTTTATAAGTACCTGTTTTCCTCTTGGCAATGGTATGTTCAGCAATTTCTAGCTTAGAAGTTACCTTTTCTATTTCATCATCTTTTCTGTCCAAACTAACCTCAAGTTGAGTGATTGTAGCCTTCAAGCTTTCATTATCTTCCATAGCCTTCTCAATTCTACTCAACTTGTCCTTTTCCTTGAGCAGGTCTTGGTAGATGATCTTCAGTTCATCAAGAAACTCTTCTTGAATCCATTTACCTTCAAGGACACTATCATCTTCCAAACCTATAGAATCATGCAAATACTCAAAGTCAGAATCATCATCAAACTCATTATTAACAGAAATCAAACATTCAGTGGTGTATAAACAAATGGTCTTATCCCAATTGTCAACAAAAATCTCCTGGACTGGTGTTGTCATCTGAATGTTAACATAACATCGAGTTGTCTGGATGTTGGCAGAACACCAAGCCTTGACACCAGCAGGTATGTCCACCTTTGCACACACTGTTGTTTGAGTTTCTTCAATCGTTGGCACCTGTCCATCACCATATTCTTCAAAACCTGTCTCATCATTATCATCTACACAAACCATGTTAGAATTCCCTTTTGTTCTAAGGTTGTTACCACATCCAGTAGCAAGATGGCTCCAACCTTTACATTCATAGCATTGAATCTATTTGAGATGTGTATCATTATGAGAAGTAAGTTTAAAAGAATATTTGGTCATTTTTTCAGAGAAATCTTTCTTTAAATCAACAAGAATATTTTTATCAGTTAGACTAAGCTTATTAAACTTTTCAATCACAGTTTCATTATAAGCTTAAATTTCTTCTTCATCATCTGCTTTTTCAAGGTTCATCTCAAATTCTTTCAGAGTGCAAAGTAGGGTATGAAAGTCTAAAGTGTCCATATTCCTAGCTTCTTGCATAGCAATCACCTCAAATTTCTTAGAAAGAGTTCTCACATCTTTGTATGCCAATTGCTTAGTAGACAGGGACTCACCTAAGTCTTGAATTATATTAGCAAGATCCATGAGTTTCACAAAATAAGCAGTAATACTTTCGTCTTCCCCCATTGTTAAATTATGAAATTTGCTCAAAAACATGCATAGCTTAGTCTTTTTAGTGCATACATCACCTTCACAATGATTTTGTAAGATATTCCAAGCATGATTTGCAGTTTTATAATTTTTAATTAACTTAAACATGTGATAATTAACCAAACTAAATATGGTATTGATGGCTTTTTCACTGAAGAAAGCGTTACTTAGCTCAGTTTGAGTCCACTCTGATTTTGGCTTAGGAACAGCGTCGAGATCTTCATCTAGATCTACAGTGCCACGAAAGTTATCAAAGTTAGATTCATCAATAATAGACAAGGAATCGGAATTAATACAAGAATTATATTTATTCCAAATTCTAAAGAAAAACTCTTGTTTTGGTGTTGGATCCTGGATGTTAGAGTAACATTGAGATCCGTGGCAGTTTTGGGAGTCTTCTTTTGTCCTGTAAGTATGAGCGAGTAGCACACCTATGTGAATCTCATTTGATTGTCCTTCAACCACAGTACGTGATCCATAATTGAAATCCTCACAATCGTTATTCCAAGCTCGCCAACCGAATGATTTAATGAGTGCACGAATTCTGACCTTCCAATAAGAATAGTTGGATCCATCCAAGACAAGCAATTTGTTAGTTGAAATTAGATCTCCTTGTATGACTCTAATTTCGTTCATAGCAAGTCTCCTTCAATAGGGAAAGGTTTTCTTGTCCAACTTGAAGTTAATGGAAATGTTTCCTTCTTCAACTAGAAGTCTTCAATGGAAAGGTTTCCTTCTTTGACTAGAAGTCTTCTAAAGAAAAACCCATTCTCCATCTTGTAGTCTTCTATAGAAAGAATCATACTGCAAGTAATATTCATTCCTTCTTGCAATTCACACGCCATGATCTTTCCATTGCACCGCACACATATTTCCTTCTTTAATTATGGAAAGTTCTTCTTTGAAAACTTCTCTTTGTATGACAACTTCTCTTTAAGGAAATAGATCCTTCCTTGAAGTCTCTTGACCTGGAGCACATACAAATACCAACTACAACTCATGGAACTAAGTTAGTAAGTGAATAAAGGCAAAACACAATTATAGCAATAATCCCGAATGTGCAATTTTCCTGTGTTCAATGTTACCCTAACATTGCAGTTACACTGTTGATCTAACATTGACTAAATACCTGCACTTTCAAAACCATACAAATATCTACACTACCAAAAACCCATCATACAGAAATGATAAACGAAATGATGAAAACAAGGCAAATACGCACTAGCATACAAACCCTTTCTCATCCCCAATTTTATTGGTTAAAAAGAAGGATGAAACATGGTGTTTTTGTGCTGATTATCGTTCTTTATTACTATAAAAGATAAATTCCACATCCCAACTGTTGATGAGTTGTTGGATGAGTTACATAGAGTTTGTATATTTACGAAGCTAGATTTGAGGTCGGGGTACCACCAAATCCGTGAAGAGAAAGAAATTCATAAGACTGCATTTCGTATTTGTGATGGCCATTATGAGTTTGTCGTCATGTCATGCCTTTCGGTCTAACAAATGCTCCATCAACTTTCTAGCCAGTCATGAATGATCTGCTTCGTTCACAATTATGCAACTTTGTGTTGGTATTTTTCGATGATATTTTGATTTACAGTAAGTCGTAGGAGGAGCATTATACACACTTACAGATTATGTTATCTATCTTAGCTACAAATCAGTATTTTGCTAAGTTATCTAAGTGTATTTTTGCGGTTAGTTCAATGAACCATTTGGGGCATATGATTAGTGCAGCAGGTGTGAGTATTGATAATGATAAGATCGCATCCATTCTAGAATGGCATGTGCCTACCTCTCAGATGGTCCTAAGAGAATTTTTGGGGTTAACGGGATATTATAGGCGGTTTGTTCGCCTCTATGCTACCGTCGCTGCTCCCCTCACATCTTTATTATAGATAACAGTTTTACATTAACATGGAGTACAATGGCACAACAAGCCTTTGATGAATTAAAAATCCTTACTCTAATTTTACCTGACTTTAAGAAACCCTTTGAGTTAACCACTGACACATCGTCTGTGGCTATTGGCGCCGATATGTCCCAAGATTAGCACCCTATTGCCTTCTTCAGCCGCAAAATGTCTTCTAGGATGAGTTCTGAATCTGCATACAACAAATAACTTTATGGGTTAACTTAAGCAGTGAAGAAGTGACGACATTATCTTTGGGGCACAGATTTAGTATATTCACTGACCAACAGAGTTTACGTCATCTACTTACTCAATATCTAAATACACCATAACAACATAAATGGTTGATTAAACTCTTTGGGTATAATTTTGAAGTTCTTTACAAACCTGGTAAAGAGAATCAGATTGCTGATGCCTTGTCCAGAATTAAGCAGCCCACTTGTTTGGTTGCAACAATAGCTTCATCATCTTTGTTGGTGAAACTCCAACAAATCAGTAACACCTCGCAAGAAATCATTCAATTGATTCAGCAATGCAAGAAAAACAAAGGACCACAACGTTATCACACTCATAATGGTCTTTTATACTACAAAAACAGATTGTACATTCAAGACAATGATGAACTTCAGCAGATAATATTGGGTGAATTTCATGATTCACCAATGGGAGGTCATTCTAGAATCAAAGATACGTTGACAAGAATTGCAAGTGTGTTTTATTGGATGAAACTCAAACAATTAGTGCAACAATATATACTAGCATGTGAGATATGTCAACAACAAAAGTATTTGACATGCAAGCCATATGGGTTACTCAGTCCTCTTCCTATACCTTCACAAGTCTGGACAGATATTAACTTGGATTTCATAACTGATTACATAAATCACAAGGTAAAACAAACATTTTGGTTATTGTTGACAGACTGAGTAAATTTGCACACTTCGTGGTTTTGCCACCTAAATATTCTACTTGTTATCCAGCTAATATCTTTCTCACATAAATATATAATGTCTATGGTTTACCCCAAACTATAGTTTCTGACAAAGACGACGGGTTTTTTTGGAGTTATTTTTGGAAAGAGCTATTTCATTAGTTGGGTACAAAGCTTCATTACAGTACCGCTTACCAAGACAAACGTAAGTGGTGAAGCGCGGGTTGGAGTGTTAATTGCATTGTTTTATCATGGACCAGCCTACACATTGGGTTCGATTTCTCCCTATGACTCAACAATGGTATAATACATGTCATCACATTAGTATAAACACAACACCGTTTCAAGCTCTATTTGGCAGATCTTGTTGGAGTTGGTCTTCACTCCATGTGGCAATAAATGTTATGTTGGTGATTAGTGGAGGTTGAGAGTTGTGAAATGAATTTCACACGGTTTCAGCTCAAGCTTGTCTGCTAATTACACCTATAAATAGCAGGATTCTGCTATTGAGAAATCATCCCATATAGAGTTCCTTTTCTTTCTACTTAATTATACGATGTAGTATTTTAAACCTTGCGCGGTGTAGATTAGGGAGTGGTGAGAGTGAAAAGGATCTGTACAAGCCGTGCGAGTTAAGTGAGAATTATGTAGTTATACGAATTTTCTACATAGTGAATTTTTCTCGGGTCCCCGTGGTTTTTCTCTGGTGAAGGAGTTTTCACGTTAAATCCTTGTGTTGTTACTATCGTTAATATTATATTCATGTTGTTTCGTAATTACCTAATGGGCAATCCTGAAAGTGGTATATGAGGCGGTTCAAATACCTAACAAGTGGTATCAGAGCCCGGGTTCCATTGGAGGTGGAATATTGCTGGGGTGGAGTTGTGGTGTGGTGTGGTGTAATATGAATACGTATTGTAAAGGCGGTTCTGTCAAAGGTAATTGATTAGTAAGCGGGACCGTTGTGACCCTACCAATTACATATGAACCTTGAAACCCTGTGAGGAATGACGAGCTATGTCTTTTCGGGGGTTTACTTTGTACTATTTTCAGGAAATTCACCAACTCACCGGTGCAATGTTGGGAAGCAAGGGTACGAATATGGGAAAGTTTAACGTGGAGTATGTTGATGGAAAAATCAACTATGACTTATGGTGTGTTCAAGTCTGAGAGAAGTTGATTTGGTCGGGTTACGTAAGAACTCAACCTACAAAGGGTATGCCTTTCTCCTTAGAGATGTTGGAGGAAGAGAACGAAGGAGTACATAGATTAAATTATCTATGGTGATTTCTATTTTTTTTGTTGAGTCGGTAAAAGAGAATGATGGTGTACAGAGAATAATTATATCTCCACGATTGTGTGTTTCCTTTGTCTATGGGTTTTCGGAGAAAAAGGTAGGTGTTGTGTCTCCCTTTCTTCAGGGTCATGCGAATAAAGATCGGGTATACGGAAATAAAATATATTTCCATGATCGTTGTCTTTTTTCAGGGAACTCGAAGTAAGATCAGATATACAAAGATACGATATATCTTCGCATTTGATTGCCTTTCTTCAGGGTATTATAGAGAAAGAGAAGTTTTGAGCAAGGGGAGCGTTCACCCACACATATAAAGTTATTTGAGGAATGATCCTTGCGAGCGATAAATCGTGTTTCTCTTTTGGAAAGAGAAGAAATGAGGTAGCGTAGACGTGCGATCGTGTAGAAACCGAAGTGAAGATGATTTTGAAGATCTGATTGTCATTAATCAAATCTTCAAGGAGGAGATTGTTGGAGTTGGTCTTCACTCCTTGTGGCAATAAATGCTATGTTGGTGATTGGTGGAGGTTGAGAGTTGTGAAATGAATTTCACACAGTTTCAGCTCAAGCCTGTCTGCTAATCACACCTATTAATAGCATGGTTCTGCTATTGAGAAATCATCCTATATAGAGTTCCTTTTATTTCTCCTTAATTATACGATGTAGTATTTTATACACTGGGCGGTGTAGATTATGGAGTGGTGAGAGTGAAAAGGATTTGTCAGGGTCGTACAGGTTGAGGGAGAATTATGTAGTTGTACGAATTTTCTACATAGTGAATTTTGCTCGGGGTCCCCGTGGTTTTTCTCCGGTGAAGGAGTTTCTACGTTAAATCCCTGTGTTGTTACTATCGTCAACATTATATTCGTGTTGTTTCGTAATTACCTCATGGGCAATCCTGGATGCGGTATTTGAGGCGGTTCAAATACCCAACATATCTCCACATTCAATGTCTACTTATCTACCATGTTCATCAAATAATGCATGTATTGGCACCACTTTGGTCACGAGAGAACATATCTTAACGAATATCAAATCGAATATGCAACGTGCTCAAAGTCTAATGACACAACAAGAAAATAAGGGACGATTGGATAAGGAGTTTACTGTCGATGATTGGGTGTACGTCAAGCTGCGCACGTATCAGCAAATCAGCCTCTGCCGTTCGCTCATGAACAAGCTAAGTCGTCGGTATTTTGGGCCTTATCAGATTTTACGCCATGTTGGTTCGGTTGCGTATGCTCTGGATCTACCACTGGACACCAAAATGCATAACATTTTTCACGTTTCATTGATACGTGAGTACGTCGGAACACCAATGAGTGCAGTGCCGCCTTTACCTGCCATGAATTTCGATGGTCAAGTGTTAATTCAGCCAAAAGAAGTTTGGGAGGAAAGAGAAAAACGCCGTCAATGTTTGGTGAGGTGGGTAGGGTTTGTAGTGGAGGAAGCTGAATGGGTGGATGAAGAGTTTTTGTATCAGGTTTACCTTTATTTGAATGGCTGTGATGAGTTTGGTAGATCTGATGGTGGATATGTGTTTTCATCTAGTTCTGGGCCGCTTCAACTGAACCGTGAGGAACCGGTCCAATCTTCAAGGGGCGATATTGATATGGGCCAGCCCGTTACTTCAGTTAGGCCCAAACATGTAAATGTCAAACCCAACTGGAATAAGGATTATCAGATGTAATTATATATTATATTAATGTAATTAGTTTCTTTTGTTTAGTTGTAATTTCGAAATAGTGAGTAGCGGGTAGTTATGCAGTTGTTTAGTGAGTGCATTTAAATTATCAAATTGTAAAACCTGATGCTTATGCTTATAACATCATAAATTCCTCTTTTCTTTCTAAATTTCTTTAAGGAGAAAGTCCTATATCGAATTTGGACATGTTAATTACACTTTGTTAATTTAAAGTTTATCACTTGACTTGATCGTGTATTAACTAACAAACCATACTAATACAGCTTGAAATTAGTTACATAATTAACTAACACTAACCAAAATTTAAATATTTATCTAAAAGGAAAAATATGAATTTTGTTGGTGAATACTAGGACATTACATTCGATTTTTTTTGATAGAAAATAGAAAACTAAAGTCCTTCTACAAAAAAAAAAATTTATTTTTGTGATAATTTTTTCCTCACGTAAAGGTACAATTTCCTCACTTTAATGTTACAATGCCAAAAACATCTCACAGGGTCCTCACAGTAGGACCGCCACAAATACGCATTGTGACGAAGTTAATTTTCCTCACAAATTTAAATGTGGCGGAATCGACTTTCCTCACAAAATATTACCTATCGTGACAAAAGTACCCTCACATTTCAAGCATTTTTTTTCTCACAAAAGAAATATTCCTCACAAATACTTGACTATTATGACAAATAAATTTGTCAAAACAAAATAAAAATACTCACAATTACTATTAACGAATGTGACAATTTTTTCATCACTTAGTGTGAATTTGATAACTTTTATAGTTATATTTGTGATAAAAGTATTTACTCACCATATTAATTCATATCAATTCGAAGGCAATAAAAATATTTTATCATTGAAGACTATTTTTCTATCACAACATACTGGTATTATGTCAACTTGCAAACTCTAGAAGCAAAAAACTTAATTATATTACAAATCAATTTATGCAGATATTGCATAAACACAATCCAGTCTACTCCAGTATGAAGTTTTCACTTTACTACAAATAAAACAAAAGATTACATATGCTAATAGTTCTTAACTGCTAAAAACTTGTTCAAATGTTGAGACAACTTAATTTCAAAGAAAACTAACACCACACATCAACTTACGAATTGAAATATAGTTCAAACTAAAGCGAGACAATAATACTGCCACACATGTGTCTATTGCCAAGTCAAATATAATTAAATAACATCTTCTTTGTCCATCCTAGGGACAACATATACTGCCATCATCAACCTGCAAAAGTAATCAGGAAATAAAATTAAACAATAAACCAATCCAAATCTTAAAAGCCGCAACTCATGTTAATTTTCAAGAATCCTACAACATTTGATGATTCAAACAATATTAACAATCTTCCCGCAAAGACTTATCCAAATCAAAACATAAAGTCACAAATTAAGAAAAAGACTTGAACCGTTCCTAAAACAAGACAAGACCAGAACACTTCAACACCGTAGTACATCTAAACAAAAAAAAATCTTGACAATCTTTCGTGCTTGTTCAATGCAAGTAATATACAACCAAACAGTAAGCTGATAAAACTCACATCTATCTAGACAGCATTAGCAATGTAATTTATATATAATTAAATTAATCTCAAGAATTTCTCTTTTCAAGCATCAACAAACAAAAAAAGCACCCAACGGGCTGCTTCAAAACAGTAACAACAAAGTTATAATCCAACACACTAAAATTGAACAACAATCATTGACAGGCCATACAAAAGAACATCGATTATCAAGTCATATGTATCACAAACTCAACATTATATACATCTAACGATGCTAGTTGTAAACCAATGAACTTAAAGCTACAAATCTTCATATTGCAAGTTATATATAGGTCTCAAACTCAACAAGAATCAATATAGTAGTATCTTTAGTAACGTACATATATTTAAACTCAATAATCAATCTTCCAAGTCCCATAAACCTGAACTTAGGACCAAACATTGTCAATACTACAAGTTATATGAAACACAACTCGAGATTAAATCTTTAAACTCTAGACTTAACATCATCAAGAATGCAAGGTAAACAAATTATTATACTCAACAAATAAAGTTTATAAAAGTGATCAGCCATAACCATACCAAATAAGCTGGAAGAAATCCCAGGTATCATTTTCATGATTTCTTGCATCTTTGACACTCCATTTATTCATTACTTTGATATGAAGCAATTTGACAACAACAGATAACAAAGATTTTTTTGAACGTGGATACAACTTAATATTTGAAGTTTCAACCATTATACTAAAATCTTCCCATTTACTTTCAACTTGTTGCATTCATATATCAGTCAACAAATCATCTAATCCATCATTTTGTTGCTACGGTTCGTTACACATTGCACCGTTATCATCATCATCACCATCTGTACTATTCTCACTCTCACTAAATATATGAACACTCTCCCCATGGAAATACCATTCTTGGTAATTGTACATGAAGCCATTAACATGCAAATCACACTTAACCTCTTGAAAACTTTTGAAACTTGTATTATTACAAACGCGACAAGGACAATGAATTAAGTTATCGTTTCTCCCCACATTTTCTTTTGCAAAGTTGAGAAATGACTCAACTCCTTTAATATATGATTCTAAAAACCTATAAGGTTCACTTGTTCAACTTTTATCCATAAATTCGTACCTACAATCAGCAAATTCACATTTCATACTGCACATCTAAATTAAGTAAAAAGTAGAATTTCTACCCGCATACAACAAATTTACATTTAATACTACACATCTATGTTTAAGTAAAAGCATTAAGCAAAGAGAGAACAAATACTTTACGTAAAGATAATAGACATCGCATTCCCAATGAGAGTTTTACGAGTATAAATATTAAACAGATGTCAAAGTGCTTCCACGTAGTATGAATTCCAAGACTTAGCAATAACAAAGTTTTCGTGCAATCACAAAATTAAATGCAATTTAAAGGTTGTAATCCATATTTGGGATTGCACTCCATTACTAAAACATGCACACACATACTTTATCCTATCTCAATAACTCTTTTCAAGGTTTAAACAAAAAATTTAATACGTATATGTAACAATCAAATTGTAAGGGCTTTTCCAGATTACTTCCACATCAAAAGAAAAAGAAACTTCAACAAAATCTTACCTTCAATTGGACATCCAACAACTGATATCCACGTTTCTACAACAAGCTGCTCCTGAACTGTTATCCGTGCAACCTGATTTTTTTTGACAAAATAATGAATTTACAAAAAAAAGAGTTACAAAAAGAAGAATCGGTAACCAACTGGTATTTTAGTACTAATGTCAACATATACTCCAATGAAAACAAGAGAAACATCAAATTTTAGCATATTGAATTTTCGGATGTGAAAAGTTCTCCTGTTTCAGTTTCATACTCAATTGTAATAAAGACTCTTCTTTCTAGATAATCAATTTTTCAGTTTTACCCAAAATGTATATCAAGGCCACACTAATATGTAACAGCCATCAAAAGACTCATTAAAGGTATACATCAAACCTCAGAAGACTCTATTATACAAGGGTGATTATCTGTGATTCAATTCACCAATAACTGTTTTTGCTTTTATCTTAACACAAAGCAAAAGGAGATATATCAAACAAAAGAACTCAACAACATATATAACCAAATCAAACCGAACATAACGGATCAGAATTACATAAATTAAAAAAATCTAAAACATAACAAATCATTGAAATAGCTATAGAGTCCATACCATACACATTATCTGTGGGTATATGAAAGTGGGGTTGGATAATACGAGATTTCGTGAGAGAAAATGATGGGGAAGAACAAGGATGGATGAAAAAGCCAATGAATTGAGGGGTAATTTGGAGGGAATTACCCATTAGTTAGTAGAAAAATTTTGGGGTAGATTTTCGGTGGAAAAAAAAGAAAAAAAGAAGAAGATGAAGATTCAGGAACTTACAAGTCAAAGTGTCAAACTAAGTAATAAAAAATTGAAAAGGTGAATAAATGTTAATGATTTGTGATTAAAATTAATGATAGTTAATTATTTTAATATTCATTATGACACTCCAATTTCCCTCCAATTGCGGAACGTGTTAATGGAGATTTTTCCCTTCATTTTCAATTTATTTTTTTTGTGAGAAATTAGTATTATCACAATATAATAAATCTTTTTTGTGATGAAAAGAATTATCATTTGTGATGAAACTTATCATTTATCACAATTGATATATACTATTGTGAGGAATGTAAATCTTGTCACAAAAATTCTTTCATAAAGTGAGAAAACATAATTTTATCACAATATCATTTTTTTGGTGAGAAAATCAGTCTTTCTCACAAAAAAATTGTCACAAAAACTGTATTTTTTTGTAGCTAATAAACTAACAACAAAAACCTGAAGGCGATTTTTTCCAAAATAAATCTTCATCTCTCACATTCGTCGCAATCTTTGTCAAGCTATCTGTCACTTTGTTGGGCCGACCTCAATATTCACTTGAAGGTATGATTTCATGGCATGTGGAGCAAACGCTTGCACTCTTGGCCACCTCCGGTAGGGGCTCCAATTCTCCCGTCACAAATTTAAAAATCACAAGAGAATCTGTCTCAATTTTAATATTTTGAATTCTCCAATCTCAAACAATTTTCATACCTCTTCTTAGAGCCTCGAGCTCCGCTTCTTCAATCGTGGGTGACGTGAGATGCCGCTTAAATTCCCAATGCCCACGTCCCGCGTCCTCGCTGCGCAGAACACCAGCAACGGATCCTGTATTATTCTCGGTAATCAGGCCTCCATTACAATTGTATATTATTCAAACGAATTGTACAATTGGGGATTTACACATTAACTGTTTTGCAACCATCTAATTAAAGTTAATTAAGGGATGAGCAAATTAATTTGTATATAAATTGATGAAAAATGTTTCCTCTATTAGAATGTCAGGCGATAGTTGCTAGTTGCTAGTTTAATCGACCGACCACGCGACTTGTCGGAAGGATTCGGTTTTCAAAACATGCATTTATACGTTGAGTTATCCTTTTCTCAAAGCAAATATTCTTTCTCATGATGATTCGTCAAAAGAAATATACGCAAGAATAAAAGTAATATCTTTGCTCGTTGTATCTTCGACATTATTTGCAAATTGGAAGATTAGATTTAGAAATGTCTTTTTCTAAAAAATTAAACAAAAATTGAACATTAGAACGATCTCAATAGTCAACCATTTGACAAGCGACATTATTCGCATATAGGATGGTTGTAGGAAGAGACGGTGGTAAAGGCCCACAAAGAAGATAATATACTACCTTAGATAACTGGATAAGATTCTTCGAATGTAGAGGCATGCATGTAGATAGTTCAAAATAATTGAAATGGACGCAAATCTTGATTTCGTATATATTCGCATAATATACTTCCGTATTAGGCTTAATTATATTTGTTAATGGTCTCTAATAATCTATTTGACCGGATTCTTAATTGACTGGATTCCTGATGTGCATAAGGTATAAGTTCTAACATCTGACTGTGGTTCGTGCCATTCTATGTTCATGGCCTTTCTTTTGTCTTAAACCATGAATTATAAGTATAATAATCAGATTTAGTAGCTAAAATTATGTCACATGTTGGTAATGATTTTTTTAAGTATTATTAATATACTCATGACCAATTTTTTTGACAGAGTTAGTTTACATATGGAAACAGTTTAGCCAGCCAGTTGGGCTATCACTTTTTTTTATATAGATAAATAAAATAAAAACCTCGAAACACAAGAGGTATTTCAACCCCTTACAAAATTATTCGTCATTCCTTTTACATCCCAAACAAATACGAGGCTGAATTTCATATCATCTATACACTATTGTATAAAGAAACTCATTGTGATACCAATATTTTGATTTTCAACTTTAACTTATGAGTTTTAGCTACATTGTAAAAATATCTTATTAAACTCCAAAGTAGCCTTACAATTTAAGTTAGACTAATTAATTACACAACTAATTGTAATTAATGATTTACTTTCCCGAATATATGCTTTTCTCCAATATTTCTACTCCAAATTTATGGAACATACTTTCAATTAGTCAAACTCTTTACATTCTATATACTATTATCTAAAGAAAGGCAATATGTGACACCAAATTTTTAATTTCCAATTTTAGACTTTAGCACAATAGTTTATTATTACATTCATAATATACCCTTAAAATTTAAGCAGAATCTTTAACTTCAATAATTATGGTGATTGGTGATTTGGTTTCCCAAAATTTCTAACTTTCAATATGAATTCTATATCCTATTTAATATTGACTCATTTAAATTATTTTATTTGATATACAAATTAAAATAAATTCTTAATCACGCGGATACCGCGTGCTAACGTTTCTAGTTTAACAAAAAAAGAAGTGAATTTCCTCTTTAGCTTACAAACTTGCATGAAGCTCTATTTTGTGCTTCTTTAATTTGTTCTTGTAAAAAATATTAAAATTCCTTATCTACGTACATACATATTTTAATGGTTAACTTCACTAGTTTCTAAATAAATAATAGCTAGATTTACCTTTGCATCCACCGATCAAAAGACTGATGTCCCATAACAGAGAGGCTAGTGGGAATCTCACTGGTCATGCATGGGCCAATATTTCCATTATCTTCATGATCGATTGCGCCTATAAATAAGAGTCATAGACAATTACATTTTTCAAAGGACAAGAACTTCACGTGCTTTCTCATCAACTGTTAGAGAGTATTACATAATATTATCTTCTTCTGACGATTTCTGAAAGCTTTTTATCCATTTCCTACTTTTGTTTTTTCTGTCCGAGAATCATTAATCAGTTTTTAAGATATATGGATAAAGCAAAGCAAGTAGGAAATTCTTCTTCTTCGTCTCTTACGATGGACGATCTATTTGGCCCCAAAGACTCCTTAAAATCCTCGTCCTCGTCCTCCGGTCTCTTTGATTCAATCTTTGGTCCACCGGCCACGGTACGATAACTCTTCACCCCCCCACTTATTAATCTTCAATGGATTTTATTTATTATATGCTATTTAAACGTGTTCATATTCACTTTTATTACTTTTTATGTTCTAACTTGTTATATTATATGAAGCGTCTTTTGTATAATCAACCAACTATCTTTTTCTTCAAAACAGAAAAAGAAAAACCATCTTACTTTATTTCATCTCCATATTACATAGAGCTCACTTTAATTTGATGGTTGTATTTTTTAATTAAAAAAATATACTATTTATTATGTGATATATTATATATGTTTAATTACAAATTATTAGTGGTGAATATGACATGAACTTATACTACTTAAAGGGAAGGCCCCGTTTTTCCTTCTTTGGACCACCTTTCAAGTAGTATTTATTGCTACGTTTACCATTTATTTTTTATTTTTATAATAATTTTACCTTTAACAGTATGAAGTTTCCTAAAGGAAAAAAGGAATATACTGTGCTGGCCCCAAGGCCTATTCCTATTTGTAGCTAGAGATATATATGGATCCATATTCTATATTTTTGCTTTGTATCATATTATATATATAGCACGCTATTATATATGTTATATTCGATCGCGATGGTAAAGAAAAATATGATTATGACTGAGTAAATTATGATTAGGTTTTATTATCTATATATTATATATGTATTGTGAGAAACACACAAACTACACCTAAAATATGGAATAACCATAGAGACATATGCATCTTTCATGTTTGAGAAATACACAAACACCACTTATATATAAAAATAAGATGGTACAACCTTACAACTTTACATCATATCATAAATATGGAATTTGCACATAATCAGTCAACTTTTAAAATCTGTTTTATTTTTGATCTTCCTTTTTTTTTTTTATTAAGCATATTAAATGAGGCTCATTTTCCATTTTTGAAGCAATATGTGTTTCTTTTCTGTTTCCCGTGCAAAATAAATTAGGAGTATAAATTACATTTAAGAAAATTTAATAATTTTCTAATAAAATTCCGAAAAAGTGATGTTTGTCAGATTTTCTATACAAGAGAAGGTGTTCTTGAAATTACCCAATATTTCATGGGTAGTATGTGTGATTCTCCCTAAGCATGTTACATATTTTGTAGAAGTGAACGAAAAAATGAATGTATCTTAAAGTGTAATATTTAAGATCTATGTTTACCTGCTTACAATTATATGGATATGAAAGAAGTTATTTTGATTCGTTTAGCGAAGAATGATTTAAGTTCAATATATATTTTTCAATATTAGGTGCACGGAAGAGACACCCATCGCCCCGAGTTTGGAAGCGGATCCGGCAATGCTCATAAAGGTATGTAAATATATATATGATATCCATTAATTTATTTTCCTATTTCTATCGCTCTATATATAGCTTAATTGAGAATTTCTACAAGAAAATGCTGTATATATATATATATATACCCGAAGTAATTCATTAATTTATTTTCGTATATCTCTATCTCAATCAGATATGCCACAAAAGAACAACGGAGTGACGAAAAATGATAAGAATTCCACTAATTATGAGAATGGAACAGTGGAACCATGCTACTACTCATCTATCTATTATGGTGGCCGACAAGTTTACTCCCCACCATCAACTCAGAATACAAATAACTCTCAACCTGTTGTAAGCATTATTAAAAAACTCTAGCTTCATTATAATATTATTCGTTTTAGCTCTTCATAATTCTATTATGTTTTTCAACGTGTTCTTACTTATTTAATTATTCAATTGAAATCAGTTCAAGAAAGACGGAGGGAACGTTGATCAAAATGAAGGCAATTCTAATGGTGCCTCGAGAGGAAATTGGTGGCAAGGTATTAAATGATTTCATTATTTGATATATACTTGTTTTAAGTTGTGTGCTTGAAGAAACTCGTTGGTCAATTATTTCAATAATTCGATTATAATTATTTTTGGCAGGATCACTTTATTACTAAGGGGAAGTTCATCGAACTAGATAAGGTAATAATTTTAGCAACATATTTTCGCCTAGCAAATGTCCTGTTCCAATTTTTATCGCTTAATGTTGGAAGTTGTTAGCATTCTAATGTGATTATTTAATATCTTTTAAATTATTGTGCAGGGATTTGGAGCACCGTTTGACCATGGATTAAGAAGCATGATGGACAATATTAGATAGATCGTAAATTTGAGCAGTTATTCACGGTTATACGTCCCTGTTATTGATCAGAAGCTCTTTTTGTGTGTGTGTGTGTGTGTGTGTGTATCGATGTTGTTTTAATTGGAAGTTAATAAATAATAATTTGAAATCTCTTTTATATATGATTATAATTCCCACGCCTGAACAAAATCGAAAAATCGAAAGTGCCAGCACTTAACGAATTAAGAAGGTTCTGAAATTCACCAGAATTTCTAGAATTTAGTAGGTTTAAAATTAAATTTCAATGTTATTAATAAAAACTTCAAAGTATCATCAACAACAAACAAAGGGGCTACATACAGTTAGCTCTAACAATCTAATGAGAAGAAAAAAAACCACAAAAAAAGAGAGATCAAAGAAAGTTCTAATCGGAAACAACTAATTAATAATTTAATTTTAAAAAGAAAATAGAATCCTAAATTGGAATATTTTTACACTTGAGAGTTGAGACTCGATTGTAGACCACACAAAGACGTTAATTTGCTAAATTATGGATAAAGAATGGAGCATCGAGTCAAAAGATAATGAAGGTTTTCATGCACGTCTTTTTCCTATTGCATTTTTCTTCAAACGCTTAGGTCTCTCGTACTTCAGCTCCTCTGACTTCTGAAAAACTCCACGGCCTTGTGTTGGTTCCTAGATACAAAAGATCATCATCATGCAACTCATACAAATCTGCCACTTTGAGAGACTTCAAAATGGTCACTTCTGCAAGAAGATCAACCACATCAGCGACATCATTAATCTTCTTCAATATCTTGTAAGGACCATTTTCTCTGATTCAGCTTGTGGAACGTGCCCACCTCAAAAAAAAAGTTGAAAGTCCCTCTAAGAAACTGAATAACCACTTGATCTTTTTCATTAAAGGTCTTTTCATCTAATCAAGCTTTTGTCAATCACATTCTTTATCTCGAACTTTACTTTGATTCCAGCATTAACATCATGAACTTCTTTTGCCCTATCTAACAACGACACTCTGAAACGTAATGGTACTTCTGTTTGTGTTAACTCTCTCTCTTCTTCCTCTTCAACAAGTTCTTCACCTTCTAGTTCCTCTTAAATTTTATCTAAATTATCCAATTCAAAGTTATTCCCAGGACACTTTGCCCATTCCAATGCGTGTAGCGGGTTGAGTCAAAACTTGTTGTAAATCCTTCTCATCTATAGATCATTATGAAGTGCATGTCTATCCGATTTCTCCAAATACTTGGTCACTAATAAATGATTGCGTTGATATATAATAGTTTTGGTAGCTTTCGAAAATAAACTACTCGCCGTCAAGTGGTAAAAACTGGATCATCCTTATCATATCTTCATCATTATTCGGGATTGTTATACATCCTATATCTATTTGTAACTTTCCCCGTCAAATAGCAGTGATGCTCCTTAGTTTACCCGCTTCCAAATTCACTTGCCAATTTTCAAAAACTTCAGTGAATTCAAAGAACCGACGAACCTCTGAAATTCCAATAAAAAAAGTCTTTGATCTCTTAGACTTTTATACATAGAACAATGGACTATTAGCTCAAATAAAAAATTGACACTAGATTGTTTACTCTTCATACATAAGTGAGACAAGGAATTACCTGTTGGGTATTTGAACCGCTCAAATACTGCCTTCAGGATTTGCCAATGAGATAAATACGAATCAACACGAATAAACCATTGACGATAGTAACAACACAAAGATTTAACGTGGAAACTCCTTGACTGCAGAAAACTACGGGAACCTTAGTAAACTCCACTATGAAGAAAATTTGTACAACTGCATAATTTTGACTCACTCCAACAACCCCATAAAGCCTTAGCTTCCTACCGAAACACTCCCTAACTACATTTCACCTCGTATATAAAATACTGCACAAGTATTTAATTAGGAATGTCATGTACCTGCAATCATCAGGAGAAGATCAAGGATTAATCGATGCGTTCAATCAGAGAGATAAGAAGATTAAGAAGAAAGAATCAGAATTGAAGAAAAGAAGAGAGAAAAGGAAACCCTACAAATTAGGGGATCTTGTCGATCTGATTGAAAGCAAGACAAATGTATCAAACTCTACTCGAAACGGTGTCGTAATGCAAATGGAAGAAGAAAATTGCACGAAATTCCTTCCCTTTTTACTTTCTCAGTACTTCTCTACTTCACTCTCTCACTTTTACTCTACTAAAAATACAAAAAGTAATACAAAAATAGTCAGTACATAACATTTGGTATTCAGAGCCTTTGTCCTCGGATTAAAATGGGAGGTAATGGTCCAACACTCAGAGAACTGCAAGAAGCACAAAAGAAGCTTGATCTATCACTCCAGGAGGAAGCTTTGAGGAGAGAGAACCTGCAAGACAAAATTGATGCCATCAATACAAAGATGGATGATCAAACCAGCAAAGCAGAACACAACCATTTGGAAATGAGCTCTATCATTACCGCACTCAGAACACAAATGGCAAAACTGGGTAATACAGTGGAAATGATGAACATGAACCAGTCACATACTTGGGAACCAGCATCAGGTAAAACTACTGAGCAACAGTCAGCTATGTCACCAGGTAAAAACAATCACAGATTTACTAATGAAAATAATACAAACCAAAATACGTTTATGCTTAATATGCCCAAAATGGATTTTCCCAAGTTCAATGGGATTAATCCTAGGGATTGGATGCTTAGATGCAATGGGTATTTTTCATTTAATCCAGGTTTAACTGAAAATCAAAAAGTTACCCTAGCTACTATCAATTTTGACGGAAAGGCTGCAACTTGGTATAGAAATTATAGTACTAAGATTGCTGGTTTAGAATGGGATCATTTCTTAAGGTTAATTGCTGCAAGATTTGAGGACCTTAGAGAAGACAAAAGTATTGCAGATTTTAACAAATTACAGCAAACAGGTTCTTTAGACAACTATAATGAGAAATTTGAAGAACTCATATCATATCTCTACTTATTTGATAGTAGAGAACTGTCTGATAGCTACTTGGTAGCAAGTTATGTTAGTGGATTGCAGGAAGACTTGAAGTCTTTTTTGGATTTGTTTGAGCCACATAACCTTCAACAGGCTATGAAATTGGCAAAAAAGTAAGAAAGAACACTAGAGGCATTGGGAAGGAAATCAAAGGCTAAATGGATAACACCCAACTATGGAAGCAACCAGAAGAAGATGGAGTATTCACCTGCCCCAAGCCACCAAGCCACCAGTTCAAGACAAACTCAGTACCCCCACACAATCATACTTCCCAACCCAACACAAGAAAAACCTTGAGCATTGCAGAAATGAAAGCAAGAAGAGAAAAATGGCTTTGCTTCAATTGTGAAGAGCCCTACACTTTTAACCATAAGTGCAGTAGCAGGCTATACTCACTGCAGTTATCACCAGAAGAAGAGGATGAATATTTACTAACTCTAGAGAATGCTACTCCTGAAGAAGACAATGATGACCAGACACAACCTAAAGTCTCAGTGAGTGCTCTAGCTGGTAGCAAGGGTGAAGGTACTCTTAAACTTTCTGGCACTGTAACAAATAAGCAATTACATATCCTACTTGATACTGGGGCTACCCACTGTTTCTTAGACTACAACACTGCCAAGAAACTAGGCTGTAAACTTACTGCTGTTACTCCTAGAATGGTAAAGGTTGCTGATGGTAGACACTTAGTCAGTGATAAGGAAGCTCAGGACTTAACATGGAAAATGCAAGGTTATGCTTTCACTTTTAACTTTTAAATCATTAATGTTGGAGGTTGTCACATGATCTTAGGCTGTAATTGGTTTAAAAAGGTGGGTCCAGTTAAGTTTGACTTTAATCTTATGACTATGAGTTTAAAAATTAAGGGGGTCAAAACCATTTTACATGAGGTGGATACTAAGTCAGAATGCAAAATCATAACTGCTGAAAAACTACATCACAAATTGCAGACTTCACCAGAAAGTCAAATTTTTGCAGTTACTATTGATAAACAGTCTAATATCAGTACAGAAGTAGTACCTCTCTTAGACAGGTTTAAAGAGGTTTTCCAAGAGCCAACTGGGTTACCACCTGCAAGATCAATAGAACATCAAATCATACTGAAAACCGGAAGCATTCCAAAACACCAGCACCCTTACAGGTACTCACATGCCTACAAAGGAGAAATTGAAGAAATTGTGAAGGACTTGTTGAAGGATGGGGTCATTCAACACAGCAAAAGTCCATTTGCATCTCCTGTCCTATTAGTTAGGAAAAAAGATGCTTCATGGAGATTGTGTGTTGACTACAGGTACTTAAATTCCTTAACCATTAAGCATGACTACCCCATCCCAGTCATTGATGAATTGCTAGCTGAGTTACATGGTTCAAAATACTTTTCTAAAATTGACTTAAGATCTGGATACTTCCAGATCAGAATGAGAGAAGAGGATAGATACCTCACTGCTTTTCAAACACACCATGGTCACTATGAATTTTTAGTAATGCCATTTGGCTTGTGCAATGCACCTGCCACTTTTCAATCTCTAATGAATCAGATTTTTGGACAATATCTTAGAAAATTTGTTTTAGTTTTCTTTGATGACATCCTTATTTACAGCAAAACATGGGCTGAGCATATGCAACACTTAGAAACAATGCTTCAAATTTTGTCAAAAGAAGGTCTTTATGCCAAACAATCAAAGTGTGATTTTGGAAAAACAAGTATTGAATACTTATGACATATAATCAGTGCACAAGGAGTTTCTACAGATCCATCTAAAATTGATGGAATGTTAAAATGGCCAAAGCCAAAGAACATAAAAGGTTTAAGGGGTTTTTTAGGATTGACAGGTTACTATAGAAAATTTGTCAAAAATTATGGATTAATTAGCAAGCCTTTAACTAACATGCTTAAGAAGGATGGGTTCTTGTGGACCCCTGAATCCGAACAGGCTTTTGAGTTTCTCAAACAAGCCATGGCTAAGTCACCTGTACTTGCACTACCAAATTTTTCTTAACCTTTTATTCTTGAGACTGATGCAAGTGGTACAGGAGTGGGGGCTGTTCTTATGCAAGAAGGCAGACCCATTGCTTATTTAAGCAAGACTTTATGCCCTAAGAACCAAATGCTCTCTATTTATGAGAGAGAGTTCTTGCAGTGCTTATGGCCATTCAAAAATGGAAAAACTACCTCCAGGGCCATCATTTTATCATTAGGACTGATCATAGAAGCTTGAAGTACTTACTAGAGCAAAGGATCACCACTGCACTACAACAGAGATGGATTACTAAGCTATTAGGCTTGGATTATGAGATTCAATATAAAAAGGGGGTGGAAAACAGGGCTGTTGATGCCCTGTACAGAAAGGAAAATGAGGTAACAGAATACACTGCTCTTACAACAGTGCAACCTGATTAGGTAGGTAAGGTTGAACTCAGTTACTTGAATGATAAATTATTTGCTCCTATTATCACTGCAAAAACTCTAGATGCAACTTCTTACCCTGACTTTTCTTGGACAAATGGTGTTTTAAGGTACAAACAGAGGATTTGTATTGGTAATAGCTCAGACTTAAGAAAACATATTTTGCTAGTATTACATTCTTCTTCTATTGGTGGACATTCAGGTTATCAGGCTACTTATGCAAGAGTTAAAAGAGTGTTCTATTGGCCTAAACAAAAAAATGATATTTTTGAGTTTGTCAAGAAATGTGATGTTTGCAGCATGAATAAACATGATCATCGTCCCTACCCAGGCCTCTTGCAACCCCTCCCCATTCCCCAACACGCTTGGACCCATATAACTATGGATTTTTTTGATGGATTACCACTGTCTGAAGGTAAAAGTGTTATATTTGTTGTTATTGATAGACTAACCAAATACTCTCACTTTAGTGCTCTCTCTCACCCATACTCTGCTCAATCAGTTGCTAGGATTTTCTTAGACTCTATTTACAGGTTACATGGACTCCCCATCAGCATTGTGTCAGACAGGGACAAAGTCTTCATGAGTGGCTTCTGGAAGGAGCTATTCACTCTCCTAGGAGTCCAACTCAACCTCACTACAGCTTATCACCCTCAATCCGATGGTCAGACAGAGAGGGTGAATCAATGTCTTGAGAATTACCTGAGGTGCATGACCTCAGATAACCCCAAGAGATGGACAAAATGGCTCAGTCTAGCAGAACTCTGGTATAACACCAATCATCACACTAGCCTCAAGATGTCCCCTTTCCAGGCATTATATGGGTACAAACCCAATCCAATGGACCTAGGACCCTACTTGGAGACTAACCAACAGGAAGTCAAGGAGTATTGGAAGGAAATAGAGACCATGATGAGCTTACTTAAAGAAAACTTGAAAAAAGCACATGACATAATGAAGTCATTTGCAGACCTCAAAAGGACATAAAGGAACTTTGAAGTGGGAGACCAAGTCTTCCTCAAACTTCAACCATATAGATAGAACACTGTCTCACTCAGGAAGAATTTGAAACTCTCAGCAAAATATTATGGGCCCAATACTATAATCCAGAAAATTGGGACAGTAGCCTATAAACTAAACCTACCACCTACATCACAAATACATCTTGTATTCCATGTTTCACTCCTCAAAAAACGTCTCAACAACTCCGAAACACCAAGCCCTACACTACCACAAACTACTACAGATGGAAATTTCAAAATTGAACCTACTGAAGTTCTGGATAAGAGAGCTATCAAGAGAAATGGGGAATTAGTACCTCAAATCCTGGTTAAATGGTCCAACCTCGGCCCCAGCGCTGCAACTTGGGAGGATTACGCGCACATGCAGACAACTTTTCTACTTTTCGACCATTGGGGACAAGGGGATTTGCTCGCGGGGGTAATGTCATGTACCTGCAATCACCAGGAGAAGATCAAGGATTAATCGATGCGTTCAATCAGAGAGATAAGAAGATTAAGAAGAAAGAATCAGAATTGAAGAAAAGAAGAGAGAAAAGGAAACCCTACAAATTAGGGGATCTTGTCGATCTGATTGAAAGCAAGCAAGACATATGTATCAAACTCTACTCGAAACGGTGTCGTAATGCAAATGGAAGAAGAAAATTGCACGAAATTCCTTCCCTTTTTACTTTCTCAGTACTTCTCTACTTCACTCTCTCACTTTTACTCTACTAAAAATACAAAAAGTAATACAAAAATAGTCAGTACATAACAGAGAGTATACAAGAAATGACTCTGAATTGGGATATATAATTCCTTCTACATCATCTCCTATTTATCAGAAAATTTATCACGCAAAGTTGAGTGTATAGTCAACTTCCACCAATCACCAAGAAACCATCAAAGCCATCAACTAACGGCATGTGATGTGCTGCCAACATTACCTATACAAGTTACTTCTTCTGGACCGTCATTACTGAATTATAACTTTTGGTTATTTTTCTTCTTGTATTTATGCGAGAAAAATTAAGGTCTTGGTTGGTGTTTTGGTTGATTATTACTAAGAAGTTGTTGAAATAATGTCTCAAATCGTATAACCAACTGGGTCAGATCATTTTCAACGCCGTGATTACTAATGTGCTCGCATTTCCATGATCAACACAATCAAGGTTTTCGTCGGTTGACCCCTCCTATCCGTCGACAAAGAAAAGTTCTTGCATTGACGCCACTTGACGAGAAACAGAATAGTAGCGTATTTATATATACTTACATTATATACATACATACATACATACGTACATATATATATATATATTTATATATACACAAACACACACACACACATATATATATATATATATATGTAGTGTGTGTGTGTGAGTAAATAATTCAAAACAACTATAGCCTAATTAGAGAAAAAGGAAAGATAATCCTAAACGGAGAATAACTCCTATAATAATACTAAATGAGAAATCCTGCTATACTACGCAGCAAAACCGTTTTCCCTCCAAAGTAATCTTAACGATGTTTCTTGGGCTCACAACAACATACAACTACACTTTGATTGTATAATTACATTTGAGACTCAGTTGTAGATCTCAATTGACATTTGATTTGATTAATTACGGATCGAGAATAGAGCATCGAGTCAAAAGGTACAGAGGTTTTCCTACAATTTTTGCTTTTTGCTTCAAACTCTGAGGCCTCTTGTCCTAGATATGTCCTACCAGCTTTGAAAAGCTCAGCCTCGAGTTAAACTTGATATATTTATTTTTGCTCGGCAAATAAACCAATATTATTGAAAGGCAAAGAGTTACAGAAGGGGGAACAAATAAAATGAGTACAAGAAGTACTCACAAGAAAGCCATCCACCTAAACAAAGAATAATCAAACAAAGAACAAGCAGCCTTCAAGCTAAACACGACATTGGATCGTTGAACCATTCCGCAAAAGAGTAAGAAAATTGCTAAGAATGTGTCTTAATCCAGCACCATGATTGGACTTTGTAGAGCTCTTCAACTTCTGGTAAATTAACAACAAAGTTTTCAAATGGACCAAATAATGAAAAACCAAAGACACGACCATTCATCTCTCCCTTTTGCCTGTGGGTAGAGGTGCAGATCTTGCAAAAAGTGCAAGCTTATATCCCTTGGGAGAACGGTTGAGATACCAAACCAGCTATAGTACTTCATCCAGATAAGATTGGAGGTGTGGCACTCGCAGAAAAGATGGGAGGATATTTCAGGAGATAGCCCGCAAAACACGCAAAGACAACTGCTACCATTGAGAGTGGTAGCTCTTCTAATAAGATTACAAAAAGTTGGTATCCTGTTCAGCAGTACTTTCCAAATGAATGTAGTAATCTTGATAGGTGCTTTCACTTTCCAGATCTGCTTGAAGACCGAATCACACCAAGTGTTCGCTTCTCTTCTCGCACTAAGACTCCGTAAGCCGATTTTACTGTGTAGTTACCTGAAGTGCGGGGTTTCCATTTCCATTCGTAGCTCGCATCATTAAGTGGCTGGCAACTGCACAAGACATTATTAAGCTCGACGAGAAGAAGTTTCTCCCATTTAAAGAGTTGGATCAAGAATAATATATTAATGATATCTCATATTAGGAGTATTTCCATATTAATTAGGATTCTAGTAGTATTATTAAGTTAGGTTTCTTTATATTAAGCAATTAGGATTTTATTATGTTGGTAAGTTTTTATTAAGAGTTTTAGTTATGGTATGTTTTGGTTATCTAGCCTATAAATATAGGCATAGACTTTGTTTTGAGACAAATTTTGATGATTATTGACATTGATATATTATTTAACTTATAGTTTTCTCTACTTTCTCTTCGTGTTCTTCGTTGTTCGTTCAAATTGGTTGTCAATCTCTATCAAATTGGTATCAGAGCCATGCAATTTTTTCCTCGATTTCCGCTGCCGTCAAATTTCAATTCTTGAATCAATTTTCGTGTTTACTTTTCTGTTCTTCATAAGTTTAGGGTTCAGTTTGCAATTTCCAAATTTTTGAAAAAAAAAAAGAAAATCAAAGGGGGAAACAACAGCCGCAACTTCGAAAACCTTAGGGGGGGTGGGCGCCGCGGCCGTCACCGGCGTTCACTGCGCCATCACCTTCGTCCGCCATCGCATCCCCAATCAACTCCGTCGCCTCCACCATCTCCAGCTCCGCCATTCGCCGATTTTCGTGCAACACCGCCACTGTTCCCACCAATCTCCACCTCCACCGATTCCCGTCACCACCACCACCTAGAACCGTCGGAGGTTCCCCGGATTTCTCCGCTAGACGTGTTGCTGTGACTGCTGCTACACCATTCGAACTCCCACTGCGCACATTCGGTGAACAGGAAGAAGAAGAAGCAATATTGCAGTTTCAATCCTTTTTTGTTATTTGCAATTTATTCCTCGACTTGCTGTTAATATTTCTTTCTTGATTTTCAGTGGTATTTTGGAGTACTTAAGTACAAGATTCGAAAGAAGTGGAACCACAATGCACAATCATAATTTGGTTGGCTCGATTTTGCTTCGGTAACGTACTCCTGCTATTGAATATTGGACTCTCGAATTTTAGTTGGCAAGTTTAGTTTATTGCATAAAGCTAATAAAAAAAACTCTTTATTTTCTTAGTCATATAATTATACTTGTTCCTTTGAGTTGTCTAAGTGAATTTCAAACTAGTTTATAATTGATTTACTTGCAAATTTGACTTGATGTCGGCAACATAATGCATTCTAGGATGTCGTATTTGTCTTCCACACAGTCATTCAAAGGTCATGTCCATGTAGATGATAAGAGTTCTTGCATTGAGCATCGTAGTTTTCGTGTCTACAACCATGATAGGTTTAGAGAGCATGAACATTACGCCACTCGAGATAAGTCTCATCTAGATAGACATATGCATCACGCTCCAAGCCATTACTATGAATATCCTAAGTATTTGTATTTTGATGACATCCCTGAGTTTGATGGAGAAAATAAGAGTATTTTAATTGATGATTGGTTATTTTACTTGGGAGGCCACTTTGAATATTATGGTTTAACTGGCATTGATAAAATTCGATTTACTCCATTGAAATTGGTTGGGCATGCTAGGACATATTGGTGAGCAATACGAGAGGAGCGTGATTACTACCATGAACCACAAGTAACTAGTTGGAAAGAAATGAAATACATTCTGAGAGAGAGATTTTGTAAGCCACAATTAATATCTAGGTGGTTCGAGTTGAGACAGTGGACATCAAGTGTGACAGAATATTTTACTACTTGTAATGTCTTGAAGAAAAGATTGCAGATTATAGAAGCAGAGTGTATCACAATAGATAGATTCATTGAGGGGTTAAGGTACGACATTCGAAAGAAAGTCATTTTGGTGAATCCTAGAACTTTATTTGATGCCTATCAAAGCGCCTTAGATTATGAGGAGTACCTTCACTCTTCTCATTTACGTAGTTCGACTTTTCAAGTCGAGGAGTCTAGGCAAATTCAAACTATTTTTCAAGAGTCTTCTCCTCTACGTAGTTCGACTTTTCAAGTCGAGGAGCCTACGCAAGTTGAGGCTACGATTCAAGATTTTGATACTTCATTCAAGTCATTTCAAGATAATAAGCCGCTTAATCAAGAAAGTGAATCTAATTCATACAACTTCGTCACTCCACCTAGTGTTAACATTAATTCTCCTTGTGATCCTGTTGTGTGTGCTTCATGTCAAGAGATTGACCATTTGCCCGCTAGTTTTATGCATCTCGAGTCTAATGCGAATAATCAAGAACTTTCATCTCATGAAATGTCTAGTGTACAATTGCATGATGTTTCTGCATATCTTATTGGAAAGGAAGTTGAGTCTAGTGTGTCACGTTACATAGATCATGAGTTGCATGTCGATCATCAACCAATATTTGCACAATGTAAAGAAGATTATACATTGGTTATTGACATGCACTGTGACAACTTAGAGCTACATAAATGGGATGATTTGATTATGCCAACGTGTCTTGATAACTCTGTTGCATATGGTTTTGAAAAGTTTTTCTGTAAAATTTCAGGACCTTTTTATGGCTTAAAATATTTTGGCTCTAATACATATTTGCGAGACTTGCCTCCTAATTTATCGATTAGTCCAATTTTCCATAGTAAAGACTTAACTCACTCTCGAGGCATTCTTGAGCCTCCCAAATTTTCTGCCAGTGCTACAGGTGGTTTCGCGAATTATTCGATTTTGGTGCCTAAGCTACTTCCTATACTATTGTTGGTCATGAAGGAAGTATATGTGGTCAACAACACTAGAGATGGACACTTCTTGTACCTAGTTCGATGGAAAGTGAAGGAAGAATATATTGTCAACAACGTCGGAAATGGACATTTCTTGTATCTTGTTCGATGGAAAGGTCGTCCTAATGGGGATGTCACATGTTTGGATCGAGATTCCATGCTCATTTTCCTAAAATTGTTTTTGGAGCGTCACTTCAAGCAAACTCTTGGGACGCGAGTTTTTCAAGTCGAGGAGAATGATAGGGATCAAGAATAATATATTAATGATATCTCATATTAGGAGTATTTCCATATTAATTAGGATTCTAGTAGTATTATTAAGTTAGGTTTCTTTATATTAAGTAATTAGGATTTTATTATGTTGGTAAGTTGCTTTTATTAAGAGTTTTAGTTATGGTATGTTTTGGTTGTCTAGCCTATAAATATAGGCTTAGACTTTGTTTTGAGACAAATTTTGATGATTATTGATATTGATATATTATTTAGCTTATAGTTTTCTCTACTTTCTCTTCGTGTTCTTCGTTGTTCGTTCAAATTGGTTGTCAATCTCTATCACAACTCCAAGTCTAGTTCCAAGAGTTCATACTCCATTCCATTTTATTAGCAATCATGATTTCTTTGTCCGGCACAACGAGATAGAGCCTTGTGAATTGTTCTTTAAGTGTCTTATCCCCAATCCAAATGTCATTCCAAAAGCTCGTATTTCTGTCATCTCTAATTTTTCTCATGACCCTAACGTTGTTGACATTATTTTCGTAAAAGAGTATCACGTGATCTGCGAATTGAACGTGACTGATTTCCACTTGGTTCTCTCAATCTTTGTGCTACTAAACGTATCTTTTTGCATTGGCCTTTTTATCAAACCACTTAGACCTTCGACAACGATGAGGAAAAGCAAGGGGGAGAGAGGGTCTCATTGCCTTAAACCCCGCGAGACTTGAAATTGATCTGAAGGACCACCATTAACTAGAACAAAAACTGTCGCTAATTAAGTACAATCTTTGATCCAGTTTCTCCAAGTACTATTAAATCCCATTAATCCAACCATGTGGTCAAGATAGCTCCAATTCACGCAGTCAAGCGCCTTTCTAAAGTCAACTTTGAAAGCAAGGCATGAAAGTCTCATCTTTTTCACTTCATCAATGACCTTGCTTGCGATCATGATGCTGTCCAAACTCTGCCTTCCCGCGATGAAAGCAGATTGTTCCTCTAATTTTTTTTTTCTACATGACTTTGCTCATCGTGTAGCAAGAAGTTTGGCTAAGACTTTATACATACTCCCAATCAGCGAAATATGCCTAAACTCATTAATGCGAAGCGAATTTTTATTCTTTGGCACCAAGATAATGAAGGATGGATTGATGCCACGAACAAGCTTTCCATTGAGGTGGAAATCATTCAGGAATATAGGAATATCACTCTTAAGAATTTCCCATAATTTTTTGATAAAAGTGAAGTTATACCCATCTGGAACCGGGCTTTTCATACTGTTGTAGTTCTAGACAATATATTTGACTTCATCTTCAAGAAATGAAGCTGACCACATTTCATTGTCTTCATGAGTAATGCGGCTGAACTGGACGCCTTAAGATCAGCGACTTTATCCACCCATTTATTCCCAAACCATGAATGTGATTTGCTCTCTTTCGTGCATTGATGCACTTGTGGAAGTATCTAGAGTTGGTGTCTCCTTTTTTCAGCCATTTAGATCTCGATTTATGTGAAAGGAGGCTTTCTTTGGATTTCAAAGTTTGCCAAAGATCACTGATTTTCTCTTTTCTTTTATTAGTTTCCGACAAGGATGACTGTCCATGCTCCTCTTTTGTATCAAATCTAGTTATAGAATCTTTAGCGTTGTTGATATGCAAGTCGATGTCACCAAAAATATGCTTGTTCCACCATTTCAGCCTCTGCTTCATGAATTTAAGTTTTTCCTTGATAACATACCACCCATCCTTCAACGTTAATCTCACCTTATTCTTTTGTAACAAAAGGTACGGAGTTTCTATGGTCAAACCAGCAATCAAGTATTCGGAAGGGTTTTGCACCCCATATTGTTTAAGGAGAATTGGACAGTGATTGGTGACAGTACTTTTCAAACCCCACTGTCCAAGACTCTTCCAAAAATTTAACCACTCATCTGTGAGGTAGAATCTGTCCAAGCGACTCGTTGATGTACCATCCGTTCTAACCCAAGTATACTTTCTACCAATGAGAGGAATGTCGTTCGCATCGACATTACAAATGAATTCGTTGAATTCAGGCATCTCTTTTTTAAGGTACTGGTAATTGGCGCCTCTTCTCTCTTGAGTCGAACGGACGGAGTTAAAATCACCAACAAAACACCATTTACCCACAGAGGAGGCTTGCTTGATTCCTTCGAGTTCTGACCAGAAAGTTTGTTTTTCGCTTAACTGGCATGGTGAATAGATGTTTGCAATGCAACACTGAACATTTTGTGTTCCCCATCAAGAAACCTTCGCCCTCAACTGAACTTTCCAGCTTGAATGAGCTCTTATTCCAGATAGTTAAGATCCCACCTGACATTTCTGTCGAAGCTTTGAAGACCCACGCAATTTCATCATGATTCCAGTTCCTCCAGTTTCACCATTTACCCACAATTTTTTGTCCACTTCCTCCAGTTTTGTTTCTATCAAACATACCATGTCAATTTTATGTTTTGCAATTAGGCTTTTTATTTCTTCCCTCTTCACCATCCCTCCAATACTAGGGATATTCAGTGATAAGATCTTCATTCAGTAACTCTCTTTCCCCCTCCTTCAAATTATTCAAATCAAGATTCTTGGCTGCCTTTCTTGTAAATAGATATACATTCAGGCCCGCTTGTGAGGTCATTTGACTTATTGAGCCGTTCATTGTTTGTAATGAGACAGAAACCATCATCATTTGTTCATTGAGTAAAATGCAAAAAACTACCCTGTGTTATTTCTAATTGGCAAAAAAACCCCTGTGTTATTTTTATTAGCAAAACCCCCCCTGTGTTATCCATAAATTAGCAAAAAACTCCTTCAGGACATATTTTACAATGACAGTACCAATAATTAAGGATTTATAAGTATTACAATTTTATAATAAACATATACTTGTTACAATAAATATTCTGCATCGTGTTATAATTTTTTTAGATTTTTTTAAAATTGTATAAAAACATAATAAAATTAGTCGGTACCGTAATTATATTTTTACAGATCTAAAAACTAAGGTTTTCTTCAAAATTAATAAATAAAAATATGCATACAATTTAATTTGAACATTATTAGTTCCATATGTATCAAAGATATACAATAAAAATCATATTTTGAGATCAATCTCAGTATGTGCGAATTAATTCAGTGTAGTAGAGGTTTTTTTGCTAATTTTGAAATAACACAGGGGGGTTTTTGCTAATAAAAATAACACAGGGGTTTTTTTGCCAATTCGAAATAACACAGGGTAGTTTTTTGCATTTTACTCTTTGTTCATTCTTGGGAAAACTCAGAGTCAAGCGGTTCAACTTCAAAACATTGCTTAATTGGTTTTTCTTGCTCATCATCCCAGCCCCTAAGCTCCTCCGTAAGCCTAATATCGAAGCGACATGCCATCAACTTTAACACAAACTGTCTTTCTTGTTGATCCAAGACAGGGAGGTCGTAGAAATAAGAAGCCGAGCAATGTCCAGCCTTTTTTTCGATTCAGTCGCTTCATCTAACTTGACAAAAGCACCAATACTACGTAATGCCACTCGAAAGAAAGTTCCGTTCCAAGCATGCGGCGGTGTTTACAGCTGGTGATCTCAATCAGATGGTGGAAAGGTTTTCATAATTCAGTAGAAGACAAAAGTAAACAGCAAAAAACCCAAGAATTTTACCACTTGATCTTGACAGTAGTTCCGAGCTTCAGTTACAGGCACTTGAATCAAGGTCGCCGTGGTGGCAGCATGCAGCCGAGTTGTAGGCATGGTGGCAACATAAATAAAAGAAAACGAAATAGTTAACAGAAACAAAGAAAACAAACACTTGCAAGTTCACATCGTTAAGCCAATCATATGCGTAAATCAATAATCATATGGATTTTGAAATTACCTTTGATTATGTGCAGTGGCGTATCCAGGAATCGTATATGGGGGGGCTAAATTTTTTTTTGAGAACAGTAAGAATGAAATAAGAGAAAAAAAAATTGAAATACTAAGGTGGTGTTTGCAAACTCTTAAAAAAAAGCTATAATCAGCTTTTTATTTGAACAAGTGATTTTGGAGTGTTTGTAAATCTAGTTTTTTCGGTTACAAAATTTTTTTTAAGCTAAAAAAACTCACAATATTCAAGTTGGTGTGGGGGTGCTTTTGGCTTAACTAAAATTGTGAACTTCTACTTTTCCACTAGAGTTTGCAAACACCACCTAAGTAAAGAAAAAAATGTTGTTTTGAATCGTTTTTTTCGAGTTTTTAGAGAAGATGAATGAGTACAAGAAATTTTTTGGATAAACTTTTAGATTTTAACCTAAAAATTCACTAATAAATATTTATAATAACAACAACGATAACCAAACAAATATTTTTATTTATCAAATATATATTTATCAAGGTAAATATTATAGACTATGTTATAAACTTTTTAGACATATTTGAACTAGATACAAGCAAAGGAAAAAGATAAAGTGATAAAAAGATAAAAACTATTATAAGAAACGCGAGAGACTGATTAATAAAAACAGAAAGTTGAAAAAAGACTAACCAAATACATCAAAATCATGTGACTACAAGTTCTCTAGCTCGGCCAATAAGCCCATTTATAAAAACTATTATATATGGATCAGCCAATAAGCCCATTTATATATTATACCAGCCCATTTTTATATATATATATGGACGGACCAGGCAGCCCATTTATAAATATACATATATATTTATATATATACTAATATACATATATATTACATATATATAAAAAAAAAATTCCAAAAAAATGGGGGGGGGGGGGGGGGGGGGGGCTACAGCCCCCCCCAGCCCCTGAATAGATACGCCCCTGATTATGTGTCCGAATAATAATTCATAAATTTAATAAATTGAAAAAAAAGAAAGCGGCTACTAACTAATTGACTGAGCATCCATACGAACCCAAATCCAAAAAAACTGAGGACTTTCCTCCGTCAATTGTCATGTAGCACTAGAAAAACTTACCTTGTGTGTTATTTTGATTACCGATTTATCTATATGTCAGGGCATTATACACATTGCACGGAATTTTGAAAAGTTAAACGAAACAATGTGGGTTAAAGATCAGTTATCGTAACATTAATAGTATAGTGCTTACTGATACTCCTTATCCACGTTCTTTCTTTCTAACTCGAGATACTTCCTGCAGTTACTTGGCATTGCCTCTAGATAAGATTTTGGTGAAAATATGGGTTAGATGTTCTTCTGTTTTGAAAAGTATTAGTTGAGTTTCTCAACGAACTTCCTTCCCCCATGTTTGATCTTTTCGCACTACACAAATCTCCTTCTGCTCGATCCAAACATTTTAGTTGGATGGTTCTTTGAAGCTTTCAGGCTCTAATATAACAACATTGCAAGACTCTTATATCTCACTTAACAATATGGTTTTTGACTGGTTGTTTCTTTGAAGAAGATTTTCCTTCTTCCATAGTTGGCTAGTCACTTTCATGAGGTGTTGTCCGCATTGTGTTAGATTCTTCACATTCTTTCTCATCGTATCCTCTTAAGTTTCTTGCTTTTACAAATAATGCCATTTCGAGCTTTGTGAAATGGCCAAACCTTCGATTCCACCACAATCATCCTCTTAGCCATCATGAGTTTACTTTAAGAATACTTTCGTTGAATGTGTAATCCTTCACATTTTGACTTTAGCAATAACTATTTTTCTTACTAGCTATTGTATGTAGATGGTGCAATTACACCGTCAAAGAAAATTGAAGTTAATGTTCATCATCTGCCACTGCTTAATTATGCGTCCACCCCAATGCACGGATATGAACTGCTTTTTGCCATTTGTCGCAACCGAGAATGAAAATATAAAATAAATATTCACGAGAAAGTCTCAAATTCATTGTAGTATTAAAAATAACACATGAACATAATCTACATTATGGAGATGCATTAAAGGGTACTTGTTGGGTGTTAGGGATATTAAAGCTTTAGGACCAAATTATTAAAATGGAAGACTTGAAGGACTTTTATGCAATAGAGCTTTTGCAATATATATTACTATTGATATGAATGTAAAGTGTTTTATACACTGCGGCTAGTGCTCTTCTTTTTTGGCTGATTACAATTTCTAACTCTTATGTCTTATTTATAGGCCTATATGTCGGTGTATTCAACAAATATCAGCCCCACTTTCTTTATTAATTATGTTTCTTTCTAGAGAAATCTTACAATCATTAGATTAAACAATAATTAGAAATTTCCAGATCATGTACCGTCTAGATTTTGCTAGAATTATGAATTATTATTTTTAACACTCCCCCTTAATTCATAATTCGGACTTCATTTTGTAGTAGCACAATTTTCTCTGCGGCCACTGCTTTTGTGAAACTGTCCGCGAGCTGTTCCTTGGTGTTTATGAATTCCAACTGAATTTCTTGATCTTGAACTAGACTTCTGATGAAATGATGTCGAAGTTCAATATGCTTCGATCTTGCATGAAACACTGGATTCTTCGTCATTGCAATAGTAGACATGTTGTCGCAATAGATTACTGTTGGAGCTTCTTGTTTCTGCTGCAAGTCTTCAAGAATCCTTCTCAGCCAAACTGCTTCACGCGCTGCATCTGTAGCGGCGATATACTCTGCTTCTGCTGATGAAAGTGATACCGTCTTCTGCTTCTTTGACGTCCACGATATTATTTTAGATCCAAGACAGAATACGTATCCTGACGTGCTTTTACGATCATCGACTGATCCAGCCCAATCACTGTCAGTATAGCCAATGAGATTATTTTCTTTTTCCTTGACATACTTGATGCCGAACTTCTTCGTACCTTGGAGGTATCGTAGAATCCTTTTTGCTGCTGCAAAGTGCAATTTGCTTGGATCATGCATAAACCTTGATATCAGGCTGACTGCATAAACTATATCTGGCCTCGTGTTCGTCAGATAAATAAGGGAGCCTATTAAACTCTTATACATTTTCTGATCAACTTTTTCTGCGCCATCATCCATCATCAGCTTTTCATTGACTGCAAGTGGTGTGGATATTTGCTTGCAGTTCTGCATGTGGAATTTCTTCAAAATCCCTTCAAGATATTTTTCTTGAGAAATAAATATTTCTCCTTTGGATTGATGGACTTGAATTCCCAGAAAATATTTCATAAGCCCGAGATCAGTCATTTCAAACTCTTGCATCATTGCCTTTTTAAATTTATTCATCATTTCTGCACTTGTGCTTGTGTATATCAAATCATCCACGTAAAGACAAACAATGAGAAAATCTTTAGTACCTTGTTTCTTTACGTAGAGTGATGGTTCACTTTGGCTTCTGGTGAATCCAGTCTTCTGGAAATAGCTGTCAATTTTGCTATTCCACGCCCTTGGTGCTTGCTTTAAGCCATATAACGCTTTCTTGAGTCGATAAACTTTGTCTTCTTTTCCTTTGACGATGTAACCCTGCGGTTGCTCGACATAGACTTCTTCTTCTAGGTCTCCGTTCAAGAAAGCTGATTTCACGTCCAATTGATAAATTGGTAACTCTAGTTGAGCAGCTAGAGCTAGCACGAGCCTTATAGTCTCCATGCGTGCAACTGGAGCAAATGTTTCATTGAAGTCGACGCCTGGCTGTTGTGAATATCCTTTTGCAACTAGGCGTGCCTTGTGCTTTTGGATTGAGCCATCTTCCTTGTACTTCGTCTTGTACACCCATTTAAGGCCGATAACTCTTTTTCCTTCGGAAAGATCTACAAGCTCCCATGTTTTGTTCCTTTCAATACTCGCCATTTCTTCGTCCATTGCTTTTAGCCAGATTTCTTCTTTAGCAGCTTCGTCAAATGTCTGCGGCTCAACGATGAAGAATGCTACATCACATGATTCATTAATATCTCGTAAGCTGCGTACCTTTCTGATAGGACTTTTTGATTCTGGATAGAATTCTCCTGATGGTACTGCAACATCTGGACTTGGACCTTGGTCTGGACTTGCACTTGGACTGGTACTCGATTCATCTTGTTGAAACGAGGATGGCAGTGGTTGATAGACATTAGTTGTCTTCGTATTCTCTTCCAAGTTCCACGACTGCTTTTCATCAAAGATAACATCTCGAGAAATGATAAGCTTATTTGTTCTTGGATCTAGTAAACGATATCCCTTGGATTTGTCACTATAACCAATAAAGATTAACTTTTCTCCTTTTTCATCAAATCTTTCACGTTGCTGGGAAGGAATATGAGAATAAGCAATGCATCCAAAAACTTTGAGATGGTGTACCTGTGGCTTTCGGTGAAACCACGCTTCATATGGCGTCTTGCTTGGTAAGGCCTTAGTTGGTGATCGGTTCAAGATGTAAACCGCCGTTGTCACAGCTTCCGCCCAAAAACTTTTAGGAAGTCCTTTTTCTGTCATCATGCTCCGGGCCATTTCAGCAATCGTGCGGTTTTTCCGCTCGGCAACTCCATTCTGTTGTGGGCTATAGCGGACTGTTAATTGTCTATGGATGCCTTTTTCTTTGAAGTAGTTCATGAAGTCTCTTCCAATGAACTCTCCACCTCGATCAGTTCTGAGGGTCTTTATTTTTCTGCCACTTTGATTTTTGACTTTCGCCTTAAACTCCAAGAACTTGGGAAATGCTTCTAATTTCTGCTTCAAGATGTATATCCACATCATTCTTGTATAATCATCGACAAACAGAAGGAAGTACCTGTTGTCGTTTAGTGACGGCGTCTGAGTTGGTCCAAAAACATCGGCGTGGACTAATTCCAAAGGAGCTTTAGCTCTGTATGAAACTTTTGGGAATGGCAGGCGATGCATTTTTCCATAAATGCATCATTCACATGGTTTGTCCTTGTCTGGAATATCTGGAAGGCCAAAAACCATATTTTTCTTTTTCAATATATTTAAGTCTCTATAGTTTAGATGTGCGTACCTCAAATGCCAAATCATGTGATCATCGATGGTGCTTTGAAGTACCATCTTCTCCATCAACGATAAGGTAAGTGGAAACACTTTGGTCGCAGTCATTTTTATTTTTGCCACAACAAGACTTTTCTTTTTATCAATAATAACACAGTGGTCATTATTGAACTCCACTTTATAATTTTTCCGTAGCAATTGGTCAACACTGAGTAGATTTTGGGTCAAACCTGGGACATAGAAGACGTCTTTGATGAAGTTTGTCTCGCCCTTTCTTGTCTTTACTGCAATCGTGTCTTTTCCGATAATTTTGTGCTCTTTGCCATCACCGAGTCTTACTTCTGATGAATATGAGTCGTCTAGCTCCACAAATATATTTTTATTTTCGGACATGTGATTGCTGCAGCCACTATCAACCTACCAAGTACTTTCAATTTTTTGTTGTGAATTGAAACATGAATAGAGTACCGGTTATTATTGGCCTCTTCGGTAAAGTTGGATTCTTTAGTGTTGTCGTCGTCTTTATGCCAGCAATCTCTGTCGGAATGGTTGGAATTTTTGCACATTTTGCACTTAAATCGGCAATCCTTCGTGGCATGATTATTTCTTCTGCATATTCTGCAAACCGGCTCATAATTTGAATTTTGATTATCACCTCTTTTGTATGGATCGCGTCGCTGGAAATTCTGGTTTCTGCCGCGACCTCGTCCTCTGCCTCGACCCCCTCTTGATGTTGAGGCATTTCTTCTTTCCTTGCTAATTAATATATCTTGTAGCTAGAAACTTCTTTAATCTTTTGATCGATCCACTCTTGCTCTTGGATTTTTTTTCTTTTGTTTATTGCAAATTATTTCTCAACAATACTAACCTGTTGCCTTTGATGGTAAACCAAGTCTCGGCACATCGGTTGTGGGCCACAGAAAGATCGTCCTTACAAGAACAACCTAACTCAATCAAAACCCAACAATCTTGACCACTTAACTCCATGCCCATCTGGCAAATTCTGCAAACCTTCTCATTATTTTGATCAAGTACACGAGATTCCTGATCCAAAATATTCACACAACATTCGGATACATTATTAGGTTCATTCCTTTTATTATTATTCTCGTCTTTATTGTCACTACAATAATGATTTCCTATAACCTCATTCGACGTACCATCATTACAACGTGCCGCTTCTAAATCAGCAACATCTGATGGTTGTAAAGTGGACATTTTAACATAAACCCTCTTTGCAAATTGAGTTGACAAATCCTCTTTAATTTGCGAGTTTTAAGGCTGGATATAGTGTGGTGTTTACTACTAGGGCTTCGACATTAAAATGGACTGAAAGAGTCGGAGAAGTCATAACTTTATTTTAGGACACTTATACAAACTGCCCTGAACTATGGGATAATTACATAAACCACCCTTGTATTTGAGAAATTACATAAATTATTCTTATAAAAAAATTAAATTAATTATGACAACCTTAGACTGAAATCCGGAGATAACTTATTTTTACTTGCAAATATTTTTTTTTTATCTTTGTAAACGAAATGAAGGAGGTCTAATGTCTGTTTTCTCATTTCTGAGCAATTTTAACTTTATTTTTAATTGCTTCTTGTGCAAAATAACTGAGCAACATAAATTTACATTCAACAAAACTTAATAATTTATATACAAAAAATTGGTCATAAGAATAGTTTGTGTAATTTTCTAAGCATAATTAAGAGTTTTTTGTGTAATTATCTCATAGTACAGAGGTAGTTTGTGCGATTCTCTCTAATTTTTTTTTTTCTTAACTTTTGTGAAGTCTTATCTCGTTTATTTACAAATGTCTTGATTTTGGATAATTGCTCAGTAGTGAATCAATATAATTCATTATCGTTGGAGATCTATCTTTTTTATAGCTCAACTTGCTAAAAGTAAAATTATTCGTTAAAGAAACCAACTGGCTACTACCATCAGTAAGGATATAGATAACTACGACTTTTACGGTTCTGTATTTATCTTTATTATTAGTATATATATATATATATATAACTATATATAGACATAATTAACTTTTTTTTATGACTTGGGAACCCTCAGCCGCTACCTTCGGGTGCGCACTGGGTAAACCCTCGGGTCGACGAAATGGCCTGCAAACCTCGTTAACCAGATAAAACACACTAGGATAACCATGTATAACTGGATTAGACCTAGAAGGCATATAATCAATTCGCTCCCAATATGATTCGAATTTGAGACCAAGGATAAGAGACCCCTTTAACCAACTAGGCCACCCCACGGGGTAACTTAACTACTGAATTCTCTTTAATTGCTGATGCTTGATTCACTATATAGACAAGCAAAGTTTTTTGGTGCTTTATCCACATTTAGTGTTAACTAAACACCACGAATGTACTCACAAAAAAAAACAAAAATGTATTAGGTAGTAGGTTTTTTTTTAGTAGGAGAAAACTCCCTATACATTTTTTTTTTAAACAACTCCATACATTTTAGAGAAACTTTAATTTGTCTCATTTTATGTCCACCCCGCCCTCCATACATTGAAATAACGCCATATACACACTTGTTATAGTCACAACAACATGGCGCACCTAATTAGATATAAAGTGAGACGATGGATATTGATAATCAAACTCTCAGATCTTATATATCCATTATTCATATATGCATAAAATTAGAGTATGTTTCTTTTAACTTTGAAATAGAGGATATATGTGATAACATTCATGAAAATACCCATAATCTTACAAGACAAAGTGAGATCTTACAAAACAAAGAATGAATGTGTTAACTAGGGTTTACAATATATATACAAGATAACTAAAAGACTAAACTACCCTTAACACAATTAATATACAATAATAATATGCTAACACCCCCTCAAACTCGAGAAGGTACTGCAATAAGTAACAAGAGTTTGCCAACAAAGAAGTTGTGTCGCTGAATCGTATGTGCCTTCGTAAAGAAGCCAGCCAACTGCATCGAAGACGAGATGAACGGTAGAGAGATAACACCATGCTGAAAATGATGTCGAGTCACATGACAATCGATCTCAATATATTTGGTACGCTCATGAAAAACAGAGTTAAGAGCAATCTGAACAACACTTTTGTTATCACAATACATGGGTGTGAGGGATGACAACAACACCCACATATCACCTAACAACCGTCGTAACCAAACAAGTTCAGTTGCGGTGGAAGCCATAGCACAATACTCTGCCTCGGTAGAAGAACGAGAAACAACATCTTGGTTCCTCTTCCAATAGGGAAAAAGTCAATTGGTTCTCGATGGGTCTATAAAATTAAAACCAAAGCTGATGGTTCAGTTGAGCGATATAAGGCTCATCTAGTGGCAAAAGGATTTGCTCAACAATATGGCATGGATTATGAGGAGACCTTTGTTCCTGGTGCTAAGATGACATCTGTCAGAGTTCTTATTGCAGTTGCATCAGTGCGACAATGGTATATTTCACAGATGGATGTGAAAAATGCATTCTTGAATGGTGATTTACAAGAGGAAGTGTACATGACACCTCCTCCAGGTGTTCCTCACGACAAATGGCAGGTGTGTAGACTTAAGAAAGCATTATATGGGCTTAAGCAAGCTCCAAGAGCTTGGTTTGAGAAGTTTTCTACAACTGTTTGTTCTCTTGGCTTCTGTTCTAGTCCTAATGATCAGCCTTATTTGTTAAATGCAGTTCTGCTGGTTGCATAATGCTTTTACTGTATGTTGATGATATGATTATTACAGGTGACGATGTTGAGGGTATTAAGGTGTTGAAACACACCTTATCTCGTTTGTTTGATATGAAGGATTTGGGTCCTCTTCGTTACTTTTTAGGTATTGAAGTCGCCTCTTCTCCAAAGGGCTATCTTTTATCTCAGTCGAAGTATACTTCAGATATTTTAGAGCGAGCTCGTCTTACAGACACTCGTGTTGTTGATACTCCTTTAGAGGTAAATGTTCGTTATACTCCTACTGGCAGTACACTTCTTCCGGATCCCACTTTGTACAGGTCTATTGTTGGTAGTTTGGTATACTTGACTATTACCCGATCGGATATTGCTTATGCGGTCCATGTTGTTAGCCAATTTGTTGCTGCACCTACCTCTGATCATTGGGCTGCTGTTACTCGCATTCTTCGTTATCTTCGTGGTACTATTTATAAGAGTCTATTGTTTTCTTCGAGTTCTTCATTAGAACTTCGAGCATATACAGATGCAGACTGGGCTAGTGATCAATCCGATCGAAAATCTACCACTGGATACTGTATTTTTCTAGGTGATTCTCTCATCTCTTGGAAAAGCAAGAAACAAGATGTTGTTTCTCGTTCTTCTACCGAGGCAGAGTATCGTGCTATGGCTTCCACCACAACTGAATCAACTGAAGGCAAAGGAGTACGGTGCAGAATTGATCCACGGATGCCTTCATACTCAAAGCGGAGATTGTACAACAGTTGAACCAAACGTTGTTGTTCTCGCCTTTCAATATACGGACCGAATGCTTTCAGTTCAGCGCATTCTGTCATAGCCAACTGATCCCAAAAGTTTGTCATCTCAGAATAAAACTCTTGAACACTTCTATCGCCCTGTGTCAGAGCACGAATTTCCCCTTCAAGTTGATATTGAACAGCAAAGTTGGACCTCACATACAACCTCTCCAAATGGTCCCAAACTTCTTTCGCAGTATCAAACTTAGCTAACTGAACACCAATCTTATGCTCAACAGAATTGTTAATCCAAGTAATAATTTTAGAATTATTGGTATCCCACACATCCAATAACTCAACAAAGTTAGCATCATATGACTTAGGAGCAACCAAAACACCAGAAATATAATTCCACATCTTCTTCTCTTTTAGAAAGTTTTTCATAACATAACTCCAATACCCATAGTTTTTCCCATCAAAAGGAACACTAATCGACTGCAATGAATCATCCCCTCCCGTCATGATAACAGAAATCGAAAATTGCAGCAATACACAAAGCAAGACTAACCCAGAAACAGAATTGGGGCAACAAATCGAACAAAAATTGCACCAAATCAAAATCGAAATTAACACACCAACAAGTTCAGAGAGTGCAGCGGATTACCAAAACCAGTAGCAATACGAAGACGAAAAACCCAAAAAAATCGGCGTGGTGTCGTGTTTGCCTACCGGTTGGGTCAGAGATTTGGCTCTGATGCCATGATAACATTCATGAAAATAGCCACGATCTTACAAGACAAAGTGAGATCTTACAAAACAAAGAATGAATGTGTTAACTAGGTTTTTACAATAAGGAATATATATATATATATATATATATATATATATATATATATAAGATAACTAAAAGACTAAACTACCCTTAACACAATTAATATACAATAATAATATGCTAACAATATGAGCATGATGATGCTTATGAGAGTATCAACATAGTCGACTAATAATATTTAGACAGGTTCAACTACTCATTTTGAAAAAAAAAAAAAAAAAAAAAAGGCTTGCAAATTTAATAAGCTTGTGTATGTTTCCACTTATCTGTAAAGCAGTGTGTTACCTGTCCTACAATCTACATATGGCATGCATACACTTATATGTGAAGTGTATTTATATGTAGGACCAAAAATACGAAGTAGTTAATGATTTTTATCATAAAATCCGCATAATACTCATTGGGGTCTAACAAGCCTACTTCATTTTCACACTGAGCCACCTTCACATGAGTCGAGATTGAGCTTCTTTGACTGCAATTAAAAGCATCAAAAAGCAAAATTTTATTGCTAATGTTTGACCTAGAGTCCACTGTTCACGCGTAGCGGGAGCCTTATCTCTTCAAAGTTCAACCAACGTGATTTTCAATTGTCAAATTTATTCGTTTCAAACGCTTGGATTGACAAATAGTTTAATATTAAATTTATAGGTACATTAATGGACTACTCTACTTGCATGAAACTTCATTATATATAGCGTCAACCAAGACATAACTTTAAACAAAGAGAGGTTCTTCACAAAAAAAAAAAAAAAAAAAAAAACAAATTTGCCAACGCAATTTAGTAAGAGTTAAAGAATATTATGCAATATTTCCAATCAATGAAAGCAGTGAGGTATTTCCTGATGTTCATCATAATATTGGTAGTACTGTGTGAGGGGTCATTGTCCATGCAAACTTCAGAATTTGACGAGCCTAGTTACCATCGAAGGCTTCGAATTAGTCTGCCGACCCGCCCCCCTGCACCAAAACCCGGAAGACAGAATCGTGAAAGCACGACCGCGCCTCCACCACCAGCAGAATTTGACAATCCTAGATACAATCAAATCGATTTCGCATCGCCCCCCACAGTGTTTTAGTCTTATTGAGGATATATATCTTGATGTTTTTGCTGGGAGTAACTACTTGAATAATGAACTTGATTTGATTTGGAGTTTATTAGTATGGGATAATAGTGTTGGGATATTTCGATCATATCCATTCTTCCTGCTGTAATGATGAGCCATAATATCTTCTTTTTTTTGATTCTCAGAAACTTTATAACGAAAAGGACGAAATATTAAAAATGCCCGTTAACTTTAACAAAAAATTTAAATGCCCGATTTTTTCGAGCCTTCCAAAAATATCCGGATCTTTAAAAAATCTGCAAAAATGCCCGATGACCTTATTCGGACTAAATATGCCTACGTGGCGGTACAGTGGCTGCCACGTCAATAAATAGCTCCGCCACATCATATTTTCAGTTTAAATAATAATTTTCAAACAAACTCTTCTAATTTTAAATATTGTATTTGCACCCCAAAATAAATTGCACTTTGCTCCCCAATATATATATAAATAATAAACATATATATTGAGAAACATATATATATATATATATAACTATTTTGTAAAAATAATAAATATATATATAAATAATAATAATAAACATATATATAAATAATAATAAGAATAATAAACACACATATATATAATTAAAAAAGGGTCATATGTATATATATATATATATAAACATATATGTAACTATTTTGTAAAAATAATAAATATATATATATTAAATAATAATAATAGTAATAAACAAATGTATATATATGTTAATAATAATAAATATATAAACATATATATAACTATTTTGTATAAATAATAAATATGTAATAATAATAAATATTTTAACAATATAAAAAAATAAAAAATAAATCATCATCTTCATCACCGCACCCCCCCCCCTCCCACCCTCGCGCCCCGGATCGCGACCACCACCACCCCGCAACCCCTCCTCCCCCCACCCTGCGCCGGATCGCGACCACCACCACCGAGTTGCAGCGGGGGGGGGGGGGGTTGCGGGGTAGGGGTGGTCTACTTTTTTTAAAACAATTATTTTTTAAATATATAAATATATTTATGTTTTAAATTTATTAAAATTTAAGTTTTTATATATGTTTTTATTTTTACAAATAGTTACATATATATATATATATGTTTATTATTGTTTTTATATATATATGTGTTTTATTTTTACAAATAGTAACATATATATGTTTATTATTGTTTTTATATATATGTGTTTTATTTTTATAAATGGTTATATATATATATATATATATATATTAGGCAGATGAACCTTTTTATTGCAGTTCAACGTGTCAACACGCTTATCCTACGTGGCGGCACGTTTTGTTGACTGTGCCGCCACGTAGGCACATTTAGCCCGAATAAGGCCATCGGGCATTTTTGTAAGATTTTATAAAAGATACCGGGCATTTTGGACAGACCCGAACAAATCAGGCATTTTAACTTTTTTTGCAAAGTTGACGGGTATTTTTAATATTTCGTCCTAACGAAAAACCTGTAGCATCCTCCAAATGCAGAGGAAGCCAAATATGTTCAAATCAGTACAACCAAAACATGCTCAAACCCAAAAAAATAACTATAATAAAGCAAAAACTCTAAAACTCAACGCCAAAACTACGGATTGTCAAAGCCATCGGCGTGTTAAATAGCGTTCTGTGCAATTGTGTGCGCCACCACATTCGATTCCCGCTGTACCCATCTAACATAGAAACCCGTATGTTCCCGAAACACCTGTCGCACATCATTGACGATATTAGCAAGCTGTGCATTCCCATCGGTGCCATAAGCGATGTCGTGAATGATGCCCAAATAATCCACCTCAAATAATACGTTTCGCCAACCCTTCTCAATAGCCCAAACGACCGCCCCCAACGCTGCCGATGCTTCGATCCCACTTTGGTCCATAAAAGACGCAAACCGACGTTGGCGCCATGCGAGTAACTGCCCATTGCAGTCGTGCGCCACCAACCCAATCCCGATTTCTCCATCTTCAACAAACCGCGCACCATCAAAATTAATCTTAATGACGTATCCCAATGGCGCCTCCCTCCCATTCAACTGCGTCTCATCTATCTGATTCTCGCCTCTCTTTCCTGTAACGGTTTATCCACGTTATTACAAAAATCTAGGAAAAAATAGCCATCTCGTCCGCTCGTCGTTCCCTTTCCCCGTCAAGAAAACTATTTTAATTACTCCAAATTGCCCAACACACCATGCACATTAATCTTACCACCCTCGGTGATGATGATTGAATTATCCGCACCACCCAAACTACCAACCACTCGGATTCCCGAATCCATAAAACCATGGGAACATTTGTAAGCGCCCAAACTTGTCGAGCTAATGGAAAATCAAAGAGACAATGGCGCAATATTTCCTCACCCTCCCGACAAACAACACACGTCTTGTCAACGCAAATTCATCGCCTCTCCAATATCCAACGTGTCGGTAAAATATCCATGCAACAACGCCAAACAAAAAGTTTGATTTTGTTCGTGCAATCCATCTTCCAAATTTTCGTCCATGATGCATGAGGTTGTGAGGTCGATGTCGCTTCACCCGTTCTCCTCAATAAACCGTGTGATACAATGATGTGATATGCGCTACGAACAGAGAACTCACATTTCTTCTCATAATGCCAAACACGTTGATCTTTGTTACTACTATTCCCCAAGGGGATAGTTAAGATTAACTCCACGTCCACTTCCCACAAGAAACCATGCATCACCTCAATTTCCCTTTCCTCGTATTGTCATCAATCAAATCACGCACCACGAGGAACGGTTCGTACAGATGCACTGGAGAGATAGGAATAAAGGAATTCAGACGTGGTAACCACGGGTCATGCCAAACAGAGATATCTGCGCCGTTCCCACATGCCACCGCACCCCGCATTTCACCAATGGAATCGATTCCCAAACACAATACCACGAAAAAGATGGTATAACCCCCAACTGTGCATCACAAAAATTCGAGTTTGAAAAATATGTAGCCTTGTAAATTCGAGTCACTAAGTTGTCCGCATTCGTTAGGATTCGCCAAGCATGCTTAGAGAGCAACGCAAGATTAAACGCTCTCAAATCCCGAAACCCAAGGCCGCCATCAACCTTTTGCCTACATAATTTATCCCATGCGACCCAATGAATTTTATTCTGCTCCCCGCTACTCCACTAATAATTACTAATCATTGACTCCATCTCCTTAATAAAAGAATCAGGAAGGCAAAAATAGCTCATGAAAAAGTAGGAATAGATTGCAAGATTGATTTCATCAACGCCTCCTTCCCCGCTCATGACAACGTTTTACCTTTGTACCCCTACGCCCATTTCCAAATACGTTCCCTAATAAAATCAAAAATCTCCTATTTGGATTTCCCTACCCTTGATGGCATCCCAAGATATTTTTCAAGCCGCTCTACTATCGTGACTCCTAACAGCCCTTCCACTGCACTCCGCGTCTGATGGTTCGTATTCTTACTAAACACAACTACTGATTTTTCAAGATTTATTTTCTGGCCGATGCCGCCTCAAACCTCTCCAGAATATCCCTAATGCAAGCCGCCGATGCCGTGTCCACGTCACGAAACAAAAGAGTGTCATCTGCATATAATAAGTGCGGCACATGAGGTGCGCCTCGGCTGATCTGTACTCCTTTGATCTCTGTGCGCTCCTCGGCTCTAGCAATAAGGACTGGAACTAATTTGGAAACGAATAAGAAGAGGTAGGGGATAAAGGCCCCCCTGACCTAATGACCCTCTCGGGAAAAAAAACACTTGATTCTCACCCATTAAGCAAAATAGAATAAGATACAACCCTAACACCAAGCATAATAAGAGACACAAAACTCGAATCAAAACCTAATATAAGCATTAGCTTCTCAAGAAAGGGCCACTCAACTCGGTCATAGTCCTTACTCATATCCAGCTTCAACGTCATATGGCACCGCTACCATGTCTTCGTCCGCAGTGAATGGCTAGAGCAGGCATTCATTCATCTCAGGGCTGACTCTCACGTCAACATCTTGCAACAAATCCTCAATAGACTCGTCTGATGGAACGCTGGTGCGAAAAATGGATGTGAAATATTCCGTCACTAACTGGTCAATCTCTAACAAATTCGTGGGTAGAATGTCCCCTAATCCCTTACCTTATTAATCACATTTTTCTTCTGTCGTTCGTTTTCCCTCCTTTGAAAATATGTCATATTTTTATCGCCCTCCCGTAACCATTGCACCTTTGCCTTTTGCTTCCAAAACTCCTCCGATTCCAACAACTCCTCAAGTTGCCTACTAATATTCGTCTCCTCTAGTTTCGACGCCAAGGTAAGAGTCCCAGATCGAAGACGAAGTAGCTCCTTCTTTAATGCTTCAATATGTCGTTTTAAGTTAACCCCATCAACCTTGTGCCAGTGAATCAACCATGTGCAACACTCGCCGAGTTTCTCCTTTAGCTCCCCCCACCTAATCCGCTCCAACATCACGAGATAATCTCTTTACACTCAGCTTTCATAAGCCAAGCCACCTCAAACCTGAAACGAGTTGATCTCCTATTTCTATGTTGTTGTCTCGACGTGCGAATCAAGATAGCGTGGTGGTCTGATTGCAATGTCACGACATGGTCAACTCGAGTGAGAGGAAATATGTCGGGCCAATGCGCATCCGCACAAGCTCTATCCAATCTTTCCCACACCGTATGGGGTGTAGGACGCCTACTGTACCATGTAAATCGAGGTCCCACAAATTCAATCTCAAAGGCTCGTATCCACAAAAGTATCCCGAAAGTTTTGAATCAGCAAATTTGGACCACGTGGACCACCCCTTTTTATCTTGTTGACTGGAAATCTCGTTATAATCTCCCACACACGGCCACGGTAATCCTAAAACTCCCCGAAGATGTCTTAACAGGTTCCACGTACGCATTCTCTTAGTCCCATCTGGTTCCCCATAAAAGGTCGTATAACGCCTATCGAGATCTGTCTCTTTACCCACTACCATTACATCAATGTGATTATCCGACATGCTAAGTAATTGAACCTTCCACTCTTTATCCCGTAGTAACGCCAAACCACCCGATAAGCCTTTAACCTCAACGCAAACACCAAAATAATTCAATCTCCCTTTCAACTCCTTGATTTTCCTAGTCTTGCACTTCGTTTTGGACAAGAAAATACGAGAGGGTGACACGTGAAACTAACTCATGTAGTTCCCGAACTGTCCAAGGGTTCCCAAACCCTAACACTTCCAGCATAACAGACTCATTGGATTTAGCGGGACTGCTCTGCACGCGCCACCAAAAGATCATCAATTTTGTTCAATAGCTTTGCAAGTCGTGCCATCTTGTCTGTCGATTGATCAACCCTTGTGTCTTCCTCGGAAAAACATTTCTTACACACCTTTGTTTTGTGCACCACCAACCTACTATTAGTAACGTCATCGCGCCTCACAATATGAACTCCCCTACTCTTATGCTGACTTGTAACCTCTACCCAAGTTTCCACTGTCGTTGTCACATCCACTGCCCCCTTTAACTCTGTTCTCCCTTGCAAAGAATAATCCCCGTCCAGATCCCTTTAAAGCCATTGACAAATATGTTGAACCTGAACCGTTTGACATGATTGTTCCGTTCCCGCATTCGTAGCCGTATGTCCTAGCCCTTCTTCGATCCCCACCAGTTCAAGTCGAGTATCAGTCTCTATCAAAATCAGCACTTGTTGAGCGTTGTCTCTCCTTCTTGCAGGACCCGAAGTTACCTCTCCTGTGTTCAACTCCCGATCCCCGACGACATGCCATTCTCGGAAAAAACTAGCTGACAGTGTACGCTCAGGTGAATCATGAATGTGATGTTTCAGCCATATTTTCTCTCCACGACTAATCATTGTTGTTGGTTCTACCCTATGCAGGAAAACCCTACCCCTATTCGCAAACCCTCCCCAACCCGAATTTCCACTCCACCCCTTGTCCGTGAAACGCTGCCCATTAAGCGATCATGTTCGAGTCCTGTTTTCTCGTAACCATTCGCCATACGGTAGCTGGGAGTCATCCTCAATATTAATGTCATACTTGGCTTTGCATTCCACCATAATATGTCCGAGCATTCCACACAAGTAACAGAAGTTCGGTAAACGTTCATATTTAAAAGATATTGTCATCTCATATTCCTCTTTCCACCGAAGCTTGATAAACTTGTGCAGCTTCTTAGTCACATTAATTTTAACCCGAATTCTCATACTGACTCCCGAGGATTCCACAAGATCCACTTCTTCCATTATACTGAGAAGACTACCATTGGCGTGCGCAATTGTACTCGTTTTACGGATCAACGAAATGTTGTAGATGCAAACAAATAAGCTGCAGTAGTATAAGTCTGTGTCAATTCGATTCTCATCCTTGTCCACTTCCGCTAACGCTAACACGTTTTTAACAAAAGACCATGGATTTTATCATAATTCTTGTCGAGTTTGTGAAAGAACCGAAACAAGAATCGATTGTCATTAATCTGGGTGATGTCAATACCCTTCCCTGCCTTGAACAATGATTTTATCATCATGCAAACAAGATAAATTTACTGCCTTTCCCGAAATCAGTCGTCCTACCACAACCAGGTCTAAAGGTGAGTTATCATTTTGCCACAAAGCATCCGGTAGAAGAAACCCCCCCCTCACCTTCACCATCCATTAGAGAAAGACCAAAACGCAACATATTGCATGTGTCGCCCATTGTTACCACGAAGAAGCCTGTTGAGGGTGCGATGCGAGTTGTGACGTTCAAACTAGCCAAGAGATGAATGTGATGACTTCCGCGATCCAAATCACTCTAGAAAATAAACAAAGAAACAGAAAAGTAAGTACGATATAAATCTCACGAAAAAAGAAAACGCTGGAACAAGCAACCCAAAACCCTAAGTCCCGACCCCAACCAGAACACAAAGAAGGCCACCAGAGAGTCGGTGTTGATGATGTTCAAAAACTGCAGATAAAGCCGTGCTGAGATTGCAGTAGAATTTGCCCGAGAAAGTTACATGTTTTTTGCCCTAATTCTTAGAGACAGAACCCTCATGCGAAGGACTCTCGAGCCCTATGATGAGCCACAATATCTGTACATCATTTAAATATATGTCACAGTTATATAGCCTCGAATTTAAATGCTTATTTCCTAATGCATGCCCGAATACGTTCGCAATTTGAGCTTCTATAAATTAATAAGGGATAAATACACATAAACCCCATATACTATAAGCCGTCACTTGCCTAATATGTGTACAACTATATTTTTAGCGGAGATGCCCTCTGAACTATTAAAATCTAGCGAAATGAACCGAGTTCAAGTTGACATTTGGCAAGGGTACTTTGTCCAAATTCGAAAAAATTTTGCTATACTTTTTTGTTTGTGATGACACAATCTTATATAGCATTGAGATAATTCTGATGATGCTGCCGATATCGCAAAATTCAAAACTGTTACACGAGAAATTAAGTTCATATTTAAGATTTTTTTAAAAAAATATGAAGAACGCTTTGAAGATATAATGAACTCTCATTATACAAGAATGTAGCAATATTGAAATCAAGTATACAGTTGCAATATGCCTCGCTGGCAGGAGCAAAATTAGCAAGCAGAATTTTTCATTGCGGGAATCATCAGCTATTGGTGTCGTCGTAGCCGGTCAGACAGCAATTAGAATTTTCATTGCTGGGCCAGAAAGAAAATAAAGCAAGCAATTATTTTCAGGTAGGGCTATTGTGTCATGCTGCAAGCGAAAACTTACTCACATGATCCCTACTAGCGAAAACTCACTTGCATGCTAAAAGAAAAATCACTTGCCAGGGAGCTGCGAACGAAGTATTGTGACAGCCTGCAAGCGAATATTATTTACTTGCACCATGTTATACATATATTTTTTATATATACCTTGTTGTCAGCGAAATTTCACTTGCGCGCGGCTGATTATACATACATAACTCTATTCCAACAGTTTACCAATATTTTGAAAAAAAATAAAAGCAAAAAAGACGCGAGAATCAAATGTTGTATTCATACAGAATTATACTAGCAGGAGAATTTTGCTTGCTAACATTTAGGCAGAAATGACAAAATGCCCGTTATATTTTGCCAACTTTAGTTTTTACCTTTTATCTTTTTAAGCCGTCGGAAATGACCGCGATCTTTTACAAAAATGCCCGATCCACTGTTTCGCTGCCAACTCATAAAATCGTGTCTGACGTTGCAAAGTCGCGTCCAACGTGGCATTTTATCTTATTACATCTAGAATATTATAAGAAAAAAAAATTCAAAACTAACGTATTATACATACATAATACGATATATATATATATATATACTATATATATGTCACCAATCACTATCTCAGTTAATCATCCAGCCAAAAAAAATCCCCAATCTAATTTTCCCTCTTTTCTGAAGAACCCTAATTGAATTTAGGCAAATTCAATTCCTTCCATTTCTCTCCCTCTCGTTAATTCAGCTATGTCTGAAACCAGTTATCCTGCTGATATGAAGTGACTCAAAGAGCTAACATACACTAAACCTTAAAAAATTAAAACTTATGTCATCACACAATTTTAGATTTGGACCCACCTTAAATTCTCTCCATCAGAATCTTAAACAATAATCAATGGCCCCCCTTTCTCCGTGGCAGTTGGCACGGTGAGAGACAATGAAGTGCTATGTTTCAAATTTTTTCTTCTCCCAAACTCTAAGGTATCTTTTGTTTTGTATTTCTTTTCTTAATAGTGTGTAATGTGATCGGCCGATGAACTTAAAGTAATGATGGGTGGGTTTTCTCTGACATCTTTCTCTTTTTCTTCTCTATTTCTTTCCTGATATGAAACTCGTCATTTCCATCTATCTTTCGAACAAATTTTTATGAAAGCCTTTCATTTGCTTCTCTTCGATGGAAGTTTGATTTTCCCAGAATGTATCCTAGGCGTTTTTTAACTATATATATATATATATATATATATATATATATGTATTTTTGAGCTTTGACAGCATAATTTTTTAAAATTATATACTATTATTGGGCTTAGAAAATTCTTACCTAGACTTCAGCCCAGGTGAGCCCAACTATAGTTCTGCTCCTGCGTTCAACTAATTTTGAAAAACAAATAAAAAGTCGTACCAATTTAACTAGCTGCTGTGTCCCCCTTCCCCTCCCCCCCCCCCCCCCCCCCGCTGTAAAGCCTTGTACACTTTGTTCCACAGATGACATGCATGCACTTACATGTGAAGTGTACGTATATGTATGTATGACCAAAAAATACGAAGTAGTTAAAGATGTTTATTATAAAATCCGCCTAACAAGCCCACAGCATTTTCACCTACGGACCTACCTAATCTTGTTACCTAACCACCTTGTCATGAGTTGAGATTCACGCTTCTCTGACTACAATTAAAAGTTTCTTGCTAGTGTTTGACCTAGAGGCTAACTAGAGTCCACCGTTAACGCGGAGGGAGCCTCCCCTCTTCAGCCAACTTGTTGGTAAATTTTTAATGATTCGTTTCAAACCCTTATGTTGACAAAAAATATGATATTAAATTTATAGGTACATTAGTGTCCTAGCCAGTAGCCACTTGCATGAAACTTTACTATATATCCATCGTCAACCAAGACATAACTTTAAACAAAGATTCTTCACATAATAAAAATCCCCCACGCAATTTGTTAAGAGTTAAGGAATATTATGCAAAATTTCCAATCAATGAAAGCAGTGAGGTATATCTCCATCTTCATCATAATATTGGTACTGTGTAAGGGGTCATTTTCCATGCAAACTTCAGAATTTGATGAGCCTAGCTACCACCGAAGGCTTCGAATTAGATTGCCAATCCGGCCTCCTGCACCAAAACCCGGCAGACAGGAACGCGAAAACACCACCGCGCCTCCACCGCTAGTGTATTAGTTCTATTGAGCATCACCGCCTGTAGTTTATTAGTCCTATTGAGGATAGATATCATGATGGAGTTACTATTTTGATCTTAAATTTGATTTGATTTGGAGCTTATTATTATGGAATAGTTATCTTGGGATATTTCAATCATTTCCATTCTCCAGTACTGAATGATGAGCCATTATCTATAAAACATTTAAATATTCGTCAAGTGTAACATTTAGACTCAAGTTTAAAGAATTTGAGCTTCTATATATTAATAATCCACCTCCTTAATAAGATATTCTCCAAGGGTGAAAAACTTAAGTAAATGAACTCGACAAATTGTCAGCAAATTGAGGAGAGAGAAAATCCACCTTCACTAGGTGCGATTTTCACACAGTTCCCCAAATTCAATATTTACAGCAGCAAATCTCCGTACGAAAGCTACACCCCGCTCCGACTTCCATCGCCAGTTACCGCGCTCGCGCCGCCGCAGTAGCTGTACCCTTCCTACTTGGGCAGGTGAGATGCACGTGCCTACTGTGTGCGACTTCACCTCCTAGTGTGTGACTGAAAATTGGGGCTTAGGGTGTTTTCCTTCGTCAATTTCCAGGGCGAAAAGGGGAGTTCAAGCGGAACAGCAGATTAGGGAGGATATCGACACTCTACACGACCAATTTAACGAAGAAGAGGGTGAAATTTCGGAAGACGATCTGGCGACAGAATTGGAGGGGGAAGAAGAGGCGCAGTTGCGATCACCACCACGGATTGTGCCACTCAAAGACATCGGTGTGGCGCAGCAGCGAAACACCAAGCGGTACAACGAACTCTTTGCTGGAAATCGTCAATTTGAGAACGGTACAGCCGTGTCTTACTTCCCACCGGCGAGTCGTGAAACACTGGAATTCACCATGGAAGACGTCACAGAATCCGTTGATTTCTGGCAGTATGCACTGGTTAGGGCAGTGGTAGGGCTTAAACTCCCGTTTGAGGCGATGCAACGAAACATTAACAGTCGATGTAGTACTCACCCACATATTCATGTGGTCCAACACGGTGTGTTTATTTCAGATTCGAGTCAGAGGCAACTATGATGGAAGTATATGGCGGAGGGTCGTGGATGGTGAAAGGATCTCTTCCGCTAGTTTTACAACGTTGGGCACCAGGTATGAAGTTGGACCTTGAGAAGTTAATGAATTATCCAGTGTGGATACAATTACCTGCCCTCGATTTACTATTTTGGACTCCTAATATGATAAAAAAAGATATCAAGTATGGTAGGGAAACCAATGTACATTGACAAATTGAGTGCCATTAAGGAAAGATTAGCTTTTGCTGGAGTGTTTGTTGAGCTGCAAGCGGGGCAGAAACTTATAGAGAAGGTGACTTTGAAGGGTCCAGATGGGACTGAGTATGAGCAAAGAATAGTCTATGAGAAAAAGCCTTATCAATGTTTAAAGTGTCATAAGTTTGGACACAATGCAAGGTCATGTCAAGGAGTCAAGCCAGTTTGGGTAGCACAGAAAAAAATGGAGGGAACTGAGATACCAGAAATCAAAGGAAAAGAGAATACTACTGTGGATGTGACTACTATTGGGAATGATCAGAAACAGGATGAGGAAAGAAGTCAGCAAATCGCCAAAATTGGAGCATTAGAAGTAGTCTTACATATCCCTACGCATGATAGAGGGACCATTGAGGAAAGTAGAGTAGAAGACAATAGAGAGAATCAGAAACAGCAACAACAATAGTTACTCCAACTGAAAAAGAGGATGTGCAAAGTCAGAAGAAGGATAGCCCAGAAACAAATGAGAGAAATAACCAAAAGGCATGGGAGAAGGTGGAACATAGAAAGAAGTCCACCAGACTACAAGGTAAATGAAAGGGGGTGGAAACACAAAACCCGATGGATAATGATATCACTATTGGGGTTTGGAACTTACGGGGTCTGAATGATCCCCTTAAGCAGAGTCCTATGAATAAATTTTTAGGTAATAATAAATGCAGCATTGGGGCCATAGTGGAAACTAGGCTAAGAAATATTAATTTCAATAGAATAAGGAGAAATCTTCAGAATAATTGGAGGTGGAAAGCAACATATTCTGAGTAAAAATTGCAGAATTCTTTTGGTTTGGAAAAATGACTTAGTGGATCCTGATATTGAGGTTATGGGGGATCAGTTCATTCACTGCAGAATTGGTACCAGAGATTTGACTTGGAAAGGCAGATGTACCTTTATATATGCCCACAATCAGGCTGACGAAAGAAAGAGTTTATAGAGAAAGCTGACAGACATAGCTCACAATATGCAGGAGCCTTGGCTTTTGGCTGAGGATTTTAATGTAGTGTTGAGGAATGAGGAGAAATGGACTGAGGATAATTAGATTTGCAATGCGGGGACAGAGTTGAGAGAAATGTTGGAGGCTATTGGACTGCAGGATCATAACTATGTTAGGTCTGTCAACACCTGGAATAATTCTCATACCTTCAGCAAATTGGATAGGGTGCTTGTTAACCAGAATTGGATAGCGTCTCACAGGAATTCTATAGTATACTCCTCCTAGTATTTCAGACCATTCCCCAAGTATTACTAGATTTTTTGCAGTGGATCAGAAGGTTAGAATTCCTTTCAAATTTAAGAATATTTGGGCTAAGAATGATAAATTCATGGAGCTGGTGTCAGAGGCATGGAATACTAATGTAAATGGCTGCAAAATGTACCAAGTGATCACAAAGATGAGGATTCTCAAGGAAAACCTAAAGGGATTAAATACTCACAAATTCCAGAATCTCGAAAAGAGAGTGCAAGACAACTACAAGAAGCTTCATGACATTCAAGAATAACAATTGGCTAACCCAAGAATTAGTCAACTCAGACAAGAAGCCAACCAGAATAAGGAAGAGTATATCCAACTGATAGCTTTGCTCAATCAGCAACTACACCATAAATCAAAAGTAGAATGGGTTGAGGAAAGAGATGGATGCACTAAATTATTCTTCCGACACATCAAAGCTAGGAGAAGAACCAATAGTATCCATCTGCTTGTAGCTGAGGATGGGACAACTCTGAAAACCAAAAATGATATTACTTATCATGTACTTAACTTTTATATGGACTTATTTGGTGTGGAAAGGCAGGTGAATCATACTGACCCTGAGGTTTATCTTGCAGGTCCACAAGTGAATGAGGACATGAACAGAAGATTAAAGTTACCCATCATGAAGGAGGAAGTTAAAAAAAGCCATATTCGCATAAGTGACAACAAGAGCCCTGACCCAGATGGTATGAACTCGTGTTTTTACAAAAAAGGTTGGAAGGTTACATGTAATCTTGTTTGTGAATCAGTTCAGGAATTCCAGAGGACAGGTAAAATTCTGAAACAAATCAACTCCACCTTTGTTTGTCTCATACCTGCTAATGCATCTTCTTTAAGTGATTTTACACATATATCCTGTTGCAATATCATCAATAACATTTTAACTAAGGTGACGGCTAATAGAATCAGACACTTGATGCCTGAATTGATAAATTTCTGTCAGAATGCTTTTGTTTCAAGGAGAGATCTTTTTTCAGAATGTATTTCTGGCTCAAGAACTGATTAGGGGCTACAATAGGAAACATATATCCCCTAGATCCATGATTAATATTGATTTGCGCAAAGCATATGATACTATTAACTGGAAGTTCTTAGAGGAGGTATTAGTAGGATTTGGGTTTGATAATAGCTTTGTCCACCACATTATGACCTGTGTTACATCTGCTAGCTTCTCTTTCTGAGTGAATGGTAGCCTAGAAGAACATATGCCAGGTAAACAAGGGTTGAGGCAGGGTGATCCTATGTCACCCTACTTTTTTGTATTATGCATGGAAGACATGCCCAGACTCATCAAAGTTAGGGTTAATAACAATAGTACTTTTAAATATCATCCTAAAACTGCTAGAATAAATCTAACACATATGAGTTTTGCTGATGAGCTCCTCATTTTTTGAAGAGGAGACATGGAGTCTATGCAAGTCTTGAAAAGCACATTGGATGAGTTCTGAGATACTTCAGGGTTACAAATCAACAAACCCAAGAGTACTATCTTTTTAGCTGGAATTGAAGAAGAAGAAAGGAAAGATCTAAAACAGACATGGCAATTTCCTGAGGGCAGTTTCCATGTGAGATATCTAGGGATCCCCTTAAGCCCCATGAAGCTGAGAATAAGTGAATATGAACACTTCATTAAAAAGATTAGTGCTAGAATCCAAAGCTGGATAGCCAATCAACTCAACTATGCAGGTAAGTTGCAGTTGGTGAGGGCTGTTCTTATGTCAATACAAAGGTTTTGGTTCTTTGTTCTACCCATCCCTGTAGGGGTGGCAAAGTGTATTGAAGCTCTATGTAGAAGCTTCCTATGATCTAGAAAGGAAGAATGGAGAAAATGTCTTGTTTCATGGGCTAGTATATGCCAAGAACACGAGGGAGGAGGACTGCAAATAAAGGAAATCTTGAGCTGGAACAAAGCCCTCATTGGATTTCAAATTGTCAACATTGATAATCATGCTTCAAGGCCTACAATTTGGGACAAAGTGGATTAAGAAGTACAAACTAAAGGATAATGGAATATGGAATATGGAGGTGAATCAAGGAGATACTCCCTGGTGGACAGAGTTTCTGAAAATCAGAGATGAGATGAAGAATAAAATGGGATGCTCGAGTATGGAATAAAATCTCTACTCCTAGGTTTGCTTTTATACATTGACTGATTATGCACAGAAGAATGCCACAAAAGAGAGACTGGTAAAGTTCAATATGATATCTGATAATAATTGCTCTATGTGTAACAACTCTGTTGAAACTTTTGAACATTTATTCTTTGAATATGATATGGTTAAACATGTGCTTGATACAATTATGAGGGCAGTTGGCATATGCTGGCATGGGATCAAATTGCAGGAATGGGTGGACAGGTTTAGTTCATCAGCTTACAAGAGGAGTGTAACATACCAAGTGAGAGCAGCTGCCTTTAGCGGTGTTCTAGCTGGCATTTGGAGGGGGAGAAATACAAAGCTTTTTTAGGAGAAATTGATCCATGTTCAGACAATATGCAGAGAGATTTCTAGTGAATTACATATGAGGTTCAAGTATAAAGTTTGTAAGAACAATAATAGGATAACTAAGAGCATCCTTGGAAAATTAGCGAGAATCTGATCACTGTGACTTTGATATAACCTTGATCTCAATTCTTTGGCTTGGCTATTTTTTTGTCTCTTTCTTGTATGTAACAGGTACAAGTCCAATCAGAAACTACAATTTATGGATACATGATTGCAGCTTTGTAGGTAATCCTTCTTTCCCTCCTCCTCCCTCAAGTGAAAGAGAATGGATCAATACAGAAGCACCTATCTCTTGAGCAACCAATGACTACTAGAAGAAGCCCGAAGAGTATGATCACGGGCCTGCCTCGGAGTCGGAAAGGAGGGGGTTCAATTCTAAAGGAGTTGTAGCATATGTTTGGGGCTTTACACAAGTCATAGGTCTAGACTAGAGCTTGGTGTATTCCTTAACTTGATAGGGTACCGATTTGATATTAGAATGGTTTAGATTGTCTAAACTGGGCTTCGTCTTGGTGTATGCCCCTCGTATTCTGTAATGAATCTCTTTTAGTTCTATTCTATTTACCTCTCGTGCAAAAAAAAAAAAGTTAGGTTAATGTAAGAAAAGCATATACGAAAATTTAAATACAAATATATGATGTAGAATGAGAAAATATACATTGTTCGATACAAAATAGTAAAAGCTACATATCGTTAAGCACAATGAGTAACAATTTTATTTCGGAGTTGAACTTTCGGTCCTTCCATAAATAAAAATTCATCAATTACTGAATCGAGATCGATACTTCTTTTGATTATCATATCCAAAATCAATTTATTTATTGTAAATTCAAAACCTACATGTTTATTAATTATTAGCGATAAGGAGCTACCACAAAACCCACGTCCAATCATAAACTCCAACTATGAGCCTACTACCAAAAGAGAAAGGACAATTGGACAAATACAATATTTTATGAAATTGAGTTTTAAAAAAAAAAAAAATCCCCATATTTTCTACAATATAAAATTCTTAGCTAAATTTTAAAACTCAAAGTGGAAGTGGAGTTGAGTTCCTATTTTGTACTTTAATTTTGTGAGGTGTTTCTTCATGGGAATTGCCTCTTCAAGACAATGGTTTGTACCTTTGCTTTTAGTTAAAAATGACTTTTGGGTTTTACTCGTATCTAGACTGGGCCAAATATATCATTTATAATTGGTTCAAACACAAGTGATTTAGATACCAATAGATGGGCTTTCATTTACTTTTTCTTTCCACGTACTATTACATGAATATACAAGAGGCGGGCCGGCCAAAGTCTGGAGTGTCTTGGCTACACAATATATGCCAAGCTCCCAACTTTTCTTTTCTCTTACCATTAAAACCCCAAATTTCATCTCTTTATATAATAAAAGACCACATACTTTTATTTATTTAATAGCTTTTCCAAACAAAACTAAATTAATATTTGCACTTTTGATACTATTTTGTCAAATACACCAACTTATAAATGTAAAGTGATTTTAAACAAAACTTAATTCTAAGTTCCATTTCATCTCTTTATGATATTTAATTTTCTTTTCTCTTACTCTTAAAGCCCCATATTTTATATGTTCATACAATCAAAGCCCTATAGTCTTACTTATCTAACATTTTTCTAAATTAAATAAATTAATACTTTCACTTTTGATATTAGTTTTTGAAGCACCAACTTATAAAACAAAACTCAATTTTAAATTCCATTCAATTCTTTTCTTTTTCTCCTACAATCAAGGGCATATAAATTTATCTTTCTCTACCTCTAAGGCATTTGTATAGTACTACTATGTCTTTTTATTAAAATTAAATACATTAATACTTCTGACATTAAAATTAAGCTTTTACCAACTTACTATGTTCATAGACAATTAATTTCTTATTCAATAAAAAATATTTAGGTTATCTTCGCTCTTTACTTTTCTTTGTAATCAAAGTTGTAGTTCTATAAATATATAATTCAACCACAATTTGTTCACATATACTCTATAAACAACGTGCATATTTCAAATAATTACGTTTAAATTGGATACTACCCAACTTTATAAGTATTATAGACACAACTTGTTGCGTTGCTTAAAAAACAACATGAAAAGATAGTCATTTTTTTATTAAAGTCAAAAATCGTGGTTATTTTATATAGTATTAATCTTAATGTCCACAATATGTTAGTTGTGCTTTACATTTTCTAAGAAATACTAGTTAAAGTTCTTCTGAATTAAATTGAACTTAGAATTGAACTTTAATTATATAATTTGGTGCTTTAAAATTAATATCAAAAGTGGATTATATTAATTCTTTTGATTTAGAATAACTGTTAGATAAGTAAAAATGTAGTGCTTTGATTGCATGAAGATGTAAACTAGGGGGCTTTAATGGTAAGCGGAAAGAAAAATTCTGTATCATAATGAATTATCAAATGGAACTTATAGTTAAATTTTGTTTGAAAGCACTTTAAATTTATAAGTTGATGTTTTTGAAAAAATAATATTAAAAGTGGAGAGTATTAATTTACTTTTGTTTGGAAAAACAATTAAATAAGTAAAAGTATGAGGACATTTATTGTATAAATACATAAGATTTGGGGCTTTAATGGTAAGAGTAAAGAAAAGTCGGGAGCTTGGCTGCACAACATATAAGTGAAGACTGAAGCCATGACACTCCCCCAATTTAGTATTTCGTGCCTAAGACCTTACATAGGCCGAACCCTAATCCCCTCCTGAAACCCTTATATACCAACATCTATACATTTAGTTGAATGCACATTGCTCAATCAAAAATGGCTTCATGACCGCATCAAAGCTTCTTCATGTCACCAAACCAGCGTTGAGGAGCCTAATTACTCGTCATCTCTGCACCTCTACCGCACCGTTGATCCAGTCCACCGCCGCTGAAGCGGCTAGTTTTTTCCTAAATAATCGCGCATCTAATTTATTTGATTTAGGTCTTCCGCGGATCGAAATGAATCGGAGGTTGAGTTTCTACAACAAGGGAGATGAAGATGGCGGTGATAATGATGATGATGATATATAAGGATTACAAGATATACGGGAGTGAATAAATAACTTTATTAATCAACACTAGTATTTATAATACATACAAGAATATTTACGGAAGAGATAAAATCAAATCTTCAAAACAAGTAGAATATACAACAAGATAATATTCTATCAAATATGCCCCGGCCCGCAAAATTGACGTGCCATCGGCCACTTAGATTTTAGAACAAAGAAGGGAGAACCGAGAGCGTGCGAGCAGTTTTGTAAGAAGGTCCGCAAGTTGGTCGAGGGTGTTAACATACGACACACGAATAAGACCCTTAGTGACAAGGTCCCGAACAATGTGAAGCTCCACCGAAATATGCTTCATACCTGAGTGTTGAACGGGATGAAGCGAAGGACGGAGAGCGTACATGTTATCACAACGAATGAGAGGAGACGAGGGGAGTAGATACCAATTTCACCGAAGAGATGTTGCAACCAACGCACCTCGGCGGAAACAGAAGTGAAGGCTCGGTATTCGACCTCGGTTGAGGACCGTGCAACTGCTTTCTACTTTTGGGAAGACCACGAAATGGGATTAGAGCCGAGAAAAATAATAAATGCCGAGGTAGAGGTGCCCGTCAAATTATCACCCGCCCAATCGGAATCCGAAAAAAGCTTGCAACGAGAGAGAAGAGTCCCGGTGAAAAAGAACACCAAAGGTAAGCGTGCCCTTAAGATACCGAAGGACACGCTTAAGCGTTGTCCAATCCGCCTCAACAGGCGCGGCCATGCGTTGAGCCAACCTATTGATCGAGAATACAATATCGGGGCACGTGAGGGCGATATATTGAAGACCGCTGATTACTTGGTGAAATTTTGTGGTGTCAACAGCCGAAGAAGAGGACACATAAGAGGGATTCGTAGCCATAGGCGTCACAAGTGGTTTGGTTCCATGCATCTTGTGACGAGACCGTAAAAAGGCTTGAAAACGTGCTTGAAAGTTTGAACACTAGACTTATTGCTACACCCAAAACAACTAAGATTGTTGAATTTGGTAATGAGTAATTTATAAAGTTCACTCACGTGAATATCTGAACAATCAATATATTTCTCCATCTCTCAAATAAGTATCGCATTTCTGTAGACATGGCGATACATCGTGAGTAGCTCGTGTCCATGATGATGTCTAGATGTGACACAAGGCTTGCAAGTTGTTGCGTTACAATTAATGCAATATCTGGTCAAGTCGTGCTTTGGCTTCAACTCATCCTTTGGCAAATCAGCATGGGCTGAACATTTTTCGAAAAATGTTTTCGGAAGGAAGACGTCAAGCTAATTTAGAATGTTGGTGTTTTCTTGTACTGCGTTATTTATCCCCTACACGAACCGAAATTGTATAAATTAATGGAATGATTTCAAGGATAATTATCTATCTTTTCAAAGTTTTATGAAGGCACACATAAGACTAATTATGATGATCTTGCTAGCTCATCACACAATAAAAACTACTTTGCTCTAAAAGCTCATCCTGAGGAAGCAGTTTTGTAACACAAATTCTATATAAATTCACTTATATACAACAGAAAACAATATTTTTGTGATTATAATCTGAATGTGCCCATTTCTATCACTACATAAAAAAGGCCTCATTCGTGACAACTAGGGCGGTCGCGGCTGACCTCGGTCGTGGCTCATTCACCACCGCCTGAAGGTTGCAAACCCCTTTTCGGCGACCACTCGATGGTCGTGAGTTCGCCACCGCCGTGCGGTCACGGATTAAGCCGCGACCGGCCGACGATTGTAAGATAGCCCGTGATCGCCCGACGGTCACGGCCGTCTTCGGGACCGCCAAGCGGTCATGAAAAACGTTCATCGAATTAAAATATATATATTTGCGAATAGAAAATTTGTTGAGTCTTTTTTTGGATATAAGAAAAGAAGAGAAGAGAAAGTGTTGAGTTTTTTTTTTTTTTTTAGATTTGAGAAAAGAAAAAAGGGAAGAGAAAGCGTTTGGATTTTTTGGATTTGGGAAAGATAAAGTGTTGTAGATTAAGAAAATAAAGAAGATAAAGTGTTGGGTGTTTTTTGGAAAGTATAATTTGAGTGTATTAAAAATTAGAGGTATAATGGTGGGCATATATAGAATTTTGGATGAAAATTTTGAATTTTTAAAAAATTCAAAACTTCCCTCGAATCTAGCCAATTAGAGGGCATTTCGCTACCGCCGGGCGGTTGCAAAATATTTCAAATTTGAAACTTTCAGAAAATTTGTGTGTCGCTACCGCCTTAGCGGTCGCGGAAGCTGGTCGGGACACCGGTTTCGTGACCGTCGGGCGGTCACGAATATTATTCATATTACATTTTCTTTATTTGTAATGGTTATTTAAGGCAACATTTGTTAAATTAATAAATTAATTAAAACGTGGCAAATTACAAGGCCTTATCGCAGAATCGCATGTAAAAATTAAAACAACTAAGTATATATGATGATTCGTTGTAGAACATAAAATAGATTATTCGTTCATAAATCGCCCAATCACATCTAATCTACTATTTGATTAAGTAAATTACTAATGTTGTAATCATTTATTTCTTCAATTCACATGTAATAATGAGATTTGGTGTTAAAAACCATAAACATATCAAGATTGTTCCATAAAATAAAATTTTTTAATATGATTATTATTCGTGATCGCCCGTCAATCACGAAAGACCCTATTTCGTGACCGTCTAACGGTGGCTAAGAAAGTATCGTGACCGCCCGACGGTCATGACAAATGTTCATGACGGCCCGGCGGTCGCGAAAGACCATTTTCTGTGACCGCCGGGTGGTCACGAATAACATTCATTTTTTTTTTTTGTATTTTGGATGGTTATTTAAGGCGTGTTGTTTGTTAAATTGATAAATTAGTTAAACCGTGGCAAACTATAAGGTTTTATCGCACAATCGGATATAACAATTAAAACACTAATTTTATTTGTCCTTTTATTTGTAACGGGTTGTTAGAGTTGTAAAAGACAACTGCATTTGATTTTTCTAATAGTAACATTTTATATGTGATAAATACATTGTCAAAACGAATCATTTTCCAACATGAAACTACGAGCCAAATTTCGCTCTTTCCTTCTCTACTCACTCAATAATATAGTGACATGTGACATATAAAAGACCTACATATATAAATTAACCCCAAATGGGCGAATGAGCTGCCATTGGCGGCCGAACCAGACGAACCGGCCAGTCCGGCTTTTGATGCCATAAGTTGTGGGGATCTCAAGAAAACACTACAAGAATTCGGGCTCATTCCCGACCAGAAAATCCCGACCGAATTTCGGTCGGGAGCATTCCCGACCGAATTTCGGTCTGGACAACTTTTCCCGACCGATATTCGGTCGAGAAATTTTAAAAAACAACTCTCGACCGAAGATCGGTCGAGAAAAGGTATTCCCGACCGCTATTCATTCGGGACTATTATTCCGGACCGAATGCTTTAATATTAACTGTTAGATATTGTAGAAATTGTTTGGATTTAATTAGGAAATGCTTTTAGTATTTGTTAGGCTTTGGGAAATATTAGACTTTTATGCCTTTAGGAATTGTTAGGCTTTAGGACATGTTATAGTTTTATGATTTTAGTAATTGTTTATGCCTTTAGGAATTGTTAGGCTTTAGGAAATGTTATAGTTTAGTAATTATTTATGACTTTAGGAGAACTATATATGATTTTTATGTTATATTTAATGTTTTAATATTAATTATTTATGTTATATTTATTTTTTTAATATTAATTGTTAGATATTGTAGATATTGTTAGGATTTAATTAGGAAATGCCTTTAGGAATTGTTAGGCTTTGGGAAATGTTTGATTTTTATGCCATTAGGAATTGTTAGGCTTTAGGAAATGTAATAGTTTTATTATTTTAGTAATTATTTATGCCTTTAGGAGTTGTTAGGCTCTAGGAAATGTTATAGTTTAGTAATTATTTATGACTTTAGGAAAATTATATAGTATTTTTATATGTGTTAATTTATTTATTAGGACGTTAATTTTATGAAATGAGTTTAGATATCTTAGAAATGATAGTTTCTATAACATAGTTCATGACTTTAGGAAAAAACTGTATAACTTAATAGTGATTAAATTTAGGTCATCTCTATAATTAGAAAAATTCTAACTTAGATGCTTTTACTTAGTCCGTAGCACTTTCATCGACGACATGTAGTCCCGTGATAGCGATCGTGGCCAGCCCTTGAAGAGAGGGAGTTGTGGTCCATCGAGCACTCCATCGAGTACTCCACCTACTGGTCCACCGAGGATAGGTCCTCGTCTACGGATCATTCATTCTGGCGATGCACCACTCGATCCTGTCGATGCACCTGATACCGATCTTGGCGAGTCCCTTGCTTCTTCACATCCACATAGGCGTACTATCGGATCGCGCGGCGGTACTCCACCAGATCTAGTAGTACCATTTTGACTAGATGATGATCACGTAGCATCGACGCCATCGTCATCATCTAGGCCATTGTCATCATCGAGGCCACCGTCATCATCGAGGCGCACAACACCTAGGCCACGCTCTACTAAGTCTACACCGGCGAGTCCTAGTACTTCTTCCCCTGCAGACAATGCCGGTGCAGGACCATCTTCAGCGATGCAACAGACATCGGGTCGAGGCATATCAAGAGGCCCGCAGGTTCCGGCTGAACGTAGTGCCCATTTGTAGGGTTGAGCTGGATGAGCACGGCATATTTGTTGATGGGAATAAGATAGCGGCGACGATTACCTCGATCATTAGGGAGTTTATGAAGACGTGTATTCCTTCATACACCGAGGTCGATCTAGAAGTCCAGGGACAGATGTAGGCTAAGTTTAAGGTGAGATTTTGAAAGTTTACTAAATATATATACATAGTAAGATTTTTATTTAAGGAAACCTTATTTAAAAACCTTATTTAATTGCAGAACATATACTACATTGATCCGGCTGACATTCTTCGGGCACATTCCGCATACGAGATGAAGGCTAAGAAGTGTTACAAGGAAATCATGTACAATGCGAAGAAGAACTATTACGACAGGAAGGATGATCCGAAGTGGGTGACGCGTCTGAAGAACAGTTGGATGAGCGACAAGTTAGAGAGGATGTTCGTGACGCATTGGGAGTCGGCTGAATAGAAGAACAGGCGAGGAGGACAGTCACCAGAGCCTGAGCGTCCTACACGAGATACTCATGCTAGTGGGTCTTGGAGCTACACGGAGATTCGACGTAGGATGGTATGTCTTATTAAATTGAGTGTCTATACGAATAATATTATTGTCTTAAATTTAAATAGCTAGAATAACAAATGTATATCAATATGCAGGCTGCTTCTAGACCTCCAGGGCCCCCTGAGCCTTGGCACGATGAGGCATTTCGTTATCAGCACACATATGTGCCCAGTGGTCTGCCAGAGGGAGCTCCATGTCGCTGCGTTTGGGTTCACCCCAAGTATAGGCCTATCTACGTAAGTATTTAACTTGTAAAGCATTCTTTGATTACTATATTAACATATGTCTTCCTTAATTATGTACTAACAATTATGATAAAATGAACATGAGGACTACATAGGCCGTATGATCAAGAGGTACAAGGCGGATCGTTCTGCGTGGCCACCACTAGATTAGGAGTTGTGGATTCTGGCGATAGGAAGATTGAAGAAGGGAAGGCTGCAGGTCTCCCTACAGATGCACGTCACGATCGGTTTGGTTTCTCGACAAAGAAGAAGCCAAATACGACACATGACTATGCGAGGGCGTTGGAGAGGGAGAACCGTCGTCTTAGGACTGCTACTGATGAGAGGGTTGACGAGCTTGTTATTCACATAGAATACTTGTCCCAGAACATCACCCAGACTACATGTACTCCTTCTTCTCGACCCATGCCTACTGGATTCATGCGTGATGCTCATCGAGATGGCCAGCGTTCCTCGCCCGCCCTCCTGATCCTTTTGTGCATGGTGCTCCGAATGTTATGATGTATGATCCTAAGTACGCAGATGACGACGAGGATAACCCCAAGGATGAAACTCCTGATGGTGATGCAACCGATCTTGGCGGTGATGGTGATGATGGTGCTGGACCCTCCACAGCTCCTGATACATTTGGCTTTCATGATGAGGACTATGAGTAGTAGTAGTTTTATTTGTTCGTTTTATATGTGTTAGTTGTTTGTATTTATGTAATTCGTTTGATGCTTGGACCAATTATGTAATGTTAAACTAATTTCGTATTTATTCTGTAATTATGCGGAGTAGTAGTGTATTATTTGTTCGTTTGATGCGGAGTAGTAGTATTATTTGTTCGTTTTATCTAAGTATTGAAAACTGTGTTAGTTGTTTTTTTATTGGTAATTATGTAATGTTGTTATTACTACAAGCACGAATACAAACTATAATATGAAATTAAAACTATAATATTAAATTAAACAACGTGAATCAATCTTTTTTTTTTTATAAAATAGAAATCGACCACAAAACCATAATCGCACGCTAGTCATACATACTATCCTCATAATCTGAGTCACTCATTATCTCTTCCTCTTCCTCTTCCTCATTGCCCTCCTCTTTCTCGTTGTCCTCCTCCTCCTCGTTGCCCTCCGCTGCTACGTGCTCGTCAACCACATTAAATCCCTCGTTGGCCAATTGGATATTCATATCGAATGAGGAAAGGGCTACGCATAAGTTAAACCCTTAAGATGCATTCTCTTGTAGCACTTGGTTCGACATCCCCGCGTCGACATCGTTTGATCCCGCAACTGATGACATATCGATTATGTGTCTGGCAGGAATAGTGGAAACGGCCAACCATCCTCTCTGTCCGGTCGCCTCGTCGTCTTCTTTGGACATGGCACATAGTATGCCTGTTTTGCTTGGTTAGCAAATACAAACGGCTCATTGGTGTTGAGGGTACGCCTCGGGTCGATGTCAACCAACTTGTACGTTGAATGCTCATGGGTACCTGCGTTTATATCATACCAAGCACATTTGAACAAGACTATGTACATGAGTCTAATTATGCCCCAATATTCCACCTGTATAATGTCTTTCAACTTTCCATAGAAGTTGGTAGCATCGGATCCTCCAATGTCTCCCTTCACATAAACACCACCACAATCACTCTTATTCGGACCCAAAATAATATCGGTGTCAAATCTGAACCCATTCACAATGTATCCCTCATAGGTTGCCACTGAATCAGCCGGACCTGTCATTAGAGGATCTATTCGTACATCGGTCTCGTATTTTCCACTTGAATATGTCTGCTTGAACCATACTACGTACTCTTGGTTCCTCTTGGATTGTATCTCCATTGGACTAAGTCCACCGCACTCCTTTTCTTCAAACAGTCTGCATAGGAAGCTTTTCATAAGTTAGTTGTCTTTAAAGCGCCTAATCATTTCGTTATTAAAATAATTAACGACCACTTACTCCACCCATTCGTCAAGATCTTGACAGTTTAGAAGCATGTAAAGCTCTATTTGCTCCATCTCATCGGAAGTCAAGTATCGCCTTTTGTTTAGTGGCCCTATTGGTGCCCTTGTCTTGTGAAATATACTAAGCCCACTCCGTGCTATCTAGTGTCTCGTTCTTGTTGAGTTTTTTATATTTAGTCTGAAAAGATACATCCAAATATTGAGAACACATATTGGACAGCTCAGCAAGTAGGTATTGATTGGCTATGGATCCCTCCACCCTCACCTTGTTCAATACTGAACCCTTCATGTTGAACATCTGCCAAATTCATAGAAATGAAAGATTAGGCAAAGAATCAATATTTGTAAAAGATAATTGTTATTAAAAATATAAGACCGTACCTCTCGAATGGATACATCCATCTATAATAAACCGGACCACCAACTCTAGCCTCGTACGGAAGGTGTAAAGCTAAATGCTCCATATAGTCAAAAAATGAAGGAGAAAATATCATTTACATCTTGCACATGGTAACAATAAACGATTCCTCCAATCGCTCCATATCCTCGGTCGACACCTCTGAGGCATAAATCACCTCGAAAAAAGGCTAATCTCAACTAAGGTCCCCCAAATCTCGGGTTCCAAGAAGTTGCGAAATGCAATCGGGATCAATCTCTATATGAAGACGTGACAATCATGACTCTTCATACCATACAATTTTCCTTGTTTTTGCACACATTGTCCCATATTCGCGGCATATCCATCAAGAAACTTCAATTCGGTCAGCCAATCAAGCACCATGTTCTTTTGATCCCTCGTAAGACAATATTTTGCCTTTGGCTTTATATGCTCACTTCCTCTGGCACTGGGTTTCAAGAACAATTCTTTACGATTGGTTAACAGCTTAAGATTGTGCCTCGACTTAATGTTGTCCTTCGACTTAGCATCGTCCAACACCGTGTTGATGATGTTCTCAAAAAAGTTCTTCTCACAATGCATGACATCTAAATTGTGGCAAATCAAGTTCGTGGACCAATAAGGTAGTTCCCAAAAGATGCTTCGACGACACCAGTTATGAGTTGTGTTAAATCCCGAAAGCTTTGTGGAGTTTGCCCAAAATCTAACCGATCATAGCCTATCCACAATTGCCCTCATCTCCGCTCCTGTATTCCTTCGAATGGGCGCTTCAAGTACCTCCCTACCCTTGTAGAAATCCTTCTTGTTGTACCTCCATTTATGACCCTCTGGTAGAAACCGACGATGACAATCGAACCACGAGGCTTTTCCACCATGATTAAGTGTAAAAGAATCCGTCTCACCCATGAAATAAGGACACGCCAGCTTACCGTGCGTGCTCCACTGGGACAACATTCCATAAGCAAGAAAATTGCTAATAGTCCACATTAGGGTCACTCGCATTTGGAAGTTTTCCTTTCGTGAGCTATCATATGTCCACAAACCATTACTCTACAAATCATTCAACTCATCAATCAACGGTCTCAGCAAAAGATCCAAGTTCTTTCCAGGACTCTTTGGACCGGGTATAATAAGGCTCAGAAAAATGAACTCCGGTCGCATGCATAAATCTGGCGGGAGGTTATAAGGGGTAACAAACAGGGGCCAACAAGAGTAGTTCTTCCCATATTGCCCAAATGGTGTGAACCCATCTTTACATAGGCCGAGTCGGACATTTCTAGGCTCTGCTGCGAAGTCCGGATACGTACGATCAAAATGTCTCCACGCCTCGCCTGCAGCTGGGTGAATCATTCTATCAGTTGACTCTCGACACTTCAAATGCCAAGTTATATGTCTCGAAGTGCCTAAAATATAAAACAACCTCTGTAATCGAGGGCCTAGGGAGAAGTACCACATTTTCTTCCTTGCGACCCTGGACTTTCTACCAGCCTCGTACCTATCGGTCTTGCATATCGGACATGATGTGAGATCCTGGTTGACATTATCGCCGTAGTACAAGAAACAAAAATTCCAACATATGTCGATCTCTTCGTACCCCAAACTCAAACACACTAGCATCTTATTCATGCCTGGAACCGTATTCGGTAGCATTTCCTCAATCTCTGGGTCCATAATATCTTTAGACAACCTTAAGTACTTTTTGCAAGCGCCTTTAGCTACTTTGTGCATCGTCTTGGTAGTCTAAAACTCGGCAAACCACTGGAGCACAGTCTTCGGCTTATTAATATTCATTTCTATGTCTCCAATCTACATCAATTTTTAGAACTCCTTTGCCTCAGGACTTGGATCTTCGTTGCGCACCTCTCCCTCAACAAATCGATCCCCATATGCATCCACAACTAATTTTGTAAACGAAGTATCAGCATGAACCAGACTATCAACGTGAATACTAGCGGACGGTGATTCATATACATATGATGTGGACGCCTCGCTCGCCTTATCTCCATGCAACACCCATATCCAATATGGATACACAAACCCCGACTTATGAAGATGATCCCGTATCGATAAAAAAACTTTAAATTGATGCATCTCCGGCACGGGCACCTAATACGATTTCTTAGATCTAAGTAATCTCTCTGTTGTGATGCATATTGTATGAATTTACGAACCCCAACCACGTAATGTTGATTCAAATAACCAGTGTTACTATCTGTCCTATCGTACATCCAAGATCTATCGGGACGATAATCCATTTCTAATCTAAGAAGACTAAAAAGAAATTGGTACAATTAATTTCACCAATCAATATCTTTATCATTTATATAAAAATTTTAAAATACGAGTACATAGGAGCCAAGGCAATTAATACTTACTTGTTGTAGCGTAGAAAATACTTAGATCAAGTATTGTTTGCACACACACGCCCCTCGTTGCATTTACCGCAATATCTAAAACAAAGAAACATGACAAAAAAGTTAATAAAGATGATCTTAATTGAGAAAAACTAAGAAAAAATAGTTATAACAAGAGGAAATCGTGGATACCTTAGCAAGTGATGAATGTTGGAATGATTTCTCAAGTGATGAATGTTGGAAATCGTGGATACCTTAGGGAGGGGTATTTATAGGGGGCTGACACTGACCGTTGTTATTGCCGACCGAAATTTCGTCGGCAATAATAGTTACGTTGTTATTCTGACTGAAATTCGGTTGGGAATAACAGTTACCATTACTATTCCCGACCGAAATTCGGTCGGGAATAGTAATAACAGTTTTTATTGTCGACCGAAATTCGGTGGGCAATATTAGGGTTTAGGGGTTAGGGTTTAGGGTTTAGGGGTATTGGCGACCGATTTTTGGGAGGGAATAATATTCATATTCTTAATTTCACAATTTCGCTCTCCATTTTAGATAAATCATTGATTTAATGATCAAGTACATCAATTTTTGTTACATATTACTGAAAACCTCAAAAAAAATTAAATTTAGTTGCACGTTGATGAATCGTTTGAAGCGTCAATTCAAATTGTCACTTATAAATAGATTGGTATATGTAGATGCTAATAACACATCTACTTACGATTATGTTAAACACATGTTAACACATCTACTTACAATTAGCCTCTCTATACTAACGTTTGTAACAAATGTTAATCGCCAATGGTGAATACTCTATACTACGTATGATTAATATATGTAAAACTCCAAACTAACTTAACTCCTATTCCGGTAATCTATACTAATTTTATAATTAAAAGTACATTAAGCTAACTAACTATTAGTGCAATCCAGGTATTTAGTGAGATTCTATAGTTATACTTAACAAACACATCAAGTTTTTCCAAAAGATCGAAAAAAATTAAAATTTACTAATTTTCCCGATCGATTTTCGGTCGGAAAAAAAATTCAATGTCATTCCCGACCGATTTTCGGTCGACATTTACACTTATTCCCAACCGAAGATCGGTCGGGAATAATATTTAAACTTATTCCAGACCGATTTTTGGTCGGGAATAATATGCAAACTTATTTCAGCCGATTTTCGGTCAGGAATAATATTCAAGGTCAATGTCGACCGAAATGCGGTCGGCATTGACCGAGTATCTGAGCAGGAAAGTATTGCCGACCGAAATTCGGTCGGCAATTTTTGAAAATTTGGCGGGTCAGCTAAATTTTGAACTTTCCTGACCGATTTTCGGTCCGGAATACTCGAAAAAATTGGCGGGACTCGGTGGAAAATTCAAACTTGGCGAAAATTCAATTTTTTTTAACTTTTTCTATAAATATACTTCATTATTCTCCTCATTTTTTCATCAACTTTACATTTTTTCTTCAACTTTCTCTTCATTTCAAAACTTTGTTTTCTACAAACACAATTTATTCTTTCATCTTCAAACACTTTTTTCTTTCAACTTCAAAGCTAAATTTTTCACTTCTTTCTTCAACTTTTAAATAATAAACACATATTTGTTTTGTGTGTTTTAGATTGAGCAATGAATCCAAAATTTAATTGCTCATCTAAAACACAAAAAAGCTAATGAATGTTTTAAAATATTTCAAAATAGCAAAAAAAAAAAAAAAATTCCGGTAATTATTATCGGAATATTATTTTTTTACTCTGATGAGTTTTATTCCCAACCGATTTTCGGTCGGGAATAATATAAATATTATCCACGACCGAAAAGCAGTCCATAATAATATGAATATTATTCGCGACCGATTTTCTGTCGGGAATACCGCAAACATAATTCCCGACCGGACTACGGTCGGTTTTTCACGTAAAGGTATTCCCGACCAGAAATCGGTCGGGAATAACGTCACGGTATTGTCGACCGATCCCCGGTCGGGAAACAAGTTACGGGATTTCTGACCAGTAATCGGTCGAAATTGGCGAAAAAAAATTTTCGACCGAAAATCGGTCGGGATTTCTTTTTCCGACCGTCGGCCGGTCGGGAGTTCCGGTCGTGAAATTTTCGAACGATATTCGGTTGGAAAAGTATTTCCGACCGAAGCAATGCCGACCGATCCAGCCCGACCGAAAATCGATTGGGAAAGGTCATTGCCGACCAAAAAAGTATCATTCTCGACCGACTTTGCGGTCGGGAATGACCCGAAAATCTTGTAGTGAAAATTTCTTTAGTGATGAAAGGTTTTGATTGACTATTGTATAGATTAGCTAGAAGACTTTATTTGATGGAATATTTATTTTCATATCATGCATACGAAGAATTTTTTTTTTTTTGCTAGAATAAGAAGAAAAAAGGTTGTTAGACCATGTCCGCTAGGTACAAACTAGAAATAAACGACGGTGGTTCATCCCACAAAATCTCTACTCTACTAGAATCAAGAATAAACTTCCCAAGCTTGTCCGCAACTTTGTTCTTCTCTCGTGGTATCCAAGCGACACGAGTATCCCAAGGAAGGCGAAAAAACGCGCGACGTTCGTTGATTAACTCGGTGAGCGCTGATCCGACTTCCGTCCCCTCCGTGAGACCTTTATAAGCCACCAAAGAATCCGTCTCCAAAATTATTCGCTGATATCTCCTCTCCCAAGCTATCGTGAGACCCTTCTTAATTGTTTCAAGTTCCGCTTCATCTATAGTTGGCGAATTGAGCACAAATTTAAACCCCCACTCCCATTGTCCATCCGACTTGCGCATCACACCCGCGCCATACGAAGATTTGGTGGAGAGTTATTTACCTTTCTTCAAATTTGATGGAGATTTGTTTTCCTCTAATGAGATTTGATAACGTCTTATTTCCTTTTTTTTAGATTTGACAAATATGTAGTGCCTTATCGTGTGGAAGTTCACTATGATTAGCCAATGAATAGGACAATTGTTTTCAAGAATATAAACGAACAAAAATGGAATAGAGCGCTAGAGTCAACTTGGAGGACTAAACCTAATTCTTCTCAGTCAATTTATTTTTTTATCTCGCACCACCAACCACTTGTCTTATCATGAGCAATTCACAGCAAGATTAAATTAATTCCATTATTGTAAGTTAATTCCGTCGTTGTTGGAGGGCTAAATTAGACATCAAACAAGACAGAATATTTGAAGAACCATGATAAAGGAGAAAAAACAAAATGGAGCAACTCTTCAAGATCTAAATCTTTTTTTCCCCATAGTTCATACAAATTAATTGGGTTCAGAAAATATATAATTAACGTGAAGCTGCCCTGCAGGGAACTCCTTTCCGGCTCCGCTTTCTTTTGCTCCCCACAATATACTATATAAGAAAACAAGGGATTGAAAGAAGTCAATATTCAAATGGTCAAATAAACTTTAATTACTACATAATTTGATATGAAACGTAAAACATATCTCGACTTAAATGTGATCAATATTACACGCTGCCTTTTTTCTAAGGGGTCAAAACTAATTACAATGAGCACCGGGAATTTATACAAATTTCCTCAGACGATTTATATGATTTTTTTTTTGTTTTATGCTACAAAGCGAAGTTTTTTTTCTTTCTTTTAGGTATAATTCTATAAGATATACACTTAGAAATAATCAAGCCTCTTAGGAATAATAATAATTCTATGTTCGTAGCTTACATCATCATCTATCAAAGCATTTTATATATGTTTTATGCTACAAAACAGGGTTTAATTTATTAATGTTATGTTTGGTACTTACAGTTCTAAACGCATACATACACTTTGCAATAATCCAGCCTCTTAGCTAGGAATAAATGTAGCATTTGTTGTTCATACATCACGATGTCTCAATATAGTTACTTAGTAGTTGAATATTGTTGAAATATGTGTGTATTCATAAATATTAATACCTTGCAAGAAATGGAGCAGAAACGAAATCGGTTGGGATCGGATAATTTCCTTTGACACTTAGCGCAAGCTCCATTTCTTTGAAGGAGTACTGCACCGGATCCAGTATGCGGGAGAGGAGTGAAAGACACAACCCACTTCTTATTGCAATTATAACTCTGTATACAAGATGATAATACAATTTATTAGAGATCATAGAAACTAATCAACTATTTAATATATTTAAAACAGAAGTATATGTGGGATACTTTTTCAGCTCATTCAAGAAATGGTCGAAGAAAAAGAAAGCCAAAGGATTCATGACATTTTAGAAAAAATCACTTATCATTATGCTGGTAAGAGACAGATGAAATTGCTTACGAGTTGTTGTAGAAGAAGTTAAGGAAAAGATATATTATTCATGTAAGAAATGGATTAGAAGCAAGAAAAAGGAAATTTAATTTCTGTAAACTACTACAGTGACATATTATGAGCATGTTTGAGTTTGCGGTATCTAATAATTAAGTTGCTTTTACACGTTTTATATGTGAAATAGGCACATTACATCTTAGTAAAGAGAAAAAAGATTAGATAAGATATCACTTAGGAATATAACATGCCCTATATTTAGCATAACATAGCGGGTAAATAAATCTTTTTTTACAAGGGGATAATATATGTATTTCCTATATCGCAGGGGTGTTTGTACATAACAAGTTAGGTTACTAGAAAACATGCTTGGAAGTTTGAACACTAGACTTATTGCTACTCAAAAAACAACTAATTAAGAATGTTGAATTGGGTAATGGGCCGGTAATTATTCTATTAAGTTCACTCACCTGAATATCTGAACAATCAATATATTTCTCCATCTCACAAATAAGTACCGCATTTCTGTAGAATTGGCGATACATCGTGAGTAGCTCGTGTCCATGGTGATGTCCAGATGTGACACAAGCCTTACAAGTTGTTGCATTACAATTAATGCAATATCTGGTCAAGTCGTGCTTTGGCTTCAACTTATCCTTCGGCAAATCAGCATGGGCCACACATTTTTCGAAAAATGTTTTCTGAAGGAAGGCGTTAAGCCAATTTGGAACAATGGTGTTGTCTTGTACTGCGTTGTTAATTCCCTGCACGAACCGAAATTATATTAATTAATGGAATAATGTAAGGCCATATATATATATCGATATTTCCAAAGTTTGATGAAGGCACACTACATTTAACATGGTGATCTTGCTAGTTCATCACACAATAAAACTATAACCCGATTCTATATAAATTCAATCATATACAACAGAAAGCAATAATTGTGATTATTTTCTGGATCTGTCGATTTTTATCCGTTTTTAAATTAGATCACGTCTCATTAAATGGCTTCCAACGAATACTAAATGATTGCAAGAAATCTCTTATGAAGAACAGAACGTGATGTAAGATAATCTATTGCGACAGAATTAAGAAGACGACAAAATGTAAGATAAATTAATGATTGTGACAAATTTAAGAACACGACAAGATCTAGAGTATGTCATTGCGACACAATTAAGAACGTGAAGAATCTTAAAATAAAGTTGTGCCAAAAGTACGACTACCTTGAAATCTAAAAAGTACACAAAATGTGCGAAACGGCATATTAATATACTTTAATCAAAAAGTATATATATGAGAGTACACCTTTACTCAATAATCGATTTTTCCATTATAAAAAGAATTGCTTAATCAATGATATGATTGTTTACTACTATATGTTTCTGTTTTTGAATTATATAGTGGCTATCTTATTTTGATTATTGTGGATATGTTGAAATCTACTTTATCCTACAATTCACAGTTGGTGGTACAAGCTATAGAAGTAGACATCATGAAAAAGCAAGTGAAATTATAGTTAATCAATATAAATGACTATTTCGTTATGGATGTCAAAACATAATCATGACAGAATTATAGGATATCTATAATAGTGAATCAAATTTCTATTATGCTTACTGATTATACAACAATAAATAAATTCATGTGAAAGCTTTCGTACCTCTAGAACAACATCAATGGAGGATGTACTCATTTTTTTTTATATCAGGAATTGCAATCTTTAGCAAGGTAAGTGTGAGATTTTTATGAATATCTACTTTTTATGATTAAAATGAGATTTGCAGTTACATATATAGGTGGTTGTTTACAAGAAGTAAATATTTAGTTGCAACTAATATAGATGTCAGTCAAAAGTTTGTCTTGTTTGGGTGTAGAAAGAAGTGATAAACATGTGAGGGGACCTAAATTTACTTGTTCTTTTAGAGAAAACTACTTGGGGAACTGCAACATGAAAGTTGAAACTAAATCTAACTTGTCTCATATATAATGTAATTCGGCTTCCTTTCCTTTTAATTGAGTTTTATTTTTTTGCGAATATATTAGTGTTTTTGTACATATATTTCTATTAATTAAAGTTATTCTTTTATTCAAACGCTATTAGGGAATGTGTTCATCGCGAATTGTAATATTTACATATAATAATTTTTTAATAGGAGAAAGTAGATTATGAAATTTCTGGCGTCATATTGAAGAGTCAAATGTTGTGTAGTGACCTTTGGGGAGTCCTGGTGCTGCATACTATGTGACAAAGTTTGGTATGTTGTCAGGTGTACTTATCTATGTGACAAAGATCCTACAATATGACAGAGTCCACCCATGGCAAATATTGTGCGTATTTTGCATGCGCAGCTGCACTCGACATATATGTGAGAGGGATGCGCGCATGAGCAAGATGGCATATCCCCCCGTCGCACTAGTTTGTAAAATATTAGTTTCTAATCATCTTATATATGTTACTATTTCTAATCTAGTGATATTTTGCGTCACTTAACTTTTGGGAACTATTGTCAAATAATTTGGAGGAAGTGAAATATTGCATTACTACAAAATGTTTCCGGGTTAACTTATAGAAAGTATTCACAAAATTAGTAAATTAAACTTCAAATCAAAAGATTTTTTGGTATTCCGGATGGCTTAATTTTTTACATTTTCTTTAGTATTCTGCTGACACCTCATACCAATTTTGTTGCTGGAATGAACAACATTCTAATATTGGTTGTTCAATAATTTGTATTTATTTTTACTAAATGACTTATATAGGACCGCGAAGAGTGATTGCAACAAAATTAGGAACACGAAGAACTCTAAAATAAATTTGCATCAATAGCGTGAGTACCTATGATTGGGTTACAATATTATTATATTTCAGGATCTACAACCCAGCCAAAATCAATAACGATATAGTTAAAGGTGTTCAATACTGTTATGTATACATTCTTTCTCATTTAGGGGTCAACAATACTAATTGTAAGCATGGGAGTTTACACATATTACATATTAATGTATGCAAATTATGTTGTATGATACAAAAATAGGGAAATTACATCGAACCCCCTAATATTTGGGGCCTTTTGCAGTCAACCTCCTTAAGTTTGTTTTGGAGCGGTCAACCCCCTATCGTTTTGAGAAATATGCAACTTGCCCCAAGTCAACATTTTGCACTTTTGACAAGGGATATTTTCGTCAAATCATCTTATCTCACCTTTTGATAGGTTAAATGTGTCCCCTAACGTATTGCATTGTGTGCAGATTGCCCCCAACCTATTATTATAAAAAAAATCAACATTTGTTTTAAAAAATAGACAAAATTAAAGATTTATTAAATTTAACCCACCATTTTAGTTATTTATTTTAAGACCATGGAACTTAGGCTTCTTTTAGACAATTTTTTTTAAGGAAGCCTAAATTCTTTTCCGATAGATTTTAGACTTTTTAAGCATTTATTTTGGAATAAAATTATTATGGAGGACGTTTTACAATTAACCATACCCAAAAAAAATGTCTAATTTTTAAAAGAAAAAAAGAATTTTATCTGCAGATTCAAAAAGAAAAAGAATTTTGTCGAAAAAGAAACCTAAATTCATTGGTCTTAAAAAAATAAGAAACTAAAAAAGTCGGTCAAATTTAATAAATCTTTAATTTTGTCTTAAAAAATGTTGAAATTTTTATAACAATACGTTGGTGGGAAATCTGCACACAACTCTATACGTTAGGGACACATTTAACCTATCAAAAGGTGGGATAAGATGATGTGACGAAAATACCTCTAATCAAAAGTGCAAAATGTTGACTTGGGGCAAACCGCCTATTTTTCTCCAAACGATAGGGGGTTGGCCGCTCCAAAACAAACTTAAGGGGGTTGACTGCAAATGGCCCCAAACATTGAGGGGTTCGATGTAATTTCCCCAAATAAATATTATTGTTGTGTTTGCTATTCACAGTTCTAAATCTATACACTTTGAAATAATCCAGCCTCATAGGGATAATTGTAGCACTTGCTTGTTCACATATATCATGATGTTTCAAAATAGTACAAAATAGTTAAATATGTGTCAACAAAAAAATTATGTTTGTAAGAAATGGAGTACATGCAAAAGCGGTCGGAATCTGATAACTTTTGTTGACAAGATAACCTTGGAGGAGGGAGCTGGATCCATTATGCAGGAGGAGTCAAAGACACAACCAACTTCTTATTGACGTTACAAGGAATGCAATAAATGCTCAAGTCATGTTTTGGCTTCAACTCATGCTTTGGCAAATCGCTATGAGTTAGTTGCATTTCTCTTATTTGCTAACTAGTTTGCTTTATTCGCGTGGTCTTGCCCTTTGGTGCAAGTCACACTTTTATTCTAGCGGTTGTGGGAATCCTAGATCTACAGTGTTCGGTGAATGTAACTTACGAGGGGTGTTAGTCGAGCATGAGTTTATCACTTCTTCATTCACTATTGTTTATCATTCTTTGCTGCCTTGGCCTTTTCTAGCTTTTTTATCCTTTTTTTTTCAGAAACAAATCTTGGATGGCTCATTTCTCTCATCCTGAAACTAGTTGTAGTTCCCCTATTTGCACTCCAACATTGGTGTCCCTTGTATTCACTTTCTGCATAGAAGGGGTTTATTTGAAGGCGCTGCAAAATCGTAAGGGCTTTGTGACTTCTAGTGCATGCTTCTCTACAAGTGAGGTAGTATATATTCAATTTATCATTCTTATTAAAATTATACTAGATCTATTTAGCGGCGTATGAATAAATGGTTTGACAAAACTTGGAACGTCACAATTCTTACATATTCGCGACAAAGTGAGAAATACAACAAAAATAAGTTAAATGATTGCGACAAAATTAAGATGTGATAAATATTCTGTTAGTAGTTTTTAGCTCAACACTTTGTTCGTAAGTGTTGGATCAACTCTAGGATTTTTTTTTTTTTTGATACGAAATCAACTCTAGGATTTAACAACACCACAATTTGATGTTTTTGGTACTGAACTTCGATCTTACAACTTTCAGCGGCAAAATTAGGAATGTGGCAAATCTAAGATAAATTGTTGCGATAAAATTAAGAATGTGACACATCAAATATACATATATGATTGCAAGAAAATTAAGAGTGCTGCAATCTAAGATAAAGGATTATGATTAAGAACCATGCATGCATCAAGTCGGTTGGCTCTTTCAAATCGAGCCCGTTCACGTTCCTCCCATTGTTCGTGATCTCATCAATAAGTATTTGCATCTCTTTGTCCTTGTTCTTCAACTCCAGCTTCCTAATCTTATTGGTAAAACTGTTTATTGCGCCTGAAGGAAATGGAGATAATGGATCGCCCATTAGGGCTGAACGACTAGATTTTTAATCATTGATACATGGAGTAGGGTTTTGTTTTTGCATAAAGAAAAACACATTTGAGAAACAATCTTGAGAATTCGTTTTCTATAGAAAAGACTAACAACACATTTGAGAAACAAAAGGAAGAAGAGAGAATATAAATCTAAAAATCGTGTAGAAAAACATAAATGAAAAATGATAAGATTTTTTTTTTTTTTTTTATCAATTTCTACACTTTTAACTCACTTTGAATGACTCTTGGTTTGTGAATTTGATTCCCTTCCATTTGTGATCGAAATCTGACCTTAATGAGCAACAAATGGATTAAAATGTCATCGAGTCATGAACGCCACACCTATATTCCCTTAAGGTCAGTTGCATCCGAAAATTCCGATGCCAAGCCTGCATAGAAAATTTCAGATGCAGCTTACGTGGCTGCATCCGAAAATTCGCAAGCAATTGATTTAAGGTCAATTGCATGGGAATTGATTCGGATGCGTGACTTTTCATGCATTTGCATGGTTTTGTTGTAGTGTTCTAGCGGTTGTGGGAATCCTAAATCAACACATTGTCCAATGCGTGTAACTTACGAGGGGTGTTAGTCGAGCATGAGTTTATCACTTCTTCATTCACTATTGTTTATCATTCTTTGCTGCCTTGACCTTTTCTAGCTTTGTTAGCCTTTTTTTTTCATAAACAAATCTTGGATGGTTCATTTCTCTCATCCTCCAACTAGTTGTGGTTCCTCTCTTTGCACTACAACATTGGTGTCCGTTGTATTCACTTTATGCATAGAAGGGGCATATTTGAAGGCCTTGCAAAATCGTAACGTCTTTGTGACTTCTAGTGCATGCTTCTTTACAAGTAAGGTAGTATATATTCAATTTATCATTCTTATTAAAATTATACTAGATCTATTTAACTGGCCTATGAATAAATGGTTTGACAAAGGTAGGAACATCACAATTCTTACATATTTGCGAAAAAGTGAGAAACACAACAAAAATAAGTTAAATGATTGCGACAAAATTAAGATGTGATAAATATTCTGTTAGTAGTTGTTAGCTCAACACATTGTGCGTAAGTGTTGGATCAACTCTAGGATATAACAACACCACACTTTGGTGTTTTTGGTACTGAACTCCGTTCTTATAACTATTAGCGGCAAAATTAGGAATCTGATAAATCTAGGATAAATTGTTGCGATAAAATTAAGAATGTGACACATCTAATATACATATATATGATTGCAAGAAAATTAAGAGTGCTGCAATCTAAGATAAATGATTATGATTAAGAAGCCTACATGCATCAAGTCGGTTGGCTCTTTCAAATCGAGCCCATTCACGTTCCTCCCATCGTTCGTGATCTCATCAATAAGTATTTGCATTTCTTTATCCTTGTTCTTCACCTCCAGCTTCATAATCCTATAGGTAAAACCGTTTATTGCGCCCGAAGGAAATGGAGATAATAGATCGCCCATTAGGGCTGAACGGTTAGTTTTTTGATAATTTATACAAGGAGTTGGATTTTGTTTTTGAATAAAGAAAATACCAGTTGTCCCAACCCCCCCCCCCCCCCCCCCCCCCCAATCTTGAGAGTTCGTTTTCAGTAGAAAGGACTAACAACACATTTGAGAAACAAAAGGAAGAAGAGAGAAAATAAATCTAAATCGTGTAGAAAAATCGAATTGAAAAATGGTAAGATTGTTTTAATCAATTTCTACACTTTCAACACTTTGAATGGCTCTTGGATTGTGAAAATGATTCTCTTCAAGTTGTGCTCGGAATCTGACCTTAATGGAGCAACAAAAGGATTAAAATGTCATGGAGTTAAGCATGAGAAAATCAATTCACGGTGCACCATGAAACCTCTTTTATATGGGCTAAAGGTTAGTGATTTTTTTTCAGCGCCTAACAAGTACAATACTTCTCCTAAACCATTCTCTTCGCCATCTTCTTCTTCGGTATGTTTAAGACCGCATGTGCCTCGCGTTAGCCTTGTTCATTGTTGACCGAAAAGTGAAGTTTCTATCGTCTTGGTTGTACAATACGAAAATCATTTGAACGCCACACCTAGTTTTTAGCTCATAATTTTTTTTGAACAGGGCAACCTGCTTTTTTGCTAGACTTATTTTCAAATAATAGCACGCTTTTCACGGCTGTATAAAAAGCATTGGCTAATACGCTAAAAAGTGTTGGGAGATCCTTTGTTTCTTGTAGTGGCCCAAACAAGCAAACTGCCAGTTGTTAGTGACGTTATTTGAAATTTTGTTAAGTTAATTAATATATTTCTTTTAAATGTGATGAAACCTAAATCCAACCCCAAACTCACAGACATACTTCAATCAACAAATTCGTCCGAACCCTAAGCCCCTATTATTATTTTTTGTCATCGTCAATATGAGTTCTAGTTTGTCCAACGTGTTGTTATCCTCTATCGACTACTCAGGTTTTTTGTTTTATTAAGCATCTCATATTTCCAAATTATTTAGGGTTCCAATCAGTTCAAGTTCGGCAATCAACATAGTGTTTATTAATGAATTCGACTAATTACTAGATTGATTGAGTAGTTCCCAAGGTCTTTTGGAGATTAATGTTGATTTGAAGGTGAAATCAATTAAAAAATCTAGAAATCAGAAGCCTGTGGTCTTCAAGAAGTGAAAAGCACGAGTAGAAACTGAGACTGGTTTGAGTGTGACGTGTTTGAGGTCTGAAAATGATGGTGAGTATGAACTTGCGGAGTTCAAACAATATTGTGCAGGGAACATACTTTTATCCTACAAAGCAGAGTTTTTTTCTTTTCTTCTTTATGTATAATTCTATAACATATACACGTAATAATTGTATGTTCGTGGCTTATTTCATCATCTTTCAAAGCTTTTTTTTATGTTTTATTCTACAGAACAGGGTTTAATTTATTAATGTAAAGTTTGGTACTTACAGTTCTAAACATATACATACACTTTTAAATACTCCAGCCTTTTAGCTAGGAATAATTGTAGCATTTGTTGTTCATACATCATGATGCCTCAATATAGTTACTTAATAGTAAAACATGTGCAGACGGTGAATACTTTTAAAATATGTATGTATTATATATAGTAATACCTTGCAAGAAATTGAGCAGAGACGAAATTGGTTGGGATTGGATAGTTTTTCTTAACATTTATCGCAAGCTCCATTTCCTTGAAGGAGTGAACCGGATCCAGTGTGCGGGAGAGGAGTGAAAGACATAACCCACTTCTTATTGCACTTCTGAATACAAGATGATGATAAAATTTATTAGATATAATAGAAACTAACCAACAATTTACAAGATGATGATAAAATTTGGAATTGGGGAGAAATTCAAATTTTTTGAAAATTCAAAATTTTCACTAAAATTCTATATATACCCACCATTCCACCCATTTAATTTTCATTACACTCACATTATCATCTCTAAAAAACTCAACACTTTCTCCTCCTTTCCTCATTTCCCAATCCAAAACATAAACACCAACAATTTTTCTTCTCCTCTTTTCTTATATCTTCAAAAAATAAAACACCAACAATTTTTCTTCTCCTCTTTCTTTATATCTCCAAAAAACAAAACACCAACTCTTTTATTTTCTTCTTTTCTTTACTTATAACACAAATCATTCTCTTAAATGATGTTTATATAAAAAACCGTCCAACCATACATTATATTCGCAAAAAACAAATATTTATTCCGGTATTTTACAGGAATATTTTTTTTTATTTCGTTTAATGTCATCCGTGACCGTCGGGCGGTCACGGATGACTTGAATATTATCCGTGACCGCCCGGCGGTCACGGAGGGTTTAAATATTATCCGTGACCGCCGAGCCGTCGCGGATGACCCCAGGGTCATCCGTGACCGCCAGGCGGTCGCGGTGGTTGCCGCAACCGCCGAGCCGTCGCGGATGACTCCGGGGTCATCCGTGACCGCCAGGCGGTCGTGGTGGTTGCCGCGACCGACGAGCCGTCGCGGATGACCCCGGGGTCATCCGTGACCGCCAGGCGGTCGCGGTGTTGCCCGCGACCGCCGAGCCGTCGCGGATGACCACGGGGTCATCCGCGACCGCCGAGCCGTCACGGATTACTGCCGTGACCGCTGGGCGGTCGCGGATGACCCCGGGGTCATCCGTGACCGCTCGACGGTCGTGGATGCCTACCGTGACCGCTCGGCGGTCGCGGATGACTGCCGTGACTGCCGAGCGGTCACGGATGACCTCTACGACCGAGGTCATCCGCGACCGGGCATCCGCGACCGCTGGGCGGTCGCGGTTGACCATCCGCGACTGGGAATGAGCCTTTTTTATTGTAGTGGGTGGAAGAAAAAGAAAATCAAAAGATTCATGACATTTTAGAAAAGTCACTTATCTTATTGCCAATACACTACAAGAAAAAGGGGTCAATAGGGACCGCCCAGTTAGTGACCCAAGTTGAGTCGCTCGCCATCAGCGACTGCTGAAAACAACAGCGACTCACTTTGAGTCGCGGAAAGTTTCGAGTCAAACAACGACTCAATATGAGTCGCTATTATCCTCAGGGACAGTTAGTGACTCAAATTGAGTCGCTGAACACAATTCAACGACTCAATCTGAGTCGCTGTTGTCCTTAGGGACGTTCCACGACTCACATTGAGTCGCTAACCGTCTATATATTACGTGGGCCATACAATTCGGCCCAAAATTGGGCCAAATTGTGGGTAGCGACCAACACGCGGTCGCTATTGGCAATAGCCGTTGTCAATAGCGACCGCAAATAGGTCCCTGATTGTCTATAGTGACCGCAACTCAGGTCCCTATTGACACAACAAGGACCTATTTCCAGTCCCTACTAATATTCATACTTTAAAATCGTTATTTTATGATGATTTGAGGTACATCGTTGTTTGTTTAGTTCATAATTACTACTGTAATAGTTAAAATAACAACAATTCACATGTTGCAATGAGCTTGGTTGTTTGGAATCACAAACACACCAACATCAATAAAAGAAAATAAAATTTCAAGGATAAAGATTAATAGTGACCGCAATTAGGTCACTAATTGTTAATAGGGACCGCAGTGCGGTCCCTGTTTCCTTATTAGGGACCTAAGTGCGGTCCCTACTAATATTCATCCTTGAAATTTGATTTTTTTGGATTGATGTTGTTGTGTTTGTGATTCCTAGCAACCAAACTCATTGCAACATGTGAATTGAAGTAATAAATGATTGCAAATCCAACCTCATATAGTAGTTTAGTTGTGAAATAATAGATTTAATGAAATTGATCGAGTTATGAACGTTCAACATATATTTCTTGTTCTACAACTAATCATCAATTGTTAGTTATAGTTGTAATTGTTTAATTTATTTTTTTAACAACTACAAATAACATGATTAGTTGATTAGTTAATAACTACAAATAACTATGAATAACAACTATTATTCATAGTTGATGATTAGTTGTAGAACATGAAATATATGTTGAACGTTAATAACTCGATCAATCTCATTCAATCTATTATTTCACAACTAAACTACTATATGAGGTTGGTTTTGCAATCATTTATTACTTCAATTCACATGTTGCAATGAGTTTGGTTGCTAGGAATCACAAACACACCAACATCAATCCAAAAAAATCAAATTCCAAGGATGAATATTAGTAGGGACCGCACTTAGGTCCTTAATAAGGAAACAGGGACCGCACTGCGGTCCCTATTAACAATTAGTGACCTACATGCGATCACTATTAATAATTAGAGACCGCACCTAGGTCACTAATATACAAAAATTTGAAATTTTGGCAAAAATTTTAGGCGGGATTGAGGGAGAAATTTGAATTTCACGAAAATTTGAAAATTTCACCCTCTCCTCTATATATATACTCACCACTCTTACACATCAAATTTACTTAATCTCAAAAAACACCCAACACAAAAACACTTTCTTCTTTTCCAACACCAAAACACTATCTTCTTTTCTCCAAACACAAAAACTTTTCTTCTTTTTACAAACACAAATCCAAAACAAAAATCATCCAACACAAAAAACAAATTACCAACACAATCTTCATTTTCTATTATTTTGGATCTACACTTTCTTTTCTTACTTTTCTATTATTTTGGATCTACACTTTCTTTTCTTACTTTTCTATTATTTTGAATCTACACATTCTTTTCTTACTTTTCAATTTTTTTGGATCTACAATTTCTTTTATTTCACTTGTTTTTTGTATTCATTCATCTTTTTGTTGTCATTCATATTTTATATTCTATTATTAGTCATATTTCATTCATTTTTTTACATTTTAATACTTTCATATCATTATATTAAATTTTTCTTTATTATTTTATTGTTTTGATCTTGTTATAATCATATTTCTACAAAAAAAAACAATAATATTTTGGAATATTTCCAAAATATTATAGTTTTTTTTTTTTTTTTTTCGCAGACTATTAGGGACCGCAAGTAGGTCGCTAATAATATTCATAGAGTTTCTATGAATATTTGTAGCGACCTACTTGCAGTCCTTAATAATCGTAATAGAGACCGCAACTAGGTCCCTACTAATATTCATAGATTACTCTATGAATATTAGTAGGGACCTAACTGCGATCCCTATTACCATTATTAGGGACCGCAAGTTGGTCGCTACAAATATTCATAGAAACTCTATGAATATTATTAGCGACCTACATGCGGTCCCTAATAATAGTAATAGGGACCGCAGTTAGGTCGCTATTGCTTTTCGGTCCCTGATACTCCAGTCGCTATTGCCCTCATCAGGGACCTAATCGCGGTCCCTGATGGCAAGCGACCGAGGTCAATAGGGACCGCACATTAGCGACCTACGTGCGGTCGCTATTGACCTTTAGGGACCGCACAAGGGGTCAATAGGGACCTAATTTTGGTCTCTATTGACCCATTTTTCTTGTAGTGATAAGGACATTGCATGCTAGCTTACAACATGTAGAAGAAGGTACGGAAAAGATATTTATTCATCTAAGAAATGGATTAGAAGCAAGGAAATGAAAGTTAATTTGTGTAAACTACTACTGTGACATACTAGGAGCATATTTGAGATTGCGGTATCTAATAAATTGGTTTTACCCATGTGTTAGCTATGTGAGATAGGCACATTACATCTTAATAAAGAGAAAAAAGAGTAGACAAGCTATCACTTAGGAATATAACATGCCCTATAGTTAGCATAACATAGTGGGTAAGTAAATCTTGAATTTTCCAACGGGATAATATGTGTATTTTCTATATCGCAGGGGTGTGTGTACATAACAAGTTAGGTTACTAGAAAATGTGATTGGAAGTTTGAACACTAGACTTACTTACCTGAATATCTGAACAATCGATATATTTCTCCATATCACAAATAAGTACCGCAATTATGTAGACATGGCGATACATCGTGAGTAGCTTGTGTCCATGTCCAGATGTGACACAAGCCTTGCAAGTTGTTGCATGACAATTAATGCAATATATGGTCAAGTCGTGCTTTGGCTTCAACCCTACCTTTGGCAAATCAGCATGGGCCGAACATTTTTCAAAAACAAATTTCTGAAGGAGGCGTTAAGCCTTTACATTGTTCCTTTAAGCAATAATTTGTGATTAATTTCTAACCCTTTTTTAAATTAAACCATGTCTCATTAAATGGCTTCCAAAGAATACAAGATGATTGCAAGAACACTCTAATGAAGAATGGAACGAGATGTAAGAGAACAGATTGCGAAAGAACTAAAACACTAATAATTCTAAAATAGTTAATTGCGACAAAACTAAGAACACGACAAAATGTAAGATAGGTTAATGATTGTGAGAAATTTAAGAACACGACAAGATCTAGAGTATGTCATTGCGACAAAATTAAGAACGTGAAGAAATCTTAAAATAAAGTTGTGCCAAATTATAGAAGTAGACATCATGAAAAAGCAAATGAAGATATAGTTTATTATTACAACTGACTATTTCGTTATGGATGTTAAAACATAATCATTACTGAATTATATGATATTTATAATAGTGAATACACAAACTAAGGAAAAACATATAATTTATGTTTCAAAACGCACAAACTAAAAACATAGTACTTTTTTGGAAAATAATTAACATGGTGAAACATATATATATAATTGTTTTAGCTAAAAATTGGTTCCTTCACCATCCGATTCATCGTCGGAAGTAGACTCTTCGTCTGAGGTAAATTCTTCATTCATAGAAGGTGGCGGAGAGGTGGCGCCAACCTGAGCTCAAGGTCGGCCTTATTTGCCACTTCCGAACGGTCCCATCAGGTATGCATTTTCCAAGCCGAATAGTGTCACCATTTGAAGCTGAGAAATAGAGTATATATATAGAAGTGGTCATTCGTTGGTTGTTCTTAATTATCAACATAGTTGTTGCTCTTGTTTTTGTTTGCGCATATGTGCTAATTCCTATTCAACCGATTCAATCAAGAGCGTGTTCGTTCAGAGTATTATTATCGCACTATTATTAAATGATTCAATTGTAACACCACATAGTTCAAATACTTGTAAGTGCTTATTAAGATTAGTTCATCCCAATATGTAGCACAAAAGTGAAACTGTAAGCTAATTTAAGAGCCGCATTCTCAAGCTGCAATCCTCGAACAGTTAGATTCTTGCAATGCGACCATGTCTGTCTGGAACTCAAATAATATCCATACAAACAATTATTCTCCGCCTGAATTCGTGTGTTGTCCGTGCTGCGGATCACGTAGTTCTCTAACTCAGCTTTATCAGCTCCCTACAAAATCAAAATCGAAACAAGCCATTACTCTTGTAAGAAATGTGTGTACATTTAATTTATGATTAGATTTGTGTCATTTTATTATTCGTTAGATTTTGTAAATTATAATCTTATTTTTACCAATCACGTGATGCAGATCCAACGTTGATACAATAGTAGACATATCGTTAATTATTATACACATATAAATTAACCTTAAAAAATCTGATCATCCAGTCACGCCTATTTCTTCCTATTTCTTGGTAAAGAAAGAGATACAAAGATCCTTAGACCGAGTCCATACACATAATACTAGCTATCTCGGGAGAAGGGCAATTGACAAAAAGATTGCTCCCTCTCTTTCATTTTCACTTTATTCAGAGCATCCGCCACTCTTATTAGTGGATCTCGGAACCCAACTAAAGTTAACATCCCACGGCATATGAAGAAATTTACGGCATTCCCGTATAAGACCGATATTACATTGTTGCAGTTCTGTCTCTCATCGTAAAAGCTTGAATACCGTTAACGAGTGCATCTCAATCTCAATTCTTGGACTTCTTTGTTACCACACGCAATTTCCATTCCCTTTCAAAGAACTTCTAACTCCGCCTTTTTAACAGTGAGTGACGTAAGCTTCTTAAGAATCTCCATAACCACTCGCCATTTTCAGATTGCAGTACCCCGGTTGCGTAGCCCATATTCAAACTCGGATGATGCTTCCATCCACATTCAGTTAATTAACCCACCTGGGTGGGGGCTTTTCCATCGAGCACCTTTAATAGATTTCTTCTTTTTCTTTTCGCGCTCCTGCCGGTCACGGTTTAGGCTCCGGATCTGGAAGAGTCTCCCGCTAACTGTCTGTAATTTTCCCTCAAACACTTTAGCATTTCTATGTTTCCAAATAGTCCACAAACTAGCTAGAAAGATCATCTTCCATTCGACTTGCGTCCTGATTGTATTTGCTAGGTTCATCACCTCAATATTCTTCCTCACCCAATCATCATTCGATAATGCATCAAATTTATCAAGTGCAGCCCCATACAAAGTCCGAACCCAAACTATACGCACGGCTTTGCAATGGCATAATATATGGACTTCTGTTTCGTCAAATTAATCACAAAGAACGCAAGTAGCAGATTGTGAAAATTTACGTACACAACGAAGATGATTAGCGGCTAACCTTTTTTGAGTCAAGAGCCATAAAAAATATTGCAACCTGCTGATGATATCCACGCATCACACCCAATCATTATTTCCATTACAAACCTGATCCGCGGCATAACATTTATGAAAGGCCCTACATGCCGATTGGCAATAGAAAACACCATTCAATGTCTCGCCCTACAATAGATTATCCTCCGAATCCATCAAGATGATTCGTTGTACACTAATACCCTCCTTAATGTTAGGCGGTAAACACGTTTGAAGACTCTCAAAACACCAATCATCGTGCTCATCAATCATGTCCTTCAAAGAAATATTCGCATCAAGAGGGTGGATTACCAGATTTTCATCACTCAATTTACCCGTGCCTTTCCAATTATCGTGCCAAAAGGAGATGTTGTCCCCCGCCCCACCTTCCAGCGCAAAAACGGTCTCATCAAGCAATAATTTGTGATTATTTTATAAATGTGTCAATTTCTAACCCTTTTAAAATTAAACCATGTGTCATTAAATGGCTTCCAAAGAACACAAGATGATTGCAAGAAAACTCTAATCAAGAATGGAATGAGATGTAAGATGAAAGATTGCGACAGAACCGAAACACTAAGAATTCTAAAATAGTTAATTGCGACAAAACTAAGAACACGACAAAATGTAAGATAGGTTAATGACTGCGACAAATTTAAGAACACGACAAGATCTAGAGTGTGTCATCGCGACAAAATTAAGAACGTGAAGAATCTAAAAATAAAGTTGTGCCAAATTATAGAAGTAGATATCATGAAAAAGCAAATGAAGATAAAGTTAATTAATATAATTGACCAATTCGTTATGGATGTCAAAACATAATCATGACTGAATTATATGATATTTATAACAGAGAATACACAAACTAAGGAAAAACTTAACATTTATTTTTCAAAACACACAAACTAAAAACATAGTACTTTTTTGGAAAATAAATAACATGGTGAAACATATATATGATTGTTTTAGCTAAAAATTGTTTCCTTCACCATCCGATTCATCGTCGGAAGTAGACTCTTCATCTGAGGTAAATTCTTCATTCATAGAAGGTGGCGGAGAGGTGGCGCCAACCTGAGCTCAAGTTGGCCTTATTTGCCACTTCCGAGTGGTCCCATCAGGTATGCATTTTCCAAGACGAATAGGGTCACCCTCTGAAGGTGAGAGATAGAGTATATATATAGAAATGGCCATTTGTTTAGTTATTCTTAATTATCAATATAGTTGTTGCTCTTGTTTATGGTTGCGCATATATTGTTGCTCTTAATTATCAATATAGTTGTTGCTCTTCTTAATTTAATAAGTATAGGTGTCCAATACCGTTATGCATACATTTTTTTTCCAATTAGGGGGTCAACAATACTAATTGTAAGCATGGGAGTTTACACAAATTACCTATTAATTTATGCAAATTATGTTGTATGATACAAAAAATAGAGAAAATTACATCAAACCCCCAACGTTTGGGGCCATTTGCAGTCAACCACCTTAAGTTTGTTTTGGAGCTTGTCAACCCCTATCGTTTAAAGAAATAGGCAACTTGCCCCAAGTCAACATTTTGCACTTTTGACCTGAGGTATTTTTATTAAATCATCTTATCCTACCTTTTGATAGGTTAAATGTATCGAGTTATGTGCAGATTGCCCCCAACGTATCGAGTTGTATGGAAAAATTCTGATGCAACTCGAAAAAGCAGTTTTTGAATCAGATTTTTTTCATGCAAAATGTACTTCTTTGCAATATTGCCATGCAGGCAGTCCTCTGCATGGAAAATTTCCGATGCAATTAGAAAAAGTAGGTTTTGCATCAGAATTTTGCTATGCAACATGTACTGTAGCATGTACATAGTACAAATTGAATGGCAATTTTCCTATGCAAGACGAAACATGTGCAATTTGTATAGAAATATTTATATGAGAAATTTATTACTATTTATAAAAAACCTATACTTATTAAATTTGTATTTATGTTTTTGACCCCAAAAATATTTTAAACGTCTTTCGTTCCTCGTTTTTGACAAATTCGCAATGTACATATGACTCATAAGTGCTATTAAAATAGTGGTTAAAAAAACAGAGTTTTGATGTTGTTTTCCATCTTTTGCATAATTAGATATTCTACCTCAAATTGTTTTTAAACGTCTTTCCTTACTCCATTTTTTACAAAATTTTGAAGAACACTGTTATTTTTAATAACATAGCGTATGGTAAAAAACAAACAAGCAGTGGAATTGATTGACACTCTCTACATGTGAGAATATAATTTTGGTTTAGTAGATTATATGTATATAGGGTTTAGGGTTTAGAGTTTAGAGTTTAGAGTTGAAGATCATATAGTGTTATATGGTTACATTGTTTATTGTGTGTCTTTCGTTACACCATTTTTTACGGGATTTGAAAGAACATTCTTACTTATTGATTAAAAACTGTTGGTGAAAGAAAAAGTTAAATTTGAGTTATTTTGCAACTTTTGGATAATTATATTTTCAACTCGAAAGGTTTGTTTGCTGCTTTCGTAACCCCGTTCTTGACGATATTTGAAAGAACACTCCTATTTATTGGTTAGAAAATGTTGGTGAAAGAAAAAGTTAAATTTGAGTTGTTTTGAAACTTTTAAATAATTACATTTTCAACTCGAAAGGTTTATTTGCGTCTTTCTTTACTCCGTTTTTGACGATGCAAAGTGGTATGTTAAATCGGTGTTTGATATAATGTACGAAAAGTGGTATGGTGAATCGGTGTTCGATATACTCATAAGAAAAATGGTATGGTAAATCGGTGTTCGATATAGTGTACGAAAAATAGGTGTATAAATCGGTGTTCGATTTACTTGTCCGAATAGTGGTATGATAAATCGATGTTTGTTTTACTTGTACAAAAAATTGTATGATAAATCGTGTTTTTTACTTGTACAAAAATCGCTATGATAAATCGGTGTTCAATATCATGTACGAAAAGTGGTATGGTGAATTGATGTTCGATATAATATACAAAAAGTGGGTACATAAATCGGTATTCATTTTACTTGTACAAAAATTGGTATGATAAATCGGTTTTCGATTTAGTTGTACGAAATGTTGCAAGGTGGTATGATAAATCTGTGCTCGTTTTACTTGTATGAAAAGTGGGTACATTTCGTTTTGGTCTTTCTTTTTAAAAACCTTTGTGTTTATCAATGTTTTAATTTTATAATTAAAACTTACGTAATTGGCAATGTCTTTGGATAATAATTGAGACATTTACTTATTTTCCACTTTTTTTCCTAATTTTCCTCATTTATTATATATTTTTTTAAATTTTCCTTAATTTTCGTAATTTGTTTTAATAACATAATTACATATTTATTGCATCGCAAAATTCGGATGCAATTGACCATTTTCGGATGCAATTGACCGTAAGGGAAATTGCAGGAGAACTTTCGATGCGGCTTCGTGGCTGCATCCGAAAATTCCCATGCAATTGATTTCGCATAGAAATATTTTTATGCGAAATTTATTGCTATTTTTAAAAAACCTATATTTATTAAATTTGTATTTATATTTTAGACCCCAAAAGTATTTTAAACAAATTTCGTTCCGCGTTTTTGACAAATTATGAATGTACATATGCCTCATAAGTGTTATTAAAATAGTGGTTAAAAAACGGAGTTTTGATGTTGTTTTCCATCTTTTGCATAATTAGATATTCTACCCAAATATGTTTTAAACGTCTTTCTTTACTCCTTTTTTTACGAAATTTTGAAGAACACTGTTATTTTTAATAACATATCGTATGGTAAAAACAAATTCAAGGAGTGGAATTGATTGACACTCTCTATATGTGAAAATACAGTTTTGGTTTAGTAGAGCATATGTATATAGGGTTTAGGGTTTAGAGTTTAGAGTTGAAGATCATATAGTGTTATATGGTTGCATTGTTTATTTTGCTTCTTTCGTTACTCCATTTTTGACGAGATTTGAAAGAACACTCCTACTTATTGTTTAGAAAATGTTCGTGAAAGAAAAAGTGAAACTTGAGTGGTTTTGCAACTTTTGAATAATTACATTTTCAATCCGAAAGGTTTGTTTGCGGCTTTCGTTACCCCGTTTTTCAGGAGATATGAATGAACACTCTACTTATTGTTTAGAAAATGTTGGTAAAAGAAAAAGTGAAATTTGAGTTGTTTTGCAACTTTTGAATAATTACATTTTCAACCCAAAAGGTTTGTTTAAATCTTTCGTTACTCCATATTTGACGATGCAAAGTGGTAAGGTGAATTGGTGTTTGACATAATGTACGAAGAGTGGTATGGTGAATCGGTGTTCGATATACTCATACGAAAATGGTATAATAAATTGGTGTTCGATATAGTGTACGAAAAGTAGGTATATAAATCGGTGTTCAATTTACTTGTCTGAATAGCGGTATGATAAATCGGTGCTCGTTTTACTTGTACGATAAATCGTGTTTTTTACTTGTACAAAAAATGGTATGATAAATCGGTGTTCGATATCATGTTCGAAAAATGGTATGGTGAATTGATGTTCGATATAATATATGAAAAGTGGGTACATAAATCGGTGTTCATTTTACTTGTACAGAAATTGGTATGATAAATCGGTGTTTGATTTACTCGTACGAAGGATGGTATGGTAAACCGTTGTTCGATTTAATTGTACGAAAAGTGGGATGATAAATCTGTGCTCATTTTACTTGTACGAAAAGTGGGTACATTTCAGATTGGTCTTTTTTTTAAGAACATTTGTGTTTATCAATGTTGTAACTTTATAATGAAAATTTACGTAATTGGCAATGTCTTTCGATAATAATTGAGACATTTACTTAATTTCCACTTTTCTTTCTTAATTTTCCTCATTCATTATATATTATTATAAAATTTCCTTAATTTCGTAATTTATATTAATAATATAATTACATATTTATTACATCGCAAAATTCCCATGCAATTGCCCTTAAGGTCAATTGCATCCAAAAATCTGGATGAAAATGACCTTAAGGGCAATTGCATGGGAATTTTAGGATGCAGCCACGTACGCTGCATCCGACATTTTCGATGCAAAGCCTGCATAGTGCATACTTATTAAATTTGTATTTACATTTTTGACACCAAAAGTACTTTAAACGTCTTTCGTTCAGCGTTTTTGACAAAATATGAATGTACATATGCCTCATAAGTGTTATTAACATAGTGGTTAAAAAACGGAGTTTTGATGTTGTTTTCCATCTTTTGCATGATTAGATATTCTACCCAAAATATGTTTTAAACGTCTTTCCTTACTCCATTTTTGACGAGATTTGAAAGAACACTCCTATTTATTATTTAGAAAGTGTTGGTGAAAGAAAAAGTGAAATTTGAGTTGTTTTGCAACTTTTTGAATAATTATATTTTCAACCCGAAAGGCTTGTTTGCGTCTTTTGTTACCCTATTTTTGACGAGATATGAAAGAACACTCCTACCTATTATTTAGAAAATGTTGGTGAAAGAAAAAGTGAACATTGAGTTGTTTTGCAACTTTTGAATATATCTATTTTCACCCCGAAAAGTTTGTTTGCGTCTTTTGTTACACCATTTTTGACGAGATTTGAAAGAACACTCCTACTCATTGTTTAGAAAACATTGGTGAAAGAAAAAGTTAAATTTTAGTTGTTTTGCAACTTTTGAATAATTATATTTTCAACTCGAAAGGTTTTATTGCGTCTTTCGTTACCTAGTTTTTGACGATATTTAAAAGAGCACTCCTACTTATTGTTTAGAAAATATTTGTATAAGAAAAAGTGAAATTTGAGTTGTTTCGCAACATTTGAATAATTACATTTTCACCCTGGAAGGTTTCTTTGCGTGTTTTGTTACCCCGTTTTTGACGAGATTTGAAAAAGCACTCCTACTTATTGTTTAGAAAATGTTGGTGAAAGAAAAAGTGAAATTTGAGTTGGTTTGCAACCTTTGAATAATTCTATTTTCACCCTAAAAGAGTTCTTTGCGTCTTTCGATAATCTGTTTTTGACGAGATTTGAAAAATACTCCTACTTATTGGTTAGAAAATGTTGGTGAAAGAAAAAATGAATTTCAAGTTATTTTGTAACTTTTGAATAATTCTATTTTCGCCCCAAAAGTTTGTTTGCATCTTTCGTTACTCCGTTTTTTACAAGATTTGAAAGAACACTCCTAAATTATGGTTTAAGAATGTTGGTGAACGAAAAATAAATTTCGAGTTGTTTTGCAACTTTTGAATAATTATATTTTCATTCCGAAAGGTTTGTTTGTGTTTTTCGTTACTCCATTTTTTTACGAGTTTTGAAAGAACACTCCTACTTATTATTTAGAAATATTGGCAAAATAAAAAGTAAATTTTGAGTTATTTTGCAACTTTTAGATAATTATACTTTCACCCAAAAGGTTTGTTTGTATCTTTCGTTACTCCATTTTTGACGATGCAAAGTGGTATGGTGAATCGGTGTTTGATATAATGTACGAAACGTGGTATGGTAAATCGTTGTTCGATATACTCATACAAAAAATGGTATGTGTTAACCATAAAAAATAAATATGAGACTAAAATGAGATATTATTCATAAATATAGGCAATAATACACGGACAATACTATTGTCACGAGCACTTTCGATGAGATGTACCCACTCCTAATAAGGAGGCTCCTCGGATGTTATTCAAACCCCTCGGTCACTGACCTGAAACAGGATGAGAGAACATCCGAGGAGATACTTAAACGTCCCTTGGAAAGTCAACGATGAATAAAAATAGATATAGACGCGTCATCGAAAAAAGAGCAAACTCGATGGATCCAGGCGACTTCGATATTCATCAATGCACCAAGAGGGACCACAACGGACCCCGAGTCCCAGAATCTTGCGAGAATACTTCCTTGCTGAACACTCTACAACATAAATTGCCCTCAGAACATCATTTCGAAGAGCAAATACTAAACCAAAGCTATATCAAAGTACCAGAGCCCCAAGAAGATCTTCTACGAGGGTTTGAACCACAAAATATTACTTCACGAACGTCAAGCCAAGTCCTCGGAGACCAAGCAAAGCCCTCGGAGATAAAGTTAAAACCCCGAAGACCATGCCCAAGCCCTCGGAGACCCAGACAAAGAAGAAGAAACCCCCGGAGACCATACTTAAACCTCGGGGGCCTAATCAAAGGCATGAATACCCCTCGGAAGACATATACATAAGTCCTGCACTAGAATAAACCCATACCAAGCAACACCATCACCCGAAGAAGACTCTAACTAATCCATCAAGTCGTCACTCCAAAAAACAACCCCTAGGAGATCCCCAGAGTCCTCAGAAGAAGCACAAGACCAGCTTAGTCAGCATCTAGTAGACTAAAGATAAACCCTATCTTATCTTGTTACACTTTTAAGCATATCACGAGACTTGTACTTACTAAACACATGCATAGCGACACCTATCCCCAATAAACTCTATATAAGTGGAGGTGATCGAGTGAAGAAAGATAACATCGGAGAGATACATACAACCATACATACAAGATTGATGAGTGGAATTCAATGAATAAAGGAAAGAATATTCTCGTACTGTTATCTCCAATAAAATCATCATTTTTTGAATCACGGGCACGCGTTCCAACCCTAAATAAATTCGTTAAATAGGTAATAATATCCAACCTGTTAACAAAATGGCGCCGTCTGTGGGAACGACGTAATATCTGCCCTCGAGAGTATTCAACAAACGTGGGTCACGATGGCTAATATGTTCGAAAGTGAAAGTCTTCAAACTCGCCTCAACGACTCGGAGGAAACTTTGTCGAACTACCAATCAGGTACTAGAGATTTTATTAATATTCCCCGCTCTGTCTATAAAAGGCTTGTAAATGCTACAGCTACACAAGCGCAACAATGGGGGGAAAACTCCCGGAACTGGTCCTCTATCTCTCTTGGACATAGAAATCTTCCATCGGAAGAAGGTGCCCTACTCCCGTCCCCTGGCGCCACGAACCCCTGCAAGAATCACAAAGGTATGTTTGTTATGAAAGAGTTTCGAGGAGGGGCCGAGGGAGAGAACTTTCCCACCCATCGGAATATCGGGGAGATAGTGATCACATCTTATGGGGAGTGATGGATGGCCTACGCAAAGAATTAAGTGATATTAAGAAAACCATGGCCCCTAAAGAAGATCCCACATTCAAAACTTCCCATTTCTCTCCTGAAATTGCCCTAGCTTCTATCCCTTCGGGGATGCGGCCTGTTAATGTTCCCTTGTACACTGGGGAAGCTTATGGAAAAGATCCACAAGACGGCATCCATCAATATCTGCTCGGAATGGATGTATTCTCTGTTCCCGATCATGTGTTATGCCGCGTGTTTCCTGTCACCCTCAGAGGGCGATCTTAGGCTTGGTTTACTCATCTTCCTCGTAGTTCCGTTACGAGTTTTGACCGATTAGCTCATCTATTTGTGCGACAATTTTGCTTGCAATCGGCGATGTCCAAAATCCGCCACTCATCTCTTCACGGTCAAACAGCAGAAAGATGAACCCCTACGAGGCTATATAAAACGCTTCACGGACGAAGCTTTGGATGTCCCTAACGTCAGCCCAACCATCTTGGTGGACATATTAACTCAAGGGCTTCGAACGGGGGATTTTTTCTGATATCTCATGGGAAATCGTGTCACGGACATGAATGAGCTCATGCAGAAGGCAGAAGTCTACATTTTAATGGAAGAGGCATAAGGTACAAAGAAGCGCATGGAAGAAGACGACAATGAGCACCTAGAGCGCGCCGAGAGGGAAGAAAAAGCCAAGGAAAAAGGGCAAAGAAGGAAAACCTAACTCGCGGAAAGACGAAGGCGGTATAGTCAAAAAGTTCCTTCGACCCGTGATGCTACCCCCAATGACTATTGTTCCCCCGGAGGTACTCAATGTGATGAGAGGCAACAACTAGTTGCATTGGCCCATACCGGCCAAATTCCCTAATCGAGACAAGAACACGGGTAAGTATTGTAAATACCATAAAACCTATGGGCACACCACCGAAGAATGTACTACCCTTCGTAGGGAAGTGCTTCACCTTCTAGAAGCGGGATACTTGAAGAATTACCTTAAAGAAAATAACCCCGGAGAACCCAGAGCGAATGTATGGAAAAGGTCCCGAAAGGAACAAGAAGAAGCAACTCCTAGCGTTCAGTCACGAGGGAGGACCACAGAACACCACCGGTCTCGAGAGAGAACCTCGAAGCGTTGACGACCTCGAGAGTGGACAGAGGAGCGTCAACGGAACTCACGAGAAAGGACGACAGGGCATCAGAATTTACCCAGAATTATACGAAGATAACGCCCCATCGGGGCGAACAGTCAACATGATCGAGGGAGGAGATATCTCTACAGGTCCCTAAGGCAAGAAGAAGAAATATCTAAAAGAAGCCAGACAAACAGAACAAGGACCCCCCGTATGCTCCATTCAAGGAACACGGCTACCCAGCATTACTTTCGGGTCCGAGGACATGAAAGGTATAATTTATCCCCACGAAGACCCCCTAGTAGTCATGGCCGTTATCCACGTATTTGCAATCCAGCGAATCCTCATTGACACAGGCAGCTCTGTGGATGTCCTATTCCTTCCCACATACCTAGCTATGGGATTGAAAAGAGAGCAGCTGGAAGTAGCAGACGTTTCCTTAGTAGGTTTCTCAGGAGAAGCTTACCGCACCCTAGGAACGGTAATCCTTCCAATGTCACGGGGAGAGGGAGCCCTTCGAAGAACGAAACCTATCAAATTTTGGGTGGTAGAAGCCTCGTCACGAATGTACAACGCTATATGCGAAAGGCCGTCCATCCGAGCTTTCGAAGCAATCCCCTCTACTCTACACCTTAAGGTAAACTTTCCCACCCCTTCAGGTATCAGAGAAGTCCGAGGAAGTCAATCTAAGGCCAGAGAATGCCGCATGAGCGCTAATCCCTCGGAAGAGGACGAGTCTGCCCTCAGAAGCAATAAGAAGCGTAAAGCATAAGAGATTCGGGTTCAACCTGTAAAAGAATTGGAGGTAGTGGAATTAGTGGAAGGACACCCTGAATAGGTGATTAAGATGGGCACCAACATGGCACCCGCAGTGGAAGCCCAATTGACCTCTGTTCTCCAACAATTTCATCACCTCTTCGCATGGAAAGGAGGGCCACCTGGGCGAATCAGTGACACGGTATGTCAGCACTTTCTTAATGTGAAACCTGGTGCTAAGCCTATCCAACAAAAAAAGAGAAAGATGGGACCTGAGCGTAATAAAAGCATTAGCTCGGAAATCCAACGCCTTCTCAGCCTGAAGAAATTCCGAGAGGTCATTTATCCCGAGTGGTTAGCAAATGTCGTGCTAGTTGCCAAGCACGGGGGGAGATGGCGGATGTGTGTGGACTTTACCGATCTCAACGGAGCCTGCCCGAAAGATTATTATCATTTGCCCAGCATAGATCAACTAGTAGACTCCACTACTGGATGTGCACTATTGTCAACCCTAGACGGGGACCAAGGGTACAATCAAATCCCAATGGCAACAGCAGACCAGGACAAGACTAGCTTCATTACTGATACGGGCACATTCTGCTACTTGGTAATGCCCTTCAGACTTAAAAATGTCGGAGCCACTTACCAAAGGCTGATAAGTCTTATGTTCGCATGACTAATCGGAAAGTTAGTGGAAGTCTACGTGGACGATACGGTGGTTAAAAGTAACACTGCGGAAGAATACCCCGAGGACCTACGGAAGGCATTGATCATCATGGATAACTTCAGAATGAAGGTTAACCCTAGAAAGTGCTCATTTGGCATCTAAGGAGGTAAATTTTAGGATTCATGGTCACAGAGAAGGGAATAGAAGTAAATCCCGAGAAGGCGGAGGCTATCGTAGGACTACCCACCCCGAAGACTGTCAAAGATGGTCAAAAGTTGACGGGCAGAATGGCCTCCTTGAGCCGATTAGTTTTTAAATTCATAGAAAAAGGACTCCCCTTCTTCAAAATACTTCGAAATGTTAAGGAATTCCAATGGACTCCCCAATGCGAAGAAGCCCTCGAAGAATTGAAAAGATATATGCTGAAGCCCCCCTTGTTGGTAAAACCTTTACCTCAAGAAGAACTCTTCCTTTATCTATCGGTTGGAGAAGAGGCAGTCAGTGATGTATTAGTCAAAGAACAGGACAGAGAACATCATCCGGTGTACTACGTCAGCAAAACTCTCCTCGGAGCAGAAACCAGGTATACCCCGACTGAAATACTTGTCCGAACTTTGGTTACCACAGCACGTAAGTTACTCCCCTATTTCCTTAAGGGTGATGTCCTTAAGTGGGTGGTAACAAAGCACCCTCTGATGGCGATTCTTAATAAGCCTGAGTTATCGGGAAGGTTGATAAAGTGGGTGGTAGAACTCACTGAGTACGATATCTCCTACGCCCCGAGACCTTCCATCAAAGCACAAGTCTTGGCAGACTTTGTAATGGAATTGACAGGCATCGGGTCCAAGGAGAAGGATCCCCTATGGCATTCCTATGTAGACGGATCCTCTGTAAGCACACATGGAGGAGCCAGAATTGTATTTGTAAATCAAGATGTAGAAGAGGAGAGACTCCACTTTGCGGTTAGGATTGACTACCCCATTTCCAGCAACGAAGCTGAGTACGAATCCCTTCTGATTGGAATGAGACTCGCTCGAGAAGGTGGAATAAAAAGAGTGATCATTCATAGTGACTCCCAACTGATTGTTCAACAAGTCAATGGCTTGTATGAGGCCAAAGACGAAAGAATGCAGGATTACCTTCGATTAGTCCATCAAAGACAAGGTGGTTCGATGAGTGCAAAGTCACCCAAATCCCACGAGGAGAAAATCAAGAGGCACACGCCTTATAAAAAATGGCCAGTCAGAGGGCTGCGGTCCGTACCCGAATGATCACTCTACTCCAGATCAATGAGTCCTAGAGGACCGAAGGTAATGAGGTGAATGCCACCATAGATCCCCATCCTGTTGGGTGTTCCCAATTAAAACCTACTTACAAGATCCGGTGAAGTATTCTGCGGACAAGGCCGTGCGATGAACAATGTTTAAGAAGACCATCCGGTATTTTCTCAAAGATGGGATACTATTTCGAAGGACGTATTCCTGCCCCCACGCCCAATGCCTTAATGAAGAAGAGGCTCAACTGGCCCTAGCAGAAACTCACGAGGGAACATGCGGAAGCCATACCGGTGACGAAAGCATGGTCGGGCACCTGATTCGACAAGGTTATTACTGGCCCACGATGGCAAAAGATAGCAAAACCTATGCTGAAAGATGTAAACCGTGCCAAGATTACGCCCCTCGGGTCCACCAGCCCGCAGCCCCGTGGGAACCCCATTTAACCCCTTGGCCATTCTCCAAATGGGGCATAGATATAGTGGGCCCACTTATCCCTGATGCCGGTCAAAAGAAATTCATACTCGTGGCAGTTGACTACTTCACTAAGTGGGTAGAAGCGGAACCCTTAGCTCGAATCACCGCGTGAGCCGTCATCAACTTCTAATGGAGAAATATTATGTGCCGCTTCGGTATCCCTCGGAACCTGGTAAGTGATAATGGCTTATAGTTCACTAACCATGAGTTAGAAAAGTGGTGCGACCACTGGGAAATCAAACATCGTTTTACCTCGGTGGGATACCCCCAAGCAAATGGATAGGTGGAAAGGACCAATCGAACCCTTCTGAAAAACATGAAAGCCCGACTCGATTGGCATAAATCCAAGTGGGTTGAAGAAATACCTGGCATACTGTAGGCATATCGGACCACACAGAGTACCGCTACAGGCGAAACTCCCTTCAGCCTAGCCTATGGTTGCGAATCAGTCCGGCCCTTGGAGGTCTCCATAGAAAGCTGGCGAGTCCGAGAATACGAGGAAGTAACCAACAGCTCCAACTTAGCCTTAGCCCTTGATCTACTTGAAGAGAAGAGGAATCGAGTAGCCATTCGGATGGAAGAATACAAAGCCCGGATGTCACGCTACTACAACGCTAAGGTAAAACCTCGAACCTTTCAAGTTGGAGATTTAGTGATGAAACAGATTGGAGCTTCTAAGAACGTAGGCAAGCTTCATCCCCGCTAGGAAGGACTCTATAAGATAGGGAGAATAGTGGGACCCACAACCTATCTTCTCGCCAGCCCCGAAGGCGCAGTACTTCAGAACACCTGGAACTCAATTAATCTTAGGAAGTACTATGCTTAATATAATGCAACAGTTGTACATAAATAAAAAAGTTGTTTCTATATATAGAAGGCTCCGGTACAAAGATCAAAAGAAAAAGATTACAAAACAAAACGATGACCCTACGAGAATGTCATCACAGCAATTTGACCCCGAGGATCCATCTAATACAAACAACTAAAGCAAAGCATTTAACAGTAATAGAGAATCCCCACCCCAACGGGATATTGGATCGTATCCGATACAAAAAGGTCAACGACTATTCCCGCCTACGCTACGCGTCCTCGATTGGACGCTTCCCTTCCCGGATAAGACGACGATGGTGGTCCTCGGAGGGAGAAACCGGATCACCTAGAGGAACTACCGAGTCCTCGAACGCCGAAGAGGAGACTTCCGCAAAGACCCTACGGATGTCAAGTTCTGGAATGGCCAAATCCGAGGGAAACCCTGGTAAAGCTTGAACCGCATCTTGGCACAACCGATAACCTATACAGACTATATGACAAATCTCTCCCTGAAGGGACTCACGAGGGCTGGATGGACCCACTATTTCCAACACTGCTTGAACCTGGGCCATCACAAGGGCCACCTCGTGGGTACGAGTAGTCTCTAGCTGTCGTTGATTCACCATATCTCTCTCACTCGTAACACACAGCAATCGCTCGTTGGAAAACCAAATCTTGTCCCTCAAGGCTTCCATACTTCTCTCTAAACCCAAGACCCGGGCCTTTTCAAGCACCAATTGGCGCTCCAGCTCCCAAGATTTGTTCCTCTCGGATTGCAATATTTCTCCGGGGACATCTTTAGCGGTCTCCCTTTCCGCGGTCAAATGAGCTATCTCCTCGTGAGCCTTAAACAAACACTTCTCCAGCTCATCCCGACGGTGATAGACCAAGTCGGGATCAGAAGAGGAATCTCCTCGGGATCCAATGGCATTCATAATCATATAAAGCTGCATGAGGACAAATCATTACCACCCGAATGGTAAACAAGATTAGTATTAGATATAACAAATAAAAACTGTTGTACCTCGCACAAATTCTTGCAGGCTAGATCCCGAAGGCTTGATAGAGGAAGAATCTTCATTAGCTCACAATCTGGTGCATTTAAGAGACCACTTTAAAAATTCCGTCAAAAGTCTGTAACCGAAGGGGAAATAAGGACGAAACCACGCTCTCCGAGGGGTGGCACCCCTATGAGGAGAGGGTTTCCTTCGAGCGGTGGGCTAGCAACATGATCCGGACCCCCTAAGGAATGAGTTCCGCCTGGGATAGAAGGGGAGGGATCTTCCTTTACCATGTTGATAACACCAACCTCTAACAAAGGAAAAGGACGCCGTATCCGCCGAGGAATTGGGAACTCCATTCGGGGAAGAGTGGAGATTGGATCTCCCACAACAGCCAGAGCTCGATGTTCACTGGGGGTCTGCGATAGGCAAAGTCCTCTGATTCCCATTCCCCGAGGAAGGACTCGCCACCTCTTCAAAACTTTGCTGACCAGAATCACCTTCCTCCGATAAAAGGTAATCATCATATGATGTTTGTATCAAAAAAGCTTTGTCAAAAGGTTCAATCGCAAATGCGGCCATTTCCGAACCTGTCACAAAGAAGAACATATTATGGGCTCGAAGAGGACAAAATCACCATGGATAATAAAGACCCGAGGAAGAACTTACGAAAATGGAGATTACGGCAAAGCGGCTGAACAGGGAGACCGAACGCCTCCACCCCTCCTTGAAGCGGAGCCAAGATCATGGATTCGGGGAATTCTAACAAACCGCTCACATCACAAGATCCCGAGAACAACCTGGAGCAAGATAGTATCTCCTCGTCCCTCACCGCAGTCTCGGAGGTGGGGGTAACATATCCTAAGCCCCATCGGAGAGGTACTCCCCATAAATTAGCTAATTGGCCCTTCAGACGAACAAAAAAAATCTCCGCCTCCAATCCCCTCTACGAGAGCAAGGGGTGGATACACGAGTGAAGACTCTAATATTTTCTCGATAGACCAGGCTAAAGAAAGGAGGACCACCCGGACAGGGGCACAAGGAGAAAATAGCCCCCACCAGATGAGGAGTCATAGGAAGATTCAAGAGCTGACAACAAAGAATATACCCCACCAAGTGACGATAGGAGTTTGGCGTTAGCTGACTGGGGCATAGCTGCCAATAGCAAAAGAGAGTTTGAAGAAAGGGGTGGAAAAACACCCGTAGCTTATAACGTACCTGATCACAATACACTGTTAGATAGCCCGATGGGGGATCATAAGCCCTCTGGTCGTAGAACGGTACAAGTACATCGTACTTATTATAATCCATGTTATACTCGGCGAAGAGAGTCATAATGGACCCCTCTTGTTCGTTGCTCACGGCAGTCCCAACACGACCTCTCCCCATTAACTTTGAAGGACTAAAGGAAAGCATTTCAAGAACAGAAGATTGATCCAAGTTTAATCTTGCTGACCAAGTTTTTGGTTGCTGTCTAGCGCACTCAAGATAACCCCACAGCATATGACCGGATAAAAGCTCTTGGGGTGGTCTCTCGAAAGTTTTTGGTTGCTGTCTAAAGGTCTCTTGTTGAGCTAATTGGACCGCCGCATCGATTTGGCTTGCACCGCCTCGGGAGAAAGAAACGTCACCAGCTTCCTCTCTGCCGACTCCGCCCTATCGCTGACCTGACCCAATATCTCCTGAAGTCCCCTCTCCCTCGCCAAACCCTCAGCTATCTCCTTCTCGAGAGCAGCGATCTGGACCTTAAGAGTCCCCTCGAACTCTGACTTCTCCTTCTCCAAAAGGGCTACCCTAGCTGTAGCAGTCTTCTCGGAGGTTTCTATCTGCTTATATGCAGATTCCGCCTTTTCCAGTCTGTGGCGCAAGTCCTCAATCGTCTTCTCAGTCCCTTGCAGAGTGTATTCGAAAGTAGAGATTATTGTAAGAAACACCTCTTCCCTCATTTGGCACTCCTTATCCCTGAACAGGAGAGGCGAGAATTGTGCTCGGAGTGCCTTTACCTCCTCCACATCCTCTAACCCGCGCTGCTCAATAACGGTGACTGCCTCCTGAGTCTTTCCTATCTACAAGGAGATAAACAAAAGAAAGAATTGTTGAAAATAGAACATATAACACAAAGAAGCCAGGCACGGATAAAAGAAGAGAAAGCTTGAAACTTACCATAAGCCCCATCCAGTTAAGGCCGGTATATAGGAGCTGAAACCCCTCGGCAGGTACAGAGTTGAAGGAAGCAAAGAACTGGAGGATCTCCTGATAAGCATCGTCCACTGTCCAAGACGAAGGATTCCCATCTGGTCCAGAGGAGGCACGGGTGTTTGAAAAGTATGCTTCCTCGAAGATAGAGTCACCGGAACGTGATCCCTTGGAGGTGTAGTCCCCGAAACTGGCGTCACCACATCTGAATCAGTGAACACCGCCCGAGGACCTCCAGCAGCTGTGGACGTGCCCGCATCCCCCACTAGTGAGTTCAAAAGATCCACCTTAATCTCCCTGTCTTCAGATGAGGGATCAAACTCATCATGTATAAGAGGAGAGAATGAAACTAGAAAAATTATCATGAAAGAGAGAAAAAGCTAGGCAGAATTGGCTACCAAAAAAATCAGACTCTCCCCCTATCGGTGCTTTACCCTTATCTACAGCAGCTGCACCAAAATAGAGATCATCAGTATATAAGCCCAACCCCTCCAAAAATTTAGAAAAACCTTACTAAGAATCAACCATAACTTACCGAGGGGGGTAGGCTCAGACACCGCCTTCTCCGAGAACTCTGAACTATCGGAGACATGGGCGCAACTCCACGAGGAGAGTCGGGAGACGGATCCCTAGAAGATATGGCCACTACCTCAGCAGGTTCCCGGGCAGAACCTTCCCCGCCAGTTCTCGTGGAAATCCCTGTATCAGACCCGGAGACTAGTACCAAAGCTAAACTCGAATAAGGACCCACCTAGCGTAGTGGAACCACGTTCTGAATCACCCCCGCAATATCTATGAACAAAGGGGTGTAATCCTCATGAGTTCCTCCTGACTCCGGACCAGTATGCTCGCCCTCGGGAGCATTAACTTCCTCTTCATCATGATCCCCCTCCTCCGGAACGTCAGAAACACCACTCGGAGCGGGCTCTGCGGGACTCGACTGCGAAAAATACTTCGCTAAAATAGCCCCTGCATTTTCCGAGAACCACCAAACAGTTATAATCTACCCCTATGTCAGAAAAGAGAGAACAAGAACGAAAACAAAATACTTACTGATCAAGGCCTCGGGAGAAAGGGACATCGGCTTCTCGACCGCAGTATCAGTGAACACCACGCGATGAAGCTCGGATGTCTCAAACAACATCAGAAAATCGTCCGACTCCATCAGAAGTTGTTGTGAAATCACCGGGGATAGAACCATATCTTGATCCAAGGTGCGCACATGAGATGCCTCTTTTCTCCAGTCAAAAGGCATGTCCCAAACACCTTGTGCGGGCTGCACTAAGAAGTACCTGTTCTTCCAGACGCAATGAAAAGTCATAGACCCGTCCAGAATCCTCTTCTTGGAATTTCTGGCGTTGTCCCGATGGCGGACATGGTAAAACGGATACCCCCTGGTGAAATAACCACATCGAAAATGGCAAAGAAGTGATCCACCCCGCATTCTAACCCGTTTACCTGACACCAAAAGACATAGATGCAGAGGGCGGCAAACCTATTCGGAACCAGTTGACTCAAACTGATGTTGCACGCCTTAAACACCTCAGAAGAAGGGCGGCATAAACGAGCGCCACCCATACCGCACCTGAGCAAAATACACAGTCAGCATCCCCGGGGGTGGATTGCATGCCCTTTGATCACTTGTGGGAATTTGAAACACCTTGTTCTTCTGGAAGGCCCCAGTGGAATTGAACAAGTCCAACACCGGCTCACGAGTCGCAACACTCGGGATTTTCTCAATTTTTGCAAAATCACGAGCAGCGGCAACCTTCTTCAATTTGGGAACCTTAGATTTTTTTGGAGGAAGCAGCGCCGCCCTCAACCGCAGCAGAAATTTCACCCTTCCGTTTACGAGTGATAACTCCCGTCGGAGCACCCACCGTGCTCGCTGGAGGATCAACAAGAATAGTGGCTCCTGAAGTAGTAGAGGCAGCTATGGATCGATGTTGGTAGAGGAAGCCATTTGTGCAAAAGCGAAAATAAAGTGTTTCTCCGGAAAGGGAAAGAAAAGAAGTGCTCGTAAATTAACTGAAAGATGGAAGTGCGAGAAAAGAAGAGAAGAGAAGATTTTGCTCGTCGAAATTGTTAAGGAAAGAAAGATGAAAATGAGAAGAAGGGTGAACAATGCTCCTATTTATAGTCGCAAATGTGACAACGGTCATGTGCCTTCAAAACGTGGAGCATATTCAAAGCTCCACGTATCTCCCTCGCCCACGCGACACACCTTTACAAATTTGACCATTGTCAACGATCAGATATTTTGAAGGACAAACGATCCGAGACTCCCGCGTGCGTGAAGGACATCACCCTTAAGGGCATTCAGGTAAAATTCCTTTGACTCACTTTTAAATAATTGTAAACATATATACCTACTCCCTCGGAAAAACATCAAAAAATAAGTACATTGAAGACCAAGACTCGGACTAACCCCTCACCTCACTGAGGACGATGAATAAAATTTCCCTCGCCTCTACGAAGGCGGTCGAAATTTAGGGGGGCTAGTTTTAACCATAAAAAATAAATATGAGACTAAAATGAGATATTATTCCTAAATATAGGCAATAATACACGGACAATACTATTGTCACGAGTACTTCCGATGAGATGTACCCACTCCTAATAAGGAGGCCCCTCGGATATTATTCAAACCCCTCGGTCACTGACCTAAAACATAATGAGAGAACATCCGAGGAGATACTTAAGCATCCCTTGGAATGTCAACGATGAATAAAAATAGATATCGACGCGGCATCGGAAAAAGAGCAAACCCGATGGATCCACATGACTTCGATATCCATCAATGCGCCAAGAGGGACCACAACGGACCCCGAGTCCCAGGATCTTGCGAGAATACTTCCTTGCTGAACACTCCACAACATAAATTGCCCTCAGAACATCATTTCGAAGAGCAAATACTAGACCAAAGTTATATCAAAGTACCAGAGCCCCAAGAAGATCTTCTACGAGGGTTTGAACCACAAAATATTACTTCAGGAAGGTCAAGCCAAGTCCTCGGAGACCAAGTCAAAACCCCGAAGACCATGCCCAAGCCCTCGGAGACCCAGGCAAAGACGAAGAAACCCCCGAAGACCATACTTAAACCTCAGAGGCCTAATAAAAGACGGGAATACCCCTCAGAAGACATATACAGAAGCTCTTGCACCAGAATAAACCCATACTAAGCAACAACCTCACCCGAAGAAGACTCTAACTAATCCATCAAGTCGTCACTACACAAAACAACCCATCGGAGATCCCCAAAGTCCTCGGAAGAAGCATAAGACCAGCTTAGTCAGCATCTAGTAGACTAAAGATAAACCTTATCTTATCTTGTTACACTTTTAAGCATATCACGACACTTGTACTTACTAAACACATGCATAACGACACTTGTCCCTAATAAACTCTATATAAAGGGAGGTGATCGAGTGAAGAAAGATAACTTCAGAGAGATACATACAACCATACAGACAAAATTGAGGAGTGGAATTCAGTGAATAAAGGAAATAATATTCTCGTACTATTATCTCCAAAAAAATCATCGTTTTTTGAATCACGAGCAGGCGTTCCGACCCTAAATAAATTCGTTAAATAGGTAATAATATCCAACCTATTAACAGTATGGTAAATCGGTGTTCGATATAGTGTACGAAAAGTAGGTATATAAATCGGTGCTCGTTTTACTTGTACGAAAAAATGTATGATAAATCGTGTTTTTTTACTTGTACAAAAATTGTATGATAAATCGGTGTTCGATATCATGTACGAAAAGTGGTTTGGTGAATCGATATTCGATATAATATACGAAAAGTGGGTACATAAATCGGTGTTCACTTTACTTGTACGGAAATTGGTATGATAAATCGGTGTTTGATTTACTCGTACGAAAATTGGTATGGTAAATCGGTGTTCGATTTTGTAGTACGAAAAGTGGTATGATAAATCGGTGCTCAGTTTACGTGTACGAAAAGTAGGTACATTTCGGTTTGGTCTTTTTTTGAAAAAAACCTTTGTGTTTATCGATGTTGTAATTTTATAATTAAAATTTACGTAATTGGCAATGTCTTTGGATAATAATTGAATCATTTACTTATTAAGCATTTCTTTCTTAATTTTCATCATTTATTATATATTTTTAGAAAATTTCCTTAATTTTTGTGATTTTTTTTATAATATATACATATTTATTGCATCGCAAAATTCCCATGCCATTGCCCTTAAGGTCAATTGCATCCGAAAATTCGGATGCAAAGCCTGCATAGAAAATTTTAGATGCAGCTTATGTGGCTGCATCCGAAAATTCGGAAGCAATTGATTTAAGGTCAATTGCATGGGAATTGATTCGGATGCGTGACTTTTCATTCATTTGCATGGTTTTGTTGTAGTGTTCTAGCGGTTGTGGGAATCCTAAATCAACACATTGTCCAGTGCATGTAACTTACGAGGGGTGTTAGTCGAGCATGAGTTTATCACTTCTTCATTCACTAATGTTTATCATTCTTTGCTGCCTTGACCTTTTCTAGCCTTTTTAGCCTTTTTTTTTTCATAAACAAATCTTGGATGGTTCATTTCTCTCATCCTCCAACTAGTTGTGGTTCCTCTCTTTGCTCTCCAACATTGGTGTCCCTTGTATTCACTTTATGCATATAAGGGGTTTATTTGAAGGCCCTGCAAAATCTAAAGGGCTTTGTGACTTCTAGTGCATGCTTCTTTACAAGTAAGGTAGTATATATTCAATTTATCATTCTTATTAAAATTATATTAGATCTATTTAACTGGCGTTTGAATAAATGGTTTGATAAAATTAGGAACGTCACAATTCTTACATATTTGCGAAAAGTGAGAAACACAACAAAAATAAGTTAAATGATTGCGACAAAATTAAGATGTGATAGATATTATGTTAATAGTTGTTAGCTCAACACTTTGTGCGTAAGTGTTGGATCAACTCTAGGATTTAACAACACCACAGTTTGGTGTTTTTGGTACTGAACTCCGTTCTTATAACTATCAGCGGCAAAATTAAGAATGTGACACATCTAATATACATATATGATTGCAAGAAAATTAAGAGTGCTGCAATCTAAGATAAATGATTATGATTAAGAAACCTGCATGCATCACGTCGGTAGGCTCTTTTAAATCGACCCCGTTCACGTTCCTCCCATTGTTCGTGATCTCATCAATAAGTATTTGCATTTCTTTGTCCTTGTTCTTCACCTCCAGCTTCGTAATCCTATAGGTAAAACCGTTTATTGTGCCTGAAGGAAATGGAGATAATAGATCGCCCATTAGGGCCGAACAGCTAGTTTTTTGATCATTTATACAAGGAGTAGGGTTATGTTTCTGAATAAAGAAAATACCAGTTGCCCCCCCCCCCCCCACCCCAATCTTGAGAGTTCGTCGTTTTCAGTAGAAAAGACTAACAACACATTTGAGAAACAAAAGGAATAAGAGAGAAAATAAATCTAAATCGTGTAGAAAAATCAAAATGAAAAATGGTAAGATTGTTTTTATCAATTTCTACATTTTCAACTCACTTTGAATGGCTCTTGGATAGTGAAAACGATTCCCTTCAATTTGTGCTTGGAATCTGACCTTAATGGAGCAACAAAAGGATTAAAATGTCATGGAGTCAAGCATGAGAAAATCAATTCACGGTGCACCATGAAACCTCTTTTATATGGGCTAAAGGTTAGTGATTTTTTTTCAGCGCCTAACAAGTATAATACTTCTCCTAAACCATTCTCTTCGCCATCTTCTTCTTCGGTATGTTTAAGACCGTATGTGCCTCGCGTTAGCCTCGTTCATTGTTGACCAAAAAGTGAAGTTTATACCGTCTTGGTTGTACAATACGAAAATCATTTGAACGCCACACCTAGTTTTTAGCTCATAATTGTTTTTGAACTGGGCAACCTGCTTTTTTGCTAGAGTAATTTTCAAACAATAGCACTCTTTTCACGACTGTATAAAAAGCATTGGCTAATACTCCAAAAAGTGTTGGGAGATCCTTTGTTTCTTGTAGTGTCCCAAACGAGCAAACTGCCAGTTGTTAGTGACGTTATTTGAAATTTTGTTAAGTTAATTAATATATTTCTTTTAAATGTGATTAAACCTAAATCCAACCCCAAACTCACAAACATACTTCAATGCACAAATTCGTTCGATCACTAAGCCCCTAATTTTTTTTTTGTCATCGTCAATATGAGTTCTAGTTTGTCCAACGTGTTGTTATCCTCTATCGATTACTCAAGTTTTTTGTTTTATTAAGCATCTCATATTTCCAAATTATTTAGGGTTCCAATCAGTTCAAGTTCGGCAATCAACATAGTGTTTATTTGTGAATTCGACTAATTACTAGATTGATTGAGTAGTTCACAAGGTCTTTTGGAGATTAATGTTGATTTGAAGGTGAAATCAATTAAAAAATCTAGAAATCAGAAGCCTTTGTGGTCTTCAAGAAGTGAAAAGCACGAGTAGAAACCGAGACTGGTTCGAGTGTGTTGAGGTCTGAAAATGATGGTGAGTATGAACTTGCGGAGTTCAAACAATATTGTGCAGGGAACATACTTTTATCGTACAAAGCAGAGTTTTTTTCTTTTCTTCTTTATGTATAATTCTATAACATATACACGTAATAATTGTATGTTCGTGGCTTATTTCATCATCTTTCAAAGCCTTTTTTATGTTTTATTCTACAGAACATGGTTTAATTTATTAATGTTAAGTTTGGTACTTACAGTTCTAAACATATACGTACACTTTTAAATGCTCCAGCCTTTTAGCTAGGAATAATTGTAGCATTTGTTGTTCATACATCATGATGCCTCAATATAGTTACTTAATAGTGAAACATGTGCAGACGGTGAATACTTTTAAAATATGTATGTATTATATATAGTAATACCTTGCAAGAAATCGAGCAGAAACGAAATTGGTTGGGATTGGATAGTTTCTCTTAACATTTATCTCAAGCTCCATTTCCTTGAAGGAGTGAACCGGATCCAGTGTGCGGGAGAGCAGTGAAAGACTTAACCCACTTCTTATTGCACTTATAACTCTGAATACAAGATGATGATACAATTTATTAGATATCATAGAAACTAACCAACAATTCAATATATTGAAAACATAAGTATGGGATATGTTTTCAACTCATTCAAGAAAAGGTGGAAGAATTGAAAGAGAAAATCAAAAGATTCATGACATTTTAGAAAAATCACTTATCATATTGCCAGTAAGGACATTGCATGCAGAAGAAGGTATGGAAAAGATATTTATTCATCTAAGAAATGGATTAGAAGCAAGGAAATGAAATATAATTTGAGTAAACTACTACTGTGACATATTAGGAGCATATTTGAGATTGCGGTATCTAATAAATTGTTTTACCCGTTTGCTGGCTATGTGAGATAGGCACAATACATCTTAGTAAAGACAAGAACGATTAGACAAGCTATCACTTAGGAATATAACATGCCCTATATTTAGCATAACATAGTGGGTAAGTAAATCTTGAATTTTCCAAGGGGATAATATGTGTATTTCCTATATCGCAGGGGTGTGTGTACATAACAAGTTAGGTTACTAGAAAACGTGCTTGGAAGTTTGAACACTAGACTGGCTCACATGAATATCTAAACATTCGATATATTTCTCCATATCACAAATAAGTACCGCATTTCTGTTGACATGGCGATACATCGTGAGTAGCTCGTGTCCATGTCCAGATGTGACACAAGCCTTGCAAGTTGCTGCATTACAATTAATGCAATATATGGTCAAGTCGTGCTCTGGCTTCAACCCTACCTTTGGCAAATCAGCATGGGCCGAACATTTTTCAAAAAATAATTTCTCAAGGAGGCGTTAAGCCTTTACATTGTTCGTTTAATTAATTTTGTACTGCATTTTTACTTCCCTACACGAACTGAAATTATATTAATTAATGGAATAATGTAAAGGCCATATATCGATATTTCCAAAGTTTCATGAAGCCACACATAAGACTTTTACATTTAACATGATGATCTTGCTAGTTCATCACACAGTAAAACTAGGACCCAAATTCTATATAAATTCAATCATCTACATCATAAAGCAATAATTTGTGGCAATTTCTAAATGTGTCAATTTCTAACCCTTTTTTAAATTAAACAACGTCTCATTAAATGGCTTTCAAAGAATACAAGATGATTGCAAGAAAATTCTAATGAAGAATGGAATGAGATGTAAGATAAAAGATTGCGACAGAACTAAAACACTAAGAATTCTAAAATAGTTAATTGCGACAAAACTAAGAACACGACAAAATGTAAGATAGGTTAATGATTGCGAAAAATTTAAGAACACGACAAGATCTAGAGTGTATCATCGCGACAAAATTAAGAACGTGAAGAATCTAAAAATAAAGTTGTACCAAATTATAGAAGTAGACATCATGAAAAAGCAAATGAAGATATAGTTAATTAATATAATTGACTATTTTGTTATGGATGTCAAAACATAATCATGACTGAAGTATATGATATTTATAATAGTGAATACACAAACTACGGAAAAACATAAAATTTATTTTTCAAAACACACAAACTAAAACCATAGTACTTTTTTGGAAAATAAATAACATGGTGAAACATATATATGATTGTTTTAGCTAAACATTGGTTCCTTCACCATCCGATTCATCGTCGGAAGTAGACTCTTCGTCTGAGGTAAATTCTTCATTCATAGAAGGTGGCAGAGAGGTGGCGCCAATCTGAGCTCAAGTTGTCCTTATTTTCCACCTCCGAGTGGTCCCATCAGGTGTGCATTTTCCAAGACGAATAGTGTTACCCTCTGAAGCTGAGAGATAGAGTATATATATAGAAATGGTCATTTGTTTGGTTATTCTTAATTATCAATATAGTTGTTGCTCTTGTTTATGGTTGCGCATATGTGTTAATTACTATTCAACCGATTCAATCAAGAGCGTGTTCGTCAAGGGTATTATTAACGCACATTTTTTAAATCATTCAATGATAACACCACGTTGTTCAGATACGTGTGAGTGCTTATTAAGATTAGATCATCCCAATATGTAGCACAAAAGTGAAGATGTAAGCAAATTTAAGAACTTGCAATGGGAACATGCCCGTCCGGAACTCAAATAATATCCATACAGGCAATTATTCTCCGCCTGAATTCATGTGTTGTCCGTGTGGAGCACGTGGTTCTCTAACTTAACTTTATCAGCTGCCTACGAAATCAAAATCGAAACAAGCCATTACTCTTGTAAGAAATGTGTGTACATTTAATTCATGATTAGATTTGTGTCATTTTATGACTCGTTAAATTTTGTAAATTATAATATTGTTTTCACCAATCATGTGATGCAGATCCAACGTTGATACAATAGTAGACTTATAATTAATTATTATACACATATAAATTAACTTAAAAAATCACCCTATTTGTAGATGTAGGTTTCTTCTTGAACCATTGCTTTATCCGATCATCCGGTCACTGCCAGCTCTTTTTCTTTTTTTATGGTAAAGAAAGAGATACAAAGGTCCTTAGACCGAGTCCATACACATAATACTAGCTATCTCGGGAGGAGGGCAATTCACAAAAATGGGTTAGAAGCCAGGAAAATGAAGTTTAATTTCTGTAATCTACTACAGTGACATATTATGAGCATGTTTGAGATTGCGCTATCTCATAATTAAGTTGCTTTTACCCGTTTGCTATGTGAAATAGGTACATTACATCTTAGTAAGAGAAAGAAGATTAGACAAGCTATCACTTAGGAATATAACATGCCTTATATTTAGCATAACATATTGGGTAAATAAATATTTTTTTACAAGGGGATAATATATGTATTTCCTATATCGCAGGGGTGTTTGTACGTAACAAGTTAGGTTACTAGAAAACGTGCTTGGAAGTTTGAACACTAGACTAACTCACCTGAATATCTGAACAATCCATATATTTCTCCATATCACAAATAAGCACCGCTTTTCTGTAGACATGGCGATACATCATGAGTAGCTCGTGTCCATGCCCAGATGTGACACAAGCCTTGCAAGTTGTTGCATTACAATTAATGCAATATATGGTCAAGTCGTGCTTTGGCTTCAACCCTACCTTTGGCAAATCAGCATGAGCAGCACATTTTTCAAAAAATAATTTCTCAAGGAGGCGTTAAGCCTTTACATTGTTCCTTTAATTAATTTTGTACTGCGTTTTTACTTCCCTACACGAACTGAAATTATATTAATTAATGGAATAATGTAAAGGCCATATATCGATATTTCCAAAGTTTCATGAAGCCACACATAAGACTTTTACATTTAACATGATGATCTTGCTAGTTCACCACACAGTAAAACTAGGACCCAAATTCTATATAAATTCAATCATCTACATCATAAAGCAATAATTTGTGACAATTTCTAAATGTGTCAATTTCTAACCCTTTTTTAAATTAAACCACGTCTCATTAAATGGCTTTCAAAGAATACAAGATGATTGCAAGAAAATTCTTATGAAGAATGGAATGAGATGTAAGATAAAAGATTGCGACATAACTAAAACACTAAGAATTCTAAAATAGTTAATTGCGACAAAACTAAGAACACGACAAAATGTAAGATAGGTTAATGATTGCGAAAAATTTAAGAACACGACAAGATCTAGAGTGTATCATCGCGACAAAATTAAGAACGTGAAGAATCTAAAAATAAAGTTGTACCAAATTATAGAAGTAGACATCATGAAAAAGCAAATGAAGATATAGTTAATTAATATAATTGACTATTTTGTTATGGATGTCAAAACATAATCATGACTGAAGTATATGATATTTATAATAGTGAATACACAAACTACGGAAAAACATAAAATTTATTTTTCAAAACACACAAACTAAAACCATAGTACTTTTTTGGAAAATAAATAACATGGTGAAACATATATATGATTGTTTTAGCTAAAAATTGGTTCCTTCACCATCCGATTCATCGTCGGAAGTAGACTCTTCGTCTGAGGTAAATTCTTCATTCATAGAAGGTGGCAGAGAGGTGGCGCCAATCTGAGCTCAAGTTGGCCTTATTTTCCACCTCCGAGTGGTCCCATTAGGTATGCATTTTCCAAGACGAATAGTGTTACCCTCTGAAGCTGAGAGATAGAGTATATATATAGAAATGGTCATTTGTTTGGTTATTCTTAATTATCAATATAGTTGTTGCTCTTGTTTATGGTTGCGCATATGTGTTAATTACTATTCAACCGATTCAATCAAGAGCGTGTTCGTCAAGGGTATTATTAACGCACTTTTTTTAAATCATTCAATGATAACACCACGTTGTTCAGATACTTGTGAGTGCTTATTAAGATTAGATCATCCCAATATGTAGCACAAAAGTGAAGCTGTAAGCAAATTTAAGAACTTGCAATGGGAACATGCCCGTCCGGAACTCAAATAATATCCATACAGGCAAATATTCTCCGCCTGAAGTCATGTGTTGTCCGTGTGGAGCACGTGGTTCTCTAACTCAACTTTATCAGCTGCCTACGAAATCAAAATCGAAACAAGCCATTACTCTTGTAAGAAATGTGTGTACATTTAATTCATGATTAGATTTGTGTCATTTTATGACTCGTTAAATTTTGTAAATTATAATCTTGTTTTCACCAATCATGTGATGCAGATCCAACGTTGATACAATAGTAGACTTATAATTAATTATTATACACATATAAATTAACTTAAAAAATCACCCTATTTGTAGATGTAAGTTTCTTCTTGAACCATTGCTTTATCCGATCATCCGGTCACTGCCAGCTCTTTTTCTTTTTTTATGGTAAAGAAAGAGATACAAAGGTCCTTAGACCGAGTCCATACACATAATACTAGCTATCTCGGGAGGAGGGCAATTCACAAAAATGGGTTAGAAGCCAGGAAAATGAAGTTTAATTTCTGTAATCTACTGCAGTGACATATTATGAGCATGTTTGAGATTGCGCTATCTCATAATTAAGTTGCTTTTACCCGTTTGCTATGTGAAATAGGTACATTACATCTTAGTAAGAGAAAGAAGATTAGACAAGCTATCACTTAGGAATATAACATGCCTTATATTTAGCATAACATATTGGGTAAATAAATATTTTTTTACAAGGGGATAATATATGTATTTCCTATATCGCAGGGGTGTTTGTACGTAACAAGTTAGGTTACTAGAAAACGTGCTTGGAAGTTTGAACACTAGACTAACTCACCTGAATATCTGAACAATCCATATATTTCTCCATATCACAAATAAGCACCGCTTTTCTGTAGACATGGCGATACATCATGAGTAGCTCGTGTCCATGCCCAGATGTGACACAAGCCTTGCAAGTTGTTGCATTACAATTAATGCAATATATGGTCAAGTCGTGCTTTGGCTTCAACCCTACCTTTGGCAAATCAGCATGAGCAGCACATTTTTCAAAAAATAATTTCTCAAGGAGGCGTTAAGCCTTTACATTGTTCCTTTAATTAATTTTGTACTGCGTTTTTACTTCCCTACACGAACTGAAATTATATTAATTAATGGAATAATGTAAAGGCCATATATCGATATTTCCAAAGTTTCATGAAGCCACACATAAGACTTTTACATTTAACATGATGATCTTGCTAGTTCACCACACAGTAAAACTAGGACCCAAATTCTATATAAATTCAATCATCTACATCATAAAGCAATAATTTGTGACAATTTCTAAATGTGTCAATTTCTAACCATTTTTTAAATTAAACCACGTCTCATTAAATGGCTTTCAAAGAATACAAGATGATTGCAAGAAAATTCTTATGAAGAATGGAATGAGATGTAAGATAAAAGATTGCGACAGAACTAAAACACTAAGAATTCTAAAATAGTTAATTGCGACAAAACTAAGAACACGAAAAAATGTAAGATAGGTTAATGATTGCGAAAAATTTAAGAACACGACAAGATCTAGAGTGTATCATCGCGACAAAATTAAGAACGTGAAGAATCTAAAAATAAAGTTGTACCAAATTATAGAAGTAGACATCATGAAAAAGCAAATGAAGATATAGTTAATTAATATAATTGACTATTTTGTTATGGATGTCAAAACATAATCATGACTGAAGTATATGATATTTATAATAGTGAATACACAAACTACGGAAAAACATAAAATTTATTTTTCAAAACACACAAACTAAAACCATAGTACTTTTTTGGAAAATAAATAACATGGTGAAACATATATATGATTGTTTTAGCTAAAAATTGGTTCCTTCACCATCCGATTCATCGTCGGAAGTAGACTCTTCGTCTGAGGTAAATTCTTCATTCATAGAAGGTGGCAGAGAGGTGGCGCCAATCTGAGCTCAAGTTGGCCTTATTTTCCACCTCCGAGTGGTCCCATTAGGTATGCATTTTCCAAGACGAATAGTGTTACCCTCTGAAGCTGAGAGATAGAGTATATATATAGAAATGGTCATTTGTTTGGTTATTCTTAATTATCAATATAGTTGTTGCTCTTGTTTATGGTTGCGCATATGTGTTAATTACTATTCAACCGATTCAATCAAGAGCGTGTTCGTCAAGGGTATTATTAACGCACTTTTTTTAAATCATTCAATGATAACACCACGTTGTTCAGATACTTGTGAGTGCTTATTAAGATTAGATCATCCCAATACGTAGCACAAAAGTGAAGCTGTAAGCAAATTTAAGAACTTGCAATGGGAACATGCCCGTCCGGAACTCAAATAATATCCATACAGGCAAATATTCTCCGCCTGAAGCCATGTGTTGTCCGTGTGGAGCACGTGGTTCTCTAACTCAACTTTATCAGCTGCCTACGAAATCAAAATCGAAACAAGCCATTACTCTTGTAAGAAATGTGTGTACATTTAATTCATGATTAGATTTGTGTCATTTTATGACTCGTTAAATTTTGTAAATTATAATCTTGTTTTCACCAATCATGTGATGCAGATCCAACGTTGATACAATAGTAGACTTATAATTAATTATTATACACATATAAATTAACTTAAAAAATCACCCTATTTGTAGATGTAAGTTTCTTCTTGAACCATTGCTTTATCCGATCATCCGGTCACTGCCAGCTCTTTTTCTTTTTTTATGGTAAAGAAAGAGATACAAAGGTCCTTAGACCGAGTCCATACACATAATACTAGCTATCTCGGGAGGAGGGCAATTCACAAAAATGGGTTAGAAGCCAGGAAAATGAAGTTTAATTTCTGTAATCTACTGCAGTGACATATTATGAGCATGTTTGAGATTGCGCTATCTCATAATTAAGTTGCTTTTACCCGTTTGCTATGTGAAATAGGTACATTACATCTTAGTAAGAGAAAGAAGATTAGACAAGCTATCACTTAGGAATATAACATGCCTTATATTTAGCATAACATATTGGGTAAATAAATATTTTTTTACAAGGGGATAATATGTGTATTTCCTATATCGCAAGGGTGTTTGTACGTAACAAGTTAGGTTACTAGAAAACATGCTTGGAAGTTTGAACACTAGACTAACTCACCTGAATATCTGAACAATCCATATATTTCTCCATATCACAAATAAGCACCGCTTTTCTGTAGACATGGCGATACATCATGAGTAGCTCGTGTCCATGTCCAGATGTGACACAAGCCTTGCAAGTTGTTGCATTACAATTAATGCAATATATGGTCAAGTCGTGCTTTGGCTTCAACCCTACCTTTGGCAAATCAGCATGAGCAGCACATTTTTGAAAAAATAATTTCTCAAGGAGGCGTTAAGCCTTTACATTGTTCCTTTAATTAATTTTGTACTGCGTTTTTACTTCCCTACACGAACTGAAATTATATTAATTAATGGAATAATGTAAAGGCCATATATCGATATTTCCAAAGTTTCATGAAGCCACACATAAGACTTTTACATTTAACATGATGATCTTGCTAGTTCACCACACGGTAAAACTAGGACCCAAATTCTATATAAATTCAATCATCTACATCATAAAGCAATAATTTGTGACAATTTCTAAATGTGTCAATTTCTAACCATTTTTTAAATTAAACCACGTCTCATTAAATGGCTTTCAAAGAATACAAGATGATTGCAAGAAAATTCTTATGAAGAATGGAATGAGATGTAAGATAAAAGATTGCGACAGAACTAAAACACTAAGAATTCTAAAATAGTTAATTGCGACAAAACTAAGAACACGGAAAAATGTAAGATAGGTTAATGATTGCGAAAAATTTAAGAACACGACAAGATCTAGAGTGTATCATCGCGACAAAATTAAGAACGTGAAGAATCTAAAAATAAAGTTGTACCAAATTATAGAAGTAGACATCATGAAAAAGCAAATGAAGATATAGTTAATTAATATAATTGACTATTTTGTTATGGATGTCAAAACATAATCATGACTGAAGTATATGATATTTATAATAGTGAATACACAAACTACGGAAAAACATAAAATTTATTTTTCAAAACACACAAACTAAAACCATAGTACTTTTTTGGAAAATAAATAACATGGTGAAACATATATATGATTGTTTTAGCTAAAAATTGGTTCCTTCACCATCCGATTCATCGTCGGAAGTAGACTCTTCGTCTGAGGTAAATTCTTCATTCATAGAAGGTGGCAGAGAGGTGGCGCCAATCTGAGCTCAAGTTGGCCTTATTTTCCACCTCCGAGTGGTCCCATTAGGTATGCATTTTCCAAGACGAATAGTGTTACCCTCTGAAGCTGAGAGATAGAGTATATATATAGAAATGGTCATTTGTTTGGTTATTCTTAATTATCAATATAGTTGTTGCTCTTGTTTATGGTTGCGCATATGTGTTAATTACTATTCAACCGATTCAATCAAGAGCGTGTTCGTCAAGGGTATTATTAACGCACTTTTTTTAAATCATTCAATGATAACACCACGTTGTTCAGATACTTGTGAGTGCTTATTAAGATTAGATCATCCCAATATGTAGCACAAAAGTGAAGCTGTAAGCAAATTTAAGAACTTGCAATGGGAACATGCCCGTCCGGAACTCAAATAATATCCATACAGGCAAATATTCTCCGCCTGAAGTCATGTGTTGTCCGTGTGGAGCACGTGGTTCTCTAACTCAACTTTATCAGCTGCCTACGAAATCAAAATCGAAACAAGCCATTACTCTTGTAAGAAATGTGTGTACATTTAATTCATGATTAGATTTGTGTCATTTTATGACTCGTTAAATTTTGTAAATTATAATCTTGTTTTCACCAATCATGTGATGCAGATCCAACGTTGATACAATAGTAGACTTATAATTAATTATTATACACATATAAATTAACTTAAAAAATCACCCTATTTGTAGATGTAAGTTTCTTCTTGAACCATTGCTTTATCCGATCATCCGGTCACTGCCAGCTCTTTTTCTTTTTTTATGGTAAAGAAAGAGATACAAAGGTCCTTAGACCGAGTCCATACACATAATACTAGCTATCTCGGGAGGAGGGCAATTCACAAAAATGGGTTAAAAGCCAGGAAAATGAAGTTTAATTTCTGTAATCTACTGCAGTGACATATTATGAGCATGTTTGAGATTGCGCTATCTCATAATTAAGTTGCTTTTACCCGTTTGCTATGTGAAATAGGTACATTACATCTTAGTAAGAGAAAGAAGATTAGACAAGCTATCACTTAGGAATATAACATGCCTTATATTTAGCATAACATATTGGGTAAATAAATATTTTTTTACAAGGGGATAATATATGTATTTCCTATATCGCAGGGGTGTTTGTACGTAACAAGTTAGGTTACTAGAAAACGTGCTTGGAAGTTTGAACACTAGACTAACTCACCTGAATATCTGAACAATCCATATATTTCTCCATATCACAAATAAGCACCGCTTTTCTGTAGACATGGCGATACATCATGAGTAGCTCGTGTCCATGCCCAGATGTGACACAAGCCTTGCAAGTTGTTGCATTACAATTAATGCAATATATGGTCAAGTCGTGCTTTGGCTTCAACCCTACCTTTGGCAAATCAGCATGAGCAGCACATTTTTGAAAAAATAATTTCTCAAGGAGGCGTTAAGCCTTTACATTGTTCCTTTAATTAATTTTGTACTGCGTTTTTACTTCCCTACACGAACTGAAATTATATTAATTAATGGAATAATGTAAAGGCCATATATCGATATTTCCAAAGTTTCATGAAGCCACACATAAGACTTTTACATTTAACATGATGATCTTGCTAGTTCACCACACAGTAAAACTAGGACCCAAATTCTATATAAATTCAATCATCTACATCATAAAGCAATAATTTGTGACAATTTCTAAATGTGTCAATTTCTAACCATTTTTTAAATTAAACCACGTCTCATTAAATGGCTTTCAAAGAATACAAGATGATTGCAAGAAAATTCTTATGAAGAATGGAATGAGATGTAAGATAAAAGATTGCGACAGAACTAAAACACTAAGAATTCTAAAATAGTTAATTGCGACAAAACTAAGAACACGGAAAAATGTAAGATAGGTTAATGATTGCGAAAAATTTAAGAACACGACAAGATCTAGAGTGTATCATCGCGACAAAATTAAGAACGTGAAGAATCTAAAAATAAAGTTGTACCAAATTATAGAAGTAGACATCATGAAAAAGCAAATGAAGATATAGTTAATTAATATAATTGACTATTTTGTTATGGATGTCAAAACATAATCATGACTGAAGTATATGATATTTATAATAGTGAATACACAAACTACGGAAAAACATAAAATTTATTTTTCAAAACACACAAACTAAAACCATAGTACTTTTTTGGAAAATAAATAACATGGTGAAACATATATATGATTGTTTTAGCTAAAAATTGGTTCCTTCACCATCCGATTCATCGTCGGAAGTAGACTCTTCGTCTGAGGTAAATTCTTCATTCATAGAAGGTGGCAGAGAGGTGGCGCCAATCTGAGCTCAAGTTGGCCTTATTTTCCACCTCCGAGTGGTCCCATTAGGTATGCATTTTCCAAGACGAATAGTGTTACCCTCTGAAGCTGAGAGATAGAGTATATATATAGAAATGGTCATTTGTTTGGTTATTCTTAATTATCAATATAGTTGTTGCTCTTGTTTATGGTTGCGCATATGTGTTAATTACTATTCAACCGATTCAATCAAGAGCGTGTTCGTCAAGGGTATTATTAACGCACTTTTTTTAAATCATTCAATGATAACACCACGTTGTTCAGATACTTGTGAGTGCTTATTAAGATTAGATCATCCCAATATGTAGCACAAAAGTGAAGCTGTAAGCAAATTTAAGAACTTGCAATGGGAACATGCCCGTCCGGAACTCAAATAATATCCATACAGGCAAATATTCTCCGCCTGAAGTCATGTGTTGTCCGTGTGGAGCACGTGGTTCTCTAACTCAACTTTATCAGCTGCCTACGAAATCAAAATCGAAACAAGCCATTACTCTTGTAAGAAATGTGTGTACATTTAATTCATGATTAGATTTGTGTCATTTTATGACTCGTTAAATTTTGTAAATTATAATCTTGTTTTCACCAATCATGTGATGCAGATCCAACGTTGATACAATAGTAGACTTATAATTAATTATTATACACATATAAATTAACTTAAAAAATCACCCTATTTGTAGATGTAAGTTTCTTCTTGAACCATTGCTTTATCCGATCATCCGGTCACTGCCAGCTCTTTTTCTTTTTTTATGGTAAAGAAAGAGATACAAAGGTCCTTAGACCGAGTCCATACACATAATACTAGCTATCTCGGGAGGAGGGCAATTCACAAAAATGGGTTAGAAGCCAGGAAAATGAAGTTTAATTTCTGTAATCTACTGCAGTGACATATTATGAGCATGTTTGAGATTGCGCTATCTCATAATTAAGTTGCTTTTACCCGTTTGCTATGTGAAATAGGTACATTACATCTTAGTAAGAGAAAGAAGATTAGACAAGCTATCACTTAGGAATATAACATGCCTTATATTTAGCATAACATATTGGGTAAATAAATATTTTTTTACAAGGGGATAATATATGTATTTCCTATATCGCAGGGGTGTTTGTACGTAACAAGTTAGGTTACTAGAAAACGTGCTTGGAAGTTTGAACACTAGACTAACTCACCTGAATATCTGAACAATCCATATATTTCTCCATATCACAAATAAGCACCGCTTTTCTGTAGACATGGCGATACATCATGAGTAGCTCGTGTCCATGCCCAGATGTGACACAAGCCTTGCAAGTTGTTGCATTACAATTAATGCAATATATGGTCAAGTCGTGCTTTGGCTTCAACCCTACCTTTGGCAAATCAGCATGAGCAGCACATTTTTCAAAAAATAATTTCTCAAGGAGGCGTTAAGCCTTTACATTGTTCCTTTAATTAATTTTGTACTGCGTTTTTACTTCCCTACACGAACTGAAATTATATTAATTAATGGAATAATGTAAAGGCCATATATCGATATTTCCAAAGTTTCATGAAGCCACACATAAGACTTTTACATTTAACATGATGATCTTGCTAGTTCACCACACAGTAAAACTAGGACCCAAATTCTATATAAATTCAATCATCTACATCATAAAGCAATAATTTGTGACAATTTCTAAATGTGTCAATTTCTAACCATTTTTTAAATTAAACCACGTCTCATTAAATGGCTTTCAAAGAATACAAGATGATTGCAAGAAAATTCTTATGAAGAATGGAATGAGATGTAAGATAAAAGATTGCGACAGAACTAAAACACTAAGAATTCTAAAATAGTTAATTGCGACAAAACTAAGAACACGAAAAAATGTAAGATAGGTTAATGATTGCGAAAAATTTAAGAACACGACAAGATCTAGAGTGTATCATCGCGACAAAATTAAGAACGTGAAGAATCTAAAAATAAAGTTGTACCAAATTATAGAAGTAGACATCATGAAAAAGCAAATGAAGATATAGTTAATTAATATAATTGACTATTTTGTTATGGATGTCAAAACATAATCATGACTGAAGTATATGATATTTATAATAGTGGATACACAAACTACGGAAAAACATAAAATTTATTTTTCAAAACACACAAACTAAAACCATAGTACTTTTTTGGAAAATAAATAACATGGTGAAACATATATATGATTGTTTTAGCTAAAAATTGGTTCCTTCACCATCCGATTCATCGTCGGAAGTAGACTCTTCGTCTGAGGTAAATTCTTCATTCATAGAAGGTGGCAGAGAGGTGGCGCCAATCTGAGCTCAAGTTGGCCTTATTTTCCACCTCCGAGTGGTCCCATTAGGTATGCATTTTCCAAGACGAATAGTGTTACCCTCTGAAGCTGAGAGATAGAGTATATATATAGAAATGGTCATTTGTTTGGTTATTCTTAATTATCAATATAGTTGTTGCTCTTGTTTATGGTTGCGCATATGTGTTAATTACTATTCAACCGATTCAATCAAGAGCGTGTTCGTCAAGGGTATTATTAACGCACTTTTTTTAAATCATTCAATGATAACACCACGTTGTTCAGATACTTGTGAGTGCTTATTAAGATTAGATCATCCCAATATGTAGCACAAAAGTGAAGCTGTAAGCAAATTTAAGAACTTGCAATGGGAACATGCCCGTCCGGAACTCAAATAATATCCATACAGGCAAATATTCTCCGCCTGAAGTCATGTGTTGTCCGTGTGGAGCACGTGGTTCTCTAACTCAACTTTATCAGCTGCCTACGAAATCAAAATCGAAACAAGCCATTACTCTTGTAAGAAATGTGTGTACATTTAATTCATGATTAGATTTGTGTCATTTTATGACTCGTTAAATTTTGTAAATTATAATCTTGTTTTCACCAATCATGTGATGCAGATCCAACGTTGATACAATAGTAGACTTATAATTAATTATTATACACATATAAATTAACTTAAAAAATCACCCTATTTGTAGATGTAAGTTTCTTCTTGAACCATTGCTTTATCCGATCATCCGGTCACTGCCAGCTCTTTTTCTTTTTTTATGGTAAAGAAAGAGATACAAAGGTCCTTAGACCGAGTCCATACACATAATACTAGCTATCTCGGGAGGAGGGCAATTCACAAAAATGGGTTAGAAGCCAGGAAAATGAAGTTTAATTTCTGTAATCTACTGCAGTGACATATTATGAGCATGTTTGAGATTGCGCTATCTCATAATTAAGTTGCTTTTACCCGTTTGCTATGTGAAATAGGTACATTACATCTTAGTAAGAGAAAGAAGATTAGACAAGCTATCACTTAGGAATATAACATGCCTTATATTTAGCATAACATATTGGGTAAATAAATATTTTTTTACAAGGGGATAATATGTGTATTTCCTATATCGCAGGGGTGTTTGTACGTAACAAGTTAGGTTACTAGAAAACATGCTTGGAAGTTTGAACCCTAGACTAACTCACCTGAATATCTGAACAATCCATATATTTCTCCATATCACAAATAAGCACCGCTTTTCTGTAGACATGGCGATACATCATGAGTAGCTCGTGTCCATGTCCAGATGTGACACAAGCCTTGCAAGTTGTTGCATTACAATTAATGCAATATATGGTCAAGTCGTGCTTTGGCTTCAACCCTACCTTTGGCAAATCAGCATGAGCAGCACATTTTTGAAAAAATAATTTCTCAAGGAGGCGTTAAGCCTTTACATTGTTCCTTTAATTAATTTTGTACTGCGTTTTTACTTCCCTACACGAACTGAAATTATATTAATTAATGGAATAATGTAAAGGCCATATATCGATATTTCCAAAGTTTCATGAAGCCACACATAAGACTTTTACATTTAACATGATGATCTTGCTAGTTCACCACACAGTAAAACTAGGACCCAAATTCTATATAAATTCAATCATCTACATCATAAAGCAATAATTTGTGACAATTTCTAAATGTGTCAATTTCTAACCATTTTTTAAATTAAACCACGTCTCATTAAATGGCTTTCAAAGAATACAAGATGATTGCAAGAAAATTCTTATGAAGAATGGAATGAGATGTAAGATAAAAGATTGCGACAGAACTAAAACACTAAGAATTCTAAAATAGTTAATTGCGACAAAACTAAGAACACGGAAAAATGTAAGATAGGTTAATGATTGCGAAAAATTTAAGAACACGACAAGATCTAGAGTGTATCATCGCGACAAAATTAAGAACGTGAAGAATCTAAAAATAAAGTTGTACCAAATTATAGAAGTAGACATCATGAAAAAGCAAATGAAGATATAGTTAATTAATATAATTGACTATTTTGTTATGGATGTCAAAACATAATCATGACTGAAGTATATGATATTTATAATAGTGAATACACAAACTACGGAAAAACATAAAATTTATTTTTCAAAACACACAAACTAAAACCATAGTACTTTTTTGGAAAATAAATAACATGGTGAAACATATATATGATTGTTTTAGCTAAAAATTGGTTCCTTCACCATCCGATTCATCGTCGGAAGTAGACTCTTCGTCTGAGGTAAATTCTTCATTCATAGAAGGTGGCAGAGAGGTGGCGCCAATCTGAGCTCAAGTTGGCCTTATTTTCCACCTCCGAGTGGTCCCATTAGGTATGCATTTTCCAAGACGAATAGCGTTACCCTCTGAAGCTGAGAGATAGAGTATATATATAGAAATGGTCATTTGTTTGGTTATTCTTAATTATCAATATAGTTGTTGCTCTTGTTTATGGTTGCGCATATGTGTTAATTACTATTCAACCGATTCAATCAAGAGCGTGTTCGTCAAGGGTATTATTAACGCACTTTTTTTAAATCATTCAATGATAACACCACGTTGTTCAGATACTTGTGAGTGCTTATTAAGATTAGATCATCCCAATATGTAGCACAAAAGTGAAGCTGTAAGCAAATTTAAGAACTAGCAATGGGAACATGCTCGTCCGGAACTCAAATAATATCCATACAGGCAAATATTATCCGCCTGAAGTCATGTGTTGTCCGTGTGGAGCACGTGGTTCTCTAACTCAAATTTATCAGCTGCCTACGAAATCAAAATCGAAACAAGCCATTACTCTTGTAAGAAATGTGTGTACATTTAATTCATGATTAGATTTGTGTCATTTTATGACTCGTTAAATTTTGTAAATTATAATCTTGTTTTCACCAATCATGTGATGCAGATCCAACGTTGATACAATAGTAGACTTATAATTAATTATTATACACATATAAATTAACTTAAAAAATCACCCTATTTGTAGATGTAAGTTTCTTCTTGAACCATTGCTTTATCCGATCATCCGGTCACTGCCAGCTCTTTTTCTTTTTTTATGGTAAAGAAAGAGATACAAAGGTCCTTAGACCGAGTCCATACACATAATACTAGCTATCTCGGGAGGAGGGCAATTCACAAAAATGGGTTAGAAGCCAGGAAAATGAAGTTTAATTTCTGTAATCTACTGCAGTGACATATTATGAGCATGTTTGAGATTGCGCTATCTCATAATTAAGTTGCTTTTACCCGTTTGCTATGTGAAATAGGTACATTACATCTTAGTAAGAGAAAGAAGATTAGACAAGCTATCACTTAGGAATATAACATGCCTTATATTTAGCATAACATATTGGGTAAATAAATATTTTTTTACAAGGGCATAATATGTGTATTTCCTATATCGCAGGGGTGTTTGTACGTAACAAGTTAGGTTACTAGAAAACATGCTTGGAAGTTTGAACCCTAGACTAACTCACCTGAATATCTGAACAATCCATATATTTCTCCATATCACAAATAAGCACCGCTTTTCTGTAGACATGGCGATACATCATGAGTAGCTCGTGTCCATGTCCAGATGTGACACAAGCCTTGCAAGTTGTTGCATTACAATTAATGCAATATATGGTCAAGTCGTGCTTTGGCTTCAACCCTACCTTTGGCAAATCAGCATGAGCAGCACATTTTTGAAAAAATAATTTCTCAAGGAGGCGTTAAGCCTTTACATTGTTCCTTTAATTAATTTTGTACTGCGTTTTTACTTCCCTACACGAACTGAAATTATATTAATTAATGGAATAATGTAAAGGCCATATATCGATATTTCCAAAGTTTCATGAAGCCACACATAAGACTTTTACATTTAACATGATGATCTTGCTAGTTCACCACACAGTAAAACTAGGACCCAAATTCTATATAAATTCAATCATCTACATCATAAAGCAATAATTTGTGACAATTTCTAAATGTGTCAATTTCTAACCATTTTTTAAATTAAACCACGTCTCATTAAATGGCTTTCAAAGAATACAAGATGATTGCAAGAAAATTCTTATGAAGAATGGAATGAGATGTAAGATAAAAGATTGCGACAGAACTAAAACACTAAGAATTCTAAAATAGTTAATTGCGACAAAACTAAGAACACGGAAAAATGTAAGATAGGTTAATGATTGCGAAAAATTTAAGAACACGACAAGATCTAGAGTGTATCATCGCGACAAAATTAAGAACGTGAAGAATCTAAAAATAAAGTTGTACCAAATTATAGAAGTAGACATCATGAAAAAGCAAATGAAGATATAGTTAATTAATATAATTGACTATTTTGTTATGGATGTCAAAACATAATCATGACTGAAGTATATGATATTTATAATAGTGAATACACAAACTACGGAAAAACATAAAATTTATTTTTCAAAACACACAAACTAAAACCATAGTACTTTTTTGGAAAATAAATAACATGGTGAAACATATATATGATTGTTTTAGCTAAAAATTGGTTCCTTCACCATCCGATTCATCGTCGGAAGTAGACTCTTCGTCTGAGGTAAATTCTTCATTCATAGAAGGTGGCAGAGAGGTGGCGCCAATCTGAGCTCAAGTTGGCCTTATTTTCCACCTCCGAGTGGTCCCATTAGGTATGCATTTTCCAAGACGAATAGTGTTACCCTCTGAAGCTGAGAGATAGAGTATATATATAGAAATGGTCATTTGTTTGGTTATTCTTAATTATCAATATAGTTGTTGCTCTTGTTTATGGTTGCGCATATGTGTTAATTACTATTCAACCGATTCAATCAAGAGCGTGTTCGTCAAGGGTATTATTAACGCACTTTTTTTAAATCATTCAATGATAACACCACGTTGTTCAGATACTTGTGAGTGCTTATTAAGATTAGATCATCCCAATATGTAGCACAAAAGTGAAGCTGTAAGCAAATTTAAGAACTTGCAATGGGAACATGCCCGTCCGGAACTCAAATAATATCCATACAGGCATATATTCTCCGCCTGAAGTCATGTGTTGTCCGTGTGGAGCACGTGGTTCTCTAACTCAACTTTATCAGCTGCCTACGAAATCAAAATCGAAACAAGCCATTACTCTTGTAAGAAATGTGTGTACATTTAATTCATGATTAGATTTGTGTCATTTTATGACTCGTTAAATTTTGTAAATTATAATCTTGTTTTCACCAATCATGTGATGCAGATCCAACGTTGATACAATAGTAGACTTATAATTAATTATTATACACATATAAATTAACTTAAAAAATCACCCTATTTGTAGATGTAAGTTTCTTCTTGAACCATTGCTTTATCCGATCATCCGGTCACTGCCAGCTTTTTTTCTTTTTTTATGGTAAAGAAAGAGATACAAAGGTCCTTAGACCGAGTCCATACACATAATACTAGCTATCTCGGGAGGAGGGCAATTCACAAAAATGGGTTAGAAGCCAGGAAAATGAAGTTTAATTTCTGTAATCTACTGCAGTGACATATTATGAGCATGTTTGAGATTGCGCTATCTCATAATTAAGTTGCTTTTACCCGTTTGCTATGTGAAATAGGTACATTACATCTTAGTAAGAGAAAGAAGATTAGACAAGCTATCACTTAGGAATATAACATGCCTTATATTTAGCATAACATATTGGGTAAATAAATATTTTTTTACAAGGGGATAATATGTGTATTTCCTATATCGCAGGGGTGTTTGTACGTAACAAGTTAGGTTACTAGAAAACATGCTTGGAAGTTTGAACGCTAGACTAACTCACCTGAATATTTGAACAATCCATATATTTCTCCATATCACAAATAAGTATCGCATTTCTGTAGACATGGCGATACATCATGAGTAGCTCATGTCCATGTCCAGATGTGACACAAGCCTTGCAAGCTGCTACATTACAATTAATGCAATATATGGGCAAGTCGTGCTTTGGCTTCAACCCTACCTTTGGCAAATCAGCATGGGCCGAACATTTTTCAAAAAATAATTTCTCAAGGAGGCGTTAAGCCTTTACATTGTTCCTTTAATTAATTTTGTACTGTGTTTTTACTTCCCTACACGAACTGAAATTATATTAATTAATGGAATAATGTAAAGGCCATATATCGATATTTCCAAAGTTTCATGAAGCCACACATAAGACTTTTACATTTAACATGATGATCTTGCTAGTTCATCACACAGTAAAACTAGGACCCAAATTCTATATAAATTCAATCATCTACATCATAAAGCAATAATTTGTGACTATTTCTAAATGTGTCAATTTCTAACCCTTTTTTAAATTAAACCACGTCTCATTAAATGGCTTTCAAAGAATAGAAGATGATTGCAAGAAAATTCTAATGAAGAATGGAATGAGATGTAAGATAAAAGATTGCGACAGAACTAAAACACTAAGAATTCTGAAATAGTTAATTGCGACAAAACTAAGAACACGACAAAATGTAAGATATGTTAATGATTGCAAAAAATTTAAGAACACGACAAGATCTAGGGTGTGTCATCGCGACAAAATTAAGAACGTGAAGAATCTAAAATAAAGTTGTGCAAAATTATAGAAGTAGACATCATGAAAAAGCAAATGAAGATATTGTTAATTAATATAATTGACTATTTTGTTATGGATGTCAAAACATAATCAGGACTAAAACCACTAATAGTGACACTATGGTACTGACACTATGGTACTGACATTTTTAAGAAAATGACACGATACATTAATTAGGCGACTTTTTTAAAATTGTCGCTATACCAAATATATCAGTGACATTTATGGTCATGGATTAATGACGTTCGTTTAAAAAGGTCACTTTAAATTTGTATAATATCATTTGTCAAAACGTCACAAATAATTTGTAAGTTGGTGACATTTATTTACACTAATTAATGACATGAGTATAAGAACGTCACCCATATTCATATAGTGTTATTTTTGAACCATGCCACTGATATTAAATACATTAGACTTATATAATAAATAACGACATCAGTATTTGGATGTCATTAGAAATTGATACCGTGTCACTCTTAAAACAAGACTGATCTATGTGTGGTACAAAAAAAGAAAAAAAAAACTTATACTAATAAGATTCCTAAACAAAAACAACAACGTAACATTCTATATATAAAACTGAAACAAATTAATAATAAGAAGACCTAAACTTATTAAAAGAAATAATTAAACAAAAGAACGACCTAAAACTGAAATCCGCGCGCAGTCACACAATAAATCGGCGCGAAGTCACACAGTTTGCCGCCAGTTATTCTCCCTCGATTACGTTAAAGGTAATCTCCTCCGCTGAATTCCCTCCTCCATTAATACGAAGCTATTTCGTCCCCGGTGTATCTCCTCTGTGGTGTGGGTGTTGCTAATCGATCTCGCTACTGCTTCGACTCGTCGCCGCTGCCTCCTAGCTACTTGGTATAATTTTTCAATAATCTAGTTGCTGCTCGAATCTCTTATATATTATTGAGTCTATCTTAATTTATCAATCAACTATGACATTACAAACTGAGTTTAGTATATTTGCAATTTGCAGAGCCTTTCACAAAATCCACAATTTTGAAATTTACACTAATTTCAGTTTTTAGACGCAATTTTCAATGTGTACAACTGATACATCTCTCTCTCTCTCTCTCTCTCTCGTTTGTTGATTTCCATTATATGAGCCCTTTACAGATAACAAAACGCTATCTTGTTTATGTTGTTAACTTTTCTTTACAAACACTACAACTAATAATGTTATTGTTCCTAATAGTACGCATCTCTTTATGCTCCAAACTCTGTATTATATCGGACAAACTCTGAGTACAAAATCTTTTGTATCATCAAGTTCTATTGTCTTAGCTATGCTATCAAAAGCAATATAGTTTCGAGTACATTTATAGTCCAGTCTATTACAACTCTGATTATTTATTACTTCAGTTGTTGTTCATGCACTTATATGTTCAATCTTGTATTCTCAAGGAAAAACTTATTACATGAACCTCCAAGTTTTTAGCGAGTGCATGTTATAGACTTTGTTGTTTAGAACTTTCTCTCGTGATTGATCCTCTTGTTATTGTCTGTTTCCACCATTTTAGCTTCTGGAGATTGTCTTGAATAATTGTAAACTAATATTTGAAAGCACAGTAGATTTGTTTTGATAAAGAGATAAATACCCAGTTAATTTGATAGACCAAGTAGATTTGTTGATCCAAGAATTTTAAGACAAGAGTGTTCTTTTTTTATGTTTCATTTACAGGTTTAATGGATGGTGTTAATATGTAGTAGAAAGACTAAATTTATCAGGTAAGCTTCTGTCATTTTATGGTGGGAAGAAGTATATAACATTTGTTGCATAGTCAACTACAGGGGACCTTTATTCATAAAAAATAAAGAGACTTAGGGCAACTCTCCAAACTCTTAGTAGGACACGTATTTGAAGCATAATGAGTAATTTCTCATTTCTGATGAATGAAAGATAAATATATGTGATCCTGATGTGATTAGGTTTTTCAAAATTCACCAGCTACAGGCCACCACATCTCCTCCTTCAAATTGATCATTCCATCTGAATTATATGGGATTAATCATTTACAAGCTCACTTATATATTCTGGATTCTCAAAACAACAAGAAGTCTTCAAGAAAATCTTCCACATATAATTTTCTTCATAAATATTTTTTTATTCTTTTTAACTTTCCTTTGTAACGATTAGTCTTTCTACGTGATATAATTTGACTTTTTCTGTTCTTCTTTTTCTTTTGGACAGACTGTTACTGAATAGGCATGGACAAGAGTTGGATGAAAGAGTCAAGGTTCAGTGATGTTTATGATAAAGGCCTTAACAGATTTCTTGATTTTGCATTTAACAATGCAAGTCTAGAGGGAAAAATAAGTTGTCCCTATAAAAAGTGCAGACTTCTTCGCCGGTAGTCCGTGAAGATGCATATGATCACTTGATAGTTTACGATTTTATGGAGAATTACACTACTTGGGTGTTTCATGGAGAATTGGAGCAATCTACTAGACCTAGAGATGAGGCTCATACTCTTGATAGTTCACAAATGAATATTGATATGGACAGTTTATTGCACGAGGCATTTGGATTTTCCAATTTTCAGAATCATACTGAAAGTGATTCACAAGTCAATTTGGAAGAACAACCCCATGCAGAAGCTGAAGAGTTTTACAAATTCGTTGAAGATGCTAAAAAGGAATTATATCCGGGATGTAAAAGTCATACAAAACTATCATTTATCGTTCAATTGTTTCATACAAATGTCTTGGTGGTTGGAGTGATAATTCCTTCGGCAAGTTACTGAAGTTGCTAAAGGATGTTCTTCCAGAAGGGGAAACATTACCTGACTCATTATACGAAATGAAGAAACTGATAATGAAGCTGGGTCTTGATTATGAAAAAATAGATGCTTGTCCAAACGACTGCATATTGTACCGAAAGGAGTATGAGAGCAATAATGAATGTCCTAAATGTCACATGTCGAGGTATGTAGCGTCTGATTGTGAAGATAGTAAAATTCCAGCAAAGACTTTGCGGTATTTTCCATTGATTCCCAGATTGCAGAGGTTATTTATGTCCTCACATACGGCTTCTTTGATGAGGTGGCACGATGAAGATCGTACTAAAGACGGTTATATGAGACATCCAGCTGATTCTTCAGCATGGATGACATTTGATTACAAGAATCCAAGTTTTTCGACAGAGCCCCGAAATGTTAGGCTCAGCTTAGCCTCTGATGGCATGAATCCATATAGAACAATGAGTACTACATATAGTATATGGCCTGTAATTTTGATGGCCTACAACTTGCCCCCGTGGATGTGTATGGATTCCGAGAATCTAATTTTATCAATGATTATACCTGGCCCTGGATCGCCAGGTACCAACATTGATGTTTATCTACAACCTTTGGTACATGAGTTGAAGCTGTTATGGGACTCCGGAGTTCAAACGTTTGACATCTCATTCAAAAAGAGTTTCCCGTTACGTGCAGCGTTGTTATGGACAATAAGTGACCTTCCTGCATTGGCTTATCTTTATGGGTGGAGCACGAGAGGGAAATATGGATGCATTTGCTGCCACAAAGACACTCATTCCAAATGGCTAAAACATGGTCGAAAATTCTGCTACATGGGTCATCGTCGATTCTTGGACAAAAAACACTCTTTCCGCGATGACTAAAAATCTTTTGATGGTAGTAAAGAAAGAGAAGGAGCGACTGTACCTTTGGATGGTCACATGATACTAAAGATGTTTGAGGGTTTTGATGTAGAATTCGGGAAAACAAGTACCAATCTGGAACTACCTTGCAATTGGAAAAAAAGAAGTATCTTTTTTGAGTTGTCGTATTGGAAGGATAACCTACTTCGCCATAATCTCGATGTAATGCACATCGAGAAGAATGTATGTCAGAGAATCATTGGGACATTATTAGATTTGGAGGGGAAAACTAAGGATGGTTTAAATGCTCGTCTTGATTTGAAACTCATGGGTCTGAAACAGGAACTGCATCCAATACCGGGTCCAAAAGGCAAGACTATTTTACCTCCTGCATGTTTTTCATTAAAGAAAGAAGAGAAAATCAAATTCCTTAATTTTTTGAGAAAAATCCGAGTTCCAGACTAGTATGCTTCAAATATTTCAAGGTGCATTAATGTTAAAGATAAAAAGATATATGGCTTAAAAAGTCACGATTGTCATATTATAATGCAACAACTGCTTCATTTATGTGTGAGAGGAATGTTGAGTTCAAATGTCTACTCATGTTTGGTCGAATTAAGCAACTATTTTAGGGAAATATATTCCAAAGTCAAAAGGCCACAAGAGTATTTGCAGCTTGAAAAATATATCTGTTACATTTTATGCAAGTTAGAAAAGATATTTCCTCCAGCGTTTTTTGACATTGTTGTACATTTGCTGGTCCATTTACCAAGAGAGGCTCGACTTGCAGGTCCTATTCATTATCGACACATGTATCCGGTTGAAAGGTAATGTATTTTCATGTATAGAAAATTTTATTTATAAGTGTACAATATCAGATATATCATTGTTAAATTATTGACATTTCTGATAGGTATCTCTGCAAGATTAAATCATATGTTATGAATAGAAGAAATCCGGAGGGTTCCATTGCTGAAGCACATCTGGTTAATGAGTGCATAACTTTTTGTTCCCGCTATATGGAGGACATAGAGACAAGGTTGAATAAAGAATCTCGTAATAACGATGATGGAGGTATCATAGAAGATGTGTTGCCCATGTTTTCTATGCCTGGAAGACCACTTGGAAAAAGAAAGATAGAAGCATTTGATGACCCGTCAAGGCTAAAAGCACATAAATATGTTCTATTCAATTGTCAATCAGTGGAGCCTTATAGAGAGTAAGTATAATATAATTAATTATATTCTCAACTTTTTAAAAGATAATATTAATATATGTTGCTTGTGTTATTTTATTATGACTCCAGGAAACACTTGAAGATAATCTCTGAAAAATATCCCCACTTGAGAGATTAGGACAGAGACAACATGCACAATGATCAATTTCCTTCATGGTTTAGGAGTCAAGTGTGTCTCATAGACTGTTCTAAGAATCTATATACTTATTTCCACGAAAATAATATATTTACAGTTACTTACTAAAATGCAGGTGAACTTGTTATCTAAAGACTTAAAACCTCTAGCACAAGGTCCAGAAAGAGTATATACCAAATTCAAAAGGTATATTATCAATGGCTTTAGATTCCACACTAAGAAGATAGACCGTAAACGAAAAACTCAAAACTATGGATTTATAGTGTCTGCTGAGACTCGGAGCTTTGCAAGCAGTAGAGATAGCAACCCGATAACTAGTGAGATCACATATTATGGGATTTTAAGAGATATTGTGGAGTTGGATTATTCATTTGGCAAGAGGGTTGTCTTGTTTCAATGTGACTGGGTGTCAAACAGAGGAAAAAGGCAAGAGAAAGATTGTATGGCTGTAAACTTCAACTACTTGATGGGTGATAAAGAACCTTATATATTAGCTTCACAAGCAGAACATGTTATGTATTTGAAGGACCTCAAGCACAAAGGTTGGCACATTGCAATTAAAATAGTCCCTAGGGACTTTTATGACATGACTCCACACTCATCTAAAGATAATGTGGAGCCATATTTACAAAGTCCAATATTCGAGAATATGGCTTTCGAAGACAACAATGATTCCGACTTACTTAGGCGAGACATGCAGCCCCAATCCGTTGATACTACAACCCCTCAAGTATCAAGGGATGAAGATAAGGAATTTGTTGAAGGCAATATCGAAGAGGATGAAGAAATTGATCTACGTTTCTAAGATTGTGGTAATTTAAAAGTTATTTTCTGGAATATTTTACATTTAAATGTCGTAGTAACATGAGTTCAGTATCTCTTTGTTAGAAAAGACTATAGTTTATTTGCTTTCATATCCTTTTAACCATGTTTCAAAGTTCATCAGACCTTGAGTACTTGTTTAAATGAAGATCATTTATTTGCTTTCATTCTCCTCTTTGTTATCTAATAGCGATGATGATGTGTGTGGCTTCTAGATCGGAGGATGTGTAATGATGGTGATTGGTTGTGGTTATCTTTGTTATCATATAGTAATCTGTTAAATTCTTCACATTTATGCAACATTTTAGCAACATTTTCTTTAATATTTTTTGTGTATAAATATGGTTGAACAAGATACTTTACCTGCTCTCGCTTCAGAGAACTAAATGACAGGATGAGGAGTTGGAATTGTTGTTTGCTTGGCTTCATAACTTGTGTGATGCAGCTTTTCGTACTCGAAACATCAATGTTTCGTTAGTCACCATTATCGCTATCGTGGCAGTGCTGTTAACACTAGAATTGCTGATGTGTTTTTTATTGATTACAACTTTCTTCAATATAAATTGATTTTGTCATTCTTAAGAATGGCTGCTCAACATTCCTCTGTTCTGTTCTGTTTTCTCCTTTATTTTGCCTTTTTTTGGTTTCACTAAGATACTTCTATTCATACATCACTTAAAGATGAAATCATGTCAAGCCAGAGGACTGTAAAGATTTAAACAACCGCGAAACATCTTTTGAGTTTGTTGATGTTTTAAAGCGTACTGCAAAATAGACATAAATTCATAATTTGAACGTTAACTTTTTTTCCTGAAACGTATCACAAGAGCCGTGGATGGTATATTTTAGTTGTTATGTAATTTTTTCAGAAGTTTGACAATAAGCTTGATGTTACTTCGAATTGTGATATTTAAAAATATATATTATAGATGTGAGAAAATGTATTAGTATTATTCATATAGCTAGTTTGTTGATCTCCTTAAAGTAGAAGAAGCAATACCAAAAACTATATAAATGTGATTTATATTCTTTGACAATTAGTTGTTTAATTGGACTTAGTTTAAATATAACACTAACACATAATTATGTTGAGTTCAAGTTTTCAATTTTTGTTCTTTAAAACTAGAATAAGAATTAAAAGAAAAAATAATCGAAATCAGTCGAATCAAATCAAAATCGAATGATATATAATCGTTCCAATTTGATATGGTTTCGATTCTTAGCTTGTTTTGCGAGGATCGAAATCAAACACTACTGCCGATTCGACTCCATTCGATTTGATCCAAATACACAACTCTACTTAATTACAAGGATTCGAGCCACCCTAAATTTGGGCTACCTCAGTTTCGACCTATTGCCTTGACCAAAGCATTCATTTGGTGCTCGCACAAAACTAATCTCGAGAACCCAGAATATTAAAGCTCTAAATAGCATATATAGTTTGGTGTAATTAGATTGCACTTGCATTTGAGCTGAAGCTTTTGTGACGCTATCTAGCTCGTTTTTCTTTCTGATTCTCATTCATACTTACACTATGATTGTAACTCGAAGTCATTTACCTAATAAAAGTTCCCTTGCTCCTTGGATTAGGGTTCATGATCACATTGATCATTGAATGTCGAACCAAGTAAATTGCATGTAACATGTTTTATTTGTGCGTGATTTGATATTTGGTTTTGTTCATTTCTTTCGTTATCGATTCTTGATCTGTGGGATCGATTTTTTTTCGAATCTGATGGCGATATTTTAGGATTGGCCAATATCGCATATTGGACCGGCCCAGCAACGTCAGTCTGCCTTATAGTGCATCGAACGGGCCCTATTCGATGTTCGATGTGCATCGAACGTCTCTTGTTCGATACAAAGTGCATCGCACAGACTCGATTCGATGTACATTCTACAACTGTGGCTATTTATACACTGTCCCCTTGTAGTATGTGTACGTATTCATTAGAGATACATTCTGAGCTACACAACATCGAACATAGAACATTCAACTCTCACCTAGATCAAACTCACTGCATTCGACATTCATCTGGACCGAACTTGGAACATTCGAAACGATATTGAGAAAAGGATATAGAATTCGATACATAACACAACATCGAATTTGTTAGATTCGACATATCCTAATTCGACACAGGACCTCTACTGTACATCTAACATCGAACAACGGCGATTCGACACGTCAGCATCGAACGCCCTAGATTCGATACGTAGTACTTATCTTGTAATTTACGTGTTTAACCTAGTGAGCTTGTAATAGGTGTTCCGGACCAAGCCAATTCAATTATTAATTGATTATCATTATTTTGGCTATTTGTATTCCAATTGTATTATTTTACTGTGTTCTGTTACCTTGACGAAATAAGACTAAAATAGAATGAATAAGTGTTCATCAGTTCATAATGTTCGCAACAATTTTCTACCCTTAGTAGTGTAAAAAGTTGTTTGTTTTTAAACTTTTGCAAACGGTAGGCTTCTAGCTAGTCCAAGGCGCGAAAAACGTAAAAAGTGCGCCTATAGCATACGCCTCGACCTTAAGATATATAATACATAGAACTAGTAAATACTATAATTATATTAATTTAAACACGCCTTTAAGATATATAATATAATATATAACATAATGCATGCATTGGTTTCACACCTACAATATATTAACAGGGCAAGAGACTTACCGTAAATAACTAGCATTTAGTAGGGCAATAATATAATATAATCATTAAGATATAGCAGTTTAATTAGTTTAATTTGAGAAAGTGTTTTCATTATGAGCGTTTCATATATGTGTGTGTATATATATATATATATATTTCCTAAACTAACGATGATAAAATTTGATTTCCAAGAAAACAGGGAAAGAGATAGGAAAATATTTCTTACTTCACCCATATACAATATCGTATGAAATCGAAAGGGGCCTTATCTAAAGATCTTCAAATTTGATAATTACTCTGACCTACAAAAATGGTGGGAAAACAATTCATCAAGTTTTCTGTAATCTTCGAAAACTTTTTATTTTCCCTCCAAAGTGAAATGTTTAACTCTCTATATATACTCTTAACAACAACATTTTATTTGCCAGATCTATCAATCGAATTAATCACTTAAGGTACGTAATCTCAATTCTTCTTTCATGCTTTTTATAAATATTCATAATTTCTACTGATGATGCCTTCACACTATAAGCCCTAGTACATAATCCTGCTGTGTTAGGATCCTTTTTCCTCTTCTTTTGCCTGTGATCTGACTTGTTATAATTTTATCATATTTATCTGCTGCGTTGTTTCATTTGGCATGCGATCCATCTTTTTTAGGAATGATAGAGTTGTTGATGATAAGAAAATTAATCTGGAAGCCGTAAGAATTGTTCTTTTCCATATTAGTTAAATCACGTTGCACTTTCATGTATTTGAGATTTGAGAGGATGTGATAAAATTATATTTTACATGAATTGTATTGCTTACCTATTGTTGTTAATCTAATGTTAACTTGAAGAAATCTCAATTGTTGGGCTGCGAATCAATGTTTTAGTCAATGTAAATTCTTTTTTTCAGTTGTTGGGTGGCTAAGAATATGGTAAAAGGTTCTTTGATACCTTTTTCTTTAATATGATTATAAGTTTTGAAGATGGATTCTGATGGTTTTGTTGGTAAATGATAAAATCCCACAGGCATGGATCCATATATGCAATTTTGTTTGAATGGGGATTCAAGCTCTAATGAACTAGACACGGGCACAGATAACAGGGAGCTAGCTATGATTAACCCCGGTACAACTACTTGTATTTAATTTTTATACTAATTATAGTACCTAAATTGGGGATGATTTTAGTACATTCATTTTAAAAATTATAAGTAATTGGTAGGTGCCAATCATAAGAAGAAAAAGACTAGAGGCTATACCCAAATGCGCGAAATATGGGGCAGGCGAGAAGGCGAGGCGCTGTTGAAGGTCAAGTGCAATGAATATGGGCAACCAAATGATAAAGTTTGGACAATTTTACCCAACTTCATTGGCACATTAATAAGAGATGGAAAAAACGCGCCACTCACATATAAGAATTGGCATGAAGTGCCTAAAGACTACAAAGAGAGAATGTGGAATCTTTTGAAGGTATGTTCATTTGCATAAACCAAATAAGATACTTCCAATTCCTGTTGGTAAACTATTTGTTACTTGGCCATTTATGTTACGTTTTACTAATTTAGTTTTCCTCATTTTAAACAAAGTTTGATCTAAATGAGTCTTCCAAACATTGGACGATGCAAAAGTTCGACAGAAAGTTAAAAGAGTGGAGAGGCCAACTAAAACGAAAGTATAAAGAAGGTGAGGCTTTTGAGGAGCAAGTAAAGAATAAAGACCCAAGAGTGTACGATGACCATTTTCAACATTTAGTTAATTATTGGTCTACTGATCGTGCAAAAGAAATAAGTTTAAAAAGCAAAGCTAGTCGGAAACGTAGAACTCATAATCATACAACCGACACTAAAAGCTTTGCAATAGCTGCAGAAGAGGATGTTAGTCTGATTTTTTTGTTGCATAAACTTGATTTAATTTGAATTTAATTAACTTTCATCATTGTACAGAAAAACAAGGTGGGTGGTCGCAAGCCAACACGTGCAGAACTATTTAAGATTTTCTATACGAAGAATGATGGAACTCAAAGTTCTTATGTTAAAACAAAAATTGTATGTGTCACATTCTTTTATTGTATGTATCTTAAATTATCATTAAATTTTGTGTTCTTGAACATACATGACACATGATGTATATCTGCATGCAGACTGCGATAGAAAAGGAAGTAGTTGACGCGTCAAGTGATTCATTATCTAGAAATGACGCTTTTGCAAAAGTAATGGGTCCAGACAAAAATGGACGAGTTCGCATGCTAGGTGGAGGAGTGTGTCCAACTCTGGCATTCAATGATATATCAAGTCGCGAGGCAAATCAAAATTCTACCATGAAAATCTTGCAGCAACAAAATAATGAATTGAGAAAAGAACTCGAACAATTCAAATCCCAAGGTGTCTATGTGCCCGAAGATGTCTATGTACCGAGGCATGAAATTGTGGATAGTGATCCCACACAGGTTAGTACGTAACATTCATAATTACTTAATGCCATCTGTAAAGGATTATTACTACTAACATTCTAATATGTTAATTATAGATGGTAATTTAATAATCATTACATGTGATGATAGTAATAGATAGTGCTAGCGGTTTAGAGTTGTTTTTAGTGATACACTGGCTTGGAGTAGAGACTTAATAGATATAATAAACACATATATAGAGACATAACTAGTTAGTTAATACGTGGTTTACTATGGTTATCTTTCATCTTGTTATTATTATTAGATTTTTCCTTGTCTAAAGTCCTTTATTTGTTTGTAGCCGGGCTCTAATGATCTTTCACCAATAGTACAAATTGCAAACCGAGAAGATTGGTCGTTGGATGCTAGTCTTATTGAACGTCCAATGGAGGTAAAACTTTACTTTATATTAATTATTTGGTAAATACCTTGTGCACTTCGGAAGAATGGTATAGTTCCTTACCTTGACTTAATTGCTTTCTTTTTCTTCAGATTGGTAGTACGGTGTGTTTGAAAAGCATCCTATTCCCAACAAACACCATAGCTATTGGAGTATTATATAGCATGGATCCATCTAAAGAAGTGAATGGTCAAGAATTAGGACAAGATCATTGGGAAATTTGGGTACAAGTTGCAACAAAGCCAGATGAGCGTTTGGTTCGATCTTGTGGAGAATACAAGACCATCGGACACGTTGTGGCAGATCACATTGCGTGGCCAAAGAAATTTGTGGTAAGTAAAAAAAATCTTACTAAAGTTTAATTGTTCTATAACATATTGTTATACTATGAGAAACTTTAAACACTGCAATTTATATTAAATACTTCTATTTTTTGTGTGTTATTGGCAGATATTAAAAGACCTTGATGCTCGTATGTATCATGGTCATATGTATCGTCGAACTTGAATGGTGGATGATTTCTGTGAAGACTCGATGATTCGCTCAACTTTAAAGACGAAGAAGATGTCATTACCATTATTCTTATTTTATTCAGTTTTAAGCAGTTCGAACTTCATAGTTTTGCTTCAATAAACTAGTAGTTGAGCTTTATAGCCATTTAAGATAATAAGTATTGTAATGCATTTGTCGTTTTACGAATATTTGCTGACTTTGAAATATTAATTAGTTTCCTTCAATAAATTCGTGAGTTTTATAGTTTTATGAATACACTATTAATTTGTTTACTTATTAATTCATATATTTTGTTATATAAACTGAATTTTTTTTGCTCAATAAGGTCTACGTATGACTACCCATCATGCCATTTATAAATTGTTGTGGCACTATTTAGGGTCACTATCTATTTTATAAGAAGCATCAAAAAGAGACATAAAATGTACTTTCAAGTAACATTTAGAAGTGTGATTATTGAATTTTTTTTTGACATTACAAAGAGCCATAAAAGTATTTTTTAGTGACATTTATACACGTTACTAACTATTCATAAAATGTCATTTCTAGGTGACAACTATTATATCTCCCGTGGCATTTTATAGAGTCAACTAAAGCAATATTTGTGTCATTTTGTAAAGTCATTATACATAGTTCTTATGTCAATTCAAAATGTGGGAATATAACATGTATGGTGACCTTTCTTAATGTCAATGTATCCAATTTTTGTGGCATATTTTGAAGTCAAAAAAAACATCTTTGGTGTCATTTTGTAGTGTTATTATACTTGATACTTGTGTCACTTTAAAGTGTGAGAAAATGGTAAGTGTTGTGGCATTTTCTAGTATAATTGTATCTACTTGTTGTGCCATTTTTATTTGTGCTACTAAATAACAACGTAGTGACACTCATACTTTTAGTCACCACGCTAGAAATGACTCTCGATAAAAATGTCATTAAAAGAAAAAACGTCACTGATATATCATTTTAATGTCATTTTTGAATGTTACTTAATCATGTTTTTGTTGTAGTGAATCTTCTTATGTTACTATTTCTAGTCTAGTGATCTATTGCTTCACTTAACTTTTGAGAACTATTGTCAAATAATTTGGACACTACAAGAGAAAACCCCTTGGCCGTCGGCACAAAAGCCGACGGTAAAGGGGCATTTGCCGGCGGAAAAATGCTTTTCCGTCGGAAAAACCCAACGGAAAAAAGCTCGTCACTAAAGCTTTTCTCCGTCGGATTTTTATCGACGAAAAAGAGCTTTTCCATCGGCATAAAGCAGACAGAAAAGTTTTTTTTTAATTCCGACGGAAAGGTTTTTTTTAAAGAGGGCCATTACCGTCGGGTTTGAGCCGACGGAAATAGGCTTTTCCGTCGGCTATAAGCCAACGGTCAAGACCATTATTTAATTTTTTTTTAATTAATTTTTTGTTTTTTTTAAAAGGGCCATTACCGTCGGGCCAAACCCGACGGTAATGGGCTTTACCGTCGGTTTTGGGCCGACGATAATATAAGCCTACTTTTTCCGTTGGCCCAAACCCAACGGTAAAGCACCGGGCCCGTCGGAAAAGGCCCAATTTGTTGTAGTGGGAAGAAGTGAAATATTGCATTACTACAAAATGTTTCAGGGTGAACTTAAAGAAAGTATTCACACAATTAGTAAATAAAATTTCAAATCAAAATATTGTTGGTATTCCGGAAGGCTTAAGTTCTTACATTTTCTCGGTATTCTGCTCACAACTCATACCAATTTGTTTGCTCAAATGGACAACATTCTAATATTGATCGTTCAATAATTTGTATTTATTTTTTGCTAAATGACTTATATAGGACCGTGAAGAGTGATTGCAACAAAATCAGGCACACGTACGAAGAACTCTAAAAGAAATTTGCATCAACAGCGTGAGAACCTATGATTGGGTTACAATATTATAATATTTCAGGATCCACAACCCACCGAAAATCAATAACGCTATAATTATAGGTGTCCAATACCGTTATGCATACATTTTTTCCAATTAGGGGGTCAACAATACTAATTGTAAGCATGGGAGTTTACACAAATTACCTATTAATTTATGCAAAGTATGTTGTATGATACAAAAAATAGAGAAAATTACATCAAACCCCCAACGTTTGGGGCCATTTGCAGTCAACCCCCTTAAGTTTGTTTTGGAGCTTGTCAACCCCATATCGTTTAAAGAAATAGGCAACTTGCCCCAAGTTGAAATTTTGCACTTTTGACCTGAGGTATTTTAATTAAATCATCTTATCCCACCATTTGATATGTGTCCCCTAGCGTATCGAGTTGTGTGCAGATTGCCCCCAACGTATCGAGTTGTATGGAAAAATTCTGATGCAACTGGAAAAATGAGTTTTTGCATCATATTTTTTCCATGCAAAATGTACTGCTTTGCAATATTGCCATGCAGGCATTCCTCTGCATTGAAAATTTCCGATGCAATTAGAGAAAGTAGTTTTTGTATCGAAATTTTCCTATGCAACATGTACTGTAGCATGTACATAATACAAATTGAATGGCAATTTTCCTATGCAAGAGGAAACAGGTACAGTTTGTATAGAAATATTTCTATGCAAAATTTATTACTATTTATAAAAAACCTATACTTATTAAATCTGTATTTATATTTTTGACCCCAAAAGTATTTTTCTTTCGTTCCGCGTTTTTACAAATTCGCAATGTACATATGACTCATAAGTGTTATTAAAATAGTGTTAAAAAAAACAGAGTTTTGATGTTGTTTTTCATCTTTTGCATAATTAGGTATTCTATCTCAAATTGTTTTTAAATGTCTTTCCTTACTCCATTTTTAACGGAATTTTGAAGAACACTGTTATTTTTAATAACATAGTATATGGTAAAAAACAATCAAGGAGTGGAATTGATTGACACTCTCTACATGTGAAAATATAATTTGGTTTAGAAGAGTATATGTATATAGTGTTTAGGGTTTAGAGTTTAGAGTTTAGATTTGAAGATCATATAGTGTTATATGATTACATTATTTATTGTGCGTCTTTCGTTACACCATTTTAGACGAGATTTGAAAGAACACTCCTACTTATTGATTAGAAAATGTTGGTGAAAGAAAAAGTTAAATTTGAGTTGTTTTGCAACTTTTGGATAATTATATTTTCAACCCGAAAGGTTTGTTTGCGGCTTTCGTTCCCCGTTTTTGACGATATTTGAAAGAACACTCATATTTATTGGTTAGAAAATGTTGGTGAAAGAAAAAGTTAAATTTGAGTTGTTTTGCAACTTTTGAATAATTACATTTTCAACTCGAAAGGTTTGTTTGCGTCTTTCGTTACTCCGTTTTTGACGATGCAAAGTGGTATGGTGAATCGGTGTTTGATATAATGTACGAAAAGTGCTATGGTGAATCAGTGTTCGATATACTCATAAGAAAAATGGTATGATAAATCATGTTTTTTACTTGTACAAAAATTGCTATGATAAATCGGTGTTCAATATCATGTACGAAAAGTGGTATGGTGAATCGATGTTAGATATGATATACAAAAAGTGGGTACATAAATCGGTGTTCATTTTACTTGTACCGAAATTGGTATGATAAATCGGTTTTTGATTTAGTTGTACGAAATGTGGCAAGGTGGTATGATGTGCTTGTTTTACCTGTACGAAAAGTGGGTACATTTCGTTTTGGTCTTTCTTTTTAAAAACCTTTGTGTTTATCGATGTTTTAATTTTATAATTAAAATATGCGTAATTGTCAATGTCTTTGGATAATAATTGAGACATTTACTTATTTTCCACTTTTCTTTCTTAATTTTCATCATTTATTATATATTTTTTAAAATTTTCCTTAATTTTCGCAATTTGTTTTAATAATATAATTACATATTTATTGCATCGCAAAATTCCCATGCAATTGCCCTTAAGGTCAATTGCATCCGAAAATTCGATGGAAAGCCTGCATAGGAAATTTCGGATGCGGCTTCGTGGCTGCATCCGAAAATTTCCATGCAATTGATTTCTATAGCTGCATCCGAAAATTCTCATGCAATAGATTTCGCATAGAAATATTTTTATGCAAAATTTATTACTATTTATAAAAAACCTATAATTTTTAAATTTGTATTTATATTTTTGACCCCAAAATTATTTTAAACGTCTTTCGTTCCGCGTTTTTGACAAATTATGAATGTACATATGCCTCATAAGTGTTCTTAAAATAGTGGTTAAAAAACAGAGTTTTGATGTTGTTTTTCATCTTTTACATAATTAGATATTCTACCCAAATATGTTTTAAACGTCTTTCCTTACTCCGTTTTAAACGAAATTTTGAAGAACACTGTTATTTTTAATAACATATCATATGGTAAAAAAAAGCAAGGAGTGAAATTGATTGACACTCTCTACATGTGAAAATACAATTTTGGTTTAGTAGAGTATATGTATATTGGGTTTAGGGTTTAGAGTTTAGAGTTGAAGATCGTATAGTGTTATATGGTTACATTGTTTATTTTGCGTCTTTCGTTACTCCATTTTTGCCGAGATTTGAAAGAACACTCCTACTTATTGTTTAGAAAATGTTGGTGAAAGAAAAAGTGAAATTTGAGTTGTTTTACAGCTTTTGAATAATTATATTTTCAACCCGAAAGATTTATTTGCGGCTTTCGTTACCCCGTTTTTTACGAGATTTGAAAGAACACTCCTACTTATTGGTTAGAAAACGTTGGTGAAAGAAAAAGTTAAATTTGAGTTGTTTTGCAACTTTTGAATAATTACATTTTCAACCCAAAGAGTTTGTTTGCGTCTTTCGTTACTCCGTATTTGACGATGCAAAGTGGTATGTTGAATCGGTGTTTGATATAATGTACGAAAAGTGGTATGGTGAATCGGTGTTCGATATACTCATACGAGAAATGGTATGATAAATTAGAGTTCGATGTAGAGTACGAAAAGTAGGCATATAAATGGGTGTTCAATTTACTTGTCTGAATAGTGGTATGATAAATCGGTGCTCGTTTTACTTGTACAAAAAATTGTATGATAAATCGTGTTTTTTACTTGTACAAAAATTGGTATGATAAATCGGTGTTCGATATCATGTACGAAAAATGGTATGGTGAATTGATGTTCGATATAATATATGAAAAGTGGGTACATAAATCGATGTTCATTTTACTTATATAGAAATTGGTATGATAAATCGGTGTTCGATTTACTCGTACGAAGGATGGTATGGTAAACCGTTGTTCGATTTAGTTGTACGAAAAGTGGGATGATAAATCTCTGCTCATTTTACTTGTACGAAAAGTGGATACATTTCGGTTTGGGCTTTTTTTTTTAAACATTTGTGTTTATCGATGTTGTAATTTTATAATTAAAATTTACGTAATTGGCAATGTCTTTGGATAATAATTGAGACATTTACTTATTTTCCACTTTTCTTTCTTAATTTTCATCATTTACTATATATTTTTATAAATTTTCCTTAATTTTTCGTAATTTGTTTTAATAATATAATTACATATTTATTGCATCACAAAATTCCCATGCAATTGCTCTTAAGGTCAATTGCATCCGAAAATTCGAATACAATTGTCCTTAAGGGCAATTGCTTGGGAATTTTCGGATGCAGCCACATAAGATGCATCCGAAATTTCCGATGCAAATCCTGCATAGAAAATTTCAGATGCAGCGTACGTGGCTGCATCCGAAAATTCCCAAGCAATTGATTTAAGGTCAATTGCATGGGAATTTTGCGATGCAAAAAATCATGCTTTCGAAAATTTAAATTCGGATGCATGACTTTTCATGCATTTTCAAGGTTTTGTTGTAGTGTTCTAGCGGTTGAGGGAATCATAAATCAACACATTGTCCAGTGCGTGTAACTTACGAGGGGTGTTAGTCGAGCATGAGTTTATCACTTCTTCATTCACTATTATTTATCATTCTTTGCTACCTTGACCTTTTCTAGCTTTTTTTACCTTTTTTTTCATAAACAAATCTTGGATGGTTCATTTCTCTCATCCTCCAACTAGTTGTGGTTCCTCTCTTTGCACTACAACATTGGTGTCCCTTGAATTCACTTTATGCATAGAATGGGTATATTTGAAGGCCCTGCAAAATCGTAACGGCTTTGTGACTTCTAGTGCATGCTTCTTTACAAGTAAGGTAGTATATATTCAATTTATCATTCTTATTAAAATTATACTAGATCTATTTAACTGTCGTATGAATAAATGGTTTGACAAAATAAGGAACATCACAATTCTTACATATTTGCGAAAAAGTGAGAAACACAACAAAAATAAGTTAAATGATTGTGACAAAATTAAGATGTGATAAATATTCTGTTATTAGTTGTTAGATCAAAACTTTGTGCGTAAGTGTTGGATCAACTCTAGGATTTAACAACACCACAGTTTGGTGTTTTTGGTACTGAACTCCGTTCTTATAACTATCAGCGGCAAAATTAGGAATGTGACAAATCTAAGATAAATTGTTGCGATAAAATTAAGAATGTGACACATCTAATATACATATATGATTGCAAGAAAATTAAGAGTGCTGCAATCTAAGATAAATGATTATGATTAAGAAACCTGCATGCATCAAGTCGATTGGCTCTTTCAAATCGAGCCCATTCACGTTCCTCCCATTGTTGGTGATCTCATCAATAAGTATTTGCATTTCTTTGTCCTTGTTCATCACCTCCAGCTTCCTAATCCTATAGGTAAAACCGTTTATTGCGCCTTAAGGAAATGGAGATAATAGATCGCCCATTAGGGCTGAACAGCTAGTTTTTTGATCATTTATACAAGGAGTAGGGTTTTGTTTTTGAATAAAGAAAATAACAGTTGCCCCCTCCCCCCCCCCCCCCCCCCAATCTTGAGAGTTCATTTTCAGTAGAAAAGACTAACAACACATTTGAGAAACAAAAGGAGAGAAAATAAATCTAAATCGTGTAGAAAATCGAAATGAAAAATGGTAAGATTGTTTTAATAAATTTCTACACTTTCAACTCACTTTGAATGGCTCTTGGATTGTGAAAATGATTCCCTTCAATTTGTTCTCGGAATCTGACCTTAATGGAGCAACAAAAGGATTAAAATGTCATGGAGTTAAGCATGAGAAAATCAATTCACGGTGCACCATGAAACCTGTTTTATATGGGCTAAGGGTTAGTGATTTTTTTTTAGCGCCTAACAAGTACAATACTTCACCTAAACCATTCTCTTCTCCATCTTCTTCTTCGGTATGTTTAAGACCGCATGTGCCTCGCATTAGCCTCGTCCATTGTTTACCGAAAAGTGAAGTTTCTATCTTCTTGGTTGTACAATACGAAAATCATTTGAATGCCACACCTAGTTTTTAGCTCATAATTTTTTTGAACAGGGCAACATGCTTTTTCGCTAGAGTGATTTTCAAACAATAGCACGCTATACATGACTGTATAAAAAGCATTGGCTAATACTCCAAAAAGTGTTGGGATATCCTTTGTTTCTTGTAGTGTCCCAAACGAGCAAACTGCCAGTTGTTAGTGACGATATTTGAAATTTTGTTAAGTTAATTAATATATTTCTTTTAAATGTGATGAAACCAAAATCCAACCCCAAACTCACAAACATACTTCAATCCACAAATTCGTTCGAACACTAAGCCCCTAATTGTTTTTTGTCATCGTCAATATGAGTTCTAGTTTGTCCAACATGTTGTTATCCTCTATCGACTACTCAAGTTTTTTGTTTTATTAAGCATCTCATATTTCCAAATTATTTAGGGTTCCAATCAGTTCAAGTTCGGCAATCAACATAGTGTTTATTTGTGAATTCGACTAATTACTAGATTGATTGAGTAGTTCACAAGGTCTTTTGGAGATTAATGTTGATTTGAAGGTGAAATAAATTAAAAAATCTAGAAATCAGAAGCCTTTGTGGTCTTCAAGAAGTGAAAAGCACGAGTAGAAACCGAGACTGGTTCGAGTGTGAAGTGTTTGAGGTCTGAAAATGATGGTGAGTATGAACTTGCGGAGTTCAAACAATATTATGCAGGGAACATACTTTTATCGTACAAAGCAGAGTTTTTTTCTTTTCTTCTTTATGTATAATTCTATAACATATACACGTAATAATTGTATGTTCGTGGCTTATTTCATCATCTTTCAAAGCCTTTTTTATGTTTTATTCTACAGAACATGGTTTAATTTATTAATGTTAAGTTTGGTACTTACAGTTCTAAACATATACGTACACTTTTAAATGCTCCAGCCTTTTAGCTAGGAATAATTGTAGCATTTGTGGTTCATACATCATGATGCCTCAATATAGTTACTTAATAGTAAAACATGTGCAGACGGTGAATACTTTTAAAATATGTATGTATTATATATAGTAATACCTTGCAAGAAATCGAGCAGAAACGAAATTGGTTGGGATTGGATAGTTTCTCTTGATGCGGGAAGAAATCATGGGAAAAGGGCTTCATAAAATTAGTGGACTAAAATCGAAATTTCAGCATTCGGTCCAGCAGAAGGCCCAACGTGTTCTGTAAAACTGCTCTGATTGGGAATGTTCCAGAAGTCGTGTGACCTATGGTTGGAAAGCTCTACGAGTCTTCTATTGAATGAATCAAACTAGAGGTCATTTGGAATTTTCTACAAAGAGTTATGGCAGTTTTACGAAGACTTGGCAGACTGCTTCGAATTCTGTCTAGTTTGAGTCTTTTTGTCTTCCTTAGTTATTTCAGCTTTTATTTCCATTATTATTTAAGTTGAGTCCGTTCTTATCTTGATTTAGAGTCAGAATTCATATTTCCAAGAGTTAATTTATGTTGGTTCATGTATAGGAAGTTGGAAGATCAAGGGATCATTCTAGAACTAGGTATTCTCTCCTATAAATAGTGATGGTCTTGTAATGTTTGGAGAACTCAGATTGAAATAATAATATAACTTCCTTTATAAAGTCTAAGACTTTTGTTAAACTCTTTTTCCTTTTGGTGGATTCCTTAAGGCAACGAGTGGCTCTACGCTCTTTGGTGGATTTCCATTGAGTAAAGAGTGTTTTTGAGTGTTCTCTTGTGTTTCCTCCTCACTTGTCCAATTTACCGGTATCAAAGTGGTACCAGAGCCGAGGTTTGATGGCCCCTCGTCGTAGGATTTTTCCAGGCGAAGCTCCAAGAGGGGAACGTGATCTTCGTGATATCGAGTTGGAAGACTTGAGGAGACAAGTGCAACAACTCCAACAGCGCCTAGCGGAGCGAGAACCTTTGGAATGTGATGAGTCGCATCATGATTCAGAGGGTGATGATAAAACCGATGAAGAGGTGGACAACCACTTTCATCATCGTCGTGGTTCGAGCAATAGTTCACGCGGGAGACAAAGTGCTGCACGTGGGCGAAGATTTGAGAATCACTTCAATATGAAAGTTGATGTTCCGGAGATCGAAGGAAGAATGCAACCAGAAACTTTCATTGATTGGCTACACTCGGTGGAGAGGATTTTTGAGTATCATGAAGTGCCGGAAGTTCGAAGAGTAAAATTGGTAGCCATGAAGCTTACGAAACATGCTTCAATATGGTGGGAAAATCTTAAGAAACAACGACTTCGTGAGGGAAAAGAGCGAATTGTTACTTGGGAAAAGATGAAAAAGATGCTCAAGAGAAAATTCTTGCCGGATCACTATCGACAAGATATTTTTCTTAAGCTTTACAATTTCAAGCAAAGAAAAAAGTCAGTTGAAGAATATACAATTGAATTTGATCAACTCTCTATGAGATGTGAAATTGTAGAGCCGGAAGAGCAGAAAATAGCTCGTTACCTTGGTGGTTTGCGCGCTGAAATTGCTAACATCGTTCAGTTAAAGCCATATTGGACCTACAACGATGTAACCAAGCTTTCACTGAAGGTTGAGAAACAACTCCTCAGGCGTGTAGCATGCGGCAAGTCTTTCAAACCTGAGGTAATTTTTCATGACTCGAAGAATGGGACATTCTATGATGAGGATATTGATTTTATTGATCATAACCAAACATCATGTGATGATTATTGCTCAAATTTCCCTGATCAACAAGACGATGAATTTCAACAATGTTTGATGAATATCAAAAATAATGTTTTGGAAATTGAGGAAGAATATAATAGTGGAGAAAAAGTTTATGATTGTCCTCCAATTTATGATGAATTGGAAGAGGAGGAGGATGTAATTGGCTTTGGAAATCATGATAAACTTTTGATGGTAAATTATGTCAAGAAAATATCTTGTGTTGACAATGGTGGTTCACAAGTCGTTGAGCTATTTGATGCAAAATATGATTTTAGTGACCAAGTCAAACTTGTGATATGTGGATCTCAAAATACGATGGTACAAGAAGTTAATGACGATCTCCTTACAGCAAAAGACAATGGTTATGACATCGATTTTGTCATTGGAACGTCTTATCTTGACACTAACAAAGTTGATCGTCAAAATTGTTATTTCAAGGTGATGGAGCATTTGAAACCTTTAGCAATGATATCAACTTAGCATTTGGACTATTCAATTTCACCACTGGTTGAGCTTGTTTTAAAGTTGGTCAAGATTCATGGACGTGTTCTTTCCTACAAAAGAACAACACCGTTAGAATTATATGGCAATAAACTTTGTGCTCATTGGAATATACATGTAAAGGTCTTGTGCCCATCTTATTATCCTATAATTGGAGTATTTGAGAGCAAAGGAAACTCGGGACGAGTTTTCACGCAGCGGAAGCGAATGATGCGGGAAGAAATCATGGGAAAAGGGCTTCATAAAATTAGTGGACTAAAATCGAAATTTCAGCATTCGGTCCAGCAGAAGGCCCAACGTGTTCTGTAAAACTGCTCTGATTGGGAATGTTCCAGAAGTCGTGTGACCTATGGTTGGAAAGCTCTACGAGTCTTCTATTGAATGAATCAAACTAGAGGTCATTTGGAATTTTCTACAAAGAGTTATGGCAGTTTTACTAAGACTTGGCAGACTGCTTCGAATTCTGTCTAGTTTGAGTCTTTTTGTCTTCCTTAGTTATTTCAGCTTTTATTTCCATTATTATTTAAGTTGAGTCCGTTCTTATCTTGATTTAGAGTCAGAATTCATATTTCCAAGAGTTAATTTATGTTGGTTCATGCATAGGAAGTTGGAAGATCAAGGGATCATTCTAGAACTAGGTTTTCTCTCCTATAAATAGTGATGGTCTTGTAATGTTTGGAGAACTCCGATTGAAATAATAATATAACTTCCTTTATAAAGTCTAAGACTTTTGTTAAACTCTTTTTCCTTTTGGTGGATTCCTTAAGGCAACGAGTGGCTCTACGCTCTTTGGTGGATTTCCATTGAGTAAAGAGTGTTTTTGAGTGTTCTCTTGTGTTTCCTCCTCACTTGTCCAATTTACCGGTATCATCTCTTAACATTTATCGCAAGCTCCATTTCCTTGAAGGAGTGAACCGGATCCAGTGTGCGGGAGAGCAGTGAAAGACTTAACCCACTTCTTAATTATTGCACTTATAACTCTGAATACAAGATGAGGATACAATTTCTAAGATATCATAGAAACTAACCAACAATTCAATATATTGAAAACATAAGTATGGGATATGTTTTCAACTCATTCAAGAAAAGGTGGAAGAATTGAAAGAGAAAATCAAAAGATTCATGACATTTTAGAAAAATCACTTATCATATTGCCAGTAAGGACATTGCATGCAGAAGAAGGTACGGAAAAGATATTTATTCATCTAAGAAATGGATTAGAAGCAAGGAAATTAAATATAATTTTAGTAAACTACTACTGTGACATATTAGGAGCATATTTGAGATTGCGGTATCTAATAAATTGTTTTACCCGTTTGCTGGCTATGTGAGATAGGCACAATACATATTAGTAAAAACAAAAAGGAGTAGACAAGCTATCACTTAGGAATATAACATGCCTTATATTTAGCATAACATATTGGGTAAATAAATCTTTTTTTACAAGGGGATAATATGTGTATTTCCTATATCGCAAGGGTGTTTGTACGTAACAAGTTAGGTTACTAGAAAACGTGCTTGGAAGTTTGAACACTAGACTAACTCACCTGAATATCAGAACAATCCATATATTTCTCCATATCACAAATAAGTACCGCATTTCTGTAGACATGGCGATACATTATGAGTAGCTCGTGTCCATGTCCAGATGTGACACAAGCCTTGCAAGTTGCTGCATTACAATTAATGCAATATATGGTCAAGTCGTGCTTTGGCTTCAACCCTGCCTTTGGCAAATCAGCATGGGCCGAATATTTTTCAAAAAATAATTTCTCAAGGAGGCGTTAAGCCTTTACATTGTTCCTTTAATTAATTTTGTACTGCGTTTTTACTTCCCTACACGAACTGAAATTATATTAATTAATGGAATAATGTAAAGGCCATATATCGATATTTCCAAAGTTTCATGAAGCCACACATAAGACTTTTACATTTAACATGATGATCTTGCTAGTTCATCACACAGTAAAACTAGGACCCAAATTCAATATAAATTCAATCATCTACATCATAAAGCAATAATTTGTGACTATTTCTAAATGTGTCAATTTCTAACCCTTTTTTAAATTAAACCACGTCGCATTAAATGGCTTTCAAAGAAAACAAGATGATTGCAAGAAAATTCTAATGAAGAATCGAATGAGATGTAAGATAAAAGATTGCGACAGAACTAAAACACTAAGAATTCTAAAATAGTTAATTGCGACAAAAGAAGAACACGACAAAATGTAAGATAGGTTAATGATTGCGAAAAATTTAAGAACACGACGAGACCTAGAGTGTGTCATCGCGACAAAATTAAGAACGTGAAGAATCTAAAAATTAAGTTGTGCCAAATTATAGAAGTAGACATCATGAAAAAGCAAATGAAGATATAGTTAATTAATATAATTGACTATTTTGTTATGGATGTCAAAACATAATCAGGACTGAAGTATATGATATTTATAATAGTGAATACACAAACTACGGAAAAACATAAAATTTAATTTTCAAAACACACAAACTAAACCCATAGTACTTTTTTGGAAAATAAATAACATGGTGGAACATATATATGATTGTTTTAGCTAAAAATTGGTTCATTCACCATCCGATTCATCGTCGGAAGTAGACTCTTCGTCTGAGGTAAATTCTTCATTCATAGAAGGTGGCAGAGAGGTGGCGCCAACCTGAGCTCAAGTTAGCCTTATTTGCCACCTCCGAGTGGTCCCATCAGGTATGGATTTCCCAAGACGAATAGTGTTACCCTCTGAAGCTGAGAGATAGAGTATATATATAGAAATGGTCATTTGTTTGGTTATTCTTAATTATAAATATAGTTGTTGCTCTTGTTTATGGTTGCGTATATGTGTTAATTACTATTCAACCGATTCAATCAAGAGCCTGTTCGTCAAGGGTATTATTAACGCACTTTTTTTAAATCATTCAATGGTAAAACCACGTTGTTCAGATACTTGTGAGTGCTTATTTAGATTAGATCATCCCAATATGTAGCACAAAAGTGAAGCTGTAAGCTAATTTAAGAACTTGCAATGGGAACATGTCCGTCCGGAACTCAAATAATATCCATACAGGCGAATATTCTCCGCCTGAATTCATGTGTTGTCCGTGTGGAGCACGTGGTTCTCTAACTCAACTTTATCAGCTGCGTACGAAATCAAAATCGAAACAAGCCATTACTCTTGTAAGAAATGTGTGTACATTTAATTCATGATTAGATTTGTGTCATTTTATGACTCGTTAAATTTTGTAAATTATAATCTTGTTTTCACCAATCATGTGATGCAGATCCAACGTTGATACAATAGTAGACTTATAATTAATTATTATACACATATAAATTAACTTAAAAAATCACCCTATTTGTAGATGTAAGTTTCTTCTTGAACCATTGCTTTATCCGATCATCCGGTCACTCCCAGCTCTTTTTTTTTTTATGGTAAAGAAAGAGATACAAAGGTCCTTAGACCGAGTCCATACACATAATACTAGCTATCTCGGGAGAAGGGCAATTCACAAAAATGGGTTAGAAGCCAGGAAAATTAAGTTTAATTTCTGTAATTTACTACAGTGACATATTATGAGCATGTTTGAGATTGCGCTATCTAATAATTAAGTTGCTTTTACCCGTTTGCTATGTGAAATAGGTACATTACATCTTAGTAAGAGAAAGAAGATTAGACAAGCTATCACTTAGGAATATAACATGCCTTATATTTAGCATAACATAGTGGGTAAATAAATCTTTTTTCACAAGGGGATAATATGTGTATTTCCTATATCGCAGGGGTGTTTGTACATAACAAGTTAGGTTACTAGAAAACGTGCTTGGAAGTTTGAACACTAGACTTACTCACCTGAATATCGGAACAATCCATATATTTGTCCATATCACAAATAAGTACCGCATTTCTGTAGACATGGCGATGCATCGTGAGTAGCTCGTGTCCATGTCCAGATGTGACACAAGCCTTGCAAGTTGCTGCATTACAATTAATGCAATATATGGTCAAGTCCTGCTTTGGCTTCAACCCTACCTTTGGCAAATCAGCATTGGCCGAACATTTTTCAAAAAATAATTTCTCAAGGAGGCGTTAAGCCTTTACATTGTTCCTTTAAATAATTTTGTATTGCGTTTTTACTTCCCTACACGAACTGAAATTATATTAATTAATGAAATAATGTAAAGGCCATATATCGATATTTCCAAAGTTTCATGAAGCCACACATAAGACTTTTACATTTAACATGACGATCTTGCTAGTTCATCGCACAGTAAAACTAGGACCCAAATTCTATATAAATTCAATCATCTACATCATAAAGCAATAATTTGTGACTATTTCTAAATGTGTTAATTTCTAACCCTTTTTTAAATTAAACCACGTCTCATTAAATGGCTTTCAAAGAATACAAGATGATTGCAAGAAAATTCAAATGAAGAATGGAATGAGATGTAAGATAAAAGATTGCGACAGAACTAAAACACTAAGAATTCTAAAATAGTTAATTGCGACAAAAGTAAGAAAACGACAAAATGTAAGATAGGTTAATGATTGCGAAAAAATTAAGAACACGACAAGATCTAGAGTGTTTCATCGCGACAAAATTAAGAACGTGAAGAATCTAAAAATAAAGTTGTGCCAAATTATAGAAGTAGACATCATGAAAAAGCAAATGAAGATATAGTTAATTAATATAATTGACTATTTTGTTATGGATGTCAAAACATAATTAGGACTGAAGTATATGATATTTATAATAGTGAATACACAAACTACGAAAAAACATAAAATTTATTTTTCAAAACTCACAAACTATACCTATAAAACTTTTTTGGAAAATAAATAACATGGTGGAACATATATATGATTGTTTTAGCTAAAAATTGGTTCATTCACCATCCGATTCATCGTCGGAAGTAGACTCTTCGTCTGAGGTAAATTCTTCATTCATAGAAGGTGGCAGAGAGGTGGCGCCAACCTGAGCTCAAGTAGGACTTATTTGCCACCTCTGAGTGGTCCCATCGGGTATGCATTTTCCAAGACGAATAGTGTTACCCTCTGAAGCTGAGAGATAGAGTATATATATAGAAATGGTCATTTGTTTGGCTATTCTTAATTATCAATATAGTTGTTGCTCTTGTTTATGGTTGTGCATATGTGTTAATTACTATTCAACCGATTCAATCAAGAGCCTGTTCGTCAAGGGTATTATTAACGCACCTTTTTTAAATCATTCAATGGTAAAACCACGTTGTTCAGATACTTGTGAGTGCTTGTTAACATTAGATCATCCCAATATGTAGCACAAAAGTGAAGCTGTAAGCTAATTTAAGAACTTGCAATGGGAACATGTCCGTCCGGAACTCAAATAATATCCATACAGGCGAATATTCTCCGCCTGAATTCATGTGTTGTCCGTGTGGAGTACGTGGTTCTCTAACCCAACTTTATCAGCTGCCTACGAAATTAAAATTGAAACAAGCCATTACTCTTGTAAGAAATGTGTGTACATTTAATTCATGATTAGATTTGTGTCATTTTATGACTCGTTAAATTTTGTAAATTATAATCTTGCTTTCACCAATCATGTGATGCAGATCCAACGTTGATACAATAGTAGACTTATAATTAATTATTATACACATATAAATTAACTTAAAAAATCACCCTATTTGTAGATGTAAGTTTCTTCTTGAACCATTGCTTTATCCGATCATCCGGTCACTCCCAGCTCTTTTTTTTTTTTTTTTTTTTTTATGGTAAAGAAAGAGATACAAAGGTCCTTAGACCGAGTCCATACACATAATACTAGCTATCTCGGGAGGAGGGCAATTCACAAAAATGGGTTAGAAGCCTGGAAAATGAAGTTTAATTTCTGTAATCTACTACAGTGACATATTATGAGCATGTTTGAGATTGCGCTATCTAATAATTAAGTTGCTTTTACCCGTTTGCTATGTGAAATAGGTACATTACATCTTAGTAAGAGAAAGAAGATTAGACAAGCTATCACTTAGGAATATAACATGCCTTATATTTAGCATAACATAGTGGGTAAATAAATCTTTTTTTACAAGGGGATAATATGTGTATTTCCTATATCGCAGGGCTGTTTGTACATAACAAGTTAGGTTACTAGAAAGTGTGCCTGGAAGTTTGAACACTAGACTTACTCACCTGAATATCGGAACAGTCCATATATTTCTCCATATCACAAATAAGTACCATGTTTCTATATACATGGCGATACATCGTGAGTAGCTCGTGTCCATGTCCAGATGTGACACAAGCCTTGCAAGTTGCTGCATTACAATTAATGCAATTTATGGTCAAGTCGTGCTTTGGCTTCAACCCTACCTTTGGCAAATAAGCATGGGCCGAACATTTTTCAAAAAATAATTTCTCAAGGAGGCGTTAAGCCTTTACATTGTTCCTTTAACAAATTTTGTATTGCGTTTTTACTTCCCTACACGAACTGAAATTATATTAATTAATGAAATAATGTAAAGGCCATATATCGATATTTCCAAAGTTTCATGAAGCCACACATAAGACTTTTACATTTAACATGACGATCTTGCTAGTTCATCACACAGTAAAACTAGGACCCAAAGTCTATATAAATTCAATCATCTACATCATAAAGCAATAATTTGTGACTATTTCTAAATGTGTCAATTTCTAACCCTTTTTTAAATTAAACCACGTCTCATTAAATGGCTTTCAAAGAATACAAGATGATTGCAAGAAAATTCAAATGAAGAATGGAATGAGATGTAAGATAAAAGATTGCGACAAAACTAAAACACTAAGAATTCTAAAATAGTTAATTGCGACAAAAGTAAGAAAACGACAAAATGTAAGATAGGTTAATGATTGCGAAAAAATTAAGAACACGACAAGATCTAGAGTGTTTCATCGCGACAAAATTAAGAACGTGAAGAATCTAAAAATAAAGTTGTGCCAAATTATAGAAGTAGACATCATGAAAAAGCAAATGAAGATATAGTTAATTAATATAATTGACTATTTTGTTATGGATGTCAAAACATAATTAGGACTGAAGTATATGATATTTATAATAGTGAATACACAAACTACGAAAAAACATAAAATTTATTTTTCAAAACACACAAACTATACCTATAGAACTTTTTTGGAAAATAAATAACATGGTGGAACATATATATGATTGTTTTAGCTAAAAATTGGTTCATTCACCATCCGATTCATTGTCGAAAGTAGACTCTTCGTCTGAGGTAAATTCTTCATTCATAGAAGGTGGCAGAGAGGTGGCGCCAACCTGAGCTCAAGTAGGACTTATTTGCCACCTCTAAGTGGTCCCATCGGGTATGCATTTTCCAAGACGAATAGCGTTACCCTCTGAAGCTGAGAGATAGAGTATATATATAGAAATGGTCATTTGTTTGGCTATTCTTAATTATCAATATAGTTGTTGCTCTTGTTTATGGTTGCGCATATGTGTTAATTACTATTCAACCGATTCAATCAAGAGCCTGTTCGTCAAGGGTATTATTAACGCACTTTTTTTAAATCATTCAATGGTAAAACCACGTTGTTCAGATACTTGTGAGTGCTTGTTTAGATTAGATCATCACAATATGTAGCACAAAAGTGAAGCTGTAAGCTAATTTAAGAACTTGCAATGGGAACATGTCCGTCCGGAACTCAAATAATATCCATACAGGCGAATATTCTCCGCCTGAATTCATGTGTTGTCCGTGTGGAGTACGTGGTTCTCTAACTCAACTTTATCAGCTTCCTACGAAATCAAAATTGAAACAAGCCATTACTCTTGTAAGAAATGTGTGTACATTTAATTCATGATTAGATTTGTGTCATTTTATGACTCGTTAAATTTTGTAAATTATAATCTTGTTTTCACCAATCATGCGATGCAGATCCAACGTTGATACAATAGTAGACTTATAATTAATTATTATACACATATAAATTAACTTAAAAAATCACCCTATTTGTAGATGTAAGTTTCTTCTTGAACCATTGCTTTATTCGATCATCCGGTCACTCCCAACTCTTTTTCTTTTTTTATGGTAAAGAAAGAGATACAAAGGTCCTTAGACCGAGTCCATACACATAATACTAGCTATCTCGGGAGGAGGGCAATTGACAAAAATGGGTTAGATGCCAGGAAAATGAAGTTTAATTTTTGTAATCTACTACAGTGACATATTATGAGTATGTTTGAGATTGCGCTATCTAATAATTAAGTTTCTTTTACCCGTTTGCTATGTGAAATAGGTACATTACATCTTAGTAAGAGAAAGAAGATTAGACAAGCTATCACTTAGGAATATAACATGCCTTATATTTAGCATAACATAGTGGGTAAATAAATCTTTTTTTACAAGGGGATAATATGTGTATTTCCTAAATCGCAGGGGTGTTTGTACATAACAAGTTAGGTTACTAGAAAACGTGCTTGGAAGTTTGAACACTAGACTTACTCACCTGAATATCGGAACAATCCATATATTTCTCCATATCACAAATAAGTACCAGATTTCTGTAGACATGGCAATACATCGTGAGTAGCTCGTGTCCATGTCCAGATGTGACACAAGCCTTGCAAGTTGCTGCATTACAATTAATGCAATTTATGGTCAAGTCGTGCTTTGGCTTCAACCCTACCTTTGGCAAATAAGCATGGGCCGAACATTTTTCAAAAAATAATTTCTCAAGGAGGCGTTAAGCCTTTACATTGTTCCTTTAAATAATTTTGTATTGCGTTTTTACTTCCCTACACGAACTGAAATTATATTAATTAATGAAATAATGTAAAGGCCATATATCGATATTTCCAAAGTTTCATGAAGCCACACATAAGACTTTTACATTTAACATGACGATCTTGCTAGTTCATCACACAGTAAAACTAGGACCCAAATTCTATATAAATTCAATCATCTACATCATAAAGCAATAATTTGTGACTATTTCTAAATGTGTCAATTTATAACCCTTTTTTAAATTAAACCACGTCTCATTAAATGGCTTTCAAAGAATACAAGATGATTGCAAGAAAATTCAAATGAAGAATGGAATGAGATGTAAGATAAAAGATTGCGACAGAACTAAAACACTAAGAATTCTAAAATAGTTAATTGCGACAAAAGTAAGAAAACGACAAAATGTAAGATAGGTTAATGATTGCGAAAAAATTAAGAACACGACAAGATCTAGAGTGTTTCATCGCGACAAAATTAAGAACGTGAAGAATCTAAAAATAAAGTTGTGCCAAATTATAGAAGTAGACATCATGAAAAAGCAAATGAAGATATAGTTAATTAATATAATTGACTATTTTGTTATGGATGTCAAAACATAATTAGGACTGAAGTATATGATATTTATAATAGTGAATACACAAACTACGAAAAAACATAAAATTTATGTTTCAAAACACACAAACTATACCTATAGAACATTTTTGGAAAATAAATAACATGGTGGAACATATATATGATTGTTTTAGCTAAAAATTGGTTCATTCACCATCCGATTCATCGTCGGAAGTAGACTCTTCGTCTGAGGTAAAATCTTCATTCATAGAAGGTGGCAGAGAGGTGGCGCCAACCTGAGCTCAAGTAGGACTTATTTGCCACCTCTGAGTGGTCCCATCGGGTATGCATTTTCCAAGACGAATAGCGTTACCCTCTGAAGCTGAGAGATAGAGTATATATATAGAAATGGTCATTTGTTTGGCTATTCTTAATTATCAATATAGTTGTTGCTCTTGTTTATGGTTGCGCATATGTGTTAATTACTATTCAACCGATTCAATCAAGAGCCTGTTCGTCAAGGGTATTATTAACGCAATTTTTTTAAATCATTCAATGGTAAAACCACGTTGTTCAGATACTTGTGAGTGCTTGTTAAGATTAGATCATCCCAATATGTAGCACAAAAGTGAAGCTGTAAGCTAATTTAAGAACTTGCAATGGGAACATGTCCGTCCGGAACTCAAATAATATCCATACAGGCGAATATTCTCCGCCTGAATTCATGTGTTGTCCGTGTGGAGTACGTGGTTCTCTAACTCAACTTTATCAGCTTCCTACGAAATCAAAATTGAAACAAGCCATTACTCTTGTAAGAAATGTGTGTACATTTAATTCATGATTAGATTTGTGTCATTTTATGACTCGTTAAATTTTGTAAATTATAATCTTGTTTTCACCAATCATGCGATGCAGATCCAACGTTGATACAATAGTAGACTTATAATTAATTATTATACACATATAAATTAACTTAAAAAATCACCCTATTTGTAGATGTAAGTTTCTTCTTGAACCATTGCTTTATTCGATCATCCGGTCACTCCCAACTCTTTTTCTTTTTTTATGGTAAAGAAAGAGATACAAAGGTCCTTAGACCGAGTCCATACACATAATACTAGCTATCTCGGGAGGAGGGCAATTGACAAAAATGGGTTAGATGCCAGGAAAATGAAGTTTAATTTTTGTAATCTACTACAGTGACATATTATGAGTATGTTTGAGATTGCGCTATCTAATAATTAAGTTTCTTTTACCCGTTTGCTATGTGAAATAGGTACATTACATCTTAGTAAGAGAAAGAAGATTAGACAAGCTATCACTTAGGAATATAACATGCCTTATATTTAGCATAACATAGTGGGTAAATAAATCTTTTTTTACAAGGGGATAATATGTGTATTTCCTAAATCGCAGGGGTGTTTGTACATAACAAGTTAGGTTACTAGAAAACGTGCTTGGAAGTTTGAACACTAGACTTACTCACCTGAATATCGGAACAATCCATATATTTCTCCATATCACAAATAAGTACCAGATTTCTGTAGACATGGCAATACATCGTGAGTAGCTCGTGTCCATGTCCAGATGTGACACAAGCCTTGCAAGTTGCTGCATTACAATTAATGCAATTTATGGTCAAGTCGTGCTTTGGCTTCAACCCTACCTTTGGCAAATAAGCATGGGCCGAACATTTTTCAAAAAATAATTTCTCAAGGAGGCGTTAAGCCTTTACATTGTTCCTTTAAATAATTTTGTATTGCGTTTTTACTTCCCTACACGAACTGAAATTATATTAATTAATGAAATAATGTAAAGGCCATATATCGATATTTCCAAAGTTTCATGAAGCCACACATAAGACTTTTACATTTAACATGACGATCTTGCTAGTTCATCACACAGTAAAACTAGGACCCAAATTCTATATAAATTCAATCATCTACATCATAAAGCAATAATTTGTGACTATTTCTAAATGTGTCAATTTATAACCCTTTTTTAAATTAAACCACGTCTCATTAAATGGCTTTCAAAGAATACAAGATGATTGCAAGAAAATTCAAATGAAGAATGGAATGAGATGTAAGATAAAAGATTGCGACAGAACTAAAACACTAAGAATTCTAAAATAGTTAATTGCGACAAAAGTAAGAAAACGACAAAATGTAAGATAGGTTAATGATTGCGAAAAAATTAAGAACACGACAAGATCTAGAGTGTTTCATCGCGACAAAATTAAGAACGTGAAGAATCTAAAAATAAAGTTGTGCCAAATTATAGAAGTAGACATCATGAAAAAGCAAATGAAGATATAGTTAATTAATATAATTGACTATTTTGTTATGGATGTCAAAACATAATTAGGACTGAAGTATATGATATTTATAATAGTGAATACACAAACTACGAAAAAACATAAAATTTATGTTTCAAAACACACAAACTATACCTATAGAACATTTTTGGAAAATAAATAACATGGTGGAACATATATATGATTGTTTTAGCTAAAAATTGGTTCATTCACCATCCGATTCATCGTCGGAAGTAGACTCTTCGTCTGAGGTAAAATCTTCATTCATAGAAGGTGGCAGAGAGGTGGCGCCAACCTGAGCTCAAGTAGGACTTATTTGCCACCTCTGAGTGGTCCCATCGGGTATGCATTTTCCAAGACGAATAGCGTTACCCTCTGAAGCTGAGAGATAGAGTATATATATAGAAATGGTCATTTGTTTGGCTATTCTTAATTATCAATATAGTTGTTGCTCTTGTTTATGGTTGCGCATATGTGTTAATTACTATTCAACCGATTCAATCAAGAGCCTGTTCGTCAAGGGTATTATTAACGCAATTTTTTTAAATCATTCAATGGTAAAACCACGTTGTTCAGATACTTGTGAGTGCTTGTTAAGATTAGATCATCCCAATATGTAGCACAAAAGTGAAGCTGTAAGCTAATTTAAGAACTTGCAATGGGAACATGTCCGTCCGGAACTCAAATAATATCCATACAGGCGAATATTCTCCGCCTGAATTCATGTGTTGTCCGTGTGGAGTACGTGGTTCTCTAACTCAACTTTATCAGCTGCCTACGAAATCAAAATTGAAACAAGCCATTACTCTTGTAAGAAATGTGTGTACATTTAATTCATGATTAGATTTGTGTCATTTTATGACTCGTTAAATTTTGTAAATTATAATCTTGTTTTCACCAATCATGCGATGCAGATCCAACGTTGATACAATAGTAGACTTATAATTAATTATTATACACATATAAATTAACTTAAAAAATCACCCTATTTGTAGATGCAAGTTTCTTCTTGAACCATTGCTTTATTCGATCATCCGGTCACTCCCAACTCTTTTTCTCTTTTTATGGTAAAGAAAGATATACAAAGGTCCTTAGACCGAATCCATACACATAATACTAGCTATCTCGGGAGGAGGGCAATTGACAAAAATGGGTTAGATGCCAGGAAAATGAAGTTTAATTTTTGTAATCTACTACAGTGACATATTATGAGTATGTTTGAGATTGCGCTATCTAATAATTAAGTTTCTTTTACCCGTTTGCTATGTGAAATAGGTACATTACATCTTAGTAAGAGAAAGAAGATTAGACAAGCTATCACTTAGGAATATAACATGCCTTATATTTAGCATAACATAGTGGGTAAATAAATCTTTTTTTACAAGGGGATAATATGTGTATTTCCTATATCGCAGGGGTGTTTGTACATAACATGTTAGGTTACTAGAAAACGTGCTTGGAAGTTTGAACACTAGACTTACTCACCTGAATATCGGAACAATCCATATATTTCTCCATATCACAAATAAGTACCACATTTCTGTAGACATGGCGATACATCGTGAGTAGCTCGTGTCCATGTCCAGATGTGACACAAGCCTTGCAAGTTGCTGCATTACAATTAATGCAATTTATGGTCAAGTCGTGCTTTGGCTTCAACCCTACCTTTGGCAAATAAGCATGGGCCGAACATTTTTCAAAAAATAATTTCTCAAGGAGGCGTTAAGCCTTTACATTGTTCCTTTAAATAATTTTGTATTGCGTTTTTACTTCCCTACACGAACTGAAATTATATTAATTAATGAAATAATGTAAAGGCCATATATCGATATTTCCAAAGTTTCATGAAGCCACACATAAGACTTTTACATTTAACATGACGATCTTGCTAGTTCATCACACAGTAAAACTAGGACCCAAATTCTATATAAATTCAATCATCTACATCATAAAGCAATAATTTGTGACTATTTCTAAATGTGTCAATTTCTAACCCTTTTTTAAATTAAACCACGTCTCATTAAATGGCTTTCAAAGAATACAAGATGATTGCAAGAAAATTCAAATGAAGAATGGAATGAGATGTAAGATAAAAGATTGCGACAGAACTAAAACACTAAGAATTCTAAAATAGTTAATTGCGACAAAAGTAAGAAAACGACAAAATGTAAGATAGGTTAATGATTGCGAAAAAATTAAGAACACGACAAGATCTAGAGTGTTTCATCGCGACAAAATTAAGAACGTGAAGAATCTAAAAATAAAGTTGTGCCAAATTATAGAAGTAGACATCATGAAAAAGCAAATGAAGATATAGTTAATTAATATAATTGACTATTTTGTTATGGATGTCAAAACATAATTAGGACTGAAGTATATGATATTTATAATAGTGAATACACAAACTACGAAAAAACATAAAATTTATGTTTCAAAACACACAAACTATACCTATAGAACTTTTTTGGAAAATAAATAACATGGTGGAACATATATATGATTGTTTTAGCTAAAAATTGGTTCATTCACCATCCGATTCATCGTCGGAAGTAGACTCTTCGTCTGAGGTAAAATCTTCATTCATAGAAGGTGGCAGAGAGGTGGCGCCAACCTGAGCTCAAGTAGGACTTATTTGCCACCTCTGAGTGGTCCCATCGGGTATGCATTTTCCAAGACGAATAGCGTTACCCTCTGAAGCTGAGAGATAGAGTATATATATAGAAATGGTCATTTGTTTGGCTATTCTTAATTATCAATATAGTTGTTGCTCTTGTTTATGGTTGCGCATATGTGTTAATTACTATTCAACCAATTCAATCAAGAGCATGTTCGTCAAGGGTATTATTAACGCAATTTTTTTAAATCATTCAATGGTACAACCACGTTGTTCAGATACTTGTGAGTGCTTGTTAAGATTAGATCATCCCAATATGTAGCACAAAAGTGAACCTGTAAGCTAATTTAAGAACTTGCAATGGGAACATGTCCGTCCGGAACTCAAATAATATCCATACAGGCGAATATTCTCCGCCTGAATTCATGTGTTGTCCGTGTGGAGTACGTGGTTCTCTAACTCAACTTTATCAGCTGCCTACGAAATCAAAATTGAAACAAGCCATTACTCTTGTAAGAAATGTGTGTACATTTAATTCATGATTAGATTTGTGTCATTTTATGACTCGTTAAATTTTGTAAATTATAATCTTGTTTTCACCAATCATGCGATGCAGATCCAACGTTGATACAATAGTAGACTTATAATTAATTATTATACACATATAAATTAACTTAAAAAATCACCCTATTTGTAGATGTAAGTTTCTTCTTGAACCATTGCTTTATTCGATCATCCGGTCACTCCCAACTCTTTTTCTTTTTTTATGGTAAAGAAAGAGATACAAAGGTCCTTAGACCGAGTCCATACACATAATACTAGCTATCTCGGGAGGAGGGCAATTGACAAAAATGGGTTAGATGCCAGGAAAATGAAGTTTAATTTTTGTAATCTACTACAGTGACATATTATGAGTATGTTTGAGATTGCGCTATCTAATAATTAAGTTTCTTTTACCCGTTTGCTATGTGAAATAGGTACATTACATCTTAGTAAGAGAAAGAAGATTAGACAAGCTATCACTTAGGAATATAACATGCCTTATATTTAGCATAACATAGTGGGTAAATAAATCCTTTTTTACAAGGGGATAATATGTGTATTTCCTATATCGCAGGGGTGTTTGTACATAACAAGTCAGGTTACTAGAAAACGTGCTTGGAAGTTTGAACACTAGACTTACTCACCTGAATATCGGAACAATCCATATATTTCTCCATATCACAAATTAGTACCACATTTCTGTAGACATGGCGATACATCGTGAGTAGCTCGTGTCCATGTCCAGATGTGACACAAGCCTTGCAAGTTGCTGCATTACGATTAATGCAATTTATGGTCAAGTCGTGCTTTGGCTTCAACCCTACCTTTGGCAAATAAGCATGGGCCGAACATTTTTCAAAAAATAATTTCTCAAGGAGGCGTTAAGCCTTTACATTGTTCCTTTAAATAATTTTGTATTGCGTTTTTACTTCCCTACACGAACTGAAATTATATTAATTAATGAAATAATGTAAAGGCCATATATCGATATTTCCAAAGTTTCATGAAGCCACACATAAGACTTTTACATTTAACATGACGATCTTGCTAGTTCATCACACAGTAAAACTAGGACCCAAATTCTATATAAATTCAATCATCTACATCATAAAGCAATAATTTGTGACTATTTCTAAATGTGTCAATTTCTAACCCTTTTTAAATTCAACCACGTCTCATTAAATGGCTTTCAAATAATACAAGATGATTGCAAGAAAATTCAAATGAAGAATGGAATGAGATGTAAGATAAAAGATTGCGACAGAACTAAAACACTAAGAATTCTAAAATAGTTAATTGCGACAAAAGTAAGAAAACGACAAAATGTAAGATAGGTTAATGATTGCGAAAAAATTAAGAACACGACAAGATCTAGAGTGTTTCATCGCGACAAAATTAAGAACGTGAAGAATCTAAAAATAAAGTTGTGCCAAATTATAGAAGTAGACATCATGAAAAAGCAAATGAAGATATAGTTAATTAATATAATTGACTATTTTGTTATGGATGTCAAAACATAATTAGGACTGAAGTATATGATATTTATAATAGTGAATACACAAACTACGAAAAAACATAAAATTTATGTTTCAAAACACACAAACTATACCTATAGAACTTTTTTGGAAAATAAATAACATGGTGGAACATATATATGATTGTTTTAGCTAAAAATTGGTTCATTCACCATCCGATTCATCGTCGGAAGTAGACTCTTCGTCTGAGGTAAAATCTTCATTCATAGAAGGTGGCAGAGAGGTGGCGCCAACCTGAGCTCAAGTAGGACTTATTTGCCACCTCTGAGTGGTCCCATCGGGTATGCATTTTCCAAGACGAATAGCGTTACCCTCTGAAGCTGAGAGATAGAGTATATATATAGAAATGGTCATTTGTTTGGCTATTCTTAATTATCAATATAGTTGTTGCTCTTGTTTATGGTTGCGCATATGTGTTAATTACTATTCAACCGATTCAATCAAGAGCCTGTTCGTCAAGGGTATTATTAACGCAATTTTTTTAAATCATTCAATGGTAAAACCACGTTGTTCAGATACTTGTGAGTGCTTGTTAAGATTAGATCATCCCAATATGTAGCACAAAAATGAAGCTGTAAGCTAATTTAAGAACTTGCAATGGGAACATGTCCGTCCGGAACTCAAATAATATCCATACAGGCGAATATTCTCCGCCTGAATTCATGTGTTGTCCGTGTGGAGTACGTGGTTCTCTAACTCAACTTTATCAGCTGCCTACGAAATCAAAATTGAAACAAGCCATTACTCTTGTAAGAAATGTGTGTACATTTAATTCATGATTAGATTTGTGTCATTTTATGACTCGTTAAATTTTGTAAATTATAATCTTGTTTTCACCAATCATGCGATGCAGATCCAACGTTGATACAATAGTAGACTTATAATTAATTATTATACACATATAAATTAACTTAAAAAATCACCCTATTTGTAGATGTAAGTTTCTTCTTGAACCATTGCTTTATTCGATCATCCGGTCACTCCCAACTCTTTTTCTTTTTTTATGGTAAAGAAAGAGATACAAAGGTCCTTAGACCGAGTCCATACACATAATACTAGCTATCTCGGGAGGAGGGCAATTGACAAAAATGGGTTAGATGCCAGGAAAATGAAGTTTAATTTCTGTAATCTACTACAGTGACATATTATGAGTATGTTTGAGATTGCACTATCTAATAATTAAGTTGCTTTTACCCGTTTGCTATGTGAAATAGGTACATTACATCTTAGTAAGAGAAAGAAGATTAGACAAGCTATCACTTAGGAATATAACATGCCTTATATTTAGCATAACATAGTGGGTAAATAAATCTTTTTTTACAAGGGGATAATATGTGTATTTCCTATATCGCAGGGGTGTTTGTACATAACAAGTTAGGTTACTAGAAAGTGTGCCTGGAAGTTTGAACACTAGACTTACTCACCTGAATATCGGAACAGTCCATATATTTCTCCATATCACAAATAAGTACCATATTTCTGTAGACATGGCGATACATCGTGAGTAGCTCGTGTCCATGTCCAGATGTGACACAAACCTTGCAAGTTGCTGCATTACGATTAATGCAATTTATGGTCAAGTCGTGCTTTGGCTTCAACCCTACCTTTGGCAAATAAGCATGGGCCGAACATTTTTCAAAAAATAATTTCTCAAGGAGGCGTTAAGCCTTTACATTGTTCCTTTAATTAATTTTGTACTGCATTTTTACTTCCCTACACGAACTGAAATTATATTAATTAATGAAATAATGTAAAGGCCATATATCGAGATTTCCAAAGTTTCATGAAGCCACACATAAGACTTTTACATTTAACATGATGATCTTGCTAGTTCATCACACAGTAAAACTAGGACCCAAATTCTATATAAATTCAATCATCTACATCATAAAGCAATAATTTGTGACTATTTCTAAATGTGTCAATTTCTAACCCTCTTTAAATTAAACCACGTCTCATTAAATGGCTTTCAAAGAATACAAGATGATTGCAAGAAAATTCTAATGAAGAATGGAATGAGATGTAAGATAAAAGATTGCGACAGAACTAAAACACTAAGAATTCTAAAATAGTTAATTGCGACAAAACTAAGAACACGACAAAATGTAAGATAGGTTAATGATTGCGAAAAATTTAAGAACACGACCAGATCTAGAGTGTGTCATCGCGACAAAATTAAGACCGTGAAGAATCTAAAAATAAAGTTGAGCCAAATTATAGAAGTAGACATCATGAAAAAGCAAATGAAGATATAGTTAATTAATATAATTGACTATTTTGTTATGGATGTCAAAACATAATTAGGACTGAAGTATATGATATTTATAATAGTGAATACACAAACTACGGAAAAACATAAAATTTATTTTTCAAAACACAAAAACTAAAACCATAGTACTTTTTTGGAAAATAAATAACATGGTGAAACATATATATGATTATTTTAGCTAAAAATTGGTTCATTCACCATCCGATTCATCTTCGGAAATAGACTCTTCGTCTGAGGTAAATTCTTCATTCATAGAAGGTGGCAGAGAGGTGGCGCCAACCTGAGGTCACGTTGGACTTATTTGCCACCTCCGAGTGGTCCCATCGGGTATGCATTTTCCAACACGAATAGCGTTACCCTCTGAAGCTGAGAGATAGAGTATATATATATAGAAATGGTCATTTGTTTGGCTATTCTTAATTATCATTATAGTTGTTGCTCTTGTTTATGGTTGCGCATATGTGTTAATTACTATTCAACCGATTCAATCAAGAGCATGTTCTTCAATGGTATTATTAACGCACTTTTTTTAAATCATTCAATGGTAACACCACGTTGTTCAGATACTTGTGAGTGCTTATTAAGATTAGATCATCCCAATATGTAGCACAAAAGTGAAGCTGTAAGCTAATTTAAGAACTTGCCATGGGAACATGTCCGTCCGGAACTCAAATAATATCCATACAGGCGAATATTCTCCGCCTGAATTCATGTGTTGTCCGTGTGGAGCACGTGGTTCTATAACTCAACTTTATCAGCTGCCTACGAAATCAAAATCGAAACAAGCCATTACTCTTGTAAGAAATGTGTGTACATTTAATTCATGATTAGATTTGTGTCATTTTATGACTCGTTAAATTTTGTAAATTATAATCTTATTTTCACCAATCATGTGATGCAGATCCAACGTTGATACAATAGTTGACTTATAATTAATTATTATACACATATAAATTAACTTAAAAAATCACCCTATTTGTAGATGTAAGTTTCTTCTTGAACCATTGCTTTATCCGATCATCCGGTCACTCCCAGCTCTTTTTCTTTTTTTTTTTATGGTAAAGAAAGAGATACAAAGGTCCTTAGACCGAGTCCATACACATAATACTAGCTATCTCGGGAGGAGGGCAATTCACAAAAATGGGTTAGAAGCCTGGAAAATGAAGTTTAATTTCTGTAATCTACTACAGTGACATATTATGAGCATGTTTGAGATTGCACTATCTAATAATTAAGTTGCTTTTACCCGTTTGCTATGTGAAATAGGTACATTACATCTTAGTAAGAGAAAGAAGATTAGACAAGCTATCACTTAGGAATATAACATGCCTTATATTTAGCATAACATAGTGGGTAAATAAATCTTTTTTTACAAGGGGATAATATGTGTATTTCCTATATCGCAGGGGTGTTTGTACATAACAAGTTAGGTTACTAGAAAGTGTGCCTGGAAGTTTGAACACTAGACTTACTCACCTGAATATCGGAACAGTCCATATATTTCTCCATATCACAAATAAGTACCGCATTTCTGTAGACATGGCGATGCATCGTGAGTAGCTCGTGTCCATGTCCAGATGTGACACAAGCCTTGCAAGTTGCTGCATTACAATTAATGCAATATATGGTCAAGTCCTGCTTTGGCTTCAACCCCAGCTTTGGCAAATCAGCATGGGCCGAACATTTTTCAAAAAATAATTTCTCATGGAGGCGTTAAGCCTTTACATTGTTCCTTTAAATAATTTTGTACTGCGTTTTTACTTCCCTACACGAACTGAAATTATATTAATTAATGAAATAAAGTAAAGGCCATATATCGATATTTCCAAAGTTTCATGAAGCCACACATAAGACTTTTACATTTAACATGACGATCTTGCTAGTTCATCACACAGTAAAACTACGACCCAAATTCTATATAAAATCAATCATCTACATCATAAAGCAATAATTTGTGACTATTTCTAAATGTGTCAATTTCTAACCCTTTTTTAAATTAAACCACGTCTCATTAAATGGCTTTCAAAGAATACAAGATGATTGCAAGAAAATTCTAATGAAGAATGGAATGAGATGTAAGATAAAAGATTGCGACATAACTAAAACACTAAGAATTCTAAAATAGTTAATTGCGACAAAACTAAGAACACGACAAAATGTAAGATAGGTTAATGATTGCGAAAAATTTAAGAACACGACCAGATCTAGAGTGTGTCATCGCGACAAAATTAAGACCGTGAAGAATCTAAAAATAAAGTTGTGCCAAATTATAGAAGTAGACATCATGAAAAAGCAAATGAAGATATAGTTAATTAATATAATTGACTATTTTGTTATGGATGTCAAAACATAATTAGGACTGAAGTATATGATATTTATAATAGTGAATACACAAACTACGGAAAAACATAAAATTTATTTTTCAAAACACACAAACTAAAACCATAGTACTTTTTTGGAAAATAAATAACATAGTGAAACATATATATGATTATTTTAGCAAAAAATTGGTTCATTCACCATCCGATTCATCTTCGGAAGTAGACTCTTCGTCTGAGGTAAATTCTTCATTCATAGAAGGTGGCAGAGAGGTGGCGCCAACCTGAGGTCACGTTGGACTTATTTGCCACCTCCGAGTGGTCCCATCGGGTATGCATTTTCCAACACGAATAGCGTTACCCTCTGAAGCTGAGAGATAGAGTATATATATATAGAAATGGTCATTTGTTTGGCTATTCTTAATTATCATTATAGTTGTTGCTCTTGTTTATGGTTGCGCATATGTGTTAATTACTATTCAACCGATTCAATCAAGAGCCTGTTCGTCAATGGTATTATTAACGCACTTTTTTTAAATCATTCAAATGTAACCCCACGTTGTTCAGATACTTGTGAGTGCTTATTAAGATTAGATCATCCCAATATGTAGCACAAAAGTGAAGCTGTAAGCTAATTTAAGAACTTGCCATGGGAACATGTCCGTCCGGAACTCAAATAATATCCATACAGGCGAATATTCTCCGCCTGAATTCATGTGTTGTCCGTGTGGAGCACGTGGTTCTATAACTCAACTTTATCAGCTGCCTACGAAATCAAAATCGAAACAAGCCATTACTCTTGTAAGAAATGTGTGTACATTTAATTCATGATTAGATTTGTGTCATTTTATGACTCGTTAAATTTTGTAAATTATAATCTTATTTTCACCAATCATGTGATGCAGATCCAACGTTGATACAATAGTAGACTTATAATTAATTATTATACACATATAAATTAACTTAAAAAATCACCCTATTTGTAGATGTAAGTTTCTTCTTGAACCATTGCTTTATCCGATCATCCGGTCACTCCCAGCTCTTTTTCTTTTTTTTTTTATGGTAAAGAAAGAGATACAAAGGTCCTTAGACCGAGTCCATACACATAATACTAGCTATCTCGGGAGGAGGGCAATTCACAAAAATGGGTTAGAAGCCTGGAAAATGAAGTTTAATTTCTGTAATCTACTACAGTGACATATTATGAGCATGTTTGAGATTGCACTATCTAATAATTAAGTTGCTTTTACCCGTTTGCTATGTGAAATAGGTACATTACATCTTAGTAAGAGAAAGAAGATTAGACAAGCTATCACTTAGGAATATAACATGCCTTATATTTAGCATAACATAGTGGGTAAATAAATCTTTTTTTACAAGGGGATAATATGTGTATTTCCTATATCGCAGGGGTGTTTGTACATAACAAGTTAGGTTACTAGAAAGCGTGCTTGGAAGTTTGAACACTAGACTTACTCACCTGAATATCGGAACAATCCATATATTTCTCCATATCACAAATAAGTACCGCATTTCTGTAGACATGGCGATGCATCGTGAGTAGCTCGTGTCCATGTCCAGATGTGACACAAGCCTTGCAAGTTGCTGCATTACAATTAATGCAATATATGGTCAAGTCCTGCTTTGGCTTCAACCCTATCTTTGGCAAATCAGCATGGGCCGAACATTTTTCAAAAAATAATTTCTCATGGAGGCGTTAAGCCTTTACATTGTTCCTTTAAATAATTTTGTACTGCGTTTTTACTTCCCTACACGAACTGAAATTATATTAATTAATGAAATAAAGTAAAGGCCATATATCGATATTTCCAAAGTTTCATGAAGCCACACATAAGACTTTTACATTTAACATGACGATCTTGCTAGTTCATCACACAGTAAAACTACGACCCAAATTCTATATAAAATCAATCATCTACATCATAAAGCAATAATTTGTGACTATTTCTAAATGTGTCAATTTCTAACCCTTTTTTAAATTAAACCACGTCTCATTAAATGGCTTTCAAAGAATACAAGATGATTGCAAGAAAATTCTAATGAAGAATGGAATGAGATGTAAGATAAAAGATTGCGACATAACTAAAACACTAAGAATTCTAAAATAGTTAATTGCGACAAAACTAAGAACACGACAAAATGTAAGATAGGTTAATGATTGCGAAAAATTTAAGAACACGACCAGATCTAGAGTGTGTCATCGCGACAAAATTAAGACCGTGAAGAATCTAAAAATAAAGTTGTGCCAAATTATAGAAGTAGACATCATGAAAAAGCAAATGAAGATATAGTTAATTAATATAATTGACTATTTTGTTATGGATGTCAAAACATAATTAGGACTGAAGTATATGATATTTATAATAGTGAATACACAAACTACGGAAAAACATAAAATTTATTTTTCAAAACACACAAACTAAAACCATAGTACTTTTTTGGAAAATAAATAACATAGTGAAACATATATATGATTATTTTAGCAAAAAATTGGTTCATTCACCATCCGATTCATCTTCGGAAGTAGACTCTTCGTCTGAGGTAAATTCTTCATTCATAGAAGGTGGCAGAGAGGTGGCGCCAACCTGAGGTCAAGTTGGACTTATTTGCCACCTCCGAGTGGTCCCATCGGGTATGCATTTTCCAACACGAATAGCGTTACCCTCTGAAGCTGAGAGATAGAGTATATATATATAGAAATGGTCATTTGTTTGGCTATTCTTAATTATCATTATAGTTGTTGCTCTTGTTTATGGTTGCGCATATGTGTTAATTACTATTCAACCGATTCAATCAAGAGCCTGTTCGTCAATGGTATTATTAACGCACTTTTTTTAAATCATTCAAATGTAACCCCACGTTGTTCAGATACTTGTGAGTGCTTATTAAGATTAGATCATCCCAATATGTAGCACAAAAGTGAAGCTGTAAGCTAATTTAAGAACTTGCAATGGGAACATGTCCGTCCGGAACTCAAATAATATCCATACAGGCGAATATTCTCCGCCTGAATTCATGTGTTGTCCGTGTGGAGCACGTGGTTCTCTAACTCAACTTTATCAACTGCGTACGAAATCAAAATCGAAACAAGCCATTACTCTTGTAAGAAATGTGTTTACATTTAATTCATGATTAGATTTGTGTCATTTTATGACTCGTTAAATTTTGTAAATTATAATCTTGTTTTCACCAATCATGTGATGCAGATCCAACGTTGATACAATAGTAGACTTATAATTAATTATTATACACATATAAATTAACTTAAAAAATCACCCTATTTGTAGATGTAAGTTTCTTCTTGAACCATTGCTTTATCCGATCATCCGGTCACTCCCAGCTCTTTTTCTTTTTTTTTTTTATGGTAAAGAAAGAGATACAAAGGTCCTTAGACCGAGTCCATACACATAATACTAGCTATCTCGGGAGGAGGGCAATTCACAAAAATGGGTTAGAAGCCTGGAAAATGAAGTTTAATTTCTGTAATCTACTACAGTGACATATTATGAGCATGTTTGAGATTGCGCTATCTAATAATTAAGTTGCTTTTACCCGTTTGCTATGTGAAATAGGTACATTACATCTTAGTAAGAGAAAGAAGATTAGACAAGCTATCACTTAGGAATATAACATGCCTTATATTTAGCATAACATAGTGGGTAAATAAATCTTTTTTTACAAGGGGATAATATGTGTATTTCCTATATCGCAGGGGTGATTGTACATAACAAGTTAGGTTACTAGAAAGCGTGCTTGGAAGTTTGAACACTAGACTTACTCACCTGAATATCGGAACAATCCATATATTTCTCCATATCACAAATAAGTACCGCATTTCTGTAGACATGGCGATGCATCGTGAGTAGCTCGTGTCCATGTCCAGATGTGACACAAGCCTTGCAAGTCGCTGCATTACAATTAATGCAATATATGGTCAAGTCCTGCTTTGGCTTCAACCCTACCTTTGGCAAATCAGCATGGGCCGAACATTTTTCAAAAAATAATTTCTCAAGGAGGCGTTAAGCCTTTACATTGTTCCTTTAAATAATTTTGTACTGCGTTTTTACTTCCCTACACGAACTGAAATTATATTAATTAATCAAATAATGTAAAGGCCATATATCGATATTTCCAAAGTTTCATGAAGCCACACATAAGACTTTTACATTTAACATGACGATCTTGCTAGTTCATCACACAGTAAAACTACGACCCAAATTCTATATAAAATCAAACATCTACATCATAAAGCAATAATTTGTGACTATTTCTAAATGTGTCAATTTCTAACCCTTTTTTAAATTAAACCACGTCTCATTAAATGGCTTTCAAAGAATACAAGATGATTGCAAGAAAATTCTAATGAAGAATGGAATGAGATGTAAGATAAAAGATTGCGACAGAACTAAAACACTAAGAATTCTAAAATAGTTAATTGCGACAAAAGTAAGAAAACGACAAAATGTAAGATAGGTTAATGATTGCGAAAAATTTAAGAACACGACAAGATCTAGAGTGTGCCATCGCGACAAAATTAAGAATGTGAAGAATCTAAAAATAAAGTTGTGCCAAATTATAGAAGTAGACATCATGAAAAAGCAAATGAAGATATAGTTAATTAATATAATTGACTATTTTTTTATGGATGTCAAAACATAATTAGGACTGAAGTATATGATATTTATAATAGTGAATACACAAACTACGAAAAAACACAAAATTTATTTTTCAAAACACACAAACTATACCTATAGAACTTTTTTGGAAAATAAATAACATGGTGGAACATATATATGATTGTTTTAGCTAAAAATTGGTTCATTCACCATTCGATTCATTGTCGGAAGTAGACACTTCCTCTGATGTAAATTCTTCATTCATTGAAGGTGGCAGAGAGGTGGCGCCAACCTGAGCTCAAATTGGACTTATTTGCCACCTCTGAGTGGTCCCATCGGGTATGCATTTTCCAAGACGAATAGCGTTACCCTCTGAAGCTGAGAGATAGAGTATATATATAGAAATGGTCATTTGTTTGGCTATTCTTAATTATCAATATAGTTGTTGCTCTTGTTTATGGTTGCGCATATGTGTTAATTACTATTCAACCGATTCAATCAAGAGCCTGTTCGTCAAGGGTATTATTAACGCACTTTTTTTAAATCATTCAATGGTAAAACCACGTTGTTCAGATACTTGTGAGTGCTTATTAAGATTAGATCATCCCAATATGTAGCACAAAAGTGAAGCTGTAAGCTAATTTAAGAACTTGCAATGGGAACATGTCTGTCCGGAACTCAAATAATATCCATACAGGCGAATATTCTTCGCCTGAATTCATGTGTTGTCTGTGTGGAGTACGTGGTTCTCTAACTCAACTTTATCAGCTGCCTACGAAATCAAAATCGAAACAAGCCATTACTCCTGTAAGAAATGTGTGTACATTTAATTTATGATTAGATTTGTGTCATTTTATGACTCGTTAAATTTTGTAAATTATAATCTTGTTTTCACCAATCATGTGATGCAGATCCAATGTTGATACAATAGTAGACTTATAATTAATTATTATACTCATATAAATTAACTTAAAAAATCACCCTATTTGTAGATGTAAGTTTCTTCTTGAACCATTGCTTTATCCGATCATCCGGTCACTCCCAACTCTTTTTCTTTTTTTATGGTAAAGAAAGAGATACAAAGGTCCTTAGACCGAGTCCATACACATAATACTAGCTATCTCGGGAGGAGGGCAATTGACAAAAATGGGTTAGAAGCCAGGAAAATGAAGTTTAATTTATGTAATCTACTACAGTGACATATTATGAGCATGTTTGAGATTGCGCTATCTAATAATTAAGTTGCTTTTACCCGTTTGCTATGTGAAATAGGTACATTACATCTTAGTAAGAGAAAGAAGATTAGACAAGCTATCACTTAGGAATATAACATGCCTTATATTTAGCATAACATAGTGGGTAAATAAATCTTTTTTTACAAGGGGATAATATGTGTATTTCCTATATCGCAGGGGTGTTTGTACATAACAAGTTAGGCTACTAGAAAACGTGCTTGGTAGTTTGAACACTAGACTTACTCACCTGAATATCGGAACAATCCATATATTTCTCCATATCACAAATAAGTACCACATTTCTGTAGACCTGGCGATACATCGTGAGTAGCTCGTGTCCATGTCCAGATGTGACACAAGCCTTGCAAGTTGCTGCATTACAATTAATGCAATATATGGTCAAGTCGTGCTTTGGCTTCAACCCTACCTTTGGCAAATCAGCATAGGCCGAACATTTTTCAAAAAATAATTTCTCAAGGAGGCGTTAAGCCTTTACATTGTTCCTTAAATTAATTTTGTACTGCGTTTTTACTTCCCTACACGAACTGAAATTATATTAATTAATGAAATAATGTAAAGGCCATATATCGATATTTCCACAGTTTCATGAAGCCACACATAAGACTTTTACATTTAACATGATGATCTTGCTAGTTCATCACACAGTAAAACTAGGACCCAAATTCTATATAAATTCAATCATCTACATCATAAAGCAATAATTTGTGACTATTTCTAAATGTGTCAATTTCTAACCCTTTTTAAATTAAACCACGTCTCATTAAATGGCTTTCAAAGAATACAAGATGATTGCAAGAAAATTCTAATGAAGAATGGAATGAGATGTTAGATAAAAGATTGCAACATAACTAAAACACTAAGAATTTTAAAATAGTTAATTGCGACAAAACTAAGAACACGACAAAATGTAAGATAGGTTAATGATTGCGAAAAATTTAAGAACACGACCAGATCTAGAGTGTGTCATCGCGACAAAATTAAGACCGTGAAGAATCTAAAAATAAAGTTGTGCCAAATTATAGAAGTAGATATCATGAAAAAGCAAATGAAGATATAGTTAATTAATATAATTGACTATTTTGTTATGGATGTCAAAACATAATTAGGACTGAAGTATATGATATTTATAATAGTGAATACACAAACTACGGAAAAAGATAAAATTTATTTTTCAAAACACACAAACTAAAACCATAGTACTTTTTTGGAAAATAAATAACATGGTGAAACATATATATGATTATTTTAGCTAAGAATTGGTTCATTCACCATCCGATTCATCTTCGGAAGTAGACTCTTCGTCTGAGGTAAATTCTTCATTCATAGAAGGTGGCAGAGAGGTGGCGCCAACCTGAGGTCAAGTTGGACTTATTTGCCACCTCCGAGTGGTCCCATCGGGTATGCATTTTCCAACACGAATAGCGTTACCCTCTGAAGCTGAGAGATAGAGTATATATATATAGAAATGGTCATTTGTTTGGCTATTCTTAATTATCATTATAGTTGTAGCTCTTGTTTATTGTTGCGCATATGTGTTAATTACTATTCAACCGATTCAATCAAGAGCCTGTTCGTCAATGGTATTATTAACGCACTTTTTTTAAATCATTCAATGGTAACACCACGTTGTTCAGATACTTGTGAGTGCTTATTAAGATTAGATCATCCCAATATGTAGCACAAAAGTGAAGCTGTAAGCTAATTTAAGAACTTGCAATGGGAACATGTCCGTCCGGAACTCAAATAATATCCATACAGGCGAATATTCTCCGCCTGAATTCATGTGTTGTCCGTGTGGAGTACGTGGTTCTCCAACTCAACTTTATCAGCTGCCTACGAAATCAAAATCGAAACAAGCCATTACTCTTGTAAGAAATGTGTGTACATTTAATTCATGATTAGATTTGTGTCATTTTATGACTCGTTAAATTTTGTAAATTATAATCTTGTTTTCACCAATCATGTGATGCAGATCCAATGTTGATACAATAGTAGACTTATAATTAATTATTATACACATATAAATTAACTTAAAAAATCACCCTATTTGTAGATGTAAGTTTCTTCTTGAACCATTGCTTTATCCGATAATCCGGTCACTCCCAGCTCTTTTTCTTTTTTTTTTTTATGGTAAAGAAAGAGATACAAAGGTCCTTAGACCGAGTCCATACACATAATACTAGCTATCTCGGGAAGAGGGCAATTCACAAAAATGGGTTAGAAGCCTGGAAAATGAAGTTTAATTTCTGTAATCTACTACAGTGACATATTATGAGCATGTTTGAGATTGCGCTATCTAATAATTAAGTTGCTTTTACCCGTTTGCTATGTGAAATAGGTACATTACATCTTAGTAAGAGAAAGAAGATTAGACAAGCTATCACTTAGGAATATAACATGCCTTATATTTAGCATAACATAGTGGGTAAATAAATCTTTTTTTACAAGGGGATAATATGTGTATTTCCTATATCGCAGGGGTGTTTGTACATAACAAGTTAGGCTACTAGAAAGCGTGCTTGGAAGTTTCAACACTAGACTTACTCACCTGAATATCGGAACAATCCATATATTTCTCCATATCACAAATAAGTACCACATTTCTGTAGACATGGCGATACATCGTGAGTAGCTCGTGTCCATGTCCAGATGTGACACAAGCCTTGCAAGTTGCTGCATTACAATTAATGCAATATATGGTCAAGTCGTGCTTTGGCTTCAACCCTACCTTTGGCAAATCAGCATGGGCCGAACATTTTTCAAAAAATAATTTCTCAAGGAGGCGTTAAGCCTTTACATTGTTCCTTAAATTAATTTTTTACTGCGTTTTTACTTCCCTACACGAACTGAAATTATATTAATTAATGAAATAATGTAAAGGCCATATATCGATATTTCCACAGTTTCATGAAGCCACACATAAGACTTTTACATTTAACATGATGATCTTGCTAGTTCATCACACAGTAAAACTAGGACCCAAATTCTATATAAATTCAATCATCTACATCATAAAGCAATAATTTGTGACTATTTCTAAATGTGTCAATTTCTAACCCTTTTTAAATTAAACCACGTCTCATTAAATGGCTTTCAAAGAATACAAGATGATTGCAAGAAAATTCTAATGAAGAATGGAATGAGATGTTAGATAAAAGATTGCGACATAACTAAAACACTAAGAATTTTAAAATAGTTAATTGCGACAAAACTAAGAACACGACAAAATGTAAGATAGGTTAATGATTGCGAAAAATTTAAGAACACGACCAGATCTAGAGTGTGTCATCGCGACAAAATTAAGACCGTGAAGAATCTAAAAATAAAGTTGTGCCAAATTATAGAAGTAGACATCATGAAAAAGCAAATGAAGATATAGTTAATTAATATAATTGACTATTTTGTTATGGATGTCAAAACATAATTAGGACTGAAGTATATGATATTTATAATAGTGAATACACAAACTACGGAAAAAGATAAAATTTATTTTTCAAAACACACAAACTAAAACCATAGTACTTTTTTGGAAAATAAATAACATGGTGAAACATATATATGATTATTTTAGCTAAGAATTGGTTCATTCACCATCCGATTCATCTTCGGAAGTAGACTCTTCGTCTGAGGTAAATTCTTCATTCATAGAAGGTGGCAGAGAGGTGGCGCCAACCTGAGGTCAAGTTGGACTTATTTGCCACCTCCGAGTGGTCCCATCGGGTATGCATTTTCCAACACGAATAGCGTTACCCTCTGAAGCTGAGAGATAGAGTATATATATATAGAAATGGTCATTTGTTTGGCTATTCTTAATTATCATTATAGTTGTAGCTCTTGTTTATTGTTGCGCATATGTGTTAATTACTATTCAACCGATTCAATCAAGAGCCTGTTCGTCAATGGTATTATTAACGCACTTTTTTTAAATCATTCAATGGTAACACCACGTTGTTCAGATACTTGTGAGTGCTTATTAAGATTAGATCATCCCAATATGTAGCACAAAAGTGAAGCTGTAAGCTAATTTAAGAACTTGCAATGGGAACATGTCCGTCCGGAACTCAAATAATATCCATACAGGCGAATATTCTCCGCCTGAATTCATGTGTTGTCCGTGTGGAGTACGTGGTTCTCTAACTCAACTTTATCAGCTGCCTACGAAATCAAAATCGAAACAAGCCATTACTCTTGTAAGAAATGTGTGTACATTTAATTCATGATTAGATTTGTGTCATTTTATGACTCGTTAAATTTTGTAAATTATAATCTTGTTTTCACCAATCATGTGATGCAGATCCAATGTTGATACAATAGTAGACTTATAATTAATTATTATACACATATAAATTAACTTAAAAAATCACCCTATTTGTAGATGTAAGTTTCTTCTTGAACCATTGCTTTATCCGATAATCCGGTCACTCCCAGCTCTTTTTCTTTTTTTTTTTTATGGTAAAGAAAGAGATACAAAGGTCCTTAGACCGAGTCCATACACATAATACTAGCTATCTCGGGAAGAGGGCAATTCACAAAAATGGGTTAGAAGCCTGGAAAATGAAGTTTAATTTCTGTAATCTACTACAGTGACATATTATGAGCATGTTTGAGATTGCGCTATCTAATAATTAAGTTGCTTTTACCCGTTTGCTATGTGAAATAGGTACATTACATCTTAGTAAGAGAAAGAAGATTAGACAAGCTATCACTTAGGAATATAACATGCCTTATATTTAGCATAACATAGTGGGTAAATAAATCTTTTTTTACAAGGGGATAATATGTGTATTTCCTATATCGCAGGGGTGTTTGTACATAACAAGTTAGGCTACTAGAAAGCGTGCTTGGAAGTTTGAACACTAGACTTACTCACCTGAATATCGGAACAATCCATATATTTCTCCATATCACAAATAAGTACCACATTTCTGTAGACATGGCGATACATCGTGAGTAGCTCGTGTCCATGTCCAGATGTGACACAAGCCTTGCAAGTTGCTGCATTACAATTAATGCAATATATGGTCAAGTCGTGCTTTGGCTTCAACCCTACCTTTGGCAAATCAGCATGGGCCGAACATTTTTCAAAAAATAATTTCTCAAGGAGGCGTTAAGCCTTTACATTGTTCCTTAAATTAATTTTTTACTGCGTTTTTACTTCCCTACACGAACTGAAATTATATTAATTAATGAAATAATGTAAAGGCCATATATCGATATTTCCACAGTTTCATGAAGCCACACATAAGACTTTTACATTTAACATGATGATCTTGCTAGTTCATCACACAGTAAAACTAGGACCCAAATTCTATATAAATTCAATCATCTACATCATAAAGCAATAATTTGTGACTATTTCTAAATGTGTCAATTTCTAACCCTTTTTAAATTAAACCACGTCTCATTAAATGGCTTTCAAAGAATACAAGATGATTGCAAGAAAATTCTAATGAAGAATGGAATGAGATGTTAGATAAAAGATTGCGACATAACTAAAACACTAAGAATTTTAAAATAGTTAATTGCGACAAAACTAAGAACACGACAAAATGTAAGATAGGTTAATGATTGCGAAAAATTTAAGAACACGACAAGATCTAGAGTGTGTCATCGCGACAAAATTAAGAATGTGAAGAATCTAAAAATAAAGTTGTGCCAAATTATAGAAGTAGACATCATGAAAAAGCAAATGAAGATATAGTTAATTAATATAATTGACTATTTTTTTATGGATGTCAAAACATAATTAGGACTGAAGTATATGATATTTATAATAGTGAATACACAAACTACGAAAAAACACAAAATTTATTTTTCAAAACACACAAACTATACCTATAGAACTTTTTTGGAAAATAAATAACATGGTGGAACATATATATGATTGTTTTAGCTAAAAATTGGTTCATTCACCATTCGATTCATTGTCGGAAGTAGACACTTCCTCTGAGGTAAATTCTTCATTCATTGAAGGTGGCAGAGAGGTGGCGCCAACCTGAGCTCAAATTGGACTTATTTGCCACCTCCGAGTGGTCCCATCGGGTATGCATTTTCCAACACGAATAGCGTTACCCTCTGAAGCTGAGAGATAGAGTATATATATATAGAAATGGTCATTTGTTTGGCTATTCTTAATTATCATTATAGTTGTAGCTCTTGTTTATTGTTGCGCATATGTGTTAATTACTATTCAACCGATTCAATCAAGAGCCTGTTCGTCAATGGTATTATTAACGCACTTTTTTTAAATCATTCAATGGTAACACCACGTTGTTCAGATACTTGTGAGTGCTTATTAAGATTAGATCATCCCAATATGTAGCACAAAAGTGAAGCTGTAAGCTAATTTAAGAACTTGCAATGGGAACATGTCCGTCCGGAACTCAAATAATATCCATACAGGCGAATATTCTCCGCCTGAATTCATGTGTTGTCCGTGTGGAGTACGTGGTTCTCTAACTCAACTTTATCAGCTGCCTACAAAATCAAAATCGAAACAAGCCATTACTCTTGTAAGAAATGTGTGTACATTTAATTCATGATTAGATTTGTGTCATTTTATGACTCGTTAAATTTTGTAAATTATAATCTTGTTTTCACCAATCATGTGATGCAGATCCAATGTTGATACAATAGTAGACTTATAATTAATTATTATACACATATAAATTAACTTAAAAAATCACCCTATTTGTAGATGTAAGTTTCTTCTTGAACCATTGCTTTATCCGATAATCCGGTCACTCCCAGCTCTTTTTCTTTTTTTTTTTTATGGTAAAGAAAGAGATACAAAGGTCCTTAGACCGAGTCCATACACATAATACTAGCTATCTCGGGAAGAGGGCAATTCACAAAAATGGGTTAGAAGCCTGGAAAATGAAGTTTAATTTCTGTAATCTACTACAGTGACATATTATGAGCATGTTTGAGATTGCGCTATCTAATAATTAAGTTGCTTTTACCCGTTTGCTATGTGAAATAGGTACATTACATCTTAGTAAGAGAAAGAAGATTAGACAAGCTATCACTTAGGAATATAACATGCCTTATATTTAGCATAACATAGTGGGTAAATAAATCTTTTTTTACAAGGGGATAATATGTGTATTTCCTATATCGCAGGGGTGTTTGTACATAACAAGTTAGGCTACTAGAAAGCGTGCTTGGAAGTTTGAACACTAGACTTACTCACCTGAATATAGGAACAATCCATATATTTCTCCATATCACAAATAAGTACCACATTTCTGTAGACATGGCGATACATCGTGAGTAGCTCGTGTCCATGTCCAGATGTGACACAAGCCTTGCAAGTTGCTGCATTACAATTAATGCAATATATGGTCAAGTCGTGCTTTGGCTTCAACCCTACCTTTGGCAAATCAGCATGGGCCGAACATTTTTCAAAAAATAATTTCTCAAGGAGGCGTTAAGCCTTTACATTGTTCCTTTAAATAATTTTGTACTGCGTTTTTACTTCCCTACACGAACTGAAATTATATTAATTAATGAAATAATGTAAAGGCCATATATCGATATTTCCAAAGTTTCATCAAGCCACACATAAGACTTTTACATTTAACATGACGATCTTGCTAGTTCATCACACAGTAAAACTACGACCCAAATTCTATATAAAATCAAACATCTACATCATAAAGCAATAATTTGTGACTATTTCTAAATGTGTCAATTTCTAACCCTTTTTTAAATTAAACCACGTCTCATTAAATGGCTTTCAAAGAATACAAGATGATTGCAAGAAAATTCTAATGAAGAATGGAATGAGATGTAAGATAAAAGATTGCGACAGAACTAAAACACTAAGAATTCTAAAATAGTTAATTGCGACAAAAGTAAGAAAACGACAAAATGTAAGATAGGTTAATGATTGCGAAAAATTTAAGAACACGACAAGATCTAGAGTGTGTCATCGCGACAAAATTAAGAATGTGAAGAATCTAAAAATAAAGTTGTGCCAAATTATAGAAGTAGACATCATGAAAAAGCAAATGAAGATATAGTTAATTAATATAATTGACTATTTTTTTATGGATGTCAAAACATAATTAGGACTGAAGTATATGATATTTATAATAGTGAATACACAAACTACGAAAAAACACAAAATTTATTTTTCAAAACACACAAACTATACCTATAGAACTTTTTTGGAAAATAAATAACATGGTGGAACATATATATGATTGTTTTAGCTAAAAATTGGTTCATTCACCATACGATTCATTGTCGGAAGTAGACACTTCCTCTGAGGTAAATTCTTCATTCATTGAAGGTGGCAGAGAGGTGGCGCCAACCTGAGCTCAAATTGGACTTATTTGCCACCTCTGAGTGGTCCCATCGGGTATGCATTTTCCAAGACGAATAGCGTTACCCTCTGAAGCTGAGAGATAGAGTATATATATAGAAATGGTCATTTGTTTGGCTATTCTTAATTATCAATATAGTTGTTGCTCTTGTTTATGGTTGCGCATATGTGTTAATTACTATTCAACCGATTCAATCAAGAGCCTGTTCGTCAAGGGTATTATTAACGCACTTTTTTTAAATCATTCAATGGTAAAACCACGTTGTTCAGATACTTGTGAGTGCTTATTAAGATTAGATCATCCCAATATGTAGCACAAAAGTGAAGCTGTAAGCTAATTTAAGAACTTGCAATGGGAACATGTCTGTCCGGAACCTAAATAATATCCATACAGGCGAATATTCTTCGCCTGAATTCATGTGTTGTCCGTGTGGAGTACGTGGTTCTCTAACTCAACTTTATCAGCTGCCTACGAAATCAAAATCGAAACAAGCCATTACTCTTGTAAGAAATGTGTGTACATTTAATTCATGATTAGATTTGTGTCATTTTATGACTCGTTAAATTTTGTAAATTATAATCTTGTTTTCACCAATCATGTGATGCAGATCCAACGTTGATACAATAGTAGACTTATAATTAATTATTATACACATATAAATTAACTTAAAAAATCACCCTATTTGTAGATGTAAGTTTCTTCTTGAACCATTGCTTTATCCGATAATCCGGTCACTCCCAGCTCTTTTTCTTTTTTTTTTATGGTAAAGAAAGAGATACAAAGGTCCTTAGACCGAGTCCATACACATAATACTAGCTATCTCGGGAGGAGGGCAATTCACAAAAATGGGTTAGAAGCCTGGAAAATGAAGTTTAATTTCTGTAATCTATTACAGTGACATATTATGAGCATGTTTGAGATTGCGCTATCTAATAATTAAGTTGCTTTTACCCGTTAGCTATGTGAAATAGGTACATTACATCTTAGTAAGAGAAAGAAGATTAGACAAGCTATCACTTAGGAATATAACATGCCTTATATTTAGCATAACATAGTGGGTAAATAAATCTTTTTTTACAAGGGGATAATATGTGTATTTCCTATATCGCAGGGGTGTTTGTACATAACAAGTTAGGCTACTAGAAAGCGTGCTTGGAAGTTTGAACACTAGACTTACTCACCTGAATATCGGAACAATCCATATATTTCTCCATATCACAAATAAGTACCACATTTCTGTAGACATGGCGATACATCGTGAGTAGCTCGTGTCCATGTCCAGATGTGACACAAGCCTTGCAAGTTGCTGCATTACAATTAATGCAATATATGGTCAAGTCGTGCTTTGGCTTCAACCCTACCTTTGGCAAATCAGCATGGGCCGAACATTTTTCAAAAAATAATTTCTCAAGGAGGCGTTAAGCCTTTACATTGTTCCTTTAAATAATTTTGTACTGCGTTTTTACTTCCCTACACGAACTGAAATTATATTAATTAATGAAATAATGTAAAGGCCATATATCGATATTTCCAAAGTTTCATCAAGCCACACATAAGACTTTTACATTTAACATGACGATCTTGCTAGTTCATCACACAGTAAAACTACGACCCAAATTCTATATAAAATCAAACATCTACATCATAAAGCAATAATTTGTGACTATTTCTAAATGTGTCAATTTCTAACCCTTTTTTAAATTAAACCACGTCTCATTAAATGGCTTTCAAAGAATACAAGATGATTGCAAGAAAATTCTAATGAAGAATGGAATGAGATGTAAGATAAAAGATTGCGACAGAACTAAAACACTAAGAATTCTAAAATAGTTAATTGCGACAAAAGTAAGAAAACGACAAAATGTAAGATAGGTTAATGATTGCGAAAAATTTAAGAACACGACAAGATCTAGAGTGTGTCATCGCGACAAAATTAAGAATGTGAAGAATCTAAAAATAAAGTTGTGCCAAATTATAGAAGTAGACATCATGAAAAAGCAAATGAAGATATAGTTAATTAATATAATTGACTATTTTTTTATGGATGTCAAAACATAATTAGGACTGAAGTATATGATATTTATAATAGTGAATACACAAACTACGAAAAAACACAAAATTTATTTTTCAAAACACACAAACTATACCTATAGAACTTTTTTGGAAAATAAATAACATGGTGGAACATATATATGATTGTTTTAGCTAAAAATTGGTTCATTCACCATTCGATTCATTGTCGGAAGTAGACACTTCCTCTGAGGTAAATTCTTCATTCATTGAAGGTGGCAGAGAGGTGGCGCCAACCTGAGCTCAAATTGGACTTATTTGCCACCTCTGAGTGGTCCCATCGGGTATGCATTTTCCAAGACGAATAGCGTTACCCTCTGAAGCTGAGAGATAGAGTATATATATAGAAATGGTCATTTGTTTGGCTATTCTTAATTATCAATATAGTTGTTGCTCTTGTTTATGGTTGCGCATATGTGTTAATTACTATTCAACCGATTCAATCAAGAGCCTGTTCGTCAAGGGTATTATTAACGCACTTTTTTTAAATCATTCAATGGTAAAACCACGTTGTTCAGATACTTGTGAGTGCTTATTAAGATTAGATCATCCCAATATGTAGCACAAAAGTGAAGCTGTAAGCTAATTTAAGAACTTGCAATGGGAACATGTCTGTCCGGAACTCAAATAATATCCATACAGGCGAATATTCTTCGCCTGAATTCATGTGTTGTCCGTGTGGAGTACGTGGTTCTCTAACTCAACTTTATCAGCTGCCTACGAAATCAAAATCGAAACAAGCCATTACTCTTGTAAGAAATGTGTGTACATTTAATTCATGATTAGATTTGTGTCATTTTATGACTCATTAAATTTTGTAAATTATAATCTTGTTTTCACCAATCATGTGATGCAGATCCAATGTTGATACAATAGTAGACTTATAATTAATTATTATACACATATAAATTAACTTAAAAAATCACCCTATTTGTAGATGTAAGTTTCTTCTTGAACCATTGCTTTATCCGATAATCCGGTCACTCCCAGCTCTTTTTCTTTTTTTTTTTTATGGTAAAGAAAGAGATACAAAGGTCCTTAGACCGAGTCCATACACATAATACTAGCTATCTCGGGAGGAGGGCAATTCACAAAAATGGGTTAGAAGCCTGGAAAATGAAGTTTAATTTCTGTAATCTACTACAGTGACATATTATGAGCATGTTTGAGATTGCGCTATCTAATAATTAAGTTGCTTTTACCCGTTTGCTATGTGAAATAGGTACATTACATCTTAGTAAGAGAAAGAAGATTAGACAAGCTATCACTTAGGAATATAACATGCCTTATATTTAGCATAACATAGTGGGTAAATAAATCTTTTTTTACAAGGGGATAATATGTGTATTTCCTATATCGCAGGGGTGTTTGTACATAACAAGTTAGGCTACTAGAAAGCGTGCTAGGAAGTTTGAACACTAGACTTACTCACCTGAATATCGGAACAATCCATATATTTCTCCATATCACAAATAAGTACCACATTTCTGTAGACATGGCGATACATCGTGAGTAGCTCGTGTCCATGTCCAGATGTGACACAAGCCTTGCAAGTTGCTGCATTACAATTAATGCAATATATGGTCAAGTCGTGCTTTGGCTTCAACCCTACCTTTGGCAAATCAGCATGGGCCGAACATTTTTCAAAAAATAATTTCTCAAGGAGGCGTTAAGCCTTTACATTGTTCCTTTAAATAATTTTGTACTGCGTTTTTACTTCCCTACACGAACTGAAATTATATTAATTAATGAAATAATGTAAAGGCCATATATCGATATTTCCAAAGTTTCATCAAGCCACACATAAGACTTTTACATTTAACATGACGATCTTGCTAGTTCATCACACAGTAAAACTACGACCCAAATTCTATATAAAATCAAACATCTACATCATAAAGCAATAATTTGTGACTATTTCTAAATGTGTCAATTTCTAACCCTTTTTTAAATTAAACCACGTCTCATTAAATGGCTTTCAAAGAATACAAGATGATTGCAAGAAAATTCTAATGAAGAATGGAATGAGATGTAAGATAAAAGATTGCGACAGAACTAAAACACTAAGAATTCTAAAATAGTTAATTGCGACAAAAGTAAGAAAACGACAAAATGTAAGATAGGTTAATGATTGCGAAAAATTTAAGAACACGACAAGATCTAGAGTGTGTCATCGCGACAAAATTAAGAATGTGAAGAATCTAAAAATAAAGTTGTGCCAAATTATAGAAGTAGACATCATGAAAAAGCAAATGAAGATATAGTTAATTAATATAATTGACTATTTTTTTATGGATGTCAAAACATAATTAGGACTGAAGTATATGATATTTATAATAGTGAATACACAAACTACGAAAAAACACAAAATTTATTTTTCAAAACACACAAACTATACCTATAGAACTTTTTTGGAAAATAAATAACATGGTGGAACATATATATGATTGTTTTAGCTAAAAATTGGTTCATTCACCATTCGATTCATTGTCGGAAGTAGACACTTCCTCTGAGGTAAATTCTTCATTCATTGAAGGTGGCAGAGAGGTGGCGCCAACCTGAGCTCAAATTGGACTTATTTGCCACCTCTGAGTGGTCCCATCGGGTATGCATTTTCCAAGACGAATAGCGTTACCCTCTGAAGCTGAGAGATAGAGTATATATATAGAAATGGTCATTTGTTTGGCTATTCTTAATTATCAATATAGTTGTTGCTCTTGTTTATGGTTGCGCATATGTGTTAATTACTATTCAACCGATTCAATCAAGAGCCTGTTCGTCAAGGGTATTATTAACGCACTTTTTTTAAATCATTCAATGGTAAAACCACGTTGTTCAGATACTTGTGAGTGCTTATTAAGATTAGATCATCCCAATATGTAGCACAAAAGTGAAGCTGTAAGCTAATTTAAGAACTTGCAATTGGAACATGTCTGTCCGGAACTCAAATAATATCCATACAGGCGAATATTCTTCGCCTGAATTCATGTGTTGTCCGTGTGGAGTACGTGGTTCTCTAACTCAACTTTATCAGCTGCCTACGAAATCAAAATCGAAACAAGCCATTACTCTTGTAAGAAATGTGTGTACATTTAATTCATGATTAGATTTGTGTCATTTTATGACTCGTTAAATTTTGTAAATTATAATCTTGTTTTCACCAATCATGTGATGCAGATCCAACGTTGATACAATAGTAGACTTATAATTAATTATTATACACATATAAATTAACTTAAAAAATCACCCTATTTGTAGATGTAAGTTTCTTCTTGAACCATTGCTTTATCCGATAATCCGGTCACTCCCAGCTCTTTTTCTTTTTTTTTTTATGGTAAAGAAAGAGATACAAAGGTCCTTAGACCGAGTCCATACACATAATACTAGCTATCTCGGGAGGAGGGCAATTCACAAACATGGGTTAGAAGCCTGGAAAATGAAGTTTAATTTCTGTAATCTACTACAGTGACATATTATGAGCATGTTTGAGATTGCGCTATCTAATAATTAAGTTGCTTTTACCCGTTAGCTATGTGAAATAGGTACATTACATCTTAGTAAGAGAAAGAAGATTAGACAAGCTATCACTTAGGAATATAACATGCCTTATATTTAGCATAACATAGTGGGTAAATAAATCTTTTTTTACAAGGGGATAATATGTGTATTTCCTATATCGCAGGGGTGTTTGTACATAACAAGTTAGGCTACTAGAAAGCGTGCTTGGAAGTTTGAACACTAGACTTACTCACCTGAATATCGGAACAATCCATATATTTCTCCATATCACAAATAAGTACCACATTTCTGTAGACATGGCGATACATCGTGAGTAGCTCGTGTCCATGTCCAGATGTGACACAAGCCTTGCAAGTTGCTGCATTACAATTAATGCAATATATGGTCAAATCGTGCTTTGGCTTCAACCCTACCTTTGGCAAATCAGCATGGGCCGAACATTTTTCAAAAAATAATTTCTCAAGGAGGCGTTAAGCCTTTACATTGTTCCTTTAAATAATTTTGTACTGCGTTTTTACTTCCCTACACGAACTGAAATTATATTAATTAATGAAATAATGTAAAGGCCATATATCGATATTTCCAAAGTTTCATCAAGCCACACATAAGACTTTTACATTTAACATGACGATCTTGCTAGTTCATCACACAGTAAAACTACGACCCAAATTCTATATAAAATCAAACATCTACATCATAAAGCAATAATTTGTGACTATTTCTAAATGTGTCAATTTCTAACCCTTTTTTAAATTAAACCACGTCTCATTAAATGGCTTTCAAAGAATACAAGATGATTGCAAGAAAATTCAAATGAAGAATGGAATGAGATGTAAGATAAAAGATTGCGACAGAACTAAAACACTAAGAATTCTAAAATAGTTAATTGCGACAAAAGTAAGAAAACGACAAAATGTAAGATAGGTTAATGATTGCGAAAAATTTAAGAACACGACAAGATCTAGAGTGTGTCATCGCGACAAAATTAAGAATGTGAAGAATCTAAAAATAAAGTTGTGCCAAATTATAGAAGTAGACATCATGAAAAAGCAAATGAAGATATAGTTAATTAATATAATTGACTATTTTTTTATGGATGTCAAAACATAATTAGGACTGAAGTATATGATATTTATAATAGTGAATACACAAACTACGAAAAAACACAAAATTTATTTTTCAAAACACACAAACTATACCTATAGAACTTTATTGGAAAATAAATAACATGGTGGAACATATATATGATTGTTTTAGCTAAAAATTGGTTCATTCACCATTCGATTCATTGTCGGAAGTAGACACTTCCTCTGAGGTAAATTCTTCATTCATTGAAGGTGGCAGAGAGGTGGCGCCAACCTGAGCTCAAATTGGACTTATTTGCCACCTCTGAGTGGTCCCATCGGGTATGCATTTTCCAAGACGAATAGCGTTACCCTCTGAAGCTGAGAGATAGAGTATATATATAGAAATGGTCATTTGTTTGGCTATTCTTAATTATCAATATAGTTGTTGCTCTTGTTTATGGTTGCGCATATGTGTTAATTACTATTCAACCGATTCAATCAAGACCCTGTTCGTCAAGGGTATTATTAACGCACTTTTTTTAAATCATTCAATGGTAAAACCACGTTGTTCAGATACTTGTGAGTGCTTATTAAGATTAGATCATCCCAATATGTAGCACAAAAGTGAAGCTGTAAGCTAATTTAAGAACTTGCAATGGGAACATGTCTGTCCGGAACTCAAATAATATCCATACAGGCGAATATTCTTCGCCTGAATTCATGTGTTGTCCGTGTGGAGTACGTGGTTCTCTAACTCAACTTTATCAGCTGCCTACGAAATCAAAATCGAAACAAGCCATTACTCTTGTAAGAAATGTGTGTACATTTAATTCATGATTAGATTTGTGTCATTTTATGACTCGTTAAATTTTGTAAATTATAATCTTGTTTTCACCAATCATGTGATGCAGATCCAATGTTGATACAATAGTAGACTTATAATTAATTATTATACACATATAAATTAACTTAAAAAATCACCCTATTTGTAGATGTAACTTTCTTCTTGAACCATTGCTTTATCCGATCATCCGGTCACTCCCAACTCTTTTTCTTTTTTTATGGTAAAGAAAGAGATACAAAGGTCCTTAGACCGAGTACATACACATAATACTAGCTATCTCGGGAGGAGGGCAATTGACAAAAATGGGTTAGAAGCCAGGAAAATGAAGTTTAATTTATGTAATCTACTACAGTGACATATTATGAGCATGTTTGAGATTGCGCTATCTAATAATTAAGTTGCTTTTACCCGTTTGCTATGTGAAATAGGTACATTACATCTTAGTAAGAGAAAGAAGATTAGACAAGCTATCACTTAGGAATATAACATGCCTTATATTTAGCATAACATAGTGGGTAAATAAATCTTTTTTTACAAGGGGATAATATGTGTATTTCCTATATCGCAGGGGTGTTTGTACATAACAAGTTAGGCTACTAGAAAACGTGCTTGGTAGTTTGAACACTAGACTTACTCACCTGAATATCGGAACAATCCATATATTTCTCCATATCACAAATAAGTACCACATTTCTGTAGACATGGCGATACATCGTGAGTAGCTCGTGTCCATGTCCAGATGTGACACAAGCCTTGCAAGTTGCTGCATTACAATTAATGCAATATATGGTCAAGTCGTGCTTTGGCTTCAACCCTACCTTTGGCAAATCAGCATGGGCCGAACATTTTTCAAAAAATAATTTCTCAAGGAGGCGTTAAGCCTTTACATTGTTCCTTTAAATAATTTTGTACTGCGTTTTTACTTCCCTACACGAACTGAAATTATATTAATTAATGAAATAATGTAAAGGCCATATATCGATATTTCCAAAGTTTCATCAAGCCACACATAAGACTTTTACATTTAACATGACGATCTTGCTAGTTCATCACACAGTAAAACTACGACCCAAATTCTATATAAAATCAAACATCTACATCATAAAGCAATAATTTGTGACTATTTCTAAATGTGTCAATTTCTAACCCTTTTTAAATTAAACCACGTCTCATTAAATGGCTTTCAAAGAATACAAGATGATTGCAAGAAAATTCTAATGAAGAATGGAATGAGATGTTAGATAAAAGATTGCGACAGAACTAAAACACTAAGAATTTTAAAATAGTTAATTGCGACAAAACTAAGAACACGACAAAATGTAAGATAGGTTAATGATTGCGAAAAATTTAAGAACACGACCAGATCTAGAGTGTGTCATCGCGACAAAATTAAGACCGTGAAGAATCTAAAAATAAAGTTGTGCCAAATTATAGAAGTAGACATCATGAAAAAGCAAATGAAGATATAGTTAATTAATATAATTGACTATTTTGTTATGGATGTCAAAACATAATTAGGACTGAAGTATATGATATTTATAATAGTGAATACACAAACTACGGAAAAACATAAAATTTATTTTTCAAAACACACAAACTAAAACCATAGTACTTTTTTGGAAAATAAATAACATGGTGAAACATATATATGATTATTTTAGCTAAAAATTGGTTCATTCACCATCCGATTCATCTTCGGAAGTAGACTCTTCGTCTGAGGTAAATTCTTCATTCATAGAAGGTGGCAGAGAGGTGGCGCCAACCTGAGGTCAAGTTGGACTTATTTGCCACCTCCGAGTGGTCCCATCGGGTATGCATTTTCCAAGACGAATAGCGTTACCCTCTGAAGCTGAGAGATAGAGTATATATATATAGAAATGGTCATTTGTTTGGCTATTCTTAATTATCATTATAGTTGTAGCTCTTGTTTATTGTTGCGCATATGTGTTAATTACTATTCAACCGATTCAATCAAGAGCCTGTTCGTCAATGGTATTATTAACGCACTTTTTTTAAATCATTCAATGGTAACACCACGTTGTTCAGATACTTGTGAGTGCTTATTAAGATTAGATCATCCCAATATGTAGCACAAAAGTGAAGCTGTAAGCTAATTTAAGAACTTGCAATGGGAACATGTCCGTCAGGAACTCAAATAATATCCATACAGGCGAATATTCTCCGCTTGAATTCATGTGTTGTCCGTGTGGAGCACGTGGTTCTCTAACTCAACTTTATCAGCTGCGTACGAAATCAAAATCGAAACAAGCCATTACTCTTGTAAGAAATGTGTGTACATTTAATTCATGATTAGATTTGTGTCATTTTATGACTCGTTAAATTTTGTAAATTATAATCTTGTTTTCACCAATCATGTGATGCAGATCCAACGTTGATACAATAGTAGACTTATAATTAATTATTATACACATATAAATTAACTTAAAAAATCACCCTATTTGTAGATGTAAGTTTCTTCTTGAACCATTGCTTTATCCGATCATCCGGTCACTCCCAGCTCTTTTTCTTTTTTTTTTTATGGTAAAGAAAGAGATACAAAGGTCCTTAGACCGAGTCCATACACATAATACTAGCTATCTCGGGAGGAGGGCAATTCACAAAAATGGGTTAGAAGCCTGGAAAATGAAGTTTAATTTCTGTAATCTACTACAGTGACATATTATGAGCATGTTTGAGATTGGGCTATCTAATAATTAAGTTGCTTTTACCCGTTTGCTATGTGAAATAGGTACATTACATCTTAGTAAGAGAAAGAAGATTAGACAAGCTATCACTTAGGAATATAACACGCCTTATATTTAGCATAACATAGTGGGTAAATAAATATTTTTTTACAAGGGGATAATATGTGTATTTCCTATATCGCAGGGGTGTTTGTACATAACAAGTTAGGTTACTAGAAAGCGTGCTTGGAAGTTTGAACACTAGACTTACTCACCTGAATATCGGAACAATCCATATATTTCTCCATATCACAAATAAGTACCGCATTTCTGTAGACATGGCGATGCATCGTGAGTAGCTCGTGTCCATGTCCAGATGTGACACAAGCCTTGCAAGTTGCTGCATTACAATTAATGCAATATATGGTCAAGTCCTGCTTTGGCTTCAACCCTACCTTTGGCAAATCAGCATGGGCCGAACATTTTTCAAAAAATAATTTCTCAAGGAGGCGTTAAGCCTTTACATTGTTCCTTTAAATAATTTTGTACTGCGTTTTTACTTCTCTACACGAACAGAAATTATATTAATTAATGAAATAATGTAAAGGCCATATATCGATATTTCCAAAGTTTCATGAAGCCACACATAAGACTTTTACATTTAACATGATGATCTTGCTAGTTCATCACACAGTAAAACTAGGACCCAAATTCTATATAAATTCAATCATCTACATCATAAAGCAATAATTTGTGACTATTTCTAAATGTGTCAATTTCTAACCCTTTTTAAATTAAACCACGTCTCATTAAATGGCTTTCAAAGAATACAAGATGATTGCAAGAAAATTCTAATGAAGAATGCAATGAGATGTTAGATAAAAGATTGCGACAGAACTAAAACACTAAGAATTTTAAAATAGTTAATTGCGACAAAACTAAGAACACGACAAAATGTAAGATAGGTTAATGATTGCGAAAAATTTAAGAACACGACCAGATCTAGAGTGTGTCATCGCGACAAAATTAAAACCGTGAAGAATCTAAAAATAAAGTTGTGCCAAATTATAGAAGTAGACATCATGAAAAAGCAAATGAAGATATAGTTAATTAATATAATTGACTATTTTGTTATGGATGTCAAAACATAATTAGGACTGAAGTATATGATATTTATAATAGTGAATACACAAACTACGGAAAAACATAAAATTTATTTTTCAAAACACACAAACTAAAACCATAGTACTTTTTTGGAAAATAAATAACATGGTGAAACATATATATTATTATTTTAGCTAAAAATTGGTTCATTCACCATCCGATTCATCTTCGGAAGTAGACTCTTCGTCTGAGGTAAATTCTTCATTCATAGAAGGTGGCAGAGAGGTGGCGCCAACCTGAGGTCAAGTTGGACTTATTTGCCACCTCCGAGTGGTCCCATCGGGTATGCATTTTCCAAGACGAATAGCGTTACCCTCTGAAGCTGAGAGATAGAGTATATATATATAGAAATGGTCATTTGTTTGGCTATTCTTAATTATCATTATAGTTGTAGCTCTTGTTTATTGTTGCGCATATGTGTTAATTACTATTCAACCGATTCAATCAAGAGCCTGTTCGTCAATGGTATTATTAACGCACTTTTTTTAAATCATTCAATGGTAACACCACGTTGTTCAGATACTTGTGAGTGCTTATTAAGATTAGATCATCCCAATATGTAGCACAAAAGTGAAGCTGTAAGCTAATTTAAGAACTTGCAATGGGAACATGTCCGTCAGGAACTCAAATAATATCCATATAGGCGAATATTCTCCGCTTGAATTCATGTGTTGTCCGTGTGGAGCACGTGGTTCTCTAACTCAACTTTATCAGCTGCGTACGAAATCAAAATCGAAACAAGCCATTACTCTTGTAAGAAATGTGTGTACATTTAATTCATGATTAGATTTGTGTCATTTTATGACTCGTTAAATTTTGTAAATTATAATCTTGTTTTCACCAATCATGTGATGCAGATCCAACGTTGATACAATAGTAGACTTATAATTAATTATTATACACATATAAATTAACTTAAAAAATCACCCTATTTGTAGATGTAAGTTTCTTCTTGAACCATTGCTTTATCCGATCATCCGGTCACTCCCAGCTCTTTTTCTTTTTTTTTTTTATGGTAAAGAAAGAGATACAAAGGTCCTTAGACCGAGTCCATACACATAATACTAGCTATCTCGGGAGGAGGGCAATTCACAAAAATGGGTTAGAAGCCTGGAAAATGAAGTTTAATTTCTGTAATCTACTACAGTGACATATTATGAGCATGTTTGAGATTGGGCTATCTAATAATTAAGTTGCTTTTACCCATTTGCTATGTGAAATAGGTACATTACATCTTAGTAAGAGAAAGAAGATTAGACAAGCTATCACTTAGGAATATAACACGCCTTATATTTAGCATAACATAGTGGGTAAATAAATCTTTTTTTACAAGGGGATAATATGTGTATTTCCTATATCGCAGGGGTGTTTGTACATAACAAGTTAGGTTACTAGAAAGCGTGCTTGGAAGTTTGAACACTAGACTTACTCACCTGAATATCGGAACAATCCATATATTTCTCCATATCACAAATAAGTACCGCATTTCTGTAGACATGGCGATGCATCGTGAGTAGCTCGTGTCCATGTCCAGATGTGACACAAGCCTTGCAAGTTGCTGCATTACAATTAATGCAATATATGGTCAAGTCCTGCTTTGGCTTCAACCCTACCTTTGGCAAATCAGCATGGGCCGAACATTTTTCAAAAAATAATTTCTCAAGGAGGCGTTAAGCCTTTACATTGTTCCTTTAAATAATTTTGTACTGCGTTTTTACTTCTCTACACGAACAGAAATTATATTAATTAATGAAATAATGTAAAGGCCATATATCGATATTTCCAAAGTTTCATGAAGCCACACATAAGACTTTTACATTTAACATGATGATCTTGCTAGTTCATCACACAGTAAAACTAGGACCCAAATTCTATATAAATTCAATCATCTACATCATAAAGCAATAATTTGTGACTATTTCTAAATGTGTCAATTTCTAACCCTTTTTAAATTAAACCACGTCTCATTAAATGTCTTTCAAAGAATACAAGATGATTGCAAGAAAATTCTAATGAAGAATGGAATGAGATGTTAGATAAAAGATTGCGACAGAACTAAAACACTAAGAATTTTAAAATAGTTAATTGCGACAAAACTAAGAACACGACAAAATGTAAGATAGGTTAATGATTGCGAAAAATTTAAGAACACGACCAGATCTAGAGTGTGTCATCGCGACAAAATTAAGACCGTGAAGAATCTAAAAATAAAGTTGTGCCAAATTATAGAAGTAGACATCATGAAAAAGCAAATGAAGATATAGTTAATTAATATAATTGACTATTTTGTTATGGATGTCAAAACATAATTAGGACTGAAGTATATGATATTTATAATAGTGAATACACAAACTACGGAAAAACATAAAATTTATTTTTCAAAACACACAAACTAAAACCATAGTACTTTTTTGGAAAATAAATAACATGGTGAAACATATATATGATTATTTTAGCTAAAAATTGGTTCATTCACCATCCGATTCATCTTCGGAAGTAGACTCTTCGTCTGAGGTAAATTCTTCATTCATAGAAGGTGGCAGAGAGGTGGCGCCAACCTGAGGTCAAGTTGGACTTATTTGCCACCTCCGAGTGGTCCCATCGGGTATGCATTTTCCAAGACGAATAGCGTTACCCTCTGAAGCTGAGAGATAGAGTATATATATATAGAAATGGTCATTTGTTTGGCTATTCTTAATTATCATTATAGTTGTAGCTCTTGTTTATTGTTGCGCATATGTGTTAATTACTATTCAACCGATTCAATCAAGAGCCTGTTCGTCAATGGTATTATTAACGCACTTTTTTTAAATCATTCAATGGTAACACCACGTTGTTCAGATACTTGTGAGTGCTTATTAAGATTAGATCATCCCAATATGTAGCACAAAAGTGAAGCTGTAAGCTAATTTAAGAACTTGCAATGGGAACATGTCCGTCAGGAACTCAAATAATATCCATACAGGCGAATATTCTCCGCTTGAATTCATGTGTTGTCCGTGTGGAGCACGTGGTTCTCTAACTCAACTTTATCAGCTGCGTACGAAATCAAAATCGAAACAAGCCATTACTCTTGTAAGAAATGTGTGTACATTTAATTCATGATTAGATTTGTGTCATTTTATGACTCGTTAAATTTTGTAAATTATAATCTTGTTTTCACCAATCATGTGATGCAGATCCAACGTTGATACAATAGTAGACTTATAATTAATTATTATACACATATAAATTAACTTAAAAAATCACCCTATTTGTAGATGTAAGTTTCTTCTTGAACCATTGCTTTATCCGATCATCCGGTCACTCCCAGCTCTTTTTCTTTTTTTTTTTTATGGTAAAGAAAGAGATACAAAGGTCCTTAGACCGAGTCCATACACATAATACTAGCTATCTCGGGAGGAGGGCAATTCACAAAAATGGGTTAGAAGCCTGGAAAATGAAGTTTAATTTCTGTAATCTACTACAGTGACATATTATGAGCATGTTTGAGATTGGGCTATCTAATAATTAAGTTGCTTTTACCCGTTTGCTATGTGAAATAGGTACATTACATCTTAGTAAGAGAAAGAAGATTAGACAAGCTATCACTTAGGAATATAACATGCCTTATATTTAGCATAACATAGTGGGTAAATAAATCTTTTTTTACAAGGGGATAATATGTGTATTTCCTATATCGCAGGGGTGTTTGTACATAACAAGTTAGGTTACTAGAAAGCGTGCTTGGAAGTTTGAACACTAGACTTACTCACCTGAATATCGGAACAATCCATATATTTCTCCATATCACAAATAAGTACCGCATTTCTGTAGACATGGCGATGCATCGTGAGTAGCTCGTGTCCATGTCCAGATGTGACACAAGCCTTGCAAGTTGCTGCATTACAATTAATGCAATATATGGTCAAGTCCTGCTTTGGCTTCAACCCTACCTTTGGCAAATCAGCATGGGCCGAACATTTTTCAAAAAATAATTTCTCAAGGAGGCGTTAAGCCTTTACATTGTTCCTTTAAATAATTTTGTACTGCGTTTTTACTTCCCTACACGAACTGAAATTATATTAATTAATGAAATAATGTAAAGGCCATATATCGATATTTCCAAAGTTTCATGAAGCCACACATAAGACTTTTACATTTAACATGACGATCTTGCTAGTTCATCACACAGTAAAACTACGACCCAAATTCTATATAAAATCAAACATCTACATCATAAAGCAATAATTTGTGACTATTTCTAAATGTGTCAATTTCTAACCCTTTTTTAAATTAAACCACGTCTCATTAAATAGCTTTCAAAGAATACAAGATGATTGCAAGAAAATTCTAATGAAGAATGGAATGAGATGTAAGATAAAAGATTGCGACAGAACTAAAACACTAAGAATTCTAAAATAGTTAATTGCGACAAAAGTGAGAAAACGACAAAATGTAAGATAGGTTAATGATTGCGAAAAATTTAAGAACACGACAAGATCTAGAGTGTGTCATCGCGACAAAATTAAGAATGTGAAGAATGTAAAAATAAAGTTGTGCCAAATTATAGAAGTAGACATCATGAAAAAGCAAATGAAGATATAGTTAATTAATATAATTGACTATTTTTTTATGGATGTCAAAACATAATTAGGACTGAAGTATATGATATTTATAATAGTGAATACACAAACTACGAAAAAACATAAAATTTATTTTTCAAAACACACAAACTATACCTATAGAACTTTTTTGGAAAATAAATAACATGGTGGAACATATATATGATTGTTTTAGCTAAAAATTGGTTCATTCACCATTCGATTCATCGTCGGAAGTAGACTCTTCCTCTGAGGTAAATTCTTCATTCATTGAAGGTGGCAGAGAGGTGGCGCCAACCTGAGCTCAAGTTGGACTTATTTGCCACCTCTGAGTGGTCCCATCGGGTATGCATTTTCCAAGACGAATAGCGTTACCCTCTGAAGCTGAGAGATAGAGTATATATATAGAAATGGTCATTTGTTTGGCTATTCTTAATTATCAATATAGTTGTTGCTCTTGTTTATGGTTGCGCATATGTGTTAATTACTATTCAACCGATTCAATCAAGAGCCTGTTCGTCAAGGGTATTATTAACGTACTTTTTTTAAATCATTCAATGGTAAAACCACGTTGTTCAGATACTTGTGAGTGCTTATTAAGATTAGATCATCCCAATATGTAGCACAAAAGTGAAGCTGTAAGCTAATTTAAGAACTTGCAATGGGAATATGTATGTCCGGTACTCAAATAATATCCATACAGGCGAATATTCTTCGCCTGAATTCATGTGTTGTCCGTGTGGAGTACGTGGTTCTCTAACTCAACTTTATCAGCTGCCTACGAAATCAAAATCGAAACAAGCCATTACTCTTGTAAGAAATGTGTGTATCTTTAATTCATGATTAGATTTGTGTCATTTTAAGACTCGTTAAATTTTGTAAATTATAATCTTGTTTTCACCAATCATGTGATGCAGATCCAACGTTGATACAATAGTAGACATATAATTAATAATTATACACATATAAATTAACTTAAAAAATCACCATATTTGTAGATGTAAGTTTCTTCCTAAACCATTGCTTTATCCGATCATCCGGTCACTCCCAGCTCTTTTTCTTTTTTTATGGTAAAGAAAGAGATACAAAGGTCCTTATACCGAGTCCACACACATAATACTAGCTATCTCGGGAGGAGGGCAATTCACAAAAATGGGTTAGAAGCCAGGAAAATGAAGTTTAATTTCTGTAATCTACCACAGTGACATATTATGAGCATGTTTGAGATTGCGCTATCTAATAATTAAGTTGCTTTTACCCGTTTGCTATGTAAAATAGGTACATTACATCTTAGTAAGAGAAAGAAGATTAGACAAGCTATCACTTAGGAATATAACGTGCCTTATATTTAGCATAACATAGTGGGTAAATAAATCTTTTTTTACAAGGGGATAATATGTGTATTTCCTATATCGCATGGGTGTTTGTACATAACAAGTTAGGTTACTAGAAAACGTGCTTGGAAGTTTGAACACTAGACTTACTCACCTGAATATCGGAACAATCCATATATTTCTCCATATCACAGATAAGTACCACATTTCTGTAGACATGGCGATACATCTTGAGTAGCTCGTGTCCATGTCCAGATGTGACACAAGCCTTGCAAGTTGCTGCATTACAATTAATGCAATATATGGTCAAGTGCTGCTTTGGCTTCAACCCTACCTTTGGCAAATCAGCATGGGCCGAACATTTTTCAAAAAATAATTTCTCAAGGAGGCGTTAAGCCTTTACATTGTTCCTTTAATTAATTTTGTACTGCGTTTTTACTTCCCTACACGAACTGAAATTATATTAATTAATGAAATAATGTAAAGGCCATATATCGATATTTCCAAAGTTTCATGAAGCCACACATAAGACTTTTACATTTAACATGATGATCTTGCTAGTTCATCACACAGTAAAACTAGGACCCAAATTCTATATAAATTCAATCATCTACATCATAAAGCAATAATTTGTGACTATTTCTAAATGTGTCAATTTCTAACCCTTTTTAAATTAAACCACGTCTCATTAAATGGCTTTCAAAGAATACAAGATTGTTAACACTAGAAAAAATAAAGATATAAAAAGAAAATACTGGTCCTAAACCAAAAGGGCATATAATAAATGGACAATAAAGTTGTCACGAGTACCTCCGATGAGTTGTACCCGCTCCCAAAGAGGAGGCCCATCGGGTGTGACCAATATCGCTCAGTTACTAACTCAAAGCGATATGATTGGCCACCCGACGAGGGCACCTAAGCGTCCCTCGGAAATTCATAATGACTCAAAACCAGATATCAAGGTGACCTCGGATAAAAAGCAAACCCGGAGGAATCCACCCGAGTCAGATATCCATCATGATACCGAACAGGGCCCCAACGGACAACAGTCCCAGAACCTTGACAAAAAAACCTTCCTTGACTATACATTCCAAACACGAAAGCTCTCGGAACACTACTCTCAACGATCAGACTAAAAATCAGAACGTTACTCAATTAACCTCTCTGGACACTCGGAGAAAGAAAAACACCTACCCACGATAGCTCAAAAACCTCTCGGAAACCAACTCACCCCCACCCTCTCGGAAAATACCTTGAAACACTTACTTCAGAATACGCATCTCTCGGAAAAGCACTATCATTAAACGGGAATGCTCCAAACTTGGTCCTCGAAGCTACCATTAGAGACAGCAAAGAAAGTAATCTACCCCGTATCACAAAGAAGACCAAAGCCCTCGGAAAGGATACAGTCAGCACTCAAAGTGAACACGTTATCTTATTGGCTGAATAAACATTGTAACACGTGTAAACATAACCACATGCATAACGACACCTGTAAGCACATGCACCATGACACCTGCCCCTATCAAAACCTATATAAATGAAGATATCAAGAGAAAAAGGAAGAGAGAAAAAAAGGAAGGAGACTGAAAAATGTAAGAAAATCCACTCGGAAGAAAGAATGAAGTATAGTCAATAAAAGGAAGGAAAATTCTTGTCATAGCATTTAGCCTTTTGAACCACGGGCAAAGGCGTTCCAACCTTAATAAATAATTCAGTTAATAGGAAATAATTCTAAACTCATTAACAAAATGGCGCCGTCTGTGGGAATGCCATAAAATTTGCCTTCGAGAGCGTTCAAGAGCCATGCCTATCGTGGAGAATTTATTCTATAGCGGGAGTTATCCTCAGCAATCTCGATTTTCGGAAGAAGCTATATCCAACCGTCGATGCGAAGAAAGAGACTATATTAATGTCCCTCGCTCCGTCTTTGAAAGACTCGTAGAAACTGGAGCCCGAAGAACCCCACTGGGGTATAGAGATCCTCACGATTCATCCCCTCGACCAGCCCACCACCTATACCCTAGAACGGGGGAAGGTCCGGCTCAATCTAGGTGGAGCCCTGCCTCCGAACACCGGGGCTATGAAACCCCCTGGAATGGTCGAGAGCATTCTGCCTATCGGGGAACGTGTCTAGTCGGCCAACGAGAGCATAGAAGAATGATTCCGACACCCCACGCACCCTTCCCCACTTCCAGTGAAGATCAAACCATATGGGGAATCCTCGAGGGCCTAAGGAAAGAGGTAGGCGATATTAAAAAAACAATGGGACCTAAGGAAGAACTTACCTTTAAAACATCCCCTTTTACCCCCGAGATAGCCTTGGCCTCTATCCCCGCGGGAATGCGGCCCGTGAATGGCCCTTTGTATACTGGTGACGTAGATGGAAAGGATCCGCAGGACCATATACACCAATACTTGGTAGGAATGGATCTCAACTCCGCCCCGGATCATGTGCTCTGCCGGGTATTCCCTGTAACCCTTGGAGGACGGGCGCAGTCATGGTTTACTCAACTTGCACCTGGGTCTGTCGACAGCTTTGATCGACTAGCCCATTTATTTGTAAGGCACTTTGCTTGCAACCGGCGATATCCTAAATCCGCCACGCACCTTTTCACCATTAAACAAAAAAAGAATGAACCGCTGCGAGAGTATATAAAACGTTTTACGGATGCGGCACTGGATGTCCCGAACGTTAGTACCACTATTCTGGCGGACATACTTACGCAGGGACTCCGGGCCGGCGAATTCTTCCGTTACCTTACAGGAAATCATATCACTGATATGAACGAACTGATGCAGCAAGCGGAGACTTATATTTTAATGGAGGAAGCTGAAGGCACGAAGAGATGCCTAGAGAACAATGACAATGAACCACGCGAATCCATCGAACGAGAGGTAAAAGCTAAGGACAGAAACCGTGAAGGAAGATACCCCCAACGCAAAGACGAGAGTGGTCCAGTTAATAAATTCCTTAAACCAGTACCTTTACCCCCAATGACCATTGCCCCCGTAGAGGTACTCAATGTGATGCGGGGCAGCACTGAGTTGCGATGGCCAAGGGAAGCCCGGTTCCCCGATAGAGAAAGGGATACAGGTAAGTACTGCAAATACCATAAGACTTATGGACATACCACTGAGGAGTGTACCACCCTGCAAAGGGAGGTGCTCCGCCTTTTAGAAGCAGGATACCTTAAAAACTACCTCAAGATAAACAACCCCGAGCCTCCCCCTTGTTATACCTACAAAAGACCCCGGGAGGAAGAAAAGAGAAAGGATCAAGAGACTCCCCGTCGGAAGCCACGAGAAAAAACGGCGAGGCAGCAGACTCCACCCCCTCCCCCGAAAACGTACAAAAATAACGCGCCCTCGGGGCGTACTATCAGTATGATAGAAGGAGGAGACCTCTCGGTGATATCACAAGGAAAAAAGAAGGAATACTTGAAAGAGGCTAGAAGGGCGGAGCACGGGTTATTCGTGGGATCTATCCAAGGTATGAAGCTTCCTAGCATCTCCTTTGGACCCGCGGATTTAAAAGGGGTAATTTATCCCCACGAAGATCCTCTAGTAATAGAGGCAGTGATATATGGGATTGACGTCCAAAGGATATTGGTAGATACCGGTAGTTTCGTGGATGTCTTGTTTCTTCCCACTTATCTGGCCATGGGGTTGAGGAAAGAACGATTAGAATTGGCCGAAGTCCCGTTGATAGGTTTCTCGGGAGAAACCTCCAATACACTAGGAACTGTGACGCTCCCGATGTCATGGGGAGAGGGAGCCCTTCGAAGAACGGAGCCTACGAAATTTTGGGTTGTAGAAGCTTCGTCCAGAACGTACAACGCAATATGCGGGAGACCTTCCATTCGAGCCTTCGAAGCAATCCCTTCAACTCTCCATCTCAAGGTAAAATTTCCAACCTTGTCAGGTATCGGAGAGGTCCGAGGAAGCCAGGCAAGGGCTAGGGAATGCCGTATGAATGCCCTCCCTTTGGAAGGAGACGGACTCAGCCTCAATAAAAAGCGAAAAGCAGAGGAGGAACGAGTACAACCAGTAGAGGAGCTAAAGCTAGTGTCACTCGTGGAAGGAAGCCCGGAGAAAGTTGTCAAAATAGGTACCCAAATGGAACCTGAGTTAGAAGCCCAACTAATTCCCATCTTAAAAAAATACCACCATATCTTCGCGTGGGAAGATGGTCCGCCAGGACAAATCAGCAATAAGGTATGTCAGCATTTCCTTATTGTGAAGCCCGGGGCTAAACCGGTCCAACAGAAAAAGAGAAAAATGGGCCCAGAGCGCAACAAGATCATCCGATCGGAAATTCAGCGGCTCCTCAGCCTGCAGCAAATCAGAGAAGTCACTTATCCTGAGTGGCTGGCCAATGTGGTCTTAGTCCCAAAGCATGGGGGCAAGTGGCGAATGTGCGTGGATTTCACTAATCTCAATGATGCGTGCCCTAAGGATTGCTATCCCCTCCCGAGCATCGATCAACTAGTAGATTCAACAGCAGGCTGTGCCCTCTTATCTACCCTAGATGGGAACCAGGGGTACAATCAAATCCCGATGGCCGTTATGGATCAAGACAAGACTAGTTTCATTACTGACGCGGGCACCTTTTGCTACCTAGTGATGCCTTTCGGGCTAAAGAATGCGGGAGCTACCTATCAACGACTGGTAAGCTTAATGTTTGCAGGATATATCGGAGATACGGTGGAAGTCTATGTGGATGATACAGTTGTAAAAAGCCGCTCCGCTTGTGACCATCCTGAGGACCTACGAAAAGCCCTAGCCATCATGGACCAGTTCGGGATGAAAGTTAATCCTAAGAAATGTTCCTTTGGCATCAGAGGGGGCAAGTTCCTCGGATACATGGTTACGGAAAGGGGAATAGAAGTGAACCCCGAAAAAGCTGATGCCATCCTCGGATTACCTACCCCGAAGACTATCAAAGATGTACAAAGACTCACAGGTCGAATGGCCTCCTTAAGCCGGTTTGTTTCCAAATCGGCAGAAAAAGGACTTCCATTCTTTAAGGTGCTACGTAATATCAAAGAGTTTCAATGGACCCCGCGATGCGAGGAAGCTCTCCAACAGTTGAAGAGCTACATGGTGAAACCTCCTTTGCTAATGAAACCGACATCACGGGAAGAACTTTTTGTGTACTTATCCGTCGGGGAAGAAGCCATAAGTGCGGTGTTAGTTAAAGATCAGAACAAGGAGCACCACCCCGTGTACTATGTGAGTAAGACTCTCCTCGGGGCCGAAACCAGGTATACTCAAACCGAAAAACTTGTCTTAACTTTGGTTACAACGGCTCGGAAGCTCCGTCCCTACTTTCTATCACATCCCGTGACCGTGCTAACCAAGCACCCATTGCGAGCGATCCTTAACAAACCCGAGACATCGGGGAGATTGATAAAGTGGGCCGTGGAACTCACCGAGTATGATATTTCTTATGCCCCGAGACCCTCTGTCAAAGCACAGGTACTAGCAGATTTTGTGACAGAGATGACGGGAATGGGAAACGAGGAAAGGACACCCCTATGGCACATTTATGTGGATGGCTCCTCTGTGAGCACACATGGGGGGGCAGGAATAGTCCTAGCAAACCAAGAAGTCGAGGAGGAGATACTCCACTTCGCAGTCCGAATTGACTACCCCTTGTCGAATAATGAAGCCGAGTACGAGTCCCTTCTCATAGGGATGAGACTTGCCCGAGAAGGCGCAATCAGAAAAATAATCATTCACAGTGATTCACAACTAATTGTGCAGCAGATCAATGGCTCGTATGAAGCTAAAGAAGAAAGGATGCAAACATACCTCCAAGCGGTTCACCGCAGACAAGAATGGTTTGACGAGTGCAAAGTAATCCAAATTCCCCGAAAGGAAAACCAAGAGGCGGATGCCCTGTCTAAAATGGCTACCCAAGCAGCCGTTATTCGCACTCGGAAAGTCACATTGCTTCAAATCACCGAGTCCGAGAAGGCCGAAAGTCAGGAGGTGAATGCCACTATAGATCCTCCGACCAGCTGGATAACCCCTATTAAAGTCTATCTGCAGGACCCGGAAGGCTACTCCACGAGTAGAATCACGCAAAGGCTTATGGATAGGAAAACTATCAGATATTTCCTTAAAGATGGAATATTATTCCGCAGGACATACTCCTGCCCCCATGCTCGATGCTTGAATGAGGAAGAGGCTCAACTAGCTATGGCAGAAACCCACGAAGGAACATGTGGTAGTCATACGGGTGGAACGAGTATGGCTGGACGCCTGATTCGTCAAGGCTATTATTGGCCCACGATGGCCAAGGATTGCAAGGATCATGCTGAAAGATGCAAACCCTGCCAAGCTTATGCCCCTCGGATTCATCAACCCGCTGCCCCATGGGAACCACACACAACCCCCTGCCCATTCTCTAAATGGGGCATAGACATAGTGGGACCTCTTATACCCGACGCCGGACAAAAAAAGTTTCTCCTCGTTGCAGTAGACTACTTTACTAAGTGGGTGGAAGCGGAGCCAATGGCCCGTATCACCGCTGGCGCGGTCATCAACTTTTTATGGAGAAGCATCTTGTGCCGCTTTGGAGTCCCTCGTCACTTGGTAAGCGATAACGGTCTACAATTTACGGACCGGGGGTTAGAAAAGTGGTGCGACCATTGGGAAATTAAACACCGCTTCGCTTCGGTAGGATACCCACAAGCCAACGGCCAAGTAGAGAGAACTAATAGAACTCTCTTAAAGAATATGAAGGCCCGACTCGACTGGCACAAAGCTAAGTGGGTGGAAGAGATCCCTGGCATACTATGGGCCTATCGGACTACGCAGAGCGTGGCCATGGGCGAAACCCCCTTCAGCTTAGCCTACGGCTGCGAAGCTGTTGTACCTACGGAAGTCTCTATAGAGAGCTGGCGAGTTAGAGAATATGAAGAAGTGGCTAACAGTTCTAACTTGGCCCTTGCCCTCGACCTCCTAGAAGAAAAAAGAATGCGGGCCGCTACCCGAAATGAAGAATATAAAGGCCGAATGTCCCGATACTATAACTTAAAGGTAAAACCCCGGACTTTTCAAGTCGGGGACCTAGTGATGAAACGGGTGGGAGCATCGAAAAACGTGGGCAAACTCGACCCGCGATGGGAAGGACCGTACAAGATTGCGAGGATTGTCGGACCTGCGACATATCTCCTCGCCAACTCCGAGGACGCTATCCTTAACAATTCGTGGAATGCCTTTAACCTTAAGAAATACTATGCTTAATGTAAAACAGCTTGGTACCTGAATAAAGTTGTTTACAAATAAGACCTGTATTATACATAGGGAATAAGGTTGCCCGACAAAATAATGACTCCTTATCTACGAGTCATACTGGCAACCTAACCCAAGGGACCATTAAGCATGCAATACAAGATCCCGCAAAAAAGGGGGAAAACTAAGCGTCCTCTAGCGGACGCTTTCCCTCCCTAATGATACGGCGACGGTCCTCCATGGACGTAGGATCCGGATCTCCCGTCGACACTATTGGCCCCTGCAAAGGGGGAGCCTCGGGAAACACTTGATGAATATCCAGCTCGGGGATCACCATGTCCGAAGGGAATCCTGGCAGAGCTTCCGTAGAATCCCGGCACAAGTAATATCCCATGCGGACTAGATCACGCATCTCCTGCGCAAGAGATTCGTGGAAAACAGTAGGCCCCGCAACACCCAAAACCGCTTGAACCCGAGCCAGCACTAGTGCTACTTCATGAGCCCGAGTCAACCCCAACACCCGTAGGTTCGCCGCGTCTCTCTCCACAGTCACCCGCAACAGTTGATCATTAACAGCACGAACTTGCTCTCAGAAGTTATCTACCCCATCCTTTAGACTCGTTACACGAGCCTTCTCCATCGTCAAAAGACGCTCCAAGTCCCACGATTTGTCCCGCTCTGCTTGCAAAAGAATAGCATGAGCTTCGTCGGAATTCTCCTGATTATCCCGCAACTTATCTATTTCTTATCGAGCATCCAGCAAACCTTGCTCTAACTCGTCCCTACGGCGGTATACCAGCTCGGTATCAGAAGACGATCCTCCCCGAGGCCCGATGACGCTCAACACCATGTAGATCTGTGAACAAACAGTTGCATAGTGTCAGATATCTCGTAAAGGTTAGTATTACGCAATAAGAATATACTACCTCGCATAAATCTTTGCAGACTAAATCTTGAAGGCCCGATAAGGGTAACGACTTCATATGCTCGCAATCAATAGCGTTCAAAAGACCGCTTAAGTAATTGCGGCAAAAGTTAATCGTCCCCATAGCAGAGGGAGACAAGGCGCCGCTTTCGAGAGGCTCCGAGCTGATGACAGGGGGATTTTCGTCAAAACGCGGCCCCGAGACGCGGTCAGAACCCTCTCCGAATGGAATAAGGGCTCCCAAAATTGGAGACAAAACCCCCTCCTCAATAGCTTGCACGGTCCTCATATCTCCCCGAGAAGAAGAATGCGAGGCTAACGGAGGTAAAGGAATATCCGCCTGCGCAAGCGCAGCTATCGGATCGTATGTAGAAGCCTCGGAATTTACTGGGGGGGCTGTCCCGCGTGAATCCCCTGCCCCCGAGGGACCAGCCACCTCACCCAAACTAAAGCCCTCGGACGAATCATTATCCGAAATAGCATACCCACTATCCACTACTTTCCCTAGGAAAGTTTCACTGAAAGGCTCGATGGCAAAAGCCCCCATCTCCGCCCCTGCCAAAAACCCAAAAATAAGCGTGGTAATAGGAACATTAGAATATCATAAAAAAGAGCTCTGAAAGAGAAGAAACTAACGAAAAAAGAAATTGCTATAAAGAGGCTGCTGGGGAAGATTGAAAAGTTCCACCCCTTGCTGTAAGCCGGCCAAAATTAAAGTCTCTGGGAATTCCAGCATACTACTGATATCATACATCCCTGAGAACAACCCGCTACCAGATAGGATGTCCCACTCTCTTCTTAAAATCGGTTCGGCAGGAGTAATGTAACCCAACCCCTATTGAAGCGGTATTCCCCATGACCTAGCCGATACGCCCCTCAGACGAACAAAAAAGAATCCCCTTTTCCAATCTGTCCTATTATTACGAAAGTGGGACACGTTCAGAAAGGCCTTCCTTTTGTCTCGATGAGCCAGGCTAAAGAAGGGAAGACCGCCCGAGCAAGGGCGGAGGTTAAATATAGCCCCCACCCGAGAAGGGGACAGTTGCAACTTCAGCAACTCAGAACACAAAATATATCCCACCAGGTAACGATAGGAATTCGGAGTCAGCTGACTCGGGCATACTTGCCAATAGTGAAACAAGTTCTGAAGAAAAGGATGAAAAAACACCCGTAACCCACATCGCATTTGCTCCCGAAAAACGGTGAGATAGCCCAGCGGAGGATCATAAGCCCTCTGTTCAGGATGCGGTATTATTATGTCAAATTCGTCAATATCCAGGTTATATTGGACAAACAGGTCTGTAACAGAAGCACTATGCTCACTCCCAACGGCAGTACCCACGCGCCCCGGCCCCATCATCCGCTCTGGCTCCAGCACAAGCCTGGTAAACACCGATGACTCATCTACCAAAGGATAAGGGTCACGACTCGTGAACACTTGACGTATGTGGTTAATACGAGAGAGAAATTCCTCACGAGATATTAACGTGGTCCTCACGGAATTACCTCTTCCCCCGCGAACCCTGCTCTCATTATGCCTGCTCCCTTGAACCGAATTTTCCGAAGTCGCATGCCGTACCCCTAACGATAAGGAAGAAGTCCGAACCAAATTCCGATTAGAGTGACGGGGTGAGGAAGAGTCATCCTGTTTGAAAAATGGGGGCATCATTTTTGACAAGGTACGTAATTCGCTTACTTCACTCAAAAACAAACTCCGTTTTTTTTGAAAAACGTGACAAGCCTGCACAGTAAAAAACTTCGGGGTAATTCTGAGAGAATTACTAAATAAACTATTTATACCGCCTCAGAAGAAAAGTGAAAAGCTTGAGCTGTCTAAAATAATTAATGGAATCCACGTGTCCACCAATTTTCTTATTTAAGAAAATAGGGCTAAATGCCAAACGACACCTCACCCTTAATATTTAAGCCTAGTCAGCAAGCCTTTCTATTATCTTAATCAGCAGGCTTAATTACCCATGATAGAAATAATAAAATACTAACAGTTCCCTTGCCTCACGGAGGCCACAAAGTAAAATTTCCCTCGTCTCTACGAGAGCGATCGAAATTTGGGGGGGCTAGTGTTAACACTAGAAAAAATAAAGATATAAAAAGAAAATACTGGTCCTAAACCAAAAGGGCATATAATAAATGGACAATAAAGTTGTCACGAGTACCTCCGATGAGTTGTACCCGCTCCCAAAGAGGAGGCCCATCGGGTGTGACCAATATCGCTCAGTTACTAACTCAAAGCGATATGATTGGCCACCCGACGAGGGCACCTAAGCGTCCCTCGGAAATTCATAATGACTCAAAACCAGATATCAAGGTGACCTCGGATAAAAAGCAAACCCGGAGGAATCCACCCGAGTCAGATATCCATCATGATACCGAACAGGGCCCCAACGGACAACAGTCCCAGAACCTTGACAAAAAAACCTTCCTTGACTATACATTCCAAACACGAAAGCTCTCGGAACACTACTCTCAACGATCAGACTAAAAATCAGAACGTTACTCAATTAACCTCTCTGGACACTCGGAGAAAGAAAAACACCTACCCACGATAGCTCAAAAACCTCTCGGAAACCAACTCACCCCCACCCTCTCGGAAAATACCTTGAAACACTTACTTCAGAATACGCATCTCTCGGAAAAGCACTATCATTAAACGGGAATGCTCCAAACTTGGTCCTCGAAGCTACCATTAGAGACAGCAAAGAAAGTAATCTACCCCGTATCACAAAGAAGACCAAAGCCCTTGGAAAGGATACAGTCAGCACTCAAAGTGAACACGTTATCTTATTGGCTGAATAAACATTGTAACACGTGTAAACATAACCACATGCATAACGACACCTGTAAGCACATGCACCATGACACCTGCCCCTATCAAAACCTATATAAAGGAAGATATCAAGAGAAAAAGGAAGAGAGAAAAAAAGGAAGGAGACTGAAAAATGTAAGAAAATCCACTCGGAGAAAAGAATGAAGTATAGTCAATAAAAGGAAGGAAAATTCTTGTCATAGCATTTAGCCTTTTGAACCACGGGCAAAGGCATTCCAACCTTAATAAATAATTCAGTTAATAGGAAATAATTCTAAACTCGTTAACAAAGATGATTGCAAGAAAATTCTAATGAAGAATGGAATGAGATGTTAGATAAAAGATTGCGACAGAACTAAAACACTAAGAATTTTAAAATAGTTAATTGCGACAAAACTAAGAACACGACAAAATGTAAGATAGGTTAATTGTTGCGAAAAATTTAAGAACACGACCAGATCTAGAGTGTGTCATCGCGACAAAATTAAGACCGTGAAGAATCTAAAAATAAAGTTGTGCCAAATTATAGAAGTAGACATCATGAAAAAGCAAATGAAGATATAGTTAATTAATATAATTGACTATTTTGTTATGGATATCAAAACATAATCAGGACTGAAGTATATGATATTTATAATAGTGGATACACAAACTACGGAAAAAAAAACATAAAATTTATTTTTCAAAACACACAAACTAAAACCATAGTACTTTTTTGGAAAATAAATAACATGGTGAAACATATATATGATTGTTTTAGCTAAAAATTAGTTCATTCACCATCCGATTCATCATCGGAAGTAGACTCTTCATCTGAGGTAAATTCTTCATTCATAGAAGGTGGCAGAGAGGTGGCGCCAACGTGAGCTCAAGTTGGACTTATTTGCCACCTCCGAGTGGTCCCATCAGGTATGCATTTTCCAAGACGAATAGCGTTACCCTCTGAAGCTGAGAGATAGAGTATATATATATAGAAATGGTCATTTGTTTGGCTATTCTTAATTATCATTATAGTTGTTGCTCTTGTTTATGGTTGCGCATATGTGTTAATTACTATTCAACCGATTCAATCAAGAGCCTGTTCGTCAAGGGTATTATTAACGCACTTTTTTTAAATCATTCAATGGTAACCCCACGTTGTTCAGATACTTGTGAGTGCTTATTAAGATTAGATCATCCCAATATGTAGCACAAAAGTGAAGCTGTAATCTAATTTAAGAACTTGCAATGGGAACATGTCCGTCCGGAACTCAAATAATATCCATACAGGCGAATATTCTCTGCCTGAATTCATGTGTTGTCCGTGTGGAGCACGTGGTTCTCTAACTCAACTTTATCAGCTGCCTACGAAATCAAAATCGAAACAAGCCATTACTCTTGTAAGAAATGTGTGTACATTTAATTCATGATTAGATTTGTGTCATTTTAAGACTCGTTAAATTTTGTAAATTATAATCTTGTTTTCACCAATCATGTGATGCAGATCCAACGTTGATACAATAGTAGACATATAATTAATAATTATACACATATAAATTAACTTAAAAAATCACCATATTTGTAGATGTAAGTTTCTTCTTGAACCATTGCTTTATCCGATCATCCGGTCACTCCCAGCTCTTTTTCTTTTTTTATGGTAAAGAAAGAGATACAAAGGTCCTTAGACCGAGTCCACACACATAATAATAGCTATCTCGGGAGGAGGGCAATTCACAAAAATGGGTTAGAAGCCAGGAAAATGAAGTTTAATTTCTGTAATCTACCACAGTGACATATTATGAGCATGTTTGAGATTGCGCTATCTAATAATTAAGTTGCTTTTACCCGTTTGCTATGTAAAATAGGTACATTACATCTTAGTAAGAGAAAGAAGATTAGACAAGCTATCACTTAGGAATATAACGTGCCTTATATTTAGCATAACATAGTGGGTAAATAAATCTTTTTTTACAAGGGGATAATATGTGTATTTCCTATATCGCATGGGTGTTTGTACATAACAAGTTAGGTTACTAGAAAACGTGCTTGGAAGTTTGAACACTAGACTTACTCACCTGAATATCGGAACAATCCATATATTTCTCCATATCACAGATAAGTACCACATTTCTGTAGACATGGCGATACATCTTGAGTAGCTCGTGTCCATGTCCAGATGTGACACAAGCCTTGCAAGTTGCTGCATTACAATTAATGCAATATATGGTCAAGTGCTGCTTTGGCTTCAACCCTAACTTTGGCAAATCAGCATGGGCCGAACATTTTTCAAAAAATAATTTCTCAAGGAGGCGTTAAGCCTTTACATTGTTCCTTTAATTAATTTTGTACTGCGTTTTTACTTCCCTACACGAACTGAAATTATATTAATTAATGAAATAATGTAAAGGCCATATATCGATATTTCCAAAGTTTCATGAAGCCACACATAAGACTTTTACATTTAACATGATGATCTTGCTAGTTCATCACACAGTAAAACTAGGACCCAAATTCTATATAAATTCATTCATCTACATCATAAAGCAATAATTTGTGACTATTTCTAAATGTGTCACTTTCTAACCCTTTTTAAATTAAACCACGTCTCATTAAATGGCTTTCAAAGAATACAAGATGATTGCAAGAAAATTCTAATGAAGAATGGAATGAGATGTTAGATAAAAGATTGCGACAGAACTAAAACACTAAGAATTTTAAAATAGTTAATTGCGACAAAACTAAGAACACGACAAAATGTAAGATAGGTTAATGATTGCGAAAAATTTAAGAACACGACCAGATCTAGAGTGTCTCATCGCGACAAAATTAAGACCGTGAAGCATCTAAAAATAAAGTTGTGCCAAATTATAGAAGTAGACATCATGAAAAAGCAAATGAAGATATAGTTAATTGACTATTTTGTTATGGATATCAAAACATAATCAGGACTAAAGTATATGATATTTATAATAGTGAATACACAAACTACGGAAAAACATAAAATTTATTTTTCAAAACACACAAACTAAAACCATAGTACTTTTTTGGAAAATAAATAACATGGTGAAACATATATATGATTGTTTTAGCTAAAAATTGGTTCATTCACCATCCGATTCATCATCGGAAGTAGAATCTTCGTCTGAGGTAAATTCTTCATTCATAGAAGGTGGCAGAGAGGTGGCGCCAACCTGAGCTCAAGTTGGACTTATTTGCCACCTCCGAGTGGTCCCATCAGGTATGCATTTTCCAAGACGAATAGTGTTACCCTCTGAAGCTGAGAGATAGAGTATATATATATAGAAATGGTCATTTGTTTGGCTATTCTTAATTATCATTATAGTTGTTGCTCTTGTTTATAGTTGCGCATATGTGTTAATTACTATTCAACCGATTCAATCAAGAGCCTGTTCGTCAAGGGTATTATTAACGCACTTTTTTTAAATCATTCAATGGTAACACCACGTTCTTCAGATACTTGTGAGTGCTTATTAAGATTAGATCATCCCAATATGTAGCACAAAAGTGAAGCTGTAAGCTAATTTAAGAACTTGCAATGGGAACATGTCCGTCCGGAACTCAAATAATATCCATACAGGCGAATATTCTCCGCCTGAATTCATGTGTTGTCCGTGTGGAGCACGTGGTTCTCTAACTCAACTTTATCAGCTGCCTACGAAATCAAAATCGAAACAAGCCATTACTCTTGTAAGAAATGTGTGTACATTTAATTCATGATTAGATTTGTGTCATTTTTTGACTCGTTAAATTTTGTAAATTATAATCTTGTAATACCAATCATGTGATGCAGATCGAACGTTGATACAATAGTAGACATATAATTAATTATTTAACTTAAAAAATCACCCTATTTGTAGATGTAAGTTTCTTCTTGAACCATTGCTTTATCCGATCATCCGGTCACTCCCAGCTCTTTTTCTTTTTTTATGGTAAAGAAAGAGATACAAAGGTCCTTAGACCGAGTCCATACACATAATACTAGCTATCTCGGGGGGAGGGCAATTCACAAAAATGGGTTAGAAGCCAGGAAAATGAAGTTTAATTTCTGTAATCTACTACACTGACATATTATGAGCATGTTTGAGATTGCGCTATCTAATAATTAAGTTGCTTTTACCCGTTTGCTATGTGAAATAGGTACATTACATCTTAGTAAGAGAAACAAGATTAGACAAGCTATCACTTAGGAATATAACATGGCTTATATTTAGCATAACATAGTGGGTATATAAATCTTTTTTTACAAGGGGATAATATGTGTATTTCCTATATCGCAGGGGTGTTTGTACATAGCAAGTTAGGTTACTAGAAAACGTGCTTGGAAGTTTGAACACTAGACTTACTCACCTGAATATCGGAACAATCCATATATTTCTCCATATCACAAATAAGTACCGCATTTCTGTAGACATGGCGATACATCTTGAGTGGCTTGTGTCCATGTCCAGATGTGACACAAGCCTTGCAAGTTGCTGCATTAAAATTAATGCAATATATGGTCAAGTCGTGCATTGGCTTCAACCCTACCTTTCGCAAATCAGCATGGGCCGAACATTTTTCAAAAAATAATTTCTCAAGGAGGCGTTAAGCCTTTACATTGTTCATTTAATTAATTTTGTACTGTGTTTTTACTTCCCTGCACGAACTGAAATTATATTAATTAATGAAATAATGTAAAGGCCATATATCGATATTTCCAAAGTTTCATGAAGCCACACATAAGACTTTTACATCTAACATGATGATCTTGCTAGTTCATCACACAGTAAAACTAGGACCCATATTCAATATAAATTCAATCATCTACATCATAAAGCAATAATTTGTGACTATTTCTAAATGTGTCAATTTCTAACCCTTTTTTAAATTAAACCACGTCTCATTAAATGGCTTTCAAAGAATACAAGATGATTGCAAGAAAATTCTAATGAAGAATGGAATGAGATGTAAGATAAAAGATTGCGACAGAACTAAAACACTAAGAATTTTAAAATAGTTAATTGCGACAAAACTAAGAACACGACAAAATGTAATATAGGTTAATGATTGCGAAAAATTTAAGAACACGACAAGATCTAGAGTGTCTCATCGCGACAAAATTAAGACCGTGAAGCATCTAAAAATAAAGTTGTGCCAAATTATAGAAGTAGACATCATGAAAAAGCAAATGAAGATATAGTTAATTGACTATTTTGTTATGGATATCAAAACATAATCAGGACTAAAGTATATGATATTTATAATAGTGAATACACAAACTACGGAAAAACATAAAATTTATTTTTCAAAACACACAAACTAAAACCATAGTACTTTTTTGGAAAATAAATAACATGGTGAAACATATATATGATTGTTTTAGCTAAAAATTGGTTCATTCACCATCCGATTCATCATCGGAAGTAGAATCTTCGTCTGAGGTAAATTCTTCATTCATAGAAGGTGGCAGAGAGGTGGCGCCAACCTGAGCTCAAGTTGGACTTATTTGCCACCTCCGAGTGGTCCCATCAGGTATGCATTTTCCAAGACGAATAGTGTTACCCTCTGAAGCTGAGAGATAGAGTATATATATATAGAAATGGTCATTTGTTTGGCTATTCTTAATTATCATTATAGTTGTTGCTCTTGTTTATAGTTGCGCATATGTGTTAATTACTATTCAACCGATTCAATCAAGAGCCTGTTCGTCAAGGGTATTATTAACGCACTTTTTTTAAATCATTCAATGGTAACACCACGTTCTTCAGATACTTGTGAGTGCTTATTAAGATTAGATCATCCCAATATGTAGCACAAAAGTGAAGCTGTAAGCTAATTTAAGAACTTGCAATGGGAACATGTCCGTCCGGAACTCAAATAATATCCATACAGGCGAATATTCTCCGCCTGAATTCATGTGTTGTCCGTGTGGAGCACGTGGTTCTCTAACTCAACTTTATCAGCTGCCTACGAAATCAAAATCGAAACAAGCCATTACTCTTGTAAGAAATGTGTGTACATTTAATTCATGATTAGATTTGTGTCATTTTTTGACTCGTTAAATTTTGTAAATTATAATCTTGTAATACCAATCATGTGATGCAGATCGAACGTTGATACAATAGTAGACATATAATTAATTATTTAACTTAAAAAATCACCCTATTTGTAGATGTAAGTTTCTTCTTGAACCATTGCTTTATCCGATCATCCGGTCACTCCCAGCTCTTTTTCTTTTTTTATGGTAAAGAAAGAGATACAAAGGTCCTTAGACCGAGTCCATACACATAATACTAGCTATCTCGGGGGGAGGGCAATTCACAAAAATGGGTTAGAAGCCAGGAAAATGAAGTTTAATTTCTGTAATCTACTACACTGACATATTATGAGCATGTTTGAGATTGCGCTATCTAATAATTAAGTTGCTTTTACCCGTTTGCTATGTGAAATAGGTACATTACATCTTAGTAAGAGAAACAAGATTAGACAAGCTATCACTTAGGAATATAACATGGCTTATATTTAGCATAACATAGTGGGTATATAAATCTTTTTTTACAAGGGGATAATATGTGTATTTCCTATATCGCAGGGGTGTTTGTACATAGCAAGTTAGGTTACTAGAAAACGTGCTTGGAAGTTTGAACACTAGACTTACTCACCTGAATATCGGAACAATCCATATATTTCTCCATATCACAAATAAGTACCGCATTTCTGTAGACATGGCGATACATCTTGAGTGGCTTGTGTCCATGTCCAGATGTGACACAAGCCTTGCAAGTTGCTGCATTAAAATTAATGCAATATATGGTCAAGTCGTGCATTGGCTTCAACCCTACCTTTCGCAAATCAGCATGGGCCGAACATTTTTCAAAAAATAATTTCTCAAGGAGGCGTTAAGCCTTTACATTGTTCATTTAATTAATTTTGTACTGTGTTTTTACTTCCCTGCACGAACTGAAATTATATTAATTAATGAAATAATGTAAAGGCCATATATCGATATTTCCAAAGTTTCATGAAGCCACACATAAGACTTTTACATCTAACATGATGATCTTGCTAGTTCATCACACAGTAAAACTAGGACCCATATTCAATATAAATTCAATCATCTACATCATAAAGCAATAATTTGTGACTATTTCTAAATGTGTCAATTTCTAACCCTTTTTTAAATTAAACCACGTCTCATTAAATGGCTTTCAAAGAATACAAGATGATTGCAAGAAAATTCTAATGAAGAATGGAATGAGATGTAAGATAAAAGATTGCGACAGAACTAAAACACTAAGAATTTTAAAATAGTTAATTGCGACAAAACTAAGAACACGACAAAATGTAATATAGGTTAATGATTGCGAAAAATTTAAGAACACGACAAGATCTAGAGTGTCTCATCGCGACAAAATTAAGACCGTGAAGCATCTAAAAATAAAGTTGTGCCAAATTATAGAAGTAGACATCATGAAAAAGCAAATGAAGATATAGTTAATTGACTATTTTGTTATGGATATCAAAACATAATCAGGACTAAAGTATATGATATTTATAATGGTGAATACACAAACTACGGAAAAACATAAAATTTATTTTTCAAAACACACAAACTAAAACCATAGTACTTTTTTGGAAAATAAATAACATGGTGAAACATATATATGATTGTTTTAGCTAAAAATTGGTTCATTCACCATCCGATTCATCATCGGAAGTAGAATCTTCGTCTGAGGTAAATTCTTCATTCATAGAAGGTGGCAGAGAGGTGGCGCCAACCTGAGCTCAAGTTGGACTTATTTGCCACCTCCGAGTGGTCCCATCAGGTATGCATTTTCCAAGACGAATAGTGTTACCCTCTGAAGCTGAGAGATAGAGTATATATATATAGAAATGGTCATTTGTTTGGCTATTCTTAATTATCATTATAGTTGTTGCTCTTGTTTATAGTTGCGCATATGTGTTAATTACTATTCAACCGATTCAATCAAGAGCCTGTTCGTCAAGGGTATTATTAACGCACTTTTTTTAAATCATTCAATGGTAACACCACGTTCTTCAGATACTTGTGAGTGCTTATTAAGATTAGATCATCCCAATATGTAGCACAAAAGTGAAGCTGTAAGCTAATTTAAGAACTTGCAATGGGAACATGTCCGTCCGGAACTCAAATAATATCCATACAGGCGAATATTCTCCGCCTGAATTCATGTGTTGTCCGTGTGGAGCACGTGGTTCTCTAACTCAACTTTATCAGCTGCCTACGAAATCAAAATCGAAACAAGCCATTACTCTTGTAAGAAATGTGTGTACATTTAATTCATGATTAGATTTGTGTCATTTTTTGACTCGTTAAATTTTGTAAATTATAATCTTGTAATACCAATCATGTGATGCAGATCGAACGTTGATACAATAGTAGACATATAATTAATTATTTAACTTAAAAAATCACCCTATTTGTAGATGTAAGTTTCTTCTTGAACCATTGCTTTATCCGATCATCCGGTCACTCCCAGCTCTTTTTCTTTTTTTATGGTAAAGAAAGAGATACAAAGGTCCTTAGACCGAGTCCATACACATAATACTAGCTATCTCGGGGGGAGGGCAATTCACAAAAATGGGTTAGAAGCCAGGAAAATGAAGTTTAATTTCTGTAATCTACTACACTGACATATTATGAGCATGTTTGAGATTGCGCTATCTAATAATTAAGTTGCTTTTACCCGTTTGCTATGTGAAATAGGTACATTACATCTTAGTAAGAGAAACAAGATTAGACAAGCTATCACTTAGGAATATAACATGGCTTATATTTAGCATAACATAGTGGGTATATAAATCTTTTTTTACAAGGGGATAATATGTGTATTTCCTATATCGCAGGGGTGTTTGTACATAGCAAGTTAGGTTACTAGAAAACGTGCTTGGAAGTTTGAACACTAGACTTACTCACCTGAATATCGGAACAATCCATATATTTCTCCATATCACAAATAAGTACCGCATTTCTGTAGACATGGCGATACATCTTGAGTGGCTTGTGTCCATGTCCAGATGTGACACAAGCCTTGCAAGTTCCTGCATTAAAATTAATGCAATATATGGTCAAGTCGTGCATTGGCTTCAACCCTACCTTTCGCAAATCAGCATGGGCCGAACATTTTTCAAAAAATAATTTCTCAAGGAGGCGTTAAGCCTTTACATTGTTCATTTAATTAATTTTGTACTGTGTTTTTACTTCCCTGCACGAACTGAAATTATATTAATTAATGAAATAATGTAAAGGCCATATATCGATATTTCCAAAGTTTCATGAAGCCACACATAAGACTTTTACATCTAACATGATGATCTTGCTAGTTCATCACACAGTAAAACTAGGACCCATATTCAATATAAATTCAATCATCTACATCATAAAGCAATAATTTGTGACTATTTCTAAATGTGTCAATTTCTAACCCTTTTTTAAATTAAACCACGTCTCATTAAATGGCTTTCAAAGAATACAAGATGATTGCAAGAAAATTCTAATGAAGAATGGAATGAGATGTAAGATAAAAGATTGCGACAGAACTAAAACACTAAGAATTTTAAAATAGTTAATTGCGACAAAACTAAGAACACGACAAAATGTAATATAGGTTAATGATTGCGAAAAATTTAAGAAGACGACAAGATCTAGAGTGTGTCATCGCGACAAAATTAAGAACGTGAAGAATCTAAAAATAAAGTTGTGCCAAATTATAGAAGTAGACATCAAGAAAAAGCAAATGAAGATATAGTTAATTAATATAATTGACCATTTTGTTATGCATGTCAAAACATAATCAGGACTAAAGTATATAATATTTATAATAGTGAATACAAAAACTACGGAAAAACATAAAATTTATTTTTCAAAACACACAAACTAAAACCATAGTACTTTTTTGGAAAATAAATAACATGGTGAAACATATATATGATTGTTTTAGCTAAAAATTGGTTCATTCACCATCCGATTCATCGTCGGAAGTAGACTCTTCGTCTGAGGTAAATTCTTCATTCATAGAAGGTGGTAGAGAGGTGGCGCCAACCTGAGCTCAAGTTGGCCTTATTTGCCACCTCCGAGTGGTCCCATCAGGTATGCATTTTCCAAGACAAATAGTGTTACCCTCTGAAGCTGAGAGATAGAGTATATATATATATAAATGGTCATTTGTTTGGCTATTCTTAATTATCAATATAGTTGTTGCTCTTGTTTATGGTTGCCCATATGTGTTAATTACTATTCAACCGATTCAATCAAAAGCCTGTTCGTCAAGGGTATTATTAACGCACTTTTTTTAAATCATTCAATGGTAACACCACGTTGTTCAGATACTTGTGAGTGCTTATTAAGATTAGATCATCCCAATATGTAGCACAAAAGTGAAGCTGTAAGCTAATTTAAGAACTTGCAATGGGAACAAGTCCGTCCGGAACTCAAATAGTATCCATACAGGCGAATATTCTCCGCCTGAATTCATGTGTTGTCCTTGTGGAGCACGTGGTTCTCTAACTCAACTTTATCAGCTGCCTACGAAATCAAAATCGAAACAAGCCATTACTCTTGTAAGAAATGTGTGTACATTTAATTCATGATTAGATTAGTGTCATTTTATGACTCGTTAAATTTTGTAAATTATAATCTTGTTTTCACCAATCATGTGATGCAGATCCAACGTTGATACAATAGTAGACTTATTATTAATTATTATACACATATAAATTAACTTAAAAAATCACCCTATTTGTAGATGTAAGTTTCTTTTTGAACCATTGCTTTATCCGATCATCCGGTCACTCCCAGCTCTTTTTCTTTTTTTATGGTAAAGAAAGAGATACAAAGGTCCTTAGACCGAGTCCATACACATAATACTAGCTATCTCGGGAGGAGGGCAATTCACAAAAATGGGTTAGAAGCCAGGAAAATGAAGTTTAATTTATGTAATCTACTACAGTGACATATTATGAGCATGTTTGAGATTGCGCTATCTAATAATTAAGTTGCTTTTACCCGTTTGCTATGTGAAATAGGTACATTACATCTTAGTAAGAGAAACAAGATTAGACAAGCTATCACTTAGGAATATAACATGGCTTATATTTAGCATAACATAGTGGGTAAATAAATCTTTTTTTACAAGGGGATAATATGTGTATTTCCTATATCGCAGGGGTGTTTGTACATAGCAAGTTAGGTTACTAGAAAACGTGCTTGGAAGTTTGAACACTAGACTTACTCACCTGAATATCGGAACAATCCATATATTTCTCCATATCACAAATAAGTACCCGCATTTCTGTAGACATGGCGATACATCTTGAGTGGCTTGTGTCCATGTCCAGATGTGACACAAGCCTTGCAAGTTGCTGCATTAAAATTAATGCAATATATGGTCAAGTCGTGCATTGGCTTCAACCCTACCTTTGGCAAATCAGCATGGGCCGAACATTTTTTAAAAAATAATTTCTCAAGGAGGCGTTAAGCCTTTACATTGTTCCTTTAATTAATTTTGTACCGTGTTTTTACTTCCCTGCACGAACTGAAATTATATTAATTAATGAAATAATGTAAAGGCCATATATCGATATTTCCAAAGTTTCATGAAGCCACACATAAGACTTTTACATTTAACATGATGATCTTGCTAGTTCATCACACAGTAAAACTAGGACCCAAATTCTATATAAATTCAATCATCTACATCATAAAGCAATAATTCGTGACTATTTCTAAATGTGTCAATTTCTAACCCTTTTTAAATTAAACCACGTCTCATTAAATGGGTTTCAAAGAATACAAGATGATTGCAAGAAAATTCTAATGAAGAATGGAATGAGATGTTAGACAAAAGATTGCGACAGAACTAAAACACTAAGAATTTTAAAATAGTTAATTGCGACAAAACTAAGAACACGACAAAATGTAATATAGGTTAATGATTGCGAAAAATTTAAGAACACGACAAGATCTAGAGTGTGTCATCGCGACAAAATTAAGAACGTGAAGAATCTAAAAATAAAGTTGTGCCAAATTATAGAAGTAGACATCAAGAAAAAGCAAATGAAGATATAGTTAATTAATATAATTGACCATTTTGTTATGCATGTCAAAACATAATCAGGACTAAAGTATATAATATTTATAATAGTGAATACACAAACTACGGAAAAACATAAAATTTATTTTTCAAAACACACAAACTAAAACCATAGTACTTTTTTGGAAAATAAATAACATGGTGAAACATATATATGATTGTTTTAGCTAAAAATTGGTTCATTCACCATCCGATTCATCGTCGGAAGTAGACTCTTCGTCTGAGGTAAATTCTTCATTCATAGAAGGTGGCAGAGAGGTGGCGCCAACCTGAGCTCAAGTTGGCCTTATTTGCCACCTCCGAGTGGTCCCATCAGGTATGCATTTTCCAAGACAAATAGTGTTACCCTCTGAAGCTGAGAGATAGAGTATATATATATATAAATGGTCATTTGTTTGGCTATTCTTAATTATCAATATAGTCGTTGCTCTTGTTTATGGTTGCCCATATGTGTTAATTACTATTCAACCGATTCAATCAAAAGCCTGTTCGTCAAGGGTATTATTAACGCACTTTTTTTAAATCATTCAATGGTAACACCACGTTGTTCAGATACGTGTGAGTGCTTATTAAGATTAGATCATCCCAATATGTAGCACAAAAGTGAAGCTGTAAGCTAATTTAAGAACTTGCAATGGGAACAAGTCCGTCCGGAACTCAAATAGTATCCATACAGGCGAATATTCTCCGCCTGAATTCATGTGTTGTCCTTGTGGAGCACGTGGTTCTCTAACTCAACTTTATCAGCTGCCTACGAAATCAAAATCGAAACAAGCCATTACTCTTCTAAGAAATGTGTGTACATTTAATTCATGATTAGATTAGTGTCATTTTATGACTCGTTAAATTTTGTAAATTATAATCTTGTTTTCACCAATCATGTGATGCAGATCCAACGTTGATACAATAGTAGACTTATTATTAATTATTATACACATATAAATTAACTTAAAAAATCACCCTATTTGTAGATGTAAGTTTCTTTTTGAACCATTGCTTTATCCGATCATCCGGTCACTCCCAGCTCTTTTTCTTTTTTTATGGTAAAGAAAGAGATACAAAGGTCCTTAGACCGAGTCCATACACATAATACTAGCTATCTCGGGGGGAGGGCAATTCACAAAAATGGGTTAGAAGCCAGGAAAATGAAGTTTAATTTATGTAATCTACTACAGTGACATATTATGAGCATGTTTGAGATTGCGCTATCTAATAATTAAGTTGCTTTTACCCGTTTGCTATGTGAAATAGGTACATTACATCTTAGTAAGAGAAACAAGATTAGACAAGCTATCACTTAGGAATATAACATGGCTTATATTTAGCATAACATAGTGGGTAAATAAATCTTTTTTTACAAGGGGATAATATGTGTATTTCCTATATCGCAGGGGTGTTTGTACATAGCAAGTTAGGTTACTAGAAAACGTGCTTGGAAGTTTGAACACTAGACTTACTCACCTGAATATCGGAACAATCCATATATTTCTCCATATCACAAATAAGTACCGCATTTCTGTAGACATGGCGATACATCTTGAGTGGCTTGTGTCCATGTCCAGATGTGACACAAGCCTTGCAAGTTGCTGCATTAAAATTAAAGCAATATATGGTCAAGTCGTGCATTGGCTTCAACCCTACCTTTGGCAAATCAGCATGGGCCGAACATTTTTTAAAAAATAATTTCTCAAGGAGGCGTTAAGCCTTTACATTGTTCCTTTAATTAATTTTGTACCGTGTTTTTACTTCCCTGCACGAACTGAAATTATATTAATTAATGAAATAATGTAAAGGCCATATATCGATATTTCCAAAGTTTCATGAAGCCACACATAAGACTTTTACATTTAACATGATGATCTTGCTAGTTCATCACACAGTAAAACTAGGACCCATATTCAATATAAATTCAATCATCTACATCATAAAGCAATAATTCGTGACTATTTCTAAATGTGTCAATTTCTAACCCTTTTTTAAATTAAACCACGTCTCATTAAATGGCTTTCAAAGAATACAAGATGATTGCAAGAAAATTCTAATGAAGAATGGAATGAGATGTAAGATAAAAGATTGCGACAGAACTAAAACACTACGAATTTTAAAATAGTTAATTGCGACAAAACTAAGAACACGACAAAATGTAATATAGGTTAATGATTGCGAAAAATTTAAGAACACGACAAGATCTAGAGTGTTTCATCGCGACAAAATTAAGAACGTGAAGAATCTAAAAATAAAGTTGTGCCAAATTATAGAAGTAGACATCAAGAAAAAGCAAATGAAGATATAGTTAATTAATATAATTGACCATTTTGTTATGCATGTCAAAACATAATCAGGACTAAAGTATATAATATTTATAATAGTGAATACACAAACTACGGAAAAACATAAAATTTATTTTTCAAAACACACAAACTAAAACCATAGTACTTTTTTGGAAAATAAATAACATGGTGAAACATATATATGATTGTTTTAGCTAAAAATTGGTTCATTCACCATCCGATTCATCGTCGGAAGTAGACTCTTCGTCTGAGGTAAATTCTTCATTCATAGAAGGTGGCAGAGAGGTGGCGCCAACCTGAGCTCAAGTTGGCCTTATTTGCCACCTCCGAGTGGTCCCATCAGGTATGCATTTTCCAAGACAAATAGTGTTACCCTCTGAAGCTGAGAGATAGAGTATATATATAGAAATGGTCATTTGTTTGGCTATTCTTAATTATCAATATAGTTGTTGCTCTTGTTTATGGTTGCGCATATGTGTTAATTACTATTCAACCGATTCAATCAAAAGCCTGTTCGTCAAGGGTATTATTAACGCACTTTTTTTAAATCATTCAATGGTAACACCACGTTGTTCAGATACTTGTGAGTGCTTATTAAGATTAGATCATCCCAATATGTAGCACAAAAGTGAAGATATAAGCTAATTTAAGAACTTGCAATGGGAACAAGTCCGTCCGGAACTCAAATAGTATCCATACAGGCGAATGTTCTCCGCCTGAATTCATGTGTTGTCCGTGTGGAGCACGTGGTTCTCTAACTCAACTTTATCAGCTGCCTACGAAATCAAAATCGAAACAAGCCATTACTCTTGTAAGAAATTTGTGTACATTTAATTCATGATTAGATTTGTGTCATTTTATGACTCGTTAAATTTTGTAAATTATAATCTTGTTTTCACCAATCATGTGATGCAGATCCAACGTTGATACAATAGTAGACTTTTAATTAATTATTATACACATATAAATTAACTTAAAAAATCACCCTATTTGTAGATGTAAGTTTCTTCTTGAACCATTGCTTTATCCGATCATCCGGTCACTCCCAGCTCTTTTTCTTTTTTTATGGTAAAGAAAAAGATACAAAGGTCCTTATACCGAGTCCAACACATAATACTAGCTATCTCGGGAGGAGGGCAATTCACAAAAATGGGTTAGAAGCCATGAAAATGAAGTTTAATTTCTGTAATCTACTACAGTTACATATTATGAGCATGTTTGAGATTGCGCTATCTAATAATTAAGTTGCTTTTACCCATTTGCTATGTGAAATAGGTACATTACATCTTAGTAAGAGAAAGAAGATTAGACAATCTATCACCTAGGAATATAACATGCCTTATATTTAGCATAACATAGTGGGTAAATAAATCTTTTTTTACAAGGGGATAATATGTGTATTTCCTATATCGCAGGGGTGTTTGTACATAACAAGTTAGGTTACAAGAAAACGGGCTTAGAAGTTTGAACACTAGACTTACTCACCTGAATATCTGAACAATCGATATATTTCTCCATAAGTACCGCATTTCTGTAGACATGGCGATACATCGTGAGTAGCTCGTGTCCATGTCCAGATGTGACACAAGCCTTGCAAGTTGCTGCATTACAATTAATGCAATATATGGTCAAGTCGTGCTTTGGCTTCAACCCTACATTTGGCCAATCATTTGCCGAACATTTTTCAAAAAACAATTTCTGAAGGAGGCGTTAAGCCTTTACATTGTTCCTTTAATTAATTTTGTACTGCATTTTTACTTCCCTACACGAACTGAAATTATATTAATTAATGAAATAATGTAAAGGCAATATATCGATATTTCCAAAGTTTCATGAAGCCACACATAAGACTTTTACATTTAACATGATGATCTTGCTAGTCCATCACACAGTAAAACTAGGACCCAAATTCTATATAAATTCAATCATCTACATCATAAAGCAATAATTTGTGACTATTTCTAAATGTGTCAATTTCTAACCGTTTTTTAAATTAAACCACGTCTCATTAAATGGCATTCAAAGAATACAAGATGATTGCAAGAAAATTCTAATGAAGAATGGAATGAGATGTAAGATAAAAGATTGCGACAGAAATAAAACACTAAGAATTCTAAAGTAGTTAATTGCGACAAAACGAAGAACACGACAAAATGTAAGATAGGTTAATGATTGCGAAAAATATAAGAACACGACAGGATCTAGAGTGTGTCATCGCGACAAAATTAAAAACGTGAAGAATCTAAAAATAAAGTTGTGCCAAATTATAGAAGTAGAAATCATGAAAAAGCAAATGAAGATATAGTTAATTAATATAATTGACAATTTTGTTATGGATGTCAAAACATAATCAGGACTGAAGTATATGATATTTATAATAGTGAATACACAAACTACGGAAAAACATAAAATTTATTTTTCAAAACACACAAACTAAAACCATAGTACTTTTTTGGAAAATAAATAACATGGTGAAACATATATATGATTGTTTTAGCTAAAAATTGGTTCATTCACCATCCGATTCATCGTCGGAAGTAGACTCTTCGTCTCAGGTAAATTCTTCATTCACAGAAGGTGGCAGAGAGGTGGCGCCAACTTGAGCTCAAGTTGGCCTTATTTGCCACCTCCGAGTGGTCCCATCATGTATGCATTTTCCAAGACGAATAGTGTTACCCTCTGAAGCTGAGAGATAGAGTATATATATATAAATGGTCATTAGTTTGGCTATTCTTAATTATCAATATAGTTGTTGCTCTTGTTTATGGTTGCGCATATGTGTTAATTACTATTCAACCGATTCCATCAAAAGCCTGTTCGTCAAGGGTATTATTAACGCACTTTTTTTAAATCATTCAATGGTAACACCACGTTGTTCAGATACTTGTGAGTGCTTATTAAGATTAGATCATCCCAATATGTAGCACTAATGTGAAGCTGTAAGCTAATTTAAGAACTTGCAATGGGAACATGTCCGTCCGGGACTCAAATAGTATCCATACAGGCGAATGTTCTCCGCCTGAATTCATGTGTTGTCCGTGTGGAGCACGTGGTTCTCTAACTCAACTTTATTAGCTGCCTACGAAATCAAAATCGAAACAAGCCATTACTCTTGTAAGAAATGTGTGTACATTTAATTCATGATTAGATTTGTGTCATTTTATGACTCGTTAAATTTTGTAAATTATAATCTTGTTTTCACCAATCATGTGATGCAGATCCAACGTTGATACAATAGTAGACTTTTAATTAATTATTATACACATATAAATTAACTTAAAAAATCACCCTATTTGTAGATGTAAGTTTCTTCTTGAACCATTGCTTTATCCGATCATCCGGTCACTCCCAGCTCTTTTTCTTTTTTTATGGTAAAGAAAAAGATACAAAGGTCCTTAGACCGAGTCCAACACATAATACTAGCTATCTCGGGAGGAGGGCAATTCACAAAAATGGGTTAGAAGCCAGGAAAATGAAGTTTAATTTCTGTAATCTACTACAGTGACATATTATGAGCATGTTTGAGATTGTGCTATCTAATAATTAAGTTGCTTTTACCCGTTTGCTATGTGAAATAGGTACATTACATATTAGTAAGAGAAAGAAGATTAGACAAGCTATCACCTAGGAATATAACATGCCTTATATTTAGCATAACATAGTGGGTAAATAAAACTTTTTTTACAAGGGGATAATATGTGTATTTCCTATATCGCAGGGGTGTTTGTACATAACAAGTTAGGTTACTAGAAAACGTGCTTAGAAGTTTGAACACTAGTCCTACTCACCTGAATATCTGAACAATCGATATATTTCTCCATAAGTACCGCATTTCTGTAGACATGGCGATACATCGTGAGTAGCTCGTGTCCATGTCCAGATGTGACACAAGGCTTGCAAGTTGCTGCATTACAATTAATGCAATATATGGTCAAGTCGTGCTTTGGCTTCAACCCTACCTTTGGCCAATCATTTGCCGAACATTTTTCAAAAAACAATTTCTGAAGGTGGCGTTAAGCCTTTACATTGTTCCTTTAATTAATTTTGTATTGCGTTTTTACTTCCCTACACGAACTGAAATTATATTAATTAATGAAATAATGTAAAGGCAATATATCGATATTTCCAAAGTTTCATGAAGCCACACATAAGACTTTTACATTTAACATGATGATATTGCTAGTTCATCACACAGTAAAACTAGGACCCAAATTCTATATAAATTCAATCATCTACATCATAAAGCAATAATTTGTGACTATTTCTAAATGTGTCAATTTCTAACCCTTTTTTAAATTAAACCACGTCTCATTAAATGGCTTTCAAAGAATACAAGATGATTGCAAGAAAATTCTAATGAAGAATGGAATGAGATGTAAGATAAAAGATTGAGACATAACTAAAACACTAAGAATTCTAAAATAGTTAATTGCGACGAAACTAAGAACACGAAAAAATGTAAGATAGGTTAATGATTGCGAAAAATTTAAGAACACGACAAGATCTAGAGTGTGTCATCGCGACAAAATTAAGAACGTGAAGAATCTAAAAATAAAGTTGTGCCAAATTATAAAAGTAGACATCATGAAAAAGCAAATGAAGATATAGTTAATTAATATAATTGACTATGTTGTTATGGATGTCAAAACATAATCAGGACTGAAGTATATGATATTTATAATAGTGAATACACAAACTACGAAAAAACATAAAATTTATTTTTCAAAACACACAAACTAAAACCATAGTACTTTTTTGGAAAATAAATAACATGGTGAAACATATATATGATTGTTTTAGCTAAAAGTTGGTTCATTCACCATCCGATTCATCGTCGGAAGTAGACTCTTCGTCTCAGGTAAATTCTTCATTAACAGAAGGTGGCAGAGAGGTGGCGCCAACTTGAGCTCAAGTTGGCCTTATTTGCCACCTCCGAGTGGTCCCATCAAGTATGCATTTTCCAAGACGAATAGTGTTAACCTCTGAAGCTGAGAGATAGAGTATATATATAGAAATGGTCATTTGTTTGTTTATTCTTAATTATCAATATAGTTGATGCTCTTGTTGATGGTTGCGCATATGTGTTAATTACTATTCAACCGATTCAATCAAGAGCTTGTTCGTCAAGGGCATTATTAACGCACTTTTTTTTAAATCATTCAATGGTAACACCACTTTGTTAAGATACTTGTGAGTGCTTATTAAGATTAGATCATCCCAATATGTAGCACAAAAGTGAAGCTGTAAGCTAATTTAAGAACTTGCAATGGGAACATGTCCGCCCGGAACTCAAATAATATCCATACAGGCAAATATTCTCCGCCTGGATTCATGTGTTGTCCGTGTGGAGCACGTGGTTCTCTAACTCAACTTTATCAGCTGCCTACGAAATCAAAATCGAAACAAGCCATTACTCTTCTAAGAAATGTGTGTACATTTAATTCATGATTAGATTTGTGTCATTTTAGGACTCGTTAAATTTTGTAAATTATAATCTTGTTTTCACCAATCATGTGATGCAGATCCAACGTTGATACAATAGTAGACTTTTAATTAATTATTATACACATATAAATTAACTTAAAAAATCACCCTATTTGTAGATGTAAGTTTCTTCTTGAACCATTGCTTTATCCGATCATCCGGTCACTCCCAGCTCTTTTTCTTTTTTTATGGTAAAGAAAAAGATACAAAGGTCCTTAGACCGAGTCCATACACATAATACTAGCTATCTCGGGAGGAGGGCAATTCACAAAAATGGGTTAAAAGCCAGGAAAATGAAGTTTAATTTCTGTAATCTACTACAGTGACATATTATGAACATGTTTGAGATTGCGCTATATAATAATTAAGTTGCTTTTACCCGTTTGCTATGTGAAATAGGTACATTACATCTTAGTAAAGAGAAAGAAGATTAGACAAGCTATCACTTAGGAATATAACATGCCTTATATTTAGCATAACATAGTGGTAAATAAATCTTTTTTTACAAGGGGATAATATGTGTATTTCCTATCTCGCAGGGGTGTTTGTACATAACAAGTTAGGTTACTAGAAAACGTGCTTAGAAGTTTGAACACTAGACTTACTCACCTGAATATCTGAACAATCAATATATTTCTCCATATCACAAATAAGTACCGCATTTCTGTAGACATGGCGATACATCGTGAGTAGCTCGTGTCCATGTCCAGATGTGACACAAGCCTTGTAAGTTGCTGCATTACAACTAATGCAATATATGGTCAAGTCGTGCTTTAGCTTCAACCCTACCTTTGGCCAATCATTTGCCGAACATTTTTTTTAAAAATAATTTCTCAAGGAGGCGTTAAGCCTTTACATTGTTCCTTTAATTAATTCTGTACTGTGTTTTTACTTCCCTACTCGAACTGAAATTATATTAATTAATGAAATAATGTAAAGGCAATATATCGATATTTCCAAAGTTTCATGAAACCACACATATGACTTTTACATTTAACATGATGATCTTGCTAGTTCATCACACTGTAAAACTAGGACCCAAATTCTATATAAATTCAATCATCTACATCATAAAGCAATAATTTTTGACTATTTCTAAATGTGTCAATTTCTAACCCTTTTTTAAATTAAACCACGTCTCATTAAATGGCTTTCAAAGAATACAAGATGATTGCAAGAAAATTCTAATGAAGAATGGAATGAGATGTAAGATAAAAGATTGCGACAGAACTAAAACACTAAGAATTCTAAAATAGTTAATTGTGACAAAACTAAGAACACGACAAAATGTAAGATAGGTTAATGATTGGAAAAAATTTAAGAACACGACAAGATCTAGAGTGTGTCATCGCGACAAAATTAAGAACGTGAAGAATCTAAAAATAAAGTTGTGCCAAATTATAGAAGTAGACATCATGAAAAAGCAAATGAAGATATAGTTAATTAATATAATTGACTATTTTGTTATGGATGTCAAAACATAATCAGGACTGAAGTATATGATATTTGTAATAGTGAATACACAAACTACGGAAAAACATAAAATTTATTTTTCAAAACACACAAACTAAAACCATAGTACTTTTTTGGAAAATAAATAACATGGTGAAACATATATATGATTGTTTTAGCTAAAAGTTGGTTCATTCACCATCCGATTCATCGTCGGAAGTAGACTCTTCGTCTCAGGTAAATTCTTCATTAACAGAAGGTGGCAGAGAGGTGGCGCCAACTTGAGCTCAAGTTGGCCTTATTTGCCACCTCCGAGTGGTCCCATCAAGTATGCATTTTCCAAGACGAATAGTGTTAACCTCTGAAGCTGAGAGATATAGTATATATATAGAAATGGTCATTTGTTTGTTTATTCTTAATTATCAATATAGTTGATGCTCTTGTTGATGGTTGCGCATATGTGTTAATTACTATTCAACCGATTCAATCAAGAGCCTGTTCGTCAAGGGCATTATTAACACACCTTTTTTTTAAATCATTCAATGGTAACACCACTTTGTTAAGATACTTGTGAGTGCTTATTAAGATTAGATCATCCCAATATGTAGCACAAAAGTGAAGCTGTAAGCTAATTTAAGAACTTGCAATGGGAACATGTCCGCCCGGAACTCAAATAATATCCATACAGGCAAATATTCTCCGCCTGGATTCATGTGTTGTCCGTGTGGAGCACGTGGTTCTCTAACTCAACTTTATCAGCTGCCTACGAAATCAAAATCGAAACAAGCCATTACTCTTCTAAGAAATGTGTGTACATTTAATTCATGATTAGATTTGTGTCATTTTAGGACTCGTTAAATTTTGTAAATTATAATCTTGTTTTCACCAATCATGTGATGCAGATCCAACGTTGATACAATAGTAGACTTTTAATTAATTATTATACACATATAAATTAACTTAAAAAATCACCCTATTTGTAGATGTAAGTTTCTTCTTGAACCATTGCTTTATCCGATCATCCGGTCACTCCCAGCTCTTTTTCTTTTTTTATGGTAAAGAAAAAGATACAAAGGTCCTTAGACCGAGTCCATACACATAATACTAGCTATCTCGGGAGGAGGGCAATTCACAAAAATGGGTTAAAAGCCAGGAAAATGAAGTTTAATTTCTGTAATCTACTACAGTGACATATTATGAACATGTTTGAGATTGTGCTATATAATAATTAAGTTGCTTTTACCCGTTTGCTATGTGAAATAGGTACATTACATCTTAGTAAAGAGAAAGAAGATTAGACAAGCTATCACTTAGGAATATAACGTGCCTTATATTTAGCATAACATAGTGGTAAATAAATCTTTTTTTACAAGGGGATAATATGTGTATTTCCTATCTCGCAGGGGTGTTTGTACATAACAAGTTAGGTTACTAGAAAACGTGCTTAGAAGTTTGAACACTAGACTTACTCACCTGAATATCTGAACAATCAATATATTTCTCCATATCACAAATAAGTACCGCATTTCTGTAGACATGGCGATACATCGTGAGTAGCTCGTGTCCATGTCCAGATGTGACACAAGCCTTGTAAGTTGCTGCATTACAACTAATGCAATATATGGTCAAGTCGTGCTTTAGCTTCAACCCTACCTTTGGCCAATCATTTGCCGAACATTTTTTTTAAAAATAATTTCTCAAGGAGGCGTTAAGCCTTTACATTGTTCCTTTAATTAATTCTGTACTGTGTTTTTACTTCCCTACTCGAACTGAAATTATATTAATTAATGAAATAATGTAAAGGCAATATATCGATATTTCCAAAGTTTCATGAAACCACACATATGACTTTTACATTTAACATGATGATCTTGCTAGTTCATCACACTGTAAAACTAGGACCCAAATTCTATATAAATTCAATCATCTACATCATAAAGCAATAATTTTTGACTATTTCTAAATGTGTCAATTTCTAACCCTTTTTTAAATTAAACCACGTCTCATTAAATGGCTTTCAAAGAATACAAGATGATTGCAAGAAAATTCTAATGAAGAATGGAATGAGATGTAAGATAAAAGATTGCGACAGAACTAAAACACTAAGAATTCTAAAATAGTTAATTGTGACAAAACTAAGAACACGACAAAATGTAAGATAGGTTAATGATTGGAAAAAATTTAAGAACACGACAAGATCTAGAGTGTGTCATCGCGACAAAATTAAGAACGTGAAGAATCTAAAAATAAAGTTGTGCCAAATTATAGAAGTAGACATCATGAAAAAGCAAATGAAGATATAGTTAATTAATATAATTGACTATTTTGTTATGGATGTCAAAACATAATCAGGACTGAAGTATATGATATTTGTAATAGTGAATACACAAACTACGGAAAAACATAAAATTTATTTTTCAAAACACACAAACTAAAACCATAGTACTTTTTTGGAAAATAAATAACATGGTGAAACATATATATGATTGTTTTAGCTAAAAGTTGGTTCATTCACCATCCGATTCATCGTCGGAAGTAGACTCTTCGTCTCAGGTAAATTCTTCATTAACAGAAGGTGGCAGAGAGGTGGCGCCAACTTGAGCTCAAGTTGGCCTTATTTGCCACCTCCGAGTGGTCCCATCAAGTATGCATTTTCCAAGACGAATAGTGTTAACCTCTGAAGCTGAGAGATAGAGTATATATATAGAAATGGTCATTTGTTTGTTTATTCTTAATTATCAATATAGTTGATGCTCTTGTTGATGGTTGCGCATATGTGTTAATTACTATTCAACCGATTCAATCAAGAGCCTGTTCGTCAAGGGCATTATTAACACACCTTTTTTTTAAATCATTCAATGGTAACACCACTTTGTTAAGATACTTGTGAGTGCTTATTAAGATTAGATCATCCCAATATGTAGCACAAAAGTGAAGCTGTAAGCTAATTTAAGAACTTGCAATGGGAACATGTCCGCCCGGAACTCAAATAATATCCATACAGGCAAATATTCTCCGCCTGGATTCATGTGTTGTCCGTGTGGAGCACGTGGTTCTCTAACTCAACTTTATCAGCTGCCTACGAAATCAAAATCGAAACAAGCCATTACTCTTCTAAGAAATGTGTGTACATTTAATTCATGATTAGATTTGTGTCATTTTAGGACTCGTTAAATTTTGTAAATTATAATCTTGTTTTCACCAATCATGTGATGCAGATCCAACGTTGATACAATAGTAGACTTTTAATTAATTATTATACACATATAAATTAACTTAAAAAATCACCCTATTTGTAGATGTAAGTTTCTTCTTGAACCATTGCTTTATCCGATCATCCGGTCACTCCCAGCTCTTTTTCTTTTTTTATGGTAAAGAAAAAGATACAAAGGTCCTTAGACCGAGTCCATACACATAATACTAGCTATCTCGGGAGGAGGGCAATTCACAAAAATGGGTTAAAAGCCAGGAAAATGAAGTTTAATTTCTGTAATCTACTACAGTGACATATTATGAACATGTTTGAGATTGTGCTATATAATAATTAAGTTGCTTTTACCCGTTTGCTATGTGAAATAGGTACATTACATCTTAGTAAAGAGAAAGAAGATTAGACAAGCTATCACTTAGGAATATAACGTGCCTTATATTTAGCATAACATAGTGGTAAATAAATCTTTTTTTACAAGGGGATAATATGTGTATTTCCTATCTCGCAGGGGTGTTTGTACATAACAAGTTAGGTTACTAGAAAACGTGCTTAGAAGTTTGAACACTAGACTTACTCACCTGAATATCTGAACAATCAATATATTTCTCCATATCACAAATAAGTACCGCATTTCTGTAGACATGGCGATACATCGTGAGTAGCTCGTGTCCATGTCCAGATGTGACACAAGCCTTGTAAGTTGCTGCATTACAACTAATGCAATATATGGTCAAGTCGTGCTTTAGCTTCAACCCTACCTTTGGCCAATCATTTGCCGAACATTTTTTTTAAAAATAATTTCTCAAGGAGGCGTTAAGCCTTTACATTGTTCCTTTAATTAATTTTGTACTGTGTTTTTACTTCCCTACTCGAACTGAAATTATATTAATTAATGAAATAATGTAAAGGCAATATATCGATATTTCCAAAGTTTCATGAAACCACACATATGACTTTTACATTTAACATGATGATCTTGCTAGTTCATCACACTGTAAAACTAGGACCCAAATTCTATATAAATTCAATCATCTACATCATAAAGCAATAATTTTTGACTATTTCTAAATGTGTCAATTTCTAACCCTTTTTTAAATTAAACCACGTCTCATTAAATGGCTTTCAAAGAATACAAGATGATTGCAAGAAAATTCTAATGAAGAATGGAATGAGATGTAAGATAAAAGATTGCGACAGAACTAAAACACTAAGAATTCTAAAATAGTTAATTGTGACAAAACTAAGAACACGACAAAATGTAAGATAGGTTAATGATTGGAAAAAATTTAAGAACACGACAAGATCTAGAGTGTGTCATCGCGACAAAATTAAGAACGTGAAGAATCTAAAAATAAAGTTGTGCCAAATTATAGAAGTAGACATCATGAAAAAGCAAATGAAGATATAGTTAATTAATATAATTGACTATTTTGTTATGGATGTCAAAACATAATCAGGACTGAAGTATATGATATTTGTAATAGTGAATACACAAACTACGGAAAAACATAAAATTTATTTTTCAAAACACACAAACTAAAACCATAGTACTTTTTTGGAAAATAAATAACATGGTGAAACATATATATGATTGTTTTAGCTAAAAGTTGGTTCATTCACCATCCGATTCATCGTCGGAAGTAGACTCTTCGTCTCAGGTAAATTCTTCATTAACAGAAGGTGGCAGAGAGGTGGCGCCAACTTGAGCTCAAGTTGGCCTTATTTGCCACCTCCGAGTGGTCCCATCAAGTATGCATTTTCCAAGACGAATAGTGTTAACCTCTGAAGCTGAGAGATAGAGTATATATATAGAAATGGTCATTTGTTTGTTTATTCTTAATTATCAATATAGTTGATGCTCTTGTTGATGGTTGCGCATATGTGTTAATTACTATTCAACCGATTCAATCAAGAGCCTGTTCGTCAAGGGCATTATTAACACACCTTTTTTTTAAATCATTCAATGGTAACACCACTTTGTTAAGATACTTGTGAGTGCTTATTAAGATTAGATCATCCCAATATGTAGCACAAAAGTGAAGCTGTAAGCTAATTTAAGAACTTGCAATGGGAACATGTCCGCCCGGAACTCAAATAATATCCATACAGGCAAATATTCTCCGCCTGGATTCATGTGTTGTCCGTGTGGAGCACGTGGTTCTCTAACTCAACTTTATCAGCTGCCTACGAAATCAAAATCGAAACAAGCCATTACTCTTCTAAGAAATGTGTGTACATTTAATTCATGATTAGATTTGTGTCATTTTAGGACTCGTTAAATTTTGTAAATTATAATCTTGTTTTCACCAATCATGTGATGCAGATCCAACGTTGATACAATAGTAGACTTTTAATTAATTATTATACACATATAAATTAACTTAAAAAATCACCCTATTTGTAGATGTAAGTTTCTTCTTGAACCATTGCTTTATCCGATCATCCGGTCACTCCCAGCTCTTTTTCTTTTTTTATGGTAAAGAAAAAGATACAAAGGTCCTTAGACCGAGTCCATACACATAATACTAGCTATCTCGGGAGGAGGGCAATTCACAAAAATGGGTTAAAAGCCAGGAAAATGAAGTTTAATTTCTGTAATCTACTACAGTGACATATTATGAACATGTTTGAGATTGTGCTATATAATAATTAAGTTGCTTTTACCCGTTTGCTATGTGAAATAGGTACATTACATCTTAGTAAAGAGAAAGAAGATTAGACAAGCTATCACTTAGGAATATAACGTGCCTTATATTTAGCATAACATAGTGGTAAATAAATCTTTTTTTACAAGGGGATAATATGTGTATTTCCTATCTCGCAGGGGTGTTTGTACATAACAAGTTAGGTTACTAGAAAACGTGCTTAGAAGTTTGAACACTAGACTTACTCACCTGAATATCTGAACAATCAATATATTTCTCCATATCACAAATAAGTACCGCATTTCTGTAGACATGGCGATACATCGTGAGTAGCTCGTGTCCATGTCCAGATGTGACACAAGCCTTGTAAGTTGCTGCATTACAACTAATGCAATATATGGTCAAGTCGTGCTTTAGCTTCAACCCTACCTTTGGCCAATCATTTGCCGAACATTTTTTTTAAAAATAATTTCTCAAGGAGGCGTTAAGCCTTTACATTGTTCCTTTAATTAATTTTGTACTGTGTTTTTACTTCCCTACTCGAACTGAAATTATATTAATTAATGAAATAATGTAAAGGCAATATATCGATATTTCCAAAGTTTCATGAAACCACACATATGACTTTTACATTTAACATGATGATCTTGCTAGTTCATCACACTGTAAAACTAGGACCCAAATTCTATATAAATTCAATCATCTACATCATAAAGCAATAATTTTTGACTATTTCTAAATGTGTCAATTTCTAACCCTTTTTTAAATTAAACCACGTCTCATTAAATGGCTTTCAAAGAATACAAGATGATTGCAAGAAAATTCTAATGAAGAATGGAATGAGATGTAAGATAAAAGATTGCGACAGAACTAAAACACTAAGAATTCTAAAATAGTTAATTGTGACAAAACTAAGAACACGACAAAATGTAAGATAGGTTAATGATTGGAAAAAATTTAAGAACACGACAAGATCTAGAGTGTGTCATCGCGACAAAATTAAGAACGTGAAGAATCTAAAAATAAAGTTGTGCCAAATTATAGAAGTAGACATCATGAAAAAGCAAATGAAGATATAGTTAATTAATATAATTGACTATTTTGTTATGGATGTCAAAACATAATCAGGACTGAAGTATATGATATTTGTAATAGTGAATACACAAACTACGGAAAAACATAAAATTTATTTTTCAAAACACACAAACTAAAACCATAGTACTTTTTTGGAAAATAAATAACATGGTGAAACATATATATGATTGTTTTAGCTAAAAGTTGGTTCATTCACCATCCGATTCATCGTCGGAAGTAGACTCTTCGTCTCAGGTAAATTCTTCATTAACAGAAGGTGGCAGAGAGGTGGCGCCAACTTGAGCTCAAGTTGGCCTTATTTGCCACCTCCGAGTGGTCCCATCAAGTATGCATTTTCCAAGACGAATAGTGTTAACCTCTGAAGCTGAGAGATAGAGTATATATATAGAAATGGTCATTTGTTTGTTTATTCTTAATTATCAATATAGTTGATGCTCTTGTTGATGGTTGCGCATATGTGTTAATTACTATTCAACCGATTCAATCAAGAGCCTGTTCGTCAAGGGCATTATTAACACACCTTTTTTTTAAATCATTCAATGGTAACACCACTTTGTTAAGATACTTGTGAGTGCTTATTAAGATTAGATCATCCCAATATGTAGCACAAAAGTGAAGCTGTAAGCTAATTTAAGAACTTGCAATGGGAACATGTCCGCCCGGAACTCAAATAATATCCATACAGGCAAATATTCTCCGCCTGGATTCATGTGTTGTCCGTGTGGAGCACGTGGTTCTCTAACTCAACTTTATCAGCTGCCTACGAAATCAAAATCGAAACAAGCCATTACTCTTCTAAGAAATGTGTGTACATTTAATTCATGATTAGATTTGTGTCATTTTAGGACTCGTTAAATTTTGTAAATTATAATCTTGTTTTCACCAATCATGTGATGCAGATCCAACGTTGATACAATAGTAGACTTTTAATTAATTATTATACACATATAAATTAACTTAAAAAATCACCCTATTTGTAGATGTAAGTTTCTTCTTGAACCATTGCTTTATCCGATCATCCGGTCACTCCCAGCTCTTTTTCTTTTTTTATGGTAAAGAAAAAGATACAAAGGTCCTTAGACCGAGTCCATACACATAATACTAGCTATCTCGGGAGGAGGGCAATTCACAAAAATGGGTTAAAAGCCAGGAAAATGAAGTTTAATTTCTGTAATCTACTACAGTGACATATTATGAACATGTTTGAGATTGTGCTATATAATAATTAAGTTGCTTTTACCCGTTTGCTATGTGAAATAGGTACATTACATCTTAGTAAAGAGAAAGAAGATTAGACAAGCTATCACTTAGGAATATAACGTGCCTTATATTTAGCATAACATAGTGGTAAATAAATCTTTTTTTACAAGGGGATAATATGTGTATTTCCTATCTCGCAGGGGTGTTTGTACATAACAAGTTAGGTTACTAGAAAACGTGCTTAGAAGTTTGAACACTAGACTTACTCACCTGAATATCTGAACAATCAATATATTTCTCCATATCACAAATAAGTACCGCATTTCTGTAGACATGGCGATACATCGTGAGTAGCTCGTGTCCATGTCCAGATGTGACACAAGCCTTGTAAGTTGCTGCATTACAACTAATGCAATATATGGTCAAGTCGTGCTTTAGCTTCAACCCTACCTTTGGCCAATCATTTGCCGAACATTTTTTTTAAAAATAATTTCTCAAGGAGGCGTTAAGCCTTTACATTGTTCCTTTAATTAATTTTGTACTGTGTTTTTACTTCCCTACTCGAACTGAAATTATATTAATTAATGAAATAATGTAAAGGCAATATATCGATATTTCCAAAGTTTCATGAAACCACACATATGACTTTTACATTTAACATGATGATCTTGCTAGTTCATCACACTGTAAAACTAGGACCCAAATTCTATATAAATTCAATCATCTACATCATAAAGCAATAATTTTTGACTATTTCTAAATGTGTCAATTTCTAACCCTTTTTTAAATTAAACCACGTCTCATTAAATGGCTTTCAAAGAATACAAGATGATTGCAAGAAAATTCTAATGAAGAATGGAATGAGATGTAAGATAAAAGATTGCGACAGAACTAAAACACTAAGAATTCTAAAATAGTTAATTGTGACAAAACTAAGAACACGACAAAATATAAGATAGGTTAATGATTGGAAAAAATTTAAGAACACGACAAGATCTAGAGTGTGTCATCGCGACAAAATTAAGAACGTGAAGAATCTAAAAATAAAGTTGTGCCAAATTATAGAAGTAGACATCATGAAAAAGCAAATGAAGATATAGTTAATTAATATAATTGACTATTTTGTTATGGATGTCAAAACATAATCAGGACTGAAGTATATGATATTTGTAATAGTGAATACACAAACTACGGAAAAACATAAAATTTATTTTTCAAAACACACAAACTAAAACCATAGTACTTTTTTGGAAAATAAATAACATGGTGAAACATATATATGATTGTTTTAGCTAAAAGTTGGTTCATTCACCATCCGATTCATCGTCGGAAGTAGACTCTTCGTCTCAGGTAAATTCTTCATTAACAGAAGGTGGCAGAGAGGTGGCGCCAACTTGAGCTCAAGTTGGCCTTATTTGCCACCTCCGAGTGGTCCCATCAAGTATGCATTTTCCAAGACGAATAGTGTTAACCTCTGAAGCTGAGAGATAGAGTATATATATAGAAATGGTCATTTGTTTGTTTATTCTTAATTATCAATATAGTTGATGCTCTTGTTGATGGTTGCGCATATGTGTTAATTACTATTCAACCGATTCAATCAAGAGCCTGTTCGTCAAGGGCATTATTAACACACCTTTTTTTTAAATCATTCAATGGTAACACCACTTTGTTAAGATACTTGTGAGTGCTTATTAAGATTAGATCATCCCAATATGTAGCACAAAAGTGAAGCTGTAAGCTAATTTAAGAACTTGCAATGGGAACATGTCCGCCCGGAACTCAAATAATATCCATACAGGCAAATATTCTCCGCCTGGATTCATGTGTTGTCCGTGTGGAGCACGTGGTTCTCTAACTCAACTTTATCAGCTGCCTACGAAATCAAAATCGAAACAAGCCATTACTCTTCTAAGAAATGTGTGTACATTTAATTCATGATTAGATTTGTGTCATTTTAGGACTCGTTAAATTTTGTAAATTATAATCTTGTTTTCACCAATCATGTGATGCAGATCCAACGTTGATACAATAGTAGACTTTTAATTAATTATTATACACATATAAATTAACTTAAAAAATCACCCTATTTGTAGATGTAAGTTTCTTCTTGAACCATTGCTTTATCCGATCATCCGGTCACTCCCAGCTCTTTTTCTTTTTTTATGGTAAAGAAAAAGATACAAAGGTCCTTAGACCGAGTCCATACACATAATACTAGCTATCTCGGGAGGAGGGCAATTCACAAAAATGGGTTAAAAGCCAGGAAAATGAAGTTTAATTTCTGTAATCTACTACAGTGACATATTATGAACATGTTTGAGATTGTGCTATATAATAATTAAGTTGCTTTTACCCGTTTGCTATGTGAAATAGGTACATTACATCTTAGTAAAGAGAAAGAAGATTAGACAAGCTATCACTTAGGAATATAACGTGCCTTATATTTAGCATAACATAGTGGTAAATAAATCTTTTTTTACAAGGGGATAATATGTGTATTTCCTATCTCGCAGGGGTGTTTGTACATAACAAGTTAGGTTACTAGAAAACGTGCTTAGAAGTTTGAACACTAGACTTACTCACCTGAATATCTGAACAATCAATATATTTCTCCATATCACAAATAAGTACCGCATTTCTGTAGACATGGCGATACATCGTGAGTAGCTCGTGTCCATGTCCAGATGTGACACAAGCCTTGTAAGTTGCTGCATTACAACTAATGCAATATATGGTCAAGTCGTGCTTTAGCTTCAACCCTACCTTTGGCCAATCATTTGCCGAACATTTTTTTTAAAAATAATTTCTCAAGGAGGCGTTAAGCCTTTACATTGTTCCTTTAATTAATTTTGTACTGTGTTTTTACTTCCCTACTCGAACTGAAATTATATTAATTAATGAAATAATGTAAAGGCAATATATCGATATTTCCAAAGTTTCATGAAACCACACATATGACTTTTACATTTAACATGATGATCTTGCTAGTTCATCACACTGTAAAACTAGGACCCAAATTCTATATAAATTCAATCATCTACATCATAAAGCAATAATTTTTGACTATTTCTAAATGTGTCAATTTCTAACCCTTTTTTAAATTAAACCACGTCTCATTAAATGGCTTTCAAAGAATACAAGATGATTGCAAGAAAATTCTAATGAAGAATGGAATGAGATGTAAGATAAAAGATTGCGACAGAACTAAAACACTAAGAATTCTAAAATAGTTAACTGTGACAAAACTAAGAACACGACAAAATGTAAGATAGGTTAATGATTGGAAAAAATTTAAGAACACGACAAGATCTAGAGTGTGTCATCGCGACAAAATTAAGAACGTGAAGAATCTAAAAATAAAGTTGTGCCAAATTATAGAAGTAGACATCATGAAAAAGCAAATGAAGATATAGTTAATTAATATAATTGACTATTTTGTTATGGATGTCAAAACATAATCAGGACTGAAGTATATGATATTTGTAATAGTGAATACACAAACTACGGAAAAACATAAAATTTATTTTTCAAAACACACAAACTAAAACCATAGTACTTTTTTGGAAAATAAATAACATGGTGAAACATATATATGATTGTTTTAGCTAAAAGTTGGTTCATTCACCATCCGATTCATCGTCGGAAGTAGACTCTTCGTCTCAGGTAAATTCTTCATTAACAGAAGGTGGCAGAGAGGTGGCGCCAACTTGAGCTCAAGTTGGCCTTATTTGCCACCTCCGAGTGGTCCCATCAAGTATGCATTTTCCAAGACGAATAGTGTTAACCTCTGAAGCTGAGAGATAGAGTATATATATAGAAATGGTCATTTGTTTGTTTATTCTTAATTATCAATATAGTTGATGCTCTTGTTGATGGTTGCGCATATGTGTTAATTACTATTCAACCGATTCAATCAAGAGCCTGTTCGTCAAGGGCATTATTAACACACCTTTTTTTTAAATCATTCAATGGTAACACCACTTTGTTAAGATACTTGTGAGTGCTTATTAAGATTAGATCATCCCAATATGTAGCACAAAAGTGAAGCTGTAAGCTAATTTAAGAACTTGCAATGGGAACATGTCCGCCCGGAACTCAAATAATATCCATACAGGCAAATATTCTCCGCCTGGATTCATGTGTTGTCCGTGTGGAGCACGTGGTTCTCTAACTCAACTTTATCAGCTGCCTACGAAATCAAAATCGAAACAAGCCATTACTCTTCTAAGAAATGTGTGTACATTTAATTCATGATTAGATTTGTGTCATTTTAGGACTCGTTAAATTTTGTAAATTATAATCTTGTTTTCACCAATCATGTGATGCAGATCCAACGTTGATACAATAGTAGACTTTTAATTAATTATTATACACATATAAATTAACTTAAAAAATCACCCTATTTGTAGATGTAAGTTTCTTCTTGAACCATTGCTTTATCCGATCATCCGGTCACTCCCAGCTCTTTTTCTTTTTTTATGGTAAAGAAAAAGATACAAAGGTCCTTAGACCGAGTCCATACACATAATACTAGCTATCTCGGGAGGAGGGCAATTCACAAAAATGGGTTAAAAGCCAGGAAAATGAAGTTTAATTTCTGTAATCTACTACAGTGACATATTATGAACATGTTTGAGATTGTGCTATATAATAATTAAGTTGCTTTTACCCGTTTGCTATGTGAAATAGGTACATTACATCTTAGTAAAGAGAAAGAAGATTAGACAAGCTATCACTTAGGAATATAACGTGCCTTATATTTAGCATAACATAGTGGTAAATAAATCTTTTTTTACAAGGGGATAATATGTGTATTTCCTATCTCGCAGGGGTGTTTGTACATAACAAGTTAGGTTACTAGAAAACGTGCTTAGAAGTTTGAACACTAGACTTACTCACCTGAATATCTGAACAATCAATATATTTCTCCATATCACAAATAAGTACCGCATTTCTGTAGACATGGCGATACATCGTGAGTAGCTCGTGTCCATGTCCAGATGTGACACAAGCCTTGTAAGTTGCTGCATTACAACTAATGCAATATATGGTCAAGTCGTGCTTTAGCTTCAACCCTACCTTTGGCCAATCATTTGCCGAACATTTTTTTTAAAAATAATTTCTCAAGGAGGCGTTAAGCCTTTACATTGTTCCTTTAATTAATTTTGTACTGTGTTTTTACTTCCCTACTCGAACTGAAATTATATTAATTAATGAAATAATGTAAAGGCAATATATCGATATTTCCAAAGTTTCATGAAACCACACATATGACTTTTACATTTAACATGATGATCTTGCTAGTTCATCACACTGTAAAACTAGGACCCAAATTCTATATAAATTCAATCATCTACATCATAAAGCAATAATTTTTGACTATTTCTAAATGTGTCAATTTCTAACCCTTTTTTAAATTAAACCACGTCTCATTAAATGGCTTTCAAAGAATACAAGATGATTGCAAGAAAATTCTAATGAAGAATGGAATGAGATGTAAGATAAAAGATTGCGACAGAACTAAAACACTAAGAATTCTAAAATAGTTAATTGTGACAAAACTAAGAACACGACAAAATGTAAGATAGGTTAATGATTGGAAAAAATTTAAGAACACGACAAGATCTAGAGTGTGTCATCGCGACAAAATTAAGAACGTGAAGAATCTAAAAATAAAGTTGTGCCAAATTATAGAAGTAGACATCATGAAAAAGCAAATGAAGATATAGTTAATTAATATAATTGACTATTTTGTTATGGATGTCAAAACATAATCAGGACTGAAGTATATGATATTTGTAATAGTGAATACACAAACTACGGAAAAACATAAAATTTATTTTTCAAAACACACAAACTAAAACCATAGTACTTTTTTGGAAAATAAATAACATGGTGAAACATATATATGATTGTTTTAGCTAAAAGTTGGTTCATTCACCATCCGATTCATCGTCGGAAGTAGACTCTTCGTCTCAGGTAAATTCTTCATTAACAGAAGGTGGCAGAGAGGTGGCGCCAACTTGAGCTCAAGTTGGCCTTATTTGCCACCTCCGAGTGGTCCCATCAAGTATGCATTTTCCAAGACGAATAGTGTTAACCTCTGAAGCTGAGAGATAGAGTATATATATAGAAATGGTCATTTGTTTGTTTATTCTTAATTATCAATATAGTTGATGCTCTTGTTGATGGTTGCGCATATGTGTTAATTACTATTCAACCGATTCAATCAAGAGCCTGTTCGTCAAGGGCATTATTAACACACCTTTTTTTTAAATCATTCAATGGTAACACCACTTTGTTAAGATACTTGTGAGTGCTTATTAAGATTAGATCATCCCAATATGTAGCACAAAAGTGAAGCTGTAAGCTAATTTAAGAACTTGCAATGGGAACATGTCCGCCCGGAACTCAAATAATATCCATACAGGCAAATATTCTCCGCCTGGATTCATGTGTTGTCCGTGTGGAGCACGTGGTTCTCTAACTCAACTTTATCAGCTGCCTACGAAATCAAAATCGAAACAAGCCATTACTCTTCTAAGAAATGTGTGTACATTTAATTCATGATTAGATTTGTGTCATTTTAGGACTCGTTAAATTTTGTAAATTATAATCTTGTTTTCACCAATCATGTGATGCAGATCCAACGTTGATACAATAGTAGACTTTTAATTAATTATTATACACATATAAATTAACTTAAAAAATCACCCTATTTGTAGATGTAAGTTTCTTCTTGAACCATTGCTTTATCCGATCATCCGGTCACTCCCAGCTCTTTTTCTTTTTTTATGGTAAAGAAAAAGATACAAAGGTCCTTAGACCGAGTCCATACACATAATACTAGCTATCTCGGGAGGAGGGCAATTCACAAAAATGGGTTAAAAGCCAGGAAAATGAAGTTTAATTTCTGTAATCTACTACAGTGACATATTATGAACATGTTTGAGATTGTGCTATATAATAATTAAGTTGCTTTTACCCGTTTGCTATGTGAAATAGGTACATTACATCTTAGTAAAGAGAAAGAAGATTAGACAAGCTATCACTTAGGAATATAACGTGCCTTATATTTAGCATAACATAGTGGGTAAATAAATCTTTTTTTACAAGGGGATAATATGTGTATTTCCTATATCGCAGGGGTGTTTGTACATAACAAGTTAGGTTACTAGAAAACGTGCTTAGAAGTTTGAACACTGGACCTACTCACCTGAATATCTGAACAATCGAAATATTTCTCCATAAGTACCGCATTTCTGTAGACATGGCGATACATCGTGAGTAGCTCGTGTCCATGTCCAGATGTGACACAAGCCTTGCAAGTTGCTGCATTACAATTAATGCAATATATGGTCAAGTCGTGCTTTGGCTTCAACCCTACCTTTGGCCAATCATTTGCCGAACATTTTTCAAAAAACAATTTCTGAAGGAGGCGTTAAGCCTTTACATTGTTCCTTTAATTAATTTTGTACTGCATTTTTACTTCCCTACACGAACTGAAATTATATTAATTAATGAAATAATGTAAAGGCAATATATCGATATTTCCAAAGTTTCATGAAGCCACACATAAGACTTTTACATTTAACATGATGATCTTGCTAATCCATCACACAGTAAAACTAGGACCCAAATTCTATATAAATTCAATCATCTACATCATAAAGCAATAATTTGTGACTATTTCTAAATGTGTCAATTTCTAACCCTTTTTTAAATTAAACCACGTCTCATTAAATGGCATTCAAAGAATACAAGATGATTGCAAGAAAATTCTAATGAAGAATGGAATGAGATGTAAGATAAAAGATTGCGACAGAAATAAAACACTAAGAATTCTAAAGTAGTTAATTGCGACGAAACGAAGAACACGACAAAATGTAAGATAGGTTAATGATTGCGAAAAATATAAGAACACGACAGGATCTAGAGTGTGTCATCGCGACAAAATTAAGAACGTGAAGAATCTAAAAATAAAGTTGTGCCAAATTATAGAAGTAGACATCATGAAAAAGCAAATGAAGATATAGTTAATTAATATAATTGACAATTTTGTTATGGATGTCAAAACATAATCAGGACTGAAGTATATGATATTTATAATAGTGAATACACAAACTACGGAAAAACATAAAATTTATTTTTCAAAACACACAAACTAAAACCATAGTACTTTTTTGGAAAATAAATAACATGGTGAAACATATATATGATTGTTTTAGCTAAAAATTGGTTCATTCACCATCCGATTCATCGTCGGAAGTAGACTCTTCGTATCAGGTAAATTCTTCATTCACAGAAGGTGGCAGAGAGGTGGCGCCAACTTGAGCTCAAGTTGGCCTTATTTGCCACCTCCGAGTGGTCCCATCAGGTATGCATTTTCCAAGACAAATAGTGTTACCCTCTGAAGCTGAGAGATAGAGTATATATATATAAATGGTCATTAGTTTGGCTATTCTTAATTATCAATATAGTTGTTGCTCTTGTTTATGGTTGCGCATATGTGTTAATTACTATTCAACCGATTCCATCAAAAGCCTGTTCGTCAAGGGTATTATTAACGCACTTTTTTTAAATCATTCAATGGTAACACCACGTTGTTCAGATACTTGTGAGTGCTTATTAAGATTAGATCATCCCAATATGTAGCACTAATGTGAAGCTGTAAGCTAATTTAAGAACTTGCAATGGGAACATGTCCGTCCGGGACTCAAATAGTATCCATACAGGCGAATGTTCTCCGCCTGAATTCATGTGTTGTCCGTGTGGAGCACGTGGTTCTCTAACTCAACTTTATTAGCTGCCTACGAAATCAAAATCGAAACAAGCCATTACTCTTGTAAGAAATGTGTGTACATTTAATTCATGATTAGATTTGTGTCATTTTATGACTCGTTAAATTTTGTAAATTATAATCTTGTTTTCACCAATCATGTGATGCAGATCCAACGTTGATACAATAGTAGACTTTTAATTAATTATTATACACATATAAATTAACTTAAAAAATCACCCTATTTGTAGATGTAAGTTTCTTGTTGAACCATTGCTTTATCCGATCATCCGGTCACTCCCAGCTATTTTTCTTTTTTTATGGTAAAGAAAAAGATACAAAGGTCCTTAGACCGAGTCCAACACATAATACTAGCTATCTCGGGAGGAGGTCAATTCACAAAAATGGGTTGGAAGCCAGGAAAATGAAGTTTAATTTCTGTAATCTACTACAGTGACATATTATGAGCATGTTTGAGATTGCGCTATCTAATAATTAAGTTGCTTTTACCCGTTTGCTATGTGAAATAGGTACATTACATCTTAGTAAGAGAAAGAAGATTAGACAAGCTATCACCTAGGAATATAACATGCCTTATATTTAGCATAACATAGTGGGTAAATAAAACTTTTTTTACAAGGGGATAATATGTGTATTTCCTATATCGCAGGGGTGTTTGTACATTACAAGTTAGGTTACTAGAAAACGTGCTTAGAAGTTTGAACACTAGACCTACTCACCTGAATATCTGAACAATCGATATATTTCTCCATAAGTACCGCATTTCTGTAGACATGGCGATACATCGTGAGTAGCTCGTGTCCATGTCCAGATGTGACACAAGGCTTGCAAGTTGCTGCATTACAATTAATGCAATATATGGTCAAGTCGTGCTTTGGCTTCAACCCTACCTTTGGCCAATCATTTGCCGAACATTTTTCAAAAAACAATTTCTGAAGGAGGCGTTAAGCCTTTACATTGTTCCTTTAATTAATTTTGTACTGCGTTTTTACTTCCCTACACGAACTGAAATTATATTAATTAATGAAATAATGTAAAGGCAATATATTGATATTTCCAAAGTTTCATGAAACCACACATAAGACTTTTACATTTAACATGATGATCTTGCTAGTTCATCACACAGTAAAACTAGGACCCAAATTCTATATAAATTCAATCATCTACATCATAAAGCAATAATTTGTGACTATTTCTAAATGTGTCAATTTCTAACCCTTTTTTAAATTAAACCACGTCTCATTAAATGGCTTTCAAAGAATACAAGATGATTGCAAGAAAATTCTAATGAAGAATGGAATGAGATGTAAGATAAAAGATTGCGACAGAAATAAAACACTAAGAATTCTAAAGTAGTTAATTGCGACGAAACGAAGAACACGACAAAATGTAAGATAGGTTAATGATTGCGAAAAATATAAGAACACGACAAGATCTAGAGTGTGTCATCGCGACAAAATTAAGAACGTGAAGAATCTAAAAATAAAGTTGTGCCAAATTATAGAAGTAGACATCATGAAAAAGCAAATGAAGATATAGTTAATTAATATAATTGACAATTTTGTTATGGATGTCAAAACATAATCAGGACTGAAGTATATGATATTTATAATAGTGAATACACAAACTACGGAAAAACATAAAATTTATTTTTCAAAACACACAAACTAAAACCATAGTACTTTTTTGGAAAATAAATAACATGGTGAAACATATATATGATTGTTTTAGCTAAAAATTGGTTCATTCACCATCCGATTCATCGTCGGAAGTAGACTCTTCGTCTCAGGTAAATTCTTCATTCACAGAAGGTGGCAGAGAGGTGGCGCCAACTTGAGCTCAAGTTGGCCTTATTTGCCACCTCCGAGTGGTCCCATCAGGTATGAATTTTCCAAGACAAATAGTGTTACCCTCTGAAGCTGAGAGATAGAGTATATATATAGAAATGGTCATTAGTTTGGCTATTCTTAATTATCAATATAGTTGTTGCTCTTGTTTATGGTTGCGCATATGTGTTAATTACTATTCAACCGATTCCATCAAAAGCCTGTTCGTCAAGGGTATTATTAACGCACTTTTTTTAAATCATTCAATGGTAACACCACGTTGTTCAGATACTTGTGAGTGCTTATTAAGATTAGATCATCCCAATATGTAGCACTAATGTGAAGCTGTAAGCTAATTTAAGAACTTGCAATGGGAACATGTCCGTCCGGGACTCAAATAGTATCCATACAGGCGAATGTTCTCCGCCTGAATTCATGTGTTCTCCGTGTGGAGCACGTGGTTCTCTAACTCAACTTTATCAGCTGCCTACGAAATCAAAATCGAAAAAAGCCATTACTCTTCTAAGAAATGTGTGTACATTTAATTCATGATTAGATTTGTGTCATTTTATGACTCGTTAAATTTTGTAAATTATAATCTTGTTTTCACCAATCATGTGATGCAGATCCAACGTTGATACAATAGTAGACTTTTAATTAATTATTATACACATATAAATTAACTTAAAAAATCACCCTATTTGTAGATGTAAGTTTCTTCTTGAACCATTGCTTTATCCGATCATCCGGTCACTCCCAGCTCTTTTTCTTTTTTTATGGTAAAGAAAAAGATACAAAGGTCCTTAGACCGAGTCCAACACATAATACTAGCTATCTCGGGAGGAGGGCAATTCACAAAAATGGGTTGGAAGCCAGGAAAATGAAGTTTAATTTATGTAATCTACTACAGTGACATATTATGAGCATGTTTGAGATTGTGCTATCTAATAATTAAGTTGCTTTTACCCGTTTGCTATGTGAAATAGGTACATTACATATTAGTAAGAGAAAGAAGACTAGACAAGCTATCACCTAGGAATATAACATGCCTTATATTTAGCATAACATAGTGGGTAAATAAAACTTTTTTTACAAGGGGATAATATGTGTATTTCCTATATCGCAGGGGTGTTTGTACATAACAAGTTAGGTTACTAGAAAACGTGCTTAGAAGTTTGAACACTAGACCTACTCACCTGAATATCTGAACAATCGATATATTTCTCCATAAGTACCGCATTTCTGTAGACATGGCGATACATCGTGAGTAGCTCGTGTCCATGTCCAGATGTGACACAAGGCTTGCAAGTTGCTGCATTACAATTAATGCAATATATGGTCAAGTCGTGCTTTGGCTTCAACCCTACCTTTGGCCAATCATTTGCCGAACATTTTTCAAAAAACAATTTCTGAAGGAGGCGTTAAGCCTTTACATTGTTCCTTTAATTAATTTTGTACTGCGTTTTTACTTCCCTACACGAACTGAAATTATATTAATTAATGAAATAATGTAAAGGCAATATATTGATATTTCCAAAGTTTCATGAAACCACACATAAGACTTTTACATTTAACATGATGATCTTGCTAGTTCATCACACAGTAAAACTAGGACCCAAATTCTATATAAATTCAATCATCTACATCATAAAGCAATAATTTGTGACTATTTCTAAATGTGTCAATTTCTAACCCTTTTTTAAATTAAACCACGTCTCATTAAATGGCTTTCAAAGAATACAAGATGATTGCAAGAAAATTCTAATGAAGAATGGAATGAGATGTAAGATAAAAGATTGCGACAGAAATAAAACACTAAGAATTCTAAAGTAGTTAATTGCGACGAAACGAAGAACACGACAAAATGTAAGATAGGTTAATGATTGCGAAAAATATAAGAACACGACAAGATCTAGAGTGTGTCATCGCGACAAAATTAAGAACGTGAAGAATCTAAAAATAAAGTTGTGCCAAATTATAGAAGTAGACATCATGAAAAAGCAAATGAAGATATAGTTAATTAATATAATTGACAATTTTGTTATGGATGTCAAAACATAATCAGGACTGAAGTATATGATATTTATAATAGTGAATACACAAACTACGGAAAAACATAAAATTTATTTTTCAAAACACACAAACTAAAACCATAGTACTTTTTTGGAAAATAAATAACATGGTGAAACATATATATGATTGTTTTAGCTAAAAATTGGTTCATTCACCATCCGATTCATCGTCGGAAGTAGACTCTTCGTCTCAGGTAAATTCTTCATTAACAGAAGGTGGCAGAGAGGTGGCGCCAACTTGAGCTCAAGTTGGCCTTATTTGCCACCTCCGAGTGGTCCCATCAGGTATGAATTTTCCAAGACAAATAGTGTTACCCTCTGAAGCTGAGAGATAGAGTATATATATAGAAATGGTCATTAGTTTGGCTATTCTTAATTATCAATATAGTTGTTGCTCTTGTTTATGGTTGCGCATATGTGTTAATTACTATTCAACCGATTCCATCAAAAGCCTGTTCGTCAAGGGTATTATTAACGCACTTTTTTTAAATCATTCAATGGTAACACCACGTTGTTCAGATACTTGTGAGTGCTTATTAAGATTAGATCATCCCAATATGTAGCACTAATGTGAAGCTGTAAGCTAATTTAAGAACTTGCAATGGGAACATGTCCGTCCGGGACTCAAATAGTATCCATACAGGCGAATGTTCTCCGCCTGAATTCATGTGTTCTCCGTGTGGAGCACGTGGTTCTCTAACTCAACTTTATCAGCTGCCTACGAAATCAAAATCGAAAAAAGCCATTACTCTTCTAAGAAATGTGTGTACATTTAATTCATGATTAGATTTGTGTCATTTTATGACTCGTTAAATTTTGTAAATTATAATCTTGTTTTCACCAATCATGTGATGCAGATCCAACGTTGATACAATAGTAGACTTTTAATTAATTATTATACACATATAAATTAACTTAAAAAATCACCCTATTTGTAGATGTAAGTTTCTTCTTGAACCATTGCTTTATCCGATCATCCGGTCACTCCCAGCTCTTTTTCTTTTTTTATGGTAAAGAAAAAGATACAAAGGTCCTTAGACCGAGTCCAACACATAATACTAGCTATCTCGGGAGGAGGGCAATTCACAAAAATGGGTTGGAAGCCAGGAAAATGAAGTTTAATTTCTGTAATCTACTACAGTGACATATTATGAGCATGTTTGAGATTGTGCTATCTAATAATTAAGTTGCTTTTACCCGTTTGCTATGTGAAATAGGTACATTACATATTAGTAAGAGAAAGAAGACTAGACAAGCTATCACCTAGGAATATAACATGCCTTATATTTAGCATAACATAGTGGGTAAATAAAACTTTTTTTACAAGGGGATAATATGTGTATTTCCTATATCGCAGGGGTGTTTGTACATAACAAGTTAGGTTACTAGAAAACGTGCTTAGAAGTTTGAACACTAGACCTACTCACCTGAATATCTGAACAATCGATATATTTCTCCATAAGTACCGCATTTCTGTAGACATGGCGATACATCGTGAGTAGCTCGTGTCCATGTCCAGATGTGACACAAGGCTTGCAAGTTGCTGCATTACAATTAATGCAATATATGGTCAAGTCGTGCTTTGGCTTCAACCCTACCTTTGGCCAATCATTTGCCGAACATTTTTCAAAAAACAATTTCTGAAGGAGGCGTTAAGCCTTTACATTGTTCCTTTAATTAATTTTGTACTGCGTTTTTACTTCCCTACACGAACTGAAATTATATTAATTAATGAAATAATGTAAAGGCAATATATCCATATTTCCAAAGTTTCATGAAACCACACATAAGACTTTTACATTTAACATGATGATCTTGCTAGTTCATCACACAGTAAAACTAGGACCCAAATTCTATATAAATTCAATCATCTACATCATAAAGCAATAATTTGTGACTATTTCTAAATGTGTCAATTTCTAACCCTTTTTTAAATTAAACCACGTCTCATTAAATGGCTTTCAAAGAATACAAGATGATTGCAAGAAAATTCTAATGAAGAATGGAATGAGATGTAAGATAAAAGATTGCGACAGAAATAAAACACTAAGAATTCTAAAGTAGTTAATTGCGACGAAACGAAGAACACGACAAAATGTAAGATAGGTTAATGATTGCGAAAAATATAAGAACACGACAAGATCTAGAGTGTGTCATCGCGACAAAATTAAGAACGTGAAGAATCTAAAAATAAAGTTGTGCCAAATTATAGAAGTAGACATCATGAAAAAGCAAATGAAGATATAGTTAATTAATATAATTGACAATTTTGTTATGGATGTCAAAACATAATCAGGACTGAAGTATATGATATTTATAATAGTGAATACACAAACTACGGAAAAACATAAAATTTATTTTTCAAAACACACAAACTAAAACCATAGTACTTTTTTGGAAAATAAATAACATGGTGAAACATATATATGATTGTTTTAGCTAAAAATTGGTTCATTCACCATCCGATTCATCGTCGGAAGTAGACTCTTCGTCTCAGGTAAATTCTTCATTCACAGAAGGTGGCAGAGAGGTGGCGCCAACTTGAGCTCAAGTTGGCCTTATTTGCCACCTCCGAGTGGTCCCATCAGGTATGAATTTTCCAAGACAAATAGTGTTACCCTCTGAAGCTGAGAGATAGAGTATATATATAGAAATGGTCATTAGTTTGGCTATTCTTAATTATCAATATAGTTGTTGCTCTTGTTTATGGTTGCGCATATGTGTTAATTACTATTCAACCGATTCCATCAAAAGCCTGTTCGTCAAGGGTATTATTAACGCACTTTTTTTAAATCATTCAATGGTAACACCACGTTGTTCAGATACTTGTGAGTGCTTATTAAGATTAGATCATCCCAATATGTAGCACTAATGTGAAGCTGTAAGCTAATTTAAGAACTTGCAATGGGAACATGTCCGTCCGGGACTCAAATAGTATCCATACAGGCGAATGTTCTCCGCCTGAATTCATGTGTTCTCCGTGTGGAGCACGTGGTTCTCTAACTCAACTTTATCAGCTGCCTACGAAATCAAAATCGAAAAAAGCCATTACTCTTCTAAGAAATGTGTGTACATTTAATTCATGATTAGATTTGTGTCATTTTATGACTCGTTAAATTTTGTAAATTATAATCTTGTTTTCACCAATCATGTGATGCAGATCCAACGTTGATACAATAGTAGACTTTTAATTAATTATTATACACATATAAATTAACTTAAAAAATCACCCTATTTGTAGATGTAAGTTTCTTCTTGAACCATTGCTTTATCCGATCATCCGGTCACTCCCAGCTCTTTTTCTTTTTTTATGGTAAAGAAAAAGATACAAAGGTCCTTAGACCGAGTCCAACACATAATACTAGCTATCTCGGGAGGAGGGCAATTCACAAAAATGGGTTGGAAGCCAGGAAAATGAAGTTTAATTTCTGTAATCTACTACAGTGACATATTATGAGCATGTTTGAGATTGTGCTATCTAATAATTAAGTTGCTTTTACCCGTTTGCTATGTGAAATAGGTACATTACATATTAGTAAGAGAAAGAAGACTAGACAAGCTATCACCTAGGAATATAACATGCCTTATATTTAGCATAACATAGTGGGTAAATAAAACTTTTTTTACAAGGGGATAATATGTGTATTTCCTATATCGCAGGGGTGTTTGTACATAACAAGTTAGGTTACTAGAAAACGTGCTTAGAAGTTTGAACACTAGACCTACTCACCTGAATATCTGAACAATCGATATATTTCTCCATAAGTACCGCATTTCTGTAGACATGGCGATACATCGTGAGTAGCTCGTGTCCATGTCCAGATGTGACACAAGGCTTGCAAGTTGCTGCATTACAATTAATGCAATATATGGTCAAGTCGTGCTTTGGCTTCAACCCTACCTTTGGCCAATCATTTGCCGAACATTTTTCAAAAAACAATTTCTGAAGGAGGCGTTAAGCCTTTACATTGTTCCTTTAATTAATTTTGTACTGCGTTTTTACTTCCCTACACGAACTGAAATTATATTAATTAATGAAATAATGTAAAGGCAATATATCCATATTTCCAAAGTTTCATGAAACCACACATAAGACTTTTACATTTAACATGATGATCTTGCTAGTTCATCACACAGTAAAACTAGGACCCAAATTCTATATAAATTCAATCATCTACATCATAAAGCAATAATTTGTGACTATTTCTAAATGTGTCAATTTCTAACCCTTTTTTAAATTAAACCACGTCTCATTAAATGGCTTTCAAAGAATACAAGATGATTGCAAGAAAATTCTAATGAAGAATGGAATGAGATGTAAGATAAAAGATTGCGACAGAAATAAAACACTAAGAATTCTAAAGTAGTTAATTGCGACGAAACGAAGAACACGACAAAATGTAAGATAGGTTAATGATTGCGAAAAATATAAGAACACGACAAGATCTAGAGTGTGTCATCGCGACAAAATTAAGAACGTGAAGAATCTAAAAATAAAGTTGTGCCAAATTATAGAAGTAGACATCATGAAAAAGCAAATGAAGATATAGTTAATTAATATAATTGACAATTTTGTTATGGATGTCAAAACATAATCAGGACTGAAGTATATGATATTTATAATAGTGAATACACAAACTACGGAAAAACATAAAATTTATTTTTCAAAACACACAAACTAAAACCATAGTACTTTTTTGGAAAATAAATAACATGGTGAAACATATATATGATTGTTTTAGCTAAAAATTGGTTCATTCACCATCCGATTCATCGTCGGAAGTAGACTCTTCGTCTCAGGTAAATTCTTCATTCACAGAAGGTGGCAGAGAGGTGGCGCCAACTTGAGCTCAAGTTGGCCTTATTTGCCACCTCCGAGTGGTCCCATCAGGTATGAATTTTCCAAGACAAATAGTGTTACCCTCTGAAGCTGAGAGATAGAGTATATATATAGAAATGGTCATTAGTTTGGCTATTCTTAATTATCAATATAGTTGTTGCTCTTGTTTATGGTTGCGCATATGTGTTAATTACTATTCAACCGATTCCATCAAAAGCCTGTTCGTCAAGGGTATTATTAACGCACTTTTTTTAAATCATTCAATGGTAACACCACGTTGTTCAGATACTTGTGAGTGCTTATTAAGATTAGATCATCCCAATATGTAGCACTAATGTGAAGCTGTAAGCTAATTTAAGAACTTGCAATGGGAACATGTCCGTCCGGGACTCAAATAGTATCCATACAGGCGAATGTTCTCCGCCTGAATTCATGTGTTCTCCGTGTGGAGCACGTGGTTCTCTAACTCAACTTTATCAGCTGCCTACGAAATCAAAATCGAAAAAAGCCATTACTCTTCTAAGAAATGTGTGTACATTTAATTCATGATTAGATTTGTGTCATTTTATGACTCGTTAAATTTTGTAAATTATAATCTTGTTTTCACCAATCATGTGATGCAGATCCAACGTTGATACAATAGTAGACTTTTAATTAATTATTATACACATATAAATTAACTTAAAAAATCACCCTATTTGTAGATGTAAGTTTCTTCTTGAACCATTGCTTTATCCGATCATCCGGTCACTCCCAGCTCTTTTTCTTTTTTTATGGTAAAGAAAAAGATACAAAGGTCCTTAGACCGAGTCCAACACATAATACTAGCTATCTCGGGAGGAGGGCAATTCACAAAAATGGGTTGGAAGCCAGGAAAATGAAGTTTAATTTCTGTAATCTACTACAGTGACATATTATGAGCATGTTTGAGATTGTGCTATCTAATAATTAAGTTGCTTTTACCCGTTTGCTATGTGAAATAGGTACATTACATATTAGTAAGAGAAAGAAGACTAGACAAGCTATCACCTAGGAATATAACATGCCTTATATTTAGCATAACATAGTGGGTAAATAAAACTTTTTTTACAAGGGGATAATATGTGTATTTCCTATATCGCAGGGGTGTTTGTACATAACAAGTTAGGTTACTAGAAAACGTGCTTAGAAGTTTGAACACTAGACCTACTCACCTGAATATCTGAACAATCGATATATTTCTCCATAAGTACCGCATTTCTGTAGACATGGCGATACATCGTGAGTAGCTCGTGTCCATGTCCAGATGTGACACAAGGCTTGCAAGTTGCTGCATTACAATTAATGCAATATATGGTCAAGTCGTGCTTTGGCTTCAACCCTACCTTTGGCCAATCATTTGCCGAACATTTTTCAAAAAACAATTTCTGAAGGAGGCGTTAAGCCTTTACATTGTTCCTTTAATTAATTTTGTACTGCGTTTTTACTTCCCTACACGAACTGAAATTATATTAATTAATGAAATAATGTAAAGGCAATATATCCATATTTCCAAAGTTTCATGAAACCACACATAAGACTTTTACATTTAACATGATGATCTTGCTAGTTCATCACACAGTAAAACTAGGACCCAAATTCTATATAAATTCAATCATCTACATCATAAAGCAATAATTTGTGACTATTTCTAAATGTGTCAATTTCTAACCCTTTTTTAAATTAAACCACGTCTCATTAAATGGCTTTCAAAGAATACAAGATGATTGCAAGAAAATTCTAATGAAGAATGGAATGAGATGTAAGATAAAAGATTGCGACAGAAATAAAACACTAAGAATTCTAAAGTAGTTAATTGCGACGAAACGAAGAACACGACAAAATGTAAGATAGGTTAATGATTGCGAAAAATATAAGAACACGACAGGATCTAGAGTGTGTCATCGCGACAAAATTAAGAACGTGAAGAATCTAAAAATAAAGTTGTGCCAAATTATAGAAGTAGACATCATGAAAAAGCAAATGAAGATATAGTTAATTAATATAATTGACAATTTTGTTATGGATGTCAAAACATAATCAGGACTGAAGTATATGATATTTATAATAGTGAATACACAAACTACGGAAAAACATAAAATTTATTTTTCAAAACACACAAACTAAAACCATAGTACTTTTTTGGAAAATAAATAACATGGTGAAACATATATATGATTGTTTTAGCTAAAAATTGGTTCATTCACCATCCGATTCATCGTCGGAAGTAGACTCTTCGTCTCAGGTAAATTCTTCATTCACAGAAGGTGGCAGAGAGGTGGCGCCAACTTGAGCTCAAGTTGGCCTTATTTGCCACCTCCGAGTGGTCCCATCAGGTATGAATTTTCCAAGACAAATAGTGTTACCCTCTGAAGCTGAGAGATAGAGTATATATATAGAAATGGTCATTAGTTTGGCTATTCTTAATTATCAATATAGTTGTTGCTCTTGTTTATGGTTGCGCATATGTGTTAATTACTATTCAACCGATTCCATCAAAAGCCTGTTCGTCAAGGGTATTATTAACGCACTTTTTTTAAATCATTCAATGGTAACACCACGTTGTTCAGATACTTGTGAGTGCTTATTAAGATTAGATCATCCCAATATGTAGCACTAATGTGAAGCTGTAAGCTAATTTAAGAACTTGCAATGAGAACATGTCCGTCCGGGACTCAAATAGTATCCATACAGGCGAATGTTCTCCGCCTGAATTCATGTGTTCTCCGTGTGGAGCACGTGGTTCTCTAACTCAACTTTATCAGCTGCCTACGAAATCAAAATCGAAACAAGCCATTACTCTTGTAAGAAATGTGTGTACATTTAATTCATGATTAGATTTGTGTCATTTTATGACTCGTTAAATTTTGTAAATTATAATCTTGTTTTCACCAATCATGTGATGCAGATCCAACGTTGATACAATAGTAGACTTTTAATTAATTATTATACACATATAAATTAACTAAAAAAATCACCCTATTTGTAGATGTAAGTTTCTTCTTGAACCATTGCTTTATCCGATCATCCGGTCACTCCCAGCTCTTTTTCTTTTTTTATGGTAAAGAAAAAGATACAAAGGTCCTTAGACCGAGTCCAACACATAATACTAGCTATCTCGGGAGGAGGGCAATTCACAAAAATGGGTTGGAAGCCAGGAAAATGAAGTTTAATTTCTGTAATCTACTACAGTGACATATTATGAGAATGTTTGAGATTGTGCTATCTAATAATTAAGTTGCTTTTACCCGTTTGCTATGTGAAATAGGTACATTACATATTAGTAAGAGAAAGAAGATTAGACAAGCTATCACCTAGGAATATAACATGCCTTATATTTAGCATAACATAGTGGGTAAATAAAACTTTTTTTACAAGGGGATAATATGTGTATTTCCTATATCGCAGGGGTGTTTGTACATAACAAGTTAGGTTACTAGAAAACGTGCTTAGAAGTTTGAACACTAGACCTACTCACCTGAATATCTGAACAATCGATATATTTCTCCATAAGTACCGCATTTCTGTAGACATGGCGATACATCGTGAGTAGCTCGTGTCCATGTCCAGATGTGACACAAGGCTTGCAAGTTGCTGCATTACAATTAATGCAATATATGGTCAAGTCGTGCTTTGGCTTCAACCCTACCTTTGGCCAATCATTTGCCGAACATTTTTCAAAAAACAATTTCTGAAGGAGGCGTTAAGCCTTTACATTGTTCCTTTAATTAATTTTGTACTGCGTTTTTACTTCCCTACACGAACTGAAATTATATTAATTAATGAAATAATGTAAAGGCAATATATCCATATTTCCAAAGTTTCATGAAACCACACATAAGACTTTTACATTTAACATGATGATCTTGCTAGTTCATCACACAGTAAAACTAGGACCCAAATTCTATATAAATTCAATCATCTACATCATAAAGCAATAATTTGTGACTATTTCTAAATGTGTCAATTTCTAACCCTTTTTTAAATTAAACCACGTCTCATTAAATGGCTTTCAAAGAATACAAGATGATTGCAAGAAAATTCTAATGAAGAATGGAATGAGATGTAAGATAAAAGATTGCGACAGAAATAAAACACTAAGAATTCTAAAGTAGTTAATTGCGACGAAACGAAGAACACGACAAAATGTAAGATAGGTTAATGATTGCGAAAAATATAAGAACACGACAGGATCTAGAGTGTGTCATCGCGACAAAATTAAGAACGTGAAGAATCTAAAAATAAAGTTGTGCCAAATTATAGAAGTAGACATCATGAAAAAGCAAATGAAGATATAGTTAATTAATATAATTGACAATTTTGTTATGGATGTCAAAACATAATCAGGACTGAAGTATATGATATTTATAATAGTGAATACACAAACTACGGAAAAACATAAAATTTATGTTTCAAAACACACAAACTAAAACCATAGTACTTTTTTGGAAAATAAATAACATGGTGAAACATATATATGATTGTTTTAGCTAAAAATTGGTTCATTCACCATCCGATTCATCGTCGGAAGTAGACTCTTCGTCTCAGGTAAATTCTTCATTCACAGAAGGTGGCAGAGAGGTGGCGCCAACTTGAGCTCAAGTTGGCCTTATTTGCCACCTCCGAGTGGTCCCATCAGGTATGAATTTTCCAAGACAAATAGTGTTACCCTCTGAAGCTGAGAGATAGAGTATATATATAGAAATGGTCATTAGTTTGGCTATTCTTAATTATCAATATAGTTGTTGCTCTTGTTTATGGTTGCGAATATGTGTTAATTACTATTCAACCGATTCCATCAAAAGCCTGTTCGTCAAGGGTATTATTAACGCACTTTTTTTAAATCATTCAATGGTAACACCACGTTGTTCAGATACTTGTGAGTGCTTATTAAGATTAGATCATCCCAATATGTAGCACTAATGTGAAGCTGTAAGCTAATTTAAGAACTTGCAATGAGAACATGTCCGTCCGGGACTCAAATAGTATCCATACAGGCGAATGTTCTCCGCCTGAATTCATGTGTTCTCCGTGTGGAGCACGTGGTTCTCTAACTCAACTTTATCAGCTGCCTACGAAATCAAAATCGAAACAAGCCATTACTCTTGTAAGAAATGTGTGTACATTTAATTCATGATTAGATTTGTGTCATTTTATGACTCGTTAAATTTTGTAAATTATAATCTTGTTTTCACCAATCATGTGATGCAGATCCAACGTTGATACAATAGTAGACTTTTAATTAATTATTATACACATATAAATTAACTTAAAAAATCACCCTATTTGTAGATGTAAGTTTCTTCTTGAACCATTGCTTTATCCGATCATCCGGTCACTCCCAGCTCTTTTTCTTTTTTTATGGTAAAGAAAAAGATACAAAGGTCCTTAGACCGAGTCCAACACATAATACTAGCTATCTCGGGAGGAGGGCAATTCACAAAAATGGGTTGGAAGCCAGGAAAATGAAGTTTAATTTCTGTAATCTACTACAGTGACATATTATGAGCATGTTTGAGATTGTGCTATCTAATAATTAAGTTGCTTTTACCCGTTTGCTATGTGAAATAGGTACATTACATATTAGTAAGAGAAAGAAGATTAGACAAGCTATCACCTAGGAATATAACATGCCTTATATTTAGCATAACATAGTGGGTAAATAAAACTTTTTTTACAAGGGGATAATATGTGTATTTCCTATATCGCAGGGGTGTTTGTACATAACAAGTTAGGTTACTAGAAAACGTGCTTAGAAGTTTGAACACTAGACCTACTCACCTGAATATCTGAACAATCGATATATTTCTCCATAAGTACCCGCATTTCTGTAGACATGGCGATACATCGTGAGTAGCTCGTGTCCATGTCCAGATGTGACACAAGGCTTGCAAGTTGCTGCATTACAATTAATGCAATATATGGTCAAGTCGTGCTTTGGCTTCAACCCTACCTTTGGCCAATCATTTGCCGAACATTTTTCAAAAAACAATTTCTGAAGGAGGCGTTAAGCCTTTACATTGTTCCTTTAATTAATTTTGTACTGCGTTTTTACTTCCCTACACGAACTGAAATTATATTAATTAATGAAATAATGTAAAGGCAATATATCCATATTTCCAAAGTTTCATGAAACCACACATAAGACTTTTACATTTAACATGATGATCTTGCTAGTTCATCACACAGTAAAACTAGGACCCAAATTCTATATAAATTCAATCATCTACATCATAAAGCAATAATTTGTGACTATTTCTAAATGCGTCAATTTCTAACCCTTTTTTAAATTAAACCACGTCTCATTAAATGGCTTTCAAAGAATACAAGATGATTGCAAGAAAATTCTAATGAAGAATGGAATGAGATGTAAGATAAAAGATTGCGACAGAACTAAAACACTAAGAATTCTAAAATAGTTAATTGCGACGAAACGAAGAACACGACAAAATGTAAGATAGGTTAATGATTGCGAAAAATATAAGAACACGACAGGATCTAGAGTGTGTCATCGCGACAAAATTAAGAACGTGAAGAATCTAAAAATAAAGTTGTGCCAAATTATAGAAGTAGACATCATGAAAAAGCAAATGAAGATATAGTTAATTAATATAATTGACTATTTTGTTATGGATGTCAAAACATAATCAGGACTGAAGTATATGATATTTGTAATAGTGAATACACAAACTACGGAAAAACATAAAATTTATTTTTCAAAACACACAAACTAAAACCATAGTACTTTTTTGGAAAATAAATAACATGGTGAAACATATATATGATTGTTTTAGCTAAAAATTGGTTCATTCACCATCCGATTCATCGTCGGAAGTAGACTCTTCGTCTCAGGTAAATTCTTCATTCACAGAAGGTGGCAGAGAGGTGGCGCCAACTTGAGCTCAAGTTGGCCTTATTTGCCACCTCCGAGTGGTCCCATCAGGTATGAATTTTCCAAGACAAATAGTGTTACCCTCTGAAGCTGAGAGATAGAGTATATATATAGAAATGGTCATTAGTTTGGCTATTCTTAATTATCAATATAGTTGTTGCTCTTGTTTATGGTTGCGCATATGTGTTAATTACTATTCAACCGATTCCATCAAAAGCCTGTTCGTCAAGGGTATTATTAACGCACTTTTTTTAAATCATTCAATGGTAACACCACGTTGTTCAGATACTTGTGAGTGCTTATTAAGATTAGATCATCCCAATATGTAGCACTAATGTGAAGCTGTAAGCTAATTTAAGAACTTGCAATGAGAACATGTCCGTCCGGGACTCAAATAGTATCCATACAGGCGAATGTTCTCCGCCTGAATTCATGTGTTCTCCGTGTGGAGCACGTGGTTCTCTAACTCAACTTTATCAGCTGCCTACGAAATCAAAATCGAAACAAGCCATTACTCTTGTAAGAAATGTGTGTACATTTAATTCATGATTAGATTTGTGTCATTTTATGACTCGTTAAATTTTGTAAATTATAATCTTGTTTTCACCAATCATGTGATGCAGATCCAACGTTGATACAATAGTAGACTTTTAGTTAATTATTATACACATATAAATTAACTTAAAAAATCACCCTATTTGTAGATGTAAGTTTCTTCTTGAACCATTGCTTTATCCGATCATCCGGTCACTCCCAGCTCTTTTTCTTTTTTTATGGTAAAGAAAAAGATACAAAGGTCCTTAGACCGAGTCCAACACATAATACTAGCTATCTCGGGAGGAGGGCAATTCACAAAAATGGGTTGGAAGCCAGGAAAATGAAGTTTAATTTCTGTAATCTACTACAGTGACATATTATGAGCATGTTTGAGATTGTGCTATCTAATAATTAAGTTGCTTTTACCCGTTTGCTATGTGAAATAGGTACATTACATATTAGTAAGAGAAAGAAGATTAGACAAGCTATCACCTAGGAATATAACATGCCTTATATTTAGCATAACATAGTGGGTAAATAAAACTTTTTTTACAAGGGGATAATATGTGTATTTCCTATATCGCAGGGGTGTTTGTACATAACAAGTTAGGTTACTAGAAAACGTGCTTAGAAGTTTGAACACTAGACCTACTCACCTGAATATCTGAACAATCGATATATTTCTCCATAAGTACCGCATTTCTGTAGACATGGCGATACATCGTGAGTAGCTCGTGTCCATGTCCAGATGTGACACAAGGCTTGCAAGTTGCTGCATTACAATTAATGCAATATATGGTCAAGTCGTGCTTTGGCTTCAACCCTACCTTTGGCCAATCATTTGCCGAACATTTTTCAAAAAACAATTTCTGAAGGAGGCGTTAAGCCTTTACATTGTTCCTTTAATTAATTTTGTACTGCGTTTTTACTTCCCTACACGAACTGAAATTATATTAATTAATGAAATAATGTAAAGGCAATATATCCATATTTCCAAAGTTTCATGAAACCACACATAAGACTTTTACATTTAACATGATGATCTTGCTAGTTCATCACACAGTAAAACTAGGACCCAAATTCTATATAAATTCAATCATCTACATCATAAAGCAATAATTTGTGACTATTTCTAAATGCGTCAATTTCTAACCCTTTTTTAAATTAAACCACGTCTCATTAAATGGCTTTCAAAGAATACAAGATGATTGCAAGAAAATTCTAATGAAGAATGGAATGAGATGTAAGATAAAAGATTGCGACAGAACTAAAACACTAAGAATTCTAAAATAGTTAATTGTGACAAAACTAAGAACACGACAAAATGTAAGATAGGTTAATGATTGGAAAAAATTTAAGAACACGACAAGATCTAGAGTGTGTCATCGCGACAAAATTAAGAACGTGAAGAATCTAAAAATAAAGTTGTGCCAAATTATAGAAGTAGACATCATGAAAAAGCAAATGAAGATATAGTTAATTAATATAATTGACTATTTTGTTATGGATGTCAAAACATAATCAGGACTGAAGTATATGATATTTGTAATAGTGAATACACAAACTACGGAAAAACATAAAATTTATTTTTCAAAACACACAAACTAAAACCATAGTACTTTTTTGGAAAATAAATAACATGGTGAAACATATATATGATTGTTTTAGCTAAAAATTGGTTCATTCACCATCCGATTCATCGTCGGAAGTAGACTCTTCGTCTCAGGTAAATTCTTCATTCACAGAAGGTGGCAGAGAGGTGGCGCCAACTTGAGCTCAAGTTGGCCTTATTTGCCACCTCCGAGTGGTCCCATCAGGTATGAATTTTCCAAGACAAATAGTGTTACCCTCTGAAGCTGAGAGATAGAGTATATATATAGAAATGGTCATTAGTTTGGCTATTCTTAATTATCAATATAGTTGTTGCTCTTGTTTATGGTTGCGCATATGTGTTAATTACTATTCAACCGATTCCATCAAAAGCCTGTTCGTCAAGGGTATTATTAACGCACTTTTTTTAAATCATTCAATGGTAACACCACGTTGTTCAGATACTTGTGAGTGCTTATTAAGATTAGATCATCCCAATATGTAGCACTAATGTGAAGCTGTAAGCTAATTTAAGAACTTGCAATGAGAACATGTCCGTCCGGGACTCAAATAGTATCCATACAGGCGAATGTTCTCCGCCTGAATTCATGTGTTCTCCGTGTGGAGCACGTGGTTCTCTAACTCAACTTTATCAGCTGCCTACGAAATCAAAATCGAAACAAGCCATTACTCTTGTAAGAAATGTGTGTACATTTAATTCATGATTAGATTTGTGTCATTTTATGACTCGTTAAATTTTGTAAATTATAATCTTGTTTTCACCAATCATGTGATGCAGATCCAACGTTGATACAATAGTAGACTTTTAGTTAATTATTATACACATATAAATTAACTTAAAAAATCACCCTATTTGTAGATGTAAGTTTCTTCTTGAACCATTGCTTTATCCGATCATCCGGTCACTCCCAGCTCTTTTTCTTTTTTTATGGTAAAGAAAAAGATACAAAGGTCCTTAGACCGAGTCCAACACATAATACTAGCTATCTCGGGAGGAGGGCAATTCACAAAAATGGGTTGGAAGCCAGGAAAATGAAGTTTAATTTCTGTAATCTACTACAGTGACATATTATGAGCATGTTTGAGATTGTGCTATCTAATAATTAAGTTGCTTTTACCCGTTTGCTATGTGAAATAGGTACATTACATATTAGTAAGAGAAAGAAGATTAGACAAGCTATCACCTAGGAATATAACATGCCTTATATTTAGCATAACATAGTGGGTAAATAAAACTTTTTTTACAAGGGGATAATATGTGTATTTCCTATATCGCAGGGGTGTTTGTACATAACAAGTTAGGTTACTAGAAAACGTGCTTAGAAGTTTGAACACTAGACCTACTCACCTGAATATCTGAACAATCGATATATTTCTCCATAAGTACCGCATTTCTGTAGACATGGCGATACATCGTGAGTAGCTCGTGTCCATGTCCAGATGTGACACAAGGCTTGCAAGTTGCTGCATTACAATTAATGCAATATATGGTCAAGTCGTGCTTTGGCTTCAACCCTACCTTTGGCCAATCATTTGCCGAACATTTTTCAAAAAACAATTTCTGAAGGAGGCGTTAAGCCTTTACATTGTTCCTTTAATTAATTTTGTACTGCGTTTTTACTTCCCTACACGAACTGAAATTATATTAATTAATGAAATAATGTAAAGGCAATATATCCATATTTCCAAAGTTTCATGAAACCACACATAAGACTTTTACATTTAACATGATGATCTTGCTAGTTCATCACACAGTAAAACTAGGACCCAAATTCTATATAAATTCAATCATCTACATCATAAAGCAATAATTTGTGACTATTTCTAAATGTGTCAATTTCTAACCCTTTTTTAAATTAAACCACGTCTCATTAAATGGCTTTCAAAGAATACAAGATGATTGCAAGAAAATTCTAATGAAGAATGGAATGAGATGTAAGATAAAAGATTGCGACAGAAATAAAACACTAAGAATTCTAAAGTAGTTAATTGCGACAAAACGAAGAACACGACAAAATGTAAGATAGGTTAATGATTGCGAAAAATATAAGAACACGACAGGATCTAGAGTGTGTCATCGCGACAAAATTAAGAACGTGAAGAATCTAAAAATAAAGTTGTGCCAAATTATAGAAGTAGACATCATGAAAAAGCAAATGAAGATATAGTTAATTAATATAATTGACAATTTTGTTATGGATGTCAAAACATAATCAGGACTGAAGTATATGATATTTATAATAGTGAATACACAAACTACGGAAAAACATAAAATTTATTTTTCAAAACACACAAACTAAAACCATAGTACTTTTTTGGAAAATAAATAACATGGTGAAACATATATATGATTGTTTTAGCTAAAAATTGGTTCCTTCACCATCCGATTCATCGTCGGAAGTAGACTCTTCGTCTCAGGTAAATTCTTCATTCACAGAAGGTGGCAGAGAGGTGGCGCCAACTTGAGCTCAAGTTGGCCTTATTTGCCACCTCCGAGTGGTCCCATCAGGTATGAATTTTCCAAGACAAATAGTGTTACCCTCTGAAGCTGAGAGATAGAGTATATATATAGAAATGGTCATTAGTTTGGCTATTCTTAATTATCAATATAGTTGTTGCTCTTGTTTATGGTTGCGCATATGTGTTAATTACTATTCAACCGATTCCATCAAAAGCCTGTTCGTCAAGGGTATTATTAACGCACTTTTTTTAAATCATTCAATGGTAACACCACGTTGTTCAGATACTTGTGAGTGCTTATTAAGATTAGATCATCCCAATATGTAGCACTAATGTGAAGCTGTAAGCTAATTTAAGAACTTGCAATGAGAACATGTCCGTCCGGGACTCAAATAGTATCCATACAGGCGAATGTTCTCCGCCTGAATTCATGTGTTCTCCGTGTGGAGCACGTGGTTCTCTAACTCAACTTTATCAGCTGCCTACGAAATCAAAATCGAAACAAGCCATTACTCTTGTAAGAAATGTGTGTACATTTAATTCATGATTAGATTTGTGTCATTTTATGACTCGTTAAATTTTGTAAATTATAATCTTGTTTTCACCAATCATGTGATGCAGATCCAACGTTGATACAATAGTAGACTTTTAATTAATTATTATACACATATAAATTAACTTAAAAAATCACCCTATTTGTAGATGTAAGTTTCTTCTTGAACCATTGCTTTATCCGATCATCCGGTCACTCCCAGCTCTTTTTCTTTTTTTATGGTAAAGAAAAAGATACAAAGGTCCTTAGACCGAGTCCAACACATAATACTAGCTATCTCGGGAGGAGGGCAATTCACAAAAATGGGTTGGAAGCCAGGAAAATGAAGTTTAATTTCTGTAATCTACTACAGTGACATATTATGAGCATGTTTGAGATTGTGCTATCTAATAATTAAGTTGCTTTTACCCGTTTGCTATGTGAAATAGGTACATTACATATTAGTAAGAGAAAGAAGATTAGACAAGCTATCACCTAGGAATATAACATGCCTTATATTTAGCATAACATAGTGGGTAAATAAAACTTTTTTTACAAGGGGATAATATGTGTATTTCCTATATCGCAGGGGTGTTTGTACATAACAAGTTAGGTTACTAGAAAACGTGCTTAGAAGTTTGAACACTAGACCTACTCACCTGAATATCTGAACAATCGATATATTTCTCCATAAGTACCGCATTTCTGTAGACATGGCGATACATCGTGAGTAGCTCGTGTCCATGTCCAGATGTGACACAAGGCTTGCAAGTTGCTGCATTACAATTAATGCAATATATGGTCAAGTCGTGCTTTGGCTTCAACCCTACCTTTGGCCAATCATTTGCCGAACATTTTTCAAAAAACAATTTCTGAAGGAGGCGTTAAGCCTTTACATTGTTCCTTTAATTAATTTTGTACTGCGTTTTTACTTCCCTACACGAACTGAAATTATATTAATTAATGAAATAATGTAAAGGCAATATATCCATATTTCCAAAGTTTCATGAAACCACACATAAGACTTTTACATTTAACATGATGATCTTGCTAGTTCATCACACAGTAAAACTAGGACCCAAATTCTATATAAATTCAATCATCTACATCATAAAGCAATAATTTGTGACTATTTCTAAATGTGTCAATTTCTAACCCTTTTTTAAATTAAACCACGTCTCATTAAATGGCTTTCAAAGAATACAAGATGATTGCAAGAAAATTCTAATGAAGAATGGAATGAGATGTAAGATAAAAGATTGCGACAGAAATAAAACACTAAGAATTCTAAAGTAGTTAATTGCGACAAAACGAAGAACACGACAAAATGTAAGATAGGTTAATGATTGCGAAAAATATAAGAACACGACAGGATCTAGAGTGTGTCATCGCGACAAAATTAAGAACGTGAAGAATCTAAAAATAAAGTTGTGCCAAATTATAGAAGTAGACATCATGAAAAAGCAAATGAAGATATAGTTAATTAATATAATTGACAATTTTGTTATGGATGTCAAAACATAATCAGGACTGAAGTATATGATATTTATAATAGTGAATACACAAACTACGGAAAAACATAAAATTTATTTTTCAAAACACACAAACTAAAACCATAGTACTTTTTTGGAAAATAAATAACATGGTGAAACATATATATGATTGTTTTAGCTAAAAATTGGTTCATTCACCATCCGATTCATCGTCGGAAGTAGACTCTTCGTCTCAGGTAAATTCTTCATTCACAGAAGGTGGCAGAGAGGTGGCGCCAACTTGAGCTCAAGTTGGCCTTATTTGCCACCTCCGAGTGGTCCCATCAGGTATGAATTTTCCAAGACAAATAGTGTTACCCTCTGAAGCTGAGAGATAGAGTATATATATAGAAATGGTCATTAGTTTGGCTATTCTTAATTATCAATATAGTTGTTGCTCTTGTTTATGGTTGCGCATATGTGTTAATTACTATTCAACCGATTCCATCAAAAGCCTGTTCGTCAAGGGTATTATTAACGCACTTTTTTTAAATCATTCAATGGTAACACCACGTTGATCAGATACTTGTGAGTGCTTATTAAGATTAGATCATCCCAATATGTAGCACTAATGTGAAGCTGTAAGCTAATTTAAGAACTTGCAATGAGAACATGTCCGTCCGGGACTCAAATAGTATCCATACAGGCGAATGTTCTCCGCCTGAATTCATGTGTTCTCCGTGTGGAGCACGTGGTTCTCTAACTCAACTTTATCAGCTGCCTACGAAATCAAAATCGAAACAAGCCATTACTCTTGTAAGAAATGTGTGTACATTTAATTCATGATTAGATTTGTGTCATTTTATGACTCGTTAAATTTTGTAAATTATAATCTTGTTTTCACCAATCATGTGATGCAGATCCAACGTTGATACAATAGTAGACTTTTAATTAATTATTATACACATATAAATTAACTTAAAAAATCACCCTATTTGTAGATGTAAGTTTCTTCTTGAACCATTGCTTTATCCGATCATCCGGTCACTCCCAGCTCTTTTTCTTTTTTTATGGTAAAGAAAAAGATACAAAGGTCCTTAGACCGAGTCCAACACATAATACTAGCTATCTCGGGAGGAGGGCAATTCACAAAAATGGGTTGGAAGCCAGGAAAATGAAGTTTAATTTCTGTAATCTACTACAGTGACATATTATGAGCATGTTTGAGATTGTGCTATCTAATAATTAAGTTGCTTTTACCCGTTTGCTATGTGAAATAGGTACATTACATATTAGTAAGAGAAAGAAGATTAGACAAGCTATCACCTAGGAATATAACATGCCTTATATTTAGCATAACATAGTGGGTAAATAAAACTTTTTTTACAAGGGGATAATATGTGTATTTCCTATATCGCAGGGGTGTTTGTACATAACAAGTTAGGTTACTAGAAAACGTGCTTAGAAGTTTGAACACTAGACCTACTCACCTGAATATCTGAACAATCGATATATTTCTCCATAAGTACCGCATTTCTGTAGACATGGCGATACATCGTGAGTAGCTCGTGTCCATGTCCAGATGTGACACAAGGCTTGCAAGTTGCTGCATTACAATTAATGCAATATATGGTCAAGTCGTGCTTTGGCTTCAACCCTACCTTTAGCCAATCATTTGCCGAACATTTTTCAAAAAACAATTTCTGAAGGAGGCGTTAAGCCTTTACATTGTTCCTTTAATTAATTTTGTACTGCGTTTTTACTTCCCTACACGAACTGAAATTATATTAATTAATGAAATAATGTAAAGGCAATATATCCATATTTCCAAAGTTTCATGAAACCACACATAAGACTTTTACATTTAACATGATGATCTTGCTAGTTCATCACACAGTAAAACTAGGACCCAAATTCTATATAAATTCAATCATCTACATCATAAAGCAATAATTTGTGACTATTTCTAAATGTGTCAATTTCTAACCCTTTTTTAAATTAAACCACGTCTCATTAAATGGCTTTCAAAGAATACAAGATGATTGCAAGAAAATTCTAATGAAGAATGGAATGAGATGTAAGATAAAAGATTGCGACAGAACTAAAACACTAAGAATTCTAAAATAGTTAATTGTGACAAAACTAAGAACACGACAAAATGTCAGATAGGTTAATGATTGGAAAAAATTTAAGAACACGACAAGATCTAGAGTGTGTCATCGCGACAAAATTAAGAACGTGAAGAATCTAATAATAAAGTTGTGCCAAATTATAGAAGTAGACATCATGAAAAAGCAAATGAAGATATAGTTAATTAATATAATTGACTATTTTGTTATGGATGTCAAAACATAATCAGGACTGAAGTATATGATATTTGTAATAGTGAATACACAAACTACGGAAAAACATAAAATTTATTTTTCAAAACACACAAACTAAAACCATAGTACTTTTTTGGAAAATAAATAACATGGTGAAACATATATATGATTGTTTTAGCTAAAAATTGGTTCATTCACCATTTGATTCATCGTCGGAAGTAGACTCTTCGTCTGAGGTAAATTCTTCATTCATAGAAGGTGGCAGAGAGGTGGCGCCAACCTGAGCTCAAGTTGGCCTTATTTGCCACCTCTGAGTGGTCCCATCAGGTATGCATTTTCCAAGACGAATAGTGTTACCCTCTGAAGCTGAGAGATAGAGTATATATATAGAAATGGTCATTTGTTTGTTTATTCTTAATTATCAATATAGTTGATGCTCTTGTTTATAGTTGCGCATATGTGTTAATTACTATTCAACCGATTCAATCAATAGCCTGTTCGTCAAGGGCACTTTTTTTTAAATCATTCAATGGTAACACCACTTTGTTCAGATACTTGTGAGTGCTTATTAAGATTAGATCATCCCAATATGTAGCACAAAAGTGAAGCTGTAAGCTAATTTAAGAACTTGCAATGGGAACATGTCCGTCCGGAACTCAAATAATATCCATACAAGCGAATATTCTCCGCCTGAATTCATGTGTTGTCCGTGTGGAGCACGTGGTTCTCTAACTCAACTTTATCAGCTGCCTACGAAATCAAAATCGAAACAAGCCATTACTCTTCTAAGAAATGTGTGTACATTTAATTCATGATTAGATTTGTGTCATTTTATGACTCGTTAAATTTTGTAAATTATAATCTTGTTTTCACCAATCATGTGATGCACATCCAACGTTGATACAATAGTAGACTTGTAATTAATTATTATACACATATAAATTAACTTAAAAAATCACCCTATTTGTAGATGTAAGTTTCTTCTTGAACCATTGCTTGATCCGATCATCCGGTCACTCCCAGCTCTTTTTGTTTTTTTATGGTAAAGAAAGAGATACAAAGGTCCTTAGACCGAGTCCATACACATAATACTAGCTATCTCGGGGGGAGGGCAATTCACAAAAATGGGTTAGAAGCCAGGAAAATGAAGTTTAATTTTTGTAATCTACTACAGTGACATATTATGGGCATGTTTGAGATTGTGCTATCTAATAATTAAGTTGCTTTTACACGTTTGCTATGTGAAATAGGTACATTACATCTTAGTAAAGAGAAAGAAGATTAGACAAGCTATCACTTAGGAATATAACATGCCTTATATTTAGCATAACATAGTGGTAAATAAATCCTTTTTTACAAGGGGATAATATGTGTATTTCCTATCTCGCAGGGGTGTTTGTACATAACAAGTTAGGTTACTAGAAAACGTGCTTAGAAGTTTGAACACTAGACTTACTCACCTGAATATCTGAACAATCAATATATTTCTCCATATCACAAATAAGTACCGCATTTCTGTAGACACGGCGATACATCGTGAGTAGCTCGTGTCCATGTCCAGATGTGACACAAGCCTTGTAAGTTGCTGCATTACAACTAATGCAATATATGGTCAAGTCGTGCTTTAGCTTCAACCCTACCTTTGGCCAATCATTTGCCGAACATTTTTGTTAAAAAATAATTTCTCAAGGAGGCGTTAAGCCTTTACATTGTTCCTTTAATTAATTTTGTACTGTGTTTTTACTTCCCTACACGAACTGAAATTATATTAATTAATGAAATAATGTAAAGGCAATATATCGATATTTCCAAAGTTTCATGAAACCACACATATGACTTTTACATTTAACATGATGATCTTGCTAGTTCATCACACAGTAAAACTAGGACCCAAATTCTATATAAATTCAATCATCTACATCATAAAGCAATAATTTTTGACTATTTCTAAATGTGTCAATTTCTAACCCTTTTTTAAATTAAACCACGTCTCATTAAATGGCTTTCAAAGAATACAAGATGATTGCAAGAAAATTCTAATGAAGAATGGAATGAGATGTAAGATAAAAGATTGCGACAGAACTAAAACACTAAGAATTCTAAAATAGTTAATTGTGACAAAACTAAGAACACGACAAAATGTAAGATAGGTTAATGATTGGAAAAAATTTAAGAACACGACAAGATCTAGAGTGTGTCATCGCGACAAAATTAAGAACGTGAAGAATCTAAAAATAAAGTTGTGCCAAATTATAGAAGTAGACATCATGAAAAAGTAAATGAAGATATAGTTAATTAATATAATTGACTATTTTGTTATGGATGTCAAAACATAATCAGGACTGAAGTATATGATATTTGTAATAGTGAATACACAAACTACGGAAAAACATAAAATTTATTTTTCAAAACACACAAACTAAAACCATAGTACTTTTTTGGAAAATAAATAACATAGTGAAACATATATATGATTGTTTTAGCTAAAAATTGGTTCATTCACCATCTGATTCATCGTCGGAAGTAGACTCTTCGTGTGAGGTAAATTCTTCATTCATAGAAGGTGGCAGAGAGGTGGCGCCAACCTGAGCTCAAGTTGGCCTTATTTGCCACCTCCGAGTGGTCCCATCAGGTATGCATTTTCCAAGACGAATAGTGTTACCCTCTGAAGCTGAGAGATAGAGTATATATATAGAAATGGTCATTTGTTTGTTTATTCTTAATTATCAATATAGTTGATGCTCTTGTTTATGGTTGCGCATATGTGTTAATTACTATTCAACCGATTCAATCAATAGCCTGTTCGTCAAGGGCACTTTTTTTTAAATCATTCAATGGTAACACCACTTTGTTCAGATACTTGTGAGTGCTTATTAAGATTAGATCATCCCAATATGTAGCACAAAAGTGAAGCTGTAAGCTAATTTAAGAACTTGCAATGGGAACATGTCCGTCCGGAACTCAAATAATATCCATACAGGCGAATATTCTCCGCCTAAATTCATGTGTTCTCCGTGTGGAGCACGTGGTTCTCTAACTCAACTTTATCAGCTGCCTACGAAATCAAAATCGAAACAAGCCATTACTCTTCTAAGATATGTGTGTACATTTAATTCATGATTAGATTTGTGTCATTTTATGACTCGTTAAATTTTGTAAATTATAATCTTGTTTTCACCAATCATGTGATGCACATCCAACGTTGATACAATAGTAGACTTATAATTAATTATTATACACATATAAATTAACTTAAAAAATCACCCAATTTGTAGATGTAAGTTTCTTCTTGAACCATTGCTTGATCCGATCATCCGGTCACTCCCAGCTCTTTTTGTTTTTTTATGGTAAAGAAAGAGGTACAAAGGTCCTTAGACCGAGTCCATACACATAATACTAGCTATCTCGGGGGGAGGGCAATTCACAAAAATGGGTTAGAAGCCAGGAAAATGAAGTTTAATTTTTGTAATCTACTACAGTGAAATATTATGGGCATGTTTGAGATTGTGCTATCTAATAATTAAGTTGCTTTTACACGTTTGCTATGTGAAATAGGTACATTACATCTTAGTAAGAGAAAGAAGATTAGACAAGCTATCACTTAGGAATATAACATGCCTTATATTTAGCATAACATAGTGGGTAAATAAATCTTTTTTTACAAAGGGATAATATGTGTATTTCCTATATCGCAGGGGTGTTTGTACATAACAAGTTAGGTTACTAGAAAACGTGCTTGGAAGTTTGAACACTAGACGTACTCACCTGAATATCGGAACAATCCATATATTTCTCCATATCACAAATAAGTACCCGCATTTCTGTAGACATGGCGATACATCGTGAGTAGCTCGTGTCCATGTCCAGATGTGACACAAGGCTTGCAAGTTGCTGCATTACAATTAATGCAATATATGGTCAAGTCGTGCTTTGGCTTCAACCCTACCTTTGGCAAATCAGCATGGGCCGAACATTTTTCAAAAATTAATTTCTCAAGGAGGCGTTAGGCTTTTACATTGTTCCTTTAATTAATTTTGTACTGCTTTTTTACTTCCCTACACGAACTGAAATTATATTAATTAATGAAATAATGTAAAGGCAATATATCGATATTTCCAAAGTTTCGTGAAGCCACACATAAGACTTTTACATTTTACATGATGATCTTGCTAGTTCATCACACAGTAAAACTATGACCCAAATTCTATATAAATTCAATCATCTACATCATAGAGCAATAATTTTTGACTATTTCTAAATGTGTCAATTTCTAACCCTTTTTTAAATTAAACCACGTCTCATTAAATGGCTTTCAAAGAATACAAGATGATTGCAAGAAAATTCTAATGAAGAATGGAATGAGATGTAAGATAAAAGATTGCGACAGAACTAAAACACTAAGAATTCTAAAATAGTTAATTGTGACAAAACTAAGAACACGACAAAATGTAAGATAGGTTAATGATTGGAAAAAATTTAAGAACACGACAAGATCTAGAGTGTGTCATCGCGACAAAATTAAGAACGTGAAGAATCTAATAATAAAGTTGTGCCAAATTATAGAAGTAGACATCATGAAAAAGCAAATGAAGATATAGTTAATTAATATAATTGACTATTTTGTTATGGATGTCAAAACATAATCAGGACTGAAGTATATGATATTTGTAATAGTGAATACACAAACTACGGAAAAACATAAAATTTATTTTTCAAAACACACAAACTAAAACCATAGTACTTTTTTGGAAAATAAGTAACATGGTGAAACATATATATGATTGTTTTAGCTAAAAATTGGTTCATTCACCATCTGATTCATCGTCGGAAGTAGACTCTTCGTCTGAGGTAAATTCTTCATTCATAGAAGGTGGCAGAGAGGTGGCGCCAACCTGAGCTCAAGTTGGCCTTATTTGCCACCTCTGAGTGGTCCCATCAGGTATGCATTTTCCAAGACGAATAGTGTTACCCTCTGAAGCTGAGAGATAGAGTATATATATAGAAATGGTCATTTGTTTGTTTATTCTTAATTATCAATATAGTTGATGCTCTTGTTTATGGTTGCGCATATGTGTTAATTACTATTCAACCGATTCAATCAATAGCCTGTTCGTCAAGGGCACTTTTTTTTAAATCATTCAATGGTAACACCACTTTGTTCAGATACTTGTGAGTGCTTATTAAGATTAGATCATCCCAATATGTAGCACAAAAGTGAAGCTGTAAGCTAATTTAAGAACTTGCAATGGGAACATGTCCGTCCGAAACTCAAATAATATCCATACAAGCGAATATTCTCCGCCTGAATTCATGTGTTGTCCGTGTGGAGCACGTGGTTCTCTAACTCAACTTTATCAGCTGCCTACGAAATCAAAATCGAAACAAGCCATTACTCTTCTAAGAAATGTGTGTACATTTAATTCATGATTAGATTTGTGTCATTTTATGACTCGTTAAATTTTGTAAATTATAATCTTGTTTTCACCAATCATGTGATGCACATCCAACGTTGATACAATAGTAGACTTGTAATTAATTATTATACACATATAAATTAACTTAAAAAACCACCCTATTTGTAGATGTAAGTTTCTTCTTGAACCATTGCTTGATCCGATCATCCGGTCACTCCCAGCTCTTTTTGTTTTTTTATGGTAAAGAAAGAGATACAAAGGTCCTTAGACCGAGTCCATACACATAATACTAGCTATCTCGGGGGGAGGGCAATTCACAAAAATGGGTTAGAAGCCAGGAAAATGAAGTTTAATTTTTGTAATCTACTACAGTGACATATTATGGGCATGTTTGAGATTGTGCTATCTAATAATTAAGTTGCTTTTACACGTTTGCTATGTGAAATAGGTACATTACATCTTAGTAAGAGAAAGAAGATTAGACAAGCTATCACTTAGGAATATAACATGCCTTATATTTAGCATAACATAGTGGGTAAATAAATCTTTTTTTACAAAGGGATAATATGTGTATTTCCTATATCGCAGGGGTGTTTGTACATAACAAGTTAGGTTACTAGAAAACGTGCTTGGAAGTTTGAACACTAGACGTACTCACCTGAATATCGGAACAATCCATATATTTCTCCATATCACAAATAAGTACCGCATTTCTGTAGACATGGCGATACATCGTGAGTAGCTCGTGTCCATGTCCAGATGTGACACAAGGCTTGCAAGTTGCTGCATTACAATTAATGCAATATATGGTCAAGTCGTGCTTTGGCTTCAACCCTACCTTTGGCAAATCAGCATGGGCCGAACATTTTTCAAAAATTAATTTCTCAAGGAGGCGTTAGGCTTTTACATTGTTCCTTTAATTAATTTTGTACTGCTTTTTTACTTCCCTACACGAACTGAAATTATATTAATTAATGAAATAATGTAAAGGCAATATATCGATATTTCCAAAGTTTCGTGAAGCCACACATAAGACTTTTACATTTTACATGATGATCTTGCTAGTTCATCACACAGTAAAACTATGACCCAAATTCTATATAAATTCAATCATCTACATCATAGAGCAATAATTTTTGACTATTTCTAAATGTGTCAATTTCTAACCCTTTTTTAAATTAAACCACGTCTCATTAAATGGCTTTCAAAGAATACAAGATGATTGCAAGAAAATTCTAATGAAGAATGGAATGAGATGTAAGATAAAAGATTGCGACAGAACTAAAACACTAAGAATTCTAAAATAGTTAATTGTGACAAAACTAAGAACACGACAAAATGTAAGATAGGTTAATGATTGGAAAAAATTTAAGAACACGACAAGATCTAGAGTGTGTCATCGCGACAAAATTAAGAACGTGAAGAATCTAATAATAAAGTTGTGCCAAATTATAGAAGTAGACATCATGAAAAAGCAAATGAAGATATAGTTAATTAATATAATTGACTATTTTGTTATGGATGTCAAAACATAATCAGGACTGAAGTATATGATATTTGTAATAGTGAATACACAAACTACGGAAAAACATAAAATTTATTTTTCAAAACACACAAACTAAAACCATAGTACTTTTTTGGAAAATAAGTAACATGGTGAAACATATATATGATTGTTTTAGCTAAAAATTGGTTCATTCACCATCTGATTCATCGTCGGAAGTAGACTCTTCGTCTGAGGTAAATTCTTCATTCATAGAAGGTGGCAGAGAGGTGGCGCCAACCTGAGCTCAAGTTGGCCTTATTTGCCACCTCTGAGTGGTCCCATCAGGTATGCATTTTCCAAGACGAATAGTGTTACCCTCTGAAGCTGAGAGATAGAGTATATATATAGAAATGGTCATTTGTTTGTTTATTCTTAATTATCAATATAGTTGATGCTCTTGTTTATGGTTGCGCATATGTGTTAATTACTATTCAACCGATTCAATCAATAGCCTGTTCGTCAAGGGCACTTTTTTTTAAATCATTCAATGGTAACACCACTTTGTTCAGATACTTGTGAGTGCTTATTAAGATTAGATCATCCCAATATGTAGCACAAAAGTGAAGCTGTAAGCTAATTTAAGAACTTGCAATGGGAACATGTCCGTCCGGAACTCAAATAATATCCATACAAGCGAATATTCTCCGCCTGAATTCATGTGTTGTCCGTGTGGAGCACGTGGTTCTCTAACTCAACTTTATCAGCTGCCTACGAAATCAAAATCGAAACAAGCCATTACTCTTCTAAGAAATGTGTGTACATTTAATTCATGATTAGATTTGTGTCATTTTATGACTCGTTAAATTTTGTAAATTATAATCTTGTTTTCACCAATCATGTGATGCACATCCAACGTTGATACAATAGTAGACTTGTAATTAATTATTATACACATATAAATTAACTTAAAAAACCACCCTATTTGTAGATGTAAGTTTCTTCTTGAACCATTGCTTGATCCGATCATCCGGTCACTCCCAGCTCTTTTTGTTTTTTTATGGTAAAGAAAGAGATACAAAGGTCCTTAGACCGAGTCCATACACATAATACTAGCTATCTCGGGGGGAGGGCAATTCACAAAAATGGGTTAGAAGCCAGGAAAATGAAGTTTAATTTTTGTAATCTACTACAGTGACATATTATGGGCATGTTTGAGATTGTGCTATCTAATAATTAAGTTGCTTTTACACGTTTGCTATGTGAAATAGGTACATTACATCTTAGTAAGAGAAAGAAGATTAGACAAGCTATCACTTAGGAATATAACATGCCTTATATTTAGCATAACATAGTGGGTAAATAAATCTTTTTTTACAAAGGGATAATATGTGTATTTCCTATATCGCAGGGGTGTTTGTACATAACAAGTTAGGTTACTAGAAAACGTGCTTGGAAGTTTGAACACTAGACGTACTCACCTGAATATCGGAACAATCCATATATTTCTCCATATCACAAATAAGTACCGCATTTCTGTAGACATGGCGATACATCGTGAGTAGCTCGTGTCCATGTCCAGATGTGACACAAGGCTTGCAAGTTGCTGCATTACAATTAATGCAATATATGGTCAAGTCGTGCTTTGGCTTCAACCCTACCTTTGGCAAATCAGCATGGGCCGAACATTTTTCAAAAATTAATTTCTCAAGGAGGCGTTAGGCTTTTACATTGTTCCTTTAATTAATTTTGTACTGCTTTTTTACTTCCCTACACGAACTGAAATTATATTAATTAATGAAATAATGTAAAGGCAATATATCGATATTTCCAAAGTTTCGTGAAGCCACACATAAGACTTTTACATTTTACATGATGATCTTGCTAGTTCATCACACAGTAAAACTATGACCCAAATTCTATATAAATTCAATCATCTACATCATAGAGCAATAATTTTTGACTATTTCTAAATGTGTCAATTTCTAACCCTTTTTTAAATTAAACCACGTCTCATTAAATGGCTTTCAAAGAATACAAGATGATTGCAAGAAAATTCTAATGAAGAATGGAATGAGATGTAAGATAAAAGATTGCGACAGAACTAAAACACTAAGAATTCTAAAATAGTTAATTGTGACAAAACTAAGAACACGACAAAATGTAAGATAGGTTAATGATTGGAAAAAATTTAAGAACACGACAAGATCTAGAGTGTGTCATCGCGACAAAATTAAGAACGTGAAGAATCTAATAATAAAGTTGTGCCAAATTATAGAAGTAGAGATCATGAAAAAGCAAATGAAGATATAGTTAATTAATATAATTGACTATTTTGTTATGGATGTCAAAACATAATCAGGACTGAAGTATATGATATTTGTAATAGTGAATACACAAACTACGGAAAAACATAAAATTTATTTTTCAAAACACACAAACTAAAACCATAGTACTTTTTTGGAAAATAAATAACATGGTGAAACATATATATGATTGTTTTAGCTAAAAATTGGTTCATTCACCATCTGATTCAATGTCGGAAGTAGACTCTTCGTCTGAGGTAAATTCTTCATTCATAGAAGGTGGCAGAGAGGTGGCGCCAACCTGAGCTCAAGTTGGCCTTATTTGCCACCTCTGAGTGGTCCCATCAGGTATGCATTTTCCAAGACGAATAGTGTTACCCTCTGAAGCTGAGAGATAGAGTATATATATAGAAATGGTCATTTGTTTGTTTGTTCTTAATTATCAATATAGTTGATGCTCTTGTTTATGGTTGCGCATATGTGTTAATTACTATTCAACCGATTCAATCAATAGCCTGTTCGTCAAGGGCACTTTTTTTTAAATCATTCAATGGTAACACCACTTTGTTCAGATACTTGTGAGTGCTTATTAAGATTAGATCATCCCAATATGTAGCACAAAAGTGAAGCTGTAAGCTAATTTAAGAACTTGCAATGGGAACATGTCCGTCCGGAACTCAAATAATATCCATACAAGCGAATATTCTCCGCCTGAATTCATGTGTTGTCCGTGTGGAGCACGTGGTTCTCTAACTCAACTTTATCAGCTGCCTACGAAATCAAAATCGAAACAAGCCATTACTCTTCTAAGAAATGTGTGTACATTTAATTCATGATTAGATTTGTGTCATTTTATGACTCGTTAAATTTTGTAAATTATAATCTTGTTTTCACCAATCATGTGATGCACATCCAACGTTGATACAATAGTAGACTTGTAATTAATTATTATACACATATAAATTAACTTAAAAAATCACCCTATTTGTAGATGTAATTTTCTTCTTGAACCATTGCTTGATCCGATCATCCGGTCACTCCCAGCTCTTTTTGTTTTTTTATGGTAAAGAAAGAGATACAAAGGTCCTTAGACCGAGTCCATACACATAATACTAGCTATCTCGGGGGGAGGGCAATTCACAAAAATGGGTTAGAAGCCAGGAAAATGAAGTTTAATTTTTGTAATCTACTACAGTGACATATTATGGGCATGTTTGAGATTGTGCTATCTAATAATTAAGTTGCTTTTACACGTTTGCTATGTGAAATAGGTACATTACATCTTAGTAAGAGAAAGAAGATTAGACAAGCTATCACTTAGGAATATAACATGCCTTATATTTAGCATAACATAGTGGGTAAATAAATCTTTTTTTACAAAGGGATAATATGTGTATTTCCTATATCGCAGGGGTGTTTGTACATAACAAGTTAGGTTACTAGAAAACGTGCTTGGAAGTTTGAACACTAGACGTACTCACCTGAATATCGGAACAATCCATATATTTCTCCATATCACAAATAAGTACCGCATTTCTGTAGACATGGCGATACATCGTGAGTAGCTCGTGTCCATGTCCAGATGTGACACAAGGCTTGCAAGTTGCTGCATTACAATTAATGCAATATATGGTCAAGTCGTGCTTTGGCTTCAACCCTACCTTTGGCAAATCAGCATGGGCCGAACATTTTTCAAAAATTAATTTCTCAAGGAGGCGTTAGGCTTTTACATTGTTCCTTTAATTAATTTTGTACTGCTTTTTTACTTCCCTACACGAACTGAAATTATATTAATTAATGAAATAATGTAAAGGCAATATATCGATATTTCCAAAGTTTCGTGAAGCCACACATAAGACTTTTACATTTTACATGATGATCTTGCTAGTTCATCACACAGTAAAACTATGACCCAAATTCTATATAAATTCAATCATCTACATCATAGAGCAATAATTTTTGACTATTTCTAAATGTGTCAATTTCTAACCCTTTTTTAAATTAAACCACGTCTCATTAAATGGCTTTCAAAGAATACAAGATGATTGCAAGAAAATTCTAATGAAGAATGGAATGAGATGTAAGATAAAAGATTGCGACAGAACTAAAACACTAAGAATTCTAAAATAGTTAATTGTGACAAAACTAAGAACACGACAAAATGTAAGATAGGTTAATGATTGGAAAAAATTTAAGAACACGACAAGATCTAGAGTGTGTCATCGCGACAAAATTAAGAACGTGAAGAATCTAATAATAAAGTTGTGCCAAATTATAGAAGTAGACATCATGAAAAAGCAAATGAAGATATAGTTAATTAATATAATTGACTATTTTGTTATGGATGTCAAAACATAATCAGGACTGAAGTATATGATATTTGTAATAGTGAATACACAAACTACGGAAAAACATAAAATTTATTTTTCAAAACACACAAACTAAAACCATAGTACTTTTTTGGAAAATAAATAACATGGTGAAACATATATATGATTGTTTTAGCTAAAAATTGGTTCATTCACCATCTGATTCATCGTCGGAAGTAGACTCTTCGTCTGAGGTAAATTCTTCATTCATAGAAGGTGGCAGAGAGGTGGCGCCAACCTGAGCTCAAGTTGGCCTTATTTGCCACCTCTGAGTGGTCCCATCAGGTATGCATTTTCCAAGACGAATAGTGTTACCCTCTGAAGCTGAGAGATAGAGTATATATATAGAAATGGTCATTTGTTTGTTTATTCTTAATTATCAATATAGTTGATGCTCTTGTTTATGGTTGCGCATATGTGTTAATTACTATTCAACCGATTCAATCAATAGCCTGTTCGTCAAGGGCACTTTTTTTTAAATCATTCAATGGTAACACCACTTTGTTCAGATACTTGTGAGTGCTTATTAAGATTAGATCATCCCAATATGTAGCACAAAAGTGAAGCTGTAAGCTAATTTAAGAACTTGCAATGGGAACATGTCCGTCCGGAACTCAAATAATATCCATACAGGCGAATATTCTCCGCCTGAATTCATGTGTTGTCCGTGTGGAGCACGTGGTTCTCTAACTCAACTTTATCAGCTGCCTACGAAATCAAAATCGAAACAAGCCATTACTCTTCTAAGAAATGTGTGTACATTTAATTCATGATTAGATTTGTGTCATTTTATGACTCGTTAAATTTTGTAAATTATAATCTTGTTTTCACCAATCATGTGATGCACATCCAACGTTGATACAATAGTAGACTTATAATTAATTATTATACACATATAAATTAACTTAAAAAATCACCCTATTTGTAGATGTAAGTTTCTTCTTGAACCATTGCTTGATCCGATCATCCGGTCACTCCCAGCTCTTTTTGTTTTTTTATGGTAAAGAAAGAGATACAAAGGTCCTTAGACCGAGTCCATACACGTAATACTAGCTATCTCGGGGGGAGGGCAATTCACAAAAATGGGTTAGAAGCCAGGAAAATGAAGTTTAATTTTTGTAATCTACTACAGTGACATATTATGGTCATGTTTGAGATTGTGCTATCTAATAATTAAGTTGCTTTTACACGTTTGCTATGTGAAATAGGTACATTACATCTTAGTAAGAGAAAGAAGATTAGACAAGCTATCACTTAGGAATATAACATTCCTTATATTTAGCATAACATAGTGGGTAAATAAATCTTTTTTTACAAAGGGATAATATGTGTATTTCCTATATCGCAGGGGTGTTTGTACATAACAAGTTAGGTTACTAGAAAACGTGCTTGGAAGTTTGAACACTAGACGTACTCACCTGAATATCGGAACAATCCATATATTTCTCCATATCACAAATAAGTACCGCATTTCTGTAGACATGGCGATACATCGTGAGTAGCTCGTGTCCATGTCCAGATGTGACACAAGGCTTGCAAGTTGCTGCATTACAATTAATGCAATATATGGTCAAGTCGTGCTTTGGCTTCAACCCTACCTTTGGCAAATCAGCATGGGCCGAACAATTTTCAAAAAATAATTTCTCAAGGAGGCGTTAGGCCTTTACATTGTTCCTTTAATTAATTTTGTACTGCTTTTTTACTTCCCTACACGAACTGAAATTATATTAATTAATGAAATAATATAAAGGCAATATATCGATATTTCCAAAGTTTCCTGAAGCCACACATAAGACTTTTACATTTAACATGATGATCTTGCTAGTTCATCAAACAGTAAAACTAGGACCCAAATTCTATATAAATTCAATCATCTACATCATAAAGCAATAATTTTTGACTATTTATAAATGTGTCAATTTCTAACCCTTTTTTAAATTAAACCACGTCTCATTAAATGGCTTTCAAAGAATACAAGATGATTGCAAGAAAATTCTAATGAAGAATGGAATGAGATGTAAGATAAAAGATTGCGACATAACTAAAACACTAAGAATTCTAAAATAGTTAATTGCGACAAAACTAAGAACACGACAAAATGTAAGATAGGTTAATGATTGCGAAAAATTTAAGAACACGACAAGATCTAGAGTGTGTCATCGCGACAAAATTAAGAATGTGAAGAATCTAAAAATAAAGTTGTGCCAAATTATAGAAGTAGACATCATGAAAAAGCAAATGAAGATATAGTTAATTAATATAATTGACTATTTTGTTATGGATGTCAAAACATAATCAGGACTGAAGTATATGATATTTTTAATAGTGAATACACAAACTACGGAAAAACATAAAATTTATTTTTCAAAACACACAAACTAAAACCATAGTACTATTTTGGAAAATAAATAACATGGTGAAACATATATATGATTGTTTTAGCTAAAAATTGGTTCATTCACCATACAATTCATCGTCGGAAGTAGACTCTTCGACTGAGGTAAATTCTTCATTCATAGAAGGTGGCAGAGAGGTGGCGCCAACCTGAGCTCAAGTTGGCCTTATTTGCCACCTCCGAGTGGTCCCATCAGGTATGCATTTTCCAAGACGAATAATGTTAACCTCTGAAGCTGAGAGATAGAGTATATATATAGAAATGGTCATTTGTTTGTTTATTCTTAATTATCAATATAGTTGTTGCTCTTTTTTATGGTTGCGCATATGTGTTAATTACTATTCAACCGATTCAATCAAGAGCATGTTCGTCAAGCGCATTATTAACGCACTTTTTTTAAATCATTCAATGGTAACACCACGTTGTTCAGATACTTGTGAGTGCTTATTAAGATTAGATCATCCCAATATGTAGCACAAAAGTGAAGCTGTAAGCTAATTTAAGAACTTGCAATGGGAACATGTCCGTCCGGAACTCAAATAATATCCATACAGGCGAATATTCTCCGCTTGAATTCATGTGTTGTCCGTGTGGAGCACGTGGTTCTCTAACTCAACTTTATCAGCTGCCTACGAAATCAAAATCGAAACAAGCCATTACTCTTGTAAAAAATGTGTGTACATTTAATTCATGATTAGATTTGTGTCATTTTATGACTCGTTAAATTTTGTAAATTATAATCTTGTTTTCACCAATCATTTGATGCAGATCCAACGTTGATACAATAGTAGACTTATATTTAACTATTATACACATATAAATTAACTTAAAAAATCACCCTATTTGTAGATGTAAGTTTCTTCTTGAACCATTGCTTGATCCGATCATCCGATCACGCCCGGCTCTTTTTGTTTTTTATGGTAAAGAAAGAGATACAAAGGTCCTTAAACCGAGTCCATACACATAATACTAGCTATCTCGGGGGGAGGGCAATTCACAAAAATGGGTTAGAAGCCAGGAAAATGAAGTTTAATTTTTGTAATCTACTACAGTGACATATTATGGGCATGTTTGAGATTGCGCTATCTAATAATTAAGTTGCTTTTACCCGTTTGCTATGTGAAATAGGTACATTACATCTTAGTAAGAGAAAGAAGATTAGACAAGCTATCACTTAGGAATATAACATGCCTTATATTTAGCATAACATAGTGGGTAAATAAATCTTTTTTTACAAGGGGATAATATGTGTATTTCCTATATCGCAGGGGTGTTTGTACATAACAAGTTAGGTTACTAGAAAACGTGCTTGGAAGTTTGAACACTAGACGTACTCACCTGAATATCGGAACAATCCATATATTTCTCCATATCACAAATAAGTACCGCATTTCTGTAGACATGGCGATACATCGTGAGTAGCTCGTGTCCATGTCCAGATGTGACACAAGGCTTGCAAGTTGCTGCATTACAATTAATGCAATATATGGTCAAATCGTGCTTTGGCTTCAACCCTACCTTTGGCAAATCAGCATGGGCCGAACATTTTTCAAAAATTAATTTCTCAAGGAGGCGTTAGGCTTTTACATTGTTCCTTTAATTAATTTTGTACTGCTTTTTTACTTCCCTACACGAACTGAAATTATATTAATTAATGAAATAATGTAAAGGCAATATATCGATATTTCCAAAGTTTCGTGAAGCCACACATAAGACTTTTACATTTTACATGATGATCTTGCTAGTTCATCACACAGTAAAACTATGACCCAAATTCTATATAAATTCAATCATCTACATCATAGAGCAATAATTTTTGACTATTTCTAAATGTGTCAATTTCTAACCCTTTTTTAAATTAAACCACGTCTCATTAAATGGCTTTCAAAGAATACAAGATGATTGCAAGAAAATTCTAATGAAGAATGGAATGAGATGTAAGATAAAAGATTGCGACAGAACTAAAACACTAAGAATTCTAAAATAGTTAATTGTGACAAAACTAAGAACACGACAAAATGTAAGATAGGTTAATGATTGGAAAAAATTTAAGAACACGACAAGATCTAGAGTGTGTCATCGCGACAAAATTAAGAACGTGAAGAATCTAATAATAAAGTTGTGCCAAATTATAGAAGTAGACATCATGAAAAAGCAAATGAAGATATAGTTAATTAATATAATTGACTATTTTGTTATGGATGTCAAAACATAATCAGGACTGAAGTATATGATATTTGTAATAGTGAATACACAAACTACGGAAAAACATAAAATTTATTTTTCAAAACACACAAACTAAAACCATAGTACGTTTTTGGAAAATAAATAACATGGTGAAACATATATATGATTGTTTTAGCTAAAAATTGGTTCATTCACCATCTGATTCATCGTCGGAAGTAGACTCTTCGTCTGAGGTAAATTCTTCATTCATAGAAGGTGGCAGAGAGGTGGCGCCAACCTGAGCTCAAGTTGGCCTTATTTGCCACCTCTGAGTGGTCCCATCAGGTATGCATTTTCCAAGACGAATAGTGTTACCCTCTGAAGCTGAGAGATAGAGTATATATATAGAAATGGTCATTTGTTTGTTTATTCTTAATTATCAATATAGTTGATGCTCTTGTTTATGGTTGCGCATATGTGTTAATTACTATTCAACCGATTCAATCAATAGCCTGTTCGTCAAGGGCACTTTTTTTTAAATCATTCAATGGTAACACCACTTTGTTCAGATACTTGTGAGTGCTTATTAAGATTAGATCATCCCAATATGTAGCACAAAAGTGAAGCTGTAAGCTAATTTAAGAACTTGCAATGGGAACATGTCCGTCCGGAACTCAAATAATATCCATACAGGCGAATATTCTCCGCCTGAATTCATGTGTTGTCCGTGTGGAGCACGTGGTTCTCTAACTCAACTTTATCAGCTGCCTACGAAATCAAAATCGAAACAAGCCATTACTCTTCTAAGAAATGTGTGTACATTAAATTCATGATTAGATTTGTGTCATTTTATGACTCGTTAAATTTTGTAAATTATAATCTTGTTTTCACCAATCATGTGATGCACATCCAACGTTGATACAATAGTAGACTTATAATTAATTATTATACACATATAAATTAACTTAAAAAATCACCCTATTTGTAGATGTAAGTTTCTTCTTGAACCATTGCTTGATCCGATCATCCGGTCACTCCCAGCTCTTTTTGTTTTTTTATGGTAAAGAAAGAGATACAAAGGTCCTTAGGCCGAGTCCATACACGTAATACTAGCTATCTCGGGGGGAGGGCAATTCACAAAAATGGGTTAGAAGCCAGGAAAATGAAGTTTAATTTTTGTAATCTACTACAGTGACATATTATGGTCATGTTTGAGATTGTGCTATCTAATAATTAAGTTGCTTTTACACGTTTGCTATGTGAAATAGGTACATTACATCTTAGTAAGAGAAAGAAGATTAGACAAGCTATCACTTAGGAATATAACATTCCTTATATTTAGCATAACATAGTGGGTAAATAAATCTTTTTTTACAAAGGGATAATATGTGTATTTCCTATATCGCAGGGGTGTTTGTACATAACAAGTTAGGTTACTAGAAAACGTGCTTGGAAGTTTGAACACTAGACGTACTCACCTGAATATCGGAACAATCCATATATTTCTCCATATCACAAATAAGTACCGCATTTCTGTAGACATGGCGATACATCGTGAGTAGCTCGTGTCCATGTCCAGATGTGACACAAGGCTTGCAAGTTGCTGCATTACAATTAATGCAATATATGGTCAAGTCGTGCTTTGGCTTCAACCCTACCTTTGGCAAATCAGCATGGGCCGAACAATTTTCAAAAAATAATTTCTCAAGGAGGCGTTAGGCCTTTACATTGTTCCTTTAATTAATTTTGTACTGCTTTTTTACTTCCCTACACGAACTGAAATTATATTAATTAATGAAATAATATAAAGGCAATATATCGATATTTCCAAAGTTTCCTGAAGCCACACATAAGACTTTTACATTTAACATGATGATCTTGCTAGTTCATCAAACAGTAAAACTAGGACCCAAATTCTATATAAATTCAATCATCTACATCATAAAGCAATAATTTTTGACTATTTATAAATGTGTCAATTTCTAACCCTTTTTTAAATTAAACCACGTCTCATTAAATGGCTTTCAAAGAATACAAGATGATTGCAAGAAAATTCTAATGAAGAATGGAATGAGATGTAAGATAAAAGATTGCGACAGAACTAAAACACTAAGAATTCTAAAATAGTTAATTGCGACAAAACTAAGAACACGACAAAATGTAAGATAGGTTAATGATTGCGAAAAATTTAAGAACACGACAAGATCTAGAGTGTGTCATCGCGACAAAATTAAGAATGTGAAGAATCTAAAAATAAAGTTGTGCCAAATTATAGAAGTAGACATCATGAAAAAGCAAATGAAGATATAGTTAATTAATATAATTGACTATTTTGTTATGGATGTCAAAACATAATCAGGACCGAAGTATATGATATTTTTAATAGTGAATACACAAACTACGGAAAAACATAAAATTTATTTTTCAAAACACACAAACTAAAACCATAGTACTATTTTGGAAAATAAATAACATGGTGAAACATATATATGATTGTTTTAGCTAAAAATTGGTTCATTCACCATACAATTCATCGTCGGAAGTAGACTCTTCGACTGAGGTAAATTCTTCATTCATAGAAGGTGGCAGAGAGGTGGCGCCAACCTGAGCTCAAGTTGGCCTTATTTGCCACCTCCGAGTGGTCCCATCAGGTATGCATTTTCCAAGACGAATAATGTTAACCTCTGAAGCTGAGAGATAGAGTATATATATAGAAATGGTCATTTGTTTGTTTATTCTTAATTATCAATATAGTTGTTGCTCTTTTTTATGGTTGCGCATATGTGTTAATTACTATTCAACCGATTCAATCAAGAGCATGTTCGTCAAGCGCATTATTAACGCACTTTTTTTAAATCATTCAATGGTAACACCACGTTGTTCAGATACTTGTGAGTGCTTATTAAGATTAGATCATCCCAATATGTAGCACAAAAGTGAAGCTGTAAGCTAATTTAAGAACTTGCAATGGGAACATGTCCGTCCGGAACTCAAATAATATCCATACAGGCGAATATTCTCCGCTTGAATTCATGTGTTGTCCGTGTGGAGCACGTGGTTCTCTAACTCAACTTTATCAGCTGCCTACGAAATCAAAATCGAAACAAGCCATTACTCTTGTAAAAAATGTGTGTACATTTAATTCATGATTAGATTTGTGTCATTTTATGACTCGTTAAATTTTGTAAATTATAATCTTGTTTTCACCAATCATTTGATGCAGATCCAACGTGATACAATAGTAGACTTATATTTAACTATTATACACATATAAATTAACTTAAAAAATCACCCTATTTGTAGATGTAAGTTTCTTCTTGAACCATTGCTTGATCCGATCATCCGATCACGCCCGGCTCTTTTTGTTTTTTATGGTAAAGAAAGAGATACAAAGGTCCTTAAACCGAGTCCATACACATAATACTAGCTATCTCGGGGGGAGGGCAATTCACAAAAATGGGTTAGAAGCCAGGAAAATGAAGTTTAATTTTTGTAATCTACTACAGTGACATATTATGGGCATGTTTGAGATTGCGCTATCTAATAATTAAGTTGCTTTTACCCGTTTGCTATGTGAAATAGGTACATTACATCTTAGTAAGAGAAAGAAGATTAGACAAGCTATCACTTAGGAATATAACATGCCTTATATTTAGCATAACATAGTGGGTAAATAAATCTTTTTTTACAAGGGGATAATATGTGTATTTCCTATATCGCAGGGGTGTTTGTACATAACAAGTTAGGTTACTAGAAAACGTGCTTGGAAGTTTGAACACTAGACGTACTCACCTGAATATCGGAACAATCCATATATTTCTCCATATCACAAATAAGTACCGCATTTCTGTAGACATGGCGATACATCGTGAGTAGCTCGTGTCCATGTCCAGATGTGACACAAGGCTTGCAAGTTGCTGCATTACAATTAATGCAATATATGGTCAAATCGTGCTTTGGCTTCAACCCTACCTTTGGCAAATCAGCATGGGCCGAACATTTTTCAAAAATTAATTTCTCAAGGAGGCGTTAGGCTTTTACATTGTTCCTTTAATTAATTTTGTACTGCTTTTTTACTTCCCTACACGAACTGAAATTATATTAATTAATGAAATAATGTAAAGGCAATATATCGATATTTCCAAAGTTTCGTGAAGCCACACATAAGACTTTTACATTTTACATGATGATCTTGCTAGTTCATCACACAGTAAAACTATGACCCAAATTCTATATAAATTCAATCATCTACATCATAGAGCAATAATTTTTGACTATTTCTAAATGTGTCAATTTCTAACCCTTTTTTAAATTAAACCACGTCTCATTAAATGGCTTTCAAAGAATACAAGATGATTGCAAGAAAATTCTAATGAAGAATGGAATGAGATGTAAGATAAAAGATTGCGACAGAACTAAAACACTAAGAATTCTAAAATAGTTAATTGTGACAAAACTAAGAACACGACAAAATGTAAGATAGGTTAATGATTGGAAAAAATTTAAGAACACGACAAGATCTAGAGTGTGTCATCGCGACAAAATTAAGAACGTGAAGAATCTAATAATAAAGTTGTGCCAAATTATAGAAGTAGACATCATGAAAAAGCAAATGAAGATATAGTTAATTAATATAATTGACTATTTTGTTATGGATGTCAAAACATAATCAGGACTGAAGTATATGATATTTGTAATAGTGAATACACAAACTACGGAAAAACATAAAATTTATTTTTCAAAACACACAAACTAAAACCATAGTACGTTTTTGGAAAATAAATAACATGGTGAAACATATATATGATTGTTTTAGCTAAAAATTGGTTCATTCACCATCTGATTCATCGTCGGAAGTAGACTCTTCGTCTGAGGTAAATTCTTCATTCATAGAAGGTGGCAGAGAGGTGGCGCCAACCTGAGCTCAAGTTGGCCTTATTTGCCACCTCTGAGTGGTCCCATCAGGTATGCATTTTCCAAGACGAATAGTGTTACCCTCTGAAGCTGAGAGATAGAGTATATATATAGAAATGGTCATTTGTTTGTTTATTCTTAATTATCAATATAGTTGATGCTCTTGTTTATGGTTGCGCATATGTGTTAATTACTATTCAACCGATTCAATCAATAGCCTGTTCGTCAAGGGCACTTTTTTTTAAATCATTCAATGGTAACACCACTTTGTTCAGATACTTGTGAGTGCTTATTAAGATTAGATCATCCCAATATGTAGCACAAAAGTGAAGCTGTAAGCTAATTTAAGAACTTGCAATGGGAACATGTCCGTCCGGAACTCAAATAATATCCATACAGGCGAATATTCTCCGCCTGAATTCATGTGTTGTCCGTGTGGAGCACGTGGTTCTCTAACTCAACTTTATCAGCTGCCTACGAAATCAAAATCGAAACAAGCCATTACTCTTCTAAGAAATGTGTGTACATTTAATTCATGATTAGATTTGTGTCATTTTATGACTCGTTAAATTTTGTAAATTATAATCTTGTTTTCACCAATCATGTGATGCACATCCAACGTTGATACAATAGTAGACTTATAATTAATTATTATACACATATAAATTAACTTAAAAAATCACCCTATTTGTAGATGTAAGTTTCTTCTTGAACCATTGCTTGATCCGATCATCCGGTCACTCCCAGCTCTTTTTGTTTTTTTATGGTAAAGAAAGAGATACAAAGGTCCTTAGGCCGAGTCCATACACGTAATACTAGCTATCTCGGGGGGAGGGCAATTCACAAAAATGGGTTAGAAGCCAGGAAAATGAAGTTTAATTTTTGTAATCTACTACAGTGACATATTATGGTCATGTTTGAGATTGCGCTATCTAATAATTAAGTTGCTTTTACACGTTTGCTATGTAAAATAGGTACATTACATCTTAGTAAGAGAAAGAAGATTAGACAAGCTATCACTTAGGAATATAACATTCCTTATATTTAGCATAACATAGTGGGTAAATAAATCTTTTTTTACAAAGGGATAATATGTGTATTTCCTATATAGCAGGGGTGTTTGTACATAAAAAGTTAGGTTACTAGAAAATGTGCTTGGAAGTTTGAACACTAGACGTACTCACCTGAATATCGTAACAATCCATATATTTCTCCATATCACAAATAAGTACCGCATTTCTGTAGACATGGCGATACATCGTGAGTAGCTCGTGTCCATGTCCAGATGTGACACAAGGCTTGCAAGTTGCTGCATTACAATTAATGCAATATATGGTCAAGTCGTGCTTTGGCTTCAACCCTACCTTTGGCAAATCAGCATGGGCCGAACAATTTTCAAAAAATAATTTCTCAAGGAGGCGTTAGGCCTTTACATTGTTCCTTTAATTAATTTTGTACTGCTTTTTTACTTCCCTACACGAACTGAAATTATATTAATTAATGAAATAATGTAAAGGCAATATATCGATATTTCCAAAGTTTCCTGAAGCCACACATAAGACTTTTACATTTAACATGATGATCTTGCTAGTTCATCAAACAGTAAAACTAGGACCCAAATTCTATATAAATTCAATCATCTACATCATAAAGCAATAATTTTTGACTATTTATAAATGTGTCAATTTCTAACCCTTTTTTAAATTAAACCACGTCTCATTAAATGGCTTTCAAAGAATACAAGATGATTGCAAGAAAGTTCTAATGAAGAATGGAATGAGATGTAAGATAAAAGATTGCGACTAAACTAAAACACTAAGAATTCTAAAATAGTTAATTGCGACAAAACTAAGAACACGACAAAATGTAAGATAGGTTAATGATTGCAAAAAATTTAAGAACACGATAAGATCTAGAGTGTGTCATCGCGACAAAATTAAGAACGTGAAGAATCTAAAAATAAAGTTGTGCCAATTTATAGAAGTAGACATCATGAAAAAGCAAATGAAGATATAGTTAATTAATATAATTGACTATTTTGTTATGGATGTCAAAACATAATCAAGACTGAAGTATATGATATTTATAATAGTGAATACACAAACTACGGAAAAACATAAAATTTATTTTTCAAAACACACAAACTAAAACCATAGTACTTTTTTGGAAAATAAATAACATGGTTAAACATATATATGACTGTTTTAGCTAAAAATGGGTTCATTCACCATCTGATTCATTGTCAGAAGTAGACTCTTCGTCTGAGGTAAATTCTTCATTCATAGAAGGTGGCAGAGAGGTGGCGCCAACCTGAGCTCAAGTTGGCCTTATTTGCCACCTCCGAGTGGTCCCACCTGGTATGCATTTTCCAAGACGAATAGTGTTAACCTCTGAAGCTGAGAGATAGAGTATATATATAGAAATGGTCATTTGTTTGGTTATTCTTAATTATCAATATAGTTGTTGCTCTTGTTTATGGTTGCGCATATGTGTTAATTACTATTCAACCAATTCAATCAAGAGCCTACTCGTCAAGGGTATTATTAACGCACTTTTTTTAAATCATTCAATGGTAACACCACGTAGTTCAGATACTTGTGAGTGCTTATTAAGATTAGATCATCCCAATATGTAGCACAAAAGTGAAGCTGTAAGCTAATTTAAGAACTTGCAATGGGAACATGTCCATCCGAAACTCAAATAATATCCATACAGGCGAATATTCTCCGCCTGAATTCATGTGTTCTCCGCCTGAATTCATGTGTTCTCTAACTCAGCTTTATCAGCTGCTAACGAAATCAAAATCGAAACAATCCATTACTCTTGTAAGAAATGTGTGTACATTTAATTCATGATTAGATTTGTGTCATTTTATCACTCGTTAAATTTTGTAAATTATAATCTTGTTTTCACCAATCATGTGATGCAGATCCAACGTTGATACAATAGTAGACTTATAATTAATTATTATACACATATAAATTAACTTAAAAAATCACCCTATTTGTAGAAGTAAGTTTCTTCTTGAACCATTGCTTGATCCGATCATCCGGTCACTCCCAGCTCTTTATGTTTTTTTATGGTAAAGAAAGAGATACAAAGGTCCTTAGACCGAGTCCATACACATAATACTAGCTATCTCGGGAGGAGGGCAATTCACAAAAATGGGTTAGAAGCCAGGAAAATGAAGTTTAATTTTTGTAATCTACTACAGTGACATATTATGGGCATGTTTTAGATTGCGCTATCTAATAATTAAGTTGCATTTACCCGTTTGCTATGTGAAATAGGTACATTACATCTTAGTAAGAGAAAGAAGATTATACAAGCTATCACTTAGGAATATAACATGACTTATATTTAGCATTACATAGTGGGTAAATAAATCTTTTTTTACAAGGGGATAATATGTGTATTTTCTATATCGCAGGGGTGTTTGTACATAACAAGTTAGGTTACTAGAAAACGTGATTGGAAGTTTGAACACTAGACGTACTCACCTGAATATCGGAACCATCCATATATTTCTCCATATCACAAATAAGTACCGCATTTCTGTAGACATGGCGATACATCGTGAGTAGCTCGTGTTCATGTCCAGATGTGACACAAGGCTTGCAAGTTGCTGCATTACAATTAATGCAATATATGGTCAAGTCGTGCTTTGGCTTCAACCCTACCTTTGGCAAATCCGCATGGGACGAACATTTTTCAAAAAATAATTTCTGAAGGAGGCGTTAGGCCTTTACATTGTTCCTTTAATTAATTTTGTACTGCTTTTTTACTTCCCTACACGAACTAAAATAATATTAATTAATGAAATAATGTAAAGGCAATATATCGATATTTCCAAAGTTTCATGAAGCCACACATAAGACTTTTACATTTAAGATGATGATCTTGCTAGTTCATCACACAGTAAAACTAGGACCCAAATTCTATATAAATTCAATCATCTACATCATAAAGCAATAATTTTTGACTATTTCTAAATGTGTCAATTTCTAACCCTTTTTTAAATTAAACCACGTCTCATTAAATGGCTTTCAAAGAATACAAGATGATTGCAAGAAAATTCTAATGAAGAATGGAATGAGATGTAAGATAAAAGATTGCGACAGAACTAAAACACTAAGAATTCTAAAATAGTTAATTGCGACAAAACTAAGAACACGACGAAATGTATGATAGGTTAATGATTGCGAAAAATTTAAGAACACGACAAGATCTAGAGTGTGTCATCGCGACAAAATTAAGAACGTGAAGAATCTAAAAATAAAGTTGTGCCAAATTATTGATGTAGACATCATGAAAAAGCAAATGAAGATATAGTTAATTAATATAATTGACTATTTCGTTTTGGATGTCAAAACATAACCAGGACTGAAGTATATGATATTTATAATAGTGAATACACAAACTACGGAAAAACATAAAATTTATTTTTCAAAACAGACAAACTAAAACCATAGTACTTTTTTGGAAAATGAATAACTTGGTTAAACATATATATGACTGTTTTAGCTAAAAATTGGTTCATTCACCATCTAATTCATTGTCAGAAGTAGACTCTTCGTCTGAGGTAAATTCTTCATTCATAGAAGGTGGCAGAGAGGTGGCGCCACCCTGAGCTCAAGTTGGCCTTATTTGCCACCTCCGAGTGGTCCCACCAGGTATGCATTTTTCAAGACGAATAGTGTTAACCTCTGAAGCTGAGAGATAGAGTATCTATATAGAAATGGTCATTTGCTTGGTTATTCTTAATTATCAATATAGTTGTTGCTCTTGTTTATGGTTGCGCATATGTGTTAATTACTATTCAACCGATTCAATCAAGAGCCTGTTCGTCAAGGGTATTATTAACGCACTTTTTTTAAATCATTCAATGGTAACACCACGTTGTTCAGATACTTGTGAATGCTTATTAAGATTAGATCATCCCAATATGTAGCACAAAAGTGAAGCTGTAAGCTAATTTAAGAACTTGCAATGGGAACATGTCCGTCCGGAACTCAAATAATATCCATACAGGCGAATATTCTCCGCCTGAATTCATGTGTTGTCCGTGTGGAGCACGTGGTTCTCTAACTCAACTTTATCAGCTGCCTACGAAATCAAAATGGAAACAAGCCATTACTCTTGTAAGAAATGTGTGTACATTTAATTCATGATAAGATTTGTGTCATTTTATCACTCGTTAAATTTTGTAAATTATAATCTTGTTTTCACCAATCATGTGATGCAGATCCAACGTTGATACAATAGTAGACTTATAATTAATTATTATACACACATAAATTAACTTAAAAAATCACCCTATTTGTAGATGTAAGTTTCTTCTTGAACCATTGCTTTATCCGATCATCCGGTCACTCCCAGCTCTTTTTCTTTTTTTTATGGTAAAGAAAGAGATACAAAGGTCCTTAGACTGGGTCCATACACATAATACTAGCTATCTCGGGAGGAGGGCAATTCAAAAAAATGGGTTAGAAGCCAGGAAAATGAAGTTTAATTTTCGTAATCTACTACAGTGACATATTATGAGCTTGTTTGAGATTGCGCTATCTAATAATTAAGTTGCTTTTACCCGTTTGCTATGTGAAATAGGTACATTACATCTTGGTAAAGAGAAAGTAGATTAGACAAGCTATCACTTAGGAATATAACATGCCTTATATTTAGCATAACATAGTGGTAAATAAATCTTTTTTTAAAAGGGGATAATATGTGTATTTCCTATATCGCAGGGGTATTTGTATATAACAAGTTAGGTTTCTAGAAAACGTGCTTAGAAGTTTGAACACTAGACTTACTCACCTGAATATCTGAACAATCGATATATTTCTCCATAAGTACCGCATTTCTGTAGACATGGCGATACATCGTGAGTAGCTCGTGTCCATGTCCAGATGTGACACAAGGCTTGCAAGTTGCTGCATTACAATTAATGCAATATATGGTCAAGTCGTGCTTTGGCTTCAACCCTACCTTTGGCAAATCCGCATGGGCCGAACATTTTTCAAAAAATAATTTCTGAAGGAGGCGTTAGGCCTTTACATTGTTCCTTTAATTAATTTTGTACTGCTTTTTTACTTCCCTACACGAACTAAAATAATATTAATTAATGAAATAATGTAAAGGCAATATATCGATATTTCCAAAGTTTCATGAAGCCACACATAAGACTTTTACATTTAACATGATGATCTTGCTAGTTCATCACACAGTAAAACTAGGACCCAAATTCTATATAAATTCAATCATCTACATCATAAAGCAATAATTTTTGACTATTTCTAAATGTGTCAATTTCTAACCCTTTTTTAAATTAAACCACGTCTCATTAAATGGCTTTCAAAGAATACAAGATGATTGCAAGAAAATTCTAATGAAGAATGGAATGAGATGTAAGATAAAAGATTGCGACAGAACTAAAACACTAAGAATTCTAAAATAGTTAATTGCGACAAAACTAAGAACACGACGAAATGTATGATAGGTTAATGATTGCGAAAAATTTAAGAACACGACAAGATCTAGAGTGTGTCATCGCGACAAAATTAAGAACGTGAAGAATCTAAAAATAAAGTTGTGCCAAATTATTGATGTAGACATCATGAAAAAGCAAATGAAGATATAGTTAATTAATATAATTGACTATTTCGTTTTGGATGTCAAAACATAACCAGGACTGAAGTATATGATATTTATAATAGTGAATACACAAACTACGGAAAAACATAAAATTTATTTTTCAAAACAGACAAACTAAAACCATAGTACTTTTTTGGAAAATGAATAACATGGTTAAACATATATATGACTGTTTTAGCTAAAAATTGGTTCATTCACCATCTAATTCATTGTCAGAAGTAGACTCTTCGTCTGAGGTAAATTCTTCATTCATAGAAGGTGGCAGAGAGGTGGCGCCACCCTGAGCTCAAGTTGGCCTTATTTGCCACCTCCGAGTGGTCCCACCAGGTATGCATTTTCCAAGACGAACAGTGTTAACCACTGAAGCTGAGAGATAGAGTATCTATATAGAAATGGTCATTTGCTTGGTTATTCTTAATTATCAATATAGTTGTTGCTCTTGTTTATGGTTGCGCATATGTGTTAATTACTATTCAACCGATTCAATCAAGAGCCTGTTCGTCAAGGGTATTATTAACGCACTTTTTTTAAATCATTCAATGGTAACACCACGTTGTTCAGATACTTGTGAATGCTTATTAAGATTAGATCATCCCAATATGTAGCACAAAAGTGAAGCTGTAAGCTAATTTAAGAACTTGCAATGGGAACATGTCCGTCCGGAACTCAAATAATATCCATACAGGCGAATATTCTCCGCCTGAATTCATGTGTTGTCCGTGTGGAGCACGTGGTTCTCTAACTCAACTTTATCAGCTGCCTACGAAATCAAAATGGAAACAAGCCATTACTCTTGTAAGAAATGTGTGTACATTTAATTCATGATAAGATTTGTGTCATTTTATCACTCGTTAAATTTTGTAAATTATAATCTTGTTTTCACCAATCATGTGATGCAGATCCAACGTTGATACAATAGTAGACTTATAATTAATTATTATACACACATAAATTAACTTAAAAAATCACCCTATTTGTAGATGTAAGTTTCTTCTTGAACCATTGCTTTATCCGATTATCCGGTCACTCCCAGCTCTTTTTCTTTTTTTTATGGTAAAGAAAGAGATACAAAGGTCCTTAGACTGGGTCCATACACATAATACTAGCTATCTCGGGAGGAGGGCAATTCAAAAAAATGGGTTAGAAGCCAGGAAAATGAAGTTTAATTTTCGTAATCTACTACAGTGACATATTATGAGCTTGTTTGAGATTGCGCTATCTAATAATTAAGTTGCTTTTACCCGTTTGCTATGTGAAATAGGTACATTACATCTTGGTAAAGAGAAAGTAGATTAGACAAGCTATCACTTAGGAATATAACATGCCTTATATTTAGCATAACATAGTGGTAAATAAATCTTTTTTTAAAAGGGGATAATATGTGTATTTCCTATATCGCAGGGGTGTTTGTACATAACAAGTTAGGTTTCTAGAAAACGTGCTTAGAAGTTTGAACACTAGACTTACTCACCTGAATATCTGAACAATCGATATATTTCTCCATAAGTACCGCATTTCTGTAGACATGGCGATACATCGTGAGTAGCTCGTGTCCATGTCCAGATGTGATACAAGCCTTGCAAGTTGCTGCATTACATTTAATGCAATATATGGTCAAGTCGTGCTTTGGCTTCAACCCTACCTTTGGCAAATCAGCATGTGCCGAACATTTTTCAAAAAACAATTTCTGAAGGAGGCGTTAAGCCTTTACATTGTTCCTTTAATTAATTTTGTACTGCGTTTTTACTTCCCTACACGAACTGAAATTATATTAATTAATGGAATAATGTAAAGGCCATATATCGATATTTCCAAAGTTTCATGAAGCCACACATAAGTCTTTTACACTTAACATGATGGTCTTGCTAGTTCATCACACAGTAAAACTAGGACCCAAATTCTATATAAATTCAATCATCTACATCATAAAGCAATAATTTGTGACTATTTCTAAATATGTCAATTTCTAACCCTTTTTTTAAATTAAACCACGTCTCATTAAATGGCTTTCAAAGAATACAAGATGATTGCAAGAAAACTCTAATGAAGAATGGAATGAGATGTAAGATAAAAGATTGCGACAGAACTAAAACACTAAGAATTCTAAAATAGTTAATGGCGACAAAATGTAAGATAGGTTAATGATTGCGAAAAATTTAAGAACACGACAAGATCTAGAGTGTGTCATCGCGACAAAATTAAGAACGTGAAGAATCTAAAAATAAAGTTGTGCCAAATTATAGAAGTAGACATCATGAAAAAGCAAATGAAGATATAGTTAATTAATAAAATTGACTATTTCGTTATGGATGTCAAAACATAATCAGGACTGAAGTATATGATATTTATAATAGTGAATACACAAACTACGGAAAAACATAAAATTTATTTTTCAAAACACACAAACTAAAACCATAGTATTTTTTTGGAAAATAAATAACATGGTGAAACATATATATGATTGTTTTAGCTAAAAATTGGTTCCTTCACCATCCGATTCATCGTCGGAAGTAGACTCTTCGTCTGAGGTAAATTCTTCATTCATAGAAGCTGGCAAAGAGGTGGCGCCAACCTGAGCTCAAGTTGGCCTTATTTGCCACCTCCGAGTGGTTCCATCAGGCATGCAATTTCCAAGACGAATAGTGTTACCCTCTGAAGCTGAGAGATAGAGTATATATATAGAAGTGGTCATTTGTTTGGTTATTCTTAATTATCAATATAGTTGTTGCTCTTGTTTATGGTTGCGCATATGTGTTAATTACTATTCAGCCGATTCAATCAAGAGCCTGTTCGTCAAGGGTATTATTAACGCACATTTTTTAAATCATTCAATGGTAACACCACGTTGTTCAGATACATGTAAGTGCTTATTAAGATTAGATCATCCCAATATGTAGCACAGAAGTGAAACTGTAAGCTAATTTAAGAACTTGCAATGGGAACATGTCCTTCGGGAACTCAAATAATATCCATAAAGGTGAATATTCTCCGCCTGAATTCCTGTGTTGTCCGTGTGGAGCACGTGGTTCTCTAACTCAACTTTATCAGCTACCTACGAAATCCAAATCGAAACAAGCCAATACTCTTGTAAGAAATGTGTGTACATTTAATTCATGATTATATTTGTGTCATTTTATGACTTGTTAAATATTGTAAATTATAATCTTGGTTTCACCAATCATGTGATGCAGATCCAACGTTGATACAATAGTAGGTTTATAATTAATTATTATACACATATAAATTAACTTAAAAAATCACCCTATTTGTAGATGAAATTTTCTTCTTGAACCATTGCTTTATCCGATCATCCGGTCACTCCCAGCTCTTTTTCTTTTTTTATGGTAAAGAAAGAGATACAAAGGTCCTTAGACCGAGTCCATACACATAATACTAGCTATCTCGGGAGGAGGGCAATTCACAAAAAAATGGGTTAGAAGCCAGGAAAGTGAAGTTTAATTTCTGTAATCTACTACAGTGACATATTATGAGCATGTTTGAGATTGCGCTATCTAATAATTAAGTTGCTTTTACCCGTTTGCTATGTGAAATAGGTACATTACATCTTAGTAAAGAGAAAGAAGATTAGACAAGCTATCACTTAGGAATATAACATGCCTTATATTTGGCATAACATAGTGGGTAAATAAATCTTTTTTTACAAGGGGATAATATGTGTATTTCCTATATCGCAGAGGTCTTTGTACATAACAAATTAGGTTACTAGAAAACGTGCTTGGAAGTTTGAACACTAGACTTACTCACCTGAATATCTGAACAATCGATATATTTCTCCATATCACAAAAAAGTACCGCATTTCTGTAGACATGGCGATACATCGTGAGTAGCTCGTGTCCATGTCCAGATGTGACACAAGCCTTGCAAGTTGCTGCATTACAATTAATGCAATATATGGTCAAGTCGTGCTTTGGTTTCAACCCTACCTTTGGCAAATCAGCATGGGCCGAACATTTTTCAAAAAACAATTTCTGAAGGAGGCGTTAAGCCTTTACATTGTTCCTTTAATTAATTTTGTACTGCGTTTTTACTTCTCTACACGAACCGAAATTATATTAATTAATGGAATAATGTAAAGGCCATATATCCATATTTCCAAAGTTTCATGAAGCCACACATAAGACTTTTACATTTAACATGATGATCTTGCTAGTTCACCACACATAGGACCCAAATTCTATATAAATTCAATCATCTACATCATAAAGCAATAATTTGTGACTATTTCTAACTATGTCAATTTCTAACCTTTTTTTAAATTAAACCACGTCTCATTAAATGGCTTTCAAAGAATACAAGATGATTGCGAGAAAACTCTAATGAAGAATGGAATGAGATGTAAGATAAAAGATTGCGACAGAATTAAAAAACTAAGCATTCTAAAATAGTTAATTGCGACAAAACTAAGAACACGACAAAATGTAAGATAGGTTAATGATTGCGAAAAATTTAAGAACACGACAAGATCTAGAGTGTGTCATCGCGACAAAATTAAGAACGTGAAGAATCTAAAAATAAAGTTGTGCCAAATTATAGAAGTAGACATCATGAAAAAGTAAATGAAGATATAGTTAATTAATATAATTGACTATTTTGTTATGGATGTCAAAACATAATCAGGACTGAAGTATATGATATTTATAATAGTGAATACACAAACTACGGAAAAACATAAAATGTATTTTTCAAAACACACAAACTAAAACCATAGTACTTTTTTGGAAAATAAATAACATGGTGAAACATATATATGATTGTTTTTGCTAAAAATTGGTTCCTTCGCCATCCGATTCAGCGTCGGAAGTGGACTCGTCGTCTGAGGTAAATTCTTCAGTCATAGAAGGTGGCAAAGAGGTGGTGCCAACCTGAGCTCAAGTTGGCCTTATTTGCCACCTCCGAGTGGTCCCATCAGGTATGCATTTTCCAAGACGAATAGTGTTACCCTCTGAAGCTGAGAGATAGAGTATATATATAGAAGTGGTCATTTGTTTGGTTATTCTTAATTATTAATATAGTTGTTGCTCTTGTGTATGGTTGCGCATATGTGTTAATTACTATTCAACCGATTCAATCAAGAGCCTGTTCGTCAAAGGTATTATTAACGCACTTTTTTTAAATCATTCAATGGTAACACTACGTTGTTCAGATACTTGTAAGTGCTTATTAAGATTAGACCATCCCAATATGTAGCACAAAAGGGAAACTGTAAGCTAATTTAAGAACTTGCAATGGGAACATGTCCTTCCGGAACTCAAATAATATCCATAAAGGCGAATATTCTCCGCCTGAATTCCTGTGTCGTCCATGTAGAGCACGTGGTTCTCTAACTCAGCTTTATCACCTGCCTACGAAATCAAAATCGAAACAAGCCATTATTCTTGTAAGAAATGTGTGTACATTTAATTCATGATTAGATTTGTGTCATTTTATGACTCGTTAAATTTTGTAAATTATAATCTTGTTTTCACCAATCATGTGATGCAGATCCAACGTTGATACAATAGTAGACTTATAATTAATTATTATACAGATATAAATTAACTTAAAAAATCACCCTATTTCTAGATAAAATTTTCTTCTTGAACCATTGCTTTATCCGATCATCCGGTCACTCCCAGCTCTTTTTCTTTTTTTATGGTAAAGAAAGAGATACAAAGGTCTTTAGACCGAGTCCATACACATAATACTAGCTATCTCGGGAGGAAGGTAATTCACAAAAATAGGTTAGAAGGCAGGAAAATGAAGTTTAATTTCTGTAATCTACTACAGTGACATATTATGAGCATGTTTGAGATTGCGCTATCTAATAATTAATTTGCTTTTACCCGTTTGCTATGTGAAATATGTACATTACATCTTAGTAAAGAGAAAGAAGATTAGACAAGCTATCACTTAGGAATATAACATGCCTTATATTTGGCATAACATAGTGGGTAAATAAATCTCTTTTTACAACGGGATAATATGTGTATTTCCTATATCGCAGGGGAGCTTGTACATAACAAATTAGGTTACTAGAAAACGTGCTTTGAAGTTTGAACACTAAACTTACTCACCTGAATATCTGAACAAGCGATATATTCCTCGATATCACAAATAAGTACCGCATTTCTGTAGACATGGCGATACATCGTGAGTAGCTCGTGTCCATGTCCAGATGTGCCACAAGCCTTGGAAGTTGCTGCATTACAATTAATGCGATATATGGTCAAGTCGTGCTTTGGTTTCAACTCTACCTTTGGCAAATCAGTATGGGCCGAACATTTTTCAAAAAGCAATTTCTGAAGGAGGCGTTAAGCCTTTACATTGTTCCTTTAATTATCTTTGTACTGCATTTTTACTTCCCTACACGAACTGAAATTATATTAATTAATGGAATAATGTAAAGGCCATATATCGATATTTCCAAAGTTTCATGAAGCCACACATAAGACTTTTACATTTAACATGATGATCTTGCTAGTTCATCACACAGTAAAACTAGGACCCAAATTCTATATAAATTCAATCATCTACATCATAAAGCAATAATTTGTGACTATTTCTAAATATGTCAATTTCTAACCCTTTTTTAAATTAAACCACGTCTCATTAAATGGCTTTCAAAGAATACAAGATGATTGCGAGAAAACTCTAATGAAGAATTGAATGAGATGTAAGATAAAAGATTGCGACAGAATTAAAAAACTAAGAATTCTAAAATAGTTAATTGCGACAAAACTAAGAACACGACAAAATGTAAGATAGGTTAATGATTGCGAAAAATTTTAGAACACGACAAGATCTAGAGTGTGTCATCGCGACAAAATTAAGAACGTGAAGAATCTAAAAATAAAGTTGTGCCAAATTATAGAAGTAGACATCATTAAAAAGCAAATGAAGATATAGTTAAGTAATATAATTGACTATTTTGTTATGGATGTCAAAACATAATCAGGACTGAAGTATATGATATTTATAATAGTGAATACACAAACTACGGAAAAACATAAAATTTATTTTTCAAAACACACAAACTAAAACCATAGTACTTTTTTGGAAAATAAATAACATGGTGAAACATATATATGATTGTTTTAGCTAAAAATTGGTTCCTTCGCCATCCAATTCATCGTCGGAAGTGGACTCTTCGTCTGAGGTAAATTCTTCAGTCATAGAAGGTGGCAAAGAGGTGGTGCCAACCTGAGCTCAAGTTGGCCTTATTTGCCACCTCCGAGTGGTCCCATCAGGTATGCATTTTCCAAGACGAATAGTGTTACCCTCTGAAGCTGAGAGATAGAGTATATATATAGAAGTGGTCATTTGTTTGGTTATTCTTAATTATTAATATAGTTGTTGCTCTTGTGTATGGTTGCGCATATGTGTTAATTACTATTCAACCGATTCAATCAAGAGCCTGTTCGTCAAAGGTATTATTAACGCACTTTTTTTAAATCATTCAATGGTAACACCACGTTGTTCAGATACTTGTAAGTGCTTATTAAGATTAGACCATCCCAATATGTAGCACAAAAGGGAAACTGTAAGCTAATTTAAGAACTTGCAATGGGAACATGTCCTTCCGGAACTCAAATAATATCCATAAAGGCGAATATTCTCCGCCTGAATTCCTGTGTCGTCCATGTAGAGCACGTGGTTCTCTAACTCAGCTTTATCACCTGCCTACGAAATCAAAATCGAAACAAGCCATTATTCTTGTAAGAAATGTGTGTACATTTAATTCATGATTAGATTTGTGTCATTTTATGACTCGTTAAATTTTGTAAATTATAATCTTGTTTTCACCAATCATGTGATGCAGATCCAACGTTGATACAATAGTAGACTTATAATTAATTATTATACAGATATAAATTAACTTAAAAAATCACCCTATTTCTAGATAAAATTTTCTTCTTGAACCATTGCTTTATCCGATCATCCGGTCACTCCCAGCTCTTTTTCTTTTTTTATGGTAAAGAAAGAGATACAAAGGTCTTTAGACCGAGTCCATACACATAATACTAGCTATCTCGGGAGGAAGGTAATTCACAAAAATAGGTTAGAAGGCAGGAAAATGAAGTTTAATTTCTGTAATCTACTACAGTGACATATTATGAGCATGTTTGAGATTGCGCTATCTAATAATTAATTTGCTTTTACCCGTTTGCTATGTGAAATATGTACATTACATCTTAGTAAAGAGAAAGAAGATTAGACAAGCTATCACTTAGGAATATAACATGCCTTATATTTGGCATAACATAGTGGGTAAATAAATCTCTTTTTACAACGGGATAATATGTGTATTTCCTATATCGCAGGGGAGCTTGTACATAACAAATTAGGTTACTAGAAAACGTGCTTTGAAGTTTGAACACTAAACTTACTCACCTGAATATCTGAACAAGCGATATATTCCTCGATATCACAAATAAGTACCGCATTTCTGTAGACATGGCGATACATCGTGAGTAGCTCGTGTCCATGTCCAGATGTGCCACAAGCCTTGGAAGTTGCTGCATTACAATTAATGCGATATATGGTCAAGTCGTGCTTTGGTTTCAACTCTACCTTTGGCAAATCAGTATGGGCCGAACATTTTTCAAAAAGCAATTTCTGAAGGAGGCGTTAAGCCTTTACATTGTTCCTTTAATTATCTTTGTACTGCATTTTTACTTCCCTACACGAACTGAAATTATATTAATTAATGGAATAATGTAAAGGCCATATATCGATATTTCCAAAGTTTCATGAAGCCACACATAAGACTTTTACATTTAACATGATGATCTTGCTAGTTCATCACACAGTAAAACTAGGACCCAAATTCTATATAAATTCAATCATCTACATCATAAAGCAATAATTTGTGACTATTTCTAAATATGTCAATTTCTAACCCTTTTTTAAATTAAACCACGTCTCATTAAATGGCTTTCAAAGAATACAAGATGATTGCGAGAAAACTCTAATGAAGAATTGAATGAGATGTAAGATAAAAGATTGCGACAGAATTAAAAAACTAAGAATTCTAAAATAGTTAATTGCGACAAAACTAAGAACACGACAAAATGTAAGATAGGTTAATGATTGCGAAAAATTTTAGAACACGACAAGATCTAGAGTGTGTCATCGCGACAAAATTAAGAACGTGAAGAATCTAAAAATAAAGTTGTGCCAAATTATAGAAGTAGACATCATTAAAAAGCAAATGAAGATATAGTTAAGTAATATAATTGACTATTTTGTTATGGATGTCAAAACATAATCAGGACTGAAGTATATGATATTTATAATAGTGAATACACAAACTACGGAAAAACATAAAATTTATTTTTCAAAACACACAAACTAAAACCATAGTACTTTTTTGGAAAATAAATAACATGGTGAAACATATATATGATTGTTTTAGCTAAAAATTGGTTCCTTCGCCATCCAATTCATCGTCGGAAGTGGACTCTTCGTCTGAGGTAAATTCTTCAGTCATAGAAGGTGGCAAAGAGGTGGTGCCAACCTGAGCTCAAGTTGGCCTTATTTGCCACCTCCGAGTGGTCCCATCAGGTATGCATTTTCCAAGACGAATAGTGTTACCCTCTGAAGGTGAGAGATAGAGTATATATATATAGAAGTGGTTATTTGTTTGGTTATTCTTAATTATCAATATAGTTGTTGCTCTTGTTTATGGTTGCGCATATGTGTTAATTACTATTCCACCGATTCAATCAAGAGCCTGTTTGTCAAGGGTATTATTAACGCACTTTTGTTTAAATCATTCAATGGTAACACCACGTTGTTCAGATACTTGTAAGTGCTTATTAAGATTAGATCATCCCAATATGTAGCACAAAAGTGAAACTGTAAGCCAATTTAAGAACTTCCAATGGGAACATGTCCGTCCAGAACTCAAATAGTATCCATACAGGCGAATATTCTCCGCCTGAATTCATGTGTTGTCCGTGTGGAGCACGTGGTTCTCTAACTCAACTTTATCAGCTGCCTACGAAATCAAAATCGAAACAAGCCATTACTCTTGTAAGAAATGTGTGTACATTTAATTCATGATTAGATTTGTGTCATTTTATGACTCGTTAAATTTTGCAAATTATAATCTTGTTTTCACCAATCATGTGATGCAGATCCAACGTTGATACAATAGTAGACTTATAATTAATTATTATACACATATAAATTAACTTAAAAAATAACCTTATTTGTAGATGAAATTTTCTTCTTGAACCATTGCTTTATCCGATCATCCGATCACTCCCAGCTCTTTTTCTTTTTTTAAGGTAAAGAAAGAGATACAAAGGTCCTTAGACCGAGTCCATACACATAATACTAGCTATCTTGGGAGGAGGGCAATTCCCAAAAATGGGTTAGAAGCCAGGAAAATGAAGTTTAATTTCTGTAATCTACTACAGTGACATATTATGAGCATGTTTGAGATTGCACTATCTAATAATTAAGTTGCTTTTACCCGTTTGTTATGTGAAATAGGTACATTACATCTTAGTAAAGAGAAAGAAGATTAGACAAGCTATCACTTAGGAATATAACATGCCTTATATTTGGCATAACATAGTGGGTAAATAAATCTTTTTTTACAAAGGGATAATATGTGTATTTCCTATATCGCAGGGGTGTTTGTACATAACAAGTTAGGTTACTAGAAAACGTGCTTGGAAGTTTGAACACTAGACTTATTGGGTAATGGGCCGGTAATGATTCTATAAAGTTCACTCACCTGAATATCTGAACAATCAATATATTTCTCCATCTCACAAATAAGTACAGCATTTATGTAGTCTTGGCGATACATCGTGTGTCCATGGTGATGTCCAGATGTGACTCAAGCCTTACAAGCTGTTGCATTACAATTAATGCAATATCTGGTCAAGTCGTTCTTTGGCTTCAACTTATCATTTGCCAAATCAGCATGGTCCGAACATTTTTCAAAAAATGTTTTTGAAGGCATTAAGCCAATTTGGAACGTTGGTGTTGTCTTGTATTGCGTTGTTAATTCCCTACACGAACCAAAATATATTAATTAATGGAATAATGTAATGTCGTATATATCGATATTTCCAAAGTTTTTTGAAGGCACACTACATTTAACGTGGTGATCTTGCTAGTTCATCACACAATAAAACAATATTCCTATTCGATATAAATTCAATCATATACAACAGAAAGCAATAATAGTGATTATTTTCTAAATGTGTCGATTTTTATCCGTTTTTAAATTAAATCACGTCTTATTAAATGGCTTCCAACAAATACTTAATGACCGCAAGAAATCTCTTATGAAGAATGGAACGAGATGTAAGATAAAAGATTATATTGCGACAGAATTAAGAAGACGACAAAGTGTAAAATAAATCAATGATTGCGACAAATTTAAGAACACGGCAAGATCTAGAGTATGCCATTGCGACAAAATTAAGAATGTGGAGAATCTTAAAATAAAGTTGTGCCAAAAGTACGACTACCTTGGAAGCTACAAAGTACACAAAATGTGCGAAGCGGCATATTATTATAATTTAACCAAAAAGTATATATTTGAGAATACCCCTTTACTCAATAATCGATTTTTCTACTATAAAAAGAATTGCATAAGCATTGATATGACTGTTTGCTACTTTATGTTTGAGTTTCTGTTTTTGAATTATATAATGGCTATCTCATTTTGATTATTGTGGATATGTTGAAATCTACTTTATCCTACAATTCACAGTTTGTGGTACAAGTTATAGAAGTAGACATCATGAAAAAGCAAGTGAAATTACAGTTAATCAATATAAATGACTATTTCGTTATGGATGTCAAAACATAATCATGACTAAATTATAGGATATCTATAATAGTGAATCAAATTTCTATCATGCTTAATTACTGTTTTGCAGTTACATATATAGGTGGTTATTTACAAGAAGTAAATATTCAGTTGCAACTAATATAGATGTCAGTCAAAAGTTTGTCTTGTTTGGGTGCAGAAAGAAGTGATAATTAAACATGTGAGGGGATCTAAATTTACTTGTTCTTTTAGACAAAACTACTTGGGGTTAACTGCTACGTGAAAGTCGAAACTAAATCTAACTTGTCTCATATATAATGTAATTCAGCTTCCTTCCTTCCTTTAATTGAGTTTTATTTTTTTACGAATATATTAGTGTTTCTGTACATATATTTCTATTAATTAAAGTTATTCTTTTATTCAAACGCTATTAACAAGTTTGCTCAAATAGCCAACTAGGGAATGTATTCATCGTGAATTGTAATATTTACATATAATAATTTTTTAGTAGGAGAAAGTTGATTAGGGAATTTTTGGCGTCATATTGAAGAGTCAAATGTTGTGTAGTGACCTTTAGGGAGTCCTAGTGCTGCATACTAATGTGACAAAGTTTGGTATGTTGTCAGGAGTACTTATCTGGTGGTGGTTGTTGGTTGCAACAGATGCTTAAAAGTGTGATTGATAGACCGTTGTATAAGTGGTAAACATCTTATAACATAGGACGTTTACTTATTCTAGTGTATATACATTAGCTTGAAACAAGTGCACAAAAGATCCTACAATATGACAGAGTCCACCCATGGCAAATATTGTGCTTATTTTGCATGCGCATCTCCACTCGACATATATGTGAGAGGGATGCGCGCATGAGCAAGATGACATAAATTCCCCCGTCGCACTAGTATGTAAAATATTAGATTCTAATCATCTTATGTTACTATTTCTAGTCTAGTGATCTTTTGCTTCACTTAACTTTTGGGAACTATTGTCAAATAATTTGGAAGAAGTGAAGTATTGCATTACTACAAAATTTGGAAGAAGTGAAGTATTCACACAATTAGTAAATAAAACTTCAAATCAAAATATTTTATGGTATTTCAGAAGGCTTAAGTTCTTACATTTTCTTGGTATTCTGCTGACAACTCATACCAATTTTTTTGCTCAAATGAACAACATTCTAATATTGGTCGTTCAATAATTTGTATTTATTTTTTGCTAGATGACTTATATAGGACTGTGAAGAGTGATTGCAACAAAATCAGGCACACGTACGAAGAACTCTAAAATAAACTCGCATCAACAGCGTGAGAACCTATGATTGGGTTACAATATTATTATATTTCAGGATCCCAACCCACCGAAAATCAATAACGCTATAGTTATAGGTGTCCAATACCGTTATGCATACATTTTTTTTTCAATTAGGGGGTCAACAATACTAATTCTAAGCATGGGAGTTTACACAAATTACCTATTAATTTATGCAAATTATGTTGTATGATTCAAAAAAAATAGAGAAAATTACATCAAACCCCCAACGTTCAGGGCCATTTGCCGTCAACCCCCTTAAGTTTGTTTTGGAGCTTGTCAACCCCCTATCGATTAAAGAAATAGGCAGCTTGCCCCAAGTCAACATTTTGCACTTTTGACCTGAGGTATTTTTATTAAATCATCTTATCCCACCTTTTGATAGGTTAAATGTGTCCCCTAACGTATCGAGTTGTGTGCAGATTGCCCCAACGTATCGAGTTGTATGGAAAAATTCCGATGCAACTTGAAAAAGCAGTTTTTGCATCAGATTGTTTCCATGCAAAATGTACTGCTTTGCAATATTGCCATGCAGGCATTCCTCTGCATGGAAATTTTCCGATGCAATTAGAAAAAGTTTTTTTTGCAGCGAAATTTTCCTATGCAACATGTACTCTAGCATGTACATAGTACAAATTGAATGGCAATTTTCCTATGCAAGAGGAAACATGTACAGTTTGTATAGAAATATTTCTATGCGAAATTTATTATTATTTATAGAAAACCTATACTTATTAAATTTGTATTTATATTTTTGACCCCAAAAGTATTTTAAACGTCTTTCGTTCCGCGTTTTTGACAAATTCGCAATGTACATATGACTCATAAGTGTTATTAAAATAGTGGTTAACAAAGACAGAGTTTTGATGTTGTTTTCCATCTTTTGCGTAATTAGGTATTCTACCTCAAATAGTTTTTAAACGTCTTTCCTTACTCCATTTTTTACGAAATTTTGAAGAACACTGTTATTTTTAATAACATAGCGTATGGTAAAAAAGAATTAAGGAGTGGAATTGATTGACACTCTCTACATGTGAAAATATAATTTTGGTTTAGTAGAGTATATGTATATAGGGTTTAGGGTTTAGAGTTTAGAGTTTAGAGTTGAAGATCATATAGTGTTATATGGTTACATTGTTTATTGTGCGTCTTTCGTTACACCATTTTTGACGGATTTGAAAGAACACTCCTACTTATTGATTAGAAAATGTTGGTGAAAGAAAAAGTTAAATTTGAGTTGTTTTGCAACTTTTGGATAATTATATTTTCAACCCGAAAGGTTTGTTTGCGGCTTTCATACCCCGTTTTTTACGAGATTTGAAAGAACACTCCTATTTATTGGTTACAAAATGTTGGTGAAAGAAAAAGTTAAATTTGAGTTGTTTTGCAACTTTTGAATAATTACATTTTCAACTCGAAAGGTTTGTTTGCGTCTTTCGTTACTCCATTTTTGACGATGCAAAGTGGTATGGTGAATCGGTGTTTGATATATTGTACGTGTTAACGAGTTTGGAATTATTCCCTATTTAACGGAAGATATTTTTATTTTAGGTTGGAACGCCCTGCCTGTGATTCAAAAACAATAATAGGTGGAAATAATTTGAAAATATCAAGAGATACAAGAATATTTCCTTCCTTTATTCACTGAACTTTTCCTCCTTTTATCTCTGTGTGTCTGTGTCAAGTTGAGTTAAGTTGTCCTTCTTCTATTGATCACCTCCCTTTATATAGATTTTGGTAGGGGCAGGTGTCATTGTGCATGTGCTTTAGTAAAGACAGGTGTCGTTATATTGATACAGGTGTCAAAATTAGGATAAGGTTTATCTCTTAGTCTACTTGACGCTGAGTAGACCAATCTTTATGTCTTCCGATGGCTTCGAGGATCTCCAATGAATAGTTGTTTTGGGGGCGTTACTCTTCCGAGGGGCTATGCTTTTGTTGATACATAATTAGGATGCTGTCAGGGGGTAGGGTATGTTGTATATGTCTTCCGAGGGGTTTTATTTCTCTTTCTTGACTCGGGTCCGTTCTTCAATGATCTGGAGTGATCTCCGAGGGCGTAATGTGATGGCGTAATAGGATCTATGATGGCGTAATGTGATCTCTAATGGCGTTATATGATCTCCGAGGGCGTGATATGATCTCCGAGGGCTTGATTTGATCTCCGAGGGCTGGATTTCCTCTGCTTGAAATGGTACTTTTTCGTCTAAGTCCTCGGAATATATTATTTGGGCGCTCTGTTATTCGTTTCTGGTTTTTCTCCGAAAATGGGTCCTCGGGTGATGGTTCAAGGGCAGTTCACATTGAGGAGTGTTCAGCAAGGAAGTTTTCTTGTAAGTTCGTGGGACTCGGGGTTCGTTGTGGTCCCTCTTGGCGCATTTGTGGATCTCGGAATCGCGCGGATCCACCGGGGTTTGCTCTTTTTCGGATGCCGCGTTGATATCTGTTTTTCACTCACCATTTGAGTTTCCAAGGGACGCTTATGTTCCTCCTCGTGTGCTCCTTTGTACCTCCTTATGACAGTGTCCGAGGGGTAGGGAAACATCCGAGGGGGTCTCCTTATTAGAAGTGGGTACATCTCATCGGAAGTACTCGTGACAATTGTATTGTCCATTTATTAATTTCCTGATTAGGATTAATCTTCTTCTTTCCCTTTTATTTATTTTTATGGTTAACACTAGCCCCCCCCAAATTTTGATCGCCTTCGTATAGGCGAGGGAAATTTTATTCATCGTCCTCGGTGAGGCGAAGGGTTAGTCCATGTTTAGGTCTTTAATATATTTATTTTTTGGTATTTTTCCGAGGGAATATGCATATATATTAATTATTTAAAAACAGATCGTATAGAACTTACCTTATTACCCTTGGGGGTACTGTCCTCATGCACGCGGAGGTTTCGGAGCATTGGTTGCAGATAGCCGTTGATCGGTTTCAAACTTCAAAATATCTGACCGTTGGTAACGGTCAGATTTGTAACGGCGTGGCTGGCGGACGCGGGGGATACGTGGAGCTTTAAATATGCTCCACGTTTTGAGATCTTGTGACCGTTTGTCACTTTCACTCCTATAAATAGGAGAACTATTCACTCCTTTTCATTTTCACCAATTTCTCTCTTAGCAATTCATACGAGCAAAAAAGTTTCTTTTTTTCTCCTCTCTCTTATTTCAATTTCACAAGTTCTTTGTCTCTTCTCCTTTTCGAAAAAAAACTTCTTCTTTACTACTGCACGAATGGCTTCTTCCACCCATACTGATCCCATTGCTGCCTTTACTTCCTCCGAAGTCACTGCTCTGGTTGATTCTTCTGTAACTGTGAGGAGTATTCCGGTGGGGTAGTTACTCGTAAGCGCAAGGGAGAGGCTGCTGCTGTCGCCGAGGGTGGCGTCGCTTCTTCTAAAAAAGCTAGGGTTCCCAAATCGAAGAAGGCGCATCTTCATAATTTTGCCAAAGTGGAGAGGGTTCCTAGTATTGCCACTCGTGAACAGGTATTGTAGTTATTTACTTCAACTAGGGCTTTCCAAAAGAATATGGTGTTCCAAATTCTGACGAAGGACGAGAGAGCGTGTTATCCTCCTCCGGGTATGTTAACGGTTTATTTGCTCAAGTGAGATACGGGTGGCGTTCATTCATGCCGCCTTTCTTCTATGAGGTTTTTAAGCCTTGCAACATCAGCCCGAGTCAAATGGTTCCGAATGGGTTCGCCGCTCTTTGTATTTACGTTTTTTGGTGCCAGGTGAATGGGTTAGAGTGTGGGGTAGACCATTTTCTTTCGATCTTTGACGTGAGGGTGTCGCCTGGGAGGGTATCCCTTTTACAATGTTTGCCATCGGGACAACTCGGGGAACTCCACAAAGAGGATTCTGTGTGCGTCAATCACCTCGCACAGCGTTTGGAAGAATAGATATTTCTTTGTGAGACCCGCTAAAGGTGAATGGGATATGCCCTTCGATTGGAGAGAGGGTGCCTCTCCAGTGCATACTTTGGACCCGGAGGTAGTTTTATCTCCTGTAATTTCTCAACACAAGTTGATGGAGTCGGAGGATTTCACGATGTTGTTTGAGACATCCGGACTTCATCTTGTGGTTTTTGCCGATGACGCCGTGGAAAAGCCTGTGTCCCTGTCTTCCGAGGCGAGGAATCTTTTTCGTAAGTTCCTTATTTTCTTCTTTTGTTCCTTCTCTGAGTATAATAGTGAATTGTACTTATACATGTTTGACTTTGGGGTGATGCAGAGGAGGTTATGGCAAATTACTATTTGCAGTCGGGTCCGAGGGAACCTACTCTGAGTGGTACTTCCGATGTGCCAGAAGAGGGCGATCATGAAGAAGAAGAGGTTAATGCCCCCGAGGGCGAACATACGACTTCGGAGGCATGAGGAGCTCACGAGGACCATTCTCCTCTGTATATAGATATGACGGGGTGATAGACTTGTCTTCTGATGTTAGAAGACTACCGAGGTGATAGACTTGTCTTCTGATGATCCCTCTCCTGCTTCTACTTATGGAGCTGAGCCTACACTCCTGGAAGTTCCTGAATCTGCCCCTCGTGGTGAGTTCTTATGAGTTTTTAACGAAATTTTCCCTATCTTCAGTGTAGACTTTATTCATGTGCTGATGTTCTCCTTCTTGATACAGAGACTTTGGACAAAGGTAAGGCTCCGATGGTGGAAGAGCCCTCTTTATATGGTAAGCGTTCTTCACCTGTCCTTCTCTTCTAGTGATAATTTTTTCTAGTTTCATTCTCTTTCTTACACACAGAGGTTACCTTTTGTAGAGGAAGATTTCTTGGCCCAGTTTAGTGTTCCCGAGCAGGAGGCCTCACGAGGGGGTTCTGAGGATACTGAAGGGGAGTTTGATCCCTCGTCCGAGGACAGAGACGTGAAGGAGGAGATTTTGAATTCGTTGTTGGGGGAGACTGGCCCGTCTGTCGTAGCTGGTGGTTCTCGGGCCGTGTTTACTAACTCGGAGGTGATGACTTTAGTACTGGGAAATACTCATCTGAGGAGTCACACTCCAGCATCTCTGTCTGTTCCCGTGACTCTATCTTCGAGAGGTCACACTTTTCAGGCGCCCACACCTCCTGGTGGGCCAGAGGGGCATTTCTCTTCTCGGACCGTGGGGGAGGCCTATCAGGATATCCTCCAGTTCTTTGCTTCCTCTAGTTCAACACCCGCCGAGGGGTATCAATTTTTGTATACCAATCTTAACTGGTTGGGGCTCATGGTAAGTTTCTTCGCACTAGTCTTTTTGGGATTGTGCGATTTATTCGTAATAACTTCTTTTTGTGCTTATCTTTTATAGATTGGAAAGAATCGGGAAGCAGTTACCGCAGTAGAGGAGCGTGGTCTGAAAGACGTGAAGGAGGTGGAAGCTCTCCGAGAGCAATTAGCGCCTCTTTTATCTAAGGATAAGGAGAGTAAGATGAAGGAAGAGGTGCTCCTCACAAAAATTTCTAACTACGAGTTCACGCTGCAAGAAGCAGAGAAGACAAACGAGGGCCTGCAACGTAGGTTGAACCTGGCGGAGTCTGCCTGTAAGAAGATAGAGGTCTCCGAGAAGGCGGCAATGGCTAAGATAGCCCTTTTGGAGAAGGAAAAAGGGGAGTCCGAGGGGGTTCTCAACGCTCGGATCGCTGCTCTCGAGAAAAAGATAGCGGAAGGTTCGGAGAGGGAGAGGAGTCTTCAGGAGACTTTGGGTCAGGTCACCGATAGGGCTGAGTCGGCCGAGGGGAAGTTGATAAATTTCCTTTCTCCCGAGGAGGTGCAGGCTAAGATTGATGCAGCGGTTCAATTTGCTCAACGGGAGATCTCTAGACAGCACTCGGGAGTCTCCGATACACCTTCTCAGGAGCGTTTGACAGGCCATCTTTTGTGGGGCTATTTGGAATGTGCTTGGTTGGCCAAGTCTTTGTTACGGTCGGATGTGGACTTTTCCAAATCGTTTGACCTTCGCAAGTTGAAGAGGCCAACTCCCGATGACTGTCATTACTTTGTGGGGAGATTTGGGGGTTTACTATCCCCTAAGGATTCTCCTGTACCCACTCCGATGCGCTCTGCCAGTAGTCCGAGTCCGAGGGCTAGCGGTTCCGGGGGGTATTTTCACCAATTTCTCGCCTTGCTCCGCTGGGTACTTCTGCTGAGGAGACGACTCCTTCACACCCTTCTACCAAGGGGGCATAGTCTATTCCTTGTAGTCTTTTATTTCTTGCTTTTAATAAATGTCTTTTGTACATATTACCCTTTCCGATGGCTCTTCAGCTTTTGAATAAATAGACATTTTTCCCACCTTTCATTTCTCTATCTTTTGTCTTTTCTTGTTAAAATCTAATTAAGAAGGATAATGATAAACCACTTAAGGTTGCTGAGTAACTTTATCTCCTAAGTAGGAGGTGTTGTCTTCCATGGCAATGTGAGATACGTGTCATTCTTAATTAAGAAAATTTCTTGACACGTGTCCCTTACTTTATGTAAGAGGGATCTAATCTTATTTTTCTAATCAAGGGGTGAATAGTATATATGCACTTAGGCCCTTCATCAGTCATGTTTACCACTAACTTCAAAATCATAACTAGTTCTTGATCTCCTTATCTTTTCAATTTTGACAATAATTGTAAGAGCGAGGATAATACTTACTTGAAAAGATGATGCCCCCTTACTATAGGAGAAGTGGTTCAGTTTCATCTTGTGGTTTTTCTCGAGACACTGCTCGGAGTCCTTCTGGACCGTCAAGGGCTCCTCCTCTTCTCTGTGAGAGTTCCTCTCCGGGGCCGAGGGATAATTTGTTTGGAAATCAGGCGACACTTGGCGCGAGTTCCTCTTTGGGAGTAGCCCGTAGGCTTTCATCTACAAATTCTCGTAGAGTAAATCATATTAGGGAGATATTTATGGGTAGAGAGCCATATCCTTTGGCAGATGAGTCTTCGGAATTTGATTTGATTCCTCTTAATCCGTCCAGATTGATAGGTAGAGGACGTGTGGGATCCACTACGAGTACGGAGTGCGAGAACTCAGTAAGGTCTCTTTTTACTGAGTATAACTTGGATTTTGAAGAATATGACGTGATAGTGCCTTCCGCGTGTCAGAGAGCTTATTCGCCTCCCTCGGGTTATCTGACTGTCTACCACGAACAAATGCGTTGCGGGTTACGAATGTTTTTCCACCCTTTTTTCCAAATACTCTTGCAGTATTGGCAGGTATGTCCGAGTCAGCTAACACCAAGTTCATATAGTCATCTGGTGGGGTATGTCCTGCGTTGTGAGCTTTTAAACCTTCCTATGTCCCCTTATCGGGTGGGAACAATATTTACCCTTCGACCCTGTTCAGTGGGGGCTCCCTTTTTTAGCCTGACCTATCGGGACAAGGAAAATACCTTCACTCGTGTATCCAGTATCCACTCTTGTAGAGGGGATTGCGGCGGAGATTTTTCTTTGTCCGTCCGAGAGGTCAATCAGCCAGGTCATGGGGGATGCCCATCCGATGGGGTCTAGGATATATTGCTCCCAACGCCGAAACACAAGGTCACAAAAGGGAGGTATTGCTTCACTCAGGGCTTTTTCTGGGTCCTATGACATATCCGGGCTACTGGATTTCCCCGAGGCCCTGATTTTGGCGGGTTTACAAGAGGGGTTAGAGGGGTGTACCCTCGCATCTCGTCCTCTTCACAGTAACTTTTATTTCCGTAAGTTTTTCTGATCACCCTTTATCTGTTCAGCTTGTGAATTCTCAGGGCGTCCTCGGACTGTTTGCACACTGATGTTTTTTGCAGGCGCAGAGATGGGAACGTTTTCCCTTGGGTCTTCAATGATGTTTTTCTGGGGCAGGCGTTGCATGGTAGTCCCGGGTTGTCGGAGGTTGGCGGTTCTGATCCACTCGTAAATGAGGCGATGGTTGATATTTCTTCGGAGGAGGAGGGACTAGAGGCATCGCCTGTAGCAGCCCCCCAGTAAGCTTTATAATTCCTCTCGGAGTGTCAGATCCGATAGTGGCTTCCTCCTAGACGAACTTTCACACGACTCCAGTGGTGTCCCAGCCTTTTCCTCGTAACTCTGCCGTAGTGAATGTATTAGAGGAGTATCTTCTCTCTCCCAATACAGAGGATTTGCAGCCCCTTGAGGATGGCCCTGATCGTGTTCCTGCACCGCCGCTCGAGGGGAACCCTTCCCTCGGGAGATCTTCTCCCCCCGGGGATAATTAGGATGTTTCTCGCCTCGAATCAGCGGTGGGATTTTTCGAATCTTTCTCAGTGGTTAATTGAACGTGACGGATTGCGGGCTGATGAAAACCCTTCATGTATCCGTTCTTCAGGACTTAGCTTGTAAAGACCTATGTGAGGTATTTCATTATTTTATCTATTTTATTTAATACTAACATGTCGCCCCTGTTTGATGTAATTTGCTTTGTTTTGGGGCAGATTTATATGGTGCTAGATGCCCTCGGATCTTATGGGAGTTCTTCTTCTGATCCTGGTTTAGTATATCGTCGTCGGGACGAGTTAGAGCAAGGTCTCTTAGAGGCTCACGCGGAGATAGCTCAATTGAAGGAAGTTCACGAGTCCACGCGGGAGATCCACAACAATCCGTTACAATCCGAAAGGGATAAAGCGTGGGAATTGGAACGCCAATTAGTGCTCGAGAGGGCTCGGGTATTGAATTTAGAGAGGAGAATAGAGGAGTTATGTGACCAGATGCGGTCCTCGGAAGAGCAACTGACTCAAACTACGAAGGAAAGAGATGCCCTGAATCAGCAAATTCTAGGGATAACTCGCACCCAGGCGGTGGCGTTGATTATGACTCGAGTCCAGGAAGTGCTAGAAGTGGTGGGTCCATCTAGCCTTCGTGAGTCTCTCCAGGGTGAGATGCGTGATTTGGTTCATATAGGCTACCGGTTGTGCCAAGACGTTGTCCAAGCTTTGCCAGAGTTTCCCTCAGGCTTGATCATTCCGGAACTTAGCATTCATCAGATTTTCAAGGAGCTTTCTTCCTCACCCATTAGGGATTCTCCAGTTTCGATTGTGTTTGTTGATGATCCGGTTTCCCTTTCCGAGGAGCAGCGCTGGCAATTTATTCGAGAAGGAAAATGCACTATAGGAGGGGCTTAACTTGTAGAAGGATATTATGCAGTTTATTTCATAATATGAGGGGCTTTTTTGTTGGGTTGCTAAGATGACTCATATGTAGAGTTATCCTTTTGTCAAGCAACTCTACTTTCTTTTGTAATGGAACCTTTCGTATATGAATAACTTTTTTTATTTAGGCATGACTGCTACATTAAGCATAATACTTTCTAAGGTTGATTGAGTTCCAGGTATTGCGAAGCACTATTCCCTCGGAATCGGCAAGACGATAGGTTGCGGGCCCCACAATTTCCGCTATCTTATAGGGTCCTTCCCATCGTGGATCAAGCTTGCCGACATTCTTGGAAGCCCATACTCGTTTCATTACTAGATCTCCCACTTGAAAAGTTCAGAGCTTTACCTTAGTATTGTAGTATCGTGACATCCGGGTCTTGTATTCTTCCACTCGGAGGGCTACTCGGGTTCTCCTTTCTTCGAGTAGATCAAGGGCCAGGGCTAGATTGGAGCCATTGGCTACTTCCTCGTATTCCCTGACTCGCCAACTTTCTATGGAGACCTCCGAGGGCAAGACAGCTTCACACCCGTAGGATAGACTGAAAGGAGTTTCACCTGTAGCGGTGCTTTGCGTGGTCCGATAGGCCCATAGTATGCCGGGTATTTCTTCAACCCATTTGGCTTTATGCCAATCGAGTCGGGCCTTCATATTTTTCAAAAGGGTTCTGTTGGTCCTTTCTATCTGTCCATTTGCTTGGGGTATCGCACCGATGCGAAGCGGTGTTTAATCTCCCAATGGTCACACCACTTTTGTAACTCTTGATTTGTGAACTGTAGGCCATTATTTCTTACCAAACTCCGAGGGACGCCAAAGCGACACGTGATGTTTCTCCATAGGAAGTTGATGACAGCTCACGTTGTGATCCGAGCTAAGGGTTCCGCTTCTACCCATTTAGTAAAGTAGTCAACGGCTACTAGTAGAAATTTCTTCTGACCGGCGTCCGGAATAAGGGGTCCAACTATATCAATGCCCCATTTGGAAAACGGGTAAGAGGTTAGATGGGGTTCCCACGGGGCCGCGGGTTGATGCACCCGAGGGGCGTAAGCTTGGCACGGTTTACACCTTTTGGCATGGCTTTTACTGTTTTTAGCCATCGTGGGCCAGTAGTAGCCTTGTCGAATCAAATGTCCGACCATGCTTTCGCCGCTAGTATGGCTCCCGCATATCCCTTCGTGAGTTTCCGCTAAAGCCAGTTGGGCTTCTTCTTCATTAAGGCATCGAGCATGGGGACACGAGTACGTCCTTCGGAAAAGTATTCCATCTTTGAGGAAGTACCGAATAGTTTTTCTGGACATCATCCGCTGGATACTCTTGTCCGAGGAGTATCCCTCGAGATCCTGCAAATAGGCTTTGATAGGAGTCACCCAACTGGACAAGGGATCTAAGATGGTGTTTACCTCTTTGCCTTCGCTTTTTTCAGATTCGTTGACATGAAGTAGAGTAATTCTCCGAGTGTGTATGGCAGCTGTTTGAGTAGCCATTTTAGATAAGACGTCCGCCTCTTAGTTTTCTTTTCGGGGAATTTGAATTATATCATATTCCTCGAACCATTCGAGCCTTTGACGGACAACCCGGAGGTACTCTTGCATTCTTTCTTCTTTTGCTTCGTATGATCCTTTGACTTGCTGGACAATCAATTGAGAATCACTATGGAGGAGTATTCTCTTCATTCCTCCTTCTTTTGCTAGTCTCATACCAATAAGGAGAGCTTCATACTCAGCTTCATTATTAGAGAGGGGGTAATCTATTCTGATGGAAAAATGGAGTCTTTCATCTTCCCCTTCTTGATTTACAAAAACTATTCCTGCCCCCCCCCCCCCCCCCCCCCCCCGTGCGTGCTCAATGAGGACCCATCTACATAGGCATACCACAATGGTTCTTTCCCCTAGGATCTGATGGCCGTAAGTTCCATTACAAAGTCCGCCAGGACTTGTGCCTTGATGGAGGGTCTCGGAGCGTAGGAAATATCATACTCAGTGAGTTCTACGGCCCATTTTATTAACCTCCCTGATGATTCAGGCTTATTAAGAATTGCCCTTAGGGGATGCTTTGTTAGCACTATAATCGGGTGGGAAAGAAAGTAGGGGCGTAGCTTGCGGGCCGTAGTAACCAATGCTAGGACGAGTTTTTCAGTTAGGGTATATCTGGTCTCGGATCCGATGAGGGTTTTGCTGACGTAATATACCAGACGATGTTCTCCATCTTGTTCTTTGACTAAAACGGCGCTAATGGCCACTTCTCCGACCGACAGATATAGAAATAACTCTTCTTGGGGTAAAGGTTTTACCAGCAAACGTGGTTTCAACATGTATCTTTTTAATTCTCCGAGGGCTTCCTCGCACTGGGGGGTCCACTGAAACTCTTTGACATTCCGAAGTATCTTGAAGAAGGGAAGCCATTTTTCTGCTGACTTGGAGACGAACCGACTCAGAGAGGCCATTCTACCAGTCATTTTTTGAGCGTCTTTCACCGTCTTTGGGGTGGGTAATCCCATGATGGCCTCCGCTTTCTCGAGATTTACTTCTATTCCCTTCTCCGTAACCATAAACCCCAAAAAATTTCCTCCTCGAATACCAAAAGAGCATTTCCTAGGGTTAACTTTCATGCCAAAGTGGTTCTTAATAACCAACGCTTTCCGTAGGTCCTCGGGATGTTCCCCAGCAGTATTACTTTTAACTACCGTGTCGTCCACGTAAACTTCTACTGATTTTCCGATAAGCCCTGCGAACATAAGACTTACTAACCTTTGGTAGGTAGCCCCAGTATTTTTTAGCCCGAAGGGCATGACGAGATAACAGAATGTGCCTGCATCCGTAATGAAGCTAGTTTTATCTTGGTCCATTGCCGCCATCGGGATTTGATTGTATCCCTGGTCTCCATCTAGGGTTGACAGTAGTGCACATCCAGCGGTGGAATCAACTAACTGATCTATGCTCGGTAAGGGATAACAATCTTTTGGGCATGCTTCATTGAGGTTAGTAACGTCAACGCACATCCGCCATCTCCCTCCGTGCTTGGGAACTAATACGACATTAGCTAACCACTCGGGATAGATAACTTCCCGAATTTGCTTCAAGTTGAGAAGGCGTTGTATTTCCGAGCGAATGATTTTATTACGCTCGGGTCCCATTTTTCTTTTCTTCTGTTGGACAGGTTTAGCTTCGGGCTTCACATTAAGAAAGTGCTGACATACCTTGTTGCTGATTCTCCCGGGCGGTCCTCCTTCCCATGCAAAGAGGTGATGGAATTGCTTGAGGAGGGAAATCAGTTGAACCTCTATGGCTGGTGTCATGTGGGTACCCATTTTGATCACCTTCTCAGGGCTTCCTTCTACCAACTATACCATCTTTAATTCTTCCACAGGTTGGACTCGTGTCTCCTCTGTCTTACGCTTTTTAGTGTTTCCGAGGGAAGGTTCATCTTCTTCCGAGGGAATGGCATTCATGCAACATTCTCTGGCTTTAGATTGACTTCCTCGGACTTCTCCGATTCCCGAAGAGGTGGGGAATTTCACTTTAAGATGTAAGGTAGAGGGGATAGCTTCAAAGGCTCGAATAGATGGTCTCCCACAAATGGTGTTATACGTCCGTGAAGAAGCTTCCACTATCCAAAACTTGATGGGTTCCGTTCTCCGAAGGGCTCCCTTTCCCCATGACATTGGAAGAGTCACAGTTCTGAGGGTATGACATGTCTCCCCAGAGAACCCTACCAAGGGGACCTCAGCGGTTTCCAATTTTTCTTGTTTCAGTCCAATAGCAAGATAGGTAGGCAAGAAGAGTACGTCCACAGAGCTGCCTGTGTCTATGAGGATCCGTTGGGTTTCATACCCATAGATGACGGCTGAAATAACTAGTGGGTCTTCGTGAGGGTATATTATACCTGTAAGATCTTCGGGTCCAAAGGTAATGCTAGGCAGCTTTGACTCTTGGACCGAGCAGACTGGGAATACTTGCTCTGCTCGTCTGGCTTCTTTCAAATACTTCTTCCTTTTACTTTGGGGCGTCATTGAAATTTTACCTCCATCAATCATATTGATGGTTCGTCCTGACGGGGGATTGTTCTTATAAGAGTCAGGTGGAGGAGGCAAACTCCGATACCCTGTCGTCCTCTCTCGTGAACTTTGTCGACGGTCTTTAGTTCTCTCTCTGGGTCGTAGGCGTCCAACTGTCCTTTCTCGTGACCTCCGACTGGGCGTCCTTTCCTTCTCTTCTTCCTCTTCTTCTCTTCGTGACCTCTTCCATACGTTTGTCTTGGGCTCCCCGATATTGTTTTCCTTGAGGTAATTCTTCAAGTATCCGATTTCTAGGAGACGAAGGGTGGTACATTCTTCAGTGGTGTGTCCGTAGGTTTTGTGGTATTTGCAATATTTCCCTGTGTTCTTGTCTCGGTTAGAAAATTTAACTGGTACGGGCCAGTGCAACTCGTTGCTGCCTCTCATTATATTGAGCACTTCCGGGGGAGTGATAGTCATCGGAGGTAAGGGCACGGGTTGGAGAAATTTCTTAACCACCCCGCCCTCATCTTTACGCGGAGGAGGTTTTCCCTCTTTACCCTTCTCCTTAGTCTTTACCTCTCTCTCTGCGCGCTCTAGGTGTTCATTATCCTCCTGCTCCATTTGCTTCTTCGTTCCTTCCGCCTCTTTCATCAGAATGTGGACTTCCGCCTTTTGCATAAGTTCATTCATATCCATGACGCGATTTCCCATAAGGTATCTGAAGAAATCCCCCGTTCGAAGTCCTTGAGTCAATATGTCCGCCATGATGGTTGGACTAACGTTGGGAAAATCAAGCGCTTCATCCGTGAAGCGCTTTATATACCCTCGTAGGGGTTTATCCTTTTTCTGTTTAATAGTGAAAAGATGTGTGGCGGACTTGGGGTACATTCGATTGCAAGCAAACTTTCGTACAAACAAATGAGCTAATCGGTCAAAGCTCGTAATGGAACAAGGTGGAAGGTGAGTGAACCACGCCTGAGCCCGCCCTCCGAGGGTAACAGGAAACACGTGACATAACACATGGTCAGGAGCGGAAGATAGGTCCAATCCGACCAGATATTGATGGATATGATCATGCGGATCCCTCCCATCAGCTTCTCCGGTATATAGCGGGATTTTGATGGGTCGCATCCCCGAGGGGATATAGGCTAAAGCAATTTCGGGAATGAAATGAGAGGTCTTGAATGTGGGATCCTCCTTAGGGGCCATGGTCTTCTTGAGGTCGCCCAATTCTTTTCGTAAGTCATCCATCATTCCCCATAAGGAGTGTTCAACATCTCCCCGATACTCCGAGGGGCGGAAAATTTCCCCCCGACCTCTCTCTGGGGTTCTTTCAGGACAAACATACCTTCGGGACGCTTGTCGAGGTTCCTGGTGCCAAGGGATTGAGTTTGGGTTCCGCACCGCCTGGGGTGTATCTCCTTCTGAAGGGAAATTTCTATCCTCGAGGGATATAGAGGACATGTTTCCGAGATGTCCCTCCCTCCGGGGTGCCCATGTAGCATCTACAAGTCTTTCATCGACAGATCGGGGAAAATTCGGATGCAATTGACCTTAAGGGCAATTGCAGGGGAATATTCAGATGCAGCCACGTAAGCTGCATCTAAAATTTTCGATGCTAAGCCTGCATAGGAAATTTCGGATGAGGCTTCGTGGCTGCATCCGAAAATTCCCATGCAATTAATTTCGCATAGAAATATTTTTATGCGAAATTTATTACTATTTATAAGAAACCTATATTTATTAAATTTGTATTTTTATTTTTGACCCCAAAAGTATTTTAAATGTCTTTCGTTCCACGTTTTTGACAAATTATGAATGTACATATGCCTCATAAGTGTTATTAAAATATTAGTTAAAAAACGGAGATTTGATGTTGTTTTCCATCTTTTGCATAATTAGATATTCTACCCAAATATGTTTTAAACATCTTTCCTTACTCCGGTTTTTACGAAATTTTGAAGAACACTGTTATTTTTAATAACATATCGTATGGTAAAAAAAATCAAGGAGTGAAATTGATTGACACTCTCTAGATGTGAAAATATAATTTTGGTTTAGTAGAGTATATGTATATGGGGTTTAGGGTTTAGAGTTTAGAGTTGAAGATCATAAAGTGTTACATGGTTACATTGTTTATTTTGCGTCTTTCGTTACTCCAATTTTGACGAGATTTGAAAGAACACTCCTACTTATTGTTTAGAAAATGTTGGTGAAAGAAAAAGTGAAATTTGAGTTGTTTTGTAACTTTTGAATAATTACATTTTCAACTCGAAAGGTTTGTTTGCGACTTTCGTTACCCTGTTTTTTACGAGATTTGAAAGAACACTCATGCTTATTGGTTAGAAAATGTTGGTTAAAGAAAAAGATAAATTTTAGGTGTTTTGAAACTTTTGAATAATTACATTTTCAACCAAAAAGGTTTGTTTGCGTCTTTCGTTACTTTGTATTTGACGATGCAAAGTGGTATGGTAAATCGGTGTTTGATATAATGTACGAAAAATGGTATGGTGAATCGGTGTTCGATATACTCATACGATAAATCGTATGATAAATCGGTGTTCGATATAGTGTACGAAAAGTAAGTATATAAATCGCTGTTCAATTTACTTGTCTGAATAGTGGTATGATAAATCGGTGCTCGGTTTACTTGTACGCAAAATTGTATGATAAATCGTGTTTTTTACTTGTAAAAAGATTGGTATGATAAATCGGTGTTCTATATCATGTACGAAAAATGGTAAGGTGAATTGATGTTCGATATAATATATGAAAAGTGGGTACATAAATCGATGTTCATGTTACTTGTACAGAAATTGGTATGATAAATCGGTGTTCGATTTACTCGTACGTAAGATGGTATGGTAAACCGTTGTTCGATTTAGTTGTACGAAAAGTGGGATGATAAATATGTGCTCATTTTACTTGTACGAAAAGTGGATACATTTCGGTTTGGTCTTTTTATTAAAAACATTTGTGTTTATCGATGTTGTAATTTTATAATTAAAATTTACGTAATTGGCAATGTCTTTGGATAATAATTGAGACATTTACTTATTTTCCACTTTTCTTTCTTAATTTTCATCATTTATTATATATTTTTATAAATTTTCCTTAATTTCCGTAATTTGTTTTAATAATATAATTACATATTTATTGCATCGCAAAACTCCCATGCAATTGCCCTTAAGGTTAATTGCATCCAAAAATTCTGATACAATTGTCCTTAAAGGCAATTGCATGGGAATTTTCGGATGCAGCCACGTAAGCTGCATCCAAAATTTTCGATGCAAAGCCTGCATAGAAAATTTCAGATGCAGCTTTTGTGGCTGCATCCGAAGATTCCCAAGCAATAGATGTAAGGTCAATTGCATGGGAATTTTGCGATGCTAAAAATCATGCATCCAAAAATTCAAATTCGGATGCATGACTTTTCATGCATTCGCATGGTTTTGTTGTAGTGTTCTATCGGTTGTGGGAATCCTAAATCAACACATTGTCCAGTGCGTGTTACTTACGAGGTGTGTTAGTCGAGCATGAGTTTATCACTTCTTCATTCACTATTGTTTATCATTCTTTGCTGCCTTGACCTTTTCTAGCTTTTTTAGCCTTTTTTTTTCATAAACAAATCTTGGATGGTTCATTTCTCTCATCGTCCAACTAGTTGTGGTTCCTCTCTTTGCACTACAACATTGGTGTCCCTTGTATTCACTTTATGCATAGAAGGGGTATATTTGAAGGCCCTGCAAAATCGTAACGGCTTTGTGACTTCTGGTGCATGCTTCTTTACAAGTAAGGTAGTATATATTTAGTTTATCATTCTTATTAAAATTATACTAGATCTATTTAACAGGCGTATGAATAAATGGTTTGACAAAATTAGGAACATCACAATTCTTACATATTTGCGAAAAAGTGAGAAACACAACAAAAATTAGTTAAATGATTGCGACAAAATTGAGATGTGATAAATATTCTGTTAGTAGTTGTTAGCTCAACACTTTGTGCGTAAGTGTTCGATCAACTCTAGGATTTAACAACACCACAGTTTGGTGTTTTTGGTACTGAACTTTGTTCTTATAACTATCAGCGTCAAAATTAGGAATGTGACAAATCTAAGATAAATTGTTGCGATAAAATTAAGAATGTGACACATCTAATATACATATATGATTGCAAGAAAATTAAGAGTGTTGCAATCTAAGATAAATGATTATGATTAAGAAACCTGCATGCATCAAGTCGGTTGGCTCTTTCAAATCGAGCCCATTCACGTTCCTCCCATTGTTCGTGATCTCATCAATAAGTATTTGCATTTCTTTGTCCTTGTTCTTCACCTCCAGCTTCCTAATCCTATAGGTAAAACCGTTTATTGCGCCTGAAGGAAATGGAGATAATAGATCGTCCATTAGGGCTGAACGGCTAGGTTTTTGATCATTTATACAAGGAGTAGAGTTTTGTTTTTGAATAGAGAAAATACCAGTTATCTCCCCCCTCCCCCCCCCCCCCCCCCCCCCCCCCCCAATCTTGAGAGTTCATTTTCAGTAGAAAAGACTAACAACACAGTTGAGAAACAAAAGGAAGAAGAGAGAAAATAAATCTAAATCGTGTAGAAAAATCGAAATGAAAAATGGTAAGATTGTTTTTATCAATTTCTACACTTTCAACTCACTTTGATTGGCTCTTGGATTGTGAAAATGATTCCCTTCAATTTGTGCTCGGAATCTGACCTTAATGGAGCAACAAAAGGATTTAAATGTCATGGAGTTAAGCATGAGAAAATCAATTCACGGTGCACCATGAAACCTGCTTTATATGGGCTAAAGGTTAGCGATTTTTTTCCAGCGCCTAACAAGTACAGTACTTCTCCTAAACCATTCTCTTCTCCATGTTCTTCTTCGGTATGCTTAAGACCGCATGTGCCTCGCGTTAGCCTCGTTCATTGTTGACCGAAAAATGAAGTTTCTATCGCCTTGGTTGTACAATACTAAAATCATTTGAATACCACACCTAGTTTTTAGCTCATAATTTTTTTTGAACAGGGCAACCTACTTTTTTGCTAGAGTGATTTTCAAACAATAGCACTCTTTTCACTACTGTATAAAAAGCATTGCCTAATACTCCAAAAAGTGTTGGGAGATCCTTTGTTTCTTGTAGTGGCCCAAACGAGCAAACTGCCAGTTGTTAGTGACGTTATTTGAAATTTTGTTAAGTTAATTAATATATTTCTTTTAAATGGTGATGAAACCTAAATCCAACCCCAAACTCACAAACATACTTCAATCCACAAATACGTTCGAACCCTAAGCCCCTAATTTTTTTATTTTTTTTTCATCGTCAATATGAGTTCTAGTTTGTTCAACGTGTTGTTATCCTCTATCGACTACTCAAGTTTTTTGGATTATTAAGCATCTCATATTTCCAAATTATTTAGGTTTCCAATTAGTTCAAGTTCGGCAATCAACATGGTGTTTATTTGTGAATTCGACTAATTACTAGATTGATTGAGTAGTTCACAAGGTCTTTTGGAGATTAATGTTGATTTGAAGGTGAAATCAATAAAAAAATCTAGAAATCAGAAGCCTTTGTGGTCTTCAAGAAGTTAAAAGCACGAGTAGAAACCGAGACTGGTTCGAGTGTGAAGTGTTTGAGGTCTGAAAATGATGGTGAGTATGAACTTGCGGAGTTCAAACAATATTGTGCAGGGAACATACTTTTATCCTACAAAGAAGAGTTTTTTTCTTTTCTTCTTTATGTATAATTCTATAACATATACACGTAATAATTGTATGTTCGTGGCTTATTTCATCATCTTTCAAAGCTTTTTTTATGTTTTATTCTACAGAACAGGGTTTAATTTATTAATGTTAAGTTTGGTACTTACAGTTCTAAACATATACATACACTTTTAAATACTCCAGCCTTTTAGCTAGGAATAATTGTAGCATTTGTTGTTAATACATCATGATGCCTCAATATAGTTACTTAATAGTAAAACATGTGCAGACGGTGAATACTTTTAAAATATGTATGTATTATATATAGTAATACCTTGCAAGAAATCGAGCAGAAACGAAATTGGTTGGGGTTGGATTGTTTCTCTTAACATTTATCGCAAGCTCCATTTCCTTGAAGGAGTGAACCGGATCCAGTGTGCGGGAGAGGAGTGAAAGACATAACCCACTTCTTGTTGCACTTATAACTCTGAATACAAGATGATGATACAATTTATTAGATATCATAGAAACTAACCAACAATTTAATATATTGAAAACATAAGTATGGGATATGTTTTCAACTCATTCAAGAAAAGGTGGAAGAATTGAAAGAGAAAATCAAAAGATTCATGACATTTTAGAAAAATCACTTATCATATTGCCAATAAGGACATTGCATGCAGAAGAAGGTACGGAAAAGATATTTATTCATCTAAGAAATGGATTAGAAGCAAGGAAATGAAATTTAATTTCTGTAAACTACTACTGTGACATATTATGAGCATATTTGAGATTGCGGTATCTAATAAATTGGTTTTACCCGTGTGCTAGCTATGTGAGATAGGCACATTACATCTTAGTAAAGAGAAAAAAGATTAGACAAGCTATCACTTAGAAATATAACATGCCGTATATTTAGCATAACATAGCGGGTAAGTAAATCTTGAATTTTCCAAGGGGATAATAATATGTGTATTTCCTATATCGCAGGGGTTTGTGTACATAACAAGTTAGGTTACTAGAAAACGTGCTTGGAAGTTTGAACACTAGACTTACTCACCTGAATATCTGAACAATCGATATATTTCTCCATATCACAAATAAGTACCCGCATTTCTGTAGACACGGCGATACATCGTGAGTAGCTCGTGTCCATGTCCAGATGTGACACAAGCCTTGCAAGTTGCTGCATTACAATTAATGCAATATATGGTCAAGTCGTGCTTTGGCTTCAACCCTACCTTTGGCAAATCAGCATGGGTCGAACATTTTTCAAAAAAATAATTCTGAAGGAGGCGCTAAGCCTTTACATTGTTCCTTTAATTAATTTTATACTGCGTTTTTAATTCCCTATGCGAACTAAAATTATATTAATTAATGGAATAATGTCAAGGCCATATATCGATATTTCCAAAGTTTCATGAAGCCACACATAAGACTTTTACATTTAACATGATGATCTTGCTAGTTCATCACACAGTAAAACTAGGACCCATATTCTATATAAATTCAATCATCTACATCATAAAGCAATAATTTGTGATTATTTCTAAATATGTCAATTTCTAACCCTTTTTTTTAAATTAAACCACGTCTCATTAAATGGCTTCCAAAGAATACAAGATGATTGCAAGAAAACTCTAATGAAGAATGGAACGAGATGTAAGAGAAAAGATTGCGAAAGAATTAAAACACTAAGAATTCTAAAATAGTTAATTGCGACAAAACTAAGAACACGACAAAATGTAAGATATGTTAATGATTGTGAGAAATTTAAGAACACGACAAGATCTAGAGTATGTCATTGTGACAAAATTAAGAACGTGAAGAAATCTTAAAATAAAGTTGTGCCAAATTATAGAAGTAGACATCATAAAAAAGCAAATGAAGATATAGTTTATTATTATAATTGACTATTTCGTTATTATATCAAAACATAATCATGACTGAATTATATGATATTTATAATAGTGAATACACACACTAAGGAAAAACTTATAATTTATGTTTCAAAACACACAAACTAAAAACATAGTACTTTTTTGGAAAATAATTAACATGGTGAAACATATATATATATATATATATATAATTGTTTTAGCTAAAAATCGGTTCCTTCACCATCCGATTCATCGTCCGAAGTAGACTCTTCATCCGAGGTAAATTCTTCATTCATAGAAGGTGGCGGAGAGGTGGCGCCAACCTGAGCTCAAGGTCGGCCTTATTTTCCACTTCCGAATAGTGTCACCATTTGAAGCTGAGAAATAGAGTATATATATAGAATTGGTCATTCGTTTGGTTGTTCTTAATTATCAACATAGTTGTTGCTCTTGTTTTTGTTTGCGCATATGTGCTAATTCCTATTCAACCGATTCAATCAAGAGCATGTTCGTTCAGGGTATTATTATCGCACTATTATTAAATCATTCAATGGTAACACCACGTAGTTCAAATACTTGTAAGTGCTTATTAAGATTAGTTCATCCCAATATGTAGCACAAAAGTGAAACTGCAAGCTAATTTAAGAACCGCATTCTCAAGCTGCAATCCTCGAACAGTTAGATTCTTGCAATGCGACCATGTCTGTCCGGAACTCAAATAATATCCATACAGGCAAATACTCTCCGCCTGAATTCGTGTGTTGTCCGTGCTGCGGAGCACGTGGTTCTCTAACTCAGCTTTATCAGCTGCCTACAAGATCAAAATCGAAACAAGCCATTACTCTTGTAAGAAATGTGTGTACATGTAATTTATGATTAGATTTGTGTCATTTTATGATTCGTTAGATTTTTTAAATTATAATCTTGTTTTTACCAATCACGTGATGCAGATCCAACGTTGATACAATAGTAGACATATCGTTAATTATTATACACATATAATTAACCTTAAAAAATCTGATCATCTAGTCACTCCTAGCTCTCTTTTTTTTTGGTAAAGAAAGAGATATAAATATCCTTAGACTGAGTCCATACACATAATACTAGCTATCTCGGGAGGAGGGCAATACACAAAAAGAATGCTCCCTCTCTTTCATTTTCACTTTATTCAGAGCATCCGCTAACTTATTAGTGGATCGCAGAACCCAACTAAAGTTAACATCCCACGGCATATGAAGAAATTTATGGCATTCCCGTATAAGACCGATATTACATTGTTGCAGTTTTGTCTCTCCTCGTAAAAGCTTAAATACCGTTAACGAGTGCATTTCAATCTCAATTCTTGGACTTCTTTGTTACCACACGCAATTTCCATTCCCTTCGAAAGAGCTTCTAACTCGGCCTCTTCAACAGTGAGTGACGTAAGCTTCTTAAGAATCTCCATAACCACTCGCCATTTTCAGATTGCAGTACCCCGGTTGCGGAGCCCATATTCAAACTCGAATGACGCTTCCATCCACATTCAGTTAATTAACCCATCTGGGTGGGGGCTTTTCCATCGAGCACCTTTAATAGATTTCTTCTTTTTCCTTTCGCGCTCCTGCCGGTCACGGTTTAGGCTCCGGATCTGGAAGAGGCTCCCGCTAACTATCTGTAATTTCCCTCAAACACTTTAGCGTTTCTATGTTTCCAAATAGTCCACAAACTAGCTAGAAAGATCCTCTTCCATTCGACTTGCGGCTTGATTGTATTTGCTAGGTTCATCACCTTAATATTCTTCCTCACCCAATCATCATCCGATAATGCATCAAATTTATCAAGTGCAGCCCCATACAAAAATTCGAACCCAAACTATACGCGCGGCTTTGCAATGGCGTAATATATGGACCTCCGTTTCGTCAAATTAATCACAAAGAATGCAAGTAGCAGATTGTGAAAATTTACGTACATAACGGAGATGATTCGTGGCTAACCTTTTTTGAGTCAAGAGCCATAAGAAATATTGCAACTTGCTGATGTTATCCACGCATCACACCCAATCGTTATTTCCATTGCAAACCTGATCCGCGTCATAACATTTATGAAAGGCCCTACATGCCGATTGGCAATAGAAAACACCATTCAATGTCTAGCCCCACAATAGATTATCCTCCGAATCAGTCAAGATGATTCGTTGTACACTAATATCCTCCTTAATGTTAGGCAGTAAACACGTTTGAAGACTCTCAAAACACCAATCATCGTGCTCATCAATCATGTCCTTCAAAGAAATATTCGCATTAAGAGGGTGGATTACCAGATTTTCATCACTCAGTTTACCCGTGCCTTTCCAATTATCGTGCCAAAATGAGATGTTGTCCCCTCACCCCACCTTCCAGCGCAAAAACGGTCTCATCAACCCAACGCACCTCACTATGCCATTCCATGTGGCACTATCGTATTATTTTGCCAAGTAGTTTCGAAGATCCCCGTGTTTTACATACTTTGCTTGTACAAGATCACTCCAAACAGATTGTTCCTTTGTCATCATCTTCCATGCAAGTTTTGACAAAAGCGCCTCATTACTCGTTCTTGCAACTCGAAGTCCCAAGCCTCCTTCTTTTTTGGTTTTACCACTCTTTGCCACCCTACCAGATGGATCTTCCTCTTGGAGTTATCAGTCGGCCATAGGAACTCTCTGTTAAGTTTATCTAGTTGCTTGCACACATTCTCCGGATAGCCACGCTGATTGCATAACATAGATTGGCATTGCAGAAGATACAGATTGAGTGAGCGTTGCTCTCCTCGCGATGGATAAAATCTAATTTTTCCAACTCTCTGTCAAGGATATCTGCGAATATCTCTCGATTGACCCTTCCATTAACAAGTCGCACTCCAAGTACATCACATATTGTGCGTTTGAGGCTTGAACCTTAATTTTTTGAGAAGAACACTTTTGGTTTCTGAGGACTCAGTTTCAGCCCTGAAGCATCACAAAATTTACTAAGAACATCCTTGATTGCGCGTGTAGTCATCGTAGATGCTTTGCCCATAAGGATGAGATCATCGTCAATAAATAAATGAGACATTCGTGGGCCGTCGCGGCAAGGTGTTGGACCCATTTACGTTTATCCACTGCTTCATTAATAAAGTACGAGAAACGCTCCACACATAGCGAGAAAAGCTCCACACATAGCACAAACAGATATCGAGACAAGGGATCACCTTGATGTAGCCCACACTTGTGCTTAATAGACACCAACGGTCTACCGTTCCACAAGATTTTGATAGAAGCGTTACTCACACAAAACATAATCAATTCAACTAGTGCTTCAGGATATTAAACGCCCGTAGTGTCTCTTCTAAGAAAGCCCAACTTACTTTATCATACGCCTTCTCGAGACCAAGTTTCATAATCATACAATTGACCTTGTTCTTTTTCTTACTCTGTGGCGAATGAAGTACTTCTTGAAGCACAAATATGTTATCTTGTGTACTCCTCCCTCTGATAAAACTCAAATCTTTGAGCCGTGTTGTAATACATTCAGTGGCAACCTTGTACAACACACTGCACAAAGAGAATATGCATGAATTGTTCAATAGTCTTGGGATTAGGCGATTTTGGAATAAGAAAGGAAAGCCTCGCATATACGCTGCACAAAGGAAAGCCTCGCATATACATGTATCAAACCTCCTTTGGCGAAAGAATTCATTGGAGAAATTAATTAAAGACTCTTGCATTCAATCCCAACCTCTTTGAAAGACAATCGCTTGAATACCGTCGGGACCGGACGCTACTATCTCTTTTATCTCCTTTAAATAAACCTCTTTAATAAAATGTTGTTGTTCCTCCAAACTTAGGGCCACTTGATAGGCAGAATTAGGCAAATGTCGGTTGCAAACATGATGAATATCCAGATCTGACGCCACAAAAAGAGTTTTGTAATACGCTTTAGCATGTTCCTTGAGAACTTCATCATCTTTTACCCAATTATTATCAATTTTCAGCATCCAGATCGTGTTACGATGCCTTCTCGCAAGAGTTGATTGGTGAAAAAATTTGGTGTTCCTCTCGCCTTCTTTAATCCATTTCACCCGCGACTTTTGGTACCAAAAGAGCTACTTGCTCGTTAACTCCTCATTGTACTCTTTGGTTAGTTTTCCTTCAAGATTATACAGAAAATCATTCGGCTCCTTACTCAATTGTTTTTGTACGCCCCCGAGTCTCGCCATAAGTTCCCTCTTCTTTCTGAATATATTGCCAGATTTTAGATTATTCCATGGCTCCAGAATTTGAGGGACTTCAACAATAGCCGCAAGAATATCTGCGTTTTCACTCTAGATTCGACGTAGTAGCTGCTTGCACTCATCATTATGAATCGAAAGCCTCTTATTGGTGCTAAGTCGTCGTCCTTCGCCCCACAAGCGGCGTAAACAAATGAACAGGCCCTTTCTTCTGCCACATCGCTTCAAAGCAAAAAGGTCGTGCATCTTACTGTTTTTCTAGGCCATGCACGCACGTAAGGATCGGATGATGATCCGAGTTCGTTCTTGGGAGATCAAAATCGTATTATCTGGAGATAAATCCACCCAACTCTGATTTGCCATCGACTTATCAATCCATGCTTTTATTTTAGTCATCTCTCTCTTATTAGTCCAAGTAAATGCTGGACCATTAAATCCAAGATCGAGTAAATCACAACTTTCTCGTTAGCATAACATACCTCATTAAAATCCCCCGTTACAAGCCATGTAATATTAAACTCCGCGGCAAGCTCCGCCATTGCGTTAAAAAATATTCGACCTCTAGTTTTCTCTTAAGCATAACATACCTCATTAAAATCCCTCATTACAAGCCATGGAATATTAGACTCCACTGCAAGCTCCGCCATTGCGTTAAAAATACGAACATTTTCCGATCTCCATGGTTGCACATAATGCCTTGTTAATATCCATCGATCATGTTGGTTAGGACTTATAATCGCGTGAATAGCCTATTCGTTTATTCCCTTAATCTCGACATCCGTATCCACCTCATTCCACAACATCCATATACCACCGTTCACACTTGTCGTCGGTGCAATGACATAATTAGATAATCCTAAAAAAAGGTGCAATACTCCGCGCCCACTCCTCATGAACCCTCGTCTCAAGAATGAAAACAACCGTGGGGAAATTACTCCGAAAATCTACGTGTGCTGCACATTGGCAGTTCCATGAAATAACCAAAAAGGTTTTAACAAAGATGCTTCTCTCAACTCTCTAGCTAACACTATTGAATTGATCGAACTCAACAAAGTAGACAAGAATTCTCTTCTTAAATCTAATCCTAGACTTAATTCGATAATTCACAAACTTTACAAAAGCAAAACAACACTCGACAACTAAAGATGTAATCTCTTGGATTTATTAGCTTTTGTATTCAGTATGTCTTGATATTCTTCACACCTTTATATAGAAATTTGAACTTGGTCTTCAAGGTGTGTTGTACACGGTTTTGGTAACTCTTCAAGCTTTGTTGAACTCTTCTTTCCTTCTTTAATCATGATTTCCTTCTTAAATAACAGTTCCTTTTATTAGAGATCTAATTAAGGAAATACTCATTTAATTCAGAGATCATCTTGGACGTTACCTCATTGCACTCGAACTCTACTTCTTTCCTTCTACTCAAAGTATGGGCGGATGACTTTTTCAAAGCTCTAATTGTGGAAACTTCTCTGAATGGAAACTCTATCGATCCAACATATGTTAAATTTAGTTCATGGACCTAATCAAAGATAACTACAGCTGTGGCACTTGATTAGTCAGTGAATAAAGACAAAACAATAACATATAAGATACAAAACTGGAATGTTAGAAAGTTTATGTTCCTGGTGTTAACCTAACATTGTCATCGCAATGTTATTCTAACATTGACAAAACACTTTGCACATTCAGAGATTATGAGTATGGAATAGTTAGGTGGGGATATTTCAATCATTCCCATTTAAATATGAGAGCCAATAATATATCTGCACAACATTTATATATATGTCAAGTGTAATAGTTAAATAGCTCCAAATTTGCCTACCAAAAAAAAAAATAGCTCCAAATTTGATTCTTTCTAATTCCCGAATATATTCGCAGTGCTTATGAATTTGGGCTTCTATTAATAATCTCCACCACCTTAGTATGTAGGATATTTAATTTTGAGGGGAATATGAGAAGTTATATCGTCTACGTAATGACAAACTATAAGAAATCTTTAGTACTTTCTTTTTCTTTTCTTGCGTAAAGAGATGTTTTGCTATGGCTTCTAATGAATCCAGTCTTCTCAAAGTAACTTTTGATTTTCCAAACCGCAAGGAGGTTTTATGCATTTTTCTCATTTAAAAAAAGTAAAACAAATTCAAACCAGCAAACCTGCAATACCTATCAGGTGGGCAGAGCGACGAGCGCCCCATTCTTGAGCTATTTCTGCCAATTTCCTCTGTTTTCTAGCATCGCTGGCCCAAATGGGCGAATGGGCCCCCATTGGCGGCCGAACCAGACGAACCGGCCAGTCCAGCTTTTGACGCCACAAGTTGTGGGGATGTTAAGAAAAAAATCTTTATTAATGAAAGGTTGTGATTGACTATTGTATATCCCAGATTTGCTAGACTTTATTTGATGGAATATTTATTTTCATATCATGCATAGGAAGATATGGTGGAGAGTTATTTACATTTCTTCAAATTTGATGGAGATTTGTTTTCCTCCAATGCGATTTGATAACGTCTTATTTCTTTTCTTTTTTAAATTTGATAAATATATAGCTTTATCGTGTGCAAGTTCACGGTGATTAGCGAATGAATTGGACAATTTTTTTCAGGAATATTATTTTGGTCTTATTTCGTCACGGTAATAGAACACAATAAAGATTACAAAACGAGATCAAAACAATGATGTCCAACTTTATTAATTGACTAGCTTGGTCCGGAACACTTATTACAAGCTAATAAAGTAAAATAACTAAATTACAACATTAAGGTTGCGTATCGAATTTCAGGTATTTGATGCTGACGTGTCGAATGACCTCGTTCGATACGTAACAGTGATCTTAGATCCAAAGTCTATCTGGAGGATATTGAATTCGATGCGTGCCTTGCGTGTCGAATGATATTCATTCGATATGACGCGTGTTGAATGAGGGTAGATTCGATATGACGCGTGTCGAATGAGGGTAGATGCGATGCTGACTGTATTGAGGTGTTTATCTTCAGGAGAAGCGTCCTCTGAGCTCAATGGGACGGGCTATTTATAGCAACCGTCCCGTGGAACCCACAAACCAATATTATAATGCGCATCGAATCGTGCATGTTCGATGCGCGCATCGAATAGTGCCTATTCGATGCGCTTATGAGCTGGCCCAATAACAACGTATTTAACTGTGGATTCGATGCGCGCATCGAATTCCCCATATTCGATGCGCTTATGGGTTGGCCCAAACACATGCATTGGGCCAATCGTAAATCATACCCATCATATAGTCCCCCCAGTTTGGGCGACGATATCAATGTAGAGATCGTCTTCCAAACTTTAAAAACTATATATGGGATATCAACGTAGTGATCGTCGTATGCATTCAAAATTTCAAACATATCACCGAATATTTACTGGTAAGTTCGGAGCGATTCTTAATAATAGTATTACGAGGATAAATTTTAACGCATCGAATTGTACACCATTCGATGGGTGAAATAGTACGCATTGAATTATACCTGTTCGATGCGGTTATTCGATGCGGCTCCGCAAATGGGCCTGACGGGCCTCGCGTCCCCTATATACGGGGGGGGGGGGGGGGGGGGGGCTGTGCTAACGAGCTCATTCTTCTGTCAACAGATTTTTCTCTTCAGGTGAGGCGCATCGAATTTGCGTCATTCGATGCGACTCGCATCGAACGGTCAGCGATTCGATGCGATCAGCATCGAATTGATATAATTTGATGCGTTAAGATTGTTGTTCTTCCCCGTTTTAAGCGTTCGGATGTGTATTTCTAATCTGCTCTTATTTTGTGTAGGATATAAACAACCAAGCAAAAGCTTCTCTTACCGGAAATTCAATCAAGGTAAATTATTGGTTTTTATTTTGCTGGGTTTTTTCTTTTTAACATGTTCAACGTTACGTATATTTGAGTGACGTATGAGAGTGTAGAGTGACGTATGCGTCCTTAGTCAGTCTCCATTTTTAATTTATTTCAGTTTATTCTCATCAAAGATGGTGAGCGGTGAATCCACTTCTGGGAGTGAGTCGAGTACTGGCTCTAGCTCTAGTTCCATTAATAAAGGGAAACCTCCGAGTGCACCCACGGCCCCGAGCACATCCGACGTAGATGTATTCGATTTAATAGATATAATAACGGTTGATCCTCCCGTGGGTGATGTCCCAGCCGCAAATATCGAACAAACCACGCCCAAAGTGGACAGTGATGACTCATACACGTCGTCTTATAAAGATAACCGCGCTCCAAGCGAGGGTGAAGAGGACGTAGATTATATCAATAAAGAATTCGATGATCATGTAAAGGTCCCAGGAATGGCCTATGATCAATATATCTCTCGTCTCCAACATAGTCGTAAGGGACTCTGTAAGAAATTTCATATACCTGATTAGTATAAGATCGTCCTCCCGGGTCCCAATGATCGGATGCATACCCCGCCGCCCGGTTACATGACTATGTTTGTTGGACAGCTCTTAAACGATCTACGTTTCCCGATTCCTTACGAGCTAAGGTGGCTTTTACGGAAGATAAGTGTCGTACCCACACAACTTATGCCAAACTCTTACGGAAATTTGATTGGTTTCATCATAGTTATGAAATTTTTGCGCCAACCACAAAGTCCCAATGAGTTTTACGCATTATTCGAGATTGCGAGGCGTGAAGAAGGATTCTACAATATCAAAGTACAAACGAATCGGAAGTTCTTGAACGGTGGGGCGACCGGGTATGGAAAGGATTGGAAAAGAAGATACTTCTTCATAAAGGAGAGTTACGAAGGCGAGTTCAATCAATTACGCCGCAAATGGTACACTTGGGCAAGGGTAATGATTCCCGGCGAAGTTTCCATAACCCTATGGGATTGCGAATTTATCCCCAATTTAGTTAGAGAACATCAATTCGATGTTAAAAAATTCGTTGAAAATCGAGTCCTTTCGCTAGCTGGATTGTCTCCGGTGAAATATAAGGGGAAAATGACCCTTGGTATAACTGTGCAACTCTTTTAATATTTTTGAGTTATGCTTATTGTGTGTTTTAATGATTTATTCTTCTTGCAGCCAAGTATTTCATGGGTCATCACGCGAGCATGAATCGAGTCGCTGCTGTGGATTTGGCCAGCTCCCAAACAGACACTGTGCCCGAGATTTTTCCCCCCGAAAGAGAAAAAGTAAGGGTAAAAATAATTTTGTCGGTCCCTCTACTGTCGCCGCTGCTGACACAACAACTGATCCTTTCAAGGATCTATTGGGGGGTGCTGAAGCGTCTGAAGACATGGCAGCTGAAACCGGTGAAAAGGTTGATGTCGGCCTTCAACGAAAGAAAAGAAAAATGCCTCAGACTCAATCGCAATTCGGAGGGGTTGTTCCACCTGTAGGCCAAACAAGCAGACCTAGTGCCTCATATGCTCCGGCCAATGCAGCTGGGCAAAGTGCAGGTGTTGGGCCTAGCCAAGGATCTCAAGCTCGAGCCGTCGGCTACGTGATTTCAGAGTCCGAGGCCATCGGGCACTTGAGGGCCTTGATGCCTGGTCTTGTAGTGCCTCTCCCAATCTCAGCTGAGGAGAGGAAAAGGGTGGAACGGAATACGCTGCACTTGCTAACAGCGGTAACGACCCCCTTGCTTGAATTTTATTTCCATTAAATCGACTTTGTAAATTTGATATAACCGCCAATCCATTGTTAGGCGGGAGGTTTTGTGGACACCATGTTTTCGGCCCTTATGGAGTTTAGGGAGACTGCTGGCGGTGCTGATCACTCTGCGCTTCAAGCTGCTCTTGATGAAAAGGAAAAGGCCTTGCAATCGGCCAAGGAGGCACGAGAAGAGACTGAAAAACTCAAAGAAGATTTGAATCAGCAAATTACTGAGCTGAAGTTGCAGGTTGGTGCAGCCAGAGAAGAAGCGCATAACGCCGACTTGAGTGGTTATCTGGGCGGCCTCAAATAGGTAGAAAATATTCTTTCTTATGGCATTTCGCATTTCAATCTCCTATTATTATTATTAATATTTCTTCCTTTTGGTAGGTTTCTCCCCAACAAAAAGTGGATATAGCTGAACAGTTTCTCAGAAGCAGCAGCTTTCGAGAAATCTACACTCGTCAAGACGATCTAGCGGCTCGGAATGCTCAGATTTTAACTGTGCACCAGTTCTACGCAACGACGTATGTTCATGGTGGTTTTAAACCTGAATGGTTGGACCTGTCTCTAGGACCAAATCGAGAAAAGCTGCCACCCCGCACAACTTCTGAAGCTGCAGAAACTGACGAATTCGCCTCACTGCTAGACAAAGAGGATCTTATTCTGAGGGGATTATCACCACCGCTAGAGATGCCTGAGCCATATCACTCTTCAGAGGATGAAGATGACACTTGAAAATGCATCCTGGCTAACAATTTTTATTTATAATTAAGTTTTATTTGTGTGGCGCTGCGTCGCTTTGATGTGTTTGAATAATTTTATTTTAGCAGAGTTGCAATATTATGAATTCTTTTTCTGAATTAACCATTTCCAGTTGCTTAATTTTCGGATCCATAACTGTTGTCTTTTATTTCAATTTCCTATCTTAGTTCTTTGCTTTATTTTGACAACCTGGTGATTTTCTGTTGTTCCTTGAAAGTTGTTATGCCATTAAGAAAAGAAATTTTACTCGTCGCTTTGGACATAGTATTTTTCTTTTTCTTTTAATATTTTTGCTTAATCATTGCTAATCTTCTGAGAGTTTGTTCATGTTTTCTGAAACATAAAGTTTTATATAACACGTACCATTTCATATGTAGTGTCTATTCATTGCCTATGGAGCATTGTTAATAGGCTCCTTCTCTTTCATTGCCCTTGGCCTTATTCGGTATCTCATGTCACTCTGGGTAGGGTTTCCATTCTTCTGACAGGTTTAGGGATTTTCGGTATCTCGTGCCACTTTGGGGCTGAGTTTCCGTTCCTTTGATAGGTTTAGGGGTTTTCGGTATCTCGTGCCACTTTGGGGCAGAGTTTCTGTCCCTATGTCGCCTTTGACTTCTTTCGGTATCTCGTGCCACTTTGGGGCAGAGTTTCCGTCCCTTTGTCGCCTTTGACTTCTTTTGGTATCTCGTGCTACTTTGAGGCAGAGTTTCCGTTCTTCAATTTTGCCTCAAAGAGATTCGTTGTCCTGCATTCATTTGCATTATGCAGATTACATAGAATTCACGTAATTACATTAATTAAACGTAAACTTCTTGAATAAACCCCAATCAGATTAGGCGAATAGATCAGAGCTTGGGACATTGCTTATTTGCCTGACTTCCAGCGATGTCCTCCATATTCATGTTTTGGGTGTCTATTTTAAGTTCATACATATTTGTCCCTCATGCATGTTATAGCAGAGGGAACGAATAAAACTTGTTTAAAATATTTAAAATGTTAAAAACACTGGTAAACTGAAACAGAATCTTTAATCGATATGCTCCATATGCCTCGGAGCCAATGCCCTTGCCGCTGCTTCTTCTTGTTGTGGCCCAGTCCTGAGTGAAATTACATAGCATTTCCATCCTTCGATATGGTCTGCTATGACCTCTCCTGTGCCGCTAGAAGTTGGAAATTTCACCATTTGATGATAAGTTGACGGTAATGCTCGGAAACCATTGAGTGCGGGTCTTCCTATGATTCTGTTGTATGAAAAATGCATGTCAACAATCACGTAATCTTCCATACGCGTCTTTCTCTGTGGTGCTGTTCCCAATGACGTTGGGAGCTTAAGCAATCCGAGCGGTACTATTTCTGGACCTCCAAACCCATGAAGAGATGTCCTCACTGGTTCTAGCGTCTGATTATTCAAGCCCATCTTGATCAACGTAGAATTAAACAGCATATTTACTGAACTCCCATGGTCAACTAACATCTTAGTGACTCCATAGTTAGCTATATCTACTGTTATCACCAAAGGGCAATTCAAATTGGACATCTGTATAGCTTGTGGACTCAGCTTTCTTAGATCTGTTGTAGAGAAAGTGATTTCTTCGTGCGGCATCTGCTCGATTCTCAATATACTGGCCATGTCGACAAAATTATCTAATTCAACCATTCTTGTGATCTTCCTTCGGCCATTGGTAGAATCAGCTCCCCTTGGGCCTCCTTATATCATATTTATCATCCCTTTCCTGGCATTCCCATCTTCGATTTGAGGGTATTGGAAAAGATGCGGTTCATCAATTACCCTCTACTTATCCATCCTGGGAGATGGAGTTCTCTTCCGGTTGAAATTGTTCTCCTGTTCTTGTACCTTTTTAACAAACTCCACGAGTTTGCCATCCTTTATTAGCCGTTCAATTTCATCCTTCAAATTTATACAATCCTCAGTTTCATGGCCTTTCTGATTATGATATTTGCAGAATTGATTTGAGAACATCGTTGCTTTGGATTCCCTCATTGGTTTGGGATCCTTCAACCATCCTTTCCTCTTAGCAGCCCCAAAGACTGCCATGATGTTAGCATTTAACGGCGTGTACCTTCTAGGTGAACTATCCCTTCTGTAATTTTTGTTCCTGTTGTTGCTATTATTACGATTATGATCTTCTCTGCCTCTCTCTCTATCTTTCACAGTCGCAATAATCAGAACTTTGGTCGCCATCATCTCCTCGAAATGTACCACCTCTTGTGTTATTTTGTTGATCTCTTCAACAGTGGTGGGCTTTCGCTTCAGTAAGTCCCCACAGAACATGATATTGGTGGTTGCTCGAAAGAGTATACTTGCAATCATCTCTCCCGTAGGGCTATCAATCCTTAATAGCTCTGTATTGAAACGTTTCATAAAGTCCTTTAAACTTTCATTAACTTCTTGTTTCATCGTGTAGAGATGGGAGTGATCCAAAACCAGTCTAGACTGACTAGAAAATTGATCCTCGAACATTTTTCTCAACTAGGCGTAACTTTTGATCTGTCCAGGAGGAATTCGATTAAACCAATCAACAGCCACTCCTGATAGAGTTGTTGCAAATATCCTGGCTTGCATATTGTCCTTGAAACCGTAAAGGGACAATTTCCTATCTAATTGGAACAGATGATCTCGAGGATCAGATTTTCCATCGTATGTTTTTAGTTCCGGGATCTTATCCCCTTGCCCCAGAATCTCCAACTCTATCTCTTGACAAAATGGACTGTGATTTATAGAATTGTCCTCCCGTACTGTTTGGGTCTCGGCTGTTGCTTTCCCTTTTTCTTTTCTTCCAACATTTTTGGCCATTATGTTATGCTCGCCACGCAAATCATGACCTTCTGACTGTCTTCTGTCATCTCTATATTTTCTTCTCGCGATTCCTCTCTTCGATTCTCTTCCTCATCCCGTTCATTTCTGGAATCACGGCTCTCCGAATGTCTTCTGTTTTCTCTTCTTCTTCGTTCAGCATTACATTCAGCCTTTTTCTCCTTTTGTCTCTTCTCATGATGCCTTTTTGATTGTATCTCAACAGATACTAGCTTCTTTCCCTGTTCTTCATGAGCGGATCTCCCTTTACTCTTTGTTCCCTCCAAAGTATGTCTACTTCTTCGGTCGTCTTGCTGAAATTTTTCCTTTTCCTTTCCCTTTTGCTTTCGGACAACAGAACCTTGTTCTCTCAAGGTCTTAGGATATCCAACAAGAGATGGTATCATAACGGGAGGTGCTGGAGTGAGTACTTCAGCCACAGCGGCTTTTATCATTGCCAATAATTCATTCTTCAATTTATCTGGAATTACGGCACTCGTCGTTGAAGCTCCAGTTGCATCGGCTTCATTATGGGGTATCTCTTCAGCTTGAGTTCCTTGGTTCTCTTTCCTGGCTGGAGTTGGCACTGCTGCGGGTGCAGTTGACGGTCCTGCAATATCTTGCATGGTTCGTTCTGGTGTATCATGTCGTTCTTCTCCCGTATTTCCTTCTAGAACTTTACTCTGGAATCTGGTCATTCTAGTCATACTGCCTAACAAGCAAATAAAATTAGTGTTCCCACAGACTGCGCCAATAAAGTATTCCCACAGACGGCGCCAATATTTCCCACAGTAAAGATTACAAAACAAGATCAAAACAATGTTGTCCAACTTTATTAATGGACTAGCTTGGTCCGGAACACTTATTACAAGCTAATAAAGTAAAATAAATAAATTACAACATTAAGGTTGCGTATCGAATTTCAGGTATTCGATGCTGACGTGTCGAATGACCTCGTTCGATACGTAACAGTAATCTCATATCCAAAGTCTATCTGGAGGATATTGAATTCGATGCGTGCCTTGCGTGTCGAATGATATTCGTTCGATATGACGCGTGTCGAATGAGGGTAGATTCGATACGACGCGTGTCGAATGAGGGTAGATTCGATGCTGACTGTACTGAGGTGTTTATTTTCCCGAGAAGCGTCCTCGGAGCTCAATGGGACGGGCTATTTATAGCAACCGTCCCATGGAACCTACAAACCAATATTCTAATGCGCATCGAATCGTGCATGTTCGATGCGCGCATCGCATCGAACATGCACGATTCGATGCGCATCATCGAATCGTGCCTGTTCGATGCGCTTATGAGCTGGCCCAATAACAACATATTTAACTGTGAATTCGATGCCCTATTCGATGCGCTTATGAACCAGCCCAAACACATGCATTGGGCCAATCGTAAATCATACCTATCAAATATAAACGAACAAAACTAGAATAGAGCGCTAGAGTTAACTTGGTGGACTAAACGTAATTTTTTTCAGTCAATTTATTTTTTTATTTCGGACCACCGACCACTTGTCTTATCACGTGCAATTCACAGCAAGATTAAATTATTCCATTATTGTAAGTTAATTCAGTCGTCGTTGGAGGGCTAAATTAGACATTATATAAGACGGAATTTTTGAAGGACAATGATAAAGGAGAAAAAACAAAATGGAGCAACTTCAAGAACTAAATCTTTTTTCCCCATAGTTCATATAAATTAATTGGGTTCGGTAAATATCTAATTAACGTGAAGCGTAAAACATATTTCTACTTAATTAAATGTGATCAATACTAATAACAGTGAGCACCGGGAATTTATACAAATTTGCTCAAACGATATTATATGACTTTTATGTTTTATGCTACAAAACAGAGTTTTTTTCTTTTCTTTTTTTATGTATAATTCTATAACATATACACTTAGAAATAATCGAGCCTCTTATGAGCAATAATAAGTGTATGTTCGTGGCTTGTATCATTATCTTTCAAAGCTTTTTTTATGTTTTATGCTAAAAAACAGGGTTTAATATATTAATGTTATGTTTGGTACCTACAGCTCTAAACACATACATACACTCTGATTTAATCCAGCCTCTTAGGAATAATTGTAGCACTTGTTGTTCATATATCATGATTTCTCAACATTGTCACTCAATATTAAAGCTGTGCCAACGGTGAATATTGCTGAAATATGTATGTATTCATACATATATATATATATATATATAATATGCATGTATTCATATATACACACACACACACACATACATATATATATATATATATATATATATATATATATTAATACCTTGCAAGAAATGGAGCAGAAACGGAATTGGTTGGGATCGGATAATTTCCGTTGACATTTAGTACAAGCTCCATTTCCTTGAAGGAGGGCACCGGATCCATTGTGCGAGAGAGGAGTGAAAGACACAACCCACTTCTTATTGCACCTATAACTCTGAACACAAGATGATGTACAATTTATTAGATATCCGAGAAATTAATCAACAAATTAGTATATTGAAAACATAAGTATGGGATATTTTTTCAATTCATTCAGGAAAAGGATTCATGACATTTTAGAAAAATCATCTATCATGCATGCATATTGCAGGTAAGAAAGAGATGAAATTGCTTACGAATTATTGACACTGCAAGAATGTTGCATTTTAGCTTTGTCACATTCCGTAGCAATATAAGAAATTCGCTAGCTGATTGCATTTTTAGCTACCAAAAATTTGATTGCCACGTTTCCGAGCAATAGGTGTTGAAGCTAACAGATAGCGAGCGAAAAAGTTCCTGCAAACCTTGTAAGAGATTTAGCCAGCGATAATTGCCACGCAAGCTTAGCAAGCGAAAACAGAAAATAGCTAGCAAAAAGGAGGCCGGTAGCAGACCACACTTGGAAAATAATTTAATCGATCCTACGTGGACTTCAGCTAGCGAAAATTGGCTCGCCAATATGTCCTACGCGGGAGTTAGCTAGCAAAACTCCGCTTTCAGACTTTATAAATAAACATTCTCGTATTTCATTTGTGTATGTAATATTCTTGTAGTATACAATATCAGCTAGCGAAATTTCGCTCGCCAAATATCTACACATACCAAAAATTTGAAATAATGTACCGCTGCAAATATATATTTGAAATAAATCAGCTAGCAAATAATCGCTAGCTGATTTCATTCCAGAATAATTAAAAAAATGGCGGCAAATCAGGTGCCAATTTATTAATTAATAGGTTGAAAACAGTTTATTACCTAATCATACTTATATTACATATAAACTTCACTCACAATTACATTATATATATAAATCATATTAGCAAAAGTAGCCATTGTACATTAAACATAAAATTAATTTGTGACATAATCATAAACCTAGGAAAAAATATCAAAAAAACAAAATATGTAGAAACTAACAAAAACTATATAAAAAGTATAGCAAAACGGTAAAAATAAAAAAGGTATATTGATGAATCAAACGGAAAAAATAATTGTAGCAAAAGAAGAATCAAAGTTGAAATAAATAAAGTGAAACAAAAGATAAATCAAAGTGAAAAAAAAAAGTAAATTGTGGCCAGAGAAAAATCAAAGTAAAAATAAATAAAGTGAAACCAAAGATGAATCAAAATTTTAAAAATAAAGAATGAAATGTATGTAATAAATTAAAAGTGGTTATATAATGATAAGGTGTGTATATATATATATATATATATGAAGAATATGGATCTAAAGAATGAAATGGTGAATGAGTGATTTTATGAATAAGGAAATGGTGGGAATGAAATGGTGAATGAGTGATTTTATGAATATGGAAAGGGTGGGAGTGAAGTATTTATAAGAAATGATTCTCAATTTAGTACAGAATTAGCTAGTGAATTTTCGGTAGCCACGTCACACGGATTGATGACGTGGTGCGGATCAGTGACGTGTGAAGCGGCTAGCGAATATTGCTTAGCAATATCGTCCAGCTAGCGAAAATGTGGAAGCAAATTTACACCAAGCCCACCAGCTAGCAAATTTTCTGTTGCAATACTTATATGTTATCTTAACTGTCCTATTTCTTTCTTCTTCGTAAATTGTAGCCTCAAATTTCAGATCTAGAATTTTGCACTCCTTACGAAAAAAACCTTCCCCATTTTAGATTTCCATCCCAAAAAAAAGTTCTAACACCATTATAGTGTTCTTCTCTACCAACAAGCTCGAGTCGAAGAGGTGTGTTTTGTGTACGTATTCTCTTTTAACAGCTTTATTTCATTAATTTGTGAGTGAATATTTTAATTTGCGTACTTTAATTTAGCATTGCTTAGAAGTTTGTAATGAATTTGGGTGGTGTTTGTTGTTATATGTGTAGATCGAAAATGAACAACAATCCTGATCGGAGTTGGATGTATGATAGGATGAGTGGTGGTCATGTTAACAATACTTTTTTATGTGGTGTTGAAAGTTTTTTGCGGTACGTATTCGATCAACCTAGTCTTGTTGATCGGGGAATGGTTAGGTGTCCTTGTGCAAAGTGTCGTAACAACAAGTTTTTCGAAATCGACGAGATTAGATGTCACCTATACAGTAAGGGGTTTGTTCCACATTATTATGTATGGTTTTGTCATGGTGAGACTACGTATGGCAGCAATACAGAGCCGGATACATATGACGTTGGACAGTCATCTGTTGAAAATACATACGACACTAGTCCTTCTAACGCTTGTCGTTTGAGAGACTTGGTTGACGATGCATTTGGGGGCCAATTTGCAAATATTCATAACAATATAACGACAACTGATGTTGAGCCATCCGACCAAGCAAGAGCATTTTTTGCAATGTTGCAGAAAGCCGAGGAAAAGATTCATGACGGAATTGAGATGACTGTATTAGAATGGGTCACCAAATTCATGGCGAAGAAGATAAAGAACAATTGGACTGAAAGTAGTTGTGATGATGCTCTAGAAGTTTAGAGAAGCTTGTTAAGTTTTGAGGATCGACACAAAATCCCCGATACTTTCTACCATTGTAAGCGACTACTAAAAGATTTAGGCATGGAATGCATAAAATTGGATGTGTGTCCAAATAATTCTTTCCTCTATTACGGTGCCTATGAAATTGTTTCTTACGTAGCTTGTCCTACTTGTGAAACACCAAGATGGAAGGAACGGTCGAATACAAGTCGTCATGCCAAACGCATCCCACGAAAAAAACTGTGGTACTTTCCACTGAACCCCGATTGCAAAGGTTGTACATGTCTCGCGGCACCGCTGAACATATGACGTGGCATTTGAAATGTCGTGGGGATAACGATACAATGATTCACCCTGCTGCCGCTGAAGCATGGAAGACTTTTGACGAAACGTATCCCGATTACGCAAAAGAGGCAACAAATGTCAGGCTCGGACTTTGCACGGATGGTTTATGTCCCTGGGGGAATTCTTCTAATGCATATTCATGCTAGCCAGTTTTCATGACCCCCTACAATCTTCCCCCAGGTATGTGCATGAGAAAAGAGTATATATTTCTAAGTTTATTGATTTCTGGTCCATCAAGTCCTGGAAAGAACATCGACGTGTTGCTACGACCCCTCATTGATGAACTAAAGACATTGTGGGAGCATGGAGCTCATACTTACGACATTTATCGCAAAGATACTTTTGTTATGCGTGCTCATGTGATGTGGACCATTAGTGACTTTCCAGCTTATGGTATGATATCGCAATGGAGTACCCATGGTAAGTTTGCTTGTCCATATTGCATGGAGCACACAAAGTGTTTTTGGCTTCCAAATGGAAATAAACACTCTTGGTTTGATTGTCATCGGCGATTTCTCCCCACCGATCATGAATGGTGATGGAATACTACAGATTTTACCAATGAGAGGGTTGAAATTGATATGCCGTTGTGAAAGTACAGGGTTTTCTGGAATCAATGTTAGACGATGCAATGTTAGACGATGTTGGGTCAACATTGTGGATAACATTGAAAGCTGAGAGCTTGTGCGAAAAACTGTTCTTTAGTTGCCAAATTTAAGTTTTGCCTTTATTCACTTATTAATCAAGTTCCACGGTTTTGGTTGTTTATGTTTATGTCCAGGAAAGTATATTAGTCATAAGGAAGAGCTATGGAAGATTCCTTACTTGAAGTTTCCATAATTCAAGATTAGTTGAACAAGTTAACTCAACACGGTTTCAAAATAAGGAAACAATATTGGTTGTTCTTTGCAATGCGATTCTTTCCAGGATTCTCTGATTTGAAGAAGATGTGTTACCTTGCTAGCTCGGTAATAAAGGAAACACATATTCAAGAAATATTATGAAGTTCACAAAGAAGGCAAATTTCAACAAGGAAACAACAAGAGTTACCAAAACTATGAACAACACATCTTGGCGTGCAAGACTCAAGAAATCTATAAAAGATGTGAAGTTCATCAAGATGATGACAATACAATCGTGCTAAATAATCTGAGAGATTAATCATTCTTTGTATTGTCTTCGTCTTATTTTGCGAAGTTTTTGTATCAACTATTTAAGTCTAATTCATAGAAGTTAAGTAGTTCGTACTTGTCTGCTTCGTTGAGTCCGATCAACAAAGAGCGTGAGTGAATTGTTGTGAGGAACGTTTTTGATAAAACCTTCATGGTTATTTGGCCTAAGGCTCGGAAGTTTTTAATAATTTTGAAAACTTCTTAAAATTATATCTTCTTGTGTTCTTACTTCCGCTGCACATTATTATTATTATCAAGAATATCAAAATAGAGTTAAGGCGATTCCAGCTTAACTCTCAAAGTTGTTGTGTCAATCCACGGTCCAAATTTTTTTTAATTGGTATCAGAGCAAAACACCGACTACACTGGTGGTTTGAAGGTGATACAACACCATGGACAGTGTCAATCCTAATGCCAACATGATTCCAGTTTTGGATGGCTCCAATTATGCATACTGGAAGATCATGATGAGGTCTCACATCAAAGTTATTGATATTCGAGCCTGGCAATCCGTGATCAATGGATACTCTCTTCCAACATACCAAGAGATGGTGAAGGTGGTCTAGTTCCAAAACCAGAAGAAGACTGGACAGCAGCAGAGGTAAGTCTCTATAACTCTAATGAAAAAGCTCTTAATGCTATCTTTAGTTGGGTTAATCATCACATGTTCAAGTTAATCAGAATTGTACAAAAGCCAAACATGCTTGGGATATACTTGAATTACAGTGTAAAGGAGATTATGCTGCTAAAGATTCTAAATATAGACAACTGCTTCTGCAAAAACTTGAGATGGGTGAAGATGAAAGTGTTGACAGTTATTTTGAGAAAATTCTTGATGTTGCTAACCAATGTGAAAACCTAGGTTTTGCTATGACTAATCAAGAAATGGTGTATAAACCTATGACAACACTGTCATCTAAATTTGCTCTCAAGAAAATCGCTATGAGTGAATCTAGAAACCTTGCCAATCTACAGTTTCAAGTCTTGATGAATACTTTTAGAGAATTTGAGATGGAGCTTGCCTCACAACCTAGCAAACATAAGGTTGTTGCTTTAAGAGGTTCAAATCTTGACAATGAAAGTGATGATGATTTTGAAATAATTTCTTCAAACTATGGTAAAATTACTAAGAAGTTCAATAAGCTGAATCTTAAAGGAAAAGGTAAAGAAAAGAATCTTAGTAATAGTTCCCCAGGTTATAAGAAATTACCTCCTAGGTTTGTGAAGTACATGGCATCAAAACCTACTTCTTTAGAAGTTGATAAGTTAAAAGATGTTCAATGTTTTGAATGTAAAGGATATGGTCATATGGCTAATGAATGTGCTAACACTCTTAGAAAAAGAGGAAATTCTCATTGGGTTTGTGTAGATGATTTCAATGAAGATGTCTTTAGTTCTGGAGAAGCTGAAGAACAATCAGAAGAGGTTCAAACTGCTGCGCTACTCACTCAGATTGACTGGACGCCAGAAGACTCCCTGAACTGCTTTGGATCTCAATGTTACCCCAACATTCAGGATCCAACATCAGAACATGAGACCTTTTTTGCAGATTGGGATGAATATGATACTGATTCTGATCCTTATCTTGCGTCCTACTTTGATGAATCTAACTTTGATTCATGGCACAGTGGATCTAGATGAAGAATACTTCTTTGAAGGTGAAATGTCCTAGGAGGAAATCATTGAAGACCTGAAGTCTATCTACCACAAACTGCTGCTTGAGAATCACAAACTCATCAAGAGCAACAAAATCTTGAAGAAAGAGATTGGATGCATGAAGGAGATGCTGAAACTGTATGAGAAAGACCTTGACAAAACTGAAGCCGAGCTGAAAGAGGTAAAGGTAAAATTAGATAAAGCTGAACATACCATTGACAAATGGAACTCTTCTACATCTCTGCTTGATGAAGTGCTGAGTATGGGAAATCAAGGTAAAAATGGTTTGGGCTATGTTGAGAAACCTCCCTCTGAAGATGTTAATTCTGCCTATTTGAAAGCTGATTTTATCAAGGAAATAAATAACTTGAGTTGTGAAATTACTTCCAACACTATGAAAAAGTCTACTTTATCTGTCAATATTGTTTTTAACCTGGTCACATTAAGCCTTATTGTAAAAAATATAAAATTGTGATTGAGAAGAAAACAATAATTAATTGCAATACCAATGTTAGGAGAATCCCATATCTGAATGTTATCCCAACATCAGGTAACAAATCTGAAGGACATAAAAGTAGAACTTGGATGGAAAAGTTAAAAACTCCTAAGGTTAAAATTGTTTGCAATGTTGTCTTTTCTGCTGTTTACTCTAACCTTGCAGGTAAATGGTATTTTGACAGTGGATGTTCAAGGCACATGACTGGAAACATTGACAACCTGAAAGATGTAATCCCTTTGACTGTTGGAACAGTTACCTAAGGAGGAGGCACAAAAGGGAAAATCATTGGAAAATGAGTACTGGATGTTGAAGGATTTCCACCACTCAAGGATGTGTTGCTGGTTGAAGTATTGAAAGCAAATTTAATTAGTACAAGATCAAAAGATAACTGCTATATTGCTCAAGATGAAGCTGAATGCTACCATGCCAAGATAGATGAATATGTCATGTGGCACAAGAAGTTAGGACATGTGCAGTATAGAAATCTGGAGAAACTACATAAGTTAGAGGTTGTGAGAGGACTGCCTAAGTTGGCTAGGCCAGGTAAAATTGTTTGTGAAGACTGCCTGAAAGGTAAACAAAAAAAAGTTGTCCATCCACCACTTCAGGTACAGCGTACTAACCCTAGAACTAATAAGTGCTTTGATTTGCTACATATGGATCTCATGAGTCCTATTGAGGTTAGTAGCCCGAATGGTAAGAAGTATGCTTTTGTTATTGTTGATGACTTTTCAAGATATACCTGGATTAAGTTTTTGAAAGAAAAATCAGAGGCATTCAACACATTCAAAATTTTGCATGCTAGTATTAAAAATCTCTATGGTACTTCTGTAGAAAGAATTAGGTTTGATCATGGAAAGGAGTTTGAAAATGTAAGCTTTGCTAATTTCTGTGAAACTAAAGGCATTTTCCATGAGTTCTCAGCTCCTAAGACACCTCAGCAAAATGGGATTGGTGAGAGGAAGAATAGAACACTTCAAGAGATGGCCAGAGTAATGTTAAATTCTAGAAACCTATCTAAAAAACTCTAGGCTGAAGCTTTGAATACTGCATGTCATATTAGTAATAGAGTTTATCTTAGACCTGGTACTACTATGACACCTTATGAAATCTTGAAGGGTTCAAAACCAACAGTAGCACAATTTCATGAATTTGGTATTAACTGCTATTTGCTGAAGGATAGAGACTATTTGAGCAAATTTGATCCCAAAATTGAAAAGTGTATATTTGTTGGATATTCTCCTAATAGTGCTGCTTTTAGGGTCTACAATCCAAGATTGCATACTGTTCAAGAATCAGTGAATGTCATTTTTGATAATTTAACTGTTTCTGCAGATACTGAAGAAGCCACTGGTTCATATGTTATTCCAACATTGGACTCAACATTGAACACAGACGATGGAGACGCTGAACTGGAAACTGGAACAAATGTTGACTTAACACCAGAAACCCCCAATGTTAGGCCAACATCAGTGATGTCAGATTCTGAAGATGAAGTTGTTCCTGTATCCAGAAGAGATCCCCCTCTTAGGATTCAAAGAGATCATCCAGCCTCTCAAGTAATTGGACAAATTACTGAAAGAGTTAGAACACGCGACAAAGAAAGGGTCAATTACAAGGATATGGCTAAGTTGTGTGTTTGCATGTCTTCTTCATGTACTATTGATAATGCATCTTTTTTTGTTTCCTCCATTGAACCTAAGAATGTAACTGAAGCTCTTAAGGATAGTTACTAGATTAATGTCATACAAGAGGAACTCTTACAATTCACCAAAAACAGAGTTTGGAATCTAGTGCCTAGGCCATCACATGTGAATGTAATAGGTACAAAATGGATTTTCAAAAATAAAACTGATGAGAATGGTGTAATTATGAGGAACAAAGCTAGATTGGTTGCACAAGGTTATACTCAGGTAGAAGGTATAGATTTTGATGATACTTTTGCTCCAGTAGCTAGGATAGAATCAATTAGATTACTCCTTGTTATTGCTTGCTGTCTTAGAATTAAACTTTACCAAATGGATGTTAAAGGTGCCTTTCTGAATGGTTTGATTGACAAAGAGGTTTATGTAGAACAACCCAAAGGCTTTGCTGATCCTAAACATCCTGACCATGTGTACAAACTTGAGAAGGCTTTGTATGGCTTAAAACAGGCTCCTAGAGCTTGGTATGAGAAGCTAACTGATTTTCTGTTAGCCCTAGGTTTCAATAGAGGAGATGGGGATAGAACATTGTTTGTCCTTAGAAAAAGCTCTGATATATGCATTGCTCAAATTTATGTGGATGATATTGTATTTGGCTCTACTAACAAGTCTACCTTAGACAAATTTGTTGAGTCTATGACAGGAACATTTGAGATGAGCATGATTGGTGAGCTCAACTACTTTCTGGGACTACAAGTTAAGCAGCTGGAGAATGGTATCTTCCTGAACCAGGAGAAGCATGCATGGAATCTGGTGAAGAGATTTGAGCTACAAGAGTCCAAGCCTTGCAAAACTCCCATGTCCTCTTCAGTGAAGATAACCAAAGATGGCACTAGCAACAATGTTGACCCAACATTGTATTGATCCAAGATTGGTAGTTTGCTATATGACTCTGCCTCTAGACCTGACATCATGTTTTCAGTATGTGTTTGTGCTAGGTACCAAGCTGAACCGAGGCAATCCCACTTGATTGCTGTGAAGAGGATTCTTAGATATATCTCTGGAACTTCACCTTTAGGCATTTGGTGTTCTTATGACACTAACACTAACTTGGTTGGTTTCAGTGACTCTAACTGGGCAGGTGATGTGGATGACAGAATCCACAAGTGGAGGCTGTTTTTATTTGGGGAATAATTTGGTCTCCTGATATAGCAAGAAGCATAACTGTGTTTCATTATCAACTACTGAATCAGAATATGTAGCAGCTGGCAGCTGTGTTACCCAACTTGTGTGGCTCAAACACATGCTTTCAGATTAAGGGCTAGATAGTGATACACTTCTTATGTTCTGTGACAATCTAAGTGCCATAAGTATTTCTAGGAATCTTGTCCAACATTCTAGAACTAAGCATATAGGCATAAGACATCATTTCCTAAAAGATATTGTAAGTGCAAGTTTTCTGGATGTTAGGATAACATTGAGATTTTCAATGTTAGAGTAACATTGCACGTCCAGAAACTGTTTTACAATCTAGTTATTATTATTATTATTGTTTTGCCTTATTCACTTAACTAACTGAGTTCCACAGTTGTAGTTGTCTTTGATTATTATTCAGGAAACAAACTTGCATTAGGTTGGACGCTCAAAGTTTCCAAGATGAGAAGTTTCCTTAATTAAAGCAAACGGCTTATAAAAGGAAAGAAGAAGTCTAGTGCGACTAGGAAAGCTTCCAAGGGAAAGTCCTGAATTGAAGAAGGAGTCTTTCCTTAGCTAGATCACTGGCGAAGGAACTTTTATTCAAGAAGGACTGCGAGAACAAGGAAGAGGAGTTCGAGAACGAAACAAAGAGAATTACCAACCGTGTACAACACACCTTGAAGTCGAAGATCAAGAACCTATATATAGGTGTGAAGTACATCAAGACAAACAACGAGACAAGAGCTAATCAATCCGAGAGATTAATTTACAGTTGTTGAGTGTTGTCTTGCTTTAGCAAAGTTTTTAAGTTGTTAGAATAGATCTAAGAGTGAGGAGCTTTTAGAGATAGTCGAAGCAACTCTTGTGTGCTTTGCTTAGTTTGAACAATTCGAGAGTGAGGAGCTTGAGAGTTGTGAGAACGCCTTTGTTAAACCCTTGTGGTATTTTGCCTACGGCTCGGAAGTTAATATAATCCTATATTCACTTCTTAAATTCGTGTTTGTTTATTCCGCTGCAAACTGTTACTCTGGTCTGTTGTTAAAGTAACATCGTCGAACTAACAGCGAACACAAATTGCTGTTAGAACTTCAGTGTTAAGTTAACATCAACAACGTATCAACCCGATCCACAATTTCAATTGGTATCAGAGCCAAGCACCAACTTCACCGGTGTTTGGCGTTGATACGACAAGATGGACAGCTCCAACCCCAATACCAGCAGGTTGCCAGTATTGGAAGGTCCCAACAACTATGCCTACTGGAAGATCAGACTCAGAGTCCACATCAAATCCATCGACCTCAAAGCTTGGGAAGCTGTACTAGAAGGCTATACCATCCCTTATCTGCCAAGAGATGGAGATGCTGACCTGGTGCCAAAGCCAAGGGGACAATGGACAGCCGCTGAAATTGCTCTCTACAACTACAATGAGAAGGCTCTCAATGCTATTTTTAGCTGGATAGGTAATCATATGTTTAAACTTGTTCAAACTTGTGATACTGCTAAAGCTGCATGGGAAACACTTGAGTTACATTGTGAGGGTGATGTGGCTGTGAGGGATTCTAAGTATAGGAAACTTTTGAGAGACTTTGAGAAGATTGAGATGGGAGAAGAGGAAACTATTGATAGTTATTTTGAGAAACTTCTTGATATATCTAATCAATGTCAGAACTTAGGTTTTGTGATTCCTAATCAGACCATGGTGTATAAAGCCTTTAGAACACTATCTTCTAAGTTTACAGTCAAAAGAATTGCTATGAATGAGTCTAAAGATCTTGCCAACATGAGTTTCCAGACCTTGATGAACACTATGAAAGAATTTGAATTAGAATTCCTAGGAAAGTCTAGCAAGAAATTAGCTTTAGCCCTTCTTGGAACTAGTTCAGATTCTGCAGGTAGTGATGAGGATGAATATGAGTTGATCTCTTCTAACTATGGCAATATTACCAAAAAGTTTAGTAAATTAGGTTTCAAAGGTAAACAGAAAGAAAAACTAACTGGTAATGATGGCCCCGGTTACAAGAAATTGCCCCCTAAATTTGTTAAGTACATGGCATCTAAGAGCACACCTCAAGATGTAGAAAAATTAAAGGATGTTCAGTGCTATGAATGTAAGGGGTATGGTCACTATAAACATGAATGTGCTAACACCCTCAGAACAAGAGGGAATTCTCATTGGGTTTGTGTAGATGACTTCAATGAAGATGATTTTGAATCTGGAACAAGTACCGAAGAACACTCAGAGGAAATCAAAACTGCTGCGCTATGCACAAGGATCACCTGGACCAATGAAGACTCCAGAAATTGCCTAGGATCACAATGTTACTCTAACATTGGTGAACCAACAGCAAAGCAGGAAATCTTTTTTGGAGACTGGAACAGCAATGATTCCCAGGTTATCTCTGATGAACTCTCTGATTGTGATGATACTAACTTTGACTGTTTTCATGGTACAGTTGATCTAGAAGAAGAGTACTCCCAAGAAGAAGAATTATCCCAGGAGGAGATTCTTGATGATCTGTACACAACATTCCTCAGGCTTGAAAGAGAGAATGTGAAACTCATAAAGAAGAACAAAGCACTGACTCATGACATCGAGTGTCTGAAAAACATGTTGAAACTCTATGAAAGACATCTTGACAAAGCTGAAGCTGAGTTGAAAGAGGTAAAGGATAAACTCAAGAAAGACACACAGATCATAGCTAAATGGAATGCAGGTACTTCCAAACTTGATGAGGTACTAAGCATGGGAAATTCAGGTTCATGTGGTCTGGGATTTGTTGAGAAACCTTCCTCTTCTATTGTAAATTCTGCCTATCTATCTTCTAGCTTTGTTAAAGAATCTGATTCTAAGAGTTTAGGTACCATCAACACTATGAGAAGTAAACCTACTTTTATCTGTCAATACTGTTACCAACCAGGCCACATAAAACCATTCTGTAGAAAATTTATAAGAGAATGTGGTAAGAAAACAGTTACTGAACCCAATGTTAGAACAACAGCAGTTTCTGATGTTAGACCAACATTAGGTTCAGGACAGAAAGGTAGAACTTGGGTAGAAAAAGTTAAGACCCCTAAGATTAAAGTTGTTTGCAATGTTGTTTTCTCTGCTGTGTATTCTAACCTTTCAGGTAAGTGGTACTTCGACAGTGGATGCTCAAGACACATGACAGGCAACATTGACAATCTTGTGAATATGGTTTCCTTGAGTACTGGCACTGTGACCTATGGTGGTGGTACAAAAGGGAAAATCATTGGAAAGGGGACACTGAATGTTGATGGATTTCCACCCCTGAAGGATGTGTTGTTGGTTGATGGGCTACATGCAAACTTAATCAGCATCAGTCAACTATGTGATGATGACTTGCTGGTTACATTTGACAGTTCATCTTGTGATGTTTATGATAGTGATAATGTACTTGTTATGACAAGTACTCGGTCCAAGGACAACTGCTACCTAGCTCAAGAGGAAGCAGAGTGTTTCCATGCTAAAATAGATGAAGCATCTATATGGTATAGGAAACTTGGACATGTTCACTACAGGAACCTTGAGAAATTGCAAAAAGTTGATGCTGTAAGAGGCTTACCTAAGCTATCTTGCCCAGGTAAGCTTGTCTGTGGTGATTGTCTCAAGGGTAAACAAACTAGAGCAGTTCATGCCCCCCTACAGGTACAGAATGCTAATCCTAGATCTAGTAGGTGCTTTGAACTGTTACATATGGACTTGATGGGTCCCATTGAGGTGAGTAGTCTGAATGGTAAGAAATTTGCCTTTGTTATTGTAGATGACTTCTCTAGATATATTTGGGTAAAGTTTCTTAAAGAAAAGTCAGAAGCTTTTGATCAGTTCAAAATTCTTTGTGCTAGTATTAAAAACTTATATGGCTCTTCTGTGACTAAAATTAGGTCTGACCATGGTAAAGAATTTGAGAATGCTAGTTTTGATAACTATTGCAATGTTAAAGGAATTTTCCATGAATACTCAGCACCTAAGACACCTCAGCAGAATGGGATTGCTGAAAGGAAGAACATGACACTTCAAGAGATGGCCAGAGTCATGCTGAATGCCAAAAATATATCCAAGAGACTCTGGGCTGAAGCTTTAAACACTGCTTGTCATATTAGTAACCGGGTGTACCTCAGACCTGGAACTAACATGACTCCATATGAACTCTTGAAGGGTGTGAAACCAAATATTGCACATTTTCATGAATTTGGATGTGACTGTTATCTGCTAAATGACAGGGATTATCTTAATAAATTTGATCCAAAAAGTGAAAAATGCATCTTTGTAGGATACTCTGCCAATAGTACTTCCTTTAGAGTCTACAATCCTAGATTGAAGACAATTCAGGAATCAGTGAATGTTGTGTTTGATGATTTCATACTTGATACAGGTACTGGTAATATTAATGTCTCCAATGTTGAACCAACAGTGGAGATTGATGATGTTACTCCTTCCAATGGTACTCCAACATTGGACCATGAAGCTGGAAATGCAGAACAGGAGACAGAACCCAATGTTAGACTAACACCAGCTAGATCTGATGTTAGACTAACAGCAGAAGATTCTGACTCTGAAGTTGAAGTTGTCACTGGATCTAGAAGGGACCCTCCAGCTAGGATTCAGAAAGACCATCCAGCATCACAGGTAATAGGTGAGATCACTGAACGGGTAAGGACACGCAACAAAGAAAGAATTGACTATAGTGATATGGTCAAGTTGTGTGTCTGCATGAATTTGACTTGTACTGTTGACAATGCCTCATGTTTTGTTTCCTCTATTGAACCTAAGAATGTGACTGAAGCCCTTCTTGATAACTTTTGGATTAATGCCATGCAGGATGAACTATTACAGTTTACTAAGAACTCTGTTTGGAAGTTGGTACCTAGACCACCTAGTGTAAATGTAATAGGAACTAAATGGATCTTTAAAAACAAAAGTAATGAGGAAGGAGTCATAGTTAGGAACAAAGCTAGAATGGTTGCTCAGGGATACACTCAGGTTGAAGGTGTAGATTTTGATGAGACTTTTGCTCCAGTTGCTAGGATAGAATCTATTAGATTACTCTTAGCCATTGCATGCTGTCTTAAGATAAAACTATACCAAATGGATGTTAAGGGTGCTTTTCTTAATGGGCTGATTGATAAGGAAGTATATGTTGAACAGCCTAAGGGATTCACAGATCCTAAGTATCCAAACCATGTGTACAAGCTTGAAAAAGCCCTTTATGGTCTTAAACAAGCACCTAGAGCATGGTATGAAAGGCTTACAGAAATTCTATTAAGTCTTGGTTTTGTTAGAGGTGGAGGAGATAGAACTCTGTTTGTTTTAAAGAAAGATTCTCATATCTGTATTGCTCAAATCTATGTTGATGATATTGTGTTTGGCTCAACTAACAATTCTATGTTAGAAAAGTTTGTTGAATCAATGACAGGGCAGTTTGAAATGAGTATGATGGGAGAATTGAATTTCTTCCTTGGTCTTCAAGTGAAACAAACAGGTACTGGCATATTCCTTTGTCAGGAAAAGTATGCAAAGAATTTGGTAAAAATGTTTGAATTAGCAGATTCAAAGCCTTGTAAGACTCCCATGGCATCTGCAGTGAAGATGGCCAGGGATGATACTGGTGTCAATGTTAATCCAACATTGTACCGTTCAATGATAGGAAGCTTGTTATACTTGTCTGCTTCAAGACCTGATATTATGTTCTCTGTGTGTGTATGTGCAAGGTACCAGGCATGTCCAAAGCAGTCACATCTGATTGCTGTGAAGAGAATACTTAGATACATATCTGGCACTTTGGCCCTTGGCATATGGTACTCTTATGATACTAACACAAATCTTGTAGGTTTCAGTGACTCAGATTGGGCAGGTGATACTGATGACAGGAAGTCTACAAGTGGAGGATGTTTTTATCTGGGGAACAACTTGGTCTCATGGTACAGTAGAAAGCAAAACTGTGTGTCACTATCCACTGCTGAGGCTGAATACATTGCAGCAGGTAGTTGTGTCACCCAGTTGGTATGGCTCAAACATATGCTACTGGACTATGGGTTGGACAGTGATACCTTACTTATGTTTTGTGATAACCTTAGTGCTATAAGCATCTCTAAGAATCCTGTTCAGCATTCTAGGACAAAACATATAGACATTAGGCATCACTTTCTGAGAAACATGGTAGAAGACAAGCTTATTGACATTGAACATATAGAAACTAACAATCAGCTTGCTGATATGTTCACTAAACCATTAGATACTGAGAGGTTCTTCAGTCTGAGGAACTCTCTTGGCATGTGCATTGTTTAGAGATGTTAGTTCACCAGTGTTGACATAACACCACTGTCTAGCATTGGTTATTGGTTGTGGTGTAGCTGTAATTCTTTTATGTTCCTTTTTTGCATTCTTCTTTCTTGCATATTACATCTTTGTTAGAGAAACTGTTAGTTGTGTGGTTAATCTGTATGAATAGCTAAGGTGATTGGTGAACAGGTACATATCAAGAGTTTTGGAAAGAAATAACTCTGATGTTAGTCTGTGAATGTTAACCTAACATCATGGGAGAAGCTGGGATACACAGAGCTCACTATTGTGATGCTATTCAGTTGTGACTTATCCATGTTAGGTTTGACAAGGTATGAAGAGAAGCTGGGGTACATGATGTTGAAGGCCTCATTGTCATTCAGTTGTGCTTATTTTCATATTTTTGTCTATGGCCAAGGTTTTTACATGATAGTGATCTTTCCTACTGGGTGTATAAAGTTTAGACTGTGTGCATTCAGTAGCATTGATTACTTAGTATTTCCTTGATAAACAGGTTAGTAAACAAGTATGCATGAGGAGTTGGGGTGGAGAAATATTTGATAAAAGTGTTGTCTTCATTCAATTTCTTTGTACTTGCCTGATCTGTAGCTGATGGTTAAGTTGTTGGGGTGTGTGGAGTCCTGTGCTGCCCACATTCAGTGATGAGACTGTCCTTTAACATTCATCAGTTTTTTATTCAAAAGAGTTTCTAAAAATAGTGAAAGTTAAAGATAAATTGATATGTCCTGATCCCAGTTACCAAGGCGGTTTGTATGTGGTTACCATCTCTCAAATGTTAATCTAACATGGTTGCATTCATTCTAGTTCTGCATATTTCCTTTTGTCGGTTTGGGCTTAGGGGGAGTAGTTAAGTATCTTGTGTTGAGGCATACTTCTTGGGTGACCAGCTACAGGTAAAAGCACTATGTTTTGTGATCTTCTTGCTGTGGGAAAATCCTTTCCCTGGATAAGTATATCCTCTGTGTTTTTCCCTGTTTGATTTGTCACTTGCTTATACTGATGATCTTAAGCTTTGTCATTGTACCTGTGTACGTGGTTGAAGCTTCAGATTAGTACAGGAATATCTCACGCTCTCACAAGATGATGCTACTTTGGATGAAGCCCTGCACCTCCAACTTCCCTCCCTGATGTTAACTTGCCAATGTTAGTCCAACATTGTAACAGTGTAACTTATAAGTTTTCAGGTATGAAGACTGCTCTGGTTACGTGTTAACCTAACACTGACACGTGGTAAGAATAACATGTAGGGGACATGTGATAGTGGTCAGATTATTATGGTAACATGTTACAACACCACTATTCCATGCTCTTCATCTGAATCATATATATAATTTGCCCTAATTTCTTCTTCATTCTAACGCTAACAACTGTGCAAAGCAAATTACTCTCTAAATTTTCAAAATCTTCAATCTTTTATCTCAAAGTTACTCTAACAATGGCACGCAAGTCCAATATTGATGCTCTTGCAGAAGCAGTTGCGCAAATCGAGCGAGCACCACGACGCAGTACCAGACGCACCACCGCTGAAACCACAGTCGCCGCCTCTCCAAAGAGGAAAGCTACCACTCAACGGCGCAAGGGCAAAAAGATTTCAAAGAAAGATGTTGGTTCAACATCAGATGCTGTCGAGCAAGCCCCTGCTCCCACCAATCCTGAAATCGAGGTAACAATGGCTAACCCTACTCCGAGTATACCTGTTGATGTTGATGTTGGTATTGAGGGGGAGAATGAGGCCCCTGTGATTGGGTTGGGTAGTGTTGTGATTGAGCCAGCTGAGGCTAATGTGGTTGAGGAAGTGGTGGAGCCAACTGTGGCTAGTTCTGTTGAGCCTAATGAGGCTAATGATGATGAGTTTGCTGCTGCTGAGGAGAGTGGACATGCTACTGGTGAGCATGATGAGGATTTGTCTGAGGAGATTGCTGCTGATGGCAATCTTGGTGTAAATAATGGGGTACTACTGAAGGTAACCAAGCTGTTGTGAGTGATCAACCAGCTGAGGTTGAAGGAGAAGAAGAGGATGAGGATGAAAACCTTTCCTTGGCTGCTCTTGCAAATGCTGCCAGGAAGAAGAAGGGTAAGGAGGTGATGGCTGAGTCTTCTGAGGATGAGTCAGAAGAAGAAAAAGAAGAAGAAGAGGTTGAGGAGGAAGAGGAAGAGGAAGTTGAGGAAGAAGAGCTTGTGGCTGATGAGCCAGAGGAAGCTGATGTTACTCTAACATCAGATGATGATCAGTTTACTGATCTGATGATGAAAGAGTATCCACATGAAGCTTACTCTGACTTCTATGTGTCTCTTGATGCTGAGGAGCAATGGGAGGCATACCAAGCCAGGGTAATCCACAAGGAAAGGGCTATTGAGAAGGGTATTTTCAAAGAAAACAGGGTGTTTGAGTTGCTTGAGGCTAGAGGAGTCTTGGGCTCTGTGCAGAATCTGTCTGCATATGTTCCTGATGTAGTGAGAGAGTTCTACATGAATCTCTCTGAGTGGGTGATCAACCTGGATTCTCCTAAGTATGGGAAGGCTTGGGTTAGGAAGAAGATCTATGACATCACTCCTGCCATGATCAATGAGGCTTGGGGGCTTCCTGATCCTGAAGAGTCTGAGGATCCTACTATGGAGGAGATCATCACTGATCTTACAGGTGGTCTCACTAGGCAATGGAGAGAGAGCTTTCCCACAACCAGGCTGACTTCTCTTAGTGCCATCCTTCACAAAATCAGCACTTACAATTGGCTTCCTTCTTCCAACACTACTGTGATGACAAAAGAGTCAGCAAAGTTGGTGTACAAGCTGAAGAATGGACTGAGTGTAAACATTGGTGAAAAAGTGCTGAGACACATGAAGGAAGTCACTACAAAGCCCAAAGTAATCCTTCCCTATCCATCTCTGATCTCATGCCTATTGGTGAAGCAAGGCTTCAAAACCAAGAAGACTGAAGGATGGATCAGCAACAAGGCTGTAATGTCAATCACCAGGAGCTACTTCACTAATGTGAGGATCCAGGATTTGCCTTGGAACCCTCAAGGAGAAGCTGGTCCCAGCAGGAAGAAGAAGAAGAAGGCACACAAGTTTGATGCTTCTTCAGTTCCAGTGAGCAGTGGTGACAGCTGCTCAGTGATTGCAGATGCTTTTGTTGAGGAAACCTTGGTCTGGCTGGATAGGGAGTACAAGGACACCCAGAGGTAAATAGCTGACAAGCAAGTCAGACTGCAGGAACTGGATAACATTGAGATTTTCAATGTTAGAGTAACATTGCACGTCCAGAAACTGTTTTACAATCTAGTTATTATTATTATTATTGTTTTGCCTTATTCACTTAACTAACTGAGTTCCACAGTTGTAGTTGTCTTTGATTATTATTCAGGAAACAAACTTGCATTAGGTTGGACGCTCAAAGTTTCCAAGATGAGAAGTTTCCTTAATTAAAGCAAACGGCTTATAAAAGGAAAGAAGAAGTCTAGTGCGACTAGGAAAGCTTCCAAGGGAAAGTCCTGAATTGAAGAATGAGTCTTTCCTTAGCTAGATCACTGGCGAAGGAACTTTTATTCAAGAAGGACTGCGAGAACAAGGAAGAGGAGTTCGAGAAGGAAACAAAGAGAATTACCAACCGTGTACAACACACCTTGAAGTCGAAGATCAAGAACCTATATATAGGTGTGAAGTACATCAAGACAAACAACGAGACAAGAGCTAATCAATCCGAGAGATTAATTTACAGTTGTTGAGTGTTGTCTTGCTTTAGCAAAGTTTTTAAGTTGTTAGAATAGATCTAAGAGTGAGGAGCTTTTAGAGATAGTCGAAGCAACTCTTGTGTGCTTTGCTTAGTTTGAACAATTCGAGAGTGAGGAGCTTGAGAGTTGTGAGAACGCCTTTGTTAAACCCTTGTGGTATTTTGCCTACGGCTCGGAAGTTAATATAATCCTATATTCACTTCTTAAATTCGTGTTTGTTTATTCCGCTGCAAACTGTTACTCTGGTCTGCTGTTAAAGTAACATCGTCGAACTAACAGCGAACACAAATTGCTGTTAGAACTTCAGTGTTAAGTTAACATCAACAACGTATCAACCCGATCCACAATTTCAGATATGGTAGAGGACAAAATAATCAACATTGAACATATTGAGACAACAAATCAGGTTGTTGACATGTTTACAAAACCTTTAGATAGTGAGAGATTCTTCAGCTTGAGGAAATCTCTTGGCATGTGCAATATGTGAAAATGTTGAGGAAACCAGTGTTGTCATAACACCACTGACTAGCACTGGTATATTGGTTGTGGTGTAGTAGGTACTCTGTTGTTTTCCTTTGTTGTTTTTTATTTCCTTGTGAGTCTCATTTCATCCTTGTTTTGTCATTTTTGGCTTGTGTGGTTGAACTTTTTGATTAACAACTCTTGCTAGTTATCAGTTTCACATCTTTGTGTTGAAAATGTAATAAAACTCTTCTGTTTCTCTGAGGTTGTGATAGCCTAACATATGAAGAAGCTGGGGTACACAAAGTTCACTACTTTGATGTTTATTCAGTTGTGTCTTATTCATATGGAAGGTGTACAGGGCATGTGGAGAAGCTGGGGTGCATGATGTTGACAGCTTTAGTGTTACTCGGTTGTGCTTATTTACATGTTCCTATTTGTTTGGACAAGGAACACATGAGGGTGATCATTTCTACTAGGGTGTTTGAGGTTTAGATTTCTTACATTTAGTAGCATTGATCACTTGGTGATTCTCTTGAATGCATGTTGGTAAACAAGTATGCATAAGGAATTGGGGTGTTGGGGTGCATGATAAATGAATTGCCAACATTCAATGCCTTTGTACTTGCCTAACTTGCTGCTATTAATGTTGTTACTGGGTGTGTGGTGTTCAGGCCGCCCTCATTCAGTAGTGACATTAGCTTTGTGTTTAGCAACCTTTAGCTTTTGGTTCAGATGAGATATGAAAATAAAAAAGATTTTTAAAGAGAAGTGAACTGTACTGGTTTGAGGAGTTTTTCATATGTGTTTACAATCTACCTTTCTGACATTACATTGTTGCATTCATGTAGGACTGCATTGTTTTCTTTCTTGTTGTTGAGTTGTGTCGGTCTAGGCTTAGGGGGAGTATAATTCATGTGTTGAGGCATACAATTTGGGTGACATGCTGTAGGTGACACACTTTTCTGTGACTTTCTATGCTGTGGAAGTGAATTTCTCCTTGAATTCATAACTGCTGATCCTTGTGTGTTTCTTGTTATCTATGTTGCTTGCTCATGATTTTGATCTGAACAATATGTCTGAGGTACTCACTTGCTATATTGGTTAAGTTTCAGATGTATTTTTGGATGTATCTCAAACTCTCACAGGAATTTGCCTTGGTGAAGCCTGTACCTCCATCTTCGGGTTTGAATGTTATTGAATGTTATCCCAACATTGTGCACTGCAGTAGGCTAACATTGAAAACATGAACTTATAAGTTTTTCATTTTTTGAAAAAACGCTCTAGTTAACTGTTAACTAAACATCAAAGCGTGTGTGCGGGAAAACATAGTGGGAAGATTTTATTTGATTCAAAATTAGTAAATGCCCACTAACATTCTCTCTTTCCTTATTCACGGCTATTTCAAAAATCAAAACCCTATTTTCCTTAATTGTGCTTGCAATTTTATTATTTGTTCTTACTCTGAAAAATTACTCTCTCTACTCTGAAATTCTTTCGTTTTTCTCTGCAAATTCTCACAAATCTTCTTCACTAACAATGGCAAGCAAGTCTCCCATGCAAACTCTTGCAGATGTTGCCCTGGGAAGTGAACCCACTGCCGCACGCACTCGTTCATACACTGGGGGTGCTGCTGCAAAGACAAATGATGCTCTTGTTTCTGCTAAAAGGAAGGCGATCCCCTACGTACGACGCGAAAATAAGTCTAAACAGGGAGAATCGACCTCCAGTGTTGAGCCAACTGCTGAATCAACCGCTCCCATCAACAATGAGCCTGAAATTGAGGTAAACATTGTTGAACCCAACCCTGAAATTGATACTGATTTACCTGTTGAGGGGGAGGGTAGTGGATCTGCTGAGAAATCTGTTGAAAAATCCATGGACAAATCTGTGGACAAATTGGTGAGGAAGTGGGTTAGGGCTGAGAAGAAAAAGAACAAGGGTTCATTGGAGAAGTTGAAATCTATGTCTAAGACTGCTAAGGCAATGGCTGAGACCAGAAAGAGACAGGTCGAGAGATTAGCTAGGAAGAGGGCGGTTGAGGATGAGAAGAAGGCTGCTGCTGAGAGAAAGAAGAAAGGAAAGCAAGTGATGCAAGAGGAAACAGAGGTTGTGGATGTTGAGGATGTAGAGAAAGAGGAGGAGAAGGAATAGGAGAAAACTGATGAAGAGCAGGATGTTACTGTTGATATTGGGGCAACGTCAAGAATAGAGGAGTGCACAGATGGGTTGTATGTGGTCTATCTTGATGATAAGGGGAGCTACTTTTCTCCTTACTATCTCTCTCAAGAGTTGGAGAAGAAGTGGGATTCCTTTAAAAGAAGGGAGATTCACACTGAAAGAGCTGTAGAGATGGCCAGCTTCAAAGAGAACAAGGTGATGGACTTGCTGGAGGCAAGAGGGTTGCAACAATCAGTGATGGAGCTGAGTGACTATGCTCCTGAGATTGTCATGGAGTTCTACCTGAATCTATCCGATTGGATCAGGGACTACAGATCTCCAAAATTTGGAAAGGCTTGGGTGAGGGGGAGAGTCTTCAACATTGAACCCTACACCATTAACAAGATATGTGGCTTCCCTACTGCTGATGAATCTGAGGACCCCTATTATAATGATGTGATTGAGGACTTGACTGGAGGGTTGGTCGAAACCTGGAGAGATGCCTTGCCAACCACAAAACTCACCTCCATTAGTGTTGTCTTGCACAAGATAGCCTGCTTCAACTGGCTCCCAAGCAAAAATGTCACTGTTTTGACTAAGGAATCAACACTCTTAGTCTACAAAATCAAGAATGGGCTTGCTGTGAACATAGGGGAGAGGATTGTGAAGTCAATGTCAGAAGTTGCTGGAAGGAAGAATGGCATTCTGCCTTTTCCCTCACTCATCTGCAAAATCCTTAGCAAGCAAGGATTAAAGACAAATGTTACTGTGGGCTGGAGGAAGAATGATACTGAACTGACAATTCTCCCAAGCTACTTGTCTGGATCAAGATTGAGAGACCTTCCATGGAATCCAAAAGGAGTGGTGAGATACCAAGGGCTGAAAAGAAGAAGGCTCAGGAGTTTGCTGTAACTTCAGTGCCTATGTCCAAAGAAGAAGACTGCATGGTCATAATCTCTATTTTGTGGATCATATGCTGAACTGGTATAGGGGCTGATACTCAGAGGGAGATTGAGGAGAGGAAGGAACACCTTAAAGAGCTAGAAGACATGGTGAAAAATTTGGAGAAACTCCCTTCTTCACAAAAAGGGGGAGAGTAGTTCCAATTTTAAATTTTAGTCTTCTAGTTTATGGTTTATTTCTTATGAACTGTTAATATCTTTGAACTGCTGGTACATTTATCTCTAATTGGTTTTATTTGATCAAGGGACATGTCCTTGATATCTAGCTATGGCCTGTAATTCTAAGTACTACTGTTGAACTGCTCTAACTGCTATTTCTTATGAAAGCACATTGTGAACTGCTTGTCTAGATAACCTTTTATGCAGGAAACTCACTGGTTTCAATGTTGAGGCAACATTGATGAATGTTGGGGTCTGAACATATGTACATATGTGGATGTAGTGATGACCTTAATGCTTGCCTTTGTTTATTTAACTTTGAATATGTTGGCTTGTATTGAGGGGGAGCAGTTTAGTAGTTTAATGTGTTTCTTGTTGATTATAACTTACTGGATATAAGACTTGATTGGAACAGGTGTTGGTTTTGTGAAGAAAGGCAAAAAGGGGGAGATTGAAAGTACAAGATTTTCTGGAATCGATGTTAAACGATGCAATGTTAGACGATGTTGGGTCAACATTGTGGATAACATTGAAAGCCGAGAGCTTGTACGAAAAACTGTTCTTTAGTTGCCACATTTAAGTTTCACCTTTATTCACTTATTAATCAAGTTCCACGGTTTTGGTTGTTTATGTTTATGTCCAGGAAAGTATCTTAATCATAAGGAAGAGCTATGGAAGATTCCTTACTTGAATTTTCCATAATTCAAGATTAGTTGAACAAGTCAACTCAACACGGTTTCAAAATAAGGAAACAATATTGGTCATTCTTTGCAATGCGATTCTTTCCAGGATTCTCTGATTTGAAGAAGATGTGTTACCTTGCTAGCTCGGTAATAAAGGAAACACATATTCAAGAAAGATTCTGAAGTTCACAAAGAAGGCAAATTTCAACAAGAAAACAACAGGAGTTACCAAGACTGTGAACAACACATCTTGGCGTGCAAGACTCAAGAAATCTATAAAAGATGTGAAGTTCATCAAGATGAAGACAATACAATCGTGCTAAATAATCTGAGAGATTAATCATTCTTGTTATTGTCTTCGTCTTGTTTTGCGAAGTTTTTGTATCAAATATTTAAGTCTAGTTCATAGAAGTTAAGTAGTTTGTACTTGTCTGCTTCGTTGCGTCCGATCAACAAAGAGCGTGAGTGAATTGTTGTGAGGAATGTTTTTGATAAAACCTTTATGGTTATTTGGCCTAAGGCTCAGAAGTTTTTAATAATATTGAAAACGTCTTAAAATTATATCTTGTTGTGTTCTTACTTCCGCTGCACATTTTTATTATCAAGAAGATCAAAATAGAGTTAAAGCAATTCCAGCTTAACTCTCAAAGTTGTTGTGTCAATCCACGGTCCAAAACAAATTCACGTTGCATCGAAGATTGGGTCCCGAAATGTGGGACCATGTGAGAACTCTCCCCAATATTCCTTTCGGGAAAACAAATAAGGTTGTCCGGGGAGTTTGTAGGTATCACAATTGGCATATATTTTGGGAACTTCCCTATTGGGAGGCAAATATGATTTGGCACAACCTTGATGCAATGCATTGCGAGAAGAACTTCTTTGATAACATCAAAAATACCGTGATGGACGATCCTGAAAAAACAAATGACAATTTGAAAGCTAGAAGGGACCCCACATTAATTACAACATGTTCTACATTATTTGCAGGGCACAAGCCGGTGGGCAACAACAGCCTTTCATGTCACCTTATATGCAGCCTCCGATGATGGTGGGTGGTTACACACCTTTCATGGCGCCACATATGTGGCAAGGGGTGCCACCGCCAGCTACTGGTTTTGAGGGTGGTGGGTTCAGTCAGCTGGTGATGTATCCGATGACCCCCTTTCCATTCCAGCCCGGATTTCGGCCATTTTGTTACGATTCCGCCGCAGCAGTTGCATCCTCATCTGGAGGATTCAGACTAATAGGGGCCACGGGGACACGTCAATTTACTGGATTCCAAAGTGTGCTCGGTACCTGCAACTCCCCACCATCACAACCATCAGAAGGCACTATGGCTAAAGGTGAACCCACGACACCGACAGACGAAGGGACCATACCCGAGACAGATCACACGGCAGAGGAGCTGGGGGAAGAGCCGACAACTGAGCAATTACTATTTGAGAACCCCTACCTCGAGGCTTGTGCAGCAACGGTTACGTATTATACTAAAGCGGTTGAGGTTCATGAGCAGCCAGGAGTGACTGTTGGTGGTGTTAGGGAAGATACAGATCATGTTGTCGATGTGGTTGATGATGGTCCAGTGATGATGGAGGAGGAAGAGATGATGTTGGCTGAGAGTATAGAGCCCAATTATTTTAAGCAAATGGAGGTGGGATTGGAGTTCCAGTGCCTCCTAACCCGAGGTATAAAAAGCCACTTACGTTGTGTAGGGATGGGAGTTTTGGTGACCCACGAGTCGTGAGCTTAGTCGGTGATATAGTGTGACGGGTCATGCGAAACAACGACAAGTTTACCTACCAAAAATTCACGGATGAATAAAAAGAGGATGCTTGGATGTCCTTTCAGGTCTGTTGGTTACTTTGATGCAGTCCCCTTTGATTTCATATTTAGAATTTTGACATTTGCTTGAGAGATTGAAGGGCTGGACCGTTACTTTGATATATGAAAAAAACTGGAAAAAACAATTTGCTAGTTAAAGTTGAGCTTGTTAACTGTTTTAAGCTTTGCTTGTTTTAAGCTTTGCTTGTTAACTTTTTATGCTTTGCTTAAAAGGAAAACTTGTTGATTATGCAGCTTTGATAGTTATTTAAGATTAGCTTGTTAACTATTTTAGTTCCACGCCTAATTCAATAAATTGTGCAGGTTTTCATATCATTAATTAACATATTGTGGTGGAAAATTAATACTTAGGCAGTGGAGTTCTATATTTTTTTATTTTATTTAATATGTATGTGTTTGCCTACCATATGATATGCTGATTGTTTCTTTTTATAAATATTGGCAGCAACACTACCAGTGGGACAAGGATGACTATGTTTTGATTAAAAGATGTTTCAACAAGATTGGACAAAAGAGTTTCCAAGATGGCATGAACAAAGCCAAAAAATAGTGGATTCTATACAAGACCAACATGGAAAAGCTTAAGAATAGAAAGCTTTGGATGACCGTGGCGCATCTGAGAAATGCTATTGTGCATTGGAGAGACCCAAAAACCATATTAAGGTCAAGGAAGGCCCGAGAGAACCGACGAAAACGAAAAGGTTCCAATTACGTTGAAGGGTCTATAGGTCAGGGAATCCATAGGGAGAGATTGGTAAGTTTGTTTATTATTACTCATACTTTATTCTGCGTATTTTCTCAATCACAGAATTCCGATAAGATCGATTTATACGAGCTTTTCTGTTTTATCAAAGATCTATCTATTATTATTTTATATCTGTCTACTATTTTTTTTGAAACATAAACTAAATGAATTATGTTTGGACAGACTGAAAAACACTTTGAAGGGAACGTAGACCTAGTGCCACAGTCCGCGGTTTGGCTGAAGACTCATTGCAAGGTGCATCCGGATAAAACACAGAAGTGGACATCAGCTTGGGCTCGCAAAGTATACGAGAGTTTATTTCCAGGACTCTTTGTGGGATGAATTAATATATTATCATGGAATTTTTAAGTGTTAATAAGCTACTGTTTCCATTCTTATACAATTTAACTAAATCATATTCACGTTGTTTGTTGTTAGCTGGATTACTTGCGGTTGTGCGTTGAAGAACTCGGGCCTGACCCAACTAAGTGGGAACCGATAAATATGAAGCAGTGGCTAGAGGCTTCGGGAGGAGGAAAGAAGGGCTTTGTTCCCGGGTTTTCAACATGTGGGGATCCAGAGCTTGTTAGATTTGAAGGAGTCAGAAAATATCCAAAGTTTATTAACAGGTCGAGATCGAAGGAGGCCGTGCAAAAAGCGACAGCGTATATTGTGTAACTTCAGTTGCAAAATGCTTCACAGGAGGCGCAAATCGCCGCTCAGGCAAAACATATTAAGGAACTGGAGGAGCGCCAAAAAACTGATATGAGAGAGATCTATAAGATGTTGAATATGGAGCTGTCTGAGCGTTATCGCGGGGAAGGGAACGTTGTTGGTGTGGCAGGGGGTGTTGGTGGTTCTGAGGGTGTAGGTGGCTCACATGGCCCTGCTGGTTCAGGAGGCGTTGGTTGTTCGGGAGGCATTGGTGGTTCGGAGGGCGTTGCTGGGTCCCAATATGGTTCACAGACCGATGATACAAATTGGTTTGATTTTGATACCTAAGCAATTCAATGAGCTTGTTGATCCAACTGAGTAAGGCTATGTTTTGGTTTAATAAAATTTTGGAATTTTGTAGCCTTTAACTCGGTGTTGTTTTGCATTAAGTGGCCTTTAACTAGGTGGTGTTTTGGAATTATATTAACTTGTTGTTGTTCTAGCTGGTTTGAATATTTGATTTCGGTATTATTTGGTGTTGTGAAATGACTGGAATGGTGTTATATTGAACATATTATTGTTGTGTGTGTTGTGAAGTGTTGTGAAATGGCTGGAATGGTGTTATGTTGAATGTGTTATTGTTATATGTTGTGAAGTGGTTGGGAAGATTTGTGTTGTTGAAATGGTCTTATTTTGGACCTTTTATTGTTATATTGTTGTGGAATTTGTGGCATCGATTTGCCGTTGGTTTGGCACGTAATGTGGTTGAATTTGTCGTTGGTTTGGCACATAATGTGGTCAAATGTCGATCGGCTATCCTTATTTTTTTTCCAGCTGTTTTATGGTTTAGCAGTTGATAAACAACATGTTTTCAAGCCTTTTTTATGAATTTATGCTTGCATTTATTTTTCTCCTTGCAGAACATATAGCAACAAGTTTCCTACTTCTGTTAATTATGTTTTTTGTATGTTACTTTTGTTTGAGCCTGGTATTTTGAACACATGCATTTGAAAAAAACAAAAAAAAAAAAAACAAAACCAGCTACATGATTTTCGTTGGCTAACTTTGATGATGTGGAGTTAGCTAGCAAAAAGTCACTTCCCACTTAATACGTGGAATTTACCCTTTTTTATTTGTTTAATATCAATTTTACTTAATTAGTTTTAATTACTCAAATATAATTACTCCATTTCTAATATGAGATTGTCATTTCACTATTTTAATTAGAAAAAACATTATTGCCAATTTTTACTTTCTTAATTTAATGGAGCCATTTTTCCCTCCTTTCTTATAAAAAAAACTTAATGAAGCAATTTTTATTATGGATTAAATGGTTATAACTAGGGTGTTTATTTTAGTTTTTTTACCATTTTTTATATTTTTTTTCTTTTAATTAGTCATTTTTTAATGAAGAAAAGTAGCTAGCATTTGCTTGGAAGCAGGTGGCTGCTGATGTGGCACGTAAAGGGGATTTTGCTTTTAGCAAGCGAATATTTACTTGCAAAGTAGTTTCCAAGTAAGGTTTCGCTTACAAATTTTGCTGCTATACATTTGCTATGGATTATCTAATTTGTAAGCGATTTTTTGCGTTGCAATACGTGGCTTCAGGATTTTTGCTCGCTACTTCACCAAGCTAAAATTAAACATTCTTGTAGTGTGAAAATATAGTTAAGGAAAATATATTAGGAGCATGTTTGAGATTATCTAATATGTGAGATAGGCATTACATCTTACAAAGAAAAATTAAAAATATGTGCATATCTTATATCGCAGGGGTGTTTGTACATAACTTGTTAGGTTACTAGAAAACGTGCTTGGAAGTTTGAACACTAGACTTATTGCTACACAAAAAAAAAACTAATTATGATTGTTGAATTTGGTAATAAGTAATTTATTCTATGAAGTTCACTCACCTGAATATCTGAACAATCAATATACTTCTCTGATCCATCTCACAAACAAGTACCGCATTTCTGTAGACCTGGCGATACATCGTTAGTAGCTCGTGTCCATGGTGATGCCCAGTTGTGACACAAGCCTTGCAAGTTGTTGCATCACAATTAATGCAATATTTGGTCAAGTCGTGCTTTGGCTTCAACTCATCCTCTGGCAAATTGGCATGCGCTGAACATTTTTCGAAATATGTTTTCTGAATAAGAAAGGTGTTAAGCCAATTTGGAACGTTGGTGTTGTCTTGCACTGCGTTGCTAACTCCCTACACGAACCGAAATTATATTAATTAATGGAATGAATTAAGGCCATGTATCGATATTTCCAAAGTTTTATGAAGCCACACATAAGGCTTTTACATTTAACATGATGATCTTGCTAGTTCATAACACAATAAAATTATAAGGAGGAATTTATAAAAATGCCCATTATGTTTGTCATTTTTATGAATATGCCCAAAAAAAATTTGGCTTAAAAGATGCCCCGTAACTATGGTTACCCTCTGCAAAATATGCCCAATGGCTCTTATTTTTATCAAAACGTCAAACTTCATGGCCATTATTAATAATTCGTCCATTATAGAAAAATAAAATTTCAGAACTACCCTTATAATTTTAAAATTAATTTTTGCACCCCAAAACATATAAGAAAAGTAAATTTATTATTTTGCTTAATTTTTTATATTTATATCTTAAAAACTAAACTACTAGTATTTATATTTATATCTTAAATTTTTTTAATATTATACTATTTAAAAACCTGATAAAAAAAAAAAGAAATCTCAAAAAAATAAGAATTACATTAATTAAACTAGATTTGGTTTAATTAATAATTAAGAAAAAAACTTCGCCTTGATCAAATGATATATCTTTTCAGAAATTAAATTTTTGCAACTCTAATTAATACTTTTTAAGCTTGATGTTTTGATTAGAAATAGTTTTAAACTTCAAAAACCAAAAAGAAAGAAAGAGAATAAAAGAAAACAACTTCATCTTCAACTCCACACCCACTCATCGTGCGTACCTCTACCTGTCCCTACCAAATTCACCAGTACCAAGCACCGAATTCAAAAATTAACGTCATGGATGTGCGAGGGCGATGGATTTAGGTCGATTGGAGGTGCGAGGGTTTTGGTGGTGGTGAATTTGGTTGGGGACGGATAAAGGTACGTAGGGTGGGTGGGGTGAGGGGGGTGGAGAAGATGAAGTTGTTTTTCTTTTCTTTTCTTTTTTTCCTGTTTTTTTGGATTTTGAAGTTTTAAATTATTACTAATTTAAACATCAAGCTTAATAAAGCCATGCTTAATAGAGTACTAATTATGTTTGTAGAAAATATTTAATTTCTGAAAGTATATGTCAATTTTTTAAGGTAAAAAATATATGCCATTTGAAGACACATTTCTATGAAACAATTATAATGTTTAGTATTAAATTTGTAAACAAGAAAACTTTACTCTATAATTATATGAGTTAGAGTTCATTATTTTTAATTGTTTTGAATATTTTTGATGTAACAAAAAGGTTTAAATTATAAATATAAATTGGGTTTGTTGCAAAAATTTAATTCCTGAAAATATATATCATTTGATAAAGATGAAGTTTTTTTATTATAATTATTAATTAAAAAAATCTAGTTTAATTAATGAAATTCTACTTTTATTATTTTTTATTAGGTTTTTAAATAGTATAATATTAATAAATATAAGATATAGTTTTTAAGATATAAATATAAAAATTTTAAAAAAATAATGGTTTTACTTTTCTAATATGTTTTGGTGTGCAAAAAGTAATTTTAAAATTATAAAGTTAATTCTGGAATTTTATTATTCTATTATAAACGAATTATTAAAAATGTCCATTGTGTTTGCCGTTTTGATGAAAATGCCCTAAAAAATCCACGTGGCGACGATGTGGCAGCCATGTAGGCCAAATAGCTCGAATAAGAGCCCTTGGGCATTAATTTTAGCAGAGGGTATCCATAGTTACGGGGCATTTTTTAATTAAGCCCGAAATTCTTTTGGGCATTTTTATCAAAATTCATGATTGCGACTAATTTAAGAACACGACAAGATCTAGAGTATGTCATTCCGACAAAATTAAGAACGTGAAGAATCTTAAAATAAAATTGTGCCAAAAGTACGAGTAGCTTGAAATCTAAAAAGTACACAAAATGTGCGAAATGGCATATTAATAGACTTTAATCAAAAAGTAAATATTTGAGAGTACCCCTTTACTCAAATAATAACTGATTTTTCTACTATAAAAAGAATTGCATAAGCAATGATATGACTGATAACTATATGTTTGAGTTTCTGTTTTTGAAATATACAGTGGCTATCTCATTTTGATTGTGGATATGTCCAAATCTACTTTATCCTACAATTTATAGAAGTAGACATCATGAATAAACAAATGAAATTATAGTTAATCAATATAATTGCTACTTCTTTTGAATGTCAAAACAATCATGACTGAATTATATGATATATATAATTAATAGTGAATCAAATTTCTATCATTGTTACTGATTATAAAACAATAAATAAATTCATTTGAAAAGCTTTCGTACCTCTAGAACAACATCAATGGAGGATGTACTCATTTTTTTATATCAAGAATTGCAATCTCTAGCAAGGTAAGTGTGAGTTTTTTATGAATATCAACTTATTATGATTAAAATGAGATTTGCAGTTACATATATAGGTGGTTGTTTACAAGAAGTAAATAATTAGTTGCAACTAATATAGATGTCAGTCAAAAGTTTGTCTTGTTTAGGTGCAGAAAGAAGTGATAAACATGTGAGGGGACCTAAATTTACTTGTTCTTTTAGAGAAAACTACTTGGGAAACTGCAACATGAAAGTAGAAACAAAATCTAGCGTGTCTCATATGTAATGTAATCCACCTTACTTCCTTTACAATCCTTTTAATTGAGTTTTATTTTTTTACGAATATATTAGTGTTTCTGTGCATATATTTCTATTGATTAAAGTTATTCTTTTATTCAAAAGTTATTAACAACTTTAATTTGCTCAAATAACCGACTAGGGAATGCAAATTCTTGGCGAATTGTAATATTTACATATACCTATTTCATATTTTTTTTTTTAAAAAACCTCTAATTTTTTAATAGAAAGTAGATTATGGAAATTTTGCCGCCATATTGATGAGTCAAATGTTGTGTAGTGGCCTTTGGGAAGTCCAGGTGCTGCATACTAATGTGACAAAGTTTGGTGTGTTGTCAGGAGTATACTTTATCTGGTGGTGCTTGTTGGTTGCAACAGATCTTTAAAAGTGTGATAGGTAGACCGTTGTATAAGTGGTAAACATCTTATAACATAGGACGTTTACTTATTCTTGTATAGACATGAGTTTGTAGAGAAACTAGAATTGTGCATGCTTGTAACAAGTGCACAAAAGATCCTAGAATATAACAGAGTCCACCCATAGCAAATATTGTGCCCATTTTGCATGCGCATGCTCCACTCGCTGTGCACCCCTTTCTCACCTATTCGTCGGACCTCAACATATATGTGAGAGGGATGCGTACACGAGCAAGATAGCATAAATTCCACCCATTGCACTAGTCTGTAAAATATTAGATTGTAATTATCATGTGTTACTATATTTCTAGTCTAGTGATATTTGGCTTCACTTAACTTTTGGGAACTATTCTATCAAATATCTAGGAAGATGTGAAATTGCATTAATTACTACAAAATGTTTCTGGGAGAACTTATAGAAAGTATTCACGCTATTAGTAAATAAAACTTCAAATCAAAATTATTATTGGTATTCGGGAAGGCTCAAGTTTTTACATTCCGTATTCTACTGATACCTCATACCATTTTGTTGCTCGAATGAACAAGATTCTAATTTTGGTCATCCAATAATTTGTATTTATTTTTTGTCCAAAATGACATATAGGGCCGCAAAGAACGATTGCATCAGAATTAAGTGATACCGACAAAATTAACACGGCGAACTCTAAAATAAATTTGCATCAATAGTGTGAGAGTACCGATGCCTGGCTTACAATATTATATTTTCAAGCTCCGCAACCCAACAAAAACTAGTAACGCCTTAGGTAAAGGTGACCAATACTTTTACTAATATGCATCTTTTTCCAATTAGAGGTCAACAATACTAATTGCATTGTAAGCATGTGAGTTTACACAAATTACCGATTAATATATGCAAAATATGTTGTATGATACAAAACAAAGTTTATTATTGTTGTGTTTTCTCTTTACACACTACAAGATTTGGGGGGTTTTCGCGACCCCCGCCTGGTGACCGTCGGGCGGTCCCCAGCTTTTTGGTGACCGCCCGGAGCAACGGGGACCGCTAGGCGGTCACCAGCCCAAAAGGGGGACCGCTGGGCGGTCCCCATCCCAAACGGGGACCGCTGGGCGGTCACCAGCCCAAAAGGGGGACCGCTGGGCGGTCCCCAACCCAAAACGGGTTTTAGGGACCGCCCGGCGGTCCCTAATAATATTCATACTTTTTATTTTATTTTATGAAACAATTAAGGTGTCTCGTTGTTTGTTTAGTTGATAAATATCCTAATTATATTTCAAAGAACAAAATTAGAAAGTTTCATACAAATTGAAACAGCAAGCGATGATTAAGTGTACGTATAACGTAGAATAGGTTCAACGTTAAAAATTTTCTCAATCTCATTCAATCTACAATTAAATAACTAAATTAGTGGTTTTAAGATCGTTTGTTACTTCAATTGACATGTTATAATGAATTTTGTTGCTAAATATCAAAAACACATGGAAATCGTTTCATAAAATCGAAAAAAATAGTATGAATATTATTAGGGACCGTCTGGCGGTCCCTAAAACCACCTTTGGGGACCGCTGGGCAGTCACCAATTGTCTTTAGGGACCGCTCGGCGGTCCCTAAAGGTGGCTTTGGGGACCGCCCGGCGGTCCCTAATAATATTCATACTTTTTTTTTAAATTTTATGGAACGATTAAGGTGCCGCGTTGTTTGTTTAGTTGATAAATATCCTAATAATAGTTAAAAGAACAAAATTACAAAGTTTCATACAAATTGAAACAACATACGATGATTAATTGTACGTATAACGTAGAATATGTTCAACGTTAAAAAACTTTCCAAATCTCATTCAATCTACAATTAAATAACTAAATTAGTGGTTTTATGATCGTTTGTTACTTCAATTGACATGATATAATGAATTTTGTTGCTAAATATCAAAAACACATGGAAATCGTTTCATAAAATCGAAAAAAAAAGTATGAATATAATTAGGGACCGCCTGGCGGTCCCTAAAACCACCTTTAATTGTCTTTAGGGACCGCTCGGCGGTCCCTAAAGGTGGCTTTGGGGACCGCCCAGCGGTCCTTAATAATATTCATACTTTTTTTTTATTTTATGGAACGATTAAGGTGCCGCGTTGTTTGTTTAGTTGATAAATATCCTAATAATAGTTAAAAGAACAAAATTACAAAGTTTCATACAAATTGAAACAACATACAATGATTAATTGTACGTATAACGTAGAATATGTTCAACGTTAAAAAACTTTCTCAATCTCATTTAATCTACAATTAAATAACTAAATTAGTGGTTTTATGATCGTTTGTTACTTCAATTGACATGATATAATGAATTTTGTTGCTAAATATCAAAAACACATGGAAATCGTTTCATAAAATCGAAAAAAAGAGTATGAATATTATTAGGGACCGCCTGGCGGTCCCTAAAACCACCTTTAGGGACCGCTGGGCGGTCACCAATTGTCTTTAGGGACCGCCCAGCGGTCCCTAATAATATTCATACTTTTTTTTTTACTTTTATGGAACGATTAAGGTGCCGCGTTGTTTGTTTAGTTGATAAATATCCTAATAATAGTTAAAAGAACAAAATTACAAAGTTTCATACAAATTGAAACAACATACGATGATTAATTGTACGTATAACGTAGAATATGTTCAACGTTAAAAAACTTTTCTCAATCTCAATCATTCTACAATTAAATAACTAAATTAGTGGTTTTATGATCGTTTGTTACTTCAATTGACATTTTATAATGAATTTTGTTGCTAAATATCAAAAACACATGGAAATCGTTTCATAAAATCGGAAAAAATGAGTATGAATATTATTAGGGACCGTCGGGCGGTCACCACATGTCATTAGGGACCGCCCGGCGGTCACCAAGTATAGTTAGGGACCGCCCGGCGATCCCTAAATGTTTAAAAAACAGGCGGGATTGGGGGGGAAATTTGAAATTTCCGAAAATTCAAAATTTTCACCTTAATTCTATATATACCACCACTCTTCTATCCAATTTTTCAACACTCTTCAAAAACACCAACTCTAAATATTCTCTTCTCATTTTTCTCTTCCTAAATCCCAAAAATAAAAATCATCCAAAACACAACATTTCTTCCTTTCTTCTCAACCTTTCTTTTTTTCTTCAAATCCCAAAACACATCCTTTCTTCTCTTTTCTTTTAACAAATGTCAAGAAAACACCAACAATATGTTCTTCATTTCTTTTGCTTCCTCTTTTTCATTGTTTTTGGTTTATTTTTATAACTATCATCTATTTTTACTTTTATTTCATTATTTTCTTTGTTTTATTTTATTGACTTTAATTTCATTTTACTCTTTTTATCATTATTTTGTTTGTTTTTGTTCTTGTAAATGTTTGTTGCACATATTTACACGTAATTTATACAAAAAACCCAATAATATTCCGGTAAATTTCCGGAATATTATTGGGTTTTTTTTGTTCTGCCGCAGACTTTTAGGGACCGTCGGGCGGTCCCTAATGCTATGAACATTATTGGGGACCGTCGGGCGGTCCCCAATGCTACTTTATTCATGGAGACCGCTGGGCTGTCCCCATTTTCATTTAGGGACCGCCGAGCGGTCCCTAAATTGGCGGTCGCTGAAGACGGTCCCCGCGACCGCTTGGCGGTCGCCAAAGGGTAGGGGACCAAGGGCAAACGCGACCGCCTTTTGGTGACCGCTGGGCGGTCCCTAAAGGTCTTTAGGGACCGCCCGGAGGTCTTTAGGGACCGCCCGGAGGTCTTTAGGGACCGCCCGGAGGTCTTTAGGGACCGCCCGGGCGGTCCCTAAAGACCCCTAAATCTTGTAGTGACAGTTCTAAATCTATACATTTTGAAATAATACAGCCTCATAGGGATAATTGTAGCATTTGTTTGTTCATATATATCACGATGCTTCAAAATAGTACTAAATAGTTAAAGATGTGTCAACAAAAAAAGAAAGTTTGTAAGAAATGGAGTACAAACGACAACGGTCGAAATCTGAAAGTGCAGGATTTTCTGGAATCAATGTTATGCGATGTTGGGACAACATTGGGGATAACATTGAAACCAGAGAGCATGTACGGAAATTGTTCTTTAATTGCCAAATTTAAGTTTTGCCTTTATTCACTTATTAATCAAGTTCAACGGCTTTAGTTGTTTATGTTTATGTCCATGAAGGTATCTTAATCATAAGGAAGAGCTATGGATGATTCCTTACGTGAAGTTTTCATAATTCAAGTTAAGTTGAATAGTCAACTCAACACGGTTTGCAAAGAAGGAAACAAATTGGCGGTTCTCTGCAACTTAGATTCTTTCCAGGATTACTCTGATTTGAAGAAGATGTGTTACCTTGCTAGATCGGTAATAAAAGAAACACATATTCAAGAAAGATATCGAGTTCACAAAGAAGCCAAAATTCAACAAGGAAACAACAAAAGTTACCAAAACTGTTAACAACACATCTTGGCATGCAAGTTTTAAGAAATCTATAAAAGATGTGAAGTTCATCAAGATGAATACAAGACAATAGTGCAAAACAATCTGAGAGATTAATCATACGTTGTGTTGTCTTAGTCTTGCTTTTGCGAAGTTTTTGTATCAACTATTTACGTCTAGTTCATAGAAGTTAAGTAGTTCTTACTTGTCTGCATCATTGAGTCCGATCAACAAAGAGCGTGAGTAAATTGTTGTGAGGAACATTTTTGTTAAAACCTTTATTGGTTATTTGGCCTAAGGCAAAGAAGTTTTTAATAATATTGAAAACTTCTTAAAATTACATCTTCTTGTGTTTTTAATTCCGCTGCATGTTACAATATTCAAGAAGATCACAATTGAGTTAAGTCAACACCAGCTTAACTCTCAAAGTTGTTGTGTCAATCCATGATCCGACAATTTCAAAATCTAATAACTTCGGTTCACAAGATCGCTTTGAAGAAGGGAGCCGGATCCATTATGTTAGGGAGGAATCAAAGACACAACCCACTTCTTATTGCAGTTACAAGGAATGCAATATATGCTCAAATCATGTTTTGGCTTCAACTCATGCTTTGGAAAATCGCCGTGAGTTAGTTGCATTTCTTTTACGACATAAATTATGTGATTCGAGAAGTTTTGTTGTTCAACTGGATTTGCGTGATCTCGCCCTTTAGTGCAAATCTACACATTATTTGGTGCAAGTAACCTACGAGGAATGTTAGTCGAGCATTAGTTTATCACTTCTTCATTCACTTTTGTTTATCGTTCTTTTCTGTCTTGACCTTCAACTTTCAAGCTTTCTTAGCCAGTTTTTTTCAGAATCAAATCATAGATGGTTCATTGCTCTCATCCTCCAACTAGTTGTGGTTCCCCTCTTTGCACTCCAACATTGGTGTCCCTTGTATTCTCTTTCTGCACATAAGAGGTTTACTTGAAGGCCCTCCAAAATCCTAAGGGCTTTGTTACTTCTAGTGCATGCTTCTTTACAAGTAAGGTAGTATATATCAATTTATCATTCTTATTAAAATTGTTAAGCGACGTATGAATAAATGATTTGACAAAATTAGGAATGTCACAATTCTTAAATATCCGCGACAAAGTTAGAAACACTACAAATTTAAGATTAATGATTGCGACAAAATTAAGAATGTGATAAATATTCTGTCAGTAGGTGTTAGGTCAACACTTTGTGCGTAAGTGTTGGATCACCACTAGGAGTTAACAACACCACAGTTTGGTATATTTGGTAGGACGAATTGTCAAAAATGCCCGCTAACTTTTGCCTTTAATCTTAAATGGTCGTTGTTTCCCAACATGCTAAAAATGCCATGTATCTTTTAAAATTTCTACTAAAAATGCCCGAAATAAAAAATAAGCACAAAAAAATTTATTTTGTCTGAAAAAAAATGCTAAAAATGCCCTGTATCTTTTAAAATTCTACCAAAAATGCCCGAATTTTAAAACGCGACTTTTTGATTCAGCAGTGCGTGTCTTTGATTCGGATGCCACGTCGGATAAAAAGTTCGAATTTTTAAAATCGGGCATTTTTGTTAGAAAATTTAAAACTTAACGGGCATTTTCAGCAGAGTGAGAAAAATCGGCCATTTAAGATTAAAGGTAAAAGTTAACGGGCATTTTTTATAATTCGTCCTATTTGGTACTAAACTTCGATCTTACCACTTTAAGGGACAAAATTAGGAATGTGACAAATCTAAGATAAATTGTTGCGATAAAATAAAAAAGGCCACAATTCTAAGAAAACTTGTTGCGACAAAAGTAAGAATGTGACAAATCTAATATAAATATATGATTACCAAACAAAAATCAAGAATGCTGCAATCGAAGATAAATGAATATGATTAAGAACCCTGCAAGTTTGGCTCCTTCAAACTCAGATCGTTCACGTTCCTCCCATTGTCCGTGATCACATCCATTAGCATGTGCATCTCTTTGTCCTTGTTCTTCACCTCCACCTTCATAATCTTCTTGGTAAAATAGCTTTTCGCGCAGAAGGATATGGGGATAATGGATCGCCCATTATAGGGCTGAACGACCAGTTTTTTGAATCAGTTATGGAGGGAATACCAGGTCCCCCCCCCCCCCCCCAAATATATTCCTCTATATTGAGAGTTAGTATTTTGTAATAAACAAAAATAACTTACACCACATTTGAGAAACAAAAGGAAGAAGAGAGAAAATGATAAGATTGTTATGATCAATCTCTACGCTTTCACCCCTTGTGGGTGGCTCAGTTGGTTAAGAAGGAGGGGATGCCTCTCCTAGGTCTCAGGTTCGATTCCCATTGGGAGCGAATTGAGTCCAGCCTTCTGGGTCTGGGCCTGTCACACATGGTTAGCCTAGTGTTGATCCCCAACTGGTTGGCGAGGTTTGCAGGCTATTTCGTCGACCCGTGGGTTTACCCGGTGCGCACCCGAAGGGTAGTGGCTGAGGGTTCCCACGTCATCAAAAAAAAATCTCTACGCTTTCAGCTCACTTTAATGGCCCTTGTATTGTGAAAATTATTCCCTTTCATTTTTGATCGGAATCTAACTTTAATGGAGCAACAAACGGATTAATATGTCATGGAGTCAAGCATGAGAAAGTCAATTCATGGAGCACCATGAAATCTCTTTTATATGGGCTAAAGGTTAGTGATTTTTTTCCCAGCGCCTAACAAGTACAATTCTTCTCCTACACCATTTTCTTTGCCCTCTCGTTCTTCAGTATGTTTATGACCGCATTTGCCTCGCTTTAGTCTCGTTCACTGTTGACCGAAAAGTAAACATTCTATTGTCTTGGTTGTACAATACAAAAATCATTTGAAGTTTGAACGCCGCACATAGTTTTTAGCTGATCAACTTTTTTGAACAGTGCAACCTGCTTTTTGTTAGAGTGCTTTTCAAAAAATAGCATGCTTTTCACTACTATATAAAAAGCGTTGGCTAGTACCCTAAAAAGTGTTGGGAGGTCATTTGTTTCTTGTAGTGGCCCGAACGTGCAAACTGTCAATTGTTAGTGACACTATTTAAAATTTTGTTAGGTTAATTAATCTATTTCTTTTAAATGGTGATGAAACCTAAATCCAACCCCAAACTCACTTACATACTTCAATCCCCAAATTTGTTTGAACCATAAGCCCTCAATTGTTTTGTTTTTCATCAATTTGAGTTCTAGTTTGTCCAACTTGTTGTTATACTCTATCGAATACTCATGTTTTTCTAATTAGCATCTCACATTTTCCTATTTATTTAGGGTTCAAATCAATTTGAGTTCGACAATCGACATGGGATTTATTTGCAGTTTTGAGTAATTACTATATTGGTTGAATAGTTTCAAAGATTTTGTAGATTAATGTTGATTTGAAGGCGAAATCAATGAAAAATCTAGAACTCAGAAGCCTTTGTGGTCTTCAATAAGTGGAAAATACAAGTAGAAATTGTGACTGGTTTGAGTGTGAAGTGTTTGAGGTCTGACAATGATGGTAAGTATGAACTTGTGGAGCTCAAACAATGTGCATAAAATGACATTTGCATGAAAAAGACAATCAAGGAAACCTCTCAACTAAACGTGGTTGCGGAATGCATGAACAAAACACTGAATTAGACGGTTAGATAAAAGTGTGGATTATCAAAGATGTTTGCAGTTAATACTGCAGCTCTTTTGATCAATCGAGGATCAGCCGTTCCACTGAAGTATGGCATCCCAGAAGAAGCTTCGAGTGGTAACGAGGCAAACTAGTTAGTTTAGGAAAATTCTAAGGCGCATTATTTTGCAAAATGTTACATTACTTAGGTTAATCCATCTTAGGTCTATTGTTTTCCTCTTGAAGGCTTATGCACCAATTATTGGACCATATTCTAGAAAGTGAGCCAAGTTTGGAAATTCAATACTTTGGAAAATAGCCCAACAAAACATTTGATTTTAGTTGGGTTTCGGTCGTTATCTTTAGACATGTCATATATTATTGTAATATGAGAAATAAATAACTATAAGAAGATGTAGATAGAGCGAGATATCGTTCAATCTGGTAATGTATATTAATTGTTTATTCTTAATTAAACGCTCTAAGACGCTTTACTAGCATTTCATATTTTTATGAAGGGTTCTTAGCAAAGTTTTTTTTTTTGTCATATAAAAAGAAATTTTATAGCATGATTGAGACGAGCACTAACAGTGCTCAAAAATGTACAAAAGATGTAGCAAAGAGAAAAAATACATCCACCCTATAGAAAACTGGAGAGGAACCCAACACCAAAATTCAACAACACCTAGACCAAACAATCCATTGGATTCCGATGCCCATCAACTAAAGATTAAACGAAAGGTCCTTAGCTTTGATCCACTTCCATAATTCAGTTCTCACCTGCTCGATTATGTTTTGGACATCGAACCGTGCTCCATTAAAAGCTTTCTTATTTCTAGCTTTCCAAATAACCCATGTAGCCCATGTATGATGCTAAATTGATAAATCACCCCGTTCACAAAAAAAAAATTGTAAACTGCTTTCTTGTGATTTCAAAAAAAACGATACACCACCTCGTGGACATATTGAATTATATCTCTTGAATTAAGTAAATGGAATACTCTTGGTAAATCTAAATTCTCTTAAGTAATTACACAAAAGTATTTTAGTATCATTTATAATTTTTAGAAAGAAAAGTATTAAGATATGATTATATGCTTCCATACTTTTAAAATTCGTAAAATTAATTTTAATTTATGTTTCTTGGATGACTTAATGTACGAAAATGAAAAAATATAAACTATTTTTAGAAGAATTGTATAAAATAATAAAAGTTTTTTTCAAGTAAAATACAAACCCACTCTCACTCCTATATGGGAGATCAAATTATATCTTCATTATGCAATATAAGTAATTTTTCAATTCTAAAAAATAACAACACAGAGGACCAATTTGTCAATTAAGCACAACGCATTGGGTTAATTTGACAAAAATCCGAAATGGCATCCCAACGTTCTTACATTCTGTGCCTTAAATTACACGTCAATTAAAAAATACGAATTTTTGATTGGAGCTCGTGTTTGAATTGAACATATTAATGAATAATTATTTAATATGCAGAGCCGCCTGAATTTGACTTTCAAATATCAGTTGCCATCACCATCGAATTCACACTCTTAAAAATCACTCTAACCATTCAATTTCATTTTTCCCCTGAACCCACAAAAATGCAAGAAGCAAAAAAAGATTTGGGATTTTTCGATTTGGAAAAACATTATGCCTTATATGGAGGTCATCACAAAAACCCATTAAATATTTTGTTGCACATGATATTTGTTTGGCCAATCTTGTTTGCATCTTTGATTCTTCTATATTTCACACCACCTTTGTTGAAGCACTCGCCAATTGAGTTTGTGGGTCATGGAGGAATCTTGATTTTGAATTATGGGTTTTTGTTGAGTGTGGGTTATGGTGTTTGTTATGTGGGATTGGACAAGAAAGCTGGTTCCTTTGCTGCTTTGTTGTGTTTGCTGAGCTGGGTTGGGAGCAGTGTGATTGCTTCTGGGCTTGGGTTCTCTTTGGCTTGGAAGGTAAATTTTGGAGGATTTTTGATGTTATTGTGTGATACTTTAATCTTGATTTTATGTGTATGCATTTCTGTTTCTTTTTTCATGTCGTGGGAACCGTAGCCGCTGCCCTTCTGGTGAGCACTGGGTAAATTTTCAGGTAGCCTGGAGGTGATTTCGTCAAGCGGGCTAATTATATTAAGCAAACCATGTGTGATAGACAGTGACCTAGAAGGCATAGAATCAAGTTGAGTGATTTATTTCACAAATATTAAGGAAAAAGTGCTCGTTGGCTTCGTTATTATTGTTAGCGGGTTATGATAGTTAGAGATTAATCCAAGGGAGAAATGGAACTTCACTTGTGAAGAAACAGAACAAGCTATCATTGTGTGGCAACCAATGCAATGTTACTTAATACCTGTTCTCCGTTATGCCGGATATTTAGAAGTCGAATGATGAATAGCTCCTAATGAGATAAAGTTGCAGTTGTTGGGTCTTTGATATATTTTCAGGGAATGGACTTTTGGGCGTTTTTCCTTCCAACTATATAAACTGAATGTAAATGCTTTGGGTAGTGATTTTGGAACTAATAATGAAGTCTTTTCGGTACATTATGTTTTAATGCTTGTCATTTGGTAAGATGTTTACTTATATAGGCTTGTGTTTTTCCCTTTAATTGTAATATCCTTATAGGACCAGCATTCGTGTGTTTACCATAGTTTCAGATTGCATTATATTCCTAGTCATATGTAAGTATTCATGTCAGAGTGAGTGGGAGCAGAACCATAGCATTTTTTGCACCTTATAGCGTTTCTTGAACAATAAACGCTTAGCTTTATTCACTTTAGATTTCACCAAAGAATATCATGTGCTAGCGCATTTAAGCAGGATACTCTACCTTTTGGAGGAGGACCACGGTGGGACTTCCCCGATAAAAGGGAAAAGGAAAAGAAGATAAACGATTTTAAGCTTTCTTGCAATATTCTTGCTCGGTGACTAGTAGTTACTATAACTCCCTCAGAATCATTTCTAATTATGATTCAGCGATTTAATACGCTGAAGTAGGAAGACCTATAGCTGAATGCAGATTTTGTTCATATAACTAGTGTTTCATTTAATTCATCTTGAACTATTTCCTACAGAAAATATTCATCTTGCAGACCACAACTGAAAGGGTGTGCCGTAATACTGGCTTAGTTCATTTGAATGAGGAAGAGCATGTATAGATAAGAAATGGAACTTTTATAGATGTGGTGTTGACAGTTATCGGCCTATCGTTGTGATTGACACCACTGGCTTCTCTTTCCATCTTATTGATTTTTGCAGACATATTTTCTTGTTTAACATTGTTATAATCTAAGCTGAGAAATATAAAGTTCAGTCATAATCAAGTAGAAACTTACGTGATTTGTAGTAGATCGTATAAGTTCTTCACGGGATGGATTTGTTATTTGATGTTATCCTAGCCCAGCTTTTCTGCCCTTCCTTCCATCTTACCTTCTAGCATAAGTCTATGATTTGCAGACTTGTACAATTTAGTATGATAACCTACAGCAATCCTGTGTATTTTCATCTTCTTTGAATTAATACAGTACTCTCGTTGAGGCCAACAAGATTTTGGTACGGCTATTTGACGAGAAATTATTTTGTGCTACAGTTTTATGACATGGTGTTCTAGCTACCAAATACATGGTGTGGATGTGATACATTTTAGGAAAAGATTTTTATTGAGATTGTCGGTTGCAACATGTCAGCAATACAACGGCATAAGATAAATTTTCCCATTTGACATCCAAAGGATCTCTGAATTTCTTTGATCTTATAGGCCTATAATCAATTTGTATCCCAGTATTTACTTTATAATATTAATCGTCTATTGCTATTGATAGAAATTATAGTTTTATTTAAAATATGGAGAGAGCACGGTAATGTTAGCGATGCTTTGGAGGATGTCTATCATAATTGGAACTGTAACTAGTCATTTGGTTTTACTATGTTTGTGAGATTGAGAAGTTTTTCTTGGAATACTTCGATTCTCAATACAACCTGACAAAAATGCAGGATATTCTTAACATCGAGGAATGCTGCTCTTTGATTGCATAACCTTATTAGCTTCTGAGATATTTTAATGTTTTCCCATTAAAAGCCATTATCCGTGTAAGGTACAGAAATCTATTTCACTTGAAACCGATGATCAAGTTTTTCCCTTTTCCCAGAAATATGAGTGTACTTCCTTTCCCGAATGGCGCTTAGTAGTTATATCGCTTTTCAGATGATAAATGACGTGATGTGTCAGAGTTTCGTGGGCTATATTGTAATAGATGACAGGTTCTAACATACCAGGCTAAACTTGACTTATTGTAGGGAAGCAAAATTTCCTTGGGAAAATTTCTTGTTATCGATGAAACTTATGAATTCCGGCAGTAGGTGTAAAGGGTATATCTGATGATGACAATTCTCTTGTAAACTGCCTTCCAAGTATAACATTAATAGGTTTTGCCATTTGTAGCTCATTATGGGCAAGTCCTGGACTAGTCATTTCGAGATGTAATGCGATGAAGCGTTTCTTGTACCATTTAATCAAAGTGAAATGAGATGAACAAGGTGGGATGGACATAATATTAGTAGCTGAATTTAGACCGAGTATCATACATGTATTTATCAGGTTATTTTATCACAACCAAATCCTCACTATAGTAGCTGAACTCACACCACCTTGTTGTTTCTTTCATTTCTTTTTATTATCGTCTTTTCCCCTTTGCAAGAGGGGGACATTCTAGTTTATTGAACCCCTCAACATGTTTTGTATATGTGCATAATATGTAATTTCGTGAAGCTGATAGTCATATTACAATGACAGGTTGTCTTGGCATCTCAAGTAATCAGCTGGACTGGAGTGGTCATAGGCCATGGTGTTTTTGAGGTTATTGTTGGTCGATTATTGATTGCCCACTCTTTTCTCTCTTTACTTATCATTATTGTTATGATTTTGCAGAAAAATGCACCGCCTTTTCTCGGCAACCTTACTCAAACATTCCTTTTCGAACCGTTCTGTCTATTGTTAGAGGTATAGATTCACTTCTCATCAAAATATACAACTGTATTTACTACTTTAAATATAGAGAAAATTAAGGTAACATAGTCATACATTTTAAGAATTGCAAAAACATCTTCGTTAACGTTACCAAAATTTTGGATGATTCTGATGATACTTGTAAATTTCAAACTTTTAATGATGATGGTTTATATGAAATCTAATCAATTGAGATGATTAAAAAGGTATCTAATTGTAATGGTACATGTTATCCTCGTATAATCTCTGCCTTAAGAAGTTTCTTCGTTTAATTGTTTTCTCCTAGCTGCAGTATCTTTGTTGCAGTAACTTTGTCGTGCAGAATTAATATGGTATTCACGGCTTACAGGTTCTGCACTATGCCTTTGGCTTCGAGCCGTATCCAGGGTTTTATGTTGGAGTTAAAAGTAAAATTGACGCTCAAACCAAAGATTTGCAGGATGAGAAAAAGAAGATCTATTAACATCGTTATTACCTGATTGAACTGATGCAACATCCATGACCTGAGCTGTATATGTATTTGCTTCTGTTTTGTAATATTTTGGAAGAAGAAAAAGGGGGAATAAGAAGAGCAATACATTTTTCTTTCAAGTGTGAGGCTATTGTCAGTTGTGTACTAACAGTGCATTTGAATGTGTGTGAGTGTGCTATGTATTTAACTATTTATATGCACAAGGGAAAACCATTTACAGCAAATGGTTAGATGCAAGGGTTTATACGCATAGCACCACCCCTGCTTGAATAGGCAGCTAGGGCAGAAGGGAAAATCATCCTAAGAGCAATTTAGTATATAAGCATTTAGCAACAAGTATAATGAGGTAACTATGTGAGACAGTGAGAGTAAAATAGAGAGCTGCGTGATATTATTCCTGTGAAATGTGAGTTGTGATTCTTATTTTAGCTCGTAGTAAAAGATTTCTAACTTCTTCATATTTAGGGATTTTCCCGTAAATGTTTGTCATTTATCTCGTAAAAACACTTGTTTTCGTTTAAATTCGAGTATTTCTATACCCAGTGGTATTTCTTTTAGCTACTTATGCTGGCTCTTAAATATAATTTTATAGGGCTTAGTACAAAAACCATTTTAAGAGATTATAGAACATAAGAAGGCAAGTGTATGTTGAGATAGATAAATTGCGCAATAGTATTTTTCACTCAAACTAGTAAATAAAGTGTTACGGTATGATTGAGAATTTCTTTACAAAGAATAAGCCAATAGGTGTTATGGATCCGAGGAGGGCGGTTTTCAAATCCTCATACGGGGCAGCATTTTGGTGGAGCGTTTAAGGATGGTTGCTACTTGCTTTTAGTCTTCGCTCTTCTTTATGAAAGGGAAAGATTAAAGCACAGTTTAGCAATCAGAAGAACAGTGGAATTAAGGAATCCAATTGCCATTTTGCTAGATACCAGAAAGAGAGAAAGAGAGGTACTACAATGTAGTTTCAGTCACCCTAAGGCGAGCAAGGAAGAAGCATTTGCCAACTTATTAAATAGATTTTGTAAGGTAGTTTCAGTGGATTGATTTTGGAATCTTATCTCTCGAGGTCGAAGGTACAGATATGGTCAGGAGTAAATCCTCATACTGGGACGGGTTATTCTCGTGTTGGACCGGCGCAGGCTAGCCCACTAGAAACCTCTTTTCATTGTATGAAAATAAGAAAATAAGATTATAGCAAAATTCACATGTTTAATGTAACTCTTTACAAATCTTTCTAATTTTGATTTCATCAAACATAGAGCTGCCTTCAAGTACATGAAGATTATATTACCTGAATAAAGGGAGGTTAGGTTTGGCATACACGCAAGTATGTCAGTGATACACACACAGGTTAACAAAATTCAAACAATTCTTAAAACGCATTGATTGTTCCTTTGACCTGTTCCGAATATTTTGTTAATACAAGTATACAACTGGAATTGTTCAGTCTGAAATTAAAAAAAATATTAAATAAAAGTTTGAAGCCTTCAAAGTTCAAACCATATTCATACTTACTGACTAAACTTTGGGACTAATATATTTTTTTTAATAAACAATGAATAACGAGCCGAACGATAAACCATCAAACCACCGGCGCTTAGCAATAAGGGAATTTCGCAAAGTTGGTCCTTTAAAGAATCCACTTTTCAAAATTAGTCCTCTAAAGTGGCAAGGGCCATTTTTAGTCCTCTAAAACAACTTTAGTTTCAAAATTGGTCCTCTATTGTGTCTCATTGGTCCTTTTTCGTTGAAGTTACGAATCTACCCTTCATTTGTTTTAATTTTTTTTTAGTTTTATTTTTTATCTATTGAATAATTATATTTACACCCCACAATTTTATAATAACCATATTTTAACATCCTAAAAATAAACCTCTATATTTTATATACTTCTTAGGTTCAATAAACTATGGGAAGATTTCAAATTAAATTTCGTTTCTCAAGAATATATATATATATATAAAAATAATCATTATGTATTACAATATATTTATATCTAGAGTTTTTAAAAAAAAAAAACAACCATCGTCCTGCACCCACCTACCCACCCCCCCCCCCCCGCCTGAACCCATCATCGTCCTCACCCACCCACCCCGCCCCTCCGGCCCACCCCCACACCCATCATCGTCCTTACCCCCCCACCCCCGCCCCCGCCGCCGATCATCTTCACGATGATGTTTTTTTTTTTCAAAAATAAAAAGTAATATATTTTAAATTAAACATTTTTTATGTATATATTGCATATTGTAATAGATATAATAGATATAAATATATTGTAATACATATATATATATATTATATTTATATATATTCTGGAATTAAATATAATTTTTTTAATATATAAAGATATATTATTATAAATATAATATTTCTTTTATCACATAAAGATATATAAGTGATTTAAATTTTGGTTTCAAATACTCATTTTCTTCTATTTTGGAATCCGTCAAGAGAATGAAAAAAAAAATATTACTTGATATTATATAATCAAAATTTTAAACTTTATAAATATTTTATAAGTAACTAGAAATGAAATTTTATTTATTTTATAATATGGGCATTAATTTTTCAATTCTCTTTTAATTTAATATAAGATTTATTGGGTATGCATTTAATAACTCAAAAGATTTGAATCAAAATTGAAGGAAAAAAACTGAAATGAAGGGTAGATTCGTAACTTCAACGAAAAAGGACCAATTTTGAAACTAAGTTTCTTTAGAGGACTAAAAACGGCCCTTGCCACTTTAGAGGACTAATTTTGAAAAGTGGATTCTTTAAAGGACCAACTTTGCGAAATTCCCTAGCAATAACACTACATCAATGCCAACGGATGAAACACGTGTAGACATGATTGTTGCAATTATTTGTAATGCAAATATTAGTGAAGCTACTCGATCTTTTCTATTATTTTAACTTGACAAATCTTCTATAATTTATTTTTTAATAACTAGTCGTTATGCGTGAAATTTAAACAATTGTATAGGCACTTAGCTATGTTGCAATGCAAATTGCATTAACAAGTGAGTGTGTATTATATACTGTTAAAAGTCTTTTTTTTTTTTTTTGGAATTTTTGTCTTTGGATGTGCCAATTTCAAGGTTTTTCAAAACTTTTATGAATATTAGCATTATATTTAGTACACGTCAATTTTATGAGTTACCGCATGGTTAAGAAAAATATTATAGAAATTCTTATTATGTATGGGCATCTAAAATCGCGTATTACTTTCACATTTCAATTTAATCAATTAGAATAATCTCAAAAACTAAAAAAATTAAATTAGATAAACAATATTTTTCCTACATATTTATTGAGGTTAATAAAAATAAAAATGTAATATTGTCAATTAACTAAAAATATCCCAATAATTCACTTTTACAATTTACTCGCACGAACTACCCTAGCTATAGCTTTCCCCTTACCAATATATTGACTTTAAATGTGGATGTATCTTTTGAAAAAGGATGAGTTGCATTTGGTCAAATTCCAAGCAAAGATGAATTAAATTAAATCAAACCACAGCAAATTATATATTTGATGAAAAGGGACTAAAAACAACCTCCCTATCTTGTTGCTTACAAATCACGTTTCTTTTCTTTCCCCCTCTCATCACTAAAAACATCAAGTATTTATTGGCCTTTAATTCCTCCCCTTCTTTCTTTTTCTCTTTATTTCTAGTCTAAAAACTCTATTAATCCTCAGCCTTGAATTCAATTTCCATGGCTTCTTTTTTTCCCTTTTTCCCATAACTTTTCCTCTACTTAAATCTCTCTCTTTTTTCTGCATATTACTTGCTTCACTTGTAGTCCTCTAGAGTTCTTAATCATAGGGACTGTTCGGCAGAATCCCTTTTTCTTATTTTCTCAAAATATCTTTTCATCCCACAAAAACATATATTTCATATATATAACCAACAATAATATCATACATATATTACAAAAGTCAACCAAAAAAAAAGTTTGAATCTTTGTAACTACTGATGATGAAATACTCTTTAGTTGATGATCAAATGGAACTCCCACCTGGATTTCGATTCCACCCGACCGACGAAGAGTTGATCACTCATTACTTATCAAAGAAAGTTATTGATAGTAATTTCACTTGTATAGCTGTTGGTGAAGTTGACATGAACAAGGTTGAGCCTTGGGAATTACCATGTAAGAGTTATTATTTCTTGATCATGTTACTTTTTTATTATTTTTACTATACTATGTTTGAAATATTTGGAATTTTCTTTTAATGATTTGTTGTTTTTTATTGAAAAGGGAGAGCAAAAGTTGGGGAAAAAGAGTGGTATTATTTCTGTGTTAGGGACAAGAAATATCCAACTGGATTAAGGACCAACAGGGCTACTCCTGCTGGCTATTGGAAGGCTACTGGTAAAGACAAGGAGATTTACCGAGGTAAAACTCTTGTCGGAATGAAAAAAACACTTGTTTTTTACAAAGGGAGAGCACCCAAAGGTGAAAAATCCAATTGGGTCAATCATGAGTACAGATTGGAAGGAAAATTCTCTCTTGATAATCTCCCAAAATCAGCCAAGGTTAATATTTTTATTTTTATCTCCCCTGTTTTTCATTTCAATTTAGTAGTACTAATGTCTTTTTTTTTTTTTTTGGATGTAATTACATTGATACCCCTATAAGTTTGAATTTTAATAGAGACACGTCATGTGGTCCGCAGTTTTTCCGTTCAGGTGAAGCGTGTTACCACTAGGCGGTGTTTCATGGTGAATGTTGCTTTTATATTTTTTTGTGTAAATTTTTAGGGGTGTTTGTAAATTTTAACGAGTGTTTATGTGACTATTTGAGGTCCTAAATTTGATGATTCTTAATTTGATTACTACCCCTAATATCATGTTACATTTATATATTTGAATTTTTTGCAGAATGATTGGGTGATAAGCAGGGTATTTCACAAGACTTCTGGTGGGAAAAAGGTTCATAAAAATGAACTAACACATCTAACACTTCCACCACTGATAGATGATCCTTCACAACACGGTGGCGGGGGCGGAGGAACGAGAATAAGTTCCGGTGAACCGGGATCCGGCCACGTGCACTGCTTCTCCAACACTAATCCCATTTCCTATTCTAATCCTGTGGGTTCTTTTGTCATGAATGCCCCTAATCAAACAGCATTGTCTTGGGGACAACTTCCTCCGATTGGGGTCGGGTCCGGATACGGGTTCCAGGGTTCGGTTCCGGTCCACGGCTCGTCGGTCTTCAGGTCTTTACTAGGGAATCATGGGGAGAAGGAAATGATCGGAAGCGCGTCGCAAGAAACTGCTATAAGTAATGAAAATTCGTCTATCGTGTCGAGTTTTGAAATGGGAAAGAAGTCATTTGAAAAAAATGGAGTTCCAACAACTTCAATTGGGAATCAGGATTTGGACTGCATGTGGAGTTTTTGAGATCCATGGAATGATATATCATCATGGAGTATATTAGTTAAGGTGTAATGTTATATAGATATATAAAGAAGATGTAATGGTAAAAACTTAGAGTTACTTTTATAAGAAATTAATTGTGTGTGCATAATACGATTTGTTAGACTTTTGATTGAACTGAAAATTGTTATGTTTCTAACATGAAGGTATGTTTGATGTAATTTGTTTGTGTTGTTTCTTGTTATATTATGTGATGTACTTTAACTGTACACTGGTTGGTGTTGACTGTTGAGGTTTGGTGATAGCCTAGGACTTAGGAGAGATCAACTTGATGGCTAACTGATTCTCATCTTGTGGATATTGAAATTTATCTGTGCAACAAGATTGTATAAAGGCTTACGGGTGGCAATTTTGATCATCTCCTTAAAAGGGTTTTGGCATAGCACCCCCTTTAATATAGGAAAGAGGAACATTACCTCAAAAAAAAAAGAATAAGCATCTCCTATAAAAAATAAATAGGCAAATTACCCTCCTCATGTAATATATGAATTAAGTATATATGTATAAGAAGGAGGTATTTAAAATATCGAGGGGTGCCCTTTATATTTTTTTATCGGGAGATAATGTGCCCCTTTCCCATATTGTAGCGGGGTGTTATGCCAAAAATTCTCTCATTATACTTCAAACTGAAGGACGTCACCTTTGTATTAGAATTTAATTTCAAATAATAATGATATATATATATATGGAATTAAGCAAAATAAGATTTTGATGCTTTCAAATTTACCATAATAAGTAGTTGTAAGATGGTATATTTTTTTAATAATTAAAACAAATAGGGTGCTATCTATTAAAAAAAAGGGAGGTGTAATGATTTATTATATATTTTGCACTTAGTTTTTGAATTGTCGAATTCGCCCTTTAAAAGTAGATTGCGTGACCAAAACATGCTCCAATTTATAAGAAGTTTGGGTGGCAACATGGTAATTATAGCAAAATTTAAGTAATATCGTGCAAAATTTTAAAGTTTGAGCGACAAGGTACAAAACGGGCTATATTTAAAGTATGTATCTATTTTTTCTCCGTCCAAAAACAAGAAGAACAACACTCCTGAAGGCATTGGCGATGGAGCTCCATCGCCGATGACGATTTTTTTATTACAAAAAATAAAATCAAGTTTGGTTGCAAAAATTTTAGCCAAACTCATTGGTGACGACCATGTCGTTGAAAAAATATTTGGCAACAATAAACGCATGGTTTATGCATGTTTGACGACAAAAATTGCCGTCAAATTCATTGGCGAAAGCACGTGGTGTTGATGACCTTTCCCCCTTTATATTTTCACACTCCAAATTAAACTTCTAATCTTATATACTCTCCTATACTCTCTTTGGGTAAAAAAAATTGATTAGTAGAGGCATGTTATTCCGAGCTCTTCGGCTTCGGTCGAGGAATATTCCTACTAGTGAAACCAGCAACATTGCCTAGACGAAGGTCAATGATACTGTGGGCCTCCCTTCTCCTACACAGTTGATCATGCCCGTAGAACGAGGACGCCGATCGCAAATCCCAATTTTTCAACCCATCCCAAGGTCGTATTGAATTGAGGTGCAGGCGACGTTCGTTTGGAATCCTCTCTTATGTGCTACCCTCTGTCACTCCTCCTAGTTCACGCATACCTCCCGGGTTGGAGGGCGAGGTTATGGCTTAACAACACTCAACAAATTCATCTCTAAGACCTTATCTAGTTTCACAATGTTCAACTAATGATTCGACTAAGAAACAGTCGAAGAGAGGTATGACTAAATGCGCCCTCAGAAGGTGCTTCATAGATGTTAAGGAATGTGGATGGTGAACCTAACCTTCTTGGAGAGTAGTGGGCACGATTAGTGCAATTGTTAAGTGCATGTTCAACGAATCGGCCTTTCACTACACAAATATGACTGGGGTCAGAATTGTTAGTATATTATTGTTGTATATTATAGTCTTAAGGGTAGTTTAGTCATTTAGTGTCTTGTATATATATTTGTCTTCTTGTAAACCCTAGTCATAATTCCACATTTCATTGTTTTGTAATATTACTCTTTGTCTTGTAAGATCATGCTTTCCTTATGAATGTTATCATGGCATCAGAGCCAAATCTCTAACCCAACCGGTAGGCAAACACGACACCACGCCGATCGAACTTGTTGGTGTGTTTTTCGTTTTCGTATTGCTACTGGTTTCTGGTAATCCGCTGCACTCTCTGAACTTGTTGGTGTGTTACTTTTGATTTCGATTTGGTGCAATTTTTGTTCGATTTGTTGCCCCAATTCTGTTGAAACGGCACGTTCTATGCTTTTGTCTGCTAGTGTACCTAGTGAGTATTGGGGAGAAGCAGTTCTCACTGCTGTTTATATCATAAATAGAGTTCCAACTCCTAAGAACGCATGTATCTCTCCATATGCTAAGTTATTTGGCCAAACTCCTTATTATTCTCATTTGCGGGTTTTTGGGTCTACATGTTTTGTTCTTCGTCCACATGCTGAGCGAACTAAGTTGTCTTCACGTGTTGCAATATATGTCTTTTTGGGATATGGAAATGGTCAGAAGGGTTATCGGTGTTATGATCCAGTTGGTAGAAAATGTTATGTTTCTCCTCATGTTCACTTTATTGAGCATATTCCATATTTTTCTATTCCGAGAAGCTCCCATAATGTGACACGGTCTGATATTATTCACATTGACCCATTTACTCTTGATGGTTCTGATATTGGAACTAATGACCCAACTGATGAGAATATTGGTATTGGTGATGTTGTTAGGGATGGCAATATTGGTGTTGGTGATGGAAATGACTTGGGTGCTGCTGAAGAGTTACCCCCTCATGTCCCTTCTCTTACGATTTCGGATCCAGCTCAGGAGCGGTATCCCAGGCGTACTCGTAAGTCTACTCAACTGCCTGATTTCATTTACTCTTGTTATTCTCAGCCTTTTGTTTCCTTTTTGGCATCTGTTTGGCCTCTTTGTGAGCCTACCTCTTATTCTGAGGCGGCACAAGATATTGTTTGGCAAGAGGCTATGGCTGAGGAACTATCAGCTTTGAACAAAAACCACACTTGGGACTTGGTTCCTCTTCCAGTAGGGAAAAGGTCAATTGGTTCTCGATGGGTATATAAAATTAAAACCAAAGCTGATGGTTCAGTTGAGCGATATAAGGCCCGTCTAGTGGCAAAAGGATTTGCTCAACAATATGGCATGGATTATGAGGAGACCTTTGCTCATGTTGCTAAGATGATATCTGTTAGAGTTCTTATTGCAGTTGCATCTGTACGACAATGGTATATTTCACAGATGGATGTAAAAAATGCATTCTTGAATGGTGATTTACATGAGGAGGTGTACATGACACCTCCTCCGGGTGTTCCTCATGACAAAGGGCAGGTGTGTAGACTTAATAAAGCATTATATGGGCTTAAGCAAGCTCCAAGAGCTTGGTTTGAGAAGTTTTCTGCAGCTGTTTGTTCTCTTGGCTTCTCAACTAGTCCAAATGATTCAGCCTTATTTGTTAAATGCAGTTATGTTGGTCGCATAATGCTTTTACTGTATGTTGATGATATGATTATTACAGGTGACGATGTTGAGGGTATCAAGGTGTTGAAACACACCTTATCTCGTTTGTTTGATATGAAGGATTTGGGTCCTCTTCGTTACTTTTTAGGTATTGAAGTCGCCTCATCTCCAAAGGGCTATCTTTTGTCTCAGTCGAAGTATACTTCAGATATTTTAGAGCGAGCTCGTCTTACAGACACTCGTGTTGCTGCTACTCCTTTAGAGGTAAATGTTCGTTATACTCCTACTGGCGGCACACTTCTTTCGGATCCCACCTTGTACAGGTCTATTGTTGGTAGTTTGGTGTACTTGACTATTACTCGACCGGATATTGCTTATGCGGTTCACATTGTTAGCCAGTTTGTTGCTGCACCTACCTCTGATCATTGGGCTGCTGTTACTCGCATTCTTCGTTATCTTCGTAGTACTATTTATCAGAGTCTATTGTTTCCTTCGAGTTCTTCCTTAGAACTTCGAGCATATACGGATGCAGACTGGGCTAGTGATCCTTCCGATCGAAAATCTACCACTGGATACTGTACTTTTCTAGGTGATTCTCTCATCTCTTGGAAAAGCAAGAAACAAGATGTTGTTTCTCGCTCTTCTACCGAGGCAGAGTATCGTGCTATGGCTTCCACCACAACTGAACTTGTTTGGTTACGACGGTTGTTAGATGATATGGGGGTGTTGTTGTCATCTCCCACACCCATGTATTGTGATAACAAAAGTGCTGTGCAGATTGCTCATAACTCTGTTTTTCATGAGCGTACCAAACATATTGAGATCGATTGTCATGTGACTCGACATCATTTTCAGCATGGTATTATCTCTCTACCGTTCATCTCGTCTTCGATGCAGCTGGCTGACTTCTTTACGAAGGCACATACGATTCAGCGACACAGCTTCTTTGTTGGCAAACTCTCGTTACTTATTGTAGTACCTTCTCGAGTTTGAGGGGGGGTGTTAGTATATTATTGTTGTATATTATAGTCTTAAGGGTAGTTTAGTCATTTAGTGTCTTGTATATATATTTGTCTTCTTGTAAACTTCATTGTTTTGTAATATTACTCTTTGTCTTGTAAGATCATGCTTTCCTTATGAATGTTATCAAGAATGAGGTCTATTAAAGACGTGTATGGATAACCAAGTAATTCAATTTAATACATTCACTCTTAAATTATATTATAGTATTTTTCATACCAAAGTTCTTATTTATTGAAGGTCACATAAAGTGGGACGAGAATAAAGAAAAAAGAATTTATATAGCCTTCGAAAACACTACAGCCGACAGGTTCAAGGACGAGGTGAATCGGGCCAAGTCTGATTACTTCAAGAGTTTCACAGACCTCTAATCATGATGGACAACTTTGTTGAATACCACCAAGGCTATTGCAAGAATACATCGATATTTGAGAGCAAGAAGATACAAAGAAAATCGTGCACTATCGTCAAAAAAATGAATGTAAACAAGAGTAAGACCGACAACACTTCTTCAACCGCCACATATGTCGGTGGATCTCACTACCGAGGAGCTTTCACAAAGACTGGTATATTTTCTGCCAATTATTTTGTGTATTAATTTATTTGATATTTGATAAGAACGAACGATGCTGACAAGGAGCTCCTCGAAGAGCTTGTCCCTCAAGGAAGAGATTGACTTGAAATGTAAGGAATCCCCAAGGACTACGACACGCACCTCCTATGATATGTACCACTCGTCAACATCTCCACAAAACAAAGGGATCCACCTCTCCAACACTTGGGGAGCTCTCATTCGAGGAAGAAAATATACGAGTCACGACCTTCTGCCTATAAAAAGGCCCCCTCCGGCAACTAAAAAGGGAAGAAGGCTAAAGATACGACCCCGTATTTTGTAAGACAAGACATTTCCATTGGCATCCCTTTAATAATTCCAAATTTCCCCTTGCTAATGTTGGAGATAATATATAAATATTAAATGCCTACCCTCTCTAACAGGTTAAACTTTTAGATGGGATGTCAATTCCACATGGTATCAGAGCTCAGGCCAAGGAGGAGGTCTTGGATTCGAATCTCACCGTCACCCGATTATCAAAAAGTGTCACGTGACAGGCGTAACAAAACAAAGATTTACAGCCTACACATGAGGGGGCGTGTTGGAGATAATATATAAATATTAAATGCCTACCCTCTCTAACAGCTTAAGCTTTTAGATGAGATGACAATTCAATAGCTAACTCTAAAATTGAAAGATAAAAACGACACAAGTCTTCCTTTCTTATCCCTCTATGCTATCCTACTTAAAATCGATTCAGGAATGGTGTTTTCTACTCTTATTAAAATATAATTCCTTCTCTTATAACCTAGCTAGCACACAAGAGAGATGGTATCATCAATATTATTTGTGTTTTATTTAAAACAATCGTTCTAGCAAGAAGCTCTTGATAGGGAACTACGCTTTGATGAGGGGGTACATGTTTGGTCAAATGAGAAAGTGGTCGGATGGCGAACCAATTGAATGGTTTTCCTAGAGTGCGAGGAGGTTTATGTAAGTAAAGTTAGACACACATGTTATCGTATAGTATTATCTTATACATACTTTCAATTGATTATTATCGTAAAAACTTGTGTAGCTGAGATATACAGTACTCCTTAGAGAGCATTGACCCAATGGAGGATTTTTTTATTAAATACCAACAATAAGTTATTATAGACTAATTATCTTCTAAATTTCTTTTTCCAGTTCTTCTATTTTTTTTGTATAATAATTTTCCAATTATTAAATTGGCCTTTTCTCATTTTTTTTTTTTACATTATAAACGACAAAAGCATCTATCGCTAATAATGTTTAAAGTTTTTTGAATATCATTAGCGAGGGATTTTATTCCCTCGATAATCAGATATATTAACTTTTGTCAAAATTTATTATTTTTCCCGAAAAATAATCATTTATTATAGATAATTTCCGTCACTAGATCTTTAGCAATAGACTACTTTTTCGCTAAGTCAATAGTATTTTAGTCACTTGACTTTAGCAAGAAATGAGTCCGTCGATAAAGGTCTTTAACGACACCTTACAATTGCCGCAAAATCACGACTCATTAGCGACAACTCGTTAAAGACAAGGTCAGTAGCAATTGTCATTGGCATCCATCGCTAAAGGTCATTAGTGACGGATTTCTAACCTTAGCGACAGAGTTCGCCGTGGCTAATGCTTGGTTTTCTTTTAGTGTGTCGAATATTTATTTTATGGTTTCCCTATACTAATGAATTATAGTTTTATATCAGAAGTCCAATACTTTTTCTATTTTTCATGAAAAACTTTGACACACTAGTAAAATTGTTGAATGTGATTATTTTAATTATCTCCAGAATAACTGATTGCATTTGCATGGGTTTATCATCGATTGACAAAAAAAAAAAATTGGTCTTGGAACATTTTTTTGTTTTTTCATTGGATGAGGTTGAACCGTTGAAGTACTTTTTGTTAATTCCGTATGTTTATTTGCTTCCCTCCAGTTCTGAATTCAGTTATGAAGGAGATGGGCACTCTTTGACGTTATTCACTTTTGCTTTCATTGTGTATATTGTATCGGTTGAGCTCGCGCGGAGTGTGAATTGTCATTTAATGTCATATGATATTAGATAAATCTTCTTAATCATGTTTAATTTCTGGTTAAAGTGTAGAAGCTATATTTGCTTTAATTTGTTATTACAACACAAAGAAAACGCTGTCCTGCCAGCTTGCGATTTTTTTCGGCGTACAATAAAGAATACTTTTGACGATTAATTTGGCTTGACCAACTTGTAACACTCTCGCCTCATAATATTATTTTTTTGTCTAACATTCAATTAAAGTCGAGGTCAGAGTTACTCAATTTTAAAATCAAACTTATGGTTAAATATAATTTTCTGATTCCAACAATCTTCTTGATTTTTACTTTCTGGTAGTTGAGCCAATATGTATATCTGCAGTTTTTATTTTCTTTTTTAAAAAAAAAGTCATTGGTTTTGAGTTCTATAATTCTCAAAATAAATAAAAACTCTGATGGGATATTTTAGGAATGACCCGATATAAATATTGGGCCGGCCCCCGGAGGAAGGTCCATTGAAATTCTACATCGAACAGGTGAAATTCGACATTGAACGAGCATCGAATGATCTCGGTTCGATCTAAGGGATCGATCGAATCATTCCAATTCGATACTCGTTCCCCAACTACCACTGGGGCCCGCGGAATGGGGATTAAAAATACCCCGTCCTCTCACATTCTCAAGGCGCATTCAAGACCAGCTCTTAACAAATCAATATCGAACCCATTGCATTCGATCCTCACCATTCGATCGAAGCTCTTGTATTCGATACATTGCATTCGATCGAAGCCAACAGATTCGATACATTGCATTCGATCGAAGCTAATAGATTTGATACTCTGCGACTCAAACTAATCCTGTATCGAGGCATCTCAATTCGATACACCCTATATCGAAGTCTCGCGATTCCATACTGGACAACTCGCTATACCTTGTATCGAGCATACCTGATTCGATACTCCATAGATCGAATCCCTGTAGTTCGATATACTATTAAGATTTATAATTTTACTTATATTGCCTAGTCAGCTTGTAATAGGTGTTCCGGACCAAGCTAGCCCGATTTCTATTCGATTAGCATTATTTTGGCATTTAACAGGCCCTATGTAATAGTTTACGGTGTTTTGTAACCCGGACGAAATAAGACCAAAATATTGGGGCCGTCTGTGGAAATTCCATTTTTCCAATTTCGTAGGCATTACATCTGTAAGGACTAGATCGCGAAGTAGAGAAATGGAGAGTCACAATGCTGAAATTGAACGAGCAACAGCAAGTCAAACTGTCCCGGTAGCGGGGGACCAACAACGTTACCCGCTGGGGTACCGACGCCCGCAAGGCGGGAGATACCTGCACCACAAAGAGAGGGCATACCTATGCCAGACGCATGCGCAACAGCAACCACAGCTTCACTCCCAAACAATCTGAGAGATGAAATTCTAGCAATGGTCAAATCTGTAGTGGTACGGTGTTGACCCCCGCACCGCCAATGCAGACAGCACCACCAGTGGGTCGTATAGAGGCCTTGAGAAAACAAGGTTCTGTGGCCAGAGGTCCAGATGGAGTGAACAAGGAAATACCACATAGGGATGACCGCAGAGGCAGACCTAACTCGGTGGAGGTACAATCAAAAAGGCATCACGACGCAAGAAGAAGAGAGGAGAATCGAAAGGATGAACCTAGAAGACAAGAGGAGAATAATGAGAGGAGACGCGGGGGAAGTCGCGACTCCATGAGGGAGCATGACGAGGGGTCAAGAAAGTTAGAAAGGCTAGACAGGGAAAAATCGGAGGTCGAAAGCTGGATGGAACGCATGGGAAGTGCTCTCCGGAGCACCCCATTTTGTGAGAAAATAGTGCAGGGATCCTAGGGCACGGGGAGAAGATCCCCGATTTGAAAACTTACGACGAAAAGACAGATCCCCGTGATCATCTTTTCCATCTGGACAGCAAGCTGACTTTGTACGGGTTCAAGGAGAACGTACATGCCAGAATATTTGCCATTACTTTGGTCGGGGTGGCGATGGACTAGTTCACTCGAATCGCTCCAGGGTCAATCAAAACTTACAAGCAATTGAGGAACATGTTTGAGGATCGATTCTCAAGTCAGGCGAGACTGGTTTTGGATCATTCCCATCTATACTCTCTCAAGCAAGAGACCAAAAAAAGTCTAAAGGACTTCATGAGGTGTTTCAGTGCAGAGTTGCTTAGGATAGACTGCCCAAAGGGGGAAATGGTCATGAGTATACTCTTCCGCGCAACCAGTAACGCAGCTTTCAGTGAGAACTTGCTCAGGTTGAACCCCAAAAGTATTGAAGAGATAAACAAGATAGCGCAGCAGGTCGTACACCGTGAAGAGATGATGGCAACCAAGGCAGCCGTTATCGCACCTCTAAAAGAGGAGGAGAGAGGAAGGGAGGAATAGAACCGCAACAGCAACAGAAACATGAACAACAGATATAGAGACACATCGTCGAGGTGATACACGCCCCTGAATTCTAGCATTATGACGGTGTTCGGGATGGCAAAAAACAAAGGTGGCTGAAGGAGCCGATACAAATGAGAGATTCAAAGGCAACAAGGTTCTCGACCCATTTCTGCAAATATCATAAGCAGAATGGACATGAAACCGAGGATTGCAAGGATCTCAAGGATGAGATCGAACGACTGATAAAGGACGGCAAACTAGCGGAGTTTGTCAGATAGATGAAAGAGAAGGAGGACAACACCGATATGGACAGATCTCGATTGCCCAGAAAAGACAAGCAGAGAACAGTCGATCATCCGCATGTGTTGGACTATCCTCATATTGGAGACAACAACGTCAGGAGGGCAATGATAAATATGATATCAGGTGGTTCGGTGGGGGCAGATTCCATGCACGGTAGAAAAAAGATCTCAAGGCTCGTTGAATCGATCTGCTTTATCGGTTTCGTTGACCTATTGAGGATAAAGGAAATGTTGCACGAAGAGGTTACGTTCTCGACTGCTGATATGCGCAAGTTGAGCGCCCAAGCCCTTCAAACAGCAAATCTGAACTCTTCGCTAGTGATTACGGTGGACATAGCCAATTTTGGCGTAAGGAAAGTATTGGTGGACCAGGGTAGCTCTGTTAATGTGCTATTCAGTTTGACGTGGGAGGAAATGGGCTTAAGTAACAAGATGTTAGGACCGGTCAGAACCTCGCTTCACGGCTTCAGAGGTCCAGAGATAGTGCCCCGTGGAATTATTTCGCTCCCTACCTCGTTAGGAACCGAGCCCCGAAGGAGAACACTGCTGGCGGATTATGCCGTGATAGACATGCAATTCCCATACAACGCCATTCTGGGAAGGCCAGCGCTGAACGCATTCCGGGCATTGCCGTCAACTTACCATCAGATGGTGAAATTCCCAACTTCTGCCGGAACATGTGAAGTTATCGCAGACCACATTGAGGGCTGGAAATGATATGTAGTGTCGCTTCGATCACGACCACAGGAGGAGCAAGAAGCAGTGGAAGTGTTGGGACCCATGGAGATGGAGCAGATCGATTGAATTGCTCTTATCTAAAGTTTTTGCAAGTCTTAATTTTCTGAATATTTTGAACAACTTTTATTCTTCCCCTCTTCCTTGATAAGCATGAGGGGCAAACATGTACTAACCTAAAACAGGGACATCGAAGACTTGAGTCCCGAAAACTGCCTCAGGGAACATAGGAGACCGGGCTTTGGAATCAAGCTCCGACCTATTTTCTTAATATGATTATGTCTTCACGAGAGATAATTTTGATTAGTCAATTGTATTACTGTCACTGAAAATGCAAAATGCGAAATATCTTGTTATATGGTGACATGCATAATATCAATATAATGCAGGACCAAAGAAGGTTCACTCTGACGAAAGAAGGGACGAACACTATGTCCCAAGTGACAAGTGCTAATCGTAAATCCCAAGAGATCAAGTGGAGGCGAACATTCTGTCCCAAGTGACAAGTGCTAATCGTAAATCCCAAGAGATCAAGTGGAGGCGCACACTCTGTCCCAAGTGACAAGTGCTAATCATAAATCCCAAGAGATCAAGTGGAGGCCAACGCTCTATCCCAAGTGACAAGTACAAATCTTACATCCCAAGAGATCGAGTGGAGACGAACACTCTGTCCCAAGTTACAAGTGCCATTCGTAAATCCAAAAGAAATAAAAAAAGGGACAGACACTTTGTCCAGAGTGACAAGTGATAACCGCAAATCCCATAAAATAGAAAAATAGGATGGACACTCTGTCCGCAGCGACAAGTGATATCTGCAAATCCCGAAAAATAGAGAACAAGATGAACACTATGTCTGAAATGACAAGTGCTTATCGTATATCCCGAAAAAAGAAGGTACGGTTGGCAGACGTCTTGTCTAGAAAGACGAATGACAATTATACAACCACGAGAGAAGCAAGGCTGTAACGACAGATATAATCCTATCCAATGAAGGAGTGTGAAGACATAATGACCACCTGAAGCGATTGGCTAAACAAAAAACACACAACCCTTCACAAAAGTGGAGTGGCATTCAAATTGTCAAAATAAAAGTAAAATGCGATAATAGCAATTGAAAGAAAAGGCAACGGATATGAGCCAAACAAACGAGCAAAGCATCACAAGATTTAACAAGAAAGAGTTCGACAGGAATTCAAATATTCAAGTTGTTCGACATTAAAAGGCGACTCAGCGCCAAAACAAATTAAAATTGTTCATTAAAACAGAAAATTAAGACCAAAGCCCTTAGGTTTCGGCGTCATCCTCATCCTCAGAAGAGGGATAAGTAGGAGGCAGAGGAGGAGGGGAGACATTTCCCGGAAGACAAGGTTCTCGCTCTCAAGCAGAACCGCAAATTCATTCGCAACAGCAGCTTGATCATCAGCCGCGGGCGGAAGAACTTCTCTGTTAGGCCCCAACGAGAGGTCCAGCCACTGCGGGTTAAAATTACCTCGGAGATATTTTATGTTATGGATCTGCTGGACAGTAAGCACTTGGGCTTTCTTGGCATCCCAAGCACCCCTCTGAGCACTGATCTCTTGGAAGGTGTTACTTCGGAGAAACTCCTCGGCAATCTCCACTCGTTGTTGCATTGAAGGAATCTGTTCAAGTGACAGAATAAGATTAACAAGGAAGAATAGGAAGATAACAACTTAAAGTTGTGTAAAAATCCTTTACCTCGCTGAGACCGATAGCGTATCCAGTCTCCTCGGCCTGTTCACTCTTTCGTTTTCTCGGCCGCAAGCTCTTTTATAATCGCAAACAGGAAGCGAAAAATTGAAAATAGAATTTTATAAGTTTAACACCCACTATCGAATCGACACTGTCTCCCAAACTGGGGGACTATACGATGGGGTATTTTTGGAATGACCCAATATAAATAGTGGGTCAATCCACAGAGGAAGGCCCTTTGAAATTGTACATCGAACAGGTGAAATTTGATATTGAACGAGCATCGAATGGCCTCGGATCGATCTAAGGGATTGATCGAATCATCCCAATTCGATACTCGTTCCCCAACTACCACTGGGGCCCGCAGAACCGGGATTATAAATACCCCGCCCTCTGACATTCTCAAGGTGCATTCAAGACCAGCTCTTAACAAATCAATATCGAACCCATTGCATTCGATCCTCACCATTCGATCGAAGCTCCTGCATTCGATACATCGCATTCGATCGAAGCCAACAGCTTCGATACATTGCATTCGATCGAAGCTAACAGATTCGATACTAGACAACTCGCTACACCCTGTATCGAGCATACCTGATTCGATACTCCATAGATCGAATCCTTGCAGTTCGATATACTATTAAGATTTATAATTTTACTTATATTGCCTAGTCAGCTTGTAATAGGTGTTTCAGACCAAGTTAGTCCGATTTTTATTCGATTGCCATTATTTTGGTATTTAACAGGCCCTATGTAACAGTTTACGGGGTTTTGTAACCCGGACGAAATAAAACCAAAATAAACTTCGTACTCATGTTAATTTCCGGTTAAGATCTAGCAATTCAGGTTACTTCATCCTTTCTTTTTAAGATTTATTTATAACATTAATTGTGTTAATCCATTATTCGACATGACGTAAATAACATATAAAATCCTTGAGTAGTCTATGGCTTCCCCACGAATAATACATCCTCAATAATTCATTGTAATCGAATAAAAATGTATATATAGAAGTATGATATTGGACTTCATACAGATCAGAGAAAACATTTGGACTTCATATGTGATATTGTAGAAATTTCAATGCTTGTTTGATTTTTAAAATCCCTTAAATGTCATTTAAATCATTTATACATCTGTCAATATTAAGCATGTAAAATATATATAGTTGCTTCTCGTAAAATCGAATCTTACGTAACAAACAATAATGCTAATAAAATGTCCATCGTCCTACCTCCTATATATGAAATCAAATTTGTAATTAAATTAATATATCATCAATTATTATGATAAAATGTCAACTTCTAGTTAATTCTTCGTATATCCAGATGGCGGCTATACCTTAGAGTTGGAGTTGGACGCATCAGCACAACTCATAAACAGTTAACTTTAGGTAACACTCATCTTTCGTTCATTCCCACCTCTACCCCATATATATCCAAATAGTTTATATATCACGTGCTCTGACATCTCATATATTTTAAACTAATAGACCTGACACATAAGTGAGATTTTTTCCAACAAAAAAATTTTGTAAAACTGATTATGAATAGGGATATTTCCATAAAGAAATATGAACTTACCTCGAAGCATAATTAAATTGTTATTGCGATTGACCTTCTATTTTGATTTGATAGCTCATTAACTTTCCTCTTTGATCATAAACATAACTATTGTACCATGTACATTTTAAAAAGATCACACATCTGTGATTGGAGAAAAATTAAGCTTTATAAAGTTCATCAATCAGTTGCAACTATTGAATTGTCATCTCATCTAAAAGCTTAAGCTGTTAGAGAGGATAAACATTTAATATTTATATATTATCTCCAACACGTCTGCTCACGTGCGGGCTGCAAGTCTTTTTGTTATGCATGTCACGTGTTACTTTTTGATTATCAGGTGGCGGTGGAATTCAACTCGGGATATCTTCTTTGGCCTGAGCTCTGATACCATATTGAATTGCCATCTCATCTAAAAGTTTAAGCTGTTAGAGAGGATAAACATTTAATATTTATATATTATCTCCAACAGCAACAACCGCAAAAATACTATTTGCAACGACAAATTTCAAATGGTTCAACCCACCTTATAAAAGTAGAAAAATCGGAGAAAGAAAACGAGTCTCAAGAATACGTATTAATTGGAGTGTCCGACTTCTTTTCTTTGCTCTCAAGTGTCAAATACATTTTAGTGTAATATTCATAAAAATTAATACTTCAAGTTAAAAGAGGTTCGAGTCATCTTGAAGCATTTTAGGCTCAAGTGAAGTCAATTAAGTGATACATAAAATAGGTGTCGTCTCAAGTATTTAAAGTGAGTATCGAGTACCTTAAAAGTAAAACATATGTATGTAAGTATCGAACAAAAGAGATTTTAGTTGTGTGAGTGTATGTCACGTGGGCTAGATTAAAAGATATCGTTAAACTGTGTACGTTCAGTTTTATTGCTTTTATAATTGTAACTACTACCTTGTTACAACTTTTATTAATTGTTCAATAAATTTGGATTAAGATTCTCAAAACGAATGCCGAGGAAGTATTCATGCAAATGAAAGCTAAATAGATAAAATTTCACATTACTTACGAGGTATTTAAACTTATCTCGTAAATTTGAAGGCCTTGTCACTCCTAATTCCATAATTACTCTGATATTTTTGTCTGTATACAAGAATAAACAATTCAACCGAATCTTCCAACAAGAGTAAACCACTTTTCTCTCTATCTCTAATAAAAGAAAACTTTGAGTCCTCCACGGAATAAATCTTTTTTAATTAGTTGATAAAGGATAGCACTCAAAACATATGGGAGTTTTACGATTATGGATTGGCTTTGACGGGGTAGTAAAATTTAGAAACACGTACATTCCTATATATGCTTTTGGTTTGTTATCGTTAATGTATAAATGTAGATTAGTTAAGAATATTTTTTAAGTATCTAATCTAACTTTTTATTGGAGACCAGGCCAACAAATTATCTTAATATTTACTTTTTAATTAATCAGTTGACTCACGTGATACACCGGTTTGTATGTAGCTGGCACAAGACTGACGTAGGTGGACGCGTGGATTAAGCAAAGATATTCTACTCAATTAAAGTGTTTACACTGCTGACTACACTACATAACTCTAATAATACAGCAAGTATATGATTTAAGAGTTGTGCACCGAAAAGCACACCAGAAGTTTCCGTACTTTTTACATTTCTTTAATCAACTTTTTGAATAATAAATTGCTTTTGCCGACCCAAAAAAAATAAATAAATAAAATCATTGTGATTTTAGGGAATTATTTGGAGGAATTTATAAAAATGCCCATTATGTTTGTCATTTTGATAAAAATGCCCAAAAGAATTTCAAGCTTAAAAAATGCATTGTAACTATGGGTACCCTATGCTAAAAATGCACAATGGCTCTTATTCGGGATATTTGGCCTACGTGGCTGCCACATCGTTGCCACGTGGAATTTTTAGGGCATTTTCATCAAAGCGGCAAACACAATGGGCATTCTTAATAATTCGTTAGAATAATAAAATTTCAAAACTACCCTTATAATTTAAAAATTACTTTTTGTACCTCAAAACATATAAGAAAAGTAAATTCATTAAATTTTTTTTAACTTCTATATATATATATATATTAAAAACTAAACTACTAGTATTTATATTTATATCTTATATTTATTAATATTATACTATTTAAAAACCTAATAAAAAAGAAAAATAAAAAAAGTAGAATTTTATTAATTAAAGTAGATTTTTTTTAATTAATAATTATAAAAAAACTTCATCTTCTTCCAATGATATATATTTTCAGAAATTAAACGTTTACAACAAACCTAATTTATATTTATAATTTAAAATTTTTTGTTACTTCAAAAATATTCAAAACATTAAAAAATAATGAACTCTAACTCATATAATAATAGAGTAAAGTTTTCTTTTTACAAATTTAATACTAAACATTATAAATTTTTTCATAGAAATGTGTCTTCAAATGGCATATATTTTCTACCTTAAAAAAACTTAACATATACTTTCAGAAATTAAATATTTTCAACAAACATAATTAGTACTCTATTAAGCATGACTTTATTAAGCTTGATGTTTTAATTAGTAATAATTTTAAACTTCAAAAATCAAAAAAGAAAAGAAAGAAAAGAAAAGAAAAACAACTTCATCTTCTCCACACACCCCACACCCTACGTACCTTTATCCGTCCCCAACCAATTTCACCACCACCAAAACTCTCGCACCTCCAATCGACCTAAATTCATCGCCCTCGCACTTCCATGACGTTCATTTTTGGATTCGGTACTGCTTGGTGGTGGTGGATTTGGTAAGGGACGGCCAGAGGTACGTACAGTGAGAGCGGGGGGGGGGGGGGGGGGGGGGGGGAGGAAGATGAAGTTGTTTTCTTTTATTCTTTTTTCTATTTTTGATTTTTGAAGTTTAAAATTATTTCTAATTAAAACATCAAGCTTAAAAAGTATTACTTAGATTGGTTGCAAAAATTTAATTTTTGAAAATATATATCATTTGATAAAGATGAAGTTTTTTTTTTCTTAATTATTAATTGAACAAAAATCTAGTTTAATTAATAAAATTCGATTTTTTTCCATTTTTTTGTATCAGGTTTTTAAATAGTATAATATTAAAAAATTTAAGATATAAATATAAATACTAGTACTTTAGTTTTTAAGATATAAGTATGAAACATTAAAAAAAATAATAAATTTACTTTTCTTATATGTTTTGGGGTGCAAAAAGCAATTTTAAAATTATAAAGGTAGTTATGAAATTTTATTATTCTACAATGGACGAATTATTAAAAATGCCCATAATATTTTTCGTTTTGATGAAAATGCCCAAAAAGAATTTTCACGTGGCGATGATGTGGCAGCCACATAGGCCAGATATCCCGAATAAGAGTCATTGAGCATTTTTAGCAGAGGGCACCCATAGTTACGGTGCATTTTTTAAACCCGAAATTGTTTTGGGCATATTCATCAAAATGACAAACATAATGGACATTTTTTTATAAAATCAATGTTGTTCATAATTGTCAATACAATGAGACAACTGTGATCAATATATTAAAATTAGCATATCACGCGTACAAGAAGCTAGACCTTAAGGATACAACACATACGTAGCTAACTATAAATTAATAAGAATATTCAAATAATTAAATTACATGCATGTAAAATCATATATTAATCTTGTTGGTTACATACATGCATTTTCAACAATTTTCTTTGAATATAAATAAATAAATATATATGTTACTATATCTAAACAATTAAAATCATTAAAACTTGAGCCACATATTTAAATAGATCGCACTTATCGAGTTGATATGCTTCCCATAACACTGAAACATTACATGAATAATAAATTTGGTCTTTTCCCGTAATATCGAAATAAAAATCTGTTTATATCCTACAAAGTCCTATGCAAAAAAGAAAACATGATGATGAGAGAATAATTACATCATTCTAACGAAATTAAGTTATGTTAACGTTGTGTCCGAATCCAATCTTCTTATAACCGCGTTCAATGATGCAAGAAAATGGTTACGTTCTAGTTGGTGGGAGATCCTCTGTTCCAAATGCTGTGCCACTCCATGTGCCACTTGCTGGGCCCCTCAAGTATTGCCCCTCAAGAAACTTTGTTTCTGGACATGTGTCATGATCCTGTTTGTGGAACAGGCCATGGCACATGGTTTGGAACAGAGGATTCTCAGCCGTTCTAGTTAGGTGCCCGCTAACGGTCGGAGCGTCATCAACTAGGGCCCACAATATGTGGCGCCAAATAGGACACAAGGATTAAGTTAGTTTGCTTTGCTGACGTCTCTCAGGCTGCTGATAACAAACAGGAACTCTCATAAGCCATTGATCATGAGCCACGTTTCAAAAGGAATATAATAGTAATAACTTAATACAGCCCATAAGTTAGACTTCGACAAAAAAGCAAAAAACAATTTGGCCCCACTATTTTGCGGTATTACAATTATGCCCACAAATTAAATTTATTACTTAGATAATTTTCGTCGTTTAAATTAACACTTTAATTAATTTTAGTCCAAAAATATCACGTGGTAAGAACATAGCCAAGTTAATGAGCCAACGTTGAAATTCACTAGATGTCGTGAATGTCACATGGTGACACGCAAAAATTGAGCAAAGTGCCAAATTAGTTGATAAAACAAGTGCCATATTAGTGGGACAAAGTCAAAATAGGAGTCAAGTTTATTGAATTTGCCCAAAAAATATGACGTAAAAATCTTTTTGTTACATCTGTCACATGACACTTCTTAATACCATATTGAATTTGTCATCTCATCCAAAAGAGTAAGCTGTTAGAGAGGGTACGCATTTATATACATAATCTCGAACAAAGTTAGTTGGCTAAAATTTAAATTTCCCCTCTGACGGCATAGCTATTAGTTCGTTTATCACTTTCTCGTCCTTCTAGAATCTAGATCAAACTCCATTATGACAATAACCCAAAAATTTCTCATATTAAACAAGTCATAACGTAACATGAAACGAAAATTTATCATCCTTACGTAAAAGAGAAATATTAAGCCTGAGTCGTTCACCGTGAGCAAGTATTATGAGCAGTCCTTAAACAAAGAAATGCCCGCTACAAGAAAAACATGTCAATAAGGACTGCTCAGAGCCTCAGATGGTCCTTATTGACCCTCTTTTGGTCGAGAAGGTCAATAGCGACCGCATTGCGGTCGCTATTGACCGGTCGCAGATGAGAGCGGTCACTTCTCATCAACGACCGATTTTCGATTGCTACTAAGTTCAGTAGCGACCGAAAATCAGTGACTGCCAGGCATTCCCTATTGTCTTAACAGTTAACAGCAATAGGGACTGTCCTGCGATCGCTACTGATGGAGCAATAGGGGCCGCCGAGCGGTCCCTAATAGTCTGCGCAGAAAATAAAAAAAAACAATAATATTCTAATTTTTTTCAAAATATTATTGTTTTTTTTGTACAAATATTATTATAACAAAATTAAAACAATAAAATAATGAAGAAAACATTAATATAGTGAAATAAAAGTATTAATAAATGTAAAAATATGAAGAAAAATGACTAATAATAGATAAAAAGCAAAAAATAGATGAACAAAAATTGAAGGAAGACAAAAAAATACATGAATAAAAAAACAAGTGAAAGATAAAAAATAAAATGTGTAGATCCAAAATAATAGAAAGAAAGATTGTGTGGTTAAAAGAAAAAAGAAAACAAAGTTTGTGTTGGTGATTTATGTTTTGGATTTTGAAAAAGAGAAGAAGAAAATAGTGTTTTCTGTTGGTGATTTATATTTTGGATTTGGAAAAAGAGAAGAAGAAAAGTTTTTTTGTTGGGTGTTTTTTGAAGATTAATAAAATTAGATGTAAGAGTGGTGAGTATATATAGTGGGAATGGTGAAATTTTCAAATTTTTGCAAAATTCAAATTTCTCCCCAGTCCCGCCTAAAAGTTTTGCCAAATTTTCAAATTTTCAAATTTTCGAATTTTTGTGACCGGTGGGCGGTCACAAATATGTAGTAGCGACCGCAAGGTGGTCACTAATATTTAATAGTGACCGCCCTGGAGTTACTATTATGTTATTAGGGACCGCCAAGCAGTCCCTAATAATATTCATCCTTCAAATTTGAACTTTTTTGAATGGTGTTGATGTGTTTGTGATTCTTAGCAAGCAACCTCATTATAACATGTGAATTGAAGTAATACATGATTACAAAACTAGTAGTTTAGTTGTGAAATAATAGATTGAATGAGATTGAGCGAGTTATTAACGTTCAACATATATTTCATTTTCTACAACTAATCATCACTAATTAGTTGTTGTTGTTATTCGTTTTTATGCTTTACTTCACTAATGTTAGCATAGATATGATTATGAGGTTCAATCATTAGATCAACTAATCATTATGCTTACGTGTATATATGAGTTGTAAGCATTAGGACATTTGTCGTTCAAAATAGTAAAAGTATTTTCAAAGCGAACCGTTCCCTCTATGTTGCAACGCCCCAAAAATTAAGAAAAAATAAATTTATACTTTAGTCTTTGAACTTTTGAAAATTTCTATTTTTGACCCTAAATGTTTAGAAATATTTGCATTTTAGTCCCTAAACTTAAAAGTTTGTCTTTTATTATTTTTATAGTCTCTAATTCTAAAACATATATTTCAATTTCAAATCTTAATCAAGAAGATCGAATTATCTAGAAAAATTACATAAATAAATATGTATGTAACAAATAAATCTAATTATACCTATTTGAATTTTAATTATAAATAATTGAGAGACTTGATATGCAATTAACCAATTGATGAAATAAGGCATGACACCTTTTTGATGATGTAAGCCATGATATCCTTAAGAACATGATTAAATTTTTTTTTGTTATTTATTATAAAATAATCAAGGCGGGACATAAATAAGTATGATTAAACTACTATTTTCGCCTATAAATACTTACACTTCTTCACCATTTTTTACACCCTAAAATAATCCGATTCTGCAAAAGTAACAAGAAATAAAGTTGTTCATTTTTGTGTTTTCGTACGGAAAATAATTTTTCCATATTTTTATCTTGCCATTTTCTACCCAAAAAGACGTCAAAACTTTTACTGCGCAGGAAATGCAGATTCTGCACCTTAGAAAAATCATATCAAATAAGAAACATTATTTTACTACCAATTTTTGGCTGCATACTCTCCTTGGTGTCTTATATCTTTCGTATGAAGACATCTTTCTCAAATAATATGATCTAGAAGGGCATAATCCATAAATCGTAAACTGGTGCCAGGAAATCCGATAGCAACTCTTATGTTGCAAGAATTATTTAGCATAGCAAACCTTTGTGTTTTCACAAAATCTTGGATTCCCACATCTCTCATAATGCTAGAAACTATAAACCCTATAAAGGTTTGAAAACCAAGTTCATTTGGATGTCCGGTCAAAGGTAAAATCAAAACTGCCGTGATTTTTCAGTTTATTTGTTTTCTTAATTTATAAGTTTAATCGCCATCATAATTCAAGAATTTATCACACACGTAAATTTAACATGATATAGTATTAGTTATAATTATATTATTATGATTTATAATCATGAATTGACATTTTTGTTATTTTATTTATATCATTTAAATGGTATATTTATCATGTTTAACATACTATTTTCATAAGTCTTACGAGGATATTCTTGCCACTTCATGACCTAACCATCAAATAAGATTATTTATCATAATAAACATTCTTTATCACTTGTTTTGATAAGTCTCCCATGTTTATAACTTTATATTTAAGTTACAAAACAAGGATATGCATTTTAAACTTACTAGGTAAAATAAAGTAATAATTGACTAAGTTAGACCTTTTAAGGTGTTACTTCATATGATACTTATTTGATGGGTGGTTATTAAAAGATTTGAATTGATTAAAGGCTAAAAAGACGAGTTTTTTTAGAGTTGGTTAAGTAATTTTTTTTAAGGATTGATTATGCATCGAATTGGATAGTTAATCAAACTTTACTTATTATCGTTACTTGTCGTCAAAATGGCTTTAACATGAATACTCACAGTCATAAGTTTAAAAAAATATGGTTGTTTAAGATAATTCTGAGAGATAAATAAGGTGGTTAAAACAACAGATATTTGATACTCAATTTAAGCATATGGTTTTTTCTTTAAATTCATCATCTAAGATTTTCATGTTTTGTGTAATGACATAAATTAAGTTTATGTGTTATTTACTAAGATTTACATTACAACTAGCATTTCACCAACATCAGAACTGAAGAAAAAGTACTAATATTTGTTGTAGAAAAATTATAAATTCAGTTGATTAATATTATTTAAATTTGTTAAAGGTTTGACGAACTAATCAACGACTTCAAGGTTCCCCGTACAAGTAAAGGTGATGTTCTATTTCTGATTTGTTCTAGCCTCGTTTGGCATCCATCCCTGAGGAACTTAGACGTAAAAGTCACTACTCCATTACCAAACCTCGAACAACCTATATTTCATCATATTTCAGTTTTTGTGTCTCATCTCATAACGTTATTTTCTTACTCGTCCTTAAATCACATCCAACTATTTATTAATCATAATGATTTATTATCATCGTAATTCTCTGATATAACCTCATATGTTGGTTCTTGAACTGTGCAAAGAGCAACGAAATGTGTTCGGTACATGTAGCTCAAAGAGCAACGGATATTATCTGGTTTACTAGCTTATTTGTTTATCTGTTATACCCATTGAGACGCCTTTGGGAAGTTGAGCCCAGGTATTGAGTCGAGTTACTGCCGGATAGTAAGGACTGTCGGTTTAAGTAATTTCACTTGATACCCATCTATCTACCGCTTGCAGTCAGGAGTTGGCTGTAACCCGTGTGCTAGATCGACATGTACTCGAGCATGTCTCTTGATTGTTTGCAAGGTCACTCCTCGTCGGGAGGTATAAGGTAGAATAGTAAAAGTCATAAGGTTGGATTTGTTTATTGTTAAGCACAAGTTCATTAACTATTCTATGAAAACTCCAGTACCATTGCTACATCAAATTGTCTAGTTGAACTGTTTCTACCGGTAAGATCACTTCTCGAAATGTATCCAGTAGGTCACAGTAAATTCTTGCATTACTAGTTCTTTTATATGAATCTCACTAAGCTATTAAAGACTTATTTTTCGTTTCTTCTGTCCATTCCACAGGATAAAATCAACATGGCAGCATGTACCAAGTGAATAATTGTTCAAGCGTGCATTTTGAAATATTCGTGTTTTGTCATTAGTGCATAACCATTAAAATAGTCACATTATTTGTAATACCAAGACTTTCGTTGTATATATCAAAATATAATTTATAAAACGCGTATGGTTTTGATCTTGAACAAGTGAGACCCCTTCCTATGAGTTGCGCTTTAGTCTGGATTGGGTAAAGTGGTTGGCCACCACTGAACCAACTCGAATTAGAGCATGGCTCGTGGGGCGCGGTCGTCACAATATAATGTTTGGATTTACAATGCAACGTTGTAATTATTGTTATTTTAACTATTACTATGATAGTTATGAACTAAATAAACAACGCGACACCTCAAATCATCATAAAATCATGATTTTAAAGTATGAATATTAGTAGGGACCGCCCGACGGTCACAATTGGGTCAATATGGACAGCTAGGCGGTCACAATTTGATCAATTGCAACCACTAGGTGGTCACAATTGGGGTAGTTCCGACCGCTGTGCGGTCCCTACTAATATTCATACTTTAAAATCGTAATTTTATGGAAGGATTTTGATGTGTTTGTGATTTTTAGCAACAACCTCAATACTAAATGTGAAATAAAGTAATTAATGGTTACAAAACAAGTGATTGAGTTATTCAATATTAGATATTGAATGTGATCGAGCGAGTTATTAGTTTTGAACCTATTTTTATTATCTACAACTAATCATCATATATACCCTAGTTGTTATTGGTTATTATGCTTTAACTTCACAAATTAAAGTATATACATTATTACGCGGTTCAATTAAAGTATAAATATATGTACGTAGGCATTATTATTATATATATACATATATATGATCGTTGTCATTGTATATATTAAGAATTTTTAAAACGGGTCGTCCCCTATATAATGTTTGGAATTGCAATGAAAGATGTGTAATTATGGTTGGTTTAACAATGAATAGGATAATTATCAACTACACGAACAACGCGGCACCTCAAATCATCGGGAAAACCTAATTTTTAAGTATTAATATTAGTAGGAACCGTCCAGCGGTCACAAATATGGGCAATAGAGACCGCCGGACGGTCCGGTCCCTATTGACAACGGCTAGTATAAACAGGGACCGCCTCGCGGTCCTGTTGACAAATTGGGCCAAAATGTGTGGTCCATTGCCGGATATTCCCGTCAATGGGCCCAGCGATCGCATTGCGGTCGCTGAATATTACCAGCGACTGCAATGCAGTCGCTGTTGCCTTCAGCATTCGCTGAAGGCTAACGATTGCATTGCAGTAGGGACCGCCCAGTCTTGTAGTGGCCTTAATACAAAAAGGACAATATATTCCTACTAAAAAGAGTATATATGAATGTGAATGTAAAAAAATATCACACGTTGTTTATATAACTGGATAAGGCATGTTGGTAAGAAGTTGCGATTTTTGCTTTCACAAAGTATTCTTACATACTGTGTATGACAATGGACAGTCAACTACATTTATTATTCTCCCAAAAAGGAAAGGTTTTTGAGGTCTTCCTTTTTTCCATCTTTGTGCCAAATATTTTGGCCTAATCTTATCTTCATCTTCCATTTTGAATTTTTCCACGTGGGTGATAAATCAATGTGACTAGTTCAAACAAGGAACAAACTCAACTACGATGAAACCATTTTGTCTATTAAGCAAAATGAGGCAAACAATTTGTGTATATCAACTTGTGCGCGTACGACTATAAGTCATCTTTTGCCCATAACGGAAGGATAAATACAATACAATAAGGTCTTTTTTGTATGTCACTATTCATACACAATGACACTTCATATTTTAACACAATATTAAAGAAAAATCCGTTAGTAAAATATATACAAAGTTGTCATTTGGATTGAATGAAAACATATAAAGCACCGCATTTTTTGCATGACTAACATGTGTAATTAATTATACAAGGACAGCAAGATTAAAAATACTTCATACTACGCATGGCAATGGCGTTTTTTGTCCTTTGATCACTTGACTTTTTTGGTTTATTGCCCATAACAGACATTTTGTTTTTGGTCAAATCCCTAAAGGATGAGAATGAACAAGTAGTTTTCGTGATCATGAGAGTCTCCAGTTTAAGACGATAATCCAATATTTAATTTGGAACTACGATGTTGGTAGTGAAACTTTCCTTTCAGATTTAAAAGACTTCTATTTAAAGAGAAAGAAAAGACGATTGAGTTGGGCTCTGCTGTCAATTTAATGTAATGGGCTTAAAAAACACTTCTTTCAAAAATCTAGTTATGTTTCCGGCCCAAGACAAACATGTAGAGCAATAAAAGGCCCATCAAATGAGTGAATTAGTGAAATTAGATCTTAGATTTGAGTTAATGCTAAGATGACTCATTTGCTTTTTTATTTTCTGTTGTCTTACTTCTCGAAGTTATGTTCGATGTGACTTGTTGTTGCATGTTGTATGGGCGAGCACTCCTTGTGCTCTTTGAAATACATTTTGCTTATAAAAAAAATATCGTTTCGAAGTCTTGGAGTCCCAAAATGTGATTGCAAAAAAGGTGATAAACAATCACATATAAAAACCCGACTTGCTCATGCGAACCTTATTTTCCAAGTTAAATTTGAATCGCAAGAGGTTAACTTTTTGGTCACTTCATCATATGATATGGCGACTAAGTTTGGTGAAAGTGTAGACATTTATTTGTTTATATATATTATCTCCAACACGCCCTTCGCATGCGGGCTTTATAATTTTTATAACTCGTGTGATGTTTTTTTACTAATTAGGTGATTGTGAGATTTGAATCTGGTACCTAATTAGCCTAAAGTCCAATCCATGTCAATTTTCCTTCTAATCTAAACACTGTAGCTCATATATAGAGAGAAAATAGGTATTTATTTATTTATTTACTAATATGATCTTCGGCATCACAAATATTTCGCTTTTTGTTAGATCAAAACTATTCCAATGGGACAAAATAATATGGTGAAGAAGTTAATAATTAAAATTAGCGATCAATATATGCTTTACATAGTTTTAATTAAATCCATTACGAAATGATTAAAACTTGTGTTACTGGCCTCAAGTTACCCACGATTTACAAAAATGTTTATCAAGATATTGTACCTCTATGTGCGATGAAAAGTTATATGAGTTGTTGCAGTATTCAGGTGAGTAAATCTATGTATTATTTTCATTTGGTTTGATTTATACCATTTTTATTTATATAATTACTGAAATTACCATGCTACATATCATAACATAACCACTTAACAAAACACGACTTCATTCGAGTTAATTGCATTAGCACAAGAATATATCGTACTCAATTATACCTTTTATTTTTTACTATATATATGTACTAAACATCAACTTGTATCGTCCTATTTCAGCGATACAAATGTAACAAGAAGTGGGTTGTATCTTTGACGCCCCTTCGCACAAGGAACCGGGTTTACTCGTTGAAGGAGATGGCGCTTGCATTATTTGGGAGTACTCCTTGTACTTCATTATTTAATAAAATCTCTCCTTCTGATCAAAAAACAAAAAAAAAGAAAAAAAAAAGAAAAAGTAACCCGCAAATTAAGCGCTTACATATTTCAATTTGGAACCGCAAACGGTTTATACTTCATTTCATTTCAAAATTTTGGATATACTCTTACGTAGCTTTTATAATGAAAGCATGTACGTGCGTGCTGAGGTGTTGTTTCAACACATTATTAGCTTAATTGCGCTTATATATCGGTCTTAAAAGTTTAATGCATATTTTACTTAGGTAAAGAAGGATACCCGAATGGCTTGAGCCCATTATAGAGAAGACATTTTTTGATAAGTGTAGAACACATGACTATATATATGCAAAAGAATGATATAAATTAAATAGGTATTGCATAAATTGTGATGGAGCAACTGGGAGGTTTTGTGCCTCAATAGGACAAGAACATACCGAGCACAAATTACTTGCACTTTACAGGTATATGTATCAAGATGTTGTACCTCAACGTGAGATGGAAAGTTATACATGAATTGATTTGATTTAATTTATACCATTTCTTGTTTATGTATTTAATGAAACTACCACGTAACATATAACGACTTAACCACTTATTACAACATGACTTCGTCGAGTTAACTCAATCAGCACAAGAATATATATACTCAATTATACATTTTTCTTATTATATATATGTTCGAGAACTCAACTTGTATATATCATCCTATTTCGGCGCTACAAATGTAACAAGAAGCGAGCTGTATCCTTAACTCCCCTCCCGCACAACAGATCGGGCCTACTCATTGAAGGAGATGAAGCTTGTGTTATTTGCAAGCTAGCGCAAATTAATCGACCATGACCAATTTTGCTTCTGCCCAATTGATTGCAAGGTATCTCGCAAATTAAACGCTTACAAGTATATTTAAACTATTTTGACATGTATGTTGATTTTTTAACAACACATTAATTCATTTTAAGGTTGTATAATAGAGACAAGTAAAAATGTCCATGGTTGGAGTTTTTATGAAGTTGTAATTGCATGGGTGTGATTATGGTTTGTTTATATGAACAAACATTATATTTGCTTATGAATTGTCAATTATGTTCTTCCTTAATTAGTTTCAAGCAATCACTGGGAAGGTGATGAGCATGATTAAGCTACGCGCTCAAGAAGGATCAAGAAGGGACGGTGTTTAGGTTGATGTTGCACCAATCATCAACTTTCGGAGGCAGATCAGGAAAGGGGTACCTCACAGGGCACCTTTCTTCTAATTATGAAACTTTGCAAGTGCTATACATCATAAACAGCGGTTTGATGGAACTTTTTCATGATCCTTACACCCAGCTCGGCCACCTCTAGTTCGCCACCTAAATTATGGTAGTTCTTACAATGTTTTGATAGTTAGCTTTTAGTAAATTAGTCATAGATTGTTGAACTTCATTAGATTAGAGATTGTTTAAATTGATTAATTACTATCAATGTTGCTTTAAATCAATTAAATGCTACGATTGTTTAATTTACTTGATTTTTAAATTAGAGACTAAGATTGTTGATTTTTGAATCAATTTGTGTTTGAGTTTGATTGTTTTAATAATTTCGTATTGATTGAGTTGAATTAAACTCTATGTATTCACATATTCATTATTTATTTAGAAAGAAAAAGAGTAAATTCTACACCTTCGTTTTCTCAAAAATGATCTTGTGCTCGTACTAAACCCATAGGTTCTACACTGGGTGCCTTCGACGAAAGCTAATCCTCCATTTAATTCTTTTACTGATTAGTCACATCCTCACTTTCAATTGTTTTTTGAGACACAACCACCACTACAACCACAAGGAGATGAACCTTCACAATCATCGCCGAAAATCACTGAAGAAGAAGATGAAGGAGATGAGGATGAAAAAGTAGGAAAAGAAGGATATATTTGACAAGAGGATCGAAGAGAAGACGACAGATAGTAAGATCATGATTAATATTAAGTCAAGTACGTTGAGGTCGCTGTGGTGGAAAAACTTTGAGCCTTTATGGTGTTCAACAGAGAACATTATCAAAGGTCGGTGTAAGTATTGCTCGAGAGGGATTAGTGTTGATAGTAAGTGACAAGGTGTCTCCAACTTGAAGAAGCACATAAGCTCTTGCAAGGATAAACTCCAAGCTCTAGCGACGAGCCAGACTCGTTTAAAGTTTGAACAAAGCACATGGGCCATAGGTACTTGGAAATTCAATCAATAATGAACTTTAGAAGGGATTCTGAAGTGGATAGTTGTGACTGAACAACCTTTTAGTACGATTGATCAACCTACCTTTAGAGCATAGTTTTCAGACCCGGACCGGACCGGCCGGTCCGACCGGTCTGGCCGGGAACCGGTGCCCTCACCGGTCCGGGTCTGCCCAAAAAATGGGTTTTTAGAGTGGACCGGTTGAACCGGAAAACCGGTGACCCGGACCGGTCCAGTGAACCGGTCACACCTTTTTTTTTTTTTATATATAAAAAATTACACTTTTGCCCAGGCAGCTTTTCAACAAAACAAAGAAAATTCCCTCAGCCTCTGTACTGCCTGCGACTGAAATAACAAATAAGAAAGAAAAAAAGAGGAGAAAAAAAAAACTAGGTCACTAACTGCCGCCGCTTCGCCTACTCCACCGCCGCATCGTCTGCTCCACCGCGAAGTTGCTCGTACAGCTCGGCCATAGCTGCAGTTCCAATAAGTCGCTGCCTCTTTTTTTGTTTTTTTTTTAATCTTTATCGATTTTTCATTTTTTTGTTCTAAGTTCTAACTTCTATACTTCTAATCTATGATTTTTTTGCAGCCTATTGTAAATTTCTAACGAGTGTTCGTTGATTCCGACAATAACACTCTCCGACAATATGGGTCCTATGGAGGAGTGTCTAATTATCAAAATATTGGTGTGAATGTGGATGATCACGATGCCTCGTGATGAATGTATTGTACTTTATTTTGTTGCTACTTTGTTATTTGTGTTTTTTTTGGCTTGGTAAAACTTTGAATTTGGAAACTTAAGTTGGGATTTCTTAGTTGTGAACTTGTGATAATATATTAAGATAATAGCATAATATATTTATTTTTATATTTATTTTTGTGGAACATTGACTAAAGTCAACAAACCGGTTCAACCAGTGGTCCAACCTGTCCGACCTGTTGACCCGCTGCCCAGTAGCCTCACCGGTTCTGTGACCGGGCCAGGTCTGAAAACACTGCTTTAGAGAGACATTTAGATGAGCATGTCTTTAATTAAATTGTATTATCGCAAGATAATAATTGAGATGATCCTGCAAATGTATATGGAAGACAAGAAAAAAGATAAAGGACAGAGTTTGTCTAACCACATACACGTGGACTTCCATCAAGAGTGACAACTACATTGTCCTCACCGCTCATTTCATTGATAAGGAGCGGTGAAGAATAAGCGCATATCGACTTCTTCTTGGTTATAGCCCATTCGGGAGAGGATATACTTGGGGATCTTGATTGGGGCATCGAGAAGATTTTTATGATAACAATGGACAATGTTTTATCAAATGATATCGATATTGAGACTTTGGTAATTAAGTTTGGCATTCGAGGAGATTTCTTTGATTGGGAAGGAACCCATGTGCAAATATAGAGTGTATTGCACACATCCTTAACATGGTGGTACAAGATGGGTTGAAAATCAATGGAGAAAGAACTCAATGATCGTAAAGATGTACGTAATATATACCATTTCTTGTTTATGTATTTAACATATAACGACTTAACCACTTAATAAAACATGACTTCGTCGAGTTAACTCAATCAGCACAAGAATATATGTACTCAATTATACCTTTTTCTTATTATATATATGTTCGAGAACTCAACTTGTATATATCATCCTATTTCGGCACTACAAATGTAACAAGAAGTGAGTTGTATCCTTAACTCCACTCCTGCACAACAGATTGGGCCTACTCATTAAAGGAGATGGAGCTTGTGTTATTTGCAAGCTAGCGCAAATTAATCGACCATGCCCGATTTTGTTCTGCTCAATTGATTGCAAGGTATCTCGCAAATTAACGCTTACAAGTATATTTATAATATTTTGACATGTATGTTGATTTTTTAACAACATTAATTCATTTTAAGGTTGTATAATAAAGAGACAAGTAAAAATGTCATGGTTGAAGTTTTTATGAAGTTGTAATTGCATGGGTGTGAATTAGGGTTTGTTTATATGAACAAACATTATATTTGCTTATGAATTGTCAATTATGTTCTTCCATAATTATTTTCAAGCAATCACTGGGAAGGTGATGAGCAAGATGGATCAAGAAGGGACGGTGTTTAGGTTGATGTTGCACCAATCATCAACTTTCGGAGGCAGATCAGGAAAGGGGTACCTTACAAAGGGGTACCTCACAGGGCACCTTTCTTCTAATTATGCAACTTTGCAAGTGCTATACATCATAAACAGTGGTTTGATGGAACTTGTTCATGATCTTTACGCCCAACTCGGCCACCCCTAGTTTGCCACCTAAATTAAGGTAGTTCTTACAATGTTTTGATAGTTAGCTTTTAGTAAATTAGTCATAGATTGTTGGACTTCATTAGATTAGAGATTGTTTAAATTGATTAATTACTATCAATGTTGCTTTGAATCAATTAAATGCTACGATTATTGAATTTACTTGATTTTTGAATTAGAGACTAAGATTGTTGATTTTTGAATCAATTTGTGTTTGAGTTTGATTGTTTTAATAATTTGGTATTGATTGAGTTGAATTAAACTCTATGTATTCACATATTCATTATTTTTTTAGAAAGAAAAAGATTTAATTCTACACTTTCGTTTTCTAAAAAATGATCCCGTGCTCGTACTAACCCATAGGTTTTACACTGGGTGCCTTCGACGAAAGCTAATCCTCCATTTAATTCTTTTACTCATTAGTCACATCCTCACTTTCAATTGTTTTTTGAGACACAACCACCACTACAACCACAAGGAGATGAACCTTTACAATCATCGCCGAAAATCACAGAAGAAGAAGATAAAGGAGATGAGGATGAAAAAGTAGGAAAACAAGGATATATCTGACAAGAGGATCGAAGAGAAGAGGACAGATAGTAAGATCATGATTAAGATTAAGTCGAGTACATTGAGGTCGCTGTGGGGGAAAAACTTTGAGCCTTTATGGTGTTCAACGGAGAAAATTATCAAAGGCCGGTGTAAGTATTGCTCGAGAGGGATTAGTGTTGATAGTAAGAGACAAGGTGTCTCCAACTTGAAGAAGCACATCGCTCTTGCAAGGATAAACTCCAAGCTCTAGCGACAAGCCAAACTCGTTTAAAGTTTGAACAAACCACATGGGCCATAGGTACTTGGAAATTCAATCAATAATAAACTTTAGAAGGGATTCTAAAGTGGATAGTTGTGTCTGAAAAACCTTTTAGTACGGTTGATCAACCTACCTTTAGAGAGACATTTGCATGAGCATGTCTTTACTTAAATTGTATTATCACAAGATAATAATTGAGATGATCCTGCAAAAGGAATTTGGAAGACAAGAAAAAAGATAAAGGACAGAGTTAGTCTAACCACATACACGTGGACTTCCATCAAGAGTGACAACTACATGGTCCTCACCGCTCATTTCATTGATAAGGAGCGGTGAAGAATAAGCGCATATCAACTTTTTCTTGGTTATAGGACATTGGAGGAGAGGATATACCTGGGGATCTTGATTGGGGCATCTAGAAGATGTTTATGATAACAATGGACAGTGTTTTATCAAATGATATCGATATTGAGACTTTGGTAACTAAGTTTGGCGTGCGAGGATATTTCTTTGTTTGGGAAGGAACCTATTTGCAAATATACAGTGTATTGCACACAATTTTAACCTCGTGGTACAAGATGGGTTGAAAATCAATGGAGAAAGAACTATATATATATATATATATATATATATATATATATATATATATATCGAATTAGAGGTGAAATTAAGTATGTTAAGGGTTTCGTGACAAGCTACAAGAAGTTTAGACAATTTGTTGAAGATTAAGGCATACAAAGTAAGAACTTGTTAAGTCCTGATTTGCATGTGAGGTGGAAATCAACATACACAATGTTGCATTGGTATTTCATGGGAGTTTGAAGCTTTTGAGATCCGTGATCGTAATTATTCCACATTTGAATTTTAATATGCCACATCATAATGATTAGGAGATCGTAAAGATGTACATAAAATTCTTGAAGCCTTTCAAATGGTTGAACAAAATCGTATGAGGCACCTCCATCGTCACTTCTCATTTGGTTTCAGGGGAGATAGGCACTATAAATGGACTTGTGGGAGAATCCATAGAGCTTCGATACCGAATGAATGACAACGTCCACGTACTGGGGTGCAGAAATAAAGAAAATGAACCATATGTTGTACTTTTTCGCAATTTTGGATCTACGCTACAAATACTAGTACATCAAGATTATGGTGGAAGAAAAGCTGTTGCAAACAGAGATTTGGGATGAGTTTGAGATGTTGTATAAGGAGTGCAAGAGAATGTATGAAACAATTCCTACGAATACGACATGCCCTCCTCCAGATCTACTACCATTGCGAGAGGGCACAAAGTTCTAAACACGAGTCGAGTAAGGTATGTGATTTATTGTTTGTGTGATTATTTAGATCCTAATGCTTAACATAAAAAAAGTATCACTGAATAATGTAAATGCATTTGTAGGTCCAAGTCTCAGAATCAATGCAACCAAAGTTCGAGTTTAACAAGTACACCAGGGATGGTAAAGAACCTTTAAGTGATGGGTTCGACATTTCAACTTGGTGGATGGTAAATTCTTTTCGGGCCTAAATATGGCTAAAATGGCTCGGGATGTATTGGCCATTCTCTTTCTACCATATCGTCAGAGTCTGCATTCATGATGGGATGGCGCATTCCAGATCGATTCAGATGCTCTTTGAGTCCTCAGATTGTACAAGCTCTATTTGTACCCCAAGACAGGCTACGCAACGAATGGAAGAGTGTTTGTTGAAATGGAAAATAACCATCAAGGTACTTATACTTAATTAGCGTTCGAAAGGTTAATGTTATAGTTTTTTAGGTTATAATAATATAATTTTTGATATGTTTTTGTAGTTCTATTATTTCTTTTTGAGTTTTCTCAAATGAGTCCGGATTCATTATTTCTTGAAGCCTAAATGAAATGGACTTGTTCATTGCTCAAAAATGTTGTTCTTATGATTATGGAATATTTTAGACAATGCTTAAACTATTTAGTTATTTGATTTATTAATTGTTGATTTGGCAATCGATCTATATATATATATATATATATATATATATATATATATATATATATATATATATATATGCGAGTGTCGGTTACAAGTATGTGATCTAGCAATACAACAAGTCTATCTCAAATCAGACCTACACTACGTGTCTCGTGTATAGGGGTGTGCATTTGGATCGGATCGGATCGAATCGGATCGAATCGAGGCTAGAAGTCGATTTCGATCCTGGAGAAATGAAGATCGAAATCGAATCAATTTAAAACGATCTGATTCGATCCAAAATCATTCGATTTCGATCCGATTCGATTCGATTTCGATCCTTTTTTCTTTTTTTTTTTCTTTAATATAATATCAATGGGACAAACCACAACATTCAAACATAGTTGCTGAATTACAAAATTCATTTTCATATGGTAAGAGAAAGGTGTTGCAAATTTACAATTGTATTTGTTTTCAAAGACAGAAACGTGGCATTCAAATGGACCAAGAAAAAGATGTTAGGTATGTGTATATATAAAAATATAATATTAACATTATATATAGAAATATCTTAGTAGCATTAATAGGGTTAGCTTTATAGATAAAAATATAATATTATATATACTATTATATATTTATTTATTTTTAAAAAATAAGACGAGTATTCGATCCGATCCAATTCTCATCCTCTAAAATCGAGGATCGAATCAAATGGGGGTTCGATCCTAAGGCAAAAATCAAAAGTCGGATCAAATATTCGATCCGATCCTCGGATCGGATCATTCGATCGATTTTCACCCGATTCGATCGATCCGATTCTTTTTGCACAGCCCTACTCGTGTAGGCTTAGTCCGGAACACCTCAGACCCGACGCTTCGATGCTTGGATGAGAGTGGAATATCGGTAGATAGATCGAACAGACGTCGGTGATTGCCTTCGATGTGATGTCGAGGATGACCCCCGATGTGATGTCGAGGATGACCCCCGATGTAATGTCGAGGGTGAGGTGGTATGACGTGTCACAGGTGCACGTGGATGTCCCGATATCGAATATGATATCGAAAGGTATATCGGTGATATGTTTCGATCTGACGAGTGGTAGCTGAGGGATAATAATTGCTTGTTTTGGGATCCGGGCACCCCGTATTTATAGACCTCGGGATCCGGGGACCACAATACCATATCGGTGATGATTACCGATATGACATCGAAAGTGATCCCCGATATGCTCCAAAATGGGCCTGGTTTGGGCCTGGCCCAATATGCGGGAAATGCCCATATCATGTAGTCCCCCAATTTGGGTTTCTTATCTTAGAGATAAGGATTTGCAAATTTAATTTAAAATTTATGGGTTACCTGTACCCTTCGTCCCGCCAGTTCAAATGACGGAGATCAAACTTGTGGGGAATGCCCTTGTGATGAACGTCGAGTTTGAGGTCCTCGTTTGAATTCTAGTTCCCTTGGTATTTGGGTTCCTTGAAAATTGTGATGGGGTTGCCGGGGCTGTTGTTATATTCTCGTAGTAGGGCAAGATGTCGGGTCTCATCTTCGACATGAAGTCTGCATATTCGATATGACATCGAAAGTATTTTTTGATGTAGTTAAGGCCTTCGTCTATAAGTAGGGCTTGTAAGAGACTCTGAAGTTCATAGTTTTCTGCATTTTCTCTGTCGTTTAGCGTAACCACATCGGTAAAAATATCGGTAATAATATTCGATATATCCCCCGACGTGTATTTCGATTTCCCTGTTGTAGTTGACTTATTATTGTTTTCTTCTACTGATATTCCCGTTATTCTGCAGGTATTTTTCCTTTTTCTGAGATACTTCGTTAAAATGGGGTTTAGACAATTGATGCTCAAGCTCCAAGCCGATCGTGAAGCTCAGAAAGCTGCTGAAGCGGCGGCAGTCGCTGCGGTGCCTGAAATAAGGTATACGTCTAGCTTTGACCTGAATAATGCAGCCGTTGAGTTTTCGGTAGAGGTGTCGGGAGTCGAGCGACCTCCCCTAGCACTGTGGCGCCTGAACGTGTTAATGAAGAGTGTTTTAGTAATGTTTCTGCAATGGTTGGGTCACTTAGCCAGGACATCCTTGACGTGGTAGGAGGCCCGGATGGTGCGGCCATCCTCTTGGAAGTGTTGGCTTCGAATCGAGAGGGTGTGCTTCCTCGACCTGATGGGGCTGAGGCGACAGAGAGACAAGCTGCGGAGTCTCCTTCTGGTGAGTATGTCGCTCCACGTTCTAAATCGTTGGCTGACGCTCATTTGACCAGGGACGTTGGAGGTTCGGAATTGAATACCCCTATCAACTTGGGTGATTTTGCGGATGCGCCTTTTCTAATGGGGTTGGGTACTTCACGCCCGATCCTTATTAGTGACAAGGGAAAGACGACCGCTTCTGGCAGGACCGACAAGGGTAAGGGGCCACTGCAGGAGCCCTCAATATTGGGGGGCCGCGCCCCTATTTTTCCTGGGATCCCGATTGCAAAACCTGCCGTTGACCTGAGTAGGATATCAGGTAACAAAAGGTCTCGTGAGGGAGCTGTCCACAGTGGCCATTCATCTTCGAGTTCCTGCCCTCGGAAGGCGGGTGCCGTCAAACCCCCGAAGCAAGTAGAATTCCCTGAAACAGATGCTGTACGGGGCATGATGCGGGCGTTTCCTCCTCTTGCGAATGTGCAGGTGCTCACAGAATTTGAGCGGGCCCAGAACATACGTCGCAACACTCACTTGTTCCAAAGTGTACGTGCCTAAGCACGTCCTTGATTGTTTTCATTTGAATGTTTATCATAATGTTATGTATTGTATTGTGCAGATGGCCAAGCTGGCGGTCTCGTGTCTGAAGACCATTCGGGAGTCCAAAGGTGACCCTGATGCTGTTGCTGCCGAGCTCGAGGCTGACATCTTGAAGATGGGGAATTTCAACCCCATGGTGCTAGAGAGGTTGGAGGCTGAAAAAGAGGATGCACTGAAGACATGTCGTACACTTCGGGGGGGGGGGGGGGTATGATTTGTTGAAGGGCAACTTCAAAACACTAGTGACTGAGCTCGATCAAGGAAAGGTGCGTGAATATGCGGCCAACAAAGGGCTTGAAACACTGAAGGCTGAGGTGGCGGCGGTGAAGGCTGCTAATGAACGTCTCTCATCAGAGCTCTCCACTGCCCGATTAGCTCCCTTAGACTTGGTACGTATCTTGTGTACGATATCTGTTTCCATTTTTTGTGCTCTTGTATTTAATAGAGTCCAATTTGTAGGAACGTCGTCCTGATCTTCTCCGGGTTGGGGCGGAGAAGTTTATGGAAAGCTCGAGCTTCCAGAATCTAATTTTGAAGGTTCGAGATGCAGCCTTTCATGCTTGCGTAGGGCAAGTGTTGAGACGAATTGAGTGGATTGAACCCAAGGCGTGATCATCATAATCTGCCGATCGGTGGCCTAGATGAGGTGGAAGAGAATCCGACCGACCCTGACGTGTTTTCCGAGGTCGTGGAGAAAAAGACTGACGGGTCCTCGTGGGAGAAGCTGTTTACCGCCTTCATTGTAACTTAATTTTATCCCTTTCCGGACTATCTCCGATTTGTGGTTCTGTAACTGAATATTTATTTCTCTGTTGTCTTCGTAGTATGTGACTCTTCGTGGCTTTGTTGTCTGATAACTTGTTGATTTCTTATATTGTCATGATGGTGGAATATGCAGTATCCCGATGTCTGAAGCGCAATCATTTCGTTCTCGTATTTGATGAGATCTGTTTAATCTGTCTATTGTCAATCAAGGACTGCTTAGAATTTCCTTGGTGTTGGTAGAAGCATGGGTAAGCTGCCACTGCTCCTGTGTTTAGGATTGACCGCATTATTACCGGGGATATTCTTCTTGTGGTTAGGGGCCCTTAGAACCTGCCTCTTCACCTAGTTTACTTTATGGATTTTTTCACCCAATAGGTTTTTTACCTAACGTAATTTTATGGGATTTTCACCCAATAGGCTCTTCGCCTAGCTTGATTTATGGGATTTCCACCCAATAGGCTCTTCACCTAACGTAATTTATGGGATTTTCACCCAATAGGCTCTTCACCTAGCTTGATTTATGGGATTTTCACCCAATAGGCTCTTCACCTAACGTAATTTTATGGGATTTCCACCCAATAGGCTCTTCACCTAGCTTGATTTATGGGATTTTCACCCAATAGGCTCTTCACCTAACGTAATTTATGGGATTTCCTCCCAATAGGCTCTTCACCTAGCTTGATTTATGGGATTTTCACCCAATAGGCTCTTCACCTAATGTAAAATCGACCCCGTTATCACAGGGAATTTTTCTCGGACTGGCCCCGTTATCACAGGGAATTTTTTCTTAAATCGACCCTGTTATCACAGGGGATATTTTTGTGGGTAGGGATGCGTCCCGTTATCACAGGGGTCCCTCTACCGTTGAATTGTTTTTGATCGACCCCGTTATCACATGGGATATTTTTGTGGGTAGGGATGCGTCCCGTTATCACAGGGGTCCCTCTACCGTTGAATTATTTTTGATCGACCCCGTTATCACATGGAATATTTTTGTGGGTAGGGATGCGTCCTGTTATCACAGGGGTCCCTCTACCGTTGAATTGTTTTTGATCGACCCCGTTATCACATGGGATATTTTTATGTTGTGGGCGAGGCTTTTCGTTGTCTTTTTGATTATGTCTCTTGGTGACTCTGTCGTCATTGAATATGTAGGTCATTGAGCCCTGTAAAACAACATAGACGAGAAAAAATTTCGATGTAAACGCTAATACGGAAGCACAAAACGATGTGTCTGTGTTATCTGCGGGATGTTCCCACAATGCGGAAATATCAGTTCATACGAGAGACAATATTTTCATTGCGCTCTATCGCGCCTGTTTTACCTGTTTGAATAGAAAATATAGAATAATCTGGGGCAATTCCCCCTGAATCACCCTTTTAATATACTCTATGTCCTTTTCGGACATAGTAATGGGAGATCCTTTGAGCCATGTACCTGTAAGAGGGAGATGTGCTAACATATATCTAGGGGAACATTCCCCATTTCTTAGTGCCATTCTCTACACTTCTATAATGTCCGCTTAGGACATATCCCTGCATGAAATGTGAGATTGCACCAAGCAACAGATAAAAAGGTAATAAAAGATAGCGGTCGAAGGCTAGGTAAACCTAACCCGCCTACGTATCCCGTTGCATGGGGAATCAGACCGGTGTAGTTCCCCTTGTTTTAAGTTACATGCCGACCCACGAAGGGGTTAAATAAGAGATAACGGTCGAGGGCTAGGTAGACCTAACCCGCCTACGTATCCCGTTGAGTGGGGAATCAGACCGGCGTAGTTCCCCCTGTTTTAAGTTTACAGACCAACCCACGATGGGGCAATGTTTGCATTGTTCGAACATAATTTAAAAAGTGCGGAAATCTAAAGTATTGTTCTGTTTGCTCCTCATGGTAATCACTCCGTGCGCGGAATGTATTCTTGGTGCGGGACTTGTATTTACTGTCTTCTTCTGATCATTGGGTGCTTCAGCGAGTCCACATAGCACATCCATCCCTGTACCTGGTCACCTATACTCTCACCAACTCCTTTAGGCGTCGGGAATTTAATCTTCTGATAATAAGTAGAGACCACTGCCCTAATCTGGTTGAGCGCCGGTCGGCCAATAATAGCGTGGTAGGGAAACGGAGTATCGACAATCGTGTATTTTATCGGTGTGACCCGGGTGCGTGGGCTTATGCCAAACATGGTGGGCAATATAACTTGTCCCAGCGGCACTACTTCTGCTCCACCAGATCCGGTCAACGGGGTAGATACCGGCTTTAGCCGGTCCGGGGCGGTCCCCATTTGCTCATAGGCCTTTAAGAATATCAGATTTGCGGAGCTCCCGCTATCTACCAACACTTTATGCACCTAATAGCTATCCACATTAATCGTGATAACCAGTGGGCAATCTAACTTCCCTGCGGTCAAGGCCAATGGACTAAGCTGCTCACAGTCTTTCTTGGTGAAGGAGATCTCCTGCTCTAGGTATGCCTCCGGCATGATTGTGTTGCTGTACCCAACATAGGCTCCACCCTAGAGTCTTCGCGTTATGGTTTCTCGGCCGTGAGCCGTGTCAGCTCCCAAGCCTCCTCCGTTGATCACATTTATAACGCCTCTGCTCGGGGCATTCACAATGGTCCTCCCTCGCTCCTCGGGTGCCTCAAGCATCTTCTACTTCCCTCTCCCGGGTGAGTAATCTCTTCTAGGGGACGAGGGACGTTCTGCTCCTCTAGCATCCTTTCTGGAGCTCCTGACAAACTCGACCAGTTTCCCTTCTTTGACAAACTCGACGAGGAACTCAGATGTGTGCAATATTCCGTCCTGTGTCCGGGTTGGTGGTGGTACGCGCAGTATTTGCCCGATGACTTCATCCCGGGAGTCTCATTCAATGGACTGGGTTCCGTCAACCATCCGTTTCTCTTTGCCACGACCATCACCTCCAGAATACCTCTGCTCAATGGGGTGTACGTCCGTGGGGGCCTTTCCTTATCGCGCTCTCTGTCTGCGTTCTTGCCAGAAAACGAACCCTGACGAGTTGCCATCATTTCGTCCTCGTAAACCATTTGGTTGGCAAGCATGTTGATTTGTGCTATGGCGGGCTCCGTTAACTTTATTAGCTCTCCGGCAAACCTACAGTTCGTTGTACCCTTAAACAACATCATCATGACCTGCCCGCCATGCGGCTCATCCACCTTCAATAATTCATTGTTGAACCTCTTCATATAGTCTCGGAGGTTCTCCCTTTCTTTTTGCTATACAGCGCCGAGGTGTAGCAGGTTGGTCTTCATTCTCTTTTGGCTAGAGAATTGGTTCTCAAATTTCTCCCTTAGCTGCTCATAGTCCGTTATGGATCTGGCCTCCAGCCTAGCAAACCAATCCAGTGCAGCGCCCGTTAAAGTGGTGGAGAGGATCTTTGCCTTTATATTTTTAGAGTAGTTGTGCAGGTTTAGGATGCTATCGACCTGATGGAGATGATCTGTAGGATCGCCTCTTCCGTCGTACGGCTTGATTGCTGGGATTTTGTCCCCTCTCTGCAATACTTCGGCCTCTATCTCATTCGAAAACGGGGTCTTACTGCGACCCTTCCCATGATTCTGAGTCAACTTCCTTGACAATTCCGCCCTTTCGCGGTCTAGCTGTTCCATCCCTCTTGAGATTACCGGCAGTATTTATGCATCCTCGCTCTTTTAACATGCAATCTCGGTGCAGTCGCGACCGCATTCCATTCTCCAGACTACTTCCGCCCTCTCGCGGTCAAGCCGTTCCATCTTTCTTGCCATTTCTCGATCTAGGGCCCCGGGGTCCTGTCTTTCCACCCTGTCGTAAGCAGCGGGCGATATCTCCCTAAAAGAGTCCCCCGTGTCCTCATGTTCGTCGCACCCTTGCCTTGCCCTTCTCTCACCCGCTCTGGATTCATTGGGCCTCGCCCGAATGTCCTTTGCCCTTTGCTCCACCAGACGTGGAAGCAAGGTCTCCAAAGTGGAACTCAGCGCTGCTCTCATAGTGGCGTTGATCTGAGCTTGCATCTCCGGGGTTATGGCGGAGGGATGGACGGTGCTTCGTCCCGCAGGCATTGTCTCCTCCTGGCCGGGAAAATCCGAATTTGGCGCTTCGGTCATTGGAATGTCAGCTGCGTGGTTCTCGATGGGCGGACCCTCAGTCTCTGGTTCTGCCGCACTTGGTGCGATAAGTGTCGGACCTGCATTCGTGGCTCGCGGTGGCCTCCCGGGCCCGCGCCTTCGTTGTACCGGTGGGGGAGGAAGCTCCCTCTCGGCTTGAGCCATTGTCTGTTCTTGGTGAGTCGGGTATTGAAGGGTTTGTGTGTCCTCCATCCTGGTGCTCCTATTCACAACTCCGCTAACTTTAGATCGGGTCCTCCTTTCTTGCATCTCGGCGTCTTTGTCCGGGAACTGGTGTTCCCACAGACGGCGCCACTGATTTGGCAATAGTTCATTTTATATATATATATATATATATATATATATATATATATATATATATATATATGCGAGTGTCGGTTACAAGTATGTGATCTAGCAATATAACGAGTCTATCTCAAATCAGACCTACACTACGTGTCTCGTGTAGGCTTAGTCCGGAACACCTCGGACCCGACGCTTTGATGCTTGGATGAGAGTGGAATATCGGTAGATAGATCGAACGGACGTCGGTGATTGCCTTCGATGTGATGTCGAGGATGACCCCCGATGTGATGTCGAGGATGACCCCCGATGTGATGTCGAGGGTGAGGTGGTATGACGTGTCACAGGTGCACGTGGATGTCCCGATATCGAATAAGATATCGAAAGGTATATCGGTGATATGTTTCGATCTGACGAGTGGTAGTTGAGGGATAATAATTGCTTGTTTTGGGATCCGGGCACCGCGTATTTATAGACCTCGGAATCCGGGGACCACAGTACCATATCGGTGATGATTACCGATATGACATCGAAAGTGATCCCCGATATGCTCCAAAATGGGCATGGTTTGGGCCTGGCCCAATATGCAGGAAATGCTCATATCAATTGTATTACGTAATTGTGATTTGTAATGGTATTTGGATTGTGATGGTGTGAACAGTTCATATTTGACTTTGGGCTTTGTTTGATGGAAAGATGCTTGTTTGAATTAATTTTTGCTCGAAAACAGGTTCGCCAAATACGTCCATTGAGGGCATTTTTGGGGCCTCTAAACATGGGACTCCTTCTGTTTTGCTGACGTAAAATTGGTTCAACGAAATAAGAGGAAATCCCACGTTCTCAGCAAAATGCCTACTAGGAACACTACTTAAAAAAACGTCTTTAGTGACGTGGGAATGTGTCACCATAAAATACATGTAGTGACGCTTTTGCTTTAGTGGCGCTCACAAAAAGCGTTTCATAGGTGGGCGTGACCATAGGTTATGGTGACGCTTTATAGCGTCTACTAAAACATATTTTGTGACGGATATTAGCGTCTTAAAAAAACATTTGTGACGTTTTTTTGCATCATGTAAGTGATTTTTAATCATTTTGACCACCACATCTAGAGACAAGAAAAAACGTCACTATATGTTAATTCATAAACACGCAAAAGACGTCACCATATATGATAACCAGTATTTTCTATATGCAACATATCACAATATTGCACACATTTCTGCCTATACTAAAGAATAAAAACAATGGTAAGATACAAAGAAATTGAATAATCAAACTTTACTATCAATATAAAGTTTTACAATATTTCAATGAGTGTCAAAACATACAAGCTTCCGAGCTGAGAATATCTCTAACGATGGTATAGATGAAGTCAAGCTGAATCTACCTAAACAATCTAAGAAAGGCTCGAGATAGTTCTTTGATCATGAAGCGAAGATTCAATGAGAAGTACACATATCTCTTCCGGATCAACAAAGAACCATAAGTTTTTCACCATACTTCTTCCATCAGAATCTACAAAAATGAGTTTGTAGAAAAAATTTAATGTTCCGTAATAATACTGACACGAAAAAAAAGTTCAAATCACCAAAGTACATCAAGTGTATGAGATGACTTCAATTATAAAGTCGAAAAAGCATTGAAACTCGTCAAATGCTCTTAATAATCGAACCATACTAAGTATGATGTTAAGTCTTACCTCAATGTCGAACTACATTTGTAAGGATCTCCTCATTACACCATCAGTATTATTGAAACATCAAGCAAACCAATATTTATTTGCTACCTTCATGCATCAAGATGTAAGTAATAATCAGAACCCTTCAAGGCAACAACCAAAGTTTAGTAATTGAAATTAGAGTTAACTAGAAAATGCCAGAATTAAAGGAAAGTATCAAAATGAGAAAAAATCAAAACACTGTTACAATCTACTTCATAAATCCATTATAAAAAAATAAAACGACTGGAGAGAAAAAGAAACCCATTTAGTGCGAGAAAATAATACTTACCGCAAAACTTCACATAGCAAGAATTTTGAATGTTAAGATCTCAAATATTTTGATGAAAAACTATAACCTTTGCTGCTCAGATATTCTTTAATACTCATTTGCAATTAAATAGTATACCTGTGAAATCATTGTGACAGCCAAACTATTAATTGATGTTTGACGAGTTGAATATGTCCAAAGAAGAAGAGTCAATTCAAAAATAATTAAGTTCAGAACTTAATAACAGAAAAAAAAACATATTCATACCACAAAGTATGGCTGGAGATTTGTCCTCTGTCTAGAGCGAAATTCATTGTATTTCTGTTTCAAAAAGACGAAAACAATGTATATTAAAGGGTGAGCGTCTAATAATCTGAAATGAGAGTAAGAAAATTATTTAGTTATCGCCTGAGACGCGGGACGAGGAATATGAACTGAATTTCTTCAACTCATCAAGTAAAAACAGAAGATATGTGTATTGCTATGATGGGGATCAATCTCACAAGTTGCATCGTATCGAAATCCTAATTCATTAGTTATAACTTGAGAGAGCTACTAGTTAATTTAAGAATACCTAGTAGTTTATTGACATACTCAAGATGAGTCTTTCTCATCGAAGATTTGTACTGAGCGCTCTGGAAAACGAGTACTCAAAATTTGTTTATTAGAACATAAGAGTCTCAACAAGAGACCTTGCAGTCATCTTTTAAACAGTGAAAAAGGCTGCATATCCATTTATTATTATGCAACTAAAACAAACATAACGATCACAAAATATACCATTATTCAAATGGCAAATGGTCAAACAACCATGGACAAGAAGACAACATATATTAATTATTATAAAAACAGAAATAAGTAGACTTACATTTATGAACGCAAGAACTAAATCTTATTTGATTTTCATATCTGCATATACAAATCCCATAAAACAAAGAAGAATAAGAAGTTTGTACTCTATTGTAAAGAAATGCAGTTGAGTATTCATTAACCATAAAGAAAGCATGCACAACAGATCTATTTGATCCCGAACTTGACATAATTTATGAACTTCATTTTCTTAAGAAAGGTGAAAATAACAAAAACAAGAGACATATTTAGCTTACTGTAGGAGATTTATTACCTTATGTTTGATTGAAACGAGTTAGACAGAGGCTGACTATTACTAACACATCTTAGGATAATCTAAAATCTGACAAGTGACAACGTCCTCCATGAGAAGAATCGATCTGTGTAATAGATGGCTCTGACAGTTTATCGTACCCTTTTTATTTCATAAAACAATAAAATAGTCAGTACTTTTTTACACACATCAAGAGTTACTAAAGTATAATTAGAATGACAATGAAATAAGTTTCTAGCTAGTATAAGAATAACAAATAGAAGAGAGTTGAGCAAGAATTTAAAGCAAATACCAAAATTAAAAGCCATATAATATTTGTTTATGCCACAAGAAAAATTTAGAGCAAATGTAAACATAAGAAGACAAATGATATTTGCTTGAACAGGAGTGCACAATCAGCTCCCCTGCAAACATGGTGAATGGTATGAATTGAACAAATGGGTCTATAATTGAAAAGTGTGTTAATTTGCTGGTCGTACTCATTCAGCAAAGCCTCAATAATTTCAGTAGGCCCTAACTTCACCTATTCTTCAGAAACTCATCCACAACACTACTCCATACACACACGCACACACAAATTACCTGGTGGAGGAATTGGAATTTGGTAACAACGAAATCCCTTTATTTGCCGTGATGAGGCTGCAACTGCTAAAGAGGGGAGAGTGTGGATTTCTAGGAATTTCTCATATTTTTTTGTTCGGTGAATTGAAAATATGGGTTCCCCCAAAAAAGGGGGATAAATGAAAATGAAGGGGCGGTAACTCACAAATTTTATTCAAATGGGGACCGCCTTTTTGATGCGTCACTAAATATTGATATTAAGACGCTTTTTTAACTGTGTCACAATAGGACCGATTAATTAGGTGGTTTTTTTAGTAGTGGAATTATCGGTTGCCCGATTGTTTTGGGATCTCAATTGCTCAGAATCTTGTCTAGGTTAGAAGGGAAGCCGAACCGGCCTCCCATGGGTTTGGGTACTCCGACAATTGGATGCCTAAAACCCGACTTCTCTTCCTAATCCCAGGCCTAGGTAGAATAGACTTTGGAAAAGAAAAATTTACTGAAAAGTCAACCCCCTCGATCTGAAATCTTGTGCATTTTTGGTGATTTCTTCTTTTTTTCCTTTTCGTGTTTAGAGTGGAGTTTGGTTAAAAAGATAGGATTATATTATAGCGGATTAGCATGAGTTGAGCGCAACTTTAACGTGACCGCACTAGTGATGTCGAGATTCTGACCTAATTTAAGTGGCACTGCGCGACCTTGCCAATAGATCGATCATCGCTGCACTTGTAACGATTAATATCGCACGCGTATGAACCAAAAGAAATATAGTAAAGTAAGATTGCAAACTCTAATATTGACCTCATGGAGAATGATTAGCAATTTGAAGTGATTTCTTTATACTTAAATTGTCCTGATAATATTTTAGACCTCGGGGTTTTATGCTGATTTTTTGTATAGGTTGATTAAACTACTAAAGAAAGAGTAAACATAAAAAAAAAAAAAAAAAAATTGAGAGTATGTTTCGAGTGCTGGTTTCACTGGAAATAATGCACAAATTAAAATATTTCCTATAATTATGTTATTAGATTCATTAGATTAGATTTGATGCAGGTAATTTCTAATCTAGCTCATCATCATATCGTCATGTCCCCTCATTGAATTCTCTCATTTTAAGATTATTCAAAAACTAGACCAAGTTAATTAAAGTTCATCCTTCTGTGAAATAATTGAGATAAAGCTAGCTAATTAAAAGAGAAATAAATGCAACAAATCACCAAGTTACTGGCAACGGTAATGATTACAGAAGATATATTATGTTGCTTTCCAGGCTAAACAACTGAATTCCGCTAACGGATTCAAGAACCTGTTGAAATACCACTCAATTTTGTTGTAATACACCAAAAGTTTCCCATTTACAATACATATGGTGTTGTAAATGTGTGCTATAAAAAGTTTCTTTGATTTAGTCGATGTTTCGATTTAAATATAATGTATTTCGGTTAAGTATAATGATTAGTACTATCCTCTTACGTACTCAGATACTTGAGTACTATCCTGGCCAGGTTTTGTTAATAGTATTTTAGACTTTTAGTGTACCAGAGTGATTACTGAGGGCGCACCTAAAGGCTTGTGCGGCTACTGGTTCTCACGTCATAAAAAGAATAAAATATTTTAGTATAAACTTTTAAATGTCAAAATGCATGTTACAGTTGTTTAGTACTGAATATTTCAAAAATACTAATTAAACTAACACATTCAAAAGTTTATCATAAAACTACAAAAGGAAATTTATTTCACTTTGAAACAGTGAATAATTTTTTTAAAAGCAGGTTATAAAAGGAAAACAAAATATAAAAATTAGTTAAGGGGGACAAATTTGGGAATTTCACGCTAAAAATCTTACAAGCAATTTGAACTAATATGTGAGCAATTGGCCCCTTCACCTTTTTATGACTACTTCCCGTTGAAAAGAAGACAAAATTTTGACTCACATCGCCATTATAAATTGTAACCACCCATAACTAGCCAGACACATTTCTCACCATATAATTAAGCACCCGGTCACTTTCAATAAACAAAGCTTTTGTGTCACTTCATAAAACAAAATTACAGTCAGTTCACAAAAAATGAGTTCTTCCTCCGGTGAAATAGTGCAAGAGGTATGCAAACACTAACTAACATGAATGTTTCATTGCAGACTTCAATAAAATGGCTATAAACCCAATAAAGTATTTTATATTTCAATAAATCATGAACTTCTCTTTTGTCATTCGTATTTACATAGGTCTGAAAGATCAAGCATACTAGGATGCACTTACGATTAATGTGTGGCACAATAAGATTTACCTTATTTTTGTCGAAAATGAGATAACGATTAGAATACATTGTTACACTAAGAAAGTGAGTTTAATTTTTTCTTATTCCTGCAGTTTCACATGAATGTTTATGTTCTTTTGGACAAAAATGTCATTGTGCAATTTTGTGGCTTGGGAATGCTTTGGTTAATCCCATACACGATTTGTTACTTCTTCGATTTCTTAATTATATATATATATATATATATATATATAATATATATATATATATATACACACGCACACATATGTATATATGTAATTTCCCTAAATTTGGTATTTCTATATCCGGAAATATCATGATTCGTATTAATTCATCGCAAATTAAACATACATTATTTGTTTTTTTGTTAGAACAAAAGTATACAATGGATAAAGTAAATAATAAGGTGACAAAGTTAATAAAAAAACAAACAAATCAATATAGACTTTAGTCTTATGATGTTATAAATTTATTCCTTTACGAAAATAAATAAAAAGTGTTACTTCTTTCTGTAGATCTCCAAAATAATAGCTTAGAGTGTATCTCATAAGAAATATATATATATATATATATAGCTTTTTGTTATAGCTTTCTTTAATTTTCTTCTTTATGGAGAATAATAATACTAACTGCTTTCTGCACTAAGTTTTTCAATGTGGAACCGCAAACGGTTTATATTTCATTTCATTGCACAATTTTGGATATACTCTTATGTAGATTTTATAATGAAAGTTTGTACGTGCGTGTTGAGGTGTTGTTTAACACATTATTAGCTTAATTGCGCTTATATATATAGCGGCGTTATTAGATAGTTTAATGCATATTTTAATGTAGGTAAAGAAGGCAATTCAAGAGGACACCATACCCGAATGGCTTGAGTTGTTTATGGGGAAGGCGTTTTTTGACAAATGTAAAACACATGACTATATGCAGAAGAATGACATAAACCGGTATTGTATAAATTGTGACAAAGCAACTTGCAAGTTTTGTGTCTCACCTGAACATGCCGAACACAAGCTACTAACAATTTATCGGCATGCCTATCAAGATGTTGTGCCTCTAGGTGAGATGGAAAGTTACATGAACTGTTGCAATATTCAGGTCAGTAAAACTTACGTATTTATTAGTTAATTTTCATTAGCTACCATTATATTCACACCTACACAACTTTCGTTTATGTAATTACTAAAATGACTATGACACATAATTAACAAAACATGACTTCATTCCAGTTGATTATATATATTGAATTATCATTAGAATATCTAATATTTTGACATCAGTTCATAACTCGTTCAACTGATGTTATGAAGTCAAAAATATATAATGAATCCTTCATGAAACTGAAAGGGAGACGTTAAGCTTAGAGAAAGAGAACTGAAAGATCTCTTAGCTATATCTTCATTGAATATATTTATCCAATGAAGGAGTACCGATCAACCTCATATCCATATACATAGTGTTAGATCATCTCTAAATTTAATCTTGTGAGAGATATCCCACGTACACGGTGCTAATGTGGATGTTATTGGAATGTGAAAACTAGGAAGCATTGAGGCCTTTTGAGTTACGTTATTCCTAATAGGTACGTAAGACAATATTGGATTATACGCTCAAGCTTCATTATGTATATGGACTAAAGGGAATTTTAGCTCTTATAGGCCATGCCAGATACTTTAACTAAATGTCTCACATTGAAAATTTATTATTTTATTTTGTGAGTTCATTAATATATGCTTGCACATTATTACTTGTGTAATCAAAAGGCATAGGTATATAATGTACAAGCGCATGTGCGACACGCCCTAGATTGCGCATGTGCGTTTGGCGTGGACTTGTCGCACTTATAAATGGCGCTTTTCTTTGGCTTAATGTTGCGATATGATTATTTAGTGTATTATGTGTCTCAATATTTCGGTAAGAGATATGCTATTTCATATTATAACTGACCTCCTAATACCAGTTTGGGTCTCGCTTTAGCAGTTTCCGTTGTTTTCATTTGCATTTCGCTGTAAACTGGATTCTCTTTGCTACTATATATGTATATATGTGTGTATTCTGTTTTAATTTCTCTGAAAATTAATTATTAGCTCGTATCTTCTTATTTCAGCACCATAAGTGTAATATGAAGTGGGTAGTATCATTGACTCCTCTCCCGCACAAAGGATCGGGTCTACTAATTGAAGGAGACGGAGCTTGCGTTATTTGTAGGCGAAGGTTATCCTATCATGACCGGTTTCGTTTCTGCTCCATTGCCTGCAAGGTAATGTGTACGAATACACATAATTTAAATTGTTATAAAATTTATGTTGAATTTTATATGTTTAGCGATTAACTATGAGCTTCTACTCTTATTTGCTATACACGATTGATTACATTTATTCACAAAGTCAAGAAGAATGCATAAAATCCCCTTGACTAAAAAAAAAAATCATCTTGTGGTTTGATAATAAAAAATATATAGTTTCTTAAAACATAAAGTATACGCTTATTATAAAGATTCAATGTAAGGGTATTTAGTCATTTAATTAAAAAAAAAAAGGAAACGGAGTTACTTGGAGTTGAGACTTAAGGAATGAGATTATGCATAGAACTTTTGAATCTTAAAAGGGTTTAGAGAATTAACAAACGACAATGGAGTTTCAAATCTTGAAGAGCAAATGATTATTGCATTAATCGAAGATATCTTAATTAACCAACACTTTAATTCATAACAGAGAGCCAAGTAAAAATCTCCATTATTGTAGTATCTAGTATCTAGAAAGTTGCTATTGCATGGGTATGATTATAACCAACACTTTAATTCATAATAGAGAGCCAAGTAAAAATCGCCATTATTGTAGTATCTAGTATCTAGTATCAAGAAAGTTGCTATTGCATGGGTATGATTATAATTTGCTTATGCATAATGTTGTCTTTTTATGAGTTACCAATTATCAACTTATTTTCTTCCTTAGTTTCAATCAATTACTGGAAGAAAGGCGACGAGGAAGACTCAGGAACCTGCTCAAGAAGAGTCTACTTCACAGACAAAAGGCAAGGTCGAGGTTGATGTTGCACCAATCATCAACTTTCGGAGGCGGAGCAGGAAAGGGGTGCCTCACAGGGCGTCCTTATTCTGATTATGCAAGTGCATGCAATACATAAACAATGTTTTGATGAAACTTTATATGACCTTTATATACAAAATGGACATTTTTTGTCATATCATGGATTAATTTGTTATTAATTACTCTACTTACTTTGAATCTTTTTGGCATACCGAGAGAAATTATTCCCATTGCAACTGTTGTTTGTTGGTATAAAATTGTAAGTACTATATATAATACTCATCATAGGAGGGGAGCCTTGGCGTACTGGTAAATGTGTTGCTATGTGACTGAGAAGTCACAGGTTCAAGTCCTGGGAGCGGCCTCTTGTCAAATTTGACAGGGGAAGGCTTGTCCCTTATACACCCTTGCGGTGGGACCCTTTCCCAGACCCTCGCATTGCGAAAATGCTTTCGTGCACCGGGCTTTTTATATATATATATATAATACTCATCATGCCTTATGATTCTTTTCTTTTTCTTTTTTGAGTACTATATATACCACTTTATCATGGCTTAATCATAAGGCATGAATCACTGCCATTCGATACAGAAACCCAAATCCAACGAAACTTACTCGATCGATGACACCAACATTTGTTAGGGCCGTCCCTCACACTTGGATTGGGCTTAGATCCGATCGACCCATTCCTTTATTATTGATGTTGTTTTGTTTAAATCATTAGGGTAAAGTCAAATCTTATATGGAAGTTATCTTGCTAATCCTTCCATATCTTCATAAGATATTATTCCATCTTATCATTTAACTAACATATATCTCTTTATTATGCATCTAGACATATTTAGGTAGCATATACAATTGGATATCTTGCATGATATTGCAGGAATCTCTCGGATAAGGCAAGGAAATATATTCGGGTTGCAACCGGATAATCAGACGCACTTATCTATAAGGAAAGAAGATCCGTGTAGATTGCAACTAGAGATACCAAGATCTTATTCGTTAAGGAAAGAAGATCTGCGATGGTTGCAACTAAAGATCTGCACAGATTCGCCTCATGTCTATATGAAAACTAACGGAAATTTTGTATTGACGGTTGAAAAAAAAGTGCAGATCAGGGAAGAAGGGCGACTGAGAAAGACGCAAACCCTAGATCTCCTTCTCTGTATTGTTTTGTTACAAAGAATAATGAATTGAATAATTAAAAAATAAAATAAAGCCCTTATTTATATTGGCCCTAATGGGAAAATGCTGAAAGATAAAGGACTGAAAACGAAAGCGTGTTTTAATATAAAAAACGCTTATCGTGTAATCTAAGACCCCCCTCAAGATGGGCATGGATGTCCACGATGCCCATCTTGGACATCAGTTTATGGAATTGTTGGACTCCAAGCGGTTTAGTGAAAATATCTGCTATCTGGTGCTCATTGGAGATGTGTTGCACCTTGATCAACCCCTGATTAACCTTCTCTCGGACAAAAAAGCAATCTATTTGGATGTGCTTGGTCCTTTCGTGGTGAACTGGATTCACAGCGATGCATGCAGCGCTCCTGCTGTCAGTAAATATGATTGATGTTCTTGTTGGTGTGATTTTGAGATCCTTGAGTAGCTGGTCCAACCATAGAACCTCACAGGTAGTGACATCTACAACCCTATATTCTGCTTCACATGAGGACCGGCTTACAGTGGCTTGCTTCTTTGCTTTCCAAGACACTAAGGCATCTCCCAAGTAGACTGCCATGCTAGTTATGCTTCTCCTTGAATCAATGCAGCTGGTCCAATCACTGTCACAGAAAGATTTTAAGTGAGTTTCTGACTGTGAAGGGTAGAATAGTCCGTTACCTGGACTGCTCTTTATGTATCTCAATACATGATGAGCAGTTGCAAGATGTGAAGTAGTTGGTTTAGACATAAATTGAGTCAAGCATTGAATACTGTAATTCAAATCAGGCCTAGTTATAGTTAAGTATAACAGTCTACTAACAAGTCTTCTATAAGCAGTAACATCAGTTAAGAAGGGAGAAGAATCCTGAGCTTGTAACTTAACATTTGAGTTCATAGGCACAGAACAAGGTTTAGAAGCTAAATAACCAGAATCATTTAGGATGTCCAATGCATATTTTCTCCGACAGATAGTAATGCCCTTATTACTTCTAGCTACTTCTATGCCAATAATGTATTTCAAATTACCCAAGTCTTTAATGGTAAACTGATTATGCAAATGAGACTTGAGTCTTGCAATTTCAATAGCATCATTGCCAGCAAGTATGATGTCATCAACATAGATGCATTAGACAGTAAAGGAAGAATTATGATGCTTTGTGAATAAGGAACAATCAGCAATAAATTGAACATAACCACCTGCAGTTAAACAAGATGTAAGTTTGTTATACCTTTGTCTAGAGGCTTGTTTGAGGCCCTAAAGACTCTTTTTAAGTAAACAAACTTTATTTTTGATATTAGAGCAGAAGCCAGGGGGTAGAGTCATATAAATTTCTTCATCCAGATCCCCATGCAAGAATGCATTATTAACATCTAATTGATGCAAATGCCAGTTATGTGATGCAGCAAGTGCTAAAATGACCCTAACAGTGGTAAGCTTGGCCACATGAGAGAAAGTGTCAAAGTAATCTAAACCTTCTTCTTGGGTATACCCTTTAGCAACTAGCCTAGCTTTATACCTTTCTACAGTACCATCTGACCTAAGTTTTACTTTATATACCCATTTTCAGCCCACACAATTGTGACCAGCAGGAAGATCAGTAATAACCCAGGTATTGGTCTTTTCTAAGGCATCAATTTCAGCTTGCATGGCTTTCTGCCATTCAGGATGTTTGACAGCTTGATTATAAGTTCTAGGTTCAACTATATTCCTGACAGAAGTTGTAAATGCCTTATGAGAATTACCAAGTCTATTAGTGTTGATGCATGCTTCAATAGGATACATGACATGTTTATGAGATGTAGTGGAATTGATCATGTGTATGGATGTAGGCAGTTGATAATCATATGCTTTTAAGTAAGCAGGAGGAACAACTTGTCTAGTAGATCTCCTAATAGTAATATATAAGGGATAGGGATCAGCGTTACTAGAATAGGCATTATGCCCTGAAGTGGAGTCATCTGTGAGCTGATTATTGAAGTCTATCTCCATATGATAGTCTGGTGTAGCTACTTGAGATCCAGTATCTTGTAGTGATGGAGCTTGCATTTGCACAGGAGGGGGTTCAGCTGCAGGCTGAACAGTAGGTGGTGCAACCAAGTCAGAGACAGGCACAACTTCATCCTGCATGTTTATGAAAGGATTGGTGCAGACATTGTCTTGCCCAGGTAGGTTAGTAACAACAGAAATATTTTTATAAGGAAACACAGATTCATAGAAAATAACATTTCTTGATATAAATGTTTTTGAAGTTTGCAAATTCAGTAAAAGATAACCTTTGATACCTAAAGGGTACCCCAAAAAAACACACTTAACAGCCCTGGAGTCAAATTTTTGTTTGTGAGTAGTAATGGTGGATGCAAAACACTAGCAACCAAAGCGTTTGAGCACATTATAGTCTGGTGGTCTCTTGAATAACAATTCAAAGGGAGATTTATTTTGAGTGACTTTAGAGAGAAGCCTGTTAATCAAGAATGCAGCAGTGGGTACACAATGAGTCCAATAGATAAGGGGATGGTTGGACTGGAACCTCAATGATCTTGCTACCCGGAGTAAGTGCTGGTGTTTCCTCTCAACTAGACCATTTTGTTGAGGGGTCTCAACACAGCTAGTTTGGTGTATAACACCAAAACATTGATAAAAATATTTCATTAAAAACTCAGTCCCATTATCAGACCTGGGGATCTTTATTCTTGTGTCAAACTGATTTTGAACCATTATGACGAAAGTTCTTATTTTAGTTTCAACCTCATATTTATTTTTCAGAAAAAAAATCCAAGTGCATCTGGTATAGTCATCAACCACAGTAAGAAAAAATTTGAAACCTTCATGAGAAGTAACAGAAAATGGGCCCCATACATCACAATGTATTATTTCAAAAACATTTTGAGTTACAGAAGAACTTATAGGGAAAGGTAATCTTTTCTGTTTTGAAAAGTGACAAGTTTCACAAACATCATTATTACAAGCAGGGACATTGATGTGTGGAATTTTGGAAATCTTTTCAGAAGATGAATGGCCCAATCTGTTATGCCACAAGTGTTGTTGATTAGTAGAAGTAGTGATAGACTTGCAAACAGAAGCTTTGCAAACATTATTGGCAGATTTTGCAGGAACTTGAAAGTCAAGAATGTATAGCTCATTCTTCAATTTAGCAGAACCAATCATTTTCTTCTTGAAAATGTCCTGCATAAAGCACATGGAGGCAATAAAGAGAAGGGAGACCTGAGGTGCTGCACTCATTTTTGAGACAGAGACTAAGTTAAAATTAAAATCAGGTACATAGATGACCTGTTTTAAAGTGAGATGAGGAGAAATATAGATATCTCCAAGTAATGTAGCAATTGTACTACTGTTATTAGGTAATTGAACATGAATGTTAACATGTTCAGGAGTAGAAGTAAAAAACTTAGGAGAGCAGACCATATGGTCAGTAGCTCCTGTGTCTAAAATCCAAGTATGGATGTTTTTCAAACCTTTCATGACAGAAGTGTTAGCACAAAAAATAGTTTTCATACCAGTCAAGGTAGTAGCAGCTGAGTGTTGAGTAGATGAGAGAGGAGCAGATTGAGTAGTAGTGTTGTGAGACTTAGCAAACAACATAAATTGCTCAAACAAATTCTGCATTTTAGTGTCATGATTCTCAGAGGACTCAGAAATCTATTGCTCATCAGTTGCCACAGAGTTGGCATTAGAGTTAGAGGGTGCTGCTCTTTTACCCTTGGGACCATCCCAACCAGGTGGATACCGATGAATTTGAAAACATTTGTCAATTGTGTGTCCATTAAAGCCACAGTGAGTACACTTGATTTTCTTTTTATCTTTGAAAACATGAGGTTTGCCAGCCTTGTTAGAAGTGTTACTGGTGCTGTTAGAGGGTTGAGTGTCTTGATAAGACTTGCCCCTAGTAAACATAGCTAATGGATCCATAGTGGGAGCAGAATATAAAGCCCTTTGATTTTCTTCTTGTAAAAGCAGAGAGTAAACTTTGGACAGAGAGGGTAGGGGAGACATGATAAGGATTTGACTACGAATAGCAGTTAAAGATTCATTTAATCCTATCGTAAAACCCAACTCACAGTCATTCTGTTGTTGATCAAGAAGGTTTTGATTCACATGACAGGCACACAGACCACAGGAGCATAGAGTAAGAGGCCTATGAGACACATATTCATCCCAAACAGAACGAAACGCATTATAATACTGAGTAATAGATTGATTACCCTGAGAGATCGTATAGAGGGACTTTTGCAACTCGAACACCCTAGAACCATCGGTTCGATCATACCTCGTTTGGAGTTCAGTCCATAGTTCAATGGCAGTGGATTGGAACAAGAGACTTTTGAGCAGCTTCTTTGTGACCGATTTCATCAGCCAAGTGAACACCAAGTTATCAGCTCGAGTCCAGCAATTACGCAGATCCGCATCACCAGAGGAAATTGGAAGGGAACCGTCAATAAAACGCCCTTTATTCTTGATGTTCAACTCCAACTTCATCGCACGGCTCCAGGCAACGTAGTTTTCGCCATTGAGTTGATCGCCGACGATTGATGCTCCGTGAACATCATAAGTACCGAGATAGTACACAGATGCGGGATCTTCGCTTGGGCTGACAAAGTCGCTGGAGACGTCAAGATGGAAGGCGCCGACGAAGTCATAGTGGATAGAGGCTAAGTGTTGTAGATCTGGTGAAAATCCAATGAAGGAGAAAGAAATCGTGAAATTAGAGTTTCACGCAGAGAGAGAGAGAGGCGAAAAAAACTTCGCAGAGGGAAAAGATGCAGCGGAAGACATGATCTAGAGTACCGAGACGAATGATACCATGAAAACTAACAGAAATTTTGTATTGACGATGGAAAAGAAAGTGAAAATCGGAGAAGAAGGGCAGCTGAGAAAGACGCAAACCCTATATTTCCTTCTCTGTATTGTTTTGTTACAAAGAATAATGAATTGAATAATAAAAAAATAAAATAAAGCCCATATTTATATTGGGCCTAATGGGAAAATGCTGAAAGATAAAGGACTGAAAACGAAAGCGTGTTTTAATATAAAAAACGCTTATCGTGTAATCTAAGACTATATAAGGAGAAGACTCGACACAGTTGAAATACACTTTGAAAAAGATATTAGTGAGTCAGTACTGTATCGAGTCAAATGTTTTTGAGGAGCATTAAGTCAGAGGATCTCTGGAGTAGCTTAGTGTGTTCTTCGATTTAATCGAGAATTCCCAAAACAAGTTAAGGGATAGGTATTGCAACCGCAAATATTAGAGGGAGTTTAAGTTTTGGGTTGATGTAAAACCTACATTGTAAATCTTAAGTAGGATACCGTTTGAGTCAAACGTTTGGGTGCAAGCCCCGTGGACTAGGACCATTTGGACCGAACCACGTTAAAATCTTTGTGTGTTCTTTACTGTTTTTATGTTTAACTGTCTTCTATTAGTTGCAACAGAAAACTGGTTTTAAAACATAAAAATACAGTAGTCTGTTCTACCTATGAGTGCAGTTGCAACTACTGTCAAGTATAACTACATTCAATAACAAGTAGAATAGACCTAAGATCTTTCAACATTAAAAAGGATATACAATAATTATCTTTACATAATAGACTCAAATATAACGACAAATAAAAACGAGAGATTTTTAGATCTCTGTTCAAAAGCCGGATGGAACGCATGGGAAGTGCTCTCCGGAGCACCCCATTTTGTGAGGAAATAGAGGTAGAGATCCTAGGGCACGTGGAGAAGATCCCCGATTTGAAAACTTAAGACGAAAAGACAGATCCCTGCGATCATCTTTTCCATTTGGACAACAAGCTGACCTTGTACAGGTTCAAGGAGAACGTACATGCCAGAATATTTGCCACTACCTTGGCCGGGGTAGCGATGGACTGGTTTACTCGAATCGCTCTAGGGTCAATCAAAACCTACAAACAATTGAGAAACATGTTCAAGGATCAATTCTCAAGTCAGGCGAGACTGGTTCTGGATCATTATCAATTCTCAAGTCATTCATTGAATAACACAAGAAATTCATTATCTTACATGTAAGGATGGGTCACTCATCTCTCTCCCCCGCCCCTCCCCCTCCCCCCTCTTCGTCTCAATAATGTTCAATATATATACAAAGGCGATCATCTCTAATAACACAAGAAATCAAAAGCTCGTTGATTCCACAGAATACCGAGAAATTGACAAAAACTGAGAAAACTCTCACGCTCAATTTTTTTATTCAATCAACAACTAACTACAATGACTCAAAGACGACTAACTTATAAAGTGAAAACCCTAATTAAGAAAAATGACAAAATTACAAAAGACTCTTAAAATAACTAAATAAAACATAAAAATCCCGCTGAAAATAATAAACTTTAGTTTTGACCCTCTAAACCTTCAAATTTGTCTAAAATCACGTGGGCGTAAAGACTTTAGTCTTTACGTTTTGTTCAGGAGGCCGTTTCCACTTGGAAAAGTGATATCTTTTGTCAAAAAACGGGCTACGTTGACTTTCTGGTCAAAACTCGACTCGCTTGAACCTCCGGTTGATTATTTTCGACCAAGAGATACCCATATTTCTGATCTCCATCAGGTAACTATCTATCACTAAAGATATATATCAATCTACAATAATTACCAAATACATATTCTATATCTAATAAAAAGAAAAAAAAAACTCGGTTATCAGTATCTCCACCCCCTCTCCGCCAGCATAACCGCTGCAACCGTCTCCACCTCCTTCATGTCATATCCCACATCTTCGCTTGCTCCTCCGTAACCATTGCATTGACCCTATTTATCTATCACCAGCACGACAAGTTCACGTCCGCCGTAACCGCCTTCACCGCCTCCACCACCTGATCGAGATTCGTTAATTGTAGTAATCCATACACAAACTGTTTAAAAACAAAAGTAAAAATCCATTAGATCTGCAATAGACAATTTGTGATTATTAATTTGTTTTACCTTTTAATTTCTATGCAGTTTGTCTCACATTGTGAAACAAATATACCAAGTACAACTCAGGAGAAAAAAAAAGTTTTGGAATTCAAGCATCACGAAAGGAACTTGCTAATACAAAATTCATAATAATAAGAAGTTTCCAACCAAAGATATTTCAAATATTTATGGAGTGGTCAATTAGAACACACTACAAGATTGCAGGGTCTTTTGCAACCGCATTTGTGGTTGCAAAAGGCCCAAATCCGGTTGCAAATAGTCATTTGCAACCGCGATTCGGTTGCAGATGACGAGGTCTCGAAAAGCCTCGGTTACTTGTCATCCGCGACCGCATCGCGGTTGCAAATGACTATTTGCGACCAGAAATTTTGCAACCGCATCGCGGTTGCAAATTTTGCAACCGCGATGCGGTTGCAGATTTTGCAACCGCCTCGCGGTTGCAGATTTTGCAACCGCCTCGCGGTTGCAGATTTTGCAACCGCGTTGCGGTTGCAGATGCTTACTGGGCTTCTGCAACCGCAATGCGGTTGCAAAAGACCCTGAATAAGCATCTGCAACCGCATTGCGGTTGCAGAAAGCCCTGTAAGCATTTGCAACCGCAACGCGGTTGCAGAAAATATTCAACCCATTTGCAACCGCAACGCGGTTGCAAATGACCTGCGAACGAAAAAAAAAAAAAAACCAATAATATTCCGATAATTTACCGAAATATTATTGATTTTTGTTAAAATTACAAATTGATAATGGAAACAAATCAATATAGTGAATATACAAGAACAAGTATAAATAAATAACGAAAAACAATGAATAAAATGAAATGAAAAATGAAAAAAAGTTGAACAAAAAAACATAAAGAAGAAGAGAAATAAAAAAGCAAAAAATAAAGTGTTAGGAGTTATTTGTTTTGGATTTGAAAAAGAAAAGAAGAGAAGTGTTGGTGTTTTTTTATTTTTTGGATTTGGAAAAGAAAAGAAGAGAAGTTTGGGTTGTTTTTTATTTTTTGGATTTGGAAAAAGAAGAGAAGTGTTGGTGATTTTTTGGATTTGGAAAAAGAAGAGAAGTGTTGGTGATTTTTTGGATTTGGAAAAAGAAGAGAAGTGTTGTTGGGTATATGGATTTGGAAAAAGAAGAGAAGTGTTGGTGGGTATATATAGAAAATAGGGTGAAAATTTGAATTTTCGCGAAAATTCAAATTTCCCCCCGTAGGCCGCCCAAATTTTCAAAAATTTTGAACAATTTGCAACCGCAAAGCGGTTGCAAATGCCCTCCTATAGGAATTTGCAACCGCATTGCGGTTGCAAATATTGGATTTTGCAACCGCTTTGCGGTCCCAATAGCCCCTTTCTGCAACCGCACTGCGGTTGCAAAAACTATTCATACATGAAAATCGCAATTTTATGGGACTTTCTCAATGCATTTCTGATTTTTAACAACAAATTTCAATGCTACATGTGATATAAACTAATAAATGGTTACAAAACAAGTAATTAGGAATGAAAGAGTAGATTGAATGTGAAATGATCGAATGAGTTATTAGACCATGCATGAACATATTGTATGTCCCATTTACTACTCATCATCATATTTCTTCTTGTTATTATGATTTGCTTCACTAATAATATGATTAGTTGATTGAATTAGTAGATAAATTTTTCACATTACGTTTATTTCTATATGTATCTAGTGATGATATTTATATATATATATATATATGTGTGTGTGTGTATACGAACGTTATCGTTTGAAATCATAGATATCACGGCTTGTCCCACATATATAATGCTTGAAATTGTTATGAGGATTGTAATTATGGTTGTTTTTATCATTATTAGGATAGTTATCAACCAAAATAACAATGTGGCACCTCAAATCATAAAAAAAGGGCATTTTAAAAGTATGAATATTTTCAGCAACCGCATTGCGGTTGCAAATACTAGCTTTTGCAACCGCAATGCGGTTGCAAAAGACCCTCCTATAGGAATTTGCAACCGCGATGCGGTTGCAAATACTGGCTTTTGCAACCGCTTTGCGGTCCCAATAGCCCCTTTCTGCAACCGCACTGCGGTTGCAAAAACTATTCATACATGAAAATCGCAATTTTATGGGACTTTCTCAATGCGTTTCTGATTTTAAACAACAAATTTCAATGCTACATGTGATATAAACTAATAAATGGTTACAAAACAAGTAATTGAGGAATGAAAGAGTAGATTGAATGTGAAATGATCGAATGAGTTATTAGACCATGCATGAACATATTGTATGTTCTATTTACTACTCATCATCATATTTCTTCTTGTTATTATGATTTGCTTCACTAATAATATGATTAATTGATTGAATTAGTAGATAAATTTTTCACATTACTTTTATTTCTATATGTATCTAGTGATGATATTTATATATGTATATATATATATATATGTGTGTGTATACGAACGTTATCGTTTGAAATCATAGATATCACGGCTTGTCCCACATATATAATTCTTGAAATTGTTATGAGGATTGTAATTATGGTTGTTTTTATCATTATTAGGATAGTTATCAACCAAAATAACAATATGACACCTCAAATCATAAAAAAAAATGGCATTTTAAAAGTATAAATGTTTTCAGCAACCGCATTGCGGTTGCAAATACTAGCTTTTGCAACTGCAATGCGGTTGCAAAAGACCCTCCTATAGGAATTTGCAACCGCAATGCGGTTGCAAATGCCCTCCTATAGGAATTTGCAACCGCATTGCGGTTGCAAAGTATTTGCAACCGCGATGCGGTTGCAAATGGCCTCCTATAGAAATTTGCAACCGCATTGCGGTTGCAAATGCCCTCCTATAGGAATTTGCAACCGCATTGCGGTTGCAAAGTATTTGCAACCGCGATGCGGTTGCAAATGCCCTCCAATAGAAATTTGCAACCGCATTGCGGTTGCAGATTTCCGGTCGCAAAAGACCTGGAAATCTTGTAGTGACAATAACAATTTTACCCGGACAATGAAATCACAAGTGTACATACCAAACAATAGCTATATGTACATCTCTTTTGTGGAAAAGTGTTGTCAAAGAATTCTTGTATTATTATGTGTAATGGGCAAGAAAATCCAAGCATCCAAGCCTAAAAAATAAATGGGAACTTTTATAGATCTGATCTTTTTTTCTCGAATCACATCGTAGTTTTTTTGCTATTTTCTTATTGTATTATTACGCTTAATTTTTAATCTCTTAGTGAAATAAAACCAATTATAATATATATTATTCATATAAAAAGCGTGAATTGATTTCCGCCAGTTTATAAAACCGTGTTATACAAAGGGCAGTTTTAATAACTTTTCCAATTTATTTCTATGGCAGAAATTTGCTTGTGGATCTTGTCACTACAAGAAAAGTGCGGCGGTTGCTAAAACAAGGTCGCGGATGAGCTCGATCGTGTCTCATCCGTGATCGACGGGCGGTCGCAGCTGACCTTATCAGCGACCGCTAGGCGGTCACATATAGGTTTTTGCGACCGTCTAGCGGTCCCTGATGACATCTGGGCACCCCATGAGACTACTTGGCCTTTGTCGACCGGCTGGCGGTCACAGAATGTTTATCGGTGTTCGTGACCATCGAGCCGTCGATAAACACCAACATGTCTTTTGGGACCGCCTGACGGTCATAGAACCTTTAATAGTAATAGTGACCACCTAGAGGCCGCGAGTGTTTAAGAGACAATCGCAACCACTGGACGGACGAATAGTATGAATATTATTCATGACCGCCCGACGGTCGCTAATATCCGAGTAGTTTACAGGAATATTGCTGCTTTTTTGTAGAAATTACGTATAAATAATGAGCACCAAAGTAATACAAGAACAAAACAAAGTAAATAATGAAGAAAAATGAAAAAATGAAATGAAAGGATTAATAAATGAAGAAATATTGCAAAAATGAAGAAACAAAAAATAGATGAATAAAAAAACAAATGAAATATAAAATTGATGAATAAACAAAGGAAAGATAAAATAAATGAAATAGAAAAAGAAAAGAAGAGAAAATAAAGTTTGTGTTGAGTTCTTTGTTTTGGATTTGGAAAAGAAAAGAAGAGAGGAGTGTTTATTGTTTGGTGTTGTTTTTTCTTTATTTGAAAAAAAAAAAGAGAAAAGTGTTTATTGATTGGTGTTGGTATTTTTTTGGAGAGGATTAAAAAGTGTGGGAAAGTTTGTGTTGGTATTTCTTGGAGAGTATTGAAAAATTGAGAGAGTAGTGGTGGTTATATATAGTAGATAGGGTGAAATTTTGAGTTTCCGAAAAAACTCAAATTCGCCCCCATAACCTGCCTATTTCAGGCTCAATAGCAAATGTTGGGCGGTCGTTATTGTTTTGAGATTTTATTATCAACACAATAGCGACTGCCCAACGATCTCGAATAATATTCGTCATTTTAGTATGAATATTATTAGTAGTGACCGCCTGACGGTCACGAATACTAGCATTAATGGCCGCCAAATATCCCTATTCGTGACCGCAGTTGGTCACGAATAACATTAATACTTAAAAATGCTATTTTATAGAACAATCTCGACGTGTTTGTGATTTTTAGCAACAAACATCAATACTACATGTGAAATGAACTAATAAATGGTTACAAAACAAGTAATTGAGGTATAATATAGTAGATTGAATGTGATCGAGCGAGTTATTGGTGTTGAACTTAATTCATGTTCTATACAACTAATCACCATACACACCTTGTTGTTATTTGTATTATGCTTTTCTTCACAAATTAAAATATAAATGTCATTAAGCGGTTCAATTAGTAGATAATAATCTTATACATTATGTGTATATCTATATGGATCTAGGCATTATATGTATGATCGTTGTCGTTCAAAACTATAAGAATCTTCAAAACGGACAGTCCCCTATATATAATGTTTGGATTTGCATTGAAACATTGTAATGATGGTTGTTTTTACTATTACTAGGGTAATTATCAACTAAACAAACAACGCGCCACCTCAAATTATCGAAAACACGTCATTTTTAAGTATGAATATTATTTGTGACCTCGCGACGGTCACAAATACGGGCGGTCGCAGATGCATGTAGCCGTTGGTATTTATGACCGCCCGGTGGTCGCGAAACCCAATTTTTTGCCTATAAAAAAAGGTCATTCCCTACTCTTCCAAAATCTTCATTCATTCTTAAGGTATCCATGTTTTTTTCTCTTACTATCTCAAATGTATATTTAATAATATTATAATTTGTTATTTAGTTCTAACTTAAGTTTATTTATTTATTGATAGATAATATCGTATACACACCGAGCGTAATCGTGGTGGAAAGTGACATTCTCGGAGATCGTTTTTTCACGCTTCAAGAAGTAATTTGATCATTCTATCGCGCTTTAACTTGATAGATAATTTCAAAAGAGAACAAGGTAATAATTACGAATAAGTCATCTCAACAAACTACTAATAAATCCCCTGCGCCTTTATATATCAAACCACACGTTAAAAAAGATTTTATTTCCTTAAGTTACCCCAGTCCTAATAAAACTAGGTAAGTCATACACACACATATATATTTGTTACGCCCTCGGTTCTCGAAGTTCACTGAATCCATCAACTCACGTTTTCTTTCACGTATTATACTGTTCTTTCTTTAACGCGTCAATCACATCAAGAAATTAAACATGACTTTAATACATGTTAGGATCCATAGTGCACTTACATTATCATCACCTCCAGTTAGTACTAATGATGATCATATGATGATGATTCTCCAACAAAACTATTACTCTAAACGGGCTTTTTGAAGATGGAGATGTAGAAATCAGAGAGGATACAGTATCACTCAGAAACCCGATTCATCTATCTCTTCAACAGTTGTTGTCCGACTCCCAAAGTGCTCAAGAAATCATTAAAGAGGAACTCGGGAATTGGCTTGTACCTGAAGAGCATTATCGTAACCTACTGGTGGAAACGGCTGTAGGAGAAGCAACGCATGAGGCCACGTCATCATCGGTTCCCTCGGAGGAGTAAGACAAAGTTTTGGATATCTACATAGAACTTAATTACTACGGATCCCGATCATATTCTTGAACCGGTTGATGATGGGGACGAATACCAAGACGATTTTTTGATACGTATGGTTCCAGCCACAGATTCGTCAATCCAATCGTTGTTGAATAGAAAGAGAATGAACAACTGCGGGATAAACGAAACATGTTCTATTTGTTTGGAGGAGTTTATTTCTTCGGGTAGTGGTTGTGATGAAGCCGTTTCTATGCCGTGCTCGCATGTGTTCCATGGAGATTGCATCGCAAAATGGCTAAGGACTAGCCACTACTGCCCCAATTGCCGCTACGAGATGCCCACGACCAATTAATTAGACTTACATTAGATCTTTAATTTGTATTTTCCTTCAATTTTATGAATAGTGGATTATATTAGTAAAAGAGTAAGGTACTTTCTTTATATTCAGCCTTGGTGTTTTCCATTAAATTCTACGAAAGTGGACTACATAAGAGGATTTGGGTACTTCCCTTACATTTAACTCTTTTCTTATCGTTGATTGTTGGTAGATAATTTATTGGTTTTAGGAGTAACTTGTATTTTATTCAGTATTTACCGCAAGAGAAGGCAATACTGTGAGTTTTTTCCATAGATAACAGAGAAAGACTCTACATAATTTGTGATGTATAATAAACTTTGAAGCCGTTTAGTTTCAAAGATGAATTTATCTCAAAAAATAGTATAGATTAAAAATGAGATAAAAAGCCGGGATTTTTGTGATATCTTATATGTGTCACTTAGCTTGTTTGGTTGATAATATTAATTGTCAAGATACATGGTTACCTCAACATTTTGTTTGATTTGGATCATTAACGTTCAACTAACTATTTTTTAAAACCTTTTTAAAAAAAATTGGAAACATATTGTTGTTCTCAACTAAATGACATATTGTATATATATTCTTCTAATGTTATATATTATCAAACAACATTATATGAAAATAAGTTATGACAATAAACATATTTATAGAATGGGGGGTGATAGGGTCGAGTAAGAGAAGAAAAAGAAGTTGGAATCTTTTTTCTTTTCTATTTTGATTTTACGAATCAATAAGAATTTTTATAATTAATAAAACAAATTAAATAGTTTCGTAAAGTTTTGACTTATTTTAATCATAATTAATCACCTTTAAAGAAGAAGAAAAAAGTACGAGAGATTAAATTGGAACTTTTGTTGCATGCTGCAAAGATGTGTGTCATGTGATCAAATACTAAAAATATGAAAAATTATCAAAAGAGTGTTTATATATATATATATATATATATGATCAATAATATATAAAGTTATTGTCCACGAAAATCTTATAATATAATATATACTTTTTTTGTTCAAAATTTTAATTTGGAGTTTTAATAAATATTATATGTAAATATGTAATGGAGAAGTGAAGTAATTTATAAATTTATAGAAGGTTTACTGGAGAATCTCACTGAACAGTAAAAATGAGGCAAAATCAAGATTATTTATCTTAGGAGTAGAGGTGAGATTATTTATCTCAAATTCTGAGATAAAATTAAAAATTCAGGCATATCTCACTTCTGCCCGAAAAATCAATTTATAGAATCAAACGAGAGATAAAGTGAGATAAGCTGAGATATCTCACTTTATCTATAGAACTAAACGGCTCATTTGTCTATGATGGATGGATACAAATATATATATATATATATATATATATATATATATGCCAAGATCGCGACATGAATACGAATATCGACATCCTATAAGAACAACGAAGTTTTAAGTTTTACCATCAAAACATAGATTAAACATTATATATAACACTAGACTTATATACACCTACCTTCTAGTACCATGTTTAATCTCGCTAGAGCAGTTTCCTTTGTTTTCATTTACATATTTTGATGTAAACTAGATTATTTTGTTACTATATATGTGTTCTCTTTTACTTTCTCTCAAAATTAGCTCGTAGCTTCTTATTTCAGCACTATAATTAGTGTAATAATTAAGAAGTGGCCAGTAGTATCATTGACTCCCCTCCTGCACAATGGATCGGGTTTATTGATAGAAGAAGGTGGAGCTTGCGTTGTTTGCAAGTGAAAGTTAACCGATCATGATCGGTTCGTTTATGCTCCGTTGCTTGCAAGGTAATGTGTAAATGCATACAATTTAAACTGTTTTGACATACATGTTGGATTTTGTATATTTAGTGATTAAGTATGAGCTTCTCTGCTCTTATATTTTCGACAGAAAATTGATTACATATATTCATTAAGTCAAAACAAATGTATAAAAGCCCCTTAATGTGATTTCAGAAGACTGCACAAAATTTATTTGTGATTTGGTAATAAAAAAAGTTATAGTTTCTTAAAACATAAAGTATATTTTTATAAAGATTGAAGTAAGGTAGTTTTCTCATTTAATTAGAAAAGATAATGGGGTTACTTGAGAGTTAAGACTAAAGGAATGAGATTTTGTGTAAATTGCGAATCTCCAAATAATAAAGAGCAGAGTAAAAAAATTCATAATTGTAGTATCTACAGCGTTGCCATTGCACTGGTGTGATTCTTAATATATATATATATATATATATAAATTTTTTTTTTTGCTTATGTATATTCTTGGATATAAAATTCTTAGTTAGTTTTGTGGGAACGGGAAGGGATCCCACAAAACGTCGTCTCGCTCACACCCCTAACTGCTAGCTTTGATAAGACTTGGAGATTGTGGGATGTGGAGACAGGTGAAGAGTTGCTTGTCCAAGAAGGTCACAGTAGGAGTGTGTATGGAATAGCTTTTCATCGTGATGGCTCCTTCGCAGGTTCTTGTGGACTGGATTCAGTTGCTTGTGTGTGGGATCTCAGATCCGGGAAAAGTATTCTTGCGCCGGAAGGACATGTCATATCTGTTATGGGTCTTAGTTTCTCCCCAAATGGTTATCACTTGGCGACTAGGTTGCACGGATACAGATACGAGTATTGGTATATGTCGGATACGGATACGTGAATACGATTTTTTTTAAAAATTTACAAGATATGATACGTATGTGATACGTCAAATATTTAATATTAATAATTATATATATGGATATAATTTAAATAAAAATATCGAATAATATTATATCTAATCACTTGCACAATCATTAGTCACATACTATTATGAAGCATATCAAATCTTTGTGTGTTGTTTTTATTTTGGTTTGAAATAGAGGGTTTTCACGAGTTTATATTAATTTTCTAAAAAGATATTGCAATTTGGTTCTTGTTGGGCCTTTTCTAGTTTAAGAAAACTACCACACTACTCTTATAAATTGTTGATACGTGTCGAACACTCCTAGGATACGCTTCACAACGTATTCGATACGTGTATCCGTCTTTTTAAATTATTTTAATGCAAAATACACCACGTGGTGTATCCGATACGTATCCGAAAAGTATCCAGAGAGTATCGATATCCGATACGTATCCACACTGACCGACCATTTTTTGGAGTATGCGTGCATCATAGCTTGGCGACCTGTGGTGAAGATAACATGGTGAAGATAACATGTGCCGGATATGGGACTTGAGGAAGAGAAAATCTCTTTACATCATACCTGCTCATAAGAACCATATTTCCCAAGTTAAATATGAACCACAGTAGGGTTACTTTTCGATCACTGCGGCTAAGGTTTGCTTGTCTAGAGATTTTAAGCAAGTAAAAACACTTGCTGAGCATAAACAAAATTGTTGGTGCTAACACCAAATTATGTTACTTATCATGAGTCAATTTAATCTTGTCATAGACGAAATCTTGGAGAAACACTTCTATGGATATAACCGATATTTTTGCTAAAGTTGCAATTGCTTCTGTTGTTCATCTGTTCTTTAAGTATAATCTGTAAATGATTCTTTGACTAAATCGAAATTACGAAATATATTCTTATATTTTTGTTTTGTTTCAAGTTATCCAAGGAGTGAAATTTGCACGGAGGTCACAGCAACAATTAAGAATAATGGAAGCAAAAGCACAAAAGAATGGCAGTAGAAAACCCAAACAAATACGGGAGACAAAAAGTATGACTGCTAGATATAACAGTTTATACACACCATTGTCATCATAAAGTAGGTAAGGGAGGAGTATCATACACTATCAAAACACTAAAAATTTCTTAAACATGAGAAATGCCTTATTTCATGGCTCTCTGTTTCAAGACAAATTAATGTTCTCTTACTTGAACCTTGTACCAAACAAAAATAACCAAATGAGATTGATCCCACAAAAATTGCTTGGTAATACAACTTATTGATTTTCTCAGTACTGCACCTAAACTTGATTAATAACTCATATTCACAGCAGGCATTATTGTGTACAAAACCTAACTCTCTTGGCACGTAAAAGCTGATGCATAATATTGATACCCTCTCTCTAACAACTTATATAAGTACACATTTGGCAATATTCCCATCTTTACCATATCTGCTTGTACAATCATGACAGACACCACATGCCCAGCTCCAAACTGCCCTTGAACAATGTTGCAATAATCAACGACCTCCGGCCTAAAACCCCTTCTTCGCATGTCGGAGAAAAACTTTACGGCCTTAAAAATATGTCCAAATCTGCACAAACCATTGATCAAAGCAGAATATGTGACATTATTGGCAACACAATCTGATTGACTTTTAAATTCAATTTCTTTCAAGAAGAAACTTATCGCATTATTAGTTCTCCCGTCTCTGCATAGACCGTCGACCACACAACTAATGGAATAAGCGTTTGAAGATATCCCAGAATCAATCATTTCCTTGTGCAATTGAAGAGCTGCATCTGTATAACCGTTTTTGAAGTGCCCATCGATTAAAGAAGTATAAGCAACCACATCAGGCTTGTATCCTTTAATTGCCATTTCTTGGTAGAGTCCCATGGCAGCATCGAGGTTTCCTACTTGACAATAACCGTTCATTAGTGTACAGAAAGTGACTACGTCGGGTTGTAAACTGTTTTCCATCATTCGTGAACTAATTTCAACGGCCTTCTCCATGTTTCCTTTCCTACAGTATCCGTCAATCAATGTATTATACACTACCGAGTTTGCAATTATTCCTGATTCCTTCATCTTGTACAGTAAATTCTCTGCTTCTTCTATTCTACCAGTGCCACAAAACCCCTTCATGAGTATGCCACACGTGAAAACGTCTGGGTTAATACCAAATTCCCGCATCTCGTTATACATTTCTATAGCAGAAGATAGATCCTCAGCATCACAAAACCCATCCATTAAGCAGTTATATATGTACACATTAGGGGTGACATTTAACTTCACCATATGGACAAAACAGCTCCTAAAAGCCCGAATCTCACCAATTTTGCAGAACAAATCTATCAGAATACAATAGGTAACAAAATTCGGCAGAACTCCACAATCCAACATTTTGTAATATAACTTAAGCGCTTTCTCAACACTAGCCATCTTCGCGTACCCATCCATAAGAGTGTTGTAGGTATACAAGTTAGGAACCACTCCACGCTCCCGCATTTCACCGAAAACATCTTCCGCTTCCAAGATCCTACATTCCGCACAATAACCACGTACCAGAGTCGTATAATTAACAACCGTCGGCTTCAACCCCTTCTCAACCATCTCGTCCAACAACAATCTCCCTCTTGCAACATCCCCTCGACCACAACAAGCATCGGTTAGAACCCCATAGGTCACCTCAGTAGGCACCGCGCCACTCGAAACCATCTCCCCATACACCTCCCACACGAACTCAACCCGACCCTTTTTCAAGAACCCATTCAAAAGCGCGTTACAAGCCTGCATTGCCGGCAACGTCCCCATCTTACGGTACACCCAGTACCCTTCATCGACAAGACCTTTTCCGCATAAAGCGACAATCAACGACCCAAACGCATTGGGATTGTTATCCAAGTCCTGCAATCTACTCAGGGAAGTGAAAATGGAAGAACAAACCTTATGGGGCTTCCGGTTTTCGCTCAAAGTTTCTATGAGACCCTCTATCAAACACCTTGCCTGCAGATATAATTTCGCTTTTGTTAAGTAATGTATGATCGCAGAGTGGAGTTTAAGGGTTTTTGCGGGGTTTATGGTTGTTGAAGCTGAGTTGAAGAGCTCGAGGGCCTGTTTGGGGTTAGGGGAATTGAGTATTGCAGTTGCTAAATTTGAGAGATATGGTGATGAAGATGAAACAGAGGGGAGTGATGTTGTGGATGAAGATAGAGATGAATATGGTGTGAAATTGAAAAGGGTGTGCTTGGATTTTGTGGGGAATCTAAGCTTCAACAACATTATTCAGAGATTTGTTTTTGGTTTTTACATTTTGCAGAGAAAGGAAAAAGGTTAGAGAAGGTGAATCTCGTTACCTGTTTTCAGACAAAAAATTGTTACAAATGATGTTTGTGTAATTTTTCAAACATAAGAGGTCGTTTTGGTAATTATCGTTTATAATCTTTTCTTGGAACACACATAAATATCTTAGATCTTATTCATCAATATTATTGCTCTTTTCTACTCTAAATGTTTGAAAACTAATGAAATTCCACAAGCACTTAAATAAAAAAAGTTTGTCACGAATTTTACAACAAATAAGTAGACAACGAAAACAAAGATGTATCAACAAAATTTACCCGATTATCTTATTGTTCACTCTTATGATCACAATTGTAGTTTTAAATTGAGCTTTAAATTTGTGCGCAAACAACGAATTTTGTTCTTGTGACAGTATTAATAACGGCCTTAAATGATGATGTATAAGTTACCTAGAAGATGCAGTATATAGAACTGTTAACTTATTTGTGTCTGGTTGGAACTCAAGTGTACTAGTATACTCACAACGCTGATGGTTTCTCTATAGTTGGGTAAACCCAGTTTACTTCCTTCGTGCATGTTGGAGGACCATCCGGTCTTAATGTTGTAAGCGTACTAGTTAAAGGTATTCGGTCATAGCTATGCATTCAAGTATGCAAACGGAATATATACAATGCTACTTCTCAAACTCATAAAGTACTTCAACAAAAGTTTTTCTTTTGCCACTTACTACATGTGTGTTCCTCGTGATATCCAAAAGCCAGGACAACCTTGATTCTGTTCTAGCAATAATAGTCTCATCTTAATTTTCGCCGGCTATGATTGTAAAAGATATTACTACCAAAGAATGATTGGAAGAAACACCCCAACTTGGGGTATTTTTCATTTACCTCCCCTGAGGTTTCAGTGCTTGGCAAATACCCCCCTGTAGTTTAGAATTTTGGTAGATACCCCCTTAAGTTTAAATATAGGGGTATTATTGTACTTTTCATAGCAAATTAGATTAAAAGTCAATTTTGCCCTTTTTAATAAGATTGTTTTATGTACTACTATTTATAATGTTTATAATGTTTAGTATTAAATTTTTAAACAAGAAAAATTTACTCTATAATTATATGAGTTTGAGTTCATTATTTTTTAATGTTTTGAATATTTTTTAAGTAACAAAAATTTTTATATTATAAATATGAATTGGGATTATGAATATAAATTGTGCCCTGTAACTATGGGTACCCTCTGCTAAAAATGTTCAATCGCTCTTATTTGGGCTATTTGGCCTACATGGCTGCCACATCATCGCCACGTAGAATTTTTAGGGCATATTCATCAAAACGACAAACAAAATGGGCATTTTTAATAATTCGTTCATAATAGAATAATAAAATCTCATAACTAACCTTATAATTTTAAAATTACTTTTTGCATTCCAAAACATATAAGAAAAGTATTTTTTTATATTTATATCTTAAAAACTAAATTGCTTGTATTTATATTTCTATCTTATATTTATTAATATTAAACTACTTAAAAACATAATAAAAAGAAAAAAAATAAAAAAGTAGAATTTCGGTAATTAAACTATATTTTTTATAAAAAAAAACTTCATCTTTATCAAATGATATATATTTTCAGAAATGAAATTTTTGCAAAAAACCCAATTTATATTTATAATTAAAATTTTTTTGTTACTTCAAAAATATTCAAAACATTAAAAAATAATGAACTCGAACTCATATAATTATAGAGTAAAGTTTTCTTGTTTAAAATTTTAATACTAAACATTATAAACATTATAAATAGTAGTATATAAAACAATCTTATTAAAAAGGGCAAAATTGACTTTTAATCTAATTTGTTATGAAAAGTACAACAATACCCCTTATATTTAAACTACAGGGGGGTATCTACCAAAATTCTAAACTACAGGGGGGTATTTGCCAAGCACTGAAACCTCAGGGGAGGTAAATGAAAAATACCCCCCAACTTGCCACATAAAGGAATGTTAACTGAAAATAGACCTTCCCCTAATTTCCAACCAATATAAAATTACACAAAAATTTGACCCACCCGGCCACCCCCACTAAAAATAGAAATAAAGGACAAAATACTTGAAGGCCCCATCATGCTTCCAATGGGTCCCCAATGAAGCCTTGAACGGTTGAACCTATCTTGATTCCTCCAATTTATTTACACAAAAAAGATCTTTAAAGCTGACGTGGCCTCCCCTCTATCTCAAACCTACTATCTCCTTCACTTTTCTTTTTCACTTTTCAATTGCTGGCCACGTCATATCTTTTTTTAAAATGCGCCCCTCATCTATACCGTTGGTTCTCTAACATCAACTGTCCGTGTCACCCCGCGCATTTTAGCATCCACAACTTGGTGTTGAAAAAGCGCCATTAAAATATCTACAAAGTTTCTTCCTTTTTTCTATTCCGAGCTGAACAAAACAAAACCCATTTGATGGTGTGGCTTTTGGGTATATGTACAGGTGGTGATTAGTTAAATTGACGGGTGTTTGCTAACGTGCGCCGGATCGGGTGAGAGCTGTTGGGATTTTGTGGGTATGGAAGTGAGATGGAGGGTTGATTTGGGTTTTTGTGTTGACTCATGATTAGGGGGTTTTGTAGTAGTGATGGAGTATTTGTAGTATTAGTTTTTTTTTCTTTTGGGGTGATTTTGTTATTAGTGAATAATTTGTGGGGTTGGTGGTGAAGATGGAGAAGAGTGGAGATGGGTTTATTGATCGGAGTAGAGTGAGGATTTTGTTGTGTGAGAATGATGAGAAGAGTTCTGAGGAGGTTTTTACACTTTTGTGCAAGTGTTCTTATCAAGGTAGCACCTTTTTGTTATATTTTCTATATTTGGGTTCTTTTATATATCGTGATTGATTGATTTATTGCGCTTTTTTCGCTACATATAACTTTGTGTTGTTTTTATGACTTTTTGTGGTAATTTGCATCATATGTATTGGGATATCCGTTATTTCTTGATTTTGTAACGGTTCTTTCGATGATCCTAGCTGCAAGTAGGGTAAATTGTACTGTGAGAGCTCCTTTCTGCATATAGCTTTGTATGTTAGGATAAAGGAATGGCTTATAGGAATTTAGATATTGCTACCGACAGCCGAAACGTATGTGAAACTGATCTATTGATGAAATACTGCCTGTTTACGTACTTCCCCAGTTCGAGAAACGGCATGCTTTAAATCCTGCATTTAGAAATTGGATGATGATTTAGATACTGAATCTTACCGGCCGTTGCTTTGCTTTGAAGTGACTTCTGTAAAGTCGCCAAGACAAGTAATTGATGCACTGAATGCTGAGGGGCCTGATATAGATCTTATTCTCTCCGAAGTCGACCTTCCACTGTCGAAAGGAATGAAGATGTTAAAATATATCATGAGGGACAGAGAGTTGAGACGTATTCCTGTGATCAGTAAGTATACGTGTTCTTTACTTTGTGCCAATTTTCATATTGTTTGTTTATGGAAACACTAATGCGATGACCGGCGGGTTTCGTGCTCAGTGATGTCTGCTCAAGATGAGGTCTCCGTTGTTGTGAAGTGTTTGAAGTTTGGAGCAGCTGACTATCTCGTGAAGCCTTTACGTACCAATGAGCTATTAAACTTGTGGACTCATATGTGGAGAAGAAGGCGAATGGTATACACACTTTAATCTTGTTATGTAGTTAACTGTGAGAAGTATTTGCGACCATGCAATGTCTATCAGGGACACTTCGTCAAGTGGATTACTAAGGGAGAGTGGACGGTATTTATTTTGTTATTTTTTGAAAGTGGAACTTTAGTTGTTGGCTTTGCAAAAAGAACTTTAAGGTTTTAAATGTTGGTGTTGGGTAGTAGCATATTTTTGGTGGTGGTGGTTGTTGTTGTTGCAAGCATTCCTGTATGATGAATTTTGTCATTGTATATTAGTTATTTTACTTGCGATTTAATTTTCATGTAGTGATTGTGTTTCTACGTATTTTGACATCAACAGCTTGGACTAGCAGAGAAGAACATAGTTAATTATGACATGGATCTGGTTGTGTCAGACCATAGTGATGCTAATACCAACAGCACAACTCTATTTTCGGATGACACAGATGACAAATCTCGAAAGAGTAACCCAGAGCCTTGTGTTTCAGAACACCAGGAAGATGAGGTGAGTGTGATCTTGGGGAACAACTGTCGATGTACTAAATTGAAAGACATGTCTTGTGTGGTGAATATTGGAATCAAATTAAATCTGGAAAAACATGCTGTGATGAATACTCAAGTAGCATCTTCACAGAGTTTGTGATAAACTCATTTCGCTCTAGTTATAGACAACGTTCAAGTTAGCTCCCTGAAATTTAGATGTTTCCTTGTTTCATGACGACTTTCCTGGAATGTGCATATACATATGTGTTTGTACTCATATAAATGAATTATATGTGTAATCCTTTTCATTATGTGTATATATTGTTATATGGTGGATTGTGTATTTCCGGCTACAGTATAAAGTTTCTTAAAAGTCGTATGCCGCATCACATGTTGTATTGCACTGCATGATTGAGACATGTCACTATTTAAGTATATTTCACACATTAAAGCCGAATAATATAACGTGTATGGTTCTAAACAATTATCACCAATGTTGCGACATTTTAAGACTTAAATGAAAGTAAATACTGTTGCAGCACCCTTTTATGAATTTTAGTTAAAGAACAGGGCGAGAAACCAGCTAATTCCCATTTTAGTGACATTTAGTAAGTTCAAAACAAGAATGGAGGATAGAAAGTTCCAAACTAAGTATGATTTTTTGTATTGGATGTTGAAATTTCTGCAGTGATCTTAACTCGTGGTACGGTGCTTTCATTTTCAACTAAGAGATTGTTAATAACACACATTAATTTCTCTTACTGCTAAGATAGTTATCTTTAACTAACATTTGCTTTATTTGCTTATGTTTTGTCCCAGTATCTCCGTCTTCAGACTATTGCTACTGCTACTGCTGCTCCTGTACAGACCGTCACTGGGCCTCGTGCAGGATGTCAGCCTGATATTCCAGGCATAAGCGATAGGCGGACAGGTGAGAATGGGTTATGACATATTCAGTTTCTGAACCTTATAATATATTTAAATACATCGCTGGTTTTCCAGTAGCATGTTGAAATATATGGAATAAAAAATATGTGAAGCATTCTGGGTGTTCATTTGGTCCATAACATGTTCTTTATTTGACTGCGGTGATACTTAGGTGAAGGATTTAATTCTTCGCTGTAGACCCCTCTGTTGCTTGCAACTTCGAGGTTATGAACTCGTTGTCCCCCCAACTGAAGCTTAACATTTGTCCAATGTGGATTTTCACACATTTCTATCATAGTGATATGGAAAATTTCGGCTGAGCTACAAACATATGAACTAAGACAACTAACTATGTGAGCTATGTTTTGTTTCTGAAGAGCTGCAGTATAAAAAAGTTCAAGTATCAGTATTGTTAACCAAGCAAACATAGAAATTCAATATATAAGATTTTTGAGTTTATGCCAAGATTGGGTTGCACCGTATACCTTTGTTACACGGATTCTTCAACAGATACAGAGAAGACCTGGCATGGACAGCGAAACATCTTACTTGTAAAAATTATAGGACCTGGTGTATAAATATTTGTAATATTCTTGTACTTTCGAATTAAAACAGAAACCTTATAATAGCTGAATCTTCAATATAGCTTTACGTTGTAATGCATGAAGAAGAATAAGTAGAAAATGATTTTCAAAATATAGTAATGTAATATATTTTATATACATATATACATATATATACATATATATATATATATATATCAAATAACCACTAAAAAGGCTGTATCGTGAATTGTTGCACAATATATAGTATTCAAAGACACAAGGTTACAATTTCATGTGACATAAGTTATAAATAGCTTACTCCAGCAACATATTATTCCCACCCAGGCCCCAGCATCATCAAGAACTCTTATTTTGCGAAGGGTACATATTTCTGCTGCTTGATAACTATTTGACAGTCGCATGTTTACCTCGTTGTACTACCCCAATTTGAAGATTTTGTTTCTTATTCATTTCCATTGTGATCTCAATGCTGCCTTTTGTATACGATTAAAATGGAAATTTCCAATCCAAATATTTTCTATCGGCCGTTTTTTCTGTAGATAGAATATAATCCATGGTACCACTTATTTATTGGTCAATCCAAATTGTTCAGTAAGTGATGTGTTTTCATGCTTGAGTATTTATCTTATTGTGTTTGTGCTGGCAATTGTTATATTCGAACCAAGTTCAGTGTTATTGATGTTTCTCCAACCTTCCAGATTCTTCTTCTTTAAATACGAGATTAAAACATCATTAGAGTGATCAATGATGCATCAAATCTTGAAAAGATTCGTCTACCTACACAAACATTCTTATCAGTTTTTTATGTCCATGTCACATATCTTATATTGTTCTTATATGGCTGCAGGACCAATGTCACCATTTCCCAAGAAGAGAGAACTGAGGATAGGCGAGTCTTCGGCATTTTTCACATATGTCAAATCAAACGCAAACAACAGAAATATCCAAGACCCTTCTACTATTCTTGAAAATGCATCTCACTATGTGAACATCACCGAGGATCCTCCCATAGTCACGAGTGATCAAGTGTGTGTGGACATCAAGGAACAAGACAACAAAAACTCCTGGGAAAACTTTTCAAAATCTGACGACTTAGTTAAGAAATCCCATCTCCCCTCTGAAACAACGGACATGCCCCAACCCCATAACTCAAATGACGTGAATATGCACATGCATATGAGAAATGAATCCCCCAATGAGCCCCACGGTTCTTATCCACATGCCACTAATCAATATTACATTCCCGGAGTAACGGGTCCACTAACGATGCATAACCATGTTAATTCTAGCATGTTGCCTCACTATAATCATCATATTCCTCAATACCCCGGGATGGCATCTTATCCTTACTACCCCTTTGGTATGTGCTTACAACCTGGCCAAATGGCTGCCCCAAATCCATGGCAATCATTTGGGAGTTCCTCCAACAACGATGGAAAGTCGAACAAAGTTGATCGGAGGGAGGCGGCCTTGATAAAGTTCAGACAAAAGCGAAAGGAACGATGTTTTGACAAGAAAATAAGGTATGTAAACAGAAAGAAACTCGCAGAGCGTAGACCTCGTATTAGGGGTCAGTTTGTGAGGAAGGTAAATGGGATCGACGTGGATCTCAACGGGACACCAGATTTAGTGGAAGATGAAGAGGAAGAAGATGAAGTGTATGACGAGGAAGATTAGTGGACGGATAAAAGTCATGAACTTTTGATTTATGGGAAAGTTTGTTCTGTCGGAGTTGGTTAAATATAACATGCATACAATGTGTTGGACTCCTTTTGAATTGAATCTGCAAACAGTTCACATTTTCATACTAGTTTTGAGTGATAAAAAACAGACAATGTAGAATGTGTGAGTTTCATGTTTCAAACAAATGAAAACCATGATGTTTAGTAAGAGAAACCTTGTTGACTTATTCTGTTGCTAGAAAAATTTGGATTAATGTTGTTGGAATTTAATTGATCCTCGGGACAATAAGAAAATTGGTTAAACATAAACATGCTGCAGAAAAATGTATTAAATATACAGGTGTACACATGACCAATAAGATGGTTTGTGCACCCAAATTGTGCCTGTGTCCAATTGAATGCACGTTTTTTATGTATGATAAATATTGGGTATTTGCCACCCAAATTTTGGGTGATTATTTGCATGTGTTATTCATTTGTTATGATAAATTGTCAAATTATCTCTCTGGAAAAAAATGAATTGGCAAAATATTTTCTGGTGATCTTAAAAGTTGACACACTTCTTCTTTAAGACTATAATCTATTTGGTAGTTATGATACTTTCTTTTGTGTAAGTTCAAATATAATCTTATTATATTTATCTATCTTTTTAATATATATATATATATATATACATTTGTTTTTTTGGTAGAAAAAATGAAACGTTAGAGCATGTTCGAAATCAAAATATTAACAATTTGGGGAGGCATTCCCAAAATACTTTTCTCTCCCCAACATTCAAATAAATTTTGTTCAAAGCATCGACAACTTTGTTTGCCTTCCTCGGTATCCATTTGAATTCAGCATCCCAAGGCAAGTGTAGGAGTCTCTAGCATTTTCGTATCAACTCGACATTATTCTGTTGTGGTTCAAGTTTTCCTTGCACTAACTTGTACATGGTAAGTGAGTCTGTTTCAAACTCAATTCTTGGCCTTCTTTGACCTTATGCAGTTTTCATGCCTTTCTTGAGTGCTTCCAATTCTACTTCTTCAAACGTGGGTGATATCAACTGTTGTGGAGCCGGTGTTATCCATCTTAGCAAGTCCTCCAGGCTCATTCAATTTCACTCATCCACTAAGCGGTTTTTGCCATCTAATCTCCATGGCTCTTTTCTTTTTCCTTCTCTGACCATCTTGAAGGTTTCGGCTTAGCAATTTTATTTGGGAAATTCGACCATGAATATTCTCGATTTTGCCATGAAAGACCCGCGAGTTTCTATACTTCCATATATATTATCCACAAGCTCGCCATGAAATTACACCTCCAATCAGTTGTACTTACTACTCAAACTTCACTTGTACACACACACACATATATATATATATATATATATGTACATAGATATAAATTAAAGATGTATGCCTATACATGAACTTCACAATATATATTAACAATATATGGAGGAACACATCCTCGTCGTCTCCATTGATCTGCCTTCAAACTCCTCCCCAGCAACCAAAGCACCACGTCCTTGTGAAGGAACCAAAGGCGTTTGGGTGTCTTTGACTACTATTCTTCTATGCCTACTTTTAATTGTTGGGGGGATCGCCTTCGCCGACCGTTCATTGTTTCTAAATCAAGACGGTCCTTTGTTCTATCTTCAAGTATTGTTAATTTAATTACTATGTCTAAAGAGGATTTCTCATAAGCTTTGCGTAGCATTACAAGTATGCCCCAATATTTAACAAATATTTCAGACGTGCTTCAACTTATAATAACGTTTCTACTCAATTTTATACAAATTACAGTTAATCTAATTAGAAATTAAGCACAACGTGAATGGCAAGCCAAGCAACACGAGATTATTACAACTACACATCTTCCCTAAAAATGCACATCACCACACTTGTGAAAAAGGAAAAAAAAAGAAGAAGAAGAGAGTAGTGCCATTCCGTCGTCAAGGCTGAGATACTAATGGGTGAGCTTAAGGTAAAGAATCAGGAGAACTGCTATAACTAATACCATGATAATACTGCCAACGATCCACTTGTTTCTGCTCATTCTTCTGGACATGTTACTCAGAATCTTCTTACTCCTACTTATGTTGTCATCCACGCCGTGAAGCTGCAAGAACATATCTTCTTTCGTCATCTCTCGTTTACAGAAAAATACGTAACAAAACTAAAGAGAGAACTACGTCACTCCTCATGTTTAGTCGAACCATAACACCTAAACTTCGTCTATAGAAATTGCAATAACAATTCCACGTGCCCCTTGGCAACAGCTCCACTTGCACCTTGGTTATATAATTTTGGTTGAGATCTGAATATATGGCTTGAAGTTTACTGAATTGAAAATGTATACAGATTACAAGAACTAATGAAAATTTTCAGCTTAACCTCAAAATTATGTGTTTATTCATTTTCTTCTTTCCTCGTAACAATAGCCAGAATGACATAACATGAATGATGTTTGGTTTGCGCTGCTGCTACTACATAATATTTTGACCAAACATCATGGAGTCCCATTGCAGTTCACCTAATAAAGAAGAATTGTAAGAGTTGGAATGAAACCTAGCGTTGAACAATGATATAGAGAACAAGCATACCGCGTTATGTGCATGTAAAAGCGATTGGCGTTGCTGATGTAAATCTTGAAGTATTGAGACTCCGAGCTCCTCAGTTTCCAGCATTGTTCTTTGACTTTCCCTGATCCTTTCACCAGACTGGTTTAATCTCTCGGTAGACATTAGTAACCTTCCTCTTTGATCTGCAGATGCCTGTACAATCGAATATATTATCAAGAGCTAACCTTTATCATCAGCAAACGTGGAATGGGCATAATCATGAGAGCACATGAATATTGGAACACTCATACCATCATCGTATCTGCCATTTCTGACTCCAACAACTCATCTCTTGCAGATTGATTGGCATTAGGTGATGTGATTCTCTTTAATTCCGTTTTCAAGCTGTTCAGATCAGTTTTATATTCTCTTAACTTGGCAAGAAGTGTCACCTTCACATTTGAGGGCAAGCTCCTAGCCTCAAGGTCCATTTTACGAATCTAAATATTGTAGCAAAAAGTAGTATTTCAGTTTAGAGTTCAAGAAGATAGATATCATCAGCCACATGAGAAGCCTTGTAACAACTAACCAAAGCCTCAGCATCCTCCAATCCTCCTTTTACTTCAGATACTTTCTGTTTTCTCTGTTCTGCAATTGAGAAAGATCTTACGTCATAGAAAACAGAAGTTACATATAAACATGAATCAAGCTATAAAAAATAATAATAAATAACAAGAAGAATCTCATGTAGTGTCATTCTTCGATGAGTTGCAACACTTTTTAAAATAAAGGCACTCAGATTCCATGTGGCAAATTAAGTAAAAGAAAATAGTACAAGAGACTTTCTTTAATCTTCCAAATAACATGAATTGAATCGTAATCTTTCAGCAGGGAATGGGAAGCATACATTGAATTCTTTCTAACAAAGGTGGCAAGGAAACCGCTCTTGTTCGTAGTTTGACGAAAAGATTCACATTGAACATAACCAAAAAAAAAAAGAAGGAACACAAAAAAACTCAGTTACCCAAAAACGTAAAGTTTGGTTGAGGTAAAGTAGGAAAATATTGCCAACAAAAGAATGGTAGGAGTAACTATCCACACTCTGCTAAGACTTGGTGAAAGTCAAAGTATTCTTTCGAATAACCCACAAAATGATAAACCTAGATGCAAAAATCAGCAACAAGCAAGTTAAGACAAACATACTCCATAAAAGTACCCTCCTAATCGCGGATTAAATTTTTCCAGTGAAAAGTGAAACTCTTATATATTGACCAGCTCATTTTACTAATTTGCTGAAAAACTTACAAATGACAAAAATTGGAACCTTATTTGTTTATTGATGAGCATACAAGTACCATTATTAGCTGCATTAAAGTTGCATTTTACGTTCCTCACATTATCACTGGATTTGGTGTGCCTTGAGCTTTTGGCAGGGGAGTATCCTTAAATTCGATCAAACTACATTATAGATTCAATAATTTCATCGTAATCAAATTAAATACTTTTAATATAACTTGACATAGATCTAACATGGCTAACGTGGTTGGGAACCTAATGAGTCACACATATAAGAGCAATATTCATACGAGTTTATAGATGATACGATGGGAACAAGGTGTTCTTATCAATGTAAAGCATTATACAGGGTAAGCAATTATGACTAATAACTAAATATCCTGATTGTTCAATTGGGATTATTTGATTCAATTTCAAGTCCCGTCAGACTAGCATATCGGACGAGTAAAGAGAATTTCCTTGTATCTATCAACTTAACACTAGTTGAGTAATTCTTCCAACAAAAGATGAAAAGAAACGCATTGAAGAGGCGTTGTTTATAACAACAAGCCATAGTAGTAGCAGCTAGCTGAAAATCTGAACCATAGACTTACACATCCTAAATGCAGAATGCTCGACTAGATGCTTAATACACACATAACAAGCGCGATAATGTGATCGACACGCATACAAAGGATAACCAAAATAGATAGAAGAATACAAGGTGTCAATAATACGCAAATAAGCACATGGAGTAGATTCCGACTCACCGCCATCGACGAGACTAGTTGAAGTAATCTTCTTCGACAAATTAGCAGACAGCTCACAGTATTGGCGTTCGTAACCTTCGAATACTTGACTCATCTTTTACAATTCACGAAAATTAACCTTCAATCCACCATAAGTACGATAAGTTATCACACAATATGAGATAATAATAATAATCATGAAAAAGCTAATGCTAAATTCTGATTCGACCAATAAAACTACAGAGCAATACGAATTAATCAAAATCGTGACGTAAGAGAGAGAGAGAGAGAGAGAAATTACAGTACCTTGAATTGATCGGAATCGTTGCCGGAATATTAGCCGGAAAAGAATTTGATCGGACAAACCTGGAAGGTTTGTTGAGGGATGCGTCGGATTTCAATTAAATTTCCGCAACCCAATAATGAACAAAACTAGCGGTTATACAGCAAAGACGATAATACCCTTAAATAGTTGTTGTTTGTTATTTAAATTTCTTTTGGATTTTTTACTACTTTGTTTTTTTTTTTCATTACTAGTAAATGGAGCACGCGGTTCCGCGAGCATAATTCATTTTTCAATGTCATTCGATGTGAGTTAAAGAAGAAGATTCATCTAGATAACACAGGTTGAAAGAAAAATAGAAGAAAAATAGATTATGGGGAAAGTAAATCATTAATTATAATTAGTAGTGTAATTAATTAATCTAATTTAATGTGTAAGGCTATTTTGGGAATTTAATTATACATTTTTACAATGTAGCTAAAACTCAAGGTTAAAGTTGGAAATCAAAAGATTGGTGTCACAATGGGTTTCTTTATATAATAGTATATAGATACTTGGAATATGATCGGTTTTTTATTATAATTGTATATTGTAATCATAGTGCTATCCAAAAATTAAAAATGGTGTTTCAATTTTAAAAAAATAAATTTGTAAAACTACATTTTGACTAGTAAATAAGTAGATGAGATTTTGAATAAAGGAATGAAAAAAAAATAAAAAAAGTTGAGGCATGACAAGAGTGATATGTGTTATTTGTTTGAAACAACATGTGCACAACGGCTAATGCTGTTACTGAATTGTAGCTTATCAAAATGTGATGCGAAAAAATCACTTTTGGTCCTTTATTGTGGCAGAGTTACCGTTTTGGTCCCTTATTGTGGTTTTGTCCACATTTAGTCCCATATTGTGGCTTTCTGTTCCACATTTAGTCCCACGGCCACTATTTCCGGCCAAAATTGCACGTGACTGCACGTGCCGGCCAAAATTTGGGGATTTTGACCCTGCACGTGTGGTCCCACACGTGTGACCCTTTGACCAATTTTTTTTTATTATTCAAAATCATAAATCTAATAATTAACCTTAAAAAAAATGAATTTAATTTAATTAAAAAAAATCGGGAAATTTCTTAAATAACAGTTTTACACAGTTTTTCTTTTAAAAAAAAATCATAAATCTAATAATTAACCTTAAATAAAAAAACAAATTTAATTTAATTAAAAACAAATTCGGGAAAAAAATCTTAAATAACGGTTTTACACAATTTTTTTTTTAAAAAATTAATTTAATTTAATTCAAAAAAAATAGGAAAAAAATCATGAATGACGGTTTGACACATTTGTTTTTAAAAAAAATCTTAAATCTAATAATTAACCTTAAATAAAAAAAACGAATTTAATTTAATTCAAAATATTTTTTTTGGGAAAAACTCATAAATGACGGTTTTACAAAGTTTTTTAAAAAAAAAAAAATCCCGAAATTTATGATTTTTTCCCGAATTGTTTTTGAATAAAATTAAATTTATTTTTTTTGTGGCAAAACGTTTTTTGACACAGTTATTTTGTAATTGTTTTTCTTTTAAAAAAACTGTGTCAAAGCGTTTTTTTTGTCTAAATTCTTAAATTAATATTTAAGTATTTATGAACTTGTGTATCAACAAATATTTAGTATTTTGCATAATGCAAACAATATTGCCCTATAAACCTGTCACATTTTGTGAAAAATAATTAACCTTAAATCAAAAAAAAAAAATCTTTTAAAAATGTTGAAAAAAAAGTGTCAAATATATTTTTTAAAAAAAATAAAAAACTGTGTCAAAAAAATCATTGACACAGTTTTTTTTTTTAAAAAAAAAAATTTTTTTTTACGAAATTATTAATTTAAGTTTTTTTTTTTCAAAATTATTAATTTTAAGTTTTTTTAAAAAAAACTGTGTCAAAAAAAGAAAAAAATATTACAAAAAAACGTTTTGCCACATATATATATTTTTGGGTTTAAGTTTAATATCAGATTTATTGATTTAAAAAAAAAAAAAAAAAAGGTCAAAGCATCACACGTGTGGGACCACACGTGCGGGGTCAAAATCCCCAAATTTTGGCCGGCACGTGCGGTCACGTGCGATTTTGGCCGGAAATAGTGGCCGTGGGACTAAATGTGGAACAGAAAGCCACAATATGGGACCAAATGTGGACAAAACCAAAATAAAGGACCAAAACGGTAACTCTGCCACAATAAAGGACCAAAAGTGATTTTTTTCCCAAATGTGATGATCCATCATGCACAACAAGTATTTGAAGAAATAAGGGCACATGATAAGGGCACATGAGCAAAGCTGCAATCATTAACAAATCGGACACATAACATGAATTGCTAATGCACCAAACATTTTTTCTGGTTTTAGAATGCGCCGGAGATCCTCATTATTGCCTGCAGCCGGTCATAAAATTATCAAATTATTCTAGACATGTTTCTTTAAAATTAAATAAATTACTCATGTAAGGTTTAAAGTTGCAATATCTTTAATTCTTTGCTTCCTTCCCACCATTTCCAACATGCCTTATGAATCCATATATAGTTTCACATTTTTTTTATTGAAAGTGTATAACATATGGTAATGCAGACACGTGTTTAAAATATATTCAAAATGAGCGGCTAATCAATGAAATTGGGGTAAGCAATACTTTTTTCAATAGATTGAGGAGTAAGTCAGATAAAAATAATACGTTAAAGAGAACATGTGAATTGTGAAACAACTCATATGTTGGAGGGTTTAATGGTTTTACCAAATCAAAAATCAAATATGGAACTAATTTTACATATACCCAAAAACAAAAGAATTTGAACAGCGTACATTATTTTTACTTTCTAAATTCTTATGCTTCATCATTTGTTGTCATTTTACAACATTGACCATCAAATCAACATCAAGCCCCACCATTTTAGCAACCAGCTATTGTCATATCGATAGAGACGTCGTCCTTTTAAACATGGAGTTTTGCCTCCTCAATAGAACCTAAACTCGGTCACTACTTATCATGCCCAACACGCAAAACCTACCTAACAACATAATTTTAATAAATATGAGTAGACTACATGAATCATATGTGAATTACATTGAGTCGGGTATATAAATTCTATGTCTCCATTCTTTACGGTTGAGAAGTACGACTTCATCTATGTCTGTAAGCTTCATTCTGTTTCGTATAATTTCATCCACATTTTTTTTCTGTGTCATCGTGCTCTATCCGCATGTCCTAAATTGAGAATTTCAACGAGTTTTATCACTGCATCTATCTATTGGTCTACATTTAACATATTCAAACCATCTCACGCGATTTTCGCTCATCTTCTTGTCTCTGGATGCCACCCTCAATTTACAGTGAATATCTTCATGAATATATTGTCCCTTCTCGTTTTACCACACATTCATAGTGGCATTCGCATATCAGTCACATTTATTTTAGGGAGAATTACACAAACTACCCCTCAACTATGGAGTAATTACACAAACTACCCCTCATGTTTGGAAAATTACTGCATAATTTTTTTTTACATTTTATTGAATGTAAATTCACGCTCTTCATTTATTTTACAAAGAAAATAAAAATTAAATCAAAATTGTTGCATTAAACTTTATTTATCTTGTTCAAAAAGACAAAAAAATTAAAAAAAAAAATAATATCCTCAAAGAAATAATAAAATATCTGCGGATTTTAGTCTCTGTTATGTTTTAAAGTTGAAAGATTGTCTTAATTATTTTAATTTTTTCAACTATAAGGGTAGTTTGTGTAATTTTTCAAACAGAGGGGTAGTTTGTGTAATTACTCATAGTTGAGGGGTAGTTTGTGTAATTCTCCCTTTATTTTATTTGTATGATTCTCTTGATAGCCTAACATTTAGAGCCATACAAAAATGCAGGTTTGATGATTATATTTGTGTCGCGCTCTTCTATTCTGTTCGTCCAGTCTGAATGCGGTAGTACGTCACCATCTAGCTCTCCATCTATTCACAGTACGGGGCCTGGATATCAAAAACAGAAGTTTTTTTGTTATAACCCTCCAACCGAATTGTACGTCATTGCTTATTGTTTAATAAACTCACACTGAAGATGTTCCATTTTTTGTTTGTTTAAATCAAAAACCTCGTGCTTTCAATGTTTGCCTCTATAGCTTTAATTTGTCATTAATCCTTTGCCATCAGTCCATCAACGAAGAATTAAGAACACTATCGTTCGTTTGCAACAACATACACTATTGTACTTGGTCTTGGCAGATTCCATCCCTTACAACTTGCAAGTTTACAACTCAATGTTTCGAAACTGATCCGAGCAACTTGAGTCAACTATACCATTAATTTCTTATATAACTAATAGGGTGTGGAGATTGCTCGAACACCTTACCACATCACCTTAAGTCATACCATACATTATAGTATTAATGTATTATACTCAAAACTATGTAGAATATTTTGTCCACAGTTTGTTCACCGAACATGTTTCCTTGGCACGTAAATCCAGCCGGCAATTAGCGTGATTTTTCTCTTCATAAAACAGCACTTAACTAACTGAATAAAACCCAATTTAAAATAATAATAATAATAATAGAAAAAAAAAACCCTCACACACTGTCACAGTCGGTGCTCCATTTCCACTATTTCTTCTTCTCCTTCAACCAGTACATGCAAACACACACACACACACACACACACACACACACTCGCTCACACTAATGGAAGCACACATTCTACTGTAATAAACAAACACCACTCAACTCAATTTTACACACGCAGTAATTCTCTCTCTCCCTCTCTGTCACAGCCCAAATGGGTCCCGCTCCCAACGCCGCCACGCGCCACCCACCTCGCGGCCGGCAGATCCAAAAAACCTTCAACAACGTCAAAATCACCATCCTCTGCGGCTTCGTCACCATCCTCGTCCTCCGCGGCACCATCGGCCTCGGCAACCTCGCCTCCTCCGACTCCGACGCCGTTAACCAGCAAATTCTCGAAGAAACGAATCGGATCCTCGCCGATATCCGATCCGACCCGGAAGAAGAACATCAGGATGAATACGAATACCTTAACAACCCCAATGCCACATTCACCTTGGGCCCCAAAATCGCCACGTGGGATCAAGATCGTGGCGCCTGGCTCCGTAACAACCCGCAGTTCCCGAGTCATTTCAGGGACGGGAAGCCGCGGATACTACTCGTTACAGGCTCTCCGCCGAACCCGTGTGACAATGCCATTGGTGATCATTATTTGTTGAAATCGGTTAAGAACAAGATTGATTATTGTAGGATTCATGGGATTGAGATAGTGTACAACATGGCGCATTTGGATAGGGAGATGGCGGGGTACTGGTCGAAGCTCCCCTTGATTCGGAGACTGATGCTGACGCATCCCGAGGTGGAGTGGATTTGGTGGATGGATAGTGATGCTCTGTTTACGGATATGACGTTTGAGATTCCGGTGGCGAAGTACAAGGGTTTTAATATGGTGATCCATGGGTATCCGGACTTGTTGTTTGATCAGCATTCGTGGATTGCGTTGAACACGGGGAGTTTCTTGTTTAGGAATTGTCAGTGGTCGTTGGATTTGTTGGACGTTTGGGGGCCAATGGGGCCTAAGGGACCGATACGTGAGGAGGCAGGGAAGGTGTTGACGGCTAATTTGAAGGGGAGGCCGGCGTTTGAGGCGGACGATCAGTCTGCGTTGATATACTTGCTGATCTCGCAGAAGGAGCGGTGGATGAGCAAGGTTTTCGTGGAGAATTCGTATTATTTGCACGGGTTTTGGGAGGGGTTGGTTGATCGGTATGAGGAGATGATTGAGAAGTACCATCCGGGGTTGGGTGATGAGAGGTGGCCGTTTGTGACGCACTTTGTGGGGTGCAAACCGTGTGGGAGTTATGGGGATTACCCGGTTGAGAGGTGTTTGAAGAGTATGGAAAGAGCTTTTAACTTTGCGGATAATCAAGTTTTAAACCTGTATGGGTTTAGGCATAGGGGGTTGGTTAGCCCAAATATTAAGAGGATCAGGAACGAGACGGTAACACCTTTGGCGAATGTAGATCAGTTTGATATTCGGCATTCAATGCATCGTGGTGTTGGATCTAGGAGCTAGCTAATTGCTGCCAGTACTATTCAAAAACACTATGTAGGTAAATTAGTTATATGCTAAATTGAAGTTTGATAGCAGTTCAGTTTGTTGTTGAATCTACTTTTGGATTTATGTTGCCCTTAACTTGCTTGGCTATGTTTTGTTTACCATTCTAGATAGATATGGGTGGTACTAAGCTACCGCCTGCATGACTTTATTTAATTAATGTGTTTCTACACATATATTTAGTTTGTTATAGAATTTTGTTGTGCATGCGTGCTTTGTGCGGATCTATTTATCAGTTATCACTTACCTAAACATGTATTGCTTTACAATAAGGCATCCAGTATCCCAAGATTGTGAATATATATATATATATATATATATATATATATATATATATATCTTTCCACCTTTAAAGGATCGGAATCAACCTTTGTCCATGCTGTTTCGGTGTGCCTCAAGTTGTATACTCAAATTATATGTGCATTGCAACTCCTTGGTCAATACATAGGAGAGGAGAATACGAGGTTCTTTTATGAGGTATTGAGGTTGAGTAGTTATAATGTATCAAACAAGCACATGACTTACATTTTGAATTTCCTTTAGTGCTAAGATCAATATTTTCGGTCCACCAAGTTTAGATGCACAAAGAATCCTCTCCCAACCCCACATCCTAAAGACCAGCCGATCCACACAAACAAGGAAATTAAACTTGTTCAGAAGGCATTCTGCTGAATACTTGCCTGACAGTCAGAAGGTTCTTGTGTTCTTATAATGGAGAAGATCTCAGGGAGTGAACAAATATTGGGCCTCCCAAGAAGGGGATGCATTAGCAGTCCCTCGTAGGAAATCGAGGTTTAAATAAATGTGCTTAATCCTCTGCTTTTGCAACCATTTTATGAGCGTAATTAGTAGGTTACTTGAGAGTAGCAAAAGGTGATATAAACTGAGCTTAAATTTTGAGTACGATATGTACACATCTATGCTTTACATGGAATGTATTAAGGGTGTTCATATTAGTAGAAAGTGGACACTGGGCAGATATACATTTTCGTGGCGCTGATTTATTTCTATTGTTGTTTCACTTGCTGTGACAGAAGTATGCATTTACATCTGAAGAATAAATACCAAAGTTCTGTTCATTAGTTAGATAGTGGTGTTTAATTTGCTGAGCTTCCTCTTATGGTTACTACAGCTGGTTTTAATTGAATTATATGTTCCTACATTTGCCAATTTTTGTTGTATTTGTCTGTTTGATATAGTTCCATCTTCATTATTGTGTCTGGATGTGTTCCTTTTGTAGTTTGTGCGATTACTCTCGAAGGGGCAGATCGAAGAAATTGGCAGTTCACTGTAAAAGGGACTCATACTTTGAGTTGTTCTTTGGACTTCTGACAGATATACTGTTCTTGTAAATTAAGAAAACATGGGAGGAGAAACTGTTTTTGTGTTTCGTAGTTGTGCAATGTAGCAGTTTTAGCTTTCTCATTCATTTATTAGTGTAGTTTAAAGAGACAGTAAGAAGCAAGGTTGGCCCTAAGCTTTACTGCAAGAAATGTCGTGTGCCCTGGAAACAAATAGAATGATTCAAGCGTCCCTGAATTTTCAAGAAGTCCATCTATTTATTTGTTCTGCAAAATGTAAGCTCTACCGTGATATGAAACAGTTTGATGAAACAGCAATGTGTTTGAATTAATTCGCGTTATATTGGGCAAAGCTCGTGCGCAATTGTCCCTAAAAAACAAGCATGGTTACAACCTACAACAACCACATTCGGACAAGTGCTGCGTTTAACTTATATGTAGGTATCATCGTTCTAAAATATTTACAGAAACAAATACAATGGAAGTGTTGAGCTCCAATCTTCCTACGTAATATAACATCAAACATAACGATAAGCTTCATAGATCAAATTGAGAGACATACACTTTCTCCAAATAATCATAGTTCTATTGTACTACCAATCTACCACTGATTTCTTCTTAGCTTCCCCGGTCCAATCACATTGCAAAATTCGTTGTTGCACTTACGAGATCGGTTGTCTAAGTAGTCGATGGAACTTGATGAAGTTCAAGTAACACCCGATTCATCCGCGATATTTGATCCAACAGTTGATTGATTTTCTGCAAAACACAAACAACAAGTTAACTTAAACTACGACATTACACTCTCACGGACATTTTCACAAACACCTAGAGAGACCAATACAACACGAATAAACGTCGATAACAACACAAACACAAACCTCGTCTCTCTCATTGATAACGCCAACGAGCCGAACTCTGCTCTCTTCTCCCAACCTCAAGCGCCTCCGCTGCCGGAAATACAGAAAAGCTAGGACAACCGTAACGGACCGAAAAGTCATAAATACCCCTCCAGGAGACACAATATTACTCCACAGGAACCTCACCGCATAACTGAATTTCGAAATCAGAATCTCCGACCACGAGTCAGCTCGGTTCACCACTTCACAACTCGCCTTCGGGCTCGGTAGTAGCGAATCCCACGGAGTCGAAAACGTTGACGAAGTATTCGAATTCGAATCCGAATCGGATCCGGATCCCAAATCTGAGGAGGAATCCGATGAGGTGGCGTTATCTTCTAGATCGGCGATGTTAATGTGGAGATTCTCGTGATTGGATGGAGGAAAAATGATTGGTGGTTTGTGGTTGATGCCGACCATTGACCACGGCGGCGCTGCGGCGGCGGAGATTAGTGACGTGGATCGATCTGATTCGGTTGAATTGACCACCATTATTGGTGGTGGTGGTGGTGGTGCGGTTTTTTGGGGAGTTGTGATTTTAATTAGGATGAGATTGGGTTTTAGGTGTACTGGCGTTGAGCTCAAAAAATATATATTTTTTTTTTGACAGTGATTCGGGTTTAATTTAAATTTAGTTACTTTTTTTTTCGTTCTTTATAATATTTTGTTTTATTTATATAAATTTACAGTAACTTTAGTGTTGGTTGAGTGTGTGATAGTGATAAGCGGTTCGAATAACACGCAATTACCACATCCGCAAACATGTTCTTCCTAGACTCCACACATTATGGACCAAGGCTAAGGCCACAGGGCATGACATCCTGGTGAGACAATTGAACGTCACCTTCGAGTCGGTTTCAATGATAAGTGCAGTAATAGAAAGACGTAAAGAGAGCATTACTCCCTAGAGAATAGCCGGAGTTCTGCTACGTACGTTGTTGGTGCTGCATCCCGTCGATTCGAAAAAAGCACCAACTATGTGACCTGCACAATCACATATCATGCTTAGTTTTACTTTTATTTTATTCATGTCAACTTCTTTGGATGCATGACAAAAAAAAAAGTAATACTGACCAATGATTGAGGTCATGGGACAATGACGAGTTTAAGTTTTTGTCTTCTCTTATAGATTTCGACACAAGCGGATGGGATGTGGAACGTATTCGGATTAGGTTTTTGGCGGTGTATGTGGATACTATCCTTTCTATTCCTATCGGGAGTGCGGGCACCGTTAACAAGAGAGTATGGCACTATATTCAAATGGGAAATTCTCAGTTAAAAGTGCGTACCATGTGATACGTCAACAAGGGCTACATAGAAGGCTACATAGAAATGATAAGGAGGAGAGTGGTGGTACGAGCGAAGTGCGTGATTGTCGTTTTATTTGGGACATTAAAATTCCAACTAAAATTAATATTTTCCTTTGGAGAATATGTAAGAACAACCTTCCTACCAAATCAAATCTTTTTCGACGACATATCTCTTCCAAGGCCCAATGTTTGGTGTGCGATTGTGGGGACGAGGATATAAGCCACTGTTTTCGATCTTGTCATGTTACAAGACAAGTGTGTTATTGCTTCCATCTAGTTCTATGATCAAGGATTGTGAGGATGGTGAGGCCTGGTTGCGCAGAATAATCAAGAACTTTGACAAGAATGTTGTGATCTTAATTGTGGTGACATGTTGGGAGTTATGGCATGATCAAAATAGAATCACAGCGGGGATGATGCTTTTAACCTGGAAAATATCGCTTGTTTTGTGGCGTCTTTTGTGAATGCATGGGCCGTGTCAAAAGAGGTGAGATTGGCGCTAGGGGATGCGGATAGTTGGAGGGCACCTCTTGTTGGGTGGGTTAAAATTAACTTTGACGGGGACGGGGCATTGTTTCATGAGGAGAGGTTGTCGGGCATGGGAATCATTGCAAGGGACTCAAATGGGACTGATGAGCGCGACGAGTATCGGGGCGTGTGCTGCTCGGCTAGCTGTTTGGTTAGCAGTATATGTGGGTTGGTCGAAGGTAATTTTTGAGGGAGATTGCTTAGCGGTTATCCATGATATATTGTGCTCGATCCCAAGTGATGCGTAGTATGGGAATGTGTTACATGTGGTTCGAAAAATCAGTGAGTGAGAAAAAGATTTTCTCTTCCAATGGACGTGTAGGGAGTTGAATGAGGAGGCGCACGGGATTGCTAAAATGGCGGTGAAAAATTCACCATGGTTCCGTGAGGATTTGCAAAAGTTTTTGTTTTGATTTCATAGTTTGTTTGTGTTTCGTTGTGCGTTTTCTGTTCCGTATGCCGAGACTTTCGTTTTTGTAGCTCAGTAACTTTGTTCTTTTTTCGACTTTGTCGGCGCTGATTTTTATGATAAGCAGTTTGATTCAAAAAAAAAAAAAAGAAGTTTTCACTTTTTACATATTACATACCATTTGGAGCCATGATAGAATATGACAAGTCAAACAGGAGGCTCGCACACACAAACAGAAGGTTAGTGACAAAGATGGAAGGATACGAAGCTAGATTCTTAAAACAACACAAACAAGGAAGGTGTTATAGGCCAAATATATCCTTTAGTTGTATTGCCCTTAACTTACAGTATTATCGTTTGACTAAGCCTGGTCCTGTATATTAGATTGATTGACTGAAACATATAAGAGTTCTCTGTGTTGTTACTTTCAGTATATGCATGATTGTACATTTTATTTTCACTTGCAACTCGAAGTAAAACTTATTGCTAACTAAAATTAGGTAACCAAATTAAAAACAGCGAAATTTAATGTATATATGTTTATTATATTTAACATATTTGTGGACCTAAATTTAATGTATATATGTTTATTATATCAAATATTTTTTCTACATAGTAAGTAGTAAGTACATATATAATTTCTGATGATTCCTCTTATAACTGTGTGTTGTAATAACTTAACTTTCCCTAAATAAAAAATTAACTCAAAAATTATGCTAGTAATTTAACAGCAAAATCTTTAACAAAGCTAAATGCATAAATAGTGGAGTACTTAAAGTTTCATATCATCAACGACAACAATATAGCAATGAACACTAGTTGTTCGAAAAGGATACAAAACAAACTCAAAGCAACCAAAATTAATCCCTGATCACAAAGATCAAAATAGACATACTTAAAAAAATATCTAATTTGTTTAAAGACATAAAGTTTCATCAAAACATTGTTTAAGATATTGCACTTCTACAATTAGGAGAAAGGCGCCCTGTGAGGCACTCATTTTGGGAACATTTGATATACTCCTTGATGCACAACACCTCCCACTCACAAAGAGGTGGGCCCCACACATATAAGGCCCGCATAGGGTCCACCCCTTTGTGAGTGGGAGGTGTTGTGCATCAAGGAGTATATCACACAAATTCACTCTTTTTATATTCCGCCTGCAAAAGTTGATGATTGGTGCATCAACCTCGACCTGGTCCCTTGTCTGTGATGTGGACCCACTTTGAGCACGTGGTTGAATATTATTCGCCACCTTCCCGGTAATTGCTTGAAACTGAGGGTGAAACACTTAAGTTAAAAGTTAACAATATATAAATAATTAATGACATTTCTGTTCATTCATATATATAAGCCCAACTTTTTTCTATATTCTTAAATGCCCTTTTTGTTTCGGACCGACTTAGTTTGCCCCATAACTTTTGATTTTTCTACTAAAAATGTCAAAATTCTCTTATTCGGACTAAAATGCTGATGTGTCACCACAGTCAATAAATCGCTTGTCAGATCAAAAAAACGTCGAGCCACGTAGGATTTAACACTTCTATCCAAAAAATACGTTTTTACTTACAACGGTTATATTACACAACCTTATATTTGAACACCAACGATCACAACATTTGCCCCAAATTCGAACAACAAGAATCCTACCCCTAAATCCCCAATTACTTGCTTTGATTCCAATTTTAACGTGGGTCAATGTTAGAATCCCAAAATTGGACCCTAACCCTAACCCTAACCCTAAAATGGGAATTGAAGCAAGTAATTGGGGATTTAGGGTTAGGCTTCTTGTTGTTAGAATTTGGGGCAGATGTTGTGACCGTTGGTGTTCAAATATAAGGTTGTGTAATATAACCATTGTAAGTAAAAAACGTTTTTTTTGGATAGAAATGTTAAATCCTACGTGGCTCGACGTTTTTTTGACTGGACACGCAATTTATTGTTTGTGCTGACACATCGGTATTTTAGCTCGAATAAGAGATTTTGGACATTTTTAGTAGAAAAATTAAAAGTTAGAGGGAAAAAAAGTCGGCCCGACACAAAAAGTGCATTTAAGAATTCAGAAAAAGTTACAGGGTAGAACAAATAATTTGTCCTATATATAAACAAACTATAATCATCAGTGTTGTTAAAGGCGTTGGGCGTAAGTGAGGCGTTTTTCAGAGTTAGAGGCGAGGCGTAAGCCTCGAGGCGTGGGGCGTAAGCCCAATAAATATTAATATTTTAATTTATTTATTGCATAATATTATAAAATGAATATATAATAATACAAAGAAATTTTCAATAAAACCAAAAATAAACTTACAACCTTGAAAATATTCAAAATATATATGAGGTAAAACTTAAAATCAAGTTGCTCATATGCAAAAATCCAAAAATTAGTGAACTCCTTGCACGTCACAAAGAGTATTTATAGATAAATGATTTCACAAAAGAATCATACGAGAAGAAATGATGTAGTTCGCACACTCCTTGGGAATTAAGCAAAAAATGTGATCATATTCATATCATACTTTGATATGATCACCTTATGAAAGAAACCTTAAAATAATAGAAGGAAAAAAATTGAAGAAGAAAAGTAGAAAACTCAGGTCACATAGGACTTATCATATTCTTTCACAAGTCACACTGTAATCCCTTGTTTTTTTTTTTTTTGTATTTTTACTTATCTTTTTTGGTCTAAAATTTTTAGAGTGGGCCAATTTTATGTTTTTTATTCACTTATGAGCTTGGTAATTAAGAAAAGAAAGAAAAATACAACCAAGTCTGTGGGGGCGGTTGCAATCATCTTGGGCGCTCGCCCAGGCGTTTTTTGGGCTTCGGGCGTACGCCCCAACGTTTGAGGCGTATGCCCCACAAAGGTGGTGCCCCAGTACAGCGCCCAAGGGCGTTTTAAGGCCAAATTCACCCTGGGCGAGCCCCGGGCGCGCTCCGAGGCGCGCCTTTCACAACAGAGATAATCATACAATTGCAAGTTTGCAACTTTGTAAAGCTACAATCATGGACATTTTTACTTGTCTCTTTATTGTACAACCTTAAAACGAATTGTAGTTGGTAAAAACTTAACATACATGTCAAAATATATAGTTTAAATATGCAAGCGTTTAATTTGCAAGTTAACTTGCGAGCAATTGAGCAGATCAAGCGAAATTGATCATGGTCGGTTAATTTGCGCTTGCAAATAACGCAAGCTCCATCTCCTTTAATGAGTAAACCCGATTCCTTGTTAGGGAGAGGCGTCAAAGATACAACTCACTTCTTGTTACATTTGTAGTGCTGAAATAGAACGATACAAGTTAATTAAGTTCTAGTACACACATATATATATAGTAAAAAAATATTTTATTGTGTGCATAGATATTCTTGTGCTAAGCTATAATGCAATTATCTCGAATGGTGTTAAATTTTGTTACGTGGTTAATTTATGATATGTAGCGTGGTAATTCACTAATTATATAAACAAAAGTGGTATAAATCAAATCAATTAAAAATAATACGTAATTCACTCACGAAAATTGCGACAATTCATGTAACTTTCCATCTCACATAGAGGTACAACATCTTGATCCACATGTCTGTGAATTGTGAATAGCTTGTGCTCCGTATGCTCATGTCCTATTGAGGCACAAAACTTGCAAGTAGCTCTGTCAAAATTTATGCAGTACCTGTTTATATCATTCGATCTTTTGCATGTTGTCATGTGTTTTACATTTGTCAAAAAGTGTCTTCCCCATAAAGGACTCATACCATTCGGGTATGGTGTCCTCTTGAATTACCTTCTGTACCTACATAGTCAAAACGAGATTAATTATAATAATTAACTGATCACTTGTTTATATGACATGCCATAAATATCTTCGTTATATGTAATTCAAGAGAAAAAGTTCAGTAAACCTTCAAACACCGCTACACAAGCTCAACTAAGTAAGCTAATATGTTAAGAACAAATACAAAATCTAAATGTAAACACTAGCTACTTTGAGCATATCAAAATTGTGATGTTGGTTCTTCATAAGGAGGAAAAATGAAAGAAAACACATAACTGTTTTTGGATGAAATGAACTCTAATATATAATAGGGATAATTCCTTCAAACCCCCTGAACTATAGCGACATTTGGACACCATCCCCTGAACTTTATAAATAAGCACTTTGCCCCCTAACTTTTGCCAACCTGTTCGAGTTGCCCCCTGACAATTTTCCGACCAAAAAATCGCCGAAAAATTTTATTTTTTTTAGAATCTTCTCCTCGCTAAAACGGTTCCGGTAGTGGCAACGGTATCGAAAAATTAAAGCCATTACACGGAAGATCTAGTTTTAATTTGTCGAATTTTCGGAAAATGTAATGAACATCTTCAAGTGTTCTTCATTTTTTCGGAAATTCGACGAAATAAAACTAAATTTCTCATGTAATGACTTTGAATTTTGCGATACCATCACCACTACCGGAACCGCCTTGACGAGTAGAAAAGTTGATTAGAATAAAAAAAAGTTCGACAGAAAAGTTTCTCGCAAACCGCGTCGGCGTAGTGGCGGGTTGCCGAAATTCCTAAATTTGGACTCAATATTCTCCTCGTCGAAAGGTTCCGTTAGTGCTGACGGTGTCGGAAAATTCAAAGTCATTACACGAAAAATTTAGTTTTAATTCGTCGAATTTCCGGAAAATGTGATGAACACCTTCAAGTGTTGTTCATATTTTTCGGAAATTCAACGAACTAAAGCTAAATTTTCGGTGTAATAACTTTGAGTTTTGCGATACCGTCACCACTACCGAAACCATCTCGACAAGGAGAAGATTCTAAAAAAAAAAATCCGGTGATTTTTCGGTTGAAAAATTGCCAGGGGGCAACTCGAACAGGTTGGCAAAGGTTAGGGGGTAAAGTGATTATTTATAAAGTTCAGAGGGTGGTGTCCAAAAGTCGTTATAGTTCAGGGGGTTTGAAGGAATTATCCCTATATAATATATAATATAAAGCCTCGTTTATGTTTATTTTCTTATGATATATCTCTAAGTTATTATTTGGTGTCCCTACAGAAAGAAGAAACACTCGTTTTAATCATTTCGTAATGGATTTCGTTAAAACTATGCAAAAGCTTCTGTTAATGTTTATTATTAACTTCTTCACCATATTATTTTTTGTCCCATTGTATTAATTAGTTTGGATCTATCAAAAAGCGAAACGCTTGCGATGTTGAAGATTATATAATAAATAAATAAATGATATAAGCTTAAGTTTCTAGATTAGATGAAAAATCGACATGGTATCGGATTTAAGTCTAATGAGGTCTCAGATTCAAATCTCACCGACATCCAATTATCAAAAAAGTATCATGCGAGTACAAAAAATGTATAGTGTGCGAGTACAAAAAATGTATAGTGTGCACGTGAGGGTGCGTATAAATACACTCATATCAAACTTGAGCTTTTAAATGATATGCGAATTAATATGCGATAAACTAATAAATGGCATGACGGCATCTCCAGATCTACAGGAGTGAATTAAGTTGAATTAATCTTATCCTGGCGCCACAATGTAATATATACAAAAATCATAAAATGCACATGATTAAAGGAAAATACAGAGCCTTAATGTAAGGAAAGTACCCAAACTAGTCTTTTACTAATCCACTTTCGTACAATTTAAAGGAAAATACAAAGATCAATGTAAGTCTAATTCTTCGTCGGCATCTCGTAACGGCAAATGGGGCAGTAGTGGCTAGTCCTCAGCCATTTTTCGATGCAATCAACGTGGAACTCATGCGAACACGGCATAGAAACGGCTTCATCACAACCACTACTCGAAGAAGAAAATTCATCCAAACAAATCAAACAACTTTCGTTTCTCTCGCAGTCGTCCATTCTCTTTCTTTTCAACGATCGGATCGACGAGTCTATGGCTGGAACCATACGTATCGAATAATCGTCCTCGAACTCCTCGTCCCCAAATTGATTTGTATGGTCATACTCCGCAGTAAATTCTTCATCCATATCGGAAACTTCGTCGTACTCCTCGGAGGGCACCAAACGTATCGAAAAATCGTCCTCGTATTCATCCGCGGCATCATCAACCAATTCATGAATATGATCGTGTTCCGTAGTAAATTCTACATACATGTCCATGACTTCGTCGTATTCCTCCGAGAGAACCGAGGATGCTTTAGCCCAATGTGTTGCTTCTGCTATAGCCTTTTCGACCAGGTCGTTACCGACATACTCTTCAAGTAGATCAAGCCAATTCCTGAGTTCCTTTTTAATGATTTCTTGCGCACTTTGGGAGTCGGACAACTGTTGAAGAGATAGATGAATCGGGCTTCCGTGTGTTTCCCAATGCTCTCTGATTTGTACGAGTCCTGGTGGTATCCCTTCATCTTCGTATGCTGGTATCTCTTCATCTTCGTAAAGCCAGTCTCGATCAATAGTTTTGTTGGAGAAGTGCAAGTTGATCGTCATCAGATGATCATCATTAGTACCAGGTGGTGCTAATGTAAGTACTCTTCTTTCGACTCTAACATGTCCGTAACCCATGTTTAATTTCTTGATGATTTACGTGTTAAAAAGAGAACTGTGCAATATGTGAGTTTAGATGGATTCAATATAATGAACTTGGTGAACCGAGGGCGTAACATATATGTGTGTGTATAATTACCTAGGTGTATTAGGAGTAGGTTTATTAATTTAACCAAATAAAATCTTTTTCAACGTGTGATTTGTGATATATAAAGGCGACGGGATTTATTCGTCTGATTTCTTGTGATAACTTCTTTCCCTTTGATAGCTTAGCATATGATAACGACATCCCCTTCAAAAAATCAATAAGCAAATTTATGTTTTAGGAATAGAATTCTTATTTAAAACATATAGGAAATAATAATCCCGGCCTTATCAAACCCTTAAAGAGTGCATCAGGAGAAGGATTATTTAAGGAAATAAAAACTTGTCTAACGCGTGGTTTTTACGCAAACTTTTTGTAATTATCTACAGGTATTTGAGTAAACAAATAATTACAATTGGTCTAGTAATTGGGTTGAGTACCCCTTGTACTCTCCTTATAAAAAAAAATCAATTGGTCTAAGTAAATTACAAACCCTTAATAAACTTAAGTACAATTATTTGAGGTGCTGATGACATTCGATCTAGCTAGTTCCTCATGTTATCATAGATTCATAATCTTGTATAAATAACAATACTTAACTACATTTTTCTCTTCCTCACCTTTAAAATACCTATAGAACTAATCAATTTTTGGAAAGGTGACGAGGAAGACTGAGGAACCTGCTCAAGTAGGGTGCACATCACGGACAAAGGACGAGGTCGAGATAGATGTTGCACCAATCATCATCTTTCGCAAGCGGAGTAGAAAAGGAGTGCCTAACTGGGCACCTTTCTTCTAATTATGCAATTGTAATATCTTGAACAAAATTTTTATGAAACTTTATGATCTTTGAACAAGTTGGATAGTTCTTCTATTTCTTTTTTTGATCATTGTGATCAAAGTTTAATTGGCCGGTTGTTGTGTGCTTATTTGGAACCATAAGTTGGAGCACCTAGATTTTATGCCATGTCCATTGCGATTGTTCTTTGATGATACCGTATGAAATTTGGATCGATGCCCTAATTTTCGTGCCTATTGACATTTTGTTTCTGCTTATATATTTTACTTGTACGGTTTGAGTTGTTTTCTCTTTAAGGAATGATAAGTTAATGAAGTAAAACTTTTAGTACATAGTTGATATAAGGGAAATTAAAGTATCGTTGACGGACAATTTTAGAGGGTAAATGTAGAACGTGGTTGAAATGTGGATGCATATATTTGGTTTTTCGTCATCTAATAAATTCGGAAACTGAAAAGTTCTGTTCTCTTTAAGAATGAGCAAGCTAACATTTAAAATTATGTTCAAAGTAATTCGGATCTACCATTAGTACGTTAAAAGTAATTGAGAAGTGCTATATGCACATTAGCTTCAGCATGATGAGTACTTATTAAAGTGGATAGTTCTTGTTATTAGTTAGGTGGGTATTTTCATGTTCTTGTTTGTGTGTTGTAGGTCATGACAGATACTTGACGTAAAATTAAAGGACAGTGTTGAATTCTGGAAAATCATCAGTGGAGCAAGTTGCAATAGCAAAATTAAATATCTAAAACAAATTAATTAGATAGAATTTTCTTATTCATAAAAAAATAGAGAAAAATGCAAAACTATACAAAACCTATAGGCATTTTTGCAAAACTATACCCAACGTTTAAAAAGTTGCAAAACTATACCCAACATTTGCATTTAGTTCGTAACTATACCTAACGTTTATTTTCGTCGCAAAAACATTATATATCGACGATATGACGTCATATTCCGTTTTGATCGAGGGCAAAATAGACATTTCACAAATATATACATAAAAAAACATTAAATTTTTTAAAAAAAATTTATTAAAATAAAAAAACAAAAAATATTTAAAACTTCATCTTCCTCAACCCGACGCCCCCCAGCCCCCCAGATCGGAAAACCCCCCACCCCCACCACGATCGATTTGACGCCACCACCACTGCGATCGCGGTGATGGTGGCGGTGGCGTCGATTTGACACCACAACCATCGCGATTTGCAGTGGTGGCGACGTCAAATCGACGCCGCCGCCACTCCGACGCCGCCACCACTGCAGCGGTGGCGGCGTCAAATCGACGCCGCCGCGATTCTGGCGCGGCGGGGTGGGGGTAGGGGGAGGTGGGGGTCGGGGATGGGGGGGGGGGGGGTGTGTCGGGGTAGGGTGGGGTGGTTTTTCTTTTTTTTCTTTTTTTTTTCTTTTTCAATAATAAATTTATATATGTTAAGGAATATATAAAGGAATTAAATTTATTATTGTTTTTACGATATATGTTTTCAATAATATATGTTTTTTAGATATATGTTTTCAATAATATATGTTAAGATATACTTTTTTAAGGAATATACGTTAGGAATATATGTTAAGATATGTTTTTAAGATATATGTTTTCAATAATATATGTTAAGATATACTTTTTTCTATATTTATATATATTAAGGAATTAAATATATTATTGTTTATAATATATAAAGATATACTTGTTTTTATATATTTATATATGTTAAGGAATTAAATGTTTTATTTTTTTTAATATATAAAGATATACTTTTAAGAAATAATAGTTTAATCATTTGATTTAATATAATAATAGGTGAAATAATGATTTTTTTCTTCTTTTTTTTTTTTATAAATTAGAAGTGTAGTACCGATTTCGCCCCTGTAAATGGCCGGAATTAAACGTTAGGTATAGTTACGAACTAAATGCAAATGTTGTGTATAGTTCCGCAAAAAGGCTTATAGGTTGGGTATAGTTTTGCATTTTTCTCTAAAAAAAAGAAAGTGGAAGAATTTTATGTTCCATTTCTCACACTGAAAATTTGACAAGCAATTTTCACGGGAAGATATATGTAATATGGAAAAGTGGTGTTAAAAACAAACGAGTTCTCGTTTTATTATGTGTAATAGCAAAAAATCCAAGCATCCGAGCGAAATTTCTCTCTTCCCAAATCCTCTTCCCTTCCGTCTTCCCTCAATCACATAACGATATGTGGCATATATATGCCCGCATTAAATCAAATTAATTTCGTAAATCTATGTTATGAAATTAATTATTTTATTTCCACAAATAAAATCTCTCTCTTTAGTAATATGTATTGTTTCCTTTTTTTTGGTAGAAAGAATGAAAAACTAGCACTTAGATAATATCCGTGTACAAAATAGACGAGATACTGGGGGGGGGGGGGGACTTAGGATTATACTAACACCATCCTCTAACAATATTGGGACTTTTGCCATGGCATCCGCAACTTTATTTGCGTCTCTCTTAATCCAACGAAATTTCATATCCCACGTGTTTACATTTATGAAAGAAGCCATAGTCTTACAAGACAAAAGAATGAATATTAAAAGTACATAGGGTTTACAAGAGAAAGAATATATATACATGACAACTAAAAGACTAAAAGGACTAAACTACCCTTAAGACTAGTAATATACAAATATACTAATATGCTAACACCCCCTCAAACTCGGGAAGGTACTGCAATAAGTAACGAGAGTTTTCCAACAAAGAAATTGTGTCGCTGAATCATATGTGCCATCGTAAAAAAGTCGGCCAAATGCATCGAAGACGAGATGAACAGTATAGAGATAACCACATGCTGAAAATGATGTCAAGTCACATGACAATCTTAATATGTTTAGTACGCTCATGAAAAACAGAGTTATGAGCAATCTGAACATCACTTTTTTTTATCACAATACATGGGTGTGAGGGATGACATAAACACCCCCATATCACCTAACAACCGTCGTAACCAAATAAGTTCAGTTGTGGTGGAAGTCATAGCACGATACTCTGCCTCGGTAGAAGAGCGAGAAAGAACATCTTGTTTCTTGCTTTTCCAAGGGATGAGAGAATCACCTAGAAAAATACAGTATCCAGTGGTAGATTTTGGATCGGATGGATCACTAGGCCAGTCTGCATCCGTATATGCTCAAAGTTCTAAGGAAGAACTCGAAGGAAACAATAGACTCTGATAAATAGTATCTCGAAGATAACGAAGAATGCGAGTAACAGCAGTCCAATGACCTGGTAGGTGCAGCAACAAACTGGCTAACAACATGGATTGCATAAGCAATATCTGGTCGAGTAATAGTCCAATATACCAAACTACCAACAATAGACCAGTACAAAGTGGGATCTGGAAGAAGTGTGTCGTAGTGGGAGTATAACGAGCATTTACCTCTAAAGGAGTAGCAGCAACACGAGTGTCTGTAAGACAAGCTCGCTCTAAAATATCTGAAGTATACTTCGACTAAGACAAAAGATAGTCTTTTGGAGATGAGGCGACTTCAATACCCAATTTTGCGTCAACTCTAGGTCATATATTACTTTAACATCAAGTCATGTGTTGTTCCAACACCATGGTCATACTGTTGTTTCCCTCAAGCACTGCCAGTCAAAGCCTATCACGCTTGTCTAAAAGATGATCTCGCAGCTATGGGAGGTATTCTAAGGGACCACCGTGGTCAAGTCTTGTTGGCGTATAAACAGTTCCTTGGAAGCATTTCGAACAATGAGGCAGAGCTCCACGGCATTAAAACGGGTATGAAGCTGGGCTTAGAAAAAGGATGGCGGCGTTTATGGGCTGAAACGGACTCCATGTTTGCGGTCAATATGATAAATAGAAATGCGTTGGGAGGATGGAAGTTGAACAATCTTGTTGAGGATATAAAACACATGGTGAAACAAGGAGAGATTCGAGTATGCCACATTCATAGGGATGGAAACCAAGTAGCAGATTGTATCACGGAAGAAGCCTGGAAATCACGGAATTACACATTGTCGGTGGAACACCACTACACCAGTCATCTCAACACGTGGTTGCGCTGGCCCGGAATGATCAAAATGAAAGGCATGCATCTCAAAAGGAGGAGCTTGATGTTATATATTATTATATATATTATTTGATTCAAAATTAAATAGGAGTTATTTTAATTTCTTGTCTCCTATTGGTGGGTATTATAAGAGGATAGGTTGCATAACATACTATAATTCCTTTGTAATCTGGTTTTGAATGTTGCTGCAGAAGGTGTTAATTCAAAATATTTTTCTTAATGAAACTTAACGGAACTATATTCAAATGAAAGGGTGCATCTTTTCTCTTTCAATTTTCCGTGTGTCTTTGTGACTATTCAGAAGGGGTTTTTCTTTTTTTATATATATACAGACCTTTTGACCAAAACACGAACGGGAAAAATTACGCTCACTCACTGCTGTCCAAAATCAAAATACATATTTGAGAGTTTTATTATTCCAGATACGTATACTTATATATATAATTGTTCAGTGATCAATTTCAATTATATATCATTACAAATACTTCATTTCAATTATATATATATAAGAAGGCAATTGTGGGTTATTCGTGGAGATTCTTGTGCGAGTGCACGTCAAGGATTTCTGAAGGTTTGTTGTATCTTGAAAGTGGAAGTCGAGAGGTTGTTGCACCATGGTATTGGCGGAAATTCTACTCTAAAGGAAGCACGTCTTCGACGGGTTCTATCTTCGACCAACACTTGATGTCCTAAAAAAGATAAGAAGAATTTGGAAGGCTTGTTGTCCTCACAAAAAAGAAGAGTAAGTTCTTATTCATTCTTTGATCCAATTCTAAAGTGGTTAATTTTGACTATATATGAGTTGCTTTCCTTCCAAAAAAGGGTAAAATTAAAAAAACATGTGTGTGAATTATATTTAACCGTAAATACTTGCTTCCTTTCATATTTCAGTTTAATTTTGTATGACTTCTTATATTGAGGGAGAGTAACTAAAACTCTTGGAATTTGTGAGCAAAAGAACGTGCTGGTTTGATTTTGTGAAGGTATAAATGGAGAGAATGTAAGTGGGTCTGACAACACTGCTTTACAGCACTTAAAATTTCTGGAAGGCAGAAATGTCAAAAATGCCTGTTGTCTTTTGCCAACTTTACTTTTTGCCCGTTATCTTTTTTAGCTACTAAAAATGCCCGCTATCTTTGTCAAAAATGCCCGAAACACTGTTCATTGCCTAGTGTCCGCCAAATCATCCAATCGCGTCCTACGTGGCTACCATGTCATATTTTTTTCATTTTTATATTTTTATATAATTAACTATAAATTATAAAAACTCATTTATAATTCTATTTTAAATATTTGAATTTGTAATAACTATTTTTTTAAAAAAAATAGAAAAATATAAAAATTTAAATCTTTATAGTTAACTTGATTATTTAAATTATAAACTTCGTATAAACTTTATAAATTATTTAAATTATAAACTTTATTTAAATTATTTAAATTATAAACTTTGTATAAACTTTATTCATTTAAAGTATAAAACTTTATATAAATCTAATTTCAATTACTTAAGTTTTTAAGAATTAAAAAACTTAAAAAAAAATGAAAAATGGAAAATAAAAAATGAAACAGTCGTCCACACCCAGCCCCCCCCCCCAACGCCCACCACCTGCACCGCCACACCACCACCACCATCTCCACCTGCACAGCCGAAACACCGCCCCACTACCACCACCACCTCCAATTGCACCGCCGTCGCCGCAACACTTCAACCCCACCACCACCACCACCTCCATCAACCCCCACTACCACCACCACCTCCAATTGCACCGCCGTCGCCGCAACACTTCAACCCCACCACCACCTCCATCAACCCCCACTACCACCACCACCTCCAATTGCACCGTACGTCGTGTACAAATCCACCGTCGCCACCGTACGTACAAATCCACTGTCGCCACCGTACGTACAAATCCACCGTCGCCACCGTACGTCGCGTACAAATCCACCACCTCCACTGCACAGATCGGCGCCGCGAACGGCGCCGTGGAGAAATTAGGGTTTCGGAATTTTGGAGACGGGGTGGCCGTCGAAGGGGGATGAAGGTGATGGATTCGGGGAAGGGGACGCCGATGAGGCCGGATTCGGACCTGAATGTGCGGCGGCAGTGCAGCGGCGGCGGTGCGACGGCGGGATTTGGGGGGGGGGGGGGGGGGTAGTGACGGGCTGCACCTTTTTTCTGTTTTTTATTTTTCTGTTTTTATAAGTTTTTTAATTTTTTCTGTTTTTTTTAAGTTTTTTAAATGTTAATTTTTAAGTTTTCTTAATTTTTTTTTTAATATTCCAGGTGTAATAAAAAAAATTGCCACGTAAAACACGATTTTGCCACGTAGGACACGATTTTATGAGTTGGCGGACAAATGGCTATGAACAGTGTTTCGGGCATTTTTGACAAAGATAGCGGGCATTTTTAGTAGCTAAAAAAGATAACGGGCAAAAAGTAAAGTTGGCAAAAGATAACGGGCATTTTTGACATTTCTGCCTTTCTGGAAATTTGTTTTCTTATTTATGTTTTGCCTTTTCACATATTTATTGAGTTCTTGGTTTTTAGTTTATTTTGGCAAGTGTTTCAGGGTTCCAAGAATCAAAAACCAAAGAATCAAACGGCATGAATGTTAGAGTACTCGGAATTCAGGTAAGCATACAAACAACAATTGATCCTTCATCACAAAGATCAACAAACATAAAGAAACACCAAAATTTGTTTAAATTTTTACAAAGCAATATTGTTGATGAAATTCAACTTGCGGCATAGAATTAAAAGAAAGGGGCTCTGTGAGGCACTCCTTTCCTGCTCCGCTTGCGGAAATTGGTGATTGGTCCAGACTCAGCCTCAGCCTCAAACTCGTCCTCGTCCCTTTTCTTTGATGTGGAATCTCCTTGCGCACCTGGCTGAATCTTGCGCACGATATTTCCCGTGATTGCTTGAAACTAAGGAAGAAAACAATATTTTTAACAGTTGACAATTTATAAACAAAAAATGACATGTCTGTTTGTATTTATAAACAAACTATAATCACACCCATGCAATTGGAACTTCGTAAAAATTACAACCATGGAGAATTTTGCCTGGATCTTTATGGAACAGCCTTAATTAAACTTGGCTAAGACTGAAGACATCCGCAGTGCAATAATCATAAAGACAATGGGATAATAATAAGGCAGAATTATTGAAAATGCCTTGTAAGTCTTAATTTTTTTTCTTTTTGCCCTGTAAGTCTTCGAGCCGCTGAAAATGCCAAAAAACACTCATTTTTCTGTCTAAATATGCCCTGTAATTCATATTTTTCTGTCTAAATATGCCCAAAAACACTCATCTTTACACCCTACATTTGGTATGATAAAATTTATTTTATTTTTGAATTGAAAATATATTTTAATTATCATTTCAAAATTTATTTCTAATTCATTTAAATAACATGTAGAAAATACATATTTTAATATTTTTTTAAAGTTGATAATTAAAATTAACACAATTTAGATAATTAATTATATAATTTAACAAGTGTATATAAGTTTAAAGATTTAATAGAAAAATAAAAAAAATGTCTAATTACTAAAACGGCCCTTTAACTATAAGTTACAGGGTATTTTTGACAATAACACGTTTAAAGACTAACATGACATATTTAGACAGAAAAATGAGTGTTTTTTGGCATTTTCAGCGCCCGAAAACTTACAGGGCAAAAAGAGAAAAAATTAAGACTTACAGGGCATTTTCAATAATTTGGCCTAATAATAATTAGGACAAATTATTATTTGTGCCTTGTAAGTTTGCCCTTTTAAAAAAATGCCCTATAAGTTGCGAGTTTTTAGAAATGCCCTGTAACTATGTCATTTGCTGATTTTTTTTACCCCGTGTCCAAATAAAGGGCAGGATTGTCTTGCAAAAGCATTTATTGTCTTCCGAATTGGGCATATTTTAAAATTAGGTCTAACTTAAAGGGCATAAAATATATAGATTGTCCTACTTACTGGGCAGATTTATTTAAAAAATAAAACATAAAGGGCAAAAATAAAAACCATTTTATTCGCATTGGACACGGGACAAAAAATCAGCAAAGGGCATAGTTAAAGGGCATTTCTAAAAACTCGGAACTTATTGGCCATTTTTTTCAACAAGGCAAACTTACAGGGCACAAATAATAATATGTCCTAATAATTAATCTTATGTTCCACAACATTATCGGTGTCTAACCAAAATATGTACATATACATACTATATATCAAACAAAAATGATAAAAGACCCACGTCATAATAAATTCCTTATAAAGAATAAACAAGTCTATTTGGATGTCATTTGCTCCATGAAATCCATTGAATGTAAAAAACAAAACACGCATCAAACTCCCTCTTATTATTAAAATATTGTGCACGAGTTCCACTACAAGATTTCGGGGTCAATAGAGACCGCGCAACAACCGCGTCACGGTTGCTGACTTTCTGAGACAGCAACGCGGTCTCTGAAAGTCATCAGGGACCGCAACCGCGTTGCGGTCCCGAGCCCATTGGCTAGACTTTTCCAACTAATGGGCCAGAACTTTTGGCCAAAAAGGGCCGAAAGTTCTGTAGCCCTAATTTTGGGCGCCTCCCTTCAGAGACCGCAATGCGGTCTCTGAAAGTCTGCGTTTATATTTAAAAAGAAACACTTTTCTCTTCATACAAATAATATTCATACAAATAGGGACCGGGACACGGTTTCAATAACTATTATTTCTAATTTTCAATCTTTTAGCAACCGCATTGCAGTTGCAATTGATTCAAAATTTTCGATGTTATCGGCAGGCTAGGGGAAAATTTGAATTTTGACGAAAATTCAAATTTTCACCCTATTTTCTATATATACCCACCACTACCTTCTCATTTTGTTAATACTCTTACAATAAACTCACCAACAATTCTCTTCTTTTCTTTTCCAAATCCAAAAGAAAAATACCTAACACTTCTCTTCTTATTTTTACAAATCAAAAAAAAAACACCGAACACTTCTCTTCTTTTTTTTCCAAATCTTAAAAAAAAACACCTAACACTTCTCTTCTTTTCTTTTACAAATCCAAAAAAATAACACCTAACACTTCTATTCCACAAACTTTATTTCTCTACTTCTTTATTTCATTTGCTTTTTTGTTCATCTTTTTATCTTTTTATTTATTTTTCTTTCATTTTATTTTATTAATTGTTTTTCGTTATCTAATTTTATATGTTCTTGTATATTCACTATATTACTTTGTTGCCATTATTTATATGTAGTTTTAACAAAAACCAAAAATATTTTGATAAATTACTGGAATATTATTGGTTTTTTTAATTTCTTTCGAATGTTTTTTGCAACCGCAACGCGATCTCAGTTAATATTCATACTATCTGAGACCACAACGTGGTCTCAGATAGTATGAATATTAACTGATACAGTGTTGCGGTCTCAATTGCTCTTTGAGTATCTGCAACCGCATTACGGTCTCAGATAATATTAACACTATCTGAGACCGCAGTGCGGTTCAGTTCCAGAAACTTTTCAAGTATCTGGGACCGCACCACGGTCTCAGAAAGTTGAACACTATCTGAGACCGCAATGCGGTCTCAGAAAGTATCTGGAACCGCGATACGGTTGCAGATTGTTAGGTCGCAGTTGACCACAACAGCAACCGCGACGCGGTCTCATATGTGAAATGATCGAGGATTTACGTGACCGCACTATGTGAGACCTCGATGCGGTTGTAATTGGCTTTCTGCAACCGCATCAGGGTTTTCTGCAACCACAAATGCGGTTGTTGTTCACCCTGAAATCTTGTAGTGTTCTCATGTTATTAGAATCTGCATTGAAGGGTCCCTTCCTAATTAAGAAAGTAAACTTAACAATAACGCGAAGTAAAATGATAATAATGCAAAATAAATAATAATATGAGGAGATTTGGTGCATATCTAGAAACACGAAGAAAGTAAACACAAAAAAATAACGCAAAAAAGTTTAGTACATAATTTCATTTACACAAGGAGGTTTCATACATTTTCCGCACAAATACACGACTATTTTATGACATAACTTTAATAAATCTACTCAAAACCTCAATAAAGTAAGCATATAAAAGCTCTTTTGCAAGTAATCACGACGCATTTATAAATTTAAAAATAATTTAAATATGTGCGCTTTTGAGAGTTACCTTGCAAGCAATGGAGCAGAAACAAAACCGAACATGATCGGTCAACTTTCGTTTGCAAACCACGCAAGCTCCATCTCCTTCAATAAGTAATCCCGAGCCATTGTGGGGTAGAGGAGTCAAGGATACAACCCACTTCTTGTTACATTTGTAGTGCTGTAATAAAATGGCACAAGTTCACATTGAGGGGGTGGGGGGAGGAATTGATTACATAATTCGTAAGAAACAACTCAATTTACATCTAAAAAGTAAATGAAATGGATGAAAACTCTTAAATATATACATTTCTCTATAATTTACTTTATTTAGTAAGCTTTTGTATTTCTGTTAAGTAGTTAATTAACAGCTTTCTTTATTTAGCAAAATAGAGCTGTTAGAGTAAGTTGGAGTTCGTATATATATTGAGCACGCTCTTGCTCTCATTCTTCACCTTTTCTTTTCTAGTCTTTGTAGATCAAACACATCGCTTGTGTGTGCGATTTACACACACAAATTCATCACTATAAATCATTCTGTTCGATTCAATAATATTTTGATAATGTTGTTAATTTCAATGGCAAATTGCGATTTCAATTCTTATTATGGTATCAATCACCAGATTTCGATCATTTTGCTGTGCTAATTGTTAGTCTTTTTTGTTCAATTTTGATTCTACGAAATTATGGTTCTTATTTTTCCCCAAATCCGATTTCTCTTTTGTGATTTCTGCAATCCTGAACAATGTCTGGTTCAGAACCTGCAAGTTCTTCTACTACAGTACCTAGTTCTACTACTACTAAGAATCCATGTGAGGATTCAAGTTATGTGTATTACTTGGGTCACATGATTTCACAGGATCCACCATTATTGGTGAACTACTTAATGGCGAGAATTACATTACATGGACTAAAGATATTGAGATTGCACTCACAATTAAAAACAAGATTGGCTTCATTAATGGTACCCTCCCTATCCCCAATAATGATCCAGTGTTGAAAACTTGTTGGTTGAGAGCCAACAATTTGGTCCTTTCTTGGTTACATAGAGATGTGACATGTGACATAAGAAAGACTTTGATGTACTTTAAGACTTCTATTGAGATTTGGGAAGAGTTGAAAACCAGATATGACAGATCTGATGGTTCTAGGGTGTTTCAACTTCAAAAGTCTTTGTCCACTATCTCTCAACGTTCCATGGCAATCACTGCTTACTATAATGCTTTTGATTCAATAAAACATCATTCTGCTACATTATGTGATACTTGTTATTATGCCAAACATAAGAGATTTGGATTTCCTATAGTACTACTTCATCTCATTCAGCTTTTGAGCTTATACATTGTGATGTCTGGGGTCTATTCTTTACCCCTAGTCATGATGGTTGTAGATTTTTCTTAACCATTGTTGATGATTTCACAAGAAGACCATGGGTATATTTCATGAAACACAAGTCAGGGGTCCAATCTCACTTAGAACAGTTCTATCTTCTTACTCAAAATGAGTGACAATGGTACTGAGTTCTTTATGAAAGAATTATATGCTACTTATGGCATTTTGCACCAAACTAGTTGTGGAAACCCCACAACAGAATGGTTTAGTTGAGCACAAGCATCAACGTCTTCTTCAGAAAGCAAGATCATTAAAATTACAGTCCAACATACCTCTTAAATACTGGATTTATTGTATAGCAACTGCAATATTTCTCATTAACAGATTACCTTCAGCAGTGCTTCAAAACAAACCTCCATTTGAAATGTTGTTCAAAAGGGCTCCTGACTACTCTATATTAAGAAATTTTGGTTGCCTTTGCTTTGCATCCACCCTCAGTGCTCATAGACACAAATTTGCAAAAAGAGCTCAGAAATGCATCTTTCTTGGTTATCCAAGAGGAACCAAGGGTTATCTTTTTTTAAACTTGAAAATTAACAAGACACTCATTTCAAGAGATGTCACCTTCTATGAAAAAGAATTTCCTTTCAGGTTGCAAGATTCTTCTACTCAACAAATGTCTACTGAAACACAGAACCACCTCAGTTTTTGTACTGATCCTTTCATCTCTCCAGCTGAAGTAACTCATAATGAACAAGCTTCAGTTGCAGCTCTTCCAGTACAGGAACCATACAATCATGGACCTCCAAGTCATGAGGATGTATAATCTCAAGTTCACACTTCTGATCTTCAAATCCAACCATAGGACACACTTCAAGATTCATTCAGCAGTGATGACAACATTATTGCCACCACACAAATAAGTATTTATGTATCTCAAACTTCTATTGATACTTCTGAGGTTCTTATAACAAGAAAGTCCACTACAAGTACTAAACTCCCTGCTTATCTTAACTCATATGACTAATCTATACCCTCATCTATTGCTAAGAATGCTCTTTGTTCTGTGAGATATCATATAGAACAACACTTATCCACTGAAAGATTGTATGCTTCTCACACTACTTTTATTGCTTCTGTCTCTACTATCATTGGACCTAAGACTTTTAATCAAGCAAATAAACCACTTGATGGGCAGTTAGCTATGAATAAGGAAATAGAAGCTCTTGAGAAGAAAAACACATGGATCCTTACCTCATTACCCACTGGATAAAATTGTGTTGGTTGCAAGTGGGTTTATAAGGTTAAATTGAAAGCTGATGGCTCAATTGAAAGATATAAAGCAAGATTAGTTGCTAAGGGTTACACTTAGGAAACTGGTCTTGATTATTTTGACACATTTTCTCCAGTTGCTAAACTCACTACTGTGAGAGTTTTACTTGTAGTTGCAGCTTCAAAGAATTGGTTCTTGCAGCAACTTAATGTAAACAATGCATTCCTCCATGGAGATCTTGATGAGAAAATTTATATGACTCCTCCTCCAGGATATTTCCAGCCTAATGCCAGTAGAGTTTGTCTATTAAAGAAGAGCTTATATGGTCTAAAGCAAGCTTCAAGACAATCGTTTCACAAATTAACAACTTGTTTAATCAAATTAAGTTATACTCAATCAATTTCTGACTCCTCTCTATTCATTAAGGCTATTAACAACTCATTTATTGCATTATGTATAAATTGATGATATTATCTTAGCAGAAAATAATCAACAAGAGATAAATGACTTGAAGGAGAAACTTGACAAAGAATTCACAATTAAGGACCGTGGTCCACCGAAGTATAAACTTGGCATTGAGATTGCCAGGAGTAAACAAGGAATATGCATTTCTCAAAGGAAATATGCATTGGTAAAATATTTGAATCTGGATACCTGGGTTGTAGACCCTGCAACACACCCATGGATTCCTCAACTAGACTTAAGTCTAATGATTCTACTCTTCTCTCTGATCCTACTACTTACATGCGCTTAGTGGGAAGATTGTTGTATCTAACAATCACTAGGCCTGATCTTAACTTCAGCATTCAGTCAGTAACACAATTCATGTCTAATCCTACTGTATCTCACCTTGCAGCAGCTCACAAAGTACTTAGATACATCAAATCATCTCCTGGAAAAGGTGTCTTCCTTCCTACTTCTTCAGATCTTCACATAAAAGCTTTTTCAGATAGTGATTGGGCAGCTTGTCATGACACTAGACGAAGTCTCACAGGATATGCAATCTATCTAGGAGACTCCTTGGTCTCTTGGAAAGCAAAGAAGCAACCAACAGTTGCAAGATCCAGTACTGAAGTAGAATATAGAGCTATTGCTACCACAACTTGTGAGGTTATGTGGCTGATCAACTTACTCAAAGAGCTTCAAATTCCACAGAAGAAAACTCCACTCCTCTTCACATATAATAATAAGAGTGCCTACTGCATTGCTATCAATCCAGTTATCATTAAAGAACTAAGCATATACAAATTGATTGTCACTTGTGAGAGAGAAGGTTCAAAGTCGTTTGTTGAAGGTTGTTCACGTCTCCAATGATCACCAGATTGCTGACATTCTAACCAAGCCTCTCTCCCTTCAACCATTCTCCAATATTATCTCCAAGATGAGCATGATTAACATACATGCACCTCCTAAGGAGAGCTCTTAAATATATACATCTCTCTGTAATTTACTTTATTTACTAAACTTTTATATTTCTGTTAATTAGTTAATTAACAGCTTTCTTCTTTATTTAGTAAAATTGAGCCGTTAGAGTAAGTTTGAGTTTGTATATATATTGAGCCCGCTCCTGCTCTCATTCTTCACTTTTTCTTTTCCAGTCTTTGTAGATCAAACACACCGCGTGTGTTTGCGATTTACACACACAAATTCATCACTGTAAATTATTCGATTCGATTCAATAATATTTTGATAATGTTGTTAATTTCAATAGTGAATTATGATTTCAATTCTTGTTACAAACGCAAGAGTAAATATGGTATTAAAAGTCAGTTACTACTTATTATCACCCACTAGCTAAGAATATAATAGAAATAGCATAAGCCGTTCGCAACATTGAGACAGATAATACATTTTATTTTTCGTGGATAAGGTGATTAAATAATCTTATTGCTACACTAAGCCAAACAAAAGGGACACTTATAAGTGTCACAAACATACAGTACTATCTATCTCTTTCAATTTTTTATTTTTTATTTTTAATTGCACGGGAATGTGTAATTGTGTATAGATAAACCAAAAAAAAATAATTTGTGGAAGAATTTGCCCACACTTAAAAGTATTTTGGCCTAAAGCTCTTTAGTCATAAAACTGTCCTAAAAATATGTTTTCCTCAAAATTTGGGGTTTTTAGTACAATCAGGTAAATTATATGTATAATGAAATTTTAATTATATCTAAAGTAGAGCTTAAAAAACCTTTATATTGTCTTGCATCTACATTCCGCTAACTCATTCGATCGATACACTTGTATTCAATAAAGGAAAGATATATGCCAAGAGAAATTTCTGTTCTCTAATAAGCTTATTGTGTCCTTTCAGTTTCATGAGGGATTCATTATTTATTTTGACTTCATCATCACATTAGTCGCACGAGTTATGACATAATGTCAAAAGTATGATATATTCTTCTCCTAAGGTAATTAAATTGAATGAAGTCATGTTTTGTTTAACAGTTTATGTTATGCATGTGTCGTAGTAATTCACGAAAAGACGTAAATGGTACAAGTGAATATATTATTAAATGAAACTCTTGACAATTCATCAAATAAATATGAAATTTTTCTCACCTGAATATTGCGACAACTCATGTAACTTTCCATTTCGCAAAGAGGTACAACATCTTGATAGACGTGTCTGTAAATTGTTAGTAGCTTGTGTTCAGCATGTTCAGATGTGACACAAAACCTGCAAGTTGTTTTGTCACAATTTATGCAGTACCGATTTATATCATTCTTTTGCATATCCTCGTGTGTTTTACACTTATCAAAGAACGTCTTCCCCATGAAGGACTCAAGCCAGTCGGGTGTGGTATCCTCTTGAATTACCTTCTTTACCTACACGCAACCAAAACGAGATTAATAATATAAATTGACTTATTTATACATACTATTTTTGTTTCTCCTTAAGAAACAAAAATGATAGAAAATATATTTATATATAGTTATAACTGATAACATAAAGCTTGGTTTATCTTTATTTCTTAGTAGAAATAATCTAATTAATAATTCCACATACCTACTTAAAGAAGTAACACACATTAGATTTATTTCGCGGTGAATTAAGTTTGTGATATCGCAAAACAATGCGAAGTCTATATTGATATGTTAATTTTTCTTAAAACTTCGTTACATTATTATTTTTTTCCTTGTATTCGTTTTCATCTAATAAAAACAATGTTAAAGAATAACAAAATATTTGCAATAAATTGATAAATAGCATGACATTCCCGGATCTATAAGTATATATGAAATTAATTTAAGGATAACATACATGTACAAAATGAAATTGAAAATAATCTAATCGAAGAAGTGACAAAATGTGTAATTCAAGATTGAACAAAGCATCCCCAAGCAACAAAATTACGCACATGACTAATTTTCCATCATAATAAATAAGGCACACCGTGCCACATTCTATAGGGTGGTAAACTAGTTATAAAATGCGCTTGATTTTATATGTTTGATCTAACCTATACAAAAGAGGAGTTCATGACTGAAATATTAAATACTTTCATTGGGTGAAAAATATGTTTAGCCATCTTATTCAAGTATATACACCAAAACATTCAGATCAGTTAATATAATTTGCATACCTCTCGCACGACTTCACACGACGATAAACTCATTTTTATGAAGTGACTGCAAGTGTGTTTAATGAAAGTGACAGCGATGTTGTTTATGAAAGTGACTGGGTGCTTATTATATGGTGAGGAAACAATTTGTTTGGCTAATAGTTGGTGGTTGCAATTTAATGGCGATATAAGTCAACATTTTGTCTTGTTTGGAACGGGAAGAAGTCATAAAACGTATTAGTTAAAATTGCTTTGTATTTTAATTTGAAAATTTCTAAATTTGTCTCATTAATTAATTGTACTATTTTTTTTCCTTTTGTAACCTGCCTTCTAAAGAAAATTTATCAAAATTTTGAACTGAGATGGATTCTTCTTTTGTAAAATATTATCACAGACTTTAATTTGAATAAGATAGTTTGATTTACTTTTTTCCGAATACTTCACTCACTGACACATTATAATTGAGTAAAATGCAAAAAACTACCCTGTGTTATTTCTAATTGGCAAAAAAACTCTTGTGTTATTTTTATTAGCAAAAACCCCCCTGTGTTTTTTCAACCTTAGCACACTGCCCCCTATTCAGATTTAATAGTTGACCGCTCGCAAAAGGACTATTTTACCCCTTTCTTAATTACCTCAAAATTAACCCCACAAGGGTAAAATAGTCTCAAAAAAACTTTAAAAAGCCGAAATTGGGTAAATAGCAAAAACTACCCCTGTGTTATCTCTAATTGGCAAATAACCCCCTGTGTTATTTTAATTGGCAAAAAAACCCCTGTGTTATTTTAAAATTAATAAAAAAAACCCCTACTACACTGAATTAATTCGCACATACTGATATTGATCACAAAATATGATTTTTATTGTATGTCTTTGATACATATAGAAATAATAATGTTCAAATTAAATTGTAGGAATATTTTTGTTTATTAATTTTGAAGAAAGCCTTAGTTTTTAGATCTGTAAAAATATAATTACGGTACCGACTAATTTTATTATGTTTTTATACAATTTTAAAAAAATCTAAAAAATTTATAACATGATGCATAATATTTATTGTAACAAGTATATGTTTATTATAAAATTGTAATACTTATAGATCCTTAATTATTGGTACTGTCATTATAAAATATGTCATGAAGGGGGTTGTTGCTAATTTATGAATAACACAGGGGGGTTTCTGCCAATTAAAATAACACAAGGGGTTATTTGCTAATTAGAGATAACACAGGGGTAGTTTTTGCTAATAGCTCTGCCGAAATTTAAAGTTCAAGTCGCAGTCCAGGCGCGTGACTTACAAAATTGTACGATAGAGAGTTTTTCGCCTTTGACCAAATAACACAGGGGGGTTTTTGCTAATAAAAATAACACAGGGGTCTTTTTGCCAATTAGAAATAACACAGGGTAGTTTTTTGCATTTTACTCCATTATAATTAACAAAATCTGGTTGGAATACCAAGTACCTGAGTAACATATCAAAAAAAAATCTAAGTAATTAAGGGATACTATTAATTATATAAAACACGATCTGAACGATATAGTAAAATCGCTAAATTATATTTAAATTGAGAAATATGAATTTCATAAGTTTTTTCCTAAAGGAAAAGTTTACAACCATATGTCAATGGATTACTTTAGGTGTATTACAACAAAATTGAGTGGTATTTCAACAGATTCTTAAATCCGTTTGCGGAATCCCGACTATGTGGCCTGGAAAGCAACAATATATTTATATATAAATATCTCATGGTGTTAATTATTACCGTTGACATTATTTATTTCACTTTTTGGTTAGCTACTTAACTTTGTTTTAATTATTTCATGAAAGGATGAGCTTTAACGTACGTCGCCTAGTTTTAGAATAATCTTAAAAATGGGAGAGTTCAAGTTCAAAACAAATTGTAGAATAGAAAATAGGACAGTATGGTACAGGATAGCAAACTAGCAAATATCATCACAACGGGCCAAAAATATCTTCGATTTTCACGAAGTTTGGATGGTATTTGCCAAAAAGAAAAAAAGAAAAAAAAACTAATTAATAGTATTTTTCTATTTTAGGTGTTAATGCAATACAAAATATAAGGATGTTTCTTATTATCGTTATTATTATCTGAAAATGCAACAATTTTTACATATGAGAGGGACTAAAATCGTGAAGGTTCAATTGCTTTCTTACTGGTGAAAATTGCTTGTCAAATTTTCAGTGTGAAAAATGGAAAAGAAAATTCTAAACTTTCTCCTTTTGATGAATAGGAAAATTATTCTCTCTAACTAATTTATTTTTGATATTTTGCTACTGCGCGCGCAACATGCCTTTAAGATATATCAATTCCAATGATATTTATATAGATGTTACAACTAAATAATATAAACATAATATGTATATAGCGATTATATATAGTTAGTCAAAAGGTTCATTAATATGAACTGATGCTTAAAATTATTATGTAATGAGCGGCAAAACTATTTTTTTGTGTTTGTTTAACATACATGTACCTATCATTGTTGAAATTGATCATTAAACCAACGTTATGTATTAAATTAGGGGGAGAAATGCGTAAATTCAATCTATGAAGACTATTCGCGACCGAATTCCGGTCGCCAATACCTTGATACTCCTTATTCGCGACTGAAATCCGGTCGCCAATGATCAAAAAGTATAAAGTTTTTAGTTTTTTTCATCGGATTTTGATGTGTTTGTTATTTTAAACATAGAATCTCATTAACAAACATGAGTTCAAGTTATATTTAATTAGTTTAATAGTATTTGAGGTGTGAATTAAAGTAGTAAGTTATATATAGTCGATTAACTAAGTTACCAACTATATGCTAAACTCTTTTTCGTTCTATATGTAATGATACATGGTGGAGCACTCATCTCATTTGCGATTAGCATTCGTTACAAATGCCAATGTAGGTGTTCTAGTGATACTTATATAAAGGGGAATTATTATTTCTGCCCTATAACTTTGCAAAAAATTACTTTTTGCCCTTTTTTTCCCGAACCGACTATTTTTGCCCTGCTAGTTTCCATTTTTCTATCAAAAATGCCCAATTTCAGCCACATAGGCTAAATTGCTGATGTGGCTGCCCAGTCAAGAAAGTGCTATGCCACGTCATATTTTTCAGCCCAAAAAATATTTTTTAAACTAATCCTTGTAATATTAAAAATTGCACTTGAACCCCATAATAAATTGCATTTTGCACCCCTAATATATATATATATTCATTTTTTTATATCTTAAAAATATTTTAAAAATAAGAAATATTTTAATAATTTCTAAAAATTGTAAAATACAAATAAAATAAAATACATTAATTAAAAATAAATAAAAAATGTAATCATCTTCCCTAACCCCTCCCCCTCCCCCCCCCCCCCCCCCCCCCCAACCCCCTAACCCTGCAGCCAACGCCACTGTTCACAGTCACTGTTCATGGTCACTGTTCACATCACTGTTCACATTCACTGTTCACGTTCACTGTTCACAGTTACTATTCACGGCCGCTGTTCACCGCCATGGTTCGCCACCAATGTCGAAATCCGATTCGTCAATGTCGAAATCCGATCCGATTCGATACGAGGCGGGGCAACGGTGGTGGTGAACTCGATTTGACCAGCGGAGAACGCGCGAATGGAGGTAGATCTGGACCTCCGATAGATCGAATCGGATCGGATGACATTTTTATTTTAATTAATGTATTTTATTTTTATTTATTTTTTACAATTTTTAGAAATTATTAAAATCTTTATTATTTTTAAAATATTTTTAAGATATAAAAAATGAATATATATATATATATATGTTTAATATATATATATATATATATTGTTTTTACCAAATAGTTATATATAAGTTTTTAATTATATAAACTTTTATTATTTATATATATATATTTTGGGGGGGGCAAAGTGCAATTTATTTTGGGGTGCAAGTGCAATTCTTAATATTACAAGGATTAGTTCAAAAAACGTTTTTAGGGCTGAAAATTATGACGTAGCTATAATAATTTATTGACTAGGCATAACACTTTCTTGACTGGGCAGTCACATCAGCAATTTAGCTGATGTGGCTGAAATTGGGCATTTTTAATAGAAAAATGAAAACTAGCAGGGCAGAAATAGTCGGCTCGGGAAAAAAAGGGCAAAAAGTAATTTTTTGCAAAGTTATAGGGCAGAAATAATAATTCGCCCTTATATAAATGTTACAACTAAATAATATAACATACATATAGTCAATATGGATATAGCAATTATAATTAGTTAAAAGGTTCATTAATATGAACCGGTGCTTAAAATTATTATGTAATGCGCTACGAAACTAAATTTTTTTGTTTGTTTAACATACATGTATGTACCTATCATTGTTGAAATTGATCATTAAATTAACGATATGTATTAAGTTAGGGAGAGAAATACATACATTCAATCTATGAAGACTATTTGCGACCGGATTTCGATCGCCAATAACCATTATTGGCGACCGAATTGCAGTCGCCAATAGTTGTAACTACTATTGGCGACCAAATTCCGATCGCCAATACCTTGAATTTCATTCGCGACTGGAATCTGGTTGCCATTGCGGCTCGGAATCCGAGCCGCCTCTAAACCGGGAGGGATATTTTCTCGCCCAATCCGTGGCGACCATATTCCGGTCGTCTAAAATTGCGACCGAAATCCGGTTGGGAAAAATCCCAAATTCTAGTAGTGATACAAGACCAGCCGGCCTTTTTATTTTGTAATATTTCATAAGCTTTTGAGTGAGGTACTTTGTTTGTTTGCTTCTTTTTTTTTAACATTGCACTTGTAAAAATTATGGCAGTTCACATTTAAAATCAAACAAAAACACTAACAAAGTATTGGAATAGTCAAATATCTAGATAAGGCATTCTTGACAGGTTAATAACTCTAATGTGAGAACGAACAACATTATTTCTAAAATGGTAAAGTCGAGTTTATGATTTAAATAAAAAGAATATCTTATAGCATCTACATGCAGAACTATATATTGCAATGGGATAACTGTTTACCGAATGTCGATATGTTTTGTACAGGAATGATACATTGTTCTTGCTCAGGTTTAGAGCACTTTGACTATCATAGTGAATAATGTACTCATTTTGTGTAAAGCCAAGTTCTTAAAGAAAACGCTTTATCTATAATAACTTTTCCCTGCTCCGCTACAGCAATGTAATAGGCTTCAGTGGTGGATAAAGCAATGCACTTTTGCAGCTTGGACTACCACGAAACAGCTCCTCCTGCGTAAGTGAATATGTAACTTGATGTAGATTTTCTACTATCAAGATCTCCTGCTATATCGTCATATGTGTAACCATTCAGAACTGGCTTTGCTCCCCCGTAACGCAAACATAGATTAGATGTACCTCTCAGGTACCGAAGAATTCACTTGACCGCCTCCCAGTGCTCTTTCCCTGGATTTGACAATATCTGCTAACAATACCAATTGCATGAGCAATATCTGGTTTAGTACACACCACCGCGTACATCAGACTTCCCACTGCCAAAGAATATGGTATCGCCTCCATTTCTTCTTTCTCCTTCATCGTAGAAGAACACTGTGTCTTGCTTAACTTGAAGTGATTTGTGAGCAGAGTCGAAACAAGCTTTGCTTTACCCATATTGAACCTTTTCAGAACCCGTTCAACGTAATCTTCTTAAGATAAGTATAACTTTCTCATTTTCCCGTCTCGCGTGATCTTTATGCCAAGCACTTGTTGTGATGCACCCAAGTCTTTCATATCAAAGAACTTGGACAAATATTTCTTGAAGTTGTTGATTAGCGCTGCATCCTGGCCAACTATCAACATATCATCGACATAGAGTAAAAGGATGATAAATTTAGCATCAGCGAACTTCTTCAAATAAACACATTGGTTTGGCGCAGTCCTGTTATACTGGTAACTAGCCATGAAAGAGTCAAACTTCTTGTACCACTACCTCGGAGCTTGCTTTAGACCTTACAAACTTTTCTTCAATTACAGACAAGATGGTCCTTGTCGCGGACTTAAAAACCTTCTCGCTTCTCCATGTATAACTCTTCTTCTAGATCACCATGAAGGAATGTAGTTTTCACGTCCATCTGTTCAAGCTCCAGATCCAAACTGGAAACTAACCCAAGTATAACACGGATTGATGTCATCTTCACCACTGGTGAGAATATCTTGTCAAAGTCAATGCCTTTCTCTGTTGGAATCCTTTGACGACAAGCCTGGCCTTATATTTCACAATATTTCCACGACCATCTTTCTTGAGTTTGAACACTCATTTATTCTCCAGTGCTCTCTTTCCCTTCATAAGTTTCACAAGCTCATAAGTCTGATTCTTCTGCAAAGAATTCATTTCTTCTTCCATGGCTTGCCTCCAGCTTTCTTTGTCATTGTGAAATTAAATTTCTTTGAAACTTTTAGGCTCCCCCTCACTCGTAAAAAGGATATATTCTGATGCAGGATACCTTATTGATGGTATCGGCACACGTCCAGATCGTCGAGGTTCACCATCTTCTTGTAAAGGAGGTGAGAGCTCCCCCTACTCAGCACCTTCATCCTCGTCAGCATCGTCTACATTATCTTGGGCATCCTCATTTTCAATATGAGGTTCTGGTGGTGAATTAACTTCTTCTGTAGCACTAGTACGTTGCCGAACTGGAGCACCTACAGTAAAGTCATAGAATTGATTTTCGTAGAAAATCACATCTCTACTGCGGATAACTTTCTTGGACTGCGAATCCCACAATCTGTAACCGAATTCTTGATCACCATAGCCAATAAAGATGCATAGAGTTGACTTGAGATCAAGTTTCTGCCTGAGCTCCCTCGACACATGTGCAAAAGCCTTGCACCCGAACACCTTTAGTTGAGAATATGAAATATCCTTCTGTGTCCATATCTTCTCCGGAACTTCAAAGTTCAAAGGAACTGACAGTGTCATATTTATTAGATAACAAGCCGTGAGGACTATATCGGCCCAGTATGCTTTAGGCAACTTAGCCATACTGGGCATGCAACAAACTTGCTCAAAAATGGTGCAATTCATTCGTCTTCTCATGCCGGATGCCATGTTCAGTGCAATACGCTGCAAATTCACGAGAAGTATATTCGCCTCCATTGTCTGAGCGAAGGCATTTCAACTTCTTCCCTGCCCGTCTTTCCACCAACGCATGAAATGCTTTGAAGCGATCAAAAACTTGATCTTTTGATCTTAAACAGTAGGCCCATAATTTTCGTGAATCATCGTCAATAAAGGTCACAAATATTTGCTTCCACCGAGAGATTCTTCTTCTATCGGTCCACACACATCATAGTGAACGAGACTCAGTAACTCGGAGCGTTGCTTCTTGGTGGAACTAAAAGAAACTCTATGTTGTTTCCCGAACAAACAGTGCTCGCAAGAATCTAGTGCAACATCCTTCGCTAGCTTGATAGCATCATTCTTGGTTAGTGTAGCAAAGCCCTTCTTGCTCATATACCCACCTCTTTTGTGCCAAAGATTTGGTAACGCCTCTTCTTAAACGGAAATTAGGCTTAACTCGCACAATTTTGTATGAGTTTTGAACAGCGTGCCACATATATGACCCCTCTCAACAACTATTACACCTTTCGACAGCTTCCAAGTGCCATTTTTAAAATACTTTCATAACCCTGTCGGTCAAGGGCTAGTCCTGAGATCAGATTCAACCTGAGATTTTAGAACATGGCGCACATTCTTGAGGATAAGAGAACATCCTATATTGGTTTTCACGTGCACGTCACCAACACCAACTACAATGGAGTAACTGGTGTTACCCATCTTTACTGTACCAAAGTTCCCTAATTTGTATGTAGCAAACCAATCACGATGTGGAGTGGCGTGAAATGAAGTTGCAGAGTCAATCACCCACTCAATTTTTTGATTGACTACTCGTAGGCATGTCTCTTCTCCATAAGAAACAAGAGCAATTTCCAATGATACTGTGACAATGATTTCACCTTCATCCTTGTTGGAGCTTTGGCCGGTTTGGGGTTGCTCCCTCAAAAGCTTTCGACAGTCCCTCTTCATATGATCGAAAATTCCATAATAATTACAGTTCTCGTTGAATTGACTCGAGTTGTCAATGGATTTACCTCTCTCCTGGTTCACGAGGTCATGGAACTGACTCGTGTGTTCTAGTATATACGTACCACTACGAAGCTTGTGGTTTAGTAAACGTCTCATCAACAAGGTCTTGTTGCGTGCTGTCTTGCCTAATACATGTTAGCAAGCTTATCCCAAAATATGTGGGCACTCGTTTCTTGTGCGACATGATGGAACACACTACTATCAATCCACTGACAAATCTAAGCCACAGTCTTCTTGTTCAACTTTTTCCAATCGTCATCACTCGTCTTCTCTGGTTTGGCACCTTTATTTTCAATTGGCCAGGCTAAATCCTTCAAATTTAGAAATTTCTCCACGCGAGGCTTCCACATGTCGCAATTAGTAGGCGTCAATCGCATCATCGTGTCCGACGTTGAATTTTCCATGTTAAAATTCAACAAGCTTGCTTGAATTTAGAGGCTTAATTTGGAGAAACAGAGCACACGGTCGGATCCGGAATGGTCAAAAACTTTGGGAACCAGTTTGACCTTGTTGAAAACGGATCAAAAATGAGTTGAACCGGGACGAAACAAGTTAGAAGGAGTTGAACCGGATTGAATATGGCCTGACTAGAGTTCATCGGTCTGGGCAGCTATTGACCAGGTCTAATAAAAAGCAGCTGGATCCGGGTCGGATCCTGTCTTCTTCGCCCGCTTCTCAAATGGGCCGAGTTAACTCGCTGTTAACTCGGTCGTCATGGAACGAAGGTTTCCGACTATCGAAAATTCCAATATATATTCGGAATCCTTGCAACACGAGCTTCACAAGGGTAGTAACAAAACGCAATTCCAGAACGAAAGAAATTTGACGTCGAATTGGGTCGGCTTCGATCATCACTTTCCGGCGATCGAAATAGCTCAAAAACTATGTATTCAGAATCGTCGGACAAAGAGCTTCACATCCGTGTTAAGAAATCACAGTTTCCAACGAAAAATTTCGGACGAAATTTTACAGAGAACGGCAAAACGAAACTCGTGGCTCTTGATACCAATTTGTTGGGGTTGGAAAATTCTTCATTCAACAATACGAACGAATTACAATAGGAGGAGCAACTCTCACATCGACTAATACAAAAACCAACCCTCAAATCTCACGTTTGAACTCTACGGAGTTTTCTTTTCTTTCTCTCGGTGTTTCTCTCTTTTTGGTGTGTTGTGTATTTTTCTGAATGAATGTTCTTCATTTTCTGCAAGCTGTTTGTAGAAGAGGAAAGCAGCAAACGTTATGTCCAAATCAACAGCTGGAGTTTGATAGCAATGTTTTAGGCGTGAAATTGGAGATGTCGTGTGAGGAACGCTACTCAAATGTGTGTCTGTGTGGGGGGTGGGGCTGGTACTACAACAATCTGGTTTACGTCAAGTTGTGGAAGCATTAGTAACCGCGGATGACTGGTTTGAATCGACTCAAAAACCAAGTACGTGAACTACTAATTCTCTTATGCTTTCTTATAGTTTCAAATAAATTTTTTTATTTGCATTTTTGTCTTACAGTTCCAAGTGATGCGGAGCACGAGATGGTGATATGATTTTGTAGTGTTTTCTTATGGCTCCACATTTTGGTAGTACAGTTGTTATGGAAACATACATTAGGCTAACATATACCATGGTTATGACTCTCTTTTTTCTTCCGATTATTGGTACGAGTAATGTCGATTTTGAGGTGATCAAACAGGCCTCATGGCTGGTGGAAGCAGAGAATATTTCTGAAGCTGGTGATTATATGTAACAGGAAATATTATTTGATCATAGTTTTTTTTTTTTTTTTGTTCATAGTAGAACTTAGACTAAGGTTATTGGAAGAAACAAGGTGCAGCATTTTTGTCATCATGGAAGAGTCCACCTATTCATATATTATTATACTGAAGTACCTTTGTAATTATCGTCTAAGGAAGCATCTTAGTGTTAGATTATTTCTAATAATCTATTTAGTGGACAAATAAATTGAGACAATTATATTTAAGCTAATAAATATATTGGGCTAATTAAGTGATCTAAATTAAGGAGTCCAATTAGCATCTAATTAAGTATGGGCTTTGTAATGTGTGATACCCCATAGGAGTCTAATTAGGATTTATGGGGTTCTAATTAGATTACTATATAAGGCTCGGGTTTTGGTCCCCAAGACAATTCTTGAAACACTCTCCTCCTCTTTTCCCATCAATTGAGCGAGATCCCACTGAGAGCTAGAATTTGTCTGTGGAAGACCGAAGCCTCACCGTTCTCGCGTAAAAGCTTATCTGTATGGATCAAGGTACGCTTCTCGATTAATTGCTTGTGAATTTCTTTATGGTTTAACATGTGGCGGTCTTGGATTGATGATATAATATTCATCGTAAAGTATTTAATCCAACAAGTGGTATCAGAGCCACCGTGTTAAATTATATTGGAATTCGAGACTTATTTATTTGAAATCTCGTTGGTAAATTCCTTGTCAGTATGCAATTTTGATCTACGTTGTTAAGTTGGATAATTATTCATATTGAAGCGTCAATTACTGGAAAAAGGTATGAGATAAGATGAATCCTTTGTTTTGTAATTTTGTGCATGATGGCTCTTGAAGTCATGAGCAGGTTTTGGAAAAAGGTTCATGTTTTCTTGTCTATGTTAAGATATTGGGTTTCGATTGGCTTGTTTCATAATTATTATTATGTTTGTTAAGTTGCATGCTTAATTAATTGCTTACAGATGCGGAATTGTATTAAGATTTATTTTCCGATGGCTGATTGGAACAATTTGCATGAAGAGATTTTTCATTCATTCTGTGAAACTAACTATGGGTCCAAGTTTCAAACTTAGTATTTGATTTTGGAAATAATTCTTATTTTGGGATATAATTAGTTAATTAATTATGAAGCATCTCCAATTGCAATTTCGTAATTCCTGTCAATTACTTGTCAAAGGAAATTGTATATGTTTCCTTTAACGTGACATATTTTATTTGGAAAGTAAATTTGAATTCCAGTCATGCAATTTGGTGAAAAAGGTAAATTGAAGCAATTAAGAGTTATGTTTGAGAAGGTTAATTGGGAATGGTTTTCTTTCTTTTAAGGTAAAGTTAGTCCTTATAACATATTCTTGTGGTTGAAGGACTATTTCAGCAATTAACCTTAAGAAGAAAAAAAAAAAAAGAACTATCTTCTTGGCATCCTTTTCTCACGAGTCACGTCCATGGCCAAATCTATCGCCGTCAACAACGAGGGATTCACTGCAATTAATGATCACCCGTGCATTCCTTCGTCACCTTCCCGCTAAGATGGACGAAATTCGGCCGCACGAGGTGGTCTATACGGGTTTTGAGCCTCCAGTTCAGTCGCGATGGAGACGGCATCTGGTTTCGCCACCTCTGTCGCCTGAAGCTCGATGAACTCGTAGTAGCGGCGATCAATTAAGGTGGAAGCGGCGTTGGTGGCCATGGCGTGATAAAGAAGATGAAACTGCTGGGCCAATTTTGATTATTGGGCTGAAAATTGATCTTTGGATTAGGTTATTCTTGGCCCAACATTTAAAGTTTAAAGTAAAGAATATAGGCCCAATGCACTAAATCTTGAGCCCATATCAAATTTTGAGTTAATAAAGTCCAATTTAAGTGAATCTTAAGCCCAATTAAATTATTAAATCCAGATTCTGTGCCCAAAATCTTAATGATTTCAATTAATCAGCTTAACTTCGGTAAAGTCAATTGATTATATTACGTGATTTTTGTGTAACTGTCTATAATCTTGCGGAATTAATAGTCCAATGAAAGATTAATTTTTGGCCCGAGAATAGACATTAGTTGATAAATATTTGACAAGTTAGGTGCATCCGTGCATATAATATTTCGACCTGAAGGAAGTTATATTATTGGCAGGATTTGGTTGTCAAATTTTGTCAATGAAGATAATAATTATGTGATACTTAAGGTTTTCATGCATATAATATATCGACCCAAAGGAAGGTGTGTATTATTGGCAGAAATTTGTTATCAATATTTATTATTCTTGTATGAGAGCACCACTTACAACTGTTATTTTTGTCTAAAGACGAAATTTCAGGTTGTGTCCGGTGTCTCGTGAGGATTCATCCAATTTTAGTTCTTCACATAATTTAAATCATTGGTCTTATCATTGTGGGGTTGCATGAAAATAAAGTTAATTTATATTTTCGGATTAAGTGCCTTTTTATGTGTGTTAAAGCATGTTGGTTTTGTGCTTTGCTTTTGGTTAATGTATTTTATGTATCTGCCATCTTAAATAGGATCATGTATAATGTTCGATTAGGATTTGATATGATGCATGTCTTTGTTAATTATGCATAAGGGTATTTTATGTGTTATGGTGCATGGTAATGATACAGACTACAGTTCATGACCATATTTTTATAGTCATAATTTGGTATTTTGGATTGGGCACTTTCTTAAAACCCTATGTCCTATATTTTGAGATAAGTGAATTTAAGTAAAATGTTGCCAAAGTAACCTCTTACGCTTGAATTTATTTATTTTGGGATAATAGGATGCGTGTATTTCTTGTTTATGCGATTGATGATCGGCCCAAAGGAAGGTCATTGGTTGGCCAAATAAGGAATGCACATGTGGAAATGGTGTGTGATGATTATAAAGTTTCCATGTGAACAACATGCCGGCCCAAAGGAAGGTTGTTGTTTGACAGGATTTATTATCAACATTTGATTTCTGCGTGGAGAGTACCACTTACAAGTTGATGTTTCTGTCCAAAGACTAAACTTCGATGTTGTGCTAGGTATCTTGTTCAATGGGCCCACCACACTTCGGTTGATTGAAATTTATGTCTTACGTGATTATTTTAGTAAAATTTGCATGTTATGATATGAATTTCTATAAAGTGAGCTTATGTAATCTGTTTGTCTTTTATTAATTATTATTTCTGCTGTCAATATTATTGCCGACATAATCTAAATTTTGGTGCTTAACGGCACAACTTAAGAGCTGGAAAGAGAGCATGTTGTTAGTTCTCTGTTGCATGAATTTAGACTTAGTGTTAAGGATAGAACAACCTACTTCTCTTACAGAGACAAGTTCCATTCAAGTCAAAGTGAACTTTGAGAAGTGGGAAGGTTCTAATCACTTCAGTCTAAATATACTAAAGCGCGGCATTCCAGAAGTATTTAGGTTCGGTATGTCATTTGTGGTGTTTGTGAATCTCTTCCTTCAAGAAAATAAAACGTTTTGTAAAGAACAAAAGGGTTGTGACAAGCATGATTTTAGCTAAACTTGTCCACATAAAGTATAAAGATGAAGGAAACATTAGGGAGCACACTCCGAAGATGTCTAACATTGCTTCAAATTAAGGCACTAGCTTGATCTTCTTGATCACTTGCTTGTGCATTTGGTACTTATATTCTTTCCTGCACACTTTGGTCAGTTTATAGTTTAACTATAATACTAATAAGGATAAATGGACTCTTAATAGTTCATTTATATTATGTGCAAGAAGAGGATAGATTGAAGCATGAAAAGACTAAAGGTGCTCGAATTGCAATTACCTTCAAGAGCATTAAGCAAAAGAGGACTGAAAATAAGGTTACTACAGTGGAAACTTCACAAGCCAAGACTCAAGATAAAGAATTTGTTTGTTTCTTTTGCGAGACACTTGGGCATGTGAAGAAGGATTGTTCCAAATATGCCAAATACGTCTTATGGCGTGCAAAGAAAGGGTTGCATTCAAAGTCAATCGTCAATTGATGATGAAAGAATCATCTATATGGGGCGATGACAAAACAGTTTTTAGTTGAAGAAATTGACATTCTTAGAATATCTTTTGAGACTAGTCATTTAGTTGAATTAAGAAAGACTTATGTAATTCTGTCATTTAGACGGGTATGGTTATCTCTTTTGGACAAATTTGGTAATTCTTGTTCATTTAGAAATAATAAATTTAGTCTTTTACTTAATTCTGTTTTGGTTGCGACTAGTACCTTGATTGATAAACTATGTATGCTAAAACAATTGCTTCAACTAATAAAACCCTGCAAATAAAATCAAGAGGCACCAAAGGTCTGTAGCATAAGTACTCTGTGATTTAGAATCTAAGTCCTTCTTTGAGACAGGAAATCTAAGATATCTTGAGGATGTTGTATTTGAAGGGGGAGATAGTGTTGTCTTTGCAAGATAACAATGAGGACTCATCTATGGAAATCCATGCCCAATGTTAAGAGCTTGCTTCAAAAGAGCAAACACAACAACCTCAAGAGGTAGTGTCACATATGTGATACAAATAAATATTCTTGTCAATGGTATCACAAGTATCATCAAGTCATTGCCTTGTACAGTTTTAAGTTTAATACAATTGATACTTGTGTATATCATTAGTTCCGTGGGAGTGATTTATACTCCTAATGCTCAGTGCTAATGACATACTTTTCTAAATAAAGGAGACACAAAAGATTCATTTTCTTTGGAAATTGAAACTTTTGTATGCTCAAGCCTGTATGCATCTAGAACTAGCATACATAATTGATATGTTAGGCAATTACTTAAGTGAACCCGTATGGATCGTTGGATTGCAGCAAAATGGGTTATAAGGTACTTAATAGGATAAAAGATTACATGCTCATCAATTGTAAGTCAGAAAATTTGGAGATCATTTGGTATTTTGACTACAATATGGGGTTGCCAAAGGATCCAATTCTTGTTATTTCTATATGCTATCAAATGAAGCTATATTCTGGGAAGGTGTTCAGCAGACACTTATAGGTTCTTTCAGGATAGCATTATAGTTTATAACTTGTTATGTGGTAACCAATTTTGTGGTATGACTGTGAAATTTGTCACAAGGCTGCAAGTTGTGGATAAGTTTTGAAAGACCACTAAAGGTTTATGGTGACAATATATTACAGTTATATATTTGAACAATAGGAATTCTTCAAAGTCTAGCCACATAGACATTGAAGTACCTAATTGTTATAAGAGAATTCAGAGTTAGTTAGTGTTTAATGAGCGTATAGAAACAAACGTAATGCTAGCTTACCCACTGATAAAGGTTTGACACTCGAGGTCTTTCATGAGCATAATGCTTACACGAGTGTTGTCTTATGTTATGATATGCAGTTTTAGTGGGAGTTTGTTTCATGTGTTTGGCTCATTTATTGACACGATACATTGGTTTATGTATGTTCAGTTTTCTGCAGAAAAGGTTGATGGTTTTTTTTTTTATTATTATAGCTCTGAATATTTTACTATTTATCTTTCAATTGTGGTTTGACATAAGGTTTGAAAGTCTGAGGTTGATCTCAATAAATATTTAGGACCGATTGGAAATAGGCATGATTCAGATCACATTGCATGTAATTTTCAGTTACACATCCATGCTTGATCTATGTCATTGAATATATTTGGCATGTGTGATCATTGAAGGTCGAGTTACGATTAATGTGACAAAGGCCGCTTTGGTTCCATGTTGGTATAGGAGATGGACCAGATTGACTCAAGAAGATGCTTCAGTATTAGCGAATTTGGTGCGCACTTATGGTTATTAATGTAATTGTCATTTGGATTCAATTTATAGTCCTAGTGGGAGATTGTTAGATTATTTCTAATAATCTATTTAGTGGACAAATAAATTGAGACAATTATATTTAAGCTAATAAATATATTGGGCTAATTAAGTGATCTAAATTAAGGAGTCCAATTAGCATCTAATTAAGTATGGGCTTTGTAATGTGTGATACCCCATAGGAGTCTAATTAGGGTTTATGGGGTTCTAATTAGATTACTATATAAGGCTCGGGTTTTGGTCCCCAAGACAATTCTTGAAACACTCTCCTCCTCTTTTCCCATCAATTGAGCGAGATCCCACTGAGAGCTAGAATTTGTCTGTGGAAGACCGAAGCCTCACCGTTCTCGCGTAAAAGCTTATCTGTATGGATCAAGGTACGCTTCTCGATTAATTGCTTGTGAATTTCTTTATGGTTTAACATGTGGCGGTCTTGGATTGATGATATAATATTCATCGTAAAGTATTTAATCCAACACTTAGTTTATACTTCATAGTTTTTTTCCCGTTAAATCCAACAAATTGTATTTTTAACTGGTAAATGTCATGTGTTATTTAATTTGTTCCCGATATCTACACTTTACAGTTTATAGCACGGGCCACAACACGAAAGTACATATGGGCCTGGGCCTGGCATGTTGTTTTATCCATTTCAAAGTTTTTGTATAATTAGACATTTATTAGTTGAATAAATATAATAATATATAAACTCGTGGCTTGATATTTGGAAATACTATAAACGTTGACACGCGATCCCCGCGTGATTGAGAATTTATTTTAATTTGTATAGTGAATCAAATATGAGCAAAGATTTCATAAATTACTAATTACCTTAGTTAATGATTCTACTTAAATTGGAAGGCTATATTAAGAACTTAATAAAATTTTGTGCCACAACTAAAATTATAAGGCTAAAACTGAAAATTAAAGTTTGGTGTCACAATTTATCTTTCTTTATATAATAGATAGACTACGTTGATGGAACTTCTTTTGAATATAGATCCATCCATATTTTTCACATATTTCAAAATTTAGGCAATATTGACTTGTATTTAATTTAACAAGGATTCCTTTAGATTAAATTTCAAAAGATAAATAATATTTACTTTTAAAAGTTTATATCAAATGGGTTGAGGCCTTAAGTACTTGCACCGAGAGAAACACATAGTTTAAGCTGATTTTACCATGAATTATTATTTATTCTACTTAGCTGGTTTTACAATACAAATAATTGTAATCATTTTTATTTGAACATTATTCACGAGAAATTATTTAATACAATCATCGTATTGCTGACGTGGTGCAACCACTATCTATACACGGTGGGGATGTGGTTATGAGGGTTGCACATTTTAGAAAAAAATAAATATTTATATAATCTAGACCGTCAATTGCACCGCATAAGCAATGCAACTGATGCAAAAAATAAATTTTTTTCTTTATTCACAACCTATCTTATGCGAAAATATTAGGGGGTGATGTGCAACTTTTTAACACCCGCAACAGATAATAATATGTCCATATCTAACATAATATTATAAGAAAATATCTAGTCACATTCAATGTACGTAGCGGTGGGCGGTGGGCGGTGGCCAGTAACAGGCTAACAACATTCATTTATGACAACAAACTTGAAACTTAGTATAAATATACAAGAGTTTTCTCATAACCCTCATTCACAATCAAATGAAGCAAAAACAACCAGTACAATTATTTACTTTCTAACCAAAATCAAATGGCTTCTACTTCATCTTCAAACACAGATTCTTCAACCCTGGACGCGAGAAAATAGGTGATGAGTCACACTGACACTGGTGTGAAAATAGTTAAAGAACGCCTATTTCCTCAAACCATCGATCGTCTCCACTGCCCAGAGATCCATTCCAGCTCCACCATTGGCAAATTCTCTTGCGGGGTCACTCGTTAACCAATCCAATTTGATGGTTCACGGTTGGTAGACTCCGTTGCCCAACTCGAAAGAATTAGCTAATACAATTGCCACCGAGCAAGGAAATGTGTGGACCCAGGTAGAGGTTTATGGTGTTGCCGCCAACTCTACATACCAGATACACAAGAGCGATAAACTCATTTTGTGGTTGGCGGAAAGGTGGTGCAATGATACCAACACGTTGTCTTTTCGTGGAGAGATGCAACTAAATTGCTAACCTCACCGTCGACGTCATCATCAGCGGCCAGATCTCCGATCGGCTAATTTTTTTTAACCTCCTAATTTATCATTTTTCATGATTTCAGGCAAGTAATGTTAAAGTTTATATTTAGATTTGTTGCTTTGAAGTTATAATCTCGTGTTTGATTGTAACAAGTTTGTTGTGGATTTACTGAGTTAGAGTGAATACAAAGAAAGTCTAGTTTAAGTTACTGTTACGGAAAGCTAGAAACTAAAATAAGATTTAGTGACTAAAATTTCGAGAATGAAGGGAATCTCCATGTGTTCTTTAGGTATGGTCATTTCACTCCACGAAAAGACAAACGTGTTTGTCTCCTTGCACCACCTTACTGCCTACCATAAAAAGAGCTTGTCATTCTTGTGTATCTTGTATGCGGAGTTGGCGACGACATCATAAACCCCTGCCTAGGTCCAAACATTTCTTTGCTTGATCGGTGGCAACTGTATTGGCCCATTCTTTCTGGTTGGGCAACGGAGTCTACCAACCATGGACTGTCAAATTGGATCGGTTAACAAGTGACCCCGCAAGAGAGTTTGTCGATGGTGGAGCTGGAATGGATCCCTCGACAGTGGAGACGACCAATGGTTTGAAGAAATAGGCGTTCTCTAACCATTTTCACACCAGTGTCAATGTGAATCATCACCTCTAGTCTCGCGTGCAGAGTTGAAGAATCGGTGTTTGAAGATGAAGTAGAAGCCATTTGATTATGGTCAGAAAATAAATAAGTGTACTAGTTGTTTTTGCTTCACTTGTTTGTGAAAGAGGGTTATACAAAACTCTTGTATATTTATACATTTATGCTAGGTTTCAAGTTTGTTGTCAAAAATGAATTTTGTTATTGACCACTGCAACGTACAATGATTGTGACCTATAATTGTTTTTTTTTCATATAATGTAATAATGGTGTCTCTTGGAGAGGGGGGGGGGGGGGGGGGGGCTAACATAAATTAAAAAAGTACACTTTCTCATATTATTGCACGCTCAATAATTCTCCATCAAGTTGTTGTGTTAAGAGAATATAATTTTTTGTAAAGAGCAAATGTTAAATTACCCCTGTAACATTATAATAAACACGTTAGTTTATATTATTTGCTATATTGAAAGAAACTCACTGCCGATCAACTAGTACATGCTACAACATTGAGGGGAATTACTTATTTTGATTGGACGTATATTTGGCTTTTTTGTCATTTGGAAATAGAATCACGTAATGGTTGTACATCGCACCAATTAATTGCTGTTTTGAAAAAACGGATTACCGTAAATCCCTAGTTTACGTCTTAAGGAATATTGTACGAGATTTCATACTCAATATGTCAATTATTAAATGAATCTCAACTAATTCCTGTAATTACTTAATAAACAAGATGTGAGGAAGAAAATATCAAAAAATCCACATCAGTTGTGATATTTTGTTGTGCAACTCCTAAATATTGTACTAGATTTATTTCCTTAATAAGCAAAATAAAAATAATTTTTCGATTTTATATTATATTCGTGCAATAAATATAAAATCACTTTCCAGCTAGGTAAAACTTATGTCAAAGTTTGTCCCCTAACAAAATTAAACTTTTATGATAAGGTTGTGATGACATCAGGTAACTCCAAATTTTACACCCCACATGATTTAAGAGTTTATTTTAAGTACCAATATAGTTAATTTAGATGGTAAAAAACTAAAAATCATAACTTAAATATATAAAAGTTAAAATATATAAAGACAAAAAATCTATAATGATTAGTGTAACACTAAATTTCTTTATATAATAATATATAGATGTTCTGTGCAACTTAAGCATTTCGTTTGAAAACAGCAAGAATCTGTTTGATATGATTAAATCTAAGCATCTAACCTCAAAAGGTTTAATTTTAGGAATTTCTACATAAGGAAAGAACATCTCGATAAGCCGTAACCAACTCCATTGTACATCCTAAAAGTCATTATTAGCTTTCATGGCAAAATATGCAAGTCCATAAACTCACTAACTCAGGGTACCAGAAAAGATATAATAACTCGCACATCAAAATTCTAAACATTTTCCCAAAAGAGTACCGGAACATTTTCATTTTTCAAAATGTAAATACAAACACAAGGCTATTTTTCATATCAATTACATCTAACTTTACAAATTTTCTAAAAATGTCGAAACTATTTTGAAATTTTATAATATTTAGCTAATTGAAACATATATCTAAACAGATATCTTGATCCAGAGAAACACTATTTACATGAACAAATCCCGCGTCCCCTCTTCAAAACTTTTACACTAAAAGTTGTGGGTAATATCAAGCCGAGTAATGAAAAAAGCGCAGAAATCTAAGAACAGAAACACTGGACCAGTAAGCCTCTGCAGATCAAGCACATACTCGACGTTGCTGGTTTTGTAGAGCTGTCATAAGAATCACAAGCATTCTCATTAGCACCGTATAATCATTAAATCGAAACTCTAGAAAAGTAAAAATGAACGAGAAGAGAAGTTGACTTTACAAAACACATGATTTACATGGTTTGTAGCAAACTAACAAAACTAAATCATCTGCTGTTCAAATATGTGGAAATGAACAGATCCCAAAGGTTACTCAGTGTTGTGGGCCAGCAATTATCAAATGCTTTAACGCCTATAAATTCTCTGTCATATTTTCGTAAAAGAACTTACTTAACAATTTTGCTGGACATCAAACACTTATGGGACAATACCAAGCTACATTTGCAAGACGCCTTGATGGGAAAATAAGGGCAAACGCTTCCAAACCAGAGATTGAAAAAAATTTATCAGACAAAATTGATATAATACCTGAATCTCAAACTTCACAGTACACTGAGGCTGCAATATATTTGCATTGGTGGAAGTTTTTCCGTCAATATAATGATTGGCTGTCACACTCTCAGAGTTTTGAACACCATGAATCAAAAGGCATTTCATGTTATAGTGCCCATTCTTTTTCCACCTGACATTTAGTAATTGTAAAGCTGCAAGAATCCGCGTCATGATTTCTCGAGGATGTGCTGGAGACTGTCCAATGGGAGATATTATGAATCAAAAACTCAGAATATGTGGATCAACAAAAAATGCATATTTATCCCAAGTAAGATTTGGAGAAGAATATCATAAGAAGCTCACAAGTTTCAGAAGGTAATCGCTTCTTTTGTTAATGGATCTCAAAATTATTAAATAAATAAAATAATTAAATAGATAAATAAAAACATAAACTATCACAATATGAACCTGAAGTCCAACAAGCCATTGCTTCTTTCTAGAAAGTTGAGGTACCAAACTCCCACCAATTGGAAAACTATGTGCCATGACATCTGGATAAGGTGCCGTCAAGCATGTTTCCTAGAAAAGAGATAAATTACCAAAATAATGTAAAGTATAAGAAGTTGCAAACCAAAAATAATGAAATCTTTGGAATTATGTAAAGTTCAGTTATAATGGTGGCGTACAATAAATCACTCGAAGTTACAAATGAAAAATAAAATCTGTAGCAGGTTAATTATTTTCTAAACCCATTTATGAAATTAACATGAACCTTCGTTAGAATTAATAGCCCAAAACTACGGTATCTACAGGAAGTGCAGATGGAGTTAGCAGAAGCAGCAGGAGATCAACGACTGGGAATACAATGATTACGTATATTGAAAATAAATCCTAAATTAGCTAGAAGTCAAACTGAAACAATATAGGGAAGAGAAAAGGTAAGATGACAGTACTTCCCTTTGTTTGGAAGATGGCATTAACTTTTGCTTTTATAAGTTTTGTGTATGGTCTATTGACTATTATCACATCCCACACGGTAACAACGTCCAATAAAAGTCAGTATGGTAATGAAAACTTCAAAGGATTACATCAAGAATGTTACAGATTATTTTAGAAAAATTACCATGGACTCTTGAAACTCAGCACCTAGATATCCAGTAAAAGACGGGGACCGGTTGTCTACTAACAGATAGTATGCAACAGTAGCCTGTAACATTAGGTGATAATTTTAATATCACAAAAGCTGGAAGGTTAAGAGAACGCAGAAACTGAACCAATGATGCTTCATACGTCATTTTGCTTCCTATTCTGCAAAGATTCAATCAGCTGGTTCCTGTCCAACCCCATCCTAGTAACTTTTTGAATGATTTCCTCATCAAGCTGTAGCATAAGCGAAGTGGTTTTGGTAATTTGCACGTAAGAAAAGTTGGAAACTACTAGGAACTATAAGACAAATTTTTTGCATCATGAACTAGCCCACATAAGATCCTGTTTTTGCAGATAAACAAGTTTAGTCAACAAAGATTAGCACAGATTTATAATTATAGAATATATGGCTTTGGTGACTAACCGTCTCGCTACACTTAAGCGTCATACAGAATATAGCAATACATACCCTTGGTTCTTCTATATACATAGCAAAAGGTCCGTTTTTTAAGGATGTTTTGCACAACACTAATGGTTGGTAAGACAGACTGTTTCTTCACATGTAAAATGAATATTACATCTGTACGTTTAACCAGTTGAATAGATCTTTTTGGTCTACAATTTGAAATAAAAAAATAAAAAAAAATAAAAAACTAGAATACCAAGCAACAAAAAAGAGTTCAAAAATAATTTGGAAAAAAAACATCAATTATAAAAAATGAATAATACGCAGATTCAGACAAGAGTCAAAGGGGATATTTCTGTCTTTTCATGTTACAATATATTGTATGAGTAAAGGTAAGCGTTCTCCACTTTTCAGAAACATAAGAGATTCATTACTGTCTCTCTTGTTATCTTTTGATAACAGGCTTTATGTTATCCGGTGTCTTACAGTAAGCCCTATGCAACATATACAAGAAATCAATAGAAAAGTAACTCCAAACGTCACTCAGTAAATAAGATAGACTATGCAGGTAATATAAAAGAGGCAAACTGTGTTTCAAATTTCTGCAAGAGAATATTGATAAGGGACATGAATAATCAGTTTTCAGGACAAAAGAAGATCATTTGCGTTTGATATTGTCAAAGCAAACATTTCATACATGACAAAGAAAAAATATGAAATGATTTCCAATACTTCAAAACAATCAAATACCTTTTTCAGATGTTCCATTGCATTAGGTGGAGTAACAGCCAAATAGCGAGGAAGATGAATTTTGAACCAAGGGTGTTGACGGATCTCACGTGTAGTTATCCTCTTAACAGGGTCCACAACCAGCATTCGTGGAATTAAGTCACGAGCCCCAGCTGACAAATGACTTGGAAGAGTATACAGTCCACTCTTAAGATTTTTGAAAGAGAAAATAAAGCATGAGCATCCATCTCAAAACACATCTCCACATACGACATATATATATATATATATATATTAAGGTCAGATAGTCACCTTTATTTTCTTGAAGAGATTGGGAATGTTTTCATCATCAAAAGGAAGGGAACCGCAAAGAAGAGCATATAAGATAATGCCACAACTCCAAATGTCTACTTCAGGACCCGCGTAAAGTTTTCCAGACACAACCTGCACCAAGATCCAATTATGCAACTTATATTTTAGTAGGCAGTGTCTTATACCAAATGATATCTTTTGACGTACATCGCAACAATGCATTCCTAAATCAAAAGGCTGGGGTAATTTAAAACCTCGGGAGCAGCGTAATTTGGGCTTCCACAACTTGTTTTCAGAAAGTGTCCATCGCGCATAATGTTACTCAAGCCAAAATCAGCTAGTTTCACATTGCCATTGGAATCAAGCAGCAAATTCTCAGGCTTGAGGTCACGATGAACAATCATGTTCATATGACAGTACTCTACTCCAGCAATGATCTGTTCACCAAGAAGAAAAAACAACAACATAGTAACTTAAATTGATAAGTATGAAACTGATCAATGCTGATTATGGGTCCTTTTTCTAGAAAAGAACCAAAAGAAAACAACGGAGAGTTCTACCTGCTGAAAAAAGCGTCGAGCTTCATCCTCTTGTAACCTGCCCTTTTCAACTATGTAATCAAAGAGCTCTCCACGCATCACATACTCCATGATAACATATATATCTGTCTGTGTCTCGATAACCTCATAGAGGCGTATCACATGGGGATGCACAAACAATCGACATATTTTAATTTCTCTTTTCACTGCATAAGATCGTCATGGTCAAAAACAAGCACTCAAAAGTTAAATAATGACGTGAAGAACTGCGGTGAAGTTGAAGAAAACCAGAAAGCTATTTTTCAACATGCAACAAGGACAACAGAGAAGATTTGCAGAAGTTACTGGAGAACATGTTTTCAGCATTGTCACCAAAGCACGAAATCTTACCTTTTTCCTCCATGTCAGGACTTCTCATTTTACGACGGTTGAGAATCTTAATGGCCACTTTGTGCCCTGTCTGAATATGGACAGCAATTTTTACCTTTCCAAAGGAACCATGCCCAAGAGTTTTTCCAAGTCTATAGTTTCTTAGAGGTGATTCAGCAGTGCTATCTCCAGTCTCCATATTCCTGTAGAAGAATGAGAACTTTAAAGTAGTCTAACAAATGCCTGCTCACATTATGTAATCCCCAATCAATCCATGTACAGTTTGCCAAGGCATCACCTGACTATAAGCAATGTATATTGAATTTGAGATTCAACAGTAATCATAATAAATATCAAATTCAAAGTCATCCAATGCTACCGGAGACCTTAACTTTATATCCGTAACACATACATATTCATCAACCTGTTCACATATTGATCTACTCTATGCCATGGTTAGTTAGGTTAGCTCATGACAGGTAAGCGTCTTCAGCAGAGTAAAGTATAAGTGACTTGCCCAAGAGGAAAACAGTAGATATGACTGGGAAACAATTGCATATCATGATCAAAACCATTTTATCCAACTCTCATCAACAAAAAATAGTACATTCAAAAGGAAGAGAAAATTTCTAGTCCATTCACAAAAGTTATGCAAAGGTATTGTTCCAAAGTAATGCATGTATCTAAATTGTCTAATTTGCGTGAAACACATGAATTTTTTCATCAAGACACATGTTAATGGCATGCAATGATTAGTTCATTGTCAGCATTTTCATCAACGGGTAATCTGTCCTGTCAATGGATGGAGGCACAGATGCTTTTGTTAGGGGAATAATAATCCCATAATCACAAATGTTTTGTACTGCACGAGAAGACTAAGAGTAATGAACTGTAAAATGATTCACAAGAAAAACCTCTGTATCTATTGAGCACATGATTTTACGTAAGGGGTCAACAAGCCAAATTCTGTCTGCTCCAGAGAATAAAAAACTGAGGATATGCTCTCCAATCAGCTGGACTAGGAAGTTAGTCTCTCATAACCTAAACTGATCTACAAAACCAGGAGACAGGAAAAAAAGAAATTGATGACCTGTTTTAGATGCAAGGCCAAGACTTTTTGGGAAAATATATTGAGGGGAACCGCCAACTGATCTACCAATGTCAAAAATCTTATTAAATGGGTTATTGTTGCTACATCAATTCCAAGTTATGAAGAGCATTTGATTAGTTTGAGGTCATGTTCAACGTATTTTAAGACTGCTCATGAATTTCCGGATGTAAACAAGTATCACCGAAAACGTGACTTTCCATCACACTAAAAGGAAATACTCGCAATATCAGATTCATATCGACTGCAAATACTTTCATAAAGACATATCTGGAAACTACAATTACAGTCATCTGATCACATGAACCCAAGAAAGTACCTATAACATACAAAACATAAAAGCTCGTAAGACAAAGAATCTTCGCAATCGAATCTTACAACGAACGAGTTCCCACATTTCCATAATTGGTCGATCAGATAATGTATCCCGTGCACTCCACAAAACAATCTACATCTTTTGAGACCCACCCGCCATTACCACCTAGGAATTTAGTAAGTACCTTCTGTTACACCACATTACGGACAATCTAAACTATAAATCCTTCGGAGAACCGTTCCGGTATACCACCCAACACCGACAATCAATCTCGACTGAAAATCTATTGTATTTAATCTATAGTTTACCATAAAGTCTTTTTCATTGTACCACAAATTGGTTACATTGAACAAATTCACATGAAAAAATATATTATTACAACAAAACTTACAAGCTCATAATCCAACATGCATATACAAAAACATGAGCATCATGATCATCTAATTCGAGAAAAACCCCGACTGCATTCGACAACGAAGCTTGCTTTCATCATATTACCTAAATACAAAATTGAAATAAAATACAAAATAATTATGAGATTCAATTCAAACAGAGTGCTTACACTTTATTGGAGTATGATTACGTGCAAATTACACCACTAGTAAAAGCTCAATATGCAGTCAATTCAATTGAGAGGAGTTTGAGATTTGCAGGGAAGATCTTTTTTATTTTATTTTTAATTAATTTTTATAAAATGAAGTGAGAATAAATAAATAAATAGGACGAAAGTGGGATTGGATTTGGAGTGAGTCGTTTTCATGGTAGAGCTGAGTCAGCAATTGGAAATGGATATGGCCGACGACTTTCTTTTTATTACAGTCTCACCCCGTTTATTTTACAATATTACCCAACTTGCGCCCGCGCCCGCCCAAATACCCCTCTTCTTATTTTGACTTTTAATTCTCGATTGTTATGGAACGACGCTTTAAAGAATCAGATGTGTTAGTATTGTGTCTAGTCGTGTCGTGTCGTGCCGTATCAGTGTAATTATATTTGTATCCTTGTGCATGTGTCATGTCGTGTACCGTCGAGTATGTATTGTCGATAAGTTTTTGTACGTCGTAGTCCCGTTGTGTCTGTATCGTCGATAAGTTTTTGTACGTTGTAGTCTAGAAGATTTATCTATCGTAATTTGTTTGGTGAAGTGTAAGATTTTTTTTTTTCATGAATTGGTGAAGTGTAAGATGAAATGTTAAGGAATGTCACAATTATTTAAGCAATTGTTGACATTAATTTTATGATAATACTATATTTATTTTTGATTTATTTCTACGAAATAACTTTTGAGAATTGAAAATGTTAAGTCGTTAAGATGTTGGATAGAGGTTCCGCAAAGGTGGTGTAGATGGTTAAAGAGGAGAGACATCTCCTCTTTGGACTCATGTTTGAATCCCACAAAGAGCAACTTGATTTTATGCATTCAAAGTTTCATGGCACATAGTTGACTAAATTTACAGGCTATTACGTCGACTCCCAGATTTACCCAGTGCGCACCGAAAGGATGACGGCAACGGGTTTCCACGTCATAAAAAAAAAAAGGAAAAATGTTGGATAGAGGGGAACTATAGTTCATTTTAGTTCGCTCACGTCGAAAACCGAGATTTAACACTACAAGCTAATTTAGTGTAAATAGAGAGAAATGGGTAATTTTAAGGCAAGAAACTCCACAAATTTTATCTTGTAAAAGCCGACACTTCAAAAATGCCGAAATTACATCGGCGAGCTCTAACAAAAGAACAAATGTAAGAGAATAATCATCATAAAAGTTATATATTGTTGATATCTACAAGATATTTATTTGTTAAATATTTTCTAAAACATAAGCATGATGAGACTTGCACTTTGTTTCTCATATGTTTTATTTCGGGCCCCATTCAGTAGAAGACTCTTAAACTAGCTAGTACAGCAAATATATATCACATCATGTCGTTCTAAACGAAATAATGTTAAATTTAATAATCATTATTAGTCGAAAAAAGTCAAAAACAAAGCGAATTGAAAATCTGGTTGAGAGTTCATGTATTAATATAAGCAATTCAAATTTCTTAAAAGTTTTGGGATATCATTAGAATAACGAGCTCAATCAATTTATTAATGTGTCAAAAAAAGAAAATTAATATCTCGTTATATTCATTCAACACAAGGGACATTTTTCACAATATAATAAAAGCTTAAATGTATCATGAAGGCAAAAAGGTCAAGGATCATTATTTAATTTTTTCAGAATGATGGTTGTCCACTTACCCTTTTAAATAAACACATCTTGAAGCACGACAGAGTACAGACTAAGAAACATGATGTGACTAAAAGATTAAATTTATGATGACTAAGGATAGCAGATTATCTCTATCACGTTAGATTAACATATAAAATATCTAGTCATCTCAGATGCTATGTATATCTGGGGAATTAAACTTACAAAGGGATATCTATTTCAAATGATAACCATGGATATACTCAATTCTTATGTCGTGCTGGGTTTCACTTATTAGATTACTGCGTCAAGATACGTTTGCAATTTGCATGCTACTTAGTTCAAATATATTTGTATTTTGTAGGATGTTTACTTATTGACGACTGCCGAGATATGTTTCTTAGTAGTATTGGATTTACAGTCTATTGCGTAAGTCTAAAGAGTTTACTTAATGCACACCCAAAATTAACAGTATTGCATAAGTCTAAAAGTTTATTTAATGCACACCCAAAAATAACAGTATTTAATTTCAATTATTATATAATGTTGTACCACCAAGGGCGCCAAAAATGAAAAAACTGTTTGCATGGGAAAGATAAAAAAAAAATGGGCTTATTTTTTGAACAACCGAAAGCCCGATGCATAACCTCTTAATCAAAAGAATTATAGTCGCGTTCTTTCTTGCAATCGACATTCTCGTTTTGTTGACAGTTGTGACATAGATACCTTATTGAATGTCAACAATATAATAAAGGGCAAATAATGTAATTTATTAAAAAGAGTAGTTCATCACTCCCTGCAAATGTAAAATCAATTTGGAAAAATCTTTCTTATGCTATTATCCTTTCAATTACATGAAGAGCCAAATTCATGTGTTCGAGGTTTAATTTACAACTTGGAAATATACCATAATGTGCCTAATGAAAATTGAAAATATATTAGAATCCCATATGCTTCATAGGCCCCGCATTATTCCATAATAGGGTATTAGTTGGGCTACTATAGCCCTAACCAACCCATTCGGCATCATAAGACTGGGCTTCTTTCACAGCCCAGTAGAAATGGCCCAGGCCCAATCTTGACATCTCTTAATATCACTATTTGCCTTATATATGAATATGGTTCATCTTCTCTTCTTCAATAAAAAAAATATTGTCTAGTAGAGATTGTTTCAATTTGACTTTAGTACACTGATTTTTTTTTTCACATATTTAATTTAATTATTTATGTAATACAAATATGTCACAAGGATTGTCGGCTGATTCACAAACCAATTATAGGAGTCCAGCTGACACAAAAGATTGGACAACTCCAACGCACTCGATACTATAGTTGGTTGGGTAATCCAAAGATCATATTTGTCATTTTCTCTGTGAAATCAGTAAGAGCTGGCAAAGTGCAGAACATTATTACAAGTTTCTTTGTCTGTATTGGGCACAAATGATAAGGAGAATGAATGAATTATTAGGAATCGACCTCATCACATTTAAACGTAGCTTTTAATTTGTTTTTGACCTTTGATCAGCTCTTACAAGAAAATGATGTGATAGGAGACTTACAAATGTTTGTAAAGTTATCCCAACTAGATATACAATAAGTTTAGACGTTTTTTTTATTTGTTTACCTTAGTTATATATACACCACGTATAATATGAATTGAATCGCGGGGTCGGAAGGAATGGTGTATATATTTACGTTGTCTATAGATAGAAAAAAAAAAAAAGCTAGGCCAAGGGGCAAGCTGCTGAAAGGTGTGAATCTTGGACTGCCGGGTACAGTTCGACTGGGCCTGACTAGAGCCTAAGCGCGTTAGCACTTCGGTTACGCTATTCGTCTCTCTATATGTATAGAATTTAGTAAGAGTTTAATCTACCTAATTAACTTTTCACATTTACATGTTTATTTAAGATGTTACTTGGGACTAAGTTTACTGAATGAGATGAATGCGCTCAAGTCTCAACCCTCATTGTGATTTCGGATTACTAGTTACCTACTAACAAGTTTGAAGATTACTTTCATAAATTGATTTTGGAATCTTACACCAGTTTTCACATAAATATCACTTTTTTTTTACTCACATAAACATCAATTCTTGAGGAGCCGAAAATAGACCATAACAGTTCAACAAATTAGATTTGACTCAATATCTTCATAAAGGACCAAATTCCATTCCATCTTTTTTTTTTCTATTTTCCTTTTTGGCTGAATTTCATCTCATCACATCTCACCTTTGAGGGTCAATGTTATGTGATGAAGTTTGATCATTTTTTGATCCTCAGTCACAATCTTGATGTTGTAGTAGTACCCCCTAACTTTGAGAGTTATGCATTTATATATATAACACCCTTCTTATCCTCTTTTTAGAAGAAAATGATAGATGTTAAACATTTTTTTTAAAAAAAAGCAACTATGTGTATATTTGTAGAAAATAATAGAGACTAATTAATGCGTAAGATTCTAACTAGCTAAAACCGAGCCAGGCTACTTGCGTGTCAGCAACCATGCATTCATCGAAACGAAAAAAAATAAAATAAAAGGAATCATTAAGTGTTGTACGACTTGACAAGGAATTATAATATACTAATGCATGGTATTTGGATCATATAATAACAACTTTCTGTTTAGGTAAAGGACCTAATAAATTAAGCTCATGCTCTTAATGATTTGTCGAGTAAAATAAGTGGTAGTATTCCGCCGTAGAGTAAATACTAAGCCATCATGAAAAAGGCCCTCCAATTTTTCAGTTTCAAGCAACATGCCATAAAGCTTAAGCTTAGTTTTTAAGTTCTCACCTTTTATGATGTTACATGTCGTTTTTAGTGATATTCGACTCGTGAAAGGCTTCCTATTCCAAGTAAATAATTATTGTGCACCTCATCGCTGTATTAGTGATAAAAGAGCGTTGATGCTTCTTGAATATGTCGATGAATTAGAGCATTTTTTATTGACTTGTAAAGTAGGAATATTGCTCCTCATGAACGGATGCCCACTAAAATCTTAGTTTTATTCTCATGGTTATAATTCTTTTTAATAGAATTAATACCTTAATTAATAAACACAAAAACTTGGCAAAAGAAAAAAATCATGCAAAGATCAAGTTTCTTTTTCTGTGTGAAAAAATTCGTCATTAAATTTATATATATATATATTCTCTCCTTTTGGCAAGAACGTTTTCATCATTGTAACCAAAACAATAAGATATGAAAGTAGTCATGTTGAGTAATAATATATCGTTACTAATTGAGGTGTTTGAATGCTACCATTACTAAAAGTCTAAAACCAGCTAAAATTCTTTCTACTTCTTAAAATGTGAAAGTAACTATTATTAACATGACGTATGTATAATATTATTTTGATGCAATAAATGGACACAATAAGGTAGTATATTTTATGTCATAAATAATACATGAGTTTGGAGTGGTGAGGGATGAGTCCAAACAAAGTTATTGATGAAAGCAAAGCTCAAACAACTCCACCTCAGCCTGTACTCTTTAGTCTTTGGTTGTTGTCCAATTCATTCATTCGAAAAACACCTTCCACCACCCTCAACAACCATCGAAATACATTTCATACTATCTCCGTTTCTAATTACAATCATTTAAAATTTCTATTCACCCCCCATTGTTGAACCACCAATACACACACACACATACACATTAACACCTCAAATACCAACACAAATGTTAATGCAAGAACGCTATCCCAATTTTCCAATGGGCAAAACAATCAAAACTCTTAGAAAATCAATCTTCACTTTCCTCCAGAACTACCACTACTTCACCTCCACCCCAACCCTCCTCGCCCTCCCATTCGCCGCCTCAAGTCTCCTATCGCACACCCTCCTCGTCCCCTCGTTTCACCTTTTCTCACTAGTCCACGGCCGCCTAACATCTCTTTCCCTTGCAGCCGGCTTCCCTCCCTCCTCCGAACTTTTTGCTATTCTCAATCTCAAACTCGCTCAAACTATTCTTTCGTTTATATTCGCCTTACCCTTTTCCCTTTCATTCCTCCTCCTCTCCAAGGCATCTGTGATAAATGCTCTCGAGTACCAAAAACCAACAAAGAAACGCGCACGTTCACATTGGATTTCACTTTTTAATCCTCTTCTCACCACCCAACTATGCAACTCAATAGTCATTCTTTCGGCAAACGCCACTTGCTTCGGCTTACTACTCGTTTTCTTCAATTGTTATGATTTTTTTGGCATTTCTTCACCCGGATCCCTACTACTTGTTTCGGCAACAGGGGCTATAATATACTCCATAATTCTTGCAAACGCCTATATCATATGCAATTTGGCGTTAATCCTCTCGGGGGTAGAAAAATGCGGTGGGTTTTGGTCGATCCTCAAGACTATGATTTTGGCTAGGGGGAGAAATGCAACGGCATTATCGCTATCGGTGACAACCAATTTGTCGTTGGTTGCCGTTGAATGGTTGTTTCAGTATCGCATCGTGAGAGGTTATGATCATCGAGCAATGGATACTAATGCACCAATGGTCTTGGAGGGAATGTTCATTGCTTACTTGTATGCTGCACTACTTGTGCTTGATACAATTGTTGGCTATACATTCTTGAAAAGCTGCGAAGTAGATTATGGAATTATGGAAGAAGAGGATTTTAGTTACCGTTATAGTATCAATGTTCAAGAGAGTGATGTGAATACGAACATGAAGGTGTTGGAATTTCTTCCCTAATGGCAAATATTATGCACATGAAAGTTTGTAAAGGTGATTCTTTATGATACTATGAGTAAAGTGTAAAAATTGCTCATGTTTTTTTTTTTGTTTTGTTTTAATTGACAAATACCTTCTTGTGTAATTGCTATTAGTTAGATACCGTTTTCGTGGATCATAATCACTCAGATGAGAGTGTTTTTGGTCATAAAATTTGAAAATGAACATGCTTGCCTTTATTTTTCTCTCTTAATCATTTTCTTTCTCTTAACTTATTTAGGATGCCACCACCCGTGGATACAGGCAAGATCGGGATTTCGGGGGTCTAAAATTCTGTTGTTTTTTTCAGATTACAAAACTTTTATCTCTTAAACCATAACTACAGAATTACCGCCTTCATCATGTCCTTCAGGTTTTAGAAAGAATTGATACTTTTAAATGGGTTTTTGCCATAGGTGCAGACGCGCATTACCCTATGTTAAAAAATAATACGCGTATTACTCTCTTTATTATTTAACATGGTGTAAAATACTCTTTATATAAGGAGATGAAGTTTACTTGAGAGTAGGATTTTTGTATAGTTTTCACTTTAAATTACAAAAAGAATGTTATAATTAAATTACATTACTAAAAAAATTCAAATAATAGAATTTGAGAAGTGTATATGGAGAAAAGTTCACCTCACCCATTTTAAGATTACAGAGAAAAATGTGCTTATTTTAAAATTATAGGAATAATATACATATTTCATATGTTACAGGAGGGTAATTTAATATTTGCTCTTTAAAAATATTTATATTCTCTTAACACAATAACTTGACCGAGAATTATTGAGCGTGCAATATGAGAAAGTGTACTTTTTTTAAATTATGTGGGCGGATCCAGAAATATGATTTAGGGGGACGAAATCACATGACCTCTTTCTTTGGCGCGCTCACACATACACACACACACACACACATATATATATATATATATATGAATACTTTTTATAATTTAATTTAAACTTATTTTCGAACCAATAAATCATCTAAGTAGAATTTATATAATTTAAAAGAATCCTAAATTACTATCACTAAAATTTTAAAATTGTATATATGTACAAAATATTGTATGATTTGAAAACAAACTTATTTAATATTCATGTAGGAGTTTTTGATGATATAAATACAATTGGACATCTATTTATAAAAAAACTTGCTTTACAGGATGATATATTATTGGATTGTCAAATTAAAGTGTTGAGTAATTTGTTTAGTTTTAACTTATAAATTTGTTTCAACCAACTTTTTACTAGGAAAAATAAAAACTCCAATCATCCTAGAAGGAAAATGATGTTTTATTTGTTTACTTAATAACAAGAGTAAGAAAAAAATATTTATAAACTATCACGCAGCTAAGACAATTTAGAAATTAGTAGAAATAATCAAAGAATAAACTAAGGTACAAAATTAGAATATTACATCAAAAAATCAGATTCTAACACCTCTACTTTTATTCATCAAAAAAGGAAATTACACACACGCAAATCTCCTTTTCAATCGAAAAAACGCGTGCCCGTTCCAGGTCTTTTTCTTTTTAATGTTTTTTTCTCATTAGTTTCTCTTATTCAACTGTACGTAAAAACTCTCCAATGATTAATTATTAAAAAATAAAAGCAATTCAAGAGTCAAGTCAAAGCATTTATAGCCTTGTTTTATTATCTTCCCCGCTTAATTATCTCTTTCCTTTCGGGTTTCATTATATGAAAAAAAAAAAAAATATAAGTCACATTCATTGTACATTGTACGTTGCACAGTGGTCAATAACATCATTCATTAATGAATGTATGAATTATACAAAAGTTTTCTATAACCCTCTTTCACAAACAACCGAAGCAAAAACAACATGTACAATTATTTATTTCGAGGCCATAATCAGATGGTTTCTACTTCATCTTCAAACACCGATTCTTCAACTCTGAACGTGAGACTATAAGTGATGATTCACTCTGACACTGGTGTGAAAATACTTAGAGAATGTCTATTTCTTCAAACCATTGGTCGTCTCCACTGCCGAGGGATCCATTCCAGCTCCACCATCGGCAAACTCTCTTGCAGGGTCACTCGTTAACCAATCCAATTTGACGGTCTAGGATTGGTAGACTCCGTTGCCCAACTGGAAAGAATGGGCTAATACAGTTGCCACCGATCAAGCAAAGAAATGTTTGGACCTAGGCAGGGGTTTATGATGTCGTCGCCAACTCCACATACAAGATACACAAGAATAACAAGCTCTTTTTGTGGTAGGCAGTAAGGTGGTGCAAGGAGACAAACACGTTTGTCTTTTCGTGTGGTGAAACAACCATACCTAAAGAACACATGGAGATTCCATTTATTCTCAAAATTTTAGTCACTAAATTATTTTAGTTTCTAGGCTCTAGCTTTCCGTAACAGTAACTTAAACTAGATTTTCTTTCTGTTTACTCTAACACAGTAAATCCACAACAAACTTGTTACAATCAAACACTAGATTATAACTTCAAAGAAAAAAATTAAATATAAACTTTAACATTACTTTCTTGAAATCATGAAAAATGTTAAATTAGGAGGTTAAAAAAAATACCCGATTGGAGATCTAGCCTGATGATGACGTCGACGATGAGGCCAGCAGTATAGTTGCATCTCTCCATGAAAAAACAACGTGTTGGTCTCATTGCACCACCTTTCTGCCAACCACAAAATGAGTTTGTCGTTCTTGTGTATCTTGTATGCAGAGTTGGCGGCAACACCATAAACCCCTACCTGGGTCCACACATTTCCTTGCTCGGTGGCAATTGTATTAGCCAATTCTTTCCAGTTGGGCAACGGGGTCTACCAACCCTCCGTCAAATTGGATTTGTTAACGAGTAACCCCGCAAGAGAGTTTGTCGATGGTGGAGCTGGAATGGATCTCTCGGCAGTGGAGGCGATCGATGGTTTGAGGAAATAGGCGTTCTTTAATTATTTTCACACCAGTGTCAGTGTGAATCATCACCTATTTTTTCGCGTCCAGGGTTGAAGAATCGATGTTTGAAGATGAAGTAGAAGCCATTTGATTATGGTTAGAAAATAAATAATTGTACTGGTTGTTTTTGCTTCATTTGTTTGTGAATGAGGGTTATGAGAAAACTCGTGTATATTTATACTAGGTTTCAAGTTTGTTCTCATAAATGAATGTTGTTAGCCTGTTACTGAACACCGCCCACCATCCACCGCCCAACGCTACGTACATTGAATGTGCCTAGATATTTTTTTATAATATTATGTTAGATATGTGCATATTATTATCCGTTGGAGATGTTAAAAAGTTGCACATCACCCCCTACTATATTCGCATAAGATAGGTTGTGAATAAAGAAAAAATATATTTCATGCATCGATTGCATTGCTTATGTGGTGCAACTGACGGTCTAGATTATATATATGTTTATTTTTTTTCCTTCTAAAATGTGTAACTCTCATAACCACATCACCACCGTGTATTGATAGTGGTTGCACCACGTCAGCAATATAATGGTTGCATTAAATAATTTCTCGTGAATAAGGTTCAAGTAAAAATAATTGCAATTATTTGTATTGTAAACCCACTAAGTAGAAGAAATAATAATTCATGGTAAAATCACCTTAAACTATGTGTTTCTCTCTCATTGCAAATACTTTAGCCTCAATTAATTTGGTATAAACTTTAAAAAGTAAATATTATTTATCTTTTGAAATTTAATGTACTTTGGAATCCCTGTTAAAAATAAATACAAAATCAATATTGCCTAAATTTTGAAATCTGTGAAAAATATGGATGGATCTATATTCAAAAGAAGTTCCATCAACGTAGCATTTCCAAATATCAAGTCATGACTCCTGAGTCTATATATTATTATATTTATTCAACTAATAGTCTAATTAGACTTAAACTTTCAAATAGATAAAACAACACGTACGCCAGGCCCATGCTCATGTATTTTCTTGTTGGCCTGTTAAAAAACTTAAGCCCGTGCTGTCAAGTGTAAAGTGTAGAAATCGGGAACAAATTACATAACTCATAACATTTACCAGTTACAAATACAATTTGTTGGATTTAACGTGAAAAAACTATGAAGTATAAACTAAGATCCTTCCTTAGACGATAATTACAAAGGTACTTCAGTATAATATATGAATCGGTGGACTCTTCCATGATGACAAAAATGCTGCACCTTGTTTCTTCCAATAACCTTAGACTAAGTTCTACTATGAACAAAATAAAAAACTGTGATCAAATAATATTTCCTTTTACATATACTCACCAGCTCCAGAGGTTTTCTCTGCTTCCATCAGCCATTTGGTGTCTTTGTTTTGGAAATAAATAGACTATATATGATTTTGCAGTTTGAGTACTGAGGTGTTTTGCAATTACAGTATGGGAGAAATCGACACAAAACCAATTGAATCAGTTCAAACTGCACTCTCTTTCTTTGGTCAACAGAGAAATAGTCCAACAAAAGATGAAGTAAGTTCCTTATGACACTCAAATAGTCAAATATATACTTGATTACTTTCTTGTTCTAGATACACTCTGCTATACTCATATAATAATATGTTCAAAAAAAAACAAAAAGACCTCAATTCATAGTAAAATAGTATCTATAAAAGAAAAAATGCAGTTTTTCATGCAATCGACCAACACCTAATAAATTGTGTAAATATTCTTCAAGTACTCTCCTTAAGTTTCATAACAAAAGTTTTTAATTTTAAATAACTTAACAAAAATTGACAACAAAGACCTAAAATCCACATTTTACAATCAATTTGAAAATTGCAAATTGGTTAACTTGTTTGATCTCATGTTATGTTAAAATTCATTTTTTGTTGCAGCATGAAATAGACAAAGAAAGAGATACAGAAAGCATAATGAAAGAATTGGCAAATGTTAAACTTCAACTAGAGGCCAAAGACTCTGCATACAAACAACTCCTTCACAAGCTAGACCACCATGAAAAAACATCACATGATCTCTCAACTTTATTGAAAACCTCGGATTCTCAGAAAGTTCACTACATCAACGAATCCCGTGAAGCCAAGGTTCGTGTCAACGAACTCGAATCAACCGTAACTCTCATCTCCCAAAACCTCTCAGAATCAGAAAAGGTACAAAAGGAGCTTGCACAAGCTAAAACTGAATTGGAGACAGAAGTTGCTAACCTTAAAGAATCAAAACAAGAGTCTTTGTCAAAAGCCGAAGTATTGGAAAGTGCTTTTAGTGAAGAGAAGTTGATAACCAGAGAACTTAAGAGCCGCGTTTCAGAAATGAATGAAACTATAACGGATTTGAAGACGAGGGTAACTGCATATGAAACAGAGAAGGAAGAACGCATAAAGATTACACAAGAGTTGGAAAACGCACTTTTGGACAAGACGACATGTATTAGTTCGTTGGAAATGGGACTTAAAGAGGCTAACGAACTTTACACTTCTTCTAAAAAATCTGCTTCTGATGCGGTTGATGAACTAGAGAAGATGAAAGAAGAAAAGGAAGCGATGGAGAAAAAGAACTCGGATCAAACGAATAGTATTACTTTACTCGAGAAAGAGGTGAAAGAACTTGGAAGCACTAACGAAGGCTTGAAGTTCGAGTTGGAGAAAATTAAAGAGAAAGAAAATGATTTGCAAATCGAGATAGCATTGCTAAAGTTTGAACTACACAAAGGCAGATCGAAACTAGCTGCATCCGAGGCTGCAGAAGCTCGACTGCAGGGCGAGAAATCAGCACTATATACCGCACTCCAAGACATGGGATTAGAAGTCGAAGAAGCCAAGAAAGAGAACAAAGTGTTGAAAAAGGCCATGAAGTTATCTGATAACAATAAAAACAATTCTGTCGATAATCCAGAAGGAAGCCACGATGAGTCCAATGTGGAAACTGAGAAAGTAAACGAGGAAAGAATCGTGAAAGTTGAGAATAATCCCTCGTGCGAAGCATTGGAGTACACGAAGAAAGAATTGGAAGTTGCAATGTCGAGGATCGCAGAGTTTAGGACACGAGCGGAGCAAGCGATTAGTAGAGCCGAGGCAGCCGAGAAGGCAAAAGCGGTTATGGAGGAGAAGATAAAGAGGTTTAAGGAGCATAAGGAAAGAAAGAAGGCTGCATTAGAAGCTCTTCGTGAAGAATCAGTGTCGAGAGAGATCGATCGAGCAAGGATTAGTGTTGAATATGATAAGAGTGACAAGATTTATCAGCCCCTTGGAAAGGTACTTAACATGAAATTCTAAGTTGAAACTTTTTTTTTTTTGGGAAAGAATGTGTGGATTTGTAAGAGAAGTTTATGTTTCAATGAATTGCAGTATCAAGTTCATATATGTTTGTAAGAGAAATGGTGGTTGTATAGTTAATTATCATTTTATCTTTGAGTTTGAAATCATTCCCATATATATTCATGTTTCCATTTAATATTATATATATATATATATATATATATATATTCGTTTGTTAGTGTTTTTCAGTTGAGATTTATAACTCAGTTTTACCTTTATGTCACGCATAATAATTAGAATGACCCCCCTCAAACTAGCAATGGTTAGAGTTGACGATGATATCATCGTATATTCGTATAACAATATAATGGACTTTTGATTTTGCCAATGCTCAATAGTTTTTTTAGCGATATATGCGAATCTAATATTAAATAAAAGTGTGTATTTGATATTTTATTTCATTTTCAAGGATGTATATGTAGACGTAGCATTGTATAAGGTTTTTTGCACGTACAATATTATACTAAGATATTTTGGTAGAACTAAAAAACATTAAAGGCAACTCAAAACAGTTTTACTCCGTCCTCATAGACAGAAACTAATTTTAATTTATTACATACTCTTTAATTAATTTTTATAAAGCAATTTCTTATTATAGTTTAGTTCAATTATTTTAAAAACCTAATGCATCCTTATGTTTTCAGTCTTATGTTTATTTATCAAAAAATCGTGAAAAAAGAAATTATCTAAATATAACATTTAAATTATTAAGAGAAAGATTATATGAGTATTTTGGAATATGCTTGTAAATGACTGTCGTACCTTTATTTTAAAAGATCTAATCGCAAAACCACCCCTCATATTTTTTTCATAGACACATCATGCCTATGTTTTGTGTTTAATTTAATTGCTGAATAACCCCTCGTAAAGGAGAAACTCCATTCAAATCCTTATAATTTTAAACTAATTGCAAACCTACCGCATCTCACAAAAAAAAATCAACTTCTCCTATTTTAAATCGTACTATTAGATATTCTTATAAGCTTATTTGCCACGACCCGAACCCAAACCCTAACCCGATAATTTGAAATTGAAACCCATTTGACCACCCTTGTAGTGACTAGTGACCAATTAATTGGCGCCTTTTCTCCTCTCCAATAACGAACAGGTGTTGAGATCCGAGTAGTAGCATTTACCACCCACCCACCCCCCCCCCCCCCCCCCCACACACACACAACAACAACAACAACCAAGCCTGTAATCCCAATTAAATTGGGGTAGACTATATGAACCATGAATGAATCACGTCGAGTCGTGAACATGAATCTTCTGCCTCCATATGTTTCGGTTGACGAGCATGTCTTCATTTAGATCTTTTAGCTTTATATCGTTCTGTATGACCTCCATCCACGTCTTTTTCGGTCTCCCACGAGCTTTAGCCATCTGTCCTAAGTCGAGATCTTCAACTCGTCATACTGGTGCATCTATGGGTCTGCGTTTAACATGTTCAAACCATCTTAAACGATTTTCCTCGCATTTATGACACCCCCCCCCAATTATAAACTCTCCAACGAACAAGAAGCAACTTTGAACTTCACTGGAGTTCCTATTATACTTTTATTAATTCTCACCATTCATTGTTGTTATACTTTTGGTATTTTATTAATTAATTTCAATTTCACGTAATTTTCAAGGAGAATTTTAGCTAGGGTTTGCATTACTGATTGGCTCTCAAGGCGTTGTGATATTTAAAGGTACGGTTTTATTTGAAATGTATATATATATTTTTTTTTGAACTCCAGTCCATTAAATAAACCTGGGTAAAAACGTTACATAGTACTAATAAAGCAAAACCACAACGCCAAAACCTAAACAATGTCGAACCCGTCAGCGTCTTCAATCGCATTCCTAGCAAGCTCGTGCGCCACCGCGTTTGAGTCACGACGCACCCATCTAATGTAAAATCCCTTCTGATCACGAAGCATAAGCCGCACATCCTTCACGATGTTCACGATCCGAATATCCTCCATCGTACCGTGCACAATGTCATGGATAACATTCAAGCAATCACCCTCAATTAAAACATTCGACCAACCCTTTTCAATAGCCCACCGAATCGCCCCTGCTGCCGCTAATGCTTCAATTCCCGTCGCATCCATAAACGACTCCAGCCTTCGTTGACGCCATGCCAGCATAACACCGTGTTGATCGTGCGCGACCAGGCCAAACCCCACAGCCCCATCCTCCGTAAAAACAGCGCCATCAAAGTTGATTTTAATAATGTCACCAACATGAGCCTGCCACTCCCCCGTTTCCGCGTGAGAACCATGCCGTGAACCCTGCCCGTTAATTTTTAGCCAGGTCGACGCATAGGACATAACAAACGTGGCCAACTCCCCCGGATTCCGACCCTTTTCCCCCGCAAGAATGCTATTCCGATTCCCCCAGAGCGCCCAACACACAATACTAATAAGACCAATCATATCCGACGACTTCGTGGCCATAATACGTACTAACCAGTCTTTCACGTTCTCCCCCTCTTGAATTCCGACTGAAAAGGGAATATTGGATATCGCCCAGGTCTGTCTCGCAATGTCACACGTAAAAAGAACATGCGTCGCTGTCTCCACCCCCGAATGACATACCACGCATTCCTCCTCAACTTGCAAATGCCGTCGGATTAGATTCCACCGCGTCGGAAGGATGTCCATACACCATCGCCAAAGAAATAATTTTATCTTATTGGGACTCGCAATTTTCCACAGCTTCGGCCAAAGCGCATGGTGACCCGATGTGGATGGCACCTCCCTCGACTTATTGAGCAAACCTTGTGACATTATAAGGTGGTACGCGCTTCTAACCGTGAACAACCCCTTCTTCTCGTAATGCCAAACAAGTCGATCTTCATTACACGACTCCCCCAATGGTATAGCAAGAATTTGCTCGACATCAACCTCCCATAAAAAGCTACGTAGCAAATCCACGTCCCACCACCCCGTCTCGTTATTAATCAACTCGCTAACCATAAGGAATGGTTCATCCGGATTTACTGGTGTAATCGGCTGAAAAGACACAGGTCTCGGGATCCAAGCGTCATGCCAAACCGTGATAGCCTCGCCATTCCCCACTTTCCAACGAATCCCCCTCTTCAAAACTACCACCGACTCCCAAATTCCCCGCCATGAAAATGATGGTCCCGCCCCCAACCGCGCATCCAATAAATCAGTGTTAGGAAAATATTTTGCTTTAAAAAGCCGACTAACCAAGCTCGTTGGATCCGAAAAAATCCTCCACGCTTGCTTAGCAAGTAAAGCTAGATTGAAAGCACGCAAATCCCTGAAGCCAAGTCCCCCATCATTCTTTATTCGACACAATTTATCCCACGCCACCCAATGCACCTTATTTTGCATGCCACTACTCCACCAATAATTAGAAATAATTGATTCAATCTCACGAATAAGGGAATCGGGTAAACGGAAACAACTCATGATAAATGTCGGAATAGATTGCAAAACGGACTTCACAAGAACTTCTTTCCCCGCCCCAGACAACGTTTTACCCTTATAGCCGTGAGCCCGTTTCCAAATCCTTTCCCGAATATAGTCAAAGAGCTCCTTCTTCGATCTTCCAACCACCGATGGCATACCCAAGTATTTGTCATGTTTTTCCGCCACTGATACTCCAAGCAAATTACCCACCTCTTCCTTCACTTGCGCCACAGTGTTTCGACTAAAAACAACCACAGATTTCTCAAGATTTATTTTTTGTCCCGATGCTCCTTCAAACCGCTCAAGAATGCCCTTGATACACTGCGCCGACTCCACGTTTGCATCACAAAAAATAATAGTATCATCTGCAAAAAGAAGGTGTGAAACCACTGGGGCGTGGCGGCTAACTTTGACACCGCGAATTTCTTCCCTCGCCTCGGCTTGTGAAATCAACGCTGAAAATACCTCAGAAACAAATAAGAAAAGGTAAGGGGACAAAGGGTCCCCTTGCCTAATACCCCTCTCAGGAGAAAAAACCCGCGACGCGCGCCCGTTAATTAAAACAGAGTAAGATACTGATTTCACACCCATCATAATAAGCGAGACAAAACGTGAGTCAAAACCTAATTTAAGCATTACCTTCTCCAAGAAGGGCCACTCGACACGGTCATAGGCCTTACTCATATCCAGTTTCAACGTCATATGCCCGCGCTTCCCCGTCCTTTTATTTTTCAAAAAATGATTCACTTCAAACGCCACCAAAATATTATCAGTAATAAGTCTACCTGGAACAAAAGCAGACTGGGAAGGGGAAATAATATCAGAAAGAAAAGGTTTAAGTCGATTAGCCACGACTTTAGATGCAATCTTGAACGAAACATTGCTAAGGCTAATCGGCCTAAACTGAGCCATAAATTCAGGGTTAGGACATTTGGGTATAAGCACAATATGAGTAAAGTTAACACAGGGGTCAAGAATACGATCATTAAGAAAAGAAAGCACAAAACGCGTCACGTCGCCACCCACAATATGCCAAAATTTTTGATAAAAAATAGAGGAAAAACCATCAGGCCCAGGAGATTTAAAAGGATACATATCTTTCAGGGCTTTGAGTACCTCCTCCGCTGTGAATGGTTGCAACAAGCTTTCGTTCACCCCAGGGCTGACCCGCACGCCGACGTCCCGCAACACATCCTCAATGGCCGCCTCTGAAGGAACCGCGGACTGGAAAATAGTGGAAAAATAATCAATCACCACTCGGTCAATCTCGACAGGAGAGGTGCAAAGGACGCCCCCCTCATCTCGAATCCCTGTAATCTCATTTTTTCTTTTCCGTTCACTAGCCCGACGGTGGAAATAAGTTGTATTTCAATCCCCCTCCTTAAGCCACTGCACCTTAGCTCGCTGTTGCCAGTAAACTTCTTCCGACTCAAGTAATTCCTCAAGTTTCTTACTGATACTAACTTCCTCTAACTTTGACTCCGCAGTAATCCTTCCTGACCGAAGCCGTCCCAGCTCCTTTCGCAGCCCCTCAACCCGACGTTTAAGATCGACCCCGTCAACCCTCTTCCACCGCAACAAACCGATCCGACACCCCTCTAATTTATCCTGCAAGTTCCCACAGCCCTCCCTGCTCCAGCAATTGGCAATCACCTCCTCGCACTCATTCTTAAGAAGCCACATAGCTTCGAACTGGAAACGAGAAGGAGGGCGACGGTTCTCCTGGCTCCCGCTCAACCGAATAACAAACGCATGATGGTCTGACCGCAGCGCATTAACGTGTTCTACTTTTGCATCCGGAAAATAGCCCCTCCACCGTTCATCCGCACAAGCCCGATCCAGCCTCTCCCATACAGTGTTAGGAAAAGGTCGTCTACTGCACCACGTGAAACGTGGTCCCAAAAAGTCCAACTCGCTAAGCCCTGTGTCGAATAATGTATCATGAAAATTCCTGAGCATCCAATTTGGCCGTCTCAATCCCCCTTTTTTATCCTCATGAGATGAAATCTCATTATAGTCCCCCGCGCACAACCACGGGAGAGACAAAACACCTTTCAATTGCCGCAAAAGATTCCAAGTTCTCATTCTTTTCGCCCCGTCTGGCTCCCCATAAAACCCTGTGAAACGCCAGTCCTGTCCCCCATCTTTCCCGATAACAATGACATCAATATGGTTGGACGACATGCTAAGTAATTCAACCTCCCAATCTTTATCCCACAGCAACGCTAGACCGCCCGAAAGACCCTGAGCCTCAACACAAACACCAAAATAATTAAAGCTAACCTTCAACGCCTCTATTTTCCTCGTCTTGCATTTAGTTTCCGACAAGAAAATTAGGGGGGGATGAAAAGTGGAAACGAACTGTCGTAGTTCCCGAACTGTCCAAGGGTTCCCCAGACCCTGACAGTTCCAACAAAGTAGACTCATGGGATGTGGCGGGACTGCACTGCAGTCGCCGCCAAAAGATCATCAATTTCCATTGAAAGTGCTTCCAACCTCGCCCGTTTCTCAGTCGGCGCACCATTTTCCTCCATGTTAAAAACCCGCTTTTGTCCAATGTGCGTATTCTGAGGTCCACCCTCCCCGATAACCCCCGTCTCGCGCCTCCAAACCCGACTCCCATTTTCCTGACGATGACTGGTGAATTTCAGCCGTGCTGCAGTGATTTCCAGTGAAGCTCTCAATCCCGACCTACCTTCATTCTCCTGCGGTAGACTCAAGTCCTTATGGAGGCGAGAAAAAATTTGTTGAACACCGATCACCTGTTTTGACCCTTGGACCGTATCCGTCTTCTCCCTTGCACTAACGTCGTCAGCTCCGACATGTCGCACTGTCATTTTGTCCCCGATATCCGCATGTACCTGATCCTTACGCCCAACCCCGTTCCTAATGCCGCGAATGAATGATTCCGACTGCGTTCTTTCCGATGAGCGAGAGGAAAATTCTTTATCGTCGTTCCACGACTGCCCGAAGTGACAAGCCCTGTCCGCATGTGCAACTCCCCTACCCCCTGTAAAAAACCGACCCCCGCTTGGTGATGGTGACCTTCCCCAACGACCCTTGTCCGTAAACCGCTGTCCCACAACTGACCCAGATTTACTAGGATTCTCCCGAAGCCAATTCCCATACGGAACGAGGGATTCGTCCTCCACAGTCACCTCGTATTTCAAGTCACAATCAGCCATGATATGCCCCAATATGCCGCATAAATAACAAAAATTCGGGAGGCGTTCATATTTGAAAGAGACCACCATCTCTTGACCCTCGCTGCCACGTACCTTCATAAAACGGAGAAGGGGTTTAGTGACGTTGATCTTAACCCGGATTCTCATGCTAACGCCTCGCGATTCGGCAAGGTCCACATCCTCCATGATACCGAGGAGATTACCAATGGCATGAGCCGTAGCTCGTGTTTGTCGTGCCAAAGGGATGTCATAGATGCGAACGAAAAAGCTACAATAGTCGAGGTTTGTGTCCAACGGATTTTCAGATTTTTCAACCCGAGCAAGAACAAGCACATTCTTATCAAATGACCAAGGGCTACCACGGATTGCCCTATCCATGTCCAGTTTGTGGAAGAATTGAAAAAGGAAACGCTCCTCACTAACCCTCGTAATTTCCAGCCCCTTTCCCGCCTTGAAGAGCGATTTAATCACCATGCAAAAGGACGTAAAGTTCGCTGCTTTCCCCGACAATAGACGCCCAACCAACACCAATTCCGACGCTGCATTATCATGTTCCCATGATGAATCCGAGATGAGAAAACCGTCCCCCAAACCCTCCTCATCTGTCAAGGCGAGACCTCGTTGTAATCTGTTACAGTCGTCGTCCATAGTTTCCAGCAGTACCAGCCGCTGAAGATGAGTTGCGGTGGGTTACGATGCCGGCCAGCCAATCGGTGAAGACGATACCTTGCAAGTAAACAAACAACAGCACAAGAGACACGCAAAAACAGGAAAGTTAGAACCCAATTAAACCCCTAGCCCTGCTGGTAACAGAAGAAAGGAGCGGAAAAAGGAGACGAAACAAGAAAACGCTGAAAAAAGAAAGAAAAAAACTGAACCAAAAGACCCAAAACCCTAAGACGTGACGCGCAAGAAAGCCGAAAGAGGTAGCGCAGCTGTCCGGAACAGGAGAAGAACGCGACGTTGACGATGAGCCTGGACGTGAAGCCTTTGCCGGGATCACATGAGCCCTTGTCGGAGTCGGAGATCAGAGATATAGCCCTAATATTTAGGGACTGGAACTCTCATGCGAGAGACGGCTAAAATTTAACAGCTTTATGAGTGCAACTTTGTGAAGATCGCAAATGTATATATATATATTTGTGATAGATAACATCAATAAATATAATGCATGCATGGTGTGTGTATAATTTGTATTTGGAGCTGCATAACTTTTTAGCCAAAGTATTTAGTCTTTAGTTTTATGTTCATTTATTAGGCATAACAAATCATCAGTTTGAACAATATGTAAGGCCCATCTGGGTAAAGGAGTGCCAAATTAAAGAGAGCACTATATGGGAAGTGGAAGTGAAACCAAGTGACTCACCAATATTAGGGGTGGGAGTGGGACAGGTACCCAGAAAACGGGCCCACTTCGCGGGTACCCATTTTCACAAGTAGCAAAAAATGCTACCCATTTTCCATCCCATTTATTTGGGACCCCGCCAAACGAGTTCCCAAATATTTTGGGTACCCAGTTTTGGGGTACTGGGTACCTAGAAATTGAAAGCCTAATCCAAAATAATCCCTAATTTTAAAACCCTAATTTCAAATTTCTCAAAATAAAACCTTAATTCAATTGCTTTATAATTTATCAACACATATACTCAACACATCAAGAAACTAACACAATAAGTAGGAAAACAACTAAGAAACGAAAGAAGTTGGTAAAAAGTTGAAAAAAAAGAAAAAAGAACCGTGAGCAATGAACCTTGAAACTTGCGGGCGACCGTGAGCAATGAGCAGTGAGCTGTGAGTGGTGGCGACGCGGCGCGGTGGACGGCGGAAGAAGCGGTGATGTGGGGGTGTGTGTGTGTGTGTGTGTGTGTGAGAGAGAGAGAGAGAGAGAGAGAGAGAGAGAGAGAGAGAGAGAGAGAGAGAGAGAGAGAGAGAGAGAGAGAGAGAGAGAGAGAGAGAGAGACCTCCCCAATGCAAAGTTCTTGGATACGCCATCGGATGTACAAACCTTCTTCTCTACTTTTTTTTTTAATAAAACTAGGAACGTTCACACGCGGTCCCTGTGTGATTAGGGATGGTGAAGAAGATAACTTAATAGATAAAAATTAAATAGAGTCAATTGCCAAAATAACAATCTTGAGAAAAATATTTCCCAAACTAACACTCTCCAAAAAATATTTCCCACACTAACACTTTTGAGCATTAAAACCCCATTTTGACCTTGTCTTATGATAAGTAGTAGCACAATATCTTTTTTTGAACTATTTGTTGTAAGGTGACGACTTTTAAAACTCCAAAACCAAAAATCGAGTTCATGGAAGTGCGGGGGTGATAGAGTTAGGTCGATTTGAGGTGGATTTGGGGTTTGGTGGTGGTGGATTTGGTGGATGTGGATTTGGGCGTGGGGCTGTTTGGGGTGGGGGGGGGGGGGGGTGGAGAAGATGACTTTTTTTTTTCAGTTTTAAATTATCAAGTAATTAATAAATCAAACTTAAAAAAATCAAGCTTAAAAATTTATTATTTAAGTTTGTTGAAAAGTCTGTAAATATAATTCATTTAAAGACACATTTTCTTCAAAAAAAATTGAAAACTTTACTATTAAATTTGTAAACACAAAGAATTTACTTTATATTTAGATGAGTTAGAGTTTATTAGTTTTTACTTTTTTGAATATTTTTGAAGAAAACAAATATAAATATAAATTATTAAAGTAAAAAGTTTGTTTTTTGTTAGAAAATTAAATATATTGGGTGCAATGTATAATAAAATAAAATTTAGGGTGTATGAATTTATTATACATATTGCACTAGACTCCCTAATAAGTAAAATGACGAAAATGCCCCCTCTAATGACGTCAGCGATGTCACAAGGCTGAAAAGTGATTTTTTTGGCCGAGATATGAAGGAATGAAAGTTTAGACCGTCGAGTGTCAAAAAATTGAAAGCTTGGATCGTGAAATATCAAAAATAAAAGTTTGGATATGTAACTGTCGTTACGGGTCAAAGTTTAGATAGGTACCTGAAATTTTTCTTATAAAGAAACTAAGGGCCTATTTGGATGTCCTTTGGCCCACCCATTTCTGATTTCACCCTTTCAAATTTTCAAAACCGTTTGGATTGCCTTTCAAAATTTGGACAGCCAAACACTTTTCTGGCCCAGCTTTTCAACACATCATAGTCCAATTATTAATTAATTGGCTCGACGTCCCAATTCCCATTACAAGGAAACTGGGTCAATAGGGACCTAACGGGTGGTCTCTATGGACCCCCTTCCGGTCTCTGAAGATCAATAGGGACCGCAGTTAGGTCGCTATTGACTAGTCCCTATTGACCTCGGTCGCTTACCATCAGGGACCACAATTAGGTCGTTGATGAGGGTCAGTAAGGACCAGAACATCAGTGACCGCATTGCGGTCCCTGTTACTTTAATAGCAATAGGGACCGCAATGCGATCCCTATTGTATTTTAAACAATAGGGACCTAATTGCGGTCCCTATTACTGTCGAGTCAATAGGGACCTAATTGCGGTCACTACTGATTGAGTATTAGGGACTACAATTAGGTCCCTACTAACATTCATAGAGCTCTATGAATCTTAGCAGGGACCTAATTGTGGTCCCTAATAATAGTAATAGGGACCGCAGTTAGGTCCCTACTAATATTCATAGATACTCTATGAATATTAGTAGGGACCTAACTCCCTACTAATATTCATAGAGTATCTAGCCATGATGGGTTCGAGGACATCCATGGCGGGTATAGCTTTGGGGATCGCAATGAGTCGGGCAATGCTATCTTAGACTTCGACATCTCCTATAATTTTCTTGTGGCAAATAATTGGTTTAAGAAGAGATAATCTCATTTGGTCACTTATAGGAGTGGGTCAAATAAGAGCCAGATAGATTTCTTCTTAGCTAGGAGGGCGGATAGAAGTCGTTGCTTAGATTAAAATGTCATCCCTGGAGAAAGTGTGGTTATGCAACATAGGCTTTTGGTATTGGATATTAGACTCCGGTAAGAATTGAAGAGGAGTAGGCGCCGTGTGGAACCTAGAATTAAGTGGTGACGACTTAATGAGTCTACCCAAAAGGCCTTCGTGGAGCGAGTGGTTCAAGAGGTAGATTGGAAGATTGACGACCATGCAGATGCAACTTGAACCAAAATGGCTTGATGTATCAAGAAGGTTGCTAAAGACCTCTTAGGTGAATCCTGAGGTAGTAGCCTGACAGGTAAAGACATGTCATGGTGGAATGAAGAATTGAAGGCGACAATCAAGGCCAAACGGGATTGCTACATGGATTTGAAGAAGAACTATGATGGAGCAAGCTTTGAAAAGTATAAGCTAGCCGGGAAAGAAGCAAAGAAAGCTGTTCGACTAGCGCGAGAGGCTGTGTACACTAAAATTTATGAGAAGAGGGATAGCAAGGAGGCCGAGAAGGATATATACAAAATCGCTCGCATTAGAGAGAGGAAGACTAGAGACCTAGGTGCAGTGAAATGCATCAAATATGAAGGTCAGTCTGTCTTGGTGCGTGAGGATCAGATCAAAGCATGGTGGAGGGAGTACTTCAAGGGTCTGTTCAATGGAGGCCCCACCCAATCAGTGGATGTCATATCGCAATCCCTTCAGGACCTAAACTGCAATTTTATATGCCGTATTAGAAGGTCGAAAGTCAGAGATGCTTTGAAGAGGATGAAGACTCAAAAAGCTGTTGGCCCAGATGGTATCCCTATCGAGGCTTGGAGAAGCATGGAAGAGATAGGGGTGACCTGGTTGACAGACCTCTTTAACAAAATATGGCGAACAAATAAAATATCAGAAGAGTGGAGGAAGAGTACGCTAATACCTCTATATAAGAATAAGGGCGATGTCCAAAACTGTTCTAAATAACGTGGGATAAAGCTTATGTCTCATACCATGAGTTATGGGATAGGGTGATCGAATACCGATTGAGACAAATTGTTCCCATATCTGAGAACCAACTTGGATTTATGCCCAGAATGTCGACCATAAAGGCTATCCATTTGATTCGTCAGCTCATTGAACGTTTTCGAGAAAAGAGTAAAGATTTGCATATGGTCTTTATCGACATAGAAAAGGCATATGACAAAGTACCTCGAGGGGTATTATGGTGGACCTTGGTGAAGAAGGGGGCACCCATTAAATATATCAACATTATAAAAGATATGTATGAGAATGTGGTGACAAGTGTCCGAACTTGTGGCGGTTTAACATACTCTTTCCCAATTACAATTGGCTTACATCAGGGGTCAGCTTTGAGTACGCTAATACCTCTATATAAGAATAAGGGCGATGTCCAAAACTGTTCTAAATAACGTGGGATAAAGCTTATGTCTCATACCATGAAGTTATGGGATAGGGTGATCGAATACCGATTGAGACAAATTGTTCCCATATCTGAGAACCAATTTGGATTTATGCCCAGAATGTCGACCATAAAGGCCATCCATTTGATTCGTCAGCTCATTGAACGCTTTCGAGAAAAGAGTAAAGATTTGCATATGGTCTTTATCGACTTAGAAAAGGCATATGACAAAGTACCTCGAGGGGTATTATGGTGGACCTTGGTGAAGAAGGGGGCACCCATTAAATATATCAACATCATAAAAGATATGTATGAGAATGTGGTGACAAGTGTCTGAACTTGTGGCGGTTTAACATACTCCTTCCCAATTACAATTGGCTTACATCAGGGGTTAGCTTTGAGCCCATTTTTTTTGCCATTGTAATTGATGAAATCACCAGAACTATCCAAGACCGAGTCCCATGGTGTATGTTGTTTGTAGACGATATTGTCCTCATCGATGAGACAAGAATGGGAGTTAATGCTAAATTAGAACAATGGAGACAAACATTAGAATCACGGGGATTTCGACTAAGTAAAAAAAATTGAGTACCTGGAATGCAAATTTAGCAAACAACGAAGAAACAACGATGGCAGGGTTCAGTTGGATAGCCAAGAGATACCAAGAACTATGCATTTTCCATATTTAGGCTCCATACTACAGATGGATGGAGAGATAGACGGAGATGTCAACCACCGCATCCAAGCTGGATGGACAAAGTGGAAGAGTGCAACAGGGATCCTGTGCGATCGTAACTTTTCTTTAAAGCTTAAAGGAAAGTTCTATCGTACGGCTATTAGACCTGCTTTCTTTATGGCTCCGAGTGCTGGGCTATTAAGCAAAGTCATGCACGGAAAATGAATGTTACAGAGATGCACATGCTTCGGTGGATGTGCGGTAACACCAGAAGAGATAAGGTGCACAATGAAGATATTCAGCATAAATTGGGTGTGGCGGCCATCGACGCAAAAATGCAAGAAAACCGTTTAAGATGGTTTGGATATGTTAAACGCAGGCCCATAGATGCACCAGTACGACGAGTTGAAGATCTCGACTAGGACAGATGGCTAGAACTCGTGGGAGACCGAAAAAGACGTGGATGGAGGTCATACGGAACGACCTAAAGCTAAGAGATCTAAATGAAGACATGCTCGTCAACCGAAACATATGGAGGCAGAATATTCATGTTCACGACTCGACGTGATTCATTCATGGTTCATATAGCCTACCCCAATTTAATTGAGATTACATGCTTGGTTGTTGTTGTTGTTCTATAAGTATACACTATACATACAAGCTTTTGGCAACTTTCAAACTTAATTAGGCAGGGCAATCCGTTAAGCAAGTTTCACCTCATTCTACTTTTTTTTTAACAGTAATATTGCCTTTCCATTAAGAATAAAGAGACGCCAAAGTACTGCACACCAAAACAATGTCAAAAAACCAAAAAAGCGCAAAGAAAATCATACTATACTGCGGCAAAAATAAGGTTACTAGGCTCCATAAAATTCACAGTTGTCGCTCGTGCGATATCACGTGCCAAAGAATTAGCCTCTATACCAATCCACTGAATCGAGAACCCCCCCTCTGCAACATTGTTAATATAATTGGCGTTCGTTTGTGTCCGATGTATGATATCATGGAACCGCCAACTTAATCGCCCAAAGAGCTGCGAGTGCCTCTACACTTGCTGGATCCATCGACGCCATAATATTGCGCTGCACTCTTGCCACGATTGACCCCCCATGGAAATGAACCACGATCCCGATCCCAATTTCTCAAACGTCGCTCCATCAAAGTTTATCTTGTACTACCCTTTCTGTGGTGGCGTCCAAACGTGTGAGGTTAAAGGGTCCACATGTGTCAAACTATTCCCCACCTCACGCCAAAGCTGCGCATATGTTAATGCAAATTCAGCAATTTCCGACGGAGTGCGTGGACAATCTCCAACTAAAATCATATTCTTGTTTCTCCACATCTCCCAACAAAGCGTGATTGCATCAGCGACTCGCTCTTTTCAAGTAGTCTTCAACGAATGCCCCAATCCAGCAAAATCTCGCCCTCACGAATCATAGATGACGTCGGAAAAAAAGCCAATGCGCAAACTTGTCGAGCAACCGAACAAGAAAGAATATATGCTGCGTCCTTTCCTCATCCATACCACACGTCACACAATTAGCCAATTCACAGACCTTACGCTTCATCAAATTGGGTCGTGTAGGTAAGATATCCGAGCAAGCACGCCACCAAAAAATTTTAGTCTTACTCGCGCATCGTAGATCCCATATCTTCTTCCATTGCGCATGCTCACTGGAACTCGCAGCCTGCATATCTCCCTTAGCGAGCAGCCCTTGCGCCATTATCAAGTGATAGGCGCTTCATACCATAAATCTCCCACTACGTTCGTAATGTCAGACCATACAGTCCACGTTCCCCACGCTACCCAGGGGGATAGAAAGGATTTCTTTCACATCCATCTCCTAGAAAATACCCGGAATCAGATCCACATCCCACCACCCCGTCGCCATATCAATAAGATCGCTCAAGAATTAGTTTTGGTACTTAACTATTTGTTTTTAATAAATTGGTCCTTAAACTTTTCTCTTATAAACTGAATAGAGTAGAAAGTAAGAGTAGCAAAATCAATTTTTCTTCTATATAAATTAACTTTTGTAGAACTGAAGCTTTACATTTTCATTTTATTTACAACTAAATAACAGTTGGTTTCATTTTTGATCATTCATTATTTATAACAAAAAAATAAATATACAAAAAATTCAACGTTGGAGAAAAAAGCTAATTGTTACCCTGTTGTTAGAATTCTTCAAGCCAATAATAAAGTAGGTAGAAAGCTAATCAAACATCGAAGACCTTATTTAAAATAATAATAAAAAATTAAAATCTTGGTTGGTTTGTTGTTTTAGGCAGTGTTCTGAAACCCGACCCGATGACTGACCCGGTAAGGCTGGGTCAATCGCGACCGCAGTTTCCCCACTGCGAACCGCGTCCGCGGCTGCTGGTCCCACGTGCCGAGGACGAACCGTGACTCGAGACAGGGTCCTCGTCGGGTAGAGTGGTGTGGACGAGGGCTGACCCCGCAGCGGTGGCCAAGGCTGCCATTTGTATGGCTTTGCGCGTCTCCTCAAGAATCAACCGAGAACGGACCTCGTAGAATGGAGGAAGGGGGTTGGACTGCTGGATAAAGGTAGCAACCCCGTCATAGTTCTCGTTAACCCCCGCGATGAGTTGCAACACAAGACGTTGGTTTGAGACAGGGGCACCAACGTTCGAGAGTTGATCAGCAAGCATCTTAAGCTCTTGACAGTAAGCGGAGATGTTGGGAAAATCATCCATATGAACCCGAGTAAATTGATTTTCCAAGTAGACTGCGCGAGAGTTTTTGTTGTCTTGGAAAACTTGCACTAGACGGCCCCAAGCAATGGTGGCGGTGGAGTTCTTTTGGAAGATGGTGTGCATGAGATCAGTGGAGATGGTTCCATATATCCATTGAAGAACAATAGCATCCAACCGCGACCATAGTTCCTCATCACAAGCGGGAGGGGGTGGCCATGGATTTGTCTGAGCTTGTCAGAGCACCGGAAGCAGAAGGATCCGCGCCGGCGGTTTTCGTCGCCTTTTTGGCCGAGGGATCAGAAACCTTAGAGGGGAGGGGTGGATTCTTTGAGATGGAAGACGGAAAAATATGGTCGAGGACTTGATAGGCCCGACAATGGATCGTGAACAACTCCGCCCATGTGGTGTAGTGTCCCGTTTCCATCTCCAACGTAACGGGGATGAAGTTGCGTACGTTTGAGACGGCAAAGGCGGGGTGGAATTTTTGGTCTGTCATTATGGCAGAGGGCGTGAGGCTAGGAGAGAGAGAGAGAGACCATGTATGAAAATATTCTGTGTCTATTTCATTAATTACCAAATGTATATATACAATTACAATAAACTTGCAAAGCAAGAATCCTATCTAAGGAAAGATATCTAAAGATATACATCAATATTATACTAATATACTAATAGTGTGATATGCATGTATGTCTATATTTTATAATAGCTTCATGAAGACATACTGATATAGGTGGCAGAGAGAGTGGCTAAAGGAGAATTGGATTCTGCGTTTGCCATAGTCAGGCCTCCTGGACATCATGCAGAAGAGGACCAACCAATGGGGTTTTGCCTCTTCAACAATGTCGTTGTTACAACAAGTTTTCTGTTGAACGAAAGAGTAAGGGCTGGTTTTGGTCATAATCTTGATTATTACGTAATTTAGTTAGGTATTTGATACTTTTTAAAACTTTTTTCACTTGACAATGAACTTATACTTGACGTCAATGCTTTCTTTATTGTAGCCAGAGTTGGACATCAAGAAGATCCTCATTGTTGATTGGGATGTACACAATGGAAATGGTAACCAAAAGATGTTCTATAGTGACAACCGAGTCCTTGTCTTTCCTGTGCATAGGTAAGACGAATCGTTCAATCTACGAATATTCCGCACAGATATTTGTCTTCGTGCAGTTTCTCCCGCTGGTGATAAATTGCAATTTTACTCTTAATTAGGCATGGACCTGATTTCTTCCCAGCTGGTGAAGATGGGTCATATATAATGACTGGACAAGGAGCATGAGCAGGATATAACATTAACGTCCCTTGGGGGAATGATGGTTGTGGAGATGCTGACTACATTGTTGTGTGGAACCAAATACTAATTCCCGTCGCTGAGGAATTTGCTCCCGACATGATATTTATATCAGCAGGATTTGATGCAGGTTGGCTGGAACTGACTTTAATTATTTTATTCCTCATTCTTTTCCTGTCTATTACGACAATTCTGGTTACACTTGATCTTGCACTCTTGTGCTGCTAGAAGCAAATCTTTCTCTGATTTGCAGAACAACAATCAGTAAGTTCATAGCGACAAAATGTGGGGTACAAAATATATAGGGATAAAAGCATCAAGCCCCCTGAACTATGCACGTTTTTGCGACTTGCCCCCTAAACTAATTTAATAAGCGTTTTGCCCCTTAAACTATGCACGTCTGTTCGATTTGCCCCCTGGCCGGGTTTTTGGCTATTTTTTGGCCATTCTTGGCCGGAATTTTTCCCCTTACCCGACACATATGTGTTGTACTAGATGTCTATTAGTAGTTGATGACAAAAAGTAGGCGAAAAAACATCTCGAACGGGGCATATTCTAGTCAAAATGTGATTTCCTCTTCAGTGTATTTTAGCCGGAATATGCCCCGTTCGAGGTAATTTTTCGCCTACTTTTTGTCATCAACTACTAATAGACATCTAGTACAACACATATGTGTTGGGTAAGGGGAAAAATTCCGGCCAATAATGGCCAAAAATAGCCGAAAACCCGGCCAGGGGGCAAATCGAACAGACGTGCATAGTTTAGGGGGCAAAACGCTTATTAAATTAGTTTAGGGGGCAAGTCGCAAAAACGTGCATAGTTCAGGGGGCTTGATGCTTTTATCCCAAATATATATTTAGTTTACTTTAGGTAAAGTAAAAATGCTCTCTTATTGAGTCAAAGTCCCTTGGTTATGACGTATTGTGTCCCTTGTGTAAAATGAGAATGCTTGTATAAAATTATCCTTCTTACTTTCTATTCATGATTCCTTATGCAAGTTGGAAGTTGGAGGTTTACAATGCAGATCTTTTTAAATATAGGATAGATTAGCAGTGAAATGCATGAATCCATTTTTTATGTATTGAATTCTTCTCATGATTGTGTCAACTCATCAATTTTATTTTTTGTCAAGCGATCAATTGAAGTTGCTTGCGTTCCTTTATTCAGTTCTCTGCCTGTTGGCACTTCTATTTCAGCATGCTATGTAACATTTTCATGAAATTATGCAAATGTGCACTTAATACTTATGGTGTTGAATTAAACAGCCATTGACGATTCCCTTGGAGGTTGTTGTGTTAGTCCAGAAGGATACGCCATCATGCTTGACAAGGTTAGTGCTAAGTGGCTTATCGATATTCAGATTCTATTTACCGTGGTATTATTGCATGCATTTTACCATATGATAAAAGAGTAACTGTTACTTTTTGTGGTGTTTTTAGTTGACAAAGTTTGCAGAAGGAAAGATTGTTATGGCACTTGAAGGAGGATACAATCTTAATTCTTTAGCCAATTCAGCCCAAGCATGTCTCGAGGTATTGCTAGAGCAGAAGCCCGTTACCGGATCCTTGGAGGTTCTTCCCTCTGAATCTACGCGGCGTGTTATAGAAGTGGTATGCGTTCAAAATTCTGTTTTAAGTTTAGTAAACTAATAATTAGATTTATTTTGGAAATAATTATTAGACTTTGAAGCTTTCCTTCCAAATGGGGGCTTTTTATGGTTTGGATTCTTATTTTTTAATATCTACAGGTACGTGAGGCTACGCTCATTCTGGCCGACATTTTCCGTTCAACAGAGCTGCAAATCCTTTTCCCGGTCTCTAAAGCTCAGGCCTGAGCCAGCCAAGATCAGCACTATGTTTGCTGCTGTCATGGAGGAGTTTGAGGCACTGGATCACAGGTCCAGGGAGCTTGAGATACGGTATAAGGCGGCTCAGGAAGCCAAGGCCGAGTGTAGAATACGACTAAAGAAGTTGGCTCATGAAGTTCAGGGAGAAAATGCATGTCTTATGAAGCTGGTTCATGAAGATCACGCAGAGAGCATACGACTCCTTTAGAAGACACTACAGGAAATTAAGGTAACGGTGGCAAACGAGGTACAAATTATGGCAGACGTGGTACAAATTAAGGCAGGGATGGTACAAATTGATGCAAAGATGGTACAAATTGCAGAAATGAAGAAGACTGCTAAGCCAGCCAAGATCAGCACTATGTCTGCTGCTGTCGCAGAGGAGTTTGAGGCTCTGGTTCACAGATCTAGGAACCTTGAGATACGGTATAAGGCAGCTCTGGAAGCCAACGCCGAGTATCTCATACGACTAAAGAAGTTGGCTCAGGGAGAATATGCATGGCTTAAGAAGGCGGTTCATGAAGCTAACACAGAGAACATTCGATTTCTTCAGAAGCCACTACAGGAATTTGCGGCAATGGAGGCAAACGAGGGACAAATTAAGGCAGACGTGGTACAAATTAAGACAAAGATAGTACAATGTGAGGCAAAGATGATGCAAATTGCACAAATAAAGAAGACTGCTGAGGCAGAGATTGAGGCAGAGGTGGTAGAAATTGAGAAAAGATTTTTTGTTGTAAATTTCAAAAAATGATCAACTTATATTAACTTGTACTAACAAAATAACAAAAGCAATTGGATGGTATCTCATCCCCGTATTGATTAAATATTCCATCATTGGCGATGTTGGCACTTACATGGCCAAACTTTTATTTTTTGCACCCTACTATATGAACTTCCTCCGGTTAACACTTTACTATCCAAACTTTGAAAAAACAATTACAAGGTCAAAAAACGTCACTTTACTATCCAAACTTAAAAAAAAAACAATTACAAGGTCAAAAAATGTCACTTTTAAGTACTGTGACATATGTGTGACGTCATTAAGAAGGGTAATTTTGTTATTTTAGAGATTAAGGAGTATTGTGCAAAATTATAATAAATTAATACATCCTAATTTTTTTTTTTTTACAAATTGCACCCCAAATATTTTAATTTTTTAACAAACATAATATCTTCTCTAAATAATAAACCATAAATTTATTTTTTTATATATTGTACCCCAAATATTCTGATTTTTTAATGAAAATCCCATATTCTCCAAAATAATACACACTAAGATCAATAGGGATAGAATGAGATAGATCTGTCACATAGAATTATTCCACCATCTTTCCCTTTCACGAAACAGATACATAATTGGACTCTCCGCCGCAGCATCAGATTTTTTTTCTTCACGAAATTAAGATATAGCCTCCCGTTCAACACATCTGTGTGCATGAATTTTAGTAAAATGAGACACACAAGAACATGAAATACAGTTCCAAACACTTTTCAAGTTTTTAAATTAAATTGGAAGCAAGTTATTACTAGAACTCTCAATTTTAAACTCTTTTACACAAGTGCTATTTTAAATGCGACGCGAATCAAGATTTTGAACAGACTTGGATAGAGTCGTGACCTAGGTTCATACTTTGTATAAGTCTTTTTTGAATGACGTACAAGTATTTATTAGGTTGCGCGAGTAATAGCACTTATTTCTATTTTCCATTGTTTTTTATCAAGCAAGAAAATTTATTTCGAGGACAAAGGGTCCTCAATCCCCTAGTGTACAACTACAAGATGAGAGTACCCAAAAAATCTTACAAGCAACAAACGAAAAGGAAACGGAAACAAGTTGCTAGACGAAAAGACAAACCCCAAATCTTTTGCTCTCATCCAATTCGATGCTTGAATAAAAGCAGCCTCCACGAGTTTTTGGCAGTGTACTTCCTCTCTTTTAAATATTTTGTTGTTTCTTGCACTCCAAATGTTCCAAATCACCACACACCAAAAACATCTTTGAGCACTTCTTTATATGTCATTGAGTAACACTTAGAAATAACACCCATTTTCTCTACCCAATATAAAAACACTGAACACTATATTCTTTCTTTGGATAAATCCCGTCAAATCCGCTAACGTTCAGAACTATTAAATTGCCATCTCATCTAAAAGTTTAAGCTGTTAGAGATGATAGACATTTAATATTTATATATTATCTCCAACACGCCCCCTCACGTTCAGAATGTAAATTTTTTTGTTACGTCTGTCACGTGACACTTTTTGATAATTGGGTGGCGGTGAGATTCGAACCCAGGACCTCCTCCTTGGCCTGAGCTCTGATACCATATTAAATTGTCATCTCATCTAAAAATTTAAACTGTTAGAGAAGATAGACATTTAATATATATATATATATATTATCTCCAACAAGAAGTTGAGTAATTAGCAAAAAAATTCTTAAATTATCAAAAGCAAAGGGGTTTTGTCGTAATTATCCCTTATCTTTTTTATATTTTTTCTTTTAAGCTATTCGGTCTGCAGAAAAGAGAAAAGTTGCAATAGGTCGCTTCAATTCCCCAACTCTTTTTCCAACTTCAAAATTCAAACTTGAAAAGCCTCTCCAACTCCAATTTTGATACCAAATTTAGAAATAAAAAGAAAAATGGAGTTGATGAACGGTGGGAATGAGAGTGCAGTGATCATCAGTGATCCTCCAAAACGGCGTCGTGTTGGTTTGATATACGATGAGAGAATGTGCAAACACACGACCCCAGTTGAAGAGAACCACCCGGAGTGTCCGGAACGCATACGTGTCATCTGGGATAGGCTCAATTCAACTGGAATTGCTCAAAGGTTCAATCTTTAACACCCCCCCCCCCCCCCCCTTTTCTTCTTCTTAATGTTTTGTGTTTGTGTTTGTGTGTGACAAAGTGATCAAACTGAAATTGTGAGGTGGGTTTTGTGTAAAAGGTGTTGGTCATCATGTATTATGAGAATATACATTGTGAAGTTTAGTCAGTGGATAGTAAGTACCCTTCTACTAATCTTAATAAAGTACTGATTTTTATAAAGTGTATTAGCAAGCCAAACAAACATTTGAAATTTAAGATTTATGATGTAAAGAAATGGTGGGTGTATGAGAGAATACGTAGTGGAGTGTAGGCAATGCATAATACCCCACTAATTTGTTGTGGTTGATGATGAATTTCCGAAGCAGAATTTTAGTAACTAAGTAGTGTTTTATGCTGATTGATTCTGGGATTATCAGTGTTTAGAGCTTAATACGTGTTATATAAAGATTTGTTATGCTATATAGACTTCTCTTTTGTGAAAAATGCTAAAGATTGCTAATTTTCCCATCTCAGTTTTGTGTTATGATGAGGGGCTGTCTGGCTGTTGTAATCATTCTGTTTCTTATATTCACCATTCGTTTTGAATTTAGAAAATTTAAAATTTGCAGAAGAGGGCAATGTTATATACTTAAGATAATGAGGCTGCTGTTTACCTTTAGCTTTTGATTTTGAAATCGACTTAAAGATGTTATTTTTGATCCAGTATTTTTTATGTTCTATAGGAGGGAATTGTGATTATACATTGGCTAAGAATCCTTCTCAATTTTCCCATTTCCAGATGTGTAGTTTTGGATGCAAAGGAAGCAGCAGACAAACATTTATCTCTGGTTCACACCAGAAATCACATTAATCTTATTAAAAATATTAGTGCCAAAAACTTTGAATCAAAGAGAAAACGGATGGCCGCAAAGTTCAACTCTATCTATTTTAATGAAGGCTCGTCAGAAGCTGCTTATCTGGCTGCTGGCTCAGTTATTGAGGTATGGCTTCTTTCATACTAATATTTTTAGAAAGGAGGTCTATAGCATGCCTAGGAGTGGAAAGGGAGAGTTTACCTTTGCTTGATTTGGAATTTATATTTTGTAAACTATATTAAATTAAGTTATGTGTTCTAATTTCGTAATTCATTAAAGATGGATGCTGATTCTTTTATGATAGTATTCGCTTTACCGCTGGAGTGTCTTTTTTTATTTCGGCGATTGAAAAAAGGTGTTGGAGAGTTCTATAACTTAATGACAAGCGATGCAGATTCTTTAACCTTTTCGCAGTTCCTCTTTCTACTTTGTGTGACATGCATGGTTCTCTATACTATAAGTGCTTTATGGAGACATACTGGTGTAGGTAGCAGAGAAAGTTGCTAAAGGAGAATTGGATTCTGCATTTGCCATTGTCAGGCCTCCTGGACATCATGCAGAACAAGATGAACCAATGGGATTTTGCCTCTACAACAATGTTGCTGTTGCAACAAGTTATCTCTTAAATGAAAGAGTGAGAGCTGGTTTTGGATTATGATAAATTGATAATCATTATTACGTAATTTAGTTAGGGTTTTATGCTTTCTGAAGCTTTTCCCTTGCACAATGAACTTATTTTTTAATGCTTTCCATATTGTAGCCAGAGTTGGGCATCAAAAAGATTCTGATTGTTGATTGGGATGTACACCATGGAAATGGTACTCAAAAGATGTTCTATAATGACCCTCGAGTACTTTTCTTCTCTGTGCATAGGTAAAGTAAATCTTATATCTATGTACATGGACCCTGATTCCGGCTGAAAACAACTCATTCTTCTGTAGAATAGGATACCATGTGCCCCTCGCGTGTTATATAATTGATTTTAGTTTCTCTGTTATTTTCTTGACTTAAGTAGAGAAATCGAGAATTGAACATGGTGGGAACGTGAAGGATAGTTTGGTTTTGAAGTGAAAAAGGCAGAGTCTTAGTGGCTTTATATGTTCAGTATTAAAGGAGTGATATATAATTCAATCAAGCTGATCATAATTAGATGATTGAATACACTTGTCGGAATACAATGATCTCACTCTCTATTAGTTTTCTTTTATTCAAATCTGTACTTTATCTTGTGCTTCTTAAACTGGAAACATTTTTTCTTGCTATAGTGGAAAGTCCTTCTGATACCAGCCTTGAATATGTGTCTCGAGCCGTTTGTTGCACTGTTGATAATAGGTGCAACTTTTGTCTTTATTAGGCATGAATATGGGACTTTCTATCCCACTGGTGATGATGGGTCATACATAATGACTGGAGAAGATTCAGGTGCCGGATATAACATTAACGTCCCCTGGGAGAATGGTAGGTGTGGGGATGCTGACTACCTTGCTGTTTGGGACCATATACTAATTCCAGTCGCTAAGGAATTTGATCCTGACATGATAATTGTATCAGCAGGATTTGATGCAGGTTAGCTGAAACTAACTTTAATTTTTTTTCTTGTCATTTTTTATGCATCTATTGTAAGAATTCTCAATATACCTGTTTGTGCATTATTTTACTTGAATCTCTGAAATCTTTAACTGTATAGTCATTTAAATGTTAACTGTATAGTCATTTACATGTAAAGTAAACTTCTCACCTTTGTTTACTTCACTTTCTTTCTTATGCGTCATTTTTTTTTTTGCTTAATGCTATTCTTGTGTTTAAGAATTCTCTTCCAGGTTGTAATATTTCGGTCATAATTTTATGGGTTCCATCGTAACTTGTAAATTGGAAATTGGCGGTTTTCTGTTCAGTTATTTGCAAGATAATATAGCAAAGCACTGAAATGCATGAATACACTTGTTATGCATTGACTTCTTTGTTAAATATAATTAAACATTAATGTGAATAATACACGTATTAAGTTAACTGAATTTTCTTAAACACGACGTTGAAGTTGCATACCTTTCTTCAGTTCTCTGCCTAATGACGCATATATCATTGCATGCTATGTTAGATTTCCATGAAATCGTGGGAAATATGAGTTTAGTACTTACAGTATTGATTTTAACAGCTATTGGTGATCCTCTTGGGGGCTGTCGTGTTAGTCCATATGGATACGCAGTCATGCTTGACAAGGTTTGTACTAGAGGCTTATTGCTATTCAGATTCTATTTACCTTGGTATTATTGGATACGTTTTACCGCAAATTGTAAGAGTACATGCTACTACCTGTGGTGTTTTTCAGTTGATGGAGTTTGCAGGTGGGAAGATTGTTATGGCACTTGAAGGAGGATACAATCTTAATTCTTTGGCAAATTCAGCCCAAGCATGTGTTGAAGTATTGCTAGAAAAGAAGCCCGTAACTGGACCCTTGGAGGTTTATCCATTTGAATCTACGTGGGGTGTTATACAAGCGGTATGTGTTCAAACTTTTGTTTTAAGTTTACTAACTTAATAATGTTTCAAATTGTAGTATTATTTTTGAATCAAAAAATTATAAGGCTCTTAAAGTTTCAACATTGGGCTTTATGGTTTCATTTCTCATGTTTAATCTGCTCAGGTACGTGAAATGTTAAGTTCATACTGGCCTACACTTGCTGCTAAATTGCCAGATAAGGTGATCAATAGAAGGACATCTCTAACTGAGGTAAGACCTCATTCTCCTAAGTTTTTTAAAAACAAAAATCTATTATTTTTTTATGATCATCAGCATTTTAGGATGAAGGTAGTGATTTGCTGGCTAGAGTAAATTGCAAAAGCTACACCTGTATTATCCTAATTTGCAAATACCATTATCTAAGTATTAATTGCATTTTCTTCCTTATGAGACTGGATTTCTTTTGTTTTGATCATAATCTCATTTTTACGCTCCCTGCAACGATAACTGATGTTGTCTATGGACAATGATTCTCGTGCTTCATATATGTTTTAACCCACTAAATGTAGAAACCCTTGTAAAATTGTTTTAGAGCTTTTTGGAATATGTTGAGAACCGCATGAAAATAAATAGCAATTTTTTTTTTGTTTTTGTTTAGTTAAGAATAGAAATGTTTCCAAATTTGATGAACAAATGTAAATACTTAATCAACAGTTGTATTACACCTTTTATGTAAAATTTTACAGTTTTTCTTCAACCCTACTCTCAACTTCATGGCATGTAGGCCAATTACAGGGTGAATTATATTGAACGAGTATCTGCAGAAGTAAATGCTAACAAAAGGAGTATGGAGGTTATTTGCCAATTATGTATGAAGGAGTAGAGTAACTTTTCAACAAGAAAGAGAACAATAATTTATTTTTCCAATGTAAAACGGATGCACTGTGCATGTGTGTATGCTCCTGTTGTAACAGTTGGTACTTCCGTCCGGTCAACTTAATTATACTTTTGAACTCTGTCTACGACCTGAAATATTATTAAAATGTGCAACTGTGTAGGTTCCAAGTTCTGATTCTGACGGTGAGCCTGAGAATGAGGCTTTACTGGAAGAAGTCCAAGCTGCCGAGGATGTTATCCAATCTTTCTCTAACCTCAAAGTATCTGAAAACTCTCAAGGTAACAAGCATAATTTCCTTCTTTTGATCAAGAAATCTACTCTTGTAGTATTATTTGCTGAATAAGAATCAAACTGAATGTAGTTCAAGAAGCTAAGGCTACTTCTACTTCACCTTCATGGAGATCAGAGCTTTCAAAAATTGACATTTGGTATGCAACTTTTGGATCAAACATGAGCCTACCAAGGTTTCGGTGCTACATTGAAGGTGGACAGGTAAAGTTATGAAATACACTCGTCTTTTGCTAACTCAAACATGTTAAGATATTTCTAATTTAAACTAGTTTTATGTGTGCTGATCTTTTGTTTCTTTAACTTACTTCTCATCGTTGGGGGATATATTCCAGACAGAAGGAATGAAAAAGCCATGCAAGGGTTCAATGGACAAAAGCCAACCTAAAGAGATTACATGGAAGAATTTCCCTCATCGCCTATTTTTTGCTCGTGACCATACAGCTACGTGGGGTCCTGGAGGTGTGGCTTTTCTTTATCCCGAAAGTAATGATCAGGAGAGGACTTACATGTGCCTGTACAAAATCACGTATGTCACTCCTTGATTCCATTCATATCGTTCATGATATATACACACATCCGAATATATCATCCTATATAATCTCTTGCCACACATGCACTGCATCCAAATTTTAATCCAGAGAGTTTTTCTATTTTTCTTGAGTGAAGGACTTTTGCATCCATTAAGTACTGGAAACTTCTGATTTCTGAAATCCCAGTTCTTTTATTTGTTTCCCTTTTGTCGTGCAGACTGAACCAATTTAATGATGTCTTACTCCAGGAGAATGTTTCGAGTCATGACATGAGTCATCCTTTATTTGATTTGACTGCTCTTGAAACTATAGAAAACGAAAAGTCGACTTCAGTGGAGCTTGTCCAGGTATGTTTGTTTCTTCCACTCCGATCAGTAATGCTGAGTCTAGATTTTCATGTAAGGTTGTACGTTTCTGCCAATAGTGCCTGTGCTTGGGATACCAGAGCTAATAAGAACTCTTATATGTCGCATATGTCCCAAAAACTAGCGTACACGATGAATATAAGCATTTCCTTACCTTTATTTCATAATAACAGAATGGCGAACCAATATCGTGTTGTGTAATTGTTTCCGCTTATTGCAATACATTGGCAATGCTTATTAAATACTCGTGGGCATAGTATTAGGTGTAAAAATGTATTAGGATCTACGTAAGTTTTGTCATTCTCAATGTAACCGGTTTTCCCTGCGACACATTTTTTAACAATGTTCAAATTCCTATGTTTACAGACAGGCTGGTACCACAATGTCGTTTACTTGGGAAAGGAGAATGATATTCCAATCCTAACCATGACGTACGTAACATATAACCTTGTCCTTATGTCCACTTTTTGCACTGATTAAAAAATGGACAACTTAATCTTACAAATTTGACTGACATATTTATACATTGTTGCTTCAGATGCAATCTTTCAGATATCAAACGCTTCAAATCCGGAGAAGTTCCTCTGAATCCGCCATGCAAAGAATATGCGTCTACTTTGGTCAAAGGGCTGGTGGAAGGGAAACAATTTTCCGAAGAGGAAGCTTGGGCTTACATACATGAATCTTCCACCAAACCACTGTGATTTTACAAATTAGGAGCCCCTGTAAAAATGGTCTGCATTTTTTTTTGTAAATTATAGTAAGTTACTGATATTAGATACCCGGTTTGGTTATTTTTTGCTCAATTTTTTGCCCAGATATATGATGTTGATCACTCTATTATTGTATTCTGGGTTTTGCATGCATGCAGCAACTTACTATCTTTTGGGTGTGTAATATATATTATTGGTATGTGGATAAGAATTCTTCTAGTTGTTTGGCATTTGGTTTTCTTGACGTTTACTAGGAATATTATATTAACATTTAGTTCATGTGTCAACATGGGTGGTTTTATGGTTGAATTTTTTTTCTTTTGAATTTCTGGATATGAATATTAGTTTTAAAGGAAAAATAAGTACACAAGTCCCAGAAGGTAGGTTCAGATGCACTGTCTCAATGCACCCAAATTATTCTAGTAAAATCATCAATCCGGAAAAAAATAAATTATTCTAGTAAACAAAGCATAATCCAGGAGATGGAATCTCCAAATAAACATGGGATAATTATATCTATACTTTGTCATTTGGTTAATTTGTAAAAATGGTTTGGATAATTTGAGACACATTTGGCAACTTTAAAACATGAAGTGAAAATAAATTTATCGGTAGTATTTTCAAACTCCACCAGATGTCTAGAATCTAGATATAACCACTACAAGAAAACAGGGCTATTTGGAACCGCCGCCGCGGTTCCAAATACTCCAGATGCGGTTGCAAAAGGCCATTTGCAACTGCGTCGCGGTTCCAAATACGCGGTTGCAAAAGAGCTCGGTCACTTCGCAACAGGAACCGCAACCCGGTTCCAGAAAAGCGCAATAGCGACCGAGAAATTTTGCAACCGCCACGCGGTCCGTAAAGACAATAGGGACCGCAACGCGGTTCCAATGTTTCATAAAAAAATTAAAAAATTTGAAAATGGATTGTAACCGTATTGCGGTTGCAGAAACCCAAAAACAAAAGCAGGAATCGCAACGCGGTTCCAGTTAATATTCATACCGTTGGGACCGCGACGCGGTCCCAATTATTATGAATATTAACTGGAACCGCGTTGCGGTTGCAATTACTCTTCAAGCGAAATAAAAAAAACCAATAATATTCCAGGAAATTAATGGAATATTATTGGTTTTAGTTAATAATTAGAGATTTCTGTAAATCAATATACATTAGTTATGTATAGCAAATCAATATATAAAAACAAATAAATCAATGAAATAAAGATTAATGTAAAGATGAAAACTAATGAAAGAAATGTAATAAAGATGAAAAACAAAGTTAATTATGAATGAAATGAAATGAAATAAAGAGAAAAAAGTTGTTGAACAAGAAAAAAGATGTTAAACATAAAAGAAGAAGAGAAATGGAAAAAAAAAGAGATGAAGAAAAAAGAATTTGAATTTGAAAAAGACATAAAAGATATTTTTTCTTCTTGTTGTTTAGTGTTGAATGGAAAAGTGAAGTGGATTGAGGTGGGTAATAAGATAAATGAGTGGATTGAGGTGTGTATATATAGAAAAAGGTATGAAAATTTGAATTTTCACGAAAATTTGAATTTCCCCCCACATCCCGCCTAAAATTTTGAAATTTTTGAAGTATTTGCAACCGCAACGCAGTCTCTGAAAGTTTTTAAAAATATTTTTGAAAGTTCTGAGCCCGCATCGCGTTTGAATTTTATTAAGAACCGCAATGCGGTCCCTAATACTATGAATATAAGTAGGAACCGCGTTGCGGTCTCAATTGGTCCTTTTAGGAACCGCGTCGCGGTTGCAATTGACATTAATTGGGACCGCGTTGCGGACTCAAATAACATTCAATCATCAAAATCGTTGTTTTATTGATCTACCTTATTGCGTTAGTGTTTCTTATCAATATATATCAATAATACATGTGTAATGAACTAATAAATGGTTAAAAAACAAGTAATTGAGGAATGTAAGAGTAAATTAGAAGTGAAATGATCGTTATAGTCGTTACTATAGTAGAACTTGTTGCACTACATATACATATATATATATATATATATATATATATATATATATGAACTACTTCCATCATACATAACTTGTTGCTTTGTTATTATGATTTGATTCACAAATTAAAGTATAGATGTCATTAATCGATTCATTGAATATACCATCTTACTAATCCCTTGTTCAAGTACTCATCATATATAGGGATATACGTTTTTGTTCGAACTTGGGTTATCTTCTTATAATACCTTTATTTTCAACGTAATAAAAAAATATGATTGTTTTGGCTATTATTAGGGTACTTACTAACTAAACTATTAACGTGGTATCTCAAATCATCGAACACACGTCATTTTGAAGTATGAATATTAATTGCAACCGCAACGCGGTTACAAATGCTACTAGTTGCAACCGCGTTGCGGTTGCTAATTGTATTACTAGTTTTTGCAACCGCGTGGCGGTTGCTAAAACTAACGTCTACAAGTTTTTGCAACCGCGACGCGGTTGCAAAATAAGATAACCGTTGGTTGCGGTTGCAGAAAGGCAACACTTCTGGCAATGATGCAAATTGTGATTCGGGACGGTTTTCACTTTAGAGCACAAGATTTTAGCATTTTCGATATTTTTGACGACATGGGATCGAATATTCAGGAGGAGGAAGAGTATTATTATTCATCGGATGAAGAATAGATTTTTATTACGATGTATTGATATTTTAGAGTTTATTCATCCTTTTTTTTTTACAAGAATAATGCATCATTTTATTGTATACAAAAATATTGCACCTTTTTTTTCCTAGAATATTGCATCCTTTTTTTTTTACAAGAATAATGCATCCTTTTATTGTATACAAAAACATTGCACCTTTTGTTTCCTAGAATATTGCATCCTTTTTTTTTTTACAAGAATAATGCATCCTTTTATTGTATACAAAAATAAAATAAAAAAAATATTGCACCTTTCTTTTCCCTAGAATATTGCTTTTTTTTTGTACAAGAATATTGCACATTTTTTTTTTTAAATCAAGAATATATATTCCTTTTTTTTGCACAAGAATATTGCACATTTTTTTAAACAAGAATATTGCATCCTTTTTTTCCAGAGAAAATTAGTAAGAAGGACAACAACCGGGATGCGGTTCCAATTATGAGCGGTGGAAGCAGGCGGCGAAACGGCGGCGAAACGGCGGTTTTGGGCTAGGGTTAGCTGCAAATCGCGATTTGCAACACTTTTATATAATTATAGGACTTTCTGGAACCGCGTCGCGGTTGCAGAAAGTCCTATTTGATTGGGCTCTTCATTCGAGCCCAATCGTTTTGTTGAAATTGGGCTCCAATTTAGAGCCCAATTTCAACGTTAGGTGGGTTGGAACCGCGTTGCGGTTCCAAATGGTCCAATGGAAGAAATTGGAACCGCGCTGCGGTTCCAATGGTTAATTGGAACCGCAACGCGGTTCCAGTTTCTTAGGAACCGCAATGCGGTTCCAACGCGGTTGCTGATAGTTTGGAACCGCGATGCGGTTCCTAATAGGCGGTCCCTATTGGACTTGTTTTCCTAGAGGCGTTCCTGTAAGATCCAAAAAGTATTGACTGTTCTCGATAATTAGACTTTAGAAAGTGTAAATAATGTTAATATACCAATAATATATTGATATCATTTAAGAAAGATAAAATGAACTAGTTAGCAGTGCATGAATAAAAACTTTTTTTTTATTATTTTTTTATTTTTTAACACTGCACTCATAATGAATATACAAAAGCTCCAATCAGCGGATTGGATTCTTATATACTTTCTTTTCTGAAACTAAACCCAGAAAGTATGATAAAAAGGAAATACACTTTATTTAATTTTTGACAGCCAAGGCCAAAACATGTCATAATTATTTGCGCAGCACTAAAGCTTAGTTTGGAAGTTCAAACACTAAAAAGTTGGTCCTTTTGCAAAGATTGTTCACAAGTTTGATTTGACAACACCCCACAATCAATCTAATTTGTCTTTGAAGTTCAATGTAATAATGAAGTAAAATTATATGAAATTATAGTATTCCAGATGTAATTAGACCCTATATATATTCTATTATTCCAGCTATATTTCTGTATAGTATATCAATTGAGCACTTGTACTCAGATGACAAATTAAAGACGTAACTTTTGTAACTATATAAATCAAATGGTTCTTATTCCGATAGTACAGACAAAACATAATGTGCTATGTCTTCAAATTATTTTTCAAGTAAAGTCTAGATGACACAGTTCCACTTTCCAAAGCAACATTCATTCTTTGATTAATTGCCACATATGTGCCCTTAGCTATTTATGCGGGGTAAAAATCACTTATTTACCTTTCTTTTTTTTCTTTTTTTTTTCTTTTATGAGCTTCTGTTCCTCAATTTAAGACAAAGGAACTTGACTGCTGTTAAAGCTAGAAAAACAATTATACCTAATCCAATGATCATCATCCACTGCTCCCTTGACTTGAAATGAAGGCAATAGCCAACTCATGGAGCCAAAAACAAAATACATAAACCCATCATGATTTCAGATTTTGCCTGTTTTTTAAACTCACTTTTTACAACAAGTAGTATCCCAATTCCCACATTCAATATATTCCTTGATAAAAGATGTAAATTAGGCAGTGTCACACAAATTAAAAAGCACCAACTAAAGCTCCCACTTTTATGCATTAGAACTTAGAACGCACAAAAACTAGTTATATATTAAGATCAACGACGTATGGTGATTAATTTGCTAGCTTTATCGCGGAACTAATGACATGATTAATTACAAGTTACAACCCAAACACTTTAGAATCGTGAGTACATAACCAAGTCATGTGACAACTTTCTTTTATTAGAAAGTGTGGGTGCTTTAACTAGCCAAACAACTTAACCAAGTATCTTCGCAACATAAAGCTTGAAGTAAATGAATGACAATTATGATGGTAATATAAATTATTTAGCAAGTATGTGCACGTATTGTGCATTAAAAACATGCTCCATCAACTTATAGTATCGATTATAATCTATAATTTATCTCTTGAGAAAAAAAATCGGGACCTCGATCTAATAAAAGTGGTAGCATCAGTTTTATTTTATTTAATTGCTAAGATCAAGTGCTTGTCGCACCCATGCACGTTAAAAGCCTTAGCATGACAAAGAAAGCCCACCAATGCTCCCAGAACTCCTACTTCTTTTGTGGCCTTCCCTTTTCTTCAAGCTTGGCTTAACATTCACAATTCAAAATTTACTATTCTTTCATTATAAGCTTTCCAAAGATGACTCAAAAGGAGACTCTCACTGTAAGCAATGATAAAAAAGATCTCTCACGTTTTGTCTTAGCTACCAAACAACTAGAAATTTATTCAACATATAATGACTTTCTTTTCTTAAGTAGCAACTTCTGCCATTCAAGTATAAAAAAGCCAACATCCCCCATCTCATGCTTCATTCACTCTAAGTAGAACTATCTAACCATGGTTTCTAAAGCAAACACATCGAAAAGCGTATGCGTGATTGGAGCTGGTCCAGCAGGATTGGTCGCTGCACGGGAGCTAAGGAAGGAAGGCCACAATGTGGTGGTAATTGAACAAAACCACGACATTGGAGGCCAATGGCTATATGACCCTAAGATCGAGAATGAAAATCCATTGGCAGAAGATGGCATATTGACGGTGCATAGCAGCATATATGCATCGCTGAGGTTGGCTTCGCCGAGGGAGATCATGGGGTTCTCGGATTTCCCATTTGTGGTAAAGAAAGGTAGGGATACGAGGAGGTTCCCCGGCCATAAGGAACTTCTGTTGTACCTTCAAGATTTTTGCGAGGAGTTTAGATTGAGAGAGATGATAAGGTTCAATACCAGGGTCGAGTACGTGGGGATGCTAGATTACAATCCAGTTAGCGTCAAGGACTTGAGGTGGGTAGTGAAAAGCAAGGCGGAGAAAGCCGTGGAAGAAGTTTTTGATGCGGTGGTCGTTGCCACTGGTCACTATTCTCAACCAAGGTTGCCCAAAATCAAAGGTATTGCACGCGCATATATAACGTTTGAATTGGATTCTGGATAGTCTATGTTTCAGACATTTATTCATAACATGATATATGCATCTGACATCAAAATTTGCATGCAATAATATTTGATTAGGAATGGATGCATGGAAAAGAAAACAATTGCACAGTCACATTTACAGGGTCCCTGAACCCTTCAGGAATGAGGTAACACAAAAACACTGATGCAAATGAAATGCAGAATTTCCTGTCACATGTTTTGCATTTTATTTTACTTTATTTTTGAAGAATATATCTATACGTACACACACATATATATTAGAAAAACATAATAAACAACCAGGTGGCCCCACTGTCTCATAACATTCCTGTTAAGGCAAGTTTCACTTTCAGGAATAATAACATGCAAAATCTGAGATACCAACTCATCTGTTTTATTGATGAAGGGTGGGTGAATGATCATTTTGTGTTTACACATTGCACATCAAGTCTTTTAACTCAGTACTTCATTTTCACCTCATGCTCTACAGGTAGTTGTGGTTATTGGAAATTCTTTAAGTGGGCAGGACATATCAATGGAGTTAGTGGACATTGCAAAGGAGATTCATTTAAGTGCCAAATCCCTTAACATCTCGGAAGGCTTATCAAAAGTAATCTCTAAATATGATAATCTACACCTACAACCAGAGGTTCGTTACATCACACCATTTACACACATAAGACCAAATATTTTTTCTACGTGACAAAAATGAATCTGTTTTCCCTGTCCAAGAACTTAAATAATGGAAGAATTTGTAAGAATAATACAAATTTAAAATCTTGCAGATAGAATCAGTACATGAAGATGGACGGGTTCTTTTTAGGGACGGCTCTTCGGTCGTTGCAGATACTATCATATACTGCACAGGGTAATACACACAACTTCTCCGAGTAAAATACATGAGGGGATATAAATTTGATTGATGGATTCCATATTATATGAGGTCCAAAGACTCGAAATAAGATCATTTCTTTAATACATTAACCAAGCACGCCAGTATATAGATTTTAGAACTATTATATTATAGTTAATGGATCATCTTTAAAGAAAGGATTTATGAATGGTGAAGTTAAGGACGGAGGACAGGCTCGATTTGGAGGGCATAACATGTTGACTGTAAATTACTCATAATCGAATTATGAGAGTCGGCTACTTTTCAGTTTTCAGTGTAGCTTATTGATTATTTTCTTTCTATGGCTGAAGGCTTTTCTTTTGAGTAACTCCTGGCTGGGAAATGTGCAGGTATTCTTATTCATTTCCATTTCTTGACACCAAAGGAATCGTGGTGGTAGATGATGACAGGGTGGGACCTCTATATGAGCATACATTTCCTCCCTCACTAGCTCCCTCTCTATCCTTTATTGGCATCCCTAGAAAGGTTACATTTCATCACTGATCGTTTGAAGTTACTCTGCTTGCTAGTTTGCGAGATTTAGGAATAAGTTACATTTCCGGTTTAGAAGAAATCCAATCTATTCAGTTTTTCCCTTCTTCTAATTTTGGGTTTCATAATTTGGATGTAGCTTATAGGCTTTCCTTTCTTTGAGTCCCAAGCAATTTGGATTGCTCAACTTTTGTCGGGGAAAAGAAGGTTGCCATCATGGGATGACATGATGCACTCAATTAAGCTGTTTTATCATTCAAGTGAAATTGCTGGCATTCCGAAGCATAATACTCATGATCTTGCAAACTTTGAGGTGAAGACAAATATTATTCTTCCTTCTTTACACGCACACGTGCATATACTTCATCGTCTACTCTATACGTAGATGTACCACGTCACAGTATAACTGTACCCATGTGATCATTGCACAAGCTGGGTGCAACAACTTACAAATTATAACTGTCTTTACCTTAATGGTTTTGCCTTATCTACAATATGTACTAGGCCAAAACAAACTTCAAATGGAAAAGCAATCCTTCTACATGTGAAAGTCGGCAAATATTCTAAGATCCAATTTGCCAGCTTAGTCTTAATGCATTGTCTTAAGATACTTTACTTTACTTTACCTTTAATGAAATTACTGCATTAACTTGTAAATGAAACTAAAAAGACCACCCAAATCTAAATAGTCGAACTCCATATCTTCCTGGTCCAACCAGAAGTTTACACTAATATTCAGAACATGAGAACTACAATTCAGATGTCAATTATATATGTCTACTTACCGTTATTTTAATCTCAACTTATTGTCTCCATTCTGAGCTATATTCAGCAGATTAAACTTTGAACTGTTTTACTATAATGAAACTTTTCCATCTTTTTGCAGTATTGTGATAAATATGGAGACTATGTTGGTTTTCCTCATCTAGAGGAGTGGAGGAAAGATCTTTGCTTATCATCTTTAAGAAGTTCCGAAATCAATTTGGAGACTTACCGTGATTCATATGAAGAAGATCAAGAGTTGCTTCAAGTAGCTTATAGCAGCCCTCACTTCACACAGCTTGCACCAGAAGATTTTACCTCGTGAACCATATAGCCATCATTTTGATCGGATGTTCTGTAACAGTCATACACTTATTAGTTCACACTTTTAAAATTAGTAAAAGAAAAACATCACTCACATACAATGCCTAATACAAGTTCACATTATTATTTATGGTGACAACAATGGCACTTTTGCTCCTCTATGTTGCAGTTACAAGCAAACATTTTACGAGATATTATTCAAAGAGTTAGTGTTAGTTATTATTCCTATTTGATGATTCACTACTCTACATTTGAAATTAGATCATAAGAACTTAAAACGTAAGATATGTAATTGACCAATGTTTATTACCGAAAGTATAAAACAAGAAAGCCATCTTCTGAAAAGCAGATGTCATCACTTGATGAGAAGTTGATATATGAAATAGTTTTATGGATAATCTATCTGAATTTGATATATCCCCAAAAGATAGTACATATTCTTCCAAAACTCATGAATTCGGCTTACAGCCTCTCGGTAAACAAGAAAACATCCTGAACCTGAAATTGAATGCATTAAAGAAACAATAGAGCAGTTAGAAGACCGAAAAAACCAAAAGAATACGTACCGCCACATTTTTGCATCTTTTAAGCTGATTAAATACGGTTGTTCTACAAACTCATTCCTGCAATACAACAAAAATCCTAAAATAAAGATTGTAGAAAATTAAATCGTAGAATGTCTTAGCTAATTTTCAATATATCGAGGTCACGGCCATGAATGAACAACTGTCCTTTACATCGGTGCAGGTTCAGTACCTTAGATTCCAAGAGAGATTACAGGAACAGACCAAAGGAATAGCAGAAAGGCACCCCCATGTCAACAATAAATATCCATGAGAAATTTTACTACCAGTACCAAAAACCAAAGCTGCTAATGAACTTAATATATATTCCATGGATGATCATCAAGAGTCTACTGGCTTTTAATTGTGGAGTTCTCTAATCACAGCTATGAATTACCATGTCATGACAGCATAAAATTGAAGTGCACCAGGAAGAAAATGTCACAAGATACTAGAACAAAACCAGCGTATGTCGCCACCAATTTCTGCAAGAACAAGTACTCCCAGAAAAGGTGGAAGGCCCACCCGCTTCAGTCTCCAAAAATTGTATTCCTTGAATATACTCAAGAAACAAGCTTGGATAATAAATTGCAAAGTTTTACTATCCTAAAATTCTTTGTCATTTTTAAGTTCACATCTTTTTACTCAACAAACACAAAAGACCAGCGCAAGATTCTAATAGGAATCAGCCGACTAGCTATTTTAGCTTACATTGCAAGATCAGCAGACATTAGATGAAAAAACATAGTACACTGGTTGGAGACTAGCTATTTCAGTCGTAATCAGCCGACTCAAATGCCTCTACAATCCCAATTTATAGGCAGAAAAAAAAATACTCGTGCTTAAATTAGACTCTCAATTGAACTTTGTTTTTAATGTCAAGTGGAGGGCCCTCTTCAGCCTTCCATAGAAGGGAATATGGGAAGTGCTCAGATTTATCCGAATGAAAGCAAGAGTAACGTTACATTTAATAATGGAAACAATTGCAGAAATACAGAGATGACACAAAACCAAAAGATGGTAATGCATTGATAATAAAACTTGATAAAAATAGTATATAAGTATATATAACCATTCAGCTTGCCAAATGTTAATTAGAATAATTCTCCGGATTAAAAAGTAATTGCTTATTCACATTATCATAGATGATTCTCTGATTTGTTTGCTGATGTGCTCCAATGACAGATCTTTCATTATTCGGAACGAACGCCAGGCAGAAGTACTCACGTTTGCCGAATAATCCAGCTTTACTCACAACTTCAAACACTGCCTCTGCTTTCATAACAAAATCAGCGTTTGATCCTCTCAAATGAAAAGTAATATCCGGAAGATTATTATATCCTTCTGCTTTGTTCCTTTGGTAGCACAATTCCAACCCGAAATCCCCTCCTGTAAATCTCCGCAAGTTTCTGAATGGCGAAAAGTACTTTACGAGCTCTGATATCAATGCATCGTATGCAGGTTTTATGATTCTAGAATATGGCGTGCCTGAGTCGAAAGCGCAGCCACCTGATCTACCGTTATTCCTTATAGAAACACATCAGGGCTGATATTGAGCCTAGTTTTATTTAAACTGATTCCTAACACTTCCACAAAATAAATACTGCTTTCAGGACTAGTTTCGCCTACCCTGTACAGTGCTGTAGTTTTTGAGGTCTGGGGCTGAATTATATCGTTGCCGAATCTTAAATATGTTAGTGTTTTTTCTTGCAAAAGTAGGTAGGCAGTAAGAGAATTTCCCTCTACTCTGAGAGAATATCTGATTCTGGAACGACTTAGAGCATCATCCCAACCCCAATATTCCGGCACGCGTGTTGTTTTTATACGCCCAACAAATCATTTTGTTGTTCAAACCGCATCCAAATTGAAACTTTTCGACTTTTGAGAGGGCTCCTATGCTTGATCTGAGAGACAGAGGTTCTTCTCCAAGTATGCCGTGAGTGCTTGTTCCTCCTGCATATGCTTGATAGTAGTTGCGGATACGATTGTTTTCGTTGAGAATAGGGTGAAAAGACGAGGACTTTTCTTTAGGGAATGGACTTGGAGTTTGATAAAAGCATACTGTGCAGCCTTGGCATTGCATCCATGTTATGGTGCTGCCAGTGTCCATTACGAGGTAATATTCTTTGTACGATGGTTTGGTTTTGAACGTTCCAATTCCAATTTTGACAACGTAGGAGTACCATTGCATGGAAATCCGCGGCTGCACGAGCGCAGACAATGTTTTTGTCAGGTAAGTTGTGTTTTTATTTTGTCAAGTTTGGATGGATCAATCTCAATTTCAAACCATTTGATTTCACAAGAACAATGATGTTTAGTAGAAATAAAATGCTGGCCAGGAAATAGAATGACGAGTACGTAAGGGATTTTTCCATTGTCAATGAACTAACAATGGCGTTGTTGGATTAATTTTATTTCTCTGCTAATTAGTTTCAGGATTTTTAATAGCTCAACTGGTGAAATGGTTATTCAATGATCTTTTCGATGTGTGTATAGCTTCTAGTTTTAAAGATTTATTCATAGTTGATGATGAGATCTTCAGGGATAACAATTGGCGGGATTGCTGAACCACATCAGTTATCTCTAATGAATAAAGGGAATGACTTTTTAATGCAATCCTAAGATTGGAAAACTAACCATTTCTCTTTATAACCGTATGATTGTTTTGGTTTACTTGCCAATGTGGCAAGGTCATAACGATGACACATTAATAATAAAGGGCTAGCGTTATTGCCAAGGCAGGAATTGTTGCTGCCGAAGCAATTTTTTAAAACTCACTGTCAAACGCTATAAAAAGTTAATTGTTTCCCTATATTGAAACTTTAACATCTTTTTGCAGTATTGTGATAAATATGGAGACTAAGTTGGTTTTCCTCATTTAAAGGAGTGGAGGAAAGATCTTTGCTTATTATCGTCAAGAAGTTCCGAAATCAATTTGGAGACATACCGTGCTTCGTATGAAGAAGATCAAGATTTGTTTCGAATCGCTTATAACAGCCGTCACTTCACACAGCTTGGACCAGAACATTTCACCTCGTGAACTATCATTTTGATCCTCACTGGCATATCAATCTTGCCTAGTGCATTAACCGATAAACTCCTAAACCAAGCTTGGTTCCTCACTTCCTTCGCCATGACAGCTCATTTCAGCTCATCGACTCTTCCGCATTTAGTACACCTTACAATACGACCCTGATCCCAGTTGGGTGTAAAGTTCAATCAAGCAAAAACAATGTCTTGAGCACTTTCATGGGCATTTCATCGAACAGATGAGGCATGTTCACACTTTGTCTGCTTAGAGACATGTTACAATAGTTGTTTCGAATTGGGATTTTGTTGGATCAATTAATTGTTGACCGTTTAATATTATTGTACAGTATTATAGTACACAATCTAATATTATACACAAACATGGGCGCCTTTCTTCTAATTATGAAAGTGCAATACATATAAACAATGCTTTGATGAAACTTTTTCGTGATCTTTTAGCAAGGATTTATTTGTTTTTGTGTGTTTGTTTTGAACCCTTTTGGAACTACATGATATTATGTCCATTGCAATTGTTGTTGATGATGATATGTGATGAAAGGTATAATTCCATTTGCTGATTAATCAATTCACGTCAGATTAACTCAAGCTTCTTATTGTTTCTGAGCTAGCTTTAAGTTCGAGAAACTTGCACTCAAAACACGCCACGCAAATTAAGCTGGGACTGACCCCAATGAAGACACTCCAATGATTAAATATGTATTGGAACTGTGATGGAACGGGATGGACCTATAATGCAAAGTTATAGGCCTCAAAGTGCTGAAATATGATAAAATATGATGAGAACGGGCTAAACGGATCTAAACTCACTATATAAGTCAAATTCACTAGAATAAATTGAATTCTTACTTTAAGTCGAATAAAAAGCGGAATAACTTGAACCGAAATAACTCGAATTTCCCCAGAAATAAGTAAAATTCTCAAGTCGAACAACTCTTTTAACTCGAAAAGGATAACTCGAATTATTAACGGTGTCTCAGAAAACGTACTTCATTAATGATGAGTACCCAGGAATCTAGAGGCTTAATATTTCCTTAAATATTAGAGTGGGCCTGGTTGGCCTCGGCCTTTGCGCACCTGATTAGATGTACAAGTTGAATTAAGAGTTCAACTCGAACTAGCTTATAAGTCGAATTGGGCTTTCAACTCGAACATGTCATTCAACTCTAATTGGGCTTTCAATTTGTACATGCCTTCAACTTGAACTGGTCCTTCAACTGTAATTGAGCATTCAACTCTAATCCGGCTTATAAATCGAAATGGGCCATAAGTCGACCTAGAGCTCAATTCGTCTTATTTGCTGAAATTGTGGAAAATTCGTTGTTTTTCTTGCCGTCGCGGTGCCACGTGTCAGGATCATGTTGGCCGTATATAATTTGGTATAACAATATGAAACTTTGAGTACTCTCTTGTTCGTTTATCAGTGAGAATTTTCTATTCACAGTCCATATTCCCTTCCATATTCCTTCAATTAAGTAAATACATTTGCCCACAAAAATTAACTCATAAAATTAATTCAGTTAATTAAATATATTGAATTACTTATTTCTTTTCTCAAATAAAATAACACAAATTTTATTTTTTAATCCAACTAAATTATTTACGTTACCCAACTAAAATGTTTTTTTTTTGTAAGATGGTCGTATTAATTGACCCATTGACTTGTGCAGCCTTTGACATTATATTGAAGTTGGGTTTATCATTAATTATGGTTAAATAATATATGTAATTCAAACCATATCAGACTTTCTTCCTTTTTTCTTCTATTTCAGATTTTATAATGTCAAATCAAAAATGTTTACCAGATTTTTGTTTTAAAGGCTTCTATTAAAGTTTTGAAAGAATCTTTTAAAATCAATTGCTAAATAAAAATTGACTTTAAATGAAATAATTAATCTAGAGGTTATGAAGTTTTTTTGCTAATTTATATAATGCAAGGAGTATGAATGTTACGTAAACAGTTTACTGAATTAAGAAATATAATATGTGTTATTTTATTTAAGAAAAGAAATAAGTAATTCCATATATTTAATTAACTGAATTCATTTTATAGGTTAATTTTTGTGGTTCTCTATCTGCCACATGTCTTTACTTAATTGAAGGAATAGGACTCGATAATAGAAAATTCTCACTGATAATTCATGCCCTGACAACATGTTTCAACTAATAAGGTAGAGAGTAATAGTAACTGTGACGGTCACGCCCCACGAGTCGCGTTCCGATCCGAGTTGATTCAGCGTTGGCAGACATTTTACCCAGCTCAGACTAAAACACGTTTCGTAGGAAGGGGTGTCACTGTCCAGGATCAACCATATACATAATGATAAAAATTGACTTTAATATACACAGCAGAAGTCTGGAAAATACAAATAATTTGACACTTTAATAATTACGTACTGATGATTAATCATTTTCAATTACATGAATATTCCAAAAAGCAAGATTAGAAAAATTATTCATGTGATCTATGCTGCCACGTCGATCTTATCCTGAGGAATGGACAAACAGGAAAAAGCGAGGAATAAGTCCTTGATGACTTAGTGAGATTCATACAAAACAAGTGGCAATGCAAGAATTAACAGTGATTCAATTGATATATTTCTAGGAGTGATCTTACCCATAGAAATATTTAACAAGATAATTTGATGTAACAATGGTACCGGAATATTCTGAAAAATAGTTTATGAACATGTACGTTAACAGTAAACCAATCCAACCTTATACTTCTAAATACTACCCTATACCTCCCAACGAGGAGCGACCTCACAAACAAAACATGCGACATGCTCGAATACATGTCGATCCAGCACGCGGGTTACAGTCAACTCCTGACTGCAAGCGGTGCCTAGATAAATGGGTATCAAGCGAAATTACTTAAACCGACAGTTCTTACTGCTCGGCAGTAAATCGACTCAATCCCTGGGCCCAACTTCCAGGGTTGTGCATTTGGATCGGATCAGATCGGATCGGATCGAATTGGATCGAATCGAGGCTGGTAGTCAATCTCGATCCTGGAGAAATGAGGATCGAAATCAAATCAATTTATAACGATCCGATTCGATCCCAAATCATTCGGTTTCGATCCGATTCGATTCGATTTCGATCCTTTTTTCTTTTATTCTTATTTATTTTAATATCAATGGAACAAACATACATGATTGAATATTTTGCATCTAAAATTAATGAAAACTTAAATAAACATGAATACAATGACAACTTAAAACAAATTAACATGCATTAGTAATTTCTCCTTACAGAAGTGTTTGTTGTGCTAGAGTTGTGAGCGAGGCTTAAAGGCTTTTATACTATTGTCTTATTTCAATCCTACTTTTTTCCAAAACGAAAATGTGGCCTTTTTTGACCAAGAAAAAGACGTTAAGTGTTACATTTTTTGATATATTAAGTTAATTAGTAGCATTTTGTAAGCATTATATACAAATATATAATATTATATATATTATTATATATTTTTTTTTTAAAATAAGATGAGTATTCGATTCGATCCAATTCTTAACCTCTGAAATCGAGGATCAAATCAAAAGTCGGATCAAATATTTGATTCGATTTTTGGATCGGATCATTCGATCGATTTTTACCCGATTCGATCGATCCGATTTTTTTACACAGCACAACCAACTTCCCAAAGACGTCCCAATGGGTGATAACCAAATATGCTAGTAATCTGGATAATATATGTTGCTCCTTGAGCTACATGTCCCGAACATAGTTCGTTTCTCTTTGCACAGTTCAAGAACCAGCAGACGAGATAATGACGAATTACCATGATTATGAATTAATATGTGATAAATAATTAATGGTTGAGTATGATTTAACGATGAGTAAGGAAATCATGTTATGAGATAAGATAAGATGCAAAAATAGGAATACGGTGAATAATAGGTTGTTCGTGATTTGGTAACGGGGTAATGTCTTTTTTTTCCAAGTTCCTCAGGCCGGATGCCAAACTGGGCCAGAACAAAATCAGAAATCGAACCTTAACTTTATTTGTACGGAGAATCTTGCGCGTCGTTGATTAATTTGTTAAACCTTTAATATCATTAAGATAATATCAGTTAACTGAATAATCATAACTTACCACTATAAACATATTTACTATTCAACTTTCGTGTTGATGAAATTTGAAGATACTAATTTAAGTAAATAACACATATCATTGATGAAAATCTTACGCGATAAACTTTGATGTCGTAAGGTTAAGTTAAATATCAAATATAATTTGGTATACGTAATTTATATCTCAAGAATTATCTTAAGCAACCATATATTTATAATTATAATTGTAGTTATAATTTTTCTAATGTTAGAAAATCATTTCAAATGGTAAGTATACAATAATATCAAGTATAGTTTGATAAACTATTTAATTTGATGCATAATAAATCTTCAAAATATATTACTTAACTGATTTATGGAACATTCTTCTTTAAGTCTCTAGTACATCCAAAATTCCAGGAATCATGACATCAAACAATTACCTTAGGAAGCAATCCAGTAATTTGTATAACTTAGTTAATATTATTTTGTTTCAAGATTATCTTAAATTACATAACATTGTATTTATAAGTTATAAAAATATCAATACGTAAACCTAATCAAGGTAAATGATCAAAGAATATTTAAGTTACGATACATAATCATATAAGAGAATAAAGTATATATGATAATCTTATTAAACTTATGTAAGGATATGTTAAACATGATAAATATACTATTTATATAGGATTGAAAAATATCAAAAATATTAATTCGTGAATAAAAATTATATTAAAGTGATTCTAATGATTGCTATATCTTATAAGTGTCATGTATGAGTGATCAATAATCAATCATGGAATTATGATGATTATTTTCAATCATAAACAAAGAACTTAAAGTATATAAAATATGTTGAAATCGTCGTAGTTTCGAGTTTACCTTTGATCGGATATCCAAATGAACTTTGTTTCTAAATAATTTTGTGGCAACTGATCCCTAACATCACTAGGAACGTGTGTACCCAAATGGAAAGGAATATCCAAAGGTTTGCTATGCTAAATAATTCTTGAAAATATAGAACCTATTTTCGGATTTTCAGATAGAAGTTTACAGTTTTGAAATTTTGACATTCTAAATCACATTATTTGAAAAATATTTCTTCATATAAAAGTTAGAGGACATCATGAGGAGTATTCAGACGTTGGCCTTGATCAAAAAAGATTTTTCTACAATTAGTTATGATGTTTCTAAGGTGCAAGGCCGAATGGATAATTTCTGCGCAATACAAGTTTTGGGGTATTTCCGGGTAGAAAATGATGAAATAAGAACTTGGGATGAATTTTTCCTGAAAGTAGACTTACTAACTTAAAGATTCATAAGAATAAAGAAGGAAAAGCCGAAATGATTTTGGGTGTGAAAATTGTTGGAAAAATGCCTACTAATTATAGCCAAAAAATCAAATTAAAATACTTTTGATTAAGGTCCCACTTTAATTTCTTTATTCTTGGCAACTAATGAAGACTCTAACCTGATAATAGGGAGATGTGGCTGATTTTTCTTCCATAACTTAAAATATGATATGTCACATTCAAACAAAATGCATATAAATACATATTTATTTATTTATACATGTTAAAACAATTTAACTAAGGTCCCACCTTACTTTCTTTAACAACTAATCACCAAAATCTGATTTCAATTGTCATAAGGGTGATGTGGCTGATTTCAAAACCATTCACCTATGATGTGATAGTATTCTTATTGTTTATAATAAAAAATATGAATAAATAGATATTTTTACACATATTTACTTATGTAAGTTTTTCTAGGCAAAAAAACTCTAAGGTCAATATGTACATGTAAAATATATTTCTTAAAGATATTTGAAGCATATAAGATAATAAAAAATGGTTAATTTTTGTTCAAGGAATAAAATGCAATTTTTCTCAAACGTTTGGGGTCAAAAATGCTATTTCCAAAAGTTTGAGGACTAAACTGACAATTTATATTTTTGTTCAAATTTCAGGGGCGTTACAGTGACTATGCACTAATTGGAGTTACTTATTATCTAGTCTCTTCATTTAGCCAACATCATATATAATTAAGTCGAACAAGGCTTTCCACACAAGTTTGACAAGAGAAAATGTTCGGAACGCCACAAATCCTAACCTTCATCATGGAGTGGGTTAGAAGATCGAGCCAACGAAGCTCCTTGTGATTAACCTGGAGAAGAACCCGTTCTCTATCCTCAAAATAAGTTAAAGGCCTCAGAATATCCACAGTACAAATCGAAAAAAAATTATCCCACGAGTTTCCAACTTCATAATCCTTCAACAACCATAAATCTGAAAGATCATTCTGGTAATAGCAAGTCAAAGCCAAACATCCATTCAACACTCCCAAACTCATAGAAGGCTTCCCCGTGCAAGGGAGCGCCACCTCATCATTGTAACAATCCAATGCAACACTCCATTAACAAAAAACCCACCCTCCAGTAACAAATCATTACAAGAGAAATCATTAATTCTCTTCCAAGAATCCGATTTCACACTGTAAATATAAGTTAGTGATATATAATGCGTAACATTAGGATCCTAAAATTAATCAATATAAACAACCTTGTAATCATCAGAAGTGGAATCGTAGCCTATCCCATTAACTGCGGCATGATGATATGAACCTACTAGTTTGTTGCTGACCCCGAGTGGCGGCAACCTGCGGTGGTGCCTGGTGAATGGGTTCCACAAGAATTTGTTTACTTTAAGGTTTCCATTAGTAATTAGTATAATACCGTTACATGACCCATCCAATGTATGAGTCACTCCCGAATCCACAAACGGGTGGTGGTTAAGGTACTTTGCCTCAATAATATCGCTTTCACCGGATGCAACGGACTGTAAAGAAAAAAATAAAACTTGGTCGAAAAGCAATCTTCGAGAATGAGAACACCATTGGTGATGATCTGACGATCGAGATGGGTTCTGATGAAGGATGGATCATCAATGGTGTCCCGCTACACTTTGCACACACACCTGTACCGCAGTAGATCATGGGGGCGGCAACAGGCTGAGTATTTCGTGAAATAATAAATTCGTAGGAGTCTCCGACGACATTCTTCTTTTTTTTTTGATTGCTCACTGGTGTCCGCTTATGCGACTAATCCAGCCGAGCCTCATTCGGGCCCTTTTTGAGGGGGGGACTCTCCCAGCGGTGTTTTTTACATCCACAAGACTCGAACCCGAGACCTTGCTTAAGTGAACTCAAGTCCTTTACCACTTGAGCCAACAACCGTTGGTCTCTTCTTTTTACGAATGGGTTAAATTACAATTATTATTGTCTTAATATGAAGGTATCATGCAAGTGCTGCTAGATAACAAATAAGTTTTGGAGTGACTTGAATTTGAGTATTCATAAACAAATTGACATTAGGATTTGTTTCTTCTGAAATCTAACAACAATGCAAATTTATTAAGAAGAGAGGATATTCATGGATCAATGATAACTAGTATGTCAAACACGATGAGGCAGACGCCTCTCTTCTCTAGACAGTGCCGTACCTATGTTTGGGGGGGGGGCTATAGCCTCTCTTCTTCTTTAAGAACTCATTTGATAATAGTAAGCTGATTGCGAGGTAGCTTGAGCGTGCTTCTTGTGATAAAAGTCTCACTTTGTAGCACGTAGTTTTTCAAACATCTCATCGACATGGTTTTGTTATATGTTAAATTTTCATGATAAACATATTAAAAAAAATCCAATAATTTGTAAGAACTTTGTTTGTGTGAGTCCATAAAAAAGAAAAAAAGAACTTTGTTCTTGTGCAACATGATCGTTCAATGTGATCAATACACGGTTGAGCTTGAGTTACTCTTTTTATTTTATTTTATTTTTTGTCTACTCGTCGTCATGAGCCTTTACATGAGGTTCGACTAATTTGTATTAGGGTATTGTGGTAATTATTTATATTAGGGTTTGGTCTCTTGTAAATACTCTTATATATATATATATATACATATATATATATATATATATATCATGTCAACCTAAGGGTTGGGGCATTCACTCTCATTATATTCTTGTACATGGTATAAGAGCCACCAAAACTCTTTCACCTAGCCGCCACAAAAAAATGATAATAATAAAATTGGCGTGCACCAGTGTCGACTTCTCTATCATCCACCATTGGAGTTTCGACCTCCCTCGAAGAGTAGCTAGCATCGTCGATGTCCAACACCACAGCGTTTCCTTCTTCGGGGGTTTCACTTCATGGCCCATGGTTCCCGTCGGAATCCTTTTTGACGCAACCTACCGTCCCAACATCGTTGTTCAGTTTATTTTTCGCTGCCGCATATTTTAACCCAGCCTCAAGCCCTTTTGGATCTAGATCATCGTCTCGGGCAGCCTCGCATTTTTTGTCGAGTTTTCAACAGCCGCTCTCCAACAATGCCGGTCGTTTTTTGTCGCCCACGATGCCTCCATTCTCTCCACATCTGTCAGCGGCGAACGTCACAACTCTCGTGACAGTTCAACTTGCTGCTCCCGAGGACTATCTTTCCTAGAAGACTCAATTCACTGGTCTCCTGCTTTCTCATCAGTTACTTGGCATCGTTGAAGCCACCATCCCTGTTCTGTCGTCCACTCTTCCCGATGAACATGGTAATATGGTTCTGAATCCTCAGTTTTCTGAATACATAGTGATTGATCAACATGTTAAGTCTTGGTTGTTTGCTACGTTGTCTCGTGATGTTTTAACTGATGTCCATGAATTGAGCACCTCGGTTGAAGTTTGGAATACGTTGAAATCTTGTTTCATGCATGCTAGTATGGCTCGTTCCATGGAATTAAAAAGCCGTTTGACACACATTAAAAAGGGAGAACAACATTCCATGGATGCGTATTTGCGCGAGATAAAGGTTTTGGTAGATTCTTTGGCTGCTATTTAGTCTCCTGTTTCGCAGCATGATCTGGTATAATACACTTTGTTCGGGTTAGATCGGGCATATGATAATCTTGTCACCACTCTTCTCCAATTCCCTTTGCCTTTACTTTTGATTATTTGTATCCCAAATTGTTATTGCATGAGCAACGCCTTCGTTCTTCGAGCATGTTGGATGAGGTTAATTCGCATCAACAAGCTTTTGTTGCGGTGCAATCCAACTCTGCTGGTTCCTCTCAGACCTCGTCTTCTCGTGGTTCAGGGGGTGGACGAAATCGTGGTAAGAACAAGGGCGGTCGTGGCCGTGGTCGAGGTAATGGTACTGGCCGTGGCTATAGCGGCTCACCACAGAGTAATTCGGGGAGCATGCAACATTCTAGATCTCGTGTGAATGGTATGAGTTCTTATTCTAACTTGTCATGTTCACATATTCATCGCGCTTTCTCTGCTACTAATAATCTGTCTTCAGCAGGAAATAATCCATCTAGTGGCATTTTAGGCTCTACCCCTTCTTCCGATACTTGTGGTCTTTGTTGGTTTCCAGGTCATCAAGCTGCCTATTGCCCGCATTGTTTCACTCTCAATTTTGTCCCTCCTTCTCTTGATGGTGTCACGCGTGCTTTTACTGCTATATCTGTTGGTGGTGAAACAAATGACTATGTTTGGTATCCAGATTCTGGAGCTGCATCTCACATGACCCCTCATGATGGTAAGCTTTCAAATACATTCGCTTATATTGGGTCACGTTATGTTGTAGTCGGTGATGGTGCCTTTCTCCCGATTAAAAACATGGGTAACTTAAATATTACTTCTCGTGTCCGTCCTCTTACGTTGTTCGACGTGTGTCATGTTCATATACTGAAACATAATTTGATCTATGTTCATAAGATTTGTCGCGCTAATAATTGTGTCGTATCTTTGATGTCAATTCTGTTTGTTTTAAGGACAAGACAACGAGGGAGGTTCTTCTTCAGGGGTCCAGTAAAAATGGTGTATATCCTATTCAACCTCAAGTTATCCGGCCATAGTCATCCATACCTTCTTTTCTAGCTTCTCAAGAGTCTGGTGATGTTTGGCATGTGCGACTTGGTCACACTTCTGCTAGAGTCTTAGGGAATTTATGCTCTACTAAAGTTATTTCTTGTTCTTCAAAATTTAAAGACGATTGTGTTTCTTGTAAATTGGGTAAAGTTCGTCGCTTACCTTTTGAGACAGTGACTTATCAAGCTCCGTATCCCATATATTTGATTCATAGTGATGCTTGGCAATCGCCTATTTTATCAAACCAAGGTTTTAAATATTATGTTGTTTTTGTTGATGATTATTCACGATTTTCTTGGTTTTATCCTTTGAAATTCAAGTCGGACGTTTATGCGCGATTTTTAAGTTTTCAAAAGATGGTGGAAAATTTATTCAACTCCAAAATTAAAATTTTCCAAAGTGATGGATGGGGTGAATTTGATAATGATGGTCTGCTTCGACAATTTCGTGATTGTGGCATACTTTTTAGAAAATCTTGCCCAGTAACTCAAGCCCACAACGGTGTAGCGAAAAGGAAGCATCGCTCTATTATTGAGATGGCCCATACTTTTCTTATTCAATCTAACTTGTCTGCTCAATTTTGGGTTGATGCTTCTTATACCGCTATTCACACCATTAAAAGGCTTCCTAGTTCAGTTTTAGGAGGGGTTAGTCCGTTTGCTAAACTTTTTCACCACCCACCATCATATGATTTTATGAAAACCTTTGGTTGTGCTTGTTTTCATTTTCTTATGAATATGTCCATCAACAAATTACAACCTAAGTCAAAACACTGTGTTTTTATTGGTTTTGCCTCAAACTATAAGGGATGTTGTTGTCTTGATCCGGTCACTAGAAAAGTTTTTATTAGTCGCCATGTTGTCTTTTTTGAGCAAAAATTTCCCTATCGCTCTCTAGCTGCCTACGTGCCTAGTCTTTTATCGTCGTCTCGTGTCACCAACCCATTTCCCGCTCTTCCTATTTGGTCTCCTACTTGTGTCACCACTTCTAGAGTTGTTAGGGATCCTTTAGTTTTGAATTTTGGTTCTGGTTTCAATGTTGGACCCGATGCTGGGGTAACATTGAAACCAGTGACTTCGGCCTCTGTCTCTTCTGAACATTCTGTTTTCAATGTTGGACCCCATGTTGGGGCAACATTGAAACCAGTGACTTTGGCCCCTGTCTCTTCTGAACATTCTGTTTTCAATATTGAACCCGATGTTGGGGCAACAATGAAACCAGTGACTTCGGCCCTTGTCTCTTCTGAACATTTTATTTTCAATGTTGGACCCAGTGTTGGGGAAACATTGAAACCAGTGACTTTGGCCCTCTCTCTCTTCTGAACATTCTGTTTTCATTGTTGGACCCGATGTTGGGGCAAAATTGAATCCAGAAACTTCGCCTTTGCCTGTTGATTCAGGTGTTATGTCCAGTCTGGTCTTGTCTCCTCCCCTGGACGTTTTCACGTCTTTGTCGTCTAATACTCATAACATGGTTACGCGTCTTACAAAGCCTCGTGCTTTAATGAATCTTAATGTGGACGTTCTTGAGTCTGAACCTGTTAATTATAAGCAAGTGTCTCATGATTTTCGTTGGTGTCAAGCCATGCATGATGAGTATAAGGCCTTAATTCAAAATGACACTTGGGAGTTGGTACCTCGTAACTACAATTATAATGTGCTTGGTTGTAAGTGGGTGTATAAGATTAAATATCATTCTGATGGTATTGTGGAGCAGTTTAAAGCCTGACTTGTCGTTTTTGGCAACCACCAACAGGCATGTATTGACTATTTTGACACTTTCAGTCCAATTCTTAAGCCTACTACTGTGCGTTTAGTTCTTACCCTTGCTGTTACTTTTAGATGGCTTATCCGTCAATTAGACGTCAAGAATGCCTTTCTTCATGTCTTCTTGCATGAGGAGGTGTATATGAGGCACCCTCTGGGTTTTGCTGATCCCTCTAAACCTAATCATATTTGTCGTCTTTGTAAGTCTATTTATGGTTTGAAACAAGCCCATCGGGCTTGGTTCTCTCGTTTCAACAACTTTATTTTATCTATTGGTTTTTCTTGCAGCAATTGTGACACCTCTATGTTTACTCTCAAATGTCATGATCATCTCATTATTTTACTAATTTATGATGATGACATAGTCCTTAGTCGTAGTTTTCCTAATTTTGTTAGCAAATTAATTTATGTTCCTTCTTCGCAATTTGCCATGAAGGACTTGGGGGATCTCCATTATTTTTTGGGTATTAAGGTTGTGCGTACTTCTCAGGATTTGCTCTTATCTTAGCATAAATATACTTTTGATCTTCTTCGCAAATTTCCTTTACATACTGTCAAACCTATGCGCACTCCATACTATCAGGCTAGGCAGGGTTTCCTGATAATCGGCGTTCCATCACGTGTTTTGCGGTGTTTCTGGGCAAGAACCTGATTTTTTGGCGTTCAAAGAAGCAACCGTCAGTGTCGCGATCCTTTACCGATGTAGAGTATCGTGATGTTGGCCTCTTCTTGCGACAGCTTTTTGCGAATCTGGGTTTTTTCTTCGTCGTCCAGTCAGTCTCTACTGTGACAATATTTCTGCTACATATCTTACTGCTAATCCGGTTCAACATGATCGCAGCAAGCAAATTGATGTAGATTATCACTTTGTTCGTGAGATGGTGTCGAAAGGTGGCCTTTGTGTTCGTCATGTTCTTACCGAATTGCAAGTTGTCGCTATTTTACTAAGGGACTGTCCACTAATTTATCTTGTAAACATCGTTCCAATCTATCCGTAGTTCCACCTTGTAACGCCCCAAAAATTAGGAAGAAAATAAATTTATACTTTACTCCTTGAACTTTTGAAATTTTTTATTTTTTTACCCTAAATGATTAGGAAATTTTGCCTTTTAGTCCCTGAACTTAAAAATTAGTCTTTTATTATTTTTATAGGTCTCTAATCCTAAAACGTATATTTTAATTTCAAAGATTAACCAAGATAATAGAATTACCAAGAAAAATTACATTAGAAAATATGTAAATAATAAAGAAATCTAATTATACCAATTTAAAGTTTAGTTATAAATAATTGAGGAACTTGATATGCAATTAACCTAATTGATGAGGTAAGCCATGACATCTATAAGAGAATGATTGAGTTCAGATTTTTTGTAGTTCATTATAAAAAAAATCATGGTGGGAAATGAAATTTAATGATTAAACAATTATCTTCGCCTATAAATACTCACCATTGTTCAGCATTTTATACAACCCAAAATAATCTAATTCTACAAAAGTTCCCTAAAATAAAAGTTGTTCCTTTTTGTGTTTTCGTTTAGAAAACAATTTTTTTCCAGATTTTTATCTCGCTATCTTCTACCCAAAAAGATGCCAAAACCTTTTCAGATATATACTCTCCTTGGTGTCTTCTATCTTTTGTATAAAGACATCGTTTTCAAATAATATGATCTAGGGGGCCGTAATCCATAAACCGTAAACTGCTGTCTAGAAATTCGATAGCAACTCTTATGTTGCAAGAATTATTTAGCATAGCAAACCTTTGTATTTTCATAAAATCTTGGATACACATATTCATCATGACATTATGAATCAGAAACCATAAAAGAGTTTGAAAATAAAGTTCATTTAGATGTCCGATCAAAGGTAAAACCAAAAATGCGGTGATTTATTAGTTTATTTGGCACAACCTTTATTTTCTTTATTTATAAAGTTAAATCACCATCATAATTCAAGTATTTATCACACACATGAATTTAACATGGAATAGTATTAGTTATAATTTGATTATTATGATTTATATTCATTAAATGACATTTTTGTGATTTTATTTATAGCATAATGATAGATTTACCATGTTTAACATACTACTTTCATAAGTCTTACTAGATTATTCTTGCCACTTCATGATCTAACCATCAAATAAGATTATTATTATAATAAACATTCCTTATCACATGTTTTTGATAAATTTCCCATGTTTATATCTTTATATTTAAGTTATAAAACAAGTATATGCATTTTAAACTTACTATGTAAAATAAAGTAATAAATGATTGAGTTATACCTTTTAAGGTGTTACTTCGTATGATACTTATTTGGTGTGTGGTAATTAAAAGTTTGGAATTGATTAAAGGCTAAAAAGACGAGTTTTCTTAAAGTTAGCTAAGTAATATGTTTTAAGAATCGGTTATTCATCAAATTAGATAGATAATCAAGTTTTTACTTGTTACGGTTACTTGTTGATGGAAATGACTTTAACATGAAAATATGAATACTCACAATTATAAGTTTGAACATATGTTTGTTTAAGATAGTTTTTTGATATCAATAAGGTGGTTAATATAATTGATATTTGATATTTAACCAAACTTTAAGTTTTTCAATTCATTATCTAATATTTTCATGTTTAGTGTAATGATATAAATTAAGATTATGTGTTCTTTACTAAGATTTACATCGTAACTAGCATCCTTAACAAGAACGTTCTCAATTTCAGCAACATCAGAATTGAAGAAAAAGTATTAATATTTGATGTGGTGAATTATAAATTAAGTTGATTAATATTATTTAAATTTGTTAAAGGTTTGACGAACTAATCAATGCCATCAAGGTTCCCCGTACGAGTAAAGGTGAGGTTCCATTTCTGATTTGTTCTAGCCCCGTTTGGCATCCGGCCCTGAGAGGCTTGGACAGAAAAGTCACTACTCCGTTACCAAACCTCGAACAACCTATATTTTATCATAATCTCGTTTTGCATCTCATCTCATAACATGATTTTTTTACTCATCGTTACTCGTATCCAATCATTTATTATTTATCATATTGATTCATAACCATTGTAATTTCCCGATATTTTAATCTCATCTTCTGGTTCTTGAACTGTGAAAAGAGCAACGAACTATGTTCGGGACATGTAGCTCAAGGAGCAACGGATATTATCCGATTTACTAACTTATTTGTTTATCTGTTATACCCATTGGGACGCTTTGGAAAGTTGGACCCAGGGATATAGTCGAGTTAGTAAGGACTGTCGGTTTAAGTAATTTTGCTTGATACCCATCTATCTAGGCGCCGCTTGCAGTCAAGAGTTGGCTGTAACCCGTTTGCTGGATCGACATGTACTCGAACATGTCTCTTGATTTTTTTGCAAGGTCGCTCCTCGTCGGGATTTATAAGGTAGAATATTAAAAGTCATGAGGTTGGATTCGTTTATTGTTAAGCACAAGTTCATTAACTATTCTATGAAAATTCTAGTACCATTGCTACATCAAATTATCTAGTTGAATTGTTTCTACCGGTAAGATCACTCCTCGAAATGTATCCATTAAATCACAGTAAATTCTTGCATTGCCGGTTCTTTTTTATGAATCTCATTGAGTCATTAAAGGCTTATTCCTCGTTTCTTCTGTTTATTCCTCTGGATAAAAATCAACATGGCAACATGAATCAAGTGAATAATTGTTCAAGCGTGCATTTTAGAATATTCGTGTTTTGTCACTAGTGCATAACCATGAAAAAGGTCACATTGTTTGTAATACAAGACTTCCGTTGTATATATCAAAATATATTTTATAAAACGTGTATGGTTTTGATCATGAACAAGTGAGACCCATTCCTATGAGTTACGCTTTAGTCTGAGTTGGGTAAAGTGACTGATCACCACCGAACCAACTCGGATAAGAGCATGGCTCGTGGGGCGCGGTCATCACACACCTCGTAAATATGGTATTATGGTAATTGTTTATATTAGGCTTTGGTCTCTTCTCTTGTAAATACTCTTATACACACACACACACAGATATATATATATATATATATATCATGCCAACCTAAGGGTTGGGGCATTCACTCTCATTATATTCTTGTACAACTTGTTCTTATTAGCTCAGCTAAGTTTTTTGGAGGACCCAAAATTAGTATATAATCTCAAAAACATTAGCTTTTTATAAATAAATAAATTTGAAATGTTTACTCGTGTACGAAACTTTTCAAGTAGAAATTAGGGTAACTGAGGTCACTAATGTATATCGAACAAGGATTGGTCTATTTCTAACCTTCTCGGGAATGGATTGAAATTAAAATAAGGGGAACTGCCTTGAATCGCTTACAAGTAATACATCACACTGGACTCAATTTCAGAATGATTTGAGTTTGAGTTTGAGTTTGGATCGAATACTTGGTCAAGTCGGGGTTGAATCTTGTAAAGAATACGGATCAAACCTCGTTTTTTTGCCCATTTAATGAGTTAACTCATTAACTTGCCAGCATGCTTCTTAACAGCCCTAAATTTGGAACACAATTTCACCAAAACTCTTTGCAACATTTAACAATAGCGCCGGTTCTGTAAGCTTTAGGACGTCGCTTTATAATTATTCATAACTGGGATGAAGATTTCATAAATATATAGATCAGATTTCAAGGTTTCATAATGTAATTATTCCTCTTCTTATTATGATGCTTGCATAGAAACAAGCACAAACATATATAACACTCGATCTCACCATTCCCCAACAAATCAAAACTCAGATTCAAAACGCGCAAACTAATTAAAGTACAAAATTACAATAAGGATAGATAACTCAAGAAAGATTTAACGAGCTAGAGAGTGAGTGTCGTTGCTTTAATTTCTATAAAATTAATAAATGATGATGCATGGCACGTATCGATTTAATTGATAGGATACTTGCGAGCATTTTTCACGATTTTGAGGAGGGCAGCTTGTCCGAGATCAAGGCCACATACATCGGCCAATTGAATGAGGTACAACAACACATCGGATAGTTCCTCTTCTAAGTGTTCCTTATCACTGGGACTCCAGTTTGGTAGTCCTCTTGCAACTTCTCCCTTCCACTGGAATATTTCAGACAACTCCCCTACCTCTCCCACCTGTCATCAAGTAATTATTTATACCCCAATTAAACATCTCGTTGTTTGGACATAACTTCGTATACCGACCATGCACGTTTTACACATTTTAATGGTTCTCCTTATATCTAACTTCTTAATATAACGGGACAAATGTATGCTTATATATAGTTGGAATAATCTAATCTGCACATTACAAGATTTGGTTTAATTATAACGAAAATCTCTAAAGACAGCCCTTTAAGAGTTTATATAATCATTAGTCATTACAAAGGAACCTTAATTAGAAGGTTGAAGTTGTCTGTGAGATAATACGAATCTCAAGAGGCGCCTCTATATAATTCAAACTTCAAGACCAATTTTATTTTGGACATAAATCTTGAGAGCTGGTCTAACTACATAATAACTTAAGCAACGGTAGTTTCCAATAAAAAATAAACGCGCGTGAACTTTTAACGTCGTCAAACTTCGAAAATTCTTTTGAGTGCTGCTAAATCTTATTGTAGTACTAGCCGTAAGCATTTCTATACATTCACGTAGCCTGAAAGAACTTTTAACGTCGTGCGTGACATGTTATGCGGAAATGTAAAAGACTTACTAGGGCAAGAAGCAAGTTCCTAGGGCTGTGATATTGTTCCCAACCTCTAACTCTAGCAAACTCTGCAAGCTTATCCCTCAGTTCTTGCAGTGAGACATCCTTACTAGTCCTCTCCATGTTTAATTAGTCTCACTTGTGTTTCACTTTCAAATGCGGCTCATCCCTATTTATAGGTAAAAGAAATCAAAAACTCGTGCTTAAATTAGACTCTCATTTAAACTTTGTTTTTAATGTCAAGTGGAGGGGCCTTTTTAGCCTTCCATGGCAAAGGTTTATTCAAGTGATTTATTAAAAAGATGATGTTCTTATCTTTCCATACATGACAAGATATCACTCTCAATTCTTTGGACCAGGTATAAGGCTACAAAGGTATCTTTAGGCGCTAATCAGCTAGACCATAATTTGAGCTATATGGGGTTTTGCAAAATCTCCCAATCTAGCCATGACAAAATGGAAATCCCGCCTAACCTATTTGTATTTATGCGAACTTTTCCATACCTGTTGATCAGCCGCTGTTTGCATTTCGGACACAGTTTTTATATTATTTCTCGTTAAATTTGGAATTGGCAAAAATTTAAATAAATAAACGCACGGGGAGGCCTTACTTTTTCATATGTTATGTTGGAGGCATTTGTAAATCTCATATAATTCAAGAGGCTTAACAAGATTATTTACCATATAATATATACATATATACACACACATATATATATACCAAAAAGCAATTAATTATGTCTTATATTCTCAAGGCGCCGGAGTTGTAAAATATGGCCACCACCTTCATAGTTTTATGGACGAATTATTATTTTTATCTCTTATCTTTTTTTAAAAAGTTAATATACCATTTTTTTTCGAGTCTTGTTTATCTGTCCCATATGTTATAATTTTTTTTATCAAAAATACTCTCGGTCCTTATTCGGGCCAAAATTGCATACGTGGCGGTACAGTCAATGTCACGTCAATAAGTTGCTCTGCCACGTAATATTTTTCAGCAAAAAATTATTTTTTACACAAACCCTTGTAATTTTAAATATTGTACTTACACTCTATAGTAAATTACACTTTGCACCCCAAAATATATATATATATAAAACATATATATAACTATTTTGTAAAAATAATAAATATAAATAATAATAATAATAATAATAATAATAATAATAATAAACATATATATATACATAAATAATAAATAATAAAGATATATATAACTATTTGCAGGAGATAGCCACGTGGCATATTAACTTTTTGAAAAAAGTTAAGGGGCAAATGTAATAATTCGTCCTAGTTTTATTATATGGAAACGCTGGCAAATCGGTCATGGGTAATGAATCAAGACCGATTTTTATGTCTCACTAATTAAGAATAGGCTGAATTCAGCTGGTGTGCCGATCATTTAGAACATGGAAATCTATTATAAAATTGTTTTTGCGATTAACATAAATTGTTATTCTTATAAATTGTTGCTTTGCTTCCAAAGTCTCGACGAGCATATTTAATTTTATTGTGTATAAAATGTGCTATGACGAAAAAATATAAACAGTCATTTTATTCAGTTTTGTTACTTAATTCCGTCTGCAAGAAAGCGGATCGAGAGAATGGAGTTGCATTTGGTTCTTTGTTTGTTGGAAAATTTGGAACTTCAGAAATAGCAGGATTTTCAAGGTTGTGATTCGCGTGGAGAGGAGATTATTGGCGTTATAAAGGCTAAAGCTTGGAGCTAGGTTAGATCCAAATATTTAGACTTTTCTTTTACTTTTTATGAGTGGGCAAATTCTTGTATTTTATGAACTCTATGTACCTTCTTTTGAGTATTTCTTATACTCAATGAAATAATAATACAATTTTTCGCTGATCAAAAACAAAAAACATAAAAAGAAAATTAATGAAATTTTGTTTACTTAAATTTATTAGACAAAAAAATTATATTTATTATGAAAACATTTATATTAGGGAAATAGCTTAGATGGGCCCACCTGGATGTTTAGGATCTGATTTGACAATCTGGAGGATGATGCTTAACCCGGCCGATATGGAGAAGCAAGCAACTAACTTAGTTTCAATACGCTGATCATTATGCTTGTAAGTTGGCTATAAAGTTTAAACAATGTGAAAATGTAGTTCCATGAATAAGTGGTCCAAGGAAAAAAAAATTAGTAGAGTCATATTTAAATAATAGAAAATACTCATATCATTATAATTCTTTTATGAATATACCATACTAGTTAAAATTGACTGTATGGGTAATTAATAAATTTTATGCACTCAAGTTTCATATTAGATGATATCATTTCTATATATAATTTTTTGACATTTTCTAAAATCTTTTAAAGCATATATAATGGAAAGAATATCTACCTATAGATCTAAAAACAATTGATTTTATTCATTCTTTTGCTATTTATTCTTGGCCAAAGAGTCTCTTGTTACGCATGGAGAAAGCGATACGTAATTTTATTTGCACGGGGTCGATTAACAAACGGAAGTTGGTCATTGTACCATGGAATAAATGTTGTCTTGCGATAGTGGAGGGGGCGTAGGTCTCAAAAATCTTGTCAACTTGAATAAGGCGTTATTGGTGAAGCTATACTGGAAATTTATAACGGAGGAGACATACCCTTTGAAGCTGCTGAAATCACGTATCTTTGAGGATGTTGCACATCTTAAGAAAGGTTTTCTTTCTTCAACCATTTGGTGCTCGTTGAAGCATAGCAAGGATCTCATTGAGAAGACGATAAGGTGGCTACCGGCTAGATCCTCCTCTTGCAATTTTTGGAGGGATAACTGGATATATCCTTGTGTTGCGGATCGTCTTGATATGGACATTGGGACTTGAGATCTGCTGCATGACTCAGTTGGTGATTTCTTTCACGATAATCAATGGCATGTTCCTGAGGTTATTCCACAGGACTTGAAAGATACGATTCGAGAGCATCATTTTATAGAAGAGGAGAAAGACACATGTTTTTGGGCGCTAAATTCGGATGGGGATTTTCGAGTTCGTGAAGCATATCAACATCTTTGCGCTGCTAATGCCAACTCAGACACCTGGCACCAATTCATTTGGAAAGAATTCCTCCCGCCATCAAGATCCCTTGTTTGTTGGCGTGCGGCATTGGGATACTTGCCCACAGAAGACATCTTGATGCGTAAAGGTCTTAAATTTGCGTCGATCTGCAGATTATGTAATTCAAATGTGGAAACCATCGATCATGTGTTTGTTCAATGTCCGTTTGCGGTGGCAGCATGGAAGGCTATCTCTGATATCTTTCATCATAGAGTCGATTTGGCAGGATTCCCCAAAACCTTGCTTATGAAAGCAAGTGGAGCACATTTTGGAACACATGTGCGTGCATTATGGAGTTCATCGATTGTCTCATGTTTTTGTTTGTTATGGAACACTCGAAATAAATGTGTCTTTGAGGACTATGCTCCGAATATTGGTCATTTTCTTAGATGTATTTGGCAATGCATAAAGGAGGTGGAATTCTTTAAAGTGGACTCGACAACATCAATTGAGGATTTTAGAATTCTTAAATTATTTGATATGGAGGTGCAATCTCGAAAAGCACCCAAAATCATCTCTGTGCGTTGGCACCCCCCATTGGAAGCTTGGATCAAATGCAACACGGATGGATGTGCTCTTGGGACGCCAGGAATCGGAGGAGCAAGCGGGATTTTTCGAAACGGCAAAAAGTTTTCCGCATGGTTGTTTCTCCTTTAGACTTGAGTCGGTTTTTGCTTTCGAGGCTGAGCTATGGGCTGCAACTTTTGCAATCCTCAAAGCAATGGAGCGTAACTGGAAATATTTTTGGCTTGAGAGTGACTCGACTTTTGTTGTTAATTTATTGGCTTCAAGATCAAATAAGGTTCCATGGAAACTAAGAGGCGGATGGTCTACTTGTTTGAAATACATCAACTCCATTCATTTTCGGGTTTCACATATTTTTAGGAAAGGGAGCAAGGCTGCGGACTCTCTTGCAGATTATGGATCCACAAATGTCGGGGAACATTGGTGGAACACTTGCCCATCGTTTATTATGGATTCAGTTAATAATGATTATTGTAATAGGGAGAGTTTTCGATTTTGTTGACCTGTGAGTACATGTCGATTTTGTTATATTTTTGTTTTTTAATAATATTCGGGGCTGGATGTTCGTCTAATGCTATGGGGGTGCCAACCTAGTTGAGATCTTCGGACGCTCGTCGACGCCATGTCTCCATCTTTTACTTTAAAAAAAATGAAAGTAGCATCCCCTATTTAAAGGGAATGAGCATGCGTCTTGAGTTGTATAAATATTACAAGGAGAATCTTCATACTCGCTTTGAAATTGGACGTAATTGGAGTTTTAGATATCTACGCCTAACGATTATCTTAATAACAAATCACTTGCAAATGAATTGATAAGTTTATTAGAATTTAGATCTCTTAAAGTTATATTTCTCTTTAAAATGCTTTATTATATTAGATGTAGAGTTACATATTGTTAATCAACAAAAGCCCAATCTAAACAAACCAATGTATAATATATAGAATGCATAAACGCTTCGCTAATATGTCGAAATGAGCATAAAATCCCAACGTGTGGGTTTTTAATCAAGATATTTCTATCGACAAAACATCATTTGCTAACAGTGGCGGATCCAGGAATTTGAGTTAGGGGGCGAAGTTATACAAAAAAAACGTAACAAAAAGAAAACTTTATTTGTGAATCATAACAAAATAAAATTGATAATGCGATCACTTAGGCATCTTGAAGTGTGATCTACGGTTTTTCATGAAATTAATTAAACTCATCAATGATAGAGTTAGTATCAAAATGCTGAGCGATCTCTTTCTCAATATACATTAACACATTGTTAGCTAAAAATCATCAACCATTATAAATCCAATTGCTATCACATAAATATATCAAGTGCTCCAAATTTATCCATCAATGAGTTATTGTAAAGAAAAAAAATCTAGAAACAAATTACAAATTCAAAGTATTTAGTTAAAAAAAATTGTTGATTCATAAAAAAAAACAAAGCAAAACTAAATAACTTACTTCTTACAATATTTGAACATTTATTTTTCTTCTTCTTTTTCCATTGCTGCGGCGAGCCAACAATTCCCTCTTTCTCTCTTTCTTTCTTCTTTCTTCTTTGTTCCTTTTTCCTTTTTGTTTTTATGAGATCTTAGACTAAATACTATATATGTGTGTATATATATATATATATATACAAATATGTATATATTTTATATATTTGTGTATGGGTTAATTTCCTAATATGAAAAGAAATTATTGTTTGAAATTAATTCGAATTAGAATTATAGTAAAAGTCAATTACTTTCTTTTTTTAATAAGAGTAAATAAGCATCACAAATCAAAGTGAATCTCCTAAATCTATCCATATCTTCATTTACACCGTTTGTTTGTACTTTGTAGTTTGTACAACTTCCCTTCATTTTTCAAAATTTCTACTATTACGTTTATATCTTTTTTTTTATTCTTTTGAAAGATTCTTTTTTGTACGTTATTTTCTCCCATAAATGAATATCACTATATTATATGTATGAAAAAATTCAAAAAAGTTGGTGGTGGGACCGGGGACGGTGAGGGCTGTCCCTGAATGCCCCCCTCCTGGATCCGCCTGTTGCTATATTGTTTCCTTTATCTTTTTAGCTATTTGGGTTATCACGCATTGTAACCAAATTTTTAGTTCATGAGATGATGTTAGCTAAAAGTGTATCCTGGCTTAATGGAAAGATGGTGCTAGCTAGAGACTGGAATAACCAATAGGTGTTGACCTTTACGGTGATGGATTTATCGTGGATTAGACAAGGCATCATTGCTTCTATATTGCCTCCAATGCGTGCAATAAATCCCGTGTTATGCGGATCTGACGTGGACGATTATTTTCTTAATTTTCTCCCACCTTAGTCATCACGAACATGCATGCATGATTAATCACTCTGAAAATTTCATGTAGGTTGTTATATAGCGTTTTGCCACTATATATGTCACACCTAGCTCCCCACCAAATCCGGATAATATTTGTCGGATCCTTGAAAAATGTTATTAAAATCTCGTGTCGCCAATTAAGTTAATTGTTCTCGATCCGAAATGAATATACTTAATGGACCATGTTTATTTCCTTTAAATTTCTCTTATGCACATCACAGTTGCAATTAGATTTAGCCTATGTTTCAAGGTTTCGGATACGGCAGTACGAGTACAATACGGTACGAGTACGCCGATATTGCATTTTTTAAAACAGTCGATACCGATACGGCAAGTATACGTCTATATATAATAAATTATTAATATTTTTTATGTGTGTTTTTTTTATTTTTAACAAACAATAGAATTTAAAACTTAAAACAAATAAAATTAAAAATACACAAAAAAAAATGTTTAACATTAAAGAAAGTCATGCATCAAAACTAAAAGAAAACATACAAACGTGAATTATGACTAACAAATTAAACAACAAGTTAACAAGCTTGTTGTAATATTACAAAATCAAGATGTGCGATACTCGACGATTAATGACTACACAAAGTTTGTAAAAAAGACCCACAATAGTTTTGATACGCCTAAGAAAACGTATCGGATATGTATCGAGATCTTTTTTATTTTCAAAGTTAAAGGTTACGCCACGTGGTGTATCGGATAAATTAGTACGAGTAGTGGTATTTGAATCGGTATTGATATGTATTGGTATTGCATAGCCGACTTAATATCGATATCGGTGCATGATAGGATTTTGCTCACGGGCTGACTGACTAGGTGATGCTTCGTGATCTTACCTTTTTGTATTCTAACATCACTTTTTTATTATTTACTTAATTTATAGCCGTAATTGATCCCTTGTAGTTTTTAAATGTTGCTCTTTTTCTTTTTTTCTTTTTTGCTGTCCTTTCTTTTTATTGATTTCAGGTACCACAACTTTTATTGGGCCTATCTACTTTCTTTGCCGTCCATTCAACAGATAGCATTTCTTAGCCAAATATGTTATGAGTTATTTTTATTTTATTTTTGATAATTCAATCTGTTATGCCTATGAGCTTTGCTTTCCTCATTTTATCCCACTTTGTTTACATTTAATTGCTTTTAAGTGTAATGGCCCAGGTTCTTTTACATGATCGCATCTCTTCCCATGTTACATCAAGTCCAAATTAGCATGACGCCTTCACCTTTTTATCGTTAACTATATCGTATAAGATCGCTACGTAACATTCAGAATTCTATAGTAAGGTTAGTCTAAAAAGACATGTTTTATGAAAATATTTTGTTAGGCCAGCTAGAAAGTTCTGATTGCTCAAAATTAGTGTTGGTTTAATGGCTTCCACTTTATCGACTTTGATTGAATCTTATGAATAACATTATTATTCGGCTCTTGGTATATATATAATAATAGGATCTCTTATCCAGTCCGTACCGGAATACTATATCTTCAAATTATTGGTTTATTGAACTTTTACACTCTATGCACATTTCCACTTTTGATAAGTAATATTCAATTTTGTACCGTGAATTCGATGCTGGTAGCACCAGTGGAATTCGATGCTGGTAGCACCACCTGGTGGTGCCAGCTAATAACTTGCCACTTGTCACAAGTTTGAGGCAATACTTTTTTTTTCTTTTCCAATTGTTATACCCTCAACTATAGATTATTTATGATAGTTTGCTTTTTTTTTTTTTTATGGATGATTATTTATTATACTTTACCATCAAAGAAGGTGACCTGATTTCAATCGAAAAAATAATTTTGTAAAAAACTTTAAAATGAAAAATTAGTATTTGACCTGCTTTCCTTTTCTTTTCGTTTTTGCCTTCTCTGATTTATACTCGTTGGAATTATTTATACGATTTAACTAATAAAGCTCTTCAAATATTAAATATATACAAATCAAATTATGAATAAAAAATAGTAGAAAAAGATTTTGCTAATCCTTGACACATATGTGTTATAAAGTACAATTTTCATTGTAAAAAGGGGTTTTGCAAATTACTATTTATTTGTTATGCTATATTCGAATCCCCCTGTTAAATATAAATTTTCTTTTCTATGCCGTAGGATTTCCAAAACTGACACACCATCCCTTGAATAATTTTATATTGTATTTTTTAAATTTCACTCTGATACTTTTCTTTGCATAATTACGAATTTACTTTTCATTTTTTTTATGAAAACGTGCATAAAAATAAGATATACACATGTAGATATTATATTTAATTAGAAGTTCTATTTGATAGTTTAGACTTTAGAGTATAAAAATAAAAGAATATGCATGATGCAATTTCCAAAATAAAATTGGGTAAATAGATCTAGATGTCATAGAAAAAAATATAAGGTAAGCAACTTCAAAATAACAAACAATGGTGGCCATCAACAATGGTTTCTTCATTTAATTAAGTTGAAGAAAAGTCACCATTATTAGAATAAGAAAAAAGTTAAATTTTCGTGGCCATCATGTTCCAAATAAAAAAATTCGTACAAGTTGAAGTGTTATAACTTATAACTTATAACAAATCAAAAAAAAAAAAACTTGCCCCAAATTTGGACAAGTGTCACAATATTAGCTGGCACCACCAGTTAATTACCAGCATGGAATTCACCTATTTGTACATAGTGATAACTTCTAATTATATGTCACATTAATCTCATGACCAAAAAATGTGTAAAAATAATGCTTACATGTTTTTATCCACTATCAGAAGAATTACTTGCCCCTTTTGAGTTGCAATTAGAATAGTTATAAAGAACAGTTTACTTAAGTATATTTTTAATATTAAGAGACATAGAACGCAATAAAAGCAAACCAACTTGATGGTAGGAGATTTAAAGAACTTTTCTTTCTGAAAAGTAAAAGACGACGGGTACTGGAGAAAGAAAGAGATTACATTTTCTAAAAAGCTCACGCAAGTCTCCACAAAAGAAATGAACGTACTATGTTATGGGCCAATATGACCGGCCTATATAATAATTTTGGATTGGATCTGGGTCGGCACAAGCTAAAAGAAGCTATTTGTATGACATCGAGTCTAATGTATGTTTGTTAGATACGTAGAGTATGACACTCGATGTACGGCAGATACTCGACATACGCAAGATATGTGGAGTGTGGCCAAACATCATGAAGCCTATAAATGACCCTAATCCAATAATCAAGGTAAGTCATTTATTGCATCCTCTTGTTCATCGCGCTTACATCAAGTCTTAAATTCGGCATATAATACTCTGCTTATTTCTTACATTCGACGTATTCTAGTATTCAACATATCCCTCATATATATCTTATCTTTGATACATCCTCTATGTATCGACGTAGCTAATATGCTCAACATATCTCCAATACTCGACATATTCAGATATTCGACTTATTGACTTGTGTACTTTGTTCACTTAAACATCAAATATGGGCTACGTCGATCTTACCCCAACTTAGTTCACGTGCGTTTCTGTTGTATAGGTGCGTTCAGAACATAGTTGATTAGAACACCAAACAAAAATATACCGATATACTCCTTGGAAGGTCTTCGAACTTGATAGTAGATTGAAAAAATTTTACACAACCAAAATGATTTAATCGAATTCGAAACGATAACCATTTCAAGAAATCTAAACAAAAAATTATCAAAAAATTTTAAACCGACAAGAAATTACTTACATTGAATACATTCAAAAAAATAAATTTAATTTCATAAAAGCTTCGACTTTAACTCGACTAGAATCCATGACGTTTTCACATTTTTTCCTCCTAAATGGTCCAATCTTAACCGCAATTAAAAAGGGTCCATGGTATGGCCTCAATCCTGAGCCCAAAAGAATGAGCATCTTTTTTGTGGAAAATGACAATTGATGACTTTTCTTAATTTTCTACATGTTTCCTTCATATTTTTATGTCGTGTGTCTCTTCCTTTTTTGCATACAAAGAAGAAGAGAACTACGGAAAAAAGAGAGAAATTTTCTAGTTTTTTTCATTCAAAATTAGAGAACACCTACTCCCTCAATTTTAAAATAAACGAACAACGCTTGTATCTGGTTATACCTCATAAACATTCATAATTCTTTAAAATAAGAGTCTGGGATAGAAGATAGCGCCAATTAAAAATAGGCAGAAATGTTAAAAAATGGCCATTATCTTTTGACAACTTTAATTTTTGCCATTTATTTTTTTATGTCGCCGAAAATGGCCACTATCTTTTACAAAAGTGTCTGATTCACTATTTGTCCGCCAACTCATAAAATCGTGTTTTACGTGGCAAAATCGCGTCCAACGTGGTAATTTTTTTTATTACACCTGAAATCTTTAAAAAAAATAAAATGAAAAACAAAACTTAAAAATTAACAATTAAAAAACTTTTAAAAAAAAACTTGAAAATAAAAAAAAAAAAAAAAAAAAAAAACAGTCGTCTCTTCGACCCCCCCCCCCCCCCCCCACCCCCAAATTCCGTCGGCGCACCTCCCCCACCCAAAGGAAATGAATGATTTTGATTATTTCAATCGCGATATGGAAGTCAATGATATCCCGCTGCTTGGAAGCAAATTTACATGGTACCGGATTGGTTTCTATTATCCAATGAGCGGATGGTGGTGGTGGGTTGGGTGGGAGAAAGTGACGAGGTGGTGGTGGTGGGCTGGGTGGGTTGGGGGAGCAGGTGCGGCGGCTGACTGTGGGGGTGGAGGTGCGGCGGGATTTTTTTTTTTGGGGCGGGGCGGGGGGGGTGGGGGGAGGGTTGGGGTGGAAGAGACAACTTTTTTTTTCAAGTTTTTTTTTTAAGTTTTTTAATTGTTAATTTTTAAGTTTTATTTGTTTTTTTTTAAGATTCCACGTGTAATAAAAAAATTTGCCACGTTGGACGGATTTTGCCACGTAGGATACGATTTTATGAGTTGGCGGACAAACAGTGAATCGGGCATTTTTGTAAAAGATAGTGGACATTTTCGACGGCTTAAAAAGATAAAGGGCAAAAACTAAAGTTGGCAAAAGATAACGGGCATTTTTGACATTTCTGCCTTAAAAATATTTCAAAATTACAAGTGTCAATATATTTATTTGCCAAGTGCATAAATGTGAAAAATTATATTTTATTAATATCTTCGTATTGAAGATATTAAGGTGTCACATCCCCATTATACTATACTTGCGCGTGGCTAAATATTATGTTATGGGTACGCCCCCACGCATGGGGCAGAGTTGAGTTTAGTTTCATTGGAACTAGATTGGGGAAATACGAGTCCAGAATCGCTTGCCATTTAAGATTATGTTGTTGTGGTCTTGTGGACAAGTGGTGTGTGAAAGGAGGAAGAAAACATGAAGGAGAATGTGTTTGGGGAAGAAAAACAGTGCAATGCTTTATGGCATGAAGAATATTATCGAATTCATGATCTTAAAAGGAAGAGAAAAAGAAAGGAGTAAAGGGCAAAAAGAGTAATGCAAGAATCAACCTGGGTCTCAACTTTTTATCTAGCTTGATGACTGAATGAAATTACAAATTAATAAAGCCAAGAACTTGAATCATATTTCCATACATACTTTGAATATTTGAGTCTATATCAACTTACGTCAAACCTTAATTGTCTGAAAAATATAAATATCGAAAAAAAGATTGGACATATTATCAATTTTCGGGACTTGTTTCTTTTAGTTATCTATAATAGGGTATTTTTATGCTGAGCCAATGTTTTGTGGGCAGCCCCTTAGAATTATGCCATGTGGACTAGGTAACTTTAGTCCACTTTAATTTAATCTTTCTTTAACAAAGTTCACTTTAATTTTTAGGTCCACAATAACTCCACAAACAAATTTAATGCTTTCATAGTTTTAATTTTGGTACAATAACTTAGTACCTCTTAATTTTGGTCACATAACTTGGCTCCTTAACTTAATTTAAGTATCATCACCCTCGCTTCGCCCAAATCCGCCGGTAAAAGTATATGTGGCACTCGTTGACTGTACAGTAACCAATTTTAACCTAGTTTTGGGACCCACTTCGTCACGTGACACCAATGTGGCAGACACGTGTATAATTAACAAAAAATAAAAAACACTCACATGCCAGACAAATCAAAAGGAAAAAAGACATAAAATCATGACAGCCCGGTGCACGAAAGCATCCCCACAATGCGAAGGTCCGGAGAAGGGTCCCACCACAAGGGTGTATAAGGGGCAAGCCTTCCCCTGTCAAATTTGACAAGAGGCCGCTCCCAAGACATGAACCCGTGACCTCTCAGTCACACAGCAACACCTTTACCAGTGCGCCAAGGCTCCCATTAAAAAAAAATACATAAAATCATCTCTCTCTAAAATTCACGCGCGCTCATGGAAGACGACGATGAGTTCAGAGATTTTTACACCGACATACTCTGCCCCCTCATTGCGTTGTTTCAGCCTCACCGCCAAGATTCTGATGCGCCTCCATCTGCCATCAACTCGTTGTCATCGACTCACAGCCGTCCGATCGATCTCGACATCAGGATCGACGACAAACCGACGTCGTTGCTTCCCGATTCAACAAATCCGAAATCGAATTTTGGTTTCAGCTTGAGTGATCCGGTTCGTGAAAAAACCCTACCCTACCCGGTGTTCCGAATTCGGATTCGATTGGGAGGATTGGAAATGGAGGTTGTGGTTTGGAGTTGGAGGTTAGGGTTTTTGAGAAGGCCGAGAGCGTGAGAGCGAATTTCGTGTAGGACGACGATAACAATATTAATATCTTGGTGGAGGAACGCGACGATAAAGACGATGACTTGGTTGATAGGGATGATAGCTTAATTATGAGTAATAAGGAAAACGCACCAGCTCGAAAGGAGACTGATGCATTTGATTTTGTTATTGGAAGTGGAATGGTGTTGGAGCAAATCCCAGGCGACGGGGTTGTGGTGGCTGCGAAGCCGCGAGGGCAGCGTTGGGGCTGGTACGGCGGTGGTGGAGGGTCCATTGTTGTGTTGTCACTCACTTCCGATCAATTGATTATTTTTTTATTCTTTTTTTCCGATAACTGGTTTTTTATTTTATTTTATTATTTATTTTGACATACATAATAGGTTTTTTTTTCTGAATTGCAAATTAATTGGATTACTATCCAAATTCTAAATTGACCAAATGTGTTGGAGTGATTTATCGGGAAAAAAAATAATGTGTTGGACTAACTGTTGGGTATTGTAAGTGTTTTTTAAATTTTACGTTGGTGTCACGTGGCGAAATGGTTCCCAGAACTGGGTCAAAATTGGTTATTGTGCAGTCAACGGGTGCTACATAGACTTTTACCGACGAGTTTGGGCGGAGCGATGGCGATAGGACCAAAATTAAGTTAAGGAGTCAAGTTATGTGACCAAAATTAAGGGGTGCCAAGTTATTGTACCAAAATTAAAAAATAGCCAAGTTATGGGACCAAACCATTAAATTTCCCGACTCCACACGTCATTAGTCAAAAAATACTTTAATTAGGGACTATTGTCATTGATGTAATTAGAATAACTTATTTTAATAATAGCTGAAAATTATTTGAATTATTTGGCAAATCACAACAGTATAACGTAGTAAACTAAAGTTCAATAGTACAATTACTTGAAAGGTGAGAAAAAAATTCCAATAAAATTTTAGCAAAATATTTAGTCTTTTGAGAAATTGTCAATTTGTTTAGCAATAATCAATAACATGTTTGCAATAATAACCACGTTGAATTGAATATTATCGTTGATAATCATAAGTATTGCAAAGTACTACAAAAGTGGGTAGAAATAAGTTGAATAATCTGTACCAATAAATATAATAACACCATACAAATAGAACTATCGAAGTTATCACTACAAAAATAACTATAACAAATTGTCGTTATACACATTACATTAAATCTCATATCAAAGCACAATATATTATTAGAAGCCGTTTGGTTTCAAAGATGACTTTTATCTCAAAAACATGGTATAGATTAAAAATGAGATAAAAATTTTGGATTTTTGTGATATCTAATATGTGCCACTTGTTTGGTTGATAAGAATAAGTGTTAAGATAAATAGTTACCTCAATAACTTTTTGTTTGATTTGGGTCATTAACGTTCAACTATTCATTTTTCTTTAAATCTTTTTTCTTAAAGTGAAAACATATAGATGTTTTCAACTCAATGACATATTGTATATTTTTCTCACTATTATATATTACCAGAAATTATATAAAAATAAGTTATTACAATAAACGTATTTTCAAAATGGGGGTGATAAGGTCGAGAAGGGAAAACAAGTTAGAATCTTTTTCCTTTTCTATTTTGATTTTACGAATCAATAAGAATTTTAAAAATTATTAAAACAAATAAAATAATTTTGAAAGGTTTTGACTTATTTTTATTATAATTTAATCACCTCTAACAAAGAAGAAAAAAGAAAGAGAGATGAAATCGAATTTTTTGTTGCATGGTGCAAATTAAAATTTAGTATATAAGTCACGTGATTAAATACTAAAAACCTGAAAATAAACTATCAAAAGAGTTTTATTTTTTATTCTTTCATATATATTTGACGAATAAACTATAAAGTTGTTGTCCACTGGAGTCTTATAAATACAACATATAATTCTTTTGTTCAAACTTTTAATTTGGAGCTTTAATAAATATTAAATATAATTATGTAATGGAGAAGTGAAGTGATTTATAAGTTTATAGAGGCTTTAATGGAGAATTTCAATGAAAAGTAAAAATAAGGCAAAACCAAGATTAATTATCTTAGGAGTAGATGTAAGATTATTTATCTCCAATTCTGAGATAAAACCAAAAACTTCGGGCATATCTCACATCTGCCCGAAAATCAACTTATAAAACCAAACGAGAGATAAAGTGAGATAAGTTGAAATATCTCACTTAATCTATAGAACCAAACAAAATCTTAAGAGACTAAGCATAAGTATTTATAACATAATAAATGCAACCACCATTCCATTTTATCAAATAATAAAGCAAATCTTATAATCACCTTCTCAATATATTTATAAATGCTTCTTCAACGCAACAATCGATTATGATAGTAAAAGAAACTTTAAGTTATAATAATAATAAACACAGTATGCTAACCGCACTAACAACAATTTAACTAAAGAAACCATTAATTAATTACAAAGTTAATTCTAGAAATAATTGCAAAAGTATGTAAAATTGGCGGTGATGTGGGTTCTTGTACTGCTTCTATTATATTGCATTAAGTGATAACCAATTTTAGAAACATAAAAAAAAAAAAAAAAAAATTGAAGAAAAGAGCGGAGAATAAAAAATGCATGAAGAGAGATTAAATCTGAATATATGTATTAATTCAAACTTAGACTAAAAGGAATTAAGTTTTAAATTGGGTCATATATTTCCGTCGAAAAGAAATTTAAGTTAACGAGGCTTAGGTAAAAAATGATGACCTCATTAAAAAGTGAATCCACTATAACTGTCACAACCTTTACTATATAAAGCTTATTGAAGCAAAAGAAAAAAAAAGTCTGAAAAACTTTATTCCACGTGGTGCAATCTTATAGAGAGGTTGCGCACAAGACATTGGACAGCATTAAATAGACCCTAAAATAACTATTGGGCTAAATTTGTCTATGAGTGTGGCTAGCTATAGATCTATAATTTACAACACTCTACCTTACTAATTTTGTAGATGCAAAATATATAATTATTTTTAAATTTAGTATAATGATTACTTGCGTGACATTCCTCAATTTTATATGTCATTCCTATTTATACTAGTTTATCTACTTAATAGAAGTTCGAGATCAGTTTTATTTAACGACTGTGAATAATTTTCTATACTGTTGAACAAAGTCCTTGGTAAATCCCCTACCTTAAGAAGGTGTGAATCGTTCGCGGCAAGGTGTGTTGGTCAAGTTTTCCAGCCCACCATATGAGACCACGTGAAAATGCTTTTGGCACATCGCATCATGGCATCAAAGCTCCGACATGGACGTCTCACCCTTCTTCCCATCTTCTACAGAAGGAGCTGCAACTTTGGATTAGAAATAACAGGAGAAAGAACAAAAGTTACAGAGAGAAAAAAAAGTCGTTGCGCATTAACGTGAGGTTTCGAGGGTTGGTTTTTTACATGGTATCATCCTAATTACGTGATCTCACGATCTTCCTACGATCCGACCTAATATTTCCTCTCTTTGTGCGCCGCCGCCATGTCCGCTGACTCTTCCGCCGACTCCGGCAATACGCACGGTGACCAAGCCGCCGTCCAACCACCCCACCCTCACGGAACCACCCCTACCACCCTCACGGCACCCACAACCCTCATCCATGTTACGGCACATCACCACTTTCCGCTCAAACTCACGACCACCAATTATTTATCGTGGCGTTTGCAGGTGATGTCACAACTCAACGGGCTCAATTTGCTTGGTTACCTTCAGGGCACATACCGCTGCCCTGATACGTCCAACCACGAGCCTTATACCCTCTGGTTTCAACAGGACTCGCTCCTCCTTGGAGCCCTTGTTGGTGCGATTTCAGATGATCTACTTCCGCTTATCAACTCTGCCACTACTTTCGCCTCTGCATGGGTTAATCTTATGCACCACTTCGCTCGCCCCGATCGCACCCGAGTTATGGCACTCAAAGATGCCCTCAACTCCGCCTCTTTAGGCTCCCATTCTATCACAGAATTTCTCACGGATATCAAGGCAAAAGTTGACGAAATCGCTATGATTCACCGACCGCTGCACGAGGACGATATAACCCTTTACGTCCTTAATGGTCTTGGCGCCGCATACCATGACATTGCAACCACCATCTGTCTGCGCGCGCAACCGCTCTCATTCGCAGAGCTCCACAGTGCCCTTGTGTCTCATGAGGCCTACCTTCGTCGACTTGACAACGAAACATCGTCTCTCGTCGTGACTGCTAACACATCGTCTCATCAGTCCCCCCACCGCGGCCATGGGTCTTACAACAACTCCCGCAACTGCGGACAACCGCCGCACCGCGGTCAGCCTCGAAAGAGTGGCCGCCAATCTCGTAACCGTGATCGAGGTAACCCTAATCAGTCCTCTCGTTCATCGAACTCACCTTTCAATAATGTTCATTGCCAGATTTGCGGTCGTTATGGGCATACAGCCCCGCGGTGTTACAATCTTAGTTCCATCTTGCCCACGGCCAACACTGCGCGCACCCCACCTAACTCTCAGTCGCGCCCCGGCCAAGGTTCTTGGCTAGTTGACTCTGGTGCGTCACACACCATCACCAACGACATCAACAACCTCACCTTTCACTCCGAATATGATGGGACGGACGAGGTTCAGATTGCAGATGGTCATGGTATGAAAATTACGCATATTGGTTCCTCTAAGTTATGTTATCCCTCTCGCACGTTCTTGTTACCTCATGTTTTGCGTGTTCCAGAATCCGAACACAACTTATTATCTGTCCACCAATTTACACGGAAAAATAATGTTTCTATAGAGTTCTTTGCTGACTATTTTCTTGTTAAGGATCAACCTTCGGGGGCGTATCTGGCGAAGGGCACTTGCAGTAATGGCGTCTACCACATTCGGCTACCTTCTTACTATATGCAGTCGACCGCCCGCCTTGCCACTTTAGGAGTTCACACGTCGCCATCTATATGGCACTCACGTCTTGTTCATCCCGCCTCCAAGACTAGTTTATCTTTGATTTCAGCTTTTAAATTACCTATTGACAATAAGTCCTCTGCGAAGGATATGTTTTGTGATTCTTGTCTCACTAGCAAGTCACACCGTTTACCGTTTGAGAACTCTTCTTTGATTGCTTTGCATCATTTACATTACATTTATGCAGACGTTTGGGGGCCTACTGAATTATCTCTTGATGGGTTTCGTTACTATGTCATTTTTGTGGATTTATTTAGTCGTTATTGCTGGTTTTTTCCGTTGGTGGCTAAATCTCAAGTTCTGGATGTTTTTACTCACTTCAAGCCTTTGGTGGAAAAACAATTTTCTCAACAAATCAAGAATTTTTTCAGTGATAACGGGGGGGAGTTCGTCGCTCTTAAGAAAGTTTTTGCACAAAATGGTATAAGTTGGCTTACAACTGCACCTCACACACCCTAACAAAATGGACTTTCTGAACGTAGACATCGTCATATTGTTGAGACTGGGCGTGCCTTATTACATCATGCTCGCCTACCTAACACCTTTTGGTCTTTTGCGCTGCAAACTGCTGTCTATCTTATTAACAGGATGCCCATCTCTGCTATTGGCAATGCCTCGTCGTTTCACAAGCTCTTTGGTGTTGCTCCTAACTATCTCAAGTTACGGGTCTTTGGGTGTCTATGTTATCCCTGGCTTCGTCCCTATGAGCCCGGGAAGCTGTCCTTTCCATATCGACTGTGCATCTTTCTTGGTTACTCTACCTCGCAGAGTGCCTATAAGTGTTGGGATCCGACCACTCAACGACTCTTTATTTTACGGCATGTTCGGTTCTGTGAGAAAATTATTCCGTTTGGGGTCCCTTCTCCACTTGCGGCCCAACCCGCACCTCGGCCCTTATCTCCGCCTGGTCCGCTTTTTATGGACCCACCTCCGGCCCAGGTCTCTACACGTTATGTTCCTAATGTTGGGTCGTTGTTGGGGCAACATTGCAACCAGACCCCAGTGGCACCAATTTCTGCACCTTATGTTCCCAATGTTGGGTTGATGTTGGGGCAACATTGCAACCAGACTCATGTGGCACCAGTTTCTGCGCCGTCTGTTCCCAATGTTGGATCGATGTTGAGGTAACATTCCATCCAGAACCATGTTCCTCCCACTGTGGCCCAACCCACATTGCATGCGGCCAACCCGCATCCCTACCGGCCTCCGATGCGGCCCAGCTCCCAGCCTTGGATGCGGTCCACTCGGGTCCACCCACCAACTCGCATCATATGACGACCTGGTCCAAGAACAACATATATAAGCCCAAGGTACTTAACTTAGCCACAAAGCATCCTATTGTGCCAATTGTTGAACCCACCAGTCTGACCGTCACCCTAAAGGATCCCCATTGGCGTCATGCCATGACTGAGGAGATTAATGCTCTCTTGAAACACGGTACTTGGGACTTAGTTCCATCTCATCACGCCGCCAATATTATGGGCTGCAAATGGGTCTTTCGGGTGAAGCGCAAACTCGATGGCTCGATTGACAGGTATAAGGCTCGCCTCGTGGCTAAGGGGTTCCACCAACGCACCGGCCTCGATTACGTGGAAACTTTTAGTCCGGTAGTCAAACCGGTCACCATTCGCCTTATTCTCTCATTTGCTGTCACGAAATCTTGGCCTATTCGCCAATTGGACGTCAGTAATGCTTTCCTCCATGGCAATCTCAGTGAGGAAGTCTTTATGCAACAACCCCCGGGTTTTGTGGATGCGTCTCGTCCATCGCATGTTTGTCGCCTTCGCAAGTCAATCTACGGCCTCAAACAAGCGCCCCGCGCTTGGTTTCATGCGCTCCGGGATGCGCTTGTCTCACTTGGGTTCACCCAATCCCGTTCGGATTGTTCCTTATTCATCTATCGTCGTGGTTCAACGGTGCTCTTTTTACTCGTTTATGTGGACGATATCCTCTTTACGGGCACGGATCCTTCTCTTATTGCCTCGTTTATTACTCGGCTCCAATCCTCCTTCGCCGTCAAAGATCTTGGCGCACTCTCTTACTTTCTTGGTATTGAAGCTCTACCGTGTAAGGAAGGTCTCTTACTTTCCCAACACAAGTGTGTCCATGATCTTCTTGTTCGACATCATATGGAAGGAGCCAAAACCGTTTCCACGCCTATGGCCACCAACGCCATTACTTCATTTCAATCCTCGTCACCGAACTGCGATCCGCATATCTATCGTCATGCCATCGGGGAGCTACAATATCTTGCTCTCACCCGACCCGACATCGCCTTCGCTGTGAACCGCCTTGCTCAGTTCGTATCATCTCCCACGGACAACCATTGGGCTGGGGTCAAACGGGTCTTTCGTTATCTTAAGGGCACTATCACTCACGGTCTCTTAATTCGGCGGGACTCTCCCTTCACTCTTCGTGGCTACTCCGACGCTGATAGGATTCTACTTCCTTATATTGTGGAAGAATACTTGTATATAATGTTGTACTCTTGTATTTTAAAAAATTCAAGGAAATATATTACACATTTAAATCTTTACAGAGAGTGAGCGATTCTCCACAAATCTGATATATATGTAAAGATAAAGATATGAAACAGAATGTTCTATTCTCTGTGTTATTCCGATGAAAATACGTGGGCTTTATAGAGCCTTACATTACATAACAACTGAAAAGAGAAAATAAAGGAAACACAATCAGCTAAATATCCCAACAAAATAAAACTTTATTTGACTAAGTAAAGACCTAACAATTCCTCCCTTAAACTGAATAATACAAGCTTTCAGTTTACTTCAGTCTCACAACAAACTCCCAAGAGCCTATGCAACTAAGAAAGACATCCAACCTCAAAGGTTTGGTCATCACATCTGCTAACTGATCTTCTGTACCACAGTGCACCAGCTCAACACTACCAGCCTTTGCAAGATCACGAAGGAAATGAAAACGCACGTCTATATGCTTGTTGCGACCATGCATCACTGGATTCTTTGAAAGTTTAATTGCTGAACTACTGTCACAAAGAATAATAGTTGATTTTTCTTGATTCTCATCTAACTTTTCAACCACACTGCTTGATATGCGCATGATGTAGCAGCAATAAACTTGGGTTTCATTGTAGAAAGACTTACGACTGGTTGCTTTTTGGAGGACCAAGAAACTGCTCCTGAACACAAATTGAAACACATATCCAAATGTGCTTTTCCTGTCTTCTGAATCTTCTGCATAATCACTATTGGTGTATGCTAACAGCTTATTATCTCCTCCCTTCCTATAGAAAATCCCAAAATCAGTTGTGCCTTTCAAGTATCTCAACACACGTTTTGTTGCTTGTAAATGCAACTCAGTTGGATTTTTCATATACCTACTAATAAGACTCACAACTAATATAATATCAGGTTGAGTGGCCGTGAGATACATGAGAATACCCACAATTTGTTAGTAGTAAGTCTTGTCCACCTTAATTCCTCTTTCATCCTTCACTAGCTTAGTACCATGAACAATTGGATTATGAACAAAATTACTTATGTCCATACCAAACCGCTTCAACACCTCTGATGCATACTTCTTTTGATTGATAAAAATTAGATTAGATATTTGAAAGACTTCAAGACCCAAAAAGTATCTCATATTTCCTAAATCTGTCATGTCAAACTCAAGCTTCACAGAAATTTTGAACTTGGCAATCATTTCCTCATCATTTCCAGAAAAAATAAGGTCGTCATTCGTCAACATACAAGCTAACAATTAGTATTCTGCCCAGTTCTTCTTTTTTGATAAAGAGAGTATATTTGCAGTCACATTTCTGAAAACCTTACTTGAGAAAATAAGCTTCTATGCGACTGTATCACGCACGTGGTGCTTGCTTAAGCCCGAAAAGTGCCTTCTTTAGCTTGTAGACCTTATGTTCATTTTCGTTTTCACGTAACCAGATAGCTATTCAACATAAACATTTTCAGCTAACTCACCATATAAAAATGCAGATTTTACGTCTAGTTGATAGATGGTCCATCCTCTTTGAGCTGCAAATGCCACAACGAACCGGATCGCTTCCATGCGTACAACTGGTGCAAAGACCTCTATATAGTCTACTCCATGTTGTTGTGCATAACATTTTTCCACGAGTCGTGCCTTATATTTATTCACTTCACTGTTTTCGTCGTACTTGGTCTTGTAAATCCACTTCACTCCTACCTTCTTTGCTCCAATAGGTAACTCTGTTAATTCCCAAGTGTTGTTTCTCTCAAATCTCAATTGCCTGTATTTCCACATCCATTGCTGTCTTCCATTTCTCACTTTTAATGGCATCTTCAAAGTGAATCGGATCAGCAGCTGTAGATATGACCAAATATGCTTCATTTTCATCTTCAGAAAGTCCTTTTCCACTAATATAATCTCTCATCCAAATTGGTTGCTCCCTGGTTCTCCTTTGATTTACTAGTTCTGTATCAGCATCAATTTTAGATTCATTCCCTTGTCTGTATCAGCATCAAGTTCAGATTCATTCCCTTGTTCTGTATCAGCATCAATTTCAGATTCAATCCCCTCTTCATTTCTTTCATTTTCAGCTGATGAATCTTCATTGTCACTCCATTCTAAGTCATTCACTACTGCTTGTTCATACTTATTATCCCATTTCCAGTTCTTCTCTTCTTCAAATACAACATCACGACTTATTATGATCTTTTGTCAAATAGGATCATAAAGACTGTACGCCTTTGATTCTTCACTAACTCCTAAAGAACACACAACTCATACTTTTGTCATCTAACTTGGTTCGTTTCTGATCACATATATAAACATGAGAAATGCAACCAAAAACTCAAAAATACTCAACTGAAGGTTTGACACCACTCCAAGCTTCTTCTGAAGTTTGATTTTTAACAGTAAATGTTGGACTCCGATTCAGAATGTGAACAGCTCAATTTACTGCTTCTGGCCAGAATGTTTTCGGGATTTTCTTTTCTGAGAGCATACTTCGAACCATGTTCATGATTGTTATATTCTTCCATTCCGTGACCCCGTTTTTTTGCGGCGTATATGCAGCTGTTATCTTTCTTTTAATACCGTTGACATCACAAAAAGTTGCAAATTCTTTTCATGTGAACTCACCTCCTCGATCAGTACGCAAACATTTGATAAACGAGGTTGTTTCTTTCTCAACATGAATTTTGAAACTCTTGAATATAGTTAATGTATCTGACTTTTCCGTTAAGAAATAAACCCAAGTTATTCTACTAAAGTCATAAATGAAAGTTAACAAGTACCTCTTTTTACTATTGGAGATAGGTTTGAACGGACCGCAAATATCGGAATGTATGAGTTGAAGAACTTGTGAGGCTCTCCACGTACTTTTCTTAGGAAACGGGTCTCTCTGTTACTTCCCCACCAAACAATCTTTGCACAGCCTTGAAGGAGACTTAAGCTCAGTGATGCGGGGTGATTTCGTCTGCTGACTAAGCACTCCACGTCAGACTAACCCAAGCTTCGTACTGGTGTTGGGTTAGCTTTGAGTTCGAGAAACCTGCACTGAAAAACACGAAAAGTATATACCTGAGTGAACTTGGAGTTTGTTGATCTCGGACTGAACTTGGGTTGGGCCAAGCTGCCTACGTATCCCTTATAAGGAATCAAGCCAAACGTAGTTCATTGTTTCTCCGTGATAGCCATTGTTGCGCGTTGGGCTATTAGACCGTGCTGAGCGGGTATGCCTTATGTTGGGCTCGAGGCTTGTTGGGCCTTACTGAACGGGTATGCCTTGTGTTGGGCCCAAAGCTTATTGGGCCAAAGCGAGTCGGTGGGCCGACAATCCGTACTGGATTGCGCGTCGCACAAGAGCTTGATGGACCACGTTGCATAAGACGTCGTCGGACCGAGCGGGTCGGACGGAATTTGAGCTCTCCAAGTCTAGAGAGAGAAAGCTCTGACTTAGAGAGAGAAAGTCAGATGTGAATTGTCTCCATTTGCCTTCAGAGGATGGGGTATTTATAGATATCTCACGGGCCTAAGATGGGCTTGGGCCCATCTTAGGGGCCTGGTCCAAGTGCAAGCGTGCAACCTTGCTACCTTGCTAGCATGCAGTCGTGTTACCTTTCTAGTATGCACTTGTGCTACTACGAATTCAACCTTGTTACGGCGTGCAACCCCGCTAGTATGCAACCGTATAACCTTGTCAGCATTCAAGTGTTCAATCACTTAGAACATTTTCGGTGGCAGAAACTTCTAATGCCATGCGTTGGCGACTTGTAAGCTTTCCATGTGTCATTACCAAATTATGGCACAACAGTAAGTCCCCCAGTTTGTAATGGGTTCAATGTAGGTGAACGCATTGCAAACTTTATAAGTGTTCATAATTTGTTGTAGTTTTGTTGCTGAATAACATCCAAATGCAGTTCTAGTCTCACTAGTCGGCCATCCTGCTTCTGAGTGTAGGGCTAATTGGTTGGCCTAGTTCATGGATATTTACCCAGTGTGTTCGGCAACAAATTTATTTCTGTAGGGCTTACGCTGGTGGCCTACTTTATGGGATATTCGCCCAATAGGCTCTTCACCTAGTTTATTTTTGTAGGGCTTACGTTGTTTGCCTACTTAATGGGATATTCGCCCAATAGGCTCTTCACCTAGTTTATTTCGGTAGGGCTTACATTATTGGTCTACTTTATGGGATATTCGCCCAATAGGCTCTTCACCTAGTTTATTTCGGTAGGGCTTACATTATTGGCCTAGTTTATGGGATATTCGCCCAATAGGCTATTCACCTAGTTTATTTTGGTAGGGCTTACGTTGTTGGCCTACTTTATGGGATATTCATCCAATAGGCTCTTCACCTAGCTTCTCAGGATTCCTTTGTGTCATGCCTTGTTTCTTATCCTCACCATATCTCTTTGAAGCTGGAGTAGTGATTTGTACGGTTTAGCGATTGCCATCGTAAAGTTGTTAATATCATTGACGAGAGTGGTGAATGGATATTTTGGAATAGTTGTAGTGATCCTTAACAAGGTGAATGCATGTGTTATCACTTTCACTTGCATAGCTGCAACAATTTGTGTTAGTTGTTTCACTCATATAAGGAGTCCCCCATTCCATATCGCAGTTGAGTTGACAATGATGGAAGTTCCATGACATTAGCATTTCTACAGCCTCAAGGAGATTTTCATCTGTCATTTTACTATAAGCGTAGGATGGTCAAGGTTATGTCTTGTGCAATGAATGCGACTGCGCTTTATCACGTTGTGTAGAGTGACGAGGTAGCGAGACACCTCTTGATTGTTGCAACATCGTGTGTTTTGAATTGAGCTCTTTTTCTCGAATAGTTGATCATCGTGCATCACTTTGATGAGTTGGTTTATTCTCTGGAACATTATACCCCACTTCTAAGTGTATTATAGGTACTTAAAAGTTGATGTCATAGTAGACGTTCAGCGCCTTGAGAGGCATTCGGTATTGTGAGAGGCGTTCAATGCCTTAAGAGGTGATCAAGGCCTTAAGAGGTGTTTAGTGCCTTAAGAGGCGTTCTTTTGATGTAGACGCTTCGTGAAGCAATGTTGACACTTAAGTTGTTGAATGAAGCACTATTTTGGCATGAATCATAAAGAAGCATGTTGTTCTGACATAAGTCACTTAATAAAGCATTGTTGATTTGTAAGTCGCTTCATGAGGTACTCTTTGTAGTTTGACAAATATGTGCTAGTTGGTAGTTTGATGTAGTTGATCTAACTTTTTCATTGGTGGAGGTAGTTGATCCAACGACATGTAGCAACCATGCCAAACTGGCTTTGATAGAGTTGAGGCCATCGTCTATTATAAGAGAATATGCGGTATTCTTCAGTTCTTTACTTCACATACCCTCTTGGGTTGCATTAATTTCTTACACAACGTGTCTTCTACGAGATTGAGTTCAGTCTTCATTGTGCACATTCTCTTCGATTTGCATTCAATATTCAATGGTGCATATCCTCTTTGGTGTCGTATTTTCAGTCTTCAATAGTGCATTCCCGCCTAGGGGGTCACAATTAATTTATATGATGCATGTCCTCTATCAGGTCACATTCAATCTTCATCGGTGTGAACTCTTTTGGGTCATTGTAGCTTAAGAGACGTTAGGTCCTTTACTAGTTGAACTTTGGAAAGCTAGCTCTTCATTAATTTCCAAAGGCTGAGTCTTTGTGAGCTTTGAAAAATCTAAGTCTGCGGCGAGTGAAGTTAGGAAAAGTTAATTCTTCTTGAGCTTTGGAAAAGCTAATTCTTCAATGCTCTAAGCTTTTGGAATGCTAAGCCTTCTATACTTGGGCTTTAGGAATGACTAAGTCTTCTTGAGCTTTGAAAAAGTTTAGTCTTTAGTACTTGAGCTTTCTTCATCACTTTACCGATGAATGTTGAAACTTGAGGCTAGCTCACTTGTATTCAGATTTGATCTTGCATCTTGGGTTCGTAGTAAGGTGTTGGACCGTGCTGGCCAAACTTTTAGGGGCCACATTCAATCTTCATGTAGCTATTCTTGAGCACTATAACTTTAACTTGACATATTTGACGCAGTCTGCGCAATCTCAGAAAAACAGCCATAACTCCTTATAGAGAATTCCAAATGACCGCTAGCTTGTTGCGTTGAAAAGAAGACACATAGGGCTTTCCATCCGTATATGGCACGCCTTCTGGAATTATCTCAATAAGAGCAGTTTTTTGAAAGAACTTGAGCATTGTACTTTAACTTGACAGATTTTGAAGCAGTCTGCGCAATCTCCGAAAAACATCAATAAATCCTTCTAGAGAACTCCAAATGACCTCTAGCGTTTTTGCGTTGAAAAGAAGAAACATAGAGCTTTCCATCCGTATATGGCATGCCTTCTGTAAATGTCTCAATAGGAGCAGTTGTTTGAAAGAACTTGAGCATTGTACTTTAACTTGACAGATTTTGAAGCAGTCTGCGCAATCTCAGACAAAACATCTATAACTCCTTCGGGAAAAATCCAAATGACCTCTAGTTTGTTGCATTAAAAAGAAGACTCATAGAGATTTCTATCCATATATGGCACGCCTTCTGGAAATATCTCAATAAGAGCAGTTGTTTGAAAGAACTTGGGATTTTGGTTGGGCCGTATGGTGGAAATTTCATTTTAGTCAACTCATTTCTTGAAGCCCTTTTCCATAATTTCTTCCCGAATCAATATTTTGGCTCGTGTCTATGACACGTTAAATTCTCGTGTCAATTAGAGTTGATATGGTTCTTTTCGTAAGCAATTATGATTCAGAGAGTTGTTGTGCAGATAACCACTCCATCTATTTTGGTCATTTAACCCGTTTGACCAAAAACTTAAGTCTCAAGAGGTGTTTTTGCAATTTCCAACGTCAATTAGGGTTGACCCGGTCTTCTCTACCATAAGTTAGGTCTTTGGGGGTTGTTTCGCAAATAACGGTTGCACCTTCTTCTTTCTTAAAATCAGCCGTTTCACATTACCTCCATTAGAGAGAAAGAGAGCGTGCGACATGGAGGAAGAGTTCGGCCGAGCGAGAGAGATCGGGAAGCTATAGTTCGCCGGTGTGGAACCGATTTGGAGGTGGATCTGATCGTTCATGGAGGGAATTTGTCCGGGTTCCATTCAGTTTGACTGTGGATTTGCTCGTGCATTCAGCGACAAGGGAGATCGGAGGAGAAGAGTTTTAGCAAGTCGACCAGTCCATACATTCGCCACGACTGCTAGGAGTTCGCCGAGAGTTTGCACAGTTCGGGGAGTTCAGCAAGAAGAGTTAGCCGCCGTTCATCAACGCAAGGAGTTTGTGTTGCCATTCGTCGGCACAAGGAGTTCAGGTGTGATGCTGCTCGTCGGCCCGAGGAGTTCCGACGTAAATCCGGTGAAGAGATCGTGCAATGAGGTCAGTTCGCACGTACGCAGGTCTGGAGTTCAGGCATGGATCAGTTTGGCGGCGGAAAGAGTATGCACGTGCAAGCGTTCGGGCAGGGTGCAGATTAGCTCGTGCACGAGAGTTCGGTTGTCGGTGAGATGAGAGTTCGAGCGAGCAGATCCGTTTGATGCGGAGCCGCTGGATCAGTTCATGGGCGAAGAGGTCGGACGGTGATTCTTGTTGAAGGGCAATTGAAGACCTTGAAGATTGTCGCGGAAGATTTCGATAAGACTCTCGTGTGCGTGCGACAAATTTTTGAAAAACCTGTTCAGCCAACAATTTCCCAAAGCAATTCCTGAATATTTTCGCTCCTTGTGCGAGAGCGTAACTATCGGCGAAATTTCATTACATTCTCCAACTAAATACTGCATATGAATTATGCTTCTGATTTCTTTCCATATTTTCTTGCGCAAAAATAGAGAATAGAATCACTCTTTGATTGACGGCTTCGTGCATGTGATTCGAATGTCAACCTTCACTTGCATATGAAATACCAGTAATCTTGTTGTTTCTTACGAATTACATATATACATGTACTAGTTTCAACTTACAGGATGAAACCAACAACAAGAGAATTTTTCCTTGTTAATCATCCTGATGCAATCTCTTGAATAAGAAATAATTGGCTACGCATGACTGTATTTTCTCCTCTCAATTAAATTGTGATGTCGCAGAATATCTTTGTGTATCCATACTGAAAGGTATGAGACCTCCTTCAAACCACCTGAATCATGCAATGGCTCTTTATATGCAATAAGGTGCTACTCAAGCACCGTAATTGACATTGGACTAGAGGAATCCGACGACGCTGAGTAGTAGGTCACGTGTGGTGTCGTGGCGTCTCAGAATAATGCATCCTTAAGTTGAATAAATTGTCTCAGAGTCACTGAGTCCAAGAACTATTGAAGAAGTGCCATGTCCTTGATGATAGTATTGAGAATTGATAAAGAAAGCGCCATGTCCTGCTGACTAAAGTGTCAAAGATTTGCTGAAGAAGTGTCATGCAGCTGAGGAAGAAAGTTTTGCCAGATTATTCATCTTCTATATGAAACTTGTTTCGAGAATGTATTGCAAAGCTTGAATGAGTAGAGCCACATGTTGTAGTGATAGCAAACCCTAAAGTGGTGTTGATGCAATTGTCGACTTGTCGCGGATGCACGTTGCTCCGTCTGGATTGTTCCAAAGCTATTCGCCAATGAAGAGGTCGTGTAAGGACGTCGTGCGTGCACATGTTCGTTGATGCGAGGGAGATCGTCTCAAAGTTGTTGGCTAATGAAGAGGTGGTGCACGGAGGCCAGTTCGCACTTTAGCTGCGGGATTAATTCACAAGTCTTGAGTTCGTGGTGCTTTGAGAGTGGCTTGCAGAGCTTGAATGGGTTGAGCCACATGCTTTGGAGGTAGAAAGTCCTAAAGTGGTCCTACTGCGATTGTTGACTTGTCGCGGGTGCACGTTGCTACGTTGGGATCGTTGCATCAACTCTCCCAGTAGCTAAAGCAGAAGGTTCTTCTCGTTACTGAGTAGCGGCATTGATCCTCTCAGTTGCTTTCGTATACCTTGTCATTGTGCTTGTGTTTCTTCTACAGTGCAATGAGTGGTTTCCCACAGACGGCGCCACTGATGCGGGGTGATTTCGTCTGCTGACTAAGCACTCCACGTCAGACTAACCCAAGCTCCGTACTGGTGTTGGGTTAGCTTTGAGTTCGAGAAACCTGCACTGAAAAACACGAAAAGTATATACCTGAGTGAACTTGTAGTTTGTTGATCTCGGACTGAACTTGGGTTGGGCCAAGCTGCCTACATATCCCTTATAGGGAATCAAGCCGAACGTAGTTCATTGTTTCTCCGTGATAGCCATTGTTGCGCGTTGGGCTATTAGACCGTGCTGAGCGGGTATGCCTTATGTTGGGCTTGAGGCTTATTGGGCCTTACTGAACGGGTATGCCTTGTGCTGGGCCCAAAGCTTATTGGGCCAAAGCGAGTCGGTGGGCCGACAATCCGTACTGGATTGCGCGTCGCACAAGAGCTTGATGGACCACGTCGCATAAGACGTCGTCGGACCGAGCGGGTCGGACGGAATTTGAGCTCTCCAAGTCTAGAGAGAGAAAGCTCTGACTTAGAGAGAGAAAGTCAGATGTGAATTGTCTCCATTTGCCTTCAGAGGATGGGGTATTTATAGATATCTCACGGGCCTAAGATGGGCTTGGGCCCATCTTAGGGGCCTGGTCCAAGTGCAAGCGTGCAACCTTGCTACCTTGCTAGCATGCAGTCGTGTTACCTTTCTAGTATGCACTTGTGCTACTACGAATTCAACCTTGTTACGGCGTGCAACCCCGCTAGTATGCAACTGTATAACCTTGTCAGTATTCAAGTGTTCAATCACTTAGAACATTTTCGGTGGCAGAAACTTCTAATGCCATGCGTTGGCAACTTGTAAGCTTTCCATGTGTCATTACCAAATTATGGCACAACACTGAGGTAAGCCATATTTTTTTGTTGGAGCATTTTAAGCCCTAGTATCGAGATTTGGACGAGATGGTACAAATGATCCTAGTAGCGAGAAACTCTTCATTGGAGGTGACTTTAATGGTCATGTAGGATCTAGCCGTGATGGGTTCCAAGACATCCACGGCGGGTATAGCTTTGGGGATCGCAATGAGCCGGGCAACGCTATCTTAGACTTCGCCTTCTCCTATGATTTTCTTGTAGCAAATACTTGGTTTAAGAAGAGAGAATCTCATTTGGTCACTTATAGGAGTGGGTCAAATAAGAGCCAGATAGATTTCTGCTTAAATATGAAGGCGGATAGAAATCGTTGCTTAGATTGCAAGGTCATCCCCAGAGAAACTGTGGTTACGCAACATAAGCTTTTGGTGTTGGATATTAGATTGTGGCAAATATTGAAGAGGAGTAGGCGCCGAGTGGAACCTAGAATTAAGTGGTGGCGGCTTAAGGAGTCTACCCAAAAGGCCTTTGTGGAGCGAGTGGTTCAAGAGGTAGATTGGAAGATTGACGACGATGTAGATGCAACTTGGACCAAAATGGCTGGTTGTATCAAGAAGGTAGCTAAAGGCCTCTTCGGTGAATCCCGAGGTAGTAGCTTGACAGGTAAAGACACGTCATGGTAGAATGAAGAAGTGAAGGCGGCAATCAAGGCCAAATGGGATTGCTACAGGGATTTGAAGAAGAACTATGATGGAGCAAGCTTTGAAAAGTATAAGCTAGCCAAGAAAGAAGCAAAGAAAGCTGTTCGACTAGCGCGAGAGGCTGTGTACAAGGAAATTTATGAAAAGAGAGATAGCAAGGAGGCCGAGAAGGATATATACAAAATTGCTCGTATTAGAAAGAATAAGTCTAGAGACCTAGGTGCAGTGACATGCATCAAAGATGAAGGTCAGTCTGTCTTGGTGCATGATGAACAGGTCAAAGCACGGTGGAGGGAGTACTTCGAGGGTCTGTTCAATGGAGGCCCCACCCAAGCAGTGGGTGACATCTCGCAGTCCCTTCAGGATCTGAACCGCAATTTTATGCGTCGTATTAAAAGGTCGGAAGTTAAAGATGCTTTGAAGAGGATGAAGACTCGAAAAGTTGGCCCATACGGTATCCCTATCGAGGCTTGTAGAAGCATGGGAGAGATAGGGGTGACCTGGTTGACAAACCTGTTTAACAAAATATGACGAACAAATAAAATACCAAAAGAATGGAGGAAGAGTACGTTAATACCTCTATATAAGAATAAGGGCGATATCCAAAATTGTTCTAACTATCATGGGATAAAGCTTATGTCTCATGCCATGAAGTTATGGGAGAGGGTGATCGAACACCGATTGAGACAAATTGTTCCCATATCTGAGAACCAATTTGGATTTATGCTTGGAAGGACGATCATAGAGGTCATCCATTTGATTCGTCATCTCATTGAACGCTTTCGAGAAAAGAGTAAAGATTTGCATATGGTCTTTATCGACTTCGAAAAGGCATATGACAAAGTACCTCGAGAGGTATTATGGTGGAACTTGGTGAAGAAGGGGGTACCCATTAAATATATCAACATCATAAAAGATATGTATGAGAATGTGGTGACAAGTGTCCGAACTTGTGGCAGTTTAACAGACGACTTCCCAATTACAACTGGCTTGAATCAGGGGTCAGCTTTGAGCCTATTTTTGTTTTCCATTGTAATTGATGAAATCACCATAACCATCCAAGACCGAGTTCCATGGTGTATGTTGTTTGCAGACGATATTGTCCTCATCGATGAGACAAGAATGGTAGTTAACCCTAAATTAGAACGATGGAGACAAACATTAGAAGCACGAGGATTTTGACTAAGTCGAACAAAAACAGAGTACATCGAATGCAAGTTTAGCAAACAACGAAGAAATAACGATGGCAGGATTCAGTTAGATGGCCAAGAGATATCGAGAAGTACGCATTTTTTTGTATTTAGCTCCATACTACAGATGGATGGATAGTTAGGCGGAGATGTTAACCACCGCATCCAAGCTGGATGGACAAAGTGGAAGAGTGCAATAGGAATCTTGTGCGATCGTAACTTCCCTTTAAAGCTTAAAGGAAAGTTCTATCGTACGGCTATTAGACCTGCTTTGGTTTACGGCTCCGAGTGCTGGGCTATTAAGCAAAATCATGCACATAAAATGAATGTTACAGAGATGCGCATGCTTTGGCAGATGTGCGGTAACACCAGGAGAGATAAGGTGCGCAATGAAGATATTTAGCATAAATTGGATGTGGCGGCCATCGACGAGAAAATGCGAGAAAACCATTTAGGATGGTTTGGACATGTTAAACGCAGACCCATAGATGCACCGGTACGACAAGTTAAAGATCCCGACTTAGGATAGACGACTAGAGCTCGTGGGAGACCAAAAAAGACGTGAATGGAGGTCATACGGAACGACATAAAGCTAAAATATCTAAATGAAGACATGCTCGTCAACCGAAACATATAGAGGCAGAAGATTCATGTTCACGACTCAACGTGATTCATTCATGATTCATATAGCCTATCCCAATTTAATTGAGATTACATGCTTGGTTGTTGTTGTTGTTGTAGTAGCGTTTTAAGCCCTTTGTAGCTTAAATGTCCATATCTGCAATGCTAAAGTTGCACCTTGTCTTCCGTAATCGTATTGAAACAAGTTGATGTTATAGGTTGAGATATAGCGTTCAACTTGAACATACGATTTGATGCCATCTTCTTAGTATCCATGATGCAACCTCTTTCGGGATGATACACCTTACACCTTCCATATTGAAACATAATTGTCAGCCAGCAAATTGTTTTTTACTTCTATCACGTAAAATACACCAGTGATAATCTGCACTAACCCATTCTTGTAGCCTCACATTTCCCTTTCCTATTACATCCATGCTTGAATTATTTCCTAGCTTCACAATGTCTCTAAAATTCCTACCAAAATCTGAAAAATATTCCTTTTTTCCACACATATGATTGCTGCATCCGGAGTCGAGAAACCATACATCTTCGTTGTTAGCTTCAATCTTAGTCGTATATGCCATCAACAACATCTCCTCATTAGTCTCTGTGCAGTTAGCCTCATTGATTGGACATTCCCATTGAAAATGCCCCAACTTGTGACAGCAGTAACATTCCACCATGGTTTTATCGAAGCTTTGTCTGCCTCTTCCCCTTCCTCTTCCTCTAAAACCGCCACGACCTCGACCTCGACTTCGTCCAGCAAAATCATCTCCATGTATGATTTTCAAAGCTAGTTCTTCTTCAACAATAGGACTTATACGTTATTCATGCACAAGCAAACTGCTTTGCAACACATCAATAGTTAGTGCGGTTGTATCCTTAGACTCTTCGATGGTTCACACAACATAATTAAACTTAGGTGTCATGGACCTCAGGCTTTTTTCAACAACTTCAGTGTCCCCTTTCACCTCCCCATGAGCCTTCACCTTGTTGACCACAGTAAGAGTTCGAGCAAAAATGTTGTTGACAGACTTTCCAGCCTCATTTGGAAAACTTCAAATTCCTTACGAAGCGTTTGCAAGTGAGGTCGTATTGTGCCTTGATATTTTTGCTTCATAGAATCCCAAATACTCTTTGATGTATCCTTTTTTAGAATCGTCTCTAAGATAGAGCGATCTAATGCTTGAAGTAAGTAATTCTTTACTTTCAAGTCTTTTAATTTCTGATCATCAATGTTCTTCTTATGTGCATCAGTAAGAACACTACCTTCTGTCACTACAGGAACCCCATCCTCCACAAAATTCCAGTACTCCTTTGAACACAAGAAGTTTTCCATGAGCATTGCCCAGTGATCATAATACCCATCAAACTTTGGAATCGTGAAATGCACGAAAGAACTCTCAGTCGTCATCTTTTGCAACACACTTATGTGAAGATTGCTGCTTCTAAATCAGGCCCCTTAAAAAGGCTTTGATGCCAAATGATAAGAACAAATCTGATATAAATATATATAAAAAGATAAAGATACGAAACAGAATGTTCTATTCTCTGTGTTATTCCAATGAAAATACGTGGGCTTTATAGAGCCTTACATAACAACTGAAAAGAGAAAAATAAAAGAAACACGATCAACTAAATATCCCAACTAAATAGAATTATTTAACTAAGTAAAAACCTAACATCTCCTCTTAATTCTAAGAAGACGGTGGTTCAAATTTGTCAACGGATTGACCAAAGTGTGTTCCCTCACGTTGCGCAGAAAAACAAGGCTTATGATCTTTGGAGAAGCCTTGAGAATATGTATCAAGTAAAGACGGCTCGCAACAAAACTCTGTTGATGAGGCGTTTGGTGAACCACAAGCTACGAAGTGGTACGTCTATTGCAGAGCATATGAGTCAATTCCAAGACCTCGTGAACCAGCTTGCTGCTACCGATTGGGTCCTCAAAGAGGAAGGACAAGCCATCTTGCTTCTCAGATCTCTACCTGATAATTGGGAGACTCTCGTCATCACTCTGAGTAACTCGGCTCCTGGCAGAAAAATATCCATGGAGATGGTCACAGATGCTCTCCTGAACGAGGATGCCCGAAGAAAGTTGAATCATACTGAAGAATAATATGTCCTCGTTTATGAGATAAGAAGATGAGGACGAGGCAGAGATAGAGGTAAAGGCAGGGGTAGAGGCCAATACAGCGGAAGTGCACCACAAGAACCAAACAATGTCACGGAGGACGTAAATCAGTATGAAGGCACGCTAATATGTTATCATTGTGGCGCGGAGGGTCACATGAAAATAAACTGCCGGAAGTTCTTGAGAGAACAACTAGCACAAAGCGGTGAAAATAATAAATTAGAAAATGGTGATGCGTTGGTCACCATATTCAATGATGTGGCATAGTTCATACGAAAAGGGTATACCTTTCTCCATGGTGATGTTAGAGAAAGAGAACGAAGGAGTACAAAGATTAAATTCTCTACTGTGATTTTTTCCCATTCTCTTGCTTGACTCGAGAAAATAGAATGATGGTGTACGGAGAATCTCCACGATTGCATTTTCTTTCTCTATTGGCTTTCGGAGAAAGAGATTGGTATTGTGTTTGCCTTTCTTCAGGGCCATTCGAGGAAAGAAGGTGTATATGGAGATACGGTATATATCTATGTTTGTTTCTCTTTTTTCAGGGTCATTTGAAGAAAGATCGGGTATACATAAATAAGATATATTTCCATGATCGTTGCCTTTCTTTAGAGTCATTCAAAGAAAGATCGAGTATACGGAGATACGATACATCTCTACGTTTGTTTGCCTTTCATCATGGAATTTTGGAGAAAGAGAAATTTTGAGCAAGGGAGGGCGTTCGCCCCTACATTTGAAATCGTCCTTGGGAATGGTCTGAGGCGAGCGATAAATCGTGTTACTCTTTTGGCAAGAGAATGTACGTCTCACCCTTCTTCCCATCTTCTACAAAAGGAGTTGCAACTTTGTATTAGAAATAACAACAAGAGAAAGAACAAAAGTTATAGAGAGAAAAGAAAAAGAGGGGAAAAAAAGTTGTTGCTCATAAACGTGAGGTTTCTAGAGTTGGTTTTTTTGTAATAGTTGAGTGTGGGTAATTCTCCTCCTATTGTAATTCGTTCTAGTGTTGAATGAAGAATTTTTCAACCCGAACATGGTGGCCTAGTTGGTTAAATAAAAGGGAATTTCTCTCATTGGTCTCAAGATTGATTCCCACAAGGAGCGACTTAATTATTATATATTGTGATTAAAAATATATTAAGAGTTTTATTTATTCTTCATATTTCCTATTGGTGGGTGTATCAAAAGAGGTAGGATGCATAACAACGTATAACTCCTCTGCAATATGTTTTAAGTGTTGATGTAGAGGAGAATTCAAATTTTGTTTCTTAACGAAACTTAACGGTATTATATCTAGTGGGAATCAATTTTGAACCAAATATTGCATCCATTCATTTTTAAATCTCCCATATTGTGTCGATTAAGGGGTATTTATTTCCTTATAAATATACAGCAACACTAGCGAAAAAACATACTGGAAATATTTTACTTACTCATTGCTGCCAAAACCAAAATTCATAACTTGATAATTTGATTCTTTCAGTTGTGTATATTTATTTATATCTATTATTACAAACACTTTATTTCATATATAGGACATCTATACATACATATATATATATATGTACAACAACAACTACCAAGCCTGAACTATGCACGTTTTTACTACTTATACTCTAAACAAATTTAATAAGCGTTTTTACCCCCTAAACTATGCACGTCTATTTGATCTGTCCCTTCAGAGGATTTTTGGCCATTTTTTGTCTGAATATTCCCGTTCGAGGTGTTTTTTCGCCTATTTTTTGTCATCAACTACCAAAATATATCTAGTACAACGCATATGAGTCGGGTGGGGGGAATATTCCGGCCAAAAATGTCCGAAAATACACTGAAGGGGGCAAATCGAACAAACGTGCATAGTTTAGGGGGCAAAACGCTTATTAAATTTGTTTAGGGTGTAAGTCGCAAAAATGTGCATAGTTCAAGGGGCTTAACGTAATATGCCATACGTAATCTGCCAACATTTTTAGAGTAGAATTTGTCCAAATCTGTGCTTAACGTAATCTGCCATACGTAACTTGTTCATCCTTTAAAATCTGCCTATTCTTAAACACATGGTGAATAATATACCATAAAACCCGAAATTTTTTCTAGATTTAACTTTCGTAGGTGGCAGAAACAAATGCATTATTGGTTGACTACCTTAGGACTATTTTCTGTGATTTCTAATCCTAAAAGTTCAAAGGAAAACGTCATTGAAGATGGGGAAATTGATGAGTCGAATGATAAATATTACCTTTGCCATGGTTGTATTTTGTCTGCTTTATCAAACACGTTGTATGATATTTATCACTCCACTAATACTGCAAAAGAACTTTGGGATGCATTAGAAAGAAAATATAGTAAAGAGGATGAAGGGCTTGATAACTTTGTAGTTGGAAGATATCTAAGTTTTAAAATGATCGATGATAAATCTGTAATCGGTGAAGCCCAAGACCTCCGGGCTATATAAGAAGAATTAGTACAAAGAAACATAAAAGTTGATGAAAAGTTTCATATGCATGCTATCATTGAAGAATTGCCTTCTAAATGGAACTTTATTGCCATTTCACTTATGCATAAACGTGAATCCATGAACCTTGATAATTTAATGGTCTCTCTTCAAATAGAAGAAAGGCAAAGGGAAAAGTAAAAGCTAGCACTTCTAGAATCTAATAATGCTAACCTTGTTAAAAACAACAAGAAGAATAACTATAAAAAGAAAAAAGCAAAAGAAGTCTAAGGATAATCTAAAATCTAAAAGTGACATCAATAAGAATAATAATAATAACTCTAAGAGGGGATGTTATGCGGTAAACCTGGGCACATAGCGAGGAATTGTCGTCATGGCAAAGACAAAAATAATGATGCATACGAGGCACCAGTGCAACAAGCTAATGTGGTGACAACCGGTTCTAATGATGTAAGTGATGTTGGGTCAGTAATTTCAAATTTTGAAATTAATTTAGCTTGTGAATTCACCGATTGCTGGATTGACACTGGCGCTAATATTTATGTATGTGTTGACATGTCATTGTTTTCGACTTACCAGGTTACAATTGGGGAAATCGTAAACATGTGAAATGGCATAGCTGCACAAATTAAAGGAGAAGGGTGGATTGAGTTATAACTAAGTTCAGAGAAGACCTTGTCCCTACATAATGTGCAGCATGTTCCTGATATTAGAAAAAATCTAATTAGTGGATTACTCGTTATTACATATGGTTATAGACTTTGTTTTTAGTCAAATAAAGTTGTAATAAGTAAAAATAGTTATTTTATAGAAAAATGCTATGTATTAGATGGGATGTTTAAACAGATGTTTTAAAGGTTGTTTCTACTTGTAAAAGTGTTTATTCTATTTATAATATTGATGCATCTTCAAATATTTGGCATGGTCGACTTGGACTTGTTAACTTATTTACTATAAAGAGAATGATGAACTTGAACCTTATTCCTAAATCTAAAATAAATTTTCATGATAAATGTGAGATTTGTGTTCAATCTAAACAATCTAGAAACCTTTTCTAACAACTAATAATAATTCTTATAAGGTTTTGGATTTTAATCCATAGTGATGTGTGTGACTTTCAAACTCTTTCTAGATATGGAAAAAGATACTTTGTCACATTCATAGTTCACTTTTCAAGATATTGCTATGTTTATGCTATTAGAACTATAGATGAAGTTTTTAATATCTTTAAAACATATAAAAATGAAGTTGAGAATCAAAAGGATTCGAGTATTAAAGTTCTTCGGTCGGAACAAGGAGGAGAATATTCACTAGATGAATTTTTTAGGGAACATGGTATAATTCATCAAGTAATTGCTCCTTAATCTCCTCAATCTAATGGAGTTGTCAAGAGAAAAAATAGATCTTTAATTGATATGGTTAATTCTATGTTAAACAGTTCAGGCTTACCTAATAATTTTTGGGGTGAAACAATTTATTCTACTTGTTATATTCTAAATAAAATACCATATAAAAAATTTGAGGATTCTTTATGAACTTTAGAAAGGTCATAAATCAAATATTAAATATTTTATAATGTGAGGGTGCCTAACTAAAATGAAAGTTCCTATTAAATCAATTAATAAGTTAGGACCAAAAATTGTGGGTGGTGTCTTTATTGGCTATTCACTTGATAGTTCTACTTACAGAGTTTATATTATAAACTATGAATCCCTGATATTCGTGTCCATGCTATTATGGAATCTAGAAATGTTGTATTCTTTGAAGAATCATTTTCAATAAAAACTAATATATCAAAAACTCCTAATTGTTGGTTGAATATACTGCAAAAGTCACACAAATAAGAAGATAATAATTAATGATGATGGATGTTAGATAGAACCTGGTTTGAGGCACACGTCGAAGACGTGCTTCCTTTAGAGTAGGATTTTCGCAAATGTCGTGGTGCAACAACCTCGACATCTACTCCCAAGATACAACAAACCTTCAGAAATCCTTGACATGCACTCGAACAAGAATATCCACGAACTCGAATAACCCACGATTGTCTTTATATATATATATAGATGTTGTATACAGAAAATAAAGTGTTTGTAATTATAGATATAATATACGCAACGAAAGAATCAAATTATCAAGTTTTGAATTTTGGTTTCGGCAGCAGTGAGTAAGAAAAATATTTCCAGTATGTTTTTTCGTCAATGTTGTTGTATATTTATAATGAAATAAATACCCATTCTCAATAGACACAATACGGGAGATTTAAAAATGGATGGATGCAATCTTTGGTTCAAAATTGATTCCCACTGGATATAATACCGTTAAGTTTCCTTAAGAAACATAATTTGAATTCTCCTCTGCCCGCAACACTTAAAACATATTGCAGAGGAGTTACATGGTGTTATGCATCCTACCACTTTTGATACACCCACCAACAGGAAATAAGAAGAATAAATAAAACTCTTAATTTATTTTGAATCACAATATATAATAATTATATAACAATCCCCCACATGATTCAGAATAAAATTATATACACAAGAAGGCAATATTTACTAAGAAATAGGTAAAAGTGTCTTGCGGACTTGAACTTTTACATAGTTGACAAGTATTCATTTGTAGAAACATAGTGTACATAAGTCTTGAACAATGAATCTTGAGCACAAAATTCAACATGTCATACACTTAGTGTGAGTATATATCAGGTTCTCACTAGGTAGCGCATTTAACGGTCGTGCGCTAGTAACGTGTTTGAACGAAGCTCTAGAGACAAGTCCGAGTCCTATAGATTGCGGCTCCACAATCACATCTGTATAGGTGAGTTCTTCAAGGGTGATATGAAACTCAACACCCTACTCATGGTTACGAACTCATTAGGAGTATACACTCGTCCTTTTTTTCATTGTAGTACAACACCAATTATTGCATAGGAGGGATTCTCTCGTAATATTTTTGTAAATTTTAATTTTGGTGTTGTCCAACCACTCGATCAACTTGTGTTACCCATTGAACCTTCGTCCTGGGATCTCCAATCAATAAGGTTGGGTTGCCTATGTCGGTGATTTTATTTAATGGACTTCAATCCCATCCCCTCCGCAAATTCTTCTACTTGCTTTTTCTTGAGTCCTTTAGTTAAACGATCAGCAATGTTCTTTTCGTACCGAATATAGTCTATAGCAATAATTCCTTTATCAATGAGATACTTTATCATTTTCTATCTCAAAAGTAAGTGTCTCTTTTTTTCATTCAAATTCTCTTGCTTTGACTTAGTTATAGCTGATTGACTATCACACAAAATTAAGATAGTCGGCATACGTTTTTCAACTAAAGGAATGCTTGTCAACAATCCTTTAAGCCACTTTGAATGCTGGCCAGTAGCATTAAGGGCTATCATCTCATCTTCCATGGATGACCGAGAAATACAACTTTGCTTGGAGGATTTCCAAGACACAACTACATCACTGAGTATGAAGACATATTCAGTAGTTGCTTGTATTCATCATAATCGAAAACCCAATTTACATTCCTCTACCCTTCAAGTACAGTGAGATACCTCGTATCATGTATATTGTAGTATATAGTACCATTTAAATATTTTAACACCATTTCCAAGGCATTCCAATGAATAGTATCACGACTATTTGTGTATCGACTAAGTCTCCCTACTGTTTGTGCAATATCCGGTCTAGTGGAGTTTGAAAGATACATCAAAGCTTCAATAATTTGAGAATATCTCAATTGAGCAACCGGATCACCACAATTTTTCTTAAGTTTGATAGAAGGGTCATAAGGAATACTCAAAGGTTTACAATCAAGTTTATCAAACTTCTTAAGAAGTTTTTTTACATAAGAGTTATCGTGATTCCTTCTCCTGATTTAATCACTTTTATGTCAAGAATCACATCATCTTCTCCTAGATCCTTCGTATCAAAACTCTTGCATAAAAGAGACTTAGTTTCATTGACAATGCTCATATTGGTGCCAAAAATTAAAATGTCATCAACATAAAGGCACATAATCACACAATCATATTTATGTATTCTACTATACACACACTTATCATAATCAATTACAAAGAAACCATTTGAGATAATAACTTGGTCAAATTTGTCGTGCCACTATTTTAGCGGTTGTTTCAAGTCACATAAGGATTTTAGGAGTCTACACACTTTATGTTCTTGTTTAGGCACTATGGAACCTTTGGGTTATTCTATATATTATTCTTCCTCCAATTCACCATTTAAAAGGGCCGTTTTCACGTCCATTTGGTGAATTACAAAATTATGTATAGGTGTTAAGGCTAGAAGGATTCTAATAGTGGTGATTTTCGTCACATGAGAGTAAGTATCAAAATAACCAAGTCCTTCTTTTTGTGAAGATCCATTAGCTATTAATCTTGCTTTATATTTTGGTATGGAACCATCAAATCAATTTTTTTGTAAAAATTCATTTACATTCTATAGGCTTGTAACCTTTCGGTAAATCTGTTAAAGTCCAAGTTTTATTACTCATGAATGTATCCATTTCAGATTTAATAACTTCTTTCCAAAAATGGAATCAACTGAAGTTATGGTCTCTTTGTAAGAGTTGGTATTATCTTGAACAAGATATATATATAAATCATCTCCAAAAGATATATGTAGGTTTGTGTCTGTCACACATGGTTAGTCTAGTGTGGTTTGCCCCGTTGACGAGATTTACAGGCTATGCATCAACCCACGGGTTTATCGAGTGCGCACCCAAATGGGCAGCGGCTACGAGTTCTTACATCATAAAAAAATGTGTATCTTTGAATAGATTTCTTACTCTTAATGTGATAATTTTAGATAGTTTATCTAATTAAAAACAAGGGATAATTACAGCTACACCCCATGAGATTTGGTGTAATTACAAAGACCTCCCCTGAGGTTTGAGTAATTACAATGACCTCCCCTCAATTATAAGGGATGGTTACAATTACACCCCCTGAGGTTTGGTGTAATTACAAAGACCTCCCCTGAGGTTTGAGTAATTACAATGACCTCCCCTCAATTGTAAGGGATGGTTACAATTACACCCCCTGAAGTTTGGTGTAATTACAAAAACCTCCCCTCACGTTTCAAATTAATTTTTAAATATAATATAAATAACAAAAAAACCAAAAAATATATTAAAAATAATTTTATTTTGCTTTCGGTATTTTGGAAAAAAATATTAGCTTTTTTTCTTGATAATTTTTTTTGTGTATTTTTGACTTATTTTGTTGTTTATTTTTTTAATAATTTTAAAAAATGATATTTTTTATTTTTTCATTAAATCATCTATTTTATATTATATTTAAAATTTATTTATATTTAGAAAATAAAAATTGATTCCACATCACTCAATTAGTCTAGGTTTATTACAAACTTAAATATATAAGAAAAAGTTATATACTTAGATGATTAACTTTAAATATTACAAACTTTAAACTTTAAATATTACAAACTTTAAACTTTAAATATTACAAACTTTAAATTGAGAAATATACTTAAGTTTGTAATATTTAAAGTTAATCATCTAAGTATATAACTTTTTCTTATATATTTAAGTTTGTAATAAACCTAGACTAATTGAGTGATGTGGAATCAATTTTTATTTTCTAAATATAAATAAATTTTAAATATAATATAAAATAGATGATTTAATGAAAAAATCAAAAATATCATTTTTAAAAATTATTAAAAAAATAAACAACAAAATAAGTCAAAAATACACAAAACAAAATTATCAAGAAAAAAAGCTAATTTTTTTTTTCCAAAATACCGAAAGCAAAATAAAATTATTTTTAATATATTTTTTAGTTTTTTTTTTATTTATATTATATTTAAAATTTATTTGAAACGTGAGGGGAGGTTTTTGTAATTACACCAAACTTCAGGGGGTGTAATTGTAACCATCCCTTACAATTGAGGGGAGGTAATTGTAATTACTCAAACCTCAGGGGAGGTCTTTGTAATTACACCAAACCTCAGGGGGTGTAATTGTAACCATCCCTTATAATTGAGGGGAGGTCATTGTAATTACTCAAACCTCAGGGGAGGTCTTTGTAATTACACCAAACCTCAGGGGGTGTAGCTGTAATTATCCCTAAAAACAATCATAACTTTATATCATTATTCAAATCAATGATTAAAAAGTGGGCTCAAGTACAATTTTCCTCTAAATTTAGTTAATTTATTATAAAAATGATCTATTAATCATACATTCTCTAATTGTAACATTTTTTTAACAAACCCAATGCTTAGGATTTCATTTAAATGGTACATTGTTACAAGATAAATGTTTAATTCTTGGAGTGTATTTATGATAATACATACTTTAATAGCATAATAATTGAATCTTATTATTTACAAGATAAATGTTTAATTCTTGGAGTGTATTTATGAGAATACATACTTTAATAGCATAATAATTGAATCTTATTATTTATAAGAGCGGAATGTACAAATTATTTTAGGTGTTAAAAACGATTCTTTGATTTACCTCTCATTTACAAAAACTACATAGGCAACTCAATGTTTCTCTCATTCACGGTGCAGATGTTAGACTTTCTACATTGTAAAGTAAATACGAAGTTACTTAATTTCTAGTTCCTTAGGTGATATTCGTAAAATTGGAAAAAAAATAACTAATATTAGCTTATTTTAGGGAATCAAGCCGAACATAGTTCATTGTTTCTCTGGATGTTGGTTTGTACTAGATGGTGCATCGCACAAGAGTATGATGGGTCAATGGACCATGTCGGATGAGATATCGTTGGACCGTGCTGGTCGGACATGCCGCCAATCCGTGCTGGATGGTGCGGCCGACATCGTGGTCACGTCGGAGTGGATTTGGACTCTAAAAGTCTAGAGAGAGAAAGCTATGATTTAGAGAGAGAAGGTAAAATCTAAATTGTGTCTTTTTGCATTCATGGGATGGTGTATTTATAGATACATCATGGGTCATTGGATGGGCTAGAGTGTTGACGGACTTGACTTAGTTTCATTGAATATACTAAGTGCTGATGGGCTCAAATGAGTTCGTTCATGGGCCAATTGGTGGGTCAGAACTGTCGTTACCAGTGTGGGTCGTTGGGTCTAGTTGTGTACTCCATTTCGACGTCGTTGCAACTTGTCATGTTGTAATTGATCATCGTATACAAGTCCAAATTATGGCACACCAAACTCTACAAAATATAAGCCTCATACATAGTTAAAGATGTAACTTTGCATTATTTTATTTCAAGTTATCTTTTATTAGAGGTGTACAAAATCCGCTCACTCATCCGACCCGTCAACACTCGCCCATGCTCATGTAGCCGCCATGATTTAATTCTTTTGTACATGTATGCAGATTGATTTTGTGGCAACCCGCCCAATGTCAGTTGGGTGGTGGGTTTACCTTGTCACTCGCCCACCACTCACTTCACCGACAATTATTTTATAGTTAGCCTTCTAATAGAAAATACATACGGTAGATGAAAAATTTTATGAAGATATTTATTATTATTTTGTTAATGTGTTAACGAGAGTGTTTTATTTTATAGTTCTATCAATGTTAAATCTTTTGGACTTCAATTGCTAATAAATGTCTTCAAATTTACAAGTTCTAATATTCTTGCATGATCAGCGTGAAGGTGTAATTTTTCTGTCATTTCTAATTTATTAAAGATATCAATGTAAATATATAGATATATACATATATATATGTATTAGTAAGTAAGTGTGTAATATTGTAAATAAAGAAATTATATGTTCAAAATACTAAAGTTTTCGTTTTGTGTGAACTTATATTTAGTGTTAAATGATTGTTTTTGACAAATATTATCTATATGGATTTTTTCCTTTTCACTTTTTTTATTGTCTTAAAACTCGCCAACGAACGTCACTCGCCCAACCAGAACCCGCATGGCTCATACAATAAATGCACCCGCACGATTTGAAAAGTTGGTAGCTCAATCAATTTGAGTTGGGCTATTTCCTTTTTTTTTTCGCGCGCACCCCCAAAAACCGCCGGATGTATACCCCTATCTTTTATATTTTGTGTTGCACTACTATATAGAATCTTTTGATTTTACAAAACATTTTGGGTCCCGTCAGACATAGATCCATAATTACCAGCCTCGGCCCGGTCGAGCTTTTCTATCAGGGAAATATGTCTGGTCCATATTAAGAAGCTCGACCCGATTAACGGGAAGGACGTCCCACTTTACATCTTCAACTAAACTCTCCACAGAATGTTTACGGTTTACCACGACAAAAAAATAACATACACAATTTACCATGTTAAAGGAATTAACAAAATATTATAAAAATAAATACCCTATAGACCCTCATCATCATCATAAAAAAGGATTAACTAGTTCAAGGACAATTAGCGTGGTCCCCAAGATTAATTGTTCAGGTCAAAGACATTTAAATTTACAAAAGTAGAGCCCCATGCTATGTTAAATCAAGGAATGATCGCCGCATACATTTTTATATCTCGAAATATACTACTGTTGGCTCCAGTTAATTAAAAAGAAAAATGGTTTGAATATTGTTTGCCTATGTACTTTCCTAGTGAATAAAATAGTGGGATTTTTACAGTAAATTTAGGAAAGAGTATAGTGTCGGGCATTTTAGCGATTTTTACCTCCAAGGACGTTGACCTTGGAATTGGGATTGTTTCACAAAATTAATGGAGTTGCAATAATCCCTCAATCTAACAAATAGCCAAAGAACCATGCTCGCTCACTATTTATGGTTAGATCATTTGTAACAGTCGAAGCCGGAATCATAAACTTAAGTACTTAAACCACATAAGAAAGTAATACTAATATTTAATAGATTAGACACCAAATGGTAAACATATGGTCCTAGCTAGATAAGACTCCAGAGTGGCTCACATCCACTCCACTACAAATTCAATAAGAATCAAAATAGCCCATCATGGTACACTAATAATCAAAGGCAACAAAACAACAAAAAATACTCCCCTTAACACCCCACTACTACTAAAATCCATCTTCATCACCTTCTCTTTTCAACATCATCATGCTAGGATAAGAAGATCACATGCATATTCCATCCTTTTCAAGCCCACAACAACAATAGTCCAGAAAATGAGAGGATGAAGAGAATGCTTTTGGGTAGTAGGATTCCACCGTCGCTGATGTCGTCGTTGTTCATTCCAGCCGGACCTAGACCGTTGTTGTTAATGCTTCCTCCTAGTATGCCAGTGGAAGGGGTAGTCACGAGTGGTGAGCCGCCATTTGGCATGGTGGTTGTGGTCGAGGGTGTACCGGAGGGTGTACCGGAGGGTATGCCGGAGGGTGTGCCGGAGGGTGTGCCGGAAATGGTAGTCGGGGGAGAGCGTCCGATGGTGGTGGTTGGTGTGTTCGACACTGGAGTGGAGCTGGTGGCACTACACAAGTTTAATCAATCACCACAAATTAAATTAGCATCTTGAGAGAAAAGAATAACAATGTGGAAAATTAAATGGTATCTTTCACTGGATGTTATGAGTTTGGCATGTTTTCCACTTTAGTCTTAATGGATCTTTGAACGAAAAATGATAGGAAAATATTTACCTAGACAATGTCTATCATGCACTTAACCTACAATATCTATAATGTGGTTCTAATTACTTTATGCCATAATAATATTATTCGTTTCTTGTATATGATCAAATTCACTCCATCTAAACATGCTCTAACATTTGAAAACAAGTGCTAAAAAGTTTCATCCAGGACTGGCCCCACAAACACTATTGAATTTCCTTTGAAACCCTTTTCACTCCTAAAGTCCTAATCCTAGTAGTTGTGTGGCCATGATACAGAGTCACTTAATGTTCGTGTTTGTGTGGACACACCAAGTACTAAGAATTTATTTTAAAAATCTATATCTTCACATCCATGCTTCATAGTGGCTTAGTATGAAAACTGAAAAATCTTTTGACTACCATCATTTTCACCTATCAATAATTGCTTTTTTGCAAAAGAACAGCACGTATATCAAGGCATACTGATTCTTTTTTTGAAATTGTTAGCCCCTTCCAGACTGATCTGGCTGGCTTCTATTAAAGACAAGAAGCCGTATGTTTTCCTGGCTTTTTGTTCATCTTGAAACATCCACCACTACTTTTTGACTTCAAGGTACCAATTTACAAAGGGACTGTGAATAAAGTAGATCAGAGAGAAATAATGCATTCTAATATTTTCCATCAAAGTGGTACCAGCCTTGTCTACATATACACTTCAATTATTTACCCTTAGTAATTATAAGATGAACGATTAATAAAAGCACTTTGGATTCTCATTACCCATCAGTACTGTAAAATCTCTATAAGGGTCCAGCTACATCATACTGCCAGTGAAGAACAGTAACATGAACCTTGCTAGTTGCAGAGAGGTGATAATTACAGTGATATAATAATAACTGGTCCTTTACTATATTTTAATATAGTGATAAAAAAAATTTGTTTGATATTGTGAAGGGGTATACAGAAAGATTATTAATATAGGATGGCTTATAAGTTATAATAGTTTCCAATTGAAATAAGACTAATCTAAACACAAACAACACAGTACCAACGTAACTAACATTATTTACCATAGCAATTAATATTGTACACGGAAAAAAGAATACAGCATCAGTATCTAATTTATTATAAGTTCTTACTTTAATAGATTTGAAGCAAAAAAGAAAAAGCAAATTTGAGTTTGAAAAGTGGAGGGACGCTATTGGTATTTATAATCTTTAAGATAAGAAAAAGGTTCTGAAACCAACACATATAGAATTGTCATATTCATAAAAACACTGACCCCACAGCACATTTAAAACAATACTATAATCCAAAAACATTAGTAGTACCGTTAGAAAAAAAATCACAACCTAATTAACTGAATTGGAACTTAAACAAAACAAAAAATTCCATACCTAGCAGGAAACGAACAACCAGCTATGCCTGTTAAAAAGAAAAGAAAAAAAAAACAAGAAGAAAAAAATGTTAGAACAATATAATATTATCTTAAACTGAAAGTAATAACTAATAAGAGACAATTACACCTACACCCTCCAAAGTCTGACTTAATTACACAAACACCCTCAACTCTTTGAATAATTGCATAAACGTACCCCTTATTTAAAGATAACATTATAAATAGACTCTTAATTTTAAATCAGTAAAAAACACCACGAGATATGAGGAGGTGTTGGTGTAGTTATCCAAAAATTATTTAAACAGGTATAGTAACACAACATACTAATTTCAACATAACATTAAATAAAAAATTACAAAAAAATAAATTTATTATTATTACTTACTAGGGTCAGCATTGATAATAGTGGCAGTGCCAGAAAAATCACAGGCAGTTGGTTGTTGGCGGTACTTCTGGAAATAACTGTTGACAGCATAGTTGCAGTGAGCCCTAACAGTATTCGGGTTGAAACATGGTCCATTTGAATGGGTCGGATTGCAATCCGCCCCGGCCCCACAAGCATAGTCAAGTGTCTTTTGCAACACCCCTTCACTTACACCATCCTTGCAAATGCACCATGACCCACCTACAAAAATTAAACACAAATTAGTTAGTTAGTTAGTTAAAAAATATTGTAACAACTTTTCTTTGTCAACATTTAAAAATAACAAAAATATAGTTATTTTTAACAATGTCAGTTATAACAACCCCATTTAAAAAAAAAAAGGTGAATAATGGAAATGGGTGAACAGCTTACTGGAGTGACCAGCCATGGACAAAAGAAGCACCATAAACACAAAAGTAGAGCCCATTTTTCTTTTTCTTTCTTTTTTGTGAAGTATATTAACTAACACAATGTGACAATGTGCTGAGTGTGAGTGAGAGAAGAAGAACAAGAGTGAAATGGAAAAGATAATGGGATATAGAGAGGGTGAGTGGGACAGGGTGGTGAGTTTCTGTCGTTTGTGGAACACACTTTTTTGGTGTGTGTGCGAGTGCAACTCTAGTTTTTCTTTTTCTTTTTTACTGTTTTTTGTGTTGCAAAAGAACTTTTTACGGTCGATATATTATTTTGCAGATTTTGGGCATTAATGTTGGAAAAGGGAACAGATGTTGCATGTTTGTCTTTTGTTGCAATTGTGATTTGTGAAAGGTGAAACCGTGAAAGCTGCTCCTCCTGTGTTGAAGAAAAAGGATATATTAATGAATACTCCATATGTGATCTTCATATAATAAATTGGACAAGGACAACTCGATCAACGTTTACTTTCGTAAAGCATTTTATTTCCTCGTTAGCAAATAGTTTGACATTTACTCTGTTTATGGATGGATATATATAGTTATTTATACACACATCTCAACTCATGACCTCTTTATCATCACATTGGAACATTGCATAACCGATAAGTTTAATATTCAAAATAGTTCCAAGTTTTCCCCAAAAAAAAATAATTCTAAGATACATTCATGTGCGTAACCAACTACGATTAACTGACCTGTGTATGAGGCTCTAAACTTCGTAACCCAACAAACTCTGTTCTTGTTACAAAGAGCGAAATTTCGTTTTGGTAAAGTTGTTACAAAGAGAGTGTTGTGTATCAAATTGTGGTTGCTAAAATAATAACACGATACAATCAAATTTAGGAAGCGGTGATACTTTTCCAGAAAAATCGGAATCAAGAATGTCCGAAAAATTGGTAGTTCAAAAAATATTTCAATAAGAAATACTTGAGATGCCTCTTTTTCTTCTGAAAAAAAACTACTTGAAAATCTTCACAAATATAACTTTACACATCATGCATGACTAACAATGGAAACAAGAATGACAACAGCTCTGAATTAATTGCTTCCGGTTACCAGTTTTAATCACCAACACCTATTTTACCCCACATTAAATTAGAAAGTAGTGTTTTCAACGTTTGGCTCACAGTCATTTTAAAAAGAAAGGCAGCTCTTCTCTCGCCAAACAGGCAAACACAGAAACCAGCTTTAATTTTCCGGGTAGTTTTCCGGCATTAAAACATGAGTCCAGATACCCTTTGATACACGTTAAACAGTTTGCGCGAAGTCTAGTTCTGACACAATGAAAAAGCCATAGTAGAAGAAAAAATTAAAAATGAAAAATCAATACCATACGATGCAATATTACAACTTTGTACACCACTGGAGCTGAGGCACCCCAACTAAGTAAAAGAGCAAACAAAATGAAAGAGGAGAAACGACACAAAGGTGAGTTACAACTTGGTGCCACATTGATGAGAAACCAACATGTACAACAAGGTAGCTTCTCCATCTATTCCTCAACAGAAGCGGCCTCAGCCTCTGCAACAGGAGGAATACAGTCCACTTTGTATCGTAGTACCTGTTCAAAGCCAATGCCAAAAGCAGGATATCAAAGTAAGAATGCTTTCGATTTCCCACTTCAGCAGCACACACAAACTGCAAACTTGGGTTGATTGTGTAATTGGAATGCAACAGAGATAAAATGAAGCTTTGTCCGTTTCCGGATTTTATTTATAAAATGTAGTACACCGCATGTGCCAAAAACGGTTAGTAGTATCTTTGTCACCAACCTTCTTAAAAAAGGTTGAATATGAATTATCCCAAATGAGTTTGTAGTTTCCAGATACGCACGTGCAGAAGTTACCCTGCAATAGAATGAAGTCATATATTTTGAACACTCCACATTCCTGTATCACAAAGAACAATATAAAAGTAAAACTTACTTGGTCGGATTCGTAACGTCGGTAAGGCAAGATAAGCTAGATTCAGCAACATCACAACACCGGTGGTAAATCATACGTCAAAAACCAACAAATTGTCAGAGAGAGAGGGAGGGAGGGAGGTAAAAACAAAAGAAAAGAGTGGTGAAATGTAAGAGAACAGAAATGCATGAACAGAAGTCAAGAACATACCGTCTTCTTCCCATCGAGATCTGTGCACTCTACACTAAATCCAATATCCTGTTACAACAATTCCACAGAAAATTACAATGTCACATACACTGCAGAGGCATAAACACAACAAGGTCACATCTGACTCAAATACAGCTCTTTACTTGCTGGTTCACGTGTAGTGTGTTGCTATATCAATAATGCAAAAGGATATAGACATAATTTGAGTGTTGTACACCATGATTCATATAAGATAACAAGCTCAGAGAAATATATTAACAGAATTTTTGTGTAACACAACCCACGCACATGTATTTCACAAAGAGTTCTGATCACCAATAAAAACTCTCAACAAAACCTAAAGAACAAGAGGGGTGCAGACAAAACAAGGACACCACAATTAACATTGCTTGCCGGCTGGATTTCAAATTCATAGCACGGCTCCCAGGATGAGTTTTGGCCATTTTTCATTTTGGTAAACTGCCAAAAATTTATAGAAATATACTATTTAAAGTTTCAAATTCAGGGCTTGGTCTTTCTATCCTTGCTCATATGAGATTCTTTCCTGTTTCACAACAAATATTTTCTTATGCGCGTCACCACCTCAAACATAGCCTGCCACTTCCATTCTCAGTCTAATTGAAGCTTGAAAGCCTAATCCACATTCAACCTAGTATAAACCCCTAACAAGTATATCCTTTTCCAACATCTCAGGACAGACCAAGTAAGTGCAGCTATAAAGTAACTTACAATTTCTAGACTCCTAAGGACAGGAGAATTAGGATAGTTACTAACATAAAGCTACCAAAAAGTGATCTCCATTCTATATGTGTTTTATATAGCAGAGGTGAAGCGTAATAAACCTAATACTCGGATATTATGTATGCAAATTCCCATGGCACATATATATAGAGACTGATAAACCTAGATTAGGTAAGATTCACAATAAACAACCTTTTGATATGTTACTGAGACAAATTCAAGAAAACTCCATGAAGCATGCAGCACTGATCTCATCACAAATTCTCAATGTCTAGCATAGTGTGTCAAGGGAAATCCATTTATGCACTAGTGACAAGTATCAAGAATTAAAAGGAAAAAAATGTTCATCATTGCACTCTATATTTCTCTTGCTTTGAGCAAGGCAAATTAACTGTTTTGCTAGCAATTCATTTGGGGCTGATTAGAGGCAAGCATGCAGACAAAAAGTAAACACAAGTTTGATGAAACATGACATGGGGAGGAGAAAAATCTTTCATCCCTTCTGACAGTATTGGTGAGATAGGAAACAAGTAGTAAAAGGATTAAGAAGATACCACATTCATTTTGCCCTGCAACAGAGAGAAATCCCACGCAAGGTATGAATTTACAGACTCCACTGTTAGTGACACCTAAACAGCATAATGTCCATTAGTACAATATGAGAGGTTACACTGCTGCAGTAATCAGGTAAGAAAATTTAGTAATCAAAATAACTTTAATATCACTTAAGCCACAATATAACAGCTAATATACCTTTTGCTTGAGAACATGGACATGTAACTCGATATTAAAGGTTATATTGCTCATTTTGTCAAAACTTAAAGTTGTATTGCTTTGAAGCAAGATGAGGAAGGCAAAGTCTAAAAGTTGACACACTGAGAGCAGGAGAAAACATGATGTTCATATATTGGCATACTTAAGGATTCTATAGTATCGTAGACTACCAAGGCACTCAACAGCTATGAATACCCATGAAACAGCTTGTACCTAAAACAAGATTTATATTTTGTCAGTGTCATATAGTCTAGCCCATGTGTCAGAAAACAGACCTCGTGAGTCTGACCAGCTGCAACAGTGATTTCCTTGAAGTCATCATTATTCCTGCATATGTTGAAAGGCAAAATAGTTTAAGATTTTGGACTTTGGTATACGTATCATAGCCAGTGCCAGGAGCACATGCACAATATTAGAAAATTGATGTGCCAATGAAGTTCTGGAAAGACCTCGCGTTTAATGCACCAGCATCCTCTGCAGTAATAAAGAAGGGGGAATTTGCAAAAACATCCCTGCAAACCAGAAATGAATTATCTATCACCAACGAACACACCACAGATGCAATATAACAAGTATTAAGTTTATGTACACATATTTCACCGTTACTTCAGGACAAATTAATCTACTGTAGCACCTATAAAATAATGGGTGTTTAAGCGTTATTCTTCCGATTGCAGTAGGACTAATTGACATGGTTGCCCTTATAATAGAGCTTCAAAAATAAACTAAAAACATAAACCAGAAACATACCTAATCGTCTGCAGTTTTTTCAACTACTTAAGTTATAATGAAAAATCATTCCTCCAATATAAATATACGACTACTAGCATTTGATGAATAACGCTCCGCAAATATTCTAGACTACACAAGCTCCTGTCATTCCATTTGTTCCTCTGTGTCATATAAAAAACAATGTCCATCCAATGGAGCAAAACTAATTAGGACATCCTATCAAGTAGGATTCATTGAGAAATAGTATTGCCAATTTAAATATAATAGCCGACCAATATAGAACAATTGAGGTATCATATGTGTCGATTCACCACTGGAACCCAATAGTAAGATAAACCAATTGTTCAGTAAACTGAATACTTAATTGTCAATGCTTTGAAAATGTCCAAAAACTCCTTAAGGATCAAAGTAATATTGGCAGAAGATACAAGTATCTTTTGGGGAAAAGGTGATCCAAAACTACTAATATGTTTTGCTATTTATAGTGACTCACTGATGAAGTGGTGCTTCTGCAGAACAGAGATTAACCAAGCTTTTAGTATCTGCTCAATAATGGGGTAAAAAATGGCCTTCTGACTTTGTTACGGACATAAACCCCCAGCACCAAATAGCAGGGCATAGTTACGCACAAATTGTAGCACTACCTGTACCACTATGATATCCTCAATCACTAAACCTTGCACCTAAATCTACAAATGGACAAGGAGGTGACTCCATCTAGAGTTGGTTTAACACTACTAAGGGTGCCAAATTAGAACTGCTAACGAAGAGGAACGCATAGAATGCACAAATTATGGCACTATCTATCCCACCATGCACAGATTCTTAATAGAAAACAGGAGAAAAATGCCAACAGCATAACATGAAAACGAGAGAAAGAGAAAGAGGGCGTATGTGTGTGTATATTCTAGATGTACCTGCTATATACGAAAGAAATATGATTCATAAGGCGAAAACAGAAGAGTGAAAAGGCAAAAAGAACGTAAATGCTACCTCAAAGGTTAGAACTAACCTACATAAACCAACATTGAACTTATTCGAGTCTCAATCACAACTAAGAAAATGAACAACTAGCATTTGAAAAATCTAAAGCAGTTTCTTGTGGGGAACAAATAAACCAAGAGTAGAGAAAGATACAGTACCCAATAAATTTGACAAATCTTTCAAACTCAGATGTGTAGACATCAACTGCTTCTTCCAAAGTAGATATTTCATGTTTCTGCCTGAGAATTGCCAAGAAAACGTTGAATAAAAATGCAGCCAGTCCTAAGAAGAGGCTATGATTAAGCATTTAAAAATATTCAAAAAGCTATCAACCAAACAACGCAAAGTAAAAAATCTTAACTAGCTCACAATTTTCTAGCTTCAAGACGCCCCCACAACAAAGAGAGAAATAGTCGAATATTATGCACCATTCTTGTAAGGCTATACAGAGGTGGACCATATCGATGCCGCTGCTCCTCCATCGGCCTGGTGATAAACTTGATTTCAGAATAGAAAATGGCAAATGCTATTTGATGGACAGAACTTCCATAGAATTGGCTCAGTGATTAAAGAAATCTCATTATTACAAAATGTTGATAAATGTAAGTGAATACCCTTGATCATCATTTAGTTGTCGAATAAAGTCCAGTAAAACCTGCAACAGTTCTTTTCTTGTAAGATAAACTATTAACTAAAACAGGATAAACCCACCAACAATTTAGAAACAAAATGCAGATACCATCATGTGAATCTAGAGATATATAAGTAAAGACAACAAAGAGAGACACGTAGCCCGTTAGTGATTCCATCAGATAAAGAGCCATGAAGCGGAAACAATCATGACATCAAATGCAACAGAGACTACCAGGAACTAGGACTTGACAACCTAAGAAACATCACAACTCTCATAGAGCACCGTCTATCTCTAAGACATACCTCTGGAACTCCAACTAAGTACTTGACCAAAGTCTTATAGACACCAGTTGCAGAGCCAAGTTCAGCTAACTGCCTCCTCCTGCACAATTTTATCTTATTATTATTAAATATTATTTTATTGCTTCTGTTACATATGACAGTGAGGTTTGTGTTATTTTACCGCTCCATCTGTTGTTTCCACATCAGAGCATATTTGTCATGTATGCTTCCACCAGCACTGATTAGAGCATCAACTGCTGCCCGTTTGTTCCTCTCTGAGCGCTCTCTCTGTTGCCTGATTATGGTGCCTCGAAAATCTTGTGGCATATAGGTCATAACTGCAATCATATTACAGAAAACCTAAGTAATGACATCAAAAAACAATGGAGTTCTATAACTCGTGACTGCTTGATCTCCATACTGAACATAAAAGAAGAATAAGCTTTAAAGAGAAAAGCATCTACAGGATCGATATTAATTTCAATATTTGACTATAAACTATATATCAAGAAATGGTACGATAGAACAGCAGTCATCCTTTCAGCTTCTTGTGCCGTAAAGGGCATAACTGCAATCTTATCAAATGAAACCCTTCAGTAGAAGCTCATCCCCATGCACATGAGATTTTTATCTAAATAACCATGGCACCATAATTCTTCGTGACTGAAAGTCTCCGAATGAAACGTTACAAACAGAAACTTAGGAAAACAAACTACCTGTGATAAAAGAAATACTTTCAGGTTTCATTAGATACAAGTACTACTTTGTACTACTTCAAATCCTAAAGTTAAACTACGGTTGGCAACATCTAATCAAAGGATATCGAAACTTATTTTCAAGTAAAACTTTCTAAATGTAAACAATTCACAAGGTTTCATGCAAAAACAAGGGAAATTATTTAGTTTCTTCCTTCTTATTTGGGACGGCAGGAAGGCCGCCTAAATCCTATCAAAGAATGTCCAAGAAATTATTTTTGACAATGCCCTATTCACCATACAAGATAATCCAATGCGTAGGAAATATTTTACTGGTTCTTGCCCTCGTCATGTTACTTAAATTATTTCCAAAATGATGATCAAGCTTGCAACTTTAGCGAACACTTATATAGTAAACCCATGGATAGCCATCATTGAAATAGTTGTTTTTTTATAGCATACGGGATAACAGTTTATTGGCAGGTCACGACAATTTGCTTATAGAGGAGAAATAAACATATAGGCAAGCCTAGTTTGTTTCTCCGGAAAATAGTGGAAAAGAAAAATTTTGAAGGAAAAATCTGCTGTTTGGTAATTTAAGATTTTCCGGGAAAAGAAAGAGAATATGGGAAAATCTATCCTTATTTTCCCTAAGAAATTTCCTGGAAAATCTTGTTTTCCCTTATTTTCCTTTTTCTTTTCCATTTTCCGGGGAAACAAACTAGGCCAAATATAAAAATATATGACTTGCATGAAGGATATTTTGGCCTTTATCCCAGTTATGACTTTAGAAACCAGAATCTTTCTAACTTCATTTCACAAAATAAATTCCATAAGGTGAGGAGGCCAGATGTGTTGTAAATGCAATATAGTACCCGACTAATGCCGCATAAATGATGGACCTTGCGACATTATTAACCCTTCCACGTCTGATCAGAGTTTGCCACTTGGAGGGGAACAAAACATATTTTTACAGTTACGTCATCAGAGTTGGATCCACACAAAATACAGTCATACAGATAAAAACTGATATCTATTGCACAAATAGCCCTTCCAACATCCTTCCAGAAAAAACATAACTGTAGTTCTCTCTTTCTTGTTCTTTTTTTTTCTCTTTTTTGAGAAAAAGGGACTTACAAGAAAGCTCAATTCCATCCCTTCTACATAAATACGGCATAGCGAAGCAGCTAAACTACGTGCTCCAAATATGTTTAGCTATCGCATTCTACTCTTAATACACTAGGTGCTGACAAATAGTAGTCAAACCAACCAACCTGTGTTGAATATAAACTCGGAATTCTTGGCCTGGAAAGATTCCAAAACATTCATCGTCGACTTGAATTTATCCTGAAGCTGCCCAAGAACCGCAGCCAATGCCGCATCTTCCTCAGCCGACGGCTGCTGAAGCTGTTAAAACGCAATCCAAAACCTAATTAGTCGCCACCAATCTCGAAAACTAAAACAAAACGACAACATGTTACGAACTCACGACAACAGGCCAATGGGAGACATCCAACAGATACAGAATCTCCTCAATCTGCTCTCGATTCTTCCACATGTTCTCATCAACTTTATGAGGAGCCTCACGCTCAGCTTCCTCTATCAATAAACTCTCTCCTACACACACACACACACACACACAACACCCAGTTTCCAATTTCACCAATCAACCAATAAATAAATCAACACAGCACATTTTAAAACAATAATAATAATAATAATAATAATAATAATAATAATAATAATAAATGAAATGAAACCTTTGGTGGGGGGAGCATCAGTGAGGAGATCGGTAGCCATGGCGTGAATCTGATCGGTGAGGCGTGACACGTCAGCAGTGAGAGATTCGAACGGGTACTTGTCGTAGTAAGAAGAAAGGTATGCCCTAGTTATCGGCACTAAACCCTCCGTCGACACCATTTCTTCCGATCAATCAAAATTCTTCAAAAAACCCTATTTTTGATTTTGATTTGCAAATCTTTTTTGAATTTCAATTCAGTTAGAGGAAAAAAATAAAGATACTGTTTTTGTTGCGGGGAATTCTACAATCCAGTAGGGGAGGGGGTGCTGCCAAAAGGTCCTTGAATGCTGAGATGCTTACACGTGTTGTGTATGAACATTGAACGGTGAGGATGGCGTATGAGGAATGGACCTATTTGGAATAAATGGGGAACTCGTGGGTTGTATTTTGTATTGAAGTTTTGGGGCATGGTGAGTGAAGAAGAAGAGTCGCAACGTTTAAGGCAGAAAATTATTATTTGATAGACGATTGAATATTTTATGAAAAACTTATAAAGTAATTAATTGATGTTGATAATTGTTTTTCTTTTGAAGGACAACCCATGTCAAATATCAAATATTAATATAAAATAAATAAATTTTGGTATAAAGAATTAAAAATGCGCGTGTTTTGTTCAAGTAATATAAGTCCCCAAACTCTCCGATATTATGGTATGAATCTTTCTCATACAACTCTCAAATGTGATGGTGTTTCATGCGTCTTGATAAAACGATTGAGCATAAAAGGAGCATCTATAGTAATAATAAAGTAAGAAATATGTTCGGATTGTGCTAGAAATAAACTACAACAAAGAAAAAATTATCACAAAAATCCTTAAAAATTTCGCTTATGCTTCCATATCATAGGGCTATCGTAGACCGAGCCATGTGCATGGAATTGTGCATAATGCATTGATGGAGAGGTCCGAACCATGTGAAATATGTTATCGGGAGGACGGTGAATTACAATATTTGTGCATGTAGCCAACAACTTATATTTGGCAGATGGTGAATGGAGTATGGATAAACACAAGTTTATTTCGCATTTTTCGGATGAATTAAGCAAGGAATATATTCACTAACACTGTACTAAGGGGCATGGTTGTGACGACCGCGCCCCACAAGTCATGCTCCGATCCGAGTTGGTTTAGTGGTGGTCAGCCACTTTACCCAATCCAGACTAAAACGCAACTCATAGGAAGGGGCCTCACTTGTTCAGAATCAAAACCATACACGTTTTATAAATTATATTTTGATATATACATCGAAAGTCTTGGTATTAAAAATAATTTGACTATTTTAATGGTTATGCACTAGTGACAAAACACAAATATTCCAAAATGCACGCTTGAACAATTATTCACTTGGTCCATGCTGCCATGTTGATTTTATCCTGGGGAATGGATAGAAGAAACGAGGAATACGTCTTTAATGACTTAGTGGGATTCATATAAAAGAACTGGTAATGTGATAATTAACTGTGACCTACTAGATACATTACGGGAGTGATCTTACCGGTAGAAACACTTCAACTAGACAATTTGATGTAGCAATGGTACTGAAATTTTCATAGAATAGTTAATGAACTTGTGCTTAACAATAAACAAATCCAACCTTATGACTTCTACTATTCTACCTTATACCTCCTGACGAGGAGTGACCTCGCAAACAATCAACAGACATGCTCGAGTACGTGTCGATCTAGTACGCGGGTTATAACCAACTCTTGACTGCAAGCAGCGCCTAGATAGATGGGTATCAAGCGAAATTACTTAAACCGAATGGGTATAACAAATAAACAAACAAGCTAGTAAACCGGATAATATCCGTTGCTCCTTGAGCTACATGTCCCGAACATAGTTCGTTGCTCTTCGCACAATTCAAGAACCAGCATATGAGATTATAATATTGAAGAATTATCATGATTATGAATAGATATGATAAATAATAAATGATTGGATATGATTTAACGATGAGTAAGAAAATCATGTTATGAGATGAGATGCCAAACATGATTATGATGAAATATTGGTTGTTCGAGGTTTGGTAATGGAGTAGTTACTTTTTTGTCCAAGTTCCTCAGTGCCGGATGCCAAACGGGGCTAGAACAAATCAGAAATGGAACCTTACCTTAACTCGCACGGGGAACCTTGATGGGGTTGATTAGTTCGTCAAACATTTAACAAATTTAAATAATATTAATCAACTGAATTTATAATTCACCACAACAAATATTAGTACTTTTTCTTCAATTCTCATGTTGGTAAAATTGAGAACGTTCTTGTTAAGAATGCTAGTTACAATGTAACTCTTAGTAAATATAACACATAAGCTTAATTTATGTCATTACACAAAACGTGAAAAACTTAGATGATTGATTTTAAAAAAAAAAATTACTTAATTAACTCTAGGAAAACTCATATTTTTAGTCGTTAATCAATTCCAAATTTTTAATAACCACACACCAAACAAGTATCATACGAAATAACACCTTAAAAGGTATAACTTAGTCTTTTATTACTTTATTTTACATAGTAAGTTTAAAAATGCATATACTTGTTTTATAACTTAAATATAAAATTATAAGCATGAGAAGTTTATCAAAACATGTGATAAGGAATGATAAATAATCTTATTTGATGGTTAGGTCATGAAGTGTCAAAAATAATCTTGTAAGACTTATCAAAATAGTAAACATGATAAATCTACCATTTAAATGATATAAAAATCTCGTCAGATTGAATCATTCACCACATCGACGCTTAAATCCGGCTACTTTAATTTTAACACATATCCAACATATCCAAATAAGATTTAATGCAAATGAAGCCCAAGTAAATTAAAATTGTTTGGATCCAACCGAGGATCCAAGTCGATTTTCGATTTGATTGGATCCAAGTCAATCTTCGATCTGAATCAGCTTTGACACCCTGAATCCAACAAAATGGTACCGTAAATCCGTAACCCTTAAACTGCGAATTTTTTTTTTTGGTAAATAAGAGAGATACTACAATACTAAAACAAGTCCTTAGCAACTAAAGAACAAATATACTTAGAAGGTGGTTCATCCCATAAGATGATCCCTTCACTAACATTAACTTCAATTTTAGCTAAAGCATCAGCAACTTTGTTGCATGTTCTTGATGTCCATTTGAACTTCAAAGACCATGGTAGCCTTAACAGCTTTTTGCACTCCTCGGTAAGGTAAAGAAGGTTCGGTACAGGCTGATCCTCTCCTGAAACGAGCTTAAACACAACCATGGAGTCTACCTCCACTTCCAGCTTCTGAATTCTGATTTTCCAAGCCTGCTGCAGACCTATTTTGAGAGCCATCAGTTCCAGTTCATCCACGGTCGGGGCCTGAATACTCTGAGTAAATCCCCAACACCATTGGCCGTTGTCAGACCTTAACACACCTGCAGCTCTACCCAGATTTGCAGAACAACTCAAACTGCCATCAGTATTCAACTTATGCCAACCCGACTCCGGTTTCTTCCATGTGCAATTTGTCTTCTCTGGAGTAAGCTTCCTCCTTCCACAGAAGAGTTCAAAACTCAATCTCCTAATCTGGATAAGCCTGCCCTGAATATTAGTTTCTGGAGAATGAAAAACTCTAGCATTTCTATGCTTCCAACATATCCACAAGGTGGCCATGAATACCCACTGCCATTGAGCCCGAGGTTCCAGCTTGTTTCTTATCTGAAGCTTAGTTAAGTTCTCCTTCAGCCAAACATTATCCTTCAGCATGTCAAACAAAGGTTTATCCTCCGGATGAATCAGTTCCTCCCAAACTGCTCGTGCCTCCTTACAATATCTGAACAAATGCAAGCCAGTCTCCTCATTATAATCACACAGTGAACACATGGCAGTGAAAGACGCCTTTCTTTTAAACCTGAGGAAGTTCGTAGCCAATTTCTCCATAGACAGCAACCAAAGAAAGTGTTGCATTTTGTTACTGACATCAACACTCCAAATCCAGTGGTTAGAGCAAGTGATGCTATTAGAATTCTCATATTTGCCTTGGAATAGCTTATAAGCAGATTGACAAGTGAAAACACCACTGGATGTGCCATTCCACAGCAAAATGTCCTCCTCGTTATTCAAAATGATATGCCTCTCCTTAATATCATGAAGCATCTCAGGTGAAATATCAGTAAGAATGTTATCCAGCCTTCATTCACCATTCTCATCAAGAACTTCATTCAAAGACCAGTTAATCTCTGCAGCATGAATATGTGGAACTTCATCAGCTAAGCATCCAGATCCTCTCCAGTTATCAAACCAGAAAGATATCCTATCCCCCTTACCCACCTTCCATCTGAGATGAGGTTTCATCAGCTGCATGCATTTCATCACACCCTTCCAGGTACTACTGTCATTGCTTTTCACAATATACTGAGAGGGAAGCAGACCTTTGAGGTATTTAGCCCTTACCAGTTGGCACCAAATGGAATCCTCATTGCAAAGGATCTTCCAAGCTAATTTTGCAAGCAGAGATTCATTAGCAAATCTAGCTACTCTGATTCCCAGCCCCCCAGCTTTCTTCTCCTTAGTAACAGTATTCTAGTTGACAAGATGAATCTTCTTATGTTGTATGTCAGTAGACCAGAGGAAATCTCTGTTTAACTTGTCCAATCTCTTGCACACATGATCAGGAAGATAAGTTGATTGCATGGTATACACTGGAAGAGCTGAAGAGACAGAACTGATAAGAGTTTCTCTTCCAGCCAGAGACAAAAGCTTACTTTTCCAGGAGCCAAATCTTCCCATCACTCTATCAAAAAGATCAGTATGGTCTGCTCTTGTAAGTCTGCCATGAATCAATCTCACCCCTAGGTACCTTCCTAGGTTAGTAGTCTGTCCAAATCCCAGAATATCACTAATATGTCTTTTGAGGTTGGCACCATGGGACCTGGAGAAATACACTTTGGACTTCTGATTACTAAGCTTGAGACCAGAAGCCTTACAGAATTGATCCAAGACTTTCCTTATGGCTCTAGAAGTCTTGACATTAGCCATTCCCATAAGAACTAAATCATCTACAAAGAACAGATGAGATAACTTAGGTCCATGTTTACAAAATGACAGTTGTTTCCAAGAACCTTTCTGAATCTCTTCATGAATAAGGTAAGAAAACCTCTCAATGCATAGAACAAAGAGATAAGGTGATAAGGGGCCACCTTGTCTCAATCCACATCTATGATGAAAGGGTTCTAAAGGATCTCCATTCCATAGGATCCTGGTGGTTGCATTTCTGACACAAAACATAATGATCTCCACCAGTTGAGAAGGAAATTTGAAAAACAAGAGTGTCTCCTCCAGATAATCCCAGCTTATTTTATCATAAGCCTTCTCAAGATCTAGTTTCATAACCATACTCCCCAACTTGTTCTTCTTCTTCTGTCTCAAAGACTGGAGTGCCTCTTGTAACACAACAATGTTATCCTGAGTACTACGCCCTTTGATGAAACTAGATTGAGTAGGAGCAATCAAATGTGGCATCAGTCTCCTCAACCTTGTAGTAATACATTTTGTAATAAGCTTGTAAAGCACAATACAGAGAGATATAGGCCTGAATTTCGTGATAATCTCTGGACTTTGTTCCTTTGGGATCAAGCACATAAAAGCCTCACATACTGAAGGATCAAACTTTCTACAGAGAAAAGCTTCCTTAACAAATCTGGTGACAGAATCTTCAAGCCATTCCCATCCCCTCTGGAAAAATCTAGCATGAAGACCATCAGGTCCAGGAGCTTTCATGGGGTGCATGGAGAATAAAGCTTCTTTGATTTCACTGTTCTCCCATGGAACCATTAATGCTTCAGAATCCTCTGCATAAATTGTCATCTGGAATCTAGACTTTCTGAGGATGCAAGATTGAGAGAAGTCAGGTGTGAGGGAGCCACCTTCAAAAAGTTTAGAAAAATACTCCCTAACATGCTGTTGAAGGACTGAATCATCCATCTCCCACTCCCCAGCAATCTTTAATCTTGTTATCCTATTCCTCCTTCTATGTTCCAATGTAGATCTGTGGAAGAATTTAGTGTTCCTCTCACCATCCTTAATCCACTGAATTCTTGATTTTTGGCACCAGAACACTTCTTCCTGTCTAAGAACCTGTTGAAGTTTCTGAAGCAAGGTTGCTTCCAGATTGGACAGAAAAGGGTTGTCTCTCACACCAAGGATCTTCTGGATTCCACCAAGTCTAGCCTTCAGAATCTTCTTTCTCATGAAAATGTTACCAAAACTAGTTTTATTCCACTCAAGCATAGTCTGTGGAACAGCTTTAATGGCCTCAAGTAAAGATTCCCTCTCAGCCCAAATACTTCTCAGAGTACTGTCACAGTCATGTCGTGAGAACCACATCTCTTCAAATCTGAAAGGCTTAGGAGACTTCCTATGATATCTTCCATGACACCATGTCATTATAGGATGATGATCCCTACATGTCCTTGGAAGGTGTTCCACTTCAGAATTAGCAAAACTCCTCAGCCATTCAGGATTTGCCAATGCTCTATCCAGCCTAGCTTGAATCAAATGACCACCTTCTCTCTTGTTAGTCCAGGTGTATTTTGGACCAACATATCCTAGGTCCAGCATATTACAATGCTCCATGAACTTTCTGAAGAGTTGTAAGCTACCTACTGATCTAGTTCTACCCCCTCTCTTCTCATGAGCAAAAGCAACCTCATTGAAGTCCCCTGTCATTAACCAAGGGAGAGGTTCTTCCACTGCCAGTCTAGCAAGATCATTAAATACCTTAACTTTAACTGTTTTCTTAGGTTGAGCATAAACACCAGATAATCTCAATTTCTCTGAGTTACTAGGTCTGATTATAGCATGAATAGCTTGGAAATCAGTGTGAGTAATTTCAACATCAACATCAAAGCTATTCCATAGCATCCATATGCCTCCAGACATCCCTTGAGTAGGAGCAATAACATAGCTATCATACCCTAAGAAAGGAGCAATGTTCCATGCATGTGCCTCTGTCACCCTAGTTTCAAGCAGAAAAATAATAGTAGGGTGATGTGCCCTTACCAGGTCTCTGAAATTCCTCTGAAAATACTCATCACCTGCCCCTTGGCAGTTCCATGATACCACCTTCATGTTGGACTGATGCAGGTGGACTGGATGAATAGGATACTCAATGGGAGTCCTGATCCATGTCGCCAGCAGTTGGCTCAGGATCTCCAAGGTTAGTACATTTTGTCTGTTGCTCTCCCAGTCGGTCAGCGCTATCCTCGTCCACCAGAGGTGATTTACATCCCACATTTCCTCCCTATGCACTTGAAGACTGATCTCCCAGTGTGTGGATGGGATTGATGTTACCCTCACAACTTGATCCCACATGCTCATGTGAGTTGTTGTCTCTGGAGCCTGGAACTGGTTGTATAATGTGATGAACTCCCAGGGGAGAATCCAATCCATCTCCTCGTCCCACTCGTTTGCCATACTGAGAGTCCTGTTTAGCTTTAGAAGGGAACTCTTTAAGTGCGTCTGAGAGTTCTGGGAAATTATCTGTTGAAAGAATATCAAACTTGTTTGTACTCTTGTTAGAGACAGTTTCATCTGTATCTGCAGAGGAGCGGACGTTTGGTCTCCTCTTAAATTTAGTAACCGCTGCACGTCTAGTAGCAACCGTTTCAGTTCTCAAAAGGGGATTAAGGGAGGCTGGCAGTATTCTCCCAGATACATTAACTCTAGTAGATGCATTAACTTTATCAGCTGGAGCCACATCATTTGTAACCAAGGAATTCGTTTCTTTTCCCTTACCAGAAGTAGAAGCCTTTGTAAGAATCTTAGTTGGCATTTTACTCTTTGCAACAGCAAGAGGTTTGTGGTTCTGCTGTTTATTCTTCTTATTATTAACAAGCATCCAATCCCCAAATTCTTTTCCCTTAGCTTTGCATGTCAGCCAGTCCTCTTTCCCAGACTTGCTAGCAGAGCAAGTATCAGTAGAATCAATAACAGAAGTATCCATATCCTGATTGCCCTGAGCCTTAAAAGTACACTGATCTTTCAAATGACCAATCCTTCCACACTTGTGACAAAGCGCTGCCACATTTTCGTAGACGACTTGATACACTTTGTCATCAATACTTAATCCTAATTCAAGAGGTTGATCGGTCCTAATTTGCACACAGAACCGAGCAAAGTTCCCTCTAGAGGCATTAAACGTGTTTCCATCAATTTTAATCGGATCCCCAATACAAGTGGCTAGAGTCTGGATGATTGACTCCCTTAGATACTCTATTGGCAGATTCATCACTCTCACCCAATTAATTAAATTACTTACTCTCGAAAATTTACACCATATTACACGTATCTGAATATGTATGTAATTCAAAGTTTCAAACATAATCGTGTCGACTATCATCAAAATTATAAAAAAGAAAAAAAAAAAGAAAGACAGTCGTGTCGTGTCAACTTATCAAAGGATTGAAACACTGCACCGCATTAAATAATTTATAATTAGATGAGTTGTAGGACTCAGCTGAGCCTGTCACTACCAAACATTTGATTTCTTCAATTCTTCTGGTTAGCCCTAACTAATTGGGAATTTTGCACTAGACGTCCTTTATGTTAACCATTTTTCACAAAAGGTCCTCTATGTTGACACTTAGCAGAAAACATCCTATATGTTGACATCATTTGTAATTTTCGTCCTATATGTTGGCATTAACAGAAAGAGTCCTATATGTTGACATCATTTGCAATTTTCGTCCTATATGTTGCATTATTTGAAATTTTTGTCATTTTCAGCTAAATGTCAATAAAATATTTGCATTTTTATCCCTAAATAATTTATATAATTGCACTCACACTTAAAAATTTAAAAATTTCAACAAACTTAATTAATAATTTCTTAAGTTTGATTTTATTAATTGTTTAATAATTGTAAATTTTTAAAAACAGTTATCAATTTCGAAAATAAAAAATAATATTATCAATTTCGAAAATTGCTAATTATTTTTAAAAATTTCGAAACTGATAATATTTTTTTAAAAATTTTCGAATTTTTTTATAAAAAAAAATATTATCAATTTCGAAAATTGCTAATTTTTTAAAAATTTCGAAACTGATAATATTTTTTAAAATAAATTTCGATATTATATTTTTAGAAATTTAAAAATTTCAACAAACTTAATTAATAATTTCTTAAGCTTGATTTTATTAATTATTTAATAATTTTAAATTTTTAAAAAAAGTTATCAATTTCGAAAATAAAAAAAATATTATCAATTTCGAAAATTGGTAATTTTTAATAAAAATTTCGAAACTGATAATATTTTTTTAAAATTTTTGATTTTTTTTTAAAAAATTATTATCAAGTTCGAAAATTGCTATTTTTTTAAAAAACATCGAAACTGATAATATTTTAAAAAAAAAAAAATCGAAAATTTTTCGAACGATTTTGGGTTGCAATTTTCGAACTTGATAATATTTTTTTTTTATAAAAAAATTCGAAAATTTTTAAAAAAATATTATCAGTTTCGAAATTTTAAAAAACATTTAGCAATTTTCGAACTTGATAATATTTTTTTTTTTATAAAAAATTTCGAAAATTTTAAAAAAAAATATTATCAGTTTCGATTTTTTTTTAAAAATTAGCGATTTTCGAAATTGATAATATTTTTTTTTATAAAAAACTTCGAAATATTTTTAAAAAAATATTATCAGTTTCGAAATTTTTAAAAAATTTGCGATTTTCGAAATTGATAATATTTACTTTTTATAAAAAATTTCGAATTTTTTTAAAAAAATATTATCAGTTTCGAAATTTTTAAAAATAATTAGCAATTTTCGAAATTGATAATATTTTTTTTTATTTTCGCAATTGATAACTGTTTTTAAAAATTTAAAATTATTAAACAATTAATAAAATCAAACTTAAGAAATTATTAATTAAGTTTGTTGAAATTTTTAAATTTTTAAGTGCGAGTGCAATTATATAAATTATTTAGGGATGAAAATGCAAATATTTTATTGACATTTAGCTGAAAATGACAATTATTTCAAATAATGCAACATATAGGACGAAAATTGCAACTGATGTCAACATATAGGACTCTTTCTGTTAATGCCAACATATAGGACGAAAATTACAAATGATGTCAACATATAGGACGTTTTCTGCTAAGTGTCAACATAGAGGACCTTTTGTGAAAAGTGGTTAACATAAAGGACGTCTAGTGCAAAATTCCCCTAACTAATTACCAACTCTTTACCCAAATAATAAATAAAGTTAAAAAAAGAAAAAGAAAAAGAAAAAAGAAAAAAAAAGAAGAGCCAAGCGGAGAAAAAGGAGCAACAACAACGGTGAAGTAAAGGACAAGCTGCATAACCTAAATTAGGGCAAAATATCTCACATTTCCATTTCAATTACTGTCTCTTTTAAGTCTTAACAATCAAAATCCGATTTTGTTGCGATGTCGGTCAATTAGAGAGAGAGACAGAGAGATAGAGAGAAATTGTAGAGAGAAGAAATAAGTTATGGGGTCGGAGAGGGATAGCAGCCGGATTCTGACGTCATGGGTGATTGGTATGGTGGTCATTGGTGTTTCATTGTTGGGGGTAGGGTTCGCTCTTCCGATGAGTAGAAAGAAGAAGCGACCAATTAGGGTTTACATGGATGGCTGCTTCGACATGATGCATTACGGCCACTGCAATGCCCTTCGTCAGGCTCGTGCCCTCGGTGACCAATTGGTTGTCGGTGTTGTCAGCGATGCCGAGATTATCGCCAATAAAGGGCCTCCGGTTACCCCTCTCAACGAGAGGTATAAATTTGTCTGTGTTCGATTAGTTTCCGTTTTGGTCTTTTAGTGTTAATAAGATTCCAATTTGTGTAATGTACTGTTACTATTGAGCTTAAGTTGGAGTTCGAATGTTTTGGGGGTTGTGTGAAACAATGCATATTGAATATGCATCAATACTTGATTACTGAATGTGCACGTTTGTGGTTGTGAGTCTTATAGGATGATTATGGTTAGTGCTGTAAAATGGGTGGACGAAGTTATCCCTGATGCTCCCTATGCTATCACTGAGGAATTCATGAGAAAGCTGTTTGACGAGTACAACATTGATTATATTATTCACGGGGATGATCCCTGCATACTGCCGGATGGAACTGATGCTTATGCGCTTGCTAAGAAGGTTGGGCGTTATAAACAGATTAAGCGCACCGAAGGGATATCTAGCACTGATATAGTTGGTTTGTACCATTTCTCTTCCTTTTTTTGAACATTTTTGTTTTTTAAATTGAGTGACAGGTGGAGGGATCACAGCACATCAGCAGCAGCCACTAACTAGTAACTGATCAGAACCTGAATTAGTTGTTATATCTTTTTTGGTGTCGGTTATTATCCGTACAGAAATATAACTCTTTGTTCGTTGAAACTAAAATATCGGCTTGGTGGTTTCGCGTGACAGGTCGTATGCTTCTTTGTGTGAGAGAGAGGTCAACTGGAGACAGCAATAACCATTCATCTCTCCAGCGTCAATTCAGCAGTGGTCACAGCCACAAATCTGAAGATGGTAGCTCTGGTAGTGGAACACGCATATCTCATTTCCTTCCTACTTCTCGTAGGATTGTCCAGTTCTCCAACAGCAAGGTACGTATGACAGCTGGGCCCATTTACTAGGCTCTTTCTATCGCTTGTCAGTTGTTTTTGCCTGCGTACCACCCTTCTTTCACGGCATACATACACGCCCGTGCTGTCATTACTAGCTCCAGGATTATCCAAAGCTCACCTAGAAATGCATCTACTTGTCGGATTAGAAACTTATTTTGATGTATTTGGGCAAAAACAGTTCCCGTGCTCGGATGCAATTTGGTATTGATTTTTTGCAAGATGCGGTCCTCATGAATAAGGCTTCTGGACAGTCGTCATCATAAACATACATGATTCAGCCCTATTAGCTCACTTTTCTTTTTCTTTTTCTTTTCATCAATGGGTTATGAGCTCCAAAAGTCCATGTTCATTGGGAAAATCTGTCTACTGTCACTGTTATATAAGGCTGAATTTTGTATTAAGTCTCCATAATAGCCTCTTAAGTCTCGACATGTATGTTGTATCTAGGGATCAACATATCGATTCCTGAACTTATCTTAGATAGATGGTGAATCTGGAGACCTAAAGACTGCTTGCTTCTTCCATTTTCTCGTTTGCTTGATTGAACCTCCATTCTAACATGCAATATTTGATCACTGATATTTATGCTGATAATGCTGCTCTTCATGACCTCTTATCTGCCCTCTTGTTTCGGTATGATAGATAAGCAGTGTATTTATATTGCAGTTGCAAAATAAGTTGTTGAAGTTTATAGTTTAATGCATTTTGTAGGGGGCAGGACCAGATTCTCGGATAGTTTACATAGATGGTGCATTTGATCTTTTCCATGCTGGACATGTGGAGGTACGTAATGATTCTCTGCTTTTGATTCAATTAAATTATTCCTAGCAAGAAATATTATTCAAATATTTACAGTACCTTGCTAATTTTATACTTGAGCTAGGACTAGAGCTTTCCTCAACTTTGTATATCTGTTGTATTTGATGTGCTCCAGTCCTTTTTCTGTTTTGATGTTCCAGATACTCAGGCTTGCTCGGGGGCTTGGTGATTTTCTTCTTGTTGGCATCCATACAGATCAAACTGTCAGGTGTGCTCTCCGTTCACTTTTCCACTGGTGGACTTCTATTTCTACCAATTCCACTTGTTTGTCATTTTCACTCAAATTAATAATAATTTTCACGTGAGCATTACCTTGCCCATCTATCTCGTTCTCTAAGCAAGTGAAACTACTCATGGGGAGCAAACTGAGCATGACAGAAAGTTATAGTATTATATAATTTCAAAGAGATGGAAAATTTAAATGAGCTTTCTATGTTCGTAGCCTAAAAGCAACTAACAATATTTTTATCTTTGGATAGAAGAACAAAATCATTGAAGCAATTTACAGTATATCTCTATTTTTCATTACCTCCTTTTTACTGGACGTGGTATTAACTTTACAAAATTTTAACGTTTCCCCTGTCCCGTGTCCTTTACAGTGTGAATAGAGGAGCACACCGGCCAATAATGAATCTACATGAAAGAAGCTTAAGTGTTTTGGCTTGCCAATATGCAGATGAGGTTATAATTGGTGCACCATGGGAGGTGTCAAAAGATATGGTGAGTATGCTATTTTCTATTCTTTATGGATTGTTTTGCTCTCTTATATATAAATGTGGTTAAATATTGAAAGAGTAAGTTCTGAGAGGAAACAAATAAACAAAAAAGCTTGGTAGCAACATTGCTTCCTGATTTGTGTTGTATATTTCTTATTAACAAGTGTGGTCTGACAGTGTCGATAGTTATTTTGGGTCTATATGCTAATCTGATTGGTATCCTGAAATATTTGAACTTTTCTGTCTAAATATTGTGTCTCACACTATCCAACAGTGACATGATGCTTGTAATAGGTATGCAATTTTTAGTTCCTCTTCTGTACTCATGTCAAACCAATTGAATAGCAATGTTTTTGAACTAGGATTTAGCTCGTGTCTTAGAACTGGATTAGTTACCTTGACCTTGAGGTTCAACAAACATGTAACCGGAGTCAAGACCTGGCCTCAGGTGTGAGGTTACACATACCTTCCCCTCTGTTTCAGTTTTCGTCCCCCCTGGCATCTCAAAAAAAGACTACGAAAAGCCAGATAGTCCTCCACATTCAAGTACATGAGATACTTCAATTACCTTGGTCTTATGCTTACCAATCCTCTCAATTCCTCCAACCATCCAAACAACCTTCAGTTGTCTAACGATATAATCTATTGTTCTTAATCTCACTTTATTGCAGTTATTATCCAGCTAGATCTTAATCTGTATTCCCGCCATCCATTCCATTAACCCCTCGGTGTAACCATATATCATCATCGTTTGGCACGTCATGCAATTCTCTCATTTTAATTTCTTCTTACTGCAGATAACAACCTTTAACATTTCGTTGGTTGTCCATGGAACTGTGGCTGAGGATAACGATTTTCAGAAGGTATGTAAAAACTATAGTATATATTAATCATGAGAAATCTTGACAGGGAGGAATTTTGGGCATTTAGGTATGACTTACTTAATGGTCTCTTGTGTTTGCTGGTCCTATAGGATAAGCAGAATCCTTATGCTGTCCCAATTAGCATGGGAATTTTCAAGCTGTTGGATAGTCCGCTGGACATAACGACCAGCACAATTATTAAGAGGATTGTATCGAATCATGAGGCTTACCAGGTTTCACCTTTTGATAACTTAACTCCCCTCCTCTCACTAGACATATAATATATATTTATATATATATATATATATATATATATATATATGTATGTGAGTATGTATTGATTTCCTTGCTGGGTGATTTTTGTGCAGAAACGAAACGAAAGAAAAGGTGAAAGTGAAAGAAGGTATTATGAACAGAAGACTCATGTCTCTGGTGATTGATTGACATGAGGATATTTGAGGTGAATGCATGAATCATCTTACTTCTGCTGCTTGTGGTATGCTTTGCCCGTCTTTTACATAGTTACTTTACTGTTTCAGGTTGAGGATGACCTTGTAACTTAATATTCTATGCGGTTTTGAACGTTCTGAAGACTAAGAGGAGAGTCTGTCTCACCAGCGGAATCCCAGTTTTTGGTTGCAACTTGGATTACTGTTAGTAGTTCTAGGACTAGGAATCCTAAGCGTCACAGTGATGTTGAGCGCCTGAAGGCAGCACATTTTAACTCTTCTTATTTATTTAGAAATTTGCCTCAGACATAATGTAATTTTATATAGTTGGATTCAGTTGTAAGAGCATTTAGTTTGCAGAGGAATAGGGAAAGAAAATGGGCAGGCCGGAAACCCGAATATTTTTTGCTCTGTTTATTCCGGCAACGGCATTTTGCTCTGTTATCGTAAGTTTGTTTGTTTATTGATGTTATTCCCGTGTTTGTGTTTTACTTTATTTGTTTCTTATATATCTTTTGCTGTGGCTGTACTTCATGCCATCTGTTTGTGTTTCTTTCATGTTGTTTTTTCCCGTAAGGCTAATTAGCTGCAATCAAAATAGTTCATTGCTGCATTATAGGATAATTACAGACATATGTGCTCGAGTTTAAGAATTTACATGTCATGGGATTTAAGTTTGATAATTGTTGCCCACTCAAGGGCATTATAGAAAGTCACAGGAAGAGGGTCATGACTAAATCTCTCAATTATGTTGGTCTGTGAAGATTTGGATTTATGTTCGTCGCGAACAAAGTGTAACTAACTCTATTCGATCCCATAAGAGCTAATGTAACAACTCTTATTTGTGACAAGAAAAATTGGAAGAAATTGTCAAAGATTTCAAGGTTTGATTCAGTCATGTTATAATCTCGAAAACGTTTTATTTTGCATGTGCTGTGATCTTGTTTTGGCATTTTCATGTTGTTCTATGAGGCAAATCCATTTCAAAGATCAGAACGTAGGTATTTTTATTTGGGAAACTAAAATACCCTCTTGCTTAATTGAGCAACTGTTCAGTACATAATTTAACAGAAATAATGACACCTTCTGTAAATGAAGTGAACCATAGATCCTTCTGAAGATGAACCATAGATCCTGAAAGATGGAATTTCAACCGAAGATATCGACACATTACAGACAAATCAGCTTGGTTATTCATGGAATCCAAATATCAAACTATAAGAAGGCGTTTCCAACCGATATGGATAGTCCAACGAACTATGCTTGACTTTGATTCGCCCGCAGATAAATCCCATGAACAATATATGCAAAGGAGCAAAAAGAAGACGCAATTTAATTATCTATGTCCCAATCAGCTAGTTACCAGCTGCAAGCATAATGCAATGCCATATCCCTGCTATGAAACCCATGTGTGCATAGCTGAGATTGCTCAGGGAAAGCATCCTCTCTATTTGATGATATATCAAATATGAAAACAACACACCAATTACATAAGAGTCCATATAAGGAGATGTAACTGGTCACTCTATTGAAATGTGATTAGCAGTAGACATCACATCACCAACACGCCACAGCATTTTCCTTACACCAACATATTCAACAAAGCTCGCAACCACCATATCGAAACACGTTGAATACAAGCACCTGATTCACCTGAGTCTGAACCATTTCAACAAGTGAAGGCACTATTTAACACAAGCATACATACATCAAAAAGTTAATCGAACTTCCTCATCTAACCCGGCACGCTACAGGGCCACCTGGGGAACAATTTGGATTCGTCGATCGACAACCAATGGCAACTCCCACGCCACCAGCATATCTTCGCGGCATCCTGTAATCTGGAATCCTTCCTGTCACAAATGGACTTCCACTGCACATAAGAGTGGGGTTTGGAGATGGCAATGAGACTTCATTACCGCTGCATTGCAAAGGTTCCAAAGTTTCAACCACATCACTCATCAAAGGTCTAGCTTTTGGGTTCTGGCTCAGGCAATAGTATGCCAAACTGCAAGCTTTTTGAGCTACCCTTACTGAGTACTGATTCTCCAGTCGAGGATCTATGATTTGGAGCATTTTTCTCTTGTCATTTAGTTTTGGCCTGGCCCAATCTACCAGACTCTGTTCCTTGCTCGGTCTCGTCTTGTCCACGGACTTCCTTCCAGTCAACAGCTCCAGAAGAACTACCCCAAAACTGTAGACATCACTTCTGGCGGTAAGGTGCCCTGCCCAGAGTCACAGGATTCAAACAAGATAAGTGGCACACATACAGAACACTCAATCACACACTTCCATTGGGAAACAGCAAAAACATGAAATTGCTAAATCTAGAAAGATGAGTATTCCTGCAAAAGGCTGAATTAATCTGCAATTAGCGTTGAAGAAATGCTTTTCACTGCAAGAAATAAAGTAAAAACAAGAAAAAATTACAAGCATGTTAAAATGCTCATTTTCTATTGATGTCCTAACAATAAATTCAATAAGTTTTGTATCACGACTCCACATATACCCCATAAATCTGGAGTCCACCAAGCTTCAATAGCTGGAAAATTCTTTCCAACACTGAAGAATATAGGAAGATATTTTGGTGCAATGTAATGCTAACAATCGTAAGCCATACCAGTCATGACATATTCAGGGGCTGCATAACCATAGGTGCCCATAACTCGAGTTGAAACATGGGTCTCGTCACCTTGTGGCCCTGCCTTTGCAAGTCCAAAATCAGATAGTTTGGCTATATAATCCTGTAAATCAGAATTTGCATAAACAAAAGTTACATTTATTCTTCCCTTGGGTAGGAGGTGGGGTGGGTGGGGATGGGGGTGGAACAGTTACACAAAGCAATAATAGAGTAATGAGAGGTACAGCCGTACAGCTCTCTGACCCCTAGGCAGAATATAACTGGGGCAGTTCTCATACATCAACCCCCCCAACCCAAAGTCAGAAGTGGCCCAGTGAAAAGAGAAAATCAGAGCTTCCAATGAAATGGCTACTCCATCAAACAGAAAACTTTTCAAAACATAATTATAACACTACTTACTGAATCCAGCAATATATTTGAGGTCTTGAAGTCCCGATAGATAACAGGTCTTTCAGCATTATGGAGGAAAGCAAGCCCTTTAGCTGCACCGAGAGCAATCGACATCCTAGTAGACCAAGATAATGGAACAGCAGCTTCTGCATATAAAATTTGAGATCACTTTACATAGAGAAAGATTAAAGTAAGCAAATATTTCTGTCCATTCACTGTCATATAAGACGGCACTGGATATCAAAATAGAACAGGCCATAACAAAAAGAGAAATGCATTTTTTTGCAGTTATTGATAACAACCTTAGAATACATAAATAAGAGAAATTTAGTTAAATAACTAGGATGAAAAGACCTTAATACCAAAAGAATGAAGAAGAGAATAATTATGTGTAAGTGTCGCTAGGCAGACATCATCTGAACCCCTAACAAAACAATCTTGAATATAGAAATCATCACAGGTTCATAAGCATAATAGTTTGTTCCTTAATTGCGCCAGACGGTACTACTAAGGTCCATGAAATCGTGAAGCACAATGCAACTCCCCTCTCTATAAGTACCGAATAGTACACACTGTGATTTCGGTAGTAGGAACACATGGTTGATCACGAGCCAGATTTAAAAATCAAACTAGATGTCAATTAACTAGCTTTTGGCAACAGGCACCAGTGTTTCGGTTGCATTGTAGCTGTTTCGGACCAGAGAGTTTAAATGTCTTAAATAAAGGTTTCAGTGATCCAGAAAGAAGATGGAGGAACATGGGATATTTTTTTTGTGAATCCAAATTGGCTGTTCATGCAGCTGTCTGCTTACAAGGGTCATAATTTCCAAGAAAGAACCGCAGCAGCTAACTGGTTTAGAGAGACAATTGGAAGTTTTTTAGCATTATATTAGAGGCACTAAGCACTTTGTCTTTTAAGGTCAGATGGACAGAATTCAGTGATTTTAAATTTTAGAGGTCATCCTTGCCCCCTCCAAACTTCAACTGATTCTTAAGCTGTTCCGGGTACATGACAGTAACAGGACTACTAAAAGAACAAGGAAAAGAAAGAAAAAAGAGACGCACTTGGTATATAGTCAGTTTCCATAGGAAGCAATTACAAAATAGCACTAACGAATGAGATCAGGAGAAACATGACGCACTTCGGAAGAGATGATTCTCAAGGCTTCCCCTGAACATGAACTCATAAACAAGTAACCTATGGTCATCCTCGCAGCAATATCCAATCAACTTCACCAAATTAGGATGCCTGAGCTGCCCAAGGAAGTTGACCTCAGTCTGAAACAACACAAAACACGTTCAGCGCATCTACAACGCACAAAAAGCGCTATAAAAAAGGGCAACCAAAAAAACTCACTAGCCATTCCCGGTGACCTTGAAGCCCTTCCTTGTTAAGCACCTTAACAGCCACCGGAAGCGACTTCAGCCCGACCCTAACATTCTCATCAATGTAACCCTTGTACACCGTCCCAAACCCACCCTCGCCGAGAATGTAGTCCGAACGGAAGCTCTTCGTAATCGTCTCAAGCTCAAAGAGGGTGAAAGCAATGACATGGGTGTAAAGCAACGAGTTCTTGCGAAAATCCTCAAAGTTACGAGGGGTCGACGGTTCGCTCAGATCTGACGTTGACCGAATGTGCTTCTTCTCCGTACCTGAAATCAAACCGGACACCCATAAGCCCCCAATGTCCAAGCTACTCCTAAACTAATCATCTCATTTCTCATTTCAACACTTTTTCTTTTCCATTTCTTCATAAAATCCAAATACAGCCACAAAAACAAACCCTAACTCCGATCTAGTAAACAAATTTCAGATTTTTAATACTTCCCCAAAAAACCCATTTTCAGAAACTGAAATTGAAATGCAGGTGGTTAAAATCTAGATCTGGTGGAAGCATAATAGTAGCAAAAACCCACTAATTAGTTAGCTAATTGAGTGATTAAAATAGAAAAAGAAAAAAAGGGTGACCTTGATGTTGATGGGCAGTAGAGACGACAGCTGATTCCTCCCTCGTACCGCAATTCCCCATTTTTAATTCTTTTTACACTACAACCACTTTATTTATTCATCCACTGCTCAACAAAGCTCCTGTTTTTCATGAGTTTTGTGTGTGATTCAGTAGTGAGTTGAGGTGGGTAAAAAGATAAGGGGAAGAAGAAAGAGACAGTGAGTTGGGAAGATTCACCTGAATGGGTGTGTGTAACTGTTTTTTTACTGTTGTATTTATGGGCATATCGCAAAAATCTAGTTACTTTATTTACCGAATATGGTCTTTGTTACTTTTTGTTGTACAATTTTAACGGCCAATATGATTATTTACTTCTTTGGACTTTGGATGGTATGTTTTTCAGGTTTGTCTACATTGTTAAGTTATAACTTTTTCATTGGAAGTTATGGATATATACAATTATACATGACTTTAGATCGAGCCTAACCCGACCCACAGTAATAGCACGAGACCATTTACGAGATACATTGAGTATTTTTATATTCGACAATTATACATCGAGTAGCAAAAACTTGACATATTTAGAAAACGCGGCGAATGGTCTCACATCATGAGATCTATAAATGTTTCAGACCCGATAATGAAGGTAAGCCATTTAATACACTGTACTGTTCATTTAGCATACATCGAGTATATTTACATTTGACATATAGCGTTTGACATATTTGCATTCGAGTATATTTACATTTGACATCGAGTATATTCAGATATTCGAGGTGCCTGAATATTTGACGCACTCTTATTAGAAGTGTCGGGATATTCTACACATCTTAATACTTGACGTATCAAAATACTCGACGTATTCTCGAAAAATCGACGTATTGCTATGTCAATGATGTATTCCGGGCAAAGTCGATCTCAGAGACATTTTAAAAGCTAAAAATTAACATAGTTGGTGTTCTTAGTCTATTTGCAATATGAAAGTTGCTTTCGTATACCAAACTATAACTAATATGGATATTGATTATATTAATACTATTTTTACAACATACTTCAAAATGCATTTTGTTGGTTAAAATTATTATTAAAGTAAAAGATATTATACACGAAAAGTTTCAATTGCCAATAAAACCACTCATAAAAGTGTTATGATTTTATTAAATAATTTATATTTCTGAGGGGATAATTGACAATAACATTATATATACGAATGTAATGTTCGAATATGCAACTAGTGTGCAAATCAGTCTCGCGTCGCCCCTTTTGCGTTCTCCTTATGTCTTCGTTGTTCAAGTCCACCGATCCTTATTGCTTAAGCTCCAAAAACCTAACAACATGCTAACCATTCGCATATTAACTGATTTGTCCCACAAAAATGCTAATCCTTCTGACAGACCACATACCTCCACACATACTCCCAAAATAATCAAGTTATCTTTATATCACCTCTATTTTTCTTGCACGACGTTTGAGATAGAAAAATTAGATGGGAGTGAAATCGAGAAACCAAGTTTCTCAGTTCTCAAACTGTGCAAGGGCTCCCAGTCCTTGACAATACCAGCTCAAAAGACTTATTGAATGTGGCAAGGCTGATCTCCATCACCTAATGATCCTAGATGCTTCCGATTCTATTGAGAATCCTCTACACTTTCAAATCTTTACCTTTTGTGCCCTCTTTCCATTCTGACCACCCGAACCTGGTCATCTCAAGAGATTTTGTTGTTTCCGAGCCACTACATAGTTTATCCGTCGTTGTTACGTGCAGTTGACTGGTAAGGGACAATATTAATGTTGGGTGGCCTATTGAGCAGTCTAATACGTAATCATTGGCATTATACACCGTTGCTCGCTACTATTATTCAATACCTCCGCAACATGTTTCCCCATTTCCCTTTCCCTCATTTGGTTTCTCAAGCTTACATTGGCGTTCTTCTCACTTGTTATGGTCTATTAACAGTAAGAAGTTATCAATCCTACTCGATGTTGTTCTCGACTTAGCGCAACTGTACTCTCAGATGGTCACGAGATGAACTGGTCCTATTCATATTACCGGATTGTTCGAAATTGTGCACGCGACTCATATCATTTCTATCTCGCCAAATAGAAGATGATGAATCTCTTCGTGGCCCTCAATCAGAAAATCTATGACCAAAAAAATTTCCCAGTTCGATTCAAAACTTCCCTCAACCATGCTCCATACGTGATTTGCATATCTTCCACATCAGTGGGGTCATACATCGCTTCACAATCAGTCACTGTTATTTTTTAACATGCCACAAAAAAAACAAAAAATCGGGTGAAGCTTTGTACTTGAAGGAGACGATTAACTCGTCGCCTCCCTTGCTCCGAACTTTCATAAATATGGCCAACGATTTTGTCACATTGATCTTAACTCTAATTCTTATACTAAAGGCCCAAGATTCCTCCAAGTTAATGTCCTCAAAAAAATCCGAGCATGTGTCCAAAAGGCCTAGCGATTTCCTTTGAATCTTTGATCCAAAAGAAGATCATAGGTTCTAACATAGAATTTGCAAAAGTCGATGTTGAACAATGGTCGGGATCTCGTTTATTTCAACATCACTAAAATTAGAACATGCTTATCAAAAGACCACTGACATCACACTAATGCTTTTTTCTTGTCAATCACGTGGAGGAATTGAAACATGATACAATCCTTATTGATCTTATTGATTTCAATTACTTTCTGCACATTAAAGAGGATTTTAATCACAATACAAAATGACGTGAAGTTAAAGTTCCGTCCCGTAAGCAACCGTTTTACAAGAACCACTTTGGATGATGTATTTGTATTCTGCCTTGAAACATTAGGAATCACGATGCCTTCCTCAATCTCGGTGACAAATATAGACTCTTTCGCAACTGCTCGCAAACATCGTTGTTTAAACCCACTGCAGCTAAGACGTTAGCAATTCACTACCCAAACCTGAAGGGGGGGGGGGGGGGGGGGGGGGGGGAGCAGGGCCACCGCCAACCCAATGGCTTTCTTCATATCATACATATATTCTATATATAAGTATATAGCACAAATTATTGTTTCCGCCCTAAACTTCTCCACAAATATTTAAATGCCCTTTTTGGTTTGGGGCTGTCAAAAATGCCCCGTAAATTTATTTTTTTCTACAAAAAATACCCAATTGTCCTTATTTGGGCTTCAACACAGACGTGGCTGCCACATCGTTGCCACATGGAAATAATAATTTTTTTTCTCTTTTTTAAATACATAGTCACTGTATAATTATAAAATCGTAAAATCTAAAAAACACCCTTACAATTTTGTAAATGCACTTTGTGCCTTATATATATATATTTATATGTAAAAAAAGGAAGAAAAATAAATGAATTTATTATTTCCTTAAAATTTTATTTTTATATCTTGAAAACTATTTATAAAACATAATAAATACCTTAACAATTTTTAAAATTTTTAAAAACAACAAAAAGTGGGAAAGAAAAGGCAAAAGATCATACTGTCACGGCGGAGCTTCTGCCGAAAATGCCGGAAGAAGAAATTGAAGTCTTCGATGTGGATTTACAGTTTGTCAACTAGCGTCGTCTTACTAATACCGTACCAATACTAATGCCGCAATTACCGATACCACCACCATCACCATCACCATCCGCAATGCCCTAATCATCACCACAAAAACAACCTGTCTTTCGTCTTCTCTTATAGCGACATCTTGGCGAATTTGACGGCACCGGCTTACAGAGATAAGGAGCCGTCGGGTAGCTTCCCAATTGGCGCTTTTGGCGGCGGCAGCGGAAGGAAGAGAGGGTTCAAACCCGAGTTGGGTTTGCCCGAATTGATCCATGATTCGAGTTCCTCGATTTCTTTGACCTCAAAGAGGCGATTCAAGAGCTTGAAATTCATCAATTTAGGTTTTCTTGGGGATTTGGAGATGAATTTTGGGGTTTAGGGTTTTGGTGGTGATGGTGTTTGTTTCTCATTCTCTTTTATTTCTCCTCAACATTCTCTTCATCCTCTGGTAATGTGTGTTGAACATACATCACTACAACTCCATGCGCATCCACAAAGTTGGCCATGTCGAGGGAGTCTTTGTCATTACAAACTGGAACCAAACTGCTGCATGGAATAGTCTCATTAACACTGTAATATATATCACATTTCTTTCGACCTTTGATATGTTGTTATGGATCATAATTTATGAGGTGAATATAACACTTGTATCACCCATATTATGCCCTACGTGCAGGGGCGGAACCAATTTTTTTTTTAAGTAGGGGGGGGGGGGGGGGGGAGATTATGGCAAAGAAGATTTACACTTTGATCTTAATAACCATTGCAATATTTTTTTACCTAATTAATTCATGCTTGTATGCGATAATAATAGAAAGTAAATTGATTTTGATATAAATGATGTACTTGATAACTAAACTAGCCGGGGTATAATGGAATATAATATAAGTATTAACGAAATAACTTTATTCTTGTTAGTTTTTTAGCATCTAGCATCAAAAGAATAAAAATAGGTTATTGGGGGTAAATATCCATAACAAGTAACTCGTATTTATTATATCTTAACTATACATTCAAGACATAAAAATTAAAGGATTTACTATGTGCTTGTAACTACTAACAAAGGATATATATATATATATATATATAAGTTAATTATAATTGAATTGTGCAACAATACAAATCAAACGTCAACGTTAAAAGACATACACAAAGAAACGTAACACACACACACACACACACACACACACACACACACACATATATATATATATAACATGTTAAAAAGTATATAGAAAATAATTAAAGTCAAAAACTCACAATCTTAATAGGTCAAGGTTGAATCTAAAAAGTTTGACCATGGTTATTACTTATTGTGTACACAAACAATTGTTAATATTTACATTTTAGTAATTATCTTTAATTTGAAACTGAGTTATAAAACAAAATAACACAAATACTTATTTTAAATTTGTAAAATAGCAATTATATATATTGATAACGTATACGACCCATGTAGGCAGGGGCGAGCTTGTGGGGGTGCAGTGGGGACGACTTCATCCCCTCAACTCACACTAATTACTTAGTTAGTGCTAATTACACTATTAAAAATATATTATATTGAGTTGCACACACGTTGTTTTGCTCCCCCCCTCCATATTGCCGAAGTTTTAATCCAATACCTTAAAGGGATAAAAGCATCAAGCCCCCTGAACTATGCAAGATTTTGCAACTTGTCCCCTAAACAAATTTAATAAGCGTTTTGCCCCCTAAACTATGCACGTCTGTTCGATTTGCCCCTTCAATGGATTTTCGACCATTTTTGGCCGGAATATTCCCCCCTACCCGACTCATATGCGTTGTACTAGATGTATTATGCTAGTTGATGATAAAAAGTTGGGGAAAAAATACCTCGAACGGGGTGTTCCAGCCAAAAATGGTCGAAAATGTGATTTGCCGCTTCAGTGTATTTTTGACCATTTTTTTACGGAATATTCCCCCATACCCGACTCATATATGTTGTACTAGATGTATTTTGGTAGTTGATGACAAAAAGTAGGCGAAAAAACACTTCGAACGGGGAATATTACGGCAAAAAATGGCCGGAAATCCATTAATGGGGCAAATCGAACAGACGTGCATAGTTTAGGGGGCAAAACGCTTATTAAATTTGTTTAGGGGGCAAGTCGCAAAAACGTGCATAGTTCAGGGGGCTTGATGCCTTTATCCCTACCTTAAAATGGCCTATGAACTTCTTTTACTTTGTCTAAGTCCACATCAATAATTTAATATGTAGCTGAAAAGCTAAAGCTTCAAGCCTAGTTACATAGTTTTTTCATTAGTTAATAATTGCACATGTGAGAAAATCAGAAAATACCCAAGCTAGAGAGGAAAGAAAAAGGAATTTACAATGCGCTTAGCAGCTTCGATTAATATACAAGTACATTTTTTTTTCTTTTTTTTTTGATTTCTCATTGTGTCCGCTTATGCGACTAATTCAGCTGAGCACTGTGGGATTATTGTAAATAAAAAATTAAAGTATTTGTGGACCAAATTGCAACCAAACACATTACGTGACTAATATTGCTTCAATGAAAATTTAGAGAATCAAAACTGAGCATAATTTAGGCCACGTCTATTGCACGCATAAATTTATGGTCAAAATAGAAATAGAACTCGTGCGGTTATCAATACACATGACAATTTTCAATGACTGAAACTGAACTACACTACACTTTAGCAGATTAACTTCATCAAATGAGCAAGACGTCGTATGTTACTAAAAACCTCAACAAACCTTTATTCAACCACGATGTCAATGAAATATTATCCCAAATACTGGAAAAGGTATAAAAGGTATAGCTACATGATGCAAGGTAATTTCATATGCTGATTAATCACTCCACGTCAGACTAACCCAAACTCCTTATTGGCCATGAGCTAGCTTTGAGTTCGAAAAACCTACATTGAAAAACACGCCACGTGAACTAGGTCGGGACTGACCCAGAATAGGCGCTCTGATGCTGAGTCAGTTGATGCTCGTTGATCACGTCTAGGTCAGGCTAGAAGTCATGGATGTGGATTGCGGAGTTTGTAGATTTCGAACCGAACTTGGGTTAAGCCAAGCTGCCTACGTATCCCGTGTAGGAAATCAAGCCAAACGTAGTTCATTGTTTCTCTGCAGCTGTCGATCGTGGTCAGAGGTGAAGGGCGGACTTCTAAGGTCGAGCCTTTGCACATCGAACATAAGTTGTAGGCTCAGTATTGCGTGACTTTCCGATTGAGGGACGAGCCTATAAGCATGTTATAAATCGTGTAAAGTAATCTCGATATGTTGTTTTTGATATGTCATATGCTATAAGTCATATGGGATAACTCATAGAGAATATGTTATATGCTTATATGTCATATATTATATGTCATACGCTATAAGAGACACGCTATAGATCGTATTCAATAGGTCATATATTATATGTCATATGTGATATGTCATACGCTATAGGAGACACGTTATGGATCGTATTCAATATGTCATATATGATAACTTATTGGTGATATGTCATATGTTATATATCATACTCTATAGGAGACACGCTGTGAAGATCGCGCCCCATGAGTCGCGTTCCGATCTGAGTTGGTTCGGTGCTGGCCAGACACTTTGCCCATCTTAAACTAAAACATGTCTCGTAGGAAGGGGTGTCCAGGATCAACTATACCTGTTATCATAAAAAAATATAACTTTTGATATATACATCGGAAGTCTTGGGAATACAATAATTTGACAATTTTAATAATTACATACTGATGATAAAACTTTTTTTAATAATTACACGAACATTCCAAAAGGCAAGATTGGCAAAATTATTCATGTGATCCACGCTGCCGCGTCGGTCTTATTCTGAGGAAGGGACAAACAGAAGAAACGAGGAATAAGTTTTTGATGACTTAGTGAGATTCATACATAACAACTAGCAATGCAAAAATTAACAATGATTCAATTGATATATTTCTAGGAGTGATCTTACCGATAGAAATAGTTTAACCAAATAATTTGAAGTAGCAATAGAACTAGAATATTCTTAGAATAGTTTATGAACAAGTGCTTAACAGTAAACAAATCCAACCTTATGACTTCCAAATACTACCTTATACCTCTCAACGAGGAGCGACCTCGCAAACAAAATAGGCACATGCTCGAGTACATGCCGATCCAGCACGCGGGTTACAGCCAACTCCTGATTGCAAGCAGCACCTAGATAAATGAGTATCAAGCAAAATTACTTAAATTGACAGTCCTTACTTTCCGGCAGCAAATGGACTCAATCCCTGGGCCCAACTTCCCAAAGGCGTCCCAATGGGTGATAAGTAAACAAGCTAGCAAACCAGATAATATTCGTTACTCCTTGAGCTACATGTCCCGAACATAGTTCGTTGCTCTTAGCACAGTTCAAGAACCAGCGGATGAGATTGTAATATCGAAAAATTACCATGATTATGACTCAATATGTGATAAGTAATTAATGATTGTGTATGATTTAACAATGAGTAAGAAAATCATGTTATGAGATGAAATGCAAAAACAAGAATATGACGAGTTACATGTTGTTCGTGGTTTGGTAATGGAGCTCTGACTTTTCTGTCCAAGTTTCTCATGCCAGATGCCAAATAGGGCTAGAACGAAATCATAAACCGAACCTCACCTTTATTTGTACGGAGAATCTTGCTCGTCGTTGTTTAATTTGTCAAACCTTTAATAACATTAAGATAATATCAATATACTGAATATTCATAATTCACCACAACAAACATATGTACTATTCAACTTTCGTGTTGATGAAATTTGTGGAAGTTCTTTAAAAATGGTCGTTAATACTAATTTAAGTAAATAACACATATCATCGATGAAAAATCTTATGCGATAGACTTCGATGTCATATTGTTAAGTTAAATATCAAATATCTTTTGTATACGTAATCGATATCTCAAGATTTATCTTAAGCAAACGTATGTATAAATGTATAGCTTTAATTAGCTATATTTTTTCTATTGTTAGAAAATCTTTTCAGATGTCAAGCAATAATATCAAGCAAAATTTGATAAATTATATAATTTGATGCATAATGAATTCTTAAAATATATTACTTAACTAACTTTATGAAAGAGTCTTCTTTGAGCCTATAATTAATCTAAGAGTTTCTGTTATCACAACATCAAGCAACTATTATTCCATGAAGTAACGACTTGAAATATACAACTTAGTCAATTAATATTTTGTTCCAAGATTACCTTAAATTACATAACATTGTATTTATAACGTATAAAAATATTACTATGTAAACATAATCAAGATAAATGCTCACGGAATGTTTAAGTTATGATACATAATCATATTAGATGATTTGACCTCAAAAGTAGCCATGATAATCTTATAAAACTTATGTAAGAGTATGTTAAACTTGAGAAATATACTATTTATTTTATATGACATAAAAAACTCTCAAAAATATTAATTCGTGAATACAAATCATATTAACGTGATTCTTATGATTGTTATATCTTATAAGAATCATGTGTGAGTGATCAATCATAGAATTATGATGATTATTATCAAACATAAACTAAGAACTTAAAGTATGTAAAATAAGTTGAAAATGGTCGCACTCTCGAGCTTACCTTTGATCGGATATTCAAATGAACTTTGTTTCCAAATATTCTTGTGGTTTCTGATCTCTAACATCATGAGGAACATATGTACCCAAATTGGGAGGAAAATACGAAGGTTTGTGAAAGTGTAAGATGTTATGGATTAAATATTGGATGAATGTTGAGCCAACATCCATAGGACACATTGAAACCAAAAACTATTTTGTCAATTTGTTTTTAACTGCTTTATTATAGTTTTACCTTTATTCACCTATTAATCAAGTTCCACGATTTTAGTTGTCTTAGTTTATGTCCAGGAACATCTCTTAATCATAAGGAAGAACATTACAAGTTTCCTAAGTTGAAGTTTCCATAATTCACAAGGATAAGAAGGATCAACGCACGCGCTTTCAAAGATGGAAAGTTTTGGAGTTCATATGCAACTAGGAATCTTTCCAAGATCAATTCTGAATTGAAGAAGGAGTATTTTCTTATTAGAACTCAATCTAATAAAGAAAACTATTATTCAAGAAGAAGACCAAGTTCAAGAAGGAAAGAAGAGTTCAACTAGGAAACAACATAAGTTACCAAATCTGTGTACAACACACCTTGGAGATCAAGTTTGAAGGAACCTATATATAGGGTGTGAAGTACATCAAGATTCACAAGAAACAATAGCGCTAATTAATCTTAGAGATTATATCTTCGAGTTGTTGCATGTTTCTTGTTTTGCAAAGTTTGTGAGTTTTCAAGTTAAGTCTAGGATTAGATTTAAGGAGAAAATTCTTGTCTACTTTGCGGAGTCCGATCTACAAAAGAGCGAGAGTAATTTTGTGATGAGGAACGTCTTTGTTAAACCTGCGTGGTTATTTTGACATAAGGCTAGATGGTTGATTATTTATAATAAACTATTGAAAATTTATCTTTTGTGTTCTTTAATTCCGCTGCACATTATACTCTATCAAGAAGATTGTTTAAGATCAAGTTAAGGTAACGCCAACTTAACTTGAGCTTTGAAAATTGTATCAATCCCGATCCAACAATTTCAATTGGCGTCAGAGCCAAGCACCGATTTCGCTGGTGTTTGGAGGTGATACGACGTGATGGACAACATCAATCTGAATTTGGGCAGACTCCCAGTCTTAGAAGGATCCATTAATTATGCTTACTGGAAGACCAGACTCAGAGTTCACATCAAATCAATTGACATGAAAGCATGGGATGTAGTCCTTGATGGATACTCTGTCCCCAAGATTGAAAACGACAGAGATGCAGATATTGTACCAAACCGAAGTCATAATGGACAACAAACGAGGTAACACTGTACAACTACAATGAGAAAGCTCTTAATGCTTTTTGTTAGTTATGTTACCAATCGGACATTTAAGTTAATTCAGAACTGCACGACAACTAAATCTGCTTAGGATATCCTTGAACTTTATTGTGACAGAGATATTGCAGTTAGAAACTCTAAACATAGAATCGCGCGATTAGGGTGATATGAGTGGCAGATTGCGCCACATTCTGGTCGGCTTAAAGATTTTGAAAAACTTGAGATGGGTGATGATGAGAGTGTAGATAGTTATTTTGAGAAAATCCTTGACATTACAAATCAATGTGAAAATCTAGTACTTTTTTGTTTCAAATCAAACTATGGTTTATAAAGCTTTTAGATCTTTGTCACCTAGATTTGCTCTCAAGAAAATTGCCATGGGAGAGACAAGAGATATTGCTAACATGAAATTTCAATCATTGTTAAACACTCTTAGAGAATTTGAGCTAGAATTCCCTGCAAAAACTACCAAACAACAAGTTATTGCTTTGTTAGGCTCAAATTATCTAAGTCAAGAGTGTGAGGATGAGGATGAAATTATTTCTTCTAACTCTAAAAATATTAGCAAGAAATTCAGTAGGTTGAACTTTAAAGATAAATCTAAAGAGAGACAACCTGGCAATACTTCCACTGGTTACAGAAAATTGCCTATGGCAACAAAATGTAGTCCTGAAAAAATTGAAAAGTTGAAAACTACTCAATGTTATGAATGTAAAGGTTATAGTCATATTGCTGTTGAATGTGCTAACACCCTCCGCAAGAAGAGAAAGTCTCATTGGGCTTGTGTAGATGATTTCAATGAAGAGGAGTATAACTCTGGATCAAGTGCTGATATTGAAGAAAGCTTTGAAGAGATTCACACAGCTGCGCTATTCACTCAAGTCAATTGGACAGAAGAAGATCTCCAGAACTGCTAATGGTCCCAATGTTGCTCCAACATCCAGGACTTAACATCAGAACATGAGACTTTCTTTGGGAATTGGAACGAATATGATACCAATATTGATCTCAATTCTTTATCTGATAATGATGAATCTAACTTTGAATGTTTTCATGGCTCAGTTGATCTAGATGAAGAGTATTACTTTGAAGGAGAAATGTCCCAGGAGGAAATCATTGAAGACTTGGAGTTTACTTCTTCTGAAAGAAAATCAAAAAACTCACCAAAAAGAATGAAGCCCAAAGACTGGAGATTGATGGACTAAAGAAACTGATGAGGCTGTATGAAGGAGACCTTGACAAGACAGAAGCTGAACTAAAAGAGGTAAAACAAAAGCTTGAAAAAGACAATCAGATCATTGCCAAGTGGAACTCAAGTACATCTAAACTTGATGAGGTACTCAGCATGGGTAATCAAGGAACAAATGGTCTTGAATTTATTGATAAATCTACCTCTAAGGTTGCTAATTCTGTTTTCATTAAAGAAGGTTTTGTTAAGGAATCAAAAGACTTGAACTGTGCTAATACCAACAAAAGTAAACCTACTTATATCTGTCAATTTGTTTTTCAACCAAGTCACATAAAACCTTATTGCAAGAAATACTTAAAAGAAAATGTGAAGAAAACATAAACTGTCTGTAATGTTGAGTCTGTCACTGGTACAAATGTTATCCCAACATTAGGAACATGACAGAAAAGTAGAACTTGGATTGAAAAGTTAAAAACTCCTAAGATGAAACTTGTATGCAATGTTGTTTTTTCTACTGTGTACTCTAACCTTGCAGGTAAGTGGTACTTTGACAGTGGATGTTCAAGACACATGAAAGAAGACAAGGAAAATCTTAAACAATTAATTCCTCTCACTGTTGGAACTGTCACCTATGGAGGAGGCACCAAGGGAAGAATCATTTGAAAATGAGTACTAGATGTTGAAGGATTTTTACCTCTAAAGGATGTTCTGCTAGTTGAAAGATTGAAAGAAAATCTAATAAGCATTAGCCAACTTTGTGATGATAACCTACTTGTTACATTTGATAAAATTTCCTGTGATGTATTTGATAATGATAATGTTCTTATTATGACAGGTACCAGATCTAAAGATAATTGCTACCTTGCTCGGGAAGAGGCAGGTTGCTTTCATGCTAAAGCTGATGATGTTGTTCTCTGGCATAGAAAGCTAGGACATGTTCACTATAAGAACCTTGAGAAGTTACAGAAGGTTGATGCAGTAAGAGGCTTACCAAAGATATCCAGCCAAGGTAAGGTTGTATGTGGGGACTGCATGAAGGGTAAGCAAACTAAAGCTACTCATACACCCCTCCAGGTACAAAGTACAATTCCCAGGACTGGTAAATGTTTTGAATTATTACACATGGATCTTATGGGTCCTATTGAGGTGAGCAACCTAAGTGGTAAGAGGTATGCCTTTGTTATTGTAGATAATTTCTCTAGATATACATGGGTTAAGTTTCTTAAAGAAAAATCTGATGCATTCAACACATTTAGGATCTTGCATGCTAGCATCAAAAATCTGTATGGTTCATCTGTTTGTAAGATTAGGTCTGATCATGGGAAATAATTTGAAAAATGTTAGTTTCAGTGAATTCTGTGATAAGAATGGAATTTTTCATGAATTTCCAGCACCTAAGATACCTCAGCAAAATGGGATAGCTGAGAGGAAAAACAGGACACTTCAAGAGATGGCGAGAGTTATGCTTAATGCTAGAAACCTATCTAAAAGACTTTGGGCGGAAGCTTTAAATACTACATGTCATATAAGTAATAGGGCTTACCTTAGACCTGGTACAAATATGACACCATATGAAATCTTGAAGGGTTTGAAACCAAATATTGCTCATTTTCATGAATTTGGACATTATTGTTATTTGTTGAATGATAGAGACTATCTAAGTAAGTTTGATCCAAAAAGTGAAAAGTGCATATTTGTTGGTTATTCTGTGAATAGTTCTGCTTTCAGGGTTTATAATCCCAGATTGAAGACTGTTCAAGAATTAGTGAATATAGTGTTTGATGATTCCACCTTTGATACAGGTACTGGTGAAGTTACTGTCTCTGATGTTGCCCCAACATTGGAAACAAAGACTGTCCCAACATCAGGAGCATAAGATGGAGACACTGAAATTGAGACTGGTTCTAATGTTGAACTGACACCTGCTGCTGTTAGGCCAACATCCCCACAATCCAATTCAGAGGATGACATTGTTGATGAACCTATGAGATATCCCCCTACTAGGATTCAAAAGGATCATCCAGCTTCACAAGTGATAGGTGAAATCACTGGACGCATGAACACTCGCAACAAAGACAGGATAAACTATAAAAATATGGTAAGGTTGTGTGTTTGTATTACTTCCACTTGCACTATAAGTAATGCTTCCTGTTTTGTTTCTGCTATTGAACCTAAGAATGTGAATGAAGCTCTTAAATATAGTAAATGGATAAATGTTATGCAAGATGAACTATTGCAATTCACCAAAAATCATGTTTGGAATCGAGTGCCTAGACCTTCTAATGTGAATGTTATAGGAACTAAATGGATTTTCAAGAACAAAACTAATGAAGATGGTGTAATTGTAAGAAACAAAGATAGGCTTGTTGCACAAGGTTATACTCATGTAGAAGGGATAGACTTTGATAAGACATTTGCTCCAGTAGCTGGGATAGAATCTATTAGATTACTTCTTGCTATTGCATGTTGTCTCAAGATTAAGCTCTACCAGATGGATGTGAAAGGTGCTTTCCTTAATGGTTTGATAGACAAAGAGGTATATGTTGAACAACCTAAAGGTTTTGCTGATCCCAAATATCCTAATTATGTGTATAAACTTGAGAAAGCTTTGTATGGTTTGAAACAGGCACCAAGAGCTTGGTATGAGAGACTAACTGAATTTTTGTTAAGCCTTGGGTTCAAGGAGATGGAGACAGAACCTTGTTTATCCTAAGAAAGAGTTCTGATGTTTGTGTTGCTCAGATCTATGTGGATGATATTGTATTTGGGTCTACTAACAAGTCTACTCTAGACAAGTTTGTTGAGTCAATGACATGAACATTTGAGATGAGCATGCTTGGAGAGCTGAATTATTTTCTGAGATTGCAAGTGAAGCAACTGGAGAATGGTATGTTCTTAAACCTTGCAAGACTCCCATGTCTTCTTAAGGGGGAGCAGTTTAGTACGTTTAAATTATTATGCTTAATTGGAGTTTAGACATATTATCTGTTATGGAACATGCTGATTGGTTTTGTGAAGAACGGCAAAAACGAGGACATTAAAAGTGTAAGATGTTCTGGATTAAATGTTAGATGGATGTTGAGCCAACATCCACATGACAACATTGAAACCAGAAACTATTCTGTCAATCTGTCTTTAACTGCTTTATTATAGTTTTACCTTCATTCACCTATTAATCAAGTTCCACGATTTTAGTTGTCTTTGTTTATGTTCAGGAACATCTCTTAATCACAAGGAAGAGCATTACAAGTTTCTTAAGTTGAAGTTTCCATAATTCACAAGGAGAAGAATGGTCAACGCACACGCTTTCAAAGATGGAACTAGGAATCTTTCCAAGATCAACTCTAGAATTGAAGAAGGAGTATTTCCTTATTAGAACTCAATATAATAAAGGAAACCATTATTCAAGAAGGAGATCAAGTTCAAGAAGGAAAGAAGAGTTCAACTAGGAAACAACATAAGTTACCAAATCAGTGTACAACACACCTTGGAGATCAAGTTTGAAGAAATCTATATATAGAGTGTGAAGTACATAAAGATTCACAAGAAACAACAAAGCTGATTAATCTTAGAGATTATATCCTCGAGTTGTTGCGTGTTTCTTGTTTTGCAAAGTTTGTGAGTTTTCGAGATAAGTCTAAGATTAGATTTAAGTAGAAAGTTCTTGTTTGCTTTGCTGAGTCCGATCTACAAAAGAGCGAGAGTGATTTTGTGGTGAGGAACGTCTTTGTTAAAACCTGCGTGGTTATTGTGTCGTAAGGCTAGTTGGTTGATTATTTATAATAAACCATTGAAAATTTATCTTCTTGTGTTCTATAATTCCGCTGCACATTATACTCTATCAAGAAGATTGTTTAAGATCAAGTTAAGGTAACACCAACTTAACTTGAGTTTTGAAAGTTGTATCAATCCCGATCTAACAATTTCAGTTTGCTATGCTAAATAATTGTTGTAAACATAGAACATGCTTTCGGATTTTCGGACAATAGTCTACTATTTATGTATTTTGACCCTATAGATCTCATTATTTGAGAAACATGTCTCATATAAAAGTTAGAGGACATCATGAAGAGTATGTGGCCAAAGACCTTGCTCAAAAAGGATTTTTCTACAATTAGTTATGATTTTTCTAAGGTGCAGATCCGAATAGACAACTTTTGCACAATAAAAGTTTTGTGCTCTTTTCGGGTAGAAAAAAATAAAATAAGAACTTGGGATGAATTTTTCGTGAGAGTAGACTCAAAAAAGAAGAGATCGATAGAAAGAAAGAATGCAAAACTGAAGCGGTTTGGGTGTGAAAATTGTTGGAAGAAAGCGTACTATTTATTGCCAAAAAAATTAAATTTAAATACTTTTGATTAAGGTCCCACCCTAACTTTCTTTATCATTGGCCACCTAATTAAGATTCTAATAAGATAAATGGGAGATGTGCCTAATTTTTGTTCCACAACTTATAATATGATAGGTCTAATTAAAATAAAATACATATAGATAAATATATAAATATTTGTTTTTATACATGTTAAAACAATTTAGGATAATGTCCCACTTTAATTTTTTATCAACTAAATACCAAAGTCTGATTTTGATTGTCACAAGAGTGATGTGGCTGAGTTCAAAACCATTCACATATGATGTGATATTATTCTTGTTGCTTATAATAAAATCAAATATGAATTAATAGATATTTTACACATATTTATTTATGTAAGTTTTTCTCGATAAAAAAACTCCACGATCAATATGTACACGTAAAATATATTTTATAAAGATATTTGAAGCATTTTAGGATAATAAAAAATGGTTACTTTTCGTTCAAGGACTAAAATACAGTTTTTCTCAAACGTTTGGGGGGTAAAAATGCTCTTTTCAAAAGTTTGAGGGCTAAACTATAAATTTATGTTTTAGTTCAAATTTTAGGGGCATTACACACGGTATATTATATGTCATATGCAATATATTTCATATGTATGAGTCATATGCTATATGTCATACGTTATAGGAGACACGCTATAAGTCGTATTCAATATGTCATATGTTATTTCAGATGAGAGTGATAGTGAGAAAGTGTCCCTTGTGAATGAGGGGGAGTGTGGTATTTACAGATGATCAACCTCTTTGATGTAGTAGCAGGTATGAGACTCTGTTGATGGGCCAAACCCTTATATGTCATATGACATATGTCATAAGCTGGCTATACCTCATATTCATATGTCATATGGTATATGTTAAATATTATATGTCATATGCCACATGTCATGGGCTATATCACATATACTATAGGCCCATGTTGATTTTCTTATTTGGATTGACCTATTTTTTTTTTTTTTTTTTTTTTTTTTTTTGTCTTGGACCTGTTGGTCAGGCCCATTAGAAAATGGTCAAGTTGAGATTGCTCGAGCTGGTCAAACTGGGCTAACAAAATGGGCTTTTTGGCCTGTTTGTCGAGCCGATTTATTTGCGCTGATCTGACTTCTGAATGGGACTTTTGGGCCGATTCATTTGTAGGACAAGAATGTTTTGATAGGTCAACTAAGGCCATCACTCCAAATTATGGTATAACATATGTCCCCCAGTTTGTAAGGTGGTCGTAGCAGACGGGCGCCTTGCAAACTTATATACAATCAAAAAGCCATAATTTGTGTTTCTAAATCATCTTAGTTAAAACATTACTTTTAGGCTTGATGTCAAACTGTCTCTATGTCGAAGAGGCAAAGCTTTTTGCATAAAGGGCTCTTGAGGAGGAGAAGGGGCTATTCTTAGAGGCTTTTGTAAGAGGCCAGAAGAGGGTAGCACTGGATGTCGCAAAAGGACAAGCAAAGATCAATATTTCTAAGCACGATTAGGCGGCCCTGACTGAGCAAGATAACAGTTATGACGCCACGCTTCAAAAGTGGCGCAATAGCCATTAAGTGCTTACAATTGAAATTTTTGTTTTTAAAGAGAAATCTACTGGAGATGTGGCTCTTGTTGGTTTTATTTAGGCGCTTATCCATTTCTCTAGCTTTTGTACATTTTCTTGTACCTTGCATTTGATGGCCCTTAGTTAGGTTTTCATTTTCGATAATTGTTGTATTTTGTACTATGTTGCTTTGATTTATAATTTATTGTATGTTTTGCGTGTGATACCGCATCTGTTTATACCTTTGGGATGAGAGGGTGAGGAGCATGATCAAGACGATGTTGTTGTTGATGTCACCCTTCCTCTTACTGAAGTTGTGGCACCAGACAATGCTGCTCATCATGTTGTTGCCTATGGATTCACTGCTGAAGAACATGTATGCATGGAGAGATAAGATGAGGTATGATCTTGTTGCCGTAACTGGTCAGGTCGTTTTGAGAGCTGAAGGTGGCCCTATTGGTCTTATTTTTTGGTGCATGTGACTTGCTTTTCAACTTCTAGTACATTGGATATTTTTTCTTGTCTTTTCTCGAATAAGTATGGTCTTGTTTTTTTCATGCTTGGTACGATGCTTTGGTAGACATGTGCTCTTTTGGATGTTTGCTTTTGTTAATGAAGTGTTCTTGTTTCTTTCTTCTCTTCCTTGTTTTTGTTCTTCAATTTGCATAAGGTTGCTTTCTTCTTGCTTGTTTTTGCATTTTTCCTTCCTTGATTTTTGTTCTTCAATTTGTAGAACACTGCTTTCTACCTTCCATGACTTTGGTTTCTTCATTCCCTGATTTTGCTTTTCAATTTGTATACGAGTTTATGTAGGTTCTTTATCTTGTTTAATTTGGTAGGACTTTTGCAGCTCGTCTACTTTATGAGATTTTCACCCAATAGGCTCTTCACCTAGCTTAATTCGATAGGATTGTTGTAGCTCGCCTACTTTATGGAATTTTCACCCAATAGGCTCTTCACCTAGCTTAATTGGATAGGGATGTTGTAGCTCGCCTACTTTATGGGATTTTTACCCAATAGGCTTTTCACCTAGTTTAGTTCGGTAGGACTTACGATAATGGGCTACTTTATGGGATATTTGCCCAATAGGCTCTTCACTTAGTTTATTTCGGTAGGGATGTTGTAGCTCGCCTACTTTATGAGATTTTCACCCAACATGCTCCTCATCTAGTTTATTTTGGAAGGGTTTACATTGGGCCTACTTTATGGGATATTCGCCCAATAGACTCTTCACCTAGTTTATTTCGGTAGGGCTTACGCTGATTGCTTATTTTATGGGATATTCACTCAATAGGCTCTTCACCTAGTTTATTTTAGTAGGGATTACGTTGGACCTACTTTATGGGATATTCGCCCAATAGGCTATTCACCTAGTTTATTTTGGTAGGGCTTATGGTAATGGCCTACTTTATGGGATTTCACCCAATAGGCTCTTCATCTAATGTATTTGGTGGCACTTATGTGGCTCCAAGACTTCGTTTCTCTTGACTATCCCTTTTTATTTGTATCTTTCTCAGTGTTTGTGCCTTAACTAGGTTGAGTGCATTGTAAGAGTTTCTTAATTGATCACCGTTGTGAAGTAATTGCTTTCATAGAAGCGGCGATGGTTTGTTGTTTGAGATCTCAGGTTCGAGACTTGTATGTTGAAGTTTCGTGTTTATTTTATTTCTTATCTGATAGAATCGCTAGCACCCCTTTTATGTTATGATGCTTTCTTGCGTAGAAGTTGTTGCGTAGACTCTTCAACCAATTTACCAAAGGCTCGTGGCTTGCTGTATTTGTCGAGAGCGTATGACTCTAATTTATGGGACTTGTAGCCTGGAATTTTCTTTTAGCCATGCCTTATTTCTCCTTTCCACCATGCCCCCTTGTAGGTGGAGCAGCGACTCAAATATTTTAGCAAATGTTGGCATAGATATGTTATTTTGTTATTGTTGAGTGTGGTTACAAGATATTTGAAATAGTTGTTGTGATGCTTGATACAGTTTGTTGCATGTGTTATCATCGTCACTTGCATAACTGCAACAATTTTGTGTTAGCTGTTTCAATCATATAGAGAGTCCCCCAGTTTTATACTGCAGTTGAGTTGGCGATGATGGAAGTGTTCGTGGAGGCGCTTATCAGTTCGCACGAGATGAGTAGTTTGTTGCAAAGTTGTCCGTCAATGAAGAATTTATGCACATAGAGGAGATTGTTCGAGGCTGTGAGCTCGGTCGAGAGATGGTTTTTGTGGTGTTGTGAGAACAACTAGTTCGTGGCGGCGTGCGTGGTGGAGTTTGCGTGATGGATTTTACACGTTCAAATCAATTGGACACGGTGTGGCGGGAGTCCGCTGGTGCTGGGATTTTGGTGTGGGCTTCACGCTGCAGAAGTCTTTCGGAGTTGCTTGAAGTTCAGACGTTGAAAGCTCTATTCGTCTATACGAGGAGTTTGGACGTGGGGAGCTCTGTTTAATCAAAAAATTCAGGCAGCACGTCTGTGGTTGTGTTGCGGTCTATCGACGGGAGGTAGATCGTTGCAAAGCTGCTTGCCCGTGAAGAGGTCGTGCAATGAGGTTAGTGGCTGGATTCTGATCTATTCAGTTTATGCGTGGTGTTTAGTTTGAGTCGCAACGAGGAGTTCGCACACTGTGAATATGTTTGGTAGTGGAGATTGCGCTTTGTAGGAGTTTGCTTGCACTGCTGTTTGTTTAGAGTGAGGAGATTGCACTCGGATTAGTTCGAGTGTAACCTCATTTCGCGTACCTGGATGATGAATATGCTTTTTTCAGTTGATGAGCACATAAATGGTGCCTTGAGTTGTGAATTGTTTTAGGCTTTGACGTAAAATGGGTGTTGATTCTTCGTCTTATTTTATGTTTTTGCAACGACTCATTCAAAGCACGAATTTTGCGTGAAAAATCAGTTCGTGCCAGAAGAGCTCGCTCTAAGAGAGTTCGATTGTTGGACTGGTTCGTATTTTTACAAGTATTAATGGCGTACATTGGCCTTTTGATTGCTGGCTGACCTTGCCATTGTGATGAACACGTGTGTTTCTTCTACAATGCACTGAGTGGTTTCCCACATACGCGCCACTAATGCAGAGTAATTTTGTCTGATGATTAATAATTCCACGTCAGACTAACCCAAGCTCCATATTGTTTCAGAGCTAGCTTTGAGTTCGAGAAACCTGCATTTGAAAACATGACACGTGAACTAGGTCAGGGCTGACCCAGAGTAGGCGCTCTGATGATGAGTCAGTTGATGCTCGTTGATCATGTCTAGGTCAGGCTAGAAGTCATGGATGTGGATTGGGGAGTTTGTAGATTTTGGACTGAACTTGGGTTAAGCAAAGCTGCCTACGTATCCTGTGTAAAGAATTAAGCCAAACGTAGTTCATTGTTTCTCTACAGCTGTTGATCTTGGTCGGAGGTGAAGGGCGGACTTCTGAGGTCGGGCCTTTCCACATCGAACATAAGTTGTAGGCTCAGTATTGCGTGACTTTCCGATTGAGGGACAAGCCTATAAGCATGTTTTAAATTGTGTAGAGTAATCTCAATATGTTGTTCTTGATATGTCATATGCTATAAGTCATTAGGAATAACTCATAGGGGGGTATGTTATATGCTTATATGTCATATGTTATATGTCATACGCTATAGGAGACACGCTATAGATCGTATTCAATATGTCATATGTTATATGTCATATGAGATAACTCATAGTGATATGTCATATGCTATATGTCATACGCTATAGATCGTATATGTTATGTTATATGTCATATGAGATAACTCATAGTGATATGTCATATGCTATATGTCATACGCTATAGATCGTATTCAATATGTCATATGTTATATGTCATATCGGATAACTTATAGGTGATATGTCATACGCTATAGGAGACACGCTATAGATCGTATTCAATATGTCATATGCAATATATTTCATATGTATAAGTCATATGCTATATGTCATACGTTATAGGAGACGCGCTATAAGTCGTATTCAATATGTTATGTCATATGAAAGTGGTAGTGAGAAAGTGTCCCTTGTAAATGAGGAGGGGTCTGGTATTTATAGATGATCAACTTCCTTGATTGTAGTACCAGGTATGAGCCTCTGTTGATGGGCCAAGCCCTTATATGTCATATGTCATAAGCTGGCTATACCTCATATTCATATGTCATATGGTATATGTTAAATATTATATGTTATATGCCATATCTCATGGGCTATATCACATATGCTATAGGCCCATGTTGATTTTCTTGTTTGGATTGACCTATTTTTCTGTCTTGGGTCCGCTGGTCTGGTCCATTAAAAAATGGTCAAGTTGAGATTGCTCGAGCCGATCAAATTGGGCTTTTTGGCTCGTTTATCAGAAAGGTTTATTTGGACTGATCTGGCTCCTGAATGTGCCTTTTGAGCTGGTTCATTTGTAGGATAAGAGTGTCTTGATAGGTCCACTCATCACTCCAAATTGTGGTATAACACTACCTAAGATAAGGTAGGTCTACCTACCTTTTCCAATAAAATACTAAATATTTACATAATATTACGTGATTGTATAAGAGAATTAAACTTTGTACCATATTTTCTCTCTCAATAACACATATGTGATCGTATAAGGGAATTAAACTTTTATAACTTATTTCCCCCCTCAATATTTTAATTACTATATAAGACATATGGACAAAATATTATAAGTAGATTCAACATTATTGGTTAATTGTTCAGAAATCACAATTAAATAATACGGGTTATTCCAGTCAATTATATAATCTGAACAAATTAGGAAAGAGAAGAAAATATATAATCCTTATATAATTGTTAATTATTCATGATCATTGTACCCATAATTAGAAAACTTTGAGGTAGTATTCCATTTAAACCCAGATTGTCTAAGAACATACCAAGCATTTGGAATTTTTGAAATATATCATGCACGATAAAACTTTCCATAATTCCCATGAGGATGCACTTATAAATGGAGCACGACAGCCATATATCGAGACATGCACAAACTGAAAACAACAAAGCCAATATAATAAACTGATTAGCAATTAATCTTTCGTTCAAATAATGAGTTTCCTCATGATGAAAATATTTTTAAGTATTTTTGTAATTAGTAGTGCCTTGATACAAACAAAGGCATACACTGATGATACCTTTGGCACATATTATAACTATTTATGGGGATCCGACCACTTTTCGGTTAACCCTCAAGGAACCGAAGTCCAACTCAAAATGGATAAGTATTCGGGTGCTGGATTTAGGTCCAAGGTCGATAATTACGGGTCAGGTGTGTTCCGGATTAAGATGAAAATACCCGAAAAGAAAACAGGAGGAATTGTGACCTCCTTTTACCTAACTAATGCACCTGATAATCAAGATCCTGGAAACCATTTTGAGTTGGACTTTGAGTTCCTCGGCACAACTGGCGTTGTCCAAACTAATGTTTACGACAATGACCAGGGCCACAGAGAACAAAGCTTCAAACTTTGGTTTAATCCATCGCAAGATTTTCACGAATACAAATTTCTTTGGAACTCGCACCAAATCGTATTTTTCATAGATAACATTCCGGTAAGAGTGTTTAAGAACAATGCGGCGAAGGGGATCGCGTACCCTAACAAGCCCATGCACATAGAAGCCAGCATTTGGAATGCGAATTGGGCGGGAAAGGTGGATTGGAGCCAAGCACCATTCATAGCACACTATTCCGATTTTGGTTTCGATGCTTGTCAAGGAAACAACTGTGATTCCGCACAGTATTATTGGAACGCGGCCAAGTATTGGGATCTCGAGCCTGCCCAAAAGAAATTGATGAAGGAGTATAGAGCGCTCTACATGAGTTATGACTATTGTGCCAATAAGGCTACAGCCAAGCCAGAATGCTTCATCGCCTTTGATTAGCGAATTAAAATGTGTTCCATGTTACAGGTTGAGCTATTGTAATAAAATTTAAAGAATAACAAAACATTATAATGAATAAAAGTTTTTGAATTTAATTTATCGTATACGCTCGCCCTTTTTTTCCAGATATATGTATATTTCGTTCATAAATGACATGACAGAAAGTTTATGTGTCATGGTGCATGGTTTTTGTTTCACGCTAATAAAACTATTATCTAATCTCGAATTGATTGAAAGAGAAGACAAAAAGGTGAAAATTAATTAGTTTCAAAAGCTGGAATCTTTAAGTTTATGGATCCATTGACAGGCGCATCTTTTCGAGGTTAGACTTGAAATTAAAGAAGAACAATTCGAATCTATCAATAGTAGCTGCCTTTGTTTAAATGAGAGTACTGCAGGCACTACTAATTACAAAATTACTTCAAAATTTTTTAGGAAACTCATTTATGAACCAAAGATTAATGTCTAATCAGTTAATTAGATTTGTTATTATCAGTACTTGTGCATATATATCTCGATATGGGTCATCTCGTGCTTCATCTATAACTATATGATAGGGATATTTTATGTATGGCACATAGGTTTTACTTATGTCGGGGATTATCCCCAACATGCATATCGAAGCTTACCTTCGATATAGTACAGTCCAAACTCTATAAATACCGCGTGCCGCATACCGAGAGTGCGCACAATTAAGACATATAGACCTACCCGCTTATATCGAATACTCATATTCGATATAACCTTCGACCCACATCCGATATACTGAAGAGTGAGGATTCGACATAATACCCGATATATATATCCGATACGATACCCGACATATCTTCGACATTATCTCCGATACAAAGAAGATCATCCGATTGGACCTCTATTCCGAGTGCCTGGAGTTACGGACCAAAGTCATCCTATAGTGAGTGATATGAGACATAGTTGGTAGTATACTCGTTGTAATATCCTTGTAACTGGCCCATTTATATATATATATATATATATATATATATACGAGACATAGTTAAACTAGTAGCGCCATCTGTGGGAACACCAGTTCTCGAAATTGGAGGCTCACAAGATATCTTAAGGATGAAGAGGCCACATAATGCGAAAGATTTGGACCCGAAGAAGAAAAGGAAAATGGACAGAAATAAAAAGAGATCAGAAGTCGAACCGACATGCGAACTCGCTAAGAGAGAAAAGACAGTTGTACCATATCAGAATGAACCAAATATGTAGCCTGTAGGGGACTTCATTACCATTGGCATTGACCCGACGCACCCAAGTGTACTCTGCAGATCGGGGGAACAATGGCACCAGACATACGTACAATATTGATAGACTGCTTAAGGAGAAACGCCGACATCTTCGCATGGTGCGACTTGGATCTGAAGGAAATTAATTCGAAAATCATTGTACACAGATTGAACGTGGACCCTCGGGCCAAACCGGTAAGGCAGAAGAAGAGAAATTTTAGTAAGGAAAAGAATGAGGCAGCAGAATAAGAGGTGGTAGAGAAGCTCAAGGCATGACATATTTATGAGATACGATACCCCGAATGGCTTAGTAACATTGTTCTAGTCCTGAAGAAGGAGGCCGAATGGAGGATTACTACACAGAACTGAACAAGCATTGCCCGCGGGATCATTTTCCATTGCCAAGAATAGACCTTTTGGTGGACTCAATGACAGGGTACGCTCTGTTCAGTTTCGTGGATGCGAAGAGTGATTTTCATTAGATTTTTATGGCAATCGAAGATCAACCCAAGATAACCTTTATTACCGACACTAGAGTATATTGCTATCGTGTGATGCCATTTGGATTGAGGAACGTGGGCGCAACATTTCAGAGATTGGTCGCAAAGATGTTCTATGACCTCATTGGGAAATCCATGGAGGTATATGTGGACGACATGTTGATCAAGAGCCTGAAGGCGCATGATCATGTGAAGTACTTGGAAAAATCCTTCGGCATAATGAGAAATTATGGAATGAAACTCAACTCGAAGAAATGCACGTTTGGCGTCCCAGCTGGGAGATTCATGGGATATATAGTTAATGAGAGGGGAATAGAAGCCAACTCCGATAAAATTCAAGCAGTAATGAGTCTACCTTCCCTGCAATTCGTACGGGATGTACAATGTTTGATAGGACTGATAACGGCACTAAGATGATTCATCGCAATCAACAGAGAAGAGCTTTCCCTTCTTCTAGGCAACAAACTTTTAGTGGACCGAAGAGTGTGAAATGGCTTTCCAGCAGTTGAAGAGATATTTGATGGCCCCAGCATTACTGGCAAAGCCCGAACCTGGGGAGATGCTTTACCTATACCTTGCAGTCTCAACCAATGCCATCAATACGGTATTGGTCAAGGAGGTGGCCAGCAAGCAATCTCCCATACATTATGTTAGTCGCGTACTTCATGGCACATAGAGAAATTACTTGCAGATAGAACTATTCGCGCTGGCGATCGTAATGACATCATGGAAGTTAAAGCCGTATTTTCAAGCCCATCCTATAACAGTTATCTCAGATAAACCACTTCGTCAGATTATGGCAAGCCCAGAAACTTCAGGTTGAATTGAGTGAATTTGGAATTGAGTATCACCCATGCACCGCCATTAAAGCACAACTTCTGGCAGACTTTATGGCAGAGACATTAGGGAACAACTTGGATCATTCTTGTGACCACATCTTTACCATAACACAAGACCCATGGCCCAGTTCGCGCTAGTCAACATGGTTGCTCCATATCGATGGGTCCTCAACTGCGAATGGCGGAGGCACAGGAATCCACCTGATATCACCAGACCGAAGGGAATTTGATTTTGCTATAAGTCCAAACTTCCCAATAACAAACAATGAGGCTGAGTACGAAACGGTTCTGGCAGGAGTAAGGATGGAAAAAACCCTATGCTTAGACCACCTAGAGGTCTTCACAGATTCGCAGTTGGTGGCAAACCATTTCTCAGGATTCTTTGAGGCAAAACAGGAGACGATGGTCTTATATTTGGCAAAACTGAAGGAACTAGCTTCAGAATTCACCACATTCAACCTAACCCAGATCCCCAGATCTGAGAACACCAAAGCAGATGCATTATCAAAGTTTGCAAGCTCACTGGACAACTACGTGGAGAAGCGTGTTATGTTATTGGCCACCACAAGGCCTTCCGTCGCTATCACTAAAGCTAGTAAAGTGTGGGCTCACATTGAATTCATTTTTCCTGTTGCAGATACCCCTTGCTGGAAGGATGAAATTTTTTCAATATCTATCAAACGGGACGCTACCGGAGGATGCTAATGCATAGAGGCGTCTCAAATACAAGGCTTATAGATTCATAATTTATCAGGGTGAACTTTATAAACGATCATTCGAGGGCCCCTTGTTGAGATGTATATCCCCGATAGATGCACAATACATTATGCGGGAGATACACGCAGGGAGTTGCGATAATCACTCTGGTGGGAGAGATTTAGCACAAAAGATCCTGGGATACTACTCGCCAACACTGCGAAAGGACGCAACTCAGTACTATCGAACTTGTAAAAATTGCCAATACCATGCGAGACTTATCCATAGGCCCGCGGTTATGATACAACATTTGGAAATCATATGCCCCTTCGATCAGTGAGGAGTTGACATAGTGGGCCCTCTCCCAATAGCGAAAGGACAAAAGAAATTCCTTTTAGTAGTGGTGGAATATTTCACCAAGTGGGTGGAAGCCGAACCACTGACAGAACAATATGATAGATTTCATATGAAAGAACATTATATGCCGATTCGGCTTACCCCAGGTCCTTGTTTTGAATAATAGAACTCAATTCCGAGGAAAGAAAATGGTATCATGGTGCAAGGATTTGAAAATCTCTCAACATTTCGCAGCATTGGCGCTCCCGCAAGATAATGGGCAGGTGGAATCCACTAACAAGACATTAAAAGAATATCTCGAGCGCCGATTGCACGCCACTGGGAAAAGTTAGATAACTCCCGGGTGTTCTTTGGACGTATCGAACCACCCCAAGGACTTCGAACGGCGAGGCACCCTATGCCCTAGTATAGGGATCTGAGGCAGTACTACCGGAAGAAATAGGTATGCCAACCTATCGCATTACAGAGTATGACCCGGAACACTCATCCCGCCTGTGCCAGATGGACCTAGACATGATAGATCTATAAGGGAACATGCCTACCAACACACCGTGGCTTTCAAATCAGCCATGACACGCAGTTTTGATAAACGTGTACATCTGCGCAGTTTCCAAGTGGGGGACCTAGTATTAAAAAGCGTAAGGGCTAGTAAACATGTTGGAAAATTGTAGGCAAATTGGGATGGACCATACAGGGTCACCCACGCAAGCTCCAAGGGCTACTATTACCTGGAGGATATGCACGAAGATCCACTACCCCGACCATGGAACGTGCGACTTCTACGGCGTTTTTACTGTTGAAATTATCATATCTTGTAAAAGAACTACGCAAAGCTTGATTTCCTATATGGGATACGTAGGCAGCCACACCCATGGCCCAACACCGATTTAATATTTAAACTATCTTGTTGATTGCAGAAACAAGATCATTCTCAAAAGTCCCAACCGGCAAGGGACACCGCAAAGAAAAATATGCTGACAAACATCACAAAGGTATCACCCTCATGACATATCGCTTGAAAAGGCGATTGTCCATATGCCTATACAGCATATACAAAAAAAAAACAAAAATGCTAACAAAACAGCATATATGTATCGCCCTCAGGACATATCGCTTGAAAAAGGCGACTGTCCAAATCTACAAATGCCCTAGCATAACTTCGCTATCCACAAAGATAGGTTGGAGACAACTCGACATAAATAATCTACAAATGCCTTGGCATAACTTCGTTATACACCGAGATAGACTAGAGATAAATTGGCATAAAGAATCTACAAATTCCTTGGCATAACTCCGCTATCCACCAAGATAGGCTGGAGACAAGCCGGCATAAGAAAAATAGAAATGCCATGGTATAACTCCGCTATCCACTGAGATAGGCAGGAGACAACAGGCATATGGAAAAGAAAAAATCAAAAACGAGCCCGGCATTCGAAGGACTTCGCTCAAGCAAGGAGAAAAGATTGTACAGAGCTTCAGTAAAACCAACCACATCAGATGGCGAAGGCTTACAACAAATATAAGGTGACACATATGGCCGAAAGGTAACAACCTTGCTAAGTATTATATAACAAAGAAATGTTGTTCAACGACGATGGAACAATATTATAACGGCAAAACTACAAACTACACCACACGGTATGCGTGCAATTCATCAAAATAAACAAATATCAAAATACTACCGAACTACATAGAAATCGAGGATAACCTACATGTTATGAAAAAACTCATCCCCCTCAATTCTCAAAGTTCGTATATAGCTCATTCCGAATTTCGTCTATGCTAAAAGGACCAAGATGAGGCAAATCCATCTCCGTCATGTCCACATGAAACTTTCATGGTTCGTCACACATATCAGTGGCAAGCTCATCCATTCCTCTAGGAGATAGAACATTTGGATACTTGTACCATTTCAGACTATCACTCTCGGGATCCATGGCAGAAGGAACGTACCGCAGGGCACGAGGCACCCGATAATGCACCCTCGGGTAAGCCCCACCCAAAGCCCACAAAGTGGACTGACTGGGTACAAGACTGCTATCACCAGATACGCTCATATCCATAGATTGATCAGAAGTATTATCTCACTCGGCAGAAAATCCTTGATCCATATACTCAGGAGAGGAACTCTATTCAATATGGCTTGAATAGGCAACACCACCAAGCTCAATTACGGGCCGACTAGGACTCTCGTTCGAGTTCCCTATAAGAGTTCCGTTCTCGCTCCAAAAGCAGCTTTCCTACGCGAAGCCTATGAGCCTCAGCCTTAGCTTCTGCCAACTCTTTGGTTAATTTCTCTTTATCAACCTATGCTTTCCAAGCCCTGTCATGGGCCTTTCGCGCGCGAGTCTCAGCTGAACGCGCTCGTATATTAGCTCGATCTCGAGAAACATTACTACGAGAAATCATAGCTCGTAACTCATCAACTCTAGCATCATGACCAGATTGAACCTCGACAAGCAACATGTAGTCATTGCAGAGAGCATGAAGCATGTGCCCAAACTGATGAACAAACAGAACATGTCATACATCACGAAAATGATTAAACGACCATCAACTGTTTAAACAAAACTTCAAAAATAGAAGACCTTACCACATAATAAAGCATTAAGCACATCTGTGGTGCTAGGGCAACTCCCAAATTTTGAAGCAACACAACATAATCACAATCCGAATAAATATTGTCCATACTGTGAATAACATCTTGCTCACGGACCGTCTCACCACCTATCTTCATAACTAGCTGATCAGAAGTAGGGTCTCGCAGAAAGTCATAATTTTCCGTAGAAGATGGGGTAGACCCTTGAGATTTCCGCGACTGTCTCCCACGATGAGAACCAGCACCATGGGATGTTGACGCATCAATCATACTAGGGGGAGTTCTCCTACTAGCAGCGGCCCCACCCTTTTTAATATTGCCAGCCCTATCAGGCGAAGGCACGAATTCACCTGGCTCAAGCCCTCTCGATTCCCCAACATCCAGATGCACCGAGGCACCACTCGGACCATCTGAGAGATGAGCAGTACTATCAAGATCTTCAGATCGAGAACCATCACTGACTTTTCCACTTCTTACTTTCTCCTCATAACGTGCCCTACCGGTCGGATGCCAATAATTGGACGACACACCAGGAGGAAGCGGTGTCACAACAACCCGGGGAGGATTAGCAGCTAGTCGTCGTTGAAACAAAAGCTCAACCTCTACGGCCCGCATCCTCTCTTGCTCTAGTACCAAACCCTCTTCGACAGTCACACGACTTCCAACAATGATACACCGCCATTTCATTTGGCTTTAGCACTAAGAAATGACACGGGAATAGAGAATTCTGCTCGTGAAGACGAACACGTGGAAGCCTAACATCATCAGCAATTCTAGGAACCCGCATAAGACCGTCGTCTATCGGAGCATCCGTACGTGTGTTTTCCGACACACCTGCATTATCAGCAGAAATACTTGAATCCGAGGATTCAACATCAAGAACTACAAATGCGTTACGCCGCGGAGGTACCGACACATGTGGCCGCGGAGATACGACACACTTCCTGTGAGGAGGATTTTTCACTCAAAATGCAGTTTACTTTAAATTTATAAAGTGTGTCAAGGTATCTATTAAATTGTACAAAATGAAATTTAATAAAATTAGAACAAATGTTTACGTAAATCAAATTAGTTAGGGAACTAATTAAGGAAGTTGAATCTCTTCCATTAGTATAAGATCCGTGATGCAAAGAATTTAGAAAAATAAAATTTTGTTTTAGGGAGAATATGTTTAATTTGGCAAGAGTAAGATAAATATAACTCTTTTAATACAAAGCAAACATAGTATTAAAGAATTTTGAGTAGTGTACACGTGTCATTCGTCTGGATGATGTAGGAGGAGAAGTAGCACAATTTTGTAGGAGATGATCCAAAGCCCATTTTGTAATGTTAATGTTCAGTATACCATCACCGAAAAGATTTATTAAATAATGAGTTGTTCTCAATTTAATCTAAAAGCAGAAGATTTTCTCCTTTAAAATTTAATTATGGGAAAAATAATTTTGAAAATCTCCAAATAGTAAGGGAAATCAGAGATTTGTTTGGAAGTAAATATTTTTAAGTTTGGTAAGAGTAGGATATTAACTTTTAACACTTTTTAATATAAAGCAAACATGGTGCTAAGGAATCATTAATTGTTTCCACATGACATTCATTTAAGCAGTGTAGTAGAAGATGTAGTACAATTTTGTAGGAGATGATCGAAACCGCTCCATATGTGTTATCTAGCAGTGAAGATGTTTGAGAAAACATGTAAAAGGTTTTCATGATATGGTGATTACATAATATATATCATGTAAATATTTTTCATATTTTACTGGAAAATGTAGGCATAACTACAATTCCAAATTCTTGGTATACTAATATAAATTGCAATATTGGCGCACAATATCAGTGACAACGAAAAAACGATAATGGTGTAGTCCAGTTGGAGGGCCAAGTGATACCAAAAAGCTCTCATTTTTAATATAGACTCGAAACTGGAAAAAAATTTGAAAGTTGGAGGTGAAGTCAACCATGGACAAAATGAAAGAATGCGACATACATATTCTTTTGTTATCGTAAACTTAAGGTAAAGTTTTATGAAACTTCGAAGTTAGGTATCCAAGGAATTACATGAAGAGAAAGTTTTTTTATTTTTGTTTTTGATTTTTTCAAATATATATATATATAATATGTATTTTTTATTTTGAAAGAGCGATAGGCAAGATATTTAGGAATATCGGCCAATGTCTAGTAGATTTACCATGTTTAGTTGTTAGCTTTTGTAGTCACTACAACAAAATTGGTCTATAGGGACATTGAAAAATGTCCTAAGAACCCACTTATTGCAACATTTACAAACATTGGGACATTCAACAGTTGTGTCGCAATATCGTTTAGGACACTATTATGAAAATACTAATGCCCCGTAGTCAAATTTTTGAGACACAAATATGTTTTCCATGATTATTAAAAAGTTCATAATATATACCTTATTAGGACACTTACTTGTGTCTTGTAAGTAATCTAGAGACACAAATTAGTGTCTCGTGACGAATCTAAATATTTAAATGTACATTATCATGTGTCTTGTAAGTAATTTTCAAGACAGACAAAAACTGGAATTTCCCATAAAAATTATTGTTATGATGTTATTTAATGTATGACAACAAAAATTCTGATTAATACTAATCTGCATCAGTTTATATGAGCAGATTAGGTACTGTCTTATAAGAACCAACTCGAACAAAATGCACCTATAACACATTCATAAAAAAAATGCACCTATAACAATTTCAATATATAAGTAAACTAAAACATAAAAACACAAGGTTCATAAAAATTCAACATGGTATTATTAGTTCACTATCAGAATGCGAACATTATTCATCATTCATATTACATGAAACGAGAAGTGATAGAAGTAGAATAATCATATTGAACACGCGCGCCTATTCCAACTAAAGTACACGCGAAATAGCACTCTGCCCACAAAAAACACAATCACTAACACTCCAAGAATGAAGAACTCTTTCGTCAACAAGCTCCAAAATACATTAGCTTTCAACTTTATCTAAATCAACCTGCAGATAATGTTATTAATAAGACTATAGGTTATTATAGATGTTCTATTACAAAGTACAGACAAAACAAGAACTTAATAACCTTGAACCACTTCGATGAGAGAATCAAATAACTTATCCAAGCGTCCAAAGCCAAAATAAGTAGGAGAGGGTAACAGAGTAGCAGATACCTTTGCGTAGGAGGCATGTCACAACAGTTTGCGAAATCGAACTGTGTATGCTATTGCTTATAAATATATGCCACAATTCTGAAAAGAGAAAAAGGTAAAGATATAAGAAAACAACGGATAATTTGGCAGTGTATGTTTCATATTCTTTTGCCCCCAAAATAAATATAAAAAAAACCAATAAACAGATGTTGAAAATTCATTAGAAGCTAAACTAATCATAAACTCTCATTACTTTGTTACTCCATGTACTAAACTTTCAGTTAGCAAAGTTAATCATAAAGTATAGACATATCTGCAAGCTATTTACAAACTTACACCACCCTATCCCACGTGCACTGCACCTTCAGAAGCAGCTTATCAGATCATGAAGTACAAAAAACTAATCCATAACTCTTTACAAACTTACACCAACTTTCTGCAGAGATACGAGCACAAAAACCAGCATATAAAATCCGCATTGAAAGAGACATGGAATTAAAGTAGTTAAAATTTCTATATATTCTGTAATAAAGTAACACTATACTGCTTCTGTAACACTATCCTACGAAAGTACTCACCTCTTCCTTGCATCTGTATTCAAAACTCATTTCAAATTTATACAATTTTGATGTTCAAGTATAAACTATAATGTACTAAAAGAAGAACATAGGATAAAGGAAAAAGAAGGATTCAATGCTACATAACATTTTCATTTCATCTCCAAGCTTATAGTTCTAACGTTGAAACATAAACGCAGTGATGCAATATAGATTTTAAAGTAGCTTATCGGCAATAAAAAATCATATAGAGTAGCACAAAACATAGACCTTCCATGGTAATACTTTATGCTACTTTAAATAATTAAAGTAGAAAATATCAAGCGGTCTGCTCCAAAATTATGCAACCCCATAAAATTAGTGAAGCAATGAAATATTGACTAATCATTAGCGGTTTGCATAAAACAGGCATATAAAGTACGCACATGGGAAAGATAAACTAAGAACCAATCCTTTTCTTTTCTTAAAGAATGTTGAAAGAAAAACAAAACTACCATGCACTAAGACAAGACAACGGCTGCTCTAAGGGTTACTCTAATGGTATGAAAGAATGACGAGGAAAAAAGTGCTATTTACGGTTTCCTCTAATTTTACCCAACTTCGGCCCATGACCTTAGCTCTCACGGTTTCCTATCTCATGAAATGGACCATCTGCAACACAAAAGATCCAACATGTACTTGCAACTTATGACTAACTTTAAATGTTAAAAAATATGTAAACGCTCATCCCAAAAAGAACTTAATAAGAGGTAGATAGTTATGAATGAGAAGTGAAGATGTCATGGGGAACACTGCAGATTATGTGATCCATAGAATATTCAAATAAAACCTATAAAAAAGGAACAGATAAAAATAACAAAAAGCACAATAATAAAATGAAAGACCTAGATATCAAATAAGATAAGCATCTGCTTCTTTTCCAATAAATTCTTCCTATCATTTCATTTTAGTTTTGGCAAATATTGGTGCGTGACCAAATTTTACAATAATTGCATTTTACTCCTAAATTAATTACTTAGTAAATAATATCAAAAGAAAAAAAACTAACATCCTACTACTAAAAGAACCACTAAGTACTTTGAAACATTTAAATATCTCCTCATCTTTATGTCGTGTGTTACATACCATATTTTGGGTGATCTCTTTTTTTTTATTTCAATTTTTTTTAACAATATAATTGAATATTAATTGCGAAACAAGAATCAATTGATGATATATATGTATTCTTTTCTCTCTCTCTCTGTTATGAGAAAATTAACTAGTGCTTGAGTTTCATTGATGGTAGCTGAAAGTTATAAAATTTATTTTGAGGATTAAATAAGAATACCTTACAAAAATTTACCTTGTTAAACAAGGAGTATTTTTTTAATATGTTTAACTAATAAAGGGTCTATATGGTTAAATCTCAAATAATTAAAGATTTTGGTGCCGTCAAATTATGTATGTATGTAAATACATAGTGCTATGTCTGTACATTTATCACCCCTTTTTTTGGTTCCGGGCTATAACTGTGACCGTACTCTCCAGGTGCCAATTCAGTAGTCTCTGGTTGTTTTCATAACGATAGTGCTTCAACATTGATCCAACTCTCTTTCTAAGGGTGAAGAGGAGGGTTGAAAAAGGGTTATACGTACCTACGCATACGCCACTTCCTATGTTCTTCTTTCCTATACCTTTGTTCCTGTAGGATTGACAACACAACTTCACCGAAAGCTAGTTATACTATCACAAACACATTCTAGACAGATTAGTTAGAATGCTTTTAGTAAACCGATTGTTTTTCTTACCCATTTTATATATACCTGATTTGCATTCATGACTTATTCACCAGCTCTCTACAAATGCTTTGGACTGGGATTAGTTTTCCTCAAACACCATAACATTTTGCCATCTCCAGATCCAATACATCACACTCCCAAACGCAACTTCTCGCGCTTGGTACATTGCACTCATTTTCTTATGAGATTTGCTGAACCTCTCAATCCATTCTTGTAGCTGCACATGAGACATAGTCACTCCTACTACCCTCATTATAGGCTCAAGCACAGGCTTAACCATAAGCATTGGAAAAATAAATGGTCCAAAGTTTCCTCTTCATTATTACATAATGCACATGTATTGTCAGTTAATATTTTGAACTTAGCTAACCTTACTTTGGCAGCTAGGCTTCTATGCATGATCAACCAATTTATGAAGAATACTTTGGGAGAAGAGATGGTGTTCCATACCTGCTCACCCCATTCTGTGGAAGGGGGCTCCAAGTGAAATATTTGGTAGCATTATTCCACAACCTGCTTCTGGGTCAATTTCCTCCAGTCTTCAGGATTTGAGTTTCTATCTTTCATTTCATCCCTTAGCTTCAACAATGTCATCCACCATGGAGACTCTCCTAGTTTCCTATTTACATTCCAAATTGTCATGTTTTTAAGCTTGTACTCTACAATACACTTAGACCAGATTGTTGGTCTTCTGAGATGGTTGTCAATACACACTACTTGTGCACACAAAAGAGCCTTATTCCAACTGAGTATCTCTTTAATCTGTAGCCCCATGTATATAGTCCTGGAATACTTTCTTCCAGACCACCAAAATTTTCCTTCTTGTTCCTTCCTTGACGATAGATAATTTTCTACACATATATTCTATCTTTTTTACCACTCCAATAGGTATAGGCATGACATAGCTTCATAATCTCTGAATGCATAGTAGCACAACTCTTACCAGTTGCAATCTCCCAACATAGCTCAATTGCTTTGCTAGCCAACTTTGAGTTCTGGCACTCACCTTATGGACAAAATGGTCATATTCTGTGATTCTCAACTTTCTTGGGCTAAGAGGGATCCCTAAGTATCTCACTAGGAAGCTCCCTTATAGGAATTGCCAAATTTTCATCAAATCTTCCTTCTCCTTTTTTTTCGCACTCCTGCCAGAAAGATGGAACACTTGTCACTATTAATTTGTAGACCAAATGTAGCAGAGAAGTCTTTCAGAGTACTTTTGAGAGTTTGTAGTAACTCCTTGTCTCCTCTACGGAACAGAAGGAGGTCATTTGCAAAGCACATATGAGTCTGAATCAACCATTTTAGTTTTATGATGGAATTTAAAATCACTGCTCTTATGCACCTTTATTTTGATAAGTCTAGACATGTATTCCATGCATATAACAAAGAGGTAAGGAGGCATAGGATCCCCTTGTATTAGACCTTATTTTCTAGGAATATGTCCCTCCAAACTACCATTAATACAGAAAGAAAAGCTTGCAGTGGATACAGAAGTCATAACAAGAACGAACCATTTATCAGATCCAAGCCCCCATATAACATTTTGAAGGAAAAACCAATTAATAGTCTCATATGCTTTTCTAAAGTCAATGTTCAGCAACACCTAGGAGATATATTCTTCATGTTCTTGGGCAAGGAACACATTTTGACATAGATCTCTGCCAGAAACAAATGTATTTTGACATTGGTTTATGATGTCAGGTAACAAATGTATTTTGACATTGGTCTATGATGTCAGGTAACGTGCCCTTAATCCTATTGGCTAGGATCTTAGTAATAATTTTGTACATTATGTTACAACATGCAATAAGTCTAAAATCCATAATTGATGAAGCATTTACAGTTTTAGGTATAAGACACACATATGTAGAGTTAATCTTCTTGAGAATCTTACCTATATGTTGGAATTCTACAATTGCTTCAAAGACCATTTTACATGTAATTTGCCAGATTTTCTTGAAAAAAACAAGCATTCATACCATCTGGGCCTGGGCTCATATTGTTGCTCATACTGAATGAGGCCTTCTTGACTTCCTCATGCCTTATTGGTTTATGTAGAATTATGTTCATTTCATCGGTAATCTTTGGTTCTGCTTCAAATGCTTCAGATTCAACCATGTTGACCTGTTTCGCAATGCCGATAATTCCTGATAAAAATTTAATATATGGTTAGTTATGTCAATTTTTGTATTCAAAGCAATTCTAGTCTTATTGACATGAGCATGTATATTGTTGTGTTTTCTCCTATGCTGGAAAAAGAGTCTGCTTCCTCTGTCTCCTTCCTCCAGCCACTATGTCTTATCTTTTGTTGGAGTTGTTGCACAAGCAACTGTTGGGTCGGGATATATTCTTCTTTCTTATTCACAATGTCTTGGTTAATCTTTTTAGGTTCCAGGAAGTTTTTCACTTGGAGTGTTGGAGCTCATTCAGTTTCTCCTGCCCCATTCTCTCCAAATTCTGATTTTTTTTAGTATTCAGATCCTTTAACTTATCCTTGAGGACCTTCATCTTTGTGATGAGTTGGTACATCTTACACCCTTTGACTTCACGAGCCCAAGCCTCACTAACTATATCCATGAATTGCTCATCCTCAGCCCATATATTCTTGAATTTGAGTGGGATTTTTATCTTGTCCCCAACTTCAATTTCTCTATTATTTTATTTAATTAGTATTATACAATTAGGGGTAAGCGGTTCGATGAAGCCAAAATATTGGTGTGATTTATTAAGGGAATGCGTTATTTTGGTCCTTCATAAAGTCAGACTATGCATCTAGCTGTTTAAGATGGTTTGTGTCAAAGGGAGTATTAAATATAATATAATTGTGGTAGATAGATCTTGATTTAATTAATATATATTCTCAACTATATTAGATCTAATCTGATCTATTTATATGTAATGGTTTGATGAGTAATATAACAAGTTATTCTCTTTCTTTACATTAACATGGTATCACAAGTTCACAACTACTTTTAGTACAGAAAATCATGTGGCCTAAACCCTAATGCCGCCGTTGCGCCGCCACTATTAGCCCACCGCGGAGACCATCAAAGATTCGATATAATTTTTTTTACCATCCAATGCTCTCTCCCTCTCCCGTTAATACTTAAAAATATGGAAGCTTTTAGTAGATTTGTTCAAGCCCAGTTTCGTCATCGCCGCTTCTTCCATACAGTCGCGCACTGCATACCGTCGCTACCATTTGATATTTGGTCCTTGAATATTTGGGGTATTCTCTTTTAGTCCTTAAGTCCTTGATTTTGTTGCTGTTAAGTCCTACAATTCTTACAATCTGCAATTTTAGTTCTTCAGTTCTGGAAATTTGCAATTTTAGCTCAACAGTTCCTAAAGTTTTAAGTTTCAGCCCCAATCTTCTTTGGTTTTTTTTTTTTATGTCATTTTTTCCCAAGTGTTTAACATTGGATACTTCGACTTTGGGTCAAACTTGGAGTTTTCAAGTTTAAAGTTCATTTGGATGTTAGGTTCCTAAGCATTTCTCCCCTGTATATTGCTCATGTGAGGAGTATTATGTAGTCGATTCCAGTGTTTTTGTCGTGTTGTCAAGTCGTGTTATTCGGACCTTTTAGATGTTATTGTTTACTGTTGGGGTCATTTGTGGTGATCTACGTAACCCGAGTTACTTTGTTGTGATTTGATGAGACTTTTGGTGAAGATTCCAGTTCCAAGGTGTATTATGGATGTTTAGGATTAAATTTGTCGTCTTTCGAAGTTGAATCAAGTGGATTCAAGCCTTATTTCAAGTTAGTTGATTGGGGTGTTGACAATAATTCGTCACTGTAGAATTGCAAGTTTAGCAGAGTTGCAAGTGACTCGACGAGGTATCGACTTTTATGGAAATCACGCGGTTTCATGTTAGTTGAGTGGGCATTGCAGAATTGCGAGTCATGCATAATTGCAAGTGTCTCGACAAAGATTGAATCAAGAAATTTCAAGTGTGATTTAGCTCATCGTTGATCAAAGATTGTCACATTGTAACTAGTTACGTAGTTAAGTCAGAGTTTGATGGACTGTTATTTACTATTAGTTGGCAAATTGATGTTTTCGTATCATCAATTTGAGGGGGATGTCAAAAGGAGTATAAAATATAATATAATTGTGGTAGATAGATCTTGAGTTAATAAATAGACGAGAGAGTTATGGGAGGAATTCAGTTCTCATCTATATTAGATCTAATATGATCTATTTATATGTAATAGTTTGATGAGTATTAGAACAAGTTATTCTCTCTTTCTTTACATTAACAGTTTGGTCCTGTTAAAATGGTCGTTTGTTCGGTTTAAATTGAGCTGGTTTAGGTTTTACTTTTTTTAAACACAAAATGTGTGAAAACAATAATATAATAACATAAAAGTACATCAATATACAACACATAGGAGAGATGATCATAATATAGTAATAAATCAATTACTTAATCTATTAAGGTCGTTCATTAATCTCGAAACATCATCAATCATCAATATCTCATTTACATCGGGAAAGTCATCAAGTGCGGACCAAGCTGCTAGCGAGGCATGGTTTCAACAATCGCATGATTTTATTGTTGAACAACAACCGTTTGCTTGACTATTAGCGCTGGCTAAGAATGATCAAACTGGTCGGCCTTTCATTAGGGTGTCGACGAATAGATAACGAATTATTTATGTGTGTGTTGCGCTCAAAGATCAGGCCTCATGGTTCTCATGGCTTCAAATTTAATTTCTTGGTTTATTCTTGTTTAGATTAAACAATTTTTGTGTATCTTGTTGGTGAGGATTTCTTTTCTGATCTAGTTTGGTACTCTTTACATCCTTGTACATCCAGAGACTTGTTCTGTTTTCTGTATATTTCACTACAAGATTTGGGGGTCAATAGTGACCCCCGGGTTGTGACTCAAGTTGAGTCACTTGTCTTCAGTGACTCGTGAAGACAATTGCGACTCACTCTGAGTCGCAGATCTGTACGAGGCAAACAGCGACTCAAATTGAGTCGCTGTTGACCTCAGGAAATTCAGCGACTCAATATGATTCGCTGAATTCAAAAATATGACTTGGGCCATACATTTTGGCCCGATTGGGCCAAAATGTGTGGCCCAAGTCTGGGCTCGTCCAATATCTGAAGCAATCAGCGACTCACGTTGAGTCGCTGATTCCTTCTATAAATAAATAAAAAAAAAATTCTTACCAAATTGCAAAACCCATTTCAGCTTCCTTCTCCTCCCGTTTCAGTCGCTTGTGACCCGACCCGCCACCATTAGCGACATATTGCCCGGATTTGCGACCCAAAGTGAGTCCCAACCCATTGTCAATAGTGACCGCTTTGCAGTCACTACAAAACATTAGTGACCGCAAAGCGGTCACTAGTGACATTTGCGGTCACTATTGAATATTAGTAGGGACCGAATTGCGGTCACTGTTTTTAAACTTAGTGACCGCAATTTGGTCCCTACTAATATTCATAGATATCTATGAATATTAGTAGGGACCGAATTGCGGTCACTGTTCTTAAAATTAGATACTCTTTGAATATTAAATAGGGACCGAATTACGGTCCCTATTTTTTTTAGTGACTGCGTTTAGGTCCCTAATTCTCAATCAATAGGGACCTGAAAGCAGTCACTACTGACATTTCCGATAAACAGGGACCGGAAGGCGGTCACTAAATTTTCGGTCACTATTGACCCTCATCAGCGACCTAATTGCGGTCACTGATGGAAAGTGACCGAGGTCAATAGTGACCGGTCATCTGCGACCCAAATGCGGTCACTATTGACCATCAGGGACCCCAAGGGGGGTCAATAGTGACTGCATTTCGGTCACTATTGACCCCCAAATCTTGTAGTGTTTATGATATGGTATAAAGTGATGGTTTGGTAAAAAAAATAAAATTTATCAACCATCAGTAATTTAAAAATATAAAATTTTAAGTATCATGATTCATCATTGATGCACAATAAAAAAACCTAAAAGATACTATAAATCTTAATTCTAGAACATGCATGTAGTACAAATCACAAAACAATGACTTTTACGGTTTAAAAAAAACAAAATATATACAAGTTATTTTTTATATATAATCTGATTCTAGTTTGGTGCGATTAACATGAGCAATAAATCAAAACCAAACCATTAATTCATTTTGGTTTCTTTACCAAACCCATGATTCAGTAATTGATCGATCCGGTCGATTTTGGTTTGTGTGCCCAATCCTTGATGCAAATTAACTTAATTTTTTTTTTTCATTTATAAGTAATACCAATGTATTCAAGATTAAAGAACGTAAAAAATAAAGACTCAATCCAGATTAAAAAACTCATTGAAAAAATATATTGTTCTTAGGAGTGTTTATATATAAAGTTAACATTACAATTAAAATTTTTAAATTGGTGGAAAAATATAAAGTTTCAAGAATTTCACAAGATTTGGAGAATATTGAAGAAGATTAACTTTCGACCTTTTTTGTAGGAAGAAACCCCAAGTTTTGTATATAATAATTTCTCCAAGTTTAGAGTTTAAATCTTTTGAGATAAACTAAGAAAGTTTGAATAAACTTTTCTATCTTTTCCGGGAAAACCATAAGTTGTTAAATAACAGGATTTTTGTTTTCATTTTATTTTCTTTTCCCCATTTTCTAATCAAATAACTCCTTCATATAGCCATAGGTGTTCAGGCGTTAAATACCATAAGCTTTTCCTAAACTACATGTATTTTATTTTTCTTTTATGTCTGGTTTGTGAGTCTATTCAACCAAATTATTTGTTGACTAAATTGAGACCAAACACATTACAAAACTAGTATTGCTTCCCTTACACTTTTAAAAACCAAAATTAAGCTGAATCTTGGTCACGTCCATTGCACTGGTCAAGATTGAGATAGAACTCATGGGTTTATCAATACACATGACAATTGTAAATGAATAAAATTGAACTACTGCACTTTAACAGACTAGGTTTATCAAATGGATTGCTTTAAATGACTACTTGTGCAAAAAGCCCGATTTTACTGCAAACCTCAACAAACTTTATCGTTGTCGATGAAATATTATCCCAAATACTGAAAAGGTAAGGTAGGTATACCCACAAAGGTATAAGGTAGGTATACAAACCTTTTCCAAGAAAATATTAAAGTATTTACATAATATTATGTGATCGTATATGGGAATTAAACTTTGTTACATTTTCTCTCAACATTTTCACTATTATATAACATATATGGACAAAATATATAGGTAAATTCAACATTATTGGCTTAATTGTTCAAAACAATTTGATTATACGGGTTACTCTAGTTAACCGGGGCAAACGAATAGTATAATCTGAAAAAATTAGGAAAGATGAGGACATATATATATATATATATATATATACCACGCATTGGGATTTATGAAATATATGATGCATGATAAAACCTTTCATAATTGATAATTCCCATGAGGATGCACTTATAAATGAAGCACGACAATGTGCGTGTCATCCTCAAAGTACTGAAAACAACAAAACCAATTTATAATATATAAACTGACTCGAATTTATCTTTCGTTCAAATAATGAGTTTCCTCTTGATGAAAATATTTTTAAGTATTTTTGTAATTAGTAGTGCCTTGATGCAAACAAAGGCATATACTGATGATACCTTTGGCACATATTACAACTATTTATGGGGATCCGATCACTTTTCGGTTAACCCTCAGGGAACCGATGTCCAACTCTTAATGGATGAGTACTCGGGTGCTGGATTTAGGTCCAAAGGAGATAATTACGGGTCAGGCATGTTTCGAATAAAGATGCAAATACCCGAAAATAAAACAGGAGGAATTGTGACCTCTTTTTACCTAACTGCAGCACCTGATAATCAAGATCCTGGAAACCATTTTGAGGTGGACTTTGAGTTCCTCGGCACAACTGGTGTTGTCCAAACTAATGTTTACGACAATGACCAGGGCCATAGAGAACAAAGTTTCAAACTTTGGTTTAATCCTTCGCAACATTTTCATGAATACAAAATTATCAGGAACTCGCACCAAATTGTATTTTTCATAGATGACATTCCCGTAAGAGTGTTTAAGAACAACGAGGGAAAAGGGATCGCTTACCCTAACAATCCCATGCACATAGAGGTAAGCATTTGGGATGCAGATTGGGCGGGGGTCGTGGATTGGAGCCAAAGCACCATTTATAGCACACTACTCCGATTTTGGTTTCGATGCTTGCCAAGGGAACAACTGTGATTCCGCGGAGTATTATTGGAACACGGCCAAGTATTGGGATCTCGAGCCGGCCCAAAAGATGTTGATGAAGGAGTATAGAGCGCTCTACATGAGTTATGACTATTGTGCCAATAAGGCTACAGCCAAGCCAGAATGCTTCATCGCCTTTGATTAGCGAATTAAAATGTGATCTCTGTTAGCTATTGTAAAATTGACAGAATAACAAAACATTCTAATAATGAAAAAAGGCTTTGAATTAATACTATATGCCCTTTTTCACATATTTATATTCGTTGATAAAATAACATTGCAAAATGATGTGTTGAAAGAGAAGATAGAAAAGGTGAAAATTAATTAGCTCAAAGAACTGGAATATAATCTTTAACAAACGGGATATATAGAGGCACTGATTTTTTTCACTAATTCAGATCGATCTCTTCACGAGATATTTAACTCCGCTTCACGGTATAAATATGAATCGACTGAGGAATGGTTCTTTCAATGTACCAATGCTATTATCAGTGGCTGCCATTAATTTGTTTAAATGAGTCGATTTGTTATGAATGTATTTTCTTTGTTGTTTTTATAATTTATATTTGTAATATTATTAATTTTTTGGCAGAATTTTTAAAAATCGCCTCATGTATTATTCATTATTAATCACCTAAACTTATATATTCACTTTAAAAAGCTAAAAAAGTATGTAATAAACATAAATACTAAGTATTATCTTAAAAAAATTTACTAAATAATTAAATAATTTTCCTTCAATTTTACAATATAAGACCAAAAAAAGTTTTATATTTATTTTTTCTTGTACTTTAATATTTTTGGTGGTGGTGGTGGTGAAGTGCAGTCGAGTGAGGAAGAAGAAGATAGTTTTTATTTTAAGTTTTTGGGTAATTTTGACTTCTTTTTATTTTTGTTATTTCAGTTTTTGTTCTTTATTTGGTTTTTTTGATTAATTCTTATTTTTGAAGATTATATACTAAAAGCTATTTATATTTAAGAAATAAATATTTATCCCGCATCACAAATTCGTCTAGGCCTATGAAATATCTCAAAATACTTAAATATATAATAAAAAGTTACCAATACTTTTGAAGTTAATCTCCCTTTCAAGTTTGTTAAAAGTTTAAAAATTAATTATTAATACGTCGTAAAATTATAAATATATAACAAACCTTTTCTGGGCTTATATTTTAAAATTGAAGGAAAATTATTTAGTTAATTAATACAAGAATATATTTTTTGAAGGTAATATTTAGTATATAAGTTTATTATATACACTTTTAGATTTTTTAAGTGAATATATAAGTTTAGGTGAATAAATAACACATGGGACTTTTAATTAATTATAAATAATACATGTAGCGTTTGTTTGCTAATAAATATAACTTAATGGATACTGAAAGCAAGAAGGGGACTCAAACAGAGTGACCCTATTATTATTTGTCCTTATCATGGAATACCTACATATGTGTATGATAAGGATCCAAATACAACCAAACTTCAACTTTCATCCCAAATGTGAGAAACTTGGGATCACTCACATCTGTTTTGCTGATGATGTATTGATGTTCAGCAGAGGAGATGAGCATTCAGTACAACTGTTGATGGATAAGTTGAATGAATTCTCTAAGTCAACAGGCCTGAAGGTTAACCCAGCAAAATGCGAAGTCTAGTTTGGAGGGGTATAGGCAGACACACAAGAACTCATCTTACAGACTACTGGATTCACTAGAGGAGAGCTACCATTTAAATACTTGGGAGTACCTCCTACTAGCAGGAAGTTAACTATACATATGCGTAAACCTCTCATAGATAAAATCCTTGAACGCATCCATCATTGGTCTGCAAAATTGCTCAGTTATGCTGGAAGAGCCCAACTTATGAGAAGTGTTATATTTGCTATCACCAACTACCAGATGCAAATCTTCCCACTACCTAAGAAAGTTATAAAACACATTGAAACAATGTGCAAGACCTTTCTATGGACTGAAAAGATGAGACAAGCAAGAAAGCACCAGTTGCATGGGATATAATATGTGATCCTAAACAAGCTGGGGGACTTAGTATCATTTCACTAGTGGAGTGGAACAGAACTATCATAGCCAAGCTTCTATGGAATCTTCAAATGAAAGCTGAGAAATTATGGGTACAATGGATACATACATACTTTATGAAAGGAGATGATATCCTAGGTTATCAACCCAAAAATACTTGTTCATGGATCATGAAATTAATGTTTAAGGGCAGAGATATGGCCCAAGAAAGTATAGAACGTATGTGGTTTACAAGGAACTAAGGAGCTTGTGGCATGGAGAAACTAATATATGGGAACAAGGCCATACCACATGCATTGTTTATCTTCTGGTTACAGTGTCTCAATCGACTGCCAACGAAAGACAGACTGCAAAAGTTTGGAGTCCAGACTGATGGAAAATGCTGCTTTTGCACAAACAGGGAATCTGCATATCATCTGTTTTTCAAGGGCAATATCACAAGTGGTATATGTCAAGAGGTCCTGAAGTGGATGCATATACAACACACACCATGTGAATGGAATCAAGAATTGCAATGGATGCTTCAGCAGGGGACAAAGAAAAACTGGAGAAGCAACCTACTAGCAATAACAGAAGTGATTTACAACATTTGGATAAGCAGAAATGATATGGTCTTCAACCAGAGCACACTCAACCCACACCTTAGCAAGGAGATTATACAAACCATCTTAAGTAGGTGTAAACCAAATCTGAAAATATAGACGCACATGCAAAGGGTATTAGCGTGTCATTTATTTCTTGTTGATTGGTTTTCTGAACCTGGATATTCGGATCGGCATGTACTTACCTAATTTTGGATAATAAAAGTCGAGCTCTTTGTTCCAAAAAAAAAGAAAAAAAATATATATATAACTTAAGGGGATAATATAAATTAAAAGATGGTCAAAGGACCAATATTGGATAAAAAATCACAATAAATGACTAAAATTGGACAAAATCACGATAAAGGACTATCTGCTTAAAGAGGCCACGATAAAGGACAAGTAGCTTATGCGACCGATGGGCCATCGCAATTTTGAAAAACAAATCTCAATAAATTGAGGTAGGCTATATGAACCATGAATGAATCACGTCGAGTCGTAAACAAGAATTCTCCAACTCCATACATTTCGGTTGAAGAACATATATTCTACTAGATCTTTGAGCTCCATGTCCTTCCGTATGACCTCCATGCACGTCTTCTTCGGTCTCCCACGAGCTCTAGTCGTCTGTCCTAAGTCGAAATCTTCAACACGTCGTACCAGTGCATCTATGAGTCTGCGTTTCACATGCACAAATCATCTTAAGCGATTGTTTTGCATATTCTCGTCGATGGACGCCACCCTCAATTTATGCTGAATATCTTCATTGCACACCTTATCTCTCCTCGTGTTACCGCACATCCACGTAGTGCACGCATCTCTATAACGTTCATATTTTGTGCATGACTTTGCTTAATAGTCTGAGCCATAAAGCAAAGCATGTCTAATATCTTACATTAATAATTTTTTGTACATAAAAATATAATTTAAATTAAAATATTAGACAAGTATTTTTAGTTCACTTACATAGTATAGTAACATATGAATATGAAATAGGGGGAATTACTTTTTTTGCCCTTTAATTTGGGCTAAGTTTGCTTTTTGCCCTTTAACTTTTTGGGTTCCACTTTTGCACTATAAGTCCAATAAAGTTTACCAAAAATGCCTGATGTGCTATTTTTGAGGCACGGTTACTGTTTAGGTGGCGTAGATGCTGACTAGGATGCCATTGTACGGCCACATGGCGCCACGTAGGATCCTAGGTGTAATTAAAAAACAAAAAAAAAACAAATTGCAAATGTATCTCCCCCAAACTCTGCGTCCCCTGCACCACGAACCTCCCCACCCCCATCTCAACCCCACCGAAATCCATCGTTTTGGAGAGGCTTGCAGCGGTGCGAGGGACCGAGATCTTGCAAAATTGGACGACAGAGAGGCTTGCGGCGGTGCGAGGGACCACAATCTTGCGAAATTGAACGACGGAGAGGCGCGGCGGTGCGAGGGACCAGAATCTTACGACGGATGCGGCTCAACGGGGTTGTGAGAAGAAGGAGATGGAGATGGTGGATTTGTAAGGAGTGCGATTTGGGAGCTGGTGGCGATGGTGAGGAGTTTTGGGGCAACGACGAAAAGCTCCGTCGCGGTTTGGGAGCGGGTGGTGGCGGTGAGGAGTTTTGGAGAACTGACGAGAAGCTCCGTCGAAAAGGCAGCGGATCAGATTGGTCAAAAAGGCGGCGATAAAGTAGGCTCGTCGGCGAATTCGATGAGGTCGGCTGGTGGTGGTGTTTACCAGATTGCGGCGGCGGCGATAGAGGTTTTTCTTCGACGGCGGTGGCTGGTGTGTGTGTCTATATATGTGTGTATATATATTTATATATATATGTGTGTATATATATATATATATATATGTGATGAAGAAGAAGATAAGCGGGGGTATTTTGGACATTTCGCCGTTAAGTCCAGTCAGAAATTTTAGAAAACAAATTATATGTGGTGCCACGTGGCCGTACAGTGGCGTCCTAGCCAGCGACCACGTCACTTAAACAGTAACGGGGCCTCAGAAATAGCCAGTCGGGCATTTTTGATAAACTTTATTGGACTTATAGGGCAAAAGTGGAACCCGAAAATTCAAAAGGGCAAAAAATAAACTTAGCCCAAATTTTAACGGGCAAAGAAAGTAATTCCCCCTATGAAATATATCAAGAGTAAATACAATAAATAATGCAAGCCTAAAGCATCCACTACAAGAATTCGGGTGTTTTCCCGACCGGAAAATCCCGACCGGAAATCGGTCGGGAGCATTCCCGACCGAATATCGGTTGGAAAAAGCATTTCTGACCGGATTTCGGTCGGGAAGTTTTAAAAAAGTATTCCCGACCGCGGTTCGGTTGGGAATACTTTTCCCGACCGAAATTCGGTCGGAAAAGTGGGCGTTACTATTCGCGACCGAAATTCGGTAGGGAATTAGGGATATTGGCGACCGATTTTCGGTAGGGAATAATATTCATATTTTTTATTTCACAATTTCGCTCTCCATTTTAGATAAATCGTTGATTTAATGATCAAGTACATCAATATTAGTTATGTATTACTGAGAAAATAAAAAACAAATAAAAAAATTAGTTGCACGTTGATGAATCGTTTGAAGCGTCGATTCATATTGTCACTTATAAATAGATTGGTATATGTAGCTGCTAATAATGTAACTACTTACGATAATGTTAAACATATGTTAATATATATCAAAATTAGCCTCTCTATACTAACGTTTGTAACAAATGTTAATCGACAATTGGGAATACTCTATACTATGTATGATTACTATATATGCAAAACTACAAACTAACTTAACTTATATGTTAATCTATATTAATTTCGTAATTAAAAGAACATTAACCTAACTAGTTGTTAGTGCAATTCATGTATTTATTGAGATTATATAGTTATACTTAACAAACACATCAAGATTTTTCAAAAAATCGAAAAACAAAATCACTATGTTTCCCGACCGAAATTCGGTCGGGAATAATATTCATAAGTATTCTCTACCGAATTTCGGTCGGGAATAATATTCATAGGTATTCCTGACCGAAATTCGGTCGGGAATACTTATTCGCGACCGAAATTCGGTAGGGAATTAGGGGTATTGGCGACCGATTCTCGGTAGGGAATAATATTCATATTTTTTATTTCACAATTTCGCTCTCCATTTTAGATAAATCGTTGATTTAATGATCAAGTACATCAATATTAGTTATATATTACTGAAAAAATCAAAAAAAAAAAAATTTGTTGCACGTTGATGAATCGTTTGAAGCGTCCATTCATATTGTTACTTATAAATAGATTGGTATATGTAGCTGCTAATAATGTAACTACTTACGATTATGTTAAACATATGTTAATATATATCAAAACTAGCCTCTCTATACTAACGTTTGTAACAAATGTTAATCGACAATTGGGAATACTCTATACTATGTATGATTACTATATATGCAAAACTCTAAATTAACTTAACTTATATGTTAATCTATATTAATTTCATAATTAAAAGAACATTAACCTAACTAGTTGTTAGTGCAATTCATGTATTTGTTGAGATTATATAGTTATACTTAACAAACACATCAAGATTTTTCAAAAGATAGAAAAAAAGTAAATTTACTCTTTTTTCGGACCGAATTTCGGTCGGGAATAATAATCATAAGTATTCCCGACCGAATTTCGGTTGGGAATAATATTCATAGGTATTCCCGACCGAAATATTCGCGACCGAAATTTGGTGGGGAATTAGGGGTATTGACGACCGATTCTCGGTAGGGAATAATATTCATATTTTTAATTTCACAATTTCGCTCTCCATTTTAGATAAATCGTTAATTTAATGATCAAATACATCAATATTAGTTATATATTATTGAAAAAAAAAACAAATTGTTGCACGTTGATGAATCGTTTGAAGCGTCGATTCATATTGTCACTTATAAATAGATTAGTATATGTGGCTGCTAATAATGTAACTACTTACGATTATGTTAAACATATGTTAATATATATCAAAATTGGTCTCTCTATACTAACGTTTGTAACAAATGTTAATCGACAATTGGGAATACTCTATACTATGTATGATTACTATATATGCAAAACTCCAAACTAACTTAACTTATATCTTAATCTATATTAATTTCGTAATTAAAAGAACATTAACCTAACTAGTTGTTAGTGCAATTCATGTATTTATTGAGATTATATAGTTATACTTAACAAACACATCAAGATTTTTCAAAAAATCGAAAAAACAAATTCACTATTATTTCGGTCGGGAATAATATTCATATGTATTCTTGACCGAAATTCGGTCGGGAATTTGGCCGTTTCTGGGCATAAATAATTTTCCGACCGAAAATCGGTCGGTAAATGTTGAAAATTTGGCGGATCGGCTAAATTTTCAAATTTCAAACTTTTTCCGACCGAAATTCAGTCGGAATACTCGAAAAAATTGGCGGGACTTGGGGGGAAATTCAAATTTTACGAAAATTCAAAAATTTTAACTTTTCCCAATAAATACACTTCATTATTCTCCTAATTTTTTCATCTACTTTACATTATTTCTTCAACTTTCTCTTTATTCCAAGAATTTTTTTCTACAAACAATATTTATTCTTTTATCTTCCAACAATTTTTTCCACAAAACAAAATTTTCCTCTTCTTTCTTCAACTTGAAACAAGCATTTTCTTCTATTTTAATTAAACAATTATTTAACTTTTTGTGCTTTAGATTTGGCAATAAATCCAAAATTTAATTGCCCATCTACAATACAAAAAAGCTAAAGAATGTTTTAGATTGGGTAATAAATCGAAAATATTTCAAAATATTAAAAATAATAATATTTCGGTAATTATTACCGGAATATGATTTTTTTATTCTTGCGAGTTTTATTCCCGACCGAAATTCGGTCGGGAATAGTTTAAATGTTATTCCCGATCGAAATTCGGTCGGGAATAACATAATTCGGTCGGGAATAATATAAAATTACTTCCGACCGAATTTCGATCGGGAGTAATACTTATATTATTCCTGACCGAAATTCGGTCGAGAATAATATTTAAACTATTCCCGACCGAAATTCGGTCGAGAATAATATTTAAACTATTCCCGACCGAAATTCGGTCGAGAATAATTTTTAAATTATTCCCGACCGAAAGTTTCCTGACTGGTTTTCGGTCGGGATTGGGCGATCGGAAAAAAACCCGGGACGACCGAACTTCGGTCGGGAAAATATTTTCGACCGAAGCAATGCCGATCGGCCCATCCCGACCGATTTTCGGTCGGGAAGGGTCATTCCCAACCGGAAAAGGTCATTTTCGACCGCCTTTTCGGTCGGGAATGACCCGAAATTCTTGTAGTGATCGAAATCGCGTTTGAGACTGACCCTTCCTTTACAAGTAACATCATTTATACATGGTGATAATTTAGACATCCCATATATTCGAATTCCCAAGACTAAAGCATAAGGGCAGGTGCATGAACGGGAAAACCAAAAGTGTATGCGGTATTGACAAATGTGAACAGAACACTGTTCGGACTGGATTCCAAAAAGAATTTTAAGGCATGTGCTGCCTGTTATTCAGACGTTAGGGCTAGTGTAGAAACTATATGTAGATCTCTTATGGGGATATATACTTGTACTAATCATAGCAAAATTTTTGTAGTATATTTATGTGAGACAGTAGGTACTTATCTACATACTATGTCACTTTTGGGCGAATATGTGATTTGTAAATTCCAATTGGAATAAAAGTTCTATATATATATCTATATATATATATATAAAAGATGCAAGCATATATCAGAATATTCACAATTGTTTAAACTCAAAATACCAAATAAAGCACTCGAATTACTAATATAACAAACGTATTAACAACAATAGTAAGAACTTTATTATATAATAATATTAATAATGCTAAATTAAGTTCACGAGTATTTTTTTGTATTGTTTAACTAAGTTTTATTATTTGACATCTATGTGTCAGATACCCCTCATAATGTGTGTGATGTATATGTGTCCCTAGATTTTTTCTTTAATTTTGATTAGGATACGCCACGTGGTATATAAGATACACATCTTAGTTGTACCTGACATGTATCCATATCAGTATTCGATATGTATCAGATACGAGTACAGTCAACTTTTGACTGTATCCGTGCAACATATAGATTTATAATCAATATTTTTGCTTATGCTTGTCTTAAAATAAGTTAAAAAAAAAAATACAAACTCTACAAGTTGGAGTTGAAGTGGTTTTAGAAGCAAGAGTCATTTTAAAGTGGAACAAAAATCCCAAGATTTATATACTCTTTTCTTAATTTCATAGGTTTTTCCTTGACTTCATGAAAAAAATTAATTATGTATTCTTACCTAATATAAATTTGTAAAAACATGTCATAATAAATTTCTTAGAATATATATATATATATATATATCTAATTATGAAAGAATTTTGTTTTGAAAAACATTATATATATAAATATTATATATTCATATTGTAGAGAAAATTAAGCCTGGTTATATCTTTGTCCATAATCTTAAAATAAAAATATAATAAGAAGTTTTGGTATATTAAACCAATAACAAAACACAAAAAAAACTTTTGAAAATCTCACTATATCAAAGATTGAGTTTTATACCTTGAATACATTTCAACTAAATCATGATCCTATAACTTATAAAAGTTAATACTGTGAACAATATTTTGATAAAGTAAGATTGAAAATAATAATAATAAAAAAATAAAACATTAACAAATATTCTGAGCTTGGAACCAAAAAAAAAAAACAACTATTTTCACTAGTGAATTTCTTCTACATTATCAAAGCTTATATTACTTTTTAGTATATTGTTCTCATATAATATGTGTCTAAATTAAATTATGTATATATATTAACGATAAATAATTGTGTCTTGCTATATTTTAATATTTAAAAGTTGATTTTTAACTGTTATTGCAACATTTGAAGTTTCGTTTCAGCTTAAGTGTCTATTTTTGAAATAATTGTAAACACTCTCAACTTATAATTAAAAGCAGTTCAAAGAAGCTTTAAGCAAAAGTTAAGAACAAGTTCCTTTCACAAGTTATTGCAAACACCCATTATGGTTCCCAAAGACACGTGGAAAAAGAAGAATTACAAGAAAGTTTATTTTCCAGCTATTTTGCAGCACCATTTTTCTCTTCCAAAAAATATAGGAATATATTCTGATTTTCCTTCTACACAAGAGGTGGAATATTTGAATGTTTCCATCTTTCTTTCTACAAATTAGGTTGGAATAAGCTGATGATGATAATGTTCTGTCTCTTATAGCGGAAGTCTTGATCTCTTTGGTATTGTAGTTTGTTATTGAAAAATATCAATGAAAATTTTATAATATAATTGTATTATTTATCCTCCTGCTTTTTAACGTGTTCAAAGTAACTAAAATTCGATTGATAGGTAGAGAATAACTGATGAAACATAAAAATTATAGTTTTTAAGCATTTTAACCAATAAAGCGCTGCAGTTTAATTTGACTAGAAACGTTGCCACGCGGTTTTCGCGTGATTAAAAATTTATTTTGATTTGTATGGCAAAGAAAACTTAAATGATTAAAATTAAATATATAAGGATGGAGAATTTATATAGAAAGTTTCAAATTTTGGAAAACTAAATCGACAATCACCATAATTATTGTACTTAATGATTCTACTTAGATCTAAGGCTAGATTAGAAAATTATAATAAAACATTGTGCTAGCACTAAAATTATAAGGCTAAAACCGAAAATTAAAAGTTTGCTGTCACTATTTGTCTTTCTTTATATAATAGTATAGATATATTAGAAATGCTGGCACGCGGTGCCCGCATAATTAAATATTTATCTTAATTTGTATGGTAAAGAAAATAACTTAATTGAGCAAATATTCATTATATGAGGATAGATGATTTATATAGAAAGTTTTAAATTTTGGGAAACTAAATCACCAATCACAATAATTATTGTAGTTAATGATTTTGTTTAAATCTTAAGGCTAGATTAAAAATTGAACAATAAAATATAGTGTCAACACCTAAAATTATAAGGTTAAAATTGCAAATTAAAAGTTTGATGTCACATTTTATCTTTCTTTATATGATAGTATAGATTTTATACATTAGTCATCTAATAGTGGTTTCATTATCTCCCTAGCTTGAGCGGTTTGCTGGGAAATATGTAATGTTCATAAATAATTCAACTATGTAATGTTCATAAATAATTCAACTCATTTTGGCAATTTGTTTTATTTTTTCGTTCTTCTCTCATTTTCTTTTTCTTTTTCCTTTGTTATTTGATCCATTTTCACTCTTCCTTTTCTTTCCACGTTTCATCACTTCTTTTTCTCACGCGAACGTAATTAGTATATTGTCAAATGCATAGAAATTTATAGGAAAAGTCTATTTTCATAAAAATATCCTTGAAAATCTCACTCTATTCGTTCTTTTATTTTTTGCATTTCACATTTCTTCAAAAATAAAATTGAGCCCAAAGCGAAGCCTATATATAGACACAATTATTTATCGTTAGTATATATACATAATTTAATTTGGACACATATTATATGTGAACAATATACTAAAAAGTAATATAAGCTTTGATTATGTAGAAGAAATTTACTAGTCAAAATAGTTGTTTTTTTTTGTTCCAAGCTCAGAATATTTGTTAATGTTTTATTTTTTTTTATTATTTTCAAACTTACTTTATAAAAACATTGTTCATAGTATTAACTTTTGTAAGTTATAGGATCATGATTTAGTTGAAATATATTCAAGGTATATAACTCAATCTTTGATGGTGAGATTTTCAAAAGTTTTTTTTATATTTTTTTATTGGTTTAATATACCAAATCTTCTTATTATATTTTTGTTTTAAAATTATGGGCAAAGATATAACCCGGCTTAATTTTCTATATAATATGAATATATAATATTTTTATATATATAATATTTTTTCAAAAAAAAATAATTGAGCCCAAAGCGAAGCCTATATAATATTTGATATCTTGTAGCAGTGAACAACAACGCGCCCACGCGCCTAAAAAAAAACACACATCACTGTGTGAAAAGGTGCCATTTGGGCGTTTTTCCTCCTCCATCCATGGCGAAGAAAAGAACGATGCAAGTGGAACATGAAGAAGAGGAAACACAGGAAGGGGAAGAGAATGCGCGAGCTGCAATTTTAGAGGTGCAAAAAGAGGGAAAGAGGGTTCCGACGAAAATGGAGTCGAACAAAATTCGGGTTCCGATGGAGCTCGATTCGAACGAAGAAAAAAAGGGGAATTTCGAGCAAGAAACAGGGAACGCAAATTTTTGGAGGTTGCACCATGATAGCTACCCGATTCATCATGGGGAAGATGACATCGGCAATATTCTAGTAAGGAAAACCAAACGGTGGAATGAACTGTTCGCGGGGAATTGAACGGCCGAAAAATGGGTGTCGTGTGGAGTACACAAAGCCCACTGACAGGTTAGTTTTGAAATTCACCGAGGAAGACGTGGTTGAAAGTCGTGAATATTGGGGGCACACTTTGATTGGTACTGTTTTAGGATTGAGTGTGCCATATGAGGCAATGATGAGATATACAGAGGCTAGGTGGCCACATAAGCCTAGAATTCATACTACATCAATGAGGATTTTTGTATACAAATATGATAATGAAGAACAAATGCTAGAAGTGGTTGGGGGTAGACAATGATGGTCAAAGGCACTCATGTTTTGCTTTTGAAAAAATGGGAGCCAGGGATGACTTTGGACCAGAAATCACTAAGGGATTACCCAACGTGGGTGCAATTGCCAGGATTGGATCTTCAGTTTTGGTCACCTAAAATGTTGGGGAATATTGCTAGTCTAATAGGGAAACCATGCTACATATATAAAATGACAGCTAATAAAGATAGATTGAGTTTTGCAAGGGTTATGGTGGGCTCCAGGTGGGAGAAAAGATGATAGATAGTATACAGTTAAAGGGGCCTAAAGGTGAGGCATACAACCAAAGAGTAGTGTATGAAGCCGGACCTTATCAATGCTTCAAGTGCCTAAAGTTTGGTCATGGGACTAGAGAATGTGAGGCCAAAAAAGAATGGATCAAGAAGACAGCCACAGACGCAGATGCAACAGAAGAGGAGAAAGAACAAAATCAGGAGAAAACCAACTCAAAGATACAGAAAACACAGAAGTCGGAGGAAAAATAGAGGAGGAGAGGAACCAAACTACTATGAGGGAGATCAAATATTTGGAGGTGGTCATACAGATAGAAGGAAAGCCTGTAGAGAGAAACAACACTGGAAGGAGGAAAGGTCAGACAAGCAGAGTGACAAAAGGAAAACACAAAGAACAAATCAACAAGGAAAATAGTAAGAATACACTTCAGGGGAAGGAGCAAAACATCCAGCAGGGAGAATGGCAAAAAGTGGAAACAAAGAAGTCCAAGAGAATAGAAAATTACGAAGGGGAGAAGACTAGGAGAACCAGCCAGAATGGAGGATCTAGAGGGAAAAAAGCCCAAATCGATAGCACCAATTTCTGTTGTTGGAACTTGAGAGGACTGAATGATCCTCTCAAGCAAGAAGCTTGGTGACAAGCTATGGAAAAGAATAACTGTTGTTTTGGTGTTGTGTTAGAAACTAGACTTAGAAGTGAAGCCTATGGCAGAATAAAGAAAAAAATTGGGAATAAATGGAGCATTGAGAGCAATATAGGGCTCAGCAAAAACGGTGGGATCCTTATGGTTTGGGAGGAGAACAAAATAAATCTGAAGGTTGAAGAGAGAACTGATCAATTCATTCATTGCAGGTTTAGGACTTAAGACAACAAGAGAGATTTCAAGTGCACTTTCATATATGCACACAACAATGTGGAAATTAGGAAAGCTTTGTGGAAGGACTTAGAGAGGATTAGCAGAACTATTACAGATCCCTGGATGCTGGCTGGAGACTGGAATGTAGTGTTGGATCAAGAGGAGAAATGGAGTGAGGTGAGATATTCCCAACCAGTAGGAGATGAGCTCAGAGAAGTCATGAAAAATATCAAAGTGCAAGATCACCAATATTGTGGGCCAAGATATACTTGGTCAAATGGCCATACCTACTGCAAGCTAGACATAATAGTGGTGAACCAGAAGTAGATGATGAAGAATTGGGACTCAAGTGTGGCCTTCTTACCTATTGGGGTTTCAGACCATGTCTTAGGTTACATCAGGCTACATATTGACAATGCAAAGAGAATGATTCTTTTTAGATTCAAAATCATATAGACCAGAGACAAGGAGTACATACCTAGAGTGCAATCTGCCTGGAATATCAGTACTTAGGGGTACAAGATGTATCAAATTTAAGCTCAAGATAGTGATAGAGGAGATGAAAGATTTAAACTCCAGAAAATTTCAAGATCTAGAGAAGAAGGCAGAGGACATTCTGAAAATGCTTAAGAATAAATAGGAAGAGGTGCTTAAGTACCCCAAAAAGAGAGAGGGCCAGAAAGCAGTTCATGGGCTTAGAAGACTTTATGAGGACACTAAAAGGGATCTTATGAGTCTGGTCCTACAAGCAGCAAAAATGGACTGGATTAAGGAGGGAGTAGCTGCAACAACCTATTTTTCAATAGCGTCAAAATGAGAAGAAAGGCTAACAGTATTCTGGCCCTCTAGGATGTTGATGGCAATCTGATTAATGGGAGACCTGAGATTATTCATCATATCATTGATTTCTATACTGGTCTCTTGGGGAAGGAGCAAAAAGTGGAGGACATAGATAAAAAAGTGATAGGACAAGGGATAAAGAAGACCATATTCAACATGAATGACCTCAAAAGCCCAGGTCCAAATAGGATGAGCTCAAGCTTCTTCAAAACTAGTTGGAGGGTTATTGGGGATCTGATCAGTGAGGCTATTAAGGAGTTCTTCAAAACAGGGAAGTTGTTGAAACAACTTAACTCTACTTATGTTTGTCTTATTCCCAAAGTAGCTAATCCCACTAAGATTACTGAATATAGACATATAACATGTTTCAATGTTCTCTATAAGTTGATTACTAAGATCCTAGCTAATATACTTAAAAGCATGATGTCTAACCTTATCATGAATAGCTAATCCGCTTTTCTTAAAGGTAGGGACATTTATCAGAATATCTTCTTAGCCCAGGAGCTTGTCAGATGGTACAACAGGAAAAATATCTCCCCTAGATGTATGCTTAAGATAGACATTCAAAAAGCTTATGGCACTGGTAATTGGAGTTTTCTGAGAAATGTGCTTAAGGCTTATGGTTTTGAACCTTAATTCATTCATTTGATTATGACATGTGTCACTAGTCCTAGATTCTCTTTATGTATCAATGGCATCCTAGAGGGCGATTTTGAAGGCAAACAGGGCATGAGGCAAGAGGATCCACTATCCCCCAACCTTTTTGTTTTCTGTATGGATTATTTGGCTAGATTGTTAAAGGATATGATTATTAATAATAAGAATTATAATTATCACCCCTATTGTAGCAGGATCAGACTTTGTCATATGACATTTGCTGATGATTTGCTCTTATTTTGCAGGGGGTGCAGAGTCTTTGAAATTTCTAAGGGATACCATCCAAGAATTCTTTGCCATGTCTGGGCTCAGGATAAGCAAGGCAAAGAGTAATGTCTTTATGGCTGGGATGAGCAGGGAGGAACATGAGGAAGCAAAAGTGATATGGGGATTCACAGAGGGAAAGTTCCACATCAGATACTTAGGTATCCCTTTAAGCCTAAGGAATCTGAGAATAGAAGAATATGAAGCATTGATACAGAAGATGGTGGGGAAGATTCAAAGCTGGAAAGCAAAGAATCTTAGTTATGTAGGAAGGTTACAATTAGTGAAGGCGGTACTGCTAAGCATACAAAACTTCTGAAGTCATATTTTTGCAATGCCTATGGGGGTCATAAAGAGAATTTAGAGAATATGTATAAATTATCTCTGGTCTGGCAATGAGTAAGGGAGAAAGAGTGTGATAGCATGTAAATCAATCTGCCAAGAGTACAAAAGGGGAGGATTACAGATCAATGAGGTGTTGGGATGGAACAAAATTTTCTTAGCACTGCAAATCATAAGGATCAGTGACAATGAAGGATACAACACCATCTGGCAACAATGGATTAGAGCCTACAAATTAAAGGACATGTCCATTTGGGAGATAGAAGAAAAAGTGAAAGAGTGTCTACCAACTAGGACTCTCGGAATAAGGCCTACGGAAGGGATGTAGAAACTATACGACGGCCTAGTACCACCTAGACCAGAGGTGGAGTGGTGGAAACATGTATAGAACCCTTATTCTAGCCCCAAAGCAAATTTCATATACTGGCTAGTTGTACATAAAAGATTAGCCACTAAGGACAGACTATGTAAGTTCATGAAATTGGATGATCAGATATGTATGTTCTGTGGGGATAACAATGAGACCCATGATCACCTATGTTTTCAATGTAATTGGTCATATTTTTTGTTGTGCAAAGTACTAACCAAAACAGGTATAAGAGCATGCTCTAACGATATGGCTCAATGGATCAGAAATTTTGCACAGTCTCAAAAACAAAGGATCAAGCATCTACAAGATCAGAGCAGCAGTTCTAGGAGAGACCATATCAGCAATATGGAAGGCTAAAAATGCAAAAGTCTTTAAAGAAAAACAGGTGACAGACACCCAAGTGAGCAAAGAGATTGCATACACAGTGATGACCAGGCTTCAAGGTAAAGAGGGTAAGAAACTAAATAGAATGATAAAATCCATTTGTGATAAACTACAATATGTTTAATGTTGGGGAACACATGATCTGCTTGTTTGGGAGTGTTTTCTTTGATATGCAGGTAATGGGCTCTCACAAAAGCTGGACAGTGCAACACATGCTTTCAGGTAACAAAATCCATCTTCTCATTTCCAAACCATCCAAAAGGAGAACTGATTGCTGGGAGGTAACCATCAAAAGTGGCAGGCAAGATTACACTGGTAAGCCAAGGGAAAATGGTCACAGTCCTGGACTGAAGCCATGGAAGAGAGGCTGGACCAGCCTGGTGATAGTTGATAGGACACTCTAGTGGTAATGGTGAGAGTGTTTGTAATATTGTAGGTATTACTTCAAGTCATAGACATACTTTAGAGCTTGTTTAATCCTTTGTTGGATGGTAGCAATCAATATTAGAGTTGTAGACACTTGTGTCTTGAGCCTCACATAGGGGTATGCCCCTTCTCTTCTGTAAAACTCTCCGATTTGGACGTTCTAGTTAACTTTTTGTGAAAAAAAAATTTGAGCCCAAAGCAGAAAAATAATAAATAATTATACGAATTGACTAACTTGTCAACTGCATTTCCCTAAAAAAACTGAGATGTGACGATTTAACGCCATTTCTTGTTTATTTCAAAAGAATGCTAGCTGATATAAACCACGCAAATCTTTTAGACATAACACTTATGAGGCTTTGAAAAATTAAAAGAAGAAGAAAATATATGATTTATAAATTAACATCCACAACTAAGGAGGATTTATTCTATGATTCTAGCTATAAAATCGTGTAATTTCTCCAAATTTGTGCATTTTTAGACATGAAATCAACGACAAGAATCTATTCACATTATAATTCTCTTCCTAAAATGTGACTACGGTTGTCAAACACGCCACATGACATGTAAAAAGAAAATCACTTGTTTTCTAAAATTTTGGACACGCATGTCAGATACACTGTCGGCGCGTGTTTGGTACATAAAGGTTAGTATTTGGGGTGTTCTTCGGGGATTTTTATAAAATATTGGGGGAATAACATAATATTTGTAAAGTCGAAACGTAACAACGCATAAGACAATAAAATGTGGCACCGCGCAGAGTTTCTTACCTACTGCCTATCAAATTAAAATAGGAAAAATTGTTCCGTAAAGTAATCTTCTTCAATTTCGTGCAGGCGTGCGGTTCTTCATCAATGTATAGGTATAGATCTCTTGTGTCTCCCCCATTTTGTTCTTCTCTTAGTTTTTGTCCAAAGTTCTTCTTTTGATTTTATTAATTTGAAGTAATTGTAAAATTAGGGTTTGTAAAATTAGAATCTTAAAACAAAAAATTATTAGAGATTTGTGATTTTCCCTGGTTGCAATCTATTAAGCTTTAATGTTGGTGTTGATTTGACCAATTTTTTACATTTTGCCCAATTTATTTAATGTTAGTCAATTGTGTTTGAAGTTGAATATGTTTTATTTTAATTCTTTAATTAACTAAAATATTATTGCTACATATTTTTATTTGTAACATATATATATATATATATATAATAAATTTATAAAATTTGTTTCTAGAAATTCGAAAAATTCGTCTTGTTATGTCCGCATTTTGCATCTGTGTGACGTCATATCCAAATACGTGCAAAATAGATGTGAATTAATCTTTGTTTTTTGACTTGTTAAAGGTTATTAGTATGAAATATTGGCATACATCTAGCTACTATTCTAGACATGAATTGAAAGATGAAATACTTTTAATAAGATGAATTTTGATATTTTACAAGTTAATTATGCCAAAGGAAATGTTACATTATATTTTTTAGTTCAGAATACATTTCATAAAGTTCGCAAGCCCCTATTTAATTCTTCATGTATTTACTTACTCATATCATGTAATGAATTTCTGTTAATCATAAATGTTGGTTCTGATTTTGCAGAATTTCTAAAAATTTGTTATGGTCTAAATGAGGTTTTGTTCTGTGTGATATCATGATTACCCGTTTGAGAAACTTCATATTTAATGTCGCAATATGCGGTATATATATGAGACCATAAGGCAACATATTCGAAACCAACTGTTACATACGTTTAAAGCAGTTAATTACATGCAAAAAAGAGTTAATTATGTCTTTTTAATGTTGTGAATTCTGTATCTTTTGTGTCCATGTATACAGACTAAAAGTAATGCACATCACAATAAATAGCCATATAATTTGTTGCCTAAGAAGGCTCTAAATAAAAAAAAACTCATCATCTTGTATATTTATATTGTACAAAATTGATGTTCCTATTGTTGTTCCTATCTCTGTACTTGTTGAGTTCATGAATTACACAATGTCCAGGTATTAGTTTTCTTCTTCTTAACAGTTTTTTGTGTTCGGTTATTTGATTTCATTGATAATGTGTATGAGCTAAGTAGCATAAAAAATAACAATAATATAATGATGTGTTAGGAAATTTCACAAGGCAATGTGGAGCGATGGGGAAATGAGGAGGAGAAGCCCACGAATCTCAGCCCTTGATGCCTCCAAGAATAATGATGAGCAGCAGCAGCAGCTTCAGCCAAGGATGAAGAGAAAACTAGATGATGATGATGCCACTCTTCCACCTTCCACCTCCAAAATAGCCAAACAAGTTTGGAAGGTACATACATATAAAACACACACACTAACCCACAGTGACACATATATGTCCGCGGTGGTAGCTTAGTTGGTTAAACAAAGGTTGGTCCCAAGTTTGATTCTAACAAGGATTAAATTAAACTTGATTCTATGCCTTCAAGGTCTCTGCCTGCAGAGACGGTTAGCCTAATGCGATTTGTCCGACTAGCAAAGTTTGCATGTTATGCTTTAAACCGAAGAATTTACCTAAAGTGAACTCTTAATAAAGTAATTGTCATGGATTCCCATATCATCATATATATATATATATATATATATGTATGTATAATTACAACTTATTAAAGATAATTTTCTTCTACAATAATTTCCCTGCAGGGCAAAGATAGTAGTACCCAACAAAATGAAGATCAGGCAACTAAATGTGGTGAGTTGATTTGATCTATATAACTAACTTTTTTCTCCCATGATGTGGACGAATTAATACAAATAACCTCTTCTTTGATGGTGATGCAGTGGAGTGGAGATCCCTAGTGGTTGGAAATAAGCAAAAACAGCATGATTCTGCAATGTCATATGGTAGTGTCATGGTTTAGAATTTAGATACAAAATTCTCATAAACTAGTGGACTTGGTATTATTCAACATTTACTTTTAGCATAAATATATATTTCATTTTCCTATTATATATGTTTCTTATACAGGAAAACCATCAGAGCTGCCTGCCAAGGATTTACTTCAACTTGTACTTGATACACTACAAAGGTGCTCCATACTTTTTCATCTATGCATTCATCTTTATTAGTTTCACCCACATACATGGGAAAAAAAAGTTACTTTTCTGTAACAATATATCATTCAATTTTTGTGTTTTAGGAGAGACACACATGAACTATTCGCCATGCCAGTTAATCTTGCTGAGGTTTGTTTCTTTTTCTTTCACTGTCTTGAATAAATTAATAACCTGAAAACTGTGAAAAGAAAATTGATATTTACTATTGGAAATACTGATTTTTTCCTTTTTATTTATTAACTAGGTTGAGGACTACAAGGAAATAATTAAAGAGCCAATGGACTTTGCCACTATGAGGGCTAAACTCCATGAAAATATGTACAAAAATCTTGACCAATTTGAGGTCTGCTAGCTGTTACTTATCTCCACACAGTCTTCTATTAATGTAATTGTTCAAGCATATACATACTTTTCATAAATCAAACTAGTTAATTTGGTTTTTTTGTTTTATTGGTGTGCAGCATGATGTGTTTTTGATACCAGAAAATGCAATGTACTTCAATTCTTCATCTACCATATATTTCAGACAGGTCTATATCATCTTTATAATCTGTATATATTCCATACAATAAGACCAACTCTGCTTAATGTTATGTTATTCAATCATCAATATCCTCTGGTATCGGATACGCAGGCTCGTACCATACACGAGTTGGCTAAGAAGGCTTTCGACTCTCTTAAAAAGGATCCTGAGAACTTTGTACTCGAATTTTCTGGCACGAGGCGGAGATCTATGAGAAAAGCAATGAATGACACCAAGGATGCAATACCAAATGGCAATGTTTCTTCAAAGGAAAAACTGGATCGCCCATCGCCGTGTATACGAAAAACCGGCAAGAAGAATCTTGGCTTTGCCGATTATTCTGGTTCAAGAAGTTTATTGACTGGTAATAGCATATTCATTTCAATTTATCATACTTCTTGAAACATGAATTCCAATACTGGGTTTGATCACTAACTTTTTTTTTTCCTAAAACAGGTAGCAGGCTTAGTAGGATGTCGAGGTCGGACGTGGAATATAGGCGCTCCTCATACTTGAATTACACACCACCCTCAAATAACAACGAGGCTCCCTTTGATTTATACGATTACACTTCCGGGTCGCTGTGTCTGGTATGCAGTTTTAATGCATTTCACTAGTTTTTCTGTAGTTAGAATATCTCCAAGCACTCCAATTTACACCCGGTGTTCATAGATGAACCAGGGAGAAATTTGCTACGAAGAGAGCTTAATGCGTTTCGTGAAGGATTTGGGTCCAATAGCCCAACGAGTCGCGAAACGGAAACTGCTGGGACTGCACCAAATTAGCTCAGAAAGATGTGTGATCCCTGCAGCTAATAGTCCGAGCAATGACAGACTGAACGTGGGTACCTCTTCACTTCCCACCTTCAGAAATTTCTCGTCTATGCGACCTCCCTTTTTCCGGACAGCAACACACAACATCATTGATCTTACAAGAGATGCAGAAGAATCGATAAACGGGAGAAATACAGTTAATGAGTTAGAAAAAGGGAGACACGTAGAAAACACAGTGCAAAATAACAGTGACAGAGCCATGGAGATAGCCAATGGAGGAAAAGGAGGAAAAGTGATGGAGAACGGAAGCATCAGCAAAAAACATATAATGTTAAAAAACCCCGATAGATCAGTGAATGTTACTCGTAACATGAACAAGAAAAGCACGTTAATGAGGAGTAAGGGTGGTCCTTTTTTGATGAACTCGTCCTCCATAAAAGGCGACAATGTACAGCGACCTGTTATACTGGCACTGGAGAATCCTCGTCAATCAAATGTGTCGGAATATAAGGGAAAGTATAACAAGAGAAGTTTGCCTCCACTTCCGTGGAGTGGTGAAGCAAAAGACAAAGGTGCAGCACCACAACCGGTTCCAGCACGAGCACCACCAGCACCAGCCCTGCCTCCAACAGCGGGGCCTTTCAGATTCGACGTTCTGTTTCTGAAAGAGCAGTTGAGTAAGATGAATAATGTAGCGATGGAAAGATCAGGCGGCAGTGATCAGCCACTGATGGAGAGAGGAGGAGGAGAACTGAACAAGTCCACCCGCCAGGCTGATCATCGACCAATAGGCAACGTCAATAACTTCTTCCTTTACAACCTTGGGCCAAAACTGAGCGGTGATACAACGACCTCGTTGCAGAAAGGAGGAGAACTGGACCAGAGCACGAGCCACGCTGACTCAGTAGGTGGTCCAAGTACCTTCTTCCTTTATAAGCACCAGATGAGCTTGTCCAAGAAACCGAACACCAACTTGAACCTTCAGCTTTAGTTTTATTCAACTCTTAATGAATATAGAACTGCTTTTTTCTTTTTCCAGACTACAATATCAGTTTTTTAGATTTCTTAATTTGTAGGGATACTTAACTGGTTTTTCAATTGTCATAGAGTTAAGTGTACGGATGATTCTGTTTATTATTTTGGTGATTAAAGTGTATTGGATAACTGTGAGTACCTAAAGAAACGTAATACATAGACAAAAATAATCTTTTCTGTTTTCATTTATGGTATCATTCATATAGTTACGGATAAATAAGATGCAAATTTAAATGATGATACACATATCAAATTTAGTTCTGCTATAAACTTTCAACATACAGCTAGTTCTTAATGCCTTCTCTATCTCCTCATCAAATCCTCCATCACGACATCTCTATCTTAATGCCTTTTCCCTCTGTGGAAGAAATTAAAAATATTATGTTTTCCTTTGAATCTTTCAAAAGTCCAGGCCTCGATAGATTCTCACCTGTTTTTTCAAAAATTATTGGCATATTGTGGAAAAAGAGGTCACAAACTCCGCGTTGTTTTTCTTTTTCTCGAGTCAGCTTATGCGTGCGTTTAATCACACGTTTATTTCTCTGATTCCCAAAACAAACATGGCTTCTAAGGTGGAGCAGTTTAGGCCAATTAGCTTGTGTAACACGATTTACAAGATTATTTCTAAAATAATTGCTAATCGGCTGAACCCCCTACTCCACAAGATTATCTCTCCCCTCCAAACAGCTTTTGTTCCATGTAGGAACATTGCCGATAATACTATCATTGTGCAAGAATTGATGCACCATTTAATTCTGAGAACGGAAAAAAAATCCTCTGATTCCCAAAACAAACATGGCTTCTAAGGTGGAGCAGTTTAGGCCAATTAGCTTGTGTAACACGATTTACAAGATTATTTCTAAAATAATTGCTAATCGGCTGAACCCCCTACTCCACAAGATTATCTCTCCCCTCCAAACAGCTTTTGTTCCATGTAGGAACATTGCCGATAATACTATCATTGTGCAAGAATTGATGCACCATTTAATTCTGAGAACGGAAAAAAAATCCTCTGATGAGCATTTGACCGGGTTGAGTGGAGTGTTGTGATCCATATCTTGGATAATCTTGGTTGTGATAAAAACTTTTCCAAACTGATCATGGAGTGTATTTCCACCACTTCCATTTTCACTCTCATTAATGGCTCTCCTTTTGGTTTCTTCACCCCTTCTCGGGGAATCCGACAGGGGGATCCCTTATCCCCGACCCTTTTCATTCTTGTGGTGGATATCCTTTCTCGAATATTGCTCCGTGTCGAGTCTCTAAACCTCATCCATGGTGTGAAAGTTAGCCGTGGGGCTCCTCCCCTTTCCCACGTTCTGTATGCGGATGATATAGTTATTTTCTGCCGAGCCAACATTGTCGAAGCCAAACAAGTCCAAAAATGTCTCTCTCTCTTTGAGGAATGGACTGGGCAGAAAATCGGCTATGAAAAATCTCATATTCACTTCAGTAAGAATTGACACCCGCACACAAAGATTTCTATCTGTAATCTTCTCAGAATGAAAAATGCAATCACAAACTCAAACATTTGGGCTGCCTTTTTGCTTATCAAACCGCAAAGCTGAAAAAATTTCGAATATCGAGGAAATGTTAGATTCTCACCTTAAAGGTTGGTTCCTCCGATGCAACTACAGCTATCTCCGAAAGCTTATGGAACACTTTTTGGACAGCAACTCCTAAACTTCAATCCATTAAAACAACCTGAAAATTCTTCCGAAAGTGGTGCATCAAGCATATTCCTAGACTTGGTAACTCAACTACTCAAGTGCACACAATCTTGCAAAGTGGGCTTGTTATAATAATTGGAGTGGGATTTTTGATTCTGTTTCTTTCCCTTTGCAATTTTTCCAGAGATTATCGAGGACTCTTCCTCCTTTTGTACTTCATGTAAGAACTTATGTTTGGAATGAAATCTTTCTATTTTGTGACCAAAATAAAAACACACAGCTAATTGTGTTGATTTAGAATTAGAGTCGAGTGATGAGAACCATTATTATCTATTTTTCTCCTATATCTAGTATCCAATTCTCACTTTATCACTGAATTGCATAAATTAACAATAACTTGACGGAAACTAGAGCTTCTCCTCCTGTTACTAATATCCAGTTCTCATTCTATCTTTGAATTGCATAGATTTGCAATAGCTATAATAAGAAAAAAAAAAAAAAAAAACGAAAATCGTCTAAGTTTTAATTTTATGAAGATTCATTCAAGTTTATATAGGTTATCTATGTTGTACTAACTTTTTTCAGCATAAATTTAAGTGAATCGAACATTATGAAAGAACAAACCTACATGTAAGGCGGTGTAGAAAAAATCGGATCGATCAATCAGTTGAAAATCGAATCGAATCAGTTGAAAATCGATCGAATGATTCGATTTAAAATTGAATCAAAGATTTGATCCGACTTTGGTTTCTGCCTTAGGATCGAACTCCCCTTTGATTTGATCCTCGGTTCTAGATGTCAAAAATCGAATCCTATCGAATACTCATCTTATTTTTTAAAAATAATTAAATATATAATAATATACTAAATTAAGTTATAAAATATATATTACTAAAATATATATTAAGTTATATATATTACTAAAATATTAAGTTATAAAATATATATAATAATACTAATAAAATACTACTAAATAATTTAATATATTAACTAAAATATTAACACTTCACATGTTTTTCTTTCTCAAAAGATACTACACACGTTTTCTTTTTTTGGCGGAAAATAGTAAAAATAACTCAGAAAAAAATGAGAAGTGGTGAAACGAAAGTACAAAACCCTCAAAGCCTCAAATCTTAAGTAAAGTAATTTAAGCAAACCATTTTTGTGAATATAATCTTAAATTGTAACTTACTAATTACTAAGTACCCACTATGACTTATCTTCTTTTTTGGATTTCTATTCTGATTGTGTGTAATATCTTGTAACAAGAGATTCACTAATGCACGTGAATTTATTATAAATTATCATTATATTCATGTTTATTCAAGTTTTATTTAATTTTAGATGAAAAACAAAAAATTACATCATATTTGTTCTTTAATATTAAAATAAATAGGGAAAAAAATTATCAAAATCAAATTGGATCGAAATCGAATGATTTTGAATTGAATCGAATCGTTTTAAATTGATCTAATTTTGATATTCGCTTTTTCAGAATCGAAATCGAATACTAGTGTCGATTCGATCTGGTTCAGTCCAAATGCACAGCCTATTGTCAAACATATCAGCCCCTTCCTCCTCTCATGTTTCAAACACAATTTCCATTAATTTAGGCCAAAACTCCAGATATTTTGAAAGAAATTATGATTGTATAACATTAGTTTCAGCAACAGGGCCAGTGCCTGCTTTGCTTTGTTGCTATGAGAGATAATTGTCTCCTTAACAATAGTAAATCTTCACATAAAGTTTCTGATTACAACATATCAACATGTACATAGATCTCAAGGGCAAATGCAATACCACAATCATATTTAACGTTTCCGATGCAGGTGGGATCACTGGAAGCAAGCTTCTCCGATACAGATCTTGAGAGCAGAAGAATTCTGTGAGGTCTAAAATAGCTGAAAATACAAACTGGTCGATCCATCACCAAATGATCGAAGGTCTGAAGGTTTTACCACTGCCCGACACAGAGGGCAAGTTCGTTCTCTCTCAAACCTGGGAGCAAAAAGAGATCCATTTAACTACTCAATTTGGAAATAGATAATAAGAACAAACCAAGTACTAACATTGGCTTTAATAAGTTGACGATCACTTTGTGCCCAGATTTAGGATCGTACTTAGAAAATCAAATTAGAAGTTTATATGATGTTTTGAGTTTTTAGCAAAGCAAGAAGGGGTAATGAATTTCTAAGTTACTTAAAACATCTGGAACAACGATATGTGCCGAACAATCTATTAAACCAAAAAGTCATCCAAATAGTTTTAAACTCACTTACCAATTCAAATGGGGAAAATAATAGATTAAAAATGTTCCAAGGCCTCCAAATTTTAGGAGAATTAATACTTGCAAATGTCTTATCTACAAGAAAGAAGCATATATGTTCGTGTGTTTTGAACATATTATCAACTCATTCTAGAAATCATGAGCATCTCATACTTGGAAGACGCACGGCACATAAATATTGGGCAGTAATCTTTTTAGAATCATGCTAGTCCTTTAACCCTGCTGCTTAGACAAATTAGTGGCCATAGTAAGCAGTACATTCGGCAACTTTATGACTAGAAACAATTGCTATGAAGAGAAAACCAACCATTCAGACACGCAATCCTCACAAAATATGTGTTTGCAGCGTAACAGGATTGGTGCATGCAGCTTTTCCTGGCAAATGGCACACAAATCCCCAGCAGCAATTACCTGATTCAAGTCAAGTAAGATTTATAAGTTCGGTGGAAGAAAGAACACATTGAACAGAACAACAATTTAATCTTGTTTGGCAAGGGGGAAGCATAAGTTTTTTAATTACAAGTAATGGGCCAACATTTATATGATTCATCACAAACAGATATATGGCTAACATCTGTTACACAAAAGGTCACCTCTAAGCATCCATCATTAAAAAATAAGTAGAGCAATGAAGCTTACCAAAATTTTCTGTTACAGCCTATTTGAAGCATAAATTAAATGGCAAGAATCACCACAACAGAAAGAACAATAAACAGTTGACAAGAAAGGCCCCTGAAGGTTTGTCGTGAAAATAAGAAAACAAAGCCCTGGGAAAAGTTTTTGTATGGAAAATGTCACGATATTTGGCAGGAATCATTTCATTTCATTTAGGTGACAATAGAGAAAAGCAAACAGCACATTCATATTGACTGCACCATCTAGGGCTGTGCATGTGCATTTGGATCGAATCAGATCGAATCGAGACTAGTATCCGATTTCGATCATGGAAAAACGAAGATCGAAATCAGATCAATTTAAAACGATCCGATTCGATCCAAAATCATTCGATTTCGATCTGATTTGATTTGATTTCGATCTTTTTTTTCCCTACTTATTTTAATATTAAGGAACAAATATGATATAACTTTTATTTTGCATTTATAATTAAAGAAACCTTGAATACAATGATAAATATATAACAAATCAACATGCATTAGTGTTTTTTTGAGAAAGAAAAGCATGTGAACTGTTTACTTTAGTTAATACATTAAGTTAATTAGTAGCATTTCATTAGCATTATATATATTTTATTATTTTATAACTTAATTCAGTATACTATTATATATTTATTTATTTTTAAAAAATAAGATAAATATTCGATTCGATCTGATTTTTAACCTCTGAAATCGAGGATCAAATTGAAGAGAGGTTCGATCCTAAGGCAAAAACCAAAAGTCGGATCAAATATTCAATTTGATTTTTGGATGGGGTCATTCGATCGATTTTCAACTGATTCTGTACAGCTCTAGCACCATCTCTCTACTCATAGCCTTAGGACACATCCCTACGAATACTTAATCTTCTGAGATAAGCTTGAAGCCAACTGCAGTCATAGGAGCAAGAGTTCTAAAACATCTAATACTAACAAAGATAACCAAACAATACGTTGAAGTACATCTATAAACAATATGTACCAATACTGTAGACGTAAAGAGACGGTGAGGAATCTGCATTTACACGTAACAAAAAGCACATTTAACAAGTAAAGAAGAAGCGAAAAAACAATGGCCAGCATCATACAAGAATTCCTATAATCCACAAGCCATAGAAACTTACAATAATCATTTAATAATGGTTAAAATGATGTATTTCTTCCTTAATAGCAACAAAAATCAACAATCCCAAACTATTGGGATAGGCTAATACAAACTCAACAAAACTTAGAATAGAAACGCGTGAATCAAGCAAAACAAAGGATCAAATGAAAAAAGGACTACATTGTTACCTGTTCAGATGTAGCATAAGCTCCGTAATGTATGTCTTTCCGTGACAATGCTTTCAAAGCAGTAATGCATGATTGAACCTAAAAATACCAACCAATGAGTTAAATAACTTTTAAGTATTTTAGGCGCACATACAAGAACAATTAAACAGCATATCTCGGAAAATCTTAACTCTAGTGATATAAGAAACTACAAAACTTTGAATGCAAAACCATACAGATTATGGAGATCAGTTTAATCATCACTTGGTACCTTTTCCACAATAGATGTTAGCTTGAAAGTTAAGTATAGCCCAGTAATTAGTGAGGAGAAAAGGCTTCCATATTCTTTGTTCAAAAAGAAGCGATACCAAACAGGAGCAGGCAGCAGTGCTCGATAAAGCAGCAGTAAGTACTCAACTAAAGTTAGCAGTTGACCCTGTGAATTAGACTTCGAGAAATCAGAAGGTAATCACATACTCAAACAACTAAAGAATTACCATAAAAATAGTATGTGAGACTGACAATTGGAAATGAATATACCTGCCTACGAAAGTTTCGACCTCTGCCATTTTTGTAATACATCAACAGCAAGCACTTGAAGGCCATTGCTGCCTGTCGGACCAGGGTATCTGAGAAATACACCATGTCCTTAAAATTATCTCAAGACCCTAAGCAGCAAGTAGGTGCAAAAAAATAACAGTGACTAGAAAATGAAAACTCACCATTAACCATGATAATAAATATTGCATGCCAGAAAGGTGGAATAGCTTTTGGTGGCAGCATCAGTAACGGATAAAGGAGATCATCCTTTCGATACCACCAGTAAACCCCAAAAACTTGACACATAAATACGACAGAAATCCCAATGAGAATACTTATTCTCCTCTCACCCTGCAAAGGGGATAGTAAGGTCATTGTTTAGTCTGTGACTTTCAGGAGAACCCCAAAAAGGCTTTCATCACTCAAGAATAAGATAATATAGTTAAAGGTGAATGAAAAAAAAAATAAAAAAAAGAAAAGGAGAAATCACCTTAAGTGCCGTTTGCTTCCGTACAATATCATTCGACTTAAACATGAAAGAAGCAATCAAAATGGTAACAATAAATCCTGCAAAATTAACAGCAGGTCACACACCTATTTGCCAGTGTTATAATTTATTAGCTAAAAACCACTTCACAAGATGCAAAAGTAATAATGACGGCTTCTGCATATATGAGCATGAAGTTAATACCTAAAAATAAAATTTGAAAAAAAAAGGAGGCTCAAAGTAAAGCTAAAGGCATAAGAGCGCATTTTACCCCCCACAAAGAAAAATAAATTGGGTTTCTCCTTCAGTATTTCTATAGCTACTACTAATCATCAAATGAGGTGACAAGGTTTTAGATTGGTCGCCACAATCCTCCTTTATCAAAAGTGGGAAATCAATGGTGGAGATCTCTTTCCTATGCGTCTAAGCGAGTTTCTTGAGTTACAATCATGTTTCTATGATCTGCACGTAACCTTGGTAGAGCTCTTTAGACATTTAAATCAACAAAAAGCAGTTCGACACGATTACTAATATGGCTCAATCTGTAACAACTGTTGACATACACTTTCATAAACACAACACATGAGTCTGGCATATTATTATTGAATCCATGAACCAGTACTAGAATGCGAGTAAAACATCAAAATTCAGTTCAGCAGTCCAAGTAACATGTTACACACCACAACATAGTTAATCTCATGGGACATGGATGTAGCATGCCATAAGTCCATAACAATATTTTAGACAACCACAAGATGAATAATCAAGTATACACCCACATAGATGTGTAAAGTGGAACATAAAATAAAAACAAGAAGCAAGAAATAAGATGATCTTTAGGTAAACAGAAATTTAGATATAAGCATTCTCACAAATTGGACATGTCACTGTTATGCTGGTTGCAAATTTATTATCTACATCAAAGTAAGATAAAGCTTGGGAAAAAAACCTTCCAAGTGCTGTCGTATGAATACAACCAACAGAAGCAATGAGAAGGGAAGGACCTGCTCGATCCACCGAGCAGCCTGCTGTATGTCATATCTCTGGTAAGAAGAGGGCGTATCCCTGCTTGTGCCACCACCTCCCTCAGCAGCATCCGCATCATCACTGGCACTCGTCGAATTCGTAACTCCATTTCCAACCTCCCGTTCACTCCTCAAATCAACCTGGCTCTCCAACGACGACAACACAGATACAGCAGACCCCGACCTCGAAATTGGCTGCAAATAGGACTCACCGAGCTGCCCCACGCTCGGGGACGAGTGCAACCCATTACCAACTCTATCGTGATCCTGCTCCCCATTCTCAATAATCCTAATGGAAACCTCTCCCGCACCACCACTTGCAGAAGCAGCCGAATCCTCATACGGCATCCGTGACTGAAGGAGGTCATGATCTCTATGCGTGCCATTATTCAACAGAGCATCCGACTCCGAATGACTCGACATGTTTCTGAGGATCCCAGTGTATTCCAATAAACTAGACAAAGGCGCTCGAAGAATACTCGACGCGGAAAACTGCATTCCCTGTCCTCTAGAGCTCGTCGAGGAGGTCGACGAAGACACATTCCTATAAGCTTCTACGTTTCGACTGGAAGCTTCCATTTGCCCCGATCCCCTACGCCTAAACCTAACCCTAATCAATCAAAATCGCAACAATTTCTCATCATCATCATCATCAACAACAACAACAACAACAATCTAGGGTAACAAAATTAACAAAAAATCGAGCAAATTGGAAATTAAAACACAACAGATCGAGAAAATGAGAGTTTTTAAATACCTTAAGGATCGAAAATCCGTGCCGAATGGTGGTTAAAGAATCAAATAATTGTAAGGAACAAAAATTGAAAAAAAGGAACCCTACATTGATTGAAAAGTCAAAGAAAGAAAGGTCAATAATCAATAATTAATTCATCGGAGCAATTCAATTGAAGAGTTATAGCGGCGGAGAAGCGGCAGCCGGAGAGACTAACGGCTAGAAAAGAAACGGACGCGATTTGATTTTTTTTTCTCTCTCTTCTGTCTGGTTTTGTTTTTTCTGTGTTGTTTTGAAAGAGCGCGAGAGCAGAGAGAGAGAGAGAGAGCTAATCAGGTAATGGAAAGTTATATCCACCTGATGCTTACTTTATTTCTATATGTGTGTATATAATATATTATATTATTCATGAATGTGTATATACTAAATAATATATTATCAATATCAATATCAATAATTAATAAATAAAAAGAATCTGTGGCTGGTATATCCAGATATGCAAATAGATTGAAAATTAAGAATGTAGTAGGAAAGAGACTCAAATATGAGAAAATAAATATATAATGATTGGTGTTTGATATATAATTTTCGGTTTTTATTTAAATGATGACGTGTGTAAATAATTTGGCCTTGTGCTGAAGGGGTATGAGGTAATTTTACGTCTAAATATCTCATTATTACCGTTCAATCACTAAACACTAGGGTTCAGTATGTGTATGTGAGAACTCAGCCTCGTACGCACGACCCTACTATATTTGACATCTAGCAACAAGTAGGTGACTAAACATTACGTGTTGTTGTTTCCTTATAATATTGATTTTGTGGTGATGTCGCCACCTCTATCATGAAAGTAATGATTCGCATGCAACTGTGAAGAGTATTAACTATTTTTTATTTCTCTTAAACACGACCTTATCGATGTTTACACACCAAGTGATTTTTGCATCTTTGACATAAAGACATGAGATCTAATCATATATTTTAGCTCTCTACGGGGGTATTCACAAACAAAAAGAGCATTTCATGCACACAAAGGATAATTGATTTGACTCTCCTAGCCTTGTTTGTCTGCTCCGCTACCATTGGTGGTCACTTTATGAATGCACAACATGGAAATTTACGGTGATCAATCTATGTTATAGACTTTTATATTTATACCTCATCTAATTATTTGTGTATTCAACATTAGAGTCATCAGTAGAAAAAAAAACACTCCTTGAAGAAAACATAAGAAAGAGGGTTGAAGTGAGATGTCCTAGTCAATATAACTAAGTAGTAGCTCTTATTGCCAAGGTCATGCAACAACAAAGGAGCCTTACAACATGTGAAGGTCATGATGAGAATATGGAGCCTCAAGAGTTCCAATTTGTTGTTGAAGCACCACCACCATGATATGGTTAACCTCACATAATCCCACCTTAAGGATCGTATGAAGGTCATAGTTGAGGTCGGGACATAAAGGGAGCAGCTCGATCATTTAAATTTCTTGTGCATAGAACTTACAAATTATGCAAACACCGCTCGTAAAACCATTCAATAGATCAAATGAGCAGAGTAACTTTAGTTTCTTGCAACTCTATACGCTAGATAGAAAAGAGGTCACATAGAAACAAATGCAAAGTCATATAGCTCAAACGACAATATGTTGAAAGATAAGAGAAAAAATAAACTTGATCTCAGTGGAACTTTGTGTCTATAATCTTTGGATCTCCGTGATATTTACCTCGCCGTCTTTGTCATAAATCTTGACTAAAGTGTCATTTAAAGATCTACCTAACTAATCTAAGGACTAAGAAAAGTAAAAGTTTAAGTAAATAACTAAACTAAGAGGGCTAATGTTGAAAACGTTCATTGCTTGAGTGTTTGTAGATGTAGCTCCTAAAACATTAGGACAACGTCCTTATGGAATTTCCTGTTTTGCGAGTTGCTCGAGTCATCAGCCTTGCATGTGTAAGTTACATATAGTTACTTGCGTCTTTTGTGAAAGTATGTGAATCTATTAGAATATGAGGACAACAACCAGATTATGGCTTCCTCGTGTGTGCAAGTAGACAACAGGCGAGTCGCTCGTTGCTTTCAAGGCATGTGAATTGCTTGGCTCTCGCGTGAGTCACTCGTTGTATCTAGTGAACTTCTAACTTGACTTCTTCACGTTGGACGTGTCATCGAGTTTGGCTTAAGTTGTTCGACTTTCTAATTTGTCTCTTACATGCATCTTAATCTCTAAACCTATCAAAGAATAAAATAACAAATAAAAAGATCTAAAAACATGGATTTGAAGTTTGGCCCTGTGAGGTCCCAAACTCTAATGTCTCATTTAGGTCCAAATAGGATTTGTGAATTTCCATAATCTTCAAGAAACTACATCCATCGTCGTTGTCTCATATTCAAATTCTTTTGAGTAAATCTGTATTTCAAACTTTTATGGTTTGTATATACATCAAAAGTTGCCCCATACAACTGGTGTCTCCATTTTGCTAAAGCAAATACAATTGTTCCCATTTTCGAATCATGAGTAGGGTAGTTTTCCTCACTTTGCTTCAACTTTCTTGAAGCATAAGCAATGACTTTCTCATTTGGCATTAGCACACATCCTAAACCCTCTTTAGATGCATCTGTGTAAATTACAAATCCTTTAAAACCTTCATGAAGAGCTAAGACTGGTGCAGAGGCCGGTCTCCTTTTCAGTTCTTGAAAGCGTGTCTCACACTTTTCATCCCATTGAAAATGTTGTTCTTTTAGGTTAATCGAGTGGGTGGTGCTAGCGAACTTGGAAAAATCCTTAACAAATCTTCGATAATATCCTGTTAAACCTAGAAAGCTACGAATTTATGTGACATTCTTGGGTTGTTTCCAACTTATTATCGATTCAATTTTTGAAGAATCGACTTCGATTCATTTTTTGGAGATTACATGCCCCAAGAATGTTACTTCTTCCAACCAAAACTCACATTACTGAATTTGGCATAGAGTTTATTATCTTTTAAAACTTGTAGCACAATTCTTAAATGTTGTGAGTGGTCTTCTTTATTCTTTGAGAATACCAAAATATCATCGTTGAAGATAACCACAAACTTATCCAAGTATGGTCGAAAAATTGGATGCATCATGTCCATAAAAGTTGCGGGGGCATTCGTAAGTCCAAATGGCATTACCACAAACTTGAAGTGTCCATATCTGGTATTGAAAGCAGTCTTGAGGATATCCTTCTCTCTGACCTTCAATGGATAATAACCTTGCCTAAGGTCTAACTTAGAATAAACTTGTGATCCTTGTAACAAATCGAATAACTCATATATGTTAGGCAAATGATACTTATTTTTTATGGTAACACTATTAAGACCATGATAATCAATACACAATCTTAATGATCCATCTTTCTTCTTGACAAACAAGACTAATGCACCCCATGGAGATGTGCTTGGTCGTATTAATCCTCGTTCCAGTAGATCTTGAAACTGTACTTTCCATTCCTTTAGTTTTGCATGAGCTATATGATACGGAGTTCTTGAAATAGGACTAGTATTTTGCAGTGTTTTCAGACCCGGCCCGATCATAGAACTGGTGAGACTACTGGGTAGCGGGTCAACAGGTCGGACCGGTTGGACCACTGGGTGGACCAGTTTGTTGACTTTGGTCAACGTTCAATAAAAAAATATAATATAAAAATTATTTGTATAAAAACAATTTATAAGATTGTGAGAAATATTTTAAGTCACTAATATTTTGTTATATTATAAGAAAAATAAGAATATGGTTATCACAATACTAAGACTTGAACACGTGACCTCCAACAAAATAAGTTCTTGTGAATTAGTAGACCATTGAGCTATCCAACAATTTAATAAATAATCCAACAAACTATATATTTTATGCAAGTTAAAAAATTGTTTTGGATTTTTAAATGGTGGCCAACCGTATCACAAAATTCAATACAAGAACAACAATATGTGAAACTAAAATCTAGAAAATGGATTCACCTCAGACGAATTACTAGGCTTGAAATTCTATAATGCATACTCGTTTCTCTTCAAAATTAAATTAAGTACGGAAAATAGCATTTTTTTTTAAAAAATTATTGACCTAAACCGCCATTGGCAGTTTGTAGTGGATAGATCTCGTCAAGATACACCGAATCAAAAAAAATCGTCCAAAATGGACGTTCCTACGCAAAGTTATGGGCTTTCAAAGTTTTGCAATTGACCAAAATAAAAATTATTAAAAAAGGGCAGACCGGTTCGTAGGCCGAGCCGGTTCACCGGGTCGATCGGTCCGATCGAAAAATTTTCTAGTCGGCTCGCTGGAGACTAGCAACCCGTTTTTGGGGTAGAACTAAATCGGACAAGGCACCGATTCCCGGTCTAACCGATCGGATCGGCCGATCTGGGTTTCAAAATAATGGTATTTTTTTAAAAGTAAAAATAACGGTATTTTTTTAAAAGTAAAAATAACGGTATTTTGGAACAACTGAATTACAAACTCTATCTCTCGATCGGGGGAGAGAGCGTAATTCTTCCGGAAATACCTTTAGATATTCCTTGACTACTGTTACATCCTCTAGCTTATTTGTATCTTTGTGTTTATTAATTAGGTAATCTACATACCCATGAGCTCCATCTCGAATAAAGCTTTTAGCTTCAATAAACGAGATGCTACAAATTGTAATAGGCTTTAGAGGATGTTCTTTAGCAACGGATTTACCAAGCTTTATTTTCTTAGTTAAACAATTTACCCCAGCTTGGTACTTATACAACCAATCCATTCCGAGGATTAAGCGTACGCGTACATTAGGAATTGTATAAGATCAATAGGATATTCAATCCCATCTATCTTGATTGTACACAATGCAAGTTACTAAACTGGCACCCACTGGTGTTCTTATCTCAATTACGTATGGCAGGAGTTCATTTTGAATAAATAAGCTCTTAGCAAAACATAAAGCAATAAAAGAGTGGGTGGCTCCAGGATCGTATAAAACTTTTCCAATTTGGTCAAGTAATAGAATGTTACCTTCAACTAGAGAATTTGGGGCAACCTCTCATTCTCTTCCCTTTAGGACGTATTCTCGAGCTTGGAATTTAGGTTTTCCGGCTTGCCCTGGAGTGACTGAAGACATACTCGTCCTTTTGGGATAGTCATTGATAAGGTGTTGATCACTGCCATATGCAATGCATTTCTCATGCTTCTTCCAGCATGTTGCTTCTTTGTGGTATTGGTTTCCACATAATGCACAAGGCCCTTTTGAAGATGCCTTTGCTTGAGATAAGGGAGCTTGCTTAACTGAATTGGCTGTGTTGACTGGGGTAATTCGGGGATAATTATTCTCATGAGTAAATTTCCCTCTACTGTGGGATTATCCATCATTTGTTCGGTTTCTTTTCACCTTATCTTTAATTTTCAAAAGTTCTTTTATCTCCACTTCCACACAAAGTGCTTTATCCACCGCTGCCTCATAGGTGGTTAAATCGACTGAAATCACTATCCAATGAATTTTTAATTTCAACCCTTCAACAAATTTTCTTACCCTTCATTCTTCATCTCCCAAATAATACGGCGCGTATTGAATTAATCGAGTAAATTTAGCTTCATATTGAGAGACGTTCATTTGTCCTTGGATTAACTCCAAGAATTCTTTTTCTCGACTAGTTCGCACCACTTTAGAAATATACTTATTATAAAATTCTTTAACGAAGTTACCCCAAGTGCGTGGAGTTCCAACTTTCTTCCATCGTTGATCCAACATGCGCCACCAGTGACGTGCGGCATCCTCAAGGCGAAACGTAGCAAAGTTGACTTTCTTCTCTTCAGAATAATTGGTTACATTGAAGATCTTCTCCCTCTCATCAATCCAAGATTCAACAATGATGTCGTCAGGTTATCCTAAGAACCTAGGAGGTTTAAGGCGATGAAACCTCTCAAAGAGTTGATCCTCCGAGTGTGAAGCCCTATCGGCAACAGCTTGAGCAAATTGCATAAGTTGATTTTGCATTAATGCATACATCGGTGTAATAGTTTGGCCATGATTGGGATGCATTAGTGTCTCGGTCGCTTGACCATTGATGGTGTTGTCAAGGTCGAAAAGCTCGTCGTTGTTGTTTAAATTAGTCAAATTTCCTGCTCCTCCCAAAATGTTCCTTTCGACAGGGGTAGTCATTATACATTCAATTACAAATAGCATTATACATTCAATTACAAATAGCAGGTAATGAATAGAACATATAGTCTCATAATATTATCACACAATTTATTTTACATCATTTATTTAGCACGCATATATTTATATAACACACCCACCTAATAAAAAATTCAAGTAATTATGCATGGTGTAGTTAAAAAGATAAATCATTTAGCATAGAATATATGCGCTAGATACACTAGCATTATGATTAGGTATTCGGTGATTTAGGGACAACTTGCATAGCCATATCCTCATCAGCTTCATCAATCCAGGTGTTAGGCTCTTCTTCTGGGCCTTCTTCTGGATCCTCTTCAGGTTCTTCTTCTTGTTCTTCTTCTGGCTCTTCTTCTTGTTCTTCTCCTGGCTCCTCATTATGGTCCAAATGCATACTTGCTGAATCATCAATGTGTGGTTCTATATCACTAGTAACTGTAACTCCACCAAAGATCTCATTTAGATAACTTTCAAGAAGCCTATTACGGAGATATGATGCCGGATCTTTCATTTTATTCCCATGTGTCATGGCGTACTCAACAAGACCTATCTCTCGGATTAACCTATCCCGAAGAGCTGAGCCAACTGCTAATGGGCCCATTCTCGTACATATTCTAGTTAAATTTTCACCAAGTTCGTCTAAATGACTCATGAAAAAATCATGTATCTCATGCAAATGGCGTATGAGCCTATTTTTTCCTTCTTCTAACCGTGCTACATGTGTATGCATTTCTCTAGTTTGAATTAACTCACGGCGTAAGCTACGGTTTTCGCTATTTAATACTTGGCTTTCAAGAGACAGTATTACGCATTCTCACTCTAGTGCAACAACCAATAACTTGGCCTTATCTCTCTCAATACGATCTCGGTCACTTACTAAATTCTTGACAACCCAATCAGGATAATGGCCAATGAGCCCTACCCCCGTAAGGCGATGCGTGTGCGGTGGATCATCCCTACGAACGTGCAATGGTACTGGTGCCTCTTGATAACCATTAGTCAATGGTAGGTCTCTGATTTGCAAGTTATTAGATGAATCCATCTGCAATAAGACACTTTTCGAATGAGTTCACCCAAATTTTATTTTACACAAAAAAAATATTTTTATTTTCCTTTAAACCAAAAGCAATTAGCTTTTTCTTTTACCCATAATATTTTAGTTCCATTTCCAGAAACATTTACTGGCTCTGATACCGCTATTGCGAGGTCCCAAACTCTAAAGTCTCATTTAGGTCCAAATAAGATTTGTTAATTTCCAATTCGAACTTCAATGCTACTTCAGAGATGCTCACTTAATAGAATCATAATAAAGCCAAACATAAAATTAATTTATTACAGCGAAAGCTTTCAAGTTTATAGGGGTTATATTACAATTCACACCACACTCAAAACAAAAGCAAAAGACTTAATAATTCATATAAGGACACACGATAGTTGGAAGATTTTAGTTAACACACACTTTCAACTTTTATTTAAAATTTCACACGTCCACGGTAGTTTTGATCCAGCTGCGTTGCTAGCCCACGCTTACTCTGAGGAATGGATAGAGAAAACAAAAGGAGAGGTAAGTCGTTGGTGACTTAGTGAAGTTTCAACAACAGTAAAATATTCAAGGCGTAGACGGAAATATTATATGGTATGAAATGTCTGCAAGAGATTAAAATGAACGAGACCAAGAAAAGCAAAAGTGAAGCAAGATAATGAACGTTTGCTTTACATATAACAGATCCAACCTTATTTCACCTAATATACTACCTTGTACCTCCCTACGAGGAGCGACCTCGCAAATAAATCAAGATACATGCTCAAGTACATGTCTGTCTAGCACGTAGGATACAATCAACTTCTAACTGTAAGGGGCGCCTAGATAAATGCGTATCAAGTAAATTTTCTTAAACTGACAACCGTTTGTTGTCCAACAGTAACTCGACTCAATCCTTGGGCCCAACTTCCCAAAGGCGTCCCAATGGGTAAAACAGATAAACATATAAGCCAGTTAACCGGATAATATCTGTTGCTTTGAGCTAAATATTCGAACATAGTCCGTTGTTGTTTTCACATTTCAAGAATCAGCAAAAGATATCATATCGAGAAATTATCACAACGATGAATCGGTAAGTGGTTCAAATAAATATGCGAATTCAATAACAAGATATTTGATTTTATGGGATGAAATATTATTGCAAGAAAACTGTTAAATTAAGGTAGTTTGTGATTCGGAAACAAAGAACCACAACAACTCTGTCCAAGTTCCTCATGCCGGATCTCGAATAAATATTATAACATCACCTTGTGTAGTAACTTCTTGCTCGGGATAGTCGAAACCGTTTTCTATATAAATTAGATATGTTAACAGATTATATAATTATCTCTTGTTAGGGTTTCACATATGTGTTCAATATCATCATCACATTTTAAGTATTATGGGTCATAGTAATAATGACACACAAAATTAATGTTAACTTCAACTTTATTCTATGTAGTTTTATCGTACAGTTATTAATCTCCTTACAAGCATGTGTGTGAAACTATTCATAACAACTAGATTTTTATTTAGAGCTATGTAAGTAAGTTGTAACAACAATACGTATTTCATCTATAGATAAGGTTTATATAACTTATAACTCTATATGTTACTTTATATTGCACATATTACGTATCAAGATTCATAAATTACAAGTACATGAAACTCATGAGATTAGTTTAAGATAAAACATAACTACTGAGTTGGTCATTCAAGTTATATGATTAGATCATAATATAGTTACAACACTTTGAGAGAAATTAAAGAAAAGATAATTTAAGCATGAGGCATATTTCCTAATCTATATAAATGAAATAAAAATTTACGAATGACACATATACATGTTAAAACTTATAAAACACATTTGTTCACTTATCTTTAGGATGTTATTAAGTTATACTAACGATCAAGTTTATCTTTTTAGTGATTATATATAGGTCAAAATGAAGTAACAAATAGGGTATGTAGATTAAAGTGAGAATCTGCGACAGTTTCAAGTTCACTTCAAACGCACTTTGTACTTTATACGAGCTCAGAAATCAATGACTGAATTTGATTCTAGAGACATTCGAGAGTATGTGGTTAAAAGGGCTCGGAAAAATTATGAGATTTAATATGTTTCTTGGATCTTACAAAACTGTACGAAAGTTGTTTTTTCAATAAGAGCGAGATTTTTGCTTTTTCTCAAAAGTTTTGAGTTGAGAAACCCATGGAATATTTTTTTTATAAAAGAGGACTTAAAAGTGAAGAAGTTTACTAAAGGAACTATGGAGAGATTCAAAGTGGATTGAGGTGTGACAAATCAACAAGAAAATCCTACTATTTATAGGAAAAATTGCACAATTGGGGTGATTAAAATACACAACCATACTTTGTTATTTTATGACAATATGCATGTATAATTCAACTATTGTAGATCTGGTGATGTGTATCAATTTTTAGCCAAATATGTATGGTTAGGTTTAGCAAAATTACAAATTTTTCAAAACAAATATTAAACACATTGGTCCCACTTTAGATTTTCTAGCCTACCAATTGGTTGTTTTTGTCATAATAGCTATTATTTAAATACAATCTAATTTGATAAGATAACTAATATTTTTATATTAATTAATAAATTGGAAGGACTAAAATAATATTTTTCAAAGTTTTTGGGGGTAAAAATAAATTTTCACAAAATTAGAGGTCTAAAATATAAATAACAATTAATTATTTATTTTTGAATATTTAGGGGCGTTAGAGACCCGTTTCATAAATATCCGAATTATTCATTCCAATAAAATGTTTATGCCGTCAACGTCCAAAAAACATGGATTCGATGCATTTTTTGAGATATATCTTTTCCTGAAACTCGTGATGTTTCTTTTATTCATTCCAATAATGAAAATGATAATGATATGTGATCTGTTTGAATAACATAGCCAACGCTCTCAAACGCTAATCACTACAAGAGAAACGGGCATTTCCGACGGCACAAAACCCGTCGGAAAATGCCTATTTCCCGTCGAAAATGGTCTTTTCCGATGGTTTAGTCCGTCGGAAATGGTCGTGGGTGAATCTTCCGTAGGAAAAGCCTTTTCCAACGGCACAGTGCCGTCGGAAAAAGTCTTTTCCGACGGAAGCGAGCCGTCGGAAAAGCTGTTGATCTTTTCCGACGGCACGATGCCGTCGGAAAAGACCTCTTTTCCGACGGCATAGTGCCGTCGGAAATGTCCTCTTTTCCGACGGCATCGTGCCCTCGGAAAAGAGTATTTCCGACGGTATAGTACCGTCGGAAAAGCATGCTAAAACCGTCGCAAAAGAATTTTTAAAACCATTTTTGTACCGTATTTTATAAAAATACGTATTAAATTTAAAAATACGTATTTAATAATTTTGAATTTTTTTATTAAAATATCATTTCCGACGGCATAGTGCCGTCGAAAATAATAATCAAAAATATAAAAAAAAAATTACGGAAAAAACGATTTTTTATTAATTATCATCTAAAATTTTGTTCCGAATTTTCAGAGAAAGCTATAATTAAAACATATATATATATAAACATTAATAATATATATAAATTATAAAAAATGAATTATTTGGTACGAAAAAAGTAAATATAAACTAATTTGTATTATATATAGATTAATAAAAATAGTTTATTATGAAAGTATTAAGAATAATATACGATATGTATGTAAGAAAACAAAATATATATATAAAGAAAATATAAGTAAGAAAAATAATTGAGGAAAGAATTGAGAGAAGAAATGTAGTTGGGGAGATATAATTTAAGTGTTTGTGTATGAATGAATGAATTTTAGGTGTAAAATTAGGGGGTATTTATAGATTTTGGAGGGGGAATTCCGGATACGCTCATTTCCGACGGCACCATGCCCTCGGAAAAGGTCTTTTCCGACGGCATGTTGCCGTCGGAAAAAGGGTCTTTTTCGAGACTTTTTGCTTATAAATATAGTCCGAGAGAGGTTTATAAATTCAAATCACAATCTCCTCCTTTCAAAAATTAAGGTTCGTATTCGCATTTTATTATGATTTTACGTATTATTATTATACATGTACGCTATATATATGTTAATATAATTAACTTAAGTTATTTTTGTTTGCAAATTGAAGAATAGCAACGAGGCGGGTGTTAGAGATTCTTTCTATCGTTGTGTCCGACGGATTAATTATTTTCTACAAGAGGTACGCGCTTTTAATTATATATATACTTACAATCTCTTTTAATTGTAGACTCGAAGTGTAATTTTGTCGTATTAATAACGGTAAAAACTATTAATTTTATAGATAATAATGTATTCAAATGAAGATAGAAATTGGATGTACGATCGTTTGGCCGAGAAGGGTCGAGTGAAAGAAAGTTTTGCCGAAGGTGTATTCAAGTTTTTGCAGTTTGCGTTATCTCAAGAACGTTATTTAGACGATAGTCGAAATCTAAAATGTCCTTGTAGAAAATGCACAAATAGAAAATATTTGAAAGCTAACGAAGTAGCTGCTCACCTGCATCGCTGGGGTTTTGTAGAGGGGTATCGTGTATGGGTGTTTCACGGGGAAAATTACAACGAGTATAATAGCCTCCTAGGTGCGTCGTCAAGTCACACAGTTAGAAATGATCTGATAGTTGTTCAACACGATAATTCTTTTGGAGCTTTATTAGATGATACTTTTCGATGCCAATTTCAAAATGTCGAGTGCGACGAGGAGCCTAACGCAGATGCAAAGCAATTTTTAGAATTGGTGAAATGGTCCGAGATTAAGTTGCGCGGCCCGAAAAACATGTCTGTTTTGGAGTGGGTGTCTGAGTTTTTTACTACCAAGCTAGAGTATCACTCTAGCAGAGCTGAGTGTGCAAAGTTTTACAAATTATCACGTGAGTGTTTGGGGCCAGAAGATAGCCATTGTTTGCCCGCAGATCTGAATGCTGCCGAGAAGTTAATGAAGGGTTTGGGGTTAGGATACGAAACAATCGATGTTTGTGATAACAATTGTTTCTTGTTCTACGGGGAATTTGCATCTGCCGATTACAGAGTGTGTCCTGAATATGGGGATAATAGGTATGAAACTGTAGGAAGAAAAAAGGATGTGGCAAAGAAAAAATTATGGTACTTCCCGTTGGCCCCACGGCTTAAACGACTGTTCATGACTCCAACAACTGCTGAGCACATGTCGTGGCACTTAAAGTGTAGGTCTGCAAACGATGTTATGATTCACCCGACATCAGGGGAAGCGTGGAAACATTTTGACAGGACACACCCTGAATTCGCTGCCGAGCCACGAAACGTTCGTCTAGGTCTTTGCACAGACGGTTTCACTCCGTTTGGAAACTTGGGATCCCAATACTCATGTTGGCCCGTGTTCGTGACTCCTTATAACCTTCCTCCAGATCTTTGCATGAGAGAGGAGTTTATTTTCTTGAGCTTGATCATATCGGATCCGCGAAGCCCAGGACAAAACATTAACGTTATGCTTCGCCCCCTTATCGACGAGTTGAAGGGGTTGTGGCATGATGGTGTTCGTGCTTACGATAGATTCAGGAGTCAGAATTTCCAGTTGAGGGCTGCATTAATGTGGACTATTAGTGATTTTCCAGCGTACGGGATGTTGTCACAATGGAGCACACATGGGAAGTTATCGTGCCCCTATTGCATGGATAACACAAAGTTGTTCCCGTTACCTTACGGTGGGAAACCTACTTGGTGGGGTTGTCATCGTTGTTTCTTGCCAAATGACCATGAATTTCGTCATGACGGTTCGATGTTCAATGGAAACACAGAATACGATGGCCCTCCACAACGGAGGACCGGTGCTCAAATGGCAGCAATTGTTGAACAACTGCCACCAAGGTCTACGAATCCAGACTCACCAAAAATAGTTGGATATGGGGAAGAGCACAATTGGTCGTACAAGAGCATCTTTTGGGAATTACCCTATTGGAGTACAAACCTGATCCGTCACAATCTGGACGTGATGCACTGCGAGAAGAATTTCTTCGACAACATCAAGAACACAGTGATGGACGACCCGGGTAAGACAAAAGACAACGTAAAAGCTAGGAGAGATTTAGCGGAGTTGACAACTAGGGAAGAGCTTTTTGTCCACGATCGAGCTGATGGTAGAACCGTCAAGCCAAAGGCCAAGTACTGTCTTGATAGGCCTCAGAAGAAACTAGTGTGTCAGTGGTTGGTTGGTTTGCGATTTCCAGATGGCTATGCTTCAAATATTAAACGTTGTGTGCAACGACAACAGTTGAGGTTGATTGGAATGAAGAGTCACGATTGTCACGTATTTATGCAAAGGTTAATACCTATTGCATTTCGTGATTTGCTGCCTGATCCGATATGGGGGGCCCTAGTAGAGATTAGTATCTTCTTCCGAGCATTGTGCGCCACAGAGATTAGAGCCTCGGACATGGCAAGATTGGAGGAATCTATTGTGGTAACAATTTGCAAATTAGAGACGATATTTCCCCCCAGCTTTTTTGATTCTATGGAACACTTGGCGATACATCTTCCCTACGAAGCCAAAGTTGGTGGACCGGTTCAATATCGTTGGATGTACCCATTTGAAAGGTAAGCCGTTTTGTATTTCCAACATTATTTCTCATGTATTTATCCGATACTATTACTGAATTACTGGTTTGTTAATAGGCGAATGCTTGGGTTGAAGAAATCTGTGTTGAACAAAGCTCGCGTTGAAGGATGCATTGCAAATTCTTATATATTGTCCGAGACCACCCAGTTGTGTTCGCGCTATTTCGAAAAAGGTGTTGAAACGAGATACAACAGGCTCAGTCGAAATGAGGCTGAATTATGTGGTGATTTTACAGGGCAGCTTTCTATTTTCCATCGAAGAGGGAAAGGTCTAAAACCAGATAAAAACGAACGGCGTCTTACTTCCGAGGAGCTGAGGCTAATTGAGCTTTACACGATGATGAACTGTCCAGAAGTCGACGGTTGGTTCACGTATGTATATAACAATTAATATTGTAGTTGTCTCTCTTTTTGAATCTATATAATACGTTGATGTGATTTACGTTTCACCTGTTTGATAGGTTGTTTGAGGACTTGTTTTGCGGCGGTCTTACTCAACAACAAATTCAAAGAAAGCGGCTTGCTGAGTTCGTGCCATGGTTTAAAGAAACTGTTTGCTCTGGAAAGTACGAAGTAGACCAACGTTTGTACGCCCTCTCCTTAGGGGCAAACACACTAATAAAAGGGTACGCAGGTTACAAAGTGAATGGTTTTAGATTTCGAACTGAAGTGTTCAATGAGGGCAAACAAACAAATTGTAGTGGGGTTTATGTCAAGGGCAGCGGTGATGGGGTCGAGGGCACAAATTTTTACGGGACATTAAATGACATCATTGAGGTTTTCTGGTGCGGCGGACATGATAGGGTACAATCAATTGTATTTTTCAGATGTGTGTGGTACGATATCACCCGTCGTGGTACGGCAATACACCCGGTGTACAGAATGGTTGATATCAATCCTACATGTGCTCTTACTACCAATGAACCATTCATATTTGCAAATCAGGCGCTCCAAGTGTACTACACTCCATATCCAGCACAACATGTGGCGCGGAGGAGAGGATGGTGGGCAGTTTGCCCTATTCGTGCAAGGAACATAATTGATATGTCGTCAATGCAAGAGGAAGAAGAAGCCGCAGAACTCTTTCAAGATGATGAGTCGCCTGGACTAAACTTGTGTGCAGATTTGAACGACTTTAACATTGAAGGACAATTGGCAGATGACGTGTACGAGGTGGTTGAAGACGACTATTCGGACCATGACGAGGATGATAACACTTGATACCAATGTACTCGAGTTCAATAATGTATTTGTTACCACTTTGTAATCGTTTCTTCAAATATTCAGTATGTAAGCCAAGTAGTATGTAATTCGCATCAACTACGGTTGGAAAAAACGATTTATAATGTCGAATTACAAAACATTACTTCAAACCCGTAAACTTAACTACACAACGTAACTGGTAATTAAAACATACAAACACTTAAAATGGTAATTGAAACGTACAAACTCACACTAACACAAATAACATAAAACATACAACACTTAAAATGGTAATTGAAACGTACAAACTCACACTAACACAAATTACATAAAACATACAACACTTAAAATGGTAATTGAAACATACAAACTCACACTAACACACATAACATCTTCATTCCTGAGCGGCGGGGCCTTTACCTCTATTACCCCTTGGCCGATATTGTTGATTTCCATTAGAGAGATCCAACCAATCATTATTACCCAAAAAGTCAACCTCCCGATAGGCAAACTTGATAGGTCGGCTATCGTTTCCTCGTTCTGAGTAACATGGGTGGATACATTATCCTGCCGTGGCCTACTTGGCAGATGACCTGTACGATCCACACTAACGATATGGTGCCGTCGATCCCCACTAACACTATGGCGCCGACGATCCCCACTAACACTTTGGCGCCGATTATTCCCACTAAAGTCGGACCCCATCAAAAGATCCACCGCCTGATCAAACTTAAGGTCGTTGTTTTGGCCTTGCGTACTTGGATGACTCGTCTGACCGATTGGCACTTCCCACGACGTGTTTGGTCCACGAAACTCTTGGTCCCAATACTGATAGTTTTGACAAGGTTGTGGCTGGTTATGTTGCCAATAATCGTTCGGTTGACTTTGCGCTCCATGAAACTGATTTGGAGGAAAGTTGCTTGAATTGTAGTTGTTGGTGTTGAATCTCTGCGGGTTGTTCCATTGGTAACGATCCCTCTCTTCTCGGTCGCGAGCTCGCTCCCGCTCTCTCTCCTCTCGCTCCCGTTGTCTCTCCTCTCGCTCACGAGCTCGCTCCTGCCTCCACTCCTCCCGGTCCCTCGCCACTTGGCCCTCTACATCAATAATCTTTTTCTCCAAGCCCGCAACGGTTTGTTGCAACTCAACAGTAGCATCATTGACTGCTTTACGTGTTCTTACCACCTCAGCACGGTTAAGATTTTTACCCTGCGACATACCATAATCTGTGAGGGTATTGTACCTATTTTTGCCTCTGAGCCTCCCATGTGCGCCATTATGATCTGCAATGGCCGCGATATTTACGTCAAACTGAAGCGGCCATTTGGCTTTGTCTGGACCAAAATTATCCTCGAGCGCTACATAATAATTTTCCTACAATGTTCAAAGTAAATAAATGAAAAAGGTATATACGAAAAACAATCATATACATGCTTAATTAAGATAACTTACAAAATACTCTTCTGCTTGTGGGGGGTCCCAATAGAGTATTCTTCCATTTGGATCCGTTACTAAGTGGTCGTGCATGTATTGCTCGTCGAAGCGTATCACATCATCCGTGCCATACTATAACAACATTTTTTTAAACAATATTAATGTCAAAGAGTAACACAAATATCACAAAAAGTATTCTGCAAACAAGGAAATCCTAACATATCGTACCGTTGCGCAGCTCCTCTCTTGTGTACTCACAGATCCACCGTGGTACGTACCTAAGGATCCCTTTCCATCGACGCTCTTTGTCTTATTGGCCAGTCGATTCTGCGTTGCTTTTTCTGCAAGTTCAATTGTCCTTTCATTCTCCCAATGATTACAGTACGTCGATTCAAAGCCGATTGGTAGCCAAGTCTTTTGGTACCATTGGGGGTCTTTAGCTCGCTTCTTGTAGAGCTTTTTGCACTCGTACATGGCATCCTTCCATTTTACTTGTGCCACCTTATGGAATGCCGTTCTAATGTTATCTGTTTCTTGTGGATCCCATTTGTATATAGTCTTCAAAATATGATAACATATAAGTAGAATGCAAAAAATATAATGGACATAATTAATGAAAAATGTGTTAAAATAAGTTAAAAGAAGATACCCTGAACCAGTTTATGAATTTTTCTTTTTCTGCCTCGGATAACTGAGAGTAATGTATCGCCGGTTCGGACACTATGCTTGTTATCGTAACTTGAATTGAGCGCTTAACTGTGTCGACAGTATCGTCACATAAATTTTTGTCAAATTGAAAAAGCTCGTTCACTCCAACTTTGAGCCTCGCATCGTCTGAGTTTGTAGTACCTCGACCCTTCGCCCGTCCTCTAGGCATTCTATTGGTATTATTAGAAGCAGATTCAGAAGCAACAGATGCTGGCGAGGGTACTATGCCCGACGAAGTTCCTTCGTTGTTGGCTTGTGGAAGTTCATCCATCATGCCATGCGGAACAACCAAACGTGGAGGGGTAATTCCAGGCGGAAACAATGGATCGGGGTCGTCCCTCAATCGGGGAGCAGCAGCTCTTTGGCTCCGAGTGGTGGGGCGTTGTTCACGAGCAGGACTAGGGGCCTGAGTTTGTGGCGGAGGTTCCTCGAATTGTTGGGTAACTTCGTCGGAACAAATTGTTTCAGCATCGCTACCACGCCAAGATTTAAACTTACTCGAAAGTTTATCGAAGAGGGATCTCGATAAATTTGTATTGGAAATATATAATTTCTGTTTGCCTTTTCCTTTATCACTATTTTTTTTTCGATTATCGGCCATTTATAAAATGACAATTTTTCAAAAAAAAAAAATATATTGGAAGAAAGTAGGATTTAAATATTTAGAATGAAGAGTGATTGGTGTGATGAATAATGAACTTGGGGGGGGGGGGGGGGGTATTTATAGATTTTTTTTTTGGTTTTTTTTTTTTTTAATTAAATTTAAAAAAAATGCCATTTCCGTCGGCACTAGGCCGACGGAAAAGGGACCGGCCGACGGAAATGGCCGGTCCCAACGTCTTTTTCGTCGGCACTATGCCGACGGAAAAGTCACCGGCCGACGTCATTTCCGTCGGCCGTTGGCCGACGGAAATGACGTCGGCCGGTGAGTTTTTTAAAATGTAAAAAAAAAAAAAAAAAATCTTTTCCGACGGGTCAAGCCCGTCGGAAAAGGGCTTTTCCGACGGTCAGGTGCCGTCGGAAAAGGTTTTCGCGCATTTCCGACGGCCGATTCCGTCGGAGGCCGTCGGAAATGCGCGTTTTTTTTGTAGTGAATCGTTTAAAATTGTCTGTGCATTATATTACACACTTTGTTGATTAAGTTAACGTTTAATTTGTTCATCTAGACGTTGTCAAGTCCTGCATCAATTCAACAACAAATTTTATAAATATCTTTTAAGTATTATATAATATGGATGAAAAATCAATCTAACTGTGCTTTATTTATATTGAGACTTTCGTGGCTTTAAACATATTTTGCTTTGATGTCCGTATTCAAACTATAATTCTTATTATTATCTTTTCTAATTCTTTACATCATGATTGTAACTTATAATATGTAAATTTTCATGCGATATGTAAAACATTAGTTTAACGTTTGTGAATATGAATTTATGTCCTTATATTAAGTAGATTGAACTCTATTAAGTGTTTGTATTGTATAGAACTGTTGTAAATCAACTAATAATAACTTGATACATTTTTTTTAGTATTATTATAAAATTTATTCCATATCTTATTGTTTTATGTAATATTTACGAAACATGTACACAATATTTCTAATATTTAATCCACTGAAACTTTTTTCATGTCTAATAAATAAAAAGTAAATTACGTCACAAACATCAAATCTTACAGAGAATGTGTAGTTAATATCTAGAATCTACCTAACATGCAAGACATGCAAGACATGGATAATGGAGATTTAGTTAAGTACTAAATTAAATGTTAACTATCTAAGGAACATATATAATTGAAGATGTTTGTTGGTTGTTGTGGTTGTAAAGCAAAGAATTTATAAATTTACTCAGTGGTCGGTTTCACTACAAATTCACTCAGTAGTTCATAGAGAGATCACATATGCATGTTTAACCTATTAAGTATTATTGAGCTTCTAAGTGTTCTGTAGATCTGTGATCTAACGCCGGCGTTAGCCGCACCCTAAATTTGTAATATCTCTAATTACCTACTGTTAACTAAGGGTACTTGTAAAAGCATGTATCATGTGATCTAGGTATTATACTCGATTTATGTTAGCAAGTCACAATGTATAAAATCAATTCTAACATGGTTAGTCTAACATCTACAACTCCGGCGAAACGAAAATGGCGTTGTGAGTCCACCGAGAAGGTGAGAACTAATCCCATTCATGCAGCATATACAAGAAAGTCATAGCTAAACACGTTGCTCCTTAGTCAATAACAAATAAATAAAATAGTCATATTCATAAATTTGAGTTACTCCTCACCCTAATCACAAAGATAGTTTAGCTATTCATAATTTTTAACTTCAACAACAATAGAATAAAAGAACAACACAATCAAAGAAAAAATATTAGAAAAAATAACTCCTCGGTTCGGTGGAACGTCAATGCTCTTAATCTTAAGATCTCTTTTACTTTGACTAGTTCTTCACAGCTATTGACTTTATGACTCTAAGATTAAAAATATATATGACATTGAATGATGAATGATTATAAATGTGTGTTTCTCTTGGACTTTCTCTTCGCCACTCTCGCCTCAAACACTTTGCTTCACAATAATACACACTAATACACGACACATTTTGACATGGCTCGAGCATTTCTTTTATAATTTTTCGTGTTGCCCTAGGATTGAAGCTGCGACCATCACTTAATTGCGTGTTTTAACATTTTGCCCTCATGCCGCGCTTGATCAAGCGTGTGTCGCGCGCTGTCTTTTTCACAAACGCGTCTCAGGCTCTGTCTAAAGTGTCGTAATCGCGTCGCCCTATCTCATGCGAGTCTTGTGTGCAGTCAGGGACGTTGCTTGCTTCAAGTTTTATCTCGTTTGCTCTCCATGGCATTCATGCCTCTGTTGTAGTCCTTAGTTTTGTCCTCATTGGGTCCGCAAACTGATAAATTTGTGCTTGCATCCATTTCATGCTAAAAAATAGTCGTTTTACCTTGACTCCACTCTAAACTACAAAATAGTAAAACAAAGCGTAAAACACTACAAGTACTACAAAGTTGGACAAAAGAACAAGTAAAAGTGATACAAGAATCACAACTTTTGGACACTTATCATAGCGCATGCATGTTGATGTGCTGCTCCATTAGAACTTGATATCACCCACGCTAAGTGTATGGCTTGTTGAAATTCATAAAAGAAATCATAGCTCGAGACTCATGTACATTATGTTTTTACCAATGAAACTTGTCAATAATATCTAAACGTTCAATTTGACGAGAAACTTTTGTTGGATGTTTAATAAAGACTGCTACTTTACGGGAACGTTTGGTTGCAACATGTGCTATTAGGCCATTTCATACAAAGACCTTTAAAGATCCATATTATCAATTTAAAACTACTTTGGTTGGTCTTCATGAATTCCTCCTTCCACCATGGGACCCACCTAATATCTATTTTGGATGCACATATAATCACCCGTTTTTTACAAGAATTTTAACTAAATTACTACTTTATCCTTTGATTTAACTCTGAGATCAATGCCCAAAAGGATTTCTCTCTCTTCTACCACTCTTTCTCTCTGTAAGTCTCAACTCTCAACAATTCCAGAAGTTACAAACATAATTCCAACGGACGGTTCACAATCATCATAAATGTCTCAAGCTTTCTTCCCACAATTCTAAAGCAAATCGATTTCATATCCACAATTCTCAAGCAAAGCATTCATCCCTTTAGCCCCAAAGCTGCAAGACCCACACAAAAATTTCTTCAAATACCTACGAATCTGGTCAATTAACTCCTCGTCGCCAAACTCACGAATCTGGTCGCATTTGATTGCGAGCTTCGTGATCGAATCGAAACGAGAGAAGAGGCGAGGAATCGTCGTCCATAGCTCCGATTGAGCATTGAGGAGAGACGATGGCGGCTCTGGCCCTCGATGATAAACCAACAGTGACAAGACTAAGGAGGAGTGGTTCTATCGGCGGAGGAGAGGTGGTGGAAATCGTTGGGGAGGGAATGACTTTTGTTGAAACCCACATCATTTGGAGGTTACAACTGGATTTATATTGTAATTTGTGGGTTAAATAAGTCAATTTGCAAGTACATGATTTCACTGTAGAAGCCAGATTCCCAAAACGATGGGGAGAGGTCGTTTTGAAATGGCTGATGAAACCCGGGTCACTTGGTTTACCCGATATTATTGATGGGCTACCAAAGCTAATTTTTCTACTGTTGAATCCAGTTTAAAACCCATTATAGGGCATATAATGCCTTACCAAACGACCCCTACGTGTATTATTTTTACTATGAATCGTACGATAGAACTTTACTCAAAGAGAGAGGAGAGAGTTCAAATATTCAAAATAAAGTATTTGTTTATTTACCTTATTTCTTATTAGTGGGGGCATTTGTAGTGGGTGGGCGGGCCACACAAATCATATAAACTCTATCATACACTTTTTTGAATCGACATATCTCGCCTCGCAACTAACCCCTAACTAACCCCTAAAATTTGCAGATCATATTTTCTTAAAAACCTTGAACTTATTTCATTCAAATGTTTCTGTCAACCAGGTTAATATTAAACATTATCTCTTAGAAATTATTAATATTCGTTAGGCTTCTATAAATTATCATCCAACGACTTTTCTTTTTTTGAGGAAATCATCCAACAACGTATTCACGACAATAGATACGAAACGCATATATCATATAAGAGTAAAATGCAAAAAACTACCATGTGTTATTTCTAATTGGCAAAAAAAACCCTGTGTTATTTTTATTAGCAAAAATCCCCCTGTGTTATTTGGTCAAAGGCGAAAAACTCCCTATCGTACAATTTTGTAAGTCACGCGCCTGAACTGCGACTTGAACTTTAAATTTCGGCAGAGCTATTAGCAAAAACTACCCATGTGTTATCTCTAATTGGCAAATAACCCCCTGTGTTATTTTAATTGGCAGAAACCCCCCTGTGTTATTCATAAATTAGCAAAAACCCCCTTCATGACATATTTTATAATGACAGTACCAATAATTAAGGATTTATAAGTATTACAATTTTATAATAAACATATACTTGTTACAATAAATATTATGCATCGTGTTATAAATTTTTTAGATTTTTTTAAAATTGTATAAAAACATAATAAAATTAGTCGGTACCGTAATTATATTTTTTACAGATCTAAAAACTAAGGTTTTCTTCAAAATTAATAAACAAAAATATGCATACAATTTAATTCGAACATTATTAGTTCCATATGTATCAAAGACATACAATAAAAATCATATTTTGAGATCAATCTTAGTATGTGCGAATTAATTCAGTGTAGTAGGGGGGTTTTTACTAATTTTAAAATAACACGTGAGTTTTTTTGCCAATTAAAATAACACAGGGGGTTATTTGCCAATTAGAGATAACACAGGGGTAGTTTTTGCTATTTACCAAATTTTGGCTTTTTAAAAATTTTTTGAGACTATTTTACCCTTGTGGAGTTTAATTTTGAGGTAATTAAGAAAGGGGTAAAATAGTCCTTTCGCGAGCGGTCAACTATTAAATTTGAGTAGGGGGCTGTGTGCTAAGGTTGAAAAAACACAGGGGGGTTTTTGCTAATAAAAATAACACAAGGGTTTTTTTGCCAATTAGAAATAACACAGGGTAGTTTTTTGCATTTTACTCTATCATATAACTACAAAGTTTCTCCGAGAATTATTGATATTTGTTACTAATATGACACTATCAAAAATTCAAAATTGAAGAAAACCAATAATATCGTACACCATGCATATATAACAAATGCTTGCCTTGCTAATAAATTTCAGTAGACATAACAGAAAAATACTTTCTATTAGTCTCTCATTTGTACCTCAAATTATTCTTAGGAGTAATTACATTCGCAGTCCCTGAGATTTGGTGAACTACAAATCTTTCCCTTAGTTTGACAATGACATTGTCATAATGTGAACAAACGCATTCTGCGTGGTACGGCCACAATTAGAACCAATCAAGTGAGAATAATAATACCCAATCAAAGAGAAAACGGAAGAAAGCATGCAAAGATTGCTAGAGAATATTTTATCAACAAAAAATTAACACCTTAAAATTGACACGATTTGTAGCTAGAAATCGTTGTCGCACAAAGTGGTGGATGAGTGTTAATTACCAAATATCTCCCTATCTTAACATAAGCACTCGTTAGACGAAATGTTGTAAGCTATTTCGCCTAGAATTATTAATCATTAGGCTTTTAGTAATTATTAACCAACAACATTTACTTTTTTTTTTTATGAAAAGGATAATAATATTAATAAGCAAAAGAGTGACAATAGTCTACAATAGGAAAGCCCTAAAAACGCCCAACAATGATAATGGGGGATCAAAATGAGAGGACATATTGTTTTTCTATGCCCAATTAGCAAGAGCATGAGTAGCAGCATTGCTATTTCTATTACAAAATCTAAAGCGCTATTTTGGCCACAAATTCTAGTATTTACGAATGCCTCTAATGAGAGGCGCAATAGCCCAAGGTGTCTCTTTTCTTTGATCAATGATGCACGAGACCAACACAAGGCAATCAGATTCCAGAATGGCCTTCTTAATTTTTGCTTTATGGAGACTAAGGCAGGCTCTAAAGAGTGCATGCGTTTCGGCCACAAGAGGATCCAAGCATTTATGTTTGCGACATGAAGCGAAGAGGATAGATCCACAAGAGTTGCGAATAATAAGAGCAGAGAAAGCAACACCGTTTTGAAAAGAAGTATCAGAATTGCATTTGGTCCATCCATCTTTGAAGTAGATTGACTTTGAGTTTTAACCATTTTGGTGCATTGTGCATTCCAATGATCATTTGCAGAATGAGAGGCCAATTATTTAAGCACCTGCATGAATAAAGGCATCAGACCATGAATGAGGAAATTCCTATTTCTCCAAATGAGCTCACAGATAACAACAAGAAACGCTATACATTGTTTTTCCATCAAGTCATTGGCAAAAAAAGTTCCAGCATTGCAAAAGAAAATAGATAACCATTCTTTAATAGACAGATTGCTGAAATTATTAAAATTAAGGTACCAATCTGATGAAAGCCATAATTGCGTAGTAAAAGGGCAACGAACGAAAATATGCTCAAGAGTTTCTGTTTCGGAATGACAAACGGGACATAGATCACCTGTGATTTTTAATATATATTTTAGCTTGGCCCGAGTAGGGAGGGAGTTGGAAAAAAACTTCCAGATGAATATGTTAGCATTCCAAAGGCCACGTACAAGCTTCGAATCATTAATTTGAAGGGAGCTAAAACGGTGGTTCTGCTCAGTTAAGTAAGCGCTTTAGAAATGAAGAGCCCTGACGAAGAGGAAATCCAAAGCGGGTTAACGTTCTCATTTGAATCAATCAATGAGAATTTTTGAAATCTCATGGGTTGTGGAGTTATCAAAAATGGCAGTAAGTAGAGAGAGATCCCAGGACTGCACATTATGATTGATAAAACTACGCACCGGGGAATGGTTAAGGAGAAGAGGGTTATTTGGATCAGCAGGTTTGCCATTTTTAGACAAAAGGAGTTGCCATTTTTATTGACCCCCCACCAGAAGGATATAAACAGGGCATCAATTTTTAAGCAAATATGTTTAGGCAAGAGGTACGAAGACATATGGTAAACTGATACAGATTGAGCTACAGATTGTAAAAGAACCCCTCGCCCAACTTGAGAAAAAATCATTCCACATAGACAGATGTTTATTAAGATTATTGAGGACAATGGTAGCATCATTATTACTAAATTTGAATTTACAGAAGGGGAGGCCTAGGTGAGTAAGGTTATGGTTACACTCTTGAAAAGAAAGAGAATTAAGGATAGACTCTCTGGCAGTGTGGGGAACATTCGCACTGAAATGGATAGAGGATTTCTAGTTATTAACAGATTGAGAAGACAAGTGACAGAAAAGATTAATGGTGTCATGGATAGCTTTACCATCCTCCAAACTAACCCTACAGAAAACGAGGAGATCGTCATCATAGAGTAAATGATAAATTGAAGGGCTAGTGCGAGAGATTTTTACACCGTGAAAGGCTTCGAGATGAACACTATGGTATAAAAGTCTAGATAGAAGCTCGATATAAATCACATAAAGATAAGGAGATAGTCGGTCTCCCTGTCTAATTTCCCGAGAAGGTTTGAAGTGCCCATTCGTAGTACCATTAATAATAATAGAAAAACTAGACGTAGAAATGCCACTACAAGAAAAAAGGGTCATTCGCGACCGCCCGTTCGTAGAAATGCCCATTCGTATGGTTGGACGATTTTTTTATATAAACATCATTTAAGATAATGATTTGTGTTATAAGTAAAGCAAAGAAGAAAATAAGAGAGTTGGTGTTTTGTTTTTTGGAGATATAAAGAAAGAGGAGAAGAAAAATTGTTGGTGTTTTGTTTTTTGAAGATATAAGAAAAGGGAAGAAGAAAAATTGTTGTTGTTTATGTTTTGGATTGGGAAATGAGGAAATGAGGAAAGGAGGAGAAAGTGTTGGGTTTTTTAGAGAAGATAATTTGAATGTAATGAAAATTAATGGGTGGAATGGTGGGTATATATAGAATTTTGGTGAAAATTTTGAATTTTCAAAAAATTGGAATTTCCCCCCAATTCCAAGGTCTTTCGCGACCGCTCGGCGGTCACGAGGGGTCTTTCGTGACCGCCGGGCGGTCGCGAAAGACTTTGGAATTGGGGAGAAATTCAAATTTTTTGAAAATTCAAAATTTTCACCATGAATATTATTCGTGACCGCCTAGCGGTCACGAATACGTCTCATTCGAAAGTTTTGATTTTCGTTTGTTTAATTAAGGTTCGATGTTTGTTAAATTGATAAAATAATTAATACTAAGTAAATTAAAAGAGATTTTATCACAAAATGACACATTACATCTAAAACAACATGGTCTATGTGATGAATTAGTTGTAGAACATAAAATAGGTTATTCGTTCATAACTCGCCTAATCAAATCTAATTCGCTATTTTAATATGTTAATTACTAATGTTGTACTAATTTATTATTTCAATTCACATGTAGTATTGAGACTTATTGTTAAAAATCATAAACACATCAAGTTGAATCCATAAAATCAAATTTTTTTTTATGAATATTATTCGTGACCGTCGGGCGGTCACGAATGATCCCTCTTTCGTCACCGCCCAGCGGTCACGAACCTTCTTTGTGACCGCCCAGCGGTCACGAACCTATTTCGTGACCGCTGGGCGGTAACGCATGACCCTATTTCGTGACCGCCCAGCGGTCACGAATAAGTCTCATTCGATAATTTTGATTTTCGTTAGTTTAATTAAGGTGCGATGTTTGTTAAATTGATAAAATAGTTACTACAATGTAAATTAAAATAGATTTTATCACAAAATGACACATTACATCTAAAACAACTTGGTGTATGTGATGAATTAGTTGTAGAACATAAAATAAGTTATTCGTTCATAACTCGCCTAATCACATCTAATTCGCTATTTTGATATGTTAATTACTAATGTTGTACTAATTTATTACTTCAATTCACATGTAGTATTGAGACTTATTGTTAAAAATCATAAACACATCAAGATGAATCCATAAAATCTTTTTTTTTTTTATGAATATTATTCGTGACCGTCGGGCGGTCACGAACTCTTTCGTGACCGCCCAGCGGTCACGAACCTACTTCGTGACCGCTGGGCGGTCACGAATGACCCTCTTTCGTGACCGCCCAGCGGTCACGAATAAGTCTCATTCGATAGTTTTGATTTTCGTTTGTTTAATTAAGGTGCGATGTTTGTTAAATTGATAAAATAGTTACTACTAAGTAATTAAAATAGATTTTATCACAAAATGACACATTACATCTAAAACAACTTGGTGTATGTGATGAATTAGTTGTAGAACATAAAATAGGTTATTCGTTCATAACTCGCCTAATCACATCTAATTCGCTATTTTGATATGTTAATTACTAATGTTGTAGTAATTTATTACTTCAATTCACATGTAGTATTGAGACTTATTGTTAAAAATCATAAACATATTAAGATGAATCCATAAAATCTAATTTTTTTTATGAATATTATTCGTGACTGTCGGGCGGTCACGAATGACCCTCTTTCGTGACCGCCCAGCGGTCACGAATAAGTCTCATTCGATAGTTTTGATTTTCGATTGTTTAATTAAGGTGCGATGTTTGTTAAATTGATAAAATAGTTACTACAATGTAAATTAAAATAGATTTTATCACAAAATGACACATTACATCTAAAACAACTTGGTGTATGTGATAAATTAGTTGTAGAACATAAAATAAGTTATTCGTTCATAACTCGCCTAATCACATCTAATTCGCTATTTTGATATGTTAATTACTAATGTTGTACTAATTTATTACTTCAATTCACATGTAGTATTGAGAGTTATTGTTAAAAATCATAAATACATCAAGATGAATCCATAAAATCTAATTTTTTTTTTATGAATATTATTCGTGACCGTCGGGCGGTCACGAATGACCCATCTTTCGTGACCGCTGGGCGGTCACGAATGACCCTCTTCGTGACCGCCCAGCGCTCACGAATAAGTCTCATTCGATAGTTTTGATTTTCGTTTGTTTAATTAAGGTGCGATGTTTGTTAAATTGATAAAATAGTTACTACTAAGTAATTAAAATAGATTTTATCACAAAATGACACATTACATCTAAAACAACTTGGTATATGTGATGAATTAGTTGTAGAACATAAAATAGGTTATTCGTTCATAACTCGCCTAATCACATCTAATTCGCTATTTTGATATGTTAATTACTAATGTTGTAGTAATTTATTACTTCAATTCACATGTAGTATTGAGACTTATTGTTAAAAATCATAAACACATTAAGATGAATCCATAAAATCTAATTTTTTTTATGAATATTATTCGTGACTGTCGGGCGGTCACGAATGACCCTCTTTCGTGACCGCCCAGCGGTCACGAATAAGTCTCATTCGATAGTTTTGATTTTCGATTGTTTAATTAAGGTGCGATGTTTGTTAAATTGATAAAATAGTTACTACTAAGTAATTAAAATAGATTTTATCACAAAATGACACATTACATCTAAAACAACTTGGTGTATGTGATGAATTAGTTGTAGAACATAAAATAGGTTATTCGTTCATAACTCGCCTAATCACATCTAATTCGGTATTTTAATATGTTAATTACTAATGGTGTACTAATTTATTACTTCAATTCACATGTAGTAATGAGACTTATTGTTAAAAATCATAAACACATCAAGATGAATCCATAAAATCAAATTTTCTTTTATGAATGTTATTCGTGACCGCCGGGCGGTCACGAATGCCAACGGCTAGACTCATCCGCGACCGCCCAGCGGTCGCGGACGCCACTAGGCGGGAAGTTTCCCGCCTATGGCTTTCCGTGACCGCTGGGCGGTCACAGGATTTATGTCCGTGACCGCTCAGCGGTCACGGGGCTATCCGTGACCGCTGGGCGGTCACGGCGTTGTTTACCGTGACCGCTCGGCGGTCACGGTGGCATTTACGACCGCCGGGCGGTCACGGTGGCATCCGCGACCGCCGAGCGGTCACGAGCCGGCGGTCACGACTGACCCCGAATTCTTGTAGTGTGCACTGAACAATCCAATTCACAAAAATACTGTCAAAACCAAGCAAAGAGAGGATGCGGGTAAGAAGGGGCCATTCGACTCTATCAAATGCCTTAGCCAAATCAATCTTAAGGGCCATAAAACCATTTTTGCCTTTTCTGTTGTGAAGAAAATTCATTATCTCATGCGTAACAATAGTGTTGTCGTTTATGTGACGACCTTTAAACATTTACTTCACAACAATAGATATGAAACATATATAACTACAAAGTTATACTCTGAGAAATATTGACATTTGTATCTGATATGACACTAGATTGAATATAAACCAACAATATTCTACAATCTACACCATAACAAATGCTTGCTCTTCTGGTTGCTAATAAATTCCAGTGGAAAAGATATAAAAACAGAAATTTATTTTCTAATCTGTCCCTTCTGTACCTCATGCATGTTATTCTTATCCACGGTGAGTTCGATGATGGTAGCTACCAGCTCAGAACATGACAAGTGTCCCATTTTGAGAGAAAAAGTCTCTCTTCATATTGCTGCCATCCAATTTTTTTTTATATTATTCCGCACGAAAGGTAAATAGATTAAACCCAAAAGAGTGTCATACAGAATACGAGGGGCATACCCTAAGATGAAGCAAATGTCTAGACACCCTAAACAATCAAACACAGATCAGTATACTATTCAGCAGAGGAATACACAAAGCTCTAGTCTAAGACTATGACTCGTGTAAAGCCTCACACCTTATCTACAATTTTCACTCCTTCCTTAGATGTCGCCCCTTCATTCCAGCTCCAGATCATGTCTGTGACCGTACTCTTCAGGTCCCATCTTAGTAGATAATGGCTGCTCTTATAAGGATAGTAGCTTCCACATTGACTCATCACTCTTCCGGGAGGGAGGGGAGGAGAGAGAGTAAAGCTACATTTGTTTTGTTTTTGATGACACGGTGGCCTTCTGTTTTCCTTGTTCCTGTTGCAAACCTAAACCCTGCCAAGATCAAGTGTAATTTGCACTAAAAGAAATATGATATTCCCGAGAAATTATATTCTTGCCAAGTTAGACAGAACACTCCTTGTAAACCTGTTTAGTTTCTTTCCAAATACATACCTTGTCCTTACCTGAAGTTAACTTGCTATGTCCCTGCAAAGGCTAAGCTCAGGCATGGACTTTCTTCAAATATCATAAGATTCCTCCATCTCCAAATACCTGCCACAACTAGGGGTGGGTTCGGGTAGGGTACCCTAATATACGGGTAGGATAAAAACCCTACCCGATACCCTATCAATGTTTGGGGTAGCCGATTTGATTCGGGTACCCTAACATTCGGGTACCCCAAACTTCGGGTTTGGGGTACCCGAAGTTCATTCAGTGGCCAAGAAATGGCCACTGGATGGTCGGGTACCCCAAACTTCGGGTTTGGGGTATTGGCTCCTGGAAAGTGACAGCCACTGCATAATAACATGTATCATATGGTTGTAGTGACGTTATTATTTTTGTTTGATGCACTAATCAAGATATATGTTACTATAATTCTAATCATATACAAAAACTGTTTTGACAAAATTAGTAGGAGAGACAAAACTGATATTCTCCCCATAATTGTATTTGTATAGTCTCTTTCATGCCTCAACATATAATATAAAAGTTGGGAATTAAAGTGGACTGTGGACAGTTGCATGAAATTAGAATTTTTTTTCTTAATTCTTGTCAAAAGCTGCATAAAAGAACTTTATTTTGGAAAAATACAATAAGCTTAAATTGTAATACACCAACGTGGTCAACCAATAATGTTTAGTTTATGCACAATTTTAGAAAAACAAAAGGGGAGGATTAATGTAGGCTCTTCCATTCATCAACATGCACATGTTCACTATACACTTTCCACCATAACTTAGAAGTTAGAAGTATTGTGCATAAAAACAGAGGTACATGAAAGATTTATGTATCATCGGTATTGAAGTTTTTCTTTTCTCTTATATATATTTAATTTAATTTTTAATTTCATGCATGTTACGAGAACTAATAAAAAACGAAATGATTAAAGGAAGATGAGCATGAATAATGAAGCTGGTTGTGTGAATGATTGCTGTTCTCCACTCCCTTCTTCCATGAGCGAAAAAAAGTGTACTAAAAGAGGAAAAAAGGAAGGCGGAATGATAGTATTAAGGGAGAATTACACAAAGTACCCTCAACTATGGGTAAATTACATAAAGTACCCCTCCTCTTTGGAAAATTACACAAACTACCCTTATGACCGATTTTTCGTAATTTTTTATTTCAAATTATTGAATGTAAATTCATGCTCTCCAATTATTTTACACAAAAAACAAAAAATAAGTCAAAGTTATTGCATTAAACCTCATTTATCTCGTTTAAAAAGACAAAAAAGATTGATACCAAATAATTTCTTCTAAGAAAAAATAAATTATCTGCGAATTTTAGTATCTGCTATGATTTGAATTTGAAAGGTTGTCTTAATTATTTTAATTTTTTTGATCATAAGGGTAGTTTATGTAATTTTCTAAAGAGGAGGGGTACTTTGTGTAATTTATCCATAGTTGAGGGGTACTTTGTGTAATTCTCCCTAGTATTAATTAGATGACAGGGCCTCTTTTCTTCTGCTTTTTTTAGTTACTGGGGGCCTGGGGCTGATTGGAGAACTTCATATAAAAAGGCTGGTGACTGTGAGCGTGTGTTTGACTGAAAAAAAAAAAAAAGACTGAATAGAAAAGAAAAAAAAGGAAAAGAAAGGAAATAAATAATAAAAAAGTGTATTATTCAATTCGGGTACCGGGTACCCGAATTGCTTTAAAAATCCTACCCGAATCCGTACCCGAAATACCCTAATCGGATAGGGTACCCGAATTTTCGGGTACAGTTCGGGTAGTAAAACCCGAAATTTGAGTAATATCCGATCGGGTAGGGTAGGGTACCCGAATTTCGGGTTCGATTACCCACGCCTAGCCACAACACTACCAAGCAAAGCAGCCCTGACTTGGAACACTACATTATTCTTTTTCACAGAGTTTGCAAAACAATTCAGTCCAAGCTTTTAACTAATTATTCTTACAATACACACCAACAACTTTCATCATATTTTCCAGAATGGGTTTAACTTTAGAACATTGAAAGTATAGATGCTCTATAGACTCATCATGCTCTTTAGACAAAATGCATATCTTCTCAGTTATGATTTTAAATCTCACAAGTCAATCTCTGGTTGCTAACATGTTATGTTATGCATTACTAGCCAGTTGATAAAAGAGACTCTAGGGGTAGACAAGCGATTCCATACCTGATCACTCCACTCCACATTATGAGATTCATTGTGGAAGACTTGGTAGCACTTGCTTGTTATCTGATTCTGGTCCATCTTTCTCCAATCATTAGGCAGCAGTGTAGGAATTTTTTCTCTCATTTCATCTCTCAGGTACAGGATTGTTCTCCACTATGGTGAATCTCCAGCTCTCTTTTGTACCCTCCAGATCTCCTCATTATGTGTCTTGTACTCAATGACCCATGTGGTCCATATGGTAGATCTTCTCTAATGATTATCAATGCATGATTTGTGAACACAACAGAGCTTTATTCCAAGTTAAGATCTCTTTGATTTGTATCCCCACTTGTTTATAATCATGGCATACTTTTTGCCACACCACTAGATTTCTCCTCCCTTTCTCGTTCCCAGTCCACAAGAAGCTTCTGCATAACCCTTCAATCTTCTTTATGACTCCTATTGGGATGGGGAACACAAAGCTCCAGAACCTCTGTATTGCCATGAGCACAACTCTCACTAGTTGTAGTCTACCTGCATAGCTAAGGTGCTTGGCCAACCAGCTTTGAATTCTTGCACTGGTCTTCTTTATGAATGGCTCATACTCACCTATTTTTAACTTCATGGGGCTCAAAGGGATGCCCAAGTATCTAACGGGGAACTCACCCTCAGGGAAGTTCCAAATTCTACTTAAAGTCTCTCTCTCCTCTCCGTGAACTCCAACAAGAAATATGGAGCTTTTGGTGTTGTTTATCTACAGTCCAGACTTCGCTGTAAAGTTATCCAATGTGCTTTTCAGGGTTTTCATGGATTGTCTGTCTCCTCTACAAAATAGCAGTAAATCATCTGCAAAGGTCATGTGAGTAAGGTGTATTTTTTCAGTCTTGGGTGGTATTTAAACTTCTTCTTGTCCTGTATATTGAATCTAATCAGTCTTGATCGACAAATATTTCATACAGATAACAAACAAATATGGAGACATTGGGTCTCCTTGCCTTAAACTTTGTTTCCCAGGCATGTAACCCTCTAGACTCCCCTTTATACAGAAAGAAAAGCTAGCAGTAGTCACACATGTCATAATAAGATTCACAAACTTAGTCTCAAAACCCAGTCCTACTAGCACTTCTTGAAGAAAATACCAATTTATAGTGTCGTAGGCCTTTCTCAAATCGATATTCAACATACACTTAGGAGAAATGTGTTTTCTTTTATACTAGGGATAAATGCATTAAACCCCCTGAACTATGCAGGTTTTTGCGTTTTCGTCCTTAAACTAAATAAATAAGCGCTTTGCCCCCTAAACTATGTCATTCTGTGCGATTTGCCCCCTGACCGGGTTTTCGGCTATTTTTGGCCATTCTTGGCCTGAATTTTTCCCCTTACCCGACACATATGTGTTGTACTAGATGTATTTTAGCAGTTGATGACAAATTGAGTTTTAAAAAACACCTCGAACGGGACATATTCCGGCTAAATTGTGATTTCCTCTTCAGTGTATTTTAGCCGGAATATGTCCCGTTCGAGGTATTTTTTCGCCTACTTTTTGTCATCAACTACTAAAATACATCTAGTACAACACATATGTGTCAGGTAAGGGAAAAATTCCGGCCAAGAATGGCCAAAAATAGCTGAAAACCCGGCCTGGAGGCAAATCGCACAAAATGGCATAGTTTAGGGAGCAAAGCGTTTATTTATTTAGTTCAAAGACGAAAACGCAAAAACCTGCATAGTTTAGGGGGTTTAATGCATTTATCCCTTTATATTATTATTTGAAGTACTTATTAACTTATATAATATTCTTTAATTTCTCTTCATTTTTCTCGGCTGCCACCCAAATTGTAATATTTACTCCACTTTTATCTTGTAAAGTGCGAAAATGGTTTTTATACATATATATATATACATATATGTTTATTGTTTTTTGGACTCATTCTATTTTAATCACTGTCTAAAAATAGGTTAGTTTTTAAAGAATAAAAGAAAAATGCAAGCAAATACTTTATATTCAATAAAAAATTAAAGTTTAAAAATGCATAGAATCAAAAATATTACTTTAATAAACAAAATAATTATGTTTAATTAATTTCAATATTAGTTACACTTTTAAAATATACTACAAAAATTAATATTTTTTGAGCTAGAACATAAATTCTAGAAATTATTGGTACAAAATAAATAAAAATACAATGATTTAATTAACTGTAATGTTGGAAGATATAAGATAACAGTTTTCCATCAGAATTCTTATGATGAGAAACCACATTCGTAAGGCGACAATTTTTCTGGATACGTCGAACTATTGGAAGAAAATCATAAGAGAATATATGTAAACAAACATAGATGGAAGTTTATTAACGTAACAATTAAGTTAATTAACTAATTTGCTCCTTAATTCAAATTTTAATATAACATAGTTCTGTGTAAAGGAAACTAGCCTCGACAACGCAAAATAAAGTCCTCTAAATGAAGAGACAAAAAATAATAGAGTAAAATATGTAAACAAACAAAGGAAAATGCTGATTAAAAAAAGATAGTAAAAGAAAAACTTGGCTTTAAGTTTCTGACGGTACAACTTGACAGGTGTCGTCAAGTTGTAAGCCATCGAATTCACCCTTATCCACATTGGGCTATAGAAAAAATGTCACAAGTGTGAACACGAATTTGGCCACATGAAGCGTTAAACTTTACGGATTTGTATTTTATTGCAACTGTGTGAAGTGTGAACGCATGCCCCCACTTGCCAAACCCAAACAACCACTCTGGTCTAAGTCTAACAAACGTAACAATCGCTTTTGTACGGACAACCCCGGGTTATGCTAATAATATAAACTGATAATTATTATGTACCAAACTAGTAGTATCATGATTGCAATTTGCAGCACTAGTAGTATCATGATTGCAGCATCAACTAATTAGATTTGATTGAATCACCAAAGTATGTGTTATGACTTGAATAACTAAGGAACATCTGATGAAAGTTCAAGGAACAAACAAAAAAAGATAGACTAGAGAGTAATGTGTGATGTTTTATTTTCAAACTTTCACAAATATATGTAGTTTGTGGAAACTTCCGAATTTTATAATTTGCTTTTCACTATTAGATTATTTTTACTCAACATCTTTATTAAGGAAAATTATAGCTATACCCCTAAGGTTTGGTATAGTTACATAAATCTCCCTGAAGTTTAGAAATTTACAATAACCTCCTCTCAAAGAAAAATGTTCGGTGGTACGATATTGAAATTCTAGTTTTGCCTTTAGTCAACAGATTCGAAGTGGTGTAGATCGATGTAAGGGTAAATGAAAGGGGTGTACTTTATATTTTTATTAAGGTTTTAAGGGTGTATACGTGATATTATATAAAAATTACACTATATTATTTTTAATTTCTTTATAAAATTTTAAAAATTATTAAAACTAATTTTACTTATTCATTTCTCATTCTATGTATCTATCAAAAAATTTGAAATGATATATAAGCTTTATACTTTTAATTGAAATTACTCAAGCAACTTGTATGTTACAACCATTTTATTTAGTCTCAACAAAAAATGTTTCTACTATGTAGATGATGAACTATATTTAATATTATTAAGAAATGTAATTATTATACTAAGAAATGTTTTATCCTACAAAAGTTGACAATAAACTATCAAATAATTTTCTTTTAATATTTTATAATTAATATCTAAATCAAAATATGTAATATCTTTATAAAAAAAAACATCAAGTACACCCTTCCAATGTAATATCATAGTTACACTACTTAGATTTGAAGTGATTAAGGACGAAATGGAAATTTCATTACTATACCACCTAATATTTTAGTTTGACGGGAGATCATTATACTTTTACAAATCTCAGAGTGATTTCTATAATTACACCAAACCTCAGGAAATGTTAGTGTAATTATCTCCTATTTATTAAACTATCATGATAGTGAAACAAGCGCAGAAATAGGGAGTGGACCATGATGACGCATACCGTGACACAGGATGCACACGTCACAGCAAACTCACAAGCATAGCAGTCCCACGCGCTTTAGGACACCAGTTTATCGTACGCTCCACGTTTTACATGTTTCATTTGCAATTGAACAAAACTAAAGTATATGCGCGCGTGGTTTTAATTTTTTCCCAATCTGAATGAAGGTTCCACCTAGTTTCAGTGAATATAGTTAGCACTTGCCAAAATTTAAAAGTATATATATATACACCTTTTAGTAGTACTTCTTAGTTCACTCCACCAATATTAAAAAAAAAAAAAAACACATTTGGCTTTATCCTTGATACCGAATCTAGTTACTATGGAGTTTGCTAGTGGTAGTGGAAGGAATCGGTTGATCGGAGAGTTGAGTAGCGGCCGTGAAATGACGGTTCAACTCCGATCCACGATGAGTGGAACTCGGAATCATGTTGATGATGTGTTGGTATTAGAACAAATTGAGAAAATCTTGTACGCCTTCAACGAGTCTCTTTCAATACTCACTAGTGAGTCCGATGAGGTTTCGGAGATAAACTCGTCTGGGAGGACGTCGGAGGATACGGGCAAGAGTCGCAAAACTCCGGCAACGTCGAAAGGTCAAAGAGGATGCTACAAGAGAAGGTACATAAATTTAGCCTATTAATTAGTGATGAAAACAAGATACTATTTCATAATTAAAAAGTATTCTGTCATTTTTATATTATAAATAAAGAAAGGGGTGATGAAAAACCTCTTAATTAATTTAAATATCACAAGAGACGTTCTTTCCGTTCTTTTATAACAACGGGCAGTGTGTGTCCATTTTAACATATCATATGCGTTAATTATGTTCTAAATTAATCATTTTATTTGTTGTGTTATTTTCTAATAAATTATTTGTTTTGCTATTATTAATTATAGTCCAAAGGTAATAATTTGTCTAGTGAATTCATAAAATGCAGGAGAAATTCCGAGACACGGACAATAGAGACCCCTTCTTGTTTGATTGATGACGGAAACGCTTGGAGGAAATATGGACAAAAAGTGATCCTGAATGCCCCACATGCGAGGTACAAACACAAATTATGTTATTTACTTGTATACTTATTACTATATATTATTAATATTTTTTTTGTTTTTTTTTGTAAATTAATAATTAATTTGATGGTTAATTTATTTTGACCAAACATTTTGTAAATGCAGAAACTACTTCAGGTGCACCCACAAGTTTGAGCAAGATTGTAAAGCAACAAAGCACGTGCAGAAAATCCAAGACGATCCACCACTATTTAGGACAACATACTATGGCCACCACACATGCAATAAAGTAATCAAATCTGAATCCCATCAGATTACCATGGACTCTCCCGCACAGGATTCTGCCATTATTTGGAGCTTTGATCAGAATAGTAACGAGGAAATAAATTGCCAAATTAATAATAATGAATCATCATCATCATTAACATTTCATGATTATTACAAATCACCTCATGAGGATTTGGCAACAACGTTTGAAAGTGCTAGTAATTCAGCTGGATTTTCCGTGTCCGAGGATTATTATGGGATTAATGTCGATGATTTCCTGATTTCGGTGGATCAAGAGTTTATTAGTTAGTTAATATATATATATTGTAATTTTGTGTTGTTTTCTTTTTCTGTCTTCCTTTATTTGCACTACGTACTATAGTTGATGCTCGGTGCGAATTAAATTAGTTGCTTATGTATTTTAATATATCATTGTTGTACATATTATGTTTTAACTACGTTGTAGCCTTCAGATTTTTTGTTAATGAAGTTATATGTTTAATTGTGAACTTTTTTATTGTAATTTTGTACTGTTATAACATGCAGTAAATTGGGTTACCGTGAGGTGCACAACGTGCATTCTGTAGTTAAGACCGACACATTGTATTAGCATTGGATAGTGCGTTGACGCCTAAATTGTTGGACCACTCTACTAGTTTTTTGTTTTTTTTTTATTACTGTAAAATGCTTTTTTCACGCCATATGATAATTCAGTAACCAACAATTAATATTGTGCAATTATAATTGTAGTGTAAACCTATCTCAATCTTCTAGATCAGATGTGTCACATCACCTAAGATAATTAATATGAAATAATCTATAGTACCGACTTGTTGAATCAATATTATCATACACTAATAACGGGTAGAAACTTATTGTTTGGTTTGTAATATACAAAACTAAGAACTTTACTAACGGGTAAAAACCTAAACTTTTAGAGTTTGTAAATCAAATTATTTCTCAATAAGTAGTTACTTGCTTAACTATAAAACTTGGGGAAAGCCTATTACATTTATACACATTATTTTCGTCATGCATCAAGGTGTGGTATGACATAGATATTTGTAAAATACAATAAATTGTGCGGCAAAACATTTTTTTTTTACATGGAAACCCACAACAACTATTCTTTATGTCCACGAGTTGCCATGTAAATAAAATTTGAGCAATGACTTCGGTCTTCTGAAAAAATTAATATTAGTGCATGTAATCCTTAATTTACATGAACCATAAATCGTTGAACACAATGATCATTACAAATAGATATGAAAGAAGAATACAAGTGTGATCGTGTCGTGGAGAGTCTTTGTTCTGCTTCAACACAATCCGGCAAAGAACAACTTTATTTGGAGCTTTTGGATTTCTCTCTTTCTACATATACACCTTCACTATGTGTTTCTTGAGTATGTTTTTATGATGGTCTAAAGACATACTATATATAGGAGAAGAGATGATCAAATTCCAGTTATAGTTTAATTAGGACTTAATCTCCACCGTCCATCACGGAAGAGCTTTAATAGGAAAACAACTCTATTATTAGGTAACTAGAATTATAGAATTAACATGTTTCTTTGAAAATCAGGATTCCTGTTAGACCACAATTACGGGAAAGATAAATGCCATGATTAATTTATCTTACAGTCTCCCACTTGGTCGTTAGGAATACTCATTAACGTTTTCATCAAGAATCATAAGGCGCGCACAAAATGTTAAAACTTTTCTTTAGCTAGTTGTCATAAGTGCCTTGATTAGTCAAATAGTTAATAAGAGTCATGACGTGCACATTATTTTGCAACATGATTCATTTCATGTACCACGATATTAACGACTATCATAATTAAGCCATTAGTAAGAGTTTCATAATGGTCCCGTAATGTCTTGAACAAAGACGAGTTCTGTTATCATTCATCAAAGAATAATATGTGTACACAATGGAAAAATAAAATATAATAGATGTAGAAGTGCATTAAGAGCACAATGACAATTCTTTCTTTTCTAACATCTTTGTTCCAATAATTGATATTTAAGGTCCATGTGTTTTAATCCCTTAAATATTAAATCATAAATGGATAATTTGATTGCAACTTTATTGTCAATTATGCAATCATGCTCCTTAAATATTGCCTCAAAACATGTCACAAATTCAGCTATATAGGTAAATGTGCAAAGCAACTCATGATTTATGGCTTTTCCAAAATGTCACATCTCTAATCATGAGATGCACCTAGCCAAAAGTGCAGTCATTAAGTATAAACATGTACCTAACTCTGAATCTTAAAATTCAACCATATGTGGATGTATTGATTTTCTATAAGTGAACATGTGATTTCTTTAAATATCTCAATACTTTATCTATATTCCAATTCATTAGGCGGGTGTAGATTAAGACTAAGCTTGCCTTCTTTATGCAACGTAACAAAATTAGAAAAGCATGTCATAATGCCAAGTATTTATGAACTTTATAAGTATGTGCTTTATAAGGCATTCACAAAATTTAAAGTGATATATCATGAAGTAGCTTTATTTCAATCACATAGGATGCCTAGTCACATCTTTCTAAGAGTTTTCATATAAACGATTCTCAATCTAATGTAAAAGACCAAGATCGCTATTGTCGAATAGAACTGACTCCCACTGATCTTGAGGTATATACATGAACCAACAATACTTTATTTAGAACAAAAAATACATAACGGTTCCCCTAATGTGAAGTTGGTTTTTGTAAGAAGTGGGATATACGACATAAATGATAACAAAATAACAATGACGTTATTGATATATAACATAATTTAAAATATTGAAAGAACATAAACAACAGATAACAGAGAATATACACGACAAGAAAATATAGTGCTCCTGTGGGTAGTCACCATAAATTCTACAAATAATATCATTAGAAGTCGTAATATTCAACAAGCATAATTCAAGTAATATATCTACTTTAATAAAACACATAAGAAATCTGTGGATTTCCTTAGTCTACAAATGCATTACCTCTTTATATTTGATACAAAATATGATTTTGATTGCCTGTGGGTCAACCACATAATTCATATCTAGATCAAATAAATCATAATAATGGTAAATAGAATATTCCGCCGATTAAGACTACTATGATAATTTCTAACTTAAGAATACATTAAACAAATAAAAATAACATAATGTACCAAAAACAAATCATGTAATTGTCTTAATCCACAAATATTAACTAAGCAAACGCGAGCCTCATATGGGTTGACTCTTATGATTTACAAAGTAAATTAATTTGTCTAGTATACTTTATTGACGAGTTATGCAAAAATCTTTAGAACTCAATAATTTCACTAGTATGGATTGTAAATCCTTAAATGCGAACTTAGTCCAAAATTTGCAAAGAACATCATATGCCAATATATCATACAATAGATAATTTGATAACACGTAAATCACATGATTTGAGTGATTAACAAAATAATATATCAAAATGTCTTCTTTTTAATGTACATGTCAATATATTAGCATTACATAAGTCATCACATGCTTAACATTTTAATAAACAATAACTTAAATCAAGCAAGATAGAATAATCGAAACTTAATGCACAATGTAATAGATTCATGTTCAAGTTTCACTAGAAATAAAGCCACTGCGGTGGTCAACATATTCTGATAAAGTGGATATTTGACTCTTTAATACATGAATCATGTGCAACAATTAGTTATGTGTAATAAGAATTCACGAACTATTGATTGAATCACTTTCGTGATATAATCAATTATAATCATAATGCACTACAAGAATACATGCCCATCTGCAACCGCCCGGGCGGATGCAGATGGCCCAAGGGCGGTCGCCCCAGGGGCATCTGCGACCGCCCGGGCGGTCGCCGAGGCGGTCGCAGATACCCCTCGTCGTGGGTGCTCTGCGACCGCCTGGCGGTCGCAGATACTACTTGGCGATCGCCGACGGTCGCCAGGTCCAAAGAGACGTGACGACCGCTTGGCGGTTGCCATGTCCTTATAAACATGGCAACCGCCCAACGGTTGCGAAGTCCAAAAGGACCTGGCAACCGCCTAGCGGTTGCGAATTCATGATTTTCGAAAGCTCGCAACCGCCCAGTGGTTGCGAAGTCCCTAAGAACATGGCAACCGCCTAGCAGTTGCGAATTCAAAATTTTCGAAGGCTCGCAACCGTCTGGCGGTTGCAGATAATATTCATCAAAACAAAAAAAAACAATGATATTCCGGAAATTTTCCAGAATTTTTTGTTTTTTTGTTGAAATTAATATAGTGAAACAAAAAGAAAAGTAGAGAAATAAAAAGAAAAGAAGAGAAACAAAAAGAAAAGAAGATAAACAAAAAGAAAAGAAGATAAACAAAAAAGAAAAGAAGTGAACAAAAAGAAAGATTCGAAAAAGATTATTTGGGTTTTTTATTGGAGATATAAAAGAAAAGAAAGTGTTAGGGTTTTTTGTTTGAGATATAAAAGAAAAGAAAGTGTTTGGTGGTTTGTTTTGGAGATAAAAGAAAGTTTTGGTGTTTTGTTTTGGAGATAAAAAAAAGTCCTTGGTGTTTATTTTGGAGATAAAAGAAAGTGTTTGAGATAAAAGAAAGTGTTTGGGTTTTGTGGATTGGAAAAGAAGAGTGTTGGGTATGTTTGGAGGGTGTAATATTACTGAATGAAAAATTAGAGAGAAGAATGGTGGGTATATATAAGATTTGGGGTGAAAATTTTGAATTTTCGTGAAAATTTGAATTCCCCCCCGAATCCCGCCCATTTCAGCGGAAATAGCAACCGCTCGGCGGTTGCTAGGAACCATGGCGACCGCCTGGGCGGTTGCAAAAGTGGGATGTTCGCAACCGCCCAGCGGTTGCGAATAATATTAAAGTTTAAAATTAGTGATTTTTGACAAGTATCTTGATGTGTTTGTATTTATAAAACAAAATATATCATTATAGACAACATAAATCATCCAAAATAATAAAACTTCAAGTATGAATATTATCTGCAACCGTCGGGCGGTTGCAGATAACCAGTACTAGCAACCGCCAAGGCGGTTGCCAGGAGCCCTCGCGACCGTCCAACGGTTACGAGAAGCCCTCGCGACTGCCCAGCGGTTGCGAGGAGTTTTGGCGACCACTTGGGCGGTTGCAAATAATGTCCATATTCAAAATTATTGATTTTTGAGAAATATCTTGATGTGTTTGTGTTTATTAAACTCAAATATCATTATTACATGTGAATAATAGTAGTAAACGTTAACAAGACTAGTAATTAAGTTAGTAAAATAATAGTTTATATGTGAGTAGGTGAGTTATTAACGATACACCTATATATCAACAACTAATCATTTACTTAGTCCTTAATGTTGTTCATGAGCTTAATTTTGCAATGAGGCCTTATAATTTGGCTTGTTTTAACTATCATTAGGGTAATTATCAATTGATCAAACATCGTGCCACAACGAATCATCCATAATAGTAAAAATTCAAGTATGAATGTTATCTATAACCGCCAGGCGGTTGCAGATAACCAGTATTAGCAACCGCCCAGGTGGTTGCGAGAAGCCTTCGCGACCACCCAGCGGTTGCGAGGAGCACTCGCGACCGCTTGGGCGGTTGCGTATACTGGTTATCTGCAACCGCTTGGCAGTTGCAGAAAATGTCCATATTCAAAATTATTAATTTTTGGGAAATATCTTGATGTGTTTGTGTTTATTGAAGTCAAATATCATTATTACATGTGAATAATAGTAGTAAACGTTTACAAGACTAGTAATTAAGTTAGTAAAATAGTAGTTTATATATGAGTAGGCGAGTTATCAACGATACACCTATATATTATGTTCAACAACTAATCATTTACTTAGTCCTTAATGTCGTCCCTGAGCTTGATTTTGCAATGAAATCTTATAATTTGGCTTGTTTTGACTATCATTAGGGTAATTATCAATTGATCAAACAACATGCCACAACAAATCATTCATAATAGTAAAAATTCAAGTATGAATGTTATCTATAACCGCCAGGCGGTTACAGATAACCAGTATTAGCAACCGCCCAGGCGGTTGCGAGAAGCCTTCGCGACCACCCAACGGTTGCGAGGAGCACTCGCGACCGCTTGGGCGGTTGTGGATACTGGTTATCTGCAACCGCTTGGCACATGTATTCATCCACCATTTCAAGCTATAATAATAAGGTGGATTTGGCAAAAAAAAAAAACCTATCACGTCATCCGACAAAATATATCATAGGAACTAATGATTATTCTTGATAGTTGTTCATAATAAAGAAACAACAATCAATCAAATCGATAATCTAATTCACAGATCTTGTTGACAACCGTAAATAACAAATATACAAGCACCCTCTTATTAGCCCAATAACACGAAAACTTATTACAGAATTATGGTGAATTAGATTTATGATGAACGTAAGAACTTCAAACAATAATTCCATCGATCATGATGATGGTTTAAATCTATTAAATTTCACTACAAGATTGGGGGCATCTGCAACCGCCACTCCCAATCGCCCCGACGGTCGCCATTAACAGCGATCGCTGCGCGACCGCCTGGCGGTTGCAGATAATCCCCTCAACCGCCGGGCGGTCGCCAATGCTTCTCGCAACCACCGGGCGGTCGCCAATACTCCTTGCAACTGCTGGGCGGTTGCTAATATTGGTTATATGCAGCCGCTGGACGGTTGCAGATAATATTCATACTTGATTTTTTATTATTTTGGATGATTTATGTTGTCTATAATGATATATGTTGTCTATAAACACAAATACATCAAGATAGTTGTCAAAAATCATTAATTTTAAACTTGAAAATTATTCACAACCGTTGGGCGGTTGCGAATATCCCACTGTTGCAACCGCCCAGCGGTCACCAGTGCTTCTTGCAACCGATGGGCGACCGCTAGGTCATATGGCGACCGCTTGGCAGTTGCTGATAATGGTTATCAGGAACCGCCAGCCGGTTGCAGATAACATTCATACTTGAATTTTTGTTATTACGGATGATTCGTTGTAGCACGTTGTTTGATCAATTGATAATTACGCCAATGATAGTTAAAACAAGCCAAATTATAAGGTTTCATTGCAAAATCAAGCTTAGGGACAACATTAAGGTCTAAGTATGATGATTAGTTATTGAACATAATATATAGGTGTATCGATAATAACTCGCCTAATAACATAATCTACTATTTTACTAACTTAATTACTAGCCTTGTAAACGTTTACTACCACTATTCACATGTAATAATGATATTTGAGTTCAATAAACACAAACACATCAACATGTTTCTCAAAAATTAATAATTTGAGTGTTAGATAACTCTCGCAACCGCCTGGCGGTTGCAAATAACCCTCGCAACCGCTTGGCGGTTGCAGATAATCATTGCAACCGTTGGGTGGTTGTTGATATTGGTTATCTGCAACCGCTCAGCGGTTGCAGATAATATTCATACTTGAATTTTCATTATTTTGGATGATTTATTTTGTCTATAATGATATATGTTGTCTATAAACACAAACACATCAAGATAGTTACTAAAAATTACGAATTTTAAACTTGAATATTATTCGCAACCACTGGGCGGTTGCGAATATCCCACCGTTGCAACCGCCCAGCGGTTGCGTTACCTATTGTCGCAACCGCCCGAGCGGTCGCCATGAAGCCTAACAACCGCTCGACGGTTGCTAATTCTGCTGAAATGGGCGGGATTCGGGGGAAATTTAAATTTTCACGAAAATTCAAATTTTTACCCAAAATCTTATATATACCCACCATTCTTCTCTCTAATTTTTCATTCACAAATATTACATCCTACAAACATACCCAACACTCTTCTTTTCCAATCCACAAAACCAAACACTTTTTTTTTTATCTCAAACACTTTCTTTTATCTCCAAAATAAAACACCAAACCCTTTTTTTTTCTCCAAAACAAAACACCAAACACTTTCTTTTATCTCCAAAACAAACCACCAAACACTTTCTTTTCTTTTATATCTCAAACAAAAAACCCAAACACTTTCTTTTCTTTTATATCTCCAACAAAAAACTCAAACACTTTTTTTTATCTCCAAAACATAACACTTTTTTCTAATCTTTTCTTTTTGTTTCACATCTTTTCTTTTTTGTTTCTCTTCTTTTCTTTTTGTTTCTCTTCTTTTTGTTTTGTTTCTCTTCTTTTCTTTTCTTTTATATCTCCAACAAAAAATCCAAACACTTTTTTTTATCTCCAAAACATAACACTTTTTTCTAATATTTTCTTTTTGTTTCACATCTTTTCTTTTTTGTTTCTCTTCTTTTCTTTTTGTTTCTCTTCTTTTCGTTTTGTTTCTCTTCTTTTCTTTTTGTTTCACCATATTAATTTCAACAAAAAAACAATAATATTCTGGAAAATTTCCAGAATATTATTGTTTAATTTTTATTTTGATGAATATTATCTGCAACCGCTGGGCGGTTGCGAAAATCATGAATTCGCAACCGCTAGGCGATTGCGAGCTTTTGAAATTTTTGAGTCCGGAACCGCTGGGCGGTTGCGAGCTTTCGAAAATCATAAATTCGTAACTGCTAGGCGGTTTCCATGTCCTTAAGAACTTCGCAACCGCTAGGCGGTTGCCATGTTTATAAGGACATGGCAACCGCCAAGCGGTCGCCACGTCTCTACGGACATGGCGACCGCCAGTGGTATCCTTGACCGCCTGGCAGTCGTAGAGTACCCACGACGAGGGGTATCTGCGACCGCCCGGACGGTCGCAGATACCCATCGGGTGACCGCCCATGGGCCATCTGCAACCGCCCGGGTGGTTGCAGATGGCCATGTATTCTTGTAGTGTTTTACGAATAACCATGCGTTCAATAACATAAATTCTGATACCACATGTAATCCTTAATTTACATGACACATAAATCGTTGAACACAATGATCATCACAAATAGATTCATAAATAGATATGAAAGAAGAATACCTTTGTGATCGTGTCATTGAGAGTCTTTGTTTTGCTTCAACACAATCCGGCAACGAACAACTTTATTTGGAGCTTTTGGGTTTCTCTCTTTCTACCTATACACCTTCATTATGTGTTTCTTGAGTATGTTTTTATGATGGCCTAAAGACATAATATATATATATATATATATATATATATTATATATAGGAGAAGAGAGGACCAAATTCCAGTTAGGGTTTAATTATGACTTAATCTCCACCGTCCATAACGGAAGAGCTTTAATAGGAAAACAACTCTATTATTAGGTAACTAGAATCATAAAATTAACATGTTTTCTTGAAAACAAATAAACAATGATTCCTGTTAGACCATAATTACGGAAAAGATAAATACCATGATTAATTTATGGGCAATTTATTATTTCTGCCCTTTAATTTATATAAACTTCTTGTTTTGCCCTTTTTGTTACCGGACTTTTTTTTGCTCGTTAACTTAGTTTTTTTGTTTTAATTTTGCCCTGTGGGCTTCGATCTGGGCTGAGTCGAAGCCCAGTAGACGTGGCAACCCACGTGGCGTACAGACGACGGCCACGTGGAGCCACGTCAACAAATTTTTTTTTATTTACTCAACTTGTAAAAATTAAAAATAAACTAATATTCAAAATTATACTTAATTTTATTATATATTATTCTAAATCATAAAAAATAGTATCAATTCAAGTTTATTAAAAAAGGTTTATTTAAAATATTTGCTAAATTTATATTTACTAATCAAAACTAAAAAAAATATTTTTGTTTACTAGTAAAAATTAAAAATAATATTTTTTACTAGTAAAAATTTAAAATAAATTATTATGCAAAATTATATCTAATTTTATTATATATTATTCTATATCATAAAAAAATAATATCAATTTAAGTTTATTAAAAAAATGTTTATTTAAAATGTTTACTAAATCTATATTTACAAATAAAAACTAAAAAAATATTTATATTTACTAGTAAAAATAAAAAATAAGATATAGAATAAAAAAAAATTAAGGTTTATCTTAAAAAAACAAAAAAAAAATAAATTAATCATCATCTTCATCACCACCACCACTCCCTCCCACCCCGCCGCCGCTGTCGCCGCCACCGCCACCACCATCTTCATCAGATCCATCACCGAACAGCACCACAATCTTCTTCTCCACCACCACCACCACCCTCTCTCTCCCCCGATCGCTAGCAAGGGTTCTTTATGCTCCACCACCACCACTACCCTCTCTCTCCACCGAACACCACCGTCGGTGCCACCACCGCCATCGAATTTTGAGCCCCCTAATCCAGATCGTCTTCTCTGTTGAGGCCCCCACCCCCAACCCCCCCAGCGTCCGCACCACCCCCACTGTCGCCGCCACCCAACAAATCAAACACCACCAACACCACCACCCTCCTCCGCCCTACTCGCCGCCGCCATCTCCACCCTCTCCCCCCCACTCGCAACCAAAAAAAACACCATCATTTCTGAATTCTCGGATTCCCAAATTCTCAATCTCTACTAAATCCACCATTGACGATGTTGTTCTCTCCACCAAGGTGCAGTCGGAGCCACCAGTGAAAGAAAGAAAGGCTACCAAAGCCAAAGATCCCCCCTCCTAAGTCGCGCACCGCCGCCGCATTAGCTTCCGCCGCCAATTTATTTAGTTTTCAAGTGGTGGTGGTGTTGGGGGTGAGGGTGGAAATGAGGGTGGTATTTGGTTTGTGTTTGGAGAGGGTGGTGGTGTTGATGGTGTTTGGTTTGTTGGGCGGCAGCGGCGGCGGGTGTGGTGCGGCCATTGAGGGGGAGGGGGGAGGGAGAAGACGATCTGTAATTCGGTTGGTGGGGCCCTGGTACAATTATAAAAAAAAGAACTTTATTACAAGCCCATGCAGTTATTAAAAAAAAAATTATGACATGGCGCCACGTGGGTTGCCACGTCGTCTGGGCTTCGACTCAGCCCTCAACGAAGCCCAGAGGGCAAATTTAAAACAAAAGAATTAAGTTTACGGGTAAAAAAAGTCCGGTAAAAAAAAGGCAAAACTTGAAGTTTATATAAATTAAAGGGAAAAAATAATAAATCGCCCTTAATTTATCTTTCAGTGCCATCATTGAAGTTTAAATTTGGTTCACTCAAATATTAACACCACCAAAGCAGAAAAGAATTTTGAGAGGGATGTAGGCTTAATTTTTAACACCACCAAAGAGAAAAAAGAAATTTGAGAGAGGGGCTTAACATATAGTTCCATGAATGAACGTACGAGTTTTAAAGGCAGTTCATCTAAAAACACCCTAGTTTATTTTGATGAATATCAATAAAATCATGAATCAAGCAAACACTTGCTAAAAAAATCCATTTTTTTTTTTTGATTTTGATAAACCCCTTTTGTCTCTTCTTTTTGATGATTCTAGTTAATCATAAAAACTCTGTCTGCTGTAAGTATTTCAATTTTGTCTATGTATTAGCTATAAATAGAAATTATTTGTTAGATAGAGTAAAACTGCGTCGACATTATAATTTGACAAGGTGTGAGGGATTTAAAAGAACTAGAATAAATCCACTAATACTAACATATGAGGAAGATTTACTCACATTCTTCTGCATGTAAGGAGTTTTTTCTCTGTTTTTCATCATTGCATTTTGGCATTTAAAAAGTGGATCGACTGCTTTTGTGAATCTGCAGTCACCCCAGTAACAATGAATTTCCTCCTCAAAATATGCACAAGTTCAGAGTTGGATGAGGCTATGATAGCAAACCTTATACGAATAGCATAGTGTACCTAGTATCAACCACATAGTAAAAGTAGAGATGGAAAGTGGGCCGGGCTGGCTATTCCGGCCAGGCCCGCTCAGACCCAGATAAAGTGGGTTTGGTCTAGGCTGAGCCGGACAGAAAATGGGCAGATTCACGCCCGGCTTCATTTTTTTTTTTTTTGAAAACTACAATATACATTAATAAAATGTACAAATGAAATTTTTATATAAATATTAAATGTAAGACTTATGTAACTAACATGAAATAGGTCATAAATCTAACATAAAACTCAAACTTAAAACAAAAATGACATTTTTTAGAAAGAAAAGCTCAAAAAGTTAACTTAAGAAAAACTTTAAATGATGATAATATATTTTAACTATAGTGGGGTTAAATATGGAAAACATGTGTGAAAAATAAAAAAATATTTATACTTTATAGAAAAAATAAGCAAAAAAACAAACTAAAAAAATAGGGGTAAAAATTTATACCCTAAAAAGACAAATCAAAAAATTACATTTGCAACATTCAAACTTTTGAAGTTGCAAATTTTTTATCAAATGATTAAGCACCATTTATACGGTGCCTATTTAATTTGGCTTGAAGGGCCAAAATTTTGGTCCTTCAGGCCTAATTAAATAGGCACAATTTAGGTGCTCTGGCCCAGGTTTACATCCTGGGCCATAAGTTTCAGAAAATAAAAAAAAAACTCCAACCCAAGCCGAGAACCGACTCAGCTCGGCTTAGGACCACAATTGAGGCCTAGTTTGGTGCGGCTCGAAATGTGGGCCGGGCCTGGGTTTCAAAATCTGGTCCTGGGTCCGAGACTCCGGGCCAGTTTGGGTTACATCCGAGCTGGCCCGGCCCAATTTACACCTCGAAGTAAAAGTCACAACCTTGTACAAAGGCCATTCCGTATCAGGCTTGTACGAAGACCAATTACTATATTCAAAAGTCTGACAAAATTGAGAGTCTTAAAACGAGATTTTTAACATTTTGGTCCCTTAAGTTGGCTTATCCGCGATTTTGGTCCTATAAGTTGGCAGACCGTGATTTTAGTCTCATAACTTGGCTTAAGGACTCGATTTTGGTCCCTCGGCCAACATTTTTAAAATTCTATCCGTTAAAAACTTACGTGGCATTATTTGACCGAATGCGTGGTAATTTTGACCAGTATTGACGTACGTGGCTCCAAAAAAAAAAAATAAAAAAATAAAAAAAAACTCACATGCTCCGATCCTCATTCTTCTCAACCCAACCCCTACCCCAACCCCACCGACCCCCACCACCACCCCACCCCACATTCTCCCTCCCATCCGTGCCACCGCCGAACCCCACCACCACCACCACCGCACCCCGCCTCCTCGACGTCCACTACGACCTCACCGCCCTCAAGAAATTCGACGGCGAGTACTGGAAATTCCTTTTCGACTCCCGCGTCGGGAAAACCACGTGGTCGTACGGCTCCGGCGTCTGGTCCAAGAAGGAGTGGGTGTTGCCGGAGATCGATAGCGACGACATCGTGAGAGAGAGAGAAATTGAGACGTACGACATTTGGATTTACACGACGAAGAGGAGAGAGAATCGTTATCAACGGACATGCATGCGGCACCGAGGCACGAGGCACGAGCACGCCACCGTTGTAGCCGCCATGACTGTATCTATATGTGGTGACTGACTGTCGGTGAGATTTGATTTTTCTTTTCTTTTATTTTCTTTAATTTTATTTATACAAAAAAATGGTAAAGCAGTGCAGTATTTTGGCAGTAGAATCCAGAAAGAAAAAACTGGTGTGAAAGTGTGTGTGTGGTGGATGGGAGTAGGTGTGTTTAAAATGAGGAGGGTGGTGGTGAAATTAACGAGAAAGAAAGAAAAAAATCAAATCTGAGAGAGAGAGAGAGAGAAGAGAGAGAGAATCGAATGTGAGTTTTTTTTTGTTATTTATTTATTTTATTCCACGTCAAATTTTTTTTAAAATTTTTTTTTTGAGCCACGTACGTAAATACCGGTCAAAATTGCCACGCATTCGGTCAAATGATGCCACGTAAGTTTTTAACGGATAGAATTTTAAAAATATTGACCGAGGGACCAAAATCGAGTCCTTAAGCCAAGCTATGGGACTAAAATCGCGGTCTGCTAACTTATAGGACCAAAATCACGGATAAACCAACTTAAGGGACCAAAACATTAAAAATTCCTCTTAACACTATCATTGATGACTAAGTCAAAACTTTATTGGACCATTATTAGATAATCAAAGCAATTGAAGCCACAATACAAGTATACAGCCCATAATTGAAGAATGCCATAGATCCACGAACTATTTGTCAAAATCAAACTGAAGACCGATTGGTGAAGATGCTATTACACTACATATGACCTCTGATTCTTTTGTAAGTTAACACAATCACATTTTACTACTTTACATATTCAAATACTTATTATATTCATTGAACAAGTATAACAGATATAGTATTTATATCCCACAATAATTCAAGTATTCAAAGTAGTTTTGTATACGACAACCGATTTCTATCTTAATTATGCAAAAAGTTTTTCAAAATCCAACTTAAACATCCGATAATTTCTATTTGGTGTTATCACCAAAAGAAAAACTCTAGAAACTTTCATAATCTACAGATTGAGGTTAAAAATCAACCTCATAAAAGAATAAAAACTATTCATAGTGATACATGTGGAGAATATGGAGCTCTATTTGACGATTTTTTTGTTTCTTCAGCATCATTCGTGAAACGACTACTCTAAATTTTCCGTAGTCAAATGGTATTGTTCAACGTAAAATCCCAACTCTTAGGAAAATAAGGAATGGTATGTTGATCGGTTCTAGCTTACCATATTGTTAAAGTGATTCAATTCTCTCAACAAATCATATATTAAATAAATTACCCCATAAGAGTAGAGATAAAAGTCTTTTAATTTATGGAAAGGTCGTAAATCTTCATACAAAATACCTAAAAGTGTCAAAGTGTTTTGTAGATAGAATTACCTAAACCCAAACAAGTGAACTGCACATACATTAGACATGCATATAACAATACTGTAACGCCCCAATATTTTTTTGTATAGATTAATAGGATTTTTTTTTCTATTGTTACTTAGCCTTGCATAATTAAATTAGTGTAAATATATTTACTGGTAATTACTGATATATATATATATATATATACTCATTTATATGTGTAATATCAGATTATATTTACTAAAGTAATTAATATTGGAGTTATTGTTTTAGTGGCGCTAATTATAAGAAAACCGTTACTATTAGAAATTAAGGTTTAGGGTTCTTTCTCAAACACACACCTTTGCCGTCATACCGTTCTATTTCGAAGTCGTATGCTTTCTCGCTCAATTTTTCTTTCCTGCGGTGCTCATATGTCCCTTGCAAATCACCTTCTTGTAGCACAAGGTATATCACGTTCTCTTTCCTTTATATGTTGTTCATCTTTTAAATAAGTAGACCGACAGGGGATAGCATGAAGGATTGTTTTTATGAAATTTCATAAGGGTGATCATTTATAGTTCTGTTGGAGCCATAATCCATAATCATGAAGCTTGTAACATTATAACATGAATAATTCTTATTAAGTAAAGTATCACACTCACACGCACTATGCCTTGGTTTTTGGACAAGTTATTATATCAGATTATGTGGGTATTTTATTTGATGGGTTAATTACATGTAGTTGTACAAATTAGTGTTTAGCTAAGGAGATTTGAAAAAAGTAATGTTATTTTGAATTTGGCCAACTTATGCATTAACCTTCACAATACATAATATGAATGGTGCATCGCTTATATACCTCAGTTTGTCTGTATGTATAGTAGCAAGTAATTATAATAAGTTAATGAATGTGCTAAGTTAGCTTGTTAAATATGAGTTAGTATATGTGGTGATCTGAAAATAAGTGTGCAGTTGTATCAATTTTAAACGAATTAACGGATTAGTGAATATTAAGAAGATGGTACTTGTGTGAGTTCTGATTGGAAATTGAAGTATTCTTATATAGATTCTTTTGCGTCAGGAAATTTGAGTTAGGCGTTGCCTTACTCTCTCGTACTTGCTCTACTCTCCAGTTGTATATCAGGTGCGTGTATATACATATACGTACTAAAATTATTTTCGAAAAGCTGGAAGGTATGTGCTAAATATTTCATCATAGCAGTGCATGTGTTTATATGTACGTAGTACGTGTGCTCATTTGTTTATCATGATCTTATGTTATTGTATTTGTGCAACTTGCTACTTGTGTGTCATGATTTTGGGTATCGAACGTTTTTGGTATTGATTGGATCCACGGCTTGGTCAGCACGGGTTACTGCTGGGCAGCGGTGGGCTGTCGGTGGGATCTCGTGACGCCTTGCCCCTTTCTCTCATAAGCATCGGGAGTTCGTTGCTTTTGAGGGGATCAACGAGCATGTACCTAGGCATGCGTGAACGCTTTCAAGGTCGCTCCTTGAACGGAGTGACAAGGTAACGAACGTGGGGTTATAAGGTGGGATGATTTTAATGACTTGGTAACGATTAACGCTCTCTGAGATGTCTATGAACGTGAGTATGTGCTTGTCTGCCTAACCTGTTGCATTTAATTGTCTTATTATCTTGTACACTGGCACACACTCGTAACACCACTGAGATTTTTATCTCACTTGTCTGCCCTTCCTTCTAGTTTGATGTAGGCAAATCTTGGGATCAGTGGAGAGAGAAGACCAAGGAAGCATAGAGCTTAGTTGGAGTGTTTTACTTTTTATGTTAGAGATACTTTCTTTATTTCGAGACTTTGATGTTGAGAACTAGTTTCCTTTCCCGTTTTAGGCATCTCTTTTATGTTATGGGATTTTGCCAAGGTATTTTTGCTCATTTAGGCATTTGGAATTATTAAACCTTTAATGCATTATTTAGTCAAATTATGTTATTTTCTTTAAAAAAGTCGGGGCGTCACAGTTGGTATCAGAGCTTGGGTTAATAACCACCCAGGCTTTGTCAGGATAGGATCTTCGGACCTAGTTAGAATTGTTTGACCTACCATTAGAGCTTCCGCATAAGTCGTAGGGCGTACTAAGTACCAAGGGTTGATGTATTATCGTTGGGCGGCCGACCTTTGATAATCCATTGCGAACCAAGGTGTGAAGTACCAACCCATCTTTAGAGAGTCGGTTTAAGAAGTGATCTGATGGACTTAGTTACTTGGTCTTTCATTTTGTCATAACCGTGTTACTTGACTTGCTTGATAATTGTCTTATAGTTTTTCATACTACTCCTTGGTAAATTATCTCTGGATACTTTATTTTTTTGTCGATTTTGAATATCTACCCAATTTAAATTCGTGAATTATATGCACTAAGTTGCTCGCTTTATTCGTTACGTGCTACCTGATTAGTTGCTTAATATTATGAACTGCATGATTTTATAACTGATAACTTCTTTAGACTTTATATAGTGAAACTTAGCATGATTTGCTATGACGAAATACAAAAGCATGTTATCATCTTCTTAGAGAAGAAAAACTTGACCTTTGTGTTTATCTTTGGTTGCCCTTTGATTATTCCTTTAAATATAACTTGTTCTAGATTCCACCATGTGGCTTATGTACTCTTATCATTTAAATGAGATTGATGAACTACTTATTTTTATTCCTTGTGATTACAAGCGAAATAATCAAAACCTTCGAACTTATTATTTTGTACCATCTTTAAGATAAAATGTTAAAATGACTAGCTTCCGCTACAATCTTTCTAAAATCGTCCATACTGCACTTTTGGTTTGTTTCTTCCTAAATGATCAACGACTTTGACGATCTCACACTTTTGTTCTCTTATATGATTATCTATGTGATAATGCATGTTTTAGTAATACTCTTTGATGATGCTGAAAGTCCTATTTGATTTAATATTTTTATTTTCAACTATTGGGTTGAGATAACTTTTATAATTTTATGAACATTGTGTGCTCGTAAACTACGGTTTTGACATTAAGCCCTGACTTTTGACTTCTGAGTGTTTTGAGAATCCAGACGACAACATAAGATATTTTATAGTTTAACTATTTCGAACTTGCCATAAAGTATACTTAAGCTTTTCATCTTGCTTGACTTATTATTTGTCCTTGTGTGCTTTTATGCCTAATTTGAGTTCTTGTTCGTTTTCTACATGTTATATCTAAACGACTTATTTAATGAAGAAACCTGCAAGCACATAAAAGCATGTTAAGATATGATATGAAATTGACTTATCCATTACTCGGTGTCTCAATATCCTTTTTGTCTTGTTCTCTCCTTAATGAAAGGAAGCGGCCTGACCTTTTTGTTTGTCATTGATTTGCTCTTTCATTGTTTTATGTAATCTCACATACTTCAGATTTCATCTCGTGGTTTCTTTGCTCTTATCTTGTAAGTGAAATCGATATTCTTTAGTTAATTGTGTCACAAGTGAAACAATCAAAAGCCTTGAATCTTGTTCTCTTCAATTTTATCACTCTTCATCCATCATTAAAACATTATATTCTTTAATAATATGCTCACATGGCACTTATGCTTTAATTCTTTCAAAAAGACCAACTAATCCGAAACTTTTGTTTTCACCTCACATCATGTTTATTTATGTTATATTGCTCGTTTAGGAATTCCCTTTAATGTTGCTAAAGCTATGTCTGATATAATCATTCTCATCTTTTACCGTTTTGCAATATTTCTTGTATATAACTTACTTCAAGGGTATAATTGTTGAGTCAATTGCTTTAAACTTGTAGCATAGGTGAACCACGATCAATGTCCTTTCTTTTCTTGCCTAACTTTTTATCTGCTATTTTGTGCCTTATATCTAGTTTGTTTGTCTATGTTGATCTATCTTACAAGACAATGCTTTGCGTTTCTAGCTTTAATTGAAAGACTTACTTTATCAAGAACGAAACTGTATAAACGTATGTTGGCAATGTGAAAGATTTGATATAGAGTTGGCTTATTAACTAGCTCTTTAACTAATAATTGAATTTGGGGACCAAATTCCTTTAAGGAGGGTAGATTGTAACGCCCCAATATTTTTTTGTATAGATTAATAGGATTTTTTTTTTCTATTGTTACTTAGCCTTGCATAATTAAATTAGTGTAAATATATTTACTGGTAATTACTGATATATATATATATATATATATATATATATATACTCATTTATATGTGTAATATCAGATTATATTTACTAAAGTAATTAATATTGGAGTTATTGTTTTAGTGGCGCTAATTATAAGAAAACCGTTACTATTAGAAATTAAGGTTTAGGGTTCTTTCTCAAACACACACCTTTGCCGTCATACCGTTCTATTTCGAAGTCGTATGCTTTCTCGCTCAATTTTTCTTTCCTGCGGTGCTCATATGTCCCTTGCAAATCACCTTCTTGTAGCACAAGGTATATCACGTTCTCTTTCCTTTATATGTTGTTCATCTTTTAAATAAGTAGACCGACAGGGGATAGCATGAAGGATTGTTTTTATGAAATTTCATAAGGGTGATCATTTATAGTTCTGTTGGAGCCATAATCCATAATCATGAAGCTTGTAACATTATAACATGAATAATTCTTATTAAGTAAAGTATCACACTCACACGCACTATGCCTTGGTTTTTGGACAAGTTATTATATCAGATTATGTGGGTATTTTATTTGATGGGTTAATTACATGTAGTTGTACAAATTAGTGTTTAGCTAAGGAGATTTGAAAAAAGTAATGTTATTTTGAATTTGGCCAACTTATGCATTAACCTTCACAATACATAATATGAATGGTGCATCGCTTATATACCTCAGTTTGTCTGTATGTATAGTAGCAAGTAATTATAATAAGTTAATGAATGTGCTAAGTTAGCTTGTTAAATATGAGTTAGTATATGTGGTGATCTGAAAATAAGTGTGCAGTTGTATCAATTTTAAACGAATTAACGGATTAGTGAATATTAAGAAGATGGTACTTGTGTGAGTTCTGATTGGAAATTGAAGTATTCTTATATAGATTCTTTTGCGTCAGGAAATTTGAGTTAGGCGTTGCCTTACTCTCTCGTACTTGCTCTACTCTCCAGTTGTATATCAGGTGCGTGTATATACATATACGTACTAAAATTATTTTCGAAAAGCTGGAAGGTATGTGCTAAATGTTTCATCATAGCAGTGCATGTGTTTATATGTACGTAGTACGTGTGCTCATTTGTTTATCATGATCTTATGTTATTGTATTTGTGCAACTTGCTACTTGTGTGTCATGATTTTGGGTATCGAACGTTTTTGGTATTGATTGGATCCACGGCTTGGTCAGCACGGGTTACTGCTGGGCAGCGGTGGGCTGTCGGTGGGATCTCGTGACGCCTTGCCCCTTTCTCTCATAAGCATCGGGAGTTCGTTGCTTTTGAGGGGATCAACGAGCATGTACCTAGGCATGCGTGAACGCTTTCAAGGTCGCTCCTTGAACGGAGTGACAAGGTAACGAACGTGGGGTTATAAGGTGGGATGATTTTAATGACTTGGTAACGATTAACGCTCTCTGAGATGTCTATGAACGTGAGTATGTGCTTGTCTGCCTAACCTGTTGCATTTAATTGTCTTATTATCTTGTACACTGGCACACACTCGTAACACCACTGAGATTTTTATCTCACTTGTCTGCCCTTCCTTCTAGTTTGATGTAGGCAAATCTTGGGATCAGTGGAGAGAGAAGACCAAGGAAGCATAGAGCTTAGTTGGAGTGTTTTACTTTTTATGTTAGAGATACTTTCTTTATTTCGAGACTTTGATGTTGAGAACTAGTTTCCTTTCCCGTTTTAGGCATCTCTTTTATGTTATGGGATTTTGCCAAGGTATTTTTGCTCATTTAGGCATTTGGAATTATTAAACCTTTAATGCATTATTTAGTCAAATTATGTTATTTTCTTTAAAAAAGTCGGGGCGTCACAAATACTGTCTATTGCTTCTTAGTACTTGCATCTTTAATTCTTTATATAAATGAGAACATGATCATTTAATCAATCAATATTTTTTTGCAAAGAAAGAAAAGATGTGGGTTGTAAACCCGATGGATAAACTTCTTCGATAGATACCACAATCATCAGATTTGTATGAAAGTAATCCTCAGAAGGGTAACTATCGGAAGAAACAAACCATCAGAGTTGTATGAAAGTAATCCTTAGAAGGGTAACTATCGAAAGGAACAAACCATCAGAGTTGTATCAAAGTAATCCTCAGAAGGGTAACTATCGGAGGAAACAAACATCAGAGTCACATGAAAGTAATCCTCAGAAGGGTAAACCACGATCATCAAATTTGTATGAAAGTAATCCTCGGAAGGGTAACTATCAGAGGAAACAAACATCAGAGTCACATGAAAGTAATCCTCAGAAGGGTAAACCACAATCATCAGATTTGTATGAAAGTAATCCATAGAAGGGTAACTATCGGAGGAAACAAACATCAGAGTCACATGAAAGTAATCCTCAGAAGGGTAAACCACAATCATCATATTTGTATGAAAGTAATCCTCAGAAGGGTAACCATCGGAGGAAGTAGTCCTCGGACTTAGATGATCCGAGACACTCTCCTTAAAAACGATGATAGGAGAGTGTGAATAGGATACAAAATCCACGAGGTACCCCGAGGCTTGGATGACTTCATGATACCTCACGTGATTACGATTATCCTTAGGCATCTCTCCGATTCTTCTTGGCATTATACGATAGTTTTTCTTAAACATTGGTTGACCAGAGATAAGCCCGAGGACAAATACTTAAACTATATTAATGTTGCATGATAACACCCGGTGTCTAACGATACGTTACTCGAGTCGGCTATCATAGACCACTTGTCAGTCAGGCAAGTGGGCGAAGAATGTATCAACATGTTTGCATGATAAAATACTAGATGTCCAACAGTACAGTTACAACGTGCCACTTGTCAATTAAGCAAGCATCTGAAGTAAGTATCAGCAGAAGGACGAGAACTACCTGTCAGAAAGAGAACATGCATAATGACAGCTGTATTTAGTAATTACCCTCTATAAATAGGGGACTCTGCCATAATTGTAGGGAGGGGGATCAGATGTGAATAGGATAGAAAAATCTTGATAAATAAAAATATCAGTGTGGAGAAAAAAGAAAAAGAAGTATCAGGAAATATCAAGCAATAAAAAAAATATTTTATTACTCTGAGGAGCAGGCAAGGCGTTCCGACACTTAAAAAATTCATAACCCTCTGAGTACATAATCGAGTGTTAACAAAATGGCGCCGTCTGTGGGAACGCCATAGAAATTGCCTTGAGTAACTCCGCTGATATATTATTTCAGCAAGTATGGAAAACTCCACCAGCCATCCACAAGAAGGTGAACCAAGGTTGGGAGAGGAAGTATCAACCCGAGATCCCACAGAAATACCCACAGCCTCACCTTTACCCGCCCCCGATGCAGAATTCATAAATATCCCCAGAAACGTGTTTGAAGATCTAATGGAGGCTGCCCTTCGATGATCCGAGTATACGAGAGATAAGGAACATAGAATTCAACCCATTTTGCCATATGGGGAGCGATACCATGTGGAAGAACAAGGATCTCGGATGACTCAGACTCCTCACCGAGGCCCTACCTACCGAGAGCACGCCCACCCCACTCAAAGGAGGAAATACGAGGAAAGACCTCACGGATTCTACGACACTCGGCCCGCTAGAGAAATTCCTCCGGAGGTACCTACAACTTCCAACATCCAACAGGCAGGGAACCTACACCGACTCTTTGGGATGTAATTAATCATATGCGTAGAGAAATGCAAGATATGAGAAGAACGATAACTCCTGGGGAAGAACCAGTTTATCAGGGGTCACCTTTCATCCCGAAAATTGCACACGCAATCATCCAGTAACAATGCGACCAATGAACTTACCTTTGTACTCGGGAGAAAAGGATGGGCGAGATCCGCAAGATCATATTAATCAATATATGGTCGCGATGGATCTCGCATCAGCTTCTGAACATTATGTCGAGTGTTCCGAATCACACTAGTCGGACGAGCCCAATCGTGGTTCTCGCAGATACCCCCAGGTACGATTTCCAAGTTTGAACAGCTAGCATGTCTATTTGTTAGACAATTTGCTTGTAACAGGCGTTACCCCAAGTCAACATGTCACATTTTCACTATTAAGCAACAAAAGGATGAATCCCCCAGAGATTTCATGAAGCGATTTTCCGACGAAGCCTTGGATGTGCCGAACGTAGAACCATCTATGATTGCGGATAGACTGGCGCAAAGTTTGAGAGCTGGAGTTTCTTCCGATACATGGTCGGAAATAGGGTGAAAGACATGAACGAATTAATGCAACAAGCAGAAACGTATATCCTCATGGAGGAGGCAGAAAATTCCAAATTACAATCCGAGGGTGAAGTCCACGATCACTAAAAGGAAGTTTTATCTTAAAAAAAAACAAAGAAAAAAAAATCGGCCTATCATATGCTCATATCGAATGGAAGTGAGAGAAAGAGAAGATAATAACCTAGCATTAAAGGAGCACGGTTCCCAAAAAAATGGGTGCCGTTACAAAGTGCAAACATTCCCCACTACGAGGAATAGTCAATAATGAAGTTCCCCATAAGAATCCCAGAGGAGTAAAACTTAAAAGCATTGAGTTCCTCAACATTCTACCGAATTTAGAAGGGGGGGGGGGAGACAAGTGTAAACCCGATGGATAAACTTCTTCGATAGATACCACAATCATCAGATTTGTATGAAAGTAATCCTCAGAAGGGTAACTATCGGAAGAAACAAACCATCAGAGTTGTATGAAAGTAATCCTCAAAAGGGTAACTATCGGAGGAAACAAACATCAGAGTCACATGAAAGTAATCCTCAGAAGGGTAAACCACGATCATCAGATTTGTATGAAAGTAATCCTCAGAAGGGTAACTATCAGAGGAAACAAACATCAGAGTCACATGAAAGTAATCCTCATAAGGGTAAACCACAATCATCAGATTTGTATAAAAGTAATCCTCAAAAGGGTAATTATCGGAAGAAACAAACATCAGAGTCACATGAAAGTAATCCTCAGAAGGGTAAACCACAATCATCAAATTTGTATGAAAGTAATCCCCAGAAGGGTAACCATCGGACGAAGTAGTCCTCGGACTTAGATGATCCGAGAGATTCTCCTTAAAAACGATGATAGGAGAGTGTGAACAGGATACAAAATCCACGAGGTACCCCGAGGCTTGGATGACTTCATGATACCTCACGTGATTACGATTATCCTTAGGCATCTCTCCGATACTTCCTGCCAATAGTTTTTCTTAAACATCGGTTGACTAGAGATAAGCCCGAGGACAAATACTTAAACTATATTAATGTTGCATGATAACACTAGGTGTCTAACGATACGTTACTCGAGTCAGCTATCATAGACCACTTATTAGTCAGGCAAGAGGGCGAAGAATGTATCAGCATGTTTGCATGATAAAATACCAGATGTCCAACAGTACAGCTACAACGTGCCACTTGTCAGTTAAGCAAGCATTTGAAGTAAGTATCAGCAGAAGGACGAGAACTACCTGTCAGAAAGAGAACATGCATAATGACAGCTGTATTTAGTAATTACCCTCTATAAATAGGGAACTCTGCCATAATTATAGGGAGGGGGATCAGATGTGTAAAGGATAGAAAAAAGTCTTGATAAATAAAAACTATCAGTGTGGAGAAAAAAGAAAAAGAAGTATCAGGAAATATCAAGCAATAAAAAAATATTTTATTATTCTGAGGAGCAGGCAAGGCGTTCTGACACTTAAAAAATTCATAACCCTCCGAGTACATAATCAAGTGTTAACATGGGTCTCCTAAAAGGACTTATGAAATTGCAGGGATAATCATGAATAAGATAAAGTCATCAGACGTTATAAAATGTTCAAAATAGCTAAAGCTTTGATTCTAATTTTGAAAGATATACGTTAGAAAGTGAACCAAGAACATTAAATGAAGCATTGTCCTCATCAAAAACTCCACTTTTGAAAGAAAGTATCAGTAATGATTGTGTCTATTTTCACAACCACGTGTGAGAGTTGATTGATCTTCCACCGAGTAGCAAACTTTTAGGCTGCAAAGCACTTGATAGGGAAAGAGTAGAGACTGAGAAGAAATGAATATTGGAAAAAAAATGAAGGAGATGACTCTATCGACAAGTACAAGTCTAGAGTGGCAGTTAAAGGGTTCCAACAAAAAGAAGCCTTGATATTTTTGACATGTATTCACTTGTGACTAGGGTTACATCTATTAACTCATTGCAGTTGGTACGTTGGAAGGTCTTGAAATACATTAAATGGATTCCGAAAGTATTTTTAAACGACGAATTAGAGGAAGAAATTAGTAAAAACATCCTACGTCGTTTTTTGCTCTGGGTAAGAGAAAAAAAAACCACTTATTGAAATCATGTAGGGTTTAAGAAAGTGCCAAAACTACAAACTCATTTTTTTTTCCATAACAATTTGATGTTGTAGAACTGTTTCAAAATTAGTGAGTGTGATAAATGTGTATATATAAAAAGCCCATCTAATGTCTACACAATTATTTTTGTCTACCTGTCGTGAGTGGTGACATACCAATCAAGAGAAGTAACCATAATGCTATTATGAAACTAATACAACATTGACCAAGTATTTTTGATACGAATGACTTATGCTCCATCAATGTTCAATTTGAGATTAAAATCACAAAAATATCAAAGTTAATTCTGTTATTACAGTCTCACTACATATAGAGACAATACCAAAGAAACACAATGCATGTGAAGGCCGTCGATAACTTGAGCTACGTCGATCTTTGCTTCTCCTTATAAGTATGATGATCACATTATATGGCCTAGTGATTGTTTATGTATGATGATCACATTATATGGCCTTGCTAAAGTCTAAAACTTACGTTTGTACTTACTAATTAAGAAAGAATGGGGTCGTTTGTCAAATCTTTTAGGGAAAAAAAAATAGAAAAACAAGGAAAAGAAAAAAGAGAATAAGACAACCATACGCCTACGCGGCAAATATAATGTAACTTCTTCCTGACCGGACACCTGTGGGACCATATAACCAGTTCCTAAAAAACACCCACGTAGTACCATGCAATATTACTTCCTTTTTCGTTTTCTTTTAATTAATATATAACACAAGAAAGTAATTAGTTTGTTTGCTGATCAAGACTTGATCAACTGACTATTCCTCATATTTTGTCCACTTTCTTTTATTGATCTGCAATTTTTAGGATCTGGGTTCTCATCAATTTGGACTCAACATTTCACTTTTACCTCATTATTCAGGTGGGATTTGTTCTTTTAACATAAAGTTTCAATCTTTGCCATTGTGGGGGTCTCACTATTATCTCATAATCACAAGAAGTGAGATAGTGTGAAGATGAGGGAAAAGATTGTTCTTTTGGCTTTTGTTTGGTTTGTTCTTTGTGGGTTTTGTATGGGAAGATTTGTTGTGGAGAAAAACAATGTGAAAGTGAAGTCGCCAAGCTCAATCAGAGGTGAGTACGAGTGTGCAATCGGGAATTTCGGGGTGCCACAATATGGAGGATTGATGGTTGGTTCTGTGTTTTACCCGAAAGTGAATCAAATGGCGTGTAAGACGTTCGAGGAGGCTGGTATTACGTTGCAGAATAAGCCTGGTGGCATTCCGATCTTCCTTTTGGCAGATAGAGGGGGTAATGATCCTTAGTTTTGGTGATACTTATGTTCGGATTATGCATTATGGTTTCGTATCTTGTCTTGATTGCTGATGTTTATAATGTAATTTTGTAGTAATGGATCATTACTTATTTATGTATATTGTAGTTTGAGGTTTTAATGCCTTCTGATTATCCCAAGTAGTTGTTGTTACATGGTATTATAGAATGTGGCATTACTCGTTTGAGGATAAACAAGTGAAAGACTAGATCATATAATGAGTTGTTGAGATTTTATATTAACTATGAATAACCACATCGACACTGTAGAGGATTTCTTAAATTACGTAGAAAGTTTTTGCGTTTGCACAGTGATTAGAACACCGTGTGAAGCTTTAAATACAGTAAAAAATAGGGAGCATATCTATCATATTTTTCAAACTTCAAGGCAGTCTGTAACTAGTGAAACATCAGATGAGGTTTTTATAGTCAAAGTGAAGGATTGAAATCGAGATTTAGTTTTTTGTTCCTCTTTTAACTACATCTATCCATTGCCTTTCTTGCTCTGTTTTCTTTCCTACAACACAATAAGTATTACTTCCCTGGCAGAATGCTATTTCACTTTGAAGGCATGGAATGCTCAGAATGGTGGAGTTGCGGCTATTCTTGTTGCAGACGACAGGGTTGAGCCTCTTATTACCATGGATACCCCGGAGGAAGAGGATGTGCGTGCAAACTATCTACAGAACATAAGTATCCCGTCAGCTCTCATCAGCAAAGATCTTGGTGACAAAATCAAAAAAGAATTAGCCAATGGGGAAATGGTCAATGTAAATCTCGACTGGAGGGAGGCTCTTCCACATCCCGATGATCGAGTCGAGTATGAATTCTGGACTAATAGTAACGACGAGTGCGGTCCTAAATGTGAAAGCCAAATGGAGTTTGTTAGAAGTTTCAAAGGAGCTGCACAGATACTTGAGAAGAAAGGACACACTCAGTTCACACCACATTATATAACTTGGTATTGCCCAGAAGCTTTTATCTTAAGCAAGCAGTGCAAATCACAGTGTATCAACGCTGGGAGGTACTGTGCTCCGGATCCCGAGCAGGATTTTAGCAGGGGATATGATGGGAGAGATGTTGTGGTGCAAAATTTACGGCAAGCATGCTTCTTTAAAGTAGCAAAAGAAAGCGGAAAGCCATGGCAGTGGTGGGATTATGTGACAGACTTTTCAATTCGCTGCCCAATGAGAGAGAAGAAATATACTAAAGAATGTGCAGATCAAGTAATCCAGTCACTTGGTAGGCCATATTCTTCCTGTTTGTGTTTTAGTCATAATGACCACAAATTCCTGCAACCGGATTGGATATGATGATCATATATAAGATAACATAACATGATGGTCGGGAAGCTATTGTAGTATTGTTGCACAAGAATAATGCTTCTTTTGGTTGAGTTGCTCTTGTGCTCATGTATTTACAGATGGGTTCTAAGTTATCGATGTGGAGCCAGCTAATATTTTCATATTGGATTTGCGTGTGGTCTGAGTAACATGCTATTTATGGTTGTTTATTTTATTAAATTTCTTGTTATTAATCTTGGTCGTTGATTTGAGACTAGAGGAAATGAAAGTTTCCACGACGATGGAACTGTCCACTTTTTACCTTCGTGGTCAACTTTTTCCATTTCTTTTCTAGAACCTTAGACTTTAATAGTTTCTTGTTTAGTTTACTCTAATGTATTCTGGACTAGGGGAGGGTGTTTGATTGTGCACAACTTCATGGATGTTTTACTCGCTCATTGACTGATCCTTTTAATGAAGGATTTGATGTTAAGAAGATAGACGAATGCATTGGAGACATTGAGGCTGATGTTGACAACCCGGTTCTGAAAGCAGAACAGGAGGCTCAGGTTTTGTAATCGCAATAGCAATTTTTCTATATTCCTGCTGCCTTTGGATAGTGCTCATAAAGAGTTATTAACAAGAGATGCCATTTCCTCTCAGTTAGGGAAGGGCACACGAGGAGATGTCACGATACTACCTACTCTTATTGTGAACAACAGACAATATAGAGGTAGGCAACTTTTGTAACCCCCCACAAGATTCATTTGTGAAAAAACCTATAAGATCTTCATCTAAATCAATCTGTTTTTCAGGTAAGCTGGACAAAGGAGCAGTTCTCAAGGCCATTTGTTCTGGTTTTGAGGAGACTACGGAGCCAGCCATTTGTTTGACGAGAGGTCATTCTTTCGGTTCTTTTTCTTATTCTCTAATCATAAATGGAGAGGCAATTTGTTTGTATTTATGAAGCTCTTTAATAAATTAAAAAGTATGATCATGAATATTGGATACTTTGCCTTTGTATACCCTTTCCCTCGTGCTGTCTGCCTCAGTGCTCAAGTTGCTGTTTTTATGTTTTCTCATGGGCACAGATATGGAAACGAATGAATGTTTGACGAACAATGGCGGATGCTGGATGGATAAATCTGCTAACATATCTGCATGCAGGGTACTCTACTTATTTTTTAACTTCTCTTCAATACTTAGTAGAGGAAATCTGCATCCCTGAAGTTTGATCTATTACAAAAGATTTTCTTATATTTTGAAAAATTACATGAAAGTCCCTTGAATTCGACTAAACATTGTAGATAGGTTTACTTGGGGTTCGGATAGCTACAAACACCTCCTAAGTTTGAAAAATATTTCCAATGGACCTCCTATTCTTACATGCTTTTGAAGTTTCTAGGGCAATTATGCAATCAGTTGGTGAAGTTTCTGTAATTAGACCAAACATCAGAGGACTTAGATATTATTGATTGTTATCTGATCTGCCCCGAAAACTTGTAGGATACGTTCCGGGGAAGGGTGTGTGAATGCCCCATTGTGCAGGGAGTGAGATTCGTTGGTGATGGTTATACTCACTGTGAAGGTAAAATATTGCTTCTAGCTCAGGACGAATACATCTCCTCGTGATAATCTACTGTTTGCTACTTCCACTTTAACAATTCTCTGTAGAATTTTCTGCGAACCTCACATGAAAGTTTTATCATATATATACTGGAAAAGAAACACATGAAGCAACTTCGTTTCCCCATACAAATTGATCCTATATCAGCACTTTGATCTACTCCGGGGACCTGATATGCATTGTTCTGACAGCTTCTGGAGCGTTAAGATGTGAAATAAATAACGGTGGCTGTTGGAAGGGAACAAAGGGCGGAAGGACATATTCTGCATGCATTGTGAGTGTCTAATTTCAGACATCAAGTTGCTTTTCTCCTTTATTTTCCACCAGACAGCAAAAAATTCTTTTAAGTATGTTTTTCCGGGGACGAGAATTCTTGTTTCCAACTTGCGGAAAATTCAAAATTGCGACCATTGTGTTTCAGGATGACCACACAAAAGGTTGCAAGTGCCCACCAGGGTTCAGGGGTGATGGAGTTAATAGCTGTGAAGGTAACTTAACAGACATTAGCAGCTCGGGCCATGGATCTTTCAGCAACTCGTTGTAGTATAATTTAATCTGGATTTGTTTTATAGATATTGATGAATGCAAGGAACAGTTGGCGTGTCAGTGTCGAGCATGCAGATGCAAGAACACCTGGGGAAGTTATGAGTGCAGTTGCAATGGCAACTTGCTCTACATGCATGAACATGATACATGTATAAGTAAGTATAGCTAATTTTTTTAGTTCTCTGAATTGCCATATCTCATTGTTTACAATCTTAATTTCGCTAATACGTTTATAGATTAAAATCCTAAACTTAATGCAGTTTCATTTCATATAGTTGAATTATACTCTTGTGCACTTGAAAGTTGAAATGAAATTTGTCTACGGACCTGAATCTTGAAGAGCTCAATCATATGCGGCTGTCTTTTGTTCTATGTTGTAATGAACCTCTCTGATCTACCTTAAATAGATTTTGTTCACTTCTTCTAACCTCTTTATTTCGCGGAATGGGCAGGTAAAGAAGCTAATAGAGAATTTAGCTGGGGATTTGTGTGGGTCGTGATCCTCGGTCTGGCTGTGGCAGGAGTTGCCGGGTATGCAGTATACAAGTACAGGATCCGGGTAAGCCTCAGACTTCTACTAATACAGACTATGAAGATTTTGTTTTCATGGATGTTATCACTTATCAGCAAGTCAATGGGGGATATTATTGTCATTTTACAGCCTAAAACGTTTTTATCCCTCTAGTTTGTATAACACCATTTATCTGCAGAGATATATGGACTCAGAGATCAGGGCTATCATGGCTCAGTACATGCCATTGGACAACCAAGGGGAGATACCCACTCACACGGGGTCTGGTAACGTTTAGTAGGTGGTCGCGACTATAGAATTAGCAAAGATTGAGAAACAGCATGCACTTACCATCACCACCTTTTGTTTGTCGTGATGTTCTGCTGCACTATTTTGCAGCATTTGGTGCATACGAGGTTAATGTAGGTTGTTTGATGTGCTTGTAGAGTGGCACTGTCTTGTATAAACTCCCACTGGTTTGGGAAATTTTGCCTGGATGCTATTTTACTTATATTTCTTCAGTTCATTGTGCTGAAGCACTATGCTTTCATGGCAAAGACTGATTCTTTAATTATTTTAATGACAAAGTTATCATACACCGTGATACATGTCCCTTTGTCTTTAGCGGAACTATAGACTTCTGTTATTGTTTGGATGGGTTTTTGGCGCAACACCTCCTGTAATGTGCAAAAGAGGCGCATTACCCATGTAAAAAAATAGACATATTACCCATGTAGGCTTAAATTGGTGCAAAATATCCCATTATGAAAGGAGGTGTAACTCACTTGTCAAAAGTTGAGAGTGTGATTAGTTTCTTTTTACCATTTTCTCATAGAAATTTATTTATTATTATTATTATTTTAACATTAAATTATAAAAAAGATGATATAATATTTCACTAACTTACTAAATAAACAAAAATAAATGTTCTAGTAATAGAATTTGACATAGTACAGGTGTAAATACATGGAAAATTTGACATGGAGGTCTAGTTTTAAGATTACAGGGAGGTAATGCGCCTATTTTAAGATTATAGGGGGTAATGCGCCTATTTCATAGATTACAGGGGTTTGCCATTTGCTCTTGTTTGAATTGATTACGAAAAGTTCTATGTTACCCTTAGGTACCCCGCGTTTTCTCATTGCACGTGCGCAACAAAGTCTTAGGTTGCCTGGTGCATCCCAATTTGAATCACAACCATGGTAAGCAGAAAGTTGGACAAATGGTAGAACCGTGTGCACTTTCCTTCAGTCTAAAAATTCAATATCAAACGAGTTTGGACAAAATGGTTTTACTATATTTTGAGAAAATAAAATTTGATGAGGTCATAATTAAAATTTTGAAAAGATTTATCCGACAAAAAAGATTATTCTTGTCTGGTGTTATAAACAAATTATAATTTATTGGTAAATACCCGCGTTTAAGAAAATTTAAGAAACTCTAGTTGCACTTTAATGGGGGTAATTACAGTCATCGCATTCAAAGGTTCATTTAAATTACAAAATATTACTCGAAAAAACTTGACTACAAAATGTAGGGGAATTATTAGTTTTAACCCGTTAGTTTGGCCTCTCTCCAAAAATAGTCATTTAGTTCGCCACTATCCAATTTTAGCCCGTTAATATAATTTTGTCCAATTTTAGCCCATTAAATTTCTTTTATTACATTTTAGCCCCATTAGTTTTTTTCTACATTATTACTAATCTCTAAGGACTATAATGCAATTAATCTATTTTTTTTTGGCTGCTACACCTGATTTGTGTTTCTCTCTTCCCGCCATATTATTTCCAGATTTAAGATTTTAAGGAGTATTTAAGATTTTATGGCTTTTTTTTATGTACTTTAGAGTGAAAAAAAAATATTGAGCCCCCTAAACAAAACAAGATATGTAACTCATTACATCACCGTACTCAAACATGTTACACAAAATCATCAAAAAGCCCAAATGTATTTAAACTAGAACCTCCTGACTCTTGCTAAAATCGCTTCAAACAAATATTTCAGATCCATGACAAAAAAAAAAATTGATAATGGGAGGAACAAAATTATTACCGTATATGGGAGGAAGAAGATCTTTTGCAGTGTCTTCCCTGAGTTTCTGTCGACATTGGATTAGAGGAGCTAATTATGGAATAAGATTAGGATTTCATGCGAATTATTTGGGGGATTTAGAGTTTAAGTGAAGAATTAGAATTGGGGGATATTATAGCGGGGAGAGAGCAGAAACACAAAACTCATGTGTTCTAACTTTTTTTTGGTTAATTGTATTATAGTCCTTGAAGATTAGTAAAATATAGAAAAATACTAATGGGGCTAAAATCTAATAAAAGAAAGTTAGTTACAGCAAAAAGTGAAGATATAATTAAAATTGGACAAAATTAAATTTAATGGGCTAAAACTGGATAGTGGCAAACTAAAGCACTATTTTTGGAGAGGCCAAACTAACGGACTAAAACTAATAATTCCCCACAAAATGGAACACCGGTCAGACAAAATATAAGAAAGGAAAGCCTATTGACTCTATATTAATCTGTATCAACATTCAGGGAAAGTCTATACTCTGTACAGTGTTAATTTCTTGTTTAATAATATCCTTTTATTTTTAAAACTTTGACGAGTATCTTCTTAATAATTTGCAAGGTTAAATACTAAGTAGTAAGCTCAAGGCCCATCTTAGAAATTATAAGAAAGCGTTCTTTCGAACACGCATGTTCGTTTATTCCCACTATAGTAAGATGAAACATGAAACGTAGCCGGGGACACCAGCTTATAACTTAGAAACCGAACTGAGAAGAGTCTTTAACGCGCATGATTGGGAAATCAACTGATGCTTTAACATACAAACGCAGAACATTCCCTAGACAATTTCTGTAATATGTGACTACGCGCAAAAACATAAGGCTACAGCACTACAAGGATATTGTTTCTAGAACAATTAGAAATCCACAGAGCAACCTTGATCTTCATTACATGTGATGCATGTAATGGTTTTATTCTAGGAGCTAAATGTATTACCGGGACCTGGCAGCAGATGGACGGATCCAAACGCAAACCAGACGCCTCTCCTTCGAAAAACTTCCAGGCATGTAGGACCAGAGAAGATCTCACTTGTAGGGGTCTATTAAATAGAGATGGGAGTTACTGCTCCGGTGCCACGTCCAAATTGGATTTCTTAGACAGCCCCCCGTCTTGAATCATCCTGTAGAGGAAGAATACAACTACACCACCACTGCACAAATCAAAGGACAGACCGTAAACAAAATGAAAATATACTTCTAAACAACATCAGTACAAATTAATTATTTGCTGGTTTTGTGTTTTAGAGTACTACATTCAATCTAAATATCATGGTTACTTCACGTTAAATAATTCTTGGTTACAGTCCACAACACTTCTTCCCCTCAATCTTGCTTACGTTCTTGCATAGTTGCAAAAACTTCTGCAATTGGATACATGATGCTTCCTTTTAAGGTTCAAAAGAACACTTCCCTTATTTTCATTTCCTAGTTTTTGCAAGAAACAAGATCATTACAGTTTTGTATTCTTCTTAGAACACTATGATATGTTGACATCAGAAGGTGGTGCATGAAACAAATCAAAATGCAGGCAAAAAAAAGATTTCTTTCAACAGAGAAATTAGGACCTGATGAGGGTTGTGAAGAAATTGCCAATAAATGGCCGCTGCAAAAGAAATGCCATAGACAAGAATGTCAAAATGCTATATTGTTGTTGCAAAATACATTGTTAATTTTAATCTGTAGGACTGAGGGAGAACAAATCATACCATAGACAATAAGCGCAATTCTCTGAGGAATAAGATGGTAGCAATTGCTGCAGGCGATGGACAATCAAGAAAATGAAATAACATGTGAGATGGTATACCAATGTAAGTACACTGAATAGATCAATGAGAAAAAGAACCTCCCACGTCGGCTAATAAATTCTACAATAATAATTGAAGTATTTGAATTTGATTGTTTCTCTTCAAAACTATGTTAAGAATTGAATTTAGCTACTGTGATTAAACAGAAAAACAAAGCACTGCGGAAACCTTGAGTTGAAATTTGAACAAAACAAAGATAAGACAACAATAAACATTCTATTGCTGTCGAAAGGACACATTTTTCGAAAGGATCGGATACATAGTTACCAAATGGATCAAAATAAATCTTAATGCACAGTTTAAACCATGGCTTGCCAAAGCCATGGATCAGTATCTTCAATTAACAATTAAAATGAAACAAATTATTTGCTATTGTATGGAACAAAATTTTGAGAACTAAAGTCTGATGAAGAAGGAACACATGTCCACAAAACTTTTTGAGACTTGTATTTCAATAATTTATACAAACTAATAACATTTTGATATGATTTAACTAAGTAACTATTGTGAACAGAATCACTGTCAAAGTCCAGCAAATGACGAACCTGTCTGTCCTTTCAAGACCAAGGGTGATGACTCTCCACTTTTCCGCAGTCTCAAACTAGATATGCTCAGAGCCAATAGGGTACCACCGAGTATAATACCAAATCTGATGGCAGGAATGCTGCCAGTGATCATAAAAGATAGAAAGCCTCCAACAGAAAGAAGAGCACCTAAAACACCATGAGCCATTGGATGAGAAAATATAAATTAGTGACTGAGACTCCTTATACATAATAATAATAATAAGTAAGTGTGTGCAATTTACTATGTCGTGTTTAACATACCATAAGGTATTCCAACACAAAAATCCGGCACTTTAGAGACATCACTGAAGTTTTCAGTTGACTGAAAGGTTTCAACGATATCCTTCACAGGTTCAGGGGAATTCTCTGCAGCCTTGGCCCAGTATTCCTTGCTCTCTTCACTAATTTCTTTAGCAATCACGCTGAAATCCTCTCTAGCTTTTTCTGCTTGAATTTTCAAATTTTCAGAAGTTTCTTTTAGAACGATGACAGCCTTCTCGGAATACAAGTCATATGCTTCCTTGGATATATTCTGCATTTTCAAGGCTTGTTCTTTAAAAGAAGCAAGTGCCTGCTGCCACGCTTCTTGTGACTCTTGCGCTCCCGCATTCAGGTCTTCCTTCTCCTTCTCTATATCACCTAACTGAAAACCACCCAAATAATATAACAAAATTGAATTTAGTATTGTTCTAACACCACAGCTCCAATTGAAGCCATCTCCAATGCTACGAATCGATTGTAACACCACCCCAAACTGCCGTGTCCAGACACCAATTTCAGCTACAATATTCGTTTCGGCTACTATCAATCAAAGCACAATACTGCAAAACTAACAACACCACCACTACAACCACTTCTCGTTACGAATATAAAAAACAATTTACGATAAATGCAAATCAAATACGATACGCCTAATTATTATTTAGTCACCAGTACAATGCTCAAATTCAACGCTATGAGTAACAGTGCTCTCACCGATTCTTCGTGCGAAGCGGCGAAGGTGAGCACAGAGCGATGATACCGCATACTTGTTAACCGCAAATTGAGACCGAGGCCTTTCGGAATCGCAACCTTGCAGTGGTTTTTGGCTCTGAAGGAAGAAGCCTCAAACCCTAGCGACACGTGGCACATCGCCGCCATGGAAGGAGAAGAAGCAGCTCTGGTGAAGGCAGTACTAGGGTTAGGGTTCGTAAATGCGAGTTTCATGCTCGCAACAAAAAGGAGAAGGTTACTTTGTTGCAGGTGAGATTTAGGGGAGAGAGAGAGAGAGAGAGAGAGAGCGTGATGGTAGTGAGGGTGTCTAAATTGCGCCGTGGAGTACGATGCGCTTTTCTGCTGGAAAAACAAAAAATGAAAATGCAGCAATTGTGATGACACGTGTGCCCCATAAGTGGGGTTACTGGTCCCCTATAGGTATTGGTAGGTGGTCTTGCCGACCTGGATGGTAGACCCGTATCTTGACCCCAACCATGCCAAAAATAAAATAACTAGGATTACATTGAGCACAAGTGAATCATGTCGAGTGGTTTTATGGAGGTTTTTAAACTTCGTGACGTTCTGTATAATTTTTATTCACGTTTTTTTTTTCTCTCTTTCTTGTGTGTCTTGAGTCGAGAGTTTCAATGCTCGTACTAGTGTGTGTATGAAAATTTGTTCAACATGTGAGAACAATCGTAAGCGGTTTTCTAGTATCTTCTCGTTCTCGTCATGTGTGCAGGCCCAACTATGGCCGTATTTTTTGTCTCTCGTTGCGTTATCACACAATTACTAAAACATTTGTATATCAGTTATGCTCAACTTACATGCATGATTTTACTCAACAACCCAAAATCCGAAGCCAATGAAGGCCTTATAGTAATTGTATAAAACATTTCTTAAAGCTTTAGTTGGAAGTTATGACCGCACAAGATTTTTTTCGCACTCCTCCATTTTTCCCATCCAGTTTGAATGTGGTGTTTGACATCCCATCTAGTTCTGCATCATCTTGTGGTATGGAGACAATGTATCAAATGTGAGCTTTTCGATTTCTTTTTGCCATATAACTGAACCATACTATTCATGCTTCTCATTTCCTTGCTAAAATTGAACTATAACCTAACAACCCTCAAGATACATTGTCTTTGTTTGGCTTTAACATCGAGATTCTAAGGTTTGTCTATGTAGCTATAATTTATTATTAATCCATGTCTTCATCTCTTTTATTAGGATCATACCTAAAGTGATTTCATCTATCATAGTGGCAAACAACAAAGAGGCTCAAAGCTAATAGAAAAAGACACTTTCAAACTACCATAAGTTTGATTGTTTGAGCACATGTCACCATATTTTTATACTTATCCTTAGAGATGTCGATATATTTGACGAGTACACCCTTCTTCACCAAGTTCCACTATAGTACCTCTCGATGTACTTTATCATATGTTTTTCCAAGTCGATAAAGACCATATACAAATTGATGGTGTGTGAATTATAATGTTATGAAGGATTGGTCTTTCCCGGTCCAAAGATTAGAAATTAGGAATAAAAGAGAATAATCTGAGTGTTTATTCCATGAGTAAATTGTACGGGCGGACCAAAGTCCTTGAAAAATAGAGAAGAGCAGAGGGCTATATATATAGATTTTTATAACATGCTCGTAGGTAAATGTCTTCGAATGGCGGTGAGGGCTAGCTCTAAGCAGCTTTTGACACATATCGTGGGTCTTGATGAGGAGATAAGAATTTTGAGGAGCTTCTGAGTGAGCTTTGGCTTTAATGCGTAGTGATCTTGGAATGGGATAAGATTTTCGATGGGATTATGAGTCATCTTTGGCTTTAACGCATATTGATCTTGGAATGAGATAAGATTTTCGAGGGGCTTCTGAGTCAGCTTTGGCTTTAACGCGTACTGATCTTGGAATGCGATAAGATTTTCAAAGGGCTTTTGAGACGGCTTTGGCTTTAACGCGTACTGATCTTGGAATGGGATAAGACTTTTGAGAGGCTTCTGGTATTTTATTTGTTCTTCATATTTTGTTGAATACATATGTTAAACATGTCACATCTACCTCTTGCATACTTTGCCATGCTGCAGTAGAGATTTTGTATTTGCCAACAACTTTGTGAGTCTTCATCTTTTTCAAAGCATTTTTAACTTTAGATCGTCTTACCCTTTGCATACACTTGAGGTTTGAATCCCGAGGAGACGTGGTAATGTCACCCATTTATTGGGTATGGCCTTTATCGAATAAGTGTCGAAATATTCTTTCCATTATTCTTTGATGTAATCCTTTATCTTTTGGTACACCATACGGTCTAGCTATGTAGTACCTCCCCATTTTTCCTTTTATAAACCTTTTATTTTCTCATTGTCCTTTATCTTTGAAGCATTTCACAGATCCGTAGGCCTAGTATTTGTCTCTGTTATGCGAGCACTTTTGTAAATATACTTTTTGGTTACTTTGTTATCCACATTTTCTTATATTTTCTTGTAGACATTGTTCCGTAAAAGTTGAAAAACTTTCATAGCTTCAATGTTTGCTAACTTGTACTTTCAAAGCTTGCGTCACCATAGTTTTTCTTCAAATTCCTAAAGCAATCTTGTTTGACCTTGATAGTGGTATTCACTTCTTCATTTCATCACAACAACTACCTCTAGATTTACCTAGGAGTTGTTTACCTACCCTTTAAAAGAACTTGTCATTTTGGTCCAAGTTGTATCTATGTCATATTCGTGCTTCAAATCAACTTATTGTATCTCATGAACCATGAGGGTATTATTGTACCTAATAAATCGGTACAACTCTCTCGCTACAACTTTGACGTATTGAACTTTTGGTATAATTTTTTAATTTTAAATATTCCGGTATTGCTCGTCTTTGTCGAAAATTTCTTGGTACAATAAATTTATACTCAATACTTTTTTGGACTTGTCTTCTTACGATGGACACTAGCACAAGTCATTTTGTTTGAATTTAAATATCTTTGTATTGTAAATCTATTTCAATTTATTTCGTTTGAATTTAAATATCTTTGTATTGTAAATCTATTTCAATTTAAAATTTACGTGTACATATATATTGTTGGCAGCGGTGCATGATTAATTCATGCATGCACATGCAATTGATGAGGCATGTGATTGGTGGATAGATTTATGATGGTGGTTGATTGGTTGAGGAGTTGGATGACTGCATAATTTCACACGGCATGATGTCTTGCAATTGGGAATAAAATAAGGCAAATGACACGGTTTCTCCTCCTATAAATAGCCGGCTTCATTCTTCATTATAATTCATTCCAAAATAATTCTTTTTTTCTCTTATATAATTAAACAATAATTAATATATAAAGAGTAGTTAAGAGTGTTATTAGTGTGAGGTAAAAATAGAGAGCTTGTGCGACTTTACTACGGTAAAACTCGGAGTGTTGTAATTCCTATTTTACACTCATAGTGAAGTTTTTCTACATTGCCCGTGGTTTATCACCCTAAAGTAATTTGGAATTTTCCACGTAAAATATGTGAGTCGTTTATATTTCCGTCTTTCAATTATTGTCGTATTTTACGCTCTATGTGAAGGGTCCACTTTACAATAAGTGGTATCAGAGCCTCAGTTCGTATCCAGGTCTTGGTGATATTTGTGGGTGTCATACTGAAATTATTTTCAGTGACGGTGGTACGTGATAGAAGCAATGACGGTGAAATTCGAGATTGAGAAATACAACGAGAGTAATTTTTCGTTGTGGAAGTTGAAGATTAAAGCCATCTTGTGAAAAGATGGGTGTCTCGCTGCAATCAGCGACATGCCGGTGGAAATCACAGATGATATGAAGTAGAACGAAATGGATGGCAACGCTATTGCAAATATTCATTTGGCGTTAGGTGATGGGGTGCTGTCAAGCGTTGAAGAGAAGAGGACAACTAAGGAGATATGGGATTATCTCAACAAGCTGCATGAGGCGAAGTCCCTACACAACAAGATTTTCCTTAAACAGAAATTGTACACACTGAGGATGGCGGAATCTACCCCGGTAACTGAGCACCTCAATGTTGTAAATACTATATTTTCTCAATTGACGTCGTTGAGTTACAAAATAGAAGTGGTTGAACATGCTGAAATTCTGCTGCAAAGTCTGCCCGATTCGAATGACTAGCTTGTCATCAACTTAACAAATAATGTCCTCACGGATTATTTGGTCTTCGACGAAGTTGCAGCTGCTATTCTAGAAGAAGAGAGTCGGTGCAAGAACAGAGAATACAGGGAGGCAAGTACGCAACAAGAAGGTGCCTTGTCAGTGACAAGAGGGAGAACGGCAGAGCGCGGTAAAAGTGGGAGTAAGAAACATGGGAGATCCAAGTCAAGGTCCAAGAGCAGTTGTTGGCACTGTGGCAAGAGAGGTCACTTGAAGAAGGACTGTTGGAATCTTAAGGATTCGAACAAGAATAGTTCTGATCCTCAGGGGAACATTGCTAGCACTTTAGATGATGGTGATGTATTATGGTGTGAAGTAGTATCAACTATTCGAGGTATGCGTGACTTCGATGATGTTAGTCTTATTGCTTGAGAAGCCAGTTTTCATACTCCCCGGAGGGAGTGGTTTCATAAGTATACACCGATCGTTGGAGGATCTGTGTATAGCTATAAAAATGAACCTCTCAAAGTTGTTTCCATCGGTACGGTCAACCTAGAGATGCATGAAGGGATTGTTTGGACCATTCGAGACGTCCGACACGTGGAGGGATTACCAAGAGTTTGTTGTCTTATGGACAACTGGTTGATCTTAGTTGTGAGATTGGGTCGCGAGACAAGATCATGAAAACTAAAAGGGGTGTGCTTGTACTGATGAAGGCAGGCAAAATTGCCAGAAACTTATACATGGTACATGGGAAGACTCTGCAAGTGGGAGAAGCGTCAATGGCTTCATCTAAGTCAGCTGAGAAATCATCAATGATTTGGCATGAGAGACACGGGCATATGTCGGAACAAGGCATGAAGGTTCTTGCAGAGAAGAAACTACTTCCGGGCCTCACAAAGGTATTTTTACCTTTTTGTGAGCATTGTGTTATTGGCAAGCAACATCGTATAAAGTTTAGTAGTTCAGATTCTAGAAGTAAAGTCATTCTAGAATTGATTCACTCTGACGTGTGGCAAGCACCAGTACTATCACTAGGAGGTGCAAAGTATATTGTGTCTTTTACAGATGATTATTCCAAGATATGTTGGGTGTACATGATCAAGAGTAAGGCAGAGGTGTTCTCGGTGTTCAAGATGTACAAAGCGCATGTGGAACTAGAATCTGGGAAAAAGATCAAGTGCGTGAGATCTGACAATGGATGGGAATATACTGGCAAGGAGTTTGAAAACTTCTATAAAGATGCTCTGCAGCAAAATGGAGTGGCAGAGCGGATGAACATGACTATGTTGGATAAAACAAGATCCACGATGCAGGCTGCAGGCTTAGAAAAGTCGTTTTGGGCGAAAGTAGTCAATATCGCCTGTTATGTGGTGAACCGATCTCCGTCAACAGCACTGGGGTTGAAAACACCGATGGAGGTGTAGATAGGTAAACTAGTTGATTATTCTAATCTCCATGTATTTGGGAGTCCTGCTTATGTTATGTTCAATACTCAAGAGAAAACGAAGCTAGACCCAAAATCCATGAAGCGTTTATTCTTAAGGTATGCTAAAGGAGTGAAGGGGTATCGCTTGTGGGGCCCCACTACCCACAAGACCGTTGTAAGCAGGGATGTTGTCTTCATGGAAGATATGAAAGGAAATGATAGCAGTACATGGGAAGATCTAGAAACTTCGACAGTGGTAGTCGAGAAGGATGCTGAACAGGACGGTCCCGCTGAACCGGAGTATGAACCTGAGGAGACAACGTAGTCTGGAGTCTTGGGGATACGTCAGTCGGCACGTGTCAGGAGACCACCTGGCTGGCACTCAAGACTTTTCTACAATGTTGCATAATGTCTTTTAACTGAGGATGGGGAGCCATCAACTCTCTAGGAAGCAATGAGTAGTTCAGATGCATCTTAGTGGATGACTGCAATGCATGAGGAAATTGAAGAACTCCATAAGAATAAGACATGTGAACTTGTGTCTCTACCACAAGGGAGGAAACCCATTATCAACAAATGGGTGTAGAAAATCAAACGTAACATTGATGACCAAGTGGAGAGGTATCGTGCACGATTGGTGGTGAAAGGATATGCTCAGAACGAGGGGATTGATTTGAACGAAATATTTTCCCCGGTGGTCAGAATGACAACTGTGCGGGTGGTTCTAACTATGTGCGCTACATTTGATTTACATCTTGAACAATTAGATGCAAAGACAGCTTTTCTTCATGGTGATCTTGAAGAAGGGATTTAACCGGAAGGATTTATAGAAGAAAGAAAAGAGAACTTAGTTTGCAGGTTGACCAAATCTTTGTACATTCTCAAACAGGCGCCGGGGTGTTGGTACAGAAAAATTTTATTCATTCATCATGAGCCCTGGATACAACAGACTGAATGTAGATCCTTGTGCATATTTCAAAAGATTTGGTGATAACTTTGTTATGTTGCCGTTGTATGTTGACGACATGTTGGTTTCAGGCCAAACTAAGTTCATATTGAAGAACTGAAGGCTGAACTGGCTAGGAAATTTGAAATGAAGGACTTAGGACTAGCAAACAAGATTCTAGGGAGGCAAATCCACCAAGACAGAAATAACATGAAGATTTGACTTTCTCAGAGGAACTATTGGTTGAAGATTTTGAGGTGGTTCAGTATGCAAAATTGTATGCCAATCGCTACCCCTCTTCTTGTTAATTTCAAGGTATCCTCAAGTATGTGTTCTAGCAGTGAAGAAGAGAGGAAATAGATATCTCGAGTACCGTATGCATCATCAGTGGGAAGTCTAATGTTTGCTATGATCTGTACTAGACTAGACATTGCACATGCAGTGGGAATGGTTAGTCGATACATGGAGGATCCTGGTAGAGAGCATTGGAGTACAGTAAAGAGAGTTCTGAGATATATTCAGGGAACCTCATATGTTGCATTATGTTACGGAGGATCAGATTTTACAGTCAGGGGCTATGTTGATTCTGATTATGTAGGTGATCTTGACAAAAGCAAGTCCACGACAGAATATGTGTTTACTCTTGCTGGAGGGGCAGTAAGTTGGCTTTTGAAGCTACAGTTAGTTGTTGCAACGTCAATAATGAAGGCTACGTATGTGGCAGCTACGCAGGCCTGTAAAGAGGCGATTTGGTTGAAAATGATTTTGAACTCGGACACAAACTAGAGAACATTTCTCTATTCTATGACAATCAGGGTGCGTTGCATCTAACAAAGAATCCAGTGTTTCATTAAAAAACAAAGCATATTCTGGTGCAATATCACTTTGTTCGTGATAAAGTCGAGGAGGGTACTGTGGATGTGCAGAAGATTCACACGAAAGAAAACATAGCTGATTTTATGACGAAGAGTGTTAATGCTGACAAGTTTGTTCAGTGTCGATTCTCTAATGGTCTGGTGGAAACGTAAGCAACATGACAGGGCAAGATAGAAAGATTGGCGTGAAGATCTGCTTAGTCCCTAATCAAATCTTCAAGTGGGAGATTGTTGGCAGCAGTGCATGATTAATTCATGCATGCACATGAAATTGATGAGGCATGTGATTGGTGGATGGATTTATGATGGTGGTTGATTGGTTGAGGAGTTGGATGGTTGCATAATTTCACACGGCATGGTGTCTTGCAATTGGGAATAAAATAAGGCAAATGACATGATTTCTCCTCCTATAAATAGCCGACTTCATTCTTCATTCTAATTCATCCCAAAACAGTTCTTTCGTTCTCTTATATAATTAAACAATAATTAATATATAAAGAGTGGTTAAAAGTGTTGTTAGTGTGAGGTAAAAATAGAGAGCTTGTGCGACTTTACTACGGTAAAAGTCGGAGTGTTGTAATTCCTATTTTACACTCATAGTGAAGTTCTTCTACCTTGCCCGTGGTTTTTCATCCTAAAGTAATTTGGGATTTTCCACGTAAAATTTGTGAGTCGTCTATATTTCCGTCTTTCAATTATTGTCGTGTTTTACGCTCTATCTGAAAGGTCCACTTTACAACATATATATGTATACTAATTTAAAATTCAGCAGATACCCACTGCGTGATATCTTGTTACTTTTGAAAATTAGTATTGTTATATGTGGATCGTGTGGTGCTCCTGTTCAAGTGTTTTTGTCTGTGTACCATATTTATATTTTTATTTTGATGAATTAAGGTTTCATAAAAATGAAATAGAGTTACAATCAAAACAGGGGATCATCCACAAGTGGAAAAACCCCGACTAAGAAAAAATTACTTGACACACTATCAAAAGGTACAATTGCATTATAACAATTGGAATTTGCCCTCTAGCTAAGTTTTGGGCAACCATATTGTTAACTCTATTCACAAAACAAAACTTCCATTCTCGCCAACCAACCGAACTTTTCCTAATCTTTTGAGTAATATTCTTCACTGCCTGTTAAAAATGTATCTCCTTCGTACAAGAATCTTTAGCATAATAATGATCAACATATGATTTGAATTAATGTGCCTAAAGAGTGTTTGTAAGAGCTTTTATAAGTTGTTTAAAGGTTTTAAGTAATTAAAAAATATTTACTAAATTAGTGTTTGCAGTGGTTAGTTTGCTTATCATTCTCTTAAGGAAAGTAAAAAAAAAAAAAAAAAATAGAAGCCAAAAAGTTGGTCATGAGGTGCTTATTCGGACTTATCTATCCTTTAAATTATGTTTCTCTAAACAAACAATTTTACCTCAATTAAGTAAAAAAAATCCCATGCTTCATCGCTTTTCTCATCAACGTGATCTTCTTCTCTATAATTCTAGATTGTGGCATTGCTTAGAGTAATAAATTAATAGAAAATGTAATTAAAGGAAAAAATAATGAGGTAAAAGAATAGAAAAAAATTTCGTAAAAAATTATTTACTTAACAACATCATGTACGACATTATTATATTAACGTATTTTAGATAAAATTATAATTTCTAAAAGATAAATGCCCGACTGATGTAATTATACAAAATAAATTGTGCAATGTAATGTAATTAATGTATATATTGATTAATAATACTAAATTTTAATTATTTTATTTTCAAGTATAACTACCCATCTCATGATTGTGTAAATGTGAGTAAAGAATTTATATTTTGTGTACTTTAAACAAGGGCAATTAAATATTATTGTATTTTAAATAATGGTCAAAAACTGCTTCTCACTAGCTATTGCAGACACCGCAAAACTAATTCTTACTACTTTGAGTTCCTTTCGACGAAAGGTTCAAACGCTCGTAACTCTTTTAAAAAAGCAAAAACTCATAATTTAAGTTAAAGTACTTAAAAACAACTTTGTTCTAGTTTTTATTCCAATTTGTAAGAATATAAAGTACTAAAGTAAATATTTAATTTGATTAATCATAAAATAAATTACACTCGATAAAATATTAATAATATTCATTTCATTAAAAAAAACCTCAATAAGAATGGATAAAGAAATATTTATATATGCTTTTGAATTTTATTAGATCATATTTTTTGTTAAACAAAATATAGAAGGATATAATTTTATAACTTTAATTTTATTTATTTAGAATTTACTATCTTAAGTTAGAAGTAGGTCCAACTTCATGATTTTGAGGATTTTTAGCTTGAAGCAAGTTTTTACACAGTAAAAGCAAAATTTACAAACACAAAACTACCTAACTTAAGCTATAATGTGATTATAGGTTTATTTAAGAGTTTGCAGACACTAATAAGTCAAACACAATTTAACTAACTTTCAATACAATTTAAGAAGAAATAATTTTTATAAGCTCTTACAAACACCTCCTTTATATACGAGGAAGCCTTCACATATTATTTTTTCCACAAGCTTTCTATTAGTGAATTGTCTAAGTAGCGAACTTTCATCTTTTTCAGTTTATTTAGACTACTCATTATGACACTATAATTAAAATTAAGCTAATCAGCATACATATATTCAATGATATCGAACTAAATATCATCAAGAATAAAGGCAGTGAGTTGTAGTCACAATCACGGTATACGTAGATTAATGGATATATCCACTACAAGAACACAGAGCCATCTGCAACCGCCCGAGCGATTGCAAATGGCCAATGAGCGGTCGCCCGAGGGGTATCTGCAACCGCCTGGGCGGTCGCCGATGCGGTCGCATATACCCTTTGTCGTGGGTACTCTGCGACCGCCAGGCGGTCTCCATAACCCCTTGGCGACCGCCAAGCAGTCGCCACATCAATAGAGAGGTGGCGACCGCCGAAAGGAGCTCGCAACCGCCTAGCGGTTGCGAATTCATGATGTTTGCAACCGCTCGGCGGTTGCAGTCTTCATAAGGAAGTGGCGACCGCCATGTCCATTAGGAGCTCGCAACCGCCTAGCGGTTGCGAATTCATGATGTTTGCAACCGCCTGGCGGTTCTTAATGTTGTCCCTAAGCTTGACTTTCCAATGAAATCTTATCATTTGGCTTGTTTTAACTATCATTAGGGTAATTATCAATTGATCAAACAACGTACCACAACGTATCATCCGTAATAGTAAAAAATCAAGTATGAATGTTATCTGCAACCGCCAGGCGGTTGCCATGTGACCTCGCAACCGCCCAGCGGTTGCGAGAACTGAATATCTGCAACCGCCTGGTGGTTGCAGAAAACATCCATATTCGAAATTAGTGATTTTTGGGAAGTATCTTGATGTGTTTGTGTTTATTGAACTCAAATATCATTATTACATGTGAATAGTCGTAGTAGATAACTACAAAACTAGTAATTAAGTTAGTAAAATAGTGTATTATGTGATTAGACGAGTTATCAACAATACACCTATATATTATGTTCAACAACTAATCATCACACTTAGTTCTTAATGTTGTCCCTAAGCTTGATTTTCCAATGAAACCTTATCATTTGGCTTGTTTTAACTATCATTAGGGTAATTATCAATTGATCAAACAACGTACCACAACGTATCATCCGTAATAGTAAAAAATCAAGAATGAATATTATCTGCAACCACCAGACGGTTGCAGATATCTAGTATCAGCAACTGCCAGGCGGTTGCCATGTGACCTTGGCGGTTGCGAAAAGCCCTCGCAACCGCCCAGCGGTTGCGAGAACTAAATATCTGCAACCGCCTGACGGTTGCAAAAACATCCATATTCGAAGCGCCGCAGTCTAGGTTAATGGCGAACGCCCGGGCGGTTGGGGGGGAGGGGGGGTTACAGATGCCCCCCCAAATCTTGTAGTGATCCGTTCATAGAGAATATCGTACTGAATAGTATATAACACATGAAGGAGAGCTATTGATTTAATTTGGTTATTAAATATAGCCTCCGAATGCTTATAGGCTATAATTAAAATTGCTCAAGACTTAATTATTATCTTGTCATTTAATAAAGAGTTTGCTTGTAAAATAGATGTGTAATATATATATATATATATATATATATATATATATGTATATATATGTTTCCGAGTTTCCAGGAACATACATTTATTAATACATTCCGTCTTTGGTACGCGTACTGTAATATTCATAGGGACTTATTTTCTTAAGATTTTTTTTTTGCACGGATCTGGCATAAACTATCGGCATAAGAGGAAGCTAACTGTTAACAGGTTGGATATTATTTCCTATTTAACGGATTTATTTTGGGTTGGAACGCCCTGCCAGTGATTCAAAAGCGATGGTTTTATAAAGGAGAACAAAAGATACGAGAATATTCCTTCCTTTATTCACTGAACTTCACTCCTCAATTTTGTTTGCATGTGATTGTCTGTGTGTTCGAAGTTTTTTTTCTTCAATCGATCACCTCCCTTTATATAGAGTTTGTTAGGGACAAGTGTCGTTATGCATGTGTTTTAGTAAGGTACATGTGTCGCCATAGGCGTAAAAGTGTAAAAAGATAAGATAAGGTATATCTTTAGTCTACTAGATGCTGACTAAGCTTATCTTTGCTTCTTCCGATGGCTCCGAGGGTCTTCGAGGGGTTGCTCTTCGGGATGCTATTTTTCCAAGGGGCCCTACATTTGGTGACGACTTGAGGGACCAGTTAGGACCTTCTTTGGGTGTTGTTGTTGCTTTGGTAAGGGTTCATTCTGGTGTAGGGGCTTCTGTATATGTTCTCTAAGGGGTGTTTCTGCCTTTGACTTGGGCTCCGAGGGTTGGGCATGGTCTCCGAGGGGTTTGACTTGGTCTTCCGGGTCTTGACTTGGTCTCCGAGGGCTTGACTTGATCTCCGAGGGCTTGACTTGGCCTTCGTGAAGTGGTACTTTCTTGTTCAAGCCCTCGTAGAGGGTCTTCTAGTAGCTCTTGTATTTAGATCTGGTTTTGTTCTTAGATTTGGTCTTCAAAGTGATGTTCCGAGGACAGTTTATGTTGAGGAGTGTTCAGCAAGAAAGTATTCTCGCAAGGTTATGGGACTCGGGATCCGTTGTGGTCCCTCTTGGCGCATTGATGGATATCGGAGTCGCGCGGATCCATCGGGGTTTACTCTTTTTCCGATGCCACTATGATATCTCTTTTTTATTCATCGTTGACTTTCCAAGGGACGCTTAGGTATCTCCTCGGAGGTTCATTCGTACCGCTTTGGGTCAATGACCGAGGGGTGTGGTAACATCCGAGGGGCCTCCTCATTGGGAGTGGGTACTTCTCATCGGAAGTACTCGTGACAATAGTATTGTCCATATATTAATTCCTATATTTAGGAGTAATATTCTTCTTGAGCTCATATTTATTTTTCACGGTTAACACTAACGATTGCTTGAGAAAGAAGAGTTCAACCAGGGGCAGACCCAGGATTTTGTTTTTTACCATGGGCTGTACTAAAACGTACTATTATATTACCAAACAATAAAAATATAATATTTTTCAAAGTTGAACCTAAAAGTGTTACGGTTAAATGAATAGTTTTCAAGATTACTGTCCAACCAAGACAAGGAAAAATAGAGTTAATACATATAAAATTATAGATTATGCCTATTGTTTGCATCATTCACTTCAAATATTAAAAGAATTTAACAAATATTTAAATATGAATATGAATTTGTGTTTATGACTCACTATCGGATTCAACTAAATATTTTGAATATAATTATGACGTGACAATTAATTTTTAAGTCATCATTCATAAAACTACAAAAATATAAGGACGTGTATTTAATTAATTTAAACTTCCATCCGGATAACTCGATCACAGGGAAAGCCAAAAGAAATTCATCATTTGTACAATTTAAAATCCTAATCTAGTGCACGTTATCTTGGTCCTTGTAATATATTTTATAAGCATATAATTAGATTAATATATTTCTTTTGGACCCAATTAATTGGGCTGATATTTTTGTATTAATAAATGTGCTAAATGGGTTGAGTTTCATTGGTCCAACTATTTTATTTACACTACAAAATTTAAGAGAAATATTTATCTGAGCTAAGATGTATGAATAAATAAGTGCAAGCCCAAGGTTTACCCGGGCTGGAGCCCAAGTTAGCCTTGTGCTTGAGCCCGTCCCTGAGTTCAACGGATTGAAGTCGAGACGGATTAAGAGGAAGCTTTTAATATTATCACGGACGCCTCGATATACGAGATCACGCACTCCAAACTACTACTGAAGAGTGCCGTTTACTGCTACGTAAGTCGTGGAATCATTATTTCCGATGAATAAAAAGAGATGCTAGTAAGGCATCAGACGCTATGGTGAAAACCCCGGTCACGTTGGAGGAAGGAACTAGACTAGTCTTAAACCCTCCCCTAGTTTAAAGTCTATTTTGTACGCGGATATTGCTTAGGGTTTGGTTTTTTTGGTTACCAAAAAAAAAAAAAAATACACTATCGGCAACTGTTTCAATTTTGGGTCCATGGATGAATTATTATTTGCGATAGCTAATACTATTATCATATGTGATAAAACTTATCAATTTTGGGTCCATGGATGAATTATTATTTGCGATAGCTAATACTATTATCATATGTGATAAAACTTAAAATGAAATGAAACACAGTGAATTATATATAACGTAATAATTGAAAAAAAGGGCAGAAAACCAAAACACAAATAAGCGAGCATATGATATATATAACTAGCTTCAGTAATCGGGCGGTAAACATTTCTACTACATAGGGCAACTTTTGCGGATTGGATCACAAAGCATTAATTAAGTTTCTGTAAAAAGAGGCAACAAGCCATAGGACTTTTTATTTATTTAAATATATATGTTATTTAGTACTCCAGAACCAAAGCATCTCATTCTCCTTTCAGGTTTTGATCACTGCACCCTGTATAATACAAGAAACAAGAACACACCGTACAATTTAATATAATCATTAAATTAACCATTGAGTGAATTATTAAACTACATTGTGCTACAAAATGATGTAACAAAAAGTTGTACGTACTTGGAGCAATCAGTTGAGGGGCTGATTTTGAAGGGAACGCTGACGCCACATGTACCAGGGAGTCCAGCAGCTTTTGATACGGCAGCACCGGGGTACGACCCAGCTAACGATTTAAGACAACCGCACACGCTCTTACGGTCGGCAGGGGTCTTAGCCGCGGCATTAAGCGCCTTAACACCTCCACAACATCCACCTAGTGGTGCGTTGCTAGTCAAGTACGGGATGCATGGGCGGAGGTCGCTGACCACCGTGCCACACCCTATTTGAGCCTTGGTTTCAGGGGCAATTGCCACAAGAAAGACGGCCGCCATGATTACTATACTCAAAAACTTCATCATTTCAGACATTATTATTATGATTATTAGCAAAAGTTATGAGAACGTTTATTTTTCGTAATATAGTAGTGTATATGTGAACTTGGAAGTTGATTTTTCAGTTTGGATGAATAAAAAATGCTAGGAGGAGTAACATTATATAAGGGAAGATTTAATAAGGTAAGTTCATAGTCGTACATGTAGTTGGCCGCTGGGTGGATGAATTAAGTGCGAGCTGCAATTATAATTTATTAGAATACATCAATCTATTTCGAGATAATCGTTAGTTACATAACTTGAAAATCGTACCACTCAAATTAATTTGCGCCATACAAGTAATTGCAGTGTCATTTCCCATTTTGCTGGGGCAATAGATTGGGGACACGAATAGAAAAGGTTTGCCGGGATAACTAATTGTGTGGGTCTATTCTCCATGCATGACCATTCGCTATATATATATATATATATATATATATATATATATATATATATATATTCTGCAACGTGAAATATGTATACCATATTTTAAACTCGAACCAACATAACGTCATCTTATTTTTTATTTTGAATTAATAACCGTCTGAGTAGTCACTTGAAAGTGTTTTTCCTGGTTTTTAACCACATTACTATATATATATATATATATATATATATATATATTCTGCAACGTGAAATATGTATACCATATTTTAAACTCGAACCAACATAACGTCATCTTATTTTTTATTTTGAATTAATAACCGTCTGAGTAGTCACTTGAAAGTGTTTTTCCTGGTTTTTAACCACATTACTATAAGTAGTCAACCCATAACATACTAATTATACATATGCCGGATACCATCCTCAACACGAAAGAAATTGACGGTGAGAATTCGTTGAGCATAGAATATTTAATTAAGTTTGTACACGTACGAAAAAGGGTTGCATGGATCATTAATTTCGTGCAGTCTAATCTCGACCTAGAAGGTGTAAACTATGAAAGATGCAAATGTAGTATTTCACCGACATGTCATTATTATTATTAGATTTGCCGAGTGTTAATTACTTCAAGGTATATACTTTCTTTTATTTTAGACTAGGCATTACTATTTGCGACGTGGTAATTCATAAAACATCATTCAACCTTGTTCTAGCGTGATACCTTTCTGCACGCAGATGATGAGTCGCACCATAAGACAGCTAGTCGAACAACATACAATGTGTTTCCTACAAACAAAGCACGAGGCACGCGGTAAAGCTAATGAGTTGACATTCGTCTAATATACTCCATGCTGTTGTGCCATCTGCACTCACAACAGGGTGGGCTCCGTGTATGTGGGGCCTAACCTATTGTGCGTGCATGTGGCACAACAACACGGAGTACACCAGAAGCTCTCAATGAGTTTCATGAAAAGGGCATTATCGTTGAGACATCGAGCAAGTGGCTCAAAGAGCCGAGCAGGTGAAGTAAGAGGTAGTGGCTATATGGAAATGTTCGAGCAAGTCAAAATAAGAAGGAGATGTAGTCGCACAACGGGGAGACTCTGCCCCACTCCTGCATAAGTTGGACAACCTAGAATTTTGGTGAAATTTGTGCTAGATATTGATATTTGTAAACTTTTCTACTCTTCATTCAACTTCTTGATTTATGATGCTGTTATTTATTGATATTAGAATTTAGATCCTCCATATTTCTCTATAAAAGGCCTTAGTAGAGGGAGAGGGGCAAGGTATAGGTAAACACAAGCCAATATCATATCCTTAAGCGATGTGGGATAGAGAGTCCAAGACACCCTCTCACTTGTAGACCAGAATGAACATCAGATTCTAACACATGGTTTAGATAGTAGGCAAGACCCACATCAGCTTGGGCAGACTCTGATACTATATTAGAATTTAGATCCCCCATATTTATCTATAGAAGGTCTTATTTGGAGAAGAATGACAGGGTATGGACAAACAGAAGCCAAGATCATTCCTCAAGCGATGTAGGATAGAGAGTTCAAGAATTGGCAAACATGATTATGGTGCATGCTAATTAGTCATGTTGGCGTGAACCTGCTATATCACCGTAACTCCAATTATTTTGTCTTTAAACATTGAAGACAAGAAAAATAGTAATAATATATAAATACTATGGTAAAGGTTATCGGGTTATGACCCTCATAGAAGAAGCTGCTGCCAGAGATAAAGGAAGACATGCGAGAAGCCTACAAGGCAGGAGACCTCGTAGGAGGATAAAAACTGCAGAAACATAAGATAGAGGGAGACCCTCGTAAAACCTCACCATCGCACCCTCAACAAAAACATGAGCTCAATGGGGTAGCCTCAAAAAAGTGAATATTATATTATAAAAACTTACTAGATCCATCGTAATAAGCACTACCCAGTAGATTAATAAGAAAACAGGCACTTGATTTATGTTGATAATGATATTATTTTACATATAGTATGAATTAAAATAGAAACACGAAATTGTGAGTGATGGATTTTCGGTCACTAGAGATTGTAATGTTGGTGAAGAGTTGAGTGAAGAAGAAGATCTCGTAAAGTATTACCAACACAAGATCCCCTGACAAAGCTTTGGGTCAACGAACCTTTAATTGTCTACCTATAATGCACGGATACTATAAACAATTGGACCTCAAACGACGCCATTTTAGCGAGGATTACACGTCAGTGAGTGCAACACGTGACACGAGATAATTTGTTGAAGTTAAACATGTCGTAACTGAGGAAAAGACGAAGAAAACGCCTACTATGCTATGTTGTTGCTTTTTTAATGTATTTTCCGTCGTTATTGTCCTTTATTTCGTATTTTTCACTGTTATTGAGGAGTTTTGTTTTGTTGCTTTTATTTTGTCTTGTTAGCAAACCATTGCCATAAGAAACAGACATGCATACTATTTTAGGGTAACTAATGAATGAAATTTAACTGTCTTAAAAAAGATTAAATAAATAATTTTGGCGTATATCCATATCACATACGAATTTGACAAGAATACATTCAAGATACACGTCGAATACGTACTTGTCAGATACGCCACATGGTGACCTAATAATAATAAAAAATAATACTTATTGGATACACGTTTAGGGTGTTCTACACGCATCCTAAAAACGTATTGCTTATATTGCGTATTGACAGTTTTATAAACTTTTAGAGGCAAACCAATTTTTTCTATATTATAAATATTAAATATGCAAGTTATGGGAGATATTAATAGATGTATCATTTATTTGGCTCTTCTCTTTCACATTTAGCACTCAACATAAGCTGCAAAAAATTTAATAGAAAAAGCTACAAGGCGCACACATCTTAATTCCTCCAACTGGAATTGTAGAACTTTTCATGTATATGCTTATATTTTTTAAATTATGTTTGAAACTTAATATATTATAGTAAAACAAGACTATGCAAGTGAATAAAATAATTATGATTTGACATATTTACTTAAAGTGTATTTATGTAAAATTATTAATATTAAATATTTAGCATATCTTAGACGTATCATATCCTACTATTTTGAAGTATCATTTTGCCGACATCCATATCACGTCGAATACGTATTTTTGTACCCGTATATGTGCTACATAAACAATCTATATAGACTCACATACCACAAACTTAAATATAATCTCATCATGAAAAAGGTTGGGCTTGTTAAATAAAGGAATTATTCCATCAGACCCCCTGAACTATGCTCACTTTATGGGTTCTGGGTCAGATCTTTGTTTTCAGACTCAGTGAGATTTAAACTTTGGTAGTTTGTGCGAATTGCCCCATTTTTCACTTTTCGATAATTTTTCAACAAAAAAATTATTTAAAGTTTGACTAGAATCTTTCTCTCGTTGAGACAGTTCCAATGGTGGTGACGGTGTCTCAAAATTTAAAGTCAATATACGAGAAATTTATTTTAAGTGTATTGAACTTAAATTAAAATTCCCGTATAATAACTTTGACCACCAGAATTGTCTCGATGAGGAGACGTTCCTCGTCAAACTTTAAATAATATTTTCGACGATTTTTGGTCTGAAAATTGCCGAAAAGTGGAAAATGGGCAATTCGCACAGACTACCAAAGTTTAGACCTAAGTGGGTCTAAAAACAACAATTTGACCCTGAATTCATAAAGTGCCTATAATTTGAGGGGTTTGGAAAAATAATTCCTTAAATAAATGTGATATTTGACGTCGACACTTTTCATTTTTCAAGCACATACATGCAATTATCTATTATTTTTGTGATCCCACTTTTGCAGAGTGTAATATACGGTGTTATTTTTATTTTATTTTGTTATTTACATGGAGTCTCGGATTAATTATAGGCTACAATTCTCAGATGGTGATACACAATAATCTCGAGAAGTTCATGATTCAATGCAGGAGTTTGTAAGAACAGATGCCGTCGCAGCTCTTACACACACGTGCACCCAACTTCTCCATTTTTCACAAAAACTAAGATTCTCCATCACATGGCAACAAAGCAATATACAAGAACAAATAAAATTAAATAATGAATAACAATTAATGAAAAGATTAATAAAAGAAGAAATATTCCAAAAATGAAGAAATGTAAAAAAGATGAACAAAAAAAGCAAATGAAAGATAAATAAATGAAATGGAAAAAGAAGAAGAGAAATAAAGTTTTTGGAAAAGAAAGGAAGAGAAGAGTTTTTTGTTTTGGATTTGAAAAAGAAAAGAAGAGAAGTGTTTATTGTTCGGTGATTTTGTTTTTGGATTTGAAAAAAAGAAGAAGAGAAGAGTGTGAATTGTTTGATGTTGGTGTTTTTGGGTTTAGGGTTTAGGGTTTAGGGTTTAGGGTTTAGGGTTTAGGGTTTAGGGTTCAGGCTAAAAAGCAAACACGAGGCGATCGCTAATGTCTGCTATTCGCGATCAGGCCGCGATCACAAATGCTAGTACTAGGGACCGCAAGGCGGTCTCAATGACCCCAATTTGTGACCGCGTTGCGGTCACAAGTAACATTCATACTTCAAAATTGCTATTTTATAGAACGATCTCAACGTGTTTGTGATTTTTAGCAACAAACATCAATACTACATGTGAAATGAACTAATAAATGGTTATAAAATAAGTAATTGGGGTATGAAATAGTAGATTGAATGAGATCGAAGGAGTTATTAGTGTTGAACTTATTTTATGTTCTATCTACAACTCATCATCATACACACCTTGTTGATTTGTTATTATGATTTTCTTCACAAATTAAAGTATAAATATCAATAATCGGTCTAATTAGTAGATCATCTTACACATTACGTTTATATATATGTATCTAGGCATGATATATATATATACATATATATATATATATGATCGTTGTCGTTCAAAATCGTATGAATCTTTATAACGGCTTGTCCCACATATATAATGCATGGATCTGTAATGAGACATTGAAATTATGGGTATTTTTACTATTATTAGGATAGTTATCAACTAAACTAACAACGTGGTACCTCAAATCATCGAAAACACGTCATTTTGAAGTATGAATATTATTTGTGACCGCACGACGGTCACAAATAAGTGGAATTGCGACCGCTACGCGGTCTCAAAAAGCAACGGATAGTCACATTAGGGACCGCCGCAGCAACGAAAGTGGTTTCTGGGACCGCCTCGCGGTCGCATAAACCAACGCCTACTGGTTTCTGCTACCGCCAGAGGGTCTCTGATGGTTGTAGCCATTGGTTTCTAGCACCGCCTCGCGGTTGTAGAAATCCAATGTATGCTTATATAAAGGTCACTCCCTCCTATTCAAACATTCATTCCAATCTTCACTCTTTCTTAAAGTATCCACATTTTTTTTCCCTTACTATCTCAAATTTTTATTTTCAATAATATATTTTGTTATTTAATTCTAACTTCAGCTTATTTGTTTGTTGATAGGTAAAATGTCGTACACACATCGAGCGTAATCATGGTGGAAGCAACATTCTTAAAGATCGTTTTTCACGCTTCAAGAAGTGAGTTGATAATTCTATCGCGCTTTAACTTGATTGTGCATGCTATAAATTGATTATAGTATAAATTGTAATCCTTTGTTTTATATTTTACAACTTAGGTCGATAAAAAATAGATTATGAAGGAAATAGATCTTGGATGTATGATAGATACGATAGAGCCGGTTATTTTTGAGATAGTTTTGTGATTGGGGCTCGAACTTTCATTGAATATTACTATGCAAGAAGTCGAATACTTAGATCTACAATCGCAAATTAGGTGCCCTTGCACGAAATGCAACAATTTACGGTTTTTGTAGTAAATACGCTGTACGTGATCAATTACATAAGTCGGGATTTACGCATGGATATTTAGAATGGGTATTCCATGGGGAAATGTCAAAAGAGACTATACCGTCGTATTTTCCCAATTCCTCCACCTCATCAAACACCAATATTCTCGACAACCCAGAATTTGTTGATGTGCCGTTTATGGACATGGTCGTGGATGCACGTGGAGGTCGCTATTTTTAGGACGAGACACTAACGAGGATCCCAATCCGGAAGCGAAGGCTTTCTACAAACTGATGCATATAGAATAGGTGAAATTACATCCTAATACAGATATAAGTATCCTTCAGTGGATGGCGGAGTGGTTGGAGGACAAGGCACAACACAAGGCGAGTAATATTTATTCCGATAAGGCTTTAACAAGGCGAAGCTAGGTTTCATGCCAGAGATAGTGAAGTTATTACCGAAGGGCACGAAAGGGATGCGTACGATGTTGGAAAGAGAGTTAGGGTACGTTAAGTAAGATTGTTGTCCAAAACAATGTTTCATGTATTACGGGGAGGGTAAGGACTATGACAAGTGCTCGATATGCGGTACGGATAGATACGTGCTTGGTTTGAAATCGAAGGTCGTGAAGAAGAAATTGTGGTTTTTCCCTATTGGTCCTCGTCTTTAGAGGTTGTTTTATACCATAGGAGCTGCAAATTATATGACTTGGCAGTTGATTTGTGAAGGGATTACTGATCGAATGATTCACCTAGCAGTATGTGAGGCATGGCAACACTTCGACTGTACGCACCCAGATTTTGCAGCGGAGCTCCGTAACGTAATACTTGGTTTGTGTATGGACGGATTCACGCTGTATGGATCATATGGCAAGAATTACTCTTGTTGGCCAGTGTTTGTCACCCCGTATAACCTTCCTCCAGATCTTTGCATGAAGAAAGAGTTCGTATTTTTTAGCCTAATAATTTTCGGGCCGTATAGTCCTACAAAGAACTTGCATCTTTTTTTGAGACCACTTATTGACGATCTTAAGGTTTTATGGAGCACTAGGGTCGAGACATACGACATCTATAGGAGGCAAACCTTTTAATTAAGAGCAGACCTCATGTGGTCAATTAGCGATTTCCTGGGGTACATGATGTTGTCGAGGTGGAGTACGAACAGAAAGTTATCGTGTTCTTATTGTATGGGGGACACGAAATCCTTTACGTTGGCGAATGTGGGTAAACCAGCCTTTTTTGATTGCTATCGCCGGTTCTTACCCAAAAAGCATGGTTGGAGAAAAGACGCACATAATTTCAGAGTAGAGAAAAAGGCACTCGAAGCACCGATTCCTAAGAAGCCAGGTGACCAAATACAGGAAATTGTGAATGGGTTTCCGCGTGTGGGTTTTGGTACACAATTCAAACACCTACCGGACTTTGATCCGAAACATAATTGGTTGCGGAAGAGCATATTCTGGGAACTGCCCTACTGGTCCACAAACTTGGTTCGCCACACTCTAGATGTCATGTACTGCGAAAAGAGCTTTTTCGATAACATCATCAACACGGTGTTAGATGACTCTAAGACGAAGGACAACATCAAGTCCAGGAAAGATTTGGCCCTCTTGACCAACCGTAGGGAGCTCTTTTTACAACCCACCACTGGAGGGGAGGAATCGAAAAAGTCAAGGGCACTCTATTGTTTGACAAAGGAGCAAAAGAAAAAGGTATTTGAATGGTTGGCCCAACTGAATTTTGCAGACGGATATGCCTCGAACCTGGGACAATGTGTACATATGCAGCAACAAAAATTGTTTGGTATGAAGAGTCACGATTGTCACGTGTTCATGCAGAGATTGATTCTGATTGCTTTTCGTGACTTCCTAATGCCTGACATTTGGGCTACACTGGCGGAGATCAGTTTGTTCTTCAAGGCCATTTGCACTTCAGAGGTTTCGCCAACGATATGAAGGGACTTGAGGAATCCATCGTTGTCACAATGTGCAAGCTTAAGAGGATATTCTCGCCTTTTTTTTCCGACTCTATGGAGCATTTGGCGATACACTTAGCGTACAAGGCTAGAGTTTGTGGTCCGGTTCACTATAGGTGGATGTATCCATTCGAGAGGTAATTAAACTTTTAATTAGATTAATATACTTATAAACATCATTGATTTATTGTATTTATCATTATTGTTTTTTTTTTCAGGCGCGTGTTTGATTTTAAGGGGGTTGTGCTGAATAAAGTGAGGCCCGAAGGATGCATAGCCAATTCATACCTACTGTCGGAGCTGTCAAAATTGTGTTCCCAATACCTAATGTCAACATATATGGGTTAGATGACTTGATAAAGTGATATATAAAGCTTATGAAATGACGCATTATATTCCCATAATTTGAATCAACGGCGTCACATAAAAATGTCACTAGCTATCAAATAATGGCTCTCCTAAAATGACAGAACTAGTATCAATCCTGACATTTCCTAACGCCACTGAATGCAAACAAACAAATAAAAAAATGGGCAACCGAAACCATTGGTTGCCCAAAAATCGTAATATTGTGTATTACTACAATAAATATTTTTAAAACTAATATATACACTATTATATGAAAATTTACTGTAGTTCAAAATATGATACAAGAATAGAAAGGAAAACCAAAATTGTGTTACATATTAAATTCAATTACGAATGTTGAGTAATTAATTAAAATAAAACTACAACATCTAATTGATAGTAACTTACTACATTGCTAACATCATCTGCTACATCTTAAGGTTCAAACAATCTTCATGCACCAGTTTATGTAGAACCTCGGAGTACATAAGACAGATGACAAACTAACGTTAAGAGCTACATCATACACGTCTGTCGTCTATGAGAAACTGGTCACTTTTGATGCAACTTGTTTTTATCACCAAGTGCACATCGGTGTGAGTGTACCGGTGAACTTGGCTTCTGATTTGCCATTTAAGAGTAGTTGCAGAAAAAAAATGAATTCATTGAATGCGACATCGGATATCAGATCATGAGACAACTGAAAACTACAAGCTGGAGTTGAAATCAATATTAAATTCTTGGAGAGGATTCCCAATCTCACATAGAAAAAAGCGTATTAATTCTGTAACTCATATTGCTACACTATTTGCATTTCAATGTAATGAAAAAGGTACTACCAAATTTAGTACAAGCATACCACCAGAACATTCTCGTGCAATGAAATCTTGTAATATTCAGAAATTTGTTAAGATAGGTAAGATATTGAGCTTTACCTGATCACGGAGTATCAATGTTTGTTGGTCAAACATCATCAATTTAGCAGCAACAAAGTCTCCCAACTTTCACATATAAAATGAAAAACAAAATTAGGTTGGAGGAATTTTGTCCGGCAAATAAAGCCTTTTAGAATCACAAACAACCAAGAATATCCAACCTATACGTAGTTGAAGTGCAAAGGAGCAACCATGCACCTATTTAACCCGCACATTTGAAGAGCAAAAGAGCAATCACGTAACTAGAAGCGATTGACCATTTTTTTGTGATGAGCCATGAGTCAAGTTATAGTTAGATCTCCTATGCTCTAGTACTAATGATTTAACTTCAATGAAACTCTAAATCCACAAGGAAAATCAAATCTGGGTGCTATAAAAAATTGGAAGCTACAAGTAGGTTTCAAGGTCACAGAAATGAGATAAACCTAATCCTTTCAGCTCCAGCATTAGATGGACCAACAAGCAAAAGATTGTAGTAACATAATTTACTAAACAATTGATAATCTGAAGAGAGAAAGTATCTTCATTCTCTAACCGATGTCTTGACATATATTTAATTTTCTGGTAAAGAACTACATCGGCTAAATAGATGCTTGAACATAGAAATTTAAAAGCAAGAATAAGAAACATAAAATGAGAATATTAGACCTCATACCATTGGGTCAAATTGAAAATTAGTAATCAGTTTTACCAGTTGAGTTAACGGGTTGGATCACTACACTCCAGTTCTCTTATAGCTATCTTTTGGCATCTATCTCTATTGTTTTAGGAATCTTTCTTGTTTATGCAAACAAGTGAATGTATTTTTAATTTAGAAAACATAACTTTCATCAAAATATCTTGAAAATGCAAAACTATAAATTGAAACTCCAGCAAAAAGACCAACCTTCTCATATATGATTCCTACTTGTCCCGCATTCACCAGCGCAATTGATCTCAAGATAAAGAATTCCACAACTATAACTTCGATAGCAATTTTAGTTAAGATCCATAACTCCTCTAGAACAATTCAATTGCTGTACAGTTAGTTCCAAAACCTTAATTGGAATAGAAAATTAAGCAGGAAATCGATGAATAAAGAAGTTATTCATCCAGAAATAAAAAACAAATAACAAAAACAGAAGGGCACAACACTAAGCTCCCTTTTTTACAGCGCACACAATTACACACTCGCTCACATAGTGATAAATTGTAAATGAATTACTAAAACTGAAAAATGTGTTAAATAGCTAAGAACATAAAAATCACGGTGATTAATAATGAGAGAGGAACTGTAAAAGGTACAGAGAACTACCTCTGCTAGATGTGAAGACGATGAATAGAGAGACGACTATAGAGCTCAAGGGAGCTGATGGGGGTATTTTAGGGCTGGGCCAGCATTAGAATTGGGCCGGCCCATAAACGTATCGAATTGGTCTGATTCGATACCTTCAGCGCATCGAATATTCATCATTCGATGCGCGCATCGAATCGATATGATTCGATGCGTATTTTACAGCTGTCCTCGGGCCCCACAAAGCGAGGTTGCTATATATATGACGGTTTTGAGCATTCAGAGGCAGATCAAACTTGAGTCCCAACTTGACCACATCGAATCATGCTATTCGATACGTTCATTTATTCGATACGTCCCTCGGTTCGATACACTCCATTATTCGATACGTCCCAACGTGTTATCAAGGCCATATCGAATTGACTCGGCATCGAATCTGCATCATTCGAGGCGCACATCGAACAACCACAATTCGATGCGTTACATATTTAGTATTATCTTTGTATTTAAATTAGTGTAAGATCTGTAATAGATAATAGGTGTTTCGGACAAAGTTAGTCCGGTTAATTCTATTGGATTAACATTATTTTGGTTATTTATATTCCCATTGTACTGTATTACTGTGTTCTATTACCGTGACGAAATAAGACCAAAATATTGGCGCCGTCTGTGGGAACACCGTAAACACTGTTTTTAGATAGAGCAGCTAGGATGACAAATAAAAGGCGCTTGAATGTGGTTGAAAAACAGCAAACGGAGAAAAAGATCAAAACAAAGTCAGATCTGAGTCAAGATAGGATTGAGCCTAAAAAACAGGGGCAAGATAAAATAGAAAGGCAGTTGTTGAAGCAATGGCAAGAATGTAAGATGGAACCTTTAGGAGGATTTAAAATCGTACAACTTTTCAAAGAAAGTTCTGAAAAAGTAATCAAGATTGGAGCATAAATGGACTGGATGATAGAGGCTGTATTGGTAGATTGTCTTCGCCGTAATTCAGATATATTTACGTGGTCCGATTCAGACCTTCAAGGGATAGACTCAAGAATCATTGTACATCATCTGAATGTAGACAAGAGTTCGAAACCGATACGGCAGAAGAAGCGAAATTTCAGCAAGGAAAAGAATGAAGCAGCTGAAAAAGAGGTGCAAGAACTCTTAGCAGCTCGACATATTTATGCTATAAGATTCTCAGAATGGTTGAGCAATATTGTGTTGGTGTTAAAGAAAGAATCTACATGGAGAATGTGTGTGGATTATACTGACTTAAACAAGCATTGTCCGAGAGATCCTTTTCCTTTGCCACAGATAGATCTACTTGTGGATTCTACAACAGGATGTGCATTATTGAGTATGATGGATGCAAAAAGTGGTTTTCATCAGATCTTCATGGCAGTGCAAGATCAGAGTAAAACGGCATTTGTAACTGATACCGGAGTGTACTGCTATAGGGTAATGCCTTTCGGATTAAAGAATGCGGGAGCAACATTTCAGAGGTTGGTGGCTAAAATGTTTTACTATCAGATTGGGAAATCGATGGAAGTATATATTGACGATATGCTTGTAAAGAGCCTAAAAGCTGATGAACATGTGTGACATCTAGATGAGGCATTCACCATAATGAGGACATATGGAATGAAACTAAACCCTAAAAAATGCACTTTTGGAGTGACGGCTGGAAAGTTTCTAGGATATGTGGTGAATGAGAGAGGAATCGAGGCCAATCCGGATAAAATAAAAGCAGTACTGGATTTGCCTTCGCCAAGGACGGTGAGGGACGTACAATGCTTGGTGGGCCGTCTTACGGCCTTGGGGAGGTTTATATCAACATCTGCCGAAAAGAACCTCCATTTCTTTAAAGTGATGAAACGAAACAAAGATTTTATCTGGACTCCGGAATGCGAAAAGGCTTTTAGGCAAATGAAGAGATATTTAGTAAGCCCGCCGTTGTTAGCAAAACCGGAGGAGAATGAAATATTGTATCTCTATCTGGCAGTATTTGCAAATGCAATCAGTACAGTACTGCTCAAACAGAGAGGAGCTCAACAGTTACCAATACACTATGTGAGCAGAGTACTGCAGGGGGCGGAGAGAAATTATTTGGAGATAGAATTGTTTGCATTGGCGATTGTTGTTACAGCTCGAAAGTTGAAACTGTATTTTCAATCTCACCCAATTACTGTGGTGACTGACAAACCATTGAAGCAAGTATTGGCAAAACCAGAAACCTCTGGTAGATTGGTGAAATGGGCGATTGAACTCAGTGAGTTTGGGTTGGAATTTAAGCCACGAGTCGCAGTCAAAGCACAAGCTCTAGCAGATTTCATGGCCAAAACCTTGGGGAACAGTGTAGTGGAGACTGCATGCTGTATATTTTCTATATCAAACCAAGAGGGAACCAGTAGAGCAACGACGACATGGATATTGCATACTGATGGATCTGCCACAACTCACCGGGAGGGGGGGGGGCATTGGAATACATTTTTTGTCCCCAGAGCGGAGGGAATTTGAATTTACTATCAGCTTGAATTACATGGTAACAAATAACGAAGCTGAATATGAAGCAATAATTGCAGGGATCAAAATGGCACTCGGACTCAACATAGAACATCTAGACGTGTTCACCGATTCGCTCTTGGTGGCAAATCATTTCTCGGGAAGATATGAAACACGTGAGGAAACTATGAAGTTATATGCCGCAAAAGTTAAAGAGTTGGCAAAGAGGTTCAAATTTTTTGATATAACTCAAATCCCCAAGGACGACAATGCAAAAGCAGATGCGCTTTCTAAATTTGCAAGTTCTTCAGAGATTTTGGCAGAGAAACGAATCACACTTATGGTCGCTGTAAAGCCTTCAATTGGGAAATCAAAATATATTACCACAAAAGTCAGAGTGGAATTTATAATGACAATACAAGAGGACCCGTCTTGGAAGGATGAAATTATGATCTATCTTCAACAGGGCATTTTACAAGCGGATCCGAATGCTCAACGCAGGATGCGTTACAAGGCTTACAGGTTCACTATCAGTAATGGAGAGTTGTATAAAAGATCTTTCGAAGGACCATTGTTAAGATGTTTGACTCCTACGCAAGCTGAATATATCATGGAAGAGATCAACGCAGGTAGCTGCGGAAATCATTCCGGGGGACGAGCATTAGCTCAACGAATATTGCGTCAAGGATATTATTGGCCAACTCTACGTAAAGATGCAACAACTTATTCGATAAAATGTGACAGTTGCCAATACCATGCTCGCCTCATTCATAGACCGGCACGTCAACTTCAACCCATCGACGTGGCATGTCCGTTTGATCAATGGGGAATTGATATTGTGGGTCTGTTTCCACCTGGCAAAGGTCAAAAACGATATTTAATAGTAGCAGTTGAGTATTATACAAAATGGGTTGAGGCAGAACCTATAACGTCGATCACGGAGAATAATATGATCGAGTTCATTTGGAAATACATTATATGCCGATTCGGTATACCGAGGTCCATTGTGTGTGTTAACGGTACGCAATTTACTGGGAAGCACATTAAATCGTGGTTTGGGGAATTAAAGATATCACACAATCTCACGTCAGTATATCACCCACAATCCAATGGCCAAACAGAATCCACTAACAAAACATTGAAGGATTGTCTCGAAAGGAGAGTCAGAGCCACAAGAAAAACGTGGCCAGCAGAGCTTCAAGGAATATTATGGGCGCATAGGACGACCCCAAGGACATCGACAGGGGAAACCCCTTTGTGGCACTGAAGCTGTATTGCCTGCGGAAATAGGTATGCCAACGCGCAGAATTACTAATTATGATCCAGAACAATCGGCCCGGTTGCGACAGACGGATCTGGACATGATAGGATCCACAAGAGAGGATGCTTATCAACGTACTGTTGCTTATAAAGCTGCAATGGCCAAAAGCTATGATAAGAGAGTTCAATTCAGAAATTTTGAAGTAGGAGATTTGGTTCTTAGGAGCCTTGCAGCTAAACAGCATATCGGAAAGCTTGAACCAAAATGGGAAGGGCCTTTTAGAGTCACACGAGCAAGTTCACGAGGATATTATTATTTGGAGACTCTAAGAGGAGTTCAACAGAAACGCCCTTGGAATGTGCAACATCTCAGGCGTTATTACGCATAAATTGAAGAAATTTCATTAAATATATGTTTCTTACGCATAAATTTATGTTATCTCTTTTTTAAAAAAAATTATTAACTGAAAATTTTCATTCGTTGAATGATACAAAGAAGAACATGACGGAGGGGTAAGAAGGCCCAAAGTGGTCCACCCCCGCATGCCAGAAGGAGGAACATGACGGAGGGGTAAGAAGGCCCGAAGTGGTCCACCCCCGCATGCCAGAAGGAGGAACATGACGGAGGGGTAAGAAGGCCCGAAGTGGTCCACCCCCGCATGCCAGAAGGAAGAACATGACGGAGGAGTAAGAAGGCCCAAAGTCGTCCACCCCCGCATGCAAGAAGAAAAACATGACGGAGGGGTAAGAAGGCCCGAAGTGGTCCACTCCCGCATGCCAGATGGGAGAACATGACGAAAGGATAAGAAGGCCCAAAACGGTACACCCTCGCGTGCAAGAAGTAAGAATAAGACGTAGGAATAGGAAGTCCCAACGTGATCTATCCCCGCATTCCAAAACAACGACGTAAAGGGATCTAATTTTTCAAATAAAACATGAATGCCTTAAAAATAATAATAACAGCTCAAAGTGCTCATATTTTTCATGGCAAGTAAAATCATAATATTAGACATGCACCATTACGTCAAACGTCATTATTAAACGCCGGGAAAATATTCACTCAACAGTAAACAAATAAAATAAATGTTGTGTCTTGATATAATCACAACGAAGCAATACAAGAGTAAACTTAAATTACATAGCTGATGTTAAACGGTAGAGTTGTTATCATTATCGAGCAATTGATTAAAGTTACATGATTATATACCAAACGAAAGGATGATATTCACAATTTAGTTTAACCAAACTATCGCTACTCTTCCGATGAATGGGGGGATTCCTCGCGAAGAACCACCCCCATTGAACGTGCAAAATTGGCGCAATGGCCCTGAATTTGATCCTCAGTCAGGATTAATTCGTCAGTTTGTGCCCAATTGTCGGGCAAGATAATTTCTTCTTTATCAGCAGGATCTTCGAGTTGATACCTACTGGGAGAAATTATAGACTGTGCATTAACTGAGGATTCAGCCCTTTTACTGGCCAACACAGGGGCCATGTCACTTTGAGCAGGATGTATTCTACCTGGTAAGAATGTTGAGGGACTTGAGGTCTTAGACGCCCTAGTCACCTTCTTTCTTTTATCCGGAATTATAGGATAAATATTTTTGAAACCCGTTGTCTTCGGAGGACTTCGGAGAAGAATTGTAGACCTGGAAATTTTCGGTGGCAATTCTGGCTCATTATCGCTCGAACCAAAAACATCATGAAGAGCCTTTTTAATATTTTCTGAATCACCCGGAGTAGTGCTAGGAGTGGTTTTCTCTTTACCCTTGGAAGCACGAGGTGATTTAGATTTTAAGGGGCTTGAATGGGATTTCTTTGGTTTTTTACGGTCCCGCCACACGGCATAGAATGGATCACCAGGACGAGGTGTATGTAACTCTTCATCATCATCATCGCTGTTAGCCTCGGGTGTTTGCATTTTTGCGTTACGCCTTACATCAAGCATGTCATTGCGAAAACCTTCTCCAAGGTACCCAAGGTGCCCAGCCTGGCCAACCCCTGCTTCCATTCCGTACTTCATGTCAGCAGCACCGCGTAGTAATTCCAGAAATTTATATGCATTACTCTGCGTAAATTCTTCAACAATAGCACATTTATATTCTTCAGATTCAAAATACTGAATTCGATGACGCAAGTTGGAAATGGCATTTTCAGCATCTGTATTCGAAGCCTCGAGAGAACGATTCACACGTTTGAGGGATTCGTTATCCTTTTTCAACGCATCAATTTCAGCACGCAGAACTTTTGCATACTCTTCTGCTTTTTTGGTTTTCACTTCGGCATCATGTTTGTCGCGGGTGGCCTTAGATGCCTTCAAATCTGCTTCTCTAGCGCGTTTCAGTGCATTTTGGCGACTGTATTTTCCATTATTGATAGTAGTACGCAGATTATCGACAACAGCATTGTGTTGATTTTGCACCACAACTAGCCCACTATAATCTCTGCATACCCGATACACTGCTAAAATGACAGCAGCAAAGAAAACGCGCCCAAAGCGAGCTAAACCTTGATACCCCAGTCGGTTAATTACGGCTTGGCGATCCAACTGCGGCCACAAACTTTGCATAATCTTTCCAGCCTGCTCCTCTCTCAATCGGTATCCACCCAATGTGGCACTCAATGATTCTGAATTATCATCATTGAGAAAGTCATAATTACTAAGGCTTCCAGACGGAGCAGGTCTCGGATTCCCTGGAGGTCGAGGCCTCTTAGGTGGAGGTATGCTCTGAGCTTTGCGAGCGGATATATTCTCCTCTGATTTTCGTTTAGCGGTTGCATACCAGGTCTCATCGGTTGAGCGGGAAGAACTCGCTGCTTCTACATTACATTTTTCCCTGAAATTGGGATGGGCTGCATTAAACTTGGCCAAGTTGGCAGCGATTTTCTCGTCTTCTGCATCGATGTCTTCCATTATCTGAATTTGGCGGTTGGTGCCAACTTTAATGCGTCCACCGGCATCGGTAGGAGTCATCACCAATCTCCTCGTAGCAAAATTTTCTTGACGTTCATAATCACTCTATTGGCACCCGACTGCCTGCACTAATACCTCCAAGCCTTATGGTAGAAGCGTTTGGCGAAGATAAATTAGATGGGCCCGCACATGAGGGCTCATTTTGCTCGTTTTGTTCGTCCCTTCCCTGAGCATCGTGAATATTCTCAGGAGATAGAACAATTTTGCTGCGACTTCGAGATTTTATACGAGCAATATCAGCCTAATAATAAATTTTAATAATTTTTCTATAAAATTAAATAATCAGTAGCATGTCGAATTTGGCCGATTCGATACGAACCGTGTCGAACAGACTGCGTTCGATGCGGTCCAGAAGCGAACAAAAATCCTTTATCCGGATAAAAACAAGAAATGTCAGACATGGGGTCCCTTATATATAGGCCCATGGGCCGCAACTGTTCTGAACGCATCGAATTTTCGTAATTCGATGTGCGCATCGAACGCATCAAAATTCGATGCTTGCAAACTGACGCATCGAATTGTTACAATCACTACAAGAATTCGGGGTCATTCGTGACCGCCGGCTCGTGACCGCCGGGCGGTCGCGAGCATCCGTGACCGCCCGGCGGTCGCGGATGCCACCGTGACCGCCGAGCGGTCGCGGTAAACAACGCCGTGACCGCCCAGCGGTTACGGATAGCCCCGTGACCGCTGAGCGGTCACGGACATAATACTCGTGACCGCCCTGCGGTCACGGGAATCCATAGGCGGGCAAAATCCCGCCCACTGGCGTCCGCGACCGCCGGGCGGTCGCGGATGCCAGTGGGCGGGATTTTGCCCGCCATGGCGTCCGCGACCGCCGGGCGGTCGCGGATGCCACTCATCCGCGACCGCCCAGCGGTCGCGGATGAGTGACATCCGCGGGGGGTTTTCTATATAAACCCCCTCCTCTTCTCTCATTCGTTACCTCTCCTCTCTCATTCCTTACCTTTGTAAGTCCTCTCCTCTCTCTCTCTTAAATATTTATTTTTCTAGTTTTTAATTATGTTTTATATTTAATGTTTTAGTAATAGTTTTAATTGTTTAATTATAAGTTTATTTTTATTAATGTCAAACTTAGAAATAATGCCTTTAGGAATCTTTATAATTTAGGAATAGTGTCTTTAGGTGTTCTTTATAAGTTAGTACAAATAATCTTTAGGGAACTTTATAACTTAGAAATGATGCATTTAGAGAATGTTTATATTTTAGAACAAATAATCTTTAGGGGTTCTTTATAACTTAGTACAAATGATCTTGAGGGAACTTTATAACTTAGAAATGATGCCTTTAGAGGATCTTTATATATTAGAACAAATAATCTTTAGGGGTTCTTTAGAACTTAGTACAAATGATCTTTAGGGAACTTTATAACTTAGAAATGATGCATTTAGAGAATCTTTATATTTTAGAACAAATAATCTGTAGGGGTTCTTTATAACTTAGTACAAATGATCTTTAGGGAACTTTATAACTTAGAAATGATGCCTTTAGAGGATCTTTATATATTAGAACAAATAATCTTTAGGGGTTCTTTATAACTTAGTACAAATGATCTTTAGGGAACTTTATAACTTAGAAATGATGCCTTTAGAGAATATTTATTTAATATTAAATTGTTAGTTTAGGTAATTTAATGTATTATTATCCGTCGCGGTAATTTAATGTTAAACTATTAGTTTAAATGCATGTCAAATTATTGGTTAATGTTTTTTAGGACAAATGATCTTTAGGGAACTTTATAACTTAGAAATAATGCCTTTACAAAATCTTTATATATTAGAACAAATAATCTTTAGGGGTTCTTTATAACTTAGTACAAATGATCTTTAGGGAACTTTATAACTTAGAAATTATGCCTTTAGAGAATCTTTATTTAATATTAAATTGTTAGTTTAGGTAATTTAATGTATTATTATTCGTCGCGGTAATTTAATGTTAAACTATTAGTTTAAATGCATGTCAAATTATTGGTTAATGTTTTTTTTGAAGAAATAACGCCTTTAGGGAACTTTATAACTTAGAAATGATGCCTTTACAAAATCTTTATATATTAGAACAAATAATCTTTAGGGGTACTTTATAACTTAGTACAAATGATATTTAGGGAACTTTATAACTTAGAAATTATGCCTTTAGAGAATCTTTATTTAATATTAAATTGTTAGTTTAGGTAATTTAATGTATTATTATTCGTCGCGGTAATTTAATGTTAAACTATTAGTTTAAATGCATGTCAAATTATTGGTTAATGTTTTTTTTGAAGAAATAACGCCTTTAGGGAACTTTATAACTTAGAAATGATGCCTTTACAAAATCTTTATATATTAGAACAAATAATCTTTAGGGGTTCTTTTTAACTTAGTACAAATGATCTTTAAGGAATCTTTATAACTTAGTAACGACTGAATTTTAGAGAATCTCTTAGAATCATCTAACTTAGATAAATTCTCGTAGTTTTCTAGCATATATTCGATATGGCAGGCAGTCGTCGTCGTCGGGGTGGTAGTGGTCAACAATGTTCAAATGTTTCTGATGTTCCTGATGATGCGGATGTTCCTGATGTTCCCGATGTTCCCCCTACTGCTAGTGGGCGAGGTAGTCTTGGACCTCGTATAGTTATTACACGTGGCGGTCGTAGTCACGATGCCGCAATCCCCAACGCGTCTACATCGTTGACGCCTTTACTACATCGCCGACTTTCTTTTGATGTCGCTGTCGTGCCCGATGCCGCATCGACTGCATCTAGATCTAGGGCTAGAGCATCATCTTCCGCTGGTTCCACCGGAGCTGGCCCAAGCAAGAGGCCGAGTGATACTCCAGCATCGGGAGTATTCAATGTCACGCAACAACGCCCAACTAGAGGCACCTCCAAAGGTGCACAACAACCCAATGACGAGACTCAAAGGCAGATCATTAAATTGTGTCCTCTTGTCTTGTTTATGAACCCCTCTAGCAACGAGGTTGCGACTACGATCACAGAGTTGATCAGACAGTTCATGAAGGAGTTCTGGCCTACCTACTTGACGATGCCCGAAACTGTGCGAGGCAAAATGTTTATTAAATTTACGGTGAGGAATTATTTCACAACTATATCATATTATTTAATTTAATATATTCATAAATCGAATTTTATTAATTGGCAGAAAATATATGATATTCGTGAGAGAGAAAAACACACAGTACAACGGGCCTACGAAACGAAGGCGAAGTTGTGTTATAAGAATTTGATTTACAACACGAAGAAACAATACTTTGAGAGGGTTGTGGATCCAAAATGGGCCGGAAAAGACAAAACTTGGATGCACGACGGGTTAGAGGCGGCGGCGATTAAGCATTGGGCCACTGAGGATCATCAATAGGTGTCGCATAAGTCTAAGAAAAACAGGAGAGGAGGCAAGGAGCCAATAGAGGGGGTGAAGGCACCTCCCACTTTTTTTCGTGGATCCCGCGACCTAGAGGAGCTCAGACGTCTGCTGGTATGAATTATGAAAATTAACAATATGGGTGTAATTAAGTAATCTTAATATATGCGTAAGCCAATTTTAACGTACTCTTTCTTGAAATGTGTAGGCTGAGGAGGACCCAACACGAAAAGACCCTATTCGATATGATGAGGCCTACAGACGTGGTCACACGCAGCGGGTGAAGGGGACGGGCGGTGACACAGGAGTTCCAGCTCGGCGGACTTGGGTAGATGCTGCGACGAAAGCGCAATATGTAAGTTATTTCAACCGCATACTCCTTTTTATCTTCCTCAACTAGCTTTAAATTATTTATTCCAATATAAGTACTGATTCTTTCAAATGTTAATGCAGAAAAAGTACATGGAACTATTGAGGACAAGATATCCCTGCCCAGCTAAGCTCCCGGTGTTCGATCCCGACTGTTGGACCGAGGCATTTGGTCCTGTGAAGAAGGGGAAGGCGAAAGGCTTGCCGAGGGATGCACGCCCGGAGGCGTTCAAGATTAAATACAGGAAACAAGAAGATTATTCACAGGCCTGCATCGACGACTTACAAACACAGAATGACCGCACTATCTATCGCAGTGATCAAAGGATGACTGATATGAAAGCCACTATGGAGCTATGGAGATGCTTGCTTAATGAGAAGGTGGACGTGGACCTTCCACCGATATCAGATTCTATATTCATGGGGCATGCACGTAGGACCGGAGCTGTGATTCCACCGGTTCGTATGCCTCGTCGTAGGCCAGATCCATTTGCTCTCAGTTCTTCCGATAGGCCTGCGTATATCGAGGAGTACTCTGATGACGATGGTGACTCTGATGTCGATGATATTATGGCGTCGTTGCAGACTGACGATTTTGTGGAACTGGGTGTTGAGGATGGTGTTGGGAGTGGTGAGGATGATGGGGAGGATGATGGTGAGGATGAAGACGGGAATGGATGTGGGTTGGATGATAGTTCGGATGATTAGTTGTATTTTCATTATTGTAATGTTGGACTATTAAATTTTCATTATTGTAATGTTGGACTATTAAATTTTCATTATTGTAATGTTGTACTATTAAATTTTCATTATTGTAATGTTGGATTGTTAAATTTTCATTATTGTAATGTTGGATTGTTAAATTTTCATTATTGTAATGTTGGACTGTTAAATTTTCATTATTGTAATGTCTTTTACAACACAACTTATGAAGATGATCACGGACTTGGTATCGATCAAAAAACTTTGAATTGTTACATTTTTTGCACGGGCACCTAATACGCCCCCTATATCTAAATAGCCATCTTGTCGCGAAGCAAATTCTATGAATGTGCGAACCCAAATTTCTATCTACTTAATAGTCCATTATTTATCTAAGATGTAAATTTTAAAGGAAATAATTAACTACAATTAATACTACAAACAATTAATAATTAACAATTTAAAATGTAACAATTATCATGCACGATAAGGTTGTAGAGTGATAAATTGATCAACTTACTTCTTGAAGCGTAAAAAAACGAGAATACCTTAAGAGAAATGGTGAAGATTGTTGTGAATTAGGAAAGTAAAGGAAAGGATATTTATAAATGAAAATCTGGCAGTTCGTGACCGCCTAGCGGTCGCGAATGCCAACATGCCGTTGTCATTCGTGACCGCCGGGTAGTCGCGAAAGCCAACTAGCCGTTGGCATTCGTGACCGCCGGGCGGTCACGAATGAAACTAGCAGTTGGCATTAGTGACCGCTGGGCGGTCACGAAAGACCCTCATTCGTGACCGCCCAGCGGTCACGAATAATATTCATAAAGGAAAATTTGATTTTATGGATTCATCTTGATGTGTTTATGATTTTTAACAATAAGTCTTATTACTACATGTGAATTGAAGTAATAAATTAGTACAACATTAGTAATTAACATATTAAAATAGCGAATTAGATGTGATTAGGCGAGTTATGAACGAATAACCTATTTTATGTTCTACAACTAATAATCATATACACTAAGTTGTTTTAGATGTAATGTGTAATTTTGTGATAAACTCTCTTTTAATTTACTTAGTAGTAAGTATTTTATCAATTTAACAAACATCATACCTTAATTAAACAAACAAAAATCAAATCTTTCGAATGAGACTTATTCGTGACCGCTGGGCGGTCACGAATAAGGGTCTTTCGTGACCGCTGGGCGGTCACGAAGTAGGTCTCGTGACCAAAAGTAGGTTTCGTGACCGCTGGGCGGTCACGAAAGACCCTCATTCGTGACCGCCCAGCGGTCACGAATAATATTCATAAAAGAAAATTTGATTTTATGGATTCATCTTGATGTGTTTATGATTTTTAACAATAAGTCTCATTACTACATGTGAATTGAAGTAATAAATTAGTACAACATTAGTAATTAACATAATAAAATAGCGAATTAGATGTGATTAGGCGAGTTCTGAACGAATAACCTATTTTATGTTCTACAACTAATAATCATATACATTAAGTTGTTTTAGATGTAATGTGTAATTATGTTATAAACTCTCTTTTAATTTACTTAGTAATAAGTATTTTATCAATTTAACAAACATTGCACCTTAATTAAACAAACGAAACCCTTATTCGAAAGTCAAATTTTCTTTTATGAATATTATTCGTGACCGCTGGGCGGTCACGAGTGAGGGTCTTTCGTGACCGCCCAGCGGTCACGAATAATATTCATAAACGAAAATTTGATTTTCGAATAAGGATCTTTCGTCACGAATAACCTTGGAATTGGGGGGAAATTCAAAATTTTTGAAAATTCAAAAATTTCACCAAAATTCTATATATACCCACCATTCCACCCATTAATTTTTCATTACACACACATTATCTTCTCTAAAATCCAACACTTTCTCCTCCTTTTCTCATTTCCCAATCCAAAACATAAACACCAACAATTTTTCTTCTCCTCTTTCTTTATATTTCCAAAAAACAAAACACCAACTCTTTTATTTTCTTTTTTTCCTTACTTATAACACAAATCATTCTCTTAAATGATGTTTATATAAAAAACCGTCCAACCATACATTATATTCGCAAAAAACAAATATTTATTCCGGTATTTTACCGGAATATTTTTTTTATTTCGTATAATGTCATCCGTGACCGCCCGGCGGTCACGGATGACTTGAATATTATCCGTGACCGCCCGACGGTCACAGAGGGTTTAAATATTATCCGTGACCGCCGAGCCGTCGCGGTGGTTGCCGCGACCGCGGAGCCGTCGCGGATGACCCCAGGGTCATCCGTGACCGCCAGGCGGTCGCGGTGGTTGCCGCGACCGCAGAGCCGTCGCGGATGACCCCGGGGTCATCCGTGACCGCCGAGCCGTCGCGGATGACCTCGGGGTCATCCGTGACCGCCAGGCGGTCGCGGTGTTGGCCGCGACCGCCGAGCCGTCGCGGATGACCACGGGGTCATCCGCGACCGCCATGCGGTCACGGGACTTCCGGGACCGCCTGGCGGTCGCGGATGACCCCGGGGTCATCCGGGACCGCTCGGCGGTCACGGATAACGCCGTGACCGCCGAGCGGTCACGGATGACCTCCACGACCGAGGGCATCCGCGACCGGGCATCCACGACCGGAAATGGGTCATTCGCGACCGCCCCGGCGGTGGCGAATGACCTTTTTTTCTTGTAGTGAATTCGATGCCCAAAATTTTTTATGACGAATATGTTTTGAGTTTGGAAGTCGTCATCATTCTATTAACGTCTCCCAAACCGGGGGGACTATGTGATGGGGGTATTTTAGGACTGAGCCAGCATTAGAATTGGGCCGGCCCATAAACGTATCGAATCGGTCTGATTCGATACCTTCAGCGCATCGAATATTCATCATTCGATGCGCGCATCAAATCGATATGATTCGATGCGTATTTTACAGCTGTCCTCGGTCCCCACAAAGCGAGGTTGCTATATATAGGACGGTTTTGACCATTCAGAGGCAGATCGAACTTGAGTCCTAACTTGACCACATCGAATCCTGCTATTCGATACGTTCCTTTATTCGATACGTCCCTCGGTTCGATACACTCCATTATTCGATACGTCCCAACGTGTTATCAAGGCCATATCGAATTGACTCGGCATCGAATCTGCATCATTCGAGGCGCACATCGAACAACCACAATTCGATGCGTTACATATTTAGTATTATCTTTGTATTTAAATCAGTGTAAGATCTGTAATAGATAATAGGTGTTTCGGACAAAGTTAGTCCGGTTAATTCTATTGGATTAATATTATTTTGGTTATTTATATTCCCATTGTACTGTATTACTGTGTTCTATTACCGTGACAAAATAAGACCAAAATAGGAGCGGCAACGAGGTGAGATTGGCGGCCAATTCGTCATACTATAGACTGGAAAGAAACGGTGAGTTAGATTCACAGACTGGGTTAGATTTAATTAAGGAATTAAAGGAGAGAGGAAAATGGAAAAAAAACAATTATAAAAGAGGTACAAAGCTAATAGAATTTGGCATATTATTAATATATTTTTTGCATATATTGATGGTTTTGTTTTTTGAATTGTTCCAATAAAAAAAGGGATATAATCACAAGTATTTGATATATATATGTGTATATATAGATAATTCGGTGCAAATTCGTCAAGAGTATAAATACTTGACATATTTTGTGTGAGGCCTGCTCTGGGCCGACCCAGAGTTGTTGCATTAACTAGGGGGAATTGCTAATATCAATATATATATATATATATATATATATATATATATATAATAACTTATTCATGGTATTTTCAAGAATAAACTTATTATAGTTTATTATTAAGTGATCTCTTCGTACTAATGTTTTTAACTAATGTAAATTAATTATACTATATTCTTAACTATTGATGACATGTTTGTGAACGACATTGTATAAGTATATGGCGACATCCTCAAAGTGATGTCACTAATTTATATGTTAATGTCATTAATGTGTTGAATTTTATGATATTTTTCATCAATGACATTATATAAAACTACAATGACATTCTCAAACCATTGTCACTACTAATATGCTTAAGAATGTCATTAATGTGTGTAATAATTAGTGATATTTCATGCCATTAACATTATATAAAAATACCACTACAAGATTTCAGCACTTTTCCCGACCGGAAACTCCCGACCGGATTTCAGTCGGGAGCAATCCCGACCGCAATGCGGTCACGACAACGTTTCCCGACCAATATGCGGTCGGGAAATTTATAAAACCCATTCCCGACCGCATTGCGGTCGGTAAATTTTGTCCCGACCGCACCGCGGTCGGGAATACTCTGGGCGGGAAATTTCCCGCCCAGAGTGTCGCCCTAATCTCGGCCCAGCTGGGCCGAGACTTCCCGGGAAAGAGGGAGGTATTTCTATAAATACCTCCTTCCATCTCTTCATTCTCACACTCCCCATTTCTCTCTCCCTCCTATAATTCTCGACCGCCCAGCAGCCTTTCGCGACCGCAGTTCCGTCGGCACTTCAAAATCGGTAACTTTTTTCGTTTTTTCTTATTTTTTAGGTTATATTTAATGTTTTAATATTTATTTTTTATGTTTAATTGTTAGATATTGTAGAAATTGTTAGGATTTAATTAAGAAATGCCTTTAGGAATTGTTAGGCTTTGGAAAAATATTAAATTTGTATGCCTTTAGGAATTGTTAGGCTTTGGAAAATATTAGATTTTTATGCCTTTAGGAATCGTTAGACTTTAGGAAATAGTATAGTTTTAATTAGGAAATGTCTTTAGGAATTGTTAGGCTTTGGGAATGTTAGATTTTTATGCCTTTAGGAATTGTTAGATTTTAGGAAATGTTATAGTTTTATGATTTTAGTAATTATTTATGCCTTTAGGAATTGTTAGGCTTTAGGAAATGTTATAGTTTAGTAATTATTTATGACTTTAGGAAAACTATATATGATTTTTATATGTGTTAATTTATTTATTTGGACGTTAATTATGGAGTTATTTATGTTATATTTAATATTTTAATATTAATTATTAATGTTATATTTAATGTTCTAATATTAATTATTAGATATTGTAGAAATTGTTAGGATTTAATTTGTAAATTCCTTTAGAAATTGTTGGGCTTTGGGAAATATTTATACCTTTAGGAATAACTTAGTATTGATTAAACTTAGGTCATCTCTACAATTAGAAAAATTCTAACTTAGATGCTTTTACTTAGTTCGTAGTACTCCTCTTCGACGACATGTCGTCCCGTGATAGCGATCGTGGCCAGCCCTCGAAGAGAGGGCGTAGTGGTCCATCGAGCACTCCATCGAGTACTCCACCTACGACTGGTCCACCGAGGATAGGTCCTCGTCTACGGATCATTCATTCTGGCGGTGCACCACCAGCTCCTGTCGATGCACCTGATACCGATCTTGGCGAGTCCCCTACTTCTTCACATCCACATAGGCGTATCGGATCGAGCGACTGTACTCCACCAGATCTAGTAGTACCATTTCGACTAGATGATGATCACGTAGTATCGACACCATCGTCATCATCTAGGCCACCGTCTTCATCGAGGCCACCGTCATCATCGAGGCCTACGACACCTAGGCCACGTTCTACAGAGTCTACACCGGCGGGTCCTAGTACTTCTTCCCCTGCAGACGTTGCTGGTGCAGGACCATCTTCAGCGACGCAGCAGAGACTGGGCCGAGGTATATCGAGAGGGCCGCAGGTTCCGGCTGACCGTACAACCCGTCGTAGGATCCAGCTGGATGAGCACGGCGTATTTATGGATGGGAGAAAGATATCGACGGCGATTACCTCGATCATTAGGGAGTTTATGAAGACGTGTGTTCCTTCATACACCGAGGTCGGTCTGACAGTCCAGGGACAGATGTGGGCTAAGTTTAAGGTGAGATTTAGAAAGTTTACTAAATATATTTATAAATAGTAAGATTTTTATTTAACGAAACCTTAATTAAAAACCTTATTTAATTGTAGAGCATATACTACATTCATCCGGATGACATGCTTCGTGCACATTCCGCATACGATGCGAAGGCTAAGAAGTGTTACAAGGAAACCGTGCACAATGCAAAGAAGAACTATTACGACAGGTTCGATGATCCGAAGTGGGCGTCGCGTCCGAAGAACAGTTGGATGAGCGACAAGTTAGAGAGGATGTTCGTGACGCATTGGGAGTCGGAGGACCATGCGAAGAAATCCACGGCATGCCAGAAGAACAGGCGATCGGGAGAGGCACCAGACCCTGATCGTCCTGCACGAGCTACTCATGCTAGTGGGTCCCAGAGCTACACGGAGATTCGACGTAGGATGGTATGTCTTATCAAATTGAGTTTCTATACGAATAATATTATTGTCTTAAATTTAAATATCTAAAATAACAAATGTACATCAATATGCAGGCTGCTTCTAGACCTCCAGGGGCCCCTCCACCTCGGCACGATGAGGCATATCGTTATCAGCACACACATGTGCCCAGTGGTCTGCCAGAGGGAGCTCCACGTCGCCGCGTTTGGGTTCACCCCAAGTATAGGGCTATCTACGTAAGTATTTAACTTGTATAGCATTCTTTCATTACTGTATTAATATATGTCTTCCTTAATTACGTACTAACAATTATGACAAAATTAACAGGAGGAGTACATGGGCCTTATGACCGAGAGGTACGAGGCGGATCGTTCTACGTGGCCACCACTAAATCAGGAGTTGTGGAGTCAGGCGATAGGAGGATTGAAGAAGGGGAAGGCTGCGGGTCTCCCTTCGGATGCACGTCACGATCGGTTTGGTTTCTCGACGAAGAAGCACCCAGACACGACACATGATTATGCGAGGGCGTTGGAGAGGGAGAACTGTCGTATTAGGACTGTTACTGATGCGAGGATTGACGCGCTTGCTACTCAGGTAGATTTCTTGACCCAGCACATCACCCAGACTGGCGGTACTCCTCCATCTCGACCCATGCCTACAGGGGGACTCATGCGTGAAGCTCGTCGAGCCGGCCAGCATTCCTCGCCACCCCCTCCTGATCCTTTTGCACATGGTGCTCCAGATTGCCCTCTGTATGATGATGAGTATGAGGATGACCCCGATGAGGACCCCGAGGATGACACTCTCGGTGGTGATCCAACCGATCTTGCCGATGATGGTGATGATGGTGCTGGACCCTCCACAGCTCCTGATACATTTGGATTTCATGACGGGGACTATGAGTAGTAGTAGTTTTATTTATTTTAGGGATATTTTAGTATTGAAAATTGTGTTAGTTGTTTGTATTTATGTAATTTGTTTGATGCTTGGACCAATTATGTAATGTTAAACTAGTTTCGTATTTATTCTGTAATTATGTTGTGTATTATTTGTTCGTTTGATACGGAGTAGTAGTATTATTTGTTCGTTTAATCTAAGTATTGAAAATTGTGTTAGTTGTGTATTATTTGTTCGTTTAATCTAAGTATTGGTAATTATGCCTATAATATGAAATTAAACAACATGAATCAATTTTTTTTATAAAATAAAATTCGACCTACTAAACCATAATCGATGCTAGTCATACATACTATCCTCAAAATCTGAGTCACTCATTATCTCTTCTTCTTCCTCTTCCTCATTGCCCTCGTCGTCCTCGTAGCCCTCATCTTCCTCTTCCTCATTGCCCTCATCATCCTCGTAGCCCTCCTTTTCCTCGTTGCCCTCCGTTGCTGCCTCCTCGACAACTACATCAAATCCCTCGTTGGCCAATTGGATATTCATATTGAATGAGGAAAGGTCCACGCATAAGTTAAACCCTTCAGATGCATTCTCTTGTAGCACTTGGTTCGGCATCCCTGCGTCGACATCTTTTGATCCTGCAACTGATGACATATCGATTATGTGTCTGGCAGGAATAGTGGATACGGCCAACCATCCTCTCTGTCCCGGTCGCCCTGTCGTCTTTTTTGGATAGGGCACATAGTACGCCTGTTTTGCTTGGTTAGCGAATACAAATGGCTCATTGGTGTTGAGGGTATGCCTCGGGTTGATGTCAACCAACTAGTACGTTGAATGCTCCTGCGTACCTGCGCTTATGTCATACCAAACACACTTGAACAAGACAATGTATAGGGGCCGGATTCTACCCCAATATTCCACCTGTATAATGTCTTTCAACGTTCCATAGAAGTTGGTAGCATCGGATCCTACCATGTCTCCCTTCACATAAACACCGCTACAATCACTCTTCTTCGGCCCCAAAATCATATCGGTGTGAAATCTGAACCCATTCACAATGTATCCCTCGTAGGTTGCCACTGAATAAGCCAGACCTGTGATTAGAGGATCTATTCGTATGTCGGTCTCGTATTTCCCACTTGAATATGTCTGCTTGAACCATGCTACGTACTCTTGGTTCCTCTTGGATTGTATCTCCATTGGACTGAGTCCACCGCACTCCTCTTCTACAAACAGTCTACATAGTAAAATCATCATAAGTTAGTTGTCTTTAAAGCGCTTAATCATTTTGTTATTAAAAATAATTAACTACCACTTACTCCACCCATTCGTCAAGCCCTGGACAGTTTAGAAGCGTGTAAAGCTTTATTTGCTCCATCTCATCGGAAGTCAAGTATCTCTTATTGTTTAGTGGCCCTATTGGCGCCCCTTTCTTTTGAAATATTGTAAGCTCATCATCCCACTCCGTGCTATCTAGTGTCTCATTCCTATTGAGTTTTTTATATTTAGTCTGAAAAGAAACATCCAAATATTGAGAACACATATTGGAGAGCTCGGCAAGTAGGTATTGATTGGCTATGGATCCCTCCACCCTCGCCTTGTTCTTTACTGAACCCTTCATGTCGAACATCCGCCTAGTTCATAGAAATCAAAGATTAGGCAAAGAATCGATATTTTAAAAAGATAATTGTTATATAAATATAAGATCGTACCTCTCGAATGGATACATCCATCTATAATGAACTGGACCACCAACTCTAGCCTCATATGGAAGGTGTATGGCTAAATGCTCCATAGAGTCGAAAAATGAAGGAGGAAATATCATTTCCATCTTGCACATGGTAACAATAAACGATTCCTCCAATCGCTCCATATCTTCGGCCGACACCTCTGAGGCGCAAATCGCCTTAAAAAAAGGCTAATCTCTACTAAGGTCCCCCAAATCTCGGGTTCCAAGAATTCGCGAAATGCAATGGGGATCAATCTCTGAATGAAGACGTGACAATCATGACTCTTCATTCCATACAATTTTCCTTGTTGTTTTTGCACACATCGTCCCAAGTCCGAGGCATATCCATCAGGAAACTTCAGTTCGGTCAGCCAATCAAGCACCATGTTCTTTTGATCCCTCGTAAGACAATATTTTGCCTTTGGCTTTATGTACTCACTTCCTCTGCCACTGGGTTTCAAGAACAATTCTTTACGGTTGGTCAACAACTTAAGCTCGTGCCTCGACTTAATGTTGTCCTTCGACTTAGCATCGTCCAACACCGTGTTGATGATGTTCTCAAAAAAGTTCTTCTCACAATGCATTACATCTAGATTGTGGCGAATCAAGTTCGTGGACCAATATGGTAGTTCCCAAAAGATGCTTCGACGACACCAGTTATGAGTTGTGTTAAAGCCCGGAAGCTTTCTGGAGTTTGCCCCAAATCTAATCGATCGTAGCCTATCCACAACTGCCCTCATATGCGCTCCTGTCTTCCTTGGAATGGGCGCTTCAAGTACCTCCCTACCCTTGTAGAAATCCTTCTTGTTGTACCTCCATTTATGACCCTCTGGTAGAAACCGACGATGACAATCGAACCACGAGGCTTTTCCTCCATGCTTTAGTGTAAAAGAATCTGTCTCACCCATGCAATAAGGGCACGCTAGCTTACCGTGCGTGCTCCACTGGGACAGCATTCCGTAAGCAGGAAAATCGCTAATAGTCCACATTAGGGTCGCTCGCATTTGGAAGTTTTCCTTTCGTGAGCTGTCATATGTCCACAAACCATTACTCCACAAATCATTCAACTCATCAATCAACAGTCTCAGCAAAAGATAAGGCTCAGAAAAATGAACTCCGGTCGCATGCATAAATCCGGCGGAAGGTTATAAGGGGTAACAAACACGGGCCAACAAGAGTAGTTCTTCCCAGATGGCCCAAACGGTGTGAATCCATCAGTACATAGGCCGAGTCGGACATTTCTAGGCTCTGCTACGAAGTCCGGATACGTACGATCAAAATGTCTCTACGCCTCGCCTGCAGCTGGGTGAATCATTCTATCTGTTGACTCTCGACACTTCAAATGCCAAGTCATATGTCTCGAAGTGCCTACAGTATAAAACAACCTCTGTAATCGAGGGCCTACGGGGAAGTACCACAATGTCTTCCTTGCGATCCTGGACTTTCTACCAGCCTCGTACCTATCGGTCGTGCATATCGGACACGATGTGAGATCCTTGTTGGCATTATCGCCGTAGTACAAGAAACAAAAATTCCAACATACGTCGATCTTTTCGTACCCTAAACCCAAACCCGCGAGCATTTTATTCATGCCTGGAACCGTATTCGGTAGCATTTCCTCAATCTCTGTGTCCATAATATCTTTAGACAAACTTAAGTACTTTTCGCAAGCGACATTAACTACTTTGTGCATCGTCTTGGTAGTTAAGAACTCGGCAAACCACTGGAGCACAGTCTTCGACTTCTTACTGTTCATTTTTATGTCTCCCATCTGCATCAATTTGTAGAGCTCCTTTGCCTCGGGACTTGGATCTTCGTTGCGCACCTCTCCCTCAACAAATCGACCCCCATATGCATCCACAACCAATTCTCTAAACGAAGTATCGGCATGAACCGGACTATCAACGTGAATACTAGCAGACGGTGATTCATGTACATATGATGTCGATGCCTCACTCGCATTCTCTCCATGCAACACCCATATCCAATATTGATACACAAACCCCCACTTATGAAAATGATCTCGTACTACGTTTCGATCCAAAAACTTTAAATTGATGCATCTCTAGCACGGGCACCTAATACGATTTCTTAGATCTACGTAATCTGTTTGTTGTGATGCATATTGTATGAATTCACGAACCCCAACCACGTAATGTTGATTCAAATAACCAGTGTTACTATCTATCCTATCGTACATCCAAGATCTATCGGGACGATAATCCATTTCTAATCTAAGAAAATTAAAAACAAATTGTTACAATTAATTTCACCAATCAATATATTTATCAGTTATATAAAAATTTTAAAACTCGAGTACGACGAGGCCAAGGATATTAATACTTACTTGTTGTAGCGTAGAAAATACTTAGATCAAGTATTCTTTGCAAACACACGCTAGGGGGCTGACTAATATTCCCGACCGCGTGGCGGTCGGGAATAACAACGGTTATTATTATTCCCGACCGAACTGCGGTCGGGAATAACAACGGTAACAAATATTACCGACCGCAGTGCGGTCGGGAATAATACTGACCGTTGTTATTCCCGACCGCGTTGCGGTCGGGAATAATAATAACCGTTGTTATTCCCGACTGCGTTGCGGTCGGGAATATTAGGGTTTAGGGTTTAGGCTTATTGGCGACCGATTTTCGGTAGGGATTAATATTCATATTCTTAATTTCAATATTTCGCTCTCAATTTTAGGTAAATCGTTCATTTAATGATCAAGTAAATCAGTATTAGTTATATATTACTAAAAATCTCAAAAAAAATTAAATTTAGTTGCACGTTGATGAATCGTTTGAAGCGTCGATTCATATTGTCACTTATAAATAGATTAGTATATGTAGTTGCTAATAATGTTAAACACATGTTAATATATATATCACAATTAGCCTCTCTATACTAACGTTCGTAACAAATGTTAATCGCCAATTGTGAACTCCTATATACTACGTATGATTATTATATGTAAGACTCCAAACTAACTTAACTTATACTCCGATAAACTATACTAATTTAATAATTAAAAGTACATTAAACTAACTAACTAATAGTGCAATTCATGAATTTAATGAGATTCTATAGTTATACTTAACAAACACATCAAGATTTTTCAAAAGAATGAAAAAAGGTAAAATTTACTATTTTTCCCGACCGATATGCGATAGGGAATAATATTCAACCCCATTCCCGACCGCTTTTCGGTCGGCATTGACAATTATTGCCGACCGCAAATCGGTCGGGAATAAAATTTAAACGTATTCCCGACCGATATGCGGTCGGGAATAATATTCAAAGGTATTGCTGACCGAATCTCGGTCGCCAATTTTTGAAAATTTGGCAGTTTTTTGAAATTTTTGAAAAAAATAAACATTCCCGACCGAAAATTGGTCGGGAATAATCGAAAAAGTTGGCGGGAAATTCAAATTTGACGAAAATTAAAAAATTTTCAACTTTTTCTATAAATACACTTCATTATTCTCCTCATTTTCCATCTCCAAACACTTTTTTCCTCTTCAAAAATTTTTTCAAACACTTTTTCAAAACCTTCTTTCTTTCAACTTGAAAACCTTCTTTCTTTCAAATTTTCAATAATCAAAAACTTATTTATTTTTTTTGTGTTTTAGACTTAGCAATGAATCAAAAATTTAATTGTTCATCTAAAACACAAAAAAACTAAATAACGTTTTTAAAATATACAAAATATTAAAAAAATAATATTCCGGTAATTTATTATCAGAATATTATTTTTTTTGTTCTGATGATTATTATTCCCGACCGAATATCGGTCGGGAATAAGATGAATATTTTCCCAGACTGTGTATCGGTCGGGATTAGTTTGAATGTTATTCCCGACTGGGTTGCGGTCGGGAATAAAATGAATCTTAATCCCGACCGATATGCGGTCGGGAAAAGTCCCGACCGGCGGTTGGTCGGGATTTCCCGTTAAGAGTCCCGACCGTAATTCGGCCGGGAAATAAATTGGGATTTTCCCGACCGAATTACGGTCGGGAAAAAAATTCATATAATCCCGACCGAATAGCGGTCGTGAATAATATTCAAGCATTTCCCGACTGCTAAACGGTCGGAATATATCCCGACCGTTGGCCGGTCGGAATAACCGGTTGGTAAATTCTCGACCATAATTCGGTCGGGAAATGCGGTTGGGAAAAGCCCGTGCCGACCAAAAGGCGGTCGGAAAACTTTTTCCGACCGAAGCAACGCCGACCGCTTCTTCCCGACCGAATAACGGTCGGGAAAGGGTCATTCCCGACCGCACATGGGTAATTCCCAACCGGCTTTGCGGTCGGGAATGACCCGATTTATAAAACCAATAATATAATTTTGTGTAAGCTAATGTCACGAATGCATACATAATTATGGCACTTTGAAAAATATTATTAAATCCATTTTGTGTGACATTGTAAGATAAATGCCAGCAGTGCCACTATAACTCATTTTGTTCTAGTGTTTATTCCAATTTGTAAGAATATAAGGTACTAAAGTAAAAATTTAATTTGATTAATCATAAAAGAAATTACACTCGATAAAATATTAATAGTATTCATTTCATTAAAAACAAAAACCTCAGTAAGAATGGATAAAGAAATATTTATATATGCTTTTGAATTTTATTAGATCATATTTTTGTTAAACAAAATATAGAAGGATATAATTTTATAACTTTAATTTATTTATTTAGAATTTACTATCTTAAGTTAGAAGTAGGTCAACTTCAAGATTTTGAGGATTTTTGGCTTGAAGTAAGTTTTTACACTAGTAAAAGCAAAATTTGCAAACACAAAACTACCTAACTTAAGCTAAAATGTAATTATAGCTTTATTTAAGAGTTTGCAAACACTAATAAGTCAAACACAATTTACCTAACTTTAAGTACAATTTAAGAAGAAATAACTTTCATAAGCTCTTACAAACACCCCCTCTATATACGAGGAAGGCTTCACATATTATTTTTTCCACAAGCTTTCTATTAGTGAATTTCTAATTAGCGAATTTTCATCCTTTTCAGTTTATTTTGACTACTCATTATGACACTATAATTAAAATTAAGCTAATTAGCATACATATATTCTATGATATCGAACTGAAATATCATCAAGAATAGAGGCAGTGAGTTGCAGTCACAATCACGGTTAGAGGTGACAGTTTTACCCATCAACCCAATAACCCACCTAAATCCATTCTAATTAAATGGGTTATGGGTGACCCATTTAATAAATGGGTTGGAAATGGATCACCCATTTATAACCCATCTTTAAATGGGTCACCCATGGGTGACCCACTAGAAAAAAAACACATTCCCTTGTTTCTCTCTCTTCGATTCTCCTTAAACCCTATATAAAAAATTGCCGATTCCATCTTAGATTCATCGAAAAGGAAGGATTTATTGAACTTGGTTTATTTGAAAGATCCTTAATTTCTTAGGTATGATGGTATCTCTAATTGATTTATTGAACTGGGTTTTTTTTTTCTTTGTTTGATGGAGGCAATTCTTTGAATTTGTTGATTGTTTTTTCAACATTGACAGGAAATCAGTTTCTTTTATGGGTACTTTTGGCAATAGAAAAGATTTGTTTGTATCAATTTTTATGAACATATAAGTACTGGTTTTGTGAATGTCATGTATGGAAATATTTAAATATCCTAGTCAATTATGTAGGTGGTTTAAGAGAGTAAAATGGAAATAAAGGAGTTATAAGAAAATAATATATAAATTTTATACGTTTTTATATTTACTGCTAATTCCTTTTGTACAAAAGAATGACGAAATGATTATGCTGGCTTTTAATTATACTAGAAATATTGGCACTCGGTCCCCGCATAATTAAAATTATTTTAATTTTTATGGTGAAAAAAATAACTTAAATAAGTGAAGATTACATATATGAGAATAAGAATTTATATAGAACGTTCTAAATTTCAGGAAACAAAATCCCCAATAACAATAATGATTGCAGTAATTGTTCTACTTAAATTAAGGCTAGATTAGGAACTTAATAATAAACTATTGTTTCAGCCCTAAAATTCTAAGGCTAAAACCGAAAATCAAAAGTTTGGTGTCACAGTTTGTCTTCCTTTATATAATAGTATAGATACGACTTAAGTTCACGTGTACTTCTTACGTCAAACTTTACTTTTTAATAAGGATTTTCATGTCATTTAGTTAATCATATTTGTTATTTTCAAAGTGGTACGCATATGATTAAAAACAAAAAGTGTTACGTATACATATATAAATTATGAATTAGCAGTTGAATAGTCAAATAAGTCATAAAAAGAATAACTATTTACCTTTTTAAAACATATAATTCGTCAAAATACTTAGTTGGAATGAATATTTGATTGATGAAAATTGATTGAATCCTATAATTTAGGAATGATTAATTGATGAAAAGTATTCTAAGCGTAACATGTTTTTTGTGTAACATATGTGTTTTTCATTATTTCGTTGACACGACATATTGTTTTCCCGGATGTGCATATTTTTGATGTTTTTCCTATAATGTGTCATATTTTCATTATAAAAATATTAAACGGGTCATTAATGGGTTTAATGGGTGACCCAACCTATTTATAAACCAACCCATTAGTAATCCATTTGAATGGGTTACTAATGGGTTGGGTATAACCCAACCCACCCATTTGCCACCTCTAATCACGGTATACGTAGATTAATGGATATATCCGTTCATAGAGAATATCGTACTGAATAGTATATAACATATGAAGGAGAGCTAACGATTTAATTTGGTTATTAAATATAGCCTCCGAATGCTTCATCATTCCAGACATTATTATTATGATTATTAGCAAAAGTTATGAGAATGTTTAATTTTCGTAATATAGTAGTGTATATGTGAACTTGGAAGTTGATTTTTCAGTTTGGATGAATAAAAAATGCTAGGAGGAGCAACATTACATAAGGGAAGATGTAATCAGGTAAGTTCATAGTCGTACATGTAGTTGGCCGCTGGGTGGATGAATTAAGTGCGAGCTGCAATTATAATTTATTAGAATACATCAATCTATTTCGAGATAATCGTTAGTTATATAACTTGAACATCGTACCACTCAAATTAATTTGCGCCATACAAGTAATTACAATGTCATTTCCCATTTTGCTGGGGCAATAGATTCGGGACACGAATAGAAAAGGTTTGCCGGGATAACTAATTTTGTGGGTCTATTCTCCATGCATGACCTAAATATATATATATATATATATATATATAAGTATATTGTGTTATTTCGTCAATGTAATAGAACACAGCAAAATAATAGAATTGAAATATAAATAACCAAAATAATGCTAATCAAATTTATTATCGGACTAGCTTGGTCCGGAACACTTATTACAAGCTTACTAGGTTGAAAAGGTAAATTACAAGTTTAGTATCGCATATCAAATTTAAGGCGTTCGATGATAACGTGTCGAATATCCATTGTTCGATGTTAGATGTATAGTAGAGGTCCTGTGTCGAATTCAGGTATATGGAATCCGAGAGATTCAAAGCTGCCATACATATCGAATTCGATGTCCTCTTCTCTATATCGTATCGAATGCACCAAATTCGGTCCAGATGAATGTCGAATGGAGTGTGTTCAATCTAGTTCAGTATCGAATGCACATTTGTTCGATGTTGACTAGCTCGAAGTGATTATCCAATCAAAATGTACACAGACTACAAGGGGACGGGCTATATATAGCAACCGTTCCGTGGGTCCCATTAACAGCTGCAGAAAACGCATTGAATCAGATTGGTTTGAAGCGTCGAACATTAGTCGTTCGATGCACATCAAACATCGAATATGGCATGTTCGATGTGCTTATGGGCCGACCCAATATGCAGTGTTGGACCAATCCTAAAATACTCCTATCATATAGTCCCCCCCAGTTTGGGAGACAGTGTCGGGTAGAAATCGGCTTCCAAACTTTAAAAAATAAGTTTTGGACTTGGAAGCGGTCGACTTTGTACCACCTCGATAAAGTTGTTGCACTGGTTTGAGATATTCCCAATCATATGTTATTTCGGAAGGGATTGCAATTGTTTTTGAAAAATGATCCGGCACATCGAACAGGGTGTGCTCGATGCTCTAGTTACAATGCATCGAACAGAACGCGTTCGATGCGCAGTCTGATGTGGGCCTGATGGGCCTTCCGTTGCCTATATAAAGGGCGAAATGCTGCGGGGAGCTCATTCTGCTCCTTGCGAACTTGGTCTCTCAGGTAAACCACATCGAACGGGAATTGTTCGATGCGGTCGGCATCGAACACCATTGGTTCGATGCTCTTAGCATCGAACGGAGGACGTTCGATGCAGTGCCTTAGAATATTTTAGCTGCTTTAGCTTGATACACTAATGTTATTTGTTGCGATTTTAATATTTCCACCTTGTTTTCGTTTATCAGGTTAATCAATCGAACAAACGTTGCTGCTTCATCAATCGAACAAACGTTGTTGCTTCCGCAAATTAAGGTAATTAACATGCTTTTGTTTGTGAGAGTTTTATATCTTTTCAATAAGTTGTCATTTCATGTATGTTCTGAGAGTGATGTATTCGATCGTAGTCAGCTTTCGTTCTTTTTAATTTATTTCAGTTCTTTCTCGTCAACGATGGTGAATACTGAATCAACATATGGGAATGAGTCGAGTAGCGGCTCAAGTTCCAGTTCGATAAATCCGGTGGTGGGCCCACCCAATGCTCCCGCGGGCTGGAATATAGTCGCAGTAAATGAAATGGAGCTAATTGATATAGAAGCCATTGGCTCACCCTCGGGTAACAATCCCGACGCAAATGCTGAGCATGCGGCGCCTCAGGCTGAAAGCGATAATTCTCAAGCGTCATCATCTTGGGATAATCGTGCCCTCAGCGAGGCCGGCGAAGACGTAGAATACATCAACATAGAGTTTGATGATCACGTTGAGGTTGCATGGATGGCGTATCATATGTACGTGTCCCGCCTCCAACATAGTTGTAAGGCACTCCGCGAGAAATTTGACATACCTAATAGGTATAAAATCGTACTTCCCGGGCCAAATGACCGTATGCACACCCCGCCGCCCGGGCCTATGACTGTATTCGTAGGCTAGTTGCTAAATGGGCTTACCCCAAATTCTTATGGGAACCTGATCAGTTTCATTATTGTTCTGAAAGCGTTGCGCGGACCTCAGAGTCCCGACGAGTTCTATGCTTTGTTTGAGATTGCGAGGCGAGAGGAAGGGTTCTACCATATTAAAGCGCAATGGCATTGCAAGTGCCTGAATGGCGAATCTACGGGGTATGTAAAATATCGGAAAAGACGTTATTTCTATATCAAGGAAAGTTATGAGGGAGAATTTAGGCAATATCGCCGCGAATGGTATACCGGTTCTAAAGTAGTGATACCCCCCCGGTATTTCTGTAACGTCATGGGATTGTAACTTTATCCCTAATTTAGGGCGAAATCAACAGTTGGATGTCAAAAAATTGGTAGAGAGTCTAGTCTTATCTCTTGCTGGTTTATCTCCGGTTCCATATACCGGGAGATTTACTCTTGGTATAATTTTGCATCTTTTTCGAAATTTTGATTTGCGTTAATAACATGAATATCCTAATGTGGTGATATTCTTGCATAGGAATTTATTATGGATCGCCACGCCCGGATGAACCGAGCCGTTGCTGCTGATCAGGCTACCAAAACGCACTCGATCAGCGTTAATAAGCTTAGATTATCCTAGGGAAGGTTAAGACTAGTGATCAAGAATATAAAGTTCCATACAACAAGTCGGCTATCCCCCTGAATTTTAATTATTCTCTGAAACTTTTTGACTCTTATACTTCTTTCCTTGCTCGGAGATTACGACCGTGTTTGAAGCGTTCTAACTTTTTGACTCCATACTAAATCTGTATTTAATCTAGACCGTTGGTTGCACCACATAAGCAATACAAAAGATGTATAAAATAATTTTTCCTCCACGACCATCCGCTATATGTGAAATATGTATACCACGTTTTAAAATCAAACCTGCCCAACGTGTCATTTGTTTTTATTATTATTGAATCAACCGTCTGAGTAGTCACATGAAAATCATTTTTCCTGATTTTTAACCAAATTATTGTAAGTAGTCTATAAAATACTATTAGACATATGGCGGAGGCCATCCTCAACCCTAAAGAAATTGACGGTGAAAATTCGTGGAGCACAGAACAAGTTCGTACGTACACGTAGGAAAAAGGGTTGCATGAATAACTAATTTTGTTGGGTGTACTTATAGCTGAAGCCCTTGTAAAACTCCACATTTTCCATCCTTCACAAGAACATGAGCTCAACCAGGCAGCGACGAAGGAAAAAATATTATATTATTGTGACTGACTAGATCCTGCGTGACAAACACTACCACTTATAGACAACACATATACCACTATAGCATGTGAGAGACATTTAAGCCTCGACCGATTCAACATTAGCTATTTCATCATACTTTCTTAAGTTTGGCACGCAATATGTACAAGTCACACATCCATTATAGGAGGATAAGTTTCATGCCATAAATGAGACTTGGCTTAGGTCTATAGATAGAGATCCATGATCATTTGTAATCATCTTCACTCAATTTTATACACATACAATAGCAAAAAAGGCTCTCAATCACAACAATACATTGGTTGTATGAAATAATTTCTCCTCAGAAATTATTTCATGCAACCATGTATTGCTGACGTGGTGCAACCACTACCAATACACGGTGGGGATGGTATTATGGGGGTTAGTTATTTCATATATTTTAGGAAACAATAAATCTGTATTTAATCTAGACATCTGATTGCACCACATAAGCAATACAAAAGATGTATAAAATAATTTTTCCTCCATGACCATCCGCTATATGTGAAATCTGTATACCACGTTTTAAAATCAAACCTGCCCAACGTGTCATTTGTCTTTATTATTATTGAATCAACCGTCTAAGTAGTCACATGAAAAGCATGTTTCCTGATTTTTAACCAAATTATTATAAGTAGTCTATAAAATACTATTAAACATATGGCGGAGGCCATCCTCAACCCTAAAGAAATTGACGGTGAAAATTCGTGGAGCATAGAACAAGTTCGTACGTACACGTAGGAAAAAGGGTTGCATGAATAATTAATTTCGTTGGGTGTACTTATAGCTGAAGCCCTTGTAAAACTCCACATTTTCCATCCTTCACAAGAACATGAGCTCAACGAGGCAGCGACGAAGGAACAAATAATATATTATTGTGACTGACTAGATCCTGCGTGACAAACACTACCACTTATAGACAACACATATACCACTATAGCATGTGGGAGACATTTAAGCCTCGACCGATTCAACATTAGCTTTTTCAGCATACTTTCTTAAGTTTGGGCACGCAATAAGTACAAGTCACACATCCATTATAGGAGGATAAGTTCCATGCCATAAATGAGACTTGTCTTAGGTCTATAGATAGAGATTCATGATCATTTGTAATCATCTTTACTCAATTTATACACATACAATAGCAAAAAGAGCTCTCAATCACATCAATACATTGATTGTATGAAATAATTTCTCCTTAGAAATTATTTCATGCAACCATGTATTGCTTACGTGGTGCAACCACTACCAATACACGGTGTGGATGGGATTATGGGGGTTAGTTATTTCCTAGATTTTATGAAAAAATAAATCTATATTTGATCTAGACCGTTGGTTGCACCGCATAAGCAATACAAAAGATGTATAAAATAAATTTTCCTCCATGACCAACCGTTATATGTGAAATCGTATACCATGTTTTAAAATCAAACCTGCCCAACGTGTCATTTGTTTTTATTATTATTGAATTAACCGTGTGAGTAGTCATATGAAAAGCATTTTTCCGGATTTTAAACCAAATTACTATAAGTAGTCTATAAAATACAATTAGACACATGTTGGAGGCCATCCTCAACCCTAAATAAATTGACAGTGAAAATTCGTGGAGCATAGAACAAGTTCGTACGTACATGTACGAAAAAGGGTTGCATGAATAATTATTTTCGTTGGGTGTACTTATAGCTGAAGCCCTCGTAAAACTCCACATCGCCATCCTCCACAAGAACATGAGCTCAACGAGGCAGTGACGAAGGAACAAATACTATATTATTGTGACTGACTAGGTCTTGCGTGACAAACACTACCGCTTATATACAACACATACACCACTATAACATGTGGGAGACATTTAAGCCTCGACCGATTCAACATTAACTCTTTTAGCATACTTTCTTAAGTTTGGTAGACAATAAGTACAAGTCACACAACCATTATAGGAGGATAAGTTTCATGCCATAAATGAGACTTGGCTTAGGTCTATAGATAGAGATCCGTGATCATTTGTAATCATCTTCACTCAATTATATACATATACAATAGCAAAAAGAGCTTTCAATCACATTTATCTACTATGATATTAAAAAGGGACTACATTCTCCTCGTGTCTACGTTTTTAGCCCCCATTCCTATAAAGGACATCCCTCTGGACTATGTGGACTGTGCTACAAATCTCCTCTATATTTTTTATTAGAGTCTCATGCTAATTTTAAATCTTCAGTTGGTATAAATAAAATTATATATATTTGATGAACAATCTTCAATAATCCTATGATTTGATCCTTCTAACAAAATGGTATTCACTATTCACACTTTGGAAGTTTAGAGATGGAATATCTTTAACGTCGGTTCAAAGTGTTCATATTTTTTTTCCGTGAACTATTACTTTTTTAAAGGATTTAAAGCATAAAACAAAGACATAAAACTAAATTGTAAAAAAGTTGTAATCAGAATAACATGCACTTAAAATTAATTATATTGTTTATTTGATACTGTTTAGTCCTTTATGATTTTTTTAGGTGACATTAAATATAAAATTCAAGGTTATGGAAGATTTTAAAGTTAATACAAGAAGATATACCTTAAAACTGTTCCCCCCCCCCCCCCTTAATTTGTCATGTGGCTGCCACATTACAAAAACACACCCAACACCTACATTATGATGAGTTGACAATTCATGCAAACGTCGGGCAATTCGGAAAAATATTACTGAATATTTAAATGCCCAAATTATAATGGGCTGGCAAACAGTAGAATCCTGACGGGTTTTAAATGATTTGTTAATATTCGTGGCCATAATTTTATTCAAAATGACTAGCTTTTGGGGTTAAAAATCACTTCCCACCCTCAAATTAGCCACTTTTATCACTTTGCACCCTCAAAAAGAATTAAATACAGTTTGCACCCTCAAATTACAGTTATATTATCACTTTGCACCCCCAATTATATTTTCAGCATTTGACCCATTTTAAGAGGGGTAAAATCGTCATTTAACATATACACAACATTTATATTTTTTTTTCAAGATCTATATGAATATAAACACATCAACTTCACAACATTATATATTATATATATATATATATATATATATCTTTTATTATATATTTAATAATATATAAAATTATAAAAACAAAAAATACTTTAGAAATTCTTTCATCTTCACACACACACACACACAAATATATAAATATATATAACCATTTTTTATAGCTTTTACAATTATTTTTTATATTTTTAACAATTTATAAGAATTATTTAAATATTAAAAAACAAAAAAAATACATTTTTAAAAAATTACTATTCATCATCTTCCACCTACTTCCCGTCACCCCCCCGTCATCTTCCACCTACTTCCCAAATTCGTGTTGATCATAAACGTCGGCACCACCCCTGATTTTTGCGAAGATGATGAATAGTATTTTTTTTAAATGTATTTGTGTGTGTGAAGATGAAAGAATTTCTAATTTTTTTTTTGTTTTTTATAATTTTATATATTATTAAATATATAATAAAAGATATATATATATAATGTTGTGAAGTTGATGTGTTTATATTAATAAGGATCTTGAAAAAAACATATAAATGTTGTGTATATTTAAAATGACGATTTTGCCCCCTCTTAAAATGGGTTAAAAATCACTTCGCACCAAATAGGTTAAAAATCACTTCGCACGGGAAGTGGGTGGAAGATGATGAATAGTATTTTTTTTAAAAATGTATTTTATTTTTTTATTTTTTAATATTTAAATAATTCTTATAAATTGTTAAAAACATAAGAAAGAATTGTAAAAGCTATAAAAAATGGTTATATATATTTATATATTTTTGTGTGTGTGTGTGAAGATGAAATAATTTCTAAAGTATTTTTTTGTTTTTTTATAATTTTATATATTATTAAATATATAATAAAAGATATATATATATATATATATAATATAATGTTGTGAAGTTGATGTGTTTATATTAATATAGATCTTGAAAAAAAAATATAAATGTTGTGTACATGTTAAATGACGATTTTACCCCCTCTTAAAATGGGTCAAAGGCTGAAAATATAATTGGGGGTGCAAAGTGATAATATAACTGTAATTTGAGGATGCAAACTGTATTTAATTCTTTTTGGGGGTGCAAAGTGATAAAAGTGGCTAATTTGAGGGTGCGAAATGATTTTTAACCAGCTTTTGGTGAATATTATTGGTAATAATAAGTTGAGTTGCCTCTGGTTTGCCGTCACCGTCACCTGGACTATTTGACTTCATCGAAATGATATTGTTTTCAAATGAGAAGGTCTCAATCTATCGAAAGTGATGAATCTCATTAAGTTCAGAACCTGGGTGACTAAAGGTACACACTGTTGGGTTTACATACTCGTTGTTTGAATGGTCTAATGACCCAATGCATTTAGTCGATGGTTTTTCGATTTCTGTTTATGGTGTTGTTCTTTGCACGAGTGTGATCATATGGGGTTTTTTTTTTTACAATTTGCATGGAGTCTTGCATTAGTTATCCGCAACAATATAATCAGAAGCGTAAATGAATTATTATTGGAGATGACAAATACTGCTATATTGAAGTGACTAAAGGTGGAAACAATAGTCATAAAGCAATTTCAAGGACGATATAAAACCAGCCTTCATTCAACACGTAGTAAACATTCTACAAGGACACTATAGCAAGATGCAACAAGCCATAAGACATTTTATTTATTTAAATATTTGCTATTTAGTACTCCGATCCAGAAATAGATTATCTCGGTCTCCGCCAGATTTTGATCACTGCACCCTATATAATACAAGACATTATGTAAGCTTAAGTACTATTCAATGACAATTACATTAATTATGTCGAGCTACAGAATAGAGTAATTAACAAAAAGTGTTAATTACAACCAGCCCCCCACAAGCCTTGCTCAATGTATGGGAATAATTTCTTCGTGCTCTAAGATTGTTGAATGTGAATGCCTTTGGTTTGTGGTTGTTTGGTCTTTGTGGCTGGAAAGAAACAGATTGCTCAAGGAGGGAGGGTTGATAGAAGCTATGAAGGTGGTGGACTTAATTAAATTGAGAATGTGGATTTGGATCAAAGCAAAAATGTCGTCTTTCTCTTTCTCTTTTGATGACTGGTATTCTAATCCAAGAGCTTGTATGCACGCATAGAGAAATGAGTCATGTTTTGTACTTGATGGTTTAATGTAAGGAGCACCCCTTGTGCTCCATTAATAAAAATTTCTTACAAAAAAAAAAGTGTACGTACTTGGCGCAATCAGTGGAAGGGCTGATCTTGTATGGAATGCTGACGCCACAAGTGCCGGGGAGCCCAACAGCCTTTGATAAGACAGCGCCGGAGTAGGATCCAGCTAACGATTTAAGACAGTCGCACACGCTCTTACGGTCGGTAGGGCTCTTAGTCGCAGCATTAAGCACCTTAACCCCACTGCAACATCCACATAGAGGTGCATTTCCAGTCAAGTAAGGGATACATGTGCTGAGGTCGCTGACCACCGTGCCACACCCTATTTGAGCCTCGGCATCAGAGGCAATTGCCGCAAGAAAGACGGCCGCCATGATTACAATACTCACAAACTTCGTCATTCCAGACATTATTATTATTGTTACTAAAAGCTTTGAGAATTCTTTTGTTTTGTAACAGTGTATAGGAGAGATTGGAAGTGGATCTTGTAGTTTGAGTGAGAAAGGACTAAGAGGAGCAACATTTTATAAGGGAAGGTTTAATAAGACAAGTACATAGTCGTACATGCATTTAGTGTAGGAAATAAACCTTGTCTATTTCATTCATCAATTGTAGTTTATATACAACTTACATGGAAACTTAATTAAGGTAAGATACCTAGTCTAGTCTAGCACCATAAGTAAGGTAAGATACCTAGTCTAGTCTAGCACAATAAGGAAGGTAAGATACCTCGTCTAGTCTTGCACAATAAGCAAGGTACGATACCTAGTCTAGTCTAGCACAATAAGGAAGGTAAGATACCTAGTCTAGTCCCTCACAATAAGGACTATAATTATATACAATAATCACTTAGTTTAATACACCCCCGCAGTCGAAGCGGGAGGTTCACGAACGCTAAGACTGGATCTAAATTCGTCAAACAAAACCCGAGGCAATCCCTTTGTGAAGATGTCCGCAACTTGGAAACGGGACGTGACGTGAAGAATGCGGGCTTGACCGCGCGCGACCTTTTCTCGAACAAAATGGATGTCAAGTTCAATGTGCTTAATGCGTTGATGCTGAACCGGATTTTTTGATAGATAGATAGCACTAACATTGTCACAATAAACAACTGTGGCTGTGGAAAGGGGAATTTGAAGCTCCAATAGAAGATTTCTTAACCAACTAGCTTCAGAAACCACATTAGCAACTGCTCAATATTCGGCCTCAGCACTGGAACGAGATAAAGTCGCTTGCCGTTTAGAAGACCAAGAGATTAAGTTATCCCCCAAAAATACACAATATCCCGAGGTAGACCGATGAGTATCCGGGCATCCTCCCCAATCAGCATCAGTGAAGGAACCAAGTTCACGGTTGAACGGGACAAGTGAAGGCCAAAGTGAAGAGTACCTTGGACGTATCGGATAATGCGTTTGATGGCAGCCATGTGTCCTTCCTTCGGACTATGCATATAAAGACACACTTGTTGTACGGCATAGAACAAATCCGGACGCGTAAAGGTAAGATACTGCAGTGCACCAGCCAAGCTTCGATAGAGAGTGGGATCCGAAAAATCCGAGCCCAAGGAAGCGCCAAGTTTCGACTTGATGTCGACTGGAGTTGCTGAAGGTTTGCAAGAAGCCATCCCTGCACGTTCAATAATTTCCGAGGCATACTTGCTTTGAGACAAGAATAAACCATCGGCAGTGGGTATGACTGCATTCCCCAAAAATAGCACAAAGGGCAGAGATCCTTCATTGCAAATTTCGTGGCTAATTTGGAGATAATAGCCTGGCGCAGAGACTCGGAGGAGGCAGTAAGTACGATATCATCAATATATAATAGAAGATAAGCAATAGAAGTACCATGATGATAAACGAACAGAGAGTGACCGGTCTTGCTATGACAAAATCCGATAGTGGCGGCAAAATCCGAAAAACGTTGGTACCAAGCACGTGGGGCTTGCTTAAGACCATAGAGCGAACGCTTAAGCAAGCAAACGTGATCGGGCCGAGCCAAATCCTTAAAACCAAGAGGTTGGTGCATGTAAACTGTCTCATTGAGATTGTCATGTAGAAAGGCATTCTTAATATCCAACTAATGGATCGACCAAGAACGAGAAAGGGCAATACTGAGAACGGTGCGAATAGTGGCCGGTTTGACCACGGGGCTGAAAGTATCATAGCAATCCACTCCAACCTGCTGAGACCTGCCATCACCAACAAGACGAGCCTTGTGGCGCTCAAAAGAACCATCAGCACGAAACTTATGTCGAAAAATCCACGTAGAACGTATAATATTCACATTAGACGGACGAGGCACTAACTCCCAAGTATTATTCATAATTAAAGCATTATACTCATTATGCATGGCCAGTTTCCAATTCGGGTCAGACAACCCGACCTTCGGATTATTAGGAAGAGGGGAGTAAGAAGTAGTCGAGGAAAGATTGAACGGAGGCTTGGGGGTGAAGATACCGCGCATGCTGCGAGTTGTAATGGTTCGTGAGGGAGGAGGAGGAAGGGGAGTTGGCGTCGGAGCACAGTAGGTGGCAGTGAAGGATGAGATGGATTCAGGTCCGCAGTCGACGACTTAGCTGTGGGCGAGCCCGCGGGCGAAGTGTTGCTCGAAGAACTGCGCACGGGAGAGACCGCAGTTGTAGCGAAGGGCGGCTAGAATGCGGGCATGGAGCCGACCCAATGAGGGAGAAAGAGAGGATGGATGGGTTCCTCTAAGAAACTATATGTGCGTGAGGCGGGAGAGAATAGAACGGTGAATTGGAACTTAGTCTTATCAAAGACAACATGGCGAGAGACGATTATTTTATGTGACGTGAGGTCAAAGCACTTGTAGCCACGATGGTCAAGAGGGTATCCCCAAAACACGCAAGGAGTAGAGCGTGGAAGGATTTTATTTATAGAGGTGGCCGGATGGAGAGGAAAGCAAAGACATCCAAAAACTCGAAGATGTGTATAGGAAGGCGTGCGATTATAGAGAAGTTGAGTAGGGGAAGAGAGGCGAAGTATTTTGGATGGAATGATGTTATGTAGGTAGGTGGCCATATATAAGGCGTGATTCCAGAGAGTATGAGGGACGGCGGAGTGAGTAAGAAGAGTTCTAAGAATATTATTTAGAGTGCGTAGTTTTCTTTCGGCTTTGCCATTTTGAGGAGAGGTATGAGGACAAGAGAACCTAAAGGAGGTACCCATTGTTTGACAAAACGCGCGAAACTTAGCATTATTATATTCCCCACCATTATCGCATTGAATATTTTTAATTGTCATGCCAAATTGTGTTTTTATATGCGCACAAAAAAAACACAAAAATATTGTAGACGTCGGACTTTTTACCAAGGGGAAACGACCATAAACAATTAGTATAATCATCCAAGAAAATTAAATAATATTTGTGGTCGGCAGAGCTAAGAATAAGTGAAGTCCAAATATCACTATGAATAATATCAAACGGAGATAACGTGCGAGAAGTAGATAAAGAAAAGGAGAGTCTAACATGTTTCCCCAAAACGCATGAACTACAACTAGAATCATCAAAAGAACTAGTACAAGGAATTAAATTATTCTTGCTAAGATAAGAAAAAATAGTGGATTCGGGATGTCCTAAACGATGATGCCAAATAGATGGAGCGATGGCGGCGAGAGAGCAGGGAGGTGAGGCACGTGAGGGTGATTTTATGGTGAGAGGGTAGAGGTCACCGGTACTATTGCATCTCATAATAATGGTCCCCGTCTGCAGATCCTTCACAGAAAAACCAAAAGGATCAAACTCAATGAAAACAAAATTATCGGTGGTGAACCGACGGACAGAGATTAGATTTTTAATGAGTTTGGGAGCATGTAGGACATTAGAGAGACGTAGATGAGGGAGAGGGGAGGGAAGCTTTGTGTGGCCTTGCCGTGAATTAGAATATGTTGACCACTACCAACAAGAATATTAGAGTGCATGCTTTTCTTAGAATTAGACTTAAGAGTACCTTGCGACGCCGTCATATGTGAAGAAGCTCCACTGTCCATGTACCAATTCGGATCCAGAGGTGGAAGAGACATAGAGCTCATAGCGACATCAAGATTTGTGGGAGTGTAACCCGCGGGTGCGAAACCCTGAACCGCATAGGCTTGCGCTGGTCGGCTACCAAGTATCCCTTGCTGATTGGAAGGAGGAGGGCGCTGCCACGACGCGGTGAGATAAGGACATGGAGGTGGGGTCCATGTCGGTTGCTGCCACAACGGATAGTAGGGCCACGAGGCAGCGGGCGGTGCAATTGGTCGAGGAGCAAAGGACGCGGGGCTAGGGTTTGAGATATATCGAACGCGTCCCCTATTTCCGCGTCCATGGTTGCGGCCGCGACCGCGTGACTGCTGAGATGACCCGCGAGAATGGCTGGTCCCACGACCAACTGATGAAGAATCCGGTGGAAGAGCCGCGGCGATGAGGGCGGCGCTAGCGGATTAAGCGGAAGCGGAGGGTTGCTTTTCTTTGCGAGTTTCCTCAAGAATCATGCGAGAGCGAGCCTCGTAGAACGGTGGAAGATGATCACTTTGTTGAATGTAAGTAGCTACCCCATCATAATTCTCATTGACACCCACAATGAGTTGAAGAACCAACCGTTGATTGGAAACTGGTGCGTCAACGTTTGCCAATTGATCATCAAGCATCTTCAATTCCTAGCAATACGCGGAGACGGTCGGATAATCGTCCATATGAACACGAGTGAAGAGGTTTTCAAGGTTTACGGCCCTTGAGTATTTGTTATCCTGGAAAACCCCTTGAAGACGTGTCCATGTTTGGTGCGTGGTAGAGTCTTCTTTCAGTATGGTATGCATAAGATCGTTGGAGATCGTACTATAAATCTATTGAAGAACAATGGCGTCAAGTCGCTTCCATAGAGGATCATCAAAGGGATCCGTAGAGGGGGCAGTGGGAGCGACGGAGGACTCGGTTGGGGACTTGTCCGACTTGTCCGCTTTGTCCAACTTCTCCGTATCGGTGGACGGAGATTTGGAGGTGGACGGTGGATTGGTAGTTTTTGGAAGATGAGGGATTATATGGTCGATAACGTCATACGCACGACAATGTATTTTGAAAAGTTCCACCCAAAAAGAGTATTGACCCGTCTCGATCTCGAGAGTGAGTGGGATGAAGGTGCGGACATTGGAGACCGCGAGGGCCGGATGGAATTTTCCGTCAACCATGGGAGATGGCGGCGGTTTGATGCGTGAGGCGGAAGGGAAGAAGAGGGGTGGCTAGGTTATGACTATTGATACCATGTAGGAAATAAACCTTGTCTATTTCATTCATCAATTGTAGTTTAGATACAACTTACAAGGAAACTTAATTAAGGTAAGATACCTAGTCTAGTCTAGCACCATAAGTAAGGTAAGATACCTAGTCTAGTCTAGCACAATAAGGAAAGTAAGATACCTAGTCTAGTCTAGCACAATAAGCAAGGTAAGATACCTAGTATAGTCTGTCACAATAAGGACTATAATTATATACAATAATCACTTAGTTCAATCATCACTTAGTTTAATATTTAGTTGGGCGCTGGTTGAAAGAATTAAGTGCTAGCTGCAATAATAAAAATTTAGAATACATCAATCTATTTTCAAGATAACCGTAGTTAACATAACTTGAATTTGTGCCACTCAAATTAATATGCGCCATACAAGTAATCTAGTGTCATTTCTCGTTTTGTCGGGGTAATCGATTCGTGACACGCAAAAGAAAAGGGTTGCAGGGATAATTAATTTTGTGGGGTCTATATAAACTTTCAAATGTGTATATACATTTTAATATGAAACCAACATACCCTGACATTTTATTTATATAATTTACCGTCGTGTAATCACCTCAAAGATTTTTTCTTGTTTATGAGCACATTTCTATATGTATTAAACTGGATAGTAATACACAAGTGTCGTGTATTGTCGTCAAAACAAAACATAGTAAGCGGTGAACACGTGGAGCATATAGGAATTTCCATTGGCGACACGTACGAAGAGGGGTTGCAGGATAATCAATTTCTTGGGGTCTACTCTTGACCTCCGTGTTCTATATATGAAAAATATGCATACGTACCATTAAGTTTTCAAACCGACATCACATGTAATTACTTTAGAGTAGATTTTTAATGTTTTGTTTTTGAACCTCACATTACTGCCTGGGAGGTTGTAATCCGTAACCATAACACACAATTACCTACCGCGTTATCGCATAAATTTACAATTGTGAGTGCAGATGTTACAAGTAAGTTTTGTTTTTACAATTGTTAGTACTTGTGTTGCAAATAAGTGTTAAAACAATATTGTGTGACTGAATAGTAAGACAACATTGTGATGCAACATTGTACTACTGCACTTTAATTAGCTTAAATTGTTTTATTAAAATTTTGTCGTTATTCAAGTACTAAGTAAGTTTTATAATTTAGTTGGTATTGGATTGTGCTCCAAGTTTACAAAACATTAAGGATGGATTTATTTCCAAAACAAATTACCATTCACGAAAAATTTTCATATGAAGAACTTCCCATAAACAAAATAACAGACGTGATGCGCGCGTGAATCGAGCGTAGTTATCAAGAGAGACGATTAATTAATATAATCGTGTGTTTGAATTTTATTTTTCGAGTTTTAGTAATCTGATTAGTCTTAAGCGATTTAGAGTCAAGTAGCCAAACTCAAAGAAGCGATTCTTTTTTACCACTCGAATTTGCATCTCAATTGTTCTTAGAAGCATTGAGAGATAGCTTTTGTATATTCATTATTTGATTTAGTGAATGTTTGCTCTGAGGCTTAATTTGCTTAAAAGTTTTACTTATTGCCTTAAGTAGGTTTTGCTTAAAAGTTTTACCTATTGCCTTAAGTAGGTGTTAGAACAGCGCCATAAGTAGGTGTTAGAACAACGCCAGTGTCTTTATGCGTTGTAAGAACAATGGTACACAAGACTAGTGTAGAAAGTTAGGAATTTGATACTAAGTCCCGATCCAACAATGTAATAGGCATCAAAGCTAAACATCGATTTCCCTGGTGGTTGAATTGGTACCTAGAAGATGGAAATTGTCAATCCCAGTACCAAGAATCTTCCAATCTTGGATGACTAAAATTATGCCTTCTATAAAATCAGAATTGGTTCATTCATCAATAAATCTACATTTGAGCTTGGAAAACGCTAGTCGATGGATATGAGGTGCCCTTGTGTTGTTCAGATGAGGAAAATGATGTCGTTCCAAAGCTAGAGTCAGAGTGATCTCAAATTGAGATAAATATTACTTCCTTAATTAAATGACAAGGCTCTCAATACTATTTTCTGCTGGGTTGATCCTCAAATGTTTAATTTGATTCAAACTTATTCAACTACTAAGCATGCTTAAGATTTACTTCAAAATCAATGTGAACGTGATTTGAGCATTATAGAGACTAAGCTCCGCTTGGTTTTGAGAAAATTAAAAAATTGAAGATGGGAGAAGATGAAAGTGTTACTTCTTATTTTTAAAAAACTCATGGATATTGCTAATGAATGATAAATATTTAGTGATCATCTGTCAGACAAATAACTGATTATAAAGCTATAAGAATCCTTAGAAAAAGGTGCAAGATGAAAAAAATATTAATATTGAAGAAGCTAAAAAACTTGATATTGTAGACCAACATGCCTTACATAACACTTTCAAGAATTTTGAGATGAAGCATGAAACTCAAGTTAAAGAAAATGTGCAGCATTACAGGTTAAGTCTTCCGAGTCACATGATGATGACAATGAGAAAGATGAGTGATGGGGGAAATTTAAGATAGGTCGATTTTGGGTCGGCCCAGTAGTAAGGCCCATTTCATACGAGAGCATCGAACAGCTCTTGTTCGATGCGGTTCACGCATCGAACTGCAGCGCATCGAACTACAGCTATTCGATGCGGCTCCCGCATCGAACTACAGTTATTCGATGTAGAAATTCTCAAATTTAGTGGGTCCCACAGGACGGGGTCTATAAATACCCCGCCCCTTGACCTTCCAAAGGGAGAACGAACTCGGGACCAATCACTACCACATCGAACGTCCCCATTCGACACGCTTTATCGTTCGATACTACACATTATTCGACATTGACATTACTAATCCATATCAAGATCGAATCAATTCCATTCGAGGTACAACAATATCGAATCACTAAGATTCGATACAACCGCATCGAACCAACTATCATTGAATTATATCAACATCGAACCAATTCCATTCGAGGCGCACATCGAACATTCTAAATTCAATATGCATGTTAATTTGTCCTATTAGGATATCTAAAACAATTCAATACTTGTAATAGACAGTAGGTGTTTCGGACCAAGTTAGTCCGTTGATTGAATTGGATTAGCATTATTTTGGTTATTTGTATTCCAATTGTAATAATTTACTCTGTTCTGTTACCTTGACGAAATAATACCAAAATATTGACGCCGTCTGTGGGAACACCATTTATATTGTATTTCGGTATAAGTAGCTAGGATGACAAATAAACGTCATATGTTTGCGGATGAAAAGAGGGAAACAGGAAAGAAGATCAAAGCGGAGACAGACGAAAATGAAAAGCGATTCAAGCTTGAAGAGGAGGTGCGAGACAAACAGAGAGTCAGTTATTGAAACAGTGACAAGAATGTAAGATGAAGCCTTTAGGGGAATTCAAGATTGTGTAGCTATTTAGGGAGAGCACCGATAAAATATTAAAAATTGGGTCAGGACTGGACCGAATGATAGATGCAGCTTTGGTGGACTATCTCAGGCGCAATTCAGATATATTTGCATGGTCTGATTCCGATCTACTGGGATAGACTCTAGGATCATAGTACATCGCTTGAACGTAGACAAGAGCGCAAAACCGATACGACAAAAGAAGCGAAATTTTAGCAAGGAGAAAAATGAAGCCGCTGAAAAAGAGGTACAAGAACTCTTAGCAGCACAACATATTTATGCGATAAGGTTCTCAGAATGGTTGAGAATATTTTTTTAGTCTTGAAAAAAGAGGCGACATGGAGAATGTGCGTAGATTACACGGACTTGAACAAATATTGTCCTAGGGATCCTTTTCCATTACCTCGGATAGACCTACTGGTTGATTCTACTGCAGGATGTGTGTTGCTAAGCATGATGGATGCAAAGAGTGGATTTCACCAGATATTATCTGGAGTGTACTGTTACCTGGTAATGGCGTTCGGGTTGAAGAATGCAGGAGCCACATTTCAAAGACTGGTGGCCAAAATGTTTTACCATCAAATTGGAAAGTCAATGGAAGTGTATATTGGCGACATGCTAGTGAAGAGTCTCAAGGCCGATGAGTATGTGCGGCATTTGGATGAGGTTTTCGCCATCATGAGAACCTACAGAATGAAATTAAACCACAAGAAATGCTCTTTTGGGGTAACGACGGGAATTTTTTTAGGTTATGTGGTGAATGAAAGAGGAATTGAAGCCAATCCTGATAAAATAAAGGCAGTATTAGATCTACCATCACCAAGAACAGTGAGGGACGTCATGTGTCTGGTGGGCCGTTTGACAGCATTGGGAAGGTTCATATCGACATCTGCAGAAAAGAACCTTCCCTTTTTTAAGGTGATGAAGCGAAACAAAGATTTCATTTGGACGCCGGAATGTGAGGAGGCTTTCAGACAAATAAAAAAATATTTGGTTAGCCCACCATTGCTAGCCAACCCGGAGGAGAATGAAATGTTGTGTCTATGTCTAGCGGTATCCTCACAAGCCATCAGTACGGTACCAATCAAGCAAAGGGGATCTCAGCAATTACCCATTCACTATGTGAGTAGAGTTCTACATGGGGCAGAAATGAATTACTTGGAAATAGAGTTGTTCGCATTGGCAATTGTTGTTACCGCACGGAAACTTCTGGCATATTGGTTAAATGGGCAACTGAGCTCAGTGAATTCAGATTGGACTTTAATCCGCGAACTGCAATCAAGGCACATGCCTTGGCAGATTCCATGGCCGAGACTCTGGGAAACAGTGTATCCAAGACCGCAAGCTGTATCTTTTCTATATCAAACCAAGCTCGGACCAGCAGGGCAACCACAACATAGATATTACACACGGATGGATCTGCAACCACTCACGGAGGAGGAATTGGAATCCACTTCATGTCCCCAGAGCGAAGAGAATTTGAATTCGCTATCAGCCTAAATTACATGGTAACGAATAACGAAGCCGAGTATGAAGCGGTTATTGCTGGTGTCAAAATGGCTCTCGGACTCAACATTGAACATTTGGATATATTCACCGACTCGCTCTTAGTGGCAAATCATTTTTCGGGAAAGTATGAGACGCCGCGAGGAGACAATGAAGTTGTATGCCGCAAAGGTAAAAGAATTGGCCAAGAATTTCAAATTCTTTGACATTACTCAAATCCCGAGGGACGACAATGCAACAGCAGATGCCCTTTTCTATATTCTTGAGTTCTTCGGAGATTTTGGTAGAGAAGCTAATCACACTCATGGTCGCTGACAAACCTTCGATTGGAATATCAAAATATAATGCCACGGAGGCACGGGTGGAATTCATATTGGCAATACAAGAAGACCCATCTTGGAAGGATGAGATTATGATTTATCTTCAGCAGAGTATTCTCCCGGCATGTCTGAATGCACAGCGCAGAATACGATATAAGGCCTACAGATTTACTATCAGTAATGGAGAGCTTTACAAAAGATCTTTCGGATGACCATTGCTGAGATGTTTGACTCCAACCCAAGCCGAATATGTCATGAAAGAAATCCATGCAGGGTGCTGTGGAAATCACTCCGGGGGACGAGCTTTGGCTCAGCGGATATTGCACCAAGGATATTATTGGCCAACTCTATTAAAAGATACGACAGCCTTTTCAAGGAAATGTGACAGCTGCTAGTACCATGCTCGTCTTATTCATAGACATGCGCACCCGCTACAACTCATCGACATGGCGTGTTCATTTGATCAATGGAGAATTGATATTGTAGGACCTTTTCCCCCGCCCAAAGGTCAAAAGCGATATTTGGTAGTGGCCGTTGAGTATTGTACCAAATGGGTCAAGGTGGAGGCTATGGCATCAATCACAGAGAAGAATGTGATCGAGTTTATCTGGAAATACATCATATGTCGTTTCGGGATTCCGAGTTCTATTGTGTGTGACAATGGCACGCAATTCAGCAGAAAGGAGATTAAATCATGATTCGCGGAATTAAAGATATCACACAATCTAACCTCAGTATATCATCCTCAGTCCAATGGTCAAACGGAATCCACCAACAAAACATTGAAGGATTATCTTGAAAGGAGGGTGAGAAGCACGGTAAAAAAATGGCCGAAAGAGTTTCAAGGAATATTATGGGCATATAGAACAACTCCAAGAACATCGACAGGGGAGACTCCGTTTGTTCTTGTCTACGGTACCGAAGATGTTTTGCCTGCAGAAATAGGTATGTCGACGTGCAAGATTAACGATTATGACCCACAGCAATCGGCCCGGTTAAGACAAATGGATCTCGATATGATAAGATAGGCGAGGGATGATGTGTATCAACATACAGTTGCTTTTAAAGCAGCAATGGCCAAAAGCTATGATAAAGGGGTTCAATTTCGAAATTTCGAATTAGGTGATTTGGTCCTAAGAAGAATTGCGGCAAAACAACCTATATGAAAGATAGAACCGAAATGGGAAGGGTCTTTCAGAGTCATACGAGCAAGCTCACGAGGATACTATTATTTGGAAAATTTACATGGGGTTCAACAGAAGCGTCCATGGAATGTGCAACATCTTAGGCGTTATTATGCATAGAAATTAAAGCAATTTCATCTGATGCTCTGATAACTGTATGAACTACGAAAACCTGAGTCCCATGCAAAATGGGAAACGTAGATACCTCGATAAATATCATTATTAATCCATTTTTGATTTACTAATTACAATTTCTATCCATCAAATGATGGAGGTGGAGATGTCGGTGGGATAAGAGGCCCGACGAGGTCAAACCCCTCATGCACGACGAAAGCAACATGACGGTGGGATAAGAGGCCCATCGAGGTCCAACCCCTCATGCACGACGAAAGCAACATGACGGTGGGATAAGAGGCCCATCGAGGTGCAACCCCTCATGCACGACGAAAGCAACATGACGGTGGGATAAGAGGCCAATCGAGGTCCAACCCCTCATGCACAACACGTGCGTTATGATGGTGGGATAAGAGGCCCATCGAGGTCCAACCCCTCATGCACAACACAAGCATCATGACAGTGGGATAAGAGGCCCATCGAGGTCCAAACCTCATGCACGATGGAAGTAACATGACGGTGGGATAAGAGGCCTGACGAGGTCCAATCCCTCATGCACGACGGAAGCATCATGACGGTGGGATAAAAGGCCCAACAAGGTCCAACCCCCCAGGCACAACACCCACATCATAACGGCAGGGTAAGAGGCCCAACGCGGTCCGATCTCTCAAGTATAGAACAAACACCCTAACGATAGTATGAAATATCAAAAATGCTCAACTTTCCATATCAAACACAATTATTGTAATGGATATGACAAATGACATCGAAAACCACTATAAAACATAAAATAACTATGAAAAAGACAGCAGGCAAAGAAAGATTGAACATGCCTCGGAATGGGTTAGAGAGAAAAAGTTGTGCAAATAAAAAGCAAATAAAAAATTATGATATCAAGCGACATAATCGTTTCCTATTAAGAACCGATGCGAGAGAGTTACAAAGATTGTATACAAAACAAAAAGGCCTAATATCATCAAAATAATGTAACCTAAATACTACTACTCGGTCGAAGACTGGGGGGGACTCTGGACGAAGGATCACACCCACGTAACATGCAAAGTTAGCACAATTTCCTTGAATTTGATCATCTGTGAGAACCAACTCATCTGCTTGCGCCCAACCTTCGGGCATAATAACTTCATCTCTTTCAGAGGGATTGTCAAGTTGATATCTACTCGGACAAATCAAATTCGGATCATTGAGCGATTGATCAGGCACATTACTCTCCGTCATTGAAATTCCAACATCTCGGAAAGGATACATTCCAGTTGGCAAAAACATGGTTGGACCATGAATCTTTAATACGGGTTTCATCTTATTTCCTTTACTCGCAGCCATAACATGCATGTTCTCAAGACCCGAAATGCTGGGAGGACTCGACAGAAAAATCGTAGACCTGGACGTTATTGGAGGCAGTTCGGATTCATCATCACTCTGACCAAAAACGTCGTGAAGGGCCTTTTTGATCCTCTATGACTCGATCAAAGTAGCACTAGGAGCGCATTTATATTTTGCTTTTCGCATCAAAGGCAAACTCGGTTTCAAAGAACTTGAGCCTATCCCATCTTTATTTTTACGATCGCGCCATAACGCGTAAAATGACTCACCAGGTTTAGGGATGTGTAAATCATCATCATCATCACCGCTAGCCTCCGGGATTTCCATTCTTGGACTACGACTCGCATCTAGCATATCTTTACGAAAACCCTCTCCCAGGTGTCCAAGATAACCAACTTGATCGACACCAAGTTCCATTTTATATTTCATGTCTGCAGCACCACGAAGTAACTCAAACAATTTATAAACATTACTCTGCATGAAATTTTGGGCAACAGAACAATTGTATTCCTCTGACTCAAAATTTTGGATTCGACGATACAAATTGGCAATGATATTTTCAGCGACAGCATTCGACGCTTTAAGAGAAGAATTCTCACGCTTCAAAGAGTCATTCTCTTTTTTCAGCGCGACTATTTCAGCACGCAATGCATCAGCACTTTCTTCAGTTTTCTTAGCCTTAACTTCAGCATCATGTGCATTGCGTACATCCTTTGATGCCATTTTTTCTGCCTCTGTGGCGTGCTTCAATTCATTGTGTCGGCTGTAATCGACACTACGAATATTTGTGCGTAGGCTATCAATGATAGCATTGTGTTGGCTTTGATCTTCAGCCACACCACTATAATCCCAGCACAGTCGATATACGGCTACAATAATAGCAGCAAAAAATAAGCGCCCAAAGCGAGCCATATCCCGATATCCTAACCGATCTATTATAGCTTGACAATCCAATTGAGGCCATAGACTCTACATTATCTATGTTGCCTGTTTCTCCCTCAATCTATATCCGCTTAGCGTAATGCTCAACAATTCTAAATTCTCGTCATTGAGGAAATTATAATTAACAAGGCTCCTTGGAGGGGCCGGTCTCGGGTTCCCCGAAGGTCGAGGACGCCCAAGTGGGGGCGGAGAGATGTCTTGAGCTTCCCGAGCAGATTCTTCCTCCGCCAAATTCCTCTTAACGACGGCATACTAATCCTCATCCCCTGAACGGGAGGAACTCGCTGTATTAGTATTTCGCACGCTCCTAAATGTGGGGTTAGATGCATTGAATCTAGCTAGATTGGCAGCAATTCTCTCATCTTCCGCATCAATTCCTTCCATTATCCAAATCTGACGATTGAGCCCAACCTTAATACGTCCACCAGTGGCGGTAGGCGTCAACACCAATCTCCGTGGTATAACACCCTCATGACGTTCGAAATCGCTCACAATGGGCACCCGCGTAGCAGCACTAACGCCACCAAGCCTCACGGTGGAACGATCAACTCGAGAAATATCAGAATGATCTGCACCCCAATTGTCGAAGAAATTTCCAGGGGCCGTAGTCGCAGAATCGTTTCTTGCAGCCTCACCTGGGTTATCTTCCGGAGAAATACTAGCAAAAGACGGGTCCACATCAGAGGCTTCATTTTCCTCGTTCCTTTTTCGAGCATCATAAATATTCTCGGGTGACACCACAGGTTTACTCCGATTTCTAGACTTTGTCCTTGCCATGAAAGATCAATTATGAAGTAATATCTGGATCGCTGTAGCTTCAAAATGTTTAAATGCGCATCGAACCCCTTAAATTCGATGCGACAAGAAGGTCGAACACTGGCGGTTTGATGTTAACTGTATTGAACGCTGGCGATTCGATGTTGCGAGTGTCGAACACACTTCGTTCGATGCGGCTGAAGAGCGGCTAAAATACTCATTTGGGAGCAAAAATAAGAATGAGGTGGAAATTGGCCCCTTATATATAGGCCCGTACACCGCCAACTGTCACGACCGTATCGAACGAACTTCATTCGAGGTGCCCGCATCGAATTCATCCAATTCGATGTCTACACCAACATAAATCGAACTGCCATTGTTCGATGTGCCCGCATTGAATTAGATAAATTCCATGCTGACCTCTATTCCATGAAACGACAGGATTTCGTCATGCTCAAAATTTTACCATCAACAAACAGCATCACACAAAACCTTTTAAGTTTGGAAACCGCTCTCTCATCGACACCATCTCCCAAACTGGGGGGACTATGTGATGGGGGTAATTTAAGATAGGCCGATTTTGGGCCGGCCCATCAGTAAGGCCCATTTCATACGAGAGCATCGAGCAGCTCTTGTTCGATGCGGTTCACGCATACAACTGCAGCGCATCGAACTACAGCTATTCGATGCGGCCCCCGCATCGAAGTACAGTTATTCGATGCAGACTTTGTCAAATTTAGTGGGTCCCACAGGACGGGGTCTATAAATACCCCGTCCCTTGACGGAGGACCAATCACTACCACATCGAACGTCCCCATTCGACACGTTTTATCGTTCGATACTACACATCATTCGACATTGACATTACTGATCCATATCAAGATCGAATCAGTTCCATTCGAGGTACAACAATATCGAATCACTGAGATTCGATTCAACCGCATCGAACCAACTATCATTGAATTATATCAACATCGAACCAATTCCATTCGAGGCGCAAATCTAACATCCTAAATTCGATATGCGCGTTAATTTGTCCTATTAGGATATCTAAAGCAATTCAATACTTGTAATAGACAGTAGATGTTTCGGACCAAGTTAGTCCGTTGATTATATTGGATTAGCATTATTTTGGTTATTTGAATTCCAATTGTAATACTTTATATACTCTATTCTGTTAACTTGACGAATTAAACCAAAATAATGAGGAATCAAATAATGCCTTTTTAATATGGTTAAGAAATCTAGCAAAAGCAGTATAAAGGATAATAAGGAAATATTCTTGTAGTAATTTACCTCTAGCTTTACAAATAAAATTCGAGAACAATGGCTGATTAAGTACACATTTAAGAAACCGACTACTGAAGAACCTGCACAACTTAAGAAAAGTACGGTGTTATGCATATAACGATTATGGCCATTTTGCTTATGCATGTGCTAACGCCTTTCTAACTATGTTTTTTCTAGATGATGATGAGACATGTTCGAGTTCGAGTAGTGAAAGAGAAGGAAAAAATGATGGGATACACTCTGCATCATTATTCACAGACGTGGATTGGTCACAAGGTGTTGAGATCTCGTGTTCAGATAACACTCATGCGACAACCTAGTCCAACAGACTTTCTTGGGAGATTGGGACACTAAAACAATCAGCACCGTATTTTTGTTTTAAAAAATTTGATCTGTATAGCCTTTCTCCTAGAATCTATGATAGAAGATACACTACAAAAAAATCGGGTCATTCCCGACCGCAAAGCCGGTCGGGAATGACCCATGTGCGGTCGGGAATGACCCTTTCCCGACCGCTATTCGGTCGGGACGAAGCGGTCGGCGTTGCTTCGGTCGGAAAAAGTTTTCCGACCGCCTTTCGGTCGGCACGGGCTTTTCCCGACCGCATTTCCCGATCGAATTACGATCGAAAATTTACCGACCGATTATTCCGACCGCACAACGGTCAGAATATTTCCCGACCGCATATTGGTCGGGAAATACTTGAATATTATTCCCGACCGCTCTGCGGTCGGGATTATATGAATTTTTGTCCCGACCGGATAGCGGTCGGGACTTTTCCCGACCGCAAATCGGTCGGGATTAAAATTCATGTTATTCCCGACCGAGGCCCGGTCGGAAATAATATTCAAACCAATCCCGAAAAATATTCATCTTATTCCCGACCGATATTCGGTCGAGAATAATAATCATCAGAACAAAAAAAATAATATTCCGGTAATAAATTACCGGAATATTATTTTTTTAATATTTTGCAATATTTGAAAAACATTATTTAGTTTTTGTGTTTGCAATAATTAAATTTTTGATTCATTGATTAGTCTAAAACACAAAAAAAAAAAATAAGTTTTTGATTATTGAAAATTTGAATAAAGAAGTGAAAAAATTTAATTTTGAAGTTGAAAGAAAGAAGGTTTTGAAAAAGTGTATGAATATGAAAAAAGTGTTTGAATTTTTTTTTGAAGAGGAACAAAGTGTGTGGAGATGGAAAAATGAGGAGAATAATGAAGTGTATTTATAGAAAAAGTTGAAAAAATTTGAATTTTCGTCAAATTTGAATTTCCCACCAAGTCCCGCCATTTTTTTTTCGATTATTTCCGACTGATATTCGGTCGGGAATGTTGAATTTTTTCAAAAATTTCAAAAAACCGCCAATTTTTCAAAAAATACCGACCGAAATTTGGTCGGCAATACTTTGCAACCCAGAAACTCGCGAAATACCGACCGCACTGCGGTCAGGAATAAGTTTAAATTTTATTCCCGACCGCACCGCGGTCGAAAATTCCTTTAAATATTAGTCCCAACCGCCATGCGGTCGGCAATAATGTTAATTCCCGACCGATACGCGGTCGAAAAAAATAGTAAATTTTACATTTTTTCGATCTTTTGGAAAATCTTGATGTGTTTGTTAAGTATAACTATAGAATCTCATTAAATTCATGAATTGCACTATTAGTTAGTTTGTTTAATATACTTTTAATTATTAAATTAGTATAGTTTATCGGAGTATAAGTTAAGTTAGTTTGGAGTTTTACCTATAATAATCATACGTAGTATATAGGAGTTCACAATTGTCAATTAACATTTGTTACGAACGTTAGTATAGAGAGGCTAATTGTGATATATATATATGTTAACATTTGTTTAACATAAGCGTAAGTAGTTACATTATTAGCAACTATATATACTAATCTATTTATAAGTGACAATATGAGTCGACGCTTCAAACGATTCATCAATGTGCAACTAAATTTAATTTTTTTTGAGATTTTTAGTAATATATAACTAATACTGATTTACTCGATCATTAAATGAACGATTTACCTAAAATTGAGAGCGAAATTGTGAAATTAAGAATATGAATATTATTCCCTACCGAAAATCGGTCGCCAATAAGCCTAAACCCTAAACCCTAAACCCTAATATTCCCGACCGCCACGCGGTCGGGAATAACAACGGGCAGGAATAAGGGTATTCCCGACCGCATTGCGGTCGGGAAGTCTCGGCCCAGCTGCGCGGCCCAGCTGGGTCGAGATTAGGGCGACACTCTGGGCGGGAAATTTCCCGCCCAGAGTATTCCCGACCACAATGCGGTCGGGAATGGTTTTAATAAATGTCCCGACCGCATATCGGTCGGTAAACTTTATAATGACCGCATTGCGGTCGGGATTGCTCCCGACCGAAATCCGGTCGGGAGTTTTCGGTCGGGAAAAGTGCTGAAATCTTGTAGTGATATTTTTATACATCAATTATCAATTAAATATAATATAAGCTTCAGATCTGTCGTCATTAGTTTCAGTGTATGAAACACAATTAATGTATATATATAATTATATATATAACACTAATAAGTTAATAAAGAAACATGCATTTTATATATTTGTTGATAATGATGTTATTTTATTTTATTTGTAATATGAATCAAAATAGCAAGACAAAACAGCGAGAGGCGTATTTTCTGTCACTAAATTAAAGGTTACAAATTTTGTTGATAAAAAAGAGTTGTGAAGTAGTAGATCTCGTAAACTATATATTACCAACAAAAAATCCCCGATTGAGGCTATGGGGCGAGAAACTCAAAAATAAACCAAACTCTATATTTCAACGGGCCTATGAATGTCTAATTTCTATATCACTACAACAATGCTTAAATATAGCTGCTAGATATTGGAGGCGATTCGAGGCCTCCTATAGTAGGAGGCAATATAGGAGGCGATTATGGGCCTTCTACCGTTCAGGAGGCCCATATTCGCCTCCTATATCTCTTACGCTGACTCCCCAATCAAATGGGTGAAAAGCTTCCAATCAGAAGCGGCCACGTGGTGAAAGGCGATTTTTTGCCTCCTATTTGTCCGGAAAACTTAACAAAAAAATAAAGGAATATGACAAATTGTATTCTGAAAATAAATATTTAAATTAAAACGTGGTGAAAGGCGAATTTTAGCCTCCCATTTGTCCAAAAAAATAAAGGAAAATGACAAATTTTATTCTGAAAATAAATATTTAAATTAAAACATTATGGAAGGCGAATTTTCGCCTGCTGTTCTTAAAAAAAATTAAAAAAAAAATAACAAAACAATATTAACCAGCCAGCGCCAAAAAACACCAATATAACTGTAGCCAAAATACCAAACACCAGCTGCCTGTTCTAACTTCTAATAGCAAACACAAAATACCAAAATTCATTTTAACAACAATAAGGCCAATTCCAAAGCCTACTCCAGAATTCATTCAACCAATATGCCAAAATAATTCTGCCAAAACCATAAGGCCAATTCCAAAACCAAAATAAGGCCAATTCCAAAACCAACTTAAATACATGACAATACATAAAAGTGAAACATTGTTCAAAAGTTAATGAGTTCTAAAAGGAATACAAATTCACTGGCGATCAACAGCTGACATGTCCGGATAGTAGGGTACTGTCATCGGAGCAGACCCTGTAGGTGATTGTCCGATACCGGATGATCTTGCCGTTGATGGTCCAGCATGGCTTAAATATAACTTTTTTTTTGAAGCATGGCTTAAATATAATCTCATCATCATGAAATGATGAGTTGGCTGCTTGTAAAATAAATGTGACATTTGAGGTCCACATGCTTCTGATTTTTTCAGGCACATATATATTTATATATTATTTTGTGATCCCGTTTGTGCACGAGTGTAATCGTGCGGAATTAGTTTTTACTTTGTTTTATTTCACAATCTGCATCGCTTCTGAGCCCCGCCGGGTTAAACTAGACTCAAATACGGGTAAAAAAGAAGCAAGGAGTCAGGTGTTAATTAATTTTCCGCAACAATTCTCTGTGATTGAGATAATCAGTACCATTATATATTTTAAGTGATAAACTTAACGTTTGCTTGTATAGATGAAAACAGTAATCACAATCATAACGTACTAAAAAGAAGTAATTAAACAACGAAACGTAAAACCAGCCTTCATTCATCACGTAGTAAACATATTCTACTACATATACCAACTTTCAAGCAGAGAAAGTATTAAATTTATAAAGCAAGAGGCAACAAGCCATAAGACCTTTTTATTTATTTAAATATATGTTTTTTAGCACTCCGATACAGAACTAGAGAGCATCTCGTTCTCCTCCACACTTTGATCACTGCACCCTGTATAATACAAGACATTATATAAGAGTAAAATGCAAAAAACTACCCTGTGTTATTTCTAATTGGCAAAAAAACCTCTGTGTTATTTTTATTAGCAAAAACCCCCCTGTATTTTTTCAACCTTAGCACACCGCCCCCTAATAGTTGACCACTCGCGAAAGGACTATTTTACCCCTTTCTTAATTACCTCAAAATTAAACCCCACAAGGGTAAAATAGTCTCAAAAAAACTTTAAAAAGACGGAATTGGGTAAATAGCAAAAACTACCCCTGTGTTATCTCTTATTGGCAAATAACCACCTGTGTTATTTTAATTGGCAAAAAAACCCCTGTGTTATTTCAAAATTAGTAAAAAAACCCCTACTACACTGAATTAATTCGCACATACTGAGATTGATCTCAAAATATGATTTTTATTGTATGTCTTTGATACATATGGAACTAATAATGTTCAAATTAATTAAATTGTATGCATATTTTTGTTTATTAATTTTGAAGAAAACCTTAGTTTTTAGATCTGTAAAAATATAATTACGGTACCGACTAATTTTATTATGTTTTTATACAATTTTAAAAAAATCTAAAAAAATTATAACACGATGCATAATATTTATTGTAACAAGTATATGTTTATTATAAAATCGTAATACTTATAAATCCTTAATTATTGGTACTGTCATTATAAAATATGTCATGAAGGGGTTTTTTGCTAATTTATGAATAACACAGGGGGGTTTCTGCCAATTAAAATAACACAGGGGGTTATTTACCAATTAGAGATAACACAGGGGTAGTTTTTGCTAATAGCTCTGCCGAAATTTAAAGTTCAAGTCGCAGTTCAGGCGCGTGTCTTACAAAATTGTACGATAGGGAGTTTTTCGCCTTTGACCAAATAACACAGGGGGGTTTTTGCTAATAAAAATAACACAGGGGTTTTTTTGCCAATTAGAAATAACACAGGGTAGTTTTTTGCATTTTACTCCATTATATAAGCTTAAATACTATTCAATGATACTATTATATTGTGCTAAAAATTACAGTAATCGACAAAAAGTTGTACGTACTTGGCGCAATCAGTGGAAGGGCTGATCTTGTATGGAATGCTGACGCCACATGTGCCAGGGAGTCCAGCAGCCTTTGATACGGCAGCACCGGAGTACGATCCAGCTAAGGATTTAAGGCAGCCGCACACGCTCTTACGGTCGGCTGGGGTCTTAGCTGCGGCATTAAGCGACTTAACACCGCCGCAACATCCACCTAGTGGAGCGTTGCTGGTCAGGTAAGGAATGCACGGACTCACCATAGACACCACCGTGCTACACCCTATTTGAGCCTCCGCATGAGGGGCAATTATATTGCCGCCATTAAGATGGCAGCCATGATTACCATACTCACAAACTTCATCATTCCAGACATATTATTATTATTATTATTATTATTGTTTTAGTGTTGAATATTCTTTTGTTTTTGTACTAGTGTATAACTGGATGTTCTTTCAGTTTGGACGAATAAAGTTAACGAGGAGCAACATTATATAGGGGAAAATGCAATAAGGTAAGTACATTTAGTTGGGCAGTGGGTAGATGAATTAAGTCGGAGCTTCAATAATAATTTAGAATATCAAACTATTTTCGAGATAATCGTATTACATAATTTGAATTTGTGCCACTCATGCAAACTAAGTTGCGCCATAGAAGTAGTCCACTGTCATTTCCCATTTTGTCGGGGCAATAGATTCGTGACACGCAAGAGAAATAGGTTGCAGGGATAATTAATTTTGTGGGGTCTATATATTCTTTATAGCTACTATACTATGAACTGTGTATACATTTCTATTTGAAATTAAACCAACATAACGTGACATTTGAATTTTTATAATTCATCGTCTGTGTAATCACTTGAAATATTTTTCTATTGTTTATTATGAGCGCATTTTTGTGTGTATTTAACCTCACTAGATAGTAGTATACAAGTGTCTTATATCGAACTATTAGCAGAAACTACGCTTGCGTTATCTCTAATTGGCAAATAAGCCCATGTGTTATTTTAATTGGCAAAAACCACCGTGTGTTGTTCAAAAATTAGCAAAAACTCATTTATGACATATTTTATAATGCTAGTACCAATAATTAAGGATTTATAAGTATTATAATTCTGTAATAAATATATACTTATTACAATAAATATTATAAATTTTGTTATAATTTTTTTAAAATTGTATAAAATAATAATAAATTTAATCAGTACCGTACATATATTTTTACAGATCTAAAAACTAAAGTTTTTTCAAAATAAATAAACAAAAATATGCAAAGAATCTTATTTGAATATCATTAGTTCCATATGTATTAAAACAATACAATAAAAATTAAATTTTAAGTTCAATCTCAATAAGTGCGAGTTAATTCAGTGTAGTAATGGCATCTTTGCTAATTTTGGTATAACACATGATTTTTTTTTGCCAATTAAATAACACACATTAGTTTTTGCTATTTACCCGTCTTATATCGTTTCCAAAACTAAATTGATGAACACCATGAGGAAGTTTAGGTAAATATCCAACTCTTATTGATGGAAGAGAAAAGCATGAACATAGCCTTGCGTAGTAGTACATCGGAGGATATAAGAAATATAGAGGTTTTATAAATAAAATGAGGATTAACAAATTAAGCCATACTTGGAGTCCTCAACCAAGCAGACCATACATCTGAATGGCGACACGTACGAAAAGGAGTTGCTGAATAATTAATTGTTAGGGTCCACTCTTGACCCCCGGGTTCTAAATATGACAAAAGCATTCATACCATTTAAATTTTCAAACCGACACCGCATGTTTTATAAACAAAAAAAAAAAAAAAAAGGATAGAGAACGAAAGAGAACGACATCACATGTAATTACTTTAGAGTAGATTGTTCTGTTTTGTTTTTGAGCTACGGATTACTCTGTGGGACGTTGTAATCCATAACATACTTATTTACTAATTTTATATCTTTAGCACTATCATATAAATTGACAATGGATGTTTAGAGAGCACATACGACTGTAATAGTTTTTTCATCTCATACACCAATGGGCCTATATTGTCTAAAAAAATACTTACCTTTAAAATTTTGTTCTATTTTTCATCAATATTTAAATTGGTTACCACAATCTATTTATAAATTCTCATGTTGCTGTCTAAATTCTACGTTTTATTACACTTTTCATATACAGTGACCATCTAAAAGGATACTTTCTGCTAAGAAATAAGGTGGAGTGAAAATATTGAGAATTGAAATTTTACATTGATGTGATATTGTTCACTTTTGGTCTAAACCCTAATTATTTTGTTTTTGGGTCAAACTTTTCTAAAAGGGCTCATACAAATTAAGATATTTCTAATCTTATGAGTGCAGATCAACTCTTTTATCGTTCCGATGTGAGACTATTGTTTGTCCCAACAATTCTCCCCTCAAACAAAGGACCAACGAACTGTCCCTACGTACACCTCACGTGACTGAAATTTATCTTCTTTTTTCAGTTTGCTCCCGGGGTATTGTTCTTGGCCCAACAAACTTTTTTCCTACCTTGAACAGTGGAACTTTGAGCCTCCCCTTAACCCGATGACTCACCACATGTGATTATCTCCTTAAGCTGGAAAGTTCACCACATTTTTCCCATTTACTCTAGGGACACCCACACGGATCGGGAGTACTGACTATGATACCCGTTGTTAAGAATTGGAATCTCTACATTGTTCACTTTGGGCCTAAGCATTCATGATTTTGTTTTTGGGTCCAACTTTCCCAAAAGACCTCATACCATTTGAGATATTTTCAATCATATAAACTCAGTTTAACTCCTTCATTTTTTCGATGTGGGACTTTTGTTTGCCCCACCAGAAAATAATTGCTAAAGCTCAGTAATTAATTTATATCTCACCAAACATTCGACAAACTAAAATGTTTACGTTGTAGGATCTTAGGTCAAGTTACTTACCAAATGTACGTGTTTAAACAAGTATATGTCGAAACACATAAGTAAAAGAAACACATGAACTTTTTATAGTAGTTCGCGTCTTAAACATACCTAATTCACTTGGCTTGCGCCTCAATGTTGACTCAAGTTTCCTTTGAATTAGTACATGACTAATACAAACATGATTATGAGTACTAGTAATCTAGACTATCTCCAATTACCTTTGTATCACCTATCGTGACACCTAATTAATTCACTTTACTCGAATCTAGACATCACAAGTTATACGAAGACCGTTCGACTTAATGATTTCGTAAGAATGATTACAAAAAGATTTTGACTCAAGAACAAAATAAAACACTCTTAGATTATCCGTCTAAGCTTGTCTTCTTTGCCTTTGAGTTTTTTGCATTTATTTACATGCAAATAGATTGATGCAGAATATTCCAAGTATATGATTGATAAAACATGTCTAAGTACATTGAAATAAAACCGAATTCAAACAACAACGAGAAATCGGTGCTCTATCAAGTAAAGGAATACAATAGAGATAGCCTAGGACTACAACTACTTGTAAAGTCTTCTCCCACTCTAACTCGCATAGCGACCCCTTAAATTCCGACTCTGAGCCAGGCTTATGATCATATTCCCCGGGTCCTATCCAGTAGACTGTGGTGCTTATAGGATAGTTGCTTGTGCACACAATCCATCCCTATTTCAGTTTGGAAAGGGAAGAAAGTTACATGCCTAGTTAGCTACCTTATATTGCCCACATTTCAGCTGCTCAGACCTACACTCAAAACAGAAATTCTCGGCCTATCATCAGCACTGTCAAAGAGTAATATACATTCAATACCAGCCAAACACCCATATGCACGTATTTAGATATTTTGAAGGTTAATGATTGTGATTTTTAAAAACCTGTTTTGCTTCTTACCCATCTTGTACCTTATTCTCATTTGGTGTTCTTCAGCTATTTCTTTACACACACTGTCAACTGGTATTTGTCTATCTTCATAGATATTTATATTTCTCCGTTTCCATATGCCATCTATAACACTCCCAAAAGCATCAGCCCTTACCTGAAAGACCTCACTTTTCTTTTTTGCAGACTTGCTAAACATATCATTCCAAACCTACAGTTGGGGGTTATGATGTGTGACCCCCACTACCTTCATAATCCTATGAAGAACAGACTGCACTATATTGCACTTAAAGAATAAATGTTCAAGTGATTCCATGAGATCATTACAGAAATTACAACAACTATCAGTTATCATTTTAAATTTCAACAATCTATCATTTGTGGCAGTTCTCTTGTGCATTACCAACCAATGTATAAAAGCCACCCTAGGAGTTGAGAACTTGTTTCGTACTTGTTCACTCTAGTTAACAATTGGTTTCTCTTGATGGAATACATTATAACACTCTTGTATCACTTGAATCTGAGTTAGAGCTCGCCATTTTTCAGGCTGGATTTGTGGCAGTTTCTCCTTCATTTCACTTCTCATTGCCATCAGTTTCCTCCACCATGGTGAATCCGCTGCCATCATACTAACACTTCATATGTCCATTCCCTTTGTTTATACTCTGTTGTCCACCTGGTCCAGATTGTGGTTCTTCTATTATGATTGTCAATGTTTACAATCTGAGCACACAGTAAAGCCTTGTTCCAACTTAGTATCTCCTTTATTCCTAATCCTCCATGCTTATTTTCTTGACAAATTGTAGCCCAAGCCACTAAGCTCTTCCTACCCCTCTTTTCCATTCCACAAATAGCTTCTACATAAGGCCTAAATCTTCTTTATCACCCATGTAGGGAGTGGGAACACAAAACACCAAAACCGCTGTATTGAAAGTGAAAAGCTCTTACCAGTTGTATTCTACCTCCATAACTCAACTGCTTTGCTAGTCAGCTCTGTATCCTGGCAGTCACCTTTTTTATAAAGGGATCATATTCTTTTATCTTCAATTTCCTTGCGCTAAGAGGTATTCCTGAGTATCTCATTGGGAACTGTCCTTCTGGGAACTTCCATATCCTCATTAATTCTTTTTTTTCCTCACCTTGAATTTCTGCCAGAAAAATAGAACTCTTAGTATTGTTTATTTACAATCCAGAGGAGTTAAAGAACTCATCAAGTGTAGTTTTAAGCATATGCATTAACCCCTTGCCTCCTCTACAAAATAGAAGAAGATCATGAGCAAAACACATATGTGTCAACTTCAGTTTAGTAGTTTTTGGATGGTAATTGAAGGCCTTACTCTCAGTCAGTCTCAGATTCATCAACATAGACATATATTCCAACATATCACAAATAAATATGGTGATATAGGGTCCCTCTGCCTAAGTCAATTTTTTCCTGGCATGTAATCTTCTAATCTACCATTAATGCTAAAATAGACGCATGCAGTAGTAACACAGGTCATAATCAGATGAGTGAACCATTTATCAAATCCCAAACCAATCAACACATCATGTAAGAAGGTCAATTGATAGTATCATGTGCTTTCGTGAGGTCTATGTTCAACATACATCTAGGGGAGATATCTTTTCTGTTGTAACCTCTTATTAATTCCTGAGCTAAGAAGATATTCTATAACAGGTCCCTACTAGCTACAAATGCATTTTGACAAGGGTTAATAATATTAGGCATGGTATTATTGATTCTATTTGCCAACATCTTAGTAACAATCTTGTAAATAATGTTACAACATGCAATAGGCCTATAGTTTACAATAGTAGAAGCATTCATTATTTTAGGGATCAGGCAAGCATTAATAGCATTTATCTGTTTCAGAATTTTACCTGTTTGTTGGAATTCTCTGACTGCCTTATACACAAGATTACCTGTTATTAGCCAACTTTTCTTAAAGAAGCATGCATTCATCCCATCAGGTCATGGACTTTTGTTATCACTCATGCTAAACAATGCCTTCTTCCCCTCGTCTTTTGTTATAGGTAGCCTAGTTGTTCAATCACTTCATCAGTCACTTTGGGGCCTTTTGCCACTGCCGCATGTTGTACTGGATTCATCTTTTTTTCCTTGTCAAACAGCTCTGTTAACAGGTTTAGAATTATTCCCTATTTAACGGAAGATATTTATTTTGGGTTCGAACGCCCTGTCTGTGATTCAGAGGCAATGATGGATGGACATAATGAGATTAATTGCAAGAATATTCCCTTCCTTTATTCACTGAACATTTCCTCCTCTCTTACGTATTTGAATGTTAAATTGTAGTAAGTAAGCTAAGTGGCTTCAGCTTGTCTTTCTTATACTGATCACCTCCCTTTATATAGACTTTGGTAGAGGCAGGTGTCATTGTGCATGCGTTTTGGTAAGGACAGGTGTTGTTGTTACCTTGATACAGGTGTGAAAATTAGGATAATGTTTATCTCTTATCTACTAGGCGCTGACTGGATTAGCTTTTGCGTCTTCTGATATCTCCGAGGGCTTCTGATGTAGATTGTTTTGATAGGACTATTCTTCCGAGGGCTTTTATTTCTCCTTCTTGATTCGGGTATTTTCTTCAACAATCAGGAGTGATCTCTAAGGGGGTAAATGTGATCCCCGAAGACTTGGTATAACTTCCGAGGACTGTGATTTTGTGTCCGAGAGCTGTATTTGCTTTACTGAAAGTGAGATTTCTTCACGAGAGTTCTCGGACTGTATTCACTGGATGTTCTTGTATTTATTTCTTGATTTTCTCCAAAATTGGGTCCTCGGATAAGTCCGAGTGTCGTCTTTTCCGAGGAGTGTTCAGCAAGGAAGTTTTCTTGTAAGTTCATAGGACTCGGGGTCCATCTTGGTCCCTCTTGGCGCATTTGGTGGATATCGGAGTCATACGGGTCCATCGGGGTTTGCTCTTTTTCCGATGCCGTGTTGATATCTGCTTTTCATTCACCGTTTGACTTTCCAAGGGACTCTTATGTTTCTCCTCGGGTGCTCTTATAAACCTTTTCGGGTCAGTGAACGAAAAGTAGGGCAATCCTCCGAGGGGTTTTCTTTATAGGTACATCTCATCGGAAGGACTCGTGACAATAGTATTGTCCATATATTGTTTTTCCGAGTAGGAGTAATCTCCTTTATTTTATTTTTAGGGTTAACACTGGCCCCCCCAAATTTCGATTGTCCTCGTAGAGACAAGCGGAATTTTAAATCATCGTCCTCAGTGAGGTGAGGGGTTATTTTTTGCTTAGTGTCCCTATATTTATTTTTTTCCTTTTTTGATATTTATCCGAGAGGTAAATACGTATATTTAGAGTTTTGCAAGTGATTTTACCTGAATACCCTTAGCGTATTGTCATTAAGCAGGCGAAGATCTCGGGAGAGCAGGTTGCGGAATGCCGTTTGACCAGCTTGGGGATTTGAAGTATCTTACCGTTGGCAACGGGCAGAATCTGGACGGCGTGGCGTGAGCAGGCAACGGTTACGTGGAGTCACGAATAAATGCCACGTCTTTATGGGCATCTGACCGTTGTAATTTTTGGTTATAAATAGGGTACTGTTGCCTCTTCTTCTCTTCATTCACTCAAGTGTAATTTGCGATAATTTCTCCCAGAGCTACAAATTTCTTCTTTTATTCTCTTGCAATTCTGAGTTCCAATAGATTTTCCCACTAAAAAAAACTTTCCTCTTTTTATATCCATGGCTTCTTCTGCCAGTGTGAATCATGTTGCTGCTGCTACTTCCTCGGAGATCACTGCTCCGATTAACACTTCTGTAAATGTAAGGAGTCTTCCGGTGGGAGTTGTTACTCGTAAACGCAAGGGAGAGCTTGCTGCTGCTGCTGAGGGCGGCGCTACCTCCTCAAAAAAGGCTAGGGTTCCTAAGTCAAAGGAACCGCCTCTTCGGACTTTTGCTAAGGTGGAAAAGACGCGGAATATTGCTACTCGTAAGCAGGTAGCGGATCTGTTTACCTCAACTGGAGTCCTTCAGAAAAACATGGTCTTCCGACTCCCAACGAAGGATGAGAGGGCATGCTATCCTCCTCCGGGTATGTTGACAGTATTTTTTGCTCAGGTGAAGTACGGGCGGCGCTCATTTATGTCCCCTTTCTTCTGTGAGCTTTTTAAGACTTGTAATATCAGCCCAAGTCAAATGGTGCCGAACGGATTTGCTGCTATTTGCATTTACGTGTTTTGGTGCCACGTGAATGGTCTAGAGTGTTCGGTGGATCACTTTCTTTCGATCTTTGACGTGGCGGTATCGCCCGGGGGGTATCCTTTCTATAACGTTCGTCACCGGGACAACACGGGGGATTCCACGAAGAGGATCTTGGGCGCCGCTATTACCTCGCATAGCGTCTGGAAGAACAGATACTTCTTCGTGGGACCTGTCAATGGTGAGTGGGATGTGCCCTTTGATTGGCGAGAGGGTACTACTCCCGTATACGCTCTGGATCAGGAAGCGGTGTTATCTCCTATAATTTCTCAGCACAAACTGATGGAATCAGAGGACTTTTCAATGTTGTACGAGACTTCCGGTCTTCACTACGTAGTTGTTACCGATGACGCCGTGGAACATCCTTTGTCTTTGTCTCCCGAGGCGAGGAGTTTCTTTCGTGAGTTTCTTCATTCGTTCTTTTACTCTTTTTACTCTCTCTCCGAGTACAGTGGTAAATTGTGCTTGTACACGTTATTGGTGGGATGATGCAGGGGATGTCATGGCAAACTACTATCTGCAGTCGAGTCCGAGGGAGCCTACTCCTAGTGGTGTTTCTGAGATACCAGAGGAGGGTGATCACAAGGAAGATGAGGTTAACGCTCCCGAGGGCGGGCATGCGGGTTCAGAGAAGGGCGGATTTCACGAGGACCATTCTCTTCTATGTATGGATACGACGGGGGTTATCAGGAGCGTTGTTCCCTTGCGCCAAGTAGCTCCTTCCTCTTCTTGGGCTTTAATGTCAGTTTCCAAGTCTAGTACAAGAGTTTTGCCCGTTTCCGGATCTGATATAGGGAGCTCTCCGAGGGCGTCTGAAGAAGGAATATTTCCGAGGACAGTTGAGGAATGAGCTGTCCAGAAGGTTACGGAAGTGGTAGATGTATCTTCCGATGACCCTTCTCCTGTTTCTACTAAGCGTGTGTCTTCAGAAGGTCCTCGTGGTGAGTCTTAGCAAGTTCTTCAAAAAAAATTTGTAGACTGTTATCTCGCACTAATACTTTCCCTTTTTTGATGCAGTTGCCGTAGATAAAGGTAAGGCTCCAATGGTAGAAGAGTCTTCATTATATGGTGAGTATCCGTTATTCGCCCTCTTTCCATAATTTTTTCTAGTTTCATTCTTTTTTTCACTGTCAGTTTTTATCTTTTGTAGAGGAGGAATTTCTGGCCCAATTCAACATTCCCGAGCAAGAAGGTTTACGAGGGGACTCCGAAGACACTCAAGGGGAGTTTGATCCTTCTTCCGAGGATCGGGATGTGAAGGAGGGGATTCTGAAGTCCCTGTTAGGAGAGACTAGCCCCTCCACAACAGTGGGTGGTTCACGGGCCATATTTACAAATTCAGAAGTGATGACTCCCGTAAAGGATGCAACTCCTCCGAGGGGGCATGTTCCGGTGACTCTGTCTCCGAGGGGTCATACATTTCAGGAGCCTATTCCTCCTAGTGGATCCGAGGGGCAATTTTCATCTTGGTCAGTGGGGGAAGCTTATCAAGATATCCTCCGATTTTTCGCCTCCTCTAGTTCAACACCCGCCGAGGGGTACCAATTTTTGTACACCAGTCTTAACTGGTTGGGGCTCATGGTAAGCTTCTCTAACTTAATCTTCTAAAATTACACAATATACCTCTGTTAAATTCTTTATTGTTGACTTTTCTGCAGATTGGAAAGACTCGGGAGGCGGTTACTGCCGTTGAAGAGCGCGATCGGAAAGATATAGAGGATTTAGAAGTACTCCGGGCGCAATTGGCACCTCTCTTAGTCCGGGATAAAGAGAGTCAAACTAGGGAGGACCTTCTTCAAACCAAGATTTCCGACTACGAATTTGCTCTTAATGAATCAGAGAAGGCGAGGGCGAATTTGCAAAGTAATTTAAGTGCTGCCAAGTCCACTTATACGAAGATGGAGAAGGAAAGGAAAGACTCCGAGGGGGTCTTTACTGCTCGTATTGCAGCTCTCGAGAAGGCGGTGGCAGACGGGAATGAGAGAGAAAGAGTTCTCCAGGAGACACTGGGCCAGGTTACTGATAGGGCAGAGTCAGCCGAGGGGAAGTTAGCAAATTTTCTTTCTCCCGAGGACGTGCAGGCTAAAGTGGATGCAGCTGTTCAATTTGCCCAGCGAGAGATTTCTCGGCAGCAATCAGGAGCATCCGAGGCACCTTCTCACGAGCTCTTGATGGGCCACCTTCTGTGGGGTTATTTGGAGTGTGCGAGGTTGGCAAAATCTTTGGTAAGGTCGGATGTTGACTTCTCCAATTCTTTCGATCTTCGCAAGTTAAAGAAACCAACTCCCGACGACTGCCATTATTTTGTGGGGAGGTTTGGGGGCTTGCTATCCTCTCGGGATTCTCCGACACCATCTCCAATGCGCTCCGCCACGAGTCCGAGTCCGAGGGCTAGTGGTTCCGGGGGAGTATTTTCTCCAATTTCTCGTCTTGCCCCATTAGGTACTTCTGCCGAGGAAACAACTTCTTCCCTTCCTCCTTCCACGGGGGCTTAGTCTTGTTCTTTGTAATTTTTTACTTTTAGCTTTTAAATAAATATTCCTTGTACTCATTATCCCTTCCGAGGGCTCTTCGGTTTAAATCAATAAATATTTTGTGCAATCTTCCTATTCTACATTTTACCTCCACTGTTTAATTAAAATGGATAATGATGATTCTTATAAGGTTGCTGACTAAGTAAACTTCCTAAGTAGGAGGTGTTGCTTTGCCTGGTTAAATAGGGTACGTGTCACTCTTAACCAAAAAGTTTTTTCAACACGTGTCCCTTAGTTGACATAATAGAAGTTTAAACTTCTACTTTTAACTCTGACTTAAAGAGTATATATGCACGTAGGATTTTTACCAATTATGCACTTATCTCCTAATCCTTATTAGTCTTTGATTTTCTTTCAAGTTTACTCATAATTGCAAGTACGAAGATAGTGCTTACCAGATAAGATGTTGCCTCCTTATTATAGAAGAAGTGGTTCGACTTCATCTTGCGGTTCTTCTCGGGATACCGCTCGGGGTCCTTCTGGATCATCAAGAGTTCCTCCGAGGGACAATTCATCCGAAAATCAGGCGACACTTGGTGCTAGTTCCTCTCTTGGGGTAGCTCGTAGGCTTCCATCTACAAATTCACGTAGGATCAATCATATCAGAGAAATATTCATGGGTAGGGAGCCATACTCTTTGGCGGATGAGTCCTCGGAGTTTGATTTGATTCCTCTTAACCCGTCTCGATTAATAGGTAGAGGACGTGTAGGATCCACTACGAGTACAGAGTGTGAGAACTCGGTAAGATCTCTTTTCAGCGGTTATAACCTTGATTTCGAAGATTATGACATACTAGTGCCTTCCTCGGGCCATAGGGCTTACGCACCCCCCTCGGGTTACATGACCGTTTATACCGAACAAATGCGTTGTGGTTTACGGACATTTTTCCATCCCTTTTTCCAAATACTCTTTCGGTATTGGCAGGTGTGTCCGAGTCAGTTAACACCAAGTTCCTATAGTCATTTGGTGGGATATGTCCTTCGTAGTGAGCTTTTAAACCTTCCGATGTCCCCTTATCGGGTGGGGACAATATTTACCCTTCAACCTTGCTCAGAGGGGACTCCCTTTTTTAGCTTGACCTATCGGGACAAGGAAGATATCTTCACTCGTGTATCCAGTTCCCACTCGAGTTGAGGGGATTGGAGGCGGAGATTTTTCTTTGTCCGTCCGAGAGGCCAGTCAGCCAGATCGTGGGGTGTACCCATCCGATGGGGTCTGGGGTATATCGCACCCAACACCGAAACACGAGGGCAAGTGAGGGAGATATTACTTCACTCGGGACTTTTCTCTGGTTCTTATGACATATCTGGGCTATTGGATTTCCCCGAGGCTCTGATTTTGGCAGATTTACAAGAGGGGGTGGAAGGATGCACTCCTGCTTCTCGTCTTCTTCACAGTAATTTTCATTTTCGTAAGTTCTACTAATCATTTTCTAGCTTGTAACCTTTATTGGTGTCCTCGGACCGTTTTTCTACTGACATCTTTTGCAGGAGCGGAGATGGGAGCCTTTTCTCTCGGGTCTTCTACTGACGTTTTCTTAGGGAGGGCATTGCATGGTATTCCCGGGGGGACGAAGGTTGGTGATTCCCCTCCCCTCGTGAGTGAGGCAATGGTTGAAATTTCCTCGGAGGAGGAGGAACCTGTTGCAGCCCCCCCAGTCAGTTATATAATTCCTTCTGGATCGTCGGATCTGATAGCAACTCTTTCTCAAACGGATTTTCACATGAGTCCCATAGTATCACAGCCCATTCCTCATAATTCTACTGTGGTAAATGTATTAGAGGAGTATCTTCGCTCTTCTAGTACAGAGGATATGCAGCCCCGGGAAGATATCCCTGGTCGTATTCCTGCACCACCGCCCGAGGAGCACCCTTCCCTCGGGAGAACTCTTCCCCCCGGGGGTAATCAGGATGTTTCTCCTCTCGGATCAGCAGTGGGATTTTGCCGAAACTTTCTTAGTGGTTTATTGAACGTAACAGACTGTGAGCTGATAAAAACCCTTTCGGTACCCGTTCTCCAAGATTTAGTCTGTAAAGACCTGTGTGAGGTATCTATTCATTTTATTTAATACTAACCTGTCTTCTGGTCTGATGCCATTTGCTTTGTGTTTTGAGCAGATTTATATGGTGTTGGACGCCCTCGGGTCTTACGGGAGTTCTTCTTCAGATCCGGGTTTAGTATACCGTCGTCGGGATGAGTTAGAGCGAGGTCTCTTAGAAGCTCAAGTGGAGGTAACTCATTTGAAGGAAGTCCACGAGTCCGCTCAGGAGACTCACATCCAGGCGTTACAATTCGAGAAGGATAAGGCGTGGGAATTGGAACGCCAATTAGTGCTTGAAAAAGCACGTGTCTTGAACTTAGGGCGAAGAATTGAGGAGTTACGTGGCCAAATGCGGTCCTCGGAGGAGCAGTTAACACAGGCTACGCTGGAAAGAGACGCCTTGAGTCAGCAGCTGCTAGGGATAACTCGTTCTCATGCGATAGAGGTGGTCATGGCCCGAGTCCAAGCTGTGTTGGAGGTGGTGGGCCCATCCAATCTTCGTGAGTCTCTTCGGGGTGAGATGCGTGACTTGGTGTACATAGGCTATAAGTTTTGCCAAGATGCCGTACGAGCTTTACCAGAGTTCCCCTCGGGCTTACTCCTTCCTGAGCTTAACATTTGTCAAGTCTCCGAGGAGTTTCCTCCTTCACCTATTAGAGATCTTGCAGTCGGAACCGTGTTCTTTGACGACCCAATCTCCCTTTCCGAGGAGCAACGCCGAAGACTTATCCGAGAGGGGAAACGTCCTATGGGAGGGACTTAGCTTGTAAATGAGTTTAGTTCATAATACAGAGGGTTTTTAGTGTTATCGGGTTGTCCCGATGTCTCATATATAAAGCCATCATTTTGTCGGACAACTCTAATTTCTTTTGTACTGTATCCCCTCATATATGAACGCTCTTTTTATTCAGGTATAACTATTACATTAAGCATAATACTTTCTAAGGTTACTTGCGTTCCACGTGTTGCGAAGTATTTCCTCCTCGGAGTTGGCAAGCCGATAGGTCGTCGGCCCCACGATTTCCACTATCTTGTAGGGTCCTTCCCATCGTGGATTTAGTTTACCCACATTCTTAGAGGCACCAACTCGTTTCATCACTAAATCTCCAACTTGAAAGGTTCGGAGTCTTACCTTGTTATTATAATATCGTGACATTCGAGCCTTGTATTCTTCCATTCGGAGGGCTACTCGGGTTCTTTTTTCTTCGAGAAGGTCAAGGGCGAGGGCTAAATTTGAGCCATTGGCCACTTCCTCGTATTCCTTGACACGCCAGCTTTCTATGGAGACCTCCGAGGGCAAAACAGCTTCGCACCCGTAGGATAGACTAAAAGGGGTTTCGCCCGTAGCGACACTTTGCGTGGTCCGATAGGCCCATAATATCCCGGGTATCTCCTCAACCCACTTAGCTTTATGCCAATCAAGCCGGGCCTTCATGTTCTTCAAGAGGGTTCTGTTAGTTCTTTCTACTTGGCCATTTGCTTGAGGGTATCCCACGGAGGCAAAGCGATGTTTTATCTCCCAATGATCACACCATTTTTGCAATCCTTGATCAGTAAACTGCAAACCGTTGTCACTTACCAGGCTCCGAGGGACACCAAAGCGACATAATATTTCTCCAGAGAAAATTGATAACGGCCCCCGCGGTTACCCTAGCCAGGGGTTCCGCTTCCACCCATTTGGTAAGTAGTCAACGGCTACTAGCAGAAATTTCTTTTGACCGGCATCAGGGATGAGGGGTCCAAGTATATCAATACCCCACTTAGAGAATGGGCAGGGGTTCAGAGAGGGTTCCCAAGGGGCTGCGGGTAGATGGGTCCGAGGGGCGTAAGCTTGGCATGGTTTACATCTTTCAGCATGGCTTTTGCTATCTTTGGCCATCGTGGGCCAATAGTAGCCTTGTCGAATCAAGCGTCCAACCATGCTTTCGCCACTAGTATGGCTCCCACATACCCCCTCGTGAGTTTCTGCTAAGGCTAGTTGGGCCTCCTCTTCATTAAGGCATCGAGCGTGGGGACATGAATATGTTCTTCGGAATAAAATCCCGTCTTTAAGGAAGTATCGAAGTGTTTTTCGGAACATCATTCGTTGAATATTCTTGTCCGAGGAATAACCCTCGGGATTCTGTAAGTAGGCCTTGATAGGGGTTATCCAGCTAGATAAGGGATCTGGAATGGTATTTACCTCCCGGCCTTCGCTCTTTTCAGATTCATTGACATGAAGTAGAGTAATTTTCCGAGTATGTATTGTGGCTGTTTGTGTAGCCACTTTGGACAAAGCATCCGCTTCTTGGTTTTCTTTTCGGGGAATTTGAACTATATCATATTCTTCAAACCATTCGGACCTTTGGCAAACAACTCGGAGGTACTCTTGCATTCTTTCTTCTTTGGCCTCATATGACCCCTTAACTTGCTGAACAATCAGTTGGGAATCACTATGGAGGAGTACTCTCTTCATTCCCCCTTCTCTTGCTAGTCTCATACCGATAAGGAGAGCTTCATACTCGGCTTCATTGTTAGAGAGGGGGTAATCTATTCTAACTGCAAAATGGAGTCTTTCCTCCTCTCCTTCTTGATTTACCAAAACTATTCCGGCCCCCCCATGGGTACTCACCGAGGATCCATCTACATATACGTGCCATCGTGGCTCCTTTTCCTCGGATCCAACGCCCGTGAGTTCTGTTACAAAGTCCGCCAGAACTTGCGCTTTGATTGACGGTCTCGGAGCATAGGAAATATCGTACTCAGTAAGCTCTACGGCCCATTTTATCAGTCTCCCTGATGATTCCGGCTTATTAAGAATTGCCCTCAGGGGATGCTTAGTAAGCACGGTAATTGGGTGGGATAAAAAGTAGGGACGTAGCTTACGAGCCGTAGTAACCAATGCTAGAACGAGTTTCTCAGTTAGGGTATATCGGGTTTCGGCTCCGAGGAGAGTTTTACTAACGTAATATACCGGGTGATGTTCTCCATCTTGTTCTTTGACTAAGACAGCGCTAATAGCCTCTTCTCCGACCGATAAATAAAGGAACAACTCTTCTTGGGGTATAGGTTTTACCAGCAAAGGTGGTTTCAACATGTACCTTTTCAATTCTTCGAGAGCTTCCTCGCATTGGGGGGTCCACTGAAATTCCTTGATATTCCGAAGTATCTTGAAGAAGGGAAGCCCTTTTTCTGCGGACTTGGAGACAAACCGACTCAACGAGGCCATTCTTCCAGTTAACTTTTGGACATCTTTTACCGTCCTCGGAGTAGGTAATCCCATGATAGCTTCTGCTTTTTCGGGGTTTACTTCAATTCCCTTCTCCGTAACCATAAATCCCAAAAATTTTCCTCCTCGGATACCAAAAGAACACTTCTGAGGGTTAACTTTCATGCCAAAGTTGTTCATTATGACCAACGCTTTCCGTAGGTCCTCGGGATGTTCTTCGGCAGTGTTACTTTTAACTACAGTATCATCTACGTAAACCTCTACTGATTTTCCAATAAGTTCTGCGAACATAAGACTTACTAACCTTTGGTAGGTAGCTCCCGCATTCTTCAGCCCGAATGGCATGACTAGATAACAAAATGTGCCTGTATCCGTGATGAAGCTAGTTTGATCTTGGTCAATAGCCGCCATCGGGATTTGGTTGTACCCTTGATCTCCATCTAAAGTTGATAGTAGCGCACATCCTGCGGTAGAATCAACTAGCTGATCTATGCTCGGTAAAGGATAACAATCCTTGGGGCATGCTTCATTGAGGTTAGTAAAGTCAACACACATTCGCCATCTTCCTCCGTGCTTGGGAACTAGAACGACATTAGCCAACCACTCGGGGTAGATCACTTCTCGTATTTGCTTTAATTGGAGAAGGCGTTGTATTTCCGAGCGGATGATCTTGTTGCGCTCGGGGCCCATTTTCCTCTTCTTCTGTTGGACAGGTTTAGATCCGAGCTTTACATTAAGGAAATGTTGACATACCTTGTTGCTGATTCGTCCGGGCGGCCCCCCTTCCCACGCAAAGAGGTGATGGAATTGTTTGAGAAGAGAAATCAATTGACCTTCTATAATTGGAGCCATATGGGTGCCCATTTTGATTACTTTCTCGGGGCTTCCTTCTACTAATTCCACCATTTTTAACTCTTCCACAGGTTGGACTCGCGTTTCCTCGGTTCTACACCTTTTGTTATTTCCGAGTGAGGGTCAGTCTTCTTCTAAGGGAATGGCGTTCATGCAACATTCTCTGGCTTTTGACTGACTTCCTCGGACTTCTCCGATTCCCGAGGAGGTAGGGAACTTCACTTTAAGATGCAAAGTAGAAGGAATAGCCTCAAAGGCCCGAATAGATGGCCTTCCACATATGACATTATACGTTCGTGAGGAGGCCTCCACTACCCAAAATTTAATAGATTCCGTTCTCCGAAGGGCTCCTTTCCCCCATGACATTGGAAGAGTAACAGTTCCGAGGGTTTGACAAGCTTCCCCTGAGAATCCTACTAACGGGACCTCAGCGGTTTCCAACGTTTCTTGTTTCAACCTCATATCAAGATAAGTAGGTAAGAAGAGTACATCCACGGAGCTGCCCGTATCTATAAGGATACGTTGGATTTCATACCCGTAGATGACAGCAGAAATAACCAATGGATCTTCGTGAGGGTATATTACGTCCATAAGATCCTCGGGCCCGAAAGTGATGCTATGCAGATTTGATCCTTGAATAGAACAGACAGACAATCCTTGTTCTGCTCGTCGGGCTTCTTTCAAATATTTCTTCTTTTTACCCTGAGGCGCCATGGAGATTTCACCCCCTTCTATCATATTGATGGTTCTCCCTGTCGGGGGATTGCTCTTATACGAGTCAGGTAGAGGAGGTAGACTCGGATACCCTTTCGTTTTCTCTCGTGAATTTCGCCGGCGGTCTTTACTTCTCTCTTGGGGTCGGAGACGTCTAGTGGTCCCCTCTCGTGACTTCCGGCTAGGCGTCCTTTCTTCTCTTTCTTGTTCCTCTTCTCCCCTTCGTGATCTCTTCCAAACATTTGCCTTGGGTTCTTCGAGATTATTTTCCTTGAGGTAGTTCTTCAAATATCCTATCTCCAGTAGGCGAAGCACTTCTAAACGAAGGGTAGTACATTCTTCCGTAGTGTGCCCATAAGTTTTATGGTATTTACAATATTTCCCAGTGTCCTTGTCTCGGTTAGGAAATTTAGTCGGTCTAGGCCAATGTAACTCGTTGCTACCCCTCATTATATTAAGCACCTCTGGGGGAGTAACAGTCATCGGAGGTAAGTGCACAGGTCGGAGGAATTTCTTGACCACTCCTCCTTCATCTTTGCGCTGAGGAGGTTTTCCTTCCTTACTCTTTTCTTTGACCTTTGCTTCTTTCTCGGCACGCTCTAAGTGTTCACTATCCTCCTGCTCCATCTGCTTCTTTGTTCCCTCGGCCTCTTCCATCAAAATGCGTACTTCCGCCTTTTGCATTAGCTCATTCATATCCGTGATACAATTTCTCATAAGGTATCTAAAGAAATCCCCCGCTCGGAGTCCCTGAGTTAATATGTCCGCCATAATGGTCGGGCTAACATTTGGAACATCGAGTGCTTCATCCGTGAAGCGCTTTATATACTCTCGCAAGGATTCATCCTTCTTCTGTTTAATAGTAAAAAGATGTGTAGCAGATTTAGGGTACCTTCAGTTGCAGGCGAATTGTCGTACAAACAAATGAGCTAATCGGTCAAAGCTCGTGATGGAACAAGGTGGAAGATGAGTAAACCAGGCTTGGGCCCGCCCTCCAAGGGTAACAGGGAATACACGACACAACACATGATCAGGAGCGGAAGAGAGGTCCATTCCTGCCAGGTATTGATGGACGTGATCTTGTGGGTCCCTTCCATCAGCTTCTCCGGTATATAGCGGGATATTAACAGGTCGCATCCCCGATGGGATAGAAGCTGAAGCAATTTCGGGAATGAAAGGAGAGGTCTTGAATGTAGGATCTTCCTCGGGAGCCATGGTCTTCTTGAGATCACCTAATTCTTTTCGTAAATCATCCATCATTCCCCATAAGGAATGTTCAACCCCTCCTCGATACTCCGAGGGGCGAGGAATTTCTTCCCGACCCCTCACGGGAGTCCTTTCATGACATACATACCTTCGAGGACTTTGTTGGGGTGCCTGTTGCCAAGGATTCCAATTTGGGTTCCACGTCCTCGGAGGTGCATCTTCTTCCGAGGGGAAATCCCCGTTCTCGGAGAGCACAGTGGTCGTGCGTCCGAGGGGTTCATCCCTCCAGGGGGTTCGTTCAGCATATATAAGTCTTTCATAAACAGATCGGGGAATACTAATAAAATCTCTTGTACCTGATTCATAATTGGACAAAGTTTCTTCTGAGTCGTTGTTCGGGAAAGGAAGGTTGTCACTTTCGAAAAGACCATCCATCCTAGCTGAAGTGTGCCTGAATTCTCTCGAGGACAGATATTACGACGTTCCCATAGACGGCGCCACTTTGTTAACAGGTTTAGAATTATTCCCTATTTAACGGAAGATATTTATTTTGGGTTCGAACGCCCTGTCCGTGATTCAGAGGCAATGATGGATGGACATAATGAGATTAATTGCAAGAATATTCCCTTCATTTATTCACTGAACATTTCCTCCTCTCTTACGTATTTGAATGTTAAATTGTAGTAAGTAAGCTAAGTGGCTTCAGCTTGTCTTTCTTATACTGATCACCTCCCTTTATATAGACTTTGGTAGAGGCAGGTGTCATTGTGCATGCGTTTTGGTAAGGACAGGTGTTGTTGTTACCTTGATACAGGTGTGAAAATTAGGATAATGTTTATCTCTTATCTACTAGGCGCTGACTGGATTAGCTTTTGCGTCTTCTGATATCTCCGAGGGCTTCTGATGTAGATTGTTTTGATAGGACTATTCTTCCGAGGGCTTTTATTTCTCCTTCTTGATTCGGGTATTTTCTTCAACAATCAGGAGTGATCTCTAAGGGGGTAAATGTGATCCCCGAGGACTTGGTATAACTTCCGAGGACTGTGATTTTGTGTCCGAGAGCTGTATTTGCTTTACTGAAAGTGAGATTTCTTCACGAGAGTTCTCGGACTGTATTCACTGGATGTTCTTGTATTTATTTCTTGATTTTCTCCAAAATTGGGTCCTCGGATAAGTCCGAGTGTCGTCTTTTCCGAGGAGTGTTCAGCAAGGAAGTTTTCTTGTAAGTTCATAGGACTCGGGGTCCATCTTGGTCCCTCTTGGCGCATTTGGTGGATATCGGAGTCATACGGGTCCATCGGGGTTTGCTCTTTTTCCGATGCCGTGTTGATATCTGCTTTTCATTCACCGTTTGACTTTCCAAGGGACTCTTATGTTTCTCCTCGGGTGCTCTTATAAACTTTTCGGGTCAGTGACCGAAAGGTAGGGCAATCCTCCGAGGGGTTTTCTTTATAGGTACATCTCATCGGAAGGACTCGTGACAATAGTATTGTCCATATATTGTTTTTCCGAGTAGGAGTAATCTCCTTTATTTTATTTTTAGGGTTAACAAGCTCCTCATAAAAGTTAAGTATATGGTGAGTAATGGTTCTTTGTGTATTAAGAGTATTACCTTCTTGTGTGATGAGAGTATGTATGCAATTAGATTTTCTCCTGGTTTTAATCTGCTGAAAAAATAATCTACTACAACTATCCCCCTCCTCAATCCAGTATGTCTTGGCCTTCTGCTTCAGTTGTTGGGGAAGGACTTGTTGCATTTGTCTATACTCCTCTTGTTTAGTAGCTATTTCCTAAGTCCTCCTTCCAGGGTATGTGAGATTCTATTATTAAAGACCATGCAATTTCTTTAATTTTTATTGGACTCTCACTTTCATATTCTGAAAATTCCTAGTGTTCAACTTCTTCAGTTTATCTTTAAGCACTGTCATCAAACTGACCAATTGGTACATCTTACAACCCTTAACATGTGTACCACATGCCTCAATTACCAGCTATGTGGAATTCTCATCCTCATCCCAAATATTTTTGAATCTGAAAAGGGATCTTAGCCTTATTCCGAGTGGCAAAATTCCTAGTAATACTAGATGCATGATCAGATATGCCAGGAGATAAGAACTGCACCACCGATTCCCTATTGGCTTCCACCCAATCTTTATTAACTAAAACTTTGTCCAGCTTGCAGAATGTATGATTATTACTACAATACATGCCAAAATTTGAATAGGTAATTGAAACTTTCCCTTAATTTAAAGAAACTAAATTACTTAAAGTTGCTATTGACTTAAAGCAAACAGTGTTTACAAACATTTTTAAAGATGCAACTTAAAGCAATTAAAATAAATTTGTGGTGTTTGCAATAATAAGTGAGAAACGGCCTTTATAATGAAATAGGACGTAAATAACCTTATTTATTAAATATACAAATAATTAACATGCATACAATTTAAACACATACATGTTCCGTTATATATATATATATATATATTTCATTAAACCTTATAACACAACTCTTCGGGTTGGATAATTTTTTAATTATTGTGAAGAACGTGATTCAGAACACGATTCCTGTGATTCGTAAAGAGAAACTTTTAAGTGATTGTGTTTACACGAGGCCATTTCAGAATAGGAAGGCCCTCTGAATACGTAAAAGAGACCAAATACAGTAAATACTTAAAAAAAGAGTTATATTGATCTGAAATGAGAATATATGTATGTTAAAGTGAATGTGCTTTGGTTACAATGGTGAAATTCTTTCACTATTTATAGGATCTTGTGTGCGGTTCTAAGAGAGTGGCAACTTGGCCTCTTCTACAGTGCTGGAATATGCATTCATTAATCTTACCTCGTGAAATGCATTTACTGACAATATTTAATATAATGCAGGTTGCCCGTAATTTAAAAATAATTGTAGTGATAATGACTTACATTTTTTATTATACGCATAATACGCATAATCCTTCCAAGTGGCCACTAAAGTTTCTAATTGTATTAAGGGCACCCTAAGGGGGTCGTTTGGTTACTGCTTATAGGGCCTATAACAGCTTTTTAAATGGGTTCAACAGTAAAAAAATTACCTTTGGTTACTCATGCTGAATACCGGGTAAAATGACTGACCCGGTACTCATCAGTGAATATAGTAGGCGACCGAGGGTACGTTTTCAGTAAATGACTTCAACAGTGCCCCTCAAATTGAATGTAGATTTCCCGCAACACCCTCCAAAATATTGCCGTTAGCTGTTTAACAAAATCATATAATTTCATTCCCTAAATTCTCAAACCTCTCGTAACCCTAAATTATCTGAGAAGGTGGTCTTCATTTCTGTTAGAGTGCGCTGCTGCTCCGGTCGAGGCAGAGGTGGACGGTGGTGGCGCGAGTGAAGGCTGCTAGGAGAAAAAAGATCGATGTATTTTATTCTCCATTCTTTATCGGCGCGAGTGAAAGAGCCGATCAAAAATTCAACTGATCGAAGTTCTTCAGCACTGTGGTTCCATTTCAGCAGTGGGTCTCTGTTTTATAAGTTGTTTGTTAATTGTATTTTGCTGTGTTGTTGGTGTCCTCAATGAATTAATTAAATAATATATATGATTCTTGTGAATAATCTGATTTTCATAGTTAATAATTTTGCAAATCTCTTTGGCATACATAGTTTGATTCGTGTTGATAAAAGGAGAAATTGAACGAAAAATGAAAATTAATAGGTGTTTTGCGTTTCATACCATTGCCTGGTGGTGAATAAATTGATTTGTTGTAAAAAAATTATTTATTATTCACTGGACTTTTGCCTGAGCATGGTTTTGTAGATTCTGTTTGTGGTGTTGACCTATCAATTTACGATTTGGATTTTTCAAGAATAGTTGATCTATTGGTGCAGCTCCTCATATTAAGGAGCCTGGTAATTAGTCATTTACAAAGTGAAAGTTGTTTGGAATATAGAAATAGAGTGATTCTTTCACATGGATGTACTCTGCTTTAGACTTGTTATTGTTGATGTGATAAAATAAGGAGAGCGACTTCCACGAGCGTTGTTACTGGTTTGATTTCTGGTCACGTTGTCTTTATTGTTGTGGCAATATGAATTTTGATGAAAGAGAAGATAAGAGGGGAGTTGAATCCATTCATAATTGTGTTAAAAATTGAGCGGTCGTGAATTATCCGTATGAGGTGAAGTACAAGTTTAGATAAGGTGAAGTACAAGTTTAGATAAGAAATAAGTAAAACCAAGAAAGGCCGCTTCCATAAACTTTATGTTATTTTTTCTAACGTATATGTAACTTTCAACTTCACCTTACATCATATTGTTACAACTTCATAAAACTTGTGTAAAAAAAAAATGATCCTTAATATGATTTTTCCTTGCCTGAATGAAGGAATTTTAGTTGTATAAATGTAAGGGCAAAGTAGGTATTTTGCAACTAATATGAGTTAACATGGGTGACCAAATTGACAACCAAAGCAAAGTTTTCTGAGGGCCCCACAGCTAAATGAGGAGTCCAATATGTGCAACCAAACTAGTTTTAATGGGAATAATGAGGATCTTAAGAGGTGCTAATACGAAAATGGCTAATAGGTCATATTGCAACCAAACGACCCTCTTGTATGGTGAGGACGACTTTAACGAGCTTTCACATGGCCTTCATATGACGAGATGATTGTGTTTACAAGGGGAAGTACTCCGGAGCATCTTTCTAGGAGTATAATTTTTTTTCCTTGCTGGAGGTATTTATGCGTCTCCTTTCCCCGAAGCTTTTTAAGTTTAAAAATGGGTTCTTTTTATAAAAAAAGAAAAGAAAAAAATTTAACTTACACTATAATTTCTGTTGTTAAAAAGAGGTTTTAAATTAAGAAACTTTAAACCAATTATATAAGATACTCAATCGAGGGTAAAAATAACGTTCTAAACTACATTAATGTTAGATTTTTTTTTTTAAATAATATAGTTATTCATGCCAAAAGAGCAAATTACATATATTAATCATTTTCCGACAATATTTTAGAATAATAAAGTGCGCAGAGTAAGACAGGGTTTTTCTTCGTGAACAACATATATAGTAAGATATAGTCTACAGAAAAAGAGAAATACAAACATACGCACACTTGATCAAGTGTACGACTACGAGCACATGTAAGTAAAACGAAGCTCTTCTTAATAACACTGTAATCACGTGCTACATAATTCAGCTTTCATGTGCAGAAAGCAGTACTGTGCCGTACGTAATACATTTTATTTAATTATACAATATTCATTTATAGCCAAAATACTCGACCTTCTTCAAATGTCTTGATCACTGAACCCTGTAAAGAAACAAAAACACAAGTTCACATCAACAAAAGCATAATGAACATTAACTTATATATAATGATTATCACAAAGTACTAATTAATATATTATCACATTTACTGCTAACAAACCACTCCTAGCTAAAAAATATTGCCATTAGTACGCCCATGCAATTTATTTTGATGCAAACTACCTGCTAGTTCATTGATTAATAGTTTATTTCCAATTAACATCTTTGCGGGGCAGAAATTAAATAACAAAAATTTACACGTACCTGGAACAATCAGTGGAAGGGCTGATGCTGTACGGAATGTTGACGCCACATGTGCGAGGGAGTCCACCAGCCTTTGCGACGGCAGGACCAGGGTAAGACCCGGCTAAGGATTTAAGACAGTTGCACACGCTCCGACGGTCGGCAGTGGTCCTGGCCGCGGAATTAAGCGATCTAACCCCACCGCAACATCCACCTAGTGGAGCGTTTTGGGTCAAGTAAGGGATGCATGGGCGGAGGAGGCTAACCACTGTGCCACACCCGACTTGAGCCTCGGCGTGAGGTGCAATTGCCGCAAGAAGGACAGCCGCCATGATAACCAAAGTCGCAAACTTCATCATTGTATCAGATATTAGAAGTACGTTACAACAGTTGCTAGATAGTTTTATTAGTTTGTTGTGTTGAATTCAAAGGGAGGTGCAATGTTTATATAGAGAAAGATTAAGAGAATTATTAATAAGCCGTAGTCGTATACATGTAGTTGGGCGTTGGGCCAATAAATGCTGCAATGGTCGATAATTTGGATTTATTTGGCAAATAATAGATCTTCTTTTCTCTTCAAGAACGTGTGTACATAACTTGTGGGGCAGGTCCAACTACTATGACTCTCTAGTCAGCGTCATGCAAGTAATGCATGCAATCCCTTTCTTATCTTGTATGGGCAATCGATACGTGACACGTACGAGATAGTAAAATTCGAGGGGCCTATTACAGTATTACTCAATTCTCTGTAGGATCAAACCACGGAAATTTTGGGCTTATTTTCGTATCGCTTTAAATAAAATATTATTCGTGTTCATGAAAATCTACATAAAAGGAAGCTGGTTAAGGTATGTAGTTACACATTTATTATCAAGGCATACACCTAAAAAAAACAGTTGGCTGTGTAATTCAAGTGTAAAGGTACTGTACCGAATCAAGCAAAATCCAGTCCTTGTTTTCCTGTCTGATTGATTTATAAGAGATATATTTCGATGAAAGCTAATAATAATGAAGTACGGACATGATACTATTTTAGTGGTAGTTGAGCATTGGACAAGTTGATTTTCATCGGTTTTCAATAATTGGATTGTTGTGTGCTAGTTTTTCTGATGAGCATTCGCGTTTTTTTTGGGCATACTCAAGAAAAAGGAATCCCAAACTTATAATAATATAAACACAATATATTTTGTTGTGTTATAAGCTATGTCCATAAGAATTTATTTAATAATCCTCAAGATAGATTTTGCAAAAAATAATTTAGGAGCAGCGTTAGTAAAAATAATAATGAAAAATATCTTTAACCTATCAAATTTAAACTCTAATTTATAGATTTCGTAAAAGCCATGGCCACAGTTTGAAGTTAACAAAAACATCTGTACGTTAATTGTTGAGGTTCCAAAAAATATGGAGAAAATGATTAAACAAGATATGAATATACAAAATGAATATAGAGGAGTGGATACAAATTCACTCCAGGTAAAGAAATGTGTGTAAGATAACATTGAAATAGGCAAATATATTAAATATATGGCTTTTTATTTTTTCTGCCCTTTAATAACTTCAAGTTTTGTTCTTTTATTTTTAACAGGCTTAGAAAATGTTCGCTAGTTTTTTATTTCAAATAACAAATGCTCAACGGGCTCAGCTTGGGCCAGCTCCAAACCCAACCTACGTACGTGGCAGCTGACTAGAACGCCAAGTGGCGCCATGTAATAGTTTTTTTTTATTAATTTAAAAAAAATTATAACAATTTTCTTTAAGACAAAAAGGAAAAGAATTTGAAAAAAAAAAGAAAAATAAGAAGGAATTCTTCTTCTTCATCGACCCCCTCCCCCCCCCCCCCCAAATGATAACCACCACCACCCCCCACCCACCCACCCACCCACCACCATCGATACCTCCTTCCACACCCGCCACTCAACCCGGCAACCCCACTACCACCATCACCGATCCTTTATTCGTTGCACCCCCACCCACCTCCAGAACCCCCACCACCACAATACACGACCCACCACCACCAAATGAAAACCACCACCACCCACCCACCCACACACGAACCTCCCCCAACTACCCAATTGAAACCCACCACCACCATCGACACCTCTTTTCACACCCGCCCCTCAACCCGGCAACCCCACCACCACCGTCACCGATTCTTTTATTTGTTGCACCCTCACCCACCTCCAAAATCACCACCACCACCACCATAATACACGTCGACCCACCACCACCACAAGTACCAAATCCTTCAACACCGCCTGATTTTACTACGACGGCCTCTGGTGGCTTGGATGAGCTAGAGTTTCAGAACCCGAAGCAGCAGGTGCGACGGAATCTGCAACTGAGTGGAAGAGTGACGAAGGATTTCGCCTCCTCGATTGATTCGTTGCCGCAAGCTCAAATTCCGATCGATCGTCGACGGCAACGGTGAAAGTGGACGAGGGAAGGGAGGCGCGGTTGACGTTGATGACTATGTTGGGGGGCTCGGCAGTGATTTTGATGGCGGGGGTGCAGTTTGTACTGGTGACAGGGGTAATTATATAATTACTCTCGCCTCAAGTTAACGAATATAATAAAATGAACAATTTTAAAAAAAAATTATGATGTGGCGCCACGTGGCCATCGTCCGTACGCTAGGTCAACTGCCACGTAGACTGGGCTTGGAGCTGGCCCAAGCCGGAGCCCGTTCGACATTTTAAAAAAAAATTAAGTTAGCGGGCATTTTTTTAGTCTGTTAAAAAATTGGCAAAACTTGAAGTTGGGGGAAATTAAATGGCAGAAAAAATAAAAAACCCTAAATATATCAAAGAGATGCATGTATATCCGACAATCCCCACATTTTCGAAATATTTTAGCCAATTTTCTTTTTACGTGGGGTTAAAGATACGTAATACATATGTCTTTTGAACTATATATGAAGTATGAACCAAAATTACAATATAAGATATAACTCACAAGATTTTCTGTTAAACTGTTACAATAATTCATTATTGTAAGTTATGAATCTTATCACCCATATTATATATATATATATATATATATATATATATATTAAATCTTACTGTAAACGTGATTTTGCGCTAATTGGCCATGTTCACTCCTGTAATTTCGTGAGTGCTCTAAAAATTATGCCACGATACATAGAAGCAATCCCACTTCATATTCATATATGTAATTTTATCAAGTATACTACAATTGTATACACCATCAATATTGAATATGAAATTCATTAAGAAGTATCAACTCATTCTTTAATTAAATGGCACTATTTATATATACATCATAAGAATTTAAGAAAATAACATAAAAGGATTATCATGCTTAACAAATGATTTGATATTATCCGTATGAACCTACTTCTAGGATCTCCAATCATAAGGGCCGGGTTATCATCATGGTTAATCTCAAAATGGCAAAGTCCCATTCTCCTGAGTCCTCAATGTTTCAAGATTTAATTCTTTTCCCCTTGGACTTAGTTAGAGGATCTGTCGAATTCACTTCTAACTGCGTAGTCATGTCAAATTCACTTCTAACTGCATAGTCAATGGATATACATCCATCTTTTTACAGTTGCCTAACCACATATATCTCATATGAATGTGTTTGTTTTTTCATTGATTTTTTTTCTCTTTCCAATGGCTATTGCCGCTTGACAATCACAATGCATAGATATCGAAATGTTGGTTTTATTCCCAAAAGAATACTAGATAAAAAGTAAGACTCGGCTTCATTCCAGTCAATTCTACAACTATAAGCTCCTATTTCATAGTGGATTTCTCATTGTAGTTTGCTTAGATTATTTAAAAGATGTTCAAATCAAGATACAAGTTGTTCGTCCCGAAGATTAAAGAGAAAGTATCTTTGATTCAATATCAAGCCAGAAGACCCTCGAACAACTATTTTTGAAGATCGGGAATCCTCAAAAAAAGATCGTCATTCAACATATTCAAGGACGCACGACAAATATAAATTTGTTCATCGGGAAACCTAAAGATAAAGCCCTTTTGATTCGAGAATCAACCACGAGGCCTTCGAAGAACTATTTTAAGACCGTTTGATCTTAATTTAAGGCAATTATTACACTAGATGGTAATGAATTTTTCTATTTTTATCTGATTCAGATTTATAATTCGTATTGGAAATTAATTTACAATAAATTATCATGAAATTGTCGGATCGTGGATTGACACAACAACTTTGAGAGTTAAGCTGTCGTTGCCTTAACTCTATTGTGATCTTCTTGACTAAAGTAATATGCGGCGAAATTTAAAAACAAGAAGATATAAATTTTAAGAAGTTTTCAGTATTATTAAAAACTTCCGAGCCTTAGGAAAAATAGCCATAAAGGTTTTAACAAAAATGTTCCTCACAACAATTCACTCACGCTCTTTGTTGATCGGACTCAACGAAGTAGACAAGTACGAACTACTTAAATTCTAAGTAAACTTAAATAGTTGATACAAAAACTTTGCAAAAGCAAGACGAAGAGAATACAACATATGATTAATATCTTGGATTAATTTGAACTATTGTCTTGTAATCATCTTGATGAACTTCACACCTTTTATAGATTTCTTGAAACTTGCACGCCAAGGTGTGTTGTTCACAGTTTTGGTAACTCTTGTAGTTTTCTTGTTGAATTGGGCTTCCTTGTGAACTCGGTATCTTTCTTGAATAAGTGTTTCCTTTATTATAGATCTAATTATGGAAACTTCAAGTAAGGAATCATCTATACCTCTTCCTTATGATTAAGATACATTCCTGGACATAAACATAAACAACTAAAATCGTGGAACTTGATTAATAAGTGAATAAAGGCAAAACTTAAATTTGGCAGTTAAATAACAGTTTACGCGCAGGTTCTGTGGTTTCAGTGTTATCCTCAATGTTGTCCCAATATCGCATAACATTGATTCCAGAATACCTTGCACTTTCAATCTCCCATTTTTTGTCTTTCTTCACAAAACCAATACCTGTTCCAATCAAGTCTTATATCCAGAAGGTTAGAATCAACAAGAAACAAATTAAAACTACTAAACTGCTCCCCCTCAATGCAAACTAACATATTCAAAGTCAAAATAACAAAGACAATTATTAAGGTCATCACTACATCAAAAGATGTTCAGACTCCAACATTCATCAACGTCGCCTCAACATTGAAACCAGTGAGTTTTCTGCATAAAAGGTTAAACAGAAAAACAATTCAAAATTTGCTTTCATAAGAAACAACAGTTAGATCAGTTCAAACAGTAGTAATACTTAGAGTTACAGGCCATAGCTAGATAACAAGGACATGTCCCTTGGTCAAAATAAACCAAATAGAGATAGTGTACCAGCAACACAAACATATTAGCAGTTCTTAAGAAACAAAACATAAACTAGAAAACCAAATTTAAAAATTGGAACTACTCTCCCCCTTTTTGTGAATAAGGGAGTTTCTCAAAAAATTTCACCAAGTCTTCTAGCTCTTTGAGATGCTCCTTCTTTTCCTCAATCTCCCTCTGAGTGTCAGCAATGTGTCCCCTGAACCAATTCAACAGATGATCCACAAAAGTTGAGGTTATGACCATGCAATCTTCCTCTTTGGACATAGGCACCAAAGTTCCAGCAAACTCATGAGCATTCTTCTTCTTTTTTCTTGGTCTCACCACTCCTTTTGGGTTCCAAGGAAGATCTCTCACTCTTGATTCAGACAAGTAGTTTGGGAGAATAGTAAGTTCAACATCATTCTTCCTCTAGCCCACAGTGACACTTGTCTTCAATCCTCGCTTGATAAGGATTTTGCAGATGAGTGAGGGAAAAGGCAGCATGCCATTCTTCCTTCCAGCAACTTTAGACATTGACTTCAAAATCCTCTCCCTCATATTCACAACTAGCCCATTCTTGATCTTATACACTATGAGTGCTGATTACTTAGTCAGTACAGTAACATTCTTGCTTGGCAGCCAGTTGAAGCATGCAATCTTATGTAAAACAACACTAAGGGAAGTGAGTTCTGTAGTTGGCAGCACATCTTTCTAGACTTTGACCAACCCTCCTGTCAAGTCTTCAATCACATCATCATAGTAGGGGTCCTCAGATTCCTCAGCAAGTGGGAATCCACATATCTTATTGATGGTGTAGGGTTCAATGTTGAAGACTCCCCCCCTCACCCAAGCTTTTCCATATTTTGGAGATCTGTAATCCCTTATCCACTTGGAGAGATTCAGGTAGAATTCCATAAAAATCTCAGGAGCATAGTCATTCAACTCCCTCACATATTGATGAATCCCTGTTGCCTCAAGCAAGTCCATCACCTTGTGTTCTTTGAAGCTGGCCATCTCTACAGCTCTTTCAGTGTGAAGTTCCCTTCTCTTGAAAGAATCCCACTTCTTCTCCAAATCTTTGGAAATATAATAGAGGTAAAAGTAGTCCTCCTCATCATTAGGGTAGATCACACACATCTCATCAGAGTATTCCTCTGTCCGTGATATTGCCTTAACATCAGCAGCAACATCCTCATTTTCTTCATCAGTCTTCTCCTCTTCCTTCTCCTCCTCTTCCACTTCATCCTCAACATCCACAACCTCAATTTGCTCTTCCATAACTTGCTTCCCCTTCCTCTTTCTCTCAGCAGCAGCAGATTTTCTATCTTCCTCAACCTTTTTCTCAGCTTCAGCAGCCCTCTTCCTAGCTAACCTCTCAATTTGCCTTTTTTCTAGCCTCAGCACGTGTCTTGGCAGTCTCAGACATAGTTCGACCGCTAATGAACTTCTCACCAGTACCCTTGCTCTTTTTTTTTTGAGCCCTAATCCACTTCCTCACCAATTTATCCACAGATTTACCAACCTCCCCCTCAACAGGTACATCAACAGTAATTTCAGGGTTAGGTTCAGCCATATTTACCTCAATTTCAGGCTCATTGATGATTGGAGTGGTTGAACCAGCAGTTGGCTCAACATTAGAAGTCGATTCTCCCTATTTAGATTTCTTTCTTGTCGCACGTAGGGGATCGCCTTCCTTTTAGCAGCAGCTTGAGCATCCTCGGTTCTATCAGCATCACCTCGAGTGTGAGAGCGGGTGCACGCTGTTGTGGGTTCACTGCTTAGAGCAACATCTGCAAGAGTATGCATGGGTGACTTTCTTGCCATTGTTAGTGAGAGAGTATGCAGAGAGAAATTGAGAGAATTTCGAGAGTAGAGAGTAAAATTACAGAAATTGTAAGCACAAATAGGAAATTGTAAGCACAAATAAGGAAATTAGAGTTTTGATTTCCTAATATAACCGTGAGTAGTGGAGAGAGCGTGAATGTTAGTGGGCAGTTACTGATTTAACCAAATAAAATCTTCACACTACTGATTTAACCAAATAAAATCTTCACACAATGTTTTCTCGCTCACACGCGTCAATGTTTAAGTAACAGGTAACTATCGCGATTTTCAAAAATTTGAAAACTTATAAGTTCCTGTTTTCAATGTTGGCCTGCCACAATGCACAATGTTGGGATAACATTCGATAACATACAAACCAGAAGGTGGAGGTACAGACTTCACCAAGGCAAATTCATGTGAGAGCTTGAGATACATCCAAACATACATCTGAAACTTAACCAATATAGCAAGTGAGTACCTTAGACATAATGTTCAGATCAAAATCATGAGTAAGCAACATAGATAACAAGAAACACATAGAGATAAGCAGTTATGAATTCAAGGAAAAATTCACTTCCACAACATAGAAAGTCACAGAAATGTGTGTCACCTGCAGTATGTCACCCAAAGTGTATGCCTCAACACATGAATTATACTCCCCCTGAGCCTAAATCGACACAGCTCAACAACAAGAAAGAAACCAATGCAGTTCTACATGAATGCAACAATGTAATGTCATATAGGCAGATGGTAAGCACTTATGAAAAACTCCTCAAACCAGCACAATTCACATCTCTTTATAATCTTTATTATTTTCATAACTCGTCTGAACCAAAAGCTGAAGGTTTCTAAACACAAAGCTAATGTCACTACTGAATGAGGGCAGCATAACTCCACACACCAGTAACAACATTAACAACAACAAGTTAGGCAAGTACAGAGGCCTTGAATGTTGGCAATTCATTTATCATGCACCCCAACACCCTAATTCCTTATGCATACTTGTTTACCAACCTGCATTCAAGAGAATCACCAAGTTATAAGTGCTACTAAATGTAAGAAATCTAAACCTCAAACGCCCTAGTAGAAAGGATCACCCTCATGTGTCCCCTGGCCAACAAACAGAAACATGTAAATAAGCACAACTGAGTAACACTGAAGCTGTCAACATCATGTACCTCAGCTTCTCCACATGTCCTGTACACCTTTCATATGAATAAGACACAGCTGAATAGACATCAAAGCAGTGAACTTTGTGTACCCCAGCTTATTCATATGTTAGGCTATCACAACCTCAGACAAACAAAAGAGTTTTATTACTTTTTCAAAACAAGTATGTGAAACTGATAACTAGAAAGAGTTGGTAATCAAAAAGTTCAACCACACAAACCAAATATGACAAAACAAGGATTAAATGAGACTCACAAGGAAATAAAATCAACAAAGGAAAAACAACAAAATACCTACTACACCACAACCAATATACCAGTGCTAGACAGTGGTGTTATGTCAAAACTAGTTTCCTCAACATTCTCACATATTGCACATGAAAAGAGATTTCCTCAAGTTGAATAATCTCTCACTATCTAAAGTTTTTGTAAACATATCAGCAAGCTAATTTGTTGTCTCCATATGTTCAATGTTGATCACTTTGTCCTCTACCATATCTCTCAGGAAATGATGTCTTGTGTCTATATGCTTAGTTCTAGAATGTTGGACAGGATTCCTAGAGATACTTATGAAACTTAGATTGTCACAGAACATGAGAAGTGTATCACTATCTAACCCATAATCTGAAAGCATGTGTTTGAGCCACACAAGTTGGGTAACACAGCTGCCAGCAGCTACATATTCTGATTCAGCTGTTGATAATGAAACACATTTCTGTTTCTTGCTGTAACAGGAGACCAAATTATTCCCCAAATAAAAACAGCCCCCACTTGTGGATTTCCTGTCATCCACATCACCTGCCCAGTCAGAGTCACTGAAACCAACCAGGTTAGTGTTAGTGTCATAAGAATACCAAATGCGTAATGGTAAAGTTCCAGAGATATATCTAAGAGTCCTCTTCACAACAATCAAGTGAGATTGCCTTGGCTCAGCTTGGTACCTAGCACAAACACATACTGAAAACATGATATCAGGTTTGGAGGCAGAGAGATATATCAAACTACCTATCATGGATCTGTACAATGTTGGGTCAACATTGCTGCCAGTGCCATCTTTTGTTATCTTCACTGAAGAGGACATAGGAGTTTTGCAAGGCTCGGACTGTTGTAGCTCAAATCTCTTCACCATGTTCCTTGCATACTTCTCCTGGTTCAGGAAGATACCATTCTCCAGCTGCTTGACTTGTAGTCCCAGAAAGTAGTTAATCTCACCAATCATGCTCATCTCAAATGTTCCTATTATACACTCAATAAACTTGTCTAAGGTAGACTTGTTGGTAGAGCCAAATACAGTATCATCCACATAAATTTGAGCAATACATATATCAGAGCTTTTTCTAAGGACAAACAATGTCCAGTCTGCATCTCCTCTATTGAAACCTAGGCCTAATAGAAAATCCGTTAGCCTCTCATACCAAGCTCTAGAAGCCTATTTTAAGCCATACAAAGCCTTCTCAAGTTTGTACACATGGTCAGGATGTTTAGGGTCAGCAAAGCCTTTAGGTTGTTCTACATAAACCTCTTTGTCAATTAAACCATTCAGAAAGGCACCCTTAACATCCATTTGGTAAAGTTTAATCTTAAGACAGCAAGCAATAGCAAGAAGTAATCTAATTGATTCTATCCTAGCTACTGGAGCAAAAGTCTCATCAAAATCTATACTTTCTACCCGAGTATAACCTTGAGTAACCAACCTAGCTTTTTTCCTCATAATTACACCATTCTCATCAGTTTTATTTTTGAAAATCCATTTTGTACCTATTACATTTACATGTGAAGGCCTAGGCACTGTTTTTGGTGAATTGTAAGAGTTCCTCTTGCATGGCATTAATCCAGTAACTATCCTTAAGAGATTCAGTTACATTCTTAGGTTCAATGGAGGAAACAAAACAAGATGCATTTTCAACAGTACATGAAGAAGACATACAAACACACAACTTAACCATATCCTTGTAATTAACCCTTTCTTTGTTGCGTGTTCTAATTCTTTTAGTAATTTGTCCAATTACTTGAGTGGTTGGATGATCTCTTTGTATCCTAACAGAAGGATCTCTTCTGGATTCAGGAACTATTTCGTCTTCAGAATCTGACAGCACAAATGTTGGCCTAACATTGGGGGTTTCTGGTGTTAAGTCAACATTTGTTCCAGTTTCCAATTCAGCATCTCCAGCTTATGTGTTCAATGTTGGGTCCAATGTTGGAGTAACATCTGAAACACTGACTTCTTCAGTACCTGCAGAAACAGTTAAATCATAAAAAATGACATTCACTGATTCTTGTATAGTATTCAATCTTGGATTGTAGACCTTAAAAGCAACATTATTAGGAGAATATCCAATAAATATACACTTTTCACTTTTGGGATCAAATTTGCTCAAATAATCTCTATCTTTTAGCAAATAACAGTTAATACCAAATTCATGAAAGTGTGCTACTGTTGGTTTTAAACCCTTCAAGATTTCATATCGTGTCATAGTAGTACCAGGTCTAAGATAAACTCTATTACTAATATGACATGCAGTATTCAAAGCTTCAGCCCAGAGTTTCTTAGATAAGTTTCTAGAATTCAACATTTCTCTAGCCATCTCTTGAAGTGTTCTATTCTTCCTCTCAACAATCCCATTTTGCTGAGGTGTCTTGGGTGCAGAGAACTCATGAAAAATGCCTTTAGTTTCATAGAAATTAGCAAAGCTTACATTTTCAAACTCTTTTCCATGGTCAGGCCTAATTCTTTCTACAGAAGTGCCATAGAGATTTTTGATACTGGCATGGAGAATTTGAATGTGTTGAATGCTTCTGATTTTTCTTTCAAAAACTTTATCCATGTATATCTTGAAAAATCATCAACAATAACAAAAGCGTACTTCTTACCATTCAGGCTACTAATCTCAATAGGACCAATGAGATCCATATGTAGCAATTCAAAGCACTTATTAGTTATAGGGTTAGTACTTTGTACCTCGAGTGGTGTATGAACAACTTTTGTTTGTTTACCTTTCAGGCAGTCTTCACAAACAATTTTACCTGGACTAGTCAACTTAGGCAGACCTCTTACAGCCTCTAACTTCTGCAGTTTCTCCAGATTTCTATAGTGCACATGTCCTAGCTTCTTGTGCCACATGACAGATTCATCTACCTTGGCATGGTAGCATTCAACTTCATCTTGAGCAAGATAGCAGTTATCCTTTGATCTTGTACCTGTCATGACACGGCCATTGTTACTATTAAACACATCACATGAACTTTTATCAAAAGTAACTAGCAAGTTATCATCACAAAGTTGGCTTATGCTAATTAAATTTGCTTTCAATCATTCAATCAACAACACATCCTTGAGTGGTGGAAATCCTTCAACATCCAGTACTTCTTTTCCAATGATTTTCCCTTTGGTGCCTCATCCATATGTAACTGTTCCAACAGTCAAAGGGATCACATCTTTCAGGTTGTCAATGTTTTCAGTCATGTGCCTTGAACATCCACTGTCAAAATACCACTTACCTGCAAGGTTAGAGTAAACAGCAGAAAAGACAACATTGCAAACAATTTTAACCTTAGGAGTTTTTATCTTTTCAATCCAAGTTCTACTTTTATGTCCTTCAACTTTGTTACCTAATGTTGGGATAACATTCAGATCTGAGGTTCTCCCAACGTTGGTGTTGCTATTGATTACTGTTTTCTTCTCAATCACATTTTTATATTTTTTACAATAAGGCTTAATGTGACCAGGTTGAAAATAATATTGACAGATAAAAGTAGGATTTTTCACAGTGTTGAAAGGACTTTCACAACTCAAGCTATTATTTTTCTTGATAAAATCAGCTTTCAAATAGGCAGAATTAACATCTTCAGAGGGAGGTTTCTCAACATAGCCCAAACCACGTTTACCATGATTTCCCATACTCAGCATCTCATCAAGCTTAGAAGAAGATGAGTTCCATTTGGCTATGGTTTGCTCAGCTTTATTAAATCTTACCTTTACCTCCTTCAGTTCAGCCTCAGTTTTGTCAAGGTTTTTCTCGTACAATTTCAGCATATCCTTCATGCATCCAATCTCTTCCTTCAGGCTTTTGTTTCTCTTGATGAGTTTGTTATTCTCAAGCAGCAGCTTGTGGCAGATAGACTTCAGGTCTTCAAGGATTTCTTTCTAGGACATTTCACCTTCAAAGAAATACTCTTCATCTAGATCCACTGAGCCATGAAAATAATCAAAGTTGGATTCATCATTGTTAGACACAAAATTAGGTTCAATATTAGCATCATATTCATCACAATCTGCAAATAAGGTCTCCTGTTCTGATGTTGGATTCTGAATGTTGGGGTAACATTGAGATCCGAGGCAGTTCAAGAGTCTTCTGGTGTCCAGTCAATCTGAGTGAGTAGCGCAGCAGTGTGAATCTCTTCTGATTGTTCTTCAGATTCTGCATAACTAAAGTCATCTTTATTGAAATCATCTACACAAACCCAATGAGAATTTCCTCTTTTTCTAGGAGTGTTAGCACATTCATTAGCCATATGACCATATCATTTACATTCAAAACATTGAACATCTTTTAACGTATCAGCTTCTAAAGGAGTAGGTTTTGATGCCATGTACTTTACAAACTTAGGAGGTACTTTCTTATAGCCTGGTGAACTATTACTAAGATTATTTTCTTTGCCTTTTCCTTTAAAGTTCAGCTTATTGAATTTCTTAGCAATGTTACCATAGTTTGAAGAAATTAATTCACATTCATCATCACTTTCATTATCAAGACTTGATCCTCTTAAAGCAACAACCCTATGTTTACTAGGTTGTGAGGCAAGATCCATCTCAAATTCTCTAAGAGTATTCATCAAGACTTGAAACTGTAGATTAACAAGGTTCCTAGACTATCAACAATTTTCTTGAGGGAGTAAATTTAGATGAACGTGTTCTCATTGCTTTATAAACCATCTATTGATTAGTTATAACAAAACCTAGATTTTCACATTGCTTAGAAATATCAAGAATTTTCTCAAAATAACTATCAACATTGTCATCTTCACCCATCTCAAGTTCTTCAAATTACTGAAGCAGTTGTCAATGTTTAGAATCTGTAACAGCAGAATCTTCTTCACAATATAATTCAAGTATATCCCAAGCATGTTTGGCTTTTGTACAATTCTGGATTAACTTGAACATGTGATGATTAACCCAACTAAAAATAGCATTAAGAGCCTTTTCATTAGAGTTATATAGACTTATCTCTGCTGCTGTCCAGTCTGCTTCTGGTTTTGGTACTAGATCACATTCACCATCTCTTGGTAATGTTGGAAGAGAGTATCCATTGATCACAGATTGCCAGGCTCGAATATCAATAGCTTTGATGTGAGACTTGATCCTGATCTTCCAGTATGCATAATTAAAGCCATCCAATGGACATTAGGATTGCCATTGTCCATTGTGTTGTATCACCTCCAAACAACCAGTGTAGTCGGTGTTTGGCTCTGACGCCAATTGAAATTGTCGGATCGTGGATTGACACAACAACTTTGAGAGTTAAGCTGGCGTTGCCTTAACTCTATTGTGATCTTCTTGACTAAAGTAATATGCAGCGGAATTTAAAAATAAAAAGATATAAATTTTAAGAAGTTTTCAATATTATTAAATACTTCCGAGCCTTAGGCGAAATAACCATAAAGGTTTTAACAAAAATATTTCTCACAACAATTCACTCACGCTCTTTGTTGATCGGACTCAATGAAGCAGACAAGTACGAACTACTTAAATTCTATGAACTAGACTTAAATAGTTGATACAAAAACTTGGCAAAAGCAAGACGAAGACAATACAAGGTATGATTAATCTCAAGGATTGATTTGAACTATTGTCTTGTAATCATCTTGATGAACTTCACACCTTTTATAGATTTCTTGAAACTTGCACGCCAAGGTGTGTTGTTCACAGTTTTGGTAACTCTTGTTGTTTCCTTGTTGAATTGGACTTCCTTGTGAACTCGGTATCTTTCTTGAATAAGTGTTTCCTTTATTACAGATCTAATAAGGTAACACATCTTCTTCAAATCGGAGTAATCTTGGAAAGAATTCAAGTTGCAGAGGAACGCCAATTTGTTTCCTTCTTTGCAAACTGTGTTGAGTTGACTATTCAACTTAACTTGAATTATGGAATCTTCAAGTAAGGAATCATCCATACCTCTTCCTTATGATTAAGATACCTTCCTGGACATAAACATAAACAACTAAAACCATGGAACTTGATTAATAAGTGAATAAAGGCAAAACTTAAATTTGGCAGTTAAATAACAGTTTACGCGCAGGTTCTGTGGTTTCAATGTTATCCTCAATGTTGTCCCAACATCGCATAACATTGAATCCATAATACCTTGCACTTTCAATTTCCCCCTTTTTGCCTTTCTTCACAAAACCAATACCTTAAAGTAACCATATAAATAATAGTAAAGAAACCATTAACACATGAGAGTTTCATTTAGTTCTTGGCCCAGCTTTATGCATATATTTTTGGGACAAGATGCTCTCATTGAAAGATATAAAGTAGAATTTCACAAAATAAAAATATAAAATAGAAACAGAGCTATCTGCCAAAGTGATATGGGACAAGATACTCTCAATTTTAAAGAAAAGTAATGCAGTTCGATTTCTTATTTTGTCGGGGCAATCAGTACGCGACAAGTTCAGGTGATAAATTTCATGGAGTCAGTTCTCCAATTCTCTAAGTTCTATACCACGCAATTCTTTGTGCTAATTTAATTACATATCTATTTCAATAAAATTATAAAATTGTTTTTGGTGTTCATAGAAATAGAAATCTATATAAAAGGAAACTAAGGTGTGTGATTCACATTTATTATAAGGCATCCACCCCAAAAAGCGGTTGGCAGTGCAATTGAAGTCTAAACATGCATGTACGATTGAATCAAGCAAAATCCAGTCCTTATTTTCCTGTCGGGTGATATTTTAGTGTTTCTAGTAAGCGGTAGAGGAGACCTATTTGTTGTAATTGAGCATTGGATAATGGATATGAAGATTTTCATTCGATGTTTGAGAGGTAACGCTACAAAAAAAATTGCCTGTTGTGACCATTTCTTGTGACGAAAAATACATTCGTCACATGAGTAAACGCTTTTGTGACGAAATACAAATTCGTCATATAAAGTAAATGCTTTTGTGGCGAAATACGGTTTCGCCACAACAATTCCACATTATTGTGACGAAAGTCACATTCATCATATAAAACATATGCTTTTGTGACGAACTATGGATTTGTCACAACAGTTCTAAACTATTGTGACCAAAATCAAATCATCGTCACAACCGTGCACATTGTAAATTTTTGAAAACTAAACAAAATATTTATGTGCCATGTGTATAGTGACGAAACTGATGTTGTCACATGCGCTCACTCTGTAGTGACGAAATCGCGTTTCGTCACACGCCAATAAGTATTGTGACGAAAGAAATTTCGTCACAAGTACGTAAACAATGGCGGGATTTTTCCCTCCATTGATTTTATATTCCCTCCTTCTCTTTCATTCTTCCTTTTAAATTATTATTTTGGTTTTTGTGACGACTCAAAAGTCGTCATAATAGATTCCCTCTGTAGTGACAAAAGCAAGCTTCGTCACAATGACCAGTGCTGTTGTGACACAATTATTTCGTCACTGTGTTGGAAAAAAACGAGCGGGAATCTTTCCTCCATCCTTTTTATGTGCCCTTCATCTATTTAAGTTAATATAATTTGGCTCCAAATTATTTTTAACTGATGTGACGAAATCTAAAATCGTCACTACAACTCCATACTGTAATGACAAAATTAGTTTTCGTCACAATGTCAACTATTTGTGTATATGCCATATGTACTACTGAAAACGAATTCACATATTTTTTCATTATTTTTTATTCTATTTATCAACTAAATACATATTTTTTTAAAAAAAATTAAAAGTCTTGAACGAGTAATAATAACTTTTTACATAATTTTTAATTATAACTAGTTATTTTCAATAATAGCTAGGTACATCCATATTATTAAACACTTTATAAATAAATATATTCCTGGTTAATCTTCATCACGAGAGGTACATTAATTTTCATCATTCGAATGATACATCGGGGTCGAGATTCGGTCTACTAGAACTCGGCTTATTCTTCTAATTGCGTTCTATAGTGATTTTGAGAGACGTGTAAGCCTATTTGGTCTAATTATACCTCGAAGTGCTTTGTGTGATCCATAATCTATTTCATTACATTGTTTGGTCTCGTGAAGGTCCTCGCAATAGATATCATTCGCTCTTCTGATGGATCGTGTCTCTCGGAGGTGGCCGCGATGGATCCCGATGACTTGTGTCTCTCGGAGCATCTTGATGTCTCGCTACTCTCAACTCTTGGTACTCTAAATCATTTGAGGGAACCCCGTATTCTCTATGAATCACGAGAATTGCGTTTTGAACCACATCTTTCCGATAATTAGGGGTGGCAAATGGACCAAACCGGTCCAATTGAAGTCCGATCTAACATGATCCGATTCACTAAAATCTGATCCAAATGAAATCCATTTGTGATGAATCTCTATTGGATCAGATTTGGATTGAAACTGCTTCGAATCCATGTGGATCCACAAGTCAAAAGCTTATATTATTTAGGATCCAAAAGTCAGATCCAAATGGATCCACATAGGGTTGTGCATTTGGATCCACATAGGTTGTGCATATGATTTGTTAAATTCATAATTTTTTATACAACACCAATCCAGTTTCAAAACATTTCAAATCAGTGTTTTGTCTAATACAACATTATTAGATAATTTGAGAATAAACGAAACATAATTCGAGAATAATGCATAATCAGATAATACTGCTAAAAGAGAAAACGCACACTAAACATACATATTCAACTCGAGCTTGTTGAGAAAGAAGAATACTAATAGTTTTAGATATTTTTCTTTTATAAATATCGTATGTAGGGAGGTTTCTTTGTGATAAGAGAGGAAAAATATGAGGCCACAAAACGAAGAAGAATGTTATTTTGTGGCAGTGAAGATATTAAATGTGTTTTGGAATTGTGGATTTTATCTTACTTTGTAATGTATCATTATTGTTATTTATGAAATGAATGGTTCTCAATTTATTATCTATAATTATTTATTATTCATTGAATTTAGTTTAATATGGAATTATTATGAAACAATTGTGCAATAAAAAAATGGCTAATAAATTATGATTATAAAATTGTTCTAGTGACCAAATATTGTTGTGACAAATAATTTCGTCATTATAGCTATTTAAAAAGTTCTTGCCTGATGTGACGATTTAAATTCGTCAAAACAGCCATATGCGATTGTCGAGTATTGTGACGAAATAGATCTTATATGATGAAAATTTCTGCTCAAGTGACGAAATATTCGTCACAACTGCATAAGCTATAGTGGCGAATTTTAATTTCGGCACGACAGCCGTGCATCTGTTGTGGCGGACAATTTATTCGTCACAATAGAGTGTCATCTATTGTGACAAATTTGAATCCGTCACATTAAGCCTATTGCGACGGATCTATTGTGATGGACGCTTCGACAATTTTTTCCGCCACAAAAAGTCTATTGTGACGAAAAGTTGGTATGTTGTGACGAAAGGGTTTCGCCACAATAAGCGATTTTTTTGTAGTGTAAACTATTGTGTCGCAATTGCTTTTACGACCTCTGCGAAACTTATAATATGTAATATCTTAGTATAATTATGAATTGGCCTGGAAGATAAAACGAGATTTTCCATATTTAGTCGGTAATGCGATTATCTAATGAACAAAAAAGAAAAAAATAATTAAGACAATCAAAATGAAAATAATGTAAAATTCTACTGATATCCCTTTCTCATTTAAATTTTCAAGTTTTAAGAATCGAGTAACAACGTGAAATCTTACTGTCTCATTGATGAACTGGTATATTTCTTATCCAAAAAGCTCCACCTATTTATCTAACTCTAATAACATATTCTTCATTAGAACTAGTTTCATTTAGCTTATAATTAACCCCTTTAAAATTAATAATAATGTAGTTTAATGGCGTGTTTGCTTTGCCATCTTGTTAATGCCTTTGGTCCCAAATAAATCCTACGTGCGTGGCATGAGTAATCCCCCAATTATTAAGCTCCCAAATTGTTGTTACATAAAATTACTTATTTATCTCGTAAGTGACAAAAAAAAGAAGAAGATGGGTCCTAACATTATGGTGACAGACTCATCTAATTTCTTAGATTCATCTTCATCTGTATAGAAGTAAAATGATTATGACCAGTGTAGCAATATTTACTTTTGTTTTTCATGTGATAATGATAATTGTCATCAGAGAAGAAAAATGGAAGAAGGAGATAACCGAATTCAGTTATTTCATTTATTACTCAAAACGTGTACTGTACAGTGAGATGAGAGAGCTATTTATACAAGGAAAACTAACTCTAACAATATAAGGCTATTTACATATTAGTCCCTGAAGATATAACTAATTATAAGGCTAAAATATAACTTAACATCCCCCTAAAGTTGTACTTTGGTGAGGATCAAATAAAGACAACTTGGAGAGCCAAGATTTGAAAAGAGGAGCTGCTAGTGGTTTTGTGAAAAAAATCAGCTAGTTGTCGTGTTCCACAACAATGGTGTGGAAGCAGAAAACCATCTTTATAACAGTTCCTTACAATGTGGCAATCGATTTCTAAGTGTTTGGTCCTCTCATGAAAAAAGAATTCCTTGTGATTTGGACTGCTGAATTGTTGTCATAGTTGAGAGGAATGGGGAGAGGAACCTGAACAGAAAAATCCTGAGATCCATTTGAGTTCACAGCAGGTGTGAGCCATGCTTCTATATTCTGCCTCAGTGGAAGATTTTGATACAGTTGTTGGCCTTTTGGATTTCCAACTAATCAAGGAGTTCCCAAGGAAGACACAATACCCTGTGATAGATCTTCTGGTATCAAGGCATGAAGCCCAGTCAGCATCACTATATGAGAATAATGAGAGATCAGGAGAAGCTGAGTAAAATAAGCCCAATGAGGCTGTGTTCTTGAGATACAGAAGCACATCTAAAACTGCTTCCTAGTGTTGGAGAGTAGGTGCCTGAAGGAATTGACTGAGCTGATTGACAATGTAACAGATGTCAGGCCTAGTTATATTGAGGTAGAGTAACCTTCCAACTAACCTTCTATATTTATCAGGTCGCAATAAACGAACACCCTCATCAACAAGTTTAAGTCCCTTAGGACATGGGGTTGTAAGTGGTTTTGCTCTAGTGAGCCCTGCATCTTTCACAATGTCCAGTATATACTTCCTCTGATTGATGTACAGATCATGAGATGTCCTGAGAAGCTCAAGACCAAGGTAATATTTTGCAATGCCAAGGTCTTTAATGGCAAATGCAGAGTGAAGATATTGTTTTACATCATTGATGAGAGTAAGATCAGGGCATGTGATAAGCACATCATCAACATAAACCAGCAGAGATAAAAATGTAGGCCATGTACCCTTAGTGAAAAGGCAGTCATCAAATTTTGATTGAGTAAAACCAAATGCAATCAGGCATTTTGTGAATTCAAGGTTCCACTGCCTTGAAGCTTGCTTTAGACCATATAGAGATTTCTTCAATTTGCAAACTTGACCAGGCGAGCTCTTAGTGTATCCTTCTGGTGGAGTCAAGTAAATGTCCTCATCCAAAAAGCCATGTAGAAATGCATTGTTAATATCAAGCTGATGAATATGCCAGTTGTGCTGAATAACCACAGCTAAAAGAATCCTTACAGTCACAAGTTTAACCACATGTGAAAAACTATCTACATAGTCCAAACCAAAACTTGGTTGTACCTTTTTACAACCAATCTTGCCTTGTACCTATCAATGGTTCCATCAGGGTTTAGTTTTAGTTTGTAAACCCATTTCGACCCAATAGAATGCTTCTCAGGAGGTAACTCAACGAAGGACCAAGTATCATTTGACTCCAGTGCAGATAACTCAGAGTTCATAGCCTCTATCCAGTGTGTATCTTTGCAAGCATCCTTATATGATGATGGTTCTGTGTGAAGAGAGATGTTGGCTCGAAATCTGAGGTAGGAAGGAGAGATATCTGGGATTATGTTAAATGGAAATGTATTTGGTGTGTGGTGGGATTGAATCAAATGAGAGTTAAGAGTAGAAGCCAATGGCTGAGTGGAACATTGAAGCAGAAAATCTCTTAAGTGAGCATGTTTTATTTTGGTTCTGTTGCTTCTCCTGAGAGGGGTAGTTTCCACCGGAGGATCCAAATTAATAGGAGAAGTTTCTTGAACATGTGGTTGATTATCAAGGATAGTTGGGAAATGATGGGGTTGATTATCAGGTTGATTATCAGAGGCAGGTGGTTGAAAAAGCAAGGCTCTACTAAGCTGCAACAGGTGTCTGTGTTTTGTCTCCACAACTCCATTTTGTTATGGAGTGTAAGAACATGTTCTTTGATGAGTGATGCCTTTGTCCTGAAACAAGCCTTGGCACTGAATGTTAGTAAATTCAGTACCATTATCAGATCTATCATTTTGTATATTAGCTGAGAATTGAGTTGCAACATAAGATACAAAATTCTGCAATGTAGAGACAACTTGAGTTTTATTCCTCAGCAAAAATGTCCAAGTAGTTCTTGGAAAATCATCCACAATGGTTAGAACATAATGAGCTCCAGCTACAGTAGCCACTCTATAAGGTCCCCACAAATCAACATGGATTAGTTCAAAAATTTTAGAGCTAAAAGTAGTACTCAAAGGGAATGATGTCCTGTGCTGTTTAGATATGTAACAGATATCACAAGGGTGAGCAGAATCCAATATGATATTCTGCAAAGCAGATAAATGCTTAATTGTGTCAAGGGGAGCATGACCTAACCTCTTGTGCCATACAGTATACAATTTATTGTTATTGTATGAGGAAGCTAGTCTAATAGTATTATTTGGCAGAGATACCTCAAGTTGAGTATTGTGCCTTTTACTAGAGGAATTGAAACAAGCAATATTCAGTGGAGAACAGTCTTGTGGATCCAGCAGGTACAAAGATCCACTCAGCTTGCCCACTGCCACAACCAAATCACTCAGATGGTCCTGCAAAACACATCAATTGGAAGTGAAAACACACTTCAAATGAGAATTCTTAGTGAGCTTAGAGATAGATATCAAGTTAAACTTGAACTCAGGTATAAGTAGGGCACTCTTGAGAGTCATCTTAGAGGTAAGAAGGACATCTCCTCTGTGATGAACTAGCTTTATAGTACCCTCAAGCAGATAAACATATGAAGGGGGTGTAACAATAGATATATCATGCATTAACCCGTTGTCAAACACCATGTGGTTTGAGACACCAGTGTCCAGCACCCAACATCCATGATTCAAAAAATTGTTGGAAGGCATTGTACCAGCAAAATCACCAAGACTGGCAAAACTGGCCATGTAGGAGTCTTTAGATCCACCAGATATGTTGCCTTAAGTCATGAACTGGTGCATAAACTTGTAGAAATCTTGCTGGAAGTTAGCTGATGGAGTTGGCTCTGAAGAGTAGCTATCAACTGCATTAGCATAATTCCTCCCATTCTGGGGTGTTCTCTTGTTCTTGAGGTCCTTGTACCACTCAGGAACTCCAACTAGCTTGAAACAGGTGTCTTTAGAGTGACCTTGCTTCTTACAGAACTCACAGAACCTGTCAGACTTATCAGACCTATAATCCAAGCCTTCGTTTTGCTTCGAGAGCGATTCGAACAGATCTGCTCCAAGGGAGCCAGTTAGGAATACCAGTGAGTGGCAAAGAGGTGAGAGACATATTCAGATTGTCCGAAGTCTGAAAATGTAAAGCACCAGTACTGCGACGATCAACGGCAGCGGCGGCGCCGGTCATCGGAGCCGGAGCAGACGGAATTGAACTCGAATCGGAGTCCGTCATAGCTCAAAACAGAAAAAAAAAATGCAAACAAAACTGAAAAGTAGCTACAGGACTTGAGTTCAGTATGAATCGAGCTGAAATTCACAGCGAAATCGAGAATCAGATCGATTGCAGGCTCTGATACCATGATAATTCTCATGAGAGAAGAAAAATGGAAGAAAGAGATAACCGAATTCAGTTATTTCATTTATTACTCAAAACGTGTACTGTACAGTGAGCTGAGAGCTATTTATACAAGGAAAACTAAGTCTAACAATATAAGGCTATTTACATATTAATCCCTGAAGATTGAACTAATTATAAGGCTAAAATATAACTTAACAGATAATATCATTGATTTCATTCATGTTTTGACAACGTTTGAGTGTGTACCTCATTGAGAATTGCTAATAATATATGCATGAGTGATAATACCCTCCTTCCAAATAATTAGTCGAGATTTGAATTGTGTTAAAATTTATTTTCATGAAAAAACATGTGAAATGTTAAAAAAGCCTTACGGAAAAACTCGAAAAGTATGCAATACTTGCTATAAGATTTCACTTGTATTACTTATGGGTTATATTTACTTATCGTCTTTTGCATTTATGGGCTATATTTGTAATGTTAATTTAGTGTTTCTTTCAAAACTATATCTAGAAAACAATAACCATAAAATTAAATTGCTCATATCCAAAAATTTATAATGAAACTTCATAGCCGTAAACTATGATTCTTGCTCCGCAATTCAAAATTATAATCTCTCTTTTTTAAGTATAATGATAATTATCTTTTTGGAGGTCAGTTTCTATTCATTAAATTCTTATGGAGCGAAGAGTGAATAATAACAATTAATGCTAAGGGAACCAAGTTAAGGAGTAAGTTAAATAAACATAGCAACTATCTATATTTTCATACACTTGTAACTTGCTTCCCTAAGCGGAACTGCAGTTGCGTCGTGTACTTTGGGAGAGCTAATCCTATTCATACAACATAAATAACGAATGTAATCTAAATTAAGACCCAAACAATGGTTAAATAAATCAAAGTGTCAAATTAATTTATTTATTTTATATTTTTAAAACTAAATTTTATAAAAACAAAAAAATTACAGCAATGGAGCAAAGTCCCCAAAACCTCTATCCCAACTATACAAAGAATACCAACAGAAAAAACAAAGAATATCAACTACTGTCTACTCTATCTAAACCATGAACCAATCTGAACTACTCTACTCAAAACATGAAAAAGCTTAGCTAATCATAATTTCAAGTTTAACAGTACATAAAGTAAAGAACGACAAAATTAAAGAGAAGAGGATAAGAAAACATTTTATTTTGGCGGAACACCGGTGCTCTTGTTCTTCAGTTTTTCTTTTGCTTTGCCTCCTCTTCACGGATCTTGACTTATGACTGTAAGACTAAAAGTATGGCACTAATGATGAGTGATTATGGACTTGTATTTTTTCGTACATTTTCTCTTTTTCAGCCCTCTCCAATGCAATTGTTAATTGTAACGGGTGTAAACCAGAAAAACAAACTAGTATTTAAAGTCAAGGCAAGAATTGAACAATTTCTCTTTAAAACGATATTTGCCGCGTTCGGTGCTTAAGGTTTGATCGACAATCGCTTCCCAAGATGCAACGACTTTCTTCTCAATATAGCAGCACTTCAAATATTAAGACACGGCAAACCAAAATAATATTTTGAACTCTCAGAATATAACATAAAGTAAGAAGAGAATGTATGAATTGACTGAAAATGAAGAAATAAAGGGGTGTATTTATATATTACAAAAGTTAGCATTGGGGTTGACTCGACGGACACGTCCTTTCCACATCACAAGTTTTCTGCCAGATGTTGCACCATTTCAGCTGTTGTGCACCTATTCGGATGAAATGTGACATTCTTTTTGCTGACGAGGTGTGTAGGTCCCTCCAGATTTTCAGCCACTAAACACACTCATTCGACTAGATTCTAACACCTTACCACGTGTAATTAATTTATTCTCTTGTTGCAAGTTACTTTTTCAGACAATTGATTAATTACTTAATTAAACTTTATCTAAGAGGATTAATATGATAGGAAAATTAAAGTCGAAGCTGAGGCCCACGTCCTACGACCCTGACCCAGGGCGAGGCCGAGGCTGGGCCAGACAGACTGTGGCGGCGCGCGCGTGGGCTTTGTATAAAATAGAGGTGATATAAATAAAATGAGGATCATACAAGATGCATCAAGCTTGGAGTCCCCAACCAAGCAAGACCGAGAAAACAATAGAAAGCTAGGGAGGCTCATAATTGTGCCTCTCAAAATGGAGCAAAGCCGAAATAAAGTTGCAAACATGTACGCCAAAAGTTTAGCATCTAAGGCTCACCCCCAAAGATGGAGTGTGCAAATCGGCTTTGAGCTTTTGTAATGGAACTTCTTCGCTTCTTCTCACATGGGGGCCAACAAAAAGGTAAGCTCACTTAGGATCGTAAAAGTTTTCAGCAATAGTTTCGCGGCCGAGGATCACACCCAAAGGTGGAGTGTGCAACTTGGATTTGAGCTTTTGATATAGTACTTGTTTACTTCCCATATGGAGGCTACCAAATAGGAACGTACAAATAAGAGCATGCCCAAAAACGTGGCACCTCAACATAATAACATGGTACATGGAAATAAAGGAGCATAAATGACACCTAAGATCCTTATAGATATTACACTCAAAAGCATAGTAGATACTAGTAAACAACCACCAATAGATAGATAAGTGATGCACATAAGGTGTGAGTCTCCAATCCAACGGACCTTCACCACGTAGCATTGGGAGCGCTCGGGACGGCATCGCCACCAAGGTGAATCTCAACCGCAGCGCAAGATGAGTGGTCGGGCATGAATTTCGCCGATTTTTGGATGATAAGACTATTGGAACTGTGCGGTCTAGAATGTACAAAGATCGGCGAAAAATCAAGAGATTCCACAAGTGACCAACCAACGAAGGCGCCTAACGGTCGTGGAGCCCGGGAGCTTATGGTTTGGCCAGATTTCTCCAAAAAAAACCGCGGGAGAGTGATCGTAAAATCCATGCCAACAACACCAAAACAAAAGAGAGATACCACTCATGCCCAACTCCAACACCTAAGGAACTCAACAAGTAACTATACATATCATAAATCACAATCAAGCTCAGCAAGTAAACCGAATAACCAATCCCAAAATCACAAGTGGAACGCGGTTCGAAAAGCCAAACCACGAGAATGTCCACAATTATATAATCATCAAATACAACCAAATCAAAGTCCAAAAAGCACCAAACCGAAATAATCAATCCTACAAGCCAAGAATCGTCGTGTGCAAGGATTTTCAAGTACAATAGACCGAAAAGAGATGAGAGAAAATATGATGTCATGGTCAATTGTAACGAAACAATGTCGTGCAATCAAATGGAAAACAATTGATTTTATAAAGGCTATGTGTATGGAATGGATTGGTTAGAATGCAACGAGCAAACAAATTGCGGTACTTCCGAGGATTCGAGTGGTGTATCTCGGGAGGGGAGAAGAGCCACCAATATGTACCATTCAACCAATGTGAAGTAACCAAGTAGTGTGCAAAAAGTTGAGTGAAGCTAATATCCAAAAGTGCTCAAGTGTTTGTAAATTGGCCAAAGAAAACAAATTACCTTCACTCGTGTAAAGCCGATTGCAACATAAGACAAAACGTAAACCAAAAGGATTAACAATTGGCAAAGAATAGCTCATCCCAACGTGGATGACGGATGTGGTAGAGAGGACAATGAGGGAAGCCGTCAAATCAATACTTTTGGGACGAAAGATAGGCCAATTCCTCCTTACCTTTCATGACAAGAGATTTAACTTTCAAACTAGCCTCATTTATGGGAATTCTCTCATTCAACCGAAGCGTGCAAGCCTCATTAGCAAGTTCATCCTCCACAAAGTTTCCTTCACAAAATACATGTTTGATGGTACCACGTAACTCACGAAGAAAAAACCGAATCTTATCAATATATTCAATGATTTTCCAAGGACCACCGGACTTAGCATTGATAATAGGAAAAGTGATACTAGCATCCGTCTCAACCTCAACATTGAAAATGTCAAGTTCATAGCAAAACGCAAGGCCGTGATAGATAGCCATAATTTCCGCTTCAGCAGTAGTAGAATGATCTAACGCCAAGTGAAAACACCACATACCATTGCCAAGGTGATCACGAAGAATGCCCCTGGTTCGGCCAACCCCGGGTTGCCTTTAGAACTACCATCGGTATTGAGCTTGAAGTAGCCAACTTTCGGTTTCTCCCAAATAACAACAATAGGTGGGTTCAAGACCATAATGCTAAGCCTAACTCCCCAATCATTGGCGACATTTGTTTCTCCAAGCCAAATTTTCCGGGACATGGAGTATTGGAAAATCCGAATCATTACGAGCCGCCCATATGAACCAAAGCACAAGAATTGGAATTAAAATCCGAAGATGGCCCAGAATGATCTTCCTTTTCGAATAAATTCAATAAGCAATAATGTTCCACCACGAGACAACTCTCGGCCTCATAATCAAGGTGTCAAAAAATATTTTCCACACTTCTTAAGCAAGCTCACTTGACCAAAAAAGATTATCATTAGTTTTAGCATTCTTGCTACAACAATTACACATGGAGACCATTTCAAACCGCTTAAGATTACCATCCGTAAGCAAACAATTTTGCATATATATCCAAATAAGGGAAGGAAATATTACGCATAATAAATTTGTGCCAAATGAATTTAAACACACCTTGAGATTCATGCGGTCCTTGAAGGACTTTCCACGCTGATTTAGTAGAAAATTGACCGCTAAATTCATGCTTCCAAATATGAGTATCTCTACCAACTTGGAGAATTGGTTTAGCCACCACTTTAATGAAAGATTCTTCACAAAGTGCCTCATCAAGCTTAACAAGATCCCATTCATCATTCTCCCAAAAATCACAAATCTTATGGTTGTTATCAATATCGGCCCCTTCGTTCGGTTGTAAAAGGCCATCCCCAATCCAGTGATCTTGCCAAAAAAGTGCTTCACTACTTTTCACAAGCCAAAAAAGATGAGGTTGGGCAACAACCGCTTCTCTAGTAAGTCTCTTCCAACCACTTGATTCCCAACCTCGAATGCTAAGAAAATATTGCCGGTTAGTGTATCTAGCCATCATGTACCGAGCCTAAAGAGAATTTTGCCCCCGAAATCTCCACCATAATTTGATCCCAAATGCCGCCACCATACTCCTCAAAGATTTCACATTGAGGCCGGCCAAATCATAAGGCGCACAAATGCGCTCTCAACTTCTCCAATGCATCAAACGCTTCACATCATTCGGAGCCCATAAAAATCGAGCAAAGATTCTTTCAAGATCCTCCAACACACAAATAAGTGGTTCCAATATTTGACAAAGATATATCGGGATCGAACAAAGAATGCTCTTAATAAGGGTGAGCCTACCTTCAAAATTAAGAAATTCATCTCCCACCCGGATATAAGCCCGTGGACTTTATCGATCCATTTTTGGAAGTGTGTGGAATTAAGTCGGCCACGAACAAGTCGGGCACCAAGATATATGATAGGAAAATCACCATGAGAGAAACCCGTGACTTCACAAACTCTTCGGATATGAGCATTACTCACAAAGATAGCGGGAATGTAACAACTCTTTGCAGCATTAATATGTTGTCCCGACACCATTTCATAAAGAAAAAAGAATTCCTTAAGAACTTTCATGTTTTTCACAGTGCCCCGAACAAATATAACACAATAATGGGCATATGCTAAATGAGAAACCTGATTTCCTCCCCCCGTGTCCAAGAACATATCATCATTCCGAGCATATAATTAATCAAGGCCGCGGGAAAGGAATTCCGCCGCAATAATAAAGAGCCTAAGAGAAATGGGATCTCCTTGCCGAACACCATGCTTAGATTCAAAGAATCCATTAGCTTCGCCATTCACAATAATAGAAAAAAAAACAATGCTCAACACAATTCTTGATATACCATATCCAATTCCGAAAGAAACCAAATTTAAAAAGGCATTGATATAAAAAATTCCAATCAAGACGATTAGGGCTGTGCATTTGGATTGAATCGGATCGAATCGAGGCTGGAAGTCGATTTCGATCCTGGAGAACTGAGGATCGAAATCAAATCAATTTAAAACGATCTGATTTGATCCAAAATCATTCGACTTCGATCCGATTCGATTCGATTTCGATCCTTTTTTTCTTATTTGATTTAATATCAATGGGACCAACCACAACATTTAAACACAGTTACTGGATTACAAAATTAACTTTCATATGGTTCTCAATAACACTTTTTGACACAAAACACAAATCAATTTTCATCACTTTGCACTTTCCATTCACCAGACTATGCATTGTCATATCAGCAGCTGTCGGCCTTCGTATAGAAAGAGAAAGGGTTTGATTTGCAGAAATTTTGATTTTTTAGTGAAACTCATTTTTTTGAGTGAATCCTTCGTACAGACCGAGACTAATGACTACACAAAGAGAAAAGTGTTACAAATTGTCTACGTTTCCCAAAGATAGAAACGTGGCAATAATGTTAGGTAGGTGTATATATAAAAATATAATATTAGCATTATATATAGAAATATGTTAGTAGCATTTTAATAGGCTTAGCATTATATATAAAAAAAATAATATTATATATATACTATTATATTTATTTATTTTTAGAAAATAAGATGAGTATTCGATCCGATCCGATTCTCAGCCTCTAAAATCGAGGATCGAATCAATTGGGGTTCGATCCTAAAGAAAAAACCAAAAGTCGGATCAAATATACGATCCGATCCGAGGATCGGATCATTCGATCGATTTTTACCCAATTCGATCGATCCGATTCTTTTTGCACAGCCCTAAAGACGATCATAAGCCTTTTCCATATTCAATTTCACAATCGCATTATGTTGATCATGTCTCCTCGGTTCAAGAAGAACGAGAACTTTCAGCTTATATCTCATAATCAAATCATAGACATTTTCACAAGTTTTTTTATTCCTGGCCTGGCAAACGTTCCAACAAACAAGCTTCATTTCTTTTGAAGATTTTGAGGACTTATGTCTCAAATTACGAACCGCTTTCTCAATCTTGCGTTGCCATCGATTTTTTGGAAGAGGTTCAGCCAATAGTGCAGCCGAGAGTCCTATCACAATTCCTTCCCGATAATAATCTTCCCTCGTCTTTCCTCGTGTTCTTTTGGACCTAGAGTCCTCATTTTCCTGCCTCTCATCATCACCATCAAAACTAGAATGCAGCAATGCATCCGTGTTAGAATCCTCGGCTTCATGCCTAGTGGTATTACATTGAAAGACATCCTCATTTTTCTCCAATTCTTCATGATAAGTTGCGGTGTGGTCATCATTTTAATTAAATTATTGCACACGTCGAGCCCTTCCATGGACTTACGGAGGCGAACATTTTAGGGGTGAGAGAACCTGAGACTTTTTTTGGACTTCCGAAAGCTTTGCATTATCATATGCGTCATTGAGAACATCATCACAATCATCATTCTTAGAAGCTTCGGCATCAACATGACTATGCGATGGAAAACTTTCTCCAACACTTGGTTCCTTAGAACCACCTTCCTCCACATTCACAAGTTCAGCTACATCCTCATTAGTCTTTTCTCCCTCTCCCACCTCAATACTAGCAAAAGAATTATTCTCCCCTCTTTGTAAAATTAAGTAGGAGAAAAAGAGCCATTTTCCCCTTTGAAGCAACCTTTGTGTTGAAAGTACTATGTTTCTTGTCAACCTGATGCCACTCCCTTTCTTGTGGATTATTTTGCTTTTCCTCAAGAACCATGGGATCATTAGTTTTTTTCTTATTCCCACCATAATCACCAACAACGTGTCCAAGCTTTTGAAACTTAGTACAGTAAGTAGGATAATTTTCATACACTACTTTTTGACTTTCATAAAACATTCTCGTATGGATGGTAAAATTGCATTCAGTGATATCTTTTTTCGGCTTGAACAAATTAACCCCAACACAAACTCGAGGATTTTTGGGCCTCATCATAGTAAGAGTTCCTTCATCGACTCTCAAAGGCTTTCCAATATGTCGTGCAAGATTAAATTAAGCACCTTTCTCGCGATATCTCATGTTTAAGCCCGAAAATGCCACCCAAAGAGCCATGATAGGAGGATCCAAATCTGGGTTAAAATTCGGAGTCCACTTGATAATATGCCCTGACATATTCTTAAGCCACAATCTAGTATAATCCTCCTCTTCGTCTAACTTGATCATCACATGACAAGGACTAGCCGGACCAAGAGTGTAACCTCCTTGGGCTTTGTAGCATGGCCCATAGCATCTTTGTCTTCCCCCCTTTAAATACATGTGGTGCCCTACATGTTCGAAACCTTATGCAAAACAAATGATAAATAACATGTACAATGTAGCTCCAACTTTTCATGTGGGATTGTGACTTTTCACATTCCCGCCCATTTTCATTTCTTTCTTCAAAGTAACTTATTTTAACTAGCTAACTTTAGCCTTTAATTTTTCATTCACCCCAATTGGTTTTGAACAATTAATTTTGCAAGATTTATCTACACGAAACGTAGATTACATTAAGCTAAAGAAATTCCAATTTGATAAAATAGAACCTATTAAAATAAATTTTCTAACATTGGTACAAACGCCAACTTGTTTTTTCCAACAACCTTCAATGCCCCTCTTTCTCACAATTTGACAAGCAATGACCCTTCCTTTTTATAGATTTTCAACACAAACGTGTTGCCCTAGAGTTTTAACGTCCGCCATTACACGCATTACCAAGTAATGCATTTTGACTTTTTTAATGCATGTAAGCGCATTCCTCCTTCCTAAATCGACATGTTGTCTTGACTCAACTCAAAGTTATAAAATCATGAAACAAAACATAAAACAAAACATAAAACACAAGAGTTGCTACGGAATTGAACAAAAGATCACGTAATAAAAGAAGGTACTAATTTCAATGTTTAGACACTCATCAACATGTCGAGTAATGTTCAATGGCATGGTTTGGAATTACTTATCATCTCTCAAGGTTTCTAAGCTCATGAATTAGTATTCAGTTCAGAATCTTAGATGCTTAAGCAAGTAAGAGGCACACCAAAAGTCTAGAGAGAAAGTCCTTACTAGAGAGAGAAAGCACAAAGTGAAGATCATATACCTTAGGCATTCAAGGATTTGATATATTTAACGAGTTTCATGGGTGAGTGGTGGACTCGACACAAATTTATCGCCCACATTAATCCCTAGCATCTCAAAGGATATGTGTTCTTGTGTGTAGTCGATGTTGGTTGCCGCTAGGCTAGAGATCTATGCTACTACGATTGTTTTTTTGACAGGGTTGGCCAAGCCTGAGGGGTTTGTGTACCTGCATTAATCATGGTTAACTTCAATGGGTCGGGAGGACGATGTACCTATATCAATTATGGTTGGCCATTGTAAGGACTAGTATACTATTAGTAAATCTAACGGAGTTGGAGAATTTCCGTGCCTACTATAAAGTATTATTATTATTATTATTGATAATAAAAAATTATCCGAGTGTGGTAATTCCCTAATTATTGTTAATATATGTGATTCAAAATGCAATTCTCGTGATTTAGAGAAAATATCTTAAGCGAAGTATGTGTTACAACGGTGATTCGTCACAAAGGCCCTCTGAATATGAAAGAAATAAATAAGAAAAGAATACTTAGAGATATATTGCTTTGCAGATTGAGAGTACAAAATGTGGTTTCAAAATCAAAGTTGGTTACAATGAAAGAAACTTCTTCTATTTATAAGGTCTTGAGTGTAGTTTAGATCGTGGCAACTTGGCTTCCTTTAATACTAAGGGATGAGCGCCCATTGATGCTACCTCGTGTGAGATGGGTGTGATGACTTTACATTTTCACACTTTATACTTGTGGCACTTTGAAGCCATGTGTCATTTACGTAATTATGAAACACCACTGTTGATGAAAAATTAAAATAACCGGGAAAACTCTATCATAATTTGTTTTATATTGGACATAAGGTAATAAAGGATTTTAATGCATTTCTTTAGGAAACAAATTAAGATACCATAAAAGCTAATAAAATAAGTCAACCCTATACTTATGTTTGTACTAGTGTTGTTAAAGTCGTTAGGCTTGTGAGGAGTGTTCATAATCAGAGGCACAACGGTCGACGCAAGCTCTTGAGCACGAGACGTAGGCACCACAAAATAATGGTATTTTATTTTTTTATATGTAAATAATGGTCAATAAATATACACATAAAAGCTAAGATAAATTTAAAAGGCTAAAAATAAACCAACTACATGTTTAGCACAATACAATGATCGATTCCACATTAATTGGGAATACAAGGCTTAATTTCCTCATAGTTGCATAACATGCCCAAGGAAAAAAAGGAATGGGAGAAATTATTAGGTACATTCGGTCATTGCAATCAATAATTGGTATGGATGGGATGTTAGATGGTTATTTCCTATATTTAGAAAATTCTTCTAATTTCAATCCTCGGTTGTACCGCATCATTCATATAACCGTTATAGTAATGTTTCAAGGAGAGTACATAGTAATTTTTCAAGGAGAGGAGGACACATAAATTAAAAGCAAAAACTATCTACTAATGGAATTTAAGGCTTTTGTTGCAAATGGTTATGATATACACATAAAACGTGTTTTATCTTGTATATATGTATTTACTAGGCGTTTTCTTTTGTTTTTCACTATTATTGTGGCCCAGCATATGTACTAAATAAATATAAATACAACAAAGAAACATTTTGTGATTGGTGGCATACTAAGGTGGTGTTTGCAAACTCTTCTTTATAAGCACATTCTCTTAATTTAAGTAGAAGTTGTAAAAAATTGCATAAGTCATAACTTGTGGGTGTTTGGAAAAAAATATAAAAGTTTACAAAACTGAAAAAAAATATTAAAAAAATTAATAGAAATAATTACCACAAACTAAAAGCAGGTATATAGTAACTTCTGAATTGTGGCAGTTACTAGCTTTAAATTAGTACTTTTGTGATTTTTGATTGTAAACCAAACACTCTAAAAGTACTTAATTTAAATTAAAAACTGATTATAACTTTATTTAAGAGTTTCCAAACTCCACTTAAATGCAAATTAATTAGGTGATTGTTTTTGGATTTTTGCAAATTATTTAACATCGCCATTGTTTTGTGTCTTTCCCTTTTTTTCGTAACAATAACATTTATTTTTTGAGTATCTAAACTTGGATTTCGAATATTTTGATTCATTATAAATTCTCCATATCCCTATAGTGTTGGGTTTTCTCTAACCATTACTATCGCCTTTCTGAAACGGTGGTTGAATCTCATGCAAGAGCGTATCCAAGTATGGTTTAGGGACCCCTAAGTCACCTAATCATCCACATTGTTAAAGTTTTCGGCACATCGGTCACGCTCTAACGACTTCAATGCTCGTGCTTTACCCTGAGCCGCTTTATAAATTCTTCGTTGCCGCACTAAATTTTCTTAGTTCTTATATTCAAATCTAATGAATAGTAGCAGAAATTTTGTAAAGAATTAAACAAAAGAGGTATTGAAGAATAGTCGAAGTTAAAATAGCATTATTGCAAAAACTGTAAGTAATTTAAGGCTTATACATTTGTCTTTCACCATAATAATTTAAAAAAATATTATAGAAGTTTAATGACCATAAGTATTTATTAAACATTACTCAAATATATACGAAATTAATTATTAATATTTAATATTTAATTTCTTTTAATAACCGCATCGACCTATATAGGTAGTGATTAGTGAAAGACAAGAAAAAGATTACTCGCAATCTACAAAATTATATCGCCCAACAATTTTGAGCGATAACAACAAATACGATATTTATATAGCTAGGACAGACCTTTTAATATTTGCATTTGAAAGCTCAATCAAATAGTATATTCCAAATTCTCTCCCCTCCTCACCCCCCCCCCCCCACCCTCCCCTCCCTCTAAGAAAATAAATCTATTTGTTATTTTAATAAGTAAAAAAATTCATTCGTGGTGTTCAAAAATAGCACATAATTTCATTCTACACTTAATTAATCTTTAAGTGTGGAATTTGATATATCTTGTAGTATTTTTTGATACACAAAGATCAATGTTGTTCAAATTAAATATATGAACTTTCTATCATATTTTTGAATAGAATATTAGCTTCTAAATACATATATACATAGTATTTTTTTTGTTTGCCTTTTATCTAGTTCAAATAAGTCTAAAAAAATTATAACATAATCTATGATATTTATTTTGATAATAATATATTTAATAAAGAAATACAATGTATTTGTTTACGGAGCACACCGCAGAAAGATTCTAAATAGGATAAGTCCCCCTTGGATTCGAGAAGAAGGAAATGAAGAACGGGAACGAAACGGTTACGTTATTCATACTGTTATCGTAAAATATTTATTAGTAAATTTTCAAGAACTAAAATAGAAACAAAAAGTTTTCGTATAAAAAACAAAATTGAAACAAAAAGTTTATTGTACGCATTCAGCTTTTCTAAAACCACCTAAAAAATCGGTTTCAAAACAATATTTTTCCTTTCACTAATTATTTCGACTTTTTCTCTTCTTATTTCTTTCTTATTATTCTCCCAAAAAACGTTTTAACCCAATCATATACAATTCTGGGATACTTCACTAACCCAGGTGAGCAGCAAATTGCTCAAAGTTGTTTTTAATTTTACAGATAGATTGTAACTTGAACGGCGTTTGCTTTTGTGTTTTGTTGAATTTTGAAACATAATGCAAAATTGATAGACATCGTCTTAATTAATGCCATGCCCAGTTTGTCCCAGATTTCAAATATAAGGCTAGAAAACCACTGAAAGACTGTTCGATAAAAGTCTACAAAGAGAATGAAAATTATGTACTTCTACTTGCTTGGAACCGAAATAAATAATGCACTTTGTGTAATAAATAATACAAGATAACAAGATCAATAAGGACCTAAATTAGGTCCCTATTATCCACTCCAGCGGTCCCTGAAGGTCAATAGCGACCGCACGTAGGTCGCTATTGTGCGGACCCTATTGACCTCGGTCGCTTACCAAAAAAGACCGCAATAAGGTACCTGATGAGGGTAATAGGGACCGGAGTATCAGGGACCGCAATTAGGTCCCTGATAATGGCAATAGCGACCTAAATTAGGTCCATATTGTTGTTGAATCAATAGGGACCGCAATTGGGTCCCTATTGACTCAAAACAATAGGGACCTAACTCTAGTCCCTATTGATTTTTCGTCAATAGGGACATAACTGCGGTCCCTATTACTATTATTAGAGACCGCATTTAGGTCCCTACTAATATTCATAGAGTTATAGGAATATTAGTAGAGACCTAACTGCGGTCCATATTACTATTATTAGGGACCGCAGATAGGTCCCTACTAGTATTCATAGAGTATCTATGAATATTAGTAGGGACCTAACTGCTGTCCATATTACTATTATTAGGGACAGCAGTTAGGTCCCTACTAATATTCCGCAATTAGGTCACTAATTTTAAATTGGGACCGCAACGTGGTCCCTATTGCCTTATTAGTGACCTAAGTGCGGTCCCTACTAATATTTATTCTTGAAATTTGATTTTTTTTATTGATGTTGGTGTGTTTGTGATTCCTAGCAACCAAACTCATTGCAACATGTGAATTGAAGTATTAAATAATTGCAAAACCAACCTCATTGTAGTTTAGTTGTGAAATAATAGATTGAATGAGATTGAGCGAGTTATTAACGTTCAACATATATTTCATGTTCTACAACTAATCATCACTAGTTAGTTGTAGTTGTTATTCATTTTTATGGTTTACTTCACTAATGTTATCATAGATATTAAATAATAAATTAATACTATTCCAGAATATAACAAACACACCAATATCAATAAAAAAACAAAATTAAAGGAATATTAGTAGGGACCGCACTTAGGTCCCTAATAAGGCAACAGGGACCGCACTGCGGTCCCTATTTAAAATTAGTGACCTAACTGCGGGCCCTAATTTTTAATAAGGGCCGCATTTAGGTCACTAATTTTAAATAGGAACCGCATCGCGGTCCCTGTTGCCTTATTAGTGACCTAAGTGCGGTCCCTACTAATATTCATCCTTGAATTTGTTCTTTTATTGATGTTGGTGTGTTTGTGATTCCTAGCAACCAAACTCATTGCAACATGTGAATTGAAGTAATAAATGATTGCAAAACCAACCTCGTTGTAGTTTAGTTGTGAAATAATAGATTGAATGAGATTGAGCGAGTTATTAACATTCAACATATATTTCATGTTCTACAACTAATCATCACTTGTTAGTTGTAGTTGTTATTCATTTATATGCTTTACTTCACTAATGTTAGCATATATATATTAAACAATAAATTAATACTATTCCGGAATATTACAAACACAACAACATTAATAAAAACAAAATCAAATTTCAAGGATGAATATTAGTAGGGACCGCACTTAGGTCCCTAATAAGGCAACATGGACCGCACTTAGGTCCCTAATAAGGCAACATGGACCGCACTTTGGTCCCTATTTGAAATTAGTGACCTAACTGCGGTCCGTAATTATTAATAGGGACCACAATTTTGTCCCTGTTGAGTCATTAAGGACCTAATTGCGGTCACTATTGACACATCAGGGACCTAATTGCGGTCCCGATTGACAACGGCTAGTGTCAATAGAGACCGCATCTAGATCGCTATTAACTACATCTATTAAATAGGGACCGCGTTTAGGTCCATATTGACAACGACTGGTGTTAATAGGGACCGCCCTTAGGTCCCTATTAACAACGATTAGTATCAATAGGGACCTAACTGCGGCCCTTATTGATACTTAACGTTGCCAATAGGGACCTAAGTGCGGTCCCTATTGACTGTTAGTGGCCAATAATTAAAAGGCCACTCCCTTCTCCTCTAAAATTAGTGACCTAATTTAGGTCGCTGATAAAAAAAAGTCTTTTTTTTATAGCAGGAAATCAGTGACCTAATTTAGGTCGCTGATAATCAGAAGGGACTTTCAGCGACCTAAATTAGGTCGCTGAAGGTCTCCTTCATTTTCAGCGACCTAATTTAGGTCGCTGAAACATGTTAGGACTATCAGCGACCTAAATTAGGTCGCTGTTACCTTCAGGGAACGCTGAAGACGAGTAACTTAATTTAGGTCACTACTGGGCGGTCCCTATTGACCACCCAGTCTTGTAGTGAAAATGAAGTCTTTTTTATTAGCTTCCCAATGGCAACTTTGGTTTGATATTTGTATTGTTTGTTTAGCAGACATAGGTCTTACTCTTGTATATTTGGTGAATTCATTGTTTGGTAGACATAAGGCCTCCTTGTATATTTGATAACTAGTGTACTTGGCTTCCCAGCCTCTCTTTAAGGTGATACGATTTTGCGATAATTAAAGTGGTGGTGAAAAATAAATAAGATTGTAATCGAATTAGCGAATAACCATGCTTCATTCATTGTTTGGTAGACATAAGGCCTCCTTGTATATTTGATAACTAGTGTACTTGGCTTCCCAGCCTCACTTTAAGGTGATATATACGATTTTGCGATAATTAAAGTGGTGGTGAAAAATAAATAAGATTGTAATCGAATTAGCGAATAACCATGCTTCTCTAAATGTTACTAGTTAGTAATGTCTCTAATGCAGTTTGGACTAAGGTTCCTTATGCCCTGGTTTATTACACACTTACATCCCTAAAGTCATCTATAGCTAAGGATTGGAGAAAAAACCCTTTATCACGTTTGCGTAAATCATTAGCAGCAGCTCCAACGACTTATAAGAATAGGAGTTGTTCGGATTACTCATAATCTTAGAGAGGCGAACCAAGTGGCAGATAGTGTTGCTGAAGACGCTTGGTTACAATGTTGTCCAGACGTCATTTACGAATTCTCGGCTTCGAGTCAAATTTTAGCTTTAGTTAGGAGTGATAACCAATGGATCCCTTTTATACGTCGGGCTCACGAGAACTAATATCTGGATTTTGTGCATAGGGTATAAACCTTCTCTGTAACTCTTTTCCTAATAAACAAAAAAAAAAAAAAAAAGCAGCAGCTCCATTCCGCTACTGTCGAGGTACCAGCAAAAGCGTTTTCTTCTTTCTTCATTAACTTAGAGTTGCTGTCTTTTGCTGCATTTTTCCAATCCTTTTTGTGTTGTACACAGAGCATGTTTTGTTAGATGCTTCTGAATAAAATAATAATTTATCTTGGGTATGGTCTTTGTTGTGGGTTTCAAATCCCTTATATATATAATGTTGTACAGTCGTAATTGGGATTCAAATAAATTAATCAGTTTAAATTGGATTACAGAAGAGCAATATTACTCTAATTTTTTTTCCCACGGAACTAGTTGTGACTATCTTAAATGTGCATGATTTCGAGTTAGTGTATTAAGTTTGATAAATATTTTCCATTTTATGTAAAAATAAAAAGGATACTAGGGTAATAAAGCAACTTCTCTTCTCCCGCTCTTAGGGGGTGTTTGCAAGAGCTTATTAACGCCACTTCTTCATAACTTTTACTTAAAGTTACTTAAAGCGGCCTTTGACTTAAAGCAGTGAGTGTTTGCAAATGTGTTTTTAAAAGTTACTTAAAGCAGTTAAAATAGTTTTGTGGTGTTTGCAATAGCTAGTAAAAAGCAGCTTTTGAATATTGATCAAGATGCAATAAGATTTATTTACGTATATTTAAAGTATACATAATATTAATGTTTCACTCACACATGCACAATTATGGTTATATTTAAAAATAAAATAATATAATTGAATTAATACGTTTATTACAGTAAATTTCACAATTTATTTGATGTAAGTATTTATTTTTAGAAAGTATAACTTTATCTGAAAGTTGTTAATATAAATATGTTGTTGTTAAGTAAAAAAAAATATTAAGAATTTCTTTGTAATTTTTTTCATTATTACTGTTTCTTTAATTATTTTTTATTATTAATTAAAACAACACAATTTAAGATTATAGAAAATATCACGTAAATAGGGAAAGAGAGAAATCATGAGATTTCTTTCTAATTAATTAAGGCTTAAATATGATATTAAGAGAAATTTAAGGAATATATAAGTAGAAGTTAATTAGTTTATGAAAGCACCTCATGACATGCTTCTGGGCTTCTACTTATTTTTGACTTTTTTTAAGAGAAGGAGAAGCAAAATCATGAATTGCAATAACTAAATAAATGATTTCCAGTGACTTAAAGCCCATAAGCTCATTTTAAAAGCTCTTGCAAACACCCCCTTAAGGTGCTCTTAATGATGTGTTGTTAGAAAATTAAAGAAAGTACGAATTGATTCTTAAGGGGAGCTGTAAGTGTAATTCAAATATTATTTGACCTGAGTCGAAGTCATATATAAGTTTGTTGGTAGGAAAGTACATTTAAACCTAGGATTTAAAGTGTTTTAATACGAAGGTGAAGCTTAACTCGTTTTTTAGCATCTCGGACCAATCATGTGCAATTAGGAAACGGAGTCTATCGAAGATATTTTAATTCGTTGCTCTATTACTAGATTGATTTGAATAAATCAAAATGGTCTATCAGATTAAATATTTTTTTTTCTTCCAATTATTCCTTTCTCCGCTAGTCCTCGATCTTTAATTCGTGATGGCAGGTTGTTGCTTTTCGAAATAGTCGAAAATGGCGTTCACCAATTTTGCAGCTGTTGTCCTTGACAATATTTGGAAACTCGGGAACAAAGATGCTGCATTTTAGTTGTTATATTAATATGCCCGAACTAGGGAAGCGGAGGATCATCCAAACAGGCAAATATTCAAAATTATATCGTTGTCCAAAATGCTCTGCCAACGAATTAAGGTTAGTCTAACCGATTAAATTAAGAATATAAAATGAAACTTATGACTGTTCTTTTTGACTTGAGTTTTTAATTCAATATTATGCTTTTCAATTTGTGATTAACAATTACTTTTATGTATTTAATATCATGAGGGCTTAAAGGAATAATTTTATGGAATTTTGATAAACTTTGCAAAGAATTATGTAGATTATTTTATTCCATAACATTATATGAGCCCAAATCTCCCTCTTTAACATATTCACTCATATTTCATAACCAAACAACTAACGATACTATTTCTGTCTAAAACTAGCTTCTTTTAATTAAAACGTTACCAATTTACCATTACTATATATAGTTCAACAATTGTTCGGAGAGGGCATAAGTATTATGTAGCAAAAAGCAGTATTTGCCCATCTGCAGATCTTTTAAATCATTTATGCGATATCCATTTTTTTTTTAATAGGCGAAAGAAAATATTATAGATCATAAGAGAAAAAGTTCACAGTACAAGAAATACCCAAACAAAAAAGAATAACACCCCCAACATCTACATCAAACAAACTCTAGGTAAAGCATGCCAATCACTAAAACCAATTCTGCCCATATATGTATGCCAGAAATGAAAAACCTCGATCTTCTTCATATTTAGATCACTTCACCCTGAAAAATACAAGAGCACATTAAGACCGTATCATCACGATAAGGACAAAAAAAATAATTAACTTATTTCCATGAATTATAAAGTTTGGCGTACTTGGTGCAATCAGTAGAAAGGCTTATCTTGTATGAAATGCTCACGCCACACAGACGGGGAAGTCCAGCGGCCTTGGAAACGACAGAGCTGGGAAACGAGGTGGCTATATTTTTCAAACAGCTGCACACGCTCTGACGGTCGGATGTGGTCTTGGCAACGCCGTAAAGACCCTTAATCCCACCACAACAGCCACCTAGGGGACGGTTTCCAGTCACATACGGGAAGCACGGACTCAAATATTTATTAAACACCACATCGCACCCTATTGCAGCGTCACCGCGAGGGACATCTGCCGTCAGGAACACGGCCGCAATGACCATCAAACACATTAGTGACTTAGACATTGGAAGAAATTTGATAACAAATTATTATATATAAATAGTGTTTTGTTTATCACTTGCAAGTTTACCTCTTTTAGTTTGTGTGGACAAACATGGTAGGAGTAATGTGCTTATATAGGGGAAGATTTAAGGAATTGTTATTACATTGTACTATATAGTAGGACTCAATACAGCTAGGAGTTGGCGGGATTAATAAATGCTGCATACCATTTAAAGGAGTTTTGTGTCTGGTTGATCCACCACTATTTTAAATCACGTGCACTTCATTTCCATAGGTCGTCCTGAGTTTCCACCACTAATATATGCGCCACACAAGTAATGAAGTGTTATATCGTAAGTTGTACGAGGCAAATTTTGTATCAAGATGTCCTTACAAACGATAGGACGAAATATTAACATTGCTCCTTATCTTTTTTAAAAAAGCTAATATGCCCAATTTTTTCGGGCCTTATTTAAATGTCCCATATGTTTCAAATTTTTTGTTAAAAATATTTTCGACCCTTATTTGGGCCAAATTTGTCTACGTGGCGGTACAGTCAACAAGTTGCTAAGCCTAGTCAATAAGTTGTTAATGTCACGTCATATTTTTCAGCCAAAAAACATTTTTTACGCTAACCCGTTTTTTACACGTCATATTTCAAATCATTATGGAAGAGTAAGGTTCCTCTTAAAAATTTTACCCCTTTGCTAGAAAGTCGTCATCAACAGGATCCCTACAAATCATAATCTTGTTAAGAGAGGAATCAATCAAGATGACGATGCCTCATGACCTTTTTGCAGTAGCTGAGATGAAGAAACTTGCCATTTATTTTGCAAGCCCTTTCGTCTATGCAGTATGGATGAATATTCTTGGATGACTAGGCGTTGAATCTGTTCTTATTTGTGAACTTGGAGCTCTCTTACTGCAGTTTAAAGGGCTTGTCCGAAGGGGAAATGGAGAACCGGACCTCGGAAGCGTTTGGTACTTTGTAATTTGGCAAATTTGGATGGTTAGAAACCAACGTATCTTTAAAGGTTTGAACATCGACCTTCAGGATGTCTTCGACACCATTCAACTTCGTTCCTGAAGTTGGATAAAATCACGCATGCCGTTATTTTCTTACTCTTTTACGATTGGTGTAATTAACCCTTTAGTTGTTTTTTGTGAACTTGAGTTGAGTATTCCTTGTACTCACTCTTCTTAATAAAATTTTCTCTTTGCCGATCAAAAAGAAAAAAACTTACACCCCATAAGAAATTGCACTTTACACCCCAAAATATATATACATAAATACTAATAAAGATATATATAACATAATAATAATATATATATATATTAAAAAAATTAATCACCTTCATCACCACCACCGCTGCGTCGTCGGCCTTGTCGCCACCATCACCATCTTCATCGACCACCACCACAAATCGCTACAAATATTCATAGGATCTTCATCAGCGCCGCAAACCGCATCTCTAATCGGCGCCTACACCTGCCCAAATCGCGCCACCATCGCTGCCCAATCGCTGCAAATCTTCATCGGATCTTCATCGGCGTTGCAAATCGCTGCTAATGACTGCAAGTCGCTGCTCTAATCGCGCCACCACCACTTCACATAAATTAGGGTTTTTGATTTGGGTGGTGGTGGTGAGCGGCAATTTGTGGTGGTGTTCGTAACGGCGGCGGGGGCGGGGCGCAGCGGTGGTGGTGATGAAGATGATGATTAATTTTTTTGTTTTGTATTTTTTTTGTTTTTAATTTTATTTTTATATATTCTTAAAATATTTATGATTATTTATATATGTATGTTTATTATTTTTACAAATAGTTATATATATATATGTGTATATGTTTATTATTCTAATTTATATATATATATATATATATATATATGTTTATTATTATTTATATATAAATGTTTATTATTATTTATATATATATGTATATTATTTTTACAAAGAGTTATATATATGCGTTTATTATTATTTATATATATCTATGATTTTTACAAATAGTAATATATATATATATATATCTTTATTATTATTAGTTATGTATATATATATTTTGGGGTGCAAAGTGTAATTTACTATGGGGTGTAAGTACAATTTTTAAAATTACAAGGGTTTGTGTAAATATGTTTTTTGGCTGAAAAATGTGACGTGGCAGAGCAACTTATTGACGTGCATTGACTGTACCGCCACATAGGCAATTTTGGCCTGAAAAGGGCCGATGGCATTTTTAATAAAAAAAATTATAACATATGGGCATATAAACAAGGCATGTGCAAATTTGGCATATTAATTTTTTGAAAAAAAGATAAGAGATAGAAATAATAATCCATCCCAAATGATATAGGGATCTCCATACAGGGCGTGGTTACCATGCTATTGATTTTTTTGGAAACATTGGAAGGGGAACACCCCAAAGGAGTGAAATTACACCGTAATTGAGCGGTAGTTTATGCCTCTTATTAAGTCAAACAAAAGAAAATTAGAGATCTAGCTAGGGAGTTTAGCAAGAGATTGGATTCCGTAAGAAAGAGTGGGGTCAAGGTCAGAAAAAATTGGTTTCAAGCTATTCATGCTTGGTCTTGCAAGAAAGGAAGTTGGCCATAAGTTCATGCACGACAGGAATCAACAATGTTACTATGTGGATGAGTATCGCATGACATAGAGATGTATTGGGTTCCATGTGATAACGCTTCGGCGAGTCCATAATACATTTTCCAAAGTTTCAATGTTGTGATACTACGAAAGCCAAGGTTGGCAATGAAACCAAAAATCCAACGCCAATCGCTATCTCAAGCTACTCCTTCGCAAGCAATATATTGCCCGGGTTGCCATGTGCATTACCATCAACATTTACCGTAGTTCTATTGGGCTAGGGATTGCCAATTAAGGCTGCGAGAGACTCAGGAGAGACCTGGGTGTTGCAAGGCTTGGAGCTTATTTCAAGCATTAGTGTCATTCTTAGAATATTGGGGGATCTAAGGGATGGCTCTAGCTGAAATAAGGTATGTATCTTTGAAGACTTTTAAATAACACCGACTCCAAATCTTCTAATGAGTTGTAGCAAAAATAGTTGCCCAAGGAGTATTTTGTCCTTCCACATTCGATCTTTGGTAGAGGTTTTCGCACAAAAAATCATTGAGTTGTATTTGGAAGAAGCATTGGGTGTCATTCGTGTGAAACCTTAATCGTTTTACTTATTACTTTTTTGTTCGTTAATAGTTAATACTTGTTAAGATAGGTACATAAGTAAAACAGAGAAACGAGGATTTTATAGTGGTTTGGTGACAAAAAACCTAGTTCATTCGCCTTTCGCCTGTTTTGACAACTCAAGCTTCTTTCTTATAGTATAGGACTTAACTCACTCACGGTATAACTTTCTTAATACCTTACGCGACACCTTACTAATGAACTCTAATTGAATCTGGAAATACTCATGTGCACACGAAGTTCCTTCGACTTGATATTTCTTACATGAACATTAGAATAAAAACTTCAAATCTTAAAAAAATAAAATGACAATATTTGAACTCTAAAATCTTGTTGTCAATCCTCTTCGAGTCTTCTGCTTTTATAGAATGCAGAATCTCCAAGCGGAAGGACAACTGCTGCACCAGATCTTTGATTCTTTGAGACAACTTGTAAACCTTTCTTAATTCATTCGATTTGATCATGTTATATAAGTAAACATAATATTCCCATGTATATGTATATTATCAGGTCCAGCTTCATTGGAAATAAAATCTGATCATAAAAAAACAAATAAGATCTATTGAATCTCCTTTCGTTATTTATCCTAACGTGGCATGATCCAACTTAAACATGGAAATTGAGGATTCAGTTCTAGAATCTCAACAACCTACTTACCATAAATAAACTGGTACAACATGATCTTTAAACAATATGAAAAGACATGAAAACACTATACTAAATGCATAATCAATAAACACGTAATTAAGTATATTTAATTAACAAATAATTAGATTAGACTGAAATATTTAGTCCTAACAATTGGTACAAAGAAGGCCAATCCAGAATTCTTGGCTAGTGGGGCAGTCTCGAAGAATGTGCGTAAGAGACTCATTTAATCCAGAGCATCGAGGGGAAGAAGAGTCAACAGTGAGATGTTGGTGTATTCTTTGTTCGTTACTAGGAAGTTTATTGTGCAGCGTTAGCCAAATGAACGCGTGAATTCTCTGCCAAGTTCAAATTTGACAAAGTGGCTACCAAATCAAAGAACTTTCCTTTTGATATTTTGATGAATTTTATTTTACATATTAGTTTCTTTAGGGAGAATTATTATTTCTGCCCAATCACTTTGCCAAAAATTACTTTTTGCCCTTTTTTTCCCGAGTCGACTTTTTCTGCTCTGCTAGTTTGCAAAATTCGATCAAAAATGCCCAATTTATCTTAATCGAGCTAAAACGCTAATGTGGCTATACAGTCAAGAAAGTGCTCATCTAGTGAATAAGTTGATATAGCCACGTTGAATTTTTTTCTCAAAAAACGTTTTTAAGATAATAAGAATTATTACACAACCTAACTAATAGTTTTTTTAAATTACAATTGGACTCCAAAATAAAAAAAAAAAAAAAACATATCATCATCTTCTTCTTCCCCGCACCCCTCCGAAGTTTTTGATTTTTCTCGGAATCGCGTTCGATTTAACGTTTATAAGGGGTGGGGGCGCGAAATTGGGGATGGTGATGAAATTGAGGGTGGTGTTGATGGTGGCGTTGGATCGCAACCGCCATTCGATTCAGCAGGCCAACGAGAATCACAAGTCGTTGGCTCCACGTAATTTGGCGAAAAACGTGGAACTGATTCACGAGATCAAAGAAAATGGGTCGAAAGATATCGGCCTTTATTCCGCAATCTCGGCCAATTTCTCCACCGTCGTTCAACAGCGCCGCCGCGAGCAGAGCTGAATCCAATGAAATTAGCTCTGTTTTATTGTTAAATATACAGTTAATTTTAGCTTTGTTGTGTGTTGGATTAATGTGTGGTGGAGGCAGGGCAAAGGTGGTGGTGACGGCGGGGTGGTTGTGACGACGGGGGTGTCGGGTGGTACGTGAAAGTGTGATGAAGATGATGACTTTTTTTAAAAAAATTGTATTTTTTTAATTTATTTTTTTTCTATTTTTTCTATATTGTTAAAATATTTATTATTTATAAATAGTTATATATATATATATGTATGTTTATTATTATTATTATCAATATATAGCTTTATTATTATTATTTATATATATATATATATGTTTATCAATATTATCTATTTATATAGCTTTATTATCATTTATATATATATTATTTTTACCGAATAGTTATATATAAGTTTTTATATATATAAATCTTATTATTTATAAATATATATATATATATTGTGGGGCAAAGTGCAATTTTTAATATTACAAGGATTACTTCAAAAAACTTTATTTGGGCTAAAAAATATGACGTGGCACAACAACTTATTGAATGGGTGTAGCAACTTATTGACTAGGCAGCCACATCAGCGATTTGACCCGAATAAGAGCAATTGGGCATTTTAGTCGAAAAATGAAAACTAGCGGGGCAGGAAACGTCTGGTCGGGAAAAAAATGGCAAAAATTAATTTTTGACAAAGTTATTGGGCAGAAATAATAATTCCCCCTTTTCTTTAATGTTATACACGAAATAATTTCAAAATATTCTGAAATGTTACTAAAGCTTTTCGAAACGTTTCTAATATTTGGTCTATCCAAACATAATTCAAGACTAGAACTTTTATGTTTATTTTTTTATCGGACAAAAGAATTCACTAAAACGGGAGTACAAGGGGTACTCCAATCCCAAAGATTCAACACTAGAACTTTGATCCATGGCTATCACTACAAAACAATCGGGTCATTCCCGACCGCAAAGCCGGTAGAGAATGACCCTTCGGCGGTCGGAAATTACCGTTTCCCGACCGATTTTTGGTCGGGAAGCGCCGGTCGGCATTGCTTCGGTCGGGAAAACTTTCCCGACCGAAGTTCGGTCGGCCCGAGATTTCCCGACCGCCTTTCCCGACTGAATTTCAGTTAGGGAATTTCCCGACCGTCAATCCCGACCGATTACTGGTCGGGAAAAGTTCCGACTGGTCCCTGGTCGGGAAAACATATCCCGACCGAAAATCGGCCGGAATTTTTTTCAAACCTCCCGACCGATTACTGGTCGGAAGTTCCTGAATTTGTTTTCTGACCAGAAATCGGTCGGGGATATAATTTCGTATTCCCGACCGAAATCCGGTCGACAATATGTACGACTAATCTCGACCGTGGACCGGTCAGGAATTAAGTTTATATTATTCCCGACTGAAAATTGGTTGGGAATAATATTAATGCTATTTCCGACCGCACACTGGTCGGGGATAATATTTATATTATTCGCGACCGATTTTCGGTCGGGAATAAAACTCATCAGAATAAAAAAAAAATTCGGTAATTTTTTACTATTTTGAAATATTTTAAAATATTATTTAACTTTTTTGTGTTTTAGATGAGCAATTAAATTTTTATTCATTGCTCAATCTCAAACACAAAAAAATTAAATAAGTGTTTGATTATTTAAAAGTTGAAGAAAGTAGTGAAAAATTTAATTTTGAGATTGAAAGAAAAAAGTGTTAGAATATTAAAAAAGTGTTTGAAAAAGTTTTTTGATATGAAAAAAGTTTTTGGAGATGAAAAATGAGGAAAATAATGAAGTGTATTTATAGAAAAAGTTAAAAAAAATTGAATTTTCGTCAAATTTGAATTTCCCACCGAGTCCCGTCAATTTTTTCGATTATTCCCGACCGAAAATCGGTTGGGAAAGTTGAAAATTTTCAAGAACCGTCATATTTTCAAACATTGCCGACCGAATTTGGGTCGACAATACTATGCTGCCCAGAAACACGGGCAATGCCGACCGCATTTCGGTCGGGAAATGTTTAAATATTATTTCCGATCGAATATTGGTCGGGAATAACTTTGAATATTATTGCCGACCGAAGTGCGGTCGGAAATAATATTAAATATTTTTCTGGACCGATGTTCGGTCGGCAATAAATGTCAATGCCGATCGAAAATCGGTCGAGAATGACCTTGAATTTTTTTCCCGACCGGAAATCGGTCGGGTAAAATTGTAAATTTGACTTTTTCCATTCTTTTGGAAAATTTTGATGTGTTTGTTAAGTATAACTATAGAATCTCACTAAATACATGAATTGCTCTAATAATTAGTTAGTTTAATGTACTTTTAATTATTAAATTAGTATAGATTACCGGAATATAAGTTAAGTTAGTTTGGAGTTTTACATATAATAATCATACGTAGTATATAGGAGTATTCACAATTGGCGATTAACATTTGTTACGAACGTTAGTATAGAGAGGCTAATTATGATATATATATATATATATATATATATATATATTAACATATGTTTAACATAATCGTAAGTAGTTACATTATTAGCAGCTACATATACCAATCTATTTATAAGTGACAATATAAATCGACGCTTCAAACGATTCATCAACGTGCAACTAAATTTATTTATTTATTGATATTTTTAGTAATATATAACTAATATTGATTTACTTGATCATTACATCAACGATTTATCTAAAATTGAGAGCGAAATTGTGAAATTAAGAATATGAATATTATTCCCTACCGAAAATCGGTCGCCAATACCCCTAAAGCCTAAACCCTAAACCCTAAACCCTAATATTCCCGACCGAAATTCGGTCGGGAATAACTGTCAGCCCCCCTATAAATACCCCTCCCTATTCCACTGGAGAAATCATTCCAACATTCATCACTTGCTAAGGTATCTACGATTTCCTTTTGTTATAACTATTTTTGTTAGTTTTTCTCAATTAAGATCGTTTTTATTAACTTTTTTTAATGTTTCTTTGTTTTAGATATTGCGGTAAATGCAACGAGGGGCGTGTGTTTGCAAATAATACTTGATCTAAGTATTTTCTACGCTACAACAAGTAAGTATTAATTGCCTTGGCTTCGTCATACTCGTGTTTTAAAATTTTTATATAAATGATAAATATATTGATTGGTGAAATTAATTGTAACAATTTCTTTTTAATTTTCTTAGATTAGAAATGGATTATCGTCCCGATAGATCCTGGATGTACGATAGGATAGATAGTAACACTGGTTATTTGAATCAACATTACGTGGTTGGGGTTCGTGAATTCATACAATATGCATCACAACAGAGAGATTACGTAGGTCTAAGAAATCGTATTAGGTGCCCGTGCAAGAGATGCATCAATTTAAAGTTTTTTGATTGAAACGTAGTACGAGATCATCTTCATAAGTGGGGGTTTGTGTATCAATATTGGATATGGGTGTTGCATGGAGAGAAGGCGAGCGAGGCGTCTACATCATATGTACCTAAATCACCGTCTGCTAGTATTCACGTTGACAGTCCGGTTCATGGCGATACTTTGTTTAGAGAATTGGTTGTGGATGCATATGGAGGTCGATTTGTTGAGGGAGAGGTGTGCAACGAAGATCCAAGTCCTGAGGCAAAGGAGTTCTACAAATTGATGCAGATGGGAGACATAAAAATGAACAGTAAGAAGTCAAAGATTGTGCTCCAGTGGTTTGCCGAGTTCTTAACTACCAAGACGATGCACAAAGTAGTTAATGTCGCTTGCAAAAAGTACTTAAGATTGTCTAAAGATATTATGGACCCAGAGATTGAGGAAATGCTACCGAATACGGTTCGAGGCATGAATAAGATGCTCGCAGGTTTAGGTTTAGGGTACGAAAAGATCGACGTATGTAGAAATTTCTGTTTCTTGTACTACGACGATAATGCCAACAAGGATCTCACATCGTGTCCGATATGCAAGACCGATAGGTACGAGGCTGGTAGAAAGTCCAGGGTCGCAAGGAAGAAATTGTGGTACTTCCCCCTAGGCCCTCGATTACAGAGGTTGTTTTATACAGTAGGCACTTCGAGACATATGACTTGGCATTTGAAGTGTCGAGAGTCAACAGATAGAATGATTCACCCAGCTGCAGGCGAGGCGTGGAGAGCTTTTGATCGTACGTATCCGGACATCGCAGCAGAGCCTAGAAATGTCTGACTCGGCCTATGTACTGATGGGTTCACACCATTTGGGCCATCTCGGAAGAACTACTCTTGTTGGCCCGTATTTGTTACCCCTTATAACCTTCCGCCGGATTTATGCATGCGACCGGAGTTCATTTTTCTGAGCCTTATTATACCCGGTCCAAAGAGTCCTGGAAAGACTTGGATCTTTTGCTGAGACCGTTGGTTGATGAGTTGAATGATTTGTGGAGTAATGGTTTGTGGACATATGACAGCTCACGAAAGGAAAACATCCAAATGCGAGCGACCCTAATGTGGACTATTAGCGATTTTCCTGCTTATGGAATGTTGTCCCAGTGGAGCACGCACGGTAAGCTGGCGTGCCCTTATTGCATGGGTGAGACAGATTCTTTTACACTTAAGCATGGTGGAAAAGCCTCGTGGTTCGATTGTCATCGTCGGTTTCTACCAGAGGGTCATAAATGGAGGTACAACAAGAAGGATTTCTACAAGGGTAGGGAGGTACTTGAAGCGCCCATTCCAAGGAAGACAGGAGCGAAGATGAGGGCAATTGTGGATAGGCTACGATCGGTTAGATTTGGGGCAAACTCCACAAAGCTTCCGGGATTTAACACAACTCATAACTGGTGTCGTCAAAGTATCTTTTGGGAACTACCTTATTGGTCCACGAACTTGATTCGCCACAATCTAGATGTGATGCATTGTGAGAAGAACTTTTTTGAGAACATCATCAACACGGTGTTGGACGATGCTAAGTCGAAGGACAATATTAAGTCGAGGCACGATCTTAAGCTGTTGACCAACCGTAAAGAATTGTTCTTGAAACCCAGTGGCAGAGGAAGTGAGTACATAAAGCCAAAGGAAAAATATTATCTTATGAGGGATCAAAAGAACATGGTGCTTGATTGGCTGACCGAACTGAAGTTTCCTGATGGATATGCCTCGGACTTGGGACGATGTGTGCAAAAACAAAAAGGAAAATTGTATGGAATGAAGAGTCATGATTGTCACGTCTTCATACAGGATTGTCACGTCTTCATACAAAATGATCCCGATTGCATTTCGCGAATTCTTGGAACCCGATATTTGGGGGACCTTAGTAGAGATTAGCCTTTTTTTAAGGCGATTTGCGCCTCAGAGGTGTCGGCCGAAGATATGCAGCGATTGGAAGAATCGTTTATTGTGACCATGTGCAAGATGGAAATGATATTTCCTCCTTCATTTTTCGACTCTATGGAGCATTTAGCCATACACCTTCCGTACGAGGCTAGAGTTGGTGGTCCAGTTCATTATAGATGGATGTATCCATTTGAGAGGTACGGTTTATATTTTTAATAACAATTATCTTTTACAAATATCGATTCTTTGCTTAATCTTTCATTTCTATGAACTACGCGGATGTTCGACATGATGGGTTCAGTAAAGAACAAGGTGAGGGTGGAGGGTTCCATAGCCAATCAATACCTACTTGCTGAGCTGTCCAATATGTGTTCTCAATATTTGGATGTTTCTTTTCAGACTAAATATAAAAAACTCAACAGGAATGAGACACTAGATAGCACGGAGTGGGATGATGAGCTTACAATATTTCAAAAGAAATGGGCGCCAATAGGGCCACTAAACAAAAGGCGATACTTGACTTCCGATGAGATGGAGCAAATAGAGCTTTACACGCTTCTAAACTGTCAAGAGCTTGACGAATGGGTGGAGTAAGTGGTCGTTAATTATTTTTAATAACGAAATGATTAAGCGCTTTAAAGACAACTAACTTATGATGATTTTCCTATGCAGACTGTTTGTAGAAGAGGAGTGCGGTGGACTAAGTCCAATGGAGATACAATCCAAGAGGAACCAAGAGTACGTAGCATGGTTCAAGTAGACATATTCAAGTGGGAAATACGATACCAACGTACGAATAGATCCTCTAATCACAGGACCCACTTATTCAGTGGCAACCTACGAGGGATACATTGTGAATGGGTTTAGATTTCATACCGATATGATTTTGGGCCCGAAGAAGAGTGATTGTAGCGGTGTTTATGTGAAGGGAGACATGGGAGGATCCGATGCTATGCTACCAACTTCTATGGAACGTTGAAAGACATTATACATGTGGAATATTGGGGCAGAATCCGGCCCTTATACATAGTCTTGTTCAAATGTGTTTGGTATGATATAAACGCAGGTACGCATGAGCATTCAACGTATAAGTTGGTTGACATCAACCTGAGGCGTACCCTCAGCACCAATGAGCCATTTGTATTCGCTAACCAAGCAAAATAGGCGTACTATGTGCCCTATCCAAAGAAGACGACATGGCGACCGGGACAGAGAGGATGGTTGGCCGTATCCACTATTCCTGCCAGACACATAATCGATATGTCATCAGTTGCAGGATCAAAAGATGTCGATGCGGGGATGCCGAACTAAGTGCTACAAGAGAATGCATCTGAAGGGTTTAACTTATGCGAGGACCTTTCCTCATTCAATATAAATATCCAATTGGCCAACGAGGGATTTGATGTGGTTGACGAGGAGGCAGCAGCGCAGGGCAACGAGGAAGAGGAGGGCTACGAGGACGACGAGGGCAATGAGGAAGAGATAATGAGTGACTCAGATTCTGAGGATAGTATGTATGACTAGCATCGATTATGGTTTAGTACGTCGAATTTTATTTTATAAAAAAAATTGATTCACGTTGTTTAATTTCATATTATAGTTTGTATTCGTGCTTGTAGTATTAACAACATTACATAATTATCAATAAACAAACAATTAACACGGTTTTCAATACTTAGATAAAACGAACAAATAATACTACTACTCCGCATCAAACGAACAAATAATACACAACTACTCCGCATAATTACAGAATAAATACGAAACTAGTTTAACATTACATAATTGGTCCAAGCATCAAACGAATTACATAAATACAAACAACTAACACAGTTTTCAATACTAAAATAACCCTAAAACAAAAAAAATCTACTACTACTCATAGTCCTCGTCATGAAATCCAAATGTATCAGGAGCTGTGGAGGGTCCAACACCATCATCACCATCACCGGCAAGAGCGGCTGCATCACCACCGAGAGTGTCATCCTCGGGGTCCTCATCGGGGTCATCCTCGTACTCATCATCATACATCATGCAGCCCGGAGCACCATGCACAAAAGGATCAGGAGGGGGGCGGAGGAACGCTGGCCGGCTCGACGAGCTTCACTCATGAATCCCCCTGAAGGCATGGGTCGAGTAGGAGGAGTACCTGTAGTCTGGGTGATGTGCTGGGTCAAGTACTCTACGTGCGTAACAAGCTCGTCAACCCTCGCATCAGTAGCAGTCCTAAGACGATGGTACTCCCTCTCCAACGCCCTCGCATAATCATGTGTCGTGTCTGGCTTCTTCTTCGTCGAGAAACCAAACCGATCGTGACGTGCATCCGTAGGGAGACCCGCAGCCTTCCCCTTCTTCAATCCTCCTATCGCCAGACTCCACAGCTCCTGATCTAGCGGTGGCCACGTAGAACTATCCGCCTTGTACCTCTCGGTCATACGGCTCATGTAGTCCTCATGTTCATTTTGTCATAATTGTTAGTACGTAATTAAGGAAGACATATATTAATACAGTAATCAAAGAATGCTATACAAGTTAAATACTTACGTAGATAGCCCTATACTTGGGGTGAACCCAAACGCGGCGACGTGGAGCTCCCTCTGGCAGACCACTGGGCACATGTGTGTGCTGATAACGATATGCCTTATCGTGCCGAGGTGGAGGGGCCCCTGGAGGTCTAGAAGCAGCCTGCATATTGATATACATTTGTTATTTTAGCTATTTAAATTTAAGACAATAATATTATTCGTATAGAAACTCAATTTAATAAGACATACCATCCTACGTCGAATCTCCGTGTAGCTTCAAGACCCACTAGCATGAGTAGCTCGTGCAGGACGATCAGGGTCTGGTGCCTCTCCCGCTCGCCTGTTCTTCTGGCCTGCCGCGGATTTCTTCGCATGGTCAACCGACTCCCAATGCGTCACGAACATCCTCTCTAACTTGTCGCTCATCCAACTGTTCTACGGACGCGACGACCACTTTGGATCATCGAGCCTGTCGTAATAGTTCTTATTCGCATTGTACATGATATCCTTGTAACAGTTCTTAGCCTTCGCCTCATATGCGGAATGTGCATGAATCATGTCAGCCGGATCAATGTAGTATATGCTCTACAATTAAATAAGGTTTTTAATTAAGGTTTCGTTAAATAAAAATCTTACTATTTATATATATGTATAGTAAACTTTCTAAATCTCATCTTAAACTTAGCCCACATTAGTCCCTGGACATCTAAATCGACCTCGGTGTATGAAGGAACACACGTCTTCATAAACTCCCTAATGATCGAGGTAATCGTCGATGCTATCTTTCTCATATCCATAAATACGCCGTGCTCATCCAGCTCGACCCTACGACGGGCTCTACGGTCAGCCGGAACCTGCGGCCCTCTCGATATGCCTTGGCCCGGTCTCTGCTGCGTCGCTAAAGATAGTCCTGCACCGGCAACGTCTGTAGGGGAAGAAGTACTAGGACCCGCCGGTGTAGACTCTGTAAAGCGTGGTCTAAGTGCCATAGGCCTCAATGATGATGGTGGCCTCGATGATGACGATGGCCTAGATGATGACGAGGGCGTCGATGCTACGTGATCATCATCTAGTCGAAATGGTACTACTAGATCTGGTGGAGTACCACCTCTCGATCCGATACGCCTATGTGGATGTGAAGAAGTGGGGGACTCGTCAAGATCGGTATCAGGTGCATCGACATGAGCGGGTGGTGCACCGCCAGAACGAATGATCCGTAGACGAGGACCTATCCTCGGTGGACCAGTAAGTGGAGTACTCGATGGAGTGCTTGATGGACCACTACGCTCTCTCTTCGAGGGCTGGCCACGATCACTATCACGGGACGACATGGCGTAGAAGTGGAGTGCTACGAACTAAGTAAAAGCATCTAAGTTAGGATTTTTCTAATTGTAGAGATGACGAAAGTTTAATCAATACTAAGTTATATAGTTTTTTCCTAAAGGTATAAATAATTACTAAAATCATAAAACTATAACATTCCCTAAAGACATAAATAATGACTAAAATCATAAAACTATAACATTTCCTAAAGCCTAACAATTCCTAAAGGCATAAAAGTCTAACATTTCCCAAAGCCTAACAATTCCTAAAGGCATTTCCTAATTAAATCCTAACAATTTCTACAATATCTAACAATTAAACATAAAAAATTAATATTAAAACATTAAATATAACATAATAAACAAGAAAAAGCAAAAACATTTACCGGATCGGACGTGGCGACGGATTTTCGGTCGCGAATAGGAAGTGGGCGGTCGGCAAAAATTTTTGGGGAGAGAGAATTTCTGTGTGAAAATGAAAGAGGAGGGAGGTATTTATTTCCCGACCACATTTCGGCCGGGACTGAGGTCATTCCCGACCGCAGCTGCGCGGCCCAGCTGGGCCGAGATTAGGGTGACACTCTGGGCGGGAAATTATTCCCGACCGCATTTTGGTCGGGGAATGGGAATATTTTCCCCGACCGAATGGCGGTCGGGAATATTTTCCCCAACCGAATGGCGGTCGGGAATGGTTTTTAAAAATTTCCCGACCGAATATCGGTCGGGAATGCTCCCGACCAAAATCCGGTCGGGAAAACCGCTGAAATCTTGTAGTGTATTGCCCTAGCTGGGCTTAGGCTTTTCCCTAAAAAAAAATTCTCGTAGGACTAAATAACCTTTAAATTAGTTATTATTTAAATTAAATATGACACGGTTACCATCGAAATGGTGTTTGTAGATTGCACATGTTCGTGTTGGATCTATGGCAAAAAACCTCCTTGTGAAAATAAAAGAGGCAAGTCTCTGCCATGAGAGTTCGCGTCTCTAGAGTTAGGGAAGCTATCAATTTCCGACAAGGACCCTGGAACTTGGCGCGACATTGTCTCCAGATTCTCACCGTTATTGACTTCGTGTTCTCGGTCCTAGCGTTCACCATCTCTGTCTCTCTTTCTTGGTTTGCTTATTCGGTCTAGGGTTTGGTTTGTTTCTTGCGCCGCAAGTTTCTGCTGCTTCGTCTGTTTCTTGTGTTTTGTCTCATTTTGTTTCCTTCGCTTTGAGTCAGGGTCTTTGTTTCTCGACTGCTCGTCGTCGGAGTTTTTTTAGGTTACTAATTCTCTTTGCTTTTTGTTGCCTTTTCCGGTGGGAAACGTTCACGCAAGTATCTGGGATCTTCACGTGGCTGCTCTCTGCTCGCTACTCAGAGTTCCACTAGTTGCCGACTCTATGGGTACTATGGATCACGAAAGTTTTCGATTGCATAAAGGGTTATCTCTTACGGATGAGGAGGGGGTCGGCGACGGGTTTCTCGTTTCTGATGATCTATGGCAGGAGAATAACGCGGGGGCAGAATTGGTGTTGGTTGGACGGCTGTTAACAGAGAAGAACTCTCACTTCACATCATTTTGTACCCTCATCAAGACGTTGTTCAAGGCAGGGAAAGGGATTGAGATTACTCGGATTAGTTCGGACACGATGATTTTTCAATTTTTTCACAAACTGGATAAACAACGTGCGCTCCAGCGGTGTCCATGGTCATTCGATAAAAATGTCCTTGTCCTTAGCGATATTAGTCCAGAAGATAACCCTACCACGATGAACTTGGATTATTGCAGTTTTCACGTCCGTATTTATGATATCCCACTGATTAGACAAACTCGGGTTACGGCGTATGCGATTGGGAACCTGCTGGGAAAGATGGAGGATGTGAATATGGCCGAATCATGGGGCACTAGTATGCGTATACGGGTAAAGATCAACGTAACGAAGCCGTTGCGCAGGGTTTTGAAGGTTCGGGGTTCGGAGGGTCAGGAGATGGTGGTTTCGCTCAAATATGAACGCCTTCCGAATTTTTGCTACCTATGCGGCATGCTTGGCCACATCATGGCGGATTGTGATGGAAAATATGAACTGGAGGATGATGTTGACAACTACCGTACGGGGAGTGGCTTAGGGAACCATCGGGACGACAAGGAGCGGGGGCGGGGCAGCGCTTCACGGATAGGGGTGGTTCTCGGCGTAACTTCACTTTCTCGGGAAGAGGAAGATTCACGACCGGGGGTGGGGGTTTTCTCAACCATCACTGAGATCGGGATTTCGACCGTCCATGGCATGAGCACAAGAGTCACCAGACAAGTAGTTTGGATGAGAGTATGCATATGCATTCAGCACCACAGTTTCAACAGCAGGACATGAATCGGGATGTTCCGTCGGGTTGGGGAGACGTGGATCGCTCGCATCCAAGAGCTGCGCATGATCATGAAGTTGTGGGGGTGAGTCATGCATGTAGGCGTATTATTAGGGACCTTCAGGACAGCCAAAGTAGGGAACGGGGTTCAGAATCTACGGCATCTATGGAGATCACGGCAGTGGGTCAGAATACGGTTAGGGGATGTGGGAAGAGAATTCTGGATGAGAATCAGGTGCAGGGAGATGTGGTGCGAGGAAAGAAGGCAAGAATTGAGGAGTTATCGAGGGATATTGATGATCTTTTGGCGGCGACTGCTGAGCAGTCTCGCCGTATCCCATGAGTTTGTTATGCTGAAACTGTCAGGGCTTGGGGAACCCTTAGACAGTTCGGTAACTGAGGCACTTAGTTTCCAGTCATCACCTCCCTCTGATTTTCCTGTCAGAAACGAAATGTCGAAGGAGGAAAATAGAGGCGATCAAAAATCAGCTTAATTTGTTTGGAGTTTGTGTTGAGGCGAAAGGCTCTTCTGGGGGTTTGGCTTTGTTATGGGACAAGGCTCTGGGGGTGAACTTACTTAGTATGTCGGCAAATCATATAGATGTTGTTGTGGTAGAGGGAACACCGGGAGCACAGGATTGGCGGTTCACAGGGTTTTACGAGGAACCAGATTACACAAAAAGAACGCAGACGTGGGGTCTTTTACGGTATCTTAGCGATATTTCATCTTTCCATGGTTATGCGCGGGGGATTTTAATGAGATTTTGAGGCATGAGGATAAGTGGGGCGGTCCACGACGTCCAAATTGGCTTATGAGGAATTTTCGTGACACTCTTGCGTACACAGGCCTTAGCGAGATTGAGTTTTTCGGCCCTCGGTTCACGTGGTGTAGTCGGCGGTCCGAACCACATACTGTTTGGGAAAGACTCGACCGTGCGTGCGCTACATCAGAGTGGAGGGGAATGAATCTGCATGCTAGGGTGGAGCATCTTCGCACTTTGGCATCGGACCACCATGCCTTATTAGTTCGTACTTTGGATCAGCGCGATACTCGTAGTCCTCCATCTCGGTTTTGTTTTGAGGCTGCATGGGTGCGAAAGACAGGGTGTGAGGAGATTATAGCTGACCTCTGGGGCAAGACGGGCGGCAGAGGTTTGATGGAGAAATTGGACAAATGCCGAGAGGGACTGGGACAATGGAAGAGGGTTGACGGGGTTGAGATGAAGCGTCGGATTGAGCGGTTGCGCAAGGATATCGCGAGTTTACGAGGGGGGGTGATAACAGATGCATCCAAAGCCGAGGAAAAAAGATTAATTGGGAAATTGGAGGAGTTGTTGGATACAGAAGAACTCTATTGGAAACAACGGGCGAAGGTTCAGTGGCTGAAAGAGGGCGACCGCAATACTGCATATTTTCACAAACGTGCTAGTGAACGAAGGGCCAAGAATGAGATTGTGGGGATTCGTGACGGGGAGAGGGTCCTTAGGTCGACATCTGAGGAGATTGACCTAATAGCAATCGAATACTTTCAATCTATTTTCACATCCACTGCGCCTACAGACGAGGCAATTGATGACGTTCTACGTGATGTGGACGAGCGAGTCAGCCCTGAAGTGAACGAGTGCTTGGGTCAACCTTTCACTAAGGAGGAAGTGCAGAAAGCTTTGAAAGACATGTATCCTTTTAAATCCCCGGGGCCGGATGGTTTTTCGGTTGTGTTTTATCATAAGTATTGGAATATCGTTGGTCCTGATGTTATTTCTTTTGTGCTTGCTTATCTTAATGATCATGTGTTGGACCCTTCGGTGAAATTTACCCATATTGTGTTGATCCCTAAATGTCCTCACCCTGACTTGATGACCCAATTTAGGCCTATTAGCCTTTGTAATGTGTGCTTTAAAATTTCATCGAAAGTCATTGCTAATCGGCTAAAACCTTTCCTCTCTGGTATCATCTCTTCCTCTCAGACTGCTTTTGTTCTAGGGCGCCTTATTACTGACAATATTCTTGCGGCATTTGAGTTGAACCACTTTCTTAAGAACAAGAGGACTGGGAAACGATGTCATATGACGCTGAAGGTGGATATGAGTAAGGCCTACGACCGAGTCGAGTGGTCCTTCTTGGAAAAGGTAATGCTCAAACATGGTTTTGATTCTCGTTTTGTTTCTCTTATCAGGATGGGTGTTCGGACGGTGTCATACTCTATTTTATTGAATGGCAAGGAATCACGTGTTTTTTCCCCCGAGAGGGGTATCAAGCAGGGGGGCCCTTTATCCCCCTACCTCTTCTTATTCGTTTCTGAGGTTTTTTCAGCACTAATAGCTAAGGCGGAGGAGAGGGGCGTGATAAAGGGCGTGCGGATCAGTTGACATGCGCCCTCGATTTCACATCTGTTATTTGTCGATGACACCTTGCTGTTTGTTGATGCGAATGTGGAGACGGCGCAGGGAATCAGTGGTATTCTTGAATGGTTCGAGGAGGCCTCAGGACAGAAAATAAACCTTGAAAAATCAGTAGTCGTGTTTAGTCGGAACACGGATGAGGCGACTCAGGGGGTGGTAGGCGCTGTCCTGGGCGTTGCAGTGGCAGATAGGCATGAGAAGTATCAGGGCCTCCCTTCAGTGGTCGGGAAATCAAAAAGGGAATTGTTTGACTACATTAGAGAGAGAGTGTGTGGAAAAGTGCCCAAGGATACAAAGGCAAAACTCTGTCGGGAACGGGAAAGGAGGTTCTTGTGAAGGCTGTCATGTAATCAATTCCGACGTTTGTGATGAGCTGTTTTCGCTTGCATGACACATTGATTCGGGAGATTGAATGTATCATTAGCAATTACTGGTGGAGCAGTGGGGTGCAAAATAAAATACATTGGGTCTCATGGGATAAGATGTGTAGGAGGAAAGATGAGGGCGGATTGGGGTTTCGCAATTTGAAGGCGTTTAATGTGGCGTTACTTGCAAAACAAGCATGGCGTATTTTGCAAAATCCGAATAGTCTTGTCAGTATATTATACAAGGCCAAGTACTTTTCAAATTGTGAGCTCCTTGATGCCCGAATTTGGAGTGCACCATCCTTTTCTTGGCATTGTATTTGGGGGACAATACCGATTCTCAAGAAGGGGATTCAATGGCAAGTCGGAAACGGGGAGCTGATCGCGGCATGGTATGATGAGTGGTTGCCCCGTCCGACAACGTTTAGACCGATCACGCCAGCTAACGACGCTGCCCCGTTCACGTTTGTAAGCGAACTAATTGACACGGCGACGAGTTGGTGGGACGAGGCTGTAGTGCGTGAGTTTTTTTGGGAAGCGGATGCACAACTGATCCTATCTATACCGCTGGGCAGCCACATCAATGAGGATCGACGCGTTTGGCACTATGAGAAGAATGGTTTTTTCACGGTACGTAGCGCATACCATCTTATTATGTCTCAAGGTTTGCTTAATACTAATACTTGTGAGACATCGGGCTCGGGGTCACACGAATCATGGAAGAAATTGTGGAAGTTGGAGTGTCCCGGTAAAATTAAATTGTTCGTTTGGAGGAGTTGTATGGATATCATCCCTACACGATGGAAGCTTGAGAGACGACGGATTTGTGTGGAAACCGTGTGCGTGGTATGTACTGAGGGAGTTGAGACGATTTGGCATTGTCTTTTTGGATGCCATATTGCGCGACAGGTTTGGGCATTGGCGAATGTTTCAATGCTGTTATGGATGCGGGAGGTTGAGAACTTCGGGGACTGGTTGGTTCGGGTGATGGGATTGGAGTCGCCCCAACGACTCAGCTTTATTGTTACAGTGTGTTGGTGCTTGTGGGGGAATCGAAATAGCATCTTGGCGGGAGAAAAAGGGAGACGACCGGATGAGATAGTCACGTTCGCACAACTTTATGTGGTGAATTGGTTCGCGCATCACGGGATCATGCGAAGGGTCGACCAAGAGACCGAATGGGAACCTCCGATTGGAGAGACGATTAAAATTAATTTCGATGGGGCTGTGTTTCGGGATGACGAGGCGATAGGAGTGGGAGTGGTAGCGCACGACTGTAACGGCGTTATGCTTGCATGGCGCCAAAGATATTGCTCGGCCCTCATGTCGCCAGGAAGCGTTGAATGTGTTGCGGCTCTGTGGGCGGTCCGATTGGCTATTCAGAAGGGATGGGATAATGTTGTCTTCGAAGGGGATTGTTTAACGGTTGTTCATGAAGTGTTATATGGTACTCATGTGGATTTGGCTCATGTTAACATGTTAAATGATATCCGTCGCTTGTTTCGGCTGGGATTTGGTATTAGATGGGTGGGACGTTCATCAAATGTGGTGGCTCACGAGTTGGCAAGAAACGCGTACGAGGATGCGGATGGTTTTGAGTAGTTCCTACATGTTTTGCTAGTGTTTCCTGGATTAGTTCAGTTTTGCCGTGAGGCAGATTATTTCATTTGTACTTGACAATTCTTTTAGGCATGAATGGAAGCAGGTTTGTACGTTGATCAAAAAAAAAAAAGATTGCACATGTTCGTCAAATCACCACGAAACCAATTTTTCAAAATCTTAGACAATACCCCATAATACTTTCAGAAGTCGCTCATTCATCACGAATTATTTTAGTTGGAAACTAATCGTTTTGATTTAGTGATCTTAATGTTTGCAGTAATGTAATATTTAAATTTTTTGCCGTTGTATCTTAGAAAACAACATAAAATTGTAAGTCCCAAGCAGGAGATATCGTTTATGGAAAGAATAAGTTCAACTCTTGCCTCGCTTTTATATTCACTCTTGTTTTGAAATACAAAGAGTACACCTTCGCATCAAAAATCATTCATGCGCTCGAGCCTTAATATATAAATGTTTGTTTATTAATTTAGTTTTATGTATTTTAAATTCTTATTCTTCTTATCTAAGAATATGGCATAAGAAACAGGTATACGAAACGAAACAATATTATATACTTTTATCAGAATTTTTAACTAGATATTTTTTAGATCGAGGACTCCCCTTTAAAATTTTATACATTTTAAGAATATAAGATGAAACTTGTGATTTTTCTTTTGCGGATGCCCTGAGGATTTAATCCAATATTTTGCATTCTAATTTGTGTGATTAACGCTTAATATTTATCGTATTTAAAATTTCATAAGGCTTAACAAGGAATATATTTATGCAACTTTTATAAACGTGGACAGAAAATTACATAGATTTTTTTCCCCTAACATTATATGAGCACAAATCTCCGCTTTAAAGATCTTCACTCATATTTTCTTAACTTCATTTTTATTTATACGTTTGATATAAATAAAAACTGATTTTTTCAAAAGGTAAATATCTAAATTTGTGGATTGTACACATCTCTAGACTCGTGAAATGCCTTGATTTACGCCATACATAGATTTTTTTCCCCTAACATTATATGAGCACAAATCTCCGCTTTAAAGATTTTCACTCATATTTTCTTTGATATAAAAACTGATTTTTTCAAAAGGTAAATATCTAAATTTGTGGATTGTACACATCTCTAGACTCGTGAAATGCCTTGATTTACGCCATACATGTACAACTGGAACAACACCAATTTCCCATTTTGAGAAGCATATTTTTTTTGCACCAAAAGTAAATAGATTGCTAAAAGAAAGTATTACAAGAATACGAGGGGCATACCCCAAGACGAAGCTACAATGTTCGAGATTAATGCTCTATCAAGCCGGGGAAAATACAAAGAGCTAGCCTAGGACTATAGCTCGTCTACCCTCTTATGGTTTTCCACTCCTTTCCGGCTCCGGTACATGTCTGTGACCGTACTCTTCAGGCACCATGCAACAGTCTTGGGTTGCTTTTCCTTCGATAGATGCTTCGGCACTAATCCGACTCTCTTTTAGAGGGGGAGAGAGTAGAGTAGGAATGTATGTTACCTGCATTTCTTTTGTCCTCCTGTTGTCTTTTCTTCAAGTCCTCAGTTCCTGTTAATCACAAAGAAAATACTCCACAGAAAGTAGTTATATATGACTTTTTGAATGACGTGGGAACCCTCAGCCGCTACCCTTCGGGTGCGCAATGGGTAAACCCCCGGGTCGACGAAATAGCCTGCAAACCTCGCCAACCGAGTTAAACCACACTAGGCTAACCATGTGTGATAGGCTCAGACTCAGAAGGCATAGAATCAGAATTTGTTCACTCCCAATGGGATTCGAACCTGAGACCAAGGGGAGAGTAACTCTCCTCTTTAACCAACTGAGCCACCCACAAGGGGTATTTTGAGAAGCATATTATTTCTATATATCTTGTATATTAGTTAATCGGTAGCAAAAATATTATATCCCCTAATTCTATTTCCTCAATTAGATAATGACATGTGGCATTTGAAGGTCCACAAAAATTAACCCATACTAACAAACTTGGAATACTCTTTCTAAAATTAATGTTAAATGGTATAATACACTTTTTGGCGAATTTTTTTTCATTTAATTTCTGAATGCTTCTAATCTTGATTTCGTTAAAAAGAACATTCATTAATTTTGGATGGCCTCAAATTCCATAATAAAATTACATAGCTGATGTACTGTTATGTATTACATGTTAGACTAATAATATTATAGTCGTTTAATAGTAATTGCCAATAGTAATTTTGGATTCGCGGTTCACGGGCTTCTACGGTGAACCAGATTCAAGTAAGAGACAACGGTCGTGGTCACTGTTGAATATATTGAAACATCTTTCTTCATTACCATGGGTTTGTGGTGGTGATTTCAACGAGATTATGAGCCAAGAGGAAAAGAAATGAGGGGTCCCTAAACCCGCATGGTGTATGCGTAATTTTAGGGAGGCGCTGCTAGATGCAGGGCTTACAGACCTTGGTTTTGTGGGAAAATGTTTCACCTGGTGCAATAGGCGAGAAGAAGGGGACACGATTTGGGAGAGACTAGATAGAGTTTGTGCCTCGGTTGCATGGAGAGATATTTACTCAAAAGCTCGAGTCGAACACTTATCTATGCGTCACTCAGATCATGCGGCCTTGTTTGTTGATTTAGAGCCGAAGCATTCTTTCAAATCAGAGTGGAGACGCACAAGGATGTTTCGGTTTGAGGCCATCTGGGCCAAGGAGGCAGATTGCAAGAAGTTGGTCGAGCAGTTTTGGAATGATAAGGGATATGCAGAGCAGGCTCAGGATATTTCTAAGAAATTGCAGCGGTGTCGTGTTGGGTTGGTACAATGGAAGAAGCTCTCGGGGTCTGGGATTAAGGATTGTATCGATAAACTAACGAAACAGATCAAAGAGATTAGGGAGGGGGATATCACGGCCGAAAACAAAAGAGTTGAGATGGAGCTTACTCGGGATGTAGAGATTATGCTGGACAAGGAAGAATTATTTTGGAAGCAAAGAGGGAAAGTTCAGTGGTTGAGAGAGGGGGACCGGAACACTAGCTATTTCCACAGTTGGGCAAGCGAGAGGAGAAGTAAAAACGAGATTTGTGGGGTCAGAGATACGGGGGGCATTTGGAGGGACACTCGGGCAGGAGTTGAGGAGGTGGCGGTGAACTATTTCCGATCTATTTTCAGCTCTGTGAATTCGTCTAGTGAGGAGATCGATGATGTCTTGCGGGTCATCCAGGCTAAAGTGGGTCCAAATGTGAATCAAGAGCTGGCACAACCATTCACTCCAGATGAGGTAACCACAGCTCTTTTTGACATGTACCCCCTTAAATCTCCGGTGCCTGATAGCTTCTCCCCTATTTTTTATCAAAAAGTTTGGAGTATCTTGAGTGCTGATGTTACCTGTTTTGTGCAGAATTTCCTTAATAATCATGTTTTCCCTACTTCTATGAACTTTACACATATAGTCCTCATCCGTAAATGTACATATCCGGAACTCATGACTCAGTTTTGACCTATCTCTCTGTGCAATGTTTGCTATAAAATTTCCTCCAAAGCAATAACTAATAGGATTAAGTCATTCCTTCCTGATATCATATCTTATGCGCAGTGTGTTTTTGTTCCGGGTCGGCTTATTACTGATAATTTCCTTGTGGCTTTTGAGATTAACCATTTTTTAAAGAACAGAAGAACAGGTAAAGTGGGACATTTATCACTGAAGATGGACATGAGTAAGGCGTACGACACAGTCGAGTGGTCCTTTCTTGAAAAGGTACTTCTTAGACTAGGTTTTGAGCGCCACTTTGTTGATCTTATTATGTCTTGTGTTAGTACTGTGTCTTATTCACTTTTGATAAATGGTTGTGAGATTGGGCATATCTTACCTGAGAAAGGTTTATGTCAGGGCGACCCTCTTTTGCCGTATCTCTTCTTGTTTGTTACGGAAGTGTTCTCAGGTTTGATTCGGGATGCGGAGCGGAGGCAAGTACTGAAGGGAGTAGCTGTTAGTCGGCATGCGCCTAGAGTCTCACATCTACTATTTTCCGACGACACTCTTTTGTTCTGTGAAGTGGGGGTGGATGCAGCACGGGAGATTACAGTGATTCTGGATAAGTTCGCGAGGGCATCGGGTCAAGAAATAAACTTTGATAAATCTGTTATGGTGTTTAGCAAGAACGTCTCTGAGGTGTGTAATCAAGAAATCCAACAGATTCTTAAAGTTAGGGTGGCAGAGAAACACGACATATATTTGGGTATGCTAGCGGTTGTTGGGCGCTCAAAGAAAGAACTCTTTTATTATCTTAAGGAACGGGCATGGAAGAAGTTTCAGGGGTGGAAGGAGTTAGCGTTATCCGGGGTAGGAAAATAGGTTCTAATTAAATCGGTGTCTCAGGCCATGCCTTCTTTTTTCATGAGTTTTTTTCGCCTCCCGGACTCTTTAATTAGGGAGCCTGAAGCTTTGGCAAGGAATTACTGGTGGTACAACGGGGAGAAAAAAAAGACTCACTGGATTGCTTTGGATAGGATGTGTCGGAGTAAACAAAAAGGGGGAATGGGTTTTCGAGACCTCCGCGCGTTCAACATGGCGTTGCTTGCTAAACAGGCATGGAGGATTTGGAAGTATCCGGATAGCTTGGTGGGACAAATTTTTAAAGCTAAATATTTCCCTAAGTGCTCCATTTTTTAGGCGAAAAAAAGGAGTGGGCATTCTTTCTCTTGGCGCAGCATTAGAGATTCAATCCATATCATTGAAAAGGAAATTCGTTGGCGCGTAGGTGATGGAAACACGGTTATGTTGTGGCAGGATGCATGGCTGCCAAGACCGATTTCCTTTAAACCAATTACGCCATGGGTTGAGGAGTGTGCGGATTTCCGTGTTTGTGACTTGATAGATTAGAACATGGGGTGGTGGGATCCTGTTTGCGTCCATGATAATTTTTGGGAGGTTGACACATCCTTGATTCTCTCTATTCCGTTGGGGTCAATGGATAGGCCGGACACACAAATTTGGCACTACAATAAATCTGGTGAATTCTCTGTGAAGAGCGCGTATCATGTGATTATGGATCAAGGTTTGCTCACGGGAGTTGGGACAGTTTCGAGTAGCTCGGACTTTGATTGGGGAAAGATTTGGACCTTGCGTTGCCCAAACAAAATTAAACAGTTTGTTTGGCGGGCGAGTTCAAATATTCTCCCAACTCGGAGTCTCCTTTTTTATCGGCATATGGGGGCTGATAAAGATTGTGGTATATGTGGGGGCGAGAATGAAGATGTTCGGCATGCATTATTCACATGTCATGTTGCGCGACAAGCTTGGGCACTTGTGCATTTCCCGTCGGCATTCTTTATTCGAGAGGAGGAAGATTTCTTGCCGTGGTTTTTCAGGATTCTGAGTTTACATGACCGAGACCTTGTAGTTCGAGCTGTGGTTTTGTGTTGGGGGATCTGGACAAATCGGAATAGAGCTTCGGTAGGAGATAAAGTGGCTAGTCCGCTGGATATAGCTGAGTTCAGTGCCAACTTTTGTAATTCATGGGAGTTGGCGAAGTCGCACCGAGAGGATCAGGTCTTGTGGACTCCGCCTTGTAAGCCGTGGTTAAAATGTAACTTTGATGGTGCCATTTTTGGGGATGAAGGAAAATCAGGGGTGGGTGTCATTTTTCACGACTCAAATAGCAATTGTATTGCTCGCATCCAAAGGTCGTTCCCGGGTAACTTGGGTCCACGTAATATTGAAATTATGACTGTCTTGTGTGCGGTTCAGTTTGCTGTTGAAAGGGGGTGGAAACGTGTGATATTTGAAGGTGATAATTTAGAGGTTATAAACTGCATTACCCATTCGAACGTTTTGGGAGATGAAAGGGGCCCTCTGATCCTAGATATTTGTGGAGTGAAGGATAGTAATCCCGAGTTTTTCTTCAAATGGACCCGTAGAGAAGGTAACGAAGCAGCTCATACACTTGCGCGCTCAGCTACAAAGAACTCGAGTTGGTGGTTGTCGTTTGATGTTGAGCCGGGATGATCCAACTAGTTTTCTTTGTTTCGTTACGTTGTTCTTGATTCTGAATTTGATTGCATGGCTTTTGTGCATGATGTACTGTTCTGGTGTTGGCTATTAGGCCAGTTTTAAGCTATATGATTATTTAGTTTCAAACAAAAATTAATTTATTTTCCGAAGCAATTTGACAATCGTCCTACTATTATCTAGACTATGTTGTATCGTACTTCTGTGACTTTTATTTACTAATTATGAAAATATCTTCGAAAAAAGCTAATAATCTTTATTATTTATTATTAGAAAACTTTTCTAATTATTCCTGAAGGAGTATATGATTGGTATAGTTTAATCAATTAAATTACCTCGTATTCTAATCAAAAATGAATTTGAGTATATTAATATTGATTAGGGGTCAATATTATTAATCACTGAGTTGATTATTGTCCATTCCTATATATAAACTTTAACTTATTAAACATTTAGTTTTTTAATCAATAAATAAAGTTCTCTTCAATCAAAATCACTAATCAAAATTAGTACCACTAATTAACATATATTTACGTACTGCAGGGCATATATTCATAATAAAAGTAGTTTCCCATCTGTTTATTCATTAAAAATGGACTTCTATTTGTAAGCTGGCAATTAATCATGATTAAATTTACTGCTCAGTATACAATATAATTAATTTAATTAGAGTCAAATTAAACTTATTCATCATGGTTTAATTACACAGTTAAAAATATTATTGAAATTGACCAAAAAAAGCTTAAGCGGAAATTTCAACTTGAGGAAAGAAATAATTAGTTTGATAATATAATTAACTAAATAAATTTAAGGGATTAATTTGGAGTTAATTTAGAGTTAATCTATGTGGTTTTTTAAATCACACATGTCATTATTTAATTGAGGGAATAAAGGGAGGGAATAGAAGATTTTCACTCGTTAATCGGCACGAGTACTTTTTCTCTTTCTATAATCATCGGGACTATAGGAAGGTAATTTGCTGAATTTTTTTTTATCAATAAAAGAAAATTTTCATTGAGAAAGGGTACAGGATGTACACCAAAATGTCAAAATTACAAGCAATGCATCGGGGAGTTATACCAATCGACAAAAGAAAAAGCAAAACCCTTCCTAGTCGCCTTAATCCAGAGAGATTATTAGGTGCAGCCGTTGTATATGCATCCACTACCAATACACGGTGGGGATGGGGTGTTAGGTGGTTATTCATATGATTTAGGGATCTCATTTTAAGCACAACCATCGGTTGTACATACAGCGGATGTATATAATAATTTCTCCTTAATCCAAGACCATGTTTTAATCTTGATCGATTCACAAATATCTTGAATATCTAACCGCTCTCCCTTGAATTGAGCTTTATTTCTACAATTCCAAATGCTCCAAATAGTGAAAAACCAAATAGAGATCCAAATGTCCTTACCTTTCTGAAGTGGATATAGATCTTCAAATTGTGAAAAATTGTCTGTAAGACTTTGGGGAAGTGCAGCAGAGATTCCAAACCACTTCAAGACAACCATCCAAACTTTATAACCAATCTCACAATGACAAAAAAATATGATCAGTCGATTCCTTGTCAAGAAGACAAAGTAGGCAGCAACCATTGTCGTTGTTTGTTAGATTAACCCCGCGTCGTTGAAGATTTACTTTGGTTGGATGTCTATTAATCTTGAGGTGCAATATATAGGTTACAACAAGGAGCGTAATTAATATAAACTACCTAATCTAAATAAGTACAAATCAATCAAAGATATATACAATATATTTACTAATACACCCCCGCAATCGAATCGGGAGGTTCACGAACTTTGAGATTGGTGCGAAACTCATAAAAAAGAACCCGTGGAAGCCCTTTGGTGAAGATATCGGCCACTTGAGACCGAGAAAGGATGTGATGGACTCGGACTTCGCCACGAGATAATTTTTCCCAAACAAAGTGAATATCGAGTTCAATGTGCTTTGTTCGTTGATGTTGCACCGAATTGTTGGTGAGGTTGATGGCACTAACATTATCACAGTAAACCAATGTTGCTTTAGATAAGGGAACACAGAGATATTTCGTAGCCAACAAGAGTCCAAGACAATGTTAGCCACGACGCGATACTCGGCCTCAGCACTAGAACGAGATAAGGTAGCTTGGCGCTTAGAAGACCAAGAGATAAGATTGTCACCAAGAAACATGCAATAGCCAGAGGTAGAACGACGAGTATCGGGGCAGCCCGCCCAATCGGCATCGGTGTAGGACATGAGAGAATCGATGCGTGCGCGGAAGAGATGAAGACCAAGATGAGACGTCCCTTGAACGTAACGAATGATGCGTTTAAGGGCAGCCATATGATCCGCACAGGGATTGTGCATGTGGAGACAGACTTGTTGAACAGCATATGAGATACCTGGACGAGTGAAAGTGAGATATAACAAGGCACCAACCAAACTGCGTAAGAGAGTGGGGTTGGGAAATGAGGGACCCGATGTGCCGAGTGTGGGCTTAGTGTCCACGGGAGTGGCAACCGTTTTACAAGAGGACATTCTGGCTCGTTCTATAATTTTGGTGACATATTTACTTTGTGAAAGAAATAGACCACTTGTAGTGTGAGAAACAGCAATGCCCAAAAAATAGTGGAGAGTACCAAAATCCTTCATAGCAAATTCTGCACTAAATTGAGAAATAATATAGCAACGCAAGGAGGGAGAGGAGGCAGTGAGAATGATGTCATCCATATAAAGTAATAAGTAAGCAATATCGTTACCCCTATGAAATATGAATAAGGAGTGGTCGGATTTGCTGTGAGAGAATCCGATGGTAGCGACAAAATCGACAAAATGTTGGTACCAAGCACGAAGGGCTTACTTCAAACCATAAAGAGATTTTATGAGCAGGCAAACATAATCAGGGTGCTGAGAGTCCCGAAACCCCAAGGGCTTACGCTTATAGACCGTTTCATCCAAATTGCCATGGAGAAAGGCATTCTTAACATCCAACTGATGAATGGACCAAGAATGAGAGAGAGCAATGCTGAGGATGGTTCGGATGGTAGCGGGCTTGACAACTGGGCTGAATGTGTCAAGATAATCGATTCCAACATGTTGAGACTTGCCATCACCAACAAGTCGAGCCTTATACCGCTCAAAAGAACCGTTAGAGTTAGTCTTATGATAAAAAATCCACAAAGACCGTATAATATTTATGTTAGGCGGGCGCGGGACTAGCTCCCACGTCCTATTCATAATCAAGCCATTATATTCATCAAGCATGGAAGATTTCCAATTAGGATCACATAACGCTAAGAGAGGAGATTTAGGGAGCGGAGAGGGAGAGTGAGTAGAGGAGAGATCAAAAGTACATTTAGGAGTGTGAATCCCGCGCATGCTACGAGTGATAATGGTGCGAGTAGGAAGAGAGGGAGGAGAAGGGGGGTCGGGTTGTGTTACCGAAATAGAATGGGCCGTGGAGGGTCGAGTGGGCTGGACGGTCGGAGTATGCTGAGCCGCGGGCACGCGGGCTGATGGAGCGTGTGCCGCGGGTGGTGTGGGCTGGACCGCAGGTGGAGAAGGGGCTGGAGCGGGCTGGACAACGGGCAGAGGTGTGGTCAGAGTGGGCCGAACTAACGCTGATTGTGCCGGGAGGGTCTGACCGAGTGGAGTTTGTGCGTGAGGCGGAAGATAGTGAGGATGGATGGTTTTTGTAGAGAGGAAAAGGGTAATTTGGTTTCGTCAAAGATGACATGACGAGAGATAGTGATTTTATTGTGAGCGAGGTCAAAGCATTTGTACCCGCGGTGGTGTGAGGGATAGCCGAAAAAGACACAAGGTAAGGACCGTGGTTGCAATTTATTGATTGTGGTGGAGGGGAAGAGAGGGTAGCATAAACACCCAAAAACTCGTAAGTGTGAGTAAGTGGGGTTGCAATTATATAGGACTTCAGAGGGAGATAGGTGGTTAAGTGTTTTAGTGGGGATGATATTGATGAGATATGTGGCAAGTTGTAAGGTGTGCCACCATAATGTGGGTGGAGTAGAGGAGTGGTGAAGAAGAGTGCGGACGATGTTATTGATGGCTCAGATTTTACGTTCAGCCTTGCCGTTTTGAGCCGAGGTGTAGGGGCAAGAAAAGCGGAGAGACATGCCAGAGTTGTGACACAATTTCCAAAATTGGTCGTTGTCGAATTCCCTGCCATTATCACATTGTAAGTTTTTAATAGTGTTACAGAATTGAGAGTGGACAAAATTGGTAAAGGCAGTAAATATAGAAAAACCCTCTGATTTTCGACCAATGGGAAATGTCCATAAGAAATTAGAGTAATTGTCCAAAAACAAGACATAAAATTTATGACCATGAGCACTAACAATCAGCGAGGTCCATAAATCGCTGTGAATAATGTCAAAAGGACGTAAACTCAAAGTAGTAGAAGAGTAAAAAGGAAGTCGAATATGCTTCCCCAAAACACAAGGTTCACAAATAGTAGAAAAATGATTACAATTAATAAATTTTTGGGAATTTAAATGTTGCAAGACATAAGATCCCAGGTGCCCCAATCTATGATGCCAAAGATCAGATGGGTACGAGAGGTGGGGGATGGGATGCATGATGGGGTGATGGGATACAGGTCACAAATGCTATCACAGAAAAGCCAAACGAATCAAATTCAATTGAAACACGGTTATCAGTAGTAAGACGACGAACAAAGATAAGATTTTTAATAAGGTTAGGAGCATGTAGGACATTATTTAAGTATAAGGGAGGGGAAGAAAATGGGAGAATAGTGTTACCATGACCTTTAATCGGCATGACCATTGCCAACGAGAATATTACGATTCATGCTCGATAAAGAATAAAACGAGAGAGTATCTGAACCCAAGGTCATGTGAGATGATACTTCACTGTCCAAATACCATTGCTAATCCGGAGGGTATAAGGATAGTGTATGCATGGCTGCATCAATATCAGTCGGTGCATAGGGCTCAGATGGGGCGTGGGCCGTGTAGGCCTGTGGTCTAGGGCCGAGGAGTCCGGGCTAATTGGAGGGAGGCGGGCGGGTCCAACCACTCGTAGGGTATGGCCATGGAGGGTAGGCCCAAGGTGGCATGGGCCACTGCTGATAGGGGCCCACAGATTTAGATTACATGCTCGCGGTGCAGTTGGGCCGTACGATCCATGCGACTGCCCGCGGCCGCGCCCGTGACCCCAACTTTCACGATGACCGCGAGTAGCCTGAGATGATCTGCGGGTTGAAGGGATAGACCCGTGGACTATGTGCGGTTCGTCAGAGGGCAAGTCCGTGTTGAGAAGGGCAGTTCCGACGACCGAGGCGGCGGTCGAGGCTTGCTTAGCGTTGTGTGTCTCCTCCAACACGAGTCGTGAACGTGCCTCATAGAACGATGGCAATGTATCGCTTTATTGAATGAAGGTGGCAACGCCATCATAGTTCTCGTTGCGTTTGGCAATGAGTTGGAGAACTAGACGTTCATTGGAGACAGGGGCACCAACATTCGACAGTTGATTTGCAAGAATTTTAAGTTCTTGGCAGTAAGCAGAAATATTTGGAAAATTATCCAGTTGTACCTGAGTAAACTGGTTTTCCAAGTAGACGGCCAGCGTGTTTTTGTTGTCTTGAAAGATGTTTTGAAAGCGCTCCCAAGCTTGTTGAGCGGTGGAGTCCTTCTCGGGTACTATGTGCAAGAGATCGTTAGAGATGGTTTCGTATATCCATTGAAGAACGATTGCGTCAAGTCTAGACCAAAGAGAGTGGTCGAATTCTTGCATGGAGGGGGAAGCGGTGGCAGTTTGAGTAGGGCTATTCGCGACTTTGTCGGACCCTTTATCGGCAGTGGGGTCGGCCGCAGAGGAGGGAGGAGTTTTTGTTTTTAGTTTTGGTGTGGAAGCGGTGTTGGGGATGATGTGATCTATGACTTGATATGCACGACAGTGAATGCGAAAGAGTTTCGCCCAAGAGAAGTATTGACTTTTCTCCATCTCGAGGGTAATAGGAATAAAATTCTGTATATTAGAGACTGCAAGAGCGGGGTGGAATTTGGATTCAGCTTTTGTTGAGAGAGAGGGGGGGCGGCTTTGGGGAGGAAGAAGGATCACGGCGGCTAGGGCTTAGGCTCGTGATACCATATAGGAAGGTAATTTGCTGAATGAATCTTCTATTAATCTTGAGGTGCAATATATAAGTTACAACAAGGAGCGTAATTAAGGTAAACTACCTAATCTAAATAATTACATATCAATCAAAGATATATACAATATATTTATTAATAGGGACATGTACTTCAATATGTAAAACTAGCCTCTCTTAATCAGAAAGTTCTCATTACTACATAGTTCAACTTGAGTTCGAAGAAATAATAAGAATTCTATAGCATAAAGGAGCATGACATACTTATACACTTTTCTTTTTAACTTATTTATGCTATATTTCTATGTATGCGAGAAATGGAAAAACCTCGATCTTCTTCATGTGTAGATCACTTCACCCTGAAAATACAGGACATTAAGACAATATCAACGCCATAAGTGAAAAAGCATTTATTATCTAATTTTAAGAAGTAATAAAGTTTGTACGTACTTGGTGCAATCAGTGGAAGGGCTTATCTTGTACGAAATGCTAACGCCACAAAGATGTGGAAGTCCAGCGGCCTTGGTAACAATCGGGCCAGGGTACGAGGTGGCTAACGATTTCAAACAGTTGCACACGCTCTGACGGTCAGACGTGGTCTTGGCAGCGTTGTAAAGTGCCTTAATCGCACCACAACAGCCACCTAAGGGTCGGTTGCCAATCACGTACGGGAAGCACGAATTGAGATAGTTATTAAATACCGCATCGCACCCTATCACAGCCTCGCCGCGAGGGACAACTGCTGTCAGGAACACAACTGCAATGACCATCAAACTCATTACTGAATTAGCCATAGGACGGAATTTGTTAACAAATTATTAAAATGTAAATTGTGTTTTATTTATCACTTGCAAGTTTGTGCGGGAAAACATGCTACAGAAGTAATGTGTTTATATAGGGTAAGATTTAGGGAATTGTTCCCACATTGTACTGTAGTCGGACTCAATATAGTTAATAGTTGGTTGGATTAATAAATACAGCATATAATTTATTTATTCTGAATCACTGCAATATAAATTTAGAGTTTTATGTAGGGTTGGTCTATAAGCTTTTCAGAAATCAGGTGTATTTCATATTCATAAGTCGTCCTAATTTTCCACCAGAAAAATATGCGCGCCAAACAAGTAACGGCAGTGTTACTTCTTAAGAGGCAATAGATTCATGACACGTAAGATTCATGATTCCGTCGGGTCTATTTCCTAATTCTTTTCATCTCACTTTGCGAGTTAAACATATAGTTGTATTACTGTAAGTAGTGTTTTAAAAAGTGAAAGCGTAGGTGAGGCGTTTTATGTTCCAAAAAGCGAGGCGTAAGCCTTGAGGCACAAAGCGTAAGCTTTATGGGTTTTGATATTAAGTATTATAAGAAAATATGTGTTGCTAAAAATATGAATATATAATATGAATCTTATATAAATATGTTCTAAGTATAATATAAATGCACTTTGGTCACACTATTATGCATATTCTAAATAAAACTACTGTGAAAATAGGTGTTGTGGCTTTTTTCTTTAATTTTAACTTATGTTTAAAAAAAAACCTCATATTTTTTTGTCAATAAACAAAGTTTTAACTTTTACCTTCAACATTATAATTATATTCAAAAAATTTCCATTGATTTAGTGAGAAATTCTTTCTTTTTTCAATATATAATTAGGCGTTAGTTTATTTCTCAAGACGTAAAGCGTAAAAATCGCACCAAAAGTGTACGCCTTGGCAATAAGGCGTAAGCTTTATAACACTTAAGCTTTTGCATGAGCCTTGAGGCATTTTCGAGTGAGCTTTGCTTCAAAGCATGCTTTAAAGCGAGCCTCAAATAAGCTTTTTAAAACATTGACTGTAAGTATACCACTTGGGCTAATTGTCATGTGTCGTCTAAATTAAGTTATTTTTCGGGTTTCACAAATTACTTTTAGCACGAAATATTAAAAATGCACGCTAACTTTTTTAAAAAAGTTAAAATGTTTGTTTTTTTCGTGCCTTGTCAAAATGCCTCGTATATTTAAAAAAAACTTCCAACAATGCCCTCGGCCTTTATTCGGGCCAAAATTGCCTATGTGGCGGTACAGTCAACAAATTGTTAATGACACGTCATATTTTTCAGCCAAAATACGTTTTTTACACAAACCCTTGTAATTTTAAATATTGTATTTGCACTTCAAAACAAATTGCACTATATATATATAATAAACATATAGATAAAAACATATATATAACTATTTTATAAAAATAATAAATGTATATATAAACAATAATAATAAACATATATATAACTAGTTATAAAAATAATAAATATATAATAATAATAATAATAATAATAAACCCCCCCACCCCCCGCCGCCGACGTCCCGACCACCACAACCACCGCTGCCCCCAAGCGCCATCTTCTCCACCACCACCACCACCACCCCAACACCACTCCCACCACCACCCCAAAATTCCCCAAATCAAAAACTCTAATTTTCTTGTGGTTGTGGTGGCGCGACTAGAGCCGTGAATTGCAGCGTTTGTGGCGCATATTTGAATGAGGAAGGGTGGTGGCGTGATTGGGAGAGGTGGTAGCGCGATTGGAAGGGTGGTAGCGTGATTTGCAGTGATGGTGGTGGTGGTGGCGCGATTTTGGGAGAGGTGGTGGCGCGATTGGAAGGGTGGTGGCGTTATTTCCAGCGATGGTGGTGGTGGTGGCGGCGACGCGATTTTGAAAGAGATGGTGGTGCTGATTAAGATGGTGGTGGTATTCGGTGGTGGAGGGTGGTAGTTGGGAAGAAGATGGTGGTAGTAATCGGTATCCGATGCAGATGGTGATGGTGGTAGTGGCAGCGGCGGCACGGGTGGGGGCAGAAGTGGTACTCGTGATGAAGATGATGATTAGTTTTTTTTTAATATATATATATATATATATATATATATATATATATATGTGTTTATTATTATGTTATATATATATATTTGTTTAATATTAATATTCATATATATTTATTATTTTTACAAATAGTTATATACATATATATATATATATTATTTTTTATGTATATATATTTTGGGGTGCAAAGTGTAATTTAATATGGAGTATAAGTATAATTTTTAAAATTATAAGGGCTTGTGTAAAAAATGTTATTTGGCTGGAAATATGACGTGGCGGAGCAATTTATTGACGTGGTATTGACTGTATCTCCACGTAGACAATTTTGGTTCGAATAAGGGCCGAAGACATTTTTGAAAGCTTTTTTTAAACATTCGGGGCATTTTGGCAAGGCCCGAAAAAACGGGTATTTTAACTTTTTAAAAAAATTAGTGGGATTTTTAATATTTGGTCCTTACTTTTATATATATTAAAATAAAATTCCATATTTTATCACAATTTATTAGTTAAGGACCAAACGAATGAAAAGAATTAGGTGAACACATAGGTCACAAACCTGAATTATCAAGCGTGGGCCAATCACACATGATTAGTTGGATGTCTATCTTCATCCAACTAAATAACAAATACAGGTCCGACCATTTATTTAATGATCGACTCTAACCCGTACCGAACTCATAAGCTAGAGCAAGAAGACATAACGGATTACATGTGAACAACATGAAAGTGATGTTGATGCATCGTTCGATCCTGATTCGCTTGAGTCGATTAAAACGCTAATCCAATCGACGAGTGACGTGTTTATACAAAATTCAAACCGTTTTCCTACACAAGCATATTTCATCAAGAATCACAACCAACCGTTCTTTTCTGTATAAGTATATTTCCTTAGGAATCATCATAACCAAGTACCATCGGTATATTTATTTTATTTTTTTTGGTAAGCAAAGTTTATTGCAAAAGAGGCAGGGTATAAGACATTGACGGCCGACAGGCAATTGGATTCAGATTGTCTTGTTTAAGTGCCAAGTACAACTGGGAAGTAATTAAAGGACTCGTCGGTTGGTCTTGTCCCCATGCGCCATTCTCCTCAAATACAACGAAAGTCGTTGTAATTGAGTGGGATAGACTAGCATGTATAATGACTTGCAGGAAACAATTTTAAAGTTACTCCTTGAATGGAGAGATAAGAAAACGAGAAGAAGCGATAAGTTCATTGCTATCAATGAACGTTAAAGATGTGGTTATTTTAATTGTTTTAAATGGCTTGTATGATAATGTGAGTCGCTTGTGGTTATGCTCTTATTGTATTTTATGTGAATTGGATACGCCTGATACATTTTATAGTTGTCTAAAACATTTTCTAAAACTAGAATTGCACACACATCCAGCATTGTTTTTTTGAATTATACACACATCCAGCATTCACTCACATTATATCTTATTAGTATTTTTTTTTTTTTGCTTCCTTCCAGTCTTAGGGAATTTCTAGCAGGATTCAGGAGACTTGCTGGGGAGAGTTGGTTTGATTTTCTTTTAGTCTTGAGTAAGTACCATGGACAATGAAATCTCTTCCGATTACTAGAGAACTGCAAAAATAGAAAATTGAGATTTTCTTTGAGCTAAATAATTTAAGAAGTGGGGTAAGAGAAAAAGATATCACCAATAACACTTTTAACTTAAAACAAGCATTGGTATTAAGGAATCTTAAATTGATTTTACATGACATTTATCCAGAGGCGGAACCAGGATTTTTTCGGACCTCGGGCTGTTATTAACTTATATATATATTGTGTAAAATACAATGAAAAATATCTAATATTAAGTACAATACGATAAAAAATACATGTAAATAAATATGTTATCGAAGTTAAGCTCTATATTTTTGTGAAGAGTAAAATTGATTAACAACGCTTGTACACGAGCTCTTAGGATTATACATGGTTCTCCTTTAATCAGTATATCTGTTTATCTATACTAGAACAAAAGAATACTTTAATGGGCATATATTAAAAATTTAATAGTCATACTTTAAAGCCCCAACAAATAATAAATTTGGTTTGAATGCACAAGACTACACTTAAAAATAAATTTAAACATAAAATTTACTATACTCTTTGTATATAATAATATAACTTAGTACACATTTACTAAAAATCTCATGATTCGGTATCGATTTGAGACCAAGAAGGGTGATTTTTTTTTAAGTGTAAAGAGATTTAAAACTGAACTTTCTTTCTTATATTTATTAATTTTGTTAGTTTTTTTAGCTTTTTTAAAGAAAATTTGATTAAAAGGAAAAACAACTAGTGATATATTATAGGGAATATTGATTCTAATAGTCATTTGGATTTTCAAGAAAAAAAATATAACATAAACAATAGATTGAGATTCATTTTGGTGATATTCATTTTAAGGAAAATATAGCAAAAAAATGAACCACTTCTGTTGGTTATCGAACGCACGACCTGCAGCCTCCAAGAGTAAGGCATCACTGCTGCAACAAATCCATTTTAACGTTAATTTATCGTTACAACTTTGTTAGATACAAGAGCTACCTTTTTCTTCTTTTTCTTTTTTTAAAGATACCTATTATAGGCGACGGCAAGAATCGACCCGGGCTGGGGCCTACCCAAACCCTCTTGGTGGCTCCGCCCCTGCATTTATCCAAATAATGTCATAGAAGATATAGCACGATTTTGTATGAAATAATCCACTACAAGATTTCGGGTTCATTCCCGACCAGAAAATCCCGACCGAATTTTGGTCTGGAGCATTCCCGACCGCTATTCGGTCGGGACGATTTTTCCCGACCGCCTTTCGGTCCGGCATTATCAAAAATCAATTCCCGACCGAAAATCGGTCGGGAATTGTTTTTTGATAATGCCCGACCGAAAGGCGGTCGGGAACCTCTGGGCGGGAAATTTCCCGCCCAGGGTGTAGCCCTAGTCTCGGCTCAGCTAGGCCGATACTTCCTGACCGAATTTCCGACCGAAATTCGGTCAGGAGAGAGGGAGGTATTTCTATAAATACCTCCCCCTTCCTCTTCATTTTCACACTCACCATTTCTCTCTCCCCCACTATTACCGATCGCCTTCCCTTTTTTCATGACCGAATTTCCGTCGCCATTTCCGATCAGGTAAGTTTTTTCGTTTTTTCTTGTTTTTTATATTTTATTTAATGTTTTAATATTAATTATTTATGTTATATTTAATGTTTTGATATTAATTGTTAGATATTGTAGAAATTGTTAGGATTTAATTAGGAAATACCTTTAGGAATTGTTAGGCTTTAGGAAAATGTTAGATTTTTATGCCTTTAGGAATTGTTAGGGTTTAGAAAATGTTATAGTTTTAAAATTTTAGTAATTATTTATGCCTTTAGGAATTGTTAGGCTTTGGGAAAATGTTAGATTTTTATGCCTTTAGGAATTGTTAGGCTTTAGGAAATGTTATAATTTTATGATTTTAGTAATTATTTATGCCTTTAGGAATTGTTAGGCTTTAGGAAATGTTATAATTTTATGATTTTAGTAATTATTTATGCCTTTAGGAATTGTTAGGCTTTAGGAAATGTTATAATTTAGTAATCATTTATGACTTTAGGAAAATTATGTATGATTTTTATGTTATATTAAATGTTTTAATATTAATTATTTATGTTATATTTAATGTTTTAATATCAATTGTTAGATATTGTAGAAATTGTTAGGATTTAATTAGGAAATGACTTTAGGAATTGTTAGGCTTTGGGAAATATTAGATTTTTGGGCGTTTAGGAAGAATTCTAACTTAGATGATTTTACTTAGTCCGTAGCACTTTCATCATGTCGTCCCGTGATAGCGATCGTGGCCAGTCCTCGAAGAGAGGGCGTAGTGGTCCATCGAGCATTCCATCGAGTACTCCACCTACTGGTCCACCGATGATAGGTCATCGTCTACGGATCATTCATTTTGGCGGTGCACCACCTGATCCTGTCGATGCACCTGATACCGATCTTGGCGAGTCCCTTGCTTCTTCACATCCACATAGACGTACTATCGGACCGAGCGGCGGTACTCCACCAGATCTAGTAGTACCATTTTGACTAGATGATGATCACGTAGCATCGACACCATCGTCATCATCTAGGCCATCGTCATCATCGAGGCCACCGTCATCATCGAGGCGAACGGCACCTATGCCACGCTCTACTGTGTCTACACCAGCGGGTCCTAGTACTTCTTCCCCTGCAGACGATGCCGGTGTAGGACCATCTTCAGCGAAGCAGCAGAGACCGGGCCAAGGCATATCGAGAGGTCCGCAGGTTCCGGCTGACCGTAGAGCCCGTCGTAGGGTTGAGCTGGATCAGCATGGCGTATTTGTTGATGGGAGCAAGATAGCGGCAGCGATTACCTCGATCATTAGGGAGTTTATGAAGATGTGTATTCCTTCATACATCGAGGTCGATCCAGAAGTCCAGGGACAGATGTGGGCTAAGTTTAAGGTGAGATTTTGAAAGTTTACTAAATATATATACATAGTAAGATTTTTATTTAACGAAACCTTATTTAAAAACCTTATTTAATTGCAGAACATATACTACAATGATCCGGCTGACATGTTTCGGGCACATTCCGCATACGAGATGAAGGCTAAGAAGTGTTACAAGGAAATCATGTACAATGCGAAGAAGAACTATTACGACAAGAAGGATGATCCGAAGTAGGCGACGCGTTCGAAGAACGGTTGGATGAGCGACAAGTTAGAAAGGATATTCGTGACGCATTGGGAGTCGGCTGACCATGCGAAGAAATCAGAGTCAGGACAGAAGAACAGGCGAGGAGGATAGTCACCAGACCCTGAGCGTCTTGCACGAGCTACTCATGCTAGTGGGTCCCGGAGCTACATGGAGATTCGACGTAGGATGGTATGTCTTATTAAATTGAGTTTCTATACGAATAATATTATTGTCTTAAATTTAAATAGCTAAAATAACAAATGTATATCAATATCCAGGCTTCTTCTAGACCTCCAAGGGCTCCTGAGCCTCGGCACGATGAGGCATATCGTTATCAGCACACACATGTGCCCAATGGTCTGCCAGAGGGAGCTCCACGTCGCCGCGTTTGGGTTCACCCCAAGTATAGGGCTATCTACCTAAGTATTTAACTTGTAAAGCATTCTTCGATTACTATATTAACATATGTCTTCCTTAATTATGTACTAACAATTATGACAAAATGAATAGGAGGACTACATAAGCCGTATGATCGAGAGGTACGAGGCGGATCGTTCTGCGTGGCCACCACTAGATCAGGAGATGTGGAGTCTGGCGAATGGAGGATTGAAGAAGGGGAAGGATGCGGGTCTCCCTACAGATGCACGTCACGATCGCTTTGGTTTCTCGACGAAGAAGAAGCCAGACACGACACATGACTATGCGAGGGCATTAGAGAGGGAGAACCGTCGTCTTAGGACTGCTACTGATGAGAGGGTTGACGAGCTTGTTACTCACGTAGAGTACTTGACCGAGCACATCACCTAGACTATAGGTACTGCTCCTTCTCGACCCATGCCTACTGGATTCATGTGTGATGCTCATCGAGCTGGCCAGCGTTCCTCGCCCCCCTCCTGATCCTTTTGCGTATGGTGCTCCGAATGTTACGATGTATGATCCTGAGTATGCGAATGACGATGAGGATGACACTCTCGATGGTGATGCAACCAATCTTGGCGGTGATGGTGATGATGGTGCTGGACCCTCCACAGCTCCTTATACATTTGGCTTTCATGCTGAGGACTATGAGTAGTAGTAGTTTTATTTGTTCGTTTTATATGTGTTAGTTATTTGTATTTATGTAATTCGTTTGATGCTTGGACCAATTATGTAATGTTAAACTAATTTCGTATTTATTCTGTAATTATGCGGAGTAGTAGTGTATTATTTGTTCGTTTGATGCGGAGTACTAGTGTATTATTTGTTCGTTTTATCTAAGTATTGAAAATTGTGTTAGTTGTTTGTTTATTGGTAATTATGTAATGTTGTTATTACTACAAGCACGAATACAAACTATAATATGAAATTAAACAACATGAATCAATTTATTTTATAAAATAAAAATCGACCACTAAACCATAATTGCACGTTAGTCATACATACTAAACCTAGGGGGAAGTACCACAATTTCTTCCTTGCGACCCTGGACTTTTTACCAGCCTCGTACCTATCGGTCTTGCATATCGAACACGATGTGAGATCCTGGTTGGCATTATCGTCGTAGTACAAGAAACAAAAATTCCAACATACGTCGGTCTTTTCGTACCCTAAACCCAAACCCGCGAGCATCTTATTCATGCCTGGAACCGTATTCTGTAGCATTTTCTCAATCTCTGGGTCCATAATATCTTTAGACAACCTTAAGTACTTTTCGCAAGCGACAGTAGCTACTTTGTGCATCGTCTTGGTAGTCAAGAACTCGGCAAACCACTGGAGCACATTCTTCGGCTTCGTACTATTCATTTTTATGTCTCCCATCTGCATCAATTTGTACAACTCCTTTGCCTCGGGACATGGATCTTCATTGCGCACCTCTTCCTCAACAAATCGACCCCCATATGCATCCACAACTAATTCTCTAAACGAGGTATCGGCGTGAACTGGACTATCAACGTGAATACTAGCGGACGGTGATTCATGTACATACGATGTGGAGCCTCGCTCGCCTTCTCTCCATGCAACACCCATATCCAATATTGATACACAAACCCCGACTTATGAAGATGATCCCGTACTACATTTCGATCAAAAAACTTTAAATTGATGCATCTCTAGAACATGCACCTAATACGATTTCTTAGGTCTGAGTAATCTCTCTGTTGTGATGCATATTGTATGAATTCACAAACCCCAACCACGTAACGTTGATTCAAATAGCCAGTGTCATTATCTATCCTATTGTACATCCAAGATCTATCGGGACGATAATCCATTTCTAATCTAAGAAAATTAAAAAGAAATTGTTACAATTAATTTCACCAATCAATATATTTATAACTTATATAAAAATTTTAAAACACGAGTACATAGGAGCCAAGGCAATTAATACTTACTTGTTGTAGCGTAGAAAATACTTAGATCAAGTATTGTTTGCACACACACGCCCCTCGTTGCATTTACCGCAATATCTAAAACAAAGAAACATGAAGAAAAAACAGTTAATAAAGATGATCTTAATTGAGAAAAACTAAGAAAAAATAGTTATAGCAAGAGGAAATCATGAACACCTTAGCAAGTGATGAATGTTGGAATGATTTTTCAAGTGGAACAGGTAGGGGTATTTATAGGGGGCTGACTGTTATTCTCGACCGAAATTCGGTCGGGAATAAAAATGGTCAGGGTTATTCCCGACCGAATTTCGGCCGGAATAACAACGGTAACTGTTATTCCCGACCGAATTTCGGTCCGGAATAACCCTGACCGTTGTTATTCCCGACTGAAATTCGGTCGGGAATAACAGCTACCGGTACTATTCCTGACCGAAATTCGGTTGGCATTATTAGGGTTTAGGGTTTAGGATTTAGGGATTAGGGGTATTGGATACCGATTTTCGGTAGGGAATAAGTTTCATATTCTTAATTTCACAATTTTGCTCTCGATTTTAGATAAATCGTTGATTTAATGATCAAGTACATCAATATTAGTTATATATTACTGAAAACCTCAAAAAAAATTAAATTTAGTTGCACGTTGATGAATCGTTTGAAGCGTCGATTCATATTGTCACTTATAAATAGATTGGTATATGTAGATGCTAATAACGTAACTACTTACGATTAAGTTAAACATATGTTAATATATATATATATATATATATATATATATATATCACAATTAGCCTATCTGTACTAACGTTTGTAACAAATGTTAATCGCCAATTGTGAATACTCTATAATACTACGTATGATTAATATATGTAAAACTCCAAACTAACTTAACTTCTGTTCCGGTAATCTATACTAATTTCATAATTAAAAGTACATTAAACTAACTAACTATTAGTGCAATTCATGTATTTAGTGAGATTCTATAGTTATACTTAACAAACACATCAACTTTTTCAAAAAGATCGAAAAAAAATAAAATTTACTATTTTGCCCGACCGATTTTCTGTCGGAAAAAATATTCAACGGCATTCCTGACCGCAAATCGGTCGGGAAAAATATTTAATGGCATTTCCGACCGATTTTCGGTCGGGAATAATATTTAAACGTATTCCCGACCGATTTCCGGTCGGGAATAATATTCAAACTTATTCCCGACCGATTTTCGGTCGAGAATAATATTCATCTGGGCAGAAAAGTATTCCCGACCGAAAATCGGTCGGCAATTATTGAAAATTTGGCGGGTTGTCGGTGGGAAATTCAAATTTGCCGAAAATTCAAATTTTTTTACCTTTTTCTATAAATACACTTCATTATGCTACTCATTTTTTCATCTACTTTACATTTTTTCTTCAACTTTCTCTTCATTTCAAAACTTTTTTTTTCTACAAACACAATTTATTCTTTAATCTTCAAACACTTTTTTCTTTCAACTTCAAAGCTAAATTTTTCGGTCGGGAATGACCCTTAAATTTTGTAGTGATCTAAAGCAGAACACGAAATCAAAACCATAATATTCAAAGAAAGAAGATAACATAACAAACATTGTTATTCATTTCTCCATTGATGAAACGATGTAGCTAGCCAGCTAGCTGGCTATATTTATTTTTGGTATCGATAGCTAGCTAGAATGAGTTTATTGAATATATAAGATTTTGCGTAGATATAACATATGTGAACAGGGGCGTATGTATGTATGCTTGGGCTACAGCCCTCCACATTTTTTTGACAAAATAATGCTACTACTATCTATGTGTTTATATATATAGATAAACTTATAGATATTTATTTATTTGAGAATATGCTATTATGCAAGTGTATCCTGTGAGTGCTAAGAGTTTCTCGTTGATATTACTTTAAAATTTTAAAAACAATTGTAGTAGGTGGTAAATAATTTTAGTCTGTAACAAATTGAGGGATTTTATCTTATCATTTCATTTTTTTATGGAGAGAGAGTGAATTTCGGGCTCTTCATGGGTATTATAAAGCTGGTAATTGAAGGTGTTTTTTCTTATGCAAAGAAAAATGGACGTACAATCTCTTTGAGGAAAAACAAAACTCTACTACTATATATAATATGTATGTTTTTAAATACATATTTGAACAAATTACAAAAAATACTTTTTTGCAATGTCTAATTAAAAATGATCATATGTATCATTTTAATTAGCAAAAAACATTGGATGTTAAATGATAAGCAAATAAGAAACCCCATTACACTTGTTAATATATCTTCTAAAACTCGTGTGTAATTTGATCTTTAATGTATTTATTTGATACATAAAGAATCAGTCTAGCACTACAAGGGAAAGTAGCTTTACCGACGGGTGAAAAACCGTCGGTAAAGGGTATTTTGCCGACGGATTTTTACCGACGGAAAAGGGTATTCCGACGGGAAAAGAACTTTCAGCCAACGGGAAATAAAGCCGACGGGAAAGATCTTTTTCCGTCGACGGGAAATCCTTTTTCCTGTCGGCTTTAACGGGAATAATCTTTTTCCATCGACGGGAAATCCTTTTTCCCGTCGACTTAAAGCCGACGGGAAAGATCATTCCCGTCGACTAAAAAACGACGGGAATGATCATTCCCGTCGGTTTTAAGCCGACGGGAATGCATTTAAAAAAATTAAAAAAAAATTAATTGATTAAAAATTGATTTAAATTAATTAATTTATAATTTTTTTCCGATTTATTTAAAAGAAATCGATTTAAAATAATTATTATATAATATTTTGGCGATTTTTTTTAAATAAAAAAAAGCAATTTAAAATAATTATTTTTATGTTTATTTGGCGATTTAATTTAAAAGAATTCGATTTATATAATAACATGCACATTTTTCAGCGTTTGTTTTTGAAATATTTATTATAATAAATAAAATTTCGTATTTAAAATAAATTCTTGATAATATAAGTTTTTTATAGTTATTATTAGTTAGATAATGAATAAAACATAAGTAGAAATGAAATAATAAAACAAATAATAAACTCTAACTATAAGTTAGTGAATATGGATGAATTTTTGTTAGTTATTAAGAATTTTTTGGAGAGAAAGTAGATAGTTTTTGGAGAATGGGAAGAATGAATGAATTAAGTGGGTAGAATAAGGGGTATTTATAGATATTTAGGAGGAGGAGGGGTTAAATTCAAAAAAACAAAAAAAAATGGAGGGGGAGTCTTGCCACGTCACCGATCCGTGTGAATATCACACGGATCGGTGACGTGGCGTGATCTGATCCGTGTGATAAAATCACACGGATCAGGGTATTACCGTCGGCTCTAACACTCGGACAAGCGTCGCTAACACTAGCACGTCTTGGGTCATTTGGACGTTCGGTCCAACTACTATTTTGCCACGAAGCATTTGGACGAGCCCCACTATAACTAGCACGTCCAGGAGCACTTTGACTATAACACTGATCGTGCCACGAACATGGTGGTTGATATTCATCTATCCATAACGGGAAAGTTTTCGGCTGCGACTCGGGTTGACGCTGTTTCTGGCCCCACGAACCAGTAGGTGGAATGACTTGTTCCCACGACGAAGGTGCACCCTGATCGTGTTGTTGGTTCCACGACATAGGTATACCCTGATTGTAAGAATCATAGCCTTGGCACGACTGGTGGTAAGAATGAAAGTCGTGATTCCCCGGACCGGTTTGACCTAGTTGTGTTTGGTTTTGATTCCAAAACTGGTTGGGATTGTTGTTGGGGTAATTATTGGGAAGGTTGTTATATTGAGGATACCTGTTAAAATTACGTTGTGATTCCTCTCTTTTCCGCCTCCTCTCCTTCTCATCATGAAGGATTTTTTGCTCCAGTGCCGCTATGCGATTCTCCTGTTGAGTCTGTTGTTCCTGGTACTGTGAATGAACATTTTGCATGGCCTGGCTAATTCTTCTCTGCTCGCCAGGGTTAGGATTCTTTGCCGACATCCTCCTTGAATCTGACATCTTGTTGTGCTTAGGCTTGCCACGTTGTCTCCCGTGTTGACCGTTGAGATCTGCCTTTGCCGAGACCTCTTTATCACACTCAAAGGGAAAGCGTTCTTCGACCTCATATTTATCATAGAGTCCTTGCGTGTAACACATCTACAGTTGTTAAAGTAAATCAATAAACAATATACATATTTCCCAAAAATAATATACATCGTTGTAATAACTTACATGATATTCTTGTGCGCTCGGTGGGTTCCATCTGATTATTTTTTCATCGGGAGTCCTCACTGTGTGGTCGACCACCCACTGTAGGTCGTAGCGATAAGGAGTCTCGCTTTCAAGCTATAACAACATTTGTTTCAAAGCAATATTAATTAATGATAAAGTTAACACAATAAAGTATATTCATAACGAAAGCAAATCGTAACGTATCGTACTGACTGTAGGCTCCTTTGTTGTGTGCTGACAGATCCACTGTGGTGTGTGGCTAACGAACCCTTGCTGTCTGCACTATTTGTTTCCAGGGCCTCTCGATTTTCTTTTGCCTTTTGCGCGAGTTTTATCGTCTTATCCTGTTGCCAGTGATTAACAAAAAATTGTTCTTTACCTATAGGTAGCCAAGACTTCTTGTACCAAGCTGGCTTCTTGTCACGTTGCTTGTACGTCTTTTTTACACCATAGATGGAGTTTCTATAGATGCCTTGTGCCACCCGGTCGAATGCCTCACGAACCATTGGCTTTATTTCATCCGAGTATTGGAATACCCTCTTCAAATTATAATATCATATAAGTGTAAGGGAAAAAACAATAATATACAAAAATATTAACATAAGCTAAATGGTTCAGAAATTTTTGTTTCTGATCGTTGGATAAATCGGAGTAATAGATAGCTACTTCTTCCACATGATGCCTTATTATGAAGCCGATTGTACGAGTAATCTCGTCCGCATTAGTATGATATCGTTTACCGTAGGATAAAGATGGATCAAAAATATAGTCTTCGGTAATGCCAATTAGGTGCCTCTTAGCCTCGTCGTCAGTCGCAGCTCGACCCTTTCCCCGTCCCCTAACAGCAACCGGCGTAGTAGAACCACTTGCTGAGCCACCAGAAACCGGGGAGCCTTGCGACGACGAACCTCCCCCGTCGTTGTCATCTGGAACTTCGTCCATCAGGGCGAGCGGAAATGTCGGAGTTGCAGGAGTCACTGACGGTGGCGGGACCGAGACTTGGTCACGAACTCGGCCCGAAGGCGGGGCCCGATTTCGGGTTGCAGTGGGCCCCTGTGGTAATTCCGTCGGCAAAGGGGGCCTATTACGGGTAGGCCCATGTTGCTGTGCAACGGGGACAACCGGAGTCTCCCTTGTTGGTTGCATAGTATCCTCTATCGGCTGCATAACCTCGTTACGATCTGAGGTTGCTACATCTTGATGAGCTTTATGGCCCAAAATAGTTGTGAGGGCCTTAATGTTTTTGAACAAATTTGTATTCGAAATATATTTTGGAAGTTTTTTGGATTTGGATTTGACAAGTTTTCATTTACCTTTGTCGGTAACTTTACGATTATTTTCGTTATTCATAACGGAAATAAACGAATTTTGCCGACGGAAAAAAATAATTATTTAATATGAGAGTGAGAGAAAGGATTGTTATAGAGAGTGAGAGTCGAAGAGTTGGATACTGAAAATGAGAAGAGAAGCTCGTTATTTATAGAGTTTTTGAGAGAAAAAAAATTCAACCGGTCAATAGTACTGTAAATAAAATTATTTATTTTTTACTTTTTTTTTTAATTGAAAAAGCTGCGAGATTAATTTAATATATTTTTTTATTAAAAATATCCGGCCGACATCATTTTTTAATTTAAATTTTTTTTTGGCTTTACCGTCGGCCCAAAGCTGACGGTAAAGAAAAATAATATTTTTTATTTTTTTTAATCAAAAAAGCTGCTGACATAAATTTTAATTTTTTTTTAATTTTTTTTTTATAAAACGGGCCATTACCGTCGGCCCAAACCCGACGGTAATGGGCTTTACCGTCGGGCTTGGGCCGACGGTAATACAATGCTAGTTTTACCCTCGGCCCAAACCCGACGGTAAAGCCCTTTACCGTCGGGATTGGGCCCGGCGGTAAAAATTGGGCCTTTACCGTCGGCCCAAATTGCCAGGCCCGACGGAAAAGGCCCAATTTGTTGTAGTGTAGTTGAGTGATATTGCCAGATCGTGGATTGACACAACAACTTTTAGAGTTAAGCTTGCGTTGTCTTAAGTCTTTTATGATCTTCTTGATAAGAGTAATATGCAGCGGAAATAAAGAATGCAAGAACATATAATTTTCAAAAGTTTTCAATATTATTAAAAATTTCCTAGCCTTAGGCGAAATAACCAATAAAAGTTTAAACAAAACATTCCTCACAACAATTCACTCACGCTCTTTGTTGATCGGACTCAACGAAGCACACAAGCACGAACTACTTAACTTCTAAGAACTAGACTTAAATAGTTGATACAAAAATTTCGCAAAAGCAAGACAAAAACGAAGAATTAATATCTTGGATTATTTAGCGCTATTGTCTTGTGATCATCTTGATGAACTTCACACCCATATATATATATATATATATATATATATATCTGTGTGTGTGTGTGTGTGTGTGTGTGTGTGTGTGTGTTTTGAAACTTGCACTCCAAGGTGTGTTATTCACAGTTTTAGTAACTCTTGTTGTTTCCTTGTTGAATTGGACTTCCTTGTGAACTCGGTCTCTTTCTTGAATAAGTGTTCCATTTATTAGTGTTGTAATAAGGTAACACACCTTCTTCAATTCGGAGTAATCTTGGAAAGAATCCAAGTTGTAGTGGAACTCCAATTGTTTCCTTCTTTGCAAACCGTGTTGAGTTGACTATTCTTCTCAACTTGAATTATGGAAACTTCAAGGAATCATCCAAAGCTCTTCCTTATGATTAAGATACCTTCATGGACATAAACATAAACATAAACAACTAAAACCGTGGAACTTGATTCATAAGTGAATAAAGACAAAACTAAAATAAAGCAGTTAAAAACAGTTTTCGTGCAGGTTCTCTGGTTCCAATGTTATCCTCAATGTTGTCTCAACATCGCATAACATTGATTCCAGAATACCTTGCAGTTTCAGTCTCCCCCTTTTTGTCTTTCTTCACAAAACCAATACATGTTCCAATCAAGTATTATATCCAGAAATTAATAATCAACAAGAAACATATTAAAACTACTAAACTGCTCCCCATCAATGGAAACTAACATCTTCAAAGTTAAAATAACAAAGATATTTATTAAAGTCATCATCACATCTAAAATGTTCAGACTTTAACATTTATCAATATTGCATCAACATTGAAACCAGTGAGTTTCCTGCATAAAAATTCAACAGAAAATAGTTCAAAATTTGCTTTCATAAGCAACAGCAGTCAGAGCAGTTTAGAATGTAGCAATACTTAAAGTTACATACCATAGCTAATAACAATGAATAAATTCCTTAATCAAATCAAAACACATAGAGATAATGTACCAGCAACACAAAAATAACAGCAGTTCAAAAAGCAAAAACAGAAAACCAGAAAACAAAATTAAAAATTAGAACTACTCTCACCCTTTTTGTGAAGAAATGAGTTTCTCCAAGTTTTTCACCAAGTTCTCTAGTTCTTTGAGATGCTCCTTCTTGTCCTCATTCCCCTCTGAGTTTCAGCAATATGCCCCCTAAACCAATTCAGCAGATGATCCAACAAAGTATAGGTTATGACCATGCAATCTTCCTCTTTGGACATAGGCACTGAAGTTCCAGCAAACTCCTGAGCCTTCTTCTTCTCTTTGCTTGGTCTTACCGCTCATTTTCAGTTCCAAGGAAGACCTCTCACTCTTGAACCAGATAAGTAACTTGGGAGAATTGTAAGTTTAGCTTCATTCTTCATCCAGCTCACTGTGGCACTTGTCTTCAATCCTTGTTTGATAAGGATTTTGCAAATGAGTGAGAGAAAAGGCAACATGCCATTCTTCCTTCCAGCAACTTCAGACATTGACTTCAAATCCTCTCCCCCATATTCACAGCTATCTCATCCTTGATTTTGTACACTAAGATTGTTGATTCCCTAGTTAGTACAGTAACATTCTTACTTGGCAGCCAGTTGAAGCATGCAATCTTATGCAAGACAAAACTAAATGAAGTGAGTTTTGTAGGTGGCAGAGCATCTGTCCAGACTTTGAACCACCCTCCTATCAAATCTTCAATCACATCATTGTAGTAAGGGTCCTCAGATTCTTCAATAAGTGAAAATCCCCAAATCTTATTGATAGTGTAGGGTTCAATATTGAATACTCTCCCCCTTACCCAAGCTTTTCCAAACTTGGAGATCTGAAGTCTCTTATCCACTTGGAGAGATTCAGGCAGAATTCCACGACAATCTTAGGAGCATAATCATTCAACTACACCACAGATTGATGAATCTCTCTTGCTTAAAGCAAGTCTATCACTTTGTGTTCTTTGAAACTGGCCAGCTCTACAGCTCTTTCAAGGTGAATTTCCCTTCTCTTGAAAGAATCCCACTTCCTCTCAAAGAACTTTGGTAAGATAATAGAGAGAATAGCAGTCCTCCTCATGTTCAGGGTAAATCACATATAACCCATCTGAGTATTCCTCTGTTCCTAGTGTTTTCCTAACATCAGCAGCAACATTATGCTCTTCTTCATCAGATTCCTTCTCATCTTCTTTCTCCTCCTCTCCCACTTCATCCTCAACATCCACAACCTTAGTTTCCTCATCCATAACTTGCTTCCCTTTTCCTTTTTCTCTCAGCAGCAGCAACAACAGATTTTCTTTCTTCTTTAGCCATTTTCTCAGCTTCAACAGCTTTCCTCTGAGCATATCTCTCAACTTGCCCTTTCCTGGCCTCAGCATGTCTCTTAGCAGACTTAGACATCTTTTTACCACCAACAAAACTATCAATAGAACTCTTGCTCTTTTTCTTTTGAGCCCTAACCTACTCATTCACCAAATCATCCACATATTTTGTACCCTTCCCCTCAACAGATATATCAACTTTAATCTCAGGGTTAGGTTCAACCATATTTACCTCGATTTCAGGTTCATTGATGATTAGAGTGGTTGCCTCAAATGTTGGCTCAACATTTGAAGTCAATTCTCCCTGCTTGGATTTCTTTCCTCGTCGCACATAGGGAATCGTCGTTCTTTTTGCACCATCATCTGATTTTGCAGCATCTCCTCTAGTGTGAGAGCGAGCGCGTGAGGTAGTGGGTTCACTATTCAAAGCAACATCTGTAAGAGTATCCATAGAAGACTTTCTCGCCATTGTTAGTAAGAGATATTTGCAAAACAAATTGAGAGAATTTTGAGAATAGAGAGTAAAATAACAGAAATTGTAAGCACAGGTAAGGAAATTAGGGTTGTGATTCCTAATATAATGTTAGTAGTGAAGAGAGAGTGAATGTTAGTGGGTAGTTAATGATTGTTAAACATTTAAATTCATCCCTCAATGTTTTCCAGTATATATGTGTCAATGTTTGAGTAACAAGTAACCAGAGCGGTTTACAAAAATTTGAAAACTTATAAGTTATTGTTTTCAATGTTGGCCTGCTACAGTGTACAAATAACATTCAATAACATTCAAACCAGAAGGTGGAGGTACATGCTTCACTAAGGCAAATTCATGTGAGAGCTTGAGATACATACAAAACTTATATTTGAAACTTAACCAATATAGAAAGTGAGTACCTCAGACATAATGTTCAGATCAAGATCATGAGTAAGCAACATAGATAACAAGAAATACACATAGATAAGCAATTATGAATTCAAGGAAATATTCACTTCCACGACATAGAAAGTCATTATAAAGTGTGTCACATGTAGTATGTCACCCAAAGTGTATGCCTCAACACATGAATTATACTCCCCCAAGCCCAAACCGACACAACTCAACAACAAGAAAGAAAACAATGCAGATCTACATGAATGCAACAATGTAATGTCAAATAGGTAGATGGTAAACACTTATGAAGAACTTCTCAAACCAGCACAGTTCACATCTCTTTATAATCTTTATTATTTTCATAACTCATCTGAACCAAAAGCTGAAGATTGCTAAATACAAAGCTAATGTCACTACTGAATGAGGGCAGCCTGAACTCCACACACCCCAGTAACAACATTAATAACAACAAGTTAGGCAAGTACAAATGTCTTGAATGTTGGCAATTCATTTATCATACACCTCAACACCCCAATTCATTATGCATACTTGTTCACCAACCTGTATTCAAGAGAATTCACCAAGTGATTAGTGTTATCAAGTGTAAGAAACCTAAACCTCAATCACTCTAGTAGAAAGCATCACCCTCATGTGTTCCTTGGCCAAACAAACAGAAACATGTAAATAAGCACAACTGAGTAACATTGAAGCTGTCAACATCGTGTACCCTAGCTTCTCCACATGTTCTGTACACCTTTCATATGAATAAGACACAACTGAATAGACATCAAAGCAGTGATGCCGTATGCCTATATACTTAGTCTTTGAATGTTGGACAGGATTCCTAGAGATATTTATGGCACTTAGATTGTCACAGAACATGAGAAGTGTATACTATTTAACCCATAATCTGAAAGCATGTGTTTGAGCCATACAAGCTAGATAACACAACTGCCAGCACCTACATATTCTGATTTAGTTGTTGATAATGAAACACATTTCTGTTTCTTGCTATACCAGGAGACCAAATTGTTCCCTAAATAGACACATCCCCGACTTGTGCATTTCATGTCATCCACATAACCTGCCCAGTCAGAGTCACTAAAACCAACCAAGTTAGTGTTAGTGTCATAAGAATGCCAAATGCCTAAAGGTGAAGTTCCAGAGACATATCTAAGAATTCTCTTCACGGCAATCAAGTGAGATTGCCTTGGATCAGCTTGGTACCCAGTACAAACACATACTAAAAACATGATATCAGGTCTAGAATCATAGAGATACAACAAACTACCAATCATGGATCTGTACAATGTTGGGTCAATATTGTTGTCAGTGCCATCTTTTGTTATATTCACTGAAGAGGACATATGAGTGTTGCAAGGCTTGGACTCATGTAACTCAAATATCTTCATTAGTCCCTTGCATACTTCTCTTGGTATAGGAAGATACCATTCTCCAGCTGCTTCACTTGTAATCCCAGAAAGTAGTTGAGCTCACCAATGATACTCATCTCAAATGTTCTTGTCATAGACATAACAAACTTGTCTAAAGTCGACTTGTTAGGAGATCCAAATACTATATCATCCACATAAATTTGAGCAATACATATATCAGAGCTTTTTCTAAGGATAAACAATGTTTTGTCTCCATCTCCTCTATTGAACCCTATACCTAAAAGAAAATCAGTTAGCCTCTCATACCAAGCTCTAGGTGCCTGTTTTAAGCCATACAAAGCCTTTTCAAGTTTGTACACATTGTTAGGATGTTTAGGGTTAGCAAAGCCTTTAGGTTGTTCTACATAAACCTCTTTATCAATTAAACCATTCAGAAAGGCCCATTTAACATCCATTTGGTAAAGTTTAATCTTAAGACAACAAGCAATAGCAAGAAGTAATCTAATAAATTCTATCCTAGCTACTCAAGAAAAAGTCTCATCAAAATCTATACCTTCAACTTGAGTATAACCTTGTGCAACTAACCTAGCTTTGTTTCTCATAATTACACCATTCTCATTAGTTTTATTTTTTAAATCCATTTTGTACCTATTACATTTACATGTGAAGGCCTAGGCACAAGATTCCAAACTCTATTTTTGGTGAATTGTAAGAGTTCCTCTTGCATGGCATTAATCCAGTAACTATCCCTAAGAGCTTCAGTTACATTCTTAGGTTCAATGGAGGACACAAAACAAGATGCATTCTCAACAGTACATGAACAAGACATACAAACACACTGCCTTAAATATCCATGTAATTAACCTTTTCTTTGTTGCGTGTTCTCACCCTTTCAGTAATTTGTCCAATTACTTGTGTGGCAGGGGGATCTTTTTGAATCCTAGCAGAATGATCTCTTTTGGATTCTAGAACTATTTCATCTTCTGAATCTGATAGTGCAGATATTGGCCTAACATTAGGTGTTTCTGGTGTTAAGTCAACATTTATTCCAGTTTCCAGTTCAGCATCTCCAACTTATGTGTTCAATGTTGGGTCGAATGTTGGAGAAACACCTGAAACAATGACTTCTCAGTACCTGCAAAGACAGTTAAATCAATAAAAATGACATTAACTGATTCTTGAATAGTATGCAATCTTGGATTGTAGACCCTGAACACAGCACTATTAGGAGAATAACCAACAAATATACACTCTTCACTTTTAGGATCAAATTTGCTCAAATAATCTCTATCTTTTAAAAAATAGCAGTCAATTCCAAACTCATGAAAATATGCAAAACTGGTTTTGAACCCTTTAAGATTTCATAATGTGTCATAGTAGTACCTGGTCTAAGATAAACTCTATTACTAATATGACATGTTGTATTCAAAGCTTCAGCCCAGAGTTTCTTAGATAATTTTCTAGAATTCAACATTACTCTAACCATCTCTTGAAGTGTTCTATTCTTTCTTTCAGCAATCCTATTTTGTTGAGGTGTCTTAGGTGTAGAGAACTTATGGAAAATGCCTTTAGATTCACAAAAATTAGCAAAGCTTACATTTTCAAACTCTTTTCCATGGTCAGACATAATTCTTCCTACAGAAGTGCCATAAAGATTTTTAATACTAGCATGCAAAATCTTGAATGTTTTGAATGCTTCTGATTTTTCTTTCAAAAATTTAATCCATGTATATCTTGAAAAATCATCAACAATAACAAAATCATACTTCTTAACATTCAGGCTACTAACCTCAATAGGACCCATGAGATCCATATGTAGCAATTCAAAGCACTTATTAGTTCCAAGGTTAGTACTCTGTACCTGGAGTAGCGTTTGAACAACTTTTGTTTGTTTACCTTTCAGGCAGTCTTCACAAACAATTTTACCTGGACTAGTCAACTTAGGTAGACCTCTTACAACTTCTAACTTCTGTAGTTTCTCCAGATTCCTATAGTGCACATGTTCTAACTTCTTGTGCCACATGACAGATTCATCTACCTTGGCATGGTGGCATTCTACTTCATCTTGAGCAAGGTAGCAGTTATCCTTAGATCATGTACATGTCATGACACAGACATTGTCACAATTAAACACATCACATGAACTTTTATCAAAAGTAACTAGCAAGTTATTATCACAAAGTTGACTTATGCTAATTAAATTTTCTTTCAATCCATCAACCAACAACACATCCTTGAGTGGTGGAAATCCTTCAACATCCAATACTTCTTTTCCAATGATTTTCCCTTTGGTGCCTCCTCCATAGGTAACTGTTCCAACAGTTAAAGGGATCACATCTTTTAGGTTGTCAATGTTTCTAGTCATGTGCCTTAAGCATCCATTGTTAATATTACCTGCAAGGTTAGAGTAAACATCAGAAAAGACAACATTGCAACCAATTTTAACCTTAGGAATTTTTATCTTTTCAATCCAAGTTCTACTTTAATGTCTTTCAGCTTTGTTACCTAATGTTGGGATAACATTCAGATCAGAAGTTCTCCTAACATTGGTACTGCTCCTAATTACTATTTTCTTCTCAATCACAATTTTATATTTTTTACAATAAGGCTTGATGTAACCAGGTTGAAAACAATATTGACAGATAAAAGTAGGCTTTTCACAGTGTTGGAAGGAATTTCACAACTCAATCTATTACTTTCCTTGATAAAACCAACTTTCAAATATGCAGAATTAGCATCCTCAGAGGGAGGTTTCTCAACATAGCCCAAACCACTTTTACCCTGATTTCCCATACTCGACACTACATCAAGCTTAGAAGTAGATGAGTTTCATTTAACAATGGTTTGTTCAGCGTTATCAAATTTTACATTAACCTCCTTCAGTTTAGCCTCAGTTTTGTCAATGTCTTTCTTATACAGTTTCAACATCTCTGTCATGCATCCAATCTCTTCTTCAAGTTTTTGTTGCTCTTGATGAGTTTGTGATTCTCAAGCAGCAGAATCTAGTATGTGGACTTTAGGTCTTCAATGATTTCCTCCTAGGACATTTCACCTTCAAAAAAATATTCTTCATCTAGATCCACTGAGCCATGAAAACAATCAAGGTTAAACTCATCATTGTTAGACAAAATATTAGGTTCAATATTAGTATTATATTCATTCCAATATGCAAAAAAGGTCTCATATTCTGATGGTGGATCCTGAATGTTGGGGTAACATTGAGATCCGAGGCAGTTCTGGTAGTCTTCTGGTGTCCAGCCAATCTGAGTGAGTAGCGCAGCAGTGTGAATCTCTTTTGATTGTTCTCCAGCTTCTCAGAAGTCAGAACTAAAGTCATCTTCATTGAAATCATCTACACAAACCCCATGAGGATTTCCTCTATTTCTAAGAGTGTTAGCACATTCCTTAGCCATGTGACCATATCCTTTACAATCAAAACATTGAACATATTTTAACTTATCAGCTTCTAAAGGAGTAGGTTTTGATGCCATGTACTTGACAAACTGGGGAGGTAATTTCTTGTAACCAAGGGCATTATTACTAAGATTATTTCTTTACCTTTTCCTTTAAATTTTAGCTTATTGAATTTCTTAGTAATCTTACCATAGTTTGAAGAAATTAATTCACAATCCTCATCACTTTCATTGTCAAGACTTGATCATCTTAAAGCAACAACACTATGTTTGCTAGGTTGTGAGGCAAACTCCATCTCAAATTCTCTAAAAGTATTCATCAAGACTTGAAACTGTAGATTAGCAAGGACTCCTATATTCACTCATTGCAATTTTCTTGAGAGCAAATTTAGATGACAGTGTTCTCATTGCTTTATAAAACATCTCTTGATTAGTCATAGAAAAACCTATATTTTCACATTGGTTAGCAATATCAAGAGTTTTCTCAAAATAACTATCAACACTTTCATCTTCACACATCTCAAGTTTTTCAAATTGTTGAATCAGTTGTCTATGTTTAGAATCTTTAACAGCAGAATCTTCTTCACAATGTAATTCAAGTATATTCCAATCATGTTTGGCTTTTGTACAATTTTGGATTAACTTGAACATGTGATGATTAACCCAACTAAAAATAGCATTGAGAGCTTTTTCATTAGAGTTACAGAGACTTACCTCTGTTGCTGTCCATTCTGCTTCTGGTTTTGGCACTAGATCACCTTCACCATCTCTTGGTAATGTTGGAAGAGAGTATCCATTGATCACAGATTGTAAGGCTCGAATATCAATAGTTTTGATGTGAGACCTGATACTGATCTTTCGGTATGCATAATTGGAGCCGTCCAAAACTGAAATCATATTGCTATTAGGATTGACATTATCCATTGTGTTGTATCACCTCCAAACCACCAGTGTATTCAGTGTTTGGCTCTGACGCCAATTGAAATTGTCGGATCGTGGATTGACACGACAACTTTGAGATTTAAGCTGGCATTGCCTTAACTCTTTTAATTATTAAGAGTAATATGCAGCGGAAATAAAGAACGCAAGAAGATATAATTTTCAGATGTTTTCAATATTATTAAAAACTTCCTAGCCTTAGGCGAAATAACAGTAAATGTTTTAACAAAACATTCCTCACAACAATTCACTCATGCTCTTTGTTGATTGAACTCAACGAAGCAGACAAGCATGAACTTCACACCTATATATATATATGTTTCTTGAAACTTGCACACCAAGGTGTGTTGTTCACAGTTTTGGTAACTCTTGTTGCTTCCTTGTTGAATTGGATTTCCTTGTAAACTCGATCTTTTTCTTGAATAAGTATTCCCTTTATTAGAGTTTTAATAAGGTAACACACCTTCTTCAATTCAGAGTAATCCTAGAAAGAATCCAAGTTGCAGTGTGAAAGTGCAAGTTTTCTGGATGTTAGGATAACATTGAGATTTTCAATGTTAGAGTAACATTGCACGTCCAGAAACTGTTTTACAATCTAGTTATTATTATTATTATTGTTTTGCCTTATTCACTTAACTAACTGAGTTCCACAGTTGTAGTTGTCTTTGATTATTATTCAGGAAACAAACTTGCATTAGGTTGGACGCTCAAAGTTTCCAAGATGAGAAGTTTCCTTAATTAAAGCAAACGGCTTATAAAAGGAAAGAAGAAGTCTAGTGCGACTAGGAAAGCTTCCAAGGGAAAGTCCTGAATTGAAGAAGGAGTCTTTCCTTAGCTAGATCACTGGCGAAGGAACTTTTATTCAAGAAGGACTGCGAGAACAAGGAAGAGGAGTTCGAGAAGGAAACAAAGAGAATTACCAACCGTGTACAACACACCTTGAAGTCGAAGATCAAGAACCTATATATAGGTGTGAAGTACATCAAGACAAACAACGAGACAAGAGCTAATCAATCCAAGAGATTAATTTACAGTTGTTGAGTGTTGTCTTGCTTTAGCAAAGTTTTTAAGTTGTTAGAATAGATCTAAGAGTGAGGAGCTTTTAGAGATAGTCGAAGCAACTCTTGTGTGCTTTGCTTAGTTTGAACAATTCGAGAGTGAGGAGCTTGAGAGTTGTGAGAACGCATTTGTTAAACCCTTGTGGTATTTTGCCTACGGCTCGGAAGTTAATATAATCCTATATTCACTTCTTAAATTCGTGTTTGTTTATTCCGCTGCAAACTGTTACTCTGGTCTGCTGTTAAAGTAACATCGTTGAACTAACAGCGAACACAAACTGCTGTTAGAACTTCAGTGTTAAGTTAACATCAACAACGTATCAACCCGATCCACAATTTCAATTGGTATCAGAGCCAAGCACCAACTTCACCGGTGTTTGGCGTTGATACGACAAGATGGACAGCTCCAACCCCAATACCAGCAGGTTGCCAGTATTGGAAGGTCCCAACAACTATGCCTACTAGAAGATCAGACTCAGAGTCCACATCAAATCCATCGACCTCAAAGCTTGGGAAGCTGTACTAGAAGGCTATACCATCCCTTATCTGCCAAGAGATGGAGATGCTGACCTGGTGCCAAAGCGAAGGGGACAATGGACAGCCGCTGAAATTGCTCTCTACAACTACAATGAGAAGGCTCTCAATGCTATTTTTAGCTGGATAGGTAATCATATGTTTAAACTTGTTCAAACTTGTGATACTGCTAAAGCTGCATGGGAAACACTTGAGTTACATTGTGAGGGTGATGTGGCTGTGAGGGATTCTAAGTATAGGAAACTTTTGAGAGACTTTGAGAAGATTGAGATGGGAGAAGAGGAAACTATTGATAGTTATTTTGAGAAACTTCTTGATATATCTAATCAATGTCAGAACTTAGGTTTTGTGATTTCTAATCAGACCATGGTGTATAAAGCCTTTAGAACACTATCTTCTAAGTTTACAGTCAAAAGAATTGCTATGAATGCGTCTAAAGATCTTGCCAACATGAGTTTCCAGACCTTGATGAACACTATGAAAGAATTTGAATTAGAATTCCTAGGAAAGTCTAGCAAGCAATTAGCTTTAGCCCTTCTTGGAACTAGTTCAGATTCTGCAGGTAGTGATGAGGATGAATATGAGTTGATCTCTTCTAACTATGGCAATATTACCAAAAAGTTTAGTAAATTAGGTTTCAAAGGTAAACAGAAAGAAAAACTAACTGGTAATGATGGCCCCGGTTACAAGAAATTGCCCCCTAAATTTGTTAAGTACATGGCATCTAAGAGCACACCTCAAGATGTAGAAAAATTAAAGGATGTTCAGTGCTATGAATGTAAGGGGTATGGTCACTATAAACATGAATGTGCTAACACCCTCAGAACAAGAGGGAATTCTCATTGGGTTTGTGTAGATGACTTCAATGAAGATGATTTTGAATCTGGAACAAGTACCGAAGAACACTCAGAGGAAATCAAAACTGCTGCGCTATGCACAAGGATCACCTGGACCAATGAAGACTCCAGAAATTGCCTAGGATCACAATGTTACTCTAACATTGGTGAACCAACAGCAAAGCAGGAAATCTTTTTTGGAGACTGGAACAGCAATGATTCCCAGGTTATCTCTGATGAACTCTCTGATTGTGATGTTACTAACTTTGACTGTTTTCATGGTACAGTTGATCTAGAAGAAGAGTACTCCCAAGAAGAAGAATTATCCCAGGAGGAGATTCTTGATGATCTGCACACAACATTCCTCAGGCTTGAGAGAGAGAATGTGAAACTCATAAAGAAGAACAAAGCATTGACTCATGACATCGAGTGTCTGAAAAACATGTTGAAACTCTATGAAAGAGATCTTGACAAAGCTGAAGCTGAGTTGAAAGAGGTAAAGGATAAACTCAAGAAAGATACACAGATCATAGCTAAATGGAATGCAGGTACTTCCAAACTTGATGAGGTACTAAGCATGGGAAATTCAGGTTCATGTGGTCTGGGATTTGTTGAGAAACCTTCCTCTTCTATTGTAAATTCTGCCTATCTATCTTCTAGCTTTGTTAAAGAATCTGATTCTAAGAGTTTAAGTACCATCAACACTGTGAGAAGTAAACCTACTTTTATCTGTCAATACTGTTACCAACCAGGCCACATAAAACCATTCTGTAGAAAATTTACAAGAGAATGTGGTAAGAAAACAGTTACTGAACCCAATGTTAGAACAACAGCAGTTTCTGATGTTAGACCAACATTAGGTTCAGGACAGAAAGGTAGAACTTGGGTAGAAAAAGTTAAGACCCCTAAGATTAAAGTTGTTTGCAATGTTGTTTTCTCTGCTGTGTATTCTAACCTTTCAGGTAAGTGGTACTTCGACAGTGGATGCTCAAGGCACATGACAGGCAACATTGACAATCTTGTTAATATGGTTTCCTTGAGTACTGGCACTGTGACCTATGGTGGTGGTACAAAAGGGAAAATCATTGGAAAGGGGACACTGAATGTTGATGGATTTCCACCCCTGAAGGATGTGTTGTTGGTTGATGGGCTACAGGCAAATTTAATCAGCATCAGTCAACTATGTGATGATGACTTGCTGGTTACATTTGACAGTTCATCCTGTGATGTTTATGATAGTGATAATGTACTTGTTATGACAGGTATTCGGTCCAAGGACAACTGCTACCTAGCTCAAGAGGAAGCAGAGTGTTTCCATGCTAAAATAGATGAAGCATCTATATGGCATAGGAAACTTGGACATGTTCACTACAGGAACCTTGAGAAATTGCAAAAAGTTGATGCTGTAAGAGGCTTACCTAAGCTATCTTTCCCAGGTAAGCTTGTCTGTGGTGATTGTCTCAAGGGTAAACAAACTAGAGCAGTTCATGCCCCCCTACAGGTACAGAATGCTAATCCTAGATCTAGTAGGTGCTTTGAACTGTTACATATGGACTTGATGGGTCCCATTGAGGTGAGTAGTCTGAATGGTAAGAAATTTGCCTTTGTTATTGTAGATGACTTCTCTAGATATACTTGGGTAAAGTTTCTTAAAGAAAAGTCAGAAGCTTTTGATCAGTTCAAAATTCTTTGTGCTAGTATTAAAAACTTATATGGCTCTTCTGTGACTAAAATTAGGTCTGACCATGGTAAAGAATTTGAGAATGCTAGTTTTGATAACTATTGCAATGTTAAAGGAATTTTCCATGAATACTCAGCACCTAAGACACCTCAGCAGAATGGGATTGCTGAAAGGAAGAACAGGACACTTCAAGAGATGGCCAGAGTCATGCTGAATGCCAAAAATATATCCAAGAGACTCTGGGCTGAAGCTTTAAACACTGCTTGTCATATTAGTAACCGGGTGTACCTCAGACCTGGAACTAACATGACTCCATATGAACTCTTGAAGGGTGTGAAACCAAATATTGCACATTTTCATGAATTTGGATGTGACTGTTATCTGCTAAATGACAGGGATTATCTTAATAAATTTGATCCAAAAAGTGAAAAATGCATCTTTGTAGGATACTCTGCCAATAGTACTTCCTTTAGAGTCTACAATCCTAGATTGAAGACAATTCAGGAATCAGTGAATGTTGTGTTTGATGATTTCATACTTGATACAAGTACTGGTAATATTAATGTCTCCAATGTTGAACCAACAATGGAGATTGATGATGTTACTCCTTCCAATGGTACTCCAACATTGGAACATGAAGCTGGAAATGCAGAACAGGAGACAGAACCCAATGTTAGACTAACACCAGCTAGATCTGATGTTAGACTAACAGCAGAAGATTCTGACTCTGAAGTTGAAGCTGTCACTGGATCTAGAAGGGACCCTCCAGCTAGGATTCAGAAAGACCATCCAGCATCTCAGGTAATAGGTGAGATCACTGAACGGGTAAGGACACACAACAAAGAAAGAATTGACTATAGTGATATGGTCAAGATGTGTGTCTGCATGAATTTCACTTGTACTGTTGACAATGCCTCATGTTTTGTTTCCTCTATTGAACCTAAGAATGTGACTGAAGCCCTTCTTGATAACTTTTGGATTAATGCCATGCAGGATGAACTATTACAGTTTACTAAGAACTGTGTTTGGAAGTTGGTACCTAGACCACCTAGTGTAAATGTAATAGGAACTAAATGGATCTTTAAAAACAAAAGTAATGAGGAAGGAGTCATAGTTAGGAACAAAGCTAGACTGGTTGCTCAGGGATACACTCAGGTTGAAGGTGTAGATTTTGATGAGACTTTTGCTCCAGTTGCTAGGATAGAATCTATTAGATTACTCTTAGCCATTGCATGCTGTCTTAAGATAAAACTATACCAAATGGATGTTAAGGGTGCTTTTCTTAATGGGTTGATTGATAAGGAAGTATATGTTGAACAGCCTAAGGGATTCACAGATCCTAAGTATCCAAACCATGTGTACAAGCTTGAAAAAGCCCTTTATGGTCTTAAACAAGCACCTAGAGCATGGTATGAAAGGCTTACAGAATTTCTATTAAGTCTTGGTTTTGTTAGAGGTGGAGGAGATAGAACTCTGTTTGTTTTAAAGAAAGATTCTCATATCTGTATTGCTCAAATCTATGTTGATGATATTGTGTTTGGCTCAACTAACAATTCTATGTTAGAAAAGTTTGTTGAATCAATGACAGGGCAATTTGAAATGAGTATGATGGGAGAATTGAATTTCTTCCTTGGTCTTCAAGTGAAACAAACAGGTACTGGCATATTCCTTTGTCAGAAAAAGTATGCAAAGAATTTGGTAAAAAGGTTTGAATTAGCAGATTCAAAGCCTTGTAGGACTCCCATGGCATCTGCAGTGAAGATGGCCAGGGATGATACTGGTGTCAATGTTGATCCAACATTGTACCGTTCAATGATAGGAAGCTTGTTATACTTGTCTGCTTCAAGACCTGATATTATGTTCTCTGTGTGTGTATGTGCAAGGTACCAGGCATGTCCAAAGCAGTCACATCTGATTGCTGTGAAGAGAATACTTAGATACATATCTGGCACTTTGGCCCTTGGCATATGGTACTCTTATGATACTAACACAAATCTTGTAGGTTTCAGTGACTCAGATTGGGCAGGTGATACTGATGACAGGAAGTCTACAAGTGGAGGATGTTTTTATCTGGGGAACAACTTGGTCTCATGGTACAGTAGAAAGCAAAACTGTGTGTCACTATCCACTGCTGAGGCTGAATACATTGCAGCAGGTAGTTGTGTCACCCAGTTGGTATGGCTCAAACATATGCTACTGGACTATGGGTTGGACAGTGATACCTTACTTATGTTTTGTGATAACCTTAGTGCTATAAGCATCTCTAAGAATCCTGTTCAGCATTCTAGGACAAAACATATAGACATTAGGCATCACTTTCTGAGAAACATGGTAGAAGACAAGCTTATTGACATTGAACATATAGAAACTAACAATCAGCTTGCTGATATGTTCACTAAACCATTAGATACTGAGAGGTTCTTCAGTCTGAGGAACTCTCTTGGCATGTGCATTGTTTAGAGATGTTAGTTCACCAGTGTTGACATAACACCACTGTCTAACATTGGTTATTGGTTGTGGTGTAGCTGTAATTCTTTTATGTTCCTTTTTTTGCATTCTTCTTTCTTGCATATTACATCTTTGTTAGAGAAACTGTTGGTTGTGTGGTTGACCTGTATGAATAGCTAAGGTGATTGGTGAACAGGTACATATCAAGAGGTTTGGAAAGAAATAACTCTGATGTTAGTCTGTGAATGTTAACCTAACATCATGGGAGAAGCTGGGATACACAGAGCTCACTACTCTGATGCTATTCAGTTGTGACTTATCCATGTTAGGTTTGACAAGGTATGAAGAGAAGCTGGGGTACATGATGTTGAAGGCCTCATTGTCATTCAGTTGTGCTTATTTTCATATTTTTGTCTATGGCCAAGGTTTTTACATGATAGTGATCTTTCCTACTGGGGTGTATAAAGTTTAGACTGTGTGCATTCAGTAGCATTGATTACTTAGTATTTCCTTGATAAACAGGTTAGTAGACAAGTATGCATGAGGAGTTGGGGTGGAGAAATATTTGATAAAAGTGTTGTCTTCATTCAATTTCTTTGTACTTGCCTGATCTGTAGCTTATGGTTAAGTTGCTGGGGTGTGTGGAGTCCTGTGCTGCCCACATTCAGTGATGAGACTGTCCTTTAACATTCATCAGTTTTTTATTCATAAGAGTTTCTAAAAATAGTGAAAGTTAAAGATAAATTGATATGTCCTGATCCCAGTTACCAAGGCGGTTTGTATGTGGTTACCATCTCTCAAATGTTAATCTAACATGGTTGCATTCATTCTAGTTCTGCATATTTCCTTTTGTCGGTTTGGGCTTAGGGGGAGTAGTTAAGTATCTTGTGTTGAGGCATACTTCTTGGGTGACCAGCTACAGGTAAAAGCACTATGTTTTGTGATCTTCTTGCTGTGGGAAAATCCTTTCCCTGGATAAGTATATCCTCTGTGTTTTTCCCTGTTTGATTTGTCACTTGCTTATACTGATGATCTTAAGCTTTGTCATTGTACCTGTGTACGTGGTTGAAGCTTCAGACTAGTACAGGAATATCTCACGCTCTCACAAGATGATGCTACTTTGGATGAAGCCCTGCACCTCCAACTTCCCTCCCTGATGTTAACTTGCCAATGTTAGTCCAACATTGTAACATTGTAACTTATAAGTTTTCAGGAACGAAGACTGCTCTGGTTACGTGTTAACCTAACACTGACACGTGGTAAGAACAACATGTAGGGGACGTGTGATAGTGGTCAGATTATTATGGTAACATGTTACAACACCACTATTCCATGCTCTTCATCTGAATCATATATATAATTTGCCCTAATTTCTTCTTCATTCTAACGCTAACAATTGTGCAAAGCAAATTACTCTATCAATTTTCAAAATCTTCAATCTTTTATCTCAAAGTTACTCTAACAATGGCACGCAAGTCCAATATTGATGCTCTTGCAGAAGCAGCTGCGCAAATCGAGCGAGCGCCACGACGCAGTACCAGACGCACCGCCGCTGAAACCACAGTCGCCGCCTCTCCAAAGAGGAAAGCTACCACTCAACGGCGCAATGGCAAAAAGATTTCAAAGAAAGATGTTGGTTCAACATCACATGCTGTCGAGCAAGCCCCTGCTCCCACCAATCCTGAAATCGAGGTAACAATGGCTAACCCTACTCCGAGTATACTTGCTGATGTTGATGTTGGTATTAAGGGGGAGAATGAGGCCCCTGTGATTGGGTTGGGTAGTGCTGTGATTGAGCCAGCTGAGGCTAATGTGGTTGAGGAAGTGGTGGAGCCAACTGTGGCTAGTTCTGTTGAGCCTAATGAGGCTAATGATGATGAGTTTGCTGCTGTTGAGGAGAGTGGACATGCTACTGGTGAGCATGATGAGGATTTGTCTGAGGAGATTGCTGCTGATGGCAATCTTGGTGTAAATAATGGGGTTACTACTGAAGGTAACCAAGCTATTGTGAGTGATCAACCAGCTGAGGTTGAAGGAGAAGAAGAGGATGAGGATGAAAACCTTTCCTTGGCTGCTCTTGCAAATGCTTCCAGGAAGAAGAAGGGTAAGGAGGTGATGGCTGAGTCTTCTGAGGATGAGTCAGAAGAAGAAAAAGAAGAAGAAGAGGTTGAGGGGGAAGAGGAAGAGGAAGTTGAGGAAGAAGAGCTTGTGGCTGATGATCCAGAGGAAGCTGATGTTACTCTAACATCAGATGATGATCAGTTTACTGATCTGATGATGAAAGAGTATCCACATGAAGCTTACTCTGACTTCTATGTGTCTCCTGATGCTGAGGAGCAATGGGAGGCATACCAAGCCAGGGTAATCCACAAGGAAAGGGCTATTGAGGAGGGTATTTTCAAAGAAAACAGGGTGTTTGAGTTGCTTGAGGCTAGAGGAGTCTTGGGCTCTGTGCAGAATCTGTCTGCATATGTTTCTGATGTAGTGAGAGAGTTCTACATGAATCTCTCTGAGTGGGTGATCAACCTGGATTCTCCTAAGTATGGGAAGGCTTGGGTTAGGAAGAAGATCTATGACATCACTCCTGCCATGATCAATGAGGCTTGGGGGCTTCCTGATCCTGAAGAGTCTGAGGATCCTACTATGGAGGAGATCATCACTGATCTTACAGGTGGTCTCACTAGGCAATGGAGAGAGAGCTTTCCCACAACCAGGCTGACTTCTCTTAGTGCCATCCTTCACAAGATCAGCACTTACAATTGGCTTCCTTCTTCCAACACTACTGTGATGACAAAAGAGTCAGCAAAGTTGGTGTACAAGCTGAAGAATGGACTGAGTGTAAACATTGGTGAAAAAGTGCTGAGACACATGAAGGAAGTCACTACAAAGCCCAAAGGAATCCTTCCCTATCCCTCTCTGATCTCATGCCTATTGGTGAAGCAAGGCTTCAAAACCAAGAAGACTGAAGGATGGATCAGCAACAAGGCTGTAATGTCAATCACCAGGAGCTACTTCACTAATGTGAGGATCCAGGATTTGCCTTGGAACCCTCAAGGAGAAGCTGGTCCCAGCAGGAAGAAGAAGAAGAAGACACACAAGTTTGCTGCTTTTTCAGTTCCAGTGAGCAGTGGTGACAGCTGCTCAGTGATTGCAGATGCTTTTGTTGAGGAAACCTTGGTCTGGCTGGATAGGGAGTACAAGGACACCCAGAGGGAAATAGCTGACAAGCAAGTCAGACTGCAGGAACTGGACAGCTTGAGGAAACACTTGAAGGATCTGCCTTCCTCACAAAAAGGGGGAGAGTAGTAGATCAAATTTCAAAATTTCCTGCAAGTTTTTTAGTTTCTGTTTCTAATGCCTTTTGAACAATTGTTTTCTTTTTATTCTGATCAAGGAGTCTGTTCCTTGCTGCTAGTATGGACTGTAATTAAGTACTTTTTAATTTTGGGTACTTAGTGTTTCTGCTTATGCTATTATTGAACTGTGATTACTGGTACTAACTCTGTTTTGCAGGTGTTAACTTTCTGATATTAAACCAACATTGATAAAGCTGGATGTTATAACATCGAGAGTATCAGTGTTAGAATAACATTGGATTAGTCCCTTCTGATATTCAGGGGGAGAGTACTTGGTTTTTCATTGTTATGATATAATGAAGTTTTTCTGAATAATTTGATCTGATAAGAACTGTTTCTTAGGTTTTGTGATTAAGGCAAAAAGGGGGAGATTGAAAGTGCAAGTTTTCTGGATGTTAGGATAACATTGAGATTTTCAATGTTAGAGTAACATTGCACGTCCAGAAACTGTTTTACAATCTAGTTATTATTATTATTATTGTTTTGCCTTATTCACTTAACTAACTGAGTTCCACAGTTGTAGTTGTCTTTGATTATTATTCAGGAAACAAACTTGCATTAGGTTGGACGCTCAAAGTTTCCAAGATGAGAAGTTTCCTTAATTAAAGCAAACGGCTTATAAAAGGAAAGAAGAAGTCTAGTGCGACTAGGAAAGCTTCCAAGGGAAAGTCCTGAATTGAAGAAGGAGTCTTTCCTTAGCTAGATCACTGGCGAAGGAACTTTTATTCAAGAAGGACTGCGAGAACAAGGAAGAGGAGTTCGAGAAGGAAACAAAGAGAATTACCAACCGTGTACAACACACCTTGAAGTCGAAGATCAAGAACCTATATATAGGTGTGAAGTACATCAAGACAAACAACGAGACAAGAGCTAATCAATCCAAGAGATTAATTTACAGTTGTTGAGTGTTGTCTTGCTTTAGCAAAGTTTTTAAGTTGTTAGAATAGATCTAAGAGTGAGGAGCTTTTAGAGATAGTCGAAGCAACTCTTGTGTGCTTTGCTTAGTTTGAACAATTCGAGAGTGAGGAGCTTCAGAGTTGTGAGAACGCCTTTGTTAAACCCTTGTGGTATTTTGCCTACGGCTCGGAAGTTAATATAATCCTATATTCACTTCTTAAATTCGTGTTTGTTTATTCCGCTGCAAACTGTTACTCTGGTCTGCTGTTAAAGTAACATCGTTGAACTAACAGCGAACACAAACTGCTGTTAGAACTTCAGTGTTAAGTTAACATCAACAACGTATCAACCCGATCCACAATTTCACAGTGGAACTCCAATTGTTTCCTTCTTTGCAAACTGTGTTGAGTTGACTATTCTTCTCAACTTGAATTATGGAAGCTTAAAGGAATCTTCCAAAACCTTTTCTTATGATTAAGATACTTTCCTGGACAGAAACATAAACAACTAAAACTGTGGAACTTGATTCATAAGTGAATAAAGGCAAAACTAAAATAAAGCAGTTAAAGAACAATTTTTGCGCGGGTTCTCTGGTTTCAATGGTATCCTCAATGTTGTCCCAACATCGCATAACATTGATTCTTGAATACCTTGCACTTTCATTGAGAAATTTAATAATATGCAGTTTTTTTTTGTAACGCTCTTTAAGAAAATCTTAGTTTCTATTTCTGTAAACATAGATAGATTAATACATTTTGATAATTAGTTTTATGATGCATATTTGCAATTTCATAGAAATCTAAAAACACTATAACATAATTTATAGTGTTCATTTGAATAAATAAATGTTTAGAAAACATAGTAATGATTAAAAATCACTAGTTATCGAAACAGCTTTGTAAAATATATTTTAATGGCGATTTTGTTTAAGAACTAAGCTGGAAAAAATTGTAAATTACTGTACGCATATTCATTTTCTTTAGTAAACAAAAAAAAATATGACTTAAAAAAACAATCCCTTCATGTGTAATTTCGAGTATATTTTTCTCTTAATTTTTATGAGATTTCTTTTCTATTATTCTTACAAAAAATTATTAGCCTTATGTACTTTTAATTCCTAGATACGCCCTTGTACGTGAACTTAATTTTATAAAATCAAACGAGCAGTAGGATCCAAATCCAGCTCCTTCAACTCTAGCTAATTGCGGATCAACCGCACCGCACCATTCAAATTGCGGATCTTCATGTAGCGACAATCTTAAATTCCATCCAAGAGCTCAGTCAATACCCTGAAGATGTTGAGCTTAAGGAGCAGGCCCAAGTTGCAAATGAGTAAAAGTTGGGCCCCGAAGACAAAAAGCAGGCCCTTATGAATATTGGTCACATGAAAACACTCGAACCCATTACTTGCCCAAGTCCACAAAAACAATAGTATCACTGAAGCTGGACCAATTGGTTTCTTAAAACGTGAATCTCAATGCGTAATTTCTAAACATCCAAAGCAAAATGCACAAGGCAGGAAAAAAATATAAAGAGCAGCAAAGCTCAAACTCTTGTGCAAGGACTGCAGAAGGTTATGCGAAGGCTTAAGCTCTCATGAAGAAGCTTCTATAATCAAAATTAGGCAGAAAAGTAAAAGTCCAAGCAAAGAATTTGAAAGGGACGGATCTGCAAATTTGGAGAAAAATTGGGAGTTTCTTTCCACAACAAAGAAACAGAGATTATCTCAAAGCTATTTGAGATAGAAGAGAGAGAGACAGAGGGAGGTTCAGAGTAAGGACATATACCCATGAGGTCCTTTCGTATATTGTTATGAAGCATTTGGTTGGAAGACTTAAAAGAGTGAAGAGAGGGAGTTTGGTTCGTAAAAGATGAGTGGATGTTATCTGATTAGAAGGGTCGTAAGAATTCAAAATGTATTAGCCAACCATTACTAATTAAATGGGGCACAAATTTGTTTCTAAGGCGTGTAAGTAAGATATTACATAGTAAACTAATAAATATAATATTGAACCATGCACCACCAACTAGTTACAACTTACAAATATGCATGTATCACACGAGCGAGAGTACTACCACTACTTAGATTATATATATATAAGGGAAAAAAGCAGAGGACCCCCTTAGCTTTCGGTCGTTTTGCACTTTGCCCTCTTAACTTTGATTTTTAGTACTTTGCCCCCCCAGCTTTGTATTCCGTCAAACGTTACCCTCCGACGTAACATGGCCGTAAAAAAAAATGAATATTCCGTCAAAAAAACGCATATTTCGTTAAAATGCCGAAAGTTAGGGGTGCAAAGTGTCAAAGTTTAACAGAATATTCGTTTTTTTTTTACGGAATATTCCCGTGAGGGGTAACGTTTGACGGAATACAAAGTTGGGGGGGGGGGGGGGGGGCAAAGTGCTAAAAGTCAAAGTTATGGGGCAAAATGCAAAACGGCCGAAAGGTTGGTGGGTGATCTGCTTTTTTCCCTATATAAAAATTAAAAATGTTAGCACCCTATTTTAAACTTCAGATTCTACGAATACAAACACTACAAGAAATAGCCCTCAATCCCAACTGGAAAAGGCCGACCGAAATCTGGTCTGCAGCATTTTCAACCGCTGTCGATCGAAATTCGGTCGATAAACGCATTACCGAGTTCAGTCGAGAAGCTGAACTCCAGCATTCCCGACTGGACTCTAGTCGGCAGCCTTTGGTGGGACGATTCCCGCCAAAGGATGCTGCCTATGATGCACGGATACTCCAAAAAAATAGCCGGTCAGTGTCGGATACGTGTCGGATACCGATACTCCCTGGATACTCTTTGAATATGTATCGGATATGCCACGTGGCATATCCTGCATTAAAAATAATTAAAAAAGACGGATACACGTATCGGATACGCTGTGAAGCGTATCCGAGAAGTATCCGATATGTATCAGTAATTTATAAGAGTAGTGTGGTAGTTTTCTTAAACTAGAAAAAACCCAACAAGAACCAAATTGCAATATCTTTTCAGAAACTTAAATATAAAATCGTGAAAACCCACTATTTCAAACCAAAATAAAAACAACACACAAAGCTTTGATATGCTTCACAATATTATGTGACTAATGACTCTGCAAGTGATTAAATATAACATTATTTGATATTTTTATTTAAATTATATCCTTATATATAATTATTAATATTAAATATTTGACGTATCGCATACGTATCGTATCTTGTAAATTTTAAAAAAATCGTATCCACATATCCGTATCCAGCGGATACCGATACTCGTATCTGTATCCGTGCAACGTAGGCTGCTGCCCTAATCTCAGCCCAGCTGGACCGCGTAGCTGGGTCGAGATTACCGACCGGATTGCGGTCGGTAATGAGGGCATTACCACCGCAATTTGGTCAGTAAATACCTCCCTCCTCCTCATTTCTCACACCAAATTTTCTATCTCCCCTCTCATTCTCACCTCCCTCAGACCCTTTAGCAATCGGATTTCGGTCAAAAATTCGGATCCGGTAAGTTTTTTTCGCCTTTTCTCATTTTTTATATTATAGTTATTATTTTAATATTTATTTTATATGTTGAATTGTTAGAATTGTTAAATTTTAGTTATTATTAATGCCTTTAGGAAATGTTAGGCTTTAGAAAATGTTGGATTTTAGTTATTATATATGTCTTTAGGAATTATTAGGCTTTAGGAAATGTTAGATTTTAGTTATTTTTTATGCCTTTAGGAAAGGTTATGCAATAAGATTTTAAATATTATGTATATCCTTCATGAATTGTTAGGCTTTAAAATTTATGTCTTTAGGGATTCTTTGATATTGTATTATTGTAAGACTTTCAACATCGTTTATGCCTTTTAGGGAATCGATTTATAAATTAGAATTCATGATATTTTTAGAGAACTTCTATAAAGTAGAAATGATTATACTTTTAGAAATATCTACTTGCAATAAAGGAAATATTATGTATTTCCTTTAGTGGATTTGCTGATGAGGATTACGAGGACTAGTAGTATTAGTTGTTGTTTTTTATTATGTAATGAATATTGTGTTATGTAATTGTTGTTTACTCTTGTTGTGTTTATGTAATTCGTTAAATGCTTGGGCAAATGACTTAATGTTTATGTAATTTCATGTTTATTTTGTAATGACTTTATGTTTGTGTGAATTTAATGTGAATCAAACGGCATAAATCCATATTTATTATAAAATAGAAATCGACCAATAAACTATAATCGCACGCTAATCATACATACTATCATCCGACTATGAGTCACCCATTCTCTCTTCTTCTTCTTCTATGCCCTCATCGTCCTCCTCTCCTGAACTTCTATCGTCAACCACATCAAAGCCCTCGTCGATCAATTGGATATCTATATTGAATGAGGAAAGGTCTACACATAAGTTCAACCCTTCATATGCTTCCTTATGTAGCCCTTTGTTCGGCATCCCCGCTTCGACATCATTTGGCTCGGCAACTGATGACATATTGATTATGTGCCTGACAGGAATGGTGGATACGGCCAACCATCCTCTACGTTCCAGATGCCCCATCGTCTTCTTTGGATATGGCACATATTACACATGTTTTGCTTGGTTAGCAAATACAAACGGCTCATTGGTACTGAAAGTACACCGCGGGTTGATGTCAACCAACTTGTACGTCGAGTGCTCTTTCGTACCAGCATTTATATCATACCAAACACATTTGAACAAGAAAATGTACATGGGTCTAATTTTGCCCCAATATTCCACATGTATTATGTCTTTCAATGTTCCATAGAAGTTGGTAGCATCGGATCCTGTCATGTTTACCTTCACATAAACACCGCTATAATCACTCTTTTTTGGGCCAAAAGTCATCTCAGTGTGAAATCTGTACCCATTCAAAATGTATCTGTTAACAGGTTTGGAATTATGACCTAATTAACTGAATTATTTGTTTGGGTTGGAACGCCCCTACCCGTGGTTCAAAAGCTAAATGATATTTAGAAGAGACAAAATAACAAGAACATTTCTTCCTTTATTCACTATGATCTACTCCTTTGTATGATTGTTTTTTCCCCATTTTTTCCCTTTTTTCCTCCCTTATATAGAAATTTTTAGGGACATGTGTCTCTATGAATGTTGACATGTGTTAGGATGAATACACGTGTTATAATGTACACCCGTTATTTGAATTCCGATGGGCTTTTATCCTTCGTGGGTAGGCGTTTCTCTTTCCGAGTACCCAGAGAGTGTTGTTCTATGGTTTTTACATCAATGTGTGGTTCCGTTCTTTGAGTTGGTCGTCTGGGGCAGTGTTCTGAGGGCATTTGTATTGGGAGTACATAGCAAGGAAGCGGATCCATCTGTGTTTGTTTTTTATCCGATGCCACCTTGATATCTGGTCTTAATTCATCGTGACTTTCCGAGGGAAGCTAGGTGCCCTCGTCGGATGGCCACTCATACCGTTTTGGGTTAGTAACCGAGCGATATTGGTCACACCCGATGGGCCTCCTCGTTGGGAGTGGGTACAACTTCATCAGAAGTTCTCGTGATAATAGTATTGTCCATTTATTAATCCTTCTAATTTAGGACGAATATTCTCTTTAATCTTTATTTTATACGGTTAACACTAGCCCCCCCAAATTTCGATCGCCATCGTAGAGGCGAGGGAATTTTTAATTTGGGGTTTTTTGTAAGTTGAGGAGTTTTGTGTTTTTTCCTCTCTGCCCGTTTTTCGTGGTCATTTTACGAGGGAAGCGAAGCTTTTTCCACTATTTTTTGACTTTTCGGAGGGGATAAAAAGCTCTGAGTGTTGCTTTTATATTTTCAAGATTTTTCCGAGGGGGTTTATACCTTTTTTCACGTCTCCGAGGGGATTACAGTGCATACGAGTGCATGTTAAAAATTTGTAAAGGTAATTACCTGATTGCCCTTGGGGCGTAACGGCTTGATGGCGGTTTTGACGAGCAGTTATGGTGTCGAGAAGTAACGGTTCGTAGCATTGAAGGTCTGGCGGTTTCTTTTTAGCAGTTAGATCACTGATGATAGTGGGCATTCGACCGTTGAGGATTTTCAACGGTTGGGACGTATGGAGGACGCGCGTCTTTTGAGTGGCGACGTGGGGTGCGAATTTCGCGACACGTCTTAATCGTTATTCCTATAAATAAGGCCCGTCCGTACTCATCCCGTCACTTTATCTTTCAACCTTCAGATTTTCTCAACTCTCTCAACTTAAGAAAGCAGCTTCTATATTTCTTAAATTTCTTCATCGCGCTCTTTCCTTTTTGTTTATCAATTTGCAAAATCTTCTTCTTGCCCCCAAAAAAAATGGCCTCCTCTGTAAACACTTTCTCCGCCGATGTTTCCGCCGCTTTTGTGGCTACTGCTCCCCTCGTGGGGCTTGCTGCTGCTACTCGTAAAAGGAAGGTTGCCATCGCTGAGGGGAGCGGCGCCGCCTCTGCTAAGAAGGCTAGGGTTTCAAAATCGAAGAAGCCCCTTGCTCGCGATCTCTCTAAAATCGAGAAGATTCGGTCCGTTGTTACCTACGAGCAGGTCATGGATCTGTTTAAGGCCACGGGGACCGCTATGAAGAATGTGACTGTTCACATTCCCGTTGAGGATCAGAGTGCTTGTCATCCTCCCGCGGGTATGCTTACGGTGTACTTTGCGCAGGTGAATTACGGGTGGCGCTCATTTATGCCACCCTTCTTTTGTGAGGTTTTCAAGACTTGCGGCATCTGTCCGAGTCAATTGGTGCCCAACGGATTCGCTGCTCTCTGCTTTTACGTGTTTTGGTGCCTCGTCAAGGGGTATGAGTGCGGAGTGGATCATTTCCTCTCGATTTTTGATGTGGTGGTGTCGCCCGGGGGATACCCCTTTTATCATGTCCGCCATCAGGACAACTCGAGGAATTCCACGAAGAGGATTCTGGGAGCGACAATCAGCTCGCATAGCGTTTGGAAGGACAAGTTCTTCTATGTGAAGCCTGTCCGAGGGAAGTGGGACGTGCCCTTCGCATAGGCGGAGGGTGTGACTCCAATTCGCACCATGGATGAAGACACGGTGCTCTCCCCGGTAATTGCGCAACAGCTGTTAATGGAGTCGGAGGATTTTTCGAAGCTGTTTGATGATTTTGGGCTTCACCACGTAGTGTTTACTGACGACAAGGACCTGCACTTGCCAGCTTTTAGTAAGTTTCCCTTTTTTTATTCTCATGCTCTCTTTTTCATATTTATTTCCTCCGAGTGGTTTCTTTTTTGTATTTATTTCCTCCGAGTAGTCTCTTTTTCGTATTTCGTTGTCTGTACTTACTTGTCTTTGTGTGGTGCAGAGGAGGTTATGGCGAGATATTACTTACTGTCGGGTTCTGAAGAAGCGGCTCCGAGTGGGCACAGTGAAGCTTCCGAAGGGGGAGATCACGAGGGAGGGGAAGTGCAGTCTCCTAGGGAGGTAGGGATGGACCCGGGGGTTGAGGAAGTTCACGAGGACATCCCGCGTCCCTTTGTGGATGCTGAGGGGGTATGCCTGGAGGCTGTTCCACTGCGACAGGTGGATCCTATGTCCGTTTTGGTCTTGGTGCCAGTTCCCGAGTCTAACACTGGCAGTTCTCCGAGGAGCTCCAAGGGGGCGCCATCTCCACGGGCGGAAGAAGAAGAGCCCTTGTCTCCTGGGCCAGAGGTCGTGCTCATCTCTTCCCAGGACCCTTCCCCATCTTCCCCTCGTAAGTTTCATTCTCTCCTCTATTTACTTTGTTCTAGGATTCTATATATGCTATCATGTTCGAATTTGTCCCGCAAAGTTATGTAATTATATATCTTGTTTTTGTAGCGGTACTCAGCAAGGGGAAGGCCCCTATGTTTCCGGGTGCTGACTTGTTTGCTCAACTGCTCCAATCGCACCCAGAGGAGCCATCGGAGGGTTCCGAGGGGATTTTCAAGAGTCCTGCTGACTTGTTGAAGGACTTGGAGGTGAAGAATGAGGTGTTGGGCACCTTGCTCAGTGGGGAGGGTTCTTCGGCCGCCACGGAGGTTCCTGAGGCGGTGATGACGGAGGCAGTGACTGTGACTCCCACTGCGACTATCCCTCCTCCGACGGCAGATTTCCCGAAGAGGGCTACGTTGCGGAGGTCTGCTTCCAAGGGAAGCCTTTCGCCCCAGGCACCCGAGAAGGAGCCACCGACCGTGGGGGAAGCTTACCACGAGATTCTTCACTTCTTCGGCTCTGCTCTTTCCGCGCCTGTAGAGGGGTATCAGTTTCTGCGGGCCAGCACCGTCTGGATGGAGGCTATCGTAAGTATCTGTTATCGCTTAGTTTCATTTTCATCGCGGTTTCCCTGTATCCTTATTTATACTCTTTTCCCGTCATGTAGTCCAAGAAGACTCGTGAGGTTATCACTTATGTAGAACAGCGTCATTCAAGGGAGGTGGAGGAAATGGGCCCTCTTCGGGAGCGGGTGACTTCTCTCCAGGCCCAACTTCACGAGGCTGAGTCAATGAACGCGGTTCTTCGTACCAAGTTGGAGGCCCACGACTTTAAGTGGAAGGAGGACCAGTAGGTGAGGGAGGTGATGCGCTTTACCTTGCAGCGGGTGCAGTCGGCCTACGACCAGATGGAGGCGTCCGAGGGGGTTGTTCGGGCGCAGTTATCTCGCTTGGAAAAGGAGAAGGCGGAGTCCGAGGAAGCCCTTCGTTCTCGGGTGGGGGCTCTGGAGAAGGAGAAGTCTGAGGGGTTGGAGAGGGAACGGGGGCTCCAATCGCGGCTAAATGAGTATGTAGAGCTGAAGTTAGTCGGGGGTAGTGCCACTGAAGGACGTACAAGCCTAGATTGACGAGGTTGTTCGGTGTGCAACAGTGGAGGCAGAACGCCAATACACCGCCTTGTCCGCTCGTGAGCATGCTCGGGATACACTCAGGCACATGTTGTGGGGATACCTGGAGTGTGCTACTTTGGCCCGAGGGGTGGTGCCTTTGGGGGTGAACTTCGGCCGCATTTTTGATGTTAAGAAGCTTGCTAGGCCATCTCCCGAGCAGATTTAGGATATTCTAGAGATGTTTGATAGTGCGATGATGCCAAGGGCTTCTCCTGCACCTCCTCCGACCGCATTTGCTCGTGGTGCTAGTAGTTCTGGTGGGGCTCTGTCTCCGAGTCCGTCTGCCGGTTTTCCCGAGGAGTCCCTTACCACTCCGCCCCCGCCTCCTCCGAGTACGGGAGTTTAGAATAGGATTTTCTTTTGTTTTTCTACTATGTACTTATGAATTTTTAACATTCTGTTTTGTAAGTTTTTCCGAGGGCTTCTCGGATTTTTTCTTTTAATGAACAAGCTCTTTTCTAAGCTTTCGTCCATTTTGAGCAAGTATAATTACCTTACCGCTATTTTTATTGTTTTAGGATAAGTAATAGGAAAAGCTTGCTGACTAAATTTAAAAGTTAAGTATGAGGTGTCGCTTGGCATGTTGCCCTATTTTCTTAAGTAAGAAAATTATTAGACACGTGTATTAACTAGCTTTAAACAGCTCATGCGTTCTATGCTTTTTACTTATTTGAAAAAGTATAAGTAGTTGCCCAGTAATTCTTTCAAAATCACTTAAAAAAAATTACTGTTCAAGGCTCATTATATTTTCTTTTGAAAAGCTAAGTTTTCCTTTGAAATGAAGTAAAGCAAGTAAATTACTTACCTTATCAAGATGATGCCTCCGTTCTTCAAGCAGGATGACTCTTCCTTGCCCCGCCACTCTCCTCGGAGCCCCGCCCGGAATCCTTCCTTACTGTTAGGAGTGCGCCGTGCGGCCTCAGAGAATTCGACTCAGGGGAGTAGGCATAGTGAGCGCGGGGCCGTGTCTATGTCCCCGGAGGATGATCTCTACCGTATTAACCATATCCTCAATGTGTTCACGAGCCGTGATCCTTATCAGTTGGTGGACGAGTCGTCGGTGTATACCAGGCTCGTATTGGAGCCCGAGCGGATGATGGGGCAAGGACATGTTGGTACCGCCATTGGAAACGAGCATGGTGCCTCCGTTATCGCGCTCTTTGCCAAATATAATCTGGATATGGACAAATATGACATAATACTACCGCACCCCGAGCAGAGGGCTTATGATCCTCCTTCGGGCTATCTTACCGTATATCAGGAGCAAATGCGGTGCGGGTTGCGGATGTTTTTTCACCCTTTCCTTCAAACTTTGTTTCAATATTGGCAAATGTTCCTGAGTCAGTTGACTCCGAACTCCTACCGTTATCTGGTGGGGTATATTTTGTGTTCCGAGTTGCTAAGGTTACCACTATCTCCTCATCGGGTGGGGGCCATATTCAACCTTCGCCCATGCTCGGGTGGTCTCCCTTTCTTCAGCTTAGCCCATCGGGACAAGAGGAAGGCCTTTCTGGATGTATCCAATTCACGTAATAATAGAACGGATTGGAAGAGGGCATTTTTCTTTGTCCGTCCGAGGGGCCTATCAGCCAGGTCATGAGGGGTACCACTTCAGTGGGGGCTAGGTTATATTACCCCTAACAAAGCGATTCTGAGGAGAGAGTGGGGCACCTTGTCCGATAGCGGGTTATTTTCGGGGGTGTATGATATCAACAGTCTATTGGAGTTTCCGGAGACATTGATTATGGCCGGCTTGCAAGACGGGGCGGAGATTTTCAATCTTCCGCAACAGCCTCTCTACAACAGTTTCTTCTTTCGTTCGTTTCTTCTCTTTTGTGATCCTTTCATGTCATATTTTGATGTCCTCGTGCTCATATTACTTTTTTCTTTTAGCAGGGGCGGAGAAGGGGGCTTTTGCCATTGAGCCTTTTGATAAGGCTTTCTTAGGAGAACAATGAACAGTGGGTATGACGCTTCAGATGATGAATCATCCGAGCGTCTTAGCTTTGACATGTTAGCTGGCCCCTCGGGGGTGGGGGATTCACCCGTGGCAGCCCCCCAGTGAGTTATATGGCTCATGAGTATGATCCGATAGTTGCGCTTGCGCGGGTGGATATTCCATTGCCTCCGTTGGTGCCGTATTCTTCTTCTTGGGGAGATACGAGGATTGTATATGCTGTTGAGGAGGGTCCTTTGTCTCCGGTTGTGGGAGCTTCTGCGCCGCCCGGAGGGGGTCCCGACCGCATTTCGACGCTGCCTTTCGAAGGAAACCTTCCCGTTACGAGGTCAGAGCTAATCGAAAGTGGTGTTTTGTCCCCCTCCGTCTTGGGGACGGTTAGCTTTTTTCGTAACTATTTGAGCGGTATGTTAAACGCCACGGATTGCGGGCTTATGAAGTCGTTGCCCTTGTCGGGCCTCCAGGACTTAGCCTGCAAAGATTTATGCGAGGTAATAGTATATTCTTATTTGCGTGATACTGACCTTTATAGGCTCTTCGTAGTTATGCACTTATCTTTCCGCAGATCTATCAGGTGTTGAACGCCATCGGATCCAGGGGTGAATCATCCTCTGATACGGAGTTGGTATATCGTCGTAGGGATGAACTGGAGCAGGGTTTGCTAGAGGTCCGAGAGGAGATAGATCAATTGCGGGCCGATCGGGAGACTTCCGAGGAGGTTCATGCCACTAGTTTGCAGGCAGAGCGGGACAAATCCTGGGATTTGGAGCGCCGCTTGGTGATGGAAAGAGCCCGGGTGGCAAGCTTAGAAGACAGGTTGGGTGATCTCCGGGAGCAAGTTTGCTCCGTTGATGAACAATTGATGCGTGTTGCAGGAGAGAGAGATGTAGCGAACTTACGAGTGTTGGAGTTAACTCGTGGTCATGAAGTGGCGCAAGTTGTGGCCCGGGTCCAAGCGGTTTTGGGCGTTGCAGGGCCTTCTGTCCTTCGCGAGTCCCTTGCGCAGGAGATGCGCGATTTAGTCTGTATGGGATATCACTTGTGTCGGGGCGCAGTGGAGGCTTTGCCAAGATTCCCTTCGAACGTGGTAATTCCAGAGTTGAACATCCGTCAGGTGTTTCCGGAGGCTCCTTCTCCGCAGGGGCCGACTGTGTCTATCGGAGATCCGAATCATATGTCCGCGGAGAACCGCCGTCATCTGATCAAGGAGGGAAAGCGTCCCATGGAAGGTGTTTAGTTTGTATAAGTGTTTTGTTTGGTATAAGGGCCTTTGTATAGGATGTGGTCCGATATACCTTGGGTATGTGGGGTCGCGTGGTTTGTATAAGATGGCCCCTCGGGTTAGATTGCCAATATAACTCGTAGGCATGGAGTCATTATTTTGTCGGGCAATCTTATCTCCCTTATATCGTAAAGGCACCACCTATATATATAAATAACTTTTATTTATGTACAAAGCTGTTTCGTTACATCATGCATAGTACTTTCTAAGGTTAAACGCATTCCAGGTATTGTTGAGGATGGCGTCCTTAGAATCGGCAAGGAGATAAGTCGCAGGCCCGACAATCCCTGCTATCTTGTACGGTCACTCCCATCGTGGTTCGAGTTTGCCTACATTTTTGGAAGCTCCGACTCATTTCAACACTAGGTCCCCGACTTGAAAAGTTCTGGGTTTCACCTTCGCGTTGTAGTACCGGGACATCCGGCCCTTGTATTCTTCATTCCGGACCGCATTCTTTTTTCTTCGAGGAGATCAAGGGCAAGGGCCAAGTTATAACTATTAGCTACTTCCTCGTACTCCTTAACTCACCAACTTTCTATAGAGACTTCAGAAAGTACAACAGCTTCGCAGCCATAGGCTAAGCTGAAGGGGGTTTCGCCCGTGGCGGCGCTCTGCGTGGTCCGGTAGGCCCACAGTATGCCAGGTATTTCTTCTACCCACTTGGCTTTGTGCTAGTCAAGTCGGGCCTTCATATTCTTCAAGAGGGTTCGGTTGGTCCTCTCCACTTGACCGTTTGCTTGAGGGTATCCCACCGAAGCAAATCGGTGTTTGATCTCCCAGTGGTCACACCATTTTTCTAACCCTTGATCCGTAAATTGTAGACCATTATCACTTACCAGGTTCTGAGGGACACCGAAGCGGCATATGATGCTTCTCCAAACAAAGTTGATAACGGCGTTCGCGGTTATCCGAGCTAGGGGCTCCGCTTCTACCCATTTGGTGAAGTAATCAACGACTATGAGGAGGAACTTCTTTTGACCGGCATCGGGTATAAGGGGTCCCACTATGTCTATACCCCACTTGGAAAACGGGCAAGGGGTCAGGTGTGGTTCCCAGGGGGCAGCGGGTTGATGAACCCGGAGGGCGTAAGCTTGGCACGGCTTGTACCTTTCGGAATTGCTTTTGCAATCTTTGGCCATCGTGGGCCAATAGTAGCCTTGGCGAATCAGGCGCCCGGCCATACTTTCGCCGCCCGTATGGCTGACGCATGTCCCTTCGTGGGTTTTCGCCATAGCTAGTTGAGCTTCTTCCTCATTTAGGCATCGGGCGTGAGGGCACGAGTATGTCCTGTGGAATAATATCTCATCTTTGAGGAAATACCTGATAGTTTTTCTGGATATAAGTCGTTGCACTGCTTTATCCGCGGAATACCCTTCCGGGTCCTGTATATAGGCTTTGATTGGGGTCACCCAACTGGACGGGGTGTCTGTAGTGGCATTCACTTCATGGCCCTTGGCCCTCTCGGACTTGGTAACTTGGAGCAGGGTGATTTTCCGGGTATGGATGGCGGCCGTTTGGGTGGCCATCTTGGACAAGGCGTTCGCCTCTTGATTCTCCTTTCGTTGGATTTGAACTATTTTGCACTCGTCGAACCATTACCTTTTGCGGTGAACCGCTTGGAGGCATGCTTGCATCCTCTCTTTATTGGCTTCGTACGAGCCATTGACTTGCTGCACAATTAGTTGCGAGTCGTTGTGGATGAGTATTTTTCTGATGCCGCCTTCTCGGGCAAGTCTATATCGAATATCATCCCTGATATAGTACAGCTCACGTGTCCATCACGTGAGTGGTCTCCGTATCCCGGGGACTATAAATACCCGCTTTCGGGTAAGCTTTAATCATCCGCAATTACTGTTCATATATATCGAGCCACACCCGATACAATGTTCAACATAATACCCGATACTACTTCGAGATATATACATTACTGGCACCACTTCTACATACCTAGGAGATCATTCTCGACATGGAGGATGTGACATAATCCCCAAAGTCATATTCGACATATCCCCGACAACCTGCTGTGCACCCGACGTTAGTCCGAGGTATTTCGGACCAAGCCTATTCGAGACCGATAAGCTAGAATAGGCCTAGTAACAGTATGCTCGTTGTAACACTCTTGTATCCGACCCATTTATATATACATACGAGATATTGTCAAACTACATAGATATTGTTAACCATATAGGATAAATACGAGATTAAAGAGAATATTAGTCCTAAATTAGAAGGATTAATAAATGGACAATAATATTGTCACGAGTACTTCCGATGAAGTTGTAACCACTCCCAATGAGGAGGCCCATCGGGTGTGACCAATATCGCTCGGTTACTAACCCAAAGCGGTATGAGTGGCCATCCGACGAGGGCACCTAGCGTCCCTCGGAAAGTCACGATGAATCAAGACCAGATATCAAGGTGGCATCGGATAAAAAGCAAACCCATATGGATCCGCCTGATTCAGATATCCATCACGACGCCGAGCAGGGCCCCAACGGACTCCCGAGTCCCAGAACCTTGACAAGAACGTTTCCTTGCTATGTACTCTCAATAAAAATACCCTCAGAACACTGCCCCAGACGACCAACTCAAAGAACGGAACCACACATTGATGTAAAAACCATAGAACAACACTTTCCGGGTACTCGGAAAGAGAAACGCCTACCCACGAAGGATAAAAGCCCATCGGGATTCAAATAATGGCTGAACACCCTGTCGGAGAAAATTCCTCGAATCACTTACTTCAGGATACATCCCTATCAGATCGTCATTATCACTAAGGGGACACCCAAACTTGGCCCTCAAGTCATTACTAGAGGTAATAAGCCCTCAGAGACAAAGAAGGCGGCCTACCACCCATCGGAAAAAAGGCGAAAACCCTCGGAGGAAGATAAAGCAGCATAGTCAGCACTTAGAAGATCAAGATAGACATTATCTTATTGATTGGTGTACATTATAACACGTGTATTCATCCTAACACATGTCAACATGCATAGAGACACCTGTCCCTAAAAATTTCTATATAAGGGAGGAAAAAGGGAGAAAAAGGGGAAAAATAACAATCTTACAAAGGAGTAGATCATAGTGAATAAAGGAAGGAATGTTCTTGTTAATTTGTCTCTTCTAAATAGCATTTAGCTTTTGAACCACGGGTAGGGGCGTTCCAACCCAAACAAATAATTCAGTTAATTAGGTCATAATTCCAAATCTGTTAACAAAATGGCGCCATCTGTGGGAACACCATAAAATCTGCCTTTGAGAGCGTTCAAGAGCGATGCCTATTATGGAGAATTTATTCTACAGCGAAAGCCGTCTTAGCCAATCTCAAAATTCGGAAGAAACTCTGTCCAACCACTAATCCAAGGAGAGGGATTTTATCAACATCCCTCGCTCCGCCTTTGAAAGATTTATGGAGACTAGGGCCCGGAGGACACCGCCCGGATACGTGAACCCTCACGACTTATCCCCTCGGTCCTCCTGCCACTAAAATCCCCGTGCCGAAGAAGGTGGAACTCGAGCTAGATGGAGCCCCGTCTCTAATCACTGGCGCCAAGGACCCCTGCAGAATGCCCGGAGGCACTACAACTACCGGGACACGCGCCGGACCGGCCAACAGGAAGGGAGAACGGTTCCCCCAGACCGTCCTACGTCATTCCCATCTCCGGGTGAGGATCATACTATATGGGGAATTCTTGATGGCCTTAGGAGGGAGATGGGCGATATTAAGAAGACGATGGGCCTTAAGGAGGACCTTACCTTTAAAACCACCCCTTTTATCCCCAAAATAGCCTTAGCCTCTATCCCCGCAGGGATGCGGCCCGTAAATGGTCCCCTGTATACTGGGGATGCGGATGGAAAGGATCCGCAGGATCATATACATCAATACCTAGTCGGAATGGATCTCAATTCCGCCCCGAACCACGTGCTCTGTCGAGTGTTCCCTGTGACCCTCGGAGGACGTGCACAATCGTGGTTTACCCACCTTGCGCCCTGCTCCATCGATATCTTTGATCGACTAGCCCACTTATTCGTGAGCCATTTTGCTTGCAACCGGCGGTACCCTAAATCCGTCACACACCTCTTCACCATTAAACAGAAGAAGAATGAACCCTTGCGAGGATACATAAAACACTTTATAGATGAAACGCTGGATGTCCCGAACGTTAGTACCACCATTTTGGCGGATATACTCACTCAAGGACTCCGGGCATGTGGATTCTTCCGCTACCTCACGGGAAATCATATCACGGATATGAACGAACTTATGCAGCAAGCGGAGACTTATATCCTAATGGAGGAGGTTGAAGGCACAAAAAGACGCATGTAGAGCGATGATAATGAACATCACGAGCCCGTTGAACGGGAAGTAAAGGCCAAGGAAAAAAGCCGGGAAGGGAAACCAGCCCAGCGTAAAGACGAGAGTGGCCCGGTCAAGAAATTCCTCAAAACGGTACCCTTGCCCCCAATGACCATTACCCCCGTAGAAGTACTCAATGTGATGCGGGGTAGCACCGAGCTGCGATGGCCAAGAGAAGCCCGGTTTCCAGATAGAGACAAGAATACGGGTAAGTATTGTAAATACCATAAAACCTATGGGCATACTACCGAGGAGTGTACCACACTGCGAAGGGAGGTGCTCCGCCTCTTGGAAGCCGGGTACCTGAAGAACTATCTCAAGGCGAACAACCCAGAGAATCCCCCTCAGTATACCTATAAGAGACCTTGAAGGGAAGAAGAAGAAAAAGAAGAAGATCAGGTGATTCCCAACCGGAGGTCACGAGGGAGAACGGCAGGGCAGCAGAACCCACCTCCTCCCCCGGAAGCATATGAAGATAACACCCCATCGGGGCGTATCATCAGTATGATAGAAGGAGGAGATCTCTCCGTTACACCACAAGGTAAAAAGAAGCAGTATTTGAAAGAGGCTAGGCGGGCAGAACAAGGATTGTTCATAGGATCCATTCAGGGTGCAAAGCTTCCTAGCATCACCTTTGGACCCGAAGATTTAAAAGGGGTGATTTATCCCCACGAAGACCCCCTGGTAATAGAAGTCGTGATCTATGGGATAGACATCCAGAGAATACTGATTGATACCGGCAGTTCCGTGGACGTCTTATTTCTCCCCACCTATCTGGCCATGGGATTGAAGAAAGAACGGCTAGAAGCAGCCGAAGTTTCGTTAATAGGTTTCTCGGGAGAAGCCTCCAAAACACTCGGAACCATGACACTTCCGATGTCGTGGGGAGAAGGGGCCCTTCAAAGAACAGAACCCATAAAATTTTGGGTGGTAGAGGCTTCATCAAGAACGTATAACGCAATCTGTGGGTGGCCATCCATTCGGGCCTTCGAAGCGATCCCTTCAACCCTCCATCTCAAGGTCAAATTCCCAACCTTTTCAGGTATCGAAGAAGTCCGAGGAAACCAGGCAAAAGCCCGGGAGTGCCGCATGAATGCTCTCTGAAAGTGCAGGTTTTCTGGAATCAATGTTAGACGGTGCAATGTTAGACGATGTTGGGATAACATTGGATAACATTGAAAGCCGAGAGCTTTTGTGAAAACTGTTCTTTAGTTGCCAAAATTAAGTTTTGCCTTTATTCACCTATTAATCAAGTTCCACGGTTTTAGTTGTTTATGTTTATGTCCAGGAAAGTATCTTAAACATAAGGAAGAGCTTTGGAAGATTCCTTACTTGAAGTTTCCATAATTCAAGCTAAGTTGAATAGTCAACTCACACGGTTTCAAAAGAAGGAAACAATATTGGATTCTCTGCAACTGTGATTCTTTCCAAGATTCTGCGAATTGAAGAAGTTGTGTTGCCTTGTTAAAACAGTAACAATGGAAACACGTTCTCAGGAAAGATTTGAAGTTCACAAAGAAGGCAATATTCAACAAGGAAACAACAAGAGTTACCAAAACTGTGAACAACACATCTTGGCGTTCAAGACTCAAGAAATCTATAAAGATGTGAAGTTCATCAAGATGAAGACAAGACAATCGTGCCAATAATCCAAGGGATTAATTATTCTTTGTATTGTCTTCATTTTGTTTTGCGAAGTTTTTGTATCAACTGCTTAAGTCTAGTCCATAGAAGTTAAGTAGTTCTTACTTGTCTGCTTCGTTGAGTCCGATCAACAAAGAGCGTGAGTGAATTGTTGTGAGGAACGTTTTTGATAAAACCTTTATGGTTATTTCGCCTAAGGCTCGGAAGTTTTTAATTATATTGAAAACTTCTTAAAATTATATCTTCTTGTGTTCTTACTTCCGCTGCACATTATTATTATCAAGAAGATCAAAATAGAGTTAAGGCAATTCCAGCTTAACTCTCAAAAAGTGTTGTGTCAATCCACGGTCCTACAATTTCACTCTCCCTCCCGAAGAAAGAGGAAAAGAGGAAAATGGGGCCAAACCGGTCCAACAAAAAAAGAGGAAAATGGGCCTGAAGCGCAATAAAATCATCCGGTCGGAGATTCAGCGACTCCTAAGCCTAAGGCAAATCAGAAAAGTCATCTACCCCGAGTGGCTAGCCAACGTAGTCCTAGTCCCAAAGCATGGGGGTAAGTGGCGAATGTGCGTGGATTTCACGAACCTTAATGACGCATGCCCCAAGGACTGCTAACCCCTCCCGAGTATTGACTAATTGGTAGACTCAACAGCGGGTTGCGCACTCTTGTCCACCCTGGATGGGAACCAAGGATATAATCAAATCCCGATGGCCGTCGTGGATCAAGACAAAACTAGTTTTATCACTGATGCGGGTACCTTTTGCTATCTGGTGATGCCCTTCGGACTCAAAAATGCAGGGGCCACTTATCAGCAATTGGTAAGCTTAATGTTTGCAGGACTCATTGGAAACGCGGTGGAAGTCTACGTGGATGATACAGTCGTTAAAAGTCGCACCGCCAAGGACCACTCCGAGGACCTACGAAAGGCATTAGCCATCATGAGCCACTTCGGGATGAAGGTTACCCTAAGAAATGCTCATTCGGCATCAGAGGAGGCAAGTTCCTAGGATACATGGTTACAGAGAGAGGGATAGAAGTCAACCCCTAGAAGGCTGAAGCCATCCTAGGGTTACCTACCCCAAAGACGGTTAAAGATGTGCAAAAGCTTACACGTCGGATGGCCTCGCTGAGCTGATTCGTCTCCAAATCGGCCGAAAAAAGGACTTCCATTCTTCAAGGTGCTACGCAACATCAAGGAGTTCCAATGGACCCCGCAATGCAAAGAAGCTCTCCAACAATTGAAGGATTATATGGTGAAACCTCATTTACTAATGAAACCAGCGCCACATGAAGAACTCTTTGTGTACTTATCGGTCGGAGAGGAGGCCGTAAGTGCGGTACTAGTCAAGGATCAAGACAAGGAACACTACCCCGTGTACTATGTGAGTAAGACTCTTCTCGGGGCCGAAACCAGGTATACCCAAACCGAAAAACTTGCCTTAACTTTAGTTACCACAGCCCGGAAGCTCCGCCCATATTTCCTCTCCCACCCCGTAACTGTGTTAACTAAACACCCGTTACGAGCAATTCTCAACAATCCTGAGACCTCTGGATGATTGATAAAGTGGGTCGTGGAGCTCACCGAATATGACATCTCTTATGCCCCAAGACCCTCCGTCAAAGCACAAGGCCTAGCGGATTTTGTGACTGAAATGACGGGCATCGGAGCTGAAGAAAAGACACCCATGTGGCACATCTATGTGGAGGGCTCCTCTGTGAGCACACACGGGGGGGGGGGGGGGGGGCTGGGATAGTTCTAGCAAACCAAGAAATAGAAGAAGAGATACTTCACTTCGTGGTCAGAATCGACTACCCCTTATCGAACAACGAAGCCGAATATGAGTCCTTACTCATAGGGATTCCCCCAATTTGGGAACTATTATCTAAAGGTAATAATTTGCAAATTAGATCTGAGTTTTTGGATTACCAGTACCTCGTCCCGCCAGTTCAAATGAGGAATGTCTGATGCGGGGGTTGTGTTCTGATGTTTTTGAATCAATATTATGGGACTCCCGAATGCAATTGGCGCATATTTTGAGTTTCTCATTTGAATTCCTGCTTTTTTAGGAATATGCATATCATATCGAATTTCGTTCGATATGAATGTCGAATTTGAAGTTCGATATATCCAGCATTCAAAGTTTTCTCCTATAAGTAGTAGCATCCTTGGAGAGAGAGGGGAGTTTTATTTGTCTTCTAGTGCATCGATCAATGCTTCATGTGAGTATGTTGGGGATACCCGACACATATTTCGATATGGGTTTTCGATATATCTTTCGATATAGCATTCGATGTGCGTTTCTTTTTTTTCTACCCTGGTTTATTGAATGCATTATTTTTGCAGATTATATAACCTTCAGCGTACCTGCGTCGTTTAATCTTCGAAAAGATGTCTGGAATGTGTGCTCTTAATGTAGAAAATCAAGGAACGTCGTGACCAGTAGGCTGCAACTTTGGCAGTGAAGAGAGAGGATGCTTCCTCCGATTCTGGTGTGAAAATTAGTACTCCAGGGGGTGTGATTGGGCCCCCTTTGGTGGCAGAAAAAACTATTTTTGTCACTGGAGCGTCCGTACCTGGAGGTGTTAGCTCCCTAGTGGCAACGATTACTCCTTTGGCCACCAGAACTGGTGGTGGTGAGAGGATTCTTAATATTGTAGGAGATGTTGCCAGGGCTGATACTTTGTTAAAAGCAGTCTCTATGGCCAATGAGGTCGTTCGGCTCTCAGAGATGTTGCCCACTTCGATGGGCCAGGCTGGTGTCGCGGTCGGGTCAACGCATTTTTCCTCCGGGGATAAGGCAGTCCTGGGGGTTTCTTTTAGGGTCCATATTCTGCTAGATGATTCTCCTGATCCAACCCATGTCACAGATAAAGGTAAGGGTCCTGCTGAGGGCGTTGCGGTTAAGAGCGGGCGTCCCGCCATAAGTGCTGCTGAGAAAGGGAAAGGTCCTGCTATAAGTTATGTGGATAAAGGCAAGGGTCTTGCCCCAAATTTTGTGCCCGAAAGGGCCCTTCTCACATTGTTCCCGGAATCCCTATTGGCCTGCAGTCTGTTAAGGCTGGTCAAAAAAGGGCTCAAGATGAAGGTGTCCGAGTGCCTCGTTCGACTAGTGATTTAGGGCGATCGAGGCAAGGGCATAGTGGTCAGGGCCAAGGTGTGGAGTTTCTGGAGGCTAATGCGGTATGTGGCATGGCGCAGGCTTTTCCTCCGCCAGTTAGGCTTCATGTTCTGATCGAATTTCAACGGGCGCATAATGTGCATTGTAACATGCACGTTTTCCAGAGTGTGAGTTTCCGTGATCGTATGTTTGCTACGTTCAGTTTTATCGTAAGTTTCTTCTGTTTATGATAGTTGTTTTTTAGCTTGGAAAAATGCTGGCAACGTCGATGAAGACCTTTAGTGAGTCTGAATGGGATAAGGACGCAATCATTGCGCAACTCGAGGCCAATATTGAGTAGATGGCAAATTTTAACCCTCTGCCCTTAGAGAAACTCGAGGCTGAGAAGAGAGAGGCTTTGAGCCGAGCCCGATTAATGAAGAACGCTTATGATGACACTTGTGCGCAGCATGAGAAGATGGCGGTCCTTGCTGATCAGTGTAAGGAGCATGCTCTCAACGAGCATGAAAGCCACCGCCGGGCCGAAGGTGAGCTTGCGAAGGCAAGGGCGGAGAATCAACGTCTGCGAAGGCTCAAGCTGCTGTGGAGAAAGTGGTAAGTCCGCGGTTCTTTCATGTTCAATATATTCTTAACTAATTTGTTGTCTTTATAGGACGGTCTCTCGAGGTCCTGCTGTGTGGAGCCGAGAGATTCTTGGCGAGTGGGAGCTATCAACGGCTTCTTGTAGAGCATGTTGTTGTGGAGCAGGAGAAGGCTTTTCTGTCCCTGATAGGGCAAATAAACCCTAAGAAAGGGTTCAGAAAAGGGTTTAACTTCATGGAATTGAATGCCATGTGTGGTCCGGACGGTTTGCCCCTTGCAGATGATGAGGCCGCAGACGTTGTTTTGGATCAACCAGATATATTTTCCGATCTTATGAAGTAGAAGGGCCCTGCCTAGTCTGAGCCTATACTTTACTATTGTTGGCGTTGCATCGCCTTGTTACTCATTTTGATTATGTACTACTATTGAACAGCACTGCCTTAAACTTGTTGGCGCATTTCATTGTGGCTTATGTTTTTTCATAATTTATGTACTGCATCTCCGCTTTCCTATAAGTTTCAATATATGTGATATGGAATAATAGTTTAGTACTTTGGTACCTTATTTTATCATCTTGTTGGATACTCTCTTCCGAATATTTGAGAGTTATATCGCCTCTTCGTTGGACTCATATCTTCTTTAGCTGCTCTCCGGCATACATCTGTATGGGGGGAGTTATGACTCGGAGTGGTGTGTTGTATACCGGCTTGTCTCCTGCCTATCTCATTGGATAGCGGAGTAATACCGGGGCATTTGTAGACTTCGTATGCCGGCTTGTCTCCTGCCTATCTCGGTGGATAGAGGAGTTATACCAGGGCATTTGTAGATTTCGTACGCCGGCTTGTCTCCTGCCTGTCTCGGTGGATAACGGAGTTATACCAGGGCATTTGTAGAGTCTTCGTATGCCAGCTTATCTCCTGCCTATTTCGGTGGAGAGCGGAGTTATACCAGGGCATTTGTAGAGTCTTCGCCACTCATCGGTGGTTGTTATCCCGTAGGATTTGTAGAGTCTTCGCCACTCGTCGGTGGTCGTTATCCCCGTAGGATTTGAAGAGTCTTCGTCATTCATCGGTGGTCATTATCCCGTAGAATTTGTAAAGTCTTCTGCGTTTCCTATTTTCAATCAAGGCAACACAGTGTATATATTAACGAGCATTTGATAATATGGAATCGAAAAGATGAATTCCCATTTGTATGTGTTATCCCATTGTGCGGGAAATACGCCTTTTTCCTGCGTGTAAGCAAAGAATATCACGATACCTGTACTAGATGGGTGAAATAAACTTGTTCGAAATATTCGTAACATTTAATATTGTATCACAGTTTTAGGATAATCGCATGAGCAATATCGTAAGTTATGTGCGCTGTTCGGGTATCTTCCATGTTGTCCTCATGATAGGGAACATTATCATCATATCATGTGGGATATGTACCTGCAGAATTTCAGACGTGTAGTATTGCAGGCATATATGAATTCAAACGATATGAGTTAATAATGGATAAAAGTCGAGGGCTAGGTAAATCCCAACCCGCCTACGTATCCCGTCTACTGAAATCAGATCGGCGTAGTTCCTTCTGTTTTAATTACAGTCCAACCCACGATGGGGCAATTTAGGGAATTGAAATTGTTCAAAAGACATAAAGCAATTGTTCTAGAAATAGTAAAAAAACAGTAAATAACTGAAGGTTAGGGCCCCCGTTGGAAGTGAGGCGATTACTCCGTATCTGGTAGGTAATCCTGCTTGGCTACCTCCACTTTTTGTGCCTCCCTAATGCTAGGAAGTCTCAGTGAGGCCACAAAGCACATCCAACCCTGTTTCTGACCTCTTATGGCTTCCCCAGTTCCAGCATGTATGGGAAATTTCATCTTCTCGTGGTAGGTTGATACCACGGCTCTCATTTCATTGAGGGCGGGACGCCCCATGATAGCATTGTAGGGGAAGAAAAGGACGACTACGGTGTACTTTACTACAATTGTCCTCCTGCATGGCTCCTCTTCGAATGAAGTAAGCAATGTGATTTGGCCCATTGGAATTATCTCTCCTTCTCCGAAGCTTGTTAGTGGGGTCGAGACCGCCTCCAACATGTTCTGGGGTAAAACCATTTTCTCCAAGACATTGGCAAAGATAATGTTGGAGGAGTTGCCATTGTCGATCAAGGCCTTGTGTACCTGATATTCAGCTACAACAGTTGTAACAACTAATGGAAAATCTAGTTTACCTGCTTTCAACGCCTGGGGTGTGAGCTACTCCAGGTCTCTCTTAGTGAAGGAGATCTAATGATCAAGGAATCCCTCCTGGATGACCGAGTTGGAATGTTTTTTTTATATATGTAATATATATATATATATAAAAGAAATGGGTTGTTCTATTTTATTTAGTTAATGGGCTGACTTTACTACTAAAGTAGATGGGCTTATTTAGTAAATGGGCTGGTCCATATATAAATTAACTTATTGTCTTGAATTGCATTATTACAAAAGATTAAGCCCCAAACTGCAATTTGTATAAAAAATAAAAAAGTCACGGCTGATTTGTTTAGCTTTTCAATATCTCTTCCAGTGAGTGTGTGTCTCTCTACCACAGTCCACACAGTTTGCACGTCTGCTCCTTGTAAAAACAATCCTTGTATTTTTCCTCTTTCAAGTATTGGGAGAAGTTTTCAATTGTCTTTTGAGGTATTATTCTATTTTTAGTACTCTTTTAGCTTTTACTATAGTCTATATTGTTTATTGTTCATGTAGTTTTAAATTAGGGTTTGTATAAATTGATTGGATAATTTGATAATTTGAGAATCTAGAGTTGTTTTTTGTTTAGGAAATAAGATAATTATCTATTGTTGGTTTGTGCATATGTTCATTGCCACGAAAAATAAATTAATTTAGGATTTTGCATAGTTTGAGAATTGGAGAATCTTAGATAAAATAAAAGTTAACAAATAGACAATATTGTTGCTAACTTGCATATTTTTTTACTTGCTTACGCATCGAATTGCTTCATTTTTGCAATGTCTAATTATAATTTTGATTTCACTTATCGAATTTCATATATTTTGCAATGGAAACTCAAGAAGTCAAAAAGAGGAAAATGACTTTGTTTTCATTCTATAAGTCTCAAGAAGGGGCATCAACAAGTAAAGAGAGTTCTCTGCCAAATGGTGATAACTCAAATCACAATCAGGAGGGCCCTTCGTCATCTGAAAATGTTGAGATAAGTGTTGGTGCTTTTGAAGTTGACCCAGGCCTACGAACTCCAATACCTCAATACCCTGTAAATGAAAAAGATGATGTCAGACGACGTTATATATGTGTGGGGGCACAGGGACCTGATCTTGCACTTTTTCCAGCAACCAAAATAGAAGACCAGTTTCGACGGTTTCAAAGCTCATGGTATAAGAGGTATTCATGATTGGAATACTCGATAGTAAACGACGCAACATTTTGCTTTCAGTGTTATTTTTTTGAAAATGACAGTGGTTGTTACCATTCTTTTACTATTAACGGATTTAAAAATTGGAAGAAATTATGCAGTGGAGATAGTTGTGCTTTTTTAAAGCATGCGGGAGGTCCTACTTCACCACATAATAATGTCATGAAGTCTTATTTTTCTTGGAAAGATCCAACAAAATATATTGATAAAGTTAGGAATGCACACTCATCAGAGGAAGTTCAGAAGAACAGTTTAAGGCTTCAGATATCAATTGAAGTCATTCGGTATCTTACTTCTCAAGGTTGTGCATCTAGAGGACATGAGGAATCTCCAACTTCAAAAAATCGAGGTAATCTCATTGAGTTGATCAAAGTTTTTGGGAAAATGAATCTTAAGATTGATAATATTGTATTAGAGAAGGCTCTGGGAAATGCTAAGTACATAGCACCATGCATTCAAAAAGATATTTTTCATATTCTTGCCAACAGGGTGAGAATTAAAATTCGTGAGGAAATAGGTGATGCAAAGTTTTGTATTTTGGTCGATGAGGCTAAGGATACATCAGGTAAAGAGCAAATGGCGATTGTATTAAGATTTGTTGATTCTAGTAGTTTTATACGAGAGCGCTTTTTTTAGATTGTTCATTTTGTTGATACTTCTGTTGTTACTCTTAAAAGAGAAATTTCAAGAGTCCTTGCTCAATATAACTTACAAATATGTGATTTGAGAGGCCAGGGTTATGATGGAGCTAGCAAAATGAGTGGCCAATGGAATGGGTTGCAGGCCCTTTTCTTACGAGGTTCTCTGTATTCCTATCATGTTCATTGTTTTGCCCATCGATTACAGTAAGCATTGGTTGGGACTGCTAAGCAAGAAATGTCTATATGGTTGTTTTTTTCAAAGCTGAACAAAATAGTTAATCTTATTGGTGGTTCTTCTAAACGCTTGACTCAGTTACATTCTGCTCAAGTTGTTGAAATTGAACGACAGATAGCTAGCGGTGAACGCGGAACCGGTACAGGGGCTAATCAAGTTGGTAGCTTACAACGTGCTGGAAAGACTCGTTGGAGTTCACATTTTGATTCCCTTTGCAGTTTAATTGATGAGTACAGTGCAGTGATGGAGGTTTTGAAAATTATGAGGGATGATAGGTCTTCAAGCTCTTCAAACTCTACACGAGGGGAAGCTTTTGGTCATTTGAATTAGATGGCATCATATGATTTTGTGTTCAACTAGTATTTTATGCATAAAGTTATGGGGATTACAGATATGCTTTGTCGAGCTTTGCAGACTAAGTCTCTTGATATTTTAAATGCAATGGATCATATTACTACCTCAAAAGCCTTGTTTGAGAAATTGAGAGGAGATGATGCTTATGATTATATTATCCTACTTGTGGAAAGTGCTTGTGAAAAATATGGTATTGAGATACCGGATATGGAAGGTTTTTACAAATCAAGTAGGGGTCGTCAGCATCCAATCACATTTGAGCATCATTATCACTTCGACGTTTTTCATGTTACAATAGATTTTCAAGTGGCGGAGCTCAATAGAAGATTCAGTGATGAGGCAGTTGAGCTTTTGAAGCTAAGCTCTACTTTGGATCCTAAAGAGAACTTCAAGTCATTCAACATTGATCGCATTTATACCCTTGCCGAGAAGTTTTATCTTGGGGATTTTAGTGGACCAGATTTGCATCGTTTGAGATGTCAATTGGATTATTTTGAGGTTGAAGTTATTGGGGATGAGAAATTTCAAAATATATCAATAATTTCAGAATTGTGTCAACAATTAAAGGAGACCAATCAGGCACATGACTATGACTTGATCGACAAATTAATTCATCTTGTTTTAACTCTTCATGTTTCTACCGCAACAACAGAGCGTGCATTTTCAGCGATGAAGCATGTTAAATCTGCACGTCGGAACAAAATGGAGGAGTAATACTTGTCGAATTCTATGGTTCTCTTCATTGAACGAGATTTGGCAAAAGATATTGATTCTGATTCGGTGATTGATGAATTCTACTGTATGAGTGATCGTCGTGTACCACTTCAATAGGATTTTTGCTTTGAATATTCAAGGTGCGTTAATTTTAACTTTTATGAAGCATTTTATCCCTTCTTCTTTTCGAAAAATTCTTATCGATAAATTAAGGTTTTTTTTTCTTGTTTATATTGTCATTCGTGTTAGCCCCCCCAAGTTTAATTCCTGGATACGCCACTGGGTGTAGCTAATGATGCTTTGATTTATTTGTGTTGGATTTTTAACTTGTGGAAAGATAGGTTAGTGGAGGTAGTGTTTAAATAGACATGCAGGATTTGGAGGGTAGAGGAGTAAATTCATTAGGGATAGATGTGACAGAGGTGGTGAATATTTTTCAGATTCTTTTAATAAATTTTGTGAGAATCATGGAATTATTCATCAAAGAACTGCACCATATAGTCCTCACCAAAATGGACTAGCAGAAAGAAAAAATAGATCCTTGGTAGAAATGATTAATTCCATGTTAACGAATGCAAAGTTGTCTTTCTCACTTTGGGGTGAAGCCTTGTTGACAGCATGTCATATTTATAATCGTGTTCCATTTAAGAAATTTAAGTGTTCCCTTATGAACTTTGGAACAACGGTAGAAAGCCTAACTTGAATTATTTTAAAGTGTGGGGGTGTGTTGCTTTTTATAAAGTTACTGATCCTCATAAGTCGAAGTTAGGACCGAGAGACATTAAAGATATTTTTGTTGGATATGCACATAATTCAAAAGCATATAGAATATTATATTTAAGTTCAAATGTCATTGTTGAATCCATTCATGTCGAATTCTTTGAAAATAAATTCATTCATGATTTTGTTCCATCCCATGATAGAAATGAAATACAAAATCAGGTTGTATCAAATCGACTAAATGTGGGGGTCGGTGAGAAAAGAAAAGAAATCGATGAATCTATAGAACCAAGAAGAAGTCAAAGAATGAGAAAAGACAAATTCTTGGATTCTGATTTATCTCACCAGATTCCATTGCCTTTCTTGTTGAAGGAGATAGAACCAAAGTTCTAAACAAAATACCTATAGTGTTAAACTTAGAAAATGATCCAACTACTTTTAATGAAGCAATGACTTCAAGAGATGCTCATTTCTGGAAAGAAGCAATAAACGATAAAAGGGACTCTATAATGTCCAGCGGTACTTGGACCTTAGTTGATTTAACTCCTGGTTCTAAACCAATTGGTAGTAAATGGGTATTTAAAAGAAAATATAGAACTGATGGTTCGATACAAACCTTCAAAGCACGTTTAGTGGCTAGAGTTTTTTTCTCAAAGGGAAGGCATAGAATATTTTGATACTTATGCATCTGTGGCAAGGACAACATCCATTAGAACATTATTTATTTTGGCATCGATTTGCAAATTATGTGTGCATCAAATGGATGTTAAAACTGCATTCTTAAATGGTGATTTAAGTGAAGAGGTGTATATGAAGCAACCTGAAGGTTTTGTTCTTCCATAGAATGAATCAAAAGTTTGTAAGCTAGTCAAGTCATTATATGGCTTGAAACAAGCTCCAAAATAATGGCATAGGAAATTTGATGAAGTAATCTTATCAAACGGATTCATACACAATAATGCTGATAAGTGTATCTATTGTAAAGTAACAAATGAGTATGGAGTAATATTGTGCCTTTACGTTGATGATATGTTAATTTCTAGTACAAATATTAAAGGCATTGAGGATACCAGAAGGTATTTGACTTCGAACTTTCAAATGAAAGACCTAGAGGAATTAGATACTATTTTAGGTATTAAGGTAACCAAACATGAAAATGATTATTCCTTGAACCAAGCTCACTACATTGAAAAAATGCTTGATAAGTTCAAGCACCTTGGTATAAAATGAGCAAATACTCCATTTGACTCCAGTGTCAAACAGTCTGAAAATCAAGAGAATGATTATTGCACAATTAGATTATGCCAGTGCCATTGGTAGCCTCATGTATGCAATGCATTGTACAAGGCCTGCCATAGCATTTGGTGTGCGTATGATGGCAAGATTTACAAGTAAACCTAGCACATATCATTGGAAAGCGGTTAGTAGAATATTCCGATACTTAAAGAAAACAAAGTCTTTAAGTATTGTTTATAATGATTATCCATCCGTGCTAGAAGGATATTGTGATGCAAGTTGGTTGACAAATAATAGTGAATGTAAATCCACGTCGGGCTGGATTTTCACTTTAGGTGGAAGAGCCATTAGTTGGGCTTCCAAAAAGCAAACTTGTATTGCACATTCAATTATGGAATCCAAATTTATTGCTCTTGCAGCAGCAGGCAAAGAAGCAGAATGGTTGCAAGATCTGTTAGTAGATATTAGGTTGTGGCCACAACCTACGGCAACAACTTCTTTGTACTGTGATAATGAAGCGGCAATGTCTCGCGCATACAGTGATATATATAATGGAAAGTCTAGACATATGAGCATGAGACATTCATATATTCGTGAATTAGTATCAAATGGGGTGATCACCATAATATATGTTAAGTTCGGTGGTAATTTAGTCGATCCCCTCATTAAACCGCTTACAAAAGAATAAGTGAGAGGTACGACTAAGGGAATGGGACTTAAAATGTTAAATTAAGCACCAATGATGGGAACCCAACTTTAAATCAGTAAACTTCTGACTCTAAAGTTCAATGGGTACAAACAAGTCATTGACATGTTCTTGAGAGCACTATAAATAAATCGGGCCAACAGTTGCGAATAAAAGTAGGATGAGTAGTTGCTCTTAATAGAGTTAGCTAAGTGTCTTTAGCAAGTGAGACAAAAGCAGAAACTCTATCTATGTGCACATAGAAATGGTGCCGCTTAGGTAGGGAAAATGTATTTTTTCTTATAAATGTTCACAGACATACGGGATTAGCACATGACCATATATAATAGTGCTAAGGTTGTTGAAGGAAATTTATGAGACACTAAAGTGATTGATATATGTGTGATATTTTTGGTACTAACATTAGGAGTTGAGGTTCAATCTACGGACACCTATAATTTCGTTAGAACTTTAAAGTATTTACACTAATTGGAAGGTCCAAATCGAAAGATACATTCTCGCACGTGTGTCATTCATTAAGCAGAAATAATTGTTCACAACTAGTGGGGGATTGTTGTGTAGTTTAGTTGTGAACAATGTAGTATCCCACATTAGTAGGAGATAAGAGTTTTGAACACCTAATTTAGAATTGGACTTTTAAAGAGTTAATTTTAGTATTTGTACATTGTGTTGGGCTAGGTCTATTTGGGCTTAATATATATATATATATATATATATATATATATATATATATATATTATAAGTCTATGATAGCATTTGGGCACTTGGGGCACCTTGGGGCCTTGGAGCAATAATAAAATTCAAGACTTATACTTATAATAATATATTTTTGGATTTTATTTTGTTTTAATTTTGAAATAAATTGGTGAAGAGTCGCAACCCGGAGTATTTTATTTTTCAGATTCTGTTATATTTAAAATCTGAATTAATTGGTGAAAGGGTGCAAATCTACCCTACGGGACACAACCATTATGAATCAATATGTCTGTTCATATATAACTTTTCGTGTTATATAAATATAATGTTACAGATTCGTTTTTCATTATTCAGCCGTTTTCTGCATCTCATAAATATTCCTAAATTTCTTGTTGTATCTTGGAAAGTAGATTTTCTTTTTATATAGAGAAAATATTATTTTTAGGAAAGTTATTTTTAGGAAAGTGTTCTAAGTTCACGCCCTCAAGGAAATTCTCGTATATTCAGTTTAATATTCTTTTCTGTTTTCCCATTTTTAACAGTTCCCTTTTCCGTCAATTCTTTCTTTTGCAATAAAGAAAATTCTCATATATTCAGTTTAATATTCTTTTCTGTTTTTCCATTTTTAACAGTTCCCTTTTTCCGTCAATTCTTTCTTTTGCAATACCGAGACTCCCAATGGCTCTCTTGTAGTACACCAAAGTCATAGTAAATCTTTTATGAACTTCCATTGAATCGCCTGTTTGTGTTTTAACTATTCACCCACTTCAGTATCCGACGCGTAAAAGTTTTGCCACGGTTCATGCCTAAGGTGTACGGGGTTTTACAGTCGAAAGGACGTGCAATTTGGTCATCTAGAACATCCACTTCTTCAATACAAAACGTTTATTGTATAATAATATACGTCACGCTCCATGGTGTGCACTAAAATGGGTGGTCTTGAAATGTGTTGATATTCATCAAAAAAAAATAAAAATGTGTTGATATTTCTTACGTCCTGAGTTGTGTGCTATTACATTAGGCACAAGGAATTAGAGACGGGAGCACAATTGTCAATTCTTAATTAACGGTTAACAAGTGGCCCAGAACGTACAACAGAGGACCATATCGACATTCAAATGTTGAATATAATACACTTTTGATGACAAAAATAAAGCTTGTTATGAACTCTATTTTACCAATCCTTGTTACTATTGTCAATATTTATCCTTGTTACTTCATATTTAATTTCTTAATGGACAAATATGAGTGTATATTTGACGGTTCAACTATTTGATTAACATACTTTTACCACCCATTTATAAGATTAACCAGTAATCCTGTGGAATTACTGATACATATTTACATCATTACATAATATATATATAGATATATATATATAATATGCTGAAAATCCGCACGACAATTCGATGTAGGCAGATAAAATTACCCGACACTGTTAGCTAGATACAGAGACCGAATAAGAAATCAAAACCATAATATTCGAACAAAGAAGATAACAGAAAAAACGCTGATATTCATTTTTCCATTGATGAAACAACACAGCCAGCTAGCTAGCAATATTTATTTTTGGTATAGATAGCTAGCTAGAGTTTTAATATAAGCTACGATTTTGGTGGATAATAAAACTTAACCCAATAGCCTTTTTCAACTAACATACGTGGTACTCAAATTTATAAAAATCAAAAGAGCAAAAGGATGTCGTCCAACTCTAGCGAATCCTGCAGAACAAAATACAAAGGGTCAGATGTCCGGATCCGGAAATTCATTTATAACCATAATGTTGACTAAAACATAATCCGTCGGGTATTCTTTTCTAGGTGTTAAAATTAATATATAAATTAATACATCAGCATTTTTCTCCACAAATAAATTGATAAATAAACCACCACCCACCAATTAAAGAATATCGCACGAGGGAGTGCTGTACAAATATTCTGCATAATTTAAAAATATTTACCTAAGCTTGAGATTCTACGCATAAAGAATAACACATGGCAATTCTTTCTTTTACAATAATTATATTGTATACACAATCTTTTTTTACGCTAATAAATTAACAACCATGATCAATAAATATTATTGTACCTAGAGCAGTCAGTAGAGGGGCTGATTTTGTAAGGAATGGAGATGCCACATTTTCCGGGGAGCGCCGCAGCGTTGTTGATGATGGCCGGAGTGGCGGAGCCAGCAACGGACTTCAAGCACGAACACACGGCCTGGCGGTCCGGTGTAGTCTTCACCTGGTTGAAGAGAGTTTTCGCCCCATTGCAGCAGTTCGTTGGCGGCACAGCGCCACCGTACACCACGTAGTTCACGCACGGGGTCAGCAAGTTCGCCACCGTGTTGCATGAGATCGCCGCCTCCACCGCCTTCGATGGTGCCAATGCAACAACCACCACGGCTAGTACAACAAAACACATTGACCTTGCCATTAGTATTATATTAGTGTAGATAATAGTGCCTTCTAGTGTTTTGATATATTTGTGTATGATTTAGTGAATGGAGGTGGTGTTTATATAGAGTTTGGAGTGTACAGGGGAGTAAATTCACTTTATGGTAGTACTGAAACATTTGTAAAGGGTTGGTGGGGTAGTTGGGATTTAATTTATTCCACTGTTTGCTTTTGATAAATGATACAACATATTTGGCAATCTCTGGAATTGTTTGAATTATTTTAAGCAAAGGCATTTACTAGTGAGGGGGCAAAATTCAGAGTTTCAGACTTGTATAGCGTGGCGAATATATTTTGTATTCAATGGATGGGAGGAGGGAATGTAGTCAAAAAACAATAGTGCTCATCCCTTAGATCTCTCTCGTGTAGCATGTCCTTGCCAGCGCCACTACACACTAGTAATTGATCGGTACATTATATTAACCCCCACCTTTTCATTTCCTTAACGTGACTTTAGTTTTGTTAGGAATTATTTTGTTACATCTTACAACGGAATGAATTGCCTTTTGTGTTAATTTACGTTTTATACATATGATGTTGTGACTTGTGATTAGCTCACTTTTATTTTGTCGCGTTTTTTCATTAAATCAGAGAAAAATATTTCTGTTAAATATTAAACTTCTCGTTATATAAGTAAATAGCTTTTATCACAATTAGAAAAGAAAAAAAAAAAGGATCTTCACTTTTGGATGTGGGTGAGTCGTGGGTGGGGCTGTGGGTTTGGGTTTGGGTTTGGTTTTGGTTTTGATTTTGGTTTTGTTTAGGGTCTTATATTAAGTATAATCTCATATAGAAGTCTGTATACCGCTAAGAAAAAGAGTAAACTGCAGTAATATGTGATCTTTTTGCATTGACCACTAATAATTGTTAAAAGTTGGAGAGAATTGAAAGAATCATTTTATTTATGTACTTCTTTTATATTTGATTCAAAGTTACAATGGTATATATAGTACAATGAATGAATTATTTTAGGAAAGGGGAATAATATAATCTCTATAATTTAGCATAATCAATCCATTTAATCTTACTTATCAATTATTCTATCAAATCCTTAATTATATCCAATACTCCCCCTCAAGTTGGATAATGAAGATTCGTCATGCCCAACTTGCGAATAAGAAAAAGAAAGTGATCCTTGCCAAGAGCTTTAGTGAAGACATCGGCCAATTGAAGCTTAGTTGGAATATGAGTAGGTTGGATAAGTCCGGACAAGAATTTCTCCCGTGTGACATGACAGTCGATCTCAATATGTTTGGTACGTTCATGAAACACTGGATTTCGAGTGATATGGATAGCCGCTTCGTTGTCACAAAACATAGGAATGCATTTAGGGTGTAGAATAGTAAGATCGTGTAGAAGAGATTTGAGGCAAACGAGTTCACAAGTAGTGGCAGCCATAGCACGATACTCAGCTTCAGCTGAGGAACGAGAAACAATATGTTGCTTTCTAGTTCGCCATGAAATGGGAGTAGTGCCAAGTGAGATGAAAAATCCTATAGTAGAACGACGCGTCATGGGGCAACTTACCCAGTCAGAATCTGAATAAGCAGATAGTCGAATATCACAATGCGCAAAATAGAGAAGTCCATGTCCAGGGGTACCCTTTAGATACCAATAGCGAAGAACACGAATAGCCGCGTTAAAATGTGTATCTCGAGGATTCTGCATGAACTGGCTCAACATGTTGACACTAAAGGAAATGTCTGGACAAGTGATAGTGAGATATAAAAAGGCGACCCACCAATCGGCGATAGCTACTCGGATCAACCAATAATGTCCCATCATTATTAGTGAGCTTGAGATTTTGATCCATAGGAAAAGAAGTGGGACGAGAGCCTAAATTCCCTGAATCTGCAAGAATGTCCAACGTGTATTTCCTTTGACAAATAAAAATGTCATCCGAGGAGCGAGCAACTTCAAGACCAAGAAAATATTTCATAACACCCAAATCCTTGGTTTTAAACTTATTGTCAAGAAAGAGCTCGAGTTTTTCAATGGCGGATAAATCATTTCCTGCAACCAAAATGTCATCAACATAAACGAGAACTAAAATAAACGAGGAGTCAATGGTTCGAGTAAAAAGAGAGTGATCAGCATTAGATTGAGAAAACAAGTCGGATAAGAGGACTGAAGATAGCTTGGAGTACCAATTACGAGAAGCTTGCTTAAGTCCATAGATTGATTTTAACAAGCGACATACGCGTGTCTTCTCTTGTTTGCCGTACTCTGGTGGAAGATTCATATAAACCTCCTCATCTAGGTTACCGTGGAGAAAAGCATTATTTACATCAAGTTGATGGATATGCCAGTTTCGGGCTGCAGCAATAGCTAAAACACACCGAACGGTAATCAATTTTTCCACAGGTGCAAATGTGTCGTGGTAGTGAAGTCCCTCGACCTGGGTGTATCCTTTGGTAACTAATCGAGCTTTGTATCGTTCAATGGATCCATCTGCATTGAGTTTGGTTTTAAAAACCCATTTGCAACCAATTCCTTTCTTTCCTGGAGGTAGAGCACTAAGAATCCAAGTATGGTTAGTTTCAAGGGCAGTAATCTCATTTTGCATAGAATCATGCCAATGCGAGTGCGTTGCAGCCTGAGAAACCCGAGTAGGATTAGAGTGTTTTTATAAAGAAGAAAGAAAAGCAAAATACTTTGGAGAAAAATTTGAAGAAGATATAAATGAAGAAAGCGGGTAGACCGTACCTGAAGAATTGATCGCAGCGGAAGAGAACGTGATAGCAGGATTGCAGTCAATGGTGGGACAAACATAGTCATGAAGAAGGGCGTGCCATTTTTGTGTTCGACGAGGGCGTGGATTATCGGAGGTTGTAGGGACGGTTGGAGGCGTTTGATAAGATGAGGGTCGATCATGGATATGTAAAGGAAGACCGATATTAGATGGATTTTTTGTGGTTTATATGGACATAGGAAAGACATTTTCAACAAAGGTAACATCACATGATAAATGGAAAGTCTTGTTTTCTATGTCATAGACACGATATGCACTATGAGTGGATGGGTATCCTAAAAAAATACATGGACGAGCACGAGGTTGAAATTTATCGCGATGGGCGGATAAGGTTTAGACAAAGCATAGTGAACCAAAAACTCGTAAGTGATCATATCTAGGTGGGGTGTCGTATGGACGTTGGAATGGGGATATATTATTTAAAGAAGGTGATGGCGTGCGATTAATTAAATATGCGGCAGTAAGAACACATTCACCCCAAAAAGTTAAAGGGATATTGGCTTGAAAACGTAAACATCGGGCCATATTCAATATGTGGTGATGCTTTCTTTCAGCAACGCCATTTTGTTGAGGGGTTTTCATGCATGTACATTCATGGAAGATGCCTCGTTCGAAAAAGAATTGTTGTGTATTGTTGGCAAGAAATTCTTGGCCATTATCTGTACGAATATGACGAATTTTGGTATTGAATTGGGTATTAACCATATTAGTAAATTTGCAAAGACAGGTTAGTATTTCACTTTTAAAACGCATAAGATATAACCATGTTGCCCTTGTGAATTCATCGACAATAGTTAAAAAATAATGTGCGCCAGATGTAGAAGGTGTGGAATAACCACCCCAAATGTCACAAACATATTCGTTAAAAGCAAAAGTACTTTTATTTAAAATAGTTTTGAAAGGTAGTCGTGTGTGTTTTCCACGAGCACAAGTAGCACATTTATTAAAATTAGGATTTTGGGGAATAGAGCGGGGAATATTACTTATAGAGGGATGGCTTAATCGTTGAGGCCAAATTTAAGGGGAAACGGTGCCAGAGGACTGTAGAATAATGGCGGAAACATGAGTGAAGTACTATAGGCAGTCACGTTCTCTACCAGCTCCAGTCAGCTTCTTCATGGTTAGGTCCTGAAAAATACAAAAATTAGAAAAAAATAATAAAACAATTTAATGATTTTGTAAGTTGACTAACTGACTATAAATTGAACTTAAAATCAGGAACTAATAAAACATTTCTAAGATATATATCGGGAGATAGAGAAATATCACCTGTGCTTGAAACCGGAGTTTGAGTGCCATTAGGTAATGAAATAAAAGAGGGCAAATTAGCATTTTTTGTAAAATGGGGGTGGGATTTTGTAATATGGTGTGTTGCACCACTATCAACAATCAAATTTGAAAAATCAAGGGCACGTTTCTTACATCCTTGGAATTGAAAAGTGGAAGGATTCAAAAGCTCAAGGAGGCGAGAATATTATTCTGTTTTTAACCCAGGGATACCGTCGACAGCGTTCGCAAAGGTCTGGATGGAGGTGGGTGGTGCAACGGCAGCAGCGGCAGCAAAAAAAAGTCTGATTGTTCTGAGATGCGGCGGCGACGGAGTTGCGCTTGTTCTTGGATGGCCACCAGTCAGGATAACCGATGATTTTGAAGAATTTACTTTGGATGTGGCCCTCGTTTCCGCACTCAGTGCAGTGGTTCGATGATGGTGGTGGTTCACGGAGATTGGTGCTCGGATTTTGTGGCGGGACTGACTTTCAAGCAAGAAAGGCAGTAGCATTGTTGGTTGTGAGATTAACCAATCTTTGAGTTTCTTCTTGATGAATGATTGCGTAGCATCTTTCAATTGATGGTAACAGATCAGACGCAAGGATCTGGGATCAGAGTTGTTGAAAGCTCTTATTCAAACCCATCAAAAAAATCACGATTGGCTTCTTCAAGTTCGGAAATGGATCTCATAGCACCACAAGTACAATGTTTATAAACTTGAAGTGAGGACAATTCATCCCATATCTATTTCAATTTTCCGTAATACACAGTGACAAATTGTTGATCTTGATGGAGATTTGTCAAATCTCTTTTTAATTTAAAAATCTTGGTGCGGTTACTTTGCTTAAAACGAGTTACCAATTCCAACCAGAGCTCGTTTGGTGTTTCACAATATTGTAGGCTTACCGCAAGTGAGCGTTCAATGGAGTGGAAAAGCCATGTCATTATCAGGTCGCAACATCGATCCCAGTGTTCGGCAGTATTATCAGTCGGTCGTTTAATTGTATCGACGACGAATCCCAGTTTATTTTTTGCATTTAAGGCGCGAGTTATTGCTCGACGCCAAGTCGGACAGTTATCACTGGTGATCGGCGCATCGACAAGATGTTGATTTGGTTGATCGGATGTATGTATATAGTACGGAGATGATGAATCAGTGGTGGTGATTGGTTTGTGGGAGGTGTTTGTGATGTTTGTGATGTTTGTATGGGTGGTGTTTGATCCGACATTATGAGGTTCTTTAACCTGCTCTGTATATCATGTTAAAAGTTGCAGAGAATTAAAAGAATCATTTTATTTATGTATTTCTTGTATAATTTATTCAAAGCTACAATGGTATATATAGTACAATGAATGAATTATTCTAGGAAAAGGGGAATAAAGCTACAATGGTATATATATAGTACAATGAATGAATTATTCTAGGAAAGGGGAATAATATAATCTCTCTAATTTAGCGTAATCAATCCCGTTAATCTTACTTGTCAATTATTCTATCAAATCCTTAATTATATCTAATAATAATTGAGTTCAAATATTATTTTCAATGAGTGTTTAATCTGTGAGGTGTCGTTGATCTGTCTATAGTCTGAGGATTATTTTAAATTATTCTTGAAATGACTGGTGCCGCGTTATTTATTTCCATGCATTTGGTAACATAATATTTCTTTTCACATGTGTTTGAACATCTTAATTTTGGACAATGCTAATTAACACTTAAGCACCAAATAAATTCAACGATAGGTCGGTTTTGCTATCAACCTCGTTGCATTTAATTCAATAATTTAGAAAATATGAATTAAGTATATTAATTACGTTGACTAAATTACAGGGACAAGTTATTGCTGGTAAAACTATAAAGCACACAATAGCAAATTAGAAAAAATAATACATAGTTGATATTTATTTCTACACATGTTGCATGGCGGTGGAAGAAATGTAGACTTGGGAAAGAACGGTGGTGCTATTGATTTCTTCAAATAATTTGTCTCGCCTTTTCTGAATTGATGAGTAGAGCCTGATTGAGCTGAATGGCTATACTAATATTGCTCCTCCACGAGCTCACTTTCATTCTTTTCTTTCTTTAAAGATAAGAAAACCTGTATGTATATGTATCAATGAATGGAATCCCATTTCAAGCACTCACTTGGTGAGGCCCATCATTGGATTAAGACCAAAGGCCAAATTACAACCAACCCAATATCAGTTAATGCTATCTACTAGCGTTAGGAGTTAAGCCGCACAAGCCTACAAATCCAATTACGACATTTGTACTAAAATCTCCAAATAAAAGTCTCGCTAATATCTTGTTAAAAAAAATAAATGAAAGCTCATTAAATTGAGACTTTTTGCACATGGTCTCATATTACTCATGAGTTGTAGAACATAAATGGGACAAATTGTTTATTGTAAAAGGTGTCGACACGTAGTGTACATTGTACAATAATATGAGATGTGGCTCGTTGCCCCTGGGGCACGTGGTTTCTCTTCGACACAACAAGACCTACATATGAAAATACTTACGCACCTAAACCTATTAAGGTAAACAAATGGGCCTAAATTAGAGACAAATTTGTCCAAAACGAACTAGAATTGCCTTAAAGTTGTAAATACTCTCATTTGGAAAACAAAATGTCATATTTACTATAATAATTCCCACGTAGTGGACCCAGCTTCACGAGGACGACGCAACTACCATACCGTCGACGCAACTTTATATGGTTGATGCAATTGATACACACTCGACCTATCAACTTGTTTATCTCTTTTAACATCTCTCAATTCTAACTTAAATATCAGAGGGTTGATCCTCTACTCACTAATGGTAAACCCTAATGACGTCACTAATGGTAAACCCTAATGACGTCACTAATGGTAAACCCTAATGACGTACATTGAAGTGTAGGTAGATTATAGAAAGCTAGATTGTGTGGATCAAGATTCAATATGAAGTAGTTTGTTTGAGTTTGTTAAGAACATACAGTGACTTTGTCTGTGGAAAGCCACAAATATATTCTCTTAAAGTAGTATGGTGAGATTGAACCAAGACATGTTGAATACTTGAATCAGAAAACACGAGTTTTCTCTAGCATAGCAATAGGAATACCAATAAATCATAAAACACAAAATCAAATGATCCATAAACTTGTTTATGCAATACGTCTATGACTAGCTCCAGGAACGCCTCCAAGCCATGACTTTTACTAAATTAGATGAGTTGTAGTTTAGAATTATATATTGGTTATTTATATTATGCCTAAACTAATAATAAATTGGATCGCAGTGGGCTTGATTACTAATATTGTACCTCCAGGCTCCACAACCAAACAATTTCACTTTTCACTTGGAGACTAGACTCATCGCAAGCACATCTCATCCTACATAGAAGTAATCCATCGGCAATAGCGAGGCCTATCCTCAAACTCTTTTGTCCAAACAACAATTGAATGCACAGCTTCGACTCCTCTAAGTCTCAACCTTTAGCCAATAGAACAGTGGGATATTACTTCCTCGTATCTTCAAAAGTTGCAAGATATTCTTTTTTAAGCGATATTATATGTCACGATACTTTAACTCAATATGCTTCGTCCTCAAATAAAAATGAGAGTGCATGCTCGAAAGCGAGCGAGTTGTGCCATCAAATAAGCGAGTAGCGTATTGACTAGAGACTTTTGGTACAAAATATGCGAGTGGTAAGTTAGATGCGCGAGTTGGACATGATGGACAGCAGTATCAAGCCAATCGTGCATTAAAGATAGTAGTAGCTCACGAGTCGCTCTAGAAGAGTGCAAGTAGCCCAATTCACCACGTGAAGGCTAGGTCAAACGTGCTATCAATGAACCTCGATTAAGTCCGTATAGTTTTAGAAGCCATGATTCTAAAGAAGAAAGGTTCTATATATTTTGGATTAAGAAGAGAGAATTTCTAAAGAGAGGTTTGCCGAAAAACTCCTTATCTGATTCATACACACAACTACACAAGTACGGACTAATACACCAGAAATAACTGCTAATTAAAACTGCTCAAGCAAATCTAACTAACTGCTAGTATATCGTCAGAAAAATAAAACATACATTATTTAATTGCTACTGGACTTCATCACATCTGGGAATCTCACAGGGAAACTCTTGTCCGCTGGTCCAGTGGGCTAGCAATTGAGCCCACAGAAGCCATGGCCTATGTTGTTAATCACTTGAGATATGTCATGGATAAATTGTAGTCATATGGGAGCTTAATGAAAACTACCCATGGGCTTGCATGTGACTCTTTATAAAGTGGCCCATCTCTTCATTTAACAAGCAAGCTGTTAAAAAAAATGATTGTGAAATGAGGTTACCGTTATTCCAAGATTGAACTAAGAAATGATAGTTAATATAATTCTCAAACAAAACAAAAATTTTGAAAATAATTTTTTTCTTGATACCTTTCAAAGATCTTGTTAAAGGGAAATATAATGCCTCTCTATAGATAGTTACTCTGTTTCTGTCGACCACTTGAAACTAATATCATCATGTTTGGAGTCAGGGCTGCAAATTAGACATGCATGATGCATCAAAAGTAGCGAGGAACCATTATGATCCTTACATATTAAATCTCATCAAATGAATAAAAAATAAAAAATTATATGCAATTCAAAAGACATTTTTTGTTCAAACTTACCTGGAAATTAACAAAGTGTCGTGGTATAGGGACTTTCTGCAACATTTCACCACTTAAGCTCTGCAACTATGTATATCCCCGTATTTGTGCAAATCCAAATTATATAAGATTGAGTGGTCATGATGGAGAAGGAGGTCACATGAATTAAAAGTACTGAAAATGGCGTGGTGGTATAATATACATATATATATATGTAATATATATATGTATTACATGATCAGTTAATATATAATGCACGTGCCCTGCTTCTCCATCTCGATCAACACTCACCTTAAAACTCGGTTTCTCAACTCCATGTCTGGAGAGGGGGGTAGGGGTGAGGGGAGCTAAGGGATGGTGAGAGAGTTGGAGCTGCTTGACAAATTCAATAGTATTCTTGTTTTGACACCACCTTTATATAAGTTATAAAAAGATTCGGCAAAATTTATGGATATATGTGTAAGTTTATGCTTGCTCAACAATACCTTTTTCCAAAAAAGGTTTTTGGCAGAATCTCTTCATGTTTATTTAAATACAATAGGCACATCACCCCTAAACAAAATATATAGATGAGAACCCTGTATAGTTATTCATCAAAAAAAAAAAAAAAACTTGTATAGTTCTTTGTGAAATAAAAATATTAATTCAACAATAAATAGATAAATTACCTCCCGTATATTTTTATACATTGTAGACTACTCCCTCTTTGTGTTAAGAAGGGATAATTTTTTATTTAATTTTTTACCTAGAGATAATGTGTTTGTTTCACAAAATTTAGTGAATCGTGTGTTCCTTTTTCTAAATTACAAATTATTTTGACAAAAGAGCAATGTCTCTATTCTACGAAATACATGGTACTTGTTTTAATTACCAATTTATTTTTCTATATGAACAAAATTGCTATTAACTATTCCAAATATATCCTAAATACAAATTGCCTTTTAACTAACACCTAGTGATCAAAAGATAGTTTATGTTGGGTGTGAAATTTCCAGCCGCCAACTTTGACAACTATTCCTTTCACGGCTCCAACTATTCATTTGACGGCTTCTCCAACTATTCCTTTGACGACTTCTCCAACTATTCCTTTCACGGCTCCAACTATTCATTTCACGGCTTCAACTATTCCTTTGACGGTTTCTCCAAATTCTTTGCCTATAAATAGCAAAGGTCCTCAGTAGTGAAATGTATCCCTTCAGAGTTCTTTTCTTTTCTCTCTAATTATACAATGTAGTATTTTATACACCGGGAGAGTGTAGATTAGGGAGTGGTGAGAGTGAAAAAGATATGTCGGGATCGTCGGGTCGAGTGAGAATTATGTAATTGTACGAGTTTTGTACATAGTGAATTTTGCTCGGGTCCCCGTGGTTTTTCTCCGGTGAAGGAGTTTCCACGTTAAATCCTTGTGTTGTTACTATCGTCAATATTATATTCGTGTTGCTTCGCAATGACCTCATGGGCAAATCCTGGGGGCGGTATTTGAGGGTGGTTCAAATACCCAACAAGTGGTATCAGAGCCCGGGTTCTGCCGGAGGTGGAGTTACTGCGGGGGTGGAGTTGTGGTGTGGTGTAATATGAATACGTACTGTAAAGGCGGTTCTGTCAAAGGTAATTGGTTATTAAGCGGGACCGTTGTGACCCCACCAATTACCTGGGAACCTTGAAACCCTGTCAGGAAAGACGAGCTATCTCTTTCCGGGGGTTTACTTTGTACTATTCTCAAAAAATTCACCAACTCACCGGAGTAATGTCAGGAAGCAAGGGTACGGATATGGAAAATTTTGACGGAAAAATCAACTATGACTTGTGGCGTGTTCAAGTCGGAGAGAAGTCGATTTGGTCGGGTTACACAAGGATTCAACCTACGGGGGGTATACCTTTCTCCATAGCGATGTCGGAGAAAGAGAACAAAATAGTGACGTTTCCATTCTCGTGGTTGAGTAGAGAAAAGGGGATGATGGTGTACGGAGAATAATTATATCTCCACGAATGTGTTTCCTTTCTCGATGGGTTTTCGGAGAAAGAGATAAGTGTTTGTGTTCCTTTCTTCAGGGTCATACGGAGAAAGATCGAGTATACAGAGATACGCTATATCTCTATGTTTTGTTTGCCTTTCTTCAGGGTTATTCGAAGAAAGATCGGGTATACGAAAATAAGAGATATTTCCATGATCGTTTGCCTTTCTTCAGGGTTATTCGAAGAAATATTGGGTATACGGAGGTGTTGTATATCTCCACGTTTGTTTGCCTTTCTTCATGGGATTACGGAGAAAGAGAAGTTTTGAGCAAGGGGGAGCGTTCGCCCCTACATGTAAAGTCGTTTCAAGGAATGATCCTGGCGAGCGATAAATCGTGTTCCTCTTTTAGCAAGAGAAGAAATAATTAAGTAAAGTTGGGGCTGGAGGGGGAGATTGTTGGGTGTGAAATTTCCAGCCGCCAACTTTGACAACTATTCCTTTCACGGCTCCAACTATTCATTTGACGGCTTCTCCAACTATTCCTTTGACGACTTCTCCAACTATTCCTTTCACGGCTCCAACTATTCATTTCACGGCTTCAACTATTCCTTTGACGGTTTCTCCAAATTCTTTGCCTATAAATAGCAAAGGTCCTCAGTAGTGAAATGTATCCCTTCAGAGTTCTTTTCTTTTCTCTCTAATTATACAATGTAGTATTTTATACACCGGGAGAGTGTAGATTAGGGAGTGGTGAGAGTGAAAAAGATATGTCGGGATCGTCGGGTCGAGTGAGAATTATGTAATTGTACGAGTTTTGTACATAGTGAATTTTGCTCGGGTCCCCGTGGTTTTTCTCCGGTGAAGGAGTTTCCACGTTAAATCCTTGTGTTGTTACTATCGTCAATATTATATTCGTGTTGCTTCGCAATTACCTCATGGGCAAATCCTGGGGGCGGTATTTGAGGGTGGTTCAAATACCCAACAGTTTAGCCCTCTCTTCACTCGCTTGATGTATCTACTCAGGCAGACGTGCTTTTCTCTTAAGTTTATTTGGTTTTTGCTTATTTTCTTTATTTGGATATCTTTTGCTTATTATTTAAAACATACCGATATTTTCGTAAAACTTCTTTTAAATTAATTTTGAAGGGGTTGCTGACGATTTAATGGTTCAAAAAGTTAGTAGAAAGTTGGACCATTCTATGGTTTAGCAACTTAAAAAAGTTTTCTATAATAGAAGCCTGGACCATTGTCGATTACAATGTGGATGATGTTAGTAGGTTAGATGCGTAACTTTTCATCAATTACCAACATTCATTTTTTTGGTAATTTCTGGTGGAATAGTAGTACTCACTTCATCAAGATTTTTGCCTACACTCTAGAGCCATTTTTGTTAGTATTAACGATCTAACAACAATACATTAGCTGCCGCAAATATTTAAAGTTGCATGTTGGGCTCCAATTAATAAATATATATATAACTGATAAATGTTAACATTTGTCGTGACTCATTAACTAAGCGAAAAATGTGAACAATTTCTTAATAAATATATTACTTATAGAACTTGAAAATAAAAAAGGGACAGGTTCTGATTTCAAATTCAGGCAAATATTATTAAGGGTCTGTTAAGATAGCTGTATCTACCATATCCTTTTTGGACCACCTGAAGGTTTTTGTACTTACCAACTATGAGATTTGACCAAATCTATCATGGCCGGGATTAATTTGGCTTGCTTCTTTGGATATCACGCAATATCTTTACTTTACATAGTTCATGATATCAACGTGTATATCCCGAGTAAATAAAGTCAAGAAACCTGAATCGGACAATGAAAAGTATCACCGTACCTGCGTGGAACAATAAAATGGTAACAATATTATAATACAGGTCGCATGCACACAGAATATATTCATTGCTTTTAAATACTCATTCTCATCAAGTCATTTGCCCCGATGTGTAATTGTAGCCCGTGTTACAAATATTTTCTTACAAGTGAATTGCACTTTTAATACATAAATACCAATAGCTAAATGTCTATTTGACCTGTCTTTCTACTAAGGGAGATGGGTAAAACTGAAAAATATTGATACTAAAAGCTTCCAACGATTTAGAAGCTACAAAATATTGTAATAAAAGCGACAATACATGAAGAGATGTCAATATCCACCATATACTTCACATAATCTAGGAACAACATGAGTTGAAGCAGTTAGTGCTTTATGAGGTTTTTTTTTTTTTTGGTAAAGTAGTGCTTTATGAGTTGTCGTGACTGAGTGGATCAAATATATTAAGCATGGGATTTTATGTCTAGGGCTAACTAAAACTTTATGGGGACATCCTCCAAATCACAATTAAGAATATGGGAGGCAAATATTAGTGGGATCATAGTTAGCTGTGCATGTTTAATAACTTAACTTATTAATTCTTTAATAACTATGAGCTGTAGGTCATTACCAAACTTACTAAGAATCGATTAGTAGTAACGAGGAAAAGTTAATTTGGCCCGGTAGTGTGGCTTCATCTGGAAATGGTCCCAATATAGCGTATTATAAATTTAATTAGTCCTGTAGTGTATGACGTGCGGGATGATGGAGAAGACATTGCATATGTTCTCATTACATGACATGTGGTACGACAAAATTAAAAACTTTTTTGTAATGACAAATATTTGAATTTTGAAAATAAAAGACATGAAAAAGTTTACAAAATAATTTTTGAATAAATTTAAAAGTATAATTGTGATTCAATCTCTATCTAATCCTATGATTCAATTCTACAAGAACAATATTAAAATTTGTGGTGAAAATCTTCAATTTGATCTTCACTGAAATGATTTGAACTTGGAGAAATGTTAATTCGAGAGTCCTTGGACTTGAGCTCGAATTAAACGGTGATTTGATTTGACAATTTGATGAACACTGATTTGACTTGAGGATTTGATGAATAATGATTTGACTTGAGGATTTGATGAAGGATGATATGATCTTCGTCCTCAGTTCTTTGGATATGTGAGTTTTGATCTTTCTAGTACGGATTTTGATCTTCAAAAACGATTTTTCGAGAGGTCATGTGACTTGATCTCGGATTAAACAGACTTTTTTGCTTGAAAATTATTAAAGAACGGTATGAACTTGACTTGGATTTGTTGAATTTGTTGAAGCTCGATCTTCCTCGGCAGAAGTGCGATCTTCAAAAATGGTTATTTGATGGACTTGAGACTTGATGATGGATCAAACAGAGGTTTTTGTGAAGAACACTTTGAATGCGATGAAGAACGCTTGAAGATTGATGAATTTGGTAGAGCGAAAAACTTAGAGTTTTTCCCTCTTCAACTTATGAATATTTTGTGTGTTCTTTATGAAGGGGCCCCTATTTATAGTTGTAAGAACCTAACATTGCTTGTGATTTGGGCTAAGGGTGATTTGGGCTTAGGAGTTTTTACCAATTAATGACACTGCAAAAAGAACACCATATAGAAAGGACAAATTTCCTTGGTAGATCCTTTGCTACTAACAATGGCGATTTTCACCAGTTACCCTTATTTCGCGCTTTCAGATGTCCCCTAATATATATATATATATATATAAAATAAATATAAGGGGGAATTATTATTTTTGCCCAATAACTTTACCAAAAATTATTTTTTGCCATTTTTGTTTCGGGTCTACTTTTTTTGCCCTATTAGTTTGAAATTTTCTATCAAAAATGCCAAATTTCACTTATTCGGGCTAAATTGCTGATGTGGCTGCCTAGTCGATAAGTTGCTATGCCTAGTCAATAAGTTATCGCACCACGTCATATTTTTCAACCAAAAAAATATTTTTTTAACTAATCCTTGTAATAGTAAAAATTACACTTGCACCCATAATAAATTTGCACTGTGCACCCCAATATATATATATATTCATTTTTTATATCTTAAAAAACTATTTGTAAAAACATATATATCTTAAAATTTTATATTTATATCTTAAAAACTAAACTATTAATATTTTATATTTATGCTTAATTATTTTTAAGAAAATATATTGGATTCTTGAACCCATCTAATTATGTTATTGTAAATTCTAAAATTAAATTATTCTAATATTTAAATGAACTTATATTTTCGTAATATTTATTAAAATATATAAATACTTTAATAAATAAAAATAATTAAATGAAGATTTAATTTCTCAATTAGTGAAATCCAAAAAGAAAAAATTTGTGAAAAAGGTCATCTTCCCCACGCCACCCCCCTCCCTCCTCTTTCACCACCACCACCAACAAAAATGCTCGCAAATCGTTGTAATTTCGAATGGGTTTTCATTAGGAATCGGAGTTGAACGAATTGAACCGCAAGCCGTCTCGATTTCGTGCCGGAGTTCAAACAGTTATCGTCGGAGTTCAGTTGACGATTTGAATTCAAGGTTGTTCGATTTAATGTTTATAAGGGGGCGTTGGTGGGGGGCGGCGCGAAAGTGGAGGTGGTGGTTGGCGGCGTCGGGGTGGCGGTGGTGACAAGAAGTGGGTTGAAGATGATGAACAATACTTTTTATTTTTTTAATGTATTTTGTTTTTTGTTTTTTGTTTTTTGTTTTTTGTTTTTTGTTTTTTGTTTTTTGTTTTTTGTTTTTCAAAATTTAAATAATTCTTATAAATTGTTAAAAACTTGAAAAGGAATTGTAAAAACTAAAAAAAAATGGATGTGTGTATATATATATATATATATTTATATGTGTGTGTGTGTGTGTGAAGATGATACAATTTTTAATGTATGTTTTTTATAATTTTTATAAACTTTATAAATTATTAAAGATATATATATATAAGATGATGAATTTCATTTTTTTGCTTTATAATAGTTTTTATAAATTGTTATAGATATAAAAATAATTGTATATATATATATGTGTGTGTGTGTGTGTGTTTTGGGGGTGCAAAGTGCAATTTATTATGGGGTGCAAGTATAATTTTTAATTTTACAAGAATTTGGGCAAAAAACGTTTTTTAGGCTGAAAAATATGACGTGGCGCGACAACTTATTTACTGAGCAGCCACATCAGCAAAAAAGCCTGAATAAGAGAAATTGGGCATTTTTGATCGAATTTTTAAAACTAGCGGGGCAGAAAAAGTGATACCGAAAAAAGGGCAAAAAGTAATTTTTGGCAAAGTTAATGGGCAGAAATAATAAATTCCCCTAAATATAATGTAGATATATATATATATATATATATATATGTTTAACCCTAGAAAAAATAATAAATGAAGGGATTACACATGATAACCCGAAAATAGGGACCAATATAGGTGCGATACTATCGTCACGTGCACTTCCGATGAGAGTGCCCACTCCCAACGAGGAGACCCTCGGAGTGTTACCAATCCGCTCGGTCACTGACCTGAAGCGGTATAAAGGGGCACCCGATGAGACACCAAAGCGTCCCTTGGAAAGTCAACGATGAATAAAGAAAAGATATCAACGCGGCATCGGAAAAAGAGTAAACCCCGATGGATCCGCGTGACTCCGATATCCATCAATGCGCCAAGAGGGACCACAACGGACCTCGAGTCCCAGAACCTGCGAGAATATATCCTCACTGAACACTCCATAAACACAAAAATCCTCGGACCACACATCACGAAGACCGAGAGCGAAGAACTATGTCCTATCGAAGTGTGAAGACCCTCTACCCCGAAAACAGAATGTGAAGAATAATGTCCTACGGAGATGCAAAGTACCTCGGAGCACCAACCACGAAGGTCGTACTCAAAGAACAATGTTTTATTGAAAGCCAAAAGCCATTGGAATACTTGTCACGAGGACCCAAATGCAAGAACGTAACCCTACTAAAGCATAGAAGCCATTTGAATAGGCACCACCAATAAAAGAAAACAGACATACTACTCGGGATACGCCTCCCCAAAGAAGACAAACAAGAATTAACTACCGCAGAAGCTACAACGCCATCGGAAGGATGTACCACCTGACCTATCCAGTCTTTTCGAGATATGCAACCCCTCGTAGAAAGGAAATCAAAAAAATTTGCCCCTCGGGACACCTGAAGCCCTCGAAAGAGATCGAATCTAATCCTAGTCAGCGCCTAGTAGATGAAGAAAAGATAAGATGAATGATATATTCCCCTGTACGCAAACAACAACACGTGTACTTTATTTAACATGCATAACGACACCTGTCCCTAAAAAGCCTTTATAAAAAGAGGGGCAGAAGAAAAGAAAAAAGGGGCTCAATACTTTTACACATACACATATACACTAAGGTACTAGAAAATTCAGAGTGGATTTCAGTGAATAAAAAGAGGGACATTCTCGTAATTTTATATTTTTATAATTGTACAAGCTTTTGAACCACGGACAGGGCCTTCCAACCCCAAAATAAATCCGTTAAATTTTATTCTAAATCTCGAATAAACTTTATTTTAATACTGAATATTATTTAAAAGTTAAGAATTATATCTTGAAATTTTTGAAATATATTTTTCAATTCTAAAATATAATAAATTTTACTATGCATCACTTAAATAGAAAAAAATGTATATTTCACCTTTTTATAATCTGCAAAAACTTACTTTTTTAAGTTTTAATAATTAATTAAGTTATGGGAAATATCATCTTTCCCACCATCCAACCGATGCACCCCCACCAAAGCCACCTCCATCCTCTACCACTACCTTTTTTTTCCTTTTTTTTCTCCCCGTCGTGTTTGACTCTGTCTCTTAATTTCTCATATCATCTTGTTCCCCTTTTTTCACATTCTTCAACCTCCACTCATACTTAATTTCTTTTAGGATATAACTGTTAGGATTGTGGAGTTTGAATAATGAAGAGCATATCAAGACGTGAAACTAGGGTGAGGCTACGGTAGTGATCGCGCCTGAGTGGCGCTACTTACACAGTTCTTCCGTATGGTGTCGCATTCATCAGGCGCGATGACACAGGTATCGCTCCAGACACGCGCAATTGAGGCGCGATGTGGCCTGATCGTGCGTGATGGTTTTGGTCTAGTTTCGGCCCATCTCCATTATGTTGCTCTAGCAGCTATAAATATGTAATTTGGACGTCTTTGTCGAGTGCGGTTGATAGAGAGAGATATTAAAAATAAGAGAGAATACACTTGTGAGATTTGAGAGAACAATGTGAGCAATTGTTCTTGATCCATGATAGACAATTGTTGTATCTTATTTTGTAATCGATCATCATCATCGTGAAAATCCTAGCTTGGACCGCTCCGAAAGGTAGACATAGTCGAACTGGGTAACAAATTGTGTTTTGTGTTCTTTTATTGTTTAATCACTTTTCGTGTGGTGTGAATTTATCCGTTCGTGGATTTGTTGCTCTTGTTTGTTGTTTGTGTATTTTCCATTGCGCAACAATAACATGGTGTGGCTTATTGAGTAGTAGATGTGGTTAGTAAACAAAAGCTAGTTAAATCAAAGGTTTCAGTGGAGTTTCAAGGAATAATCCTATTTGTACAACAACTCAAATGCAAATAAAAGAAATGAGGGTCTAAACATATCCTAAATAGTAGTCAACGAGTTTGTCTCGAGTGGAAAATAAGTGAATGACTGATTGTTCGAGGACAAACGAAGATTGCTAATTATGCATCTTTTCGTTGTTGATTAAATTGTATGTGTATCTTTTCGTTGCTAATTGAGTGTCAAGTTGGATTATTCACTGCACAATTTTCGTCAACTCAGACACCCGTTTTGAGCTACAATTTACCACTTCTCACACACTTATGTCACAATATAATTTTATTTATTTTTCACAATTCAGTTTGAACTTGAATACATTATGAAACCAGGTGGACCAGTCCCAAGCCAAGCGAACGATAGAAATGCGCTGATACAACAAGCTTTCCAAAGATAACAAGGATTTTTTTCTAAAAAACACTACAAGATTGGGCGGTCTTTAGGGAACGCCAATTAGTGACTTAGGTCGCTGGCCTTCAGTGACCGCTAAAGACAACATCGACTTAATTTAGGTCGTTGAAAGTCACTAAAGGCAACAGCGACCTAACTTCGGTCACTCGGTCCTTTCCGCCAATGGGCCACACATTTTGGCCGAAATTGGGCCAAAATGTGGGCCCAGATTAGGGCATTTATCCCAATTTTTTTTGCGAACAAAATCAGCTGATTCCGCTGTACATATTAAAAAAATCTTTTTTTTTTCCTTATTTCTTCCCAACCCACCATCTTCGCCTGCTTTCGACCTTATCGACCCGACCCGTCAATTTCAGCAACCACAAGTACGATTAGCGACCTAAATTGAGTCACCCATTCCGTTTCTTCATCATTTTTCACTCTTCTTCGCTCGTGTCTGCGCTTCTCCGCTCGTCACCGCCGGTTTTCACCGCCTCTCCGCCGCCGACACTTAGGAAGCTTCGAATTTTGTTAATTTTTGTTTACTTTCTCAATTTGATAGATTGTTTGATTCGTTAGATTGTTAATTTGTTAATTTGTGTTAATTTTGTGTTAATTTGTTAGATTGTTAGATTAGTTAATATTGTTAGATTGTTAGATTAGTGAAGAATGTTAGATTGTTAATTTGTGTTAATTTTGTGTTAATTTGTTAGATTGTTATATTAGTTAATATTGTTAGATTGTTAATTAGTGAAGAATGTTAGATTGTTAGATTAGATTAGTGTATGATTAAAGAAAAAAAGATTAGATTAGTGAAGATTGTTAGATTAGATTAGTGAATGATTAAAAAAGATTAGATTACTGAAGATTATTAGATTGTTAGATTATTAGATTAATTAGTGTATAATTAGTAGGTTAAATTTTAATTTGTAAGATTATTAGTTTGTTAGATTGTTAAATTAGATAAGATTAGTTTATAATTAGATTGTGAAAATTTGATTAGATTAGTTTATAATTAGATTGTGAAAATTAGATTGTTAAATTAGATTAGAATAGTTTATAATTAGATTGTGAAAATTAGATTGTTAAATTAGATTAGATTAGCTTATAATTAGATTGTGAAAATTAGATTGTTAAATTTTAATTAGTAAGATTATAAGATTATATAGATGTTGAATGATAGATTAAATGTAATATTGTTATTTGAATGTTATATTTATTATTTTCACAGTACATATTTTCGGCATGTTGTTACGTAAGACCGCTAGTGGTAGTGGAGGTCGAGGTCTAGGAGGTGTTGGTTGTGGTGGGGTATCGGGTATTGGTAGTGTTGGCGAGTTAGTGGTAGTGGTAGTGTTGGTCGTGGTGGTGTTGACCGTGGTAGTGGAGGGGTTGGGCATGGTGGTGTTATTGGTAGTGGAGGTGTTGGCGTGGTGGTGGTACTGGTAGCGTTATTCGTGGTGGTGTTAGTGGTAGTGGAGGTGTTGATGGAGGTGTTGGGCGTGGTGGTAGTAGTGGTACATGGGGTCGAGGTAGTTGCCGACCTATACAGATTGCCCGATCGGGTCTTGGTGCAGAGCCTAGCGATCCAGCCGAGCCATCCCTTCCACCACTCGGGTCAGGTCACAGATCTACATCGAGGACACCTGCATTACAACACCAGTTATTTGTAGACGATGAGTAGGTCATCCCCGGAGCGGGTGTTAGACCCCGATCAGCAGAGTCCACCGCATCCCAACTGCCATGACCACATACTTTAGATTTTGTGGGGACTCACGTGCCCCCATCAGTCGAGTCTAGTAGAGTTCAGACTCCACCACCTGTAGCCGACACCAGAGCTGGACCGAGCCAGAGGTCGACCAGGACTCCAGGACCGAGCCAGACTCGACCCCCTAGGGGACCAAATGTAGGGGTTACTGCGGTTAGGCTTAGGGAAAAGAAGAAGCTCATAGAAATGAAGTGTGGTTGTTTTTCTAAACCCCCGAGTCGTGAGATTGTGAAGTCAGTCACGTCACTCCTTCGACAGTTTATGATGACTTTTGGCCCTCCTACTTGCGTATACCTGAGGAAGTACGAAAAGAGATGTACGCGAGATTTACGGTGAGTTTTTAATGAATTATTAATATTTATTAATTTAGTTTATTAAATATAGTGTTTTTCAAATATTGTTTAATTTAGTTTATTAATTTAGTGTATAAATTTATTGTTTAATATTTATCATTTTTGTAGAAAATCTATGGAATCCGCCGGTCAGAGAGGGGTGAAGTACATAGGGCATACCAGCTAAAGGCGAGGGGGACTTACAAGCGTATGATGAACAAGACGAAGGAGCAGTACTTTAAGAACAAAGACAAGGAGAAGTATCGGGGCAAGAGAAAGACGTTGTGGATGAGCAAAAGTTTGGAGGCTGAGGCAGCAGCACACTCGGACACCGATGAGCATAAGAAGAAGTTCGAGAAGGGAAAGAAATCTAGGCGAGGCGGGAAGGAGGACGGCGCATCGCCCGCCACCTTTTACGGTGGTTCCATTGACTGCGAAGAGATTAGGCGGCGACTGGTATATTTTTTTAAAATTAAATATTTTATTTGTAGTTAAAATGTTAATTTGTAAGATTATTATTGATTTTTTTAATAAAAAATTAATTGATTAGTTAAAAAAAAAGAATTTTAATATTTTAAAAAAATCAACTATTACTTTAAATTTGAAGGAGAGGAATCAGCCCAACCGCACGCACCTTATCAAACACGACGAGATTTACAAGGCATGCCATACGAAGAGGGTTAAGGGGACCGGCAGAGGTACATGCATACCCTTCAGAGGTACATGCATACCCTTGAGGCAGGAGTGGAAGTCTGAGGCGACTAGACTTATTTACGTAAGTGTTTTAAATTTTGTACTCGTTTACCACTTATAAATTCATTACATTTTTTATTATAATCTAATTATTGATTTTGATTTATCTTTTTAATTATCTTTGATTCTAATTAATCTTTTTAATTATCTTTGAAAATTCAACAAAAGACTAACATGAAGGAATTGAGAAAGAAAAATCCGGACGCCGTAGAAGACAAGGACTTGCCCGAATGGGACGCCGATTCGTAGATGAAGCCCATAGGGAGGATCAAGAAGGGAAAGGCGGTGGGTATATTGAGCTATGTTGATCCACGAGACTTCGACATTGAGTGCGGGAGGGAGCCAGGCTACAGGCAGGAGTTGCTCATGCAGGTCCAGGAGGAGAACAGAGAATTGAGGATGACGCAGGACCTAAGAGTCGACTCCATGGCGGCCTGGCTGCGGGATTTTAGAGAGGACATACAGACGGAGATAAGCTGACCATTGCAAGAGCTTCCGTCAGACTTGTTCATGGGGAGTGCTATTAGTAGCGGATGCACATTTAGGATTCCGAGGTCGATACGTCAGAGACCAGATCCGTTTGCTCCAGGTACTTCCACCGGCACCGAGTATGTCGATGATTTTGATAGTGATGATGAGGGGAGTGATGATGATGCTGATATGATGGGTGATGAGGTCCAGGACCTTGGTGTCGATGATGATGATGTTAATGTTGATGGTGGTGATGGACTTGATGATGATGGTGGTGGTGGTGGTGGTAATGATGGTGGTGAAGATAATGTTCCATTGGCAACCTTGGATGATATGTATGATTTGGCTGAGAGTTCTGGTGATGAGGGGGTCGTGTATCCACCTAGTGATGATGAGGGGGGCAGTGATCATGTAGCGGGTAGTTGTTTTTATTAATGTAGGACTTTTTTTCATTAATGTTGGACTATTAAATATTAATGTTGTACTTTTTTATTAGCGTAAAACTAGTTTATTAATGTTAGACTTTTAACTATTAACGTTAGACCTTTTCTTAATGTTATTAATATGGGAGTATTTGTTATGTCCAACTATTAGTTTTTTTTTGTATTTGTCGGGTTTTAGTGAATGGCCAATTAAATTTTAAGTTTATCTTTCTTATTTTTTTTCTTTTTTATTTTTGGGGAAGTTAAAGTTGAGAAATTTAATGTAATGGAAAGTTTTGGACTTGGTGTAATCACAAATTCTTGAATTCTGAAAATAAAACAAGAAAGAGGTTACAAAATAATTTTTGATTAAATTTAAAGTATAAGTTGGGATACAATCTCTATCTAATCATCTGATTCAATTCTACAAGAACAATATTTATAATGAAGATCTTCAATTTGATCTTCGCTGAAGTGATTTGAACTTGGAGAAACGTTAATTCGAGGGCTTGGCAGCTTGATCTCGGATTAAACAGTGATTTGATTGAGGTTTTGACTTGGGGATTTGATGAACACCGATTTGGCTTAGGATTTGATGAACACCAATTTGACTTAGGATTTGACAAACGTCGATTCGAGGGCTTTACGGCTTGATCTCGGATCGAACGGAAATTTGATTTGGAATTTGATTTGAAGATCGATGAAGATTGATATGATCTTCATCTTAAGTTCTTTGGATTTTTGGGTTTTGATCTTCCTAGCATGGATTTTGATCTTCAAAAACAGTTTTCCGAGGGTCTTGTGACTTGATCTCAGATCAAAATGGATTTTTGGTTTGAATGTTGTTGAAGAACGGTATGAACTTGATTTGGATTTCTTGAATTTATTGAAGATTTGATCTTATTGGCAGAGACACCATCTTTAAAAAAATGGTTTTTGGATGAACTTGAGGCTTGATGGCGGATTGAAAGAAGTTCTTAACGAAGAACATCTTGAAGATGGATGAAGGATACCTTGAATGCCGCGAAGAACACTTGAAGATGGATGAACTTGGTGGAGCGAAAAACTTAGAGCTTTTCCCTCTTCAACTTGTGAATATTTGTGTGTGTTTTTTTTTTCTTCTTCAAGACCACCTCTATTTATAGTTGTAGAGTGAATCTCAATCAGAATCTCCTCATGAGATGAACGGTTGCGATCGCGTCTACAATTTCTTGATATGGAAGACTTGATCTACATGAATCTTCTAGATATCTCTTGAATATTCAATCTTGGAGAAGGAGATTTTCCTTGTCTTGATATTTGATAAATATATTTATTTAACCCTTTAAAATATTAGGATTAAATAATATATATTTATTTTCATTTTCTTGCTCTACAAGACTTGCCATTATTTAATTTAATTGGATAATTTAACTCCAATTAATAAATAAGACATTATTCAATTTATCCATCATATATATTAAAATTAATAAATTTAACTACTTTACTTTGGAAATAAATTTATTATAAATCCAAAATAAAATAGAAAAATAAATTGAAGATTAATATATTATTCTCCGCGTGTCGAGATTTAATTAGACACAAATTTTACGTGTCTACAAATTACCCCCTTGTGACTTATTCGCGGAGTCGTAATGAAACAACGAGTCATAATTTTTTTGACATAGAGATGACTCAATTTCCACTATTTCCTTTTGGCATGTATATAGAGGGTTTAGGTGGACCATGTGCATCGCATAATTGCTTCAAATTCTTTATTTTTATTTTTATTTTTATTTTTATTTTTTTTTAATGGCCGCCCACCAAGTTTGACCGGTCAACTTTTTTTTTCTTCTTCTTCTGCACGTTCCTTTTCTCTTTTCTCTTTTTTTTTTCAATTCAAAGGAAATATTTGCAAGAGGAATTTCTTCTCTTAAAAAAAAAATGAAATTCCTTGTTCTTCAATTATTTCTTTGGAGAAAGAAAGTTTCCAAACTCAACATCCACTTTCAACTATAAAAGAAGGCTTGAGGCATAAGTTCTTCTTCATCATCAAAAGAAACCTTCTCCAACAAAATTTCTTTCAGTAACAACGATTTTTTTCTTCTTTTGCTAGACAGACCTTGCTGCAATTTCAGCGAATTTGGCGAGGATTGAAACAGTTCGGGTGAAGATTTCGCCACATACTTCCTTGACGGTGCGGCGAACAGAAAAAAAAGAGAAGCTTTTTTTTTCTTCTTCCTTTTTCCTATATATATACATATATATAATGCATATTATATAATCACAAGGATCTAACTATTTCACTCGTTTTTTTTTCGTTGTGCAGCGATTCAGAGAAGAAGATCAACTTACGGGCACAAGAGCCGACAATCGGGACATCCTTCTCTTCTTCATACGGTAGGAATATCAATTTTGTCTCTTTTTTTCTTTTCTTTTTTTTGTTTAAAGCCGCATCAGTTTTTTTTTTTTTTACTGTTCACTGCCGCAGCAGGTTTTTTTTTTTTTTCTTCTCTTTCTTACGCAGCAACAGGTTTTTTTTTCACTTTTTTTTTGGCTATTTGCTCTATTATCCTCTGTCAATTGCTAACTTGTCTTTCTAACCCTTTTGTTTCCTTCTTTGTGTTGACAGTTCACGCACAATGGTGAGATTCGGTCGCGCCTATAATTCGAAGGGAATTGAGACTCTAACCATCACCGGCGACGAAAATCAACGGGACACGATATTGGAAGTTGGTACCCCTCTTGCCGGAATTTTCACAAACCGATGGCCCACTTTGATTAACACCATTAAGCCTAAAGATTGGACCGAAGAGCTTCCCAAGTCCTCCAATCGATCTATGCCGTCGTTCGTGCTCCATTCTCCTCACCACCGAGTATCAAACGGTGATCTTCCTTTCGATACCTTGGGGCGACGCATTGCCAAAGGAGATGCCATGTGGGACGATGCCTTTCTTCACTTTCCCGGCGAAATCCATTACTTTCCCGGATATTGGGAGTGGACAGAAGATGTCCTTGTTCGGTGCAAGCCTACACTTACTTCTACCAATACGTACGAGCCGGTCTATGCGTCCTTATTCACATACGAGTGCAATTTGGAAATCCTAAAAGCCTTGTGCGAAGCATGGTCACCGTCTACAAACACCCTTGTCACTTCCCTTGGAGAGCTCTCGATTTCTTTATGGGACTTGGAACATCTTGCCGGTCTGCCTATATTCGGATCCCTATATGACGAAGTCATACCGAGCGAGAAGGAACTTTTTGGCAAAGAAAAGGACAACTATCACCTGTCGCGGTCATGCAGAGCTTTGTTCCATGCGTTTCACCTAATCTGAGCACACGTTGGTGATGACGATCCTCGAGTGCCAATCAAAGAATGGATCAACTTTTGGTCGAAGAAAGAAGTCAAATACAAATGTCCCCCGTCACGCAAGGAGAGAAGAAGCATGCGCCGACCTCAAACGACACACAACCCTTCCGGGAAGCTCGAGCCATGCAATCGGTGGTCTTCGCAAGAAGAGATCTTGTTTTCACAACTCGGTGTCAAAGGTAATTGGAAGGAAGAGACATTTTTGGCCGCGCACTTAGCTTGCTGGTTTTGCATCTTTGTTCTCCCTGTGAAGGATGTTGGCTTTATCCGTCCGAGTACATTCAAGATGGCGAGTCTTATAGCCAGCGGTCAAAGAGTTTGCCTTGCCATCCCGGTACTAGCGTCAATCTACAAAGGGTTGAATGCAATATCAAGGCCTACTCAATCGTCCCGAGGGTGCCTTCCTTTTCCGATCCATTTTGTCTACGGGTGGGTGGCGCTATACTTCAAGACTCAGTTTTCCATCCACTTAGAGTCGCATAAACCTGGGATGACAGTATTTTCTGGAGAAAATGGAGCAAGGCCTTTTGATCCGAAAGAAGCTCGCAAGAGGATTCACAAATGAGACTATGCAACCTTCTTCCAAACGTCAATAACGTCGAACTTGTGGATTGCGGTACCCTTGGCGAAGCAGAGCATGACTATTTTATCAACCTTCGATCGTGCTATCTTACTCTGAGGCAAGACGAGACCTTTGATGTTGAGCCCTATAGTCCACATCGATTCGACCGACAATTTGGATATTATCAAGATGTCCCTGGCGTACTCATCAATGACTACCGTGAAGCTTCTTTGAATGAAGGACTTCGTTTTTGGAGGTTAAGTCTTGCACAAAGGACATATTCAAAGGTTTGGATTCCCAATGCTCCTCTTAACGCGAGAAGGCACTTTTCGAATAGCTATAAGTCATGGATAATCAAAACCCATATGAGCTACCTTGAAGACAATATCGACTCCTTACTTTTGCCTCAAAAGCGCTTGATACTTGGTGGGGATGACAAGGTCGCACAAAGTCGTGACAACCAAATTGCTTCTCTTGGGAAGAGCTCGCGAGACTTGCCACACATTGCGGTAGAGAAATCAGCGAAAAGAAAAAGCATTGTCAAAGAGAGCGGCATCAGCGAGAATGGCGACCGCAACTGGAAGAGAATTAAGAAAGACTCAAGTGTCTCGCATCCTAGAGAAGTTAATTCTCCTCGCTGTCTTTCGAGCACCCCATCCGCGACATTGGACTTGGCTGTACAGGTATTGGCCAACTTTGCTCTTTATTTCCATACATATATACATACACATATATATATCCACGTACATGTCCCTAACTTTCGACACATTCCTTGTAGGCGGGTGAAGAGAGGATTTCTGCTTTGAAGGGTGATGAGCAACATCCTCAAACAAGCGAAGGGTCTACTTTATGTGCTGGCCTCAAACCTTCAAAAGATGACAAAATGCATTTGAAACCAAGAGACTCAAAGAATGGTAAGGAGAGCTCTCCACATGTTGCCGTCTCTGTTTTCAAGGGTGAAAGTCTATTGGAAATTCATGACAAGAGGTATCTCAACTCTCTATGGGCCGATGTTAGCGAGAGGATTGTTCGTGCGCCAATTAACCAAATTTCTTCTTTTAAAGATGAGTTTCGCATTGTTTTTGAAAGAATGAAGTTGGTTGGGAAGGAAAAAGTTGCACCCTTAGAGGCCTTAGTGAACAACCTTTTTGATCAAGTTGCTGTTTATGATGTTCGAAACTCCGTAGTATTGGAAAGCTCATCACTTCTTCAACAAATTTCAGACATAGGGGGCCAAATATTCGATGCCAAAACTGACAAGGAAAAGGGATCCTCACAAATTAAGTCCACAGAAGATGAACTTCAAAGTGTTAAAAGAAGGTTGAAAGACTTAAAGTCGAAGAAAGAAAGCTTGACGTCCTCCTTAAAGAGTCAAAAAGAGTTTGTTCGAGATGCCGAAAATAAGATCTCTAATTTGGAAGAGAAGATGTCCGTCCTTAGAAGCACTCCTTCAGTTACTGACGCGGAGATTGAAGAATTGGACGTTATGAGGATACATTTGGAGACTGCACAACTGGAGTTGGGAGATGTGAGGCCCTTTCTTTGAGAGAGATTTCCCTTGTTTTTTTTCTTCATCTTTGCTTTAGTGGTATACTTTATTCTGTTTTGCTTTGGATTTGTAGCATCATCAGAACTTAGAGATTAATAAAAGATTTACCTTTATTTATCTCATTTTGAGTTATTCATTGCATTTGGCATTATGTTTCTTTTCCATGAATACTGTAACATAACGCAACAAAAACAACTTAAGCAAATTTCATGACTGAACTTAGAAAACTTCTAAGCTGCCTACGTACCTCAATAAAAGGATCAAGTCATAACGTAGTTCAAAGAAATCAAAATTGATTTAAGGGAGGGGTGCCGTACACAGTTTATACTCATGCGGGCCAGGAGTATTCATTCTTTAACCACTTTGAACAGAGTGGGGTATTTAAGATTTAACCACATAAAACACCTTTAGTGGGGTAAGTTATCATTTTAACCACATAATTTACCATTGGTGGTTGCCATCCACAGTTTATACTCATGCGGGCCAGGAGTAACATGCAGTTTAACCTCGTGCGTCATGGAGCATGCTTCAGTCATCAAGGGTAGTATTGTTTCAAGAATTTTCCATTGATAGGACCAATTCTTAATCCATCTTCGGCAACCAACTTATATGCGCCATTTGTGTATACTTCTGTAATGACATAAGGACCATCCCACTTTGAAGTGAACTTGTTTCCGGTTCGATGAGTGATAATCACCAACTTGAAAGGAGCGTCGGCGGACCTTTTTATTAAAAGACTTGGAGATACGAGCTTGGTAGCACTCAAGTTTTTGTTGCGCTTCTAGTCTTTTCTCATCAAGGGCATCTAGCTCTTGCAAGCGCAAACGAGCATTCTCTTCTTCGGTGAGTCCTTCTTGCAGAGCTATCCTTAAAGACGGGATTTGTTGCTCAAGAGGGAGAACTGCTTCTACTCCATAGACCAACGCATACGGGGTTGCTTGAGTTGGCGTTCTGTGTGTAGTTCTATATGCCCATAGAGCTTCTCCAATTCTTTCATGCCAATCCTTCTTTGACTTCGCCACCACTTTCTTTAGCAAGTTGCAGAGAGTTTTGTTGAATGCTTCGACGAGGCCATTAGAAGCAGCATAATACATGGAAGAGTTTCTTTGCTTGAATCCAAACTTCTCACACAACTTTTCTACCAAACTATTGCAAAATGGCTTTCCATTATCAGTGACGATGCATCGGGGAACTCCGTAGCGGTAGATGATATTGGTACGAATGAAGTTGACGACAGTCTCCTTTTTGACTTCTTTGAGAGGCACAGCTTCGGCCCATTTTGAGAAGATCGGATGCAGCCAAGATGTACAAGTGTCAACCAGAAGACTTTGTCATAGGGCCGACAGCGTCCAAACCCCATGAATCAAAAGGCCAAGAAGCTACAATTGGATGCAAAGGTTCAGGCGGCTGATGGATGAAGTTTGAGTAGAATTGACAAGCTTGACATCTTTGCGCGTACTTCATGCAATCTAAGACCATGGTGGGCCAATAGTAGCCCATTCTTTTGATGCGAAAATGCAACTTTGGACCGGACTGATGAGCTCCACAAATTCCGGAGTGTGCTTCTTCCATAGCTTGCATAGCTTCTTCTTTTCCTAGGCAGCGCAAGAAAACCCCATCAAATGAGCGCCTATAGAGTGTGTCTTTATAGAAGATGAAGCGGGTTGCACGACGCCTAATGTCGATCTTTTGACGTACGTCATCGGGCAATTTTTCGTGCTTCAAGTAGTCCACGAATGATTTTCGCCAATCTTCCACTTTAATTTCGTATACCTCCACAACATGACTTTCATTATTATCACCTTGCTCGTTGTATTCTTCTAGAATAGACGGGAGTACCCATTTGTGGCACACGGGTATGGACGTCTTCTCTTCCGATGTAACCAACATAGAAGCAAGTTTAGCTAACGCATCGGCTTGCCCATTATCTTTCCTCGGCACATGCTCTACTGTAACGTCACCAAGAGTTTTGATCAATCTTCTTGCATACTCCACATATGGTAGGAGCTCTGGCTTCTTAACCTCGAATTCGCCATACAATTGATTGACGACCAACTTGGAATCGCCATACACTTTTAGGTGAGGTTGCCTCAGCTCGATTGCCATTTCTAACCCGAGTATCAAAGCTTGATATTCTGCAACATTGTTTGAGCAATTTTGAGTTAATGTGAAGGAGTACGGCAAGACCTCTCCATTAGGCGTGAGAAAGATAACACCGGCGTCGGCTCCATTTCTATGAGTGGCACCATCAAAGTACATTTCCCATGGAGGAGTGACCTCAATCACGAGCGCATCTTCATCGGGTAAGTCGTCCATTAACTCCCACTCGGCAGGAACAGGGTGGTCAGCTAGAAAATCCGCCAATACTTGTCCTTTCATAGCCTTTTGAGGGATATATGCAATCTCAAACTGTTGCAGCTGAAGGTACCATCTTGCAAGTCGGTCAGACAACACCAGCCTCGTCATGACATACTTCAAAGGGTTTGCTCTGGATACAAGACGAATAGTATGAGCTTGAAAGTAATGCTTCAAATTTTGAATCGAGAACACAAGGGCTAGGCAAAGCTTCTCAATAGGAGCGTACTTCAACTCATTTGGCGTCATTGTTCGGCTTAGGTAATAAAGTGCATTTTCCTTCCCTTTGTCATTTTCTTGGGCGAGCCATGCCCCCACTGATCTTTCTTGGGCAGCAATATATAGGATCAAGGGACGTCCCGGCACGGGAGCGGCTAAAACGGGAGGTTTCATCAGATATGCCTTGATTCGTTCAAAAGCATTGTGACAAGATTCATCCCACCTAAATGGAACATCTTTCTTCATCAAGTGACTGAAAGGTTGGCAACGACCGGCTAAATTTGAGATGAACCTTCGGAGATACGCCAATTTTCCTTGTAGACTTTTGAGTTCATGAATATTTCGTGGCTCCATCATCTTAACTATTGCATCAATTTTGGCTTGCTCGATTTCAATGCCCCGTTGACGAACAATGAAACCAAGGAACTTCCCAGATGTTACGCCAAATGCACACTTCATGGGGTTCATCCTTAATTGATACTTCCGCAGTCTCTCAAAGACTTTTCGCAAGTCACTTATGTGATCTTTCCTTTCCCTCGAATTTACGACAAGATCATCCACATAACACTCAACATTTTTGTGCAACATGTCGTCAAAGATATTTTGCATCGCCCTTTGATAGGTAGCACCTGCGTTCTTCAATCCAAACGGCATCACCTTGTAACAATATATACCCTTTGGAGTACGGAAAGCAGTCAGTTCTTCATCCCTTGGAGCCATGCGAATTTGGTTATACCCGAAAGATCCGTCCATGAAAGACAAGGCTTCGTGTCCCATGGTAGCATCAATCATTAGTTCAGGAATTGGTAGAGGAAAGTCATCCTTAGGGCATGCTTCGTTCAAGTCTCTAAAGTCGACGCAAACCCTGATTTGTCCATTCTTCTTTCTTACCGGCACGATGCTAGAAATCCAAGTTGGGTATTTGACTTCTCTAATGAACCCGGCTTCAATGAGCTTGTTAACTTCGGCTTCGAGCAATGGGACTAAGTCAGGTCGAAACCTTCTTTGGGCTTGCTTGACGGGACAAACTTCTTTCTTTACCGATAAGTTGTGTACCGCCACCTCTGGGTCCAAGCCTGGCATTTCTTTGTATGACCAAGCAAACACATCCTTGAACTCGTGCAACAACTCAATATAACTTTGTTCTTCATCAGCTCCAAGCAATGCACTTATGTAAATTGGTCTTGGGTCATCGACGCTGCCCAAGTTCACCTCTTTTAACTCATCAACAGTGACCTTGACACCCTCCTCCAACTCAACATGCGCATCTTCGGCGTCTTCTTCAACATCTTCTTCATGAGAAGTGATATGGCACGACGACCCTACACTCTCTTCATCTTCGTGTTTGGTCTTTGTGAGCACCACGGTTTGCAACTTGACTTTGAGCGTTTCACCACAAGACACTATCAAGTCTTCGCGGCGAGTCATGCGAGATGGGATCAGACTTTGAACTTTCTTAGAGTTTGATGACTTGAGGTTTCTCTTAGCGCGTGTCGACATATGCGGAGCACTCAACCTTTTCCAATCAAACCTTTTATTTGGACCACGCTTATCGAAGACCGTTTTATTCAGACCAAGTCTATCAAAGACCATTTTATTTGGGCCAAGTCTATCAAATACCGTTCTATTGACCAAGTCTATCAAAGACCGACATGTGTGGCATCTTCTTTTCACGGCCTATGGTTGAACCCTCTACTTCGCCTATGTAGTTGGCGTTAGCTCTCTTTATAGCAATACGAACTGGGTTTGGTGGCTTGTAGCCAAGGCCTCTCTGAATGTTTGGAACGGTATGCCCTTTTTCCTTTAGCATGACTTGCGTGGTATTGAGTCCGTATGGCTTCTCTACAGTAGCATCAAGAGTGAGGCCCTCCAATCGTGGTTCTTCATCAGGGTCATACCCAGCTTTGACTAGCAACTTGAAAGCTTTTGGGTCAAAGCATTCCTCAATCCTCTTTGTAGGCAATGTTCCATGCTCTGTTTCGGACCCTTTGGATGGACGAACAAATCCTTCAAGTGGAGGAGGTGACCCTTTCCTTTCGAGTGTTGTAAGAGGAAATGTAAGTTCTTTCAAAGGCTTTGTCCCAAGGGGAGATCCAGTAATCTTACTATTCTCCGTGTCACTTGTGTTATCGGAGCCATTTACACCATGCTACTGGAGTTGCTTGGTTCCATTGAGTCTTACGGTGCTCTTTCCTTCAATGTAGTATTTTGCATCCGCAAAGTGTGATTCAGCATCAGAAAAAGGCTTTACATCACCATGTACTTTCCTTTCGACTCCATCTTGGTAATATCCAAAGCACTGATGTAATGTTGAAGGAACAACGCCATTTTCATGTATCCAAGGTCGACCCAATAACATGTTGTAAGATGTGTTGGATTCGATGACATAGAACAGCGTACTAGACGACATATCTTCAATAAGAAGATCTAGTCTTATGATGCCGATGGCTCTTTGCCCCCCTTGGTTGAAACCTTGGATCTTCAGACGATTACTTGATAGTTCGTCCACCGAGATTCCTAATTCATTCAAAGTGCGTAGAGGCAAGATATTGACTGCAGAGCCTCCGTCAATCAGCATTCGATTGACTCTTTGCTTGTGAATATAGCCGGCGACAAACAGTGGTCGGTTGTGGAGCTTGGAACCTAGTAGAAGGTCTTCATCAGTGAAGCATATAGTGGACATACATTGGTTCGTGACATGAGCAGTCTTTGGGGTAGAGTCTGCAATTTTCTCTCATTCGTGCGTCGCATTGCATGAAACGACTATGTGGGAGTCGTCTAGACTGTCAACTTGGCTAGAGAGTGCAACAAGGTTTGATGACGCGACATCCTCTTCTAGAGTGATCTTCCCATCACGAGTCAACCGCATCACCTTATCTTTGAATATGAAGCAATCATGGATTGGGTGTCCTACGAGACGGTGATACTTGCAATACTTAGGATCATCAGAGCGACTAGCCTTTTTTGGTCTCTTCATTTCAGGCAGTTCAATCAGGTTAGCTTTGAGCAAATCGTCAAATATGGCTGAAACGTCAGAATCAAGGAATGAATATTTCTTTGACTGCATCTCCGTGAGTGTCATCTTCCTTCGCTCATTAGCTTGTGAATTACTAGCCTTTCCAGATACCGCAACGCTTTTTTGTTGGTCACTTTTATCATTTGCCTTGGCTTGGATTCTTAATGGAGAAACATTCACCGCCATAGACTCTTTGGTAGGTGCTTTGTTGAAAGGTTTGCCTCCTTTCCTTGCATCTTGTTTGTCTTTGAATCTTCTCGGATCTTGCATAGGTGGTCCATTGACTCCACTTGCCACCATACTCAATTCCATGTCATGAGCACAAGTTGCTAACTCTTCAAACGTCCTTGGTTGTATTCCTTGAAGAATGTAACGAAGCCCCCATTGCATGCCTTGAATGCACATCTCTATAGCCGAGGTCTCGGACAACCGATCCTTGCAATTGAGACTCAAGTTTCTCCAACGGTTTATGTAATCAATCACTGGCTCTTCATCCCATTGGCGAACATTTGTGAGTTCGATCATGCTGACGGTCCTTCTTGTGTTGTAGAAGCGATTGAGGAATTCTTGCTCCAACTCGTCCCAACTGTCAATCGAGTTTGCTTCCAAGTCAGTGTACCAATCAAATGCATTTCCCTTCAAAGAGCAGACAAATTGCTTGACAAGATGATCGCTGTAAGTTCCGGCATTGTTGCAAGTCTCAACAAAATGAGCTACATGTTGCTTTGGGTTGCCTTTGCCATCAAACTGCTGGAAATTGGGTGGTTGGTAACCATTTGGCATCTTCAAGCTATCTATCCTTTGAGTGTACGGTTTGGAATAGGAAAATGATGATTTGAAGCCTCCGTCTAGCTTGTCCTTGATAGTCCCCATGATGAACTCCTTCAATTGATCAGCCGGGATCATGCCATTTGAAGAGACTTGGAACTCCTTGGCAACAGACTTTTCCTTCTCATTGGATAGTTGCTTCATGGATGTTTCACCCTCTTCAAAGCCTCCAAACTTTAGTTCCTTTACATGACTTTCTTCCACCTTGTCTTCCCTACTTAGCAATTTTTCTATCTTGGAGTCTTGGTCTTGCACATGTTTGTTCAACATCTCTATGGCTTTGGTCAACATCCCAATTTGTTCCTCCAAAGTTGTAGTGCTTGTTGTCAATGCATGTACTGTATCCGACGGAGATGAAAAACCCGATGCAGAGTGAGGAGTTGGTGGGGAGGAGTCATCGCTCTCAACATCCTCGTCAATGTTGACGTTGTTGGAGACAGATGAGTCCTTTTGAACAGCGTTGTGGATAGGACTGTCCAAATTTCGGCCGGTTCGGCCGAATCGGCCGAAACCGAACCGAACCGCGCTAACCGAAACCGAACCGGTTTACTTTCGGTTCGGTTTCGGTCGGCCATTTTTTCGAAGTTCGGTTATGCGGTTCTTTCGGAAACCGAACCGAAAAACCGCAAATAACCGAAATCGGCCGAATAAATGATTGAGTTTGCATATTTATGAATGTTTCGTATTTAATTTGTGGATTGAGTTTGCATTATTAGATTATTTAACGTTATGAGATGGGATTGAATTTGTGAATCGTGAATCGTGAATCGTGAATCGTGATTGTGCCTTGCCAACTTGCCGTTGGTGATGGGACATTTTTTTATGGTACAATAGTACTAACTACTTAGTATAATAGTATTGGATTTGGTTACTTTGTTTATGGATTGCTATAATAGTAATAACTAATTAGCCGATCTTAAAAAAATAGTATAACTAATTAATAGTTGTATCATATATGTCGTAACTCGTATTGGATATAATCATTAAATCATATATGACGAAGATCCTTGGATTCTTGAGAAAAAAACATTCAAGCAATCATTAATTTATTTAAAGAAGATTCAATTCTCTTAATGCTTGCTAAAAAAAGATTGTTACTTAAACTTTCAAGTAATGACACACATAAATGGACAAAAAACGTTCTTAAAACATTATGCCTCAATATTACAAGAACATTTCATCAAGAAGTTGTTTTTTTTTTTTTTTTTGTGAACCGGCCGGAAAACCGAACCGAACCGGTTGAAAACCGGTTAAACCGAAACTGAACCGAATGTAGTTCGGTTCGGTTTCGGCCGGCCATATTTCCGAAGTTCGGTTATGCGGTTCTATCGGAAACCGGCCAAAACCGAACCGAACCGGCCGATGAACAGTCCTAGTTGTGGACGACTTCACTTGTCATCTTCGTGGATGGATCAGCCAATAAGTCGGACATCCTTCTTGTCTTGACTGGTGCTATATGGTTGACTAGTTGTTCTTGATGAAAGGAGATGAGAGGTAGAGAGGTCCCACTGGGCGTGCCAAATTTGTAATCACAAATTCTTGAATTCTGAAAATAAAACAAGAAAGAGGTTACAAAATAATTTTTGATTAAATTTAAAGTATAAGTTGGGATACAATCTCTATCTAATCCTTTGATTCAATTCTACAAGAATAATATTTATAATGAAGATCTTCAATTTGATCTTCGCTGAAGTGATTTGAACTTGGAGAAACGTTAATTCGAGGGCTTGGCAGCTTGATCTCGGATTAAACAGTGATTTGATTGAGGTTTTGACTTGGGGATTTGATGAACACCGATTTGGCTTAGGATTTGATGAACACCAATTTGACTTAGGATTTGACAAACGTCGATTCGAGGGCTTTACGGCTTGATCTCGGATCGAACGGAAACTTGATTTGGAATTTGATTTGAAGATCGATGAAGATTGATATGATCTTCATCTTAAGTTCTTTGGATTTTTGGGTTTTGATCTTCCTAGCATGGATTTTGATCTTCAAAAATAGTTTTCAAAGGGTCTTGTGACTTGATCTCGGATCAAAATGGATTTTTGGTTTGAATGCTGTTGAAGAACGATATGAACTTGATTTGGATTTCTTGAATTTATTGAAGATTTGATCTTATTGGCAGAGACACCATCTTCAAAAAAACGGTTTTTGGATGAACTTGAGGCTTGATGGCGGATTGAAAGAAGTTCTTAACGAAGAACATCTTGAAGATGGATGAAGGATACCTTGAATGCCGCGAAGAACACTTGAAGATGGATGAACTTGGTGGAGCGAAAAACTTAGAGCTTTTCCCTCTTCAACTTGTGAATATTTGTGTGTGTTTTTTTTTCTTCTTCAAGACCACCTCTATTTATAGTTGTGGAGTGAATCTCAATCAGAATCTCCTGATGAGATGAACGGTTGTGATCGCGTCTACAATTTATTGATATGGAAGACTTGATCTACATGAATCTTCTAGATATCTCTTGAATATTCAATCTTGGAGAAAAAGATTTTCCTTGTCTTGATATTTGATAAATATATTTATTTAACCCTTTAAAATATTAGGATTAAATAATATATATTTATTTTCATTTTCTTGCTCTACAAGACTTGCCATTATTTAATTTAATTGGATAATTTAACTCCAATTAATAAATAAGACATTATTCAATTTATCCATCATATATATTAAAATTAATAAATTTAACTACTTTACTTTGGAAATAAATTTATTATAAATCCAAAATAAAATAGAAAAATAAATTGAAGATTAATATATTATTCTCCGCGTGTCGAGATTTAATTAGACACAAATTTTACGTGTCTACACTTGGTGTCACAAACTACCATTTTGTGAAAAAGAATTGTTTTGCTTATATTATTAATAGATATTATTATATATTATTATATACATTTGTCAGTTTAAAGAGAGAGAGAGAGAGAGAGAAAAAAGTTTCGAAAAGTTTAAAGAGATAGATAAAAAGAGAGTAATAATGTCAAAACGATATAATAACCAGATGTCGGTGATAATTCTGGTGTACTACTACTGTTACAACCATCGGTGATCCTGCATCACCAGGCGGCGAGTTTTACTCCCTACTCTTCCATGCCTCCTATCCCTATGCACATGCCCCCCATTCTGGAGTCTAATAACATTCTCGAGTCTAATAACATTACTAGTAATTTGTTACTTATTCAAGAGGAGGAAAAACTTAAAGATGTGAAACCACCCCATTTTAGAGGCCACTGACAATCAACAGGGACCGTCCGACGGTCCCTATTGACAACGGTAAGAATCAACAGCGACCGCTTAGCTGTCCCTATTTGCCATATTAGTGATTGTTCGGCGGTCCCTACTAATATGAATATTAGTAGGGACCCCCTAGCGATCACTGATGACTCAGTAGTGACCGTTTAACGGTCCCTATTGACCCAACAGGGACCACCTGACGGTCCCTATTGACTCAATAGTGATCGTCGGATGGTCCCTACTTATATTCATACTTTAAAATCGTGATTTTATGATGATTTGAGGTATCGCGTTGTTTGTTTAGTTCATAATTACCATTATAATACTTAAAATAACAATAATTACAACAACGCATTGTAAATCCAAACACTATATAGAGAAAATGGTCGGCTTTGAAGATTCTTTTACTATAACGACAAATGTCATAATGCTTACATCTTATATATACACATATATAAGCATAATGATTAGTTGATCTAATAATTGAACCTCGTAATCATATATATGCTAACATTAGTGAAGTAAAGCATAAAAACGAATAACAACTACAACAAACTAGTGATGATTAGTTGTAGAACATGAAATATATGTTAAACATTAATAACTCGCTCAATTAAATTCAATCTATTATTTCACAACTAAACTAGTAGTTTTGCAATCATGTGTTACTTCAATTCACATGTTACAATGAGGTTGGTTACTAAGAATCACAAACACATCAACATCAATCAAAAAGATTCAAATTTGAAGGATGGATATTAGTATGGACCGCCTAGCGGTCACTGATGACTCAGTACTGACCACTTAGCGGTCCCTATTGACACAACAGGAACCGCCTGGCGGTCCCTCTTTACTCAATAGTGACCACCGGGCGGTCCCTACTAATATTCATACTTTAAAATCGTGATTTTATGATAATTTGAGGTGCCGCGTTGTTTGTTTAGTTCATAATTACCATTGTAATAGTTAAAATAACAATAATTACAACAACGCATTGTAAATCCAAATATTATGTAGAGGAAACAGTTGGCTTTGAAGATTCTTTTACTATAACGACAAATGTCATAATGCTTACATCTTATATATACACATATATAAGCATAATGATTAGTTGATCTAATGATTGAATCTCATAACCATATCTATGCTAACATTAGTGAACTAAAGCATAAAAACGAATAACAACTACAACTAACTAATGATGATTAGTTGTAGAACATGAAATATATGTTGAACGTTAATAACTCGCTCAATCTCATTCAATCTATTATTTCACAACTAAACAACTAGTTTTGCAATCATGTGTTACTTCAATTCACATGTTACAATGAGGTTGGTTGCTAAGAATCACAAACGCATCAACATCAATCGAAAAAAATCAAATTTGAAGGATAAATATTAGTAGGAACCGCAGTAACGTAATAGTGACCGCAGTGCGGTGACTATTTAATATTAGTGACCGCAGGGCGGTGACTATTTAATATTAGTGACCGGAGTGCGGTCACTAATTTCGTTTTGTGACCGCACTGCGGTCAGTGAAATTTAAAAATTTGAAAATTTGGTGAAAATTTTAGGCGGGCTTGAGGGAAAAAATTGAATTTTGCGAAAATTTAAAATTTTCACCCTCCCCTCTATATATACTCAGCACTCTTACATCTAATTTCATTAATCTCCAAAAAACACCCAACTCAAAAATACTATCTTCTTTTCTAACAAAAAAAAAAATTCTTCTTTTTACCAACACAAATCCAAAACAAAAATCACCAACACAAACTTTCTTTTCTTTCTTTTCTATTATTTTGGATCTACACTTTTTTTTCTTTTTTTTCTATTATTTTGGATCTACACTTTCTTTTCTTACTTTTCTTTCACTTGTTTTCTTATTCATGTATTTTTTGTTTTCCTACAAATTTGGATCCACGCATTTTATTTTCTATTATTAGTCATTCCATTCGTCTTACATTTATTAATACTTTCATGTCATTATATTAACTTTTTCTTTATTATTTTATTGTTTTGATCTTGTTATAATCATATTTCTACAAAAAAAAAAATCTGGAAAATTTCTCGAAATATTATTATATTTTTTTCCCTCTCAAACTATTAGGGACCGCAATTAGGTCCCTACTAATACTCATAGATACTCTATGAATCCCTAATAATAGTAATAGGGACCGCAATTAGGTCCCTATTGACTCAACCGCAATGCAGTCCCTATTATTTTAAAGGCAATAGGGACTCCATTGTAGTCCATATTGCTATCAAAGTAAGAGGGACCGCAATGCGGTCATTGATTTTGAGGTTCCTACTGACCCTCATCAGCAACCTAATTGCGGTCCCTGATGGCAAGCTACCGAGGTCAATACGGACCGGCCAATATCGACCTAAGTGCGGTCCCTATTGACCTTCAGTGACCGGAAGGGGGTGAATAGGGACCGCCCGTTAGGTACCTATTGACCCAATTTTCTTGTAGTGAAATGTCCCAAAATGTGTAGCATTTTTAATATTGGTCCCATAATGATACTGATTACAATTTTGATCCCATATTGTGATAATCGTCTAGATTTAGTACCATTTTCGCTAATTCATCCAATAAAGGATAACCCCAGGTGGCCCACTAATTCCTTAATTAGGCCGTTAATGATTTAATTTTTTATTTTCTTCATAAAAAACAAATAAGACAATTGAGCTTTCACTTTCGATTACCATTCAATAATATTTCATTCCTCAAAATATTACATGCAATATTCACATGCAATCAGTATTGCATTTATATTACAGAATGTAACTTGGAAATAACTGCTACTAACTTCCTAGCCCGCCATTTACAAACTGCTGCATTATTTGAAACACACTAATAGAAAATAATATAACTAATATATCACACTTATATAATTACACATCAGCAATATTAAGTAATATAATCCTTATGCCAACTTGGTGCAGTCTTCATTCTGGTAGGCTTGGTTTGTGATTGTGCTGTATCAGCAGTTGGACTTTTTGTGGCTCCAAGTACGATGACGCTGCTAATCTCTACCAAAAGGCCGCCAATTCTTTTAAACCTGCCAAATTATGTAAGCTACAAGTAATTTTCTTTTTCTTTTTTTCAGGTTAGAGTATTATTTGTTTATATATGTTTGTCCCTCGATTTAATTGAATGATAGAATATATGAGTTGGTAGAAATTGAGAGGAAAAAGAAATTATACTAGTTGATCAAACTACATAAAATGAGAATTTTCAGGGGACAGAGCTGGTTTAGTCTATATCAAATTGGCTAATTGTAATATAAAGGTATGTGCTTTAAATGATTTAAATTATGGTGAATGCTCTAATGGTGTGTGATTAAGTTGTGGGACATAATGTTGATTTTTCGGCTTGTTTTGAAGTTGGGAAGCAAGCATGAGGCTGCCATTGCATATATCGATGCCGCAAATTGCTACAAGAAAACTTCGCCCAAGCGTAAGAGATTCTTTGACATGAAAATATTGTGTGTGCTTATCGAATTTTGTGATGTACCTCTTTTTTTTTTTCTTCATTTTCTGCAGAAGTTATATCATGTTTGGATCAGGCTGTTAATATGTTTTTGGAAATCAGGAGATTTATCATTGCCGCGATATATTGCAAGGCAGGCCTGCGAACAAGGACTATTATATTGTACTAGCTTATTAGTTATCGTGATGTTACTACTTTAGTTTCTACTTTCGAGTTGCATCGTGTTATATGTCCTCCATATCTCCGGTGCGAATCACGTGGAGGGTTGTTAAAAGGATATTTGACTACTTATGGAGTATTCTTTGTTTTAATACTTTTAAAACCGAAATTGCACTTGGATTCAAATTTTTGATTTAGGAAATTGGTGATTTGTACGAGAAGTGTCAGAATTTATACATCAAGCAATAGGTTATTTTGAGCGCTCTGCCGACCTTTTTCAGACTGAGGAAGTTTCGAAATCTGCAAGTCAGTGCAGGCAAAAGGTCGCCCAATTCTCTGCACAACTTGGGAAGTACGTGAACTCCTCGCTCACAGGGCTCCCGTTTGATCCTTAAGAATTATATTTCCAGTTGTCGACTCATTTCTAGCAACGTGCAACTTGACATTTGATATCGTTGTTCTGTATTTAAATTTGGGAAACTTAACTTTATGCGCGCGATCAGATATCCGCATTTGAAGGATACAATTTCGCACATAATGTGGAACAAATGGTAAATTACTTTTGTGACTTTGATATACGAAGAGGTAGCCCGTTACTCACTGAACAACAATTTGTTGAAGTATGGGACTAGAGGACATCTTCTTGACACCGGAATTTGCCAATTGTGTAAGGGAGATGTAGTGGCGATAACCAATGCACTTGAGAAATATCAGGTAAGCTTTGCTTTACCGGAGTATGTAAGTTGCACTTGACGGTTAGTCATTACTTTGAACTGCTGGCTATCCCAGGACTTGGGTCCTACCTTTTCACAAACTCGGAGTGCAAGCTTTTGATTGTAAGTATTGATTACTTTTTACCATTACCTTATATATACTATGTGTGGAAAGCAGTCGTATTCCACACCTGAGCGGTATTGTAGTATGTTAGAAACTAATGTTGGCTACTCTTCAGGATTTGGCTGATGCTGTTGATGAGGAAGATGTTGCAAAGCTTACTGCTGCAGTTAAGAAATTTGATAGCATAAGCAAATTGGTAATAATTTTGCTATGCAAGCTACTTTGTCTATGCATGCTACTACTTCTTTGTGTATGGAAAAATATTTTATTTATTTTTAGATGCAGAGGGAAAATTGTGAAGCTATTCCTTGGGAAATAATGGTGCATTTTTAATTTTTAATACAAGAGAATCTCAATAGATCTTTCATAACTCATTCATCTCAACGTGAAGTCATAAAAGTATTTGTTAATAGCTCTATGTTTCAATAATTAATATCGGCATGATGCTTGGAGGACCACTCTTCTCTTGAGGGTAAAGGAAAATCTAAAGGCCAAAGAACTTGAGGATGATGATGGTATTGAATTGCCATCTCAAAACCTTAAGCTATTAGAGAGGGTAGACATTTAATATATATATATATATATATATATATATATATATATATTATCTCTAACACGCCCCTTCACATGCAGGCTGTAATCCTTTTGTTACGCCTGTTACGTGTCACTTTTTTGATAATCGGGTGGCGGTGGAATTCAAACCCAGGACCTTCTCCTTGGTTGAGCTCTGATACCTTATTGAATTGACATCTTATCTAAAAGCTTAAGCTGTTAGAAGTGGTAGACATTTAATATTTATATATTATCTCCAACAGATGATTTGACCTAAATCTAATTAGGGATATTTCCAGCTTTTGCTACCGATTCTGTAAGATGTGTGTATAATTTTGAACGGCAATATAATTTGGGGTTTTAATAAGTCAATTATTTTGAGGTTGGTAGAAGTATGTGCAAAAACTTGTGGTTGTAGTTAGGAATTTTGGTAAATTTGATGTCATTTGATGCTTATACATGGTTGTATTCATGCCCAAACTTGATATTTTGTAATTATTTTGTGTAGCACTAGAGGTTATCTTACGACAATAATATCTTTTGGTGAGGTTAGAAATAATAATTTTTTTTTGGTAAGCAATGTAGTCATAAAGGGTCGTTAGACCATGTCTTTCTTATAGAAATCCCTACTACCACCATTGGCGTCAACTCGTCCAAGCTCATCTGCAACTTTGTTAGATTCTGTGGGTATTCACTTCACCCGAACTTCCCATGGTAATCTTAGAAGATTCCGGCATTCTTGCACCAAGTTCCTATTAGTATGTGTGTTGTCCGTCTCCGCAATAATGCGCTGATATACCACAAGAGAATCTGTCTCTAACATGAGCCGTTGGTACCTCCGCTCCCATGCCAATGTGAGTCCCTTTTTAATTGCCTCAAGCTTTGACTCGTCAACAGTCGGCGACGTCAAGTCGATTATAAAGCCCCATATCCAGCCCTCATTCCCGGCCCGTAACACCCCCGCACCATATCCACGGTTCTCCTCGCTCACCACACCCCCATTCGTATTAAGCTTCACCCATCCGTCCTCCGGTTTTGTCCATGTTTGAGTCCTATCCGGACGCCCCAACTTCCTCCTTCCCAACTTCAAATCTTGGCACAACAATTTAATTTTAAACACGCAAGTATTTATGCTATCCATGCGATTTTTAAACACCTTATTCCGATTCTACCAAATCAACCAAAGTCCAGCGGCGAACACAAACCTCCAATTTCACGCTAGCTACTTGATTTTCTATGTGCCGATTCAACATGCTATTTTTCACCCATACCTCATCGTAAAAACTCTCAAAAACAGCCAGACTCGATGGTGCAACTATCCAACGTCATATATCTCTCACCATAGGACAATGTTGAAGCATGTGGCTGATGCTTTTCGTGCTTGCATTACAAATCGGACACCTCTCATCTGTGGGAATCCCTCGTGCTCTCCTAACTTCATTCGTTGCAAGCTGATCTTGCATCACAAGCCAAAGGAAGAAAAGTAATTTATTGCTCAAATCCAACTTCCAAACCCAATTCATTGCCGCGTTCGCACTTTGCTGCTCCTCCGAATAATATTTCGCATACGTCTTGTATGCGGATTGACACGTAAACTCTCCGCTCGAATTTTCACTCCATAGCACCGTATTCGCACCATCTCTCAGCGTAACACGAAACCCAGAATCTCCTCGCGCAACTCGAGTGGTATAGTCGACACGAGGTCGTTAATTCTCCACGACCCCTCATCCTCCAACACCTCACGGAGTGTCATCTTTGCCTCCTCCAGTCGAGGCAGCCTTCGTCGCACAATTTCTTCCCTCCCACCTAGTTATCATACCAAAAGCGGATGGTACGACTATCTCTAATTTTCCACCTAAGAAACGGCGCCATGAGAGCCGCGCAATGCAAGATCCCTTTCCACATCGGACTACGTGGGTTTTTCAAGGCAATTCAGCACCCTCCATTTCTTCAAGTATTTGGCCAAAATAAGATCCTTTCATACCGTGTCCTCGCCCCTCAAGATAAGCCACACTAATTTTGATAATAGGGCTTCGTTGCTCATTCGCGCCGTCCTTATTCCAAGACCCCCATCGTGTTTTGATTTCGTGACCTTTTCTCACCTAAGAAGATGTAATTTCTTCTTCGTAACATCTGAGGGCCACTTCAAACCCGCCCCTTCGCTCTTGGTAAAGAAGACCTTCGACTTGTTATTGCTGAGTTTCAACCCTGATGCACCGCAAAAATTTTCCAAGACCCACTTGATCATTCTAGCCGTCCCTTTGTTCGCCTGTCCCATAAGCACGAGGTCGTCGACAAAAAATAGATGAGAAAGGCTCGGACCGCCTTGGCATGGAATCAAGGGCTGCCACTTCTTGTTCACCACATCTTCCCTTATTAAATATGCAAGTCTTTCCACGCAAAAAACAAAGAGGTACGAAGGGATCTTCTTGCCGTAGACCACGCGCATGCTTAAACAGTGTGAGAGGTGATCCGTTCCAAAGCACTCGAGTCGAAGCGTTCCTCACGTGATGCATAATGAGTTCAACCGTGTCGGAGGGGAAGTGAAAAGAAACAACTGTCTCCGGCAAGAAATCCCAATTTATATTATCATACGCCTTCTCCAAGTCGAACTTCATGACCATACACCCCACCTTGTTTCTTTTTTTGCCGCGCATTGAATGTAGAACCTCTTGAAGCAAAAAAAATATTATCTTGCATGCTTCATCCCTTAATAAAACTCGACTGAGTTGGGGAGACAATATCCGGCATAATTCCTCTAAGGCGCGACGTGAGACTCTTTGTAATGAATTTGTAGAGCACGTTGCAAAGAGAAATTGGTCTAAATTGTGTAATATTCTCGGGGTTTTGGACTTTCGAGATGAGACACATAAAAGCTTCACAAATTTTGGGATTGAAACTTATATTTCTAAACACATCATTCGCAAATTCGAACAACAATTTATGAATTTAATCCCAACTTTTATGATAAAACCCCGCATGCAAGCCTTCGGGTACATGGGCCTTAAAGGGGTGCATCGAAAAAATTACCTTCTTAACTTCCTTTAAGTCCTGACGCCTCGCCATCAACTCTCTTTTCTCCGAGTCTAGTTGCATTTGATACACGGATGTTGCGAGTCGTGAGCTACTCGACCTCGCGTCACCCCCTGTTCGAACCGAGAATAACTCCGTGTAGTACTCATGCGCATGCTCCTTCAATACGGCCTCTTCGTTCGACCAAATTTCGTCAATCTATAGAGTTTTAATTATGTTCCTCTTGCGCCTTTCCATTGTGGATTGATGGAAAAAAGTTATGTTTCATTCCCCGTTCCTAATCCACATGACCCTTGACTTTTGGAACCATAGTAGTTTCTCTTGTCGCAACACCTCATTATATTCGTCGATAAGCGAGATCTCAAGCTCCACTAGGTGCGGCCCTTTCTTGTGCATCTGTTTTTGGAGTCCATTAATGCTCACGGAGAGAGTCTTCTTCTTATAAAATATGTTGCCAAACCGTTGTTTGTTCCATGGCGCAAGGACACTTAGGACGCGCTCAATAGAGAAGATAATATCCGGATATGCGTCCCAAATATCTCTAATTAGGGGGAGGCACTCAGGGTGTTGGAACCACGCCTCCTCAAACCGAAACGGCCGCTTCGCACCCTCATTAGTGTTCCCATCACAGGCCATGATGATTGGATGATGGTCCGAGTGGGTTCGCGAGAGGTGAATGAGATCATTATTAGGGAATCTATCCAACCATGCCCTATTAGCTAGCGCGCGGTCCAATCGCTCCATAATCAGCACTTCGTCTTCTCGTTTATTTATCCACGTGAAAGTTGGCCCTTGGAACCCCGTGTCGATGAAACCGCACCTCTCAATAAAGCCCCTAAAAAGTGCCAGTCTACTCATCGACGTTGTGTTACCTTCCAACTTCTCATGCGAGTAGCAAACCTCATTGAAATCTCCTATTGCTAACCAATGAACGGTCAAACCCTGCGCAATGCGTTCCATCCGCTCAAGTATTTCAATCTTCGCCGATCTTCTTGGTTGCGTATACACGTCGGATAGGCGCCAACTATCTTGCAGTCGCAGATTTATAAGAGCGTGGATAGGTTGGTCGTCAACCTCCATTATTTCCACGTTCACCTCCGTCTCGTTCCCCATCATCCAAACTCCTTCAATCATACCGTATGCTGGAGCTAAAACATAATCAGTGAATCCCAAGTGTGGAGCAATCTCGTAAGCCCACTCCTGGCTAATTCTAGTCTTCATAATAAACACAACCGAGGGATTGTACGCGCGCACAAGCTCACGAAAGTTCCTCCTAAAATCCACATGACCCCCTGGAAATTCCAAGAAATAATCTTCATGTTTACTTGCAGTAAATGATATGGAGCAATTGGGTTATCAACAGTGAACCCCCTCCATGTCACAAACACCTGATTCGCCGTCTCCACCGTGAGGGCTAGTTGCCTGTTGGTTTCCTAATCGCTTATTTTCGTTATCTGCCACCAAGCAGACACGTCGTCCTTCCTCTGAGTGCGATAGACTAATGTCTCTATTTCCCAATACTGGCTCAGGATCGACAACACCTCTATCACCCGATCTTCGAGCGCCGCCCATGAGGTTCTGGAGGGTCCGCAGAATTCCAGGCCCCTCGTCTCTATCTCTAGTAGTTCTAACTGTCCCAATAACATATTTTCCCAGTGTTCCTCCTCCATCGTTCACTGCCAGTCTCTCCAAGCTATTGTCGTTCACGCCCTTTTTTTCCAAGAAAATTGTGTTCACTCTCTCTCTTGTGAATCAGTAATAATTTCTGCGAGTTCTTGATCCTTATATGTGCTTAGTGTGTCAAAAGCATTCAGGGTTCCAATAGGAGTCCGCTTTCCATCTTTACTTTGTTCCTAGTCAAAGAACCTTTCCTCGTGCTAGTTCCTTTTTCTCCACGTGAGGACATAATAGATTTTGGTAATATTTGCTTTCCTTGTGCGGACGGGATGTGCAAATTCGCTGTAATTTCTTGGTGATCGCTCGATGTTTCTATATTCTGCGGCAGGTCTGGTCTACCCCGAGACAATATAATCGGGTTGTTTATGTGCATCCCCGCATTCTTTCCTACTACTGCATCCCTTTTATATCCCCGCGAAACCTTCATCAATTCACCATATTCTTGCTTCTGAGTTTTTTCTAATGGCATGTTCGCACGATAGAATTGCTTGAACTCGCCTCCCCTTCTCTCGCGCCACGGCTCCATCCCTCCATTCTCACTTTGTGTCAAGGTGTCCGACTTTTGCACACTTGTAGCACAACGTCGGGATGTTCTCATAAACAACCTGATACACTTTGTCTCGTACCCCTAAGGCTATCTTTAGCGGTTTGTCCGTACTTACCTGAACACACACCCTGGAAAACTTTCCCCTCGACGCATTTAGCGTGTTCCCATCAATTTTGATGGGGTCTCCGATGCAATTGGCCAAACCGTGAACAATTCCTTCCGAGAGGAGCTCCATCGGGAGATTCATTATCCTAACCTACGTGATTGCACTATCTATCTTGTTCGTATCCGCATTAAAGTCCGGGAACCATTTACGGATGGACAAGAAGCTTCCCGCCAAGTCTCAAGGCCCTTCCGTCAGTATCTTCTCCCTCTTGCTTGCATGCAGCCCTTTCAGAAAATAACAACCATGTCCGAGGTCCATTAGTTCAAACTCATTGTGGAGCGACCACATAATGTCAAGTTTTGTTTTAAGGGCCTCATAGTACCATGGGAGGCCTAGGACCCGAAGAATAAGGTTGTCTTTCCATTCCGAAATGGTAACCTTCGTGATAGGCATATGTTTCGGTGGTTCGTGAATTATCACGTGCTTTCGAACTTCCGCAGTTTTAAGTTCATCGAATCGTGCATCCCTAGGTTTGCTTCTTGCTTTCGTCATTGCCGCGTACGTTGGCACGGGTCCTTGAGAGTTAGGGTTCAAGCTCCTCATAGTGAAGTCTTGCATGTCGAGCATGGTAGTATCGCTAGGGTTCTCGTCCCCAATCGGTCTAGGACGTTTCTGTTGCCCCGCCGAGAAGACGAACTTGTTCGGAGGGACAAATTCGGTGGCTGCCGGCTGGAGATCGCTCGGAGTTGATGACAGCGTTATAAACTGAAATAGCGTTATATGAATCGTAACTGAGTCACGTGGAGGCAAATACATGAATTCTTTAAAGTGTTGTTTTCATTGCTCTAAGAAGTACGTGTATTTTGCTCCTTGGTCAACTTTTATTTTTAGATTTAATGGAATAAATGAATGGTCTCTTTTTATGCCCGCTTGGTGCATGGTATTTTTTTATCTTTTTTTTTTAAGGTAAAAAGAGGGAATTTTCGTTCCTCTATTTTTTTATATATATGTTTCAATAATTTCTAAAATTGACGTCCGTAAGGTCTTCCAATTCTCACGTTTAATGGGCTCAACTTATGCAGGCAAAGTTTGTGACTGCTGTAGTTGTTTTTCATGGCGGCGCTTGTGAATCGTTTAAGTGCCACCAGTTGTGGTCATGTTGGCATTGTAGCGCTTCAACAACTTGTGAATTAGGATAGACTTCGACAGCAATGACGGCTCAGGCGCTAATTCTTCTTTATATTACAATCAAGTAAGTTGCAAATCATGTCCAAAATCTGTAAGTTACATATCAATTATCATACAAAGAGCATTATCGCTTCTTTACCCTAAAGAAGATTTCTCTACTGGTCGTGATTAGAATGTCAAAACTGGCATTTCAGCATAGGAGAAAAAAACTTATGATAGACACTACGGCAACCAAAGATTAGGAAGAAAGTGAGCTTACAATATCCGTTTTTTAACCCTATGCAAATTCTATATTTAAGCTTCAACTATGTCTTCGAAAGCATTATATTCATATCAAACATCGTTACTTAAGGATGATTCATGATATGGTTCTCATGAAATGCGACATAGACATTGTGATTTCTTTATTCTCTTATCATTAAATTAGTTATAAATGTGCCTGTGGAAATGATTTCATATCAATGTGATTTCTTTCTCTTTGCCTTGCGGAGGTAATGTCTTGAACAAAAGGTGTAACACATTGAGCAGAACGTATAACACATCGACACATGGCTATTTGTTATTGGCCGTCTAAACATGCATATAATTGTAGTGTGACATATTTATCTTAACATTTGAATAATGAATTCGACGGGCCTTCGATCACTTAAGATTAATTAATCTTAATAGTATTCAAGAAAAGTAGAGATCCTATTTTTGGACAATCGGCATCACGACTATTAGCAGATCCATTATATAGAACTTAACTAAGCAGTGCAACTTGTTGCGGCATCAACCGGTGGGGCTAATACCAGACATCCGTTTGTATAAATATTTGTATACATCCGACTGAAGTTGAATATGCAGTACACGTCGAGCGTTTCGGATAAAGATAGTGATACAATATTGGGCATGTATGTGTGGGGCGGTTAATTGTTTTAATCATGGATGGGGCGGTAGCGCTGCATTAATTCCTTGATGGTGCAGCATTATCCCCATTATTTTATCACTCTTATGTTTTGAAGTAAGGTTATAAATAGTCGGCTTGTTACTTCATTTTAACCATCCAACAATTCAGAGTTCTTTTGTAGTATAACTCTTATATTTCCTCTTGTAATATTTCTATATTTGTGTGAGGTGTATTCGGGGAGTGTTACGGGTATAAAGGCTCTGTGGGGATCGTTGGGTTGAGCGAGAAATTGTGTAGTTGTAACAATTTTCTACATAGTGTATTTTCGTTCGGGCCCCGTGGTTTTTCTCCGATTTTGGAGTTTCCATGTAAAATTCTTGTGTTGTTACGATCGTCATATTTTATTCGTATTTGCTTCGTATATCCACGATGGTCAAATCCTGTGGGCGCGTATTTGTCAACTCAAATACCTAACAAGTGGTATCAGAGCCCGGGTACTGCTGGAGGTGGAGCTTTTGTTGGGGTGGAGCTCTGGTGTGATAGTAGTGTGAATACGCGCTGATAAAGGCGGTTCTGTCAAAGGTAATTGGTTATTAAGCGGGACCGTTGTGACCCCACCAATTACCTGGGAACCTTGAAATCCTATCTGGAAAGATGAGCTATCTCTTTCCGGGGGTTTACTTTGTGCTATTCGGATCTACTTGAAATTCACCAAGGCCCACTGGTGCAATGTCGGGAAGTAAGGGTACGAGTGCGGGGAGATTTGACGTTGAAAATTTTGACGGAAAAATCAACTTTGGCTTGTGGCAAGTTCAAGCCAGGGATGTGTTGATTCAGTCAGGGTTACACAAGGCTTTAAAAGGGAGGGTTGCTAAAGGTAGCGGCCCTACTAGCTCGAGTTCCGAAGCAGCTGGTATAAAAGCTGTGGTGGACGATGATGACTGGGAGGATCTAGATTTGCGAGCTGCGAGCGCAATTCGTCTGTGTCTGGCCAAAAATATTCTTGCGAACGTGCATGGAATTTCTTCGGCTAAGGGACTCTGGGAAAAATTAGAGGAGTTGTACCAGGCGAAGGGCGTATCGAATCGCGTGTACCTAAAAGAGCAATTTCACACACTGCGAATGGCAGAGGGTGCGAGTATCTCAGATCATCTGAGTGTTCTGAACGGAATCGTTGCTGAGCTTGAATCCATTGGAGTTGCAATTGATGTGGAGGATCAAGCCTTGAGACTCATCTAGTCTCTTCCAAGTTCGTACGAGCACATGAAACCGATATTGATTCATGGGAAAGAGAAAATCAATCTCTCTGAAGTTACGGGCAAGCTTCTGTCTGAAGAGAGGAGGCTTAGCGGGGGTAACGGTTCACATGTAAACAATGCATTGGTGACTTACGATGGAAGGAAGACAAACTCTGGGAGGAAAGTGTGTTGGCGGTGTGGACAATCTGGCCACGTTAGAAGAAATTGTCCAACAAGGGGAGCCGGTTCGGCAAATGGCTCCGAGGCATCAAAAGGAAACACTGGAGGAGATACTAACATTGCTTATTGCAGTGACACTGAAGTTCTGTAAGCGGCATGCTCGTCCTGATGGCATGAGACCCTAAAAGTTGCCATGAGATAGGACGTTAATGTTAGTGGGTCTAGTGTGCACACGGGCATTGCTTTTGGCGTTACTGCAAGGTGTAGTATATTCATGTCGGCGGGCTGATGACTTCCGGAGGAGCCAAAAGTGGAAGTTGCACCATCTTATCAGCAGGTTAATGTTCGACATGGGCCGAAAAGGGAAATTCTTGGAATTAGTTTATTCTGAGTGGTTATGCTTTATGGAGGAGCATGGTACTTCTAAAAGTACGACTGTGGTTGCAGTAATAGCGGGAGCTATGGAGATCTTCTGATGCGGAGTGGGTGTGCGATTGTCCAATGCCGGAATGGAGATGATTTTGAAGACGTGATTAGTCACTAATAATCACATCTTCAAGGTGGAGATTGTGGGGCGGTTAATTGTTTTAATCATGGATGGGGCGGTAGTGCTGCATTAATTCCTTAATGGTGCACCATTATCCCTATTATTTTATCACTCTTATGTTTTGAAGTAAGGCTATAAATAGCCGGCTTGTTACTTCATTTTAACCATCCAACAATTCAGAGTTCTTTTGTAGTATAACTCTTATATTTCCTCTTGTAATATTTCTATATTTGTGTGAGGTGTATTCGGAGAGTGTTACGGGTATAAAGTCCATGTGGGGATCGTTGGGTTGAGCGAGAAATTGTGTAGTTGTAACAATTTTCTACATAGTGTATTTTCGTTCGGGCCCCGTGGTTTTTCTCCGGTTTTGGAGTTTCCACGTAAAATCCTTGTGTTGTTACGATCGTCATATTTTATTCGTGTTTGCTTCGTATATCCACGATGGGAAAATCCTGGGGGCGCGTATTTGTCAACTCAAATACCTAACAGTATGGTTTGCCGCCATTTAATTATAAAGTAGCCATATTCCAGTCGACTCTTGATTATCTCCTAGTTATAAGCTTGAACCATTTTGTTTTTGTTTTGTTTGGTTAGTTGCATCAAACATGAGGAATTAAAAATACACTTGATAAGGTACTGTTAGAAGGCATAATACGAATAAAGGGGTAATAAACAAGGATTGAATATGGCAATTAACGGCGGGTCGCCTTGCATATATCTTTGCGACCCCCGTTTAAAAAAATTGAATCAAACATCTTTTTTTTTTCTGTTTACCCAAGACTCTTTCCTTTATTAAGCCCCTCGTATGGAGTGATTATTAGGTGCAACTTGCATCCAATACTAATACACGGTGGGAATGGGGGTGTTGGATGGTTATTCCTACAATTTAGAGATCTCTTTTTAATCTCAATCATCGGTTGCACCTACAACGAATGTATATAATAGTTTCTTTCTTATATGGCCAACCATACATGCCTATATATTGTCAATTGACCGATTAGATAATTAACGAGTAACATGTAAGAACATATCCTGTGTTATTTCGAATTGCAAAAACCTCCTTGTGTTATTTTTATTACCAAAAAAATCCATGTGTTATTTAATAATTAACACACTCGCCCCAAATTTGCATTTGGCATTGACTTGATGACAAAGTCAATTTTACCCTTGTGTGTGAACTTAATTTTAATTGTTTAAAAATTTATCATAATTTAATAGAACTAAATTGTTTTTCTTAATCATATAGATTTGATTTTTAAGTTAAAATAAAAGAAGACCAATTTGGTGAAAAAGTATTATATTAGAAAATTTATTATTAACTGAATTAAAAGAGACTTTTAAATTAAATGTAATGCGCATTAATTGATAAATAAAAAGAAAGAATAGAAGAAGAAAAAAAGTTGGCATCGTCTTCTTCCTTGGAACCACCTCCAACCACCAAACTCGTTCAACTTGAACAACTTCGGGACGGCAAAAATGTTAGCCTTCCCCGACATCGGCTTCGTGAATTGAGAGAAACATACTTTGATTTTCAAATCTAGCTCCGGCAAACACATAGGGGGTTGCACCAATCGTACGAACTTCGTCCATTTTCAGAGGTCGACGGCGTTGGTGGGGTGTTGTTAGGATCTAAGATCCTAACGGGTTTGTTCTACTTCGAGTGAGAACGAAACTCCTAAGAATGGAAATGAGAAAGACGGAATAACTAAAACTAATTTAATTTCATTCTTCTTAATTACAAGTACACGGTTCAATTCTTACATATAATAGCATAAGCATAACCACCCACTAAGCCACTACCACTACTACACTAATTGAAATGTAACTCCTATAACAACTATTCTACTGGACATAAGAATTAATATATCATCATAAACTAAAATATTACACAACTAACATAATAACTAAATATAAATACATATAATAATATAAGCTAGCTACACCCATATATAATAATATAAGCTAGACCCGTAACATTGCTCCACCCTCACATAAGCCTTGTCCTCAAGGCTGAGATTTGTTGCGCTTCGATTTAGGAAAATGTTGTGATATGTAAGGTCCACTGCATTTCTTCCACTTGAAATAATCTCAACATACTTTTCTCTTCTTCTTTTTTTCTTTTTTTTTTCCAATTAAACAACCTTTTGCAGAATATATCGCCACAATTGCTACCAAAATCTTGTAGAATAATGCAAAAACGGTTGCGAACTTCAGAATTTTGGAGAAACTGAAAGTTTTGTCGTATGTTTCGTGTGTTCGTGAAATAAAGTACACGAAAATAACACGGAACAAGACTTATTTTGTTAGGTGTAAGATTGTTTTTGCTATATCTTGTTGTCTTCGCTTCCATCCTTGATGTGAGATTAGGTGACAAGGTTACTGGCGGTGGTGATGGTGGAGCGGATGCCTCTGCCAACTGATTGAAAGTCTTGGTCGTTGCTTTGCAAGCAACCGATTGGAGATTCATAACGGTAAGAAAACTCCGAAATCCTTCAAGAAATTGGCGATGCTCGGCACAATTTTCATCTATTTCATTTTGAATATGTTGGAGAATATTTGTCATGGATGGAGTCGATGATGAGGAGAACGGATGCGTATGAACGAATTTGGGAGGCTTTGGCGAGCTCTCAATGAAAGCACCATTGCTAGGATCTAAGATCCTAACGGATTTGTTCTACTTCGAGTGAGAACGAAACTCCTAAGAATGGAGATGAGAAAGACGGAATAACTAAAACTAATTTAATTTCATTCTTCTTAATTACAAGTACACGGTTCAATTCTTACATATAATAGCGTAAGCATAACCACCCACTAAGCCGCTACCACTACTACACTAATTGAAATGTAACTCCTATAACAACTATTCTACTGTACATAAGAATTAATATATCATCATAAACTAAAATATTACACAACTAACATAATAACTAAATATAAATATATATAATAATATAAGCTGGCTACACCCATATATAATAATATAAACTAGACCCGTAACATGTGTGGTCGTGTGGGTTTCCAGTTTCTGTAGTTGTAGTTGCAGCTTTTCCTTTTTCTTTTTCTTTTTTCATAGTTTTGTTTTTATAATATTTTCTTCAAATTGACGAGGGTGAACGCAATCTTGGAACCTTGGCGGCGGGAGGGCTGTGTTCTCATCTCTCTTTCTTGCCGCCCACGCTAGGGCTTGTAGCAGGGATTTTTTCCATCTCGCGTTTTTCTTTCTTACTCTTTCGTTCCTTCCCTCTCCTAATATTTTCCTTTTCTCTTTCGTCTAGTTTCTCTCACAGATCACCAGCTCTAGGTTTTTTTGGGGTACTAACTTTCTTTGTTTTTTTGTGCTTCTTTCTTTGGTGTGATAGGTTTGTCGCTAAGGTATCGGTTTCACCTCTTGGCTGCCCTGACCGGAACTCACCGCAACGCACCCTCAACTGACTGGTACTGAGGGTAATAATGGACGAGGAATGTCGGAAACTCTGTAATGGCCTTACATTGACTGATGAGGAGGGAATGGGAGACGGTTTCCTTATTCCGGATAGCACATGGCACCATGATAATTTGAACTCGGACCTTGTACTTGTTGGACGGCTCTTATCGGGAAAAACAACAAACTTTAACGCTTTTTGCACAATGATTAAGACGTTGTTCAAGGCAGGGAAGGGTATCGAGATTACACGCATTAGTGACGAGCGGTTCCTATTTCAATTCTTTCATAACCTCGACAAGGAACGAGCGTTGCATGGCTGCCCGTGGTCATTCGATAAGAATGTGCTTGTTCTCGCCCCGGTGGATAAGAATGAAAATCCGATTGCTACAAATTTGGATTTCTGTAGTTTCTTTGTTAGAATCTACGACATACCGTTGGCGCGCCAAACTACATCAACTGCATACGCCATAGGAAATCTTCTTGGTATCATGGAGGAGGTGGACTTGGCGGAATCACGAGGGCTGAGTATGCGCATCCGGGTAAAAATAAATGTGGCCAAACCTCTCCTTCGTTTCATGAAAGTCCGAGGCAGCGAGGGGCAAGAGATGGTAGTCTCTTTTAAATATGAAAGGCTGCCAAGTTTTTTTTATCTTTGCGGGATGTTGGGGCACATAATGGCGGATTGTGAGTTGAAATATGAGACTAATACTGAGGAGGACTCCGTTTTACCGTACGGGGATTGGTTGCGGGAAAATTCTAATAGAACGGGCTCGTTTGTTGGTCAAAAATTTACGGATAGGGGGTGGCGAGGAAGGTCGACGAGTCAACACGGGGGGAGGGGAACAGCAGGTGGGCGCGGTCCTAATGAACGTAGCTATTCTAATCATTCGCAGAGGGGCTGGCAGGATAGTCGTCGGGCGTCTCCTCGCGCTCGCCAGATCGAACACACACTGCGCCATTTTTGAAGGCTGAGAACGGAGTGGCAACTCGCAACAGACAGCAGCAGCAGGTATTTCCGAGCAATGATATGTTGGCGCATGCAAGAGACGAGGAAACCGTGGAGAGTTGTGATCGGTCAGTCACGAGGGCAACAAATAATGATCGAACAGGGAAGGAGGTGGGGGTGCAGCAGATTTTCACGCGTCTTACCAGGGATTTGACCGATAAGGGTAAAGAGACGGAAGTCGAACTTCAGGGGGGATCTGTGCAGGTCATAACAGCGGTTACAACCAAACTTCGGGGGAACAGGGGCGGTTCACGTGTGGTGCGACGCGAGGGGTATATGAATCAGCACTTCACGGTGCAAGAATCTCAAGCGGGGCGTAAACGATTATTTAATGAGGAGGGGGCAGTCAGATGTGTATTTGAAAAAAGGGCACGGTTGGAGGGGCTTGCTATGGAGATCGACGAATTATTGGCGGCGACTGCTGAGCAGTCCCTCCCACTCCAATGAGTCTCCTATGTTGGAACTGTCAGGGACTGGGGAACCCTTGGACAGTTCGGGAGCTACGCTATCTAGCTTCCAAATTCCACCCCCCTCTGATCTTTCTATCCGAAACTAAATGCTTGGCAAGGAAGATAAAGGTACTGAAGGGAAGTTTGAATTATTTTGGGGTTTGTGTTGAGGTTCAGGGTCTGTCGGGCGGGCTTGCACTATTATGGGAAAAATCATGGGATGTTGAATTGATCAGTATGTCCGCAAATCATATTGATGTTGTTATCATTGGGAAGGATGGGGCGGAGGACTGGAGGTTCACAGGATTTTATGGAGAACCGGATGGAGCTAAACGCATGCGTAACTGGGACTTATGTCGTCGACTTCGGGGGGAGTCTTCACTACCATGGTTGTGCGCAGGGGACTATAATGAAATTCTAAATCATGAGGACAAGAAGGGTGGGCCTCGTCGTCAAAACTGGTTGCTTAGGAATTTTAGGGACATGCTTGTGGACACGAGACTCGGCGAATTGGATTTTGTTGGCCCTCGCTACACTTGGTGCAATAGGCGACCGTCACCACATACTGTTTGGGAAAGACTAGATCGGGCGTGCGCTGATTTTCGTTGGCGTGAGATTTTCCCGAGTGCAGCGGCTGAACATGTCGCCACTATTAGATCGGGTCACCATGCTATTTTGATCCACTTGCGGGGCAGCCACGGTATGACTCGGCCTCCCCCTCGGTTTCGGTTTGAAGTCCATTGGTTGATGAAAACTGATTGTGAAAAGGTAGTATCGGATTGCTGGGGCAACATGGGGAACACGGAGTTACGAGATAAATTAGAAGATTGCCGAGTGGCTTTGGTAAAGTGGGGTAAAGTGGACGGGACGGACATGAAACGGCGAATTGAGCATTTGAGGAAGGAACTGATCCGCCTTCGTGGGGGTTCTATTTCGGCCGAATCAAAGTTTGAGGAGAGGTGCACTAGTGAGAAATTGGAGGAATTATTGGAGTCGGAGGAGGTGTACTGGAAACAGCGGGCCAAGGTGCAGTGGCTTAAGGAAGGGGATCGAAACACTGCGTATTTTCATCGTCGGGCTAGTGAAAGAAAAAGAAAGAATGAAATTAAGGGTGTTCGGGATGAGGGCGGGGTTTTCTTTTCTTCTCCGACTGAGGTCGATCGGGTCGCTACGGAGTATTTTGCTTCTATTTTTCAGTCCAGTGTTCCCACAGAGGCAGCTATTGAGGATGTTTTGCGAGACGTAAGCGTGCGGGTCAGCACTGAGGTGAACGAAAGCTTGCTACAACCATTCACAGCGGAGGAGGTCCACAAGGCATTGAAAGATATGTATCCTTTTAAATCCCCTGGGCCGGATGATTTTTCTGTTGCTTTTTATCATAAATTTTGGCATATTGTTGGGGAGGACGTGGTCCGTTTTGTTCTTGCTTTTCTGAATGACCGTATTTTGGACTCTAATGTTAATTTTACTCATATTGTGCTAATCCCTAATTGTCCCAATCCCGAGTTTATGACTCAATTTAGGCCTATTAGCCTTAGCAACGTGAGTTTTAAAATTGCATCCAAAGTCGTTGCTAACCGGCTGAAGCCTTTTCTTTCTTCTATTATTTCCCCTTCGTAGTCTGCTTTTGTTCCAGGTAGATTGATCACAGACAATATATTGGCGGCCTTTGAAGTGAACCATTTTTTAAAAAATAAGAGGACGGGTAAAAAGGGATTTATGACGTTGAAGCTGGACATGAGCAAAGCCTATGACCGTGTCGAGTGGCCTTTCTTGGAGAAGGTAATGCTTAAATTAGGTTTTGACCCAAGTTTTGTTTCTCTTATTATGATGGGGGTTCGGTCGGTTTCTTACTCTATTTTAATTAATGGGCGAGAGTCGAGTGTTTTTATCCCCGAAAGGGGCATTAGGCAGGGGGACCCACTGTCCCCCTACCTCTTCTTATTTATTTCTGAGGTTTTTTCAGCGCTAATAGCCAAGGCAGAAGAAAAGGGTGACGTGCGGGGTGTCAAGATTTGTCGTCAGGCTCCCACTGTGTCGCATTTGTTATTTGTTGATGACACGGTCATTTTTTGCGAGGCTCACGTGGAGTCGGCCGAACAGGTGAAGGGGATTTTGAGGCGGTTTGAGAGTGCTTCGGGTCAAAAAATAAATCGGGACAAGTCTGTGGTGGTTTTTAGCAAGAATACGGCATCTCAGTGTCGGGTGGATGTGGCCAATATTTTGGGCGTGGCGACAGCAGAAAAACATGAAAAATACCTCGGGATGCCGTCGGTGGTGGGAAAATCAAAAAGAGAGCTTTTTGATTATATCAGGGAACGGGTGTGGAAGAGGGCGCATGGGTATAAGGGGAAGACCTTATCGGGGGCGGGGAAGGAAGTACTTGTAAAGGCAGTTATGCAGTCTATTCCGACATTTATCATGAGTTGCTTTCGTTTGTCGGACACATTGGTTAGAGAAATTGAAGCCATAATTTGCAATTATTGGTGGAGCAATGGGAATCAGAATAAAATTCATTGGGTAGCATGGGAAACATTGTGTCGCCGTAAGAATGAAGGGGGCCTTGGGTTTCGGGACCTTCGGGCTTTTAATCTTGCTTTACTCACGAAGCAAGCATGGCGAATCCTTACGGAACCGTCTAGCTTGATTGGCAGCCTATATAAAGCAAAATACTTTCCGAATACTAATCTATTTGAAGCACGATTAGGTGCAGCCCCCTCTTTCTCGTGGCGTGGAATTTGGGAGTCTCTTGAGGTGCTGAAAAAAGGATCGCGATGGCAGGTGTGGAATGGAGCATCTCTAACGGTTTGGCATGATGCATGGATCCCTCGCCCAACCACATTCCGCCCCATTACTCCCGTAAGTGTGGATGAACCGTTTCTTATGGTTAGCGACCTTATTGATAATAATACGGGGTGGTGGGATATTGGTTTTATGAGGAGTGTGCTTTGGGAGGTTGATGTGGAACGAATCCTCACTATTCCACTGGGGGAATTGAGCATTGCAGACCGACAAATTTGGCACTACGAAAGGAAAGGAGTTTTCACGGTGAGAAGCGCGTATCACCTAATCATGTCACAAGGATTGCTCAAGAAGGCGAGGGAGGTACCAACAATATCAGCTCCGCGCGACGTTTGGCAAAAATTATGGAAGCTTGAATGCGCAAATAAGATAAAAAAAAATTTGTGGCGTGGTTGTGTGGACATTCTTCCGACGAGGTGAAACTTAGCTCGACGCCGAATTTGTGTGGACCGTGAATGCGTGGTATGTCGTGTTGGGATTGAGACAGCGCGCCATTGTTTTTTTGAGTGCGACGTGGCTAGGCAAGTGTGGGCGCTAGCTTTTGTTCCTCAATCGTTGTGGCTCCGTTCAGCTGAAATTTTCAGCGATTGGCTGCTCCGAATTATGAAGACCGCGTCACCTCGGATGGCAAGTTTGATTGGCACTATTTGCTGGACATTATGGGGTAATCGGAATGGCGTTCTTGCGGGGGAAACAGGACGTAAACCCGATGAGATGGCAGATTTTGCACAAAGTTATGCGACGACTTGGCTGCGGTTCAATGGTAAACAGAAGAAAGGGCCTGTTTCATCCGACTTAGAGGGCTGGACCGCTCGGGTTGGCGACATTATCAAGGTAAATTTTGATGGGGCACGATTTCGTGAAGAGGAGGCAGTCGGTGTTGGCATGGTGGTTCATGACTGTCATGGGGAGATGATTGCGTGGAGACAACGACGGAGGGAGTCGCTAATGGATCCGATTGGCTTCGAAGCACTTGCGGCGTTAAGTGCAGTTCGGTGGGCGGTGGAACGTGGCTGGGATAAAGTCGTATTTGAGGGGGATTGCTTGGGCGTCATTTTTGATATCTTGCATGGGGTCACGAGCGACGTACGTAGCGCAAATATAGTTGAGAACATACGCCGTTACTTCGCCGCTAATCCGGGTTTCTTTACTCGATGGGTATGTCGAGATTCGAATGCGGTAGCACATGAGTTAGCACGACATGCCGTGGAGGATGCAGACGGGTTTGAAGAGGATTAAGGCGTGCTTTTGTTTTTTTTGATTTTTGTTCTGTTTTTTGGGCTTGAAGTATCTGTAGGAACCGTGGCTTTGTATCCTGGCAACATTGGGATACTGCTTTTCATCCAGTAATAAAGTATCTTGAGTTTCAAAAAAAAAAAAATTTGACGAGGGTCAAAGAGTAATTTGTGACCAAAATCTGCTCACCCACAAGCACATAAGCCGCGTGTGTTTCACTTTTGGGCTTTGGGGGTTCTTTTGTGCCTTTGACTAAATATTACAGGGGCTTTTTTTGCTAATAAAATAACACGGGGGAATTTTTGTCAATAGGTTTTTGTATTTTACTCTATAATTAACATCAGTACTATATGCTAATCAATATTATTCAACAAGTAATCAATATTATTCAACAAGTATCAAAAGTTTTTCAATACTTCTATTAGTGTCGATCCATAAACAGTATTATATTATCGATATCATTTCTTAATTTAAGATTCTTTCTTGTGTCACAAAGTCAAAGAATATGGAAAGTAACTTAGATTGCGACAAAAACTTTACTATATTGATAGGTGATTATATTTATTAGAACTCGCAAAGTCATATTTAGAATAATTAATAAACAAGAGGATCCAAGAAGAATATAAATTGTGGTCCAAACAAGGGGCGACGAGTACGGAATAAATCCAGAACCTTCATCTCATTTCCACTCAATAAAGGTTAATACTCGTCACTTGATACAGTCAAGAACCGTGAGAATAGAAAGGGAGTGTCTAGTGTGCTTTTGGAGCACAACTCTGCTCTCTCACATATAGCACATTGGACAAATCCGAAAAGAAAATGATGAATCTCGTCCCAAGTACTGGTACGAATAGGGACACATGGCATATTTCTTAGGTGATTGATTCCATGATATATATGCAAGTTGCGGTAGTCTCAATTTCCCCTGGATCCATCCCTTCAAGGCTTTCAGATCACTAAATCCCTACTCGCAAAAGACGTAATTCACTCAATCACTATTTTTTATTGGGATAAATGCATTAAACCCCCTAAACTATGAAGGTGTTTGAGTTTTCGTCCTTAAACTAAATAAATAAGCGCTTTGCCCCCTAAACTATGCACGTCTGTGCGATTTGTCCCCTGGCCGGAATTTCGGCTATTTTTCGCCATTCTTGGCCGGAATTGTTTCCCTTACCCGACACATATGTATTGTACTAGATGTATATTAGTAGTTGATGACAAAAAGTAGGCGAAAAAACACCTCGAACGGGGCATATTCCAGCCAAAATGTGATTTCCTCTTTAGTGTATTTTAGCCGGAATATACCCCGTTCAAGGTGTTTTTTCGCCTACTTTTTGTCATCAACTACTAATATACATCTAGTACAACACATATGTGTCGGGTAAGGGGCAAAATTCCGGCCAAGAATGGCGAAAAATAGCCGAAATTCCGGCCAGGGGGCAAATCGCACAGACGTGCATAGTTTAGGGGCAAAACGCTTATTTATTTAGTTTAAGGACGAAAACTCAAAAACCTACATAGTTCAGGGGGTTTAATGAATTTATCCCTTTTTTATTTATCTTTTTTATGCATACTCAATCACAAAATTTATAAAAAAATGTTACTGTTCTAATTCTAAGCAAGAGTCTGTATTCCATCACTTCAACATCGGAATTGAGTAAAATTATTTTGTATTGCATGATTTATAATTGTACAGCTGTAGTATACAAAAACACAAAGAATATTGAGTACTTTGTGGTGTTCTTGTCGAACTGTCATTTGGATATAAGGCTAGGGTGGTAAGCGGAATTTTTTAACACAATCTAGCATTTTTTTTCCGTGAAATGCAGTATGAGAGGATTAAGCGCAACGATCCCAACTAGATTGCCACCCTTGAAAACTTAACTCTCAGAGCTCTAATATATTAAATAAAAGAATGATAGTTCATACAGGATTCAACATAACACAATCTAGTATAAATCACACAATTTAAGATGAAATGCGTAATTTGCTATTTGCAAATACCACATTATAAATTGGAGGACTACGTGATACATAGTAATAATAAAAAGGTCATGTGTGTGGAAAATAATTCTTGTATATTTATTGGCTTGATTAAAATGAGACTTACATCACATATTTATACATGAGCAAACCTAATGCCCAAGAAAAAGATAGGTACACAAAATCTAAATACAAGGAAAGAGATAAAAATACAATATATCGTATCGTGTCGGATGGAGGTGAGTTCGAAGGGGATTTCGGATGATCTCGTATACACCCCCTTAAAAGTGTCGTGCCATCAGCCAAGACACTTTTGGAACGGAGAAGGAGAAAGTAAGCACGGGGGAGCGCCTTAGTGAGAAAGTAGGTGAGCTGATCCTTTGTGCTAATGTGCAAGACGGATAGAAGACCCTTGCTAATAATATCATGGACATAGTGAATGTCGATGGCAATGTGCTTCATGCGCGAGTGGAGGACCGAATGAAGTGATAAGTGAGTGGCGCCAATGTTGTCACACAAAAAAAATCATTGGCGAATTTTGAATAGGAACGCAAAGTTCGGCCAAAAGGTGTTGAATCCATTGGACTTCGGGTGTGGTAGTTGCCAAAGATCGGTACTCGGCTTCAGTGGATGAACGAGCAATCGCACATTTCTTGCAAGAAGGCCATGAGACAAGAGTGTAGCCAAGAAGATGATAAAAGCTGAAGTGGAGGCCATGAGCAATCGCACATTTCATACTCCGTCTTTTGCATGAGTTCATTCACATCCTTAATATGGTTACCCATGAGGTATAGGAAAAAAAATCCCTAGTTCTAAGTTCTTGGTTCAGGATATCCGCTACTATCAAGGGGTTAGCATTCGAGACATCTTGGGCTTCGTCCAAAAAACGCTTCATGTAATCCCTTAGGGATTCGTCTTTTCTCTACTTGACCGTGAACAAATGACTGGTAGATTTGGGATATCTTCTATCACAGGCAAACTGTCGTATGAACAGACAAGCCAATTGATCAAAGTGAGATAATGTGCATGGGTGCAGCTGAGAGAACCAAGCTTGAGCCCTCTCTGCCAGGGTAACCTGGCACAAAACAAAGTCTCGAGCCAATGTTAGATCCATATTGCCTAAGTATTGATGGATGTGATCTTGTGGATCCCTTCCATCTTTATCATCGGTATATAGGGGGAGGTTGGTAGGTCGCATCCGTGATGGGTCTAGGGCTTGAGCTATTTCCGGGACGAAGGAGAACCGTGATACATGGGTTCTTCTCGGGGGTTATATTCTTCTTCATATCCCGCATTTCTCTGCGCAGGTTGTTGACCACTCACATGGAGTTATCCACTCACAGGGGGCAGGCGGTAGCTAATGACCCCGTGGGTAAGACGCCATTGCCCTTTCGTTACCTAGTTGTTCTTCCTCATAATCGTCCCCATAATAAGTTCTTGTTTCCCTTCCGCGTGGAGATGTATCGTGATGTCGGGGGGCTCCATGGGGGTTTGGTCTTATGCAAGATTCACGTTCTTCATGATCGTACCATTTTCGGTAGGGTTGTCGGGAAGGAGGCTCATAAGAGTATCCGGTTTCTTGTCAAGTCCTTCTAGTGGTGGCTTCTAATAGGCGTTCGAAAACAAATCGAGGAACATTTATAAAATCCCTTCTTTCTGTCCGGAGTGGGGAGGGGGTTACTGACAGTCCTTCTTCCATACGCTCATGATGGTCCCACAGACTACTACTATTGATTGGGCTATCTATAGTATAGTGTATAAAGTTTCTCGAACACACTCAAATGCAATATTTCATGGCGTTCCCACAGACGACAGTTGTTTGGTTATTCAGTATTTTCTTAATTTTTAAGTGGGTTTGAACGTCTTGCGTGAGTTTAAGAAATATAAAGTGTACTATGTGGTTTAGAAAATCCTCCCTTTATTTCTTCTATTCTTCTCCCTTTTATAAGGGTTGGGTTGTATACAAGTGGCTTTATGCATGCGTTTTTCTTGACAAGTGTCATATCCATGTTATCTATGAGCTGAGTAGCTTTGCTCTATCTTCGACAGTTGTCTCTTGGGTGTTGAAAAATATTTTTGTCCTGCTTCTATATGACCCACCGTGCTCCAATAGCTCTTCGTGAATGAGAGGCCAGTATTTTTACCCTTCGGGAGTTGGGAGTTCTTATCGTGATTTTTTGGGATATCTATACCTTCTTTGCAGTGTATCCGTACCGTATCTTATAACACGACTGCTAGGACATCGTGTCTCTATGGAGTATCATGAAGTTATCTAAACCCTGTGAAGCCTCGCGCGGGAACGGTATTCTGTAAGTCGCTATCGTGGCTCAGGAAAAATTGATGTAGCACCATTTTACAAGCATCGAGTGCAACATCTAAGGCCATCGGCATTGGGGTAGGTCTTCGTGATGCTTTGGTAGCATCATGAATAAAAAAATATATGTTAACACTCGTCTAATCCACTCCAAGGATTTTCCTACAGTTGTTAAGAGGCCGATTTTAATTTTCTTATATTTCTATTCTAGTTTATCAATACATGTTATTCATTGCTTCTATCTTTTCGGATAATCGCGTTACGCGTTTTGGAATTATTTGTTGTTCATTGTACACTTTGGTGCACTAAAGAGAATTTTGCACGCATAGTGCACTTTTAGCTAGTTCTGTATTTAATAAGTAAGTAAATCGTGGGCATTTTAACAACACAAAAATTGGTATCACAAAACGAGGGGTGTACATAAAACCGCCACCCGTCCGACCCGCCCGCCACCCGCAAATCTGCAGTTCATTTTTTTATTTCAATGTTGGCAGTCTAAATTGATGGTAACCCGCCTCCTGCCACCTCCCACCCCCCCTCCCCCGCCCGCTCCTTAAATATAAAAGCCTAAAAAAAACCCCACCCCTCATTTCTAAGTTTTTTTTCACCTAACCTCTCTAATCTCTCTCACCTCACAGTCACGGCTCACCTCTCTCACTCTCAACTCAGCCGCCACCACCACCACCTCTCCGCCGCGCTCACCGATCAACTCAGCCGACAGCCCTGCACAACCACGACTCCACCACGCAACCACGACTCTATGACTCATCGCTCCACCACGTCCGCTCACGCTTCACGACGCCACCACGCCACCATCTCAGCCGTCGAAATTGGAAGTACTTAAACTTTCTCCAAGTTTTCATCTTTCTTTTTCGATTTAGCTATGTGATTATTAATTTAGCAAGATTTTGAAAATGGGTGGTGAATGATGGTGAATGGTGGTGAACGATGGTGGGTGATATTCTGAAAATTGGTGTCGAATTGGTGGTGAATTATAATTATGCCTATATAATGTCGAATTGGTGCCAAATTCGTGGTGAATTGGTAGAATATGAAAATTGGATTTGGTAGTGAAAGTGACATCGACTCTTTTTTTTCCTGTCCAGAGACTTCATTCTCACCTTTTTTTTCTTTTTTCTATTTTCTATTATTGCTTTCAATTTGAATTTAGCTGTTCACTGTATTAAAACAATCAACTAACTAATCATTTCATTAATCTTATAGTGTGTTTGATTCCTCTTTCTTTTTTATTCTTAATATTATTCATTTAAAGAAATCATATGATTTGATTGTTAATTTAGGAATACCGTACTTATAATGCCACCCGCCTACCACCCGTCCAACCCGCATGGTTTCTAAATTGTTATCACCTGCACGGGTGAAAAAATTGATAGCCTACTAAAATTAGATATGGTGTCTTTTTTTGTTACCACCCACTAAAACTCATCCGCGTACACCTCTACACAAAATTACCCATTGGTGAGTGTGAGTACCTACGTTGCACGGACACGGATACGTGGACCCGTATCGGACAAGATACGGATACGAAGATACATATTTTTTCAAAATCACATATTGAGATACGTCAAGGACACGTCGAATATTTAATATTAAAAAATTATATATGTATATATATTATTTAAGTAAATATATAAAATAATGAATATTAAATACTTATAAAATTTAAAAAATAATCAACATATAATCATATACAAAGATCCACCATTCCACAAACTCAAATATTAATTGTTAACTCATCGGAGTAATTTCATTAATATTCGAGGAACGCCTTGCCCAAATAGTCGGTAATTGAATTGGTCTTTTGTATCCTGGAAGAGATGGGTGACCGGATATTTGATATATAAGATGTGAATATGAGTCTAAGCTGATACAACTTGTAAATGCTGAAATGAAAATGAATCTCTCTCGTTTCGTGCCTCCCCATTTTCTGGGTTGTACAATGAGTATATTTATAGCCCTATGTTGACTGCATATCATACATTAGGTGGCTGATTAGGGTTGTTCTTATGCTAACTCAGTTGCTTGTGGTACTGCCACCTAACTCATTTTATGTTGATGCATCGCAGATAATGTTGACACCTGGTTAGCTTAATCTTGATACATAGTCCTGATAGTGACACCTAATTTGTGCTTGGCTGGCGTATTTCTTCCTTCGACACCTGTTCTCCTATTCTAGAAGCATAATTTTATACGCCCTCGGATGAGTCTTTTACCCTCGCACCTGGTGTCCTGCCCTCGGTAGGATGTTCCGCCATTTGGATGTATTTGTTATTTCTCCAGTTACTGGATACTTGGGCATCGAATGTTTTTATTATCAGAATGCCTATTTGCTGAGGAAATTACATTTCAATCCCTTGAGTAAACATTATCGTTTTCATGCCTTAGGATTGTTCACTGGCTAAAGCATCGGCGATTATTAGGCATCGTATAGTCATCCAAGACTGGTAGTGCCTTTAGCATCGGATGCTCTGTGAGTGTGATAATCCTGTGTTCCCTCGATGATAAGTTTTTCTTATATGAATAAGAGTTTTATCTCCCGATGTCTGTATTCTTCTTACTTTATGATGGTTATGCTCCTCCGATGGATGTATTCTTCTTACCTTATAATGGTTATGCTCCTCCGATGGATGTATTCTTCTTACCTTATGATGGTTATGCTCCTCCGATGGCTGTATTCTTCTTACCTTATGATGGTTATACTCCTCTGATGGCTGTATTTTCCCCCTAGGTTAACACTAATTGATAAATATGTTCAACACGAATATTACAAAGTTTCATAATATAACAATGATTAAAATTGTAATAGCTTATTTATTGTTAAACAACATCATCAACAAACAAAACCAACTCAAAGTGGGGTTCATCAGGTGAAAAGTGAAAATGATTAACTATTGTATGAGTTAAATGAATTAATAAATTAGAAAATTATATTTTGGTGTTTGTAGTATAAATAAATTACTTTTTTCACCCCTAAAATTTCAAAAAATAATGAAATAACCTATTTTATTGAGGACACATATCGGATACGCCACGTGGCGTATCCGACACGTATCCGAGGTGTATTCTTATCCGTTTAGTATTCGATATGGGATACGGAACTATTTTCGGAGCAACATAGTTGAGTACCATCCCTTAATAATAGTAATAGATTACTTAAAGTTAAAGGTGTACTGTTGATATTGTATATATGATGAATTTGTATATTCACATGTGTGTCCGGCTGTCCGCTTATGCATGTGACAAAAAGGTTAGCAAAAGTCTCGTGAAGCACCAGCTAGTGGCCTTTTTTCTCCGTGGCCGTTCTTATCAGGGTAAGGTAGGCCCATAACTCATAAGTACGGCCTTCCCACAACAATATATTATATAACTCAGTTTCTGTTCCAGATAAATATAACTTCGAATATATTTTATTCTCAATCAAATCAATCCTTTTGCCTTTTCGTTTTCTTTCTCCTTTGAAAAACAGTTGAAATTGTATTGTATTGTACACAATTCCGCACTTATGATATGTACCTTCCTCACATACTTTCTCCACCAAATGACACCCACTCTACTTATTGACACCCCCAGCTAAGTTTAGTCAATCAACCACCTAAAAGCGTCAACTTCACCTGTCCCTTACGTTCTTTTCTGTCCCTTCCGGTACGGCACTTTCTACCTCTCATTAAAAAGACCAAAACACCCCCCAAATAAAATAAATTTTATATTGGAAAATAATCCCAAAAGGACAATATAGTCATCCCGACACCCGTCTTCCTTAAAGAGTTTGTTCTGTTAACGGTTACTTATGAATCTTGCAATATCTATGTTTTAACAATCAAGATAGATACATACCCCACCCATTACCATCATCAGTACACACCTGCTTCTATTATATTTTATTTAAAATTCACCATCACAATTTTTGCTCTACAAGACCCAAGTCTTCTTCAACCTTTTCTTTTGTCCCTCTGCTCTGCAATCTCCATTAACAAATACCCTCAAATTATTCGAGCTCAATATCATAAATATAACCATAAAAATCCAATCTTTACCATCAATACACACATAAAGCTTCGATCTTTAACAAAATGAAGCTTCAAAAAACAATCCCAGAACCCAATTTCAACCATATAAATTAACCCAGCTTAATTGCATAAAAATAAACCATAAAAATCCAATCTTTACCGCATAAAGATTCAATCTTTAACAAAATGAAGCTTCAGAAATCAACCCCAGAATCCAATTTCAACCGATTTGATCTCCTGTCAGAAGAAATAGTTTTCATAATTCTTGATTCATTAAACGAAAACCCACTTGACAAAAAGTCATTTTCACTAGTTTGCCGCTCATTTTACTCGATTGAATCTCGCCACCGAAAGATACTGAAACCCCTTCACAGACAGCACTTGTCAAAGGTTTTAAGGAGATACCCTTTTGTCTCGAACCTCGATCTCTCGTTGTGTCCGAGGATCACCGATGATTCGCTAGGGGTAGTATCGAGTTTTTGTAAGGGAATGTTGGGTTCTATTAATCTTTCTAGGTCCAAGTTCTTTACCCATGTGGGGTTGTCGAGTTTGGTGGGGAGTTGTGTGAATTTGGTTGAGATTGATTTGTCGAATGCCACAGAGCTTAAGGATATGGGTGCGTCGGTTATAGCCGAGGCGAGGAATTTGGAGAGGCTGTTGTTGGTTAGGTGCAAGTCTTTGACTGATATGGGGATAGGGTGTATTGCTGTGGGGTGTAAGAAGTTGAGGTTGCTTAACTTGAAGTGGTGTTTGGGTGTTGGTGACCTCGGGGTGGGGTTGATCACGGTTAAGTGTAAGGAGATTCGCAGTTTGGATCTCTCGTACTTGCCGGTAAATTTTTTTTTTTTTTTTTGTGGTTTAGTTAGTAATTTTGATTGTTAGTTGGCTCAATCTTTGGCATAGTTCTTGTTCTAAATCCGTGAGCAGTTGCCGGTCTTTTGTCGCTTATTGTGTGTTTTGTTCAGAATTTTGTTATGTTTCTTTGTGATAAAGAAATTTATGTGATCCGGGCTAGTTGCTGTTTGCACGGGTAGTAAGTTTTGTAGCATATACAATGAGCTTGTGTGGCAATGAAGACCTTCCTTATATGCATTGCATGATTTGTCGAACGGTTTTATTGATCACTCCATTGACATGTTGCTTAAAGTTGAGAACCAGCTATTGTAAAAGGAAACTGAATGTTTGTGTGGTTCTTGCATACTTGACCAAGTTTCTTGTTCTTGTAATAGTCGTGTATTTAACTCATGAATGTTTATCGTACTTCGGTTTCCACTCTGTATCACATCGTCAAATGCTTCTATGATAGTCTGTCGAAACATTGACAAGTGATGCCATAGTAATTTAGTAGTAGATGGAAGTTTGTAAGCAGGTAATAAGTAGCCATGTAGGTGTTCAACTTCTGCGGTTTCAACATGTATGGCATCACTGTTTGAGGTTTTGGTTTAGTTGCGGATCTCATATTGAAAGTTCTCGTCTCGTTATTGTTAAGTGAAAAGCCTGTTTGAAGATATACACATGTTTACAGTCTGAAAATTCTGTTTTTTGTGTGCAAGTATATATAAGTGGTGCATATAACGTAAGACGAGAAGAAAATCCTCTAACCACATTTAGCAATACTTATCTACTTATTTTCCACCTGAAGAATGAACAAGTTTCATTAATTACATGTTGATGTCTTTTCTTTCTTATTTTTCTCTCAGATCACCAATAAGTCCTTAATAAAAATCTTAAAGCTGCAAAACCTTGAAGATTTATTTTTGGAAGGGTGTTTTGGGATCGACGATGACAACCTTACGTCTCAAAAGCAAGGCTGCAAATCATTGAAGGTACTAGTATTAGGACTAGCTGTTGAAATCTGTCTTGATTTTGCTTATTTAATTCCCACATTTGAGAAACTGTTGTTTCTTCTGAGAATTCATATAAAATATTACTAGGCAATGTAAAAAAAATATGAAATCTTAATACTTCATTTTAGGTCCATGTTCTGTTTTCTCTGTTAGTACTTTGAGCTCCTCGAAGAATCTTTTTACAGCTATTGTGCTTTGCAGTGATTATCTCAGCAAACTAAACTGAAGTATCATTTATTTTAGACTTCCAGGCAAATTTTATTGCAAAGTTTCTAAACTTTGAGATTAGAAGTGTGAGGCTTGTCTATGTAACTATGCCAGTATGCCACTTATAAACTAAAAATTCTTGTTTATACAGACACTTGATATCTCAAGGTGTCAGAACATAAGCCACGTGGGCTTGTCTTCTCTGACCAGCGCTTCTGGATCTTTGCGGCAACTCATTCTATCGTATGGTTCTACGGTAAGTTCCCATATTTTTTTCTTTCCCTTGAATTCTTAACATTATTTATATAACTTATCTGCTCTTTAATTTTCAGGTGGATCTTGCTCTAGTCGATACTTTCGAGAAGCTTTCTAGGTTGGAGTCCATTAAATTAGACTGTTGTCAGGTCACATGTTCTGGACTAAAAGCCATGGGAAATTCGTGCAAATCGCTGAAAGAAGTGAGCTTAAGTAAGTGCTTGGGAGTGACAGATGAAGGATTGTCCTCTCTTGTTAGCAAACATGAAGATTTGAGAAAACTAGACATCACGTGCTGCCGCAAAATAACTGATGTTTCACTCTCCCACATAACAAATTCTTGTACTTCTCTCACTTCTCTCAAGATGGAGTCTTGCACCTTGATATCAGCTAAGGCTTTTGTTCTAATAGGACAAAGATGCCCATTAATCAAAGTGCTTGATCTTACCGACAATGAAATCGACGATGAAGGTATTTTCTTTTCTTTGCTGAAACTGGTATGGGTATGGAATTAATTATAGATTATTAGATTGCAGCATCGATAAGAGCTTTATTTTCCTTTATGTTAGCAGAAATAACGTGGTATACCATATTTCCGGAAACAAAAATGCCTTACAAGTCTTAAGTTTTTTGGAAAACAGGGAGAGATTAGTCCCTCAGACTTGTACAGTCTTGTTTCTTGATCATTAAATAAGTGAAGAAGCCATCGCAATGGAAAGAAATACTAAAGGCAATTAGAGTAGCCTGGAAAATTTAAAGTTGTCATAAAATGGTTGCTTTAATTTACTACCGTACCTGTTATTATTATTTTCTTAATAAATATTTAATACATTATACTCATGCAGGCCTGAGATCCATCTCAAACTGCTCCAACCTGCTGAGTTTAAAATTAGGAATCTGCCTGAATATAACTGACGAGGGGCTTTTCCATATTGGCACTCGCTGTTCAAAGCTCAAAGAGCTAGACTTGTACAGGTTCGTACATTATGGTACATGTTGTGCATGTGTTTCTACCACTTTATTTTGATTACCGCTAACAAAAGAACTTAATGTTGAATATCCAGCAAGTTTTCCAATAAACAATGCTGTAACATTTCTTTACTTACTCTTGCAGTTGGATAAACATATCTCAACCTATTCTTAATTTTCCTTAGCCGCTAATGAGTTTGTTTTCTTTTCCAGATCAACTGGAATCACTGATTCGGGTATTTTGGCCATTGCTCGTGGCTGCCCAAACCTTGATACAATCAACATAGCCTATTGTAAATTCATAACTGACCGTTCCTTGATGTCGTTATCAAAATGTTCGAAGCTGCACACACTGGAAAGCCGAGGTTGCCCTCTCATCACATCCTTGGGTCTAGCAACTATTGCCATGGGATGCAAGCAACTTACGAAGTTGGACATTAAAAAATGTCACAATATAGATGATTCCGGAATGATACCTCTTGCTCAATTTTCGCAAAACCTCAAACAGGTACAGTCATAGTCAATCAGCTTTAAACCTGTTTTCTTCCCTTATATTTTTAAATATGTCATTGTAATTCACCCTAAGGATGCTGATAATATTCTGTTTTCTGATTAATTAATCTGCAGATAAATTTGTCATATACCTCAGTCACGGATGTTGGGCTGTTATCACTAGCAAGTATCAGTTGTTTACAGAGCATGACTATTCTCCACTTTGAGGGCATAACTCCGAGTAGATTAGCAGCAGCACTCGTGGCATGTGGAGGACTAAGTAAAGTTAAGCTTCAGGCATCGTTTAAATCGATGTTGCCGCAACCTCTTTTAGAACATTTGGAGGCTCGTGGCTGCACTTTCCAATGGAGGGACAAAGTACTTCAGGTACTTGTGTACTCTTTGGTTGTTATGGCTTTGTATAATTATAACAAAGGGTAGAAAATGTCATCAAACCGTTTTGCAACTTGCTAAAAAATGTGACTGATGTTTCTTTCTTTGATTGACAGGCTGAATTAGACCCCAAGTTCTGGAAACTGGATTTTGCAGATACCGGATAATTAAAGTGATTTTACTATAATGTTGAAGGTCTCTTGCGAAATTGGCGTTGATTCTGGAGTCTAGTCGAATCTTCAAGTGTAGCTTACAAAGTTGTAAAGATCGAATATCTTTCATTTGTGAAACCTTATCGATCACTGAGCCAGATAAAAGTCGAAGTGAAATGTATAACGAGACCCCAATTTGTTTTTTGATATCAAAGGTATCAAATCCATAAAGGTTGTTTATATTGCCTTGCATGTCTAAAGATTTTGAAGACCAGAGTCCAGAGTAAAGGGAAAGATGTCTTGTTTTGTAAATTGCTTTTAATGAATGTGCTTAAGATGAATTTTCTTTCAAACAATGTTATAAAAACATTGCTTTGTTTTCGTTTTCAAATGACAAGGGAAATAAAGTAGCATGAAGCGTACGTGTAGGTAGGATAAAAATGCAGATAACCATGAAACATATAGCAACACAATTTGAAGTAACTTTCCCCCTTGTATAATTGATAACCATGTACAATCAATGTACAAACATGTACAATAAGTCATCATCACCAGTTTGTAAAATAAATTAACACATACAAAATAATCAAATAAGAATGACACCAACAACAATTAGCAAAAGTATAAAAAAGTAAAATCATATGTCCTTGCAATGTAATGTGCATCAGATTATATGTAAGTTTGATTGCTTAGTTTATATCCAGAAATAATAGCCGACAATGCCAGCGCAAAGAATGCAAAGAATGTCATTGCAATTGCTGTTGCTGATGAGTCCGTAAATATGTTGTCAGCGCCTTCTCTCATTCTGTTTGTTAAAGGCACAGCCGATGAAGCTGCCGATATCAACAAGTATGCCATTACCTGCATCACACATACAAAATACATTTTTAATAAATCTCCTAAACTATACCCTATTATATTAATTGTTCGCCAATGTATACAAAGTTGCGTTAAACCTCCTAACCTATTAAATTGTTGTTGACTGACGGTTCAATTTGGACACGTTTCTGCATATTACCATGTATATTTTTATTAGTAAAAAGTTAAAAACCAACCTGATCGCCGAAAAAACAAATCAAGGCCAATGTCTTGGGCGAGAATAGTACTACTCTGGCCGTGGAAAGTTCACGAAACTGCCTGAAAGCTTGCAATCCGGTGTACAATGTTGACAGTATTGCTATAGCTAACAAGTACCTATATTATATCACATGAAAAATAATTGTCAATTGATTTTGAACATTTGTTAATTAATTATAGGATAATCGATCACTACTAGAATCATTTCTCCAACTTTTGTGTCTCATTTCTGAGTCCATCTTATTTCGATGATGCCAAGTGTATGTCGCTTCCAAAATAGATTCAGAACACATGTCATCATCACATCATAATATGACAAAATTATGATGACAAAAACAGAACACCGAAGTGAGATAGAAGATCATTCGACATCATCGTCGTAACAGAGTGGTACCAATATGCTTAGTCGCTATCCACGTGTGGATTTTGACACACATACGATTCTTTTGATAATTGAATGACCACAGGAATCCGGATTTGATACCTTTCTTGAACTTGATTATGATATCATAGTGAACTGTCACTTTATTTAAAAGTTTAAACTTATGAAAATGATCAATAATCATTATGTCAAATATGATTCCAAACAGATCAATCACATGAGTAAAATAGCAATCAATAGTACTAACTACAAATATGAAAGATTACCTATATTCTTCATATCGATCAAAGTTTCTCCAATCACCATGCTTATTACTAGCCATGATAATGAAAGCCAGCAAAGAGAAGACGAACGCCAACACGCGCAAAGCCAATGAGCCTTTCCTCACGACATCCTCTCTCTTCCACCTCCGCATGATGTTCTTCATTCCTCCTCCCCCGGCCGTGGCAGCCGGTGCAGTCGTCGTCTGGCCCTCTAAATCCCTTGCTGGCGTTGACACGGGCACGGGTTGCGCAACGTGCTCTGTCGCCGGTTGATCGGTGGGAGTCGCCATAGTCAACTTTTCTAAAAAACTATCGAATCCGATTGGTTGTGAAAATGGAACAGTAACTATTGTTTTAGAACAAGAATTGCGAAGGGAGGAAGGAACAAGAAAAATAAATTGATGACTTAGTTGTCAGTCTATTCTTTTCCACCTGGTTTTGTTTTTTTGACAGCTCAGATTTGCTTTTCTTGGTATAGATGAATGAGGTGGCAGATGTTGATTGGTTGTTGGAGCGCGGGAGATGTGAAGATTAAGTACACGCAATGATTGCTTTAAGGAGATGCAAGTTTGTGAACTGTAACGAACTTCGGCTGCTATAGTGGATCATGATTCATGATGAGGATGTGGGGTTCGTTCTTAACCACTCAACTACAACTTCTTAGGGGCAGTTTGTACAAGTCATTATTTCATTAAAATAAGTATTATTTGTGACAATAATATGTAATTAAAAGAGATTCTATGTCTTGTTGTTACGTTTCTAAGAAAATCTATTAATAATATAAGCAAAACAATCACTTGGGGTAGTTGGGAGTCCAATAAAGTGTTCTCCAAATTTACTCCTACCACTTATTTACTAAAATAAATGAAGAAAAAAAAGGATATACACGGTTGTTTCAAAATCAATTTTATCGATTTTTTTTTTAAAACTTCCACGTTTTCAGTGTATCAATTTAAATTTGAAGGCCCATGATTTTAGGAATAATTTTTGATTTGACGTCTATCAAACTTCCCCACTTTTTCCACTTTTAAAGGAAACAAAATATCTACCCAAAATAACGCATAAAATTTGAATTTGAAATATAATAACTGCCCGTAAACCTCTCCACTATCTATTTATCGGATTGTCTTCCATATATTACCCACCAACTACTTGAAGCCTTAATTCTTCTATTTTTCAATTTTTTTTCACACAAGCTTTTCACTACACACTTTCTCAACATCAGGGGAAGTTTAAAACTAAATCTTAGATTAGTAACCTAACCATCCTTCAATCACTACATTATTTAAAACAGTCGCCATTGTCGATCGGTAAGTTTCTTTTTGGTGTAACTATTTTATCTTTGTTTATTGAATTTCTTTTCTTTCGTTGTTGGTTAATTATAACGGTACAATCTTTATTGTTGGATGATTGTCATATACTTTATTGTACATGCAGTGTGTTTGATTTATTCTATTAGTCTTTTATGATTTATTAGTCATTACAACTTTTCCCTGTAATCTTTTTCTTTAATTATTTGTAATATTTACATTTTGCAGAAGATTTTTGGAGATGCAAATGCAGCAAATTCCAAGCGTAACGGATCCATGAATTTCTGTTTCGATTTCAAAATGGTAAGCACGACAAATATAATATTGTTTTCTTTTTTGCCTTTAAATTGTTTATGATTTTTTAGAAAGGTATATAATTCAAAACCCTATTTAATTTCTTGAAGTTCAATCGTATCTTTTGACAGATTTAAGTTGGAAACATTTCCTTAAATATTCCATGTAAATAAATGTTTTAATTGCTTATGAAGTGATTTTTACAGTAAAACCAAGCATTTAATCAGTAGCTTTAAAACAAAAATATAACAACGGATCTTAAATATTTTAGCGAATATCTTAAGTGGATAAGATTGGTAAGAGGTATTGCATTGCAAAACCAATTTTTTTGTTTAATCCTTTGTTTCAATTTACTGAAAGTGTATTCTCTTCAGTTTTTTTCTTCTTCTTCCACATGCATATTTAATCTTTTTTCTCAAATCGTTTTTCTTCTTAAATTATTTCAGTTATTTGCGTATTGTTCTATGATATTTATCAAACTCTAGAACAAACGAAGTTAAGATGCCAAAATTTTAAATTTCACTTAATTGTGGTAATCACCATTTTGTTTCATCAAGCGATCAAGGAAAAAGAATATGTAATGAAAGGATTGTGACAAGTTTTAATAGTAACAAAATTAGTGTATGATATATTTATCCTCAATAAGATTTTTAGTTAGTTCGTAGAAAAATATTTATTTATATTCTTATTTCTTTATGTTTTATAATACTTATCCACTGTGGTATTGTACAGAATATGCGTAGAAGGAGTACATGCAAAAGGCCTACGTAGGAATCTCATGTTTGTCAATTGTCATATAGAGGGATTATATATATAAAGCTAAAGTTAGTAGGATGTTTTATCAGACATCATTTCAATTAGTGACGATTTCATATGTAACATAAGATATTTATTTTTTGTCCAATCATTGAAAAATATTTATTTGATAACTATGATTCTTATATTTGTTCCACCCATACTCCACAAATTATAGATTTTAATTAATTTTAGTTTAACATAATATTTATCACTACTGCACCACTCTTTAGTCTATAATAGAATCCAACCCAATCTTTGGACCTCTTATAAAGTCTACATGTAATAATAATGTTAACATAAAAACGTGCTTCCACCAAAATACTCTTTATATTTAAAAGATACATAAAAATTTAAGTACTCTTAACACTTAGAGAACATTGCACGCGGTTCCCGCGTGCACTCAGTTGCTAGTATTATATTAAGGATAAATACGCTAAACTTTAGGGTGATTCGCAAAGTGTCCTTCAAACTTTAAAAAAGAAAAAAATTGCCTCTCAAACTTCCTTAAGTGTGTTGTTTGACACCTAGACCACTCATCCTCCTTTCAATTCCTTTATCTCTGTTAATTTTGGCCTTAGGGGAGTTTTAATGAAAAAATATCACGTTTGATCCCAAAAGTTACAACATATTAAGTTTGGTCTGATAACTAGTCATGTCTCTAATTTAATTCCATAATTTTACCGCGCAACTTGATTTTTGACCTCAATGCGGTGATGACTTTCAATTGCCACCCCCAAAGGTTTACGTGGACTGTCGTTGGACCCCGGGGCAGAACCAAAAAATAATTTATCCCAAACTACGGTAAAGAGATAGGCAAAAGGATGTCAGAGACAATTTGATCGATTTTTAATCCTCTTAAATGTTTTTAGAATCATATATTTTTTTAGTCCATAAATTAAACATAAACATACAAGGACTTTACAAAAAAAAATTGGACTGAAAACAATAGAAGTTTTGACAAAAAAATTAAAAATAATGGGCAAGAAAGATATAAAATATTTTTTAAATGGTACAAATTATAAAAGATGAAATTGTATGTACCGAACTGCAAAAAAGCCACCTGGGTTGGAGCCCAGGTATGACTTAGTTCCGCTCATGGTTGGACCCTTATACCCAAATTTTGACTTTATTTATCCTATTTAGGCAAAGATTATTCTAAAAATTTACTTCAAGATTTTTAGTATTTAATTATATAAATATAATTTTATTTTGCAACATGCAGCAAAATTTCAATTCAAGTCTTTTTTAAGTATTATTTCTTCTTTAGAGGCGATCAAAAGTATAGCATACATAAGCCAAAACTTTACGTGTTTTTTTTATTCATTCTTAATAATTATAAAGCAAGTTTTTTCTATTGATTCGTGTAATTAAAATAGAAAGCGAAAAATGATTCTAGGTTTTTTTTTCTCTCTAGCTCGACACTACCAACTCACTTCAAAAGACTTGTACTTCATATTTATCGTCATAACTTAATTTTCTTGTATTATTTTTCATCGTAATTTTATATTTGTTAAATATGTGGTGGACATAGAGAAGAAGAAGTCAAAGTGAAAATAAATTGAACATATTAATTGCTACACATGGTTCAACGTACTAAAAAATTATAAGTTAAACATAATTATGAGGATCACCTATGTTGCAAAGTAAAAGTAAAAAAAAAAAAAAGACAATATAGAGTTCTAAGGATATATGTTTCCACTTTAAAAAAAGGAGTCAAAAAAGTTTTTTATTTCTTGTTAATTGAACGTTAATTACACAAATCAACTACCAAAATAACTAAAGTAACCATTTATCTTAACACTTAATCTTATAAACCGAATTAAAGGCACATATTAGATATCATAGAAAATTATGATTTTTTTATCTCATTTCTAATTTATTCCAATTTTTTGAGATAAAATTTATCCTTGAAACCAAACTACTTGGCTAGTATTTTTTGGAGTTAGGACATGAGCCAAGTTATGGTCAGCTGAAATTTGTTTGATGGTTTAAATGCAATCCACCCGCGTTCTAGTAATGGTTATGGTTATATACCTAAAAGCTAATACCCCTTTAATGTAAAGAGATGTTCACAGATAAGCTTCACAATTTATTTTTTTCCGCTGGATGAGTAGATAAACTTCACGCTATGATGCAAAAATGCAGAATGCGGAATTGACGCATATTTGTACTTTATACATCCCCCACCCACCCCAACTAGTTTTTAATGTTGTTGGATTCTTTTCTTTATTGTTTTGATTTACACAAAAACGAATAAATAACATGTTTAGTAATTTTTAATACCTTTTAACAAATTACCATTAAAATGTAAAATAAATACTATGTTGGGTATTTGAACCGCCACAAATACCGCCACCAGGATTTGCCCATGAGGTAATTGCGAAGCAACACGAATAAAATATTGACGATAGTAACAACACAAGGATTTAACGTGGAAACTCAAAAACCGGAGAAAAACCACGGGGACCCGAGTAAAATCCACTATGTAGAAAATTTGTACAACTACATAATTTTCACTCAACCCGACCAACCCCCACAGAGCCTATTCACTTTCACCGCTCCCTAAACTACCCCCGCACAAGTACTCGAGGTACTACATTGTATATTTAGGAAATACAGAAAGAAACTCTGAATTGGGATAAATTTAATGAAGGAGGAATCAGCTATTTATAGCCAAGATACTAAACCTAAAATGCATAATTAAATCATAGTGCACCATTATGAATTAATGGTGCACTTATGATTTAATGGTGCACTACCTCCCCATTAATGTGGTGACTTAGATCCAACAATCTCCACCTTGAAGATTTGATTCGTGACTCAATCAAATCTTCAAAAATATCTTCACTCCGGCCCTTGGACGATCGCACGCCCACTCCGCCTAAGAAGATTTCCATAGCTCTCGCTATCACTGCAACGCAGTCATACCTCATTTCAGAAGTACCATGCTCCACCATAAAAGCATAATCGGCCCAACGTCTAAAAATAAACCCTGCTGATAAGTATGGTGCAACTCCCAACTTGGCTCCTCCGGAAGTCATCAGCCCTCGACATTACTACCACACCTTGCATCTACGCCAAGTCATGCTTGTGTGAAAACTGGGACCCACTAACACCAACGCCCTGTCTCATAGCAGTCTCATGCCATCAGAACGTACCGCCACTTATAACACGTCACGCAAGTAGGCAATGTTAGTTTCACCAGTGTTTGACTAAGAGTTGCTCGCCACATCAACTCGTTGTCCCGGACAATTTTCTTTTTCGTGGTCCTAGTGTCCGCACCACTCCACTAGCAACAGTATCTGCCGTGCTAGTAACACCGCTACGTATAGCAATAACTCCACCAGTTGAACCCTTGTGTAACCTTGACCAAATCAACTTCCCCGACTTGAACACGCCACAAGTCACAATTGATTTTCCCGTCAACATTCGTCACGCCAAACTTTACCATATTCGTACCCCTGCTTCCAACATTGCCTCGGTGAGTTGGTGAATTTCCAGTAGATCAGAATAGTACAAAGTAAACCCCCGGAAAGAGATAGCTCGTCTTTCCTGATAGGATTTCAAGGTTCCCAGGTAATTAGTGGGGTCACAACGGTCCCGCTTAATAACCAATTACCTTTGACAGAACCGCCTTTTACAGTACCTATTCACACTACATCACACCACGACTCCACCCAAGCAATAGCTTCACCTCCAGCAGAACCCGGGCTCTGATACCACTTGTTGGGTATTTGAACCGCCACAAATACCGCCCCCAGGATTTGTCCATGAGGTAATTGCGAAGCAACACGAATAAAATATTGACGATAGTAACAACACAAGGATTTAACGTGGAAACTCAAAAACCGGAGAAAAACCACGGGGACCCGAGTAAAATCCACTATGTAGAAAATTTGTACAACTACATAATTTTCACTCAACCCGACCAACCCCCACAGAGCCTATTCACTTTCACCGCTCCCTAAACTACCCCCGCACAAGTACTCGAGGTACTACATTGTATATTTAGAAAATACAGAAAGAAACTCTGAATTGGGATAAATTTAATGAAAGAGGAATCAGCTATTTATAGCCAAGATACTAAACCTAAAATGCATAATTAAATCATAGTGCACCATTATGAATTAATGGTGCACTTATGATTTAATGGTGACTACCTCCCCATTAATGGGGTAACTTAGATCCAACATACTATCATGTTCAATTTCAGTTTTAAGCAATTTTCCTTATTTCATAAAAATAATCGACGGTCCCGTTTTTGCTAAAAAAGGGAAAACAAATCAAGGTGGGCTTCGTTTTCCTTGCATTTGTCCTTTAATAAAGAGGAAAGCAACGAAATTAACGGTACTCTCCTCCTGATTGGAGAGAGAAAGAGACAGAACTAGGTAAATTGCAAGGTCTTCCCCCGTGTTATTTTAATTCCCAAAAGACCCTACCATGTTAAAAATAAGCAAACACTTTGGACTAGGCTTAATTAGTACGTACTGAAACTTGTCACAAAACTTGACCTTTAATGTACAATTTTGTACATGAATAATAAATGTTGTTCAACTTGCATATTTTAAATTTGGATTTGTAAGAATATAAGTACGATGTCGACTAAGTTTATTATACTCTTATATAATGCAAACACATGACATAATTTATAAGTATTAATTAAAGAATATGTATTTACTAAAGATAATAAATATGTATTAATATTTTGACATCCATACAATTATCATAAAAATTATTCTTATGCGCATAAGATGAACATAACTTAGATGCGAATGTTACTGTGGATGTGCGATAACATGAGAAGAGACAAGATACGTAATGAATATATGAACCACAAATTGAGTGTGTCACCCATCGGCGAGAAGATACCAAAAATCCGCTTAAGATGGTACGTGCATGTTAAAAGTAAACCCGTAGAGGTATCGATTTGACGCATTGAGACTCCTAACTTGAGGCATACGAATAAATAGAGGGAGAAAATATGGATGAAAGTTATACACATACGATATAAAGTTCAGAGACCTAAATGAAGATGCATTTCTCAACATAGACGAATGGAGACAGGGAATTCATGTAATCGACTCAATGTGATACACTTAGTTATAGTTCGTATAGTTTATTGATATGACAGGCTTTTTTGTTGTTGTCATCGCGTACTTGGGTTATATGTGCTAATTAGAGTAATACATGGGTAGCTTTTGCTATTAATCAGAAAAATAAAAAAAATAAAATTAAAATCCAGCTGTGTGTAAATGGCAGAATCCAGAATTTTCGGTTCCTTTTCATCACCACCCCATTCCTTCCTCTCACCGCGTGATTCCATCCCCACTCTTTTTATATTCCCATCAATTTTCTTACAAATCCCATATCCCAGAATCTGTTAAAATCACCTGTTATTACATTCAAATCTGTTAAACAAAGTACCAGGAAAAATAAAATAAAAACCATGTTTTGCCTAAAATTACCCTTCTTCTTTAACTCCTCCGACCACCGTCCCCTCGTCGGCGCTAACCACACCTCCGCCCGCTTCTGCTCTCGTTAGTTATTTTCTTGTAACCCCTGTACATAAAAATTGATTCTTTTTACTTATTTGATTAAGATTAAATTCAATTTATTGTTTGTTCGTTTGTTTTATTCAACACGATGGGTTCCCATGGGGGTAATAAATTGATATTCTTGAAAAATGTTGTGGTGCGTGTGTTTTTAATCTGTATGTTCCTTATCGCTCTTCGATTCGGTTACGTTGTAATAATCCACGGCGAATCTTGTGACGTCGGAGACTTCTGTTTCTTCTCCTCGCCGGTGAATTTCACCGTTGCCGCCGGGGCCGGACATTTGTCGAAATCCTCGTCCTCCGCGGTTGTCGAGCCCGTGTCCTCGAAGAAGTCTCCCGAGCAATGGGGGGAGGGGTTTCAGAAGGCGGTGCGGTTTTACGCCTCGGTGTTTCAGGATTTGGTGTCCGATGCGGTGTTGAGCCCGAGTTTCAAGACCGTGTGCGTTGATACGGTGCATGGGGCGGACGTGTTGGCATTGAGGGATATAGGCGTGGAGGATTCGGTTGGGATATCGAAGAAGGGGTTGAAGCCGTTGGTGATGCGTGGGACGGGTTTGAAGCAGCCGTTTGACAACGAGAGTCTTGATTTCGTGTTTTGTGGAGGTGGGGCGGTGGAGAAATCGGTGAGACCGGGTGATTTTGCTGCGGAGATTGGACGGACGTTGAAACCGCAGGGGTTCTTGGTTATCCATACGGGTGCGAACGATACTTATAGTTACGAGTCATTGCTTCGTTTGTTCGATTTTTGTAGGTTGGTGAATGTTAGAAACGTTGACGGGTTTGATTCGGAAATGCCGGTTATTCGCGAAGTTGTTATGCAGAAGGTTAACGGTTATAGGAGCCTTGAAGAGTTCGATGGCCGTTCGGTGGATAAATGCTCTGTTCCAGGTTATAAGAGGGAGTTGATTAAGGATGCCGAGCCTTTGATCGAGAGAGAACCGAAGAAACCATGGATTACGCTGAAGAAGAATGCGCAGAAGATAAAGTATTTGCCTTCGATGGCCGATATCAGTTTTAAGTCTAGGTACGTGTACATTGATGTGGGAGCTAGAAGCTACGGCTCGAGCATTGTGAGTTGGTTCAAAAAGCAGTACCCGAAGCAGAACAAGACGTTTGATATATATGCGATTGAAGCGGATAAGACATTTCACGAGCAGTATAAGTACAAGAAAGGGGTTAATTTACTCCCTTACGCTGCTTGGGTTCGGAATGAAAGTTTGTTCTTTGAGATAAACGAGGATCCCGGTCATAAAACTATGGCAAAAGGTAGAGGTATGGGAAGGATTCAACCAGTTCAGACAGATGGTGGTTCTGTTTCTTCTGGTAATGTGGATGAGATTCGGGGATTTGACTTTGCAGACTGGTTGAAGAATACTGTCTCAGAGAAGGACTATGTCGTAATGAAGATGGATGTGGAGGGGACCGAATTTGATTTGATTCCGAGGTTGATTGAAACGGGGGCTATTTGTTTGATCGACGAATTCTTTCTTGAATGTCATTACAACCGGTGGCAGAGGTGTTGTCCGGGCGAGAGGACGACGAAGTATCAGAAAACGTATGGGCAGTGTTTGGATTTGTTTACATCTCTTCGGAAGACCGGAGTTTTGGTGCATCAGTGGTGGTGATATGGTGTTAGATGTCTAGTACTTTTGTTGCAGCATTTGTCATTATGCAGTTATGTAGTTCTCCAAACAAAAGAAGATGGTGTAGCAATGTTTGTTTAAATGTATAATGATGATGAAATGATGATACAATTTCTAGTAGTTTTCTTTTTTCGAACAGTTTCTCGCAATTAAAATTGTTATTGCAAAGATAGGTTTTAGATTAGTTATTTCTTCTTTTTGGTTTTATACTAGTTTTGTACATGTAACGAATACTGAAAATATATAGTGTTCCTGGAATAATAGAATATACATTATTCACCTATGAATTTTCAATACTATTTTACTACGTAGTTCTTTGACGCTCATCATCCTCACGTTAAAAATGAAGCATTTTCAGCCCTTTGAATTCTGGCTGAATGGTAACGAGTTCTTAATTAGCATATTTAAAATTTTATTGAAATGATATTAAGAGTCAGAATTGCAAGTTTATGGTTGTTATTTCTTAAGTTCAAATGAAAGTTTTATAGTTTGGTATAAAATGGTTTGAGTTACACTAAATACTAAATAGAACAAAAGTACAAATTGGGCCTTAAATACACATTGTTAATCTTATACAAAAGTTAACTAGCTTCGTCTGGAATATTCTTTAGCTCGCGAGAAATAGCTGAACCGGACTGAATTCACCAAAAACATCGAATTTAGGCCTCTCGAAATGAGCATTTAAGAAAACTAAGTCTCTCGAAATAGGCGGCTTGCCTCGAAATGTTGGACTGTCAAAATATAGAACCGTCGAAATACCTTGGTCTCAAAATAAATTTACTGAAACACAAGTGTCTCGAATATTCTAGTGTATCGAAAGTGGGGGTGTACAAAAACATGTGTACCTGCCCGCGCTCATCCGCATCCGTCATGATTTTATTTTTTTGTACATGTAGGTGGGTCGATTTTTTGTCAACCCGCTCAATGTCGGTCGGGTAGTTGGCTTATCTTGTCACCCACCAGCCAATCCGCACATTTGTTTATTATAAGAATTATAAGTTACCTATCAAACTTGTCTTACGAAAGAAAAAAAAAAAGAAAAAAAAATTATTTAGTGTGAATTGTTATTTCTCATCACTTTTAAGAGATGAAAGCTACTATGTATATATTTACTTTATGTTAATGAGAGTGTTGTTTTATAATTTATGCCTAATATACCAATGATTTTTTTTATTCTTCAATTGCAAATGTAAAAATCAATGTAAATATATATATATATATATATATTAGTAAATCGATGTGTAATATTATAAATAAAGATGATAATATATGTATTTCTCATGAAATTAGTTATGAATATTTGATTGTGTTATAACCCGCCTAACCCGCCCAACCCACCTAACCCGCCGCCCGCGTGATTTTGAAATTAACATAACCCGCACGGGTGAAGAAATTGATAACCCCCTATAAGTGGGTATGGTGTATTTTTTTGTTGCAAATCGCAAATTGCAAATCTCTCGATGGGCCTTTAATTGGCAGACAGGCCCAAATTAAGCCCACGCCATTTTATATTCTCGCAATAGCCAATAGATTCATATTAAATAGTGGCCTAATATTAACCTAACTATAAGTGCACGTTTGGTTACAAAATCCCTATTGATGTTGTTTAATATTGCTTGCTACTATAATTCATATTAGGCCTGATCTACATAGCTTTGGTTGGCAACATAGGCCACCGAAATTCACTGTTGTAACAATTCGTTATTTGGTTTGGTTTATCTTTTTCGGATCCATTTTAACACATTTTATAGTGAAATATCCGTTTTAACCCTGAATAGTTTGGGTCCCTCTTTCATCTCTTTCAAGGGATGCCGAAAAAGAAGATACGCTGGAAAATGTTGAAATACGACGGAACAAAAAGGGCCCGAAATCTAACGACGTGAAATTTCAAGGGAAACTCGAAAATCACAACCAATAAAGACGCAAAAGGGAGGAAGAGGCTCCGTTTTGAGAAAACTGAAACAACCTCCGACGAGAAAAATACTAAACTCACGGAATCCAACAAAACCACCACCAAAAGCTTCGTAATCGTGAGGGGATCACGAAAACTAATCTCAAAAGAGACGCGAAGAGGTGGATGATTCTCGACTTTGAGAGAAACTCAAGAACGCCGGCGAGAAAGAGAAAAAAATTCGGCGAATTCGTAGCACCGAAGAGTTTGATTTCCACCACCACTTGACCGCGAATAACTGTTTTACGTTCTCCGATTAACCGGCGACGGAGTCGACAACTTCATCTTAACAAAACCCCTAAAACTTGACACCCAATTCTAGATCTCAAAAACTCCCCAACACACTATGGAAATCGAAGCCCTCGATCTAACAAAGAAGACGAGATGATTCTCAAGGTGAGAATCACTCGTTTCAACGGCCGAAAATGAGGTGAATCGACGCCACCTGTGTGAACAAGAAGAGAGAGAATGGGTCGTACGTGAAGATGGGTGAATTGTGGAAAGGATGATTTTTTAAGGATAAATGAGTAATTTCATGTGCCTTTAATTTTCAATGTAGAAGTCTTTTTCCGAAAACGCTCGAATTTGGGCTTGCTATTTTCGTGCTTCAATAACGGGTCCCCCGTTTTAAGGCTGGATAACCCGGGTATAAAAGTGGCCAACCAAGCCTGAGAATTATACTGTTGAAGTCATATAAAAACCCCTTATAGGTCCTATAACTAGGTACCAACCAAACCACCCTAAGTCTACAACATGCTATAAGCATTAAATAAACTCTTACCATAAGAAATTTAAAGAAATATAGCACTTGTCCACTTCTATTTAGTACGTCCTAACCAACAAAGGACACTGCCACTCTCGAGAATTTTCCAAACCAGCATTTGGCACCTTGAACTTAGAAAATATATTTTGACTAAGTTGTTAAATAAATTCAAATTGTGTAGCAACAATCGTCATTTACTATTATTTATAGTTTATATATCCAAGTGGACATGCCAATGCGTTTAAACGTAGTATTGTTTTTTCTTATTAAAAAAAGGTAGTATTATTAACAAATTCTAAAGAAATATAATATCAGGATAATTATATTGTTTAGAAAAAATCCTAGCTAAAAATAGCATCAAGAATCTGAATTTTCATCTTGTTGTTGGCCGTCTTTCGCATTCATTTTCTTCGTCCCTTCGCCCCTTAAACGATTGAATTTTGAGGGGCCAAAGACAATGGGTGCATGTTGTTCATGTCAATGGGGCGGAAAGTTTGAAGGTTTCCACGTCGAGGAAGAGGAGAACATAAAAAGAGAGGTCGAAGATCTTGAGGATATCGTGTTGAGAGGCGATGCTGGTGCACGAATCCGCCTACAGGGATCGTCTAAATATATCTCCATGTTTTCCAGACAAGGGAGAAAAGGGGTAAACCAAGATGCCATGACCGTATGGGAGGTGAGACAAATCAATATGATTGTCATTTGACATATGTTTGTTTTTTTGCAATTAACTTTTTTCAATACATAATCAAATAGTTTCCATATTTTACTTATTAGTCATGATTGATTAGTTTGTGCATTTTGTTGAATGATTCCTTTTTCAGAGCTTTTCAGGAGACAGAGACATGTTCTTTTGCGCCATGTTTGATGGACACGGTCCCTCCGGCCACGAGGTGTCACGCTACGTCCGTGATTTATTACCAGCAAAAATATCTGCCATCTCTAAACAACCAATCACTACTGATGGGAAGAATTACACTCTTGATATAAACAATGCAAATGAAAAAAGCCTCGAGAATTCCGAATCCAAGAATCCATTTTTCTTATCATGGAGAGATAGATTGACCAAATGCTTCCATGAAATGGACCAGGAACTTGAGGAAGATGCTACAACAGAAAGCTATTGCAGTGGTACAACATCAGTGTGTGTGCTTAAGAAGGTATCATAACTAGACATACATGAAGAAGAAAAAAGAACTTTAAATAATGTTCGAATTATCTGTAACAAGATTTTCACTTTAATTCCATCTTTCTTAAGGGTGAACACCTGGTGATCGCAAATTTAGGCGATTCTCGTGCGGTTCTTTGCAAAAGGGACGATAACAATGAACTTGTTCCCGAGCAACTAACTGTTGATATGAAACCAAATCTTCCGAGTTAGTGTTTCCTTGAATTCCTTGAAATAAAACTAGATGTTTTATTTGGTCTTAATATCATACTAACATGCATTCTGTAATTATCAGATGAAGAACAAAGAATAAGAAGTTGCCAAGGCAGAGTTCTGTCAATGGAAGAAGAGCCAAATGTGTACAGAGTATGGATGCCTGATCAAGATTGCCCTGGTCTAGCCATGGCAAGGGCGTTCGGAGATTTTTGTTTAAAAGACTTTGGAGTAATCTCAACGCCTGAAGTAACATACAGAAAGCTCACCGAGAGAGATGAATTCGTGGTCTTAGCAACAGATGGGGTAAGAGAATTGAAATGTTGTACAAGTGTAGTTATTTATATTAGATTGGTTCCCAACTCAACATTGCTTTTTGCGTTTGTTCCTAGGTGTGGGATGTCTTATCTAACAATGAAGTGGTAAAGATTGTGGCATCGACAAGAAAACGAGGGATGGCAGCAAAATTGGTGACGGAGAGAGCCGTTAGGGCGTGGAGATACAAATACCCTTGTGCCAAGATTGATGATTGTGCCGTTGTGTGCTTGTTTTTCAAACGTCCAAGGCCTTTGCTGACAAAATCTATGTCCGAAACGACTCATCTTAGCTTAAACTATAGTGCGCTCGGGGGCAATAATGCTCATGCTCGGAGCATGAAGAGCGATGACGAGCTTGACACGGTTTTGAATTGTGGAATACTTCATGGACGCTTAGAAAGTGGTGAGAATGGGGTTGGTCGTCAGCCAGATTCTACCATTAAAAGGCCGAGGAAAAGAAGGCCAGCGGGGAGGAGGTTTGATGAGCATGGAAGAGAGAGCTAAGGGTTGGATTTTTGTAACTCTATGTTAAAAAGTGTGAGATTAGTAAAAAGTTCACATGGGAGAGGCAGGGGTAATTATCTTCTCTTTTTATTTGTGTGTGTGCGTGTGTGTATGTTTGTTATAATGTAATCATGAAAAAGAAAACATGCATGGGAAGAAAAATTGGATATAGTGTGTATGAAAGTAGTACTAGCTAGCATCCTGAGATCGAATGTAAAAAAGGGTTATTCAGGAGTTATTTGAGCTTATTTCAATTCATGTACATGCTTTACCTACATAGTTTACTATAGTACCTCTTTTCTTTTCTTTTTTTTCTTTCTTTTTTTGATGAATACTTACTATAATACCTCGAATAATCTTCTACAGCTCTTGTAAAAAATGAAGTATAACCCTTAGTAAGAGTCCAATATTTCATGTATTGTTCGATTTATAATTATACGACCCCTCGTTCATCACTTATTGTTTTAATTTATAAAGTGTGTGGTATACAAAATAACATATAAGAACCACTTAATGAATACAGAGAGATGAACAATTTTGTATAAAAGACTGAACTGAAGTGGCAAATAATTTTTGATTGGCCATTTAACTGGTTGACTCATAAAGTTTGTTTTCCTTTTTTCTAGATGGTTAATGACCTCTAATACAGTAATACTATGACAAAATGGACCCTTTCACTACCTTTAAGAGGACATTTTCCTTAAATATTGTTTGGTTCAAGGGAAGGAAATGAAACTTAAAATGTCAACACCATTCTCCAACTACCAACATTAGCTAGCACATATAAATCTGTTGATAGCACCTACCTCACTTATGAGGTGGCTGGTTCATGGATGCTAACACCCAGAGGTGGTTGGGTGACTGACAGGGAGGCTTAATCGAGAGTCTCTCATCTGTTCTATTATTCTCATTTGAGAGTGTTAGCTATTAGTTCTATAATTTATTTCATGGAAATTTGTATATATATATATATATATATATATATATACTTGTGTGAGGTATGAGTTAAAAGAGTGTTTGTTGCTAATAAAAATATTGTGTGGAGTCAATGGTAAGTGAAATTTGGTTTTAAACTAATAATTTTGTTATTTAGTGTAAACTAAGACTGTGTCAATTGATATAATGCTACATCACTGTAACAAAAAACTTAAAATCAGTAAACAAGGGTTGGTATCTTTTCTGGCTACATAATGTTTAATAATCAAGCCAATGAAAGGTGCAGTTAATGGTGATTAGTTGGGAGTACTATTGGACTTACATGGAGAAAATTTTCGAAATTAGTCATTTAATCTATACCATGTATCATTTTACTTAATTTAACAAGTGTTAATTTCAGTTTAGTATGGTGTAAAACATCTAATTTAAGTCATTGGAATGTGATTTTAGGTTGGAAAAGAAATGTTCTATTGCAAATCCCCAGCCAATTTGGAGAAAATTGATTTAAGGCACACACATGTGAAATAGTTTAGGGTTTCACATAAAAAAAAAAAGAAAAAAAGAAGAGGATTTCAAATTGAAAACTGAGGATGTCACGTATTTGTGTCCTAAAATCTAATTTTCTCAAGTTAACTAGATATAAGTCATATATTCCTCCTTCTACTCCCGTCGCATTAGGGTGTTGAATTGTATCTCATCTAAAAGTTTAAGCTGTTAGAGAGAGTAGACATTTAATATTTATATATATTATTTTCAACACGCCCCCTCACGTGCAGGTTGTAAATCTTTTTTGTTATGCCTGTCACGTGGATTTTTTTTATAATTGGATGGCAGTGAGATTCGAACCCATGACCTCTTGTGGCCTGAGCTCTGATACCATATCAAACGATATTCCATACCTAATATTTCGCCGCACCACCAATTCGCCGCCCTACCATGTCTGAAGTTCAATCCTCCGATCTTGGTACCGCCGTCTCACCACCACCATCTTCCGCATTTCAAAAATCGCCCACCTCTCTCGTCATTGTTACGGCGAGTCAAAATTTTCCTCTCAAACTCACGCCCACGAACTATCTTCGTGGCATCTTCAGATTGTTGTCCAACTCAATGACCTCAATCTCCTTGGCTATCTCCAGGGCACGTTTCCTTGCCCCGATAAGTCCGACGTCGTCACCCATACTCTTTAGTTTCAACAAGATCAACTCCTTCTCGAGGCTCTTTTTGGATCCATCTCGAATGAGTTACTCCCCATCATTCACTCCGCCACCACATCCTCTAAGGTTGGGTGAACATCATGCACTCGTTTGTGCGTCCGGACCGTGTCATGGCTCTCAAAGACGCGTTGAATTCTGCAACCTTGGGTTCTCGCTCCATCACGGAGTATCTCACCGAAGTCAAATTCAAGGTGGATGAGATAGCTATGATCGATCGGCCACTTCATGCCTACGATGTGACTTTATATGTTCTCAATGGCTTAGGCGCAGCCTACCAGGACATTTGCCACCGTGACCACCACATGACATTCTCGAAACTTCATGATGCATTACTGAATCACGAGGCCTACCTTCGTCGCCTAGAGTCTGACGCCAATTCTATCACCGTCACGGCTCAGCCAACGGTGCTTGCTCTAAACCCTAACCGCAACAACAACCACGTCGTCAAAACCGTGGTCAGGGCAACTAGCGTGGGAATCGCGGTCATCGTGGTTTGGGTCGCAACCCCTTATGCCCGTGAATCGGTTACGTGTCAACTGTGCAACTCCATTGGCCATGCAGCCCCACAGTGTTATCGTTACCTTAATCACCAAGTTTCGTCTGCCAACGCCGCTCGTACCCCACCGCCCTCGGGCTTACGCACCACGACCAACAATTATCTTGTGGATTCGGGGCCTAACACCACATGACTGCTGATATGAACCAACTTACTTATCACTCTGAATATGATGGCACACACGAGGTTCAAATAGCCGACGACAATGGTATGGCTATTATCCACACTCGTTCTTCTTCAATTAAACTCCCCCACCGTGACTTAAATCTGTCTAATGTATTGTGCGTCCCATTTGCAAAGAGTAATCTTGTTAGTAAAGTTGCGAAGGATAATAATGTCTCCTTGGAATTTTCTCTGATTATTTTGTCATTAAGGATCTGCCTACGGGACCCGCTAGCGACAAGCGAGTGTAGTAATGGAGTGTACCATATCTGTTCCCCGTCCTGTTACATGCAGTCTGATGCAAAGTTTGCATCCTTGGGAGTTCGCACGAGTACCGCCACGTGGCACTCTCAGTTTGGTCATCCATCGCCTCAGACGAGTTCCTTTTTAATTAGTAACTTCCATTTACCAGTTCGGAATATTGCTTTTGTGAAGGCCTTGTTTTGTGATTCTTGCCATGTGAGCAAGTTTCACAGTTTACCATTTTAGAACTCATCTTTTGTGGCAGACTTTCCTTTGCACTATTTATTTGCGGATGTTTGGGGACCTACTACTGTTTCTGTTGATGGATTTCGTTACTACTTGTTGATTGTTGATCTTTATAGTCGATATTGTTGGATCTTTCCTATGGTTGCTAAATCACAAGTACACGAGATTTTTATCAAGTTTCGGCCGTTAGTTGAGAATCAATTTGGGCGCCCAATTACTAATATTTTTTAGTGATAATGGTGGAGAGTTTTTGGCGTTACGAGGTTACTTTGCAAAGGAGGGCATTACTTGGCTTACCACCGCTCCCCATACTCTAGAACAAAATGGCATAGTTGAGCATCGTCATAGGCATATTCCTTAAACACGGCGTGCACTTCTTCATCAAGCCCAACTACCGCCATTATTTTGGTCATTTGCTCTCCAAACGGTTGTGTATCTTATTAATCGCTTGCCATCTTCCGCCATTGCGAATGTTAGTCCTTTTGCACAACTCTTCGATAAGGCTCCCAACTATCTCAAATTCTGGTCATTTGGTTGTCTCTGCAACCCATGGTTACGTCCATATGTCTCGGTCAAGCTCTGCTATCCTTCACGGCAATGTATCTTTTTTGGATACGCTCTATCTCAAAGTGCATACAAGTGTTGATCCCATTTCTCGTCGTATGTTCATATCTCGACATGTTCGTTTTTATGAGAATCAATTTCCTTATGCGAAGTTGATTTCTATCTCACTGGCTGAGTCGACCCTACCTGTCCTTGACGCACCGAGTCCTTTCACTATCAGGTCATCTTTACCGCATGTATTACCTGCAACACCAGTGTCCCCTGCCTCTTCTAGACATTCTGTTTCTGATGTTGGAAAAAGTGGGGGCAACATTGCAACCAGTGACCCCATCCCCTGCCTCTTCTGAACATTCTGCTTATGATGTTGGGCCAGATGTTGGGACAACATTGCAACCAGTGACTTCAGCCACTACTCCTTCTGAACATTATGTTTCTAATGTTGGGACTGATGTTGGGGTAACATTGAATCCAGAGACTTTGAGTCCACCCAGTAACGCACACCCTATGGTGACTCGGGCCAAGAATAATATATTCAAGTCCAAGTCAGTTCATGCCGCCTCACTACATCCATTGCCACCTATTGTTGAGCACATATTTGTTTCCTTTGCCATGGCCGTCCCCAATTGGCGTGTCGCCATGTCTCAAGAGATAAATGCCCTTCTCCAACATGGCACGTGGGATCTTGTTCTGCGCCCCTCTTCTTCGAACATCATTGGATGCAAGTTGGTGTACCGGGTCAAACGCAATCCAGATGGCTCCATTGACAAGTACAAAGCTCGCTTGGTTGCTAAGGGCTTTCACCAACGACCCAGGATTGAATATGATGAGACGTTTAGTCCGGTTGTTAAATCGGTCACCATTCGGCTTATCCTTGCTCTTGCAGTTACCAATGGGTGGCCACTTTATCAATTGTATGTTAGCAATGCCTTTTTTCATGGCACGCTATCCGAACTTGTGTTTATGCAGCAACCTCTGGGCTTCATTGACTCCACGGTCCCTAATCATGTATGTCGCCTTTGCAAGTCAAATTGTGGTCTCAAGCAAGCGCCACACGCTTGGTTTCAAGCCCTTCGAGCAGCGCTCCTCTCTCTCGGGTTCCAACAATCCCGGTCTGATTGTTCCCTTTTCCTTTGTCACAGGGACAAGGTACGACTTTTTCTCTTAGTCTATGTGGACGACATCGTCTTTACTGGCAATGACACATCTCTTATATCTACAATCATTGTCAAACTTTAATCCACTTTTGACGTCAAAGATTTGGGATCTCTCTCATACTTCCTTGGTATAGAAGCAATTCCGTGTAAAGATGGTCTACTTTTGTCCCAACACAACATCAACGATATCTTAGAGAGACGTCGTATGACCGGTGCAAAACCCATCTCTACTCCCATGGCTACCACGGCTCCCGTTGCTAGCTCGGCCGACACAACACCGTGTGACGTTCATACGTATTGCCAAGATATTGGTGAGTTGCAATATCTCTCTTCACTCACCCGGACATCACCTTTTCGATTAATCGGTTAGCAAAGGCCTTGTATCCGTCTCTCACATCAGCACCCGAGACTAATTGGCCGTCTTAATCAGCAAAGCATTATCTCGGGCTCATTTTTCATTACATTGCTCTAAAATTGCCTTAGCTGACGGAACACCAATTTTGCGGGGGCGTATTAGGGATAAGAATAGTTAGTGAATCTTTCCTTATCTATTTTAGATATGTTATATACTTATATTCTCAGAATCTTTCCTTATCACATTCTTAGGATCTTTCCTTATCACTTACTCAACCTCTTTGTATATAAAGAGTTGTAATATTATTGTATATTCCTAAGAGTGAAAATATATTGAGTGGATTATTTCTACATAGGGCACTTGTCGCGAACTGGTGAACTCAGTGCATGTACGCGACTCTAAGGCGAATTAAGGATCCTTAATTTTCGAACTAAGAATTCTTATCAAGCTCGTGTATTTTTTTCGGCATCTATTGTAATTAGATGAGGTTTATGAATCTTTCTCTTTTTCTATTGGAAGGATAGCGAGAGAGAAAAAGAATACGTTGTGGGATCAAAACAAATAAGAAAGAACATAACAATAAATAACGACTAAATTACATTGAAACTCTTATCTAAACTAACAAATAAATCAAAGACTAAATTTATCACATGTTTTAATACAAGCATCATCATTTATTTAATTTATCACATGAATATATATAAATTTGCAACAAAAAATATTTAGATTTGTATTTGATTACTTATGTAAATATTTTTATTTTTTATTTTTTAAACGACGCACTGATATTTATGTATTTTTAAAATTGACGTACTGGTGCACCCGCATGCGCTCTCGCTCGCACACCCGCATTATGTGACCTAACTAGACACGTACAAATTTTGTGTCTTCTTTTTAATATAAAATTTTATTACAAGTTATGCCGTTGAATGGCCAAAATAAATGTCTTTACATTATAAAAGTATAACGAAGCAACATAGGCCTTATCACAACAAAAGACCAAAATGTTATTTGATACAAATCGAATTTTACTTTGCGACTTATATATGGTTACGAGTGTGATGACGTTATATATAAAGAACGGAGGGCAAATAAGGTAATAAACGAGACCAATTTGGGTCCATAATTAATAATATAATATATAGTACAATACTGCCATTCAAGCCTTAACTTTCTTTTCATTTTAATTTTGCAGGTGACTGAGGATTTTGTAAAACGATGCCGTGTTTGAACCTTTCGACTAACGTGAGCCTTGAGGGCGTCGACACCTCCGCCATTCTCTCCGAAGCTTCTTCCACTGTTGCCAAAATCATCGGCAAACCCGAAGCTGTATGTGTACTTACTTTTACTTTCACTGATTATTATTATTATGAACCTACATTTAATTTTTTGATTTTGTTCCTAATTAGGGTTTCGATACTAGCAATACTTTGTTGATTAGTTGTTATAATCTTCCATTTCATTCTATTTGTCAAAGTTTCTGCTGATTAGTTTGCTGTACATAAAAGTTAGGGTTTAGTACAATCATTGTTGTGTAAGAATTGTAGTAATTAAGGAGATAATAAGTTCACCTGCTTATTAATTGGTGATTTGGTGTTCAAGTACGGTTTTCGTGGAACGTAGTCGATTTCACTTTGGTTGTGGACAAGGTTTATGTAATTTAAGTCGAGAATAGTTGCGTAGAGACCACCCGTGGCGCATGTTAGGTTGGAAAAGCGTTATTTCTGGCCACTTTGTTGTTTCAACGGACTCGTAATTAGTCTTGATATATTTTGAGGTGTCGGGTTGATTTTGAAGTATGATTTAGAGGAATTTGACGAGCGTGTTGATTAATTGAAGGGTGCTGATCATTGGTTTTTTTGGTGCAGTATGTGATGATTGTGTTGAAGGGTTCGATTCCCATGGCATTTGGAGGCACAGAGCAGCCTGCGGCTTACGGGGAGTTGATTTCTATTGGTGGTCTCACCCCTGACGTCAACAAGAAGCTTAGTGCTGCTGTTGCCGACGTTCTCGAGACTAAGTTGTCCGTTCCGAAATCGCGGTTCTATCTTAAATTCTATGATACCAAGGTAAGAAGTCTGAATCTCGTGAGTTGTATAGTTGAAGGTCTTTGTCAGGAATTAGTATTTTCTCATTGCATTCTTCCTGCTTGTTTAGGCCAGTCAGACCCAAGATTATGCACAATGTCTGCATGCTTTACACCAGTACTAAAGTAAAAGAACCTTCATTATTTAGATCAGTGATTCGAGCTTCGTTTCTTGTTGTCGTGATATCAAGTACTTCTTTTTACTTCCTTCGTTAATTGATTGTTATATTCTTGTTCTTTGTTGTGAAGTTTCTTACATGTGTACTGTTGTCTCTATGCTGCTTACTCATGTACCTACTTTTTCTTTGCAGGGTTCCAACCTTGGGTGGAATGGTACTACTTTCTAGGTTTCTTATACCTTGTTGTAAGATCTTGTTTGCCCTATAAGTGTATGCATGGATATGGAAGCTATGGTGTTGTAGATCATATAATGAATCTTGATTCTGATTAACCAGCTTGGACATAGCTGTATTGCTTATGGACATCGTTTAAATATTCCTCTTGACTTTGCGTAATATGATACTTTTTTTCTCTTTTTTTTTTGTGCTTAAGTGGTGGTTGGAGTGATGTGTATACTGTCTCGGATGATCGAATGGTAGTATGGTACCAAAGTAACATTTCTACTTTTCTCTAGTATCAGTCCTTGTCCAAATCATAGAATTACTAGGATTGTGATGGAGTTGGGTTGTCGTAGTGAGGAGCTAGCATCCATGATATTAGCGTGGAAAAAGTAATCAGTCATTAGCACAAATGTGTGCATCGAACTTTTCTAATGAACGGGAAAATATGATCCATGAACTAAGATTATTCTTTATGGCAGATAACTGTAATCCTCAGGAGCCACTTACGGTCGACGCCGTGAATTGTTGATGTAGTATTTTCATGAAATTGCTTGCAAGCTTTGTACCATTCCTTCAGTCTTTACTATCAAAGACTTTAGGTTCTCATCCTTTTCTTGGATTTTCACTTTCTTTTGCAACTCTGATTCTCACCTTTGTATCTCTTACTGCCTAGAGCAAAGTGGAAATGTTCATAGAAGTGTTAGTTCATTGATGTTTATTCAACCTAAGCTAATCGACATGTTTTGTTGACTTAGCAAATCGACATGTGTTGAGTGTCTTTGATCTCTATCACTTAGCAAATCATCGTGGTTTGCTTAGTAAACTGGCTTTCTTTTTCTTTTCTTTTTTCCTTTTTTTGAAAGCAAAATAACGGTTATATTACTCAAAGGTTCACAATGCCAACAGGGAAAGAAATACAAGAAATCGAAAAGAACAAAAAAACAGTACATAAAAGTCCAGCAATTAGTTTAACACTACAACTTCTTCCATTTGGTCACTAACCCACTGTTCATTGTTGTGTGCTGATCTTGCGAGCTGATGGGCATCAATATTGCATTCATGATGAGTCCATACAAACAGAAAGTTAGTGTGCCCACCAAGCGTTTGATGAATGTCCAGAATGATGGTGCCATGGTCTGCTAAGACATGGGAGTTCGTTTCGAAGACAGGGGAGCTCGTTTCTAGTTTACGAACCAACTCCAAACAGTCACCTTCGATAATAATGTCCCTCCATCCGAACTCCATGCTTAACTCGGCTGCAAGAAGAGCTGCCAATGCTTCAACAATCTCCGGTTTAAAAGTTCCTCTCATCCTTCGCTTTTTCCATGCAATCCACTTTTCACGACTGTCACGAGCCAATGCCGCGACGCCCACCTCTGCTTTATCTCCAAAAACTGCTCCATCGTAATTGATTTTGATATGATTCTTAGAGGAGCTTGACACACACCATGGTCGACTTGGGGTGCAATGTGTCGGGTACACTGCGCAGTGAGGTATGTTGAATAGTAATTGGTAGAAAAAATGCATAAGCCCAGGGACTATCATGATTTTTCCTATTCATTACATTAATTATGTTCATCCAAAGAGCCCAGCACACACAAGCACTTAGTTCCCCTTGCTGAATAGATAGCTTACCAATCAGATTCCTGAACCACATTTTAAAACCATCAGTGCACATTACGGTATATTGGCAAGTGCCCACCGACTGCCTAGCGAAGTGACATTTAGTAAATATATGAAGACTAGTCTCTGAGTGGAACCCGCATATATCGCTTTGTTGCTCTAGTGGACTTCACTTTTTCTTTAAATTATCTTTCGATGGCAAAATGTTGCGACATGCTCTCCAGATGAAGATTTTAACTTTATTAGGGACTTTCAGACTCCACAAAAACTTCCAGTTAGTCGTATTCTTGTTGCTAGACTGTATGTGGTCAATAGCTTTGTCGTAACCTCGTTCAAGTATGAGATTGTATGCACTCTTGACAGTAAACACGTCATTCTTGTTATAGTGCCACACCCTTCGGTCAGAATTGCTTGATCTTCCAATTGGGATGCTTAAGATAGCCTCATGATCTTCTTTCCAAAAGTTATTTACAATAATTTCAACATTCCACTGTCCTGTTTCCAGGTTTCCAGATTGATGAGATAACTCATTGATTCATTGGCAAGGGTCTCAACAAGAGGTGTAATTATCTGAAAATTGTGTGGTCTAGGAACCCACTTGTCCCCTCAAATTTTGAGACTTTCCCCATTTCTCACGCGCCACAGACTACCTTCATTTATGATTTTCCTTGTGCCCCATATACATTTCCATTTGCATGAGGCCTGAGCCCCACAAGAAGCATAAAAAATAGTAGTATTTGGGTAATACCCAGCTTTATATAATTTGGCTAGAATGGAGTCTGGACATGTCACGATACGCCAAACCTGTTTGGCTAGAAGTGCAATATTAAAAGCTTTAAGACAACGGAAACCCATACCTCCATTATTTTTATTTTCACACATTGCCTCCCACTTCATCCAATGAATTTTTCGCTTATCTTTATCATCCCACCAGAAATTCCTGAACATTTTTTCAATATCTTCTAGAAGAGAATCTGGGAACTTAAAACAACTCATAGCATACGTTGGAGTTTCTTGCATCACAGCCTTTAAGAGAACTTCTTTCCCCACACTTGATATCAATCTTTCCTTTCCCCCTTTAGCTCTATTCCACACCCTTTCACTTATCTCTGCTAGCATCTCCTTCTTTGATCGACCTGCAATAGAAGGCAGGCCAAGATAGGAATCATGAGCTCTTACCACCGGCATATTAAGAATGCTGCTACAGTCTCAACACCACATGATTTGCTAAATACCACGTTGGATTTGTCTATGTTTATCATTTGCCTGGATGCCTTTTCGTATTCTTGAAGGATTCGAATGGTAGAGAACGTTGCTTCACGATTTGCCTTACAACAAAACAAGGTATCATCGCCAAATAACAAATGTGAAATGCTAGGCGCATTTTTGTAGATCTTTACTCCTCTCAAAGCCTGGCGATGTCCCTCCCTTCTTATAAGACTTGTTAGAGCTTCAGAACAAAATAGAAACAAATACGGCAAAATAGGATCCCCTTGTCGTAAACCCCGCTCCGAATGGATATAGCCACATTGAACACCATTGATCATGACTGAGTATGACACAGAACGCACACAAGGCATTATAAGATGTACATTTTTTCTCTCAAATCCTAGCCTAGTCATCACATGCTCAAGGAAACTCCACTTGACACGGTCGTATGCTTTACTCATATCTAGCTTGATAGCCATATACCCTTTTCTCCCGTTACGTTTATTTTTTATAAAATGATTGATTTCAAAGTCTGTGAGGATATTATCAGAGATGAGACGGACAGGAATAAAGGCAGATTGGGGCTCAGAAATAATGTCATTCATAAGTGGTTTAAGCCGCATAGTAATAGCTTTAGCCGCAATTTTGTATATAACATTACTCATGCTAAACGGTCGAAATTGGGTCATGTGCTTAGGCTCCCTGCCTTTTGGAATGAGTACAATGTGTGTGTAGTTAAGTTTATGCAGCAGAACATTGTTATTCAGGAGATCTAGAACGCATTTACAAATATCTTTATTGATGATATGCCAAAACTTTTGGAAAAAAAATAACCGGCATGCCATCGGGGCCTGGAGATTTAAGAGGAAACATAAGGAAGACAAATTTCTTTACCTCAAGTTTGGTGTAAGGCTGCATTAGTCTCTCGTTCATATCTGGAGTAACTTTCCTCTCAATAGTCTCAAGTGCACTTTAAAGATCAGTCTCGTCAGGCTTTTTGGATGTAAAGATAGCTCTAAAGTGGCTTTCTGAAGCAGTTATTTCTTGTTTTTTCTCATAATTAATTTCTAAAAGAAGAAAAAGAAAAAAGAAAAAAAGGATACTAATATCTTCTGTCAATGGAGATTAACAACAAAAACACAATTAATCACCAAATATTGTTGGGAAGTGATACTTGCAGATTCCCCATTGCAAGATAATTCAAGCTACTCCTTGCTCGAGTATGAAGTTATAAAGCCTCGTATCAAGTTATAAAGCCCTTGAGTACAAAAAAGAAAAAAAAAAGATTGGGCTTTTTGTTAAAAAAAACATTGTGATACATCATTGATGGTATAAAAGGTACAACCTCGTATTAGATGGACAAATTGATGATTTCTCTCAGAGAGTCTTTCAATACACCCACACAACTTCAAGCACAAAGGCTCACTCTTGTAAACATGACATTACTACATTGCATCTAGTCGTTAAGAGGTGACAAGATGTTGTGTTGCTAAATCACTCTGATCTCTCTACCCCAACTGTCACCATTGCTTTCATCACAAATTCATGAGATGATTTTATTATTTTTTATAATTATTAAATATGGCCAATGCGGTGTATTTTTCGTCTAATTGCTTGGACACTACACGTTAGACCGAGAATCTTCACATTTGCTACTTGAACCTCACATTTACTACTAGAATCGAGGATCCTCTGCTTTTGTTCAAAAAACATGCAATTCAATGAGAAGTAAACTAAGTTGATGGTCCATATGTGAAGGAGTTACGTTACTTAAAGTAGAAAACTTAGGCTATGGTAAAAGTGAGAATGAGAATGAGGGACCTTTCTCACATTTAGATGGAAGAAAGACCTCCTCCCATCAACCCTTGGAGACTCTTTATTAGGGAAAAAAAAAAGGACCTTGATCTCTTCCAACTTCTTAAGCATTGGAGGAAGACCGCTTGTCTACGTTGGTCCGCACTAAGTCGCTTTTCTTCAAAACACCGTCTTTAGAAAGGAGGTACAGACAGAGTAACACAAATGACTCACTCGTCTCCCCAAATTATTTTCTACTATTTAAAAAGAAAAGAAAAAACAATTACAAACGCGTTATTAATTATTAGTATTATCAGTTATAACGTTGAAATCACATGCGATTGATGAATCCACCGACGAAATTTCCTTTTTACCGTCCCAATTAAGCAACAAAATCCGTCCCCCAAAAAGCGTCCATAAATAGCACCCCCTCAAATTCGACACTTTTTTTATCTCTCTCTCTCTCTCTTCTCACCTCCCTAAATTTTTTCCCCCAAATCACAACAAACAATGGCAGCAAATTCCCAACCCGCAATTCTCCCCATCACCACCACCCAATCCACCACCACCGACTCCGTCCAATCCTCCACCGCCACCACCTCCGCCGTCCGCACCTTCGTCGCCGGCATCTCCGAAACCGTCAGATCCGGCCTCGCCAACCGCCGTCCCTGGCCGGAGCTCCTCGACCGCACCGCCCTCTCCAAGCCTGAATCCATATCCGAAGCCACCGTCCGCATCCGCAAGAACTACAACTACTTCCGCATCAACTACCTCACCGTCATCACCGCGGTGCTCGCGATCTCTCTCCTCACCAATCCTTTCTCTCTCATCACCCTCGCCGGACTCCTCGCCGCGTGGATCTTCCTCTACCTGTTCCGCCAGCCGGCTGATCCGCCGATCTCGGTGTTCGGCCGCCAGTTCTCCGATCGCGAGACGCTTTTGTTTTTGATCGTGTCGACTGTGGTGGTGATCTTCCTCACGAGCGTCGGATCGGTTCTCGTGACGGCGCTTATGCTTGGTGTCGGTATCGTGGCCCTGCACGGTGCGTTTAGGGTTCCGGAGGATCTGTTTTTGGATGAGCAGGAGGCGCAGAGTGGAGGCGCTTCTGGATTCCTGTCGTTCTTTACGGGCGCTGCGCCTGCCGTTGCTCAGGCTGCTGTTGCTGCTAGGGTTTAATCGTCGGTGGTAATGTCGATTCCGTCCTTTTTACTACCACCGTTATAGTAACAGTATACTGTTAGTTATAGATTGACGATATTCGTTTTTTAAATGTCCTTTGTTAATTAGGGATGTTTCTTTTTGTATTTTTTATGTTGATGTTTGGGATCTTTGGAATTCAATTTCTTTCTTTCTTGCTTAATGTGATGGTATTTCCGGAGAATTGGCGATCTTGATGGTTGATTTGTACTTTCGACAATGCATTATCTTGTGTACTATTGTTTTCTTGCGTCTATAATGTGAATAAGGCTGTCAGAGCTGATCTTAACGTGGAAAGGTGATCATAGGATGTGGAGCTTGTTTTCCAACGATTTGGGTTGTTCAGATCTATTATAAGTCTTTGTTGTGGTTTGATGAATGGATATGAAATACTAGCTCTAGTTTCTGTGCATCACTTACTAGAACATTCTGCCCATATAATGCCACCATTTTTGTTCAACGAAGTGCCATCTTTGTTCTGCATATTGGTTGTAGGTGTGTAGCAAGTTTGTGTTGCTCTCTGTGTCGATTTATCCATGAGAATTAGGAGCTCTCTTTTTCTTCTATTATTTTTTTCTAAAAACATACCCTCTGGAATTCCGAATATAAATGTGATCAGGTACAAGGGTTGAAATGCGTTAGATGCCTTTTTAATGTTTAATCTGATGTGAGGTATTGCATTTGAAGTGAATATAATTGTTTTGTAATAATAATATTGTAGAGCCTCATATGATGGTGTACTGTAACTTGATATTCAGTTGCCGTGTGAGAAAGAATCTGTGTTAAGGAAGATATATAATGAAATTATCAGCCTTAGTAAAGAATGCGAGTTAATCATGAGAAATCAAACATATGCCAACTTCATTGTGGACTCGGGGTTTCTGCCAAATGAGTGGTGTCTTTATAGGTTGTGTAGTTGTTTGGCAATTCAATATGGAATGTCTTCCTGACTTGCGAGTGTTTGATGCATGACGAAGAAGTGCAGACTGTGGCATAATATGAGGATCTGAGGAAAATGTTTGGGCTTAAGATATTTTGAATCTTGTTAAGCGGAAGGTATTGCCTTCCATTTTTTGGCTAGCCTGATCAAGTAAAGTGGGTGGAACCCGTACTATACTACTATTAAGCGGGGTTTGAAAGTGTGTTTTTTTCAAAAAAGATACTTATGTGTGGAATAGTTTCTGAGTAAGAACTTTGTTCGTCAAATATGTTGTTATCAAAACAGTTTGAAGGTCTTATGTCCAACTTTTCTAGTTTCTAGTACCTTGTCTTTTATTGCTCTTCTATATAGACAAAGCACAAGAAAAAAATTGGGTTGCAGGCATATGCAATCGCTAGCCCGCAAATACTTTTCACGAGTACAATGCGAACACCTCCTAAGCACTAAGCAGTGTGATTGATTAATGGTGTAATTGTGATCTGTTTGTTTTTTTCTCTTTCAGTGAATTTCGCTTTTTTCATAGTAGAACAACATAGTATGTATTTGTTATTCGATAGAAGAAATCTTTTGGTGTATTTCATTAGCCTGTCTGCAGTATAGGGTAGTTGGCTTGCTCATTATTATCTCTGATGATTTTAACCATCCTGGTTTAGCAAAATGTAGTATTTCCATCTATTAGTGATTATTTGGTTGTTCAAGGGTTTGAGTCGAGTTTGAAGCGAGAAATGGTAGATTATTGCAGCAAACCTCTGTCTTTTTCTTCTTTTTTTTTGGGGTGAACGGCCAGCATTTCTTGTTGTTGTCTCGGTAACAAAATGGATACACACTCGTTTTCTTTGATGGATAACGGATGAAGAGTCAAGATGTCATTTCAATCGTTTTGACCAGCATGGATAGTTCCTTTTTGGTGAATCTTGTTAGGGTGATGATAATTATGCATTTTAAAGGTGTGTGCATACTGTTATATTGTTCATTAACCCGATCTACCCTAGCCGTCTCAGTCCAACCGGCCATGCTTTTTGAAAATATAGTAACAGAGCTGTTGCGAACTAGCCCCCCTGCTTTATGCTGTTTAGTGGGGGGTTATTAACTGAAACCTGCAGTGCGCTAATACTTCATAGTAAGCTGGTGTAGCTACTTCTTACTCTTCAATCTTATCTTTCCATTTCCATCACCTCCATAGCTTTACCTCTTTCCGGTTTCTAGAATCAAATGTCAAATGGGATTTCAATTTTGACCAGTTGAACTTTGGAAGGGCTTCTAATGGCAATGAATGTAGAAGCATGACAATAAGAAGTGTATCTAAAATATAGAGTCTATTCAAATTTGAGATTTGTAAACATGGTTGTGGTGACTTATCCATTTACACTTGGGATGATAGCTGTTCCAAGTCCCACGTTTGTCTACCTGATGGGGGAGGATCGGGTTGCGAGTGTGTAGTGAGCCAGAACCAGCAGAATAGAAGGTTGTTTGTCCTGTGTACTATGTAATTAGTTGTATGTGTTTCTTATATGAATAATGTGCTTATGTTAACGTGATTAGTGGGTAATTTACTCCTTTTTCATTATGGTAATGTGTTTACACAAGCGGGTAAAAAAAAACCTTAACTCATAAATGCATGTGCGCCAAAATCTCCCTAAATTTTGCCTTTAAAATGGTATAACATTGTTAATATATTGGTGTGGTGGTTAATTTGATTAATTAAAATTAATTATAATTATAAAAGAAAATTGAGATTATTAAGTTTTTTAACAAAGGGTTTTTAGTCCAGGGTGAGAAAAAATTCTGGATTACGCCTTGGAGTTGGGGGCACTACTCACTTCTTTGTCAAGTTAATCAAAACTATTTGACGCGGCGTGATGCTATTAGTCATGGATTAAAATTTACGTGCATTTCTTTGAAAAGTATCGAAAAGTTTTCGTTTTTGACTTCACCGATACGAAATATACATGTAGTTTTCATGATAGTTATAACTATAATTTTACGAATTTTTCGAAACATATCGATTTTTTTTTCAAAATATTACGAAATGTTTTTAATTTTTAGCTAACGTAAACGTACTTCCGGACCGAAATTTTCATCAATGTTATTAGTAAAAGATTATAATTTATTCTCTGTGACAAAGCTTAAAAAGATAAGCAAAGTAAGGAATTAAAATCTTAATTTTGTCAGATCTTTTTGTTAATTTATAAGAAAGAAAAAACTGTATGCACTGAAAAAGAAATTTAAGGATACAGGAATAAAGTTTTGGGTAAATATTTTGGCAACACATTTAGCTTAGAAAACTTTATAACTGTGCTTTATTATAGAAATATGTACACCATGGTCACCAAAATATTGTTCAATATATAGAGTAATAAATATGTTCGCCTGGAATAGAGTAGGTAATTACGTGCTTTAAGTTTTGTATAAATTAACATTTTCGCGTGAATAAATATATTTTGTTTGAATTTGAATAAATTACGTTGTTCTACGTGAATAAATATATTACATTAAGATCATTATTAATGAAAGATATTTTAGAAAGTAGAATAAAGATTGTTCTCGTGCTGTGTTCTTCATGAATAATTATTTTCATTTAATGCATGGCAATATTTCTGTTTCTAAAACAAGAGCAACTTAAGTAATATGATGATTTAGCTATAACATTAAAATGGTAAAACAAAAATGAAAGAAGATTTTGCTCTAGATCTATCACCTATACAAATGCTCATTAATTTTAGAATACAATATATCCGTCATTATTGCTATAGTATTCCTTTTGAGTTCTGATGATGCTTTATAATATTGGTATGTCTCTCTTCTTCTTTTTTGATGAGTGGTATGTCTCTCTTTAATTAGCATTAGGAAGGGCGAAAAAAAAAATGGGTGGTTCCAATAGTATTTGCGGTAAAGAGAAGGAAATAAGTTCTTGGAGTGATCTTCCAAAAGACATTCTCGTACTAATTTTCAAAAAAATGTATTACCATGGTGATCAAGTTCGATTCTAAGCAGTTTGCAAGAATTGGCGAATGCCCGAAGATGTTATAAGGAGTTCGGGTTGAGGGTAACAAATCATCCACTTGTGACATTCAAAATATCCAATGGTACGCCTGTTAAGTTTAAACTGCTTCATTACTTCCAAAGACCACGAAAAGTTTCATCAAATTCCATACACATGTCAACTATCTCGCCTTATAATTTACGGGGAGTAAAGTCGATGTACGCTTCAAAATATGGATGGTTGTTACTCAGTACTACTCATGAAATGTCACCGCCGAGTAGTCCAATATCATGGCTAGACTCGCGTTATATGTGCCTAAATGGAAGCACCACGTGGTCTTTCATGCACAACCCACCAAGGATGTTATCATGTTGCCTTGTATGGGTCCCATTTTCGATTGTTTGAACAGTAAATTCACTATGGATCCTGCATGCTTCGAGTGTGGGGTTTTAATGTTGTGTAGGCCTAGAACCTGTGGTCCAAAACGTGACGATCTTTACGTTGGTCGATTTTGTCTGGCTGTGGACATGAGATGGAGCGTGCAATATCTTAAAACAATAAAGGAAGAATATCTCAGTGTGTGCTATATGAAGGGAGAACTCTATTGTCTTTTTAACAGAGGGCTGATGAAGAGCTATAACTTGGTGGACGAGTCTTGGAAGTTGGCCGTGGAAAGTTTACCAGAGCCTCACGCGAGAATAAGAGATCCTTACAACACCTACCCGACTTACTAGTTGATCGAGAACGCGGTAGAGCTTATGGTAGTTTGGAAGATTGGGCCATATCCATACTTGGTTTTTAGAATGGATTGGTGTGAAAGGAGATAGATTGACATGAGACGATACTTGCATAATGTCGCTTTCTTCATTAGTGGCAAATCATTGTTGATGACACCAATAATAGCTGAAGGGAAGTTCAAAGGAGAGTGTATGGTATTTCACTATTTTGTGACGATGGCTACACTGGAAGGGTAGTTCAAAGGAGAGTGTTACGCTTTGCAAGGAGAACAAGTATACAAAGTGGGATACCGTATTAGAAGTAGTTGGGAGACTCTTAATATATATTTTACAGAACATCCTTCAGTTAGATAGTACTTGTTGTTTTTATGAAATGTGAAGTTGGATGCTGAATCTGAATCCAATTTAAGTCTAAGTTGGGCCGACTTGATTTATACTTTCGCCCAGATTTGAGGCCCATTTTGTTTTTAATTTGAAGATTTTAAATAATAACATAGGGTGTGAAAAGAATTTGATGTCTTATTTAGTTTGCGAATAAATAAACGATTATAATGTATGAAGTACATTCCAGTAAAAACTAAAAAATAAATCAGGTTCTTACTACAGCTGAAATTACACAAATAACTAAGATTTTTAACTTTTATAAAATAAAACAAGATTGGTAATTGCTAAGAAAACATAAAAGCTGAGCTAAAAAATCTAAGGACAAAAAATACAATAAAAATAAACTCTTAAAATCTAAAGAAAAAAAAGTGTATATGCTAAACTCTTTATAAATGTTAAGTTAGTAAGAGAATTTGAATAATATATATAACAGGTAAACTATAAAGAAAATTCAGCCATCTAGAATAACTCCATATTGCAATGTCCATTTTAAAACTTTGGATCCATCATGTCATAATCTTCTTCATCATATTCCAGTATTGTTTTAACTCGCCTCTATGTTTTCTCTCCATGTTGTTGATCGAGGTCGTCTTTTCATTTCACACAATATTTTATATTTTTAGGAGGCAATCGGCTTCAAATGGGGGACCTTACACTCGCCTCTAATTGTCTTTTCACAATATTGCAAGTTGTAAGGTTCCATTTAAATACTTTCTACACGGGGATTGTACGTATAGAATTTTATGTCCATGTTGTTGGTTGAGGTCGTCTTTTCACTTAGCAAATCTTTAGCAATATGAGCATCACAAGGTGTTAGCAACGGCGAACCTATAAAATTATTTTGTCCTGGCTACGAAAAGAGGCGAGTAAAGGATTATTAGAGTCTCCTCCATTAGCTTTTTATCCTCTTAATTTAATTTAAAATCTTACATATATATTTTTTGACTGTCAATAAAATATAACTCATATAAGGATATTACAAAAAAAAATTATTTATTTTGGGCTGGAAATTATAGAATTTTTCATTTTTAATGCAAAACAGTAGTGGGTTAAAAAAACAAAATTGTTATAGAAAAACTAAAACTATTGAGGTTTATAACAATATATTAAAAGGACATAGGAAAAGAAGATCAAATAAGGAGTATATTACTTGTGAATTGGTGTTTTTCTCTTCATCTTGATGGCTCCTTATATAGGAAAGAATTTTCAATATCTTACACTATTTACAACAACTACTACTATTATAAAATAGTATTTGTACATAATTTTCAACAATGGCCACTAGGCATATTTCACTTGCTATATTTATAACACTCCCCCTTGGTCATTTGAAGATTTTGTTATGTACATGATCCGTCTTCTGCACACGTATTATGCTACCTCGTTAAAAATCTTATAAGGAAAAACTTAGTGGGATAAAAACCTTAATAAGGAAAAATAGTGCATCCGTGTGAACTCCCCTTCAAGTTGGCATCTCCAATTCTTCATCAGTCTCGTAGGTGACGCATCCCAATACTTTGAACATGTTTCTTAAAAGTTACAGTAGGGAGTGCCTTTGTAAAAAGATCTGTCATATTGTCACATGATTGAACATATTGGATATTAATTTCTTTGTTCTTCTCGAGTTCTTGAGTGTAAGCAAAATATCTTGGGAGTATGTGTTTGGTTCGATCACTCTTGACATATCCTTCTTTCATCTGTGTAATACATCCAGAATTGTCTTCGTATAATGTTGTAAGACTCTCTCTAATAGGTAAGCCAGCTGTACTTCTTATATGATGTGTCATTGATCGTAACCATACACATTCCCTGCTTGCTTCATGAAGTGCAATAATCTCAGCATGATTCAATGATGTTACAACAAGTGTCTGATTCTGAGATCGCCATGAAATAGCAGTGCCTCCATACATGAATACATATCCAGTTTGAGATCTGAATTTATGTGGGTCTCATAGAAAACCTGCATCTGCATAACCAATCAATTCTTGTTCTGCATTGTTAGGGTAAAATAGACCAAGATCCACAGTTCCTTGCAAATAACGGAATAAATGTTTAATTCATTTCCAATGTCTTTTTGTGGGTGATGAGCTAAACCTTGCTAATGAATTCACATTACATGATATATCAAGTCTAGTACAATTAGCTAGATACATTAAAGCTCCAATGACACTTAAATACGGAACTTCAGAACCAAGAATTTTTTTTTATTTTCTTCACAAGGACGAAATGGATTTTTATCTATAGTTAATGATCTTGGAATCATAGGATGGTTCAAAGGTGTTGCTTTATCCATGTTAAAATGTTTCAATATATTTTTAGTATAATTTGATTGATGCACAAGTATTCCATTTTTAACATGCTCAATTTGCAAACCAAGACAATATTTAGTCTTTCCAAGATCTTTCATTTCAAATTCATCCTTTAAATAATTCATTGTTGAATGAATTTATTTGTGAGTGCCAATGATATTTAAATCATCTACATAAATCGCAATAATTGCAAAACCAGATGATGTTTTTTTAATAAAAATGCATGGGCACAAAGAATTATTTATATATCCTTATTTTAATAAATATTCAATCAAACGATTGTACCACATGCGACCTGATTGCTTTAACCCATATACTGATCTTTGCAATTTAATTGAGTACATTTCTCTAGGTTTGAAACTTGATGTTGCGGGTAATTTAAGTCCATCAGGAACCTTCATGTAAATATCATTATCAAGTGATCCATAGAGATAAGCAGTGACAACATCCATAAAATGCATGTTTAGATTTTCATAGACCGCTAGACTGATCAAGAATCGAAATGTAATCGTATCCATTACAGGAGAATACGTTTTTTCATAATCGATTCCAGGTCTTTGAGAAAAACCTTGTGCGACAAGGCGAGCTTTGTACCTTACAATTTCATTTTTCTCATTTCGTTTGCGAACGAAGACCCATTTGGACCCTACGGATTTCACACGTTTTGGTGTGAGAACAATGGGTTCAAATATCTTTCGCTTATTAATCGAATCTAATTCAGCTTGCATAACATCTTTTCAGTTATCCCAGTCAATCCTATTTTGGCATTAATTTACAGATTTGGGTTCAAGATCATCATTTTCATTCACAATTTCATAAGCGACTAAATATGAAAATAATTCATCCATATTTTCCATCTCATTTCGACCCAATACCATTCACATATTGATATAATTTATAGAGATTTCAATGTTCTCTTTATTTATAGGATATGATTGGATAACTTCTTGAGATATCTCATATGTCACATTTTGAGACTCATCAGGCATAGATTCCTCAATAATAGGATCATTAGGTTTTGATGCTCATTTTCTTTTTCGAGGATTTTTGTCCTTTGAGCTAGTAGGACGCCCACGTTTCTTAGTTATATCGAAGATATCATCCTTTGATGTTTCTTTTGGAATTACAATATGAGCAGGAGCATTTGCAGCTGGTATATGTGATTTTGTTACCCTGCTTATGTTAGTAAATGCATCGGGTAATTGATATGCAATAGCTTGTAAATGCAAGATTTTCTTTACTTCCAAGTCACATTGCTTTGTTAGCATATCAAAACTTGTCAAATATGGATTATACCATGATAAATCTTTTTGAACTGCTTCTTTTCTCCCCCTAAGGTTGGAAAATTTGCCTCATTAAAATGACAATCAGCAAAACGTGCCGTAAAGACATCACATGTTAGAGGCACAAGATATCTGATTATTGATGGTGAGTCAAATCAACATATATTCCCAACCTTCTCTGTGGTCCCATTTTTGTTTGCTTTGATGGTGCAATTGAAACATAAACCGCACAACCAAAAATCTTTATATGAGAAATATTGGGTTCATAACCAAAAGCAAGTTGTAATTGGGAATATTCATGATACGAGCTTGGTCTAATGCGAATTAGTGATGCAGTATGTAAAATTGCATGACCCCATAGAGAACTTGGCAATTTAGCTTTCATCAACAATGACCTAGCAATTAATTGAAGGCGTTTAATTAATGATTCAGCTAAACCATTTTGAGTATGTACATGTACAACGCTATGTTCAACCGTAATTCCAGTTGACATACAATATCATTGAAAGCTTGAGATGTGAATTCACCAGCATTGTCAAGTCTGACTTTCTTGATTGTATAGTTAGGAAATTGGGCTCTTGTTTTAATTATTTGAGCCAAAAATCTCGCAAATGCCATATTGTGAGTAGACAATAGACATGCATGTGACCATCGACTTGAGGCATCAATTAATAACATAAAATATTGAAATGATCCACATGATGGATGAATATATCCACATATATTACCTTGAATTTTACAAGAAATTCGGGTAATTTTGTCTTAATTTTAATTGGTGAATGCTTTATAATTAGCATTCCAAGAGAACATGCTTCATGGACTGAGTTTGGATCATTTTAATGATTGTCCATGTGCAGTTTCAATTATTCTTCGCATCATTGTTGAACCAGGATGACCTAGTCGATCATGTCATAGAGTCAATAATTCTAGATTTTCATTGACTACCATATTTGATTCGATTTCATTAATATATGTATAATGCAACCCTGATGAAATATATGGTAGTTTTTCAAGAAAATGTTTCTTTCTTGGCATATGCTTAATAATGAAAACATATTTAGCGTTATTCACAATCATTGACTCAGTATCATATTCATGACGATATATACCTTTAAGACTCAATAAATTCCTTCTAGATTTTGGGGCAAATAAGGCATCATTGATGGTAAACTTTGTTCCATTTGGTAAAGTAAAAGTAGCTCTACCAGATCTTTCAATTAATTTAATAGGATCTCCTATTTACCGACTTAAAATAATTTTGAGGGTTCTAAATATGCAAAATATTTCTTACTTGTGAGAATTGTATGAGTTGTACAATAGTCAAGTAGGCAGAAATCACCAGTATGTTCAAATAAACAATATTAAAATAAATATTGCAATAAACAGGGTAAATATTTAAAAAGAGATTATTTTATTGAAAGCACATAATAGAAATGCAGCAAGTAGATAATACAACTTAAAACATAAATCACACTAAGCATATTCAGTCAGAAGATCACAAAACACATATTAAGTCAAACGAACATCATAGTCATCAGTAAAGTTTGTTGCCTCCATAAAGGTGGAATAATCATTTGGATTTTGTTCGACAATGTTAACTTCTTTTTCTTTACCCTTCAAACTTTCTTGGTACATCTTACAAAGATGTTCTGATGTACGACATTTGATGGCCCAGTGCGCTTTCATTCCACATTTAAAATAATAATCTTGAGAGTTTTTATATTTTTCTTTATTCTGGTGATTATTCTTAAAAACGATAGCGGTATGTGAGGGGTTGTAAAAACCCCTTCGACCACCTCTTTTACCGCGCCCACCTCTATAGTCATATCCTCCTCTATGACCACCTCTACCTTGACCACGACCACGACCTTGATTGGCATTATCATTGTTATCTCGTCCATATGAGTTTAAAAAATTAATGGCATTTGCCTCAAGTAATGCATGTGCTCCAAGAGGACGAGATTGATGATTTTTCATCAATAAGTTATTGTAACTTTCTGTCATTAACAACCTTTGTTGCAAGTCGTGATATTTTGAAATAATCAGCAATCTATATTGTTGTTGGACATTTATCATGGACACGTGGAAAGTAGAATGTGTTTTCTCTATCATTTCTCTATCATTAAGCTTTCTTCCACAATAAATTAAATCTGAACGAATCTCCATAAGCGCAGAGTTGTATGCGCTTACAGTTTCAAAATCTTGGAACCTTAAATTGTTCCAATCATTAGTGGCTTTTGGCAACATGGTTTCCTTTTGATGGTCATATCTTTCCAGTAGGTTTGTCCATAATTCATGAGGATCGGTAACATCGAGATATTCCCTCTTTAAAGTTTCATCTAAATATTTTCTCATATAGATCACAACCTCACATTTTTCTGGATTCGTATTTGTATTTACTGCAGCAAGAGTTTCAACGATACTCTTTGATCTGGGGTACAATTTTGTATGCGGTTTCCATTGTCCATAATTCTTGTCAGTGATATTGCGTATACAACTAATTGCACTCGTGAGATTAGACATTTTTCAGCTAAATACATAACCAAAAAAAAATATTAATTAGGATCGAAACATTTAATTTAACACATAATCATAGAAGCATAATTATTACAATAACAATATAATTATCTCATCTCTAGCCAAATCTTGAACTTGAACATTATTATGATAAAATGGAGGAATATCATAGGGATAAACATAGTAGTGTCCTCATCTACTAGCATAAACATAAAAATTGAAATGTACATGAGGATCAAGATCGTTGTTAATGTTGTAGAGATCATTTTGCAAGATGAGAGAAATAAGGTGAAGATTTGTATGGAATTTGTATTATGAAATGTGTGTATTTATAGAGGAAAAATGTAAGTAGCTGTTTATAGTAGTTAGAAAAATAATCATTTTGGCATGTTTTATGAACGATAATGTCTTTAATAATTTAGTAACGGAAATTAATTGTAATAACATGTAAAATAATTTCTACCGCACTAGTGATTTTTTAACGGGCATATGAAATAATATTACGATAAGTAAATACATATATATTTTTCGCCACATTACCATGTAAAAACTTTAATGGGCTTAATTAAGGAATAATGTAAATAAGTAAAATAATTGCAATGAATTAAGTGATTAAATAATTTCCGTCACATTACTATGTAAAAACTTGCATGTGCTTATGGAATAAAATAAGTAATATAATAGGAGGCAAAACCTTTCATAATAATAAATTGTCAGTAGTCGTTTCTAGCTTGGGGTTAACTCAAGCATCAACAAAAGTTAAAATTAGCGTTAGAGTTATAGTTAGATGACAGTAAAATATAAATTGTTCGTAGTCGTTTCTAGTTTGGGTTTAACTCAAGCATCAACGAAATTAAAATTAGCGTTAGTGTTAGAGTTAGATGACAGTAAGATATATAGCGGATTTTCATCTAATCATAAAATTATAGATAGGCGGTAGTCATCTTTGTCTATAATAATGGAGATAGATGAACAAATAAATATAAACTTTCGTATCTTTTAACGTTGAACGTTGTCTTTAAAGACTGGAACTCAATTTTGAAACACTGAATCCTCGTTTTGGGTTTATACTAACTTTTTGGCGAATGATTCATTGAATAGTGTGAATATTTTGGGTTTATACTAAATCTTTTTTTTTTTTTGGAAAGTAAGGATATACTGTACATAGAAAAAAAGAAAGATTAAGGAAATGTATCTGAGCGACCACCTTCGTGCTGATAACGTGTTATAGAAAAATTAAAACTATTGAGATTTATAACAATATATTAAAAGGATATAGGGAAAGAAGAGCAAATAATGAGTATATTACTTGTGAATTGATGTTTTTCTCTTTATCTTGATGACTCCTTATATAGGAAAGAATTTTCAACATTTTACACTATTTACATAATTTTTAACAATTGTCATTAGACATATTTCACTTGTCATATTTATAACAAAAAGTTTTTTTCAATGATACTAATAGAGCCTACTATAATAGGGAAAAAATCAAACTACATACCATAAGTTGGCTCCTTAACACAAATGGTACCATAAGTTGGCTCCTTACGGTTTTGGTACCATAAGTTGGCAACACGGTGGTAAAACTTAATTGCCGCCTCTAAAATAAACGTTGACCGCCGCTGACCCCAAAATTAAAAATTATGGCACGAATTTGACACCTGGACGCTGATTAGGACGCTGACTTGGAAAGAAAATAAAAAACATATATAAAATGAAAAATTGAAAATCAACTCTCCTCATGCCCTTAGATCATTTTAGAAGCGTTCAAAGGCGGTTAACGGTGGTCAACGTTTATTTTAGAGGCGACAATTGAGTTTTACCACCGTGTTGCCAACTTATGGTACCAAAACCATAAGGAGCCAACTTATGGTACCATTTATGTTAAGGAGCCAACTTATAGTATGTAGTTTGATTTTTCCCCACTATAATATGTACTAAATTGGCAAAAACCCCAACTAAGCTGGAGCCCAGGTAAACCTCTACCTAGGTCTGCCCCTAGGTGTTGGTTTCCGTTTTGTGTGCACCAATGAAATATGTCAAAATTATTTTCAAATGACTCGCAATACTCGTTTAAAAAGTATTTAAAATTGTGAAAACTCTTATGTGTAGGTTGAGTTGTAGTAGGTTGGTGTCGTGGCAAAAGTTCAACATATAAATCATTGATGCCTATATGACTAGAAATTTTGGTAGTTCGACTAAGAATTAATTATAAATAACTTCTTATATATACCAATAATGTTTTGTTTTAGAGTTCTTTGATTAAAAGGGGTTCCTAGTTTCACACTAATCTTCTAAAAGTTGTAAGGTTCCATTCAACCTACATGGAGAATCTAAGCATGGCCACAAAACAAAGACAAGAGACCGGTTTTTAAACAAAAATATTTTTTCCCTTTTTCCTGCATTTCAAATATACACAAATCTAGCTCACACATGATCTCCATGATCGACAAATAATTCAGCAAAAGTGACCACATATAATAGCATACAGTGAGAAGCTGAAATATAATATTTAGACATAGTATCATTAAATTGTTGAAAAAAAAAAGTAAATATGGTACAAGAATGCCTACAATTTTTCAATCAACAAGTGTAATAAACAAGGAACCATGATTTTCACCAAGATGAGTGTTAGAATACCTAGAAAGGGATTCAAAATAGTCACTAACCTCTTATGCCATTTATATGTCAAATTTCACCTATATATAAGGTACATTTAGATATGATGAGCGAATTTCTCTATTCATATTCCCTATTCTCTCCTCTCTTCCATCAATCATACAACGACATGTGGCATGTAAAGACCCACATAAACAATCTCCCAACTAAAGAAATTAAAATATCTTGCAATCTAGAATTAAAAAGAAAATATAAGATTGTGTGTTAAGTAAGAAAGTACATTATGAATACCGTTAACTAATGTTATTCTATACTTGTGAGATACTGTAATAGCACGTACCCGTACAATTATTAAACTTAAAATGAAGCACAATTATAAAAAAAAAAGTGCTATTTATAGTGGATAAAATATTAAGTATTTCTAATATATATTTTGAAATCTATATTGACGTGAAAATATGTTTGTAAAGTAATTACACTCTCCATGATATATAGCTACACACAAAAACCAATATCGAATATATAAGAGTAAGTTTGCACAACGCGTAAATAGCTATAAGGCAGTGTTTAATTTACACTTTTTGTTAATTAAAGAAATGGATAAACAAGTGATTGAAAAATATGTCGAGATTGTGGAATATTGTGTTCTTGAACAAGATTTCTAAGATTTCAAGAAAGAGAATCATGGTAGCAGGTAAGTTTTAAAGAATTCATTTTTGCGGGAAAAACAAATTCTTTGTAATTTTATTTGAGTAAAGAAAACAATTAAGTTTATAATATAACTTAACTGAATCATTTGATTGATTAATGCGGGCCTATACATGCCACATGTCATTATATGATTGAGGAAGAGAGAAGGGAATAAGAAATGGGAATAGAGAAATTTCGCTCAGATATGATTTATTATATTTTTTTACGGTGATGAAAAGATTAATGTACAACCATTACTAATGTCTGTACAACAGACATACCATATAAGAAACCAAATTGACTTGAACGACAATTATTTAGTTTGGTAATTTTCTCTAATAGCCCCTTTATTACTTATAAATATTTACAAGCTCTTTATTTAAGAATGTAACTTTCATAAAATAATTATTAACCCTTAAACCCTCAAAGTATATAGTCTTTACTTGTAACCATCAATAAACTTAGTTCACGCCTTGTTCTTATAACAAAGAAAAGAAAGGTTACACATATAACAACATCATCAGTTGATTATCTTTTCAATCAATTTTGATCTACTATCTTGCTGCATTGGTTAAAAAGAAGACCAAATCTGGTAAGTGAAATACGACTTGCATAGAAAAAAGAGAATTAAAGGTGTCAAATAAATATTTTATATTGTTAATAGTTCTGATTTTTCAGACTAAGTTTTATAATTATTTTGTTAGATGAAAAACGTTGAGGCCGATAAAGACAATGCATCAACTCCAATCAAGACAATACCAGTTCCACCTTCTCTCGGTATGACTTTTTGACAGTTATGAAGATGCATATGACTTTTATAATCTTTACGCCAAAAATCTAGGCTTTGGTGTGAAAGTGAGAAATTCTTATAAAGGGAGAAATAGTGATGAAAAATAAGGTGCAGTAATTTGTTGTGTTCATGAAGGATGTAAGCAAAATAACAAATTAAGTAATCCTAGGCTTGAAAAAAAAATGGGTTCACTGCACTAATGGGGATCAAACTGAATAATCTTAAGAAGTGGGTGGTTACAGAAATTAATCTTGATCATAATCATCATACTACACCATCTAGTGCACGATTCTATAGGTCTCACAAGTATATAAGTACGGAAATTAGACAAAAACTAGAGCTGAATTCCGACTCTGGGATAAGAACAAACAAGACATAACATTCCTTGACAGTACAAGTCGGAGGACCAGAACATCTTACTTTTGATGAAAGAGATGTTAGAAATTATGTTGACAAATATAAGTGTCTCGGGTTGTTGCGAGGAGATGCACAAGCCATGCATGAGTATTTTTGTACTATGCAGATGAAAACCCCCAATTTTTTTTTATCTGATGGATTTTGATGATGAAGCGCGTCTGAAAAATGTATTTTGGGCTGATGCAAGGTCAAAAGTTGCTTATGAATTTTTTGGAGATGCTATTACATTTGATACAACATATTTGACGAATCGATATGATATGCCATTTGCCCCTTTTGTGGGAGTAAACCACCATGGCAACCGATGCTTTTAGGATGTGGTTTTGTTAGCAGATGAAACTTTTGAGTCATTTGTTTGGTTGTTCAAAGCATGGTTAACGTGTGTGTCTGGTCGTATTCCACCTGCCATAATAACTGACCAATGCAAAGAAATGCAAAATGCAATTTCTCAAGTATTTCATGGAGCTCGACATCGATTTTGCTTATGGAACATAATGCAGAAGGTACCACAAAACTTGAGAGGATACAACGAGTATAAATCTATTAAGCATGCAATGGAAACAGCTGTCTATGACTCGTTGCGACCAAGTGAATTTGAAATTACTTGGCAAGAAATGATACATCATCATGGGATAGCTGAAAATGAATGGCTTCAAGCATTATACAATGATAGAGAAAAATGGGTTCCAACGTTTCTTAAAGGCACATTCTTTGCAGACATGTCTACTACTCAGAGAAGCGAGAGTATGAATGCATTCTTTGACGGGTATGTACATTCTCGGACAACTTTGAGTGAATTTGCAAGTAAATACACTTTAGCTTTACAAGACAAATATCAAAAGGAAGCTAAATCAGATTTTCTTTCGAGACACTCATTGCCTGTTATAAAAACGAGGTGTTCCTACGAGAAGCAAGTTTCAATAGTTTACACTAATAGCATTTTCAAGAAGTTTCAAGTTGAAGTGGAAGAGATGTTTTCTTGTTTCAATGTGACTCAAGTAAGTTCGGAAGGTCCCATTCAAATTTACTCGGTTAAAGAACGAGTTGCTTATGCAGAAGATCTAAGGCGTATTGTAAATTATGAGGTATTGTATAATACAAGTGAAGTGGAAGTGAGTTGCATTTGTAATCTCTTTAACTTTAAAGGTTACTTATGTAGACATGCTCTAAGTGTGCTCCATTATAACGGAGTTGAACGACTGCCAGCTCAATATATTTTGTCTCGTTGGAGAAAGGATTTCAAGCGTCGGTATCTTGAAGAAAAGGTGTCAAGTGATATTAGCTATGATGATCCTGAAAGATGGCATGATCAATTATATAAGCGTGTTGTACGAGTGGTAGAAGAAGGAGTTGCATCGAAAAAACACTTTACAGTTGCTATAAATGACCTGGATGAAACTTTAAAGAAATTGGGCCTTATTGAGTGTGAAATACTTGAACATCAAGATGACACTCTACCATCAAATTTGCCACAAAAAAGAGCACGAGATCCCGTACAGTCAAAGCGGCCAAGACGACCAAAAACTTGTCGCCTCAAGCCTGAAAAGAAAATAACCAAAAAGTCGGAAAAAAAGGTAGTACCAATTACCTAGTGATTTTTTTGATTTTGTTGTGTTGCAAGTTATTTTTTGATAGGTTGTTGCATTGTTACTCCAATGGCATTTAATTCTTTTACCCATAGAAGTGTATTATTTTATTTTTATTTTTATGATTTGTCTAATGGTACATGATACTATTCAAAGAGATGAAAGTTCATTTGACATAAACCTTCAACATAGTCTCCAGGGTACAATTAGCAATGATTTATCACAAGTCGCGCATCTCCATTACCCTCCCAATGGTTTTCAGTCTCTTTTGGTAAGGCTTTTTTTTTTAAAGTATATTTGATTTTCTCAATTTCTCATGCGTATATGGTTTTCTTGTAGGCACAATGCTCACAAACCGAACCGGATGTTAGATATATTGGAGAACCGAAAGCTCGTGACATTTAAAGTCAAATAAAAATTTAAAATAAATCGAGGTTAGCTCAATAAAATGTATTACTCGTTCTACAACAAATTATGCAATTATCATATTTGTATTACGATATCGTCGCTCACTAGTTTCTCAACATTTATTTTCCAATTATAGGTAAGTACTACATGGAGCAAAATGGTCTGCAAGTCTGCTGCAGAACTTCCTGAGAATTGCAAGAGAATTGGAATATTTCCGGATTATTTTTTTCATTTATAGGATGTTGGTTTGTTCTTTTTCCCTAAACGTTTATGATTTATATATTTAAAGTTAATGAGTGATGAGTTACTTTATTTGATAAAAATATTGGTAAATTATTGTGTTTTTATATTTATGAATTAGTTTATGAATTTATGTTCATGGAAAATGTTGTTATAGTGCATTTGTCTTTTTGGTAGAAAGTGAAAAGAGTTATATGATGCTATTGTAATTAGACAGATTAAAAAAGAATAAAAATGTTGTTATGTGTTAGTAACTAAAAGTTCGGGGTGAAATATAATTATTAGAGAGTTTTGGTCATCTGTAACTTTTGAAAAACTATAAGGAACAGAAAGCAAAAAACAAAAAAACAAAATCACATTAGAGAAAGAAAAAAAAAACGTGCGGCTGAGATTTGTCTGTCCATGTACAGACTGTACATTAACCATTTTCCATTTTTTTAATGTTAAAAGAACTATGCATGTCTTTGTATGCTAGAATTCTATATGACCACCTAGCAGTAAAAGCGAAGCGCACACATATTTTTGTATAGACGAGTCCATAATGTTCATATCATCTTTAACGACTCATAAACGTAAAATATGACAAATGCATTTGACATAAAGTATTTTACCATCGAATGCAATTTTATATTTCATTAATTCTATAGTAAATTTAATGGCTTTGAGGGTGTCAAGAGAGTTATCAAAAGAAATACTCTGAATTTTATCTTTTATGTTAAAATTCTAAAGATACTATTGTTGCATATGTTTTCAAGAGTTGAATGATGTTTCTCAATTTAGGAGTTCGTAAGAGTTAATAGGTCGTTTTAGAACTTGATCTCAACTATAAATGGACTATGACCTGGTAATACTTTGATATCAGTGTGAAATAAAATTACAAACTGAGTTCTAAAGTATAAGACTTTCTAACTCTTATTCATTTTGGTTGATTATCTAAGGCAGGAAGTGGTTTTACACTCTAGGGATAAGAATGATCCATGGGGAAGACTGGAGGACTCTCTTCATTAGCTAGAAGGAATTAGTCTCCACTAGTGTTATTCGAAGAACGAACAAGAAAACTACATTGAGTACAAACTATTTTTTGTATTTTCTCCTCATTTGTCCACTTATGGGTATCAAAATGACATGAGTCTATCCAATTTAGAGCTCTTACCATTCTTTAATTTGAGTTTCTTGATAGCATATATAAATACCATTAACAATTTTAGACTCGTGAGACCTACGATAGCGAATTGCCAACTAAACACATAAGGTTACGATGCAAAGGCCTCTTAGATAATTAAATAAAGACCCTTTGAAGAAAGGACCAAATAGCTCATCAACCAAAGACGAAGAAAACTTACAGTAGTAAGCTCCGTGGGAATGCGAAACTACCCCAAACAAAAGTCAAAAGAAGCTCTCGTTAAAATCACCATCATCATTCCTCGAAGGATATAAGAGACTAACAAGGTAACCTGAAAGGAGCCAATAATATGTTAAAGAGATTGACTAGATTTGGCGCAATAACAATAACCACTTGTAGACACACATACGTCATTATGAGCAAGTGGGAGATATCCAAGTGACAATTGGTCGAACCTGTAACTTGTCAACGAATTCACCCACCATTGTCATGGTATAAGTATTGATCTCAAGTCCATTAAAGAAACACAAGTTTCATATAAGGATGAGGTCATAGTCTAAATTTTTTAATTAAGATTCAAAGAACATTTATATCATTTTCACTCAATTCTTAATATATACAAGAACAATATTCATCTCCCTTGAGAAATTTGATCCAATCAGGAACGGAGCCAGGATTTTTTCTTCACCTGGGCTATTTTATACTCAAGAAAGATATAAAAAAAAAATCAAAAACTAAAGTATGGAGATATTAAATAAAATGACAAATAGTTATTATTCAATACAAAATTGTAAATGTAAAATTTTCATACCACTAAGCACTAAAAATAACAATACTATCTGAGATGAGCTTTTCAATCCTACATGGAATAAAATTTATCAATTACAGAATCTACATTTATATTTTTTGATAGTTCTCTTTCAATGTAGATAACCATATTATTTGCCAAATACCCTTCTTCCATTTTATTGCGCATAATTTTTTTAACAATTTTCATTGTTGAAAATGCTCGCTCTGTTGTTGCTAGAGTTAGAAACATGAAGAGTCAGAACAAGACGAATTAACCTATCAATCAAATGATAAGTTTCTCTCTTATTTGTCTCGGATAATCGTTGGCATAACTCATAAATTATTGAAATATTCTGAAACTTCTCATGCCGAATAATTACATTTTAATGAAACTTAACATTTTTCATCCCTTAATAATTAGCACAAGTAGCACAAGTTATGTCTCTTTTACTCTTATTTAACAAACTTCAACACAATTCAAATCAAGATTCAACTTATTTGCACTAAGGTTCTCACAAATACATATTTAACTCTATTACAATCACCCAACAAAAGAGCAAAACACTTAGGATGATAGTTTTGGACATAAAATTAATTAGGGTTTATGTCATTTAAAATTACCAAACAATGAATAGTCTACAATATAAGTAAGTTTTATGACTAAATAATAAGAAGTAATTACCTTTTGGTGTATTGCGTAATTTTCCAATTATTTGGGATCTTAAAATAATAAGTAAAGATTGGTCCCCCTCCTTTGGCACGAGTGAAGAGGAGCAGCAATTCTGTGTTTTTATCTTCTGTTTCTGCCAAATAGGTTAGTTTTCTATTATTATTATTATTATTATTATTATTATTATTTGTTAAAGTTTTAGTTTGACTTATTGGCGTTCTGCACATACTCTTGTAACAAAAAAAAAATTAGAGTTGGACATAACTACAAATTTGGGCCTTTATTTTATTTGTTAAGAAGAACTACTAATTTTATTTTTTTGCAAAATTTTCACCTGGCTGAAGCCCATGTGAGGCCAACTGTGCCTCCGCTCCTGCCTCCTGGATCCCAATTATAAAGGAAAACTTTCTAAGAATACGAGAAGAGTGCTGAGAACTCCCTCTACATTCTAATTAAGTAGTGTCTTGGGGTACTTTTGGATCATCAACTAAGATTTCTATCTAATAGAAGATAAGCATACTCGCTGATCCAATTCATTTAATTTGGCATCTTATACATAATTCTCAATTCATTTTTTAATTCCACATCTGATGCTTAAATTTTGTGATGAAAAAATTAACTAGGAAGAATCTAAATCCCAAAAATGTACATAAAGGTGCAACTATTCATACCACCATAAGCTTGTGTTATTTGGTAATGGTTTGACCATAGAAAAACGTTAGAGTTAGGGTGTTATTTTGGTAATTATGTTTTTAAGAGTTCTTGTTTGGAAATTATGTTTTTGGAAAATATTAATTTGACAATTGGCCAGGAAAAGAAAAGAATAGCTATAGAAATTTAGGAAACGTTGTGGACGCAAGACAACACAAAAGTAGACAACAAGCACGTGTGCATTAAGGCCGTTTGCTCCAACTTGCAATGCAACTTGCATCCAAAGATCGGTTCGGGTACGCACCATATCTTTTGATAATTGTGTATAATATGTACCATTTTTATTTAAAGTTAACAAACGTTAAAACTTTAATTTTACTTTTTAGTTTAATAATATATTTCAATATCCAGCCACAAAATCCATGAAAAAATTCACCGTATTGTGTTATGTAAAGATACATACACGTGAAACAGATTACTTTGTAATATCCGTGAATATTTACACACAAACCATTTTTACCAAATCCTACTTGCTATTGTTTGGTGCTTAAAGCACTTCCTAACAAACCAATAAATGTAAGAAAAAGATGATGAAAGAAATAACAGGAAAGAGGGCAACTAGTATATATCATATTTAATGATGATGATTGATGACCAAAGACAGAGAAAGCAAACTCAAGTTGCAAGTCGTCTAACGTGCTACTACCACTCGAATTCTTCTCTATTTTCTTATTACAGCTACTTGACCTCACCAAGACCCCAACTTGTATGTGTAATAGCTGTTTGATTCCGAATTCAAATTGATACTGCCCACTTTGCCTATTTTAAATATGTTTTGTACATCCCAACTGATAAGTCTTCCCAAAAAAAAAAAAAATTATACTAGCAACTCAGTATATGATAAAAGTGTTGTATTTAGTCCTGCTGTTTACAAAGTCAGATCGACTAATCAATAATTTCAGTATTTGTTAACTTTCATGTTGGCTTATATTATTCTTACCGTTCCTAATAAGCTTAATTGCCAAGGTTCCATCCATCAACTAGAAGCAAAATATATATATATATATATATATATATTCAGAATTCGTATTAAATTAGCCCACTTGTAGTGTACTCTTTTGCTTTTCTTTTTTGTGATGAGTCCTTGTGGTGTGGTGTGTACTCTTCACATTATATTTTTAAATTACATAAACACTTAGTACGCCATAGTTGATTAAAAACCTGGAAGATTAATGTACAATGCAATATTCCTGGTCATAGCTGCATGCACTATTCATCACTCCTGGAAAGCTAGCTAGGTTCACAGGCGGAAGAATATTAGTCCATATATCTTTAATCACACATAAGTGTATAACGTGAAATAACTTTAACAAAATATATATATATATATATATTAAGTGAAAGAACATGCATATGAATCGAATTAAGGGATTATAAGAGTTTTTTCCTTAATTTCTTTTTTTTACAATGCTAACTAATTATATTTGTTGAAAAATTAGTTAGAGAAATTGATTATTGGTTATTACAAATATAAAGGCCGGTGCAAGTTGCAACGCGCGACTAATATGTTTTAACGGATTGATTGATTATTTAATTAATGATAGTTAAAAGCTTCCATCTTAGCTAGTAACTTATGCTTGCATATGCCCTCAGCCGGCTTAGCTTGACCTCTTATGTTCATCCAAAGGTCGCACATTTCACGCGTATTTTGCACTCAATTTCTTCAACTGATTCAATAAAATAGGCCAACTTGCAATATCATAACTGTGATTCTTTTTTGCAGGACTTGCCACTTGCAATATTAATCTCTTAATTCTAAAACGATTACAACTAACCATGTTATTGCCTTTTTCTCTTTTACCATTTATCTGTATAGTTTTTTAACTCCCATGTAAATATTAATTCATTTTGCCAAATACTTAATCTAGTTTCAAAATTTTGATACCGGCTATGCATAAAAAAATAATAAAAGTACATGTATTTACTTTAGATCGTGTAGTGTAAAATAAAAGATAATAGTGCTTTACACGTTAAAACTAGTTCTCAAAGGCAAATACAATCTAAAAAGTAAAAATAATGAAGAAAAAATTTGAATAAAATTATAACAATAGCTTTTTAATTAACAAACAACATACATTCCCTCATTTTTTTTCTCGATGAGAAAAAAAAAACCTCCAAATATGAAAGAAAATCACAAATATGATCATCAAATTATATACTAATTACAAATCAATAAGACCAACTGGAATTTTCACCACGTAAGAAGAGTTTGTTAACAATTCGTAGTTTCCTTGCACATTCGACAACAAGCATGATCGATCAGCTAGCTATACAGAAACACAATCCAAACCAAAGATTTCTACAATATTGTTAAAATCTTCGGATCTTCAAATTGTTCACCTTCAAAAATGGGGGAAAAAAGGGAAAAAAAAGTACAATATATTACGTAAAATTATTAAATATTTCTACGGATCATAAGCATCATTGTTATCATTGCCCGTAGCCAAATCCAAATCCACGGCGATCTGCGCCAACGACTGGAGATTACACTTGACAATGGTATCAACAAACACACAAGTCTCCTCCTTTGTATTCCCTTGTGGCACGTCCACAACATACGATTCCACCACCACTGTGTCCACCCCGTTCTCCGCCTCATGAAGCGTCGTAACCGAACGATAGTTGGCCAATCTGTGGTCCCCGCCAACGACGCTAAAACTAATAACATGACGCTCATCATCAAGTATCTCCAACCGTTCCGTGCTGCTGACAGCTGGCAAACCCGAGATCACCTTGATGTTACGTAAACTTCCAACGCCCCCGTTGCCCAAGAGCACATCACAGCTCTTGACAAAGTGCTTGTAGGCTTGCGGGTTGTCGAAGCGCCTGACTATGGACCACACGGTGGATACGGGTGCGGAGATACGTTGCGTGACGGCCGAGTAGCATTGGTTGGGGCTCACGGCGTGTGCGTGGTATAGGGCCACTTGATCGGGGATCAGGACTTGTTTGTAGGTATGTTGTTTGGTGTTTGTGGGTGTTTGGTTGATTCTTTGAAGCAGAATGGTGGTGTTTGTAGGCATTTTAGTTTATTTTAGGTTTAGGGTTTTTGTTTTCTTGATCTAGATAGATATAGTGGATGTTTTTTGATAAGTAGAAATTTGAGAAGAGTGGTGGGATGCTTTATGGTTTGTTAGTGGTGTGAATAATGAATTTGATAAGTGTATTTATATTGGGTGGTGGAAGGAGTGAGAAGGGTGGGAGGTTTTTTTAATTTAGTGGATTTCAACTCTTTGTTCTTCTTATCGGTGTGAGTGCAAGAGGGAAGAGAAAGGAAGAGATGAGGGTTGTTGGATTTTCTAAGCAAGGACAACAAGAAGGATGTGGGGATTCATGTGAGAGCAATTAAAATAGGATCCTCAAGTTGTTGAAAGCAAGATTTGATATATAAAAAGGATGATAAGGAGGAGATATATTAAAATATTAGTCTTTACCTTTTGGTCGTCGTTTACTAGTCATGGTTTTGAAGCAACTTGCATTGTGAATATAATTTTTATTTTAATTAGTAATTTACTAATTGATGATCCACAATTATCCAAGGGGCTAATTAGGAATATAGGGGATACTAACACTTTCCCGTAGTTTAAAAGAAATAACACAACTTCACGAGAAGAAATAATTGCATTAGCTGGATCAGAACCCTTGTGTGTTGCTTTTATTAGTTTATATATATATATATATATATATATATATATATATATATATAATGTGAGTACAAGAGGATTTTCTAGCTATTACAGCTTGTATTTATAAACTTAGCCATTTCATTCATTAAAAAAAAAAAAAAACCTTGGCCATTTTTTATATATTTATAGACCCAAATCCTCAAGACAGGCGATTGTCTACCTTTCATTAAATACACACGTGAATTGTATGAAATTCTCTTTTAGGGCAGTTGAGTCTGGCAGAATCGTTTTACGTATTTCGGTCAAGACTTCAATGTTTTATTAATGATTCCAGATCTCAGATCCCGGGTTTAATGCTCCTTTATGGCGGCCTAGTCCTCGTATATGTCTTTTGTCTTCGTGGTTGCTAAGAGCACTTGTAGGGGGTAACAAATGTATCCAAGCAATTATCGCTCTTTGAAGGAACAAGTCTATATATTTTTCGCTACTTAATACAAATATTGGTAACACAAAATTAATCGGGTTGAGGTAATTTCTTAATTATCGTATAGATGTGGTTCAGAAAGCAATTCATGCGATTCGTGAAGGGAGAGTGAATGGGAATTGGGATTTATACTAGGGGCGGAGTTATTTATTACGAGGGGCTTTTAGAAGAGAAATAGCGAGAACAATGAATAAAATGAGAAAAGTATATTGTTTAGAGAGAATTCAGAGTACAAGTCTTGTTATTCAGCTTAAGTTGGTTACAATGAGATCCTTCATCTTCTATTTACATGACCAACGTAGGGGTAAAGAGGGTGACCACTTGTTCTTCATTCAATCAAGGGATGGGCGCTTATTAAGGTTGATTCGGGGTAGATGGATCTGCTGCAGATATTAATGTGAGTCGCCCGGATATTAAGGGGGTTCTTGTGTTTAATAAAGTCTGACATGTTATTTATGATATGCGTGACTTCTGGAAAGTGGACTATTTATGGACACAACTAGAAGCGGGGCTTCCCTCGTTTGGCGTAACTGTTGCGCCGTCCTTCCTTGTATATCTTCGTTGTACGAGGCCTTATTGTCGTATTTTCTTCTTCAATGTTTCTTCGTTTCTTGGGTATTTTGGTCTTCTCCAGATCCAGTGTATTTATACATTATCAAATACTAAAGTATGTAGTGTATTCATAAGAAACATGAGTATGTAAATGTAAGTACATGTGTTGTGAAAGGTGTTGTGACGACACTTTAGCACCACATGATGTGTATTAATACACAACCTGTCATTTTTGTTTATCAAGTATTTCGCCTTTATTCACTCACTAATAGAGTTTCACGATTTTAACTAGTATTCACGAGTGTTTCAAGTTTACATGACTCTAAACAAGATTCAAATTCTCTTCAGCCAAATTTAAGATGTTGATCAGCTTATCCAAAAGACAAGAGATTGAAGTGAACTGGGACTTTGTTAGCCAAACATGAAGATGAAAGAGGTTGAACGGCTAAAGATTGTTTAGATAAGGAGCAACCAAGAGAAGATATCTAAAGAAAAAGTATGGGTAAAGGTCAATAAGATAACTGATCAAGATACATACCGAACCTTGAAGGCAACCCAAAGTGTACTCAAGTCTTGAAACCCCAATAGATCATTATAAATAGACGTGGAGTAAATCAAGAATAAACACAAGTCTTAAGCATATTTTTTGAGAGTTCAAGTTATTAGAGCAAGAGTTTAGTCCTATTTTTTGGAGTTGTTTCTGGCTTTTCCTCTATATGTTTTAGAGTTAGGTTAAGTATGTTCAGAGTGTTGGTTCTCTTTTTCTACTCATATGCTTTACAAGCTCCAACTCTTCTTTGAGTATTTTGAAACTAGTATCATAAAGGAACAAATACACCAAAGCTTCTATGTTGTGGGGTGATTTGCCAAAGACCTCCACAACTATGATTTTAGCGGAGATGCGTCATGAACTATTAAAAATGTGATGGATTTAAATTTTGTTATACCGTCATCATCATTGGAAATATCTCGACATGAGAAGATGTTATACGTAAAACAAAAATTCGGCAAAAAAAAAAATTGGCAACTAGTTGTAGGTTGCTGGAAATTTTCGCCAGAATTTATGTTTTTTTTAACTATCTTTTCCTCGTTGAGATGGTTCCGATGGTGTTGATGGTATCACAAAATACAAAGTCGTTACACGGAGAATTAAATTCAAGTTCAAGAAATTTTCAAGAAATGTGAAGAACACTTTGAAGAGTTCATCATATCTTTAAAGTGTTCTCATTTTTTCAAAAATTCTCAAATTTAAATTCAAATTTTCGTATAATGACATTGAAATTTGCGATATTGTCACCACCATTTGAACCATCACATGAGAAGATTGTATCTCACAAAAAAAAAATCTATAATTTGAGCGAAAATGTCACTGCCAAATGTCAGCGTAGTGCATTTCACACGATTTTAATAGTTCAAATGGACCAGTTTGATTGAATATAGCAATTTGATTGATTAAACTTGAATAACATTTGACCTACACTCGCAAAATAGCATATCTTGAATATTGTTGAAGGTCAAAACCTAATAAGAGTTGAACAAATTCTCGAAAACACTATGCTTTGTATATAAATCTATCAATAATCAAGATCACATGGGTTAAATGGGAGGTTATTTGTAAGGAAGATAAGAATGGAGGACTTACTATTCGGGATCTCGAAATCTTCAATATCGCGATGTTGGGTAAGTGGATATGAAGGTTTCTTAATGAACAAAACGCTCTCATTCTATTTGGTGGCGTGATGTGAAGTCTACTTTTTTGAACCCCCACTGGGGCGATTGGTTCCTCTATGGGATCGAGCAAAGTATTTGAAATTCTCCTTTTTTGCATTCAATATAGGTGCCTCTTTTCCCTTTGTACTAATAAGTTTTGCACCATTGCAGAAAACAGAGAATGGAGGAACGAGATTTGGAAATGGAAGTGGGAATGGAGAAGAATTTTCCAATGGGAAGAGGACCTTGTTAACGAGTTAGAGTCTTGTATTCAATTTTCCCAGCCGTGTATGGGAATAAAAGATAAATGGATTTAGAACAATGACAAATCTTGAACTTACACAATGAAATCGTCTTATGAGGTGTTGTGGAACATTGAACATGGGTCGGTGGACTCGAGCTTCTTCAAACTTTGTTGGAGTGCGAAGGCACCCCTCAAAATAAAAATTCTTTGTTGGAAGGTGGCTTTAAGAAACTTCCTTCTAAACTTAATTTGCAACGTAAGGGGGCGTTGAAACATAATTTAGGATTGGAACGCAAACTTTGTGGGGATGGAGTTGACGAGGTTAATCATACTTTTTACGAATGTAAAATTTCTTACCTCATTTGGATGAAGGTTCTTGATTGGTTTGGCTTTCGGACAACTTTGGTTAGAGGGTTGGAGAACAAATTTATTTTCGTGGAAGAATGGGAGGGAAGAGTGGGAAGGCGTGTGGTGGTTTATGATGTATGTGGACTATTTGGAACACGAGAAATAGTATTACTTCGGGAGACCGTGGTGATTGAGAAGGTGGTTGAATTCATCAAAGTCAAAACTTAGCTTTGGGGTTAAGGCGCATAACAAAAGAATTCAGAACTCGGCCATTGACTGGTTTCTCTGGTCGAGGCTATGTTTAGGATGTAATTCTTGACTTTTTGCTAAAAAAAAATTCTCTCTTTTTCTGTTGATGTTGTTGTGTGTGGACAGAGCATATCTTGTACTCATTTGTTTCCTTCAACCAAAAAAAAAAGCCTCAAGGCTCGAAAACTAAGGTAAGTTACTTTTTTTGGTTCACTATGACGTCACGTAGCTTTGAAGATCCAAATAAGGCCCTTAGTTCTCGAACTTTACGGATTTTGATTCTCAAGTTTTGGCTCACACTTAAATTTGACATATCGGCGGGATTTAACTTTAGAGAGTTTGATCGCCATACCTACCTTATTTATATTCGCTCTAAGGCTCGAATCCGTCCTTCAGGATTTTGACTTTTTACCCAAGACACTTTGTTAACTAAAGTACATGTGCTGACTGCTATGTAAGTGCATTCTCGACAAAGTTAATCTTAGAAGGAACTCATGTCTTGAGATTAGCCTATTTGAAGTATTTGATCTGACACACCAAACTAGACACACATGTTAATGTATAGTTTATAGCATGCTTTTCACAATTGAGTACTTGCCCTCTTGTTTTAGTCACTCTCTTCTTTGTTTAATTTTGTGCACTTTTGTTTCTTATTCTAAATAGGCCAAGTAGTAAAGTTTGTTTCTTAAGTTTGTTATTGCACTGCAAATTGCAAAATTAGTACGACGGGTTTTCTCTAATCGCAATAACAAATATTGCGAGTATTATTGTGGTGACAGATTCTTACTTGTGATGAGTTATATAGATTTTCACTGTTCTAGTTGTTCTAGTTAATGTTTTTAGTGTGAACTTATTTTAAAACAAGTTATGCTTCTAAAAGCACCTCACTTTCCCGCTTGTAAAGTTCGTATTTTTTTTTTACTTTTTTAAAACGATTTATAAGTAAAAATATTAAATACAAACACTAGTGTTTTACCGTAAAAAAAGAAAAAGAAAAAAAAAGTTCACAAAGAGCTTATATATATATATAAGCATTTACAAATGCCCTTTTTATCTCTTTTTGTTCTGTAATTCCATATATCCATTAACCCGTAGTCAACTAGCCATTAGAACATGCCAAACCTGAATACGCATATGAGATATTGTTTGATTGTACATGAAATAATTAACAAATATGAATCCAGCCCTTAATTAGTGCTTAGTGACAAATGCAAACGTATACATCGTTGAACAATTTTATCAGTTTGAAAGTGTAGTTTAGGTGTTCTGTTCTATCTTCTTTTTCTCGAAGCTCCGGATAGAATGTTGGAAAGTACCAGAAAGTTCGAATGATGTGTGAAGATATATAATTAATTTATTAATTTGGTACTCGTAAACTACGGAAACGATTATTCAACGGTGGCTCCAATATAAAATTATTTGAACAGTTCTGGTTTACAATTAGTACGAATAAAATAAAGTTATGCAAGGTTTTGATAATTTTCATTAAGTAGTTTCAATGAGAACTTCAAAAAAAAATATTAACGAAATTAATATAACTTTTTTAATGCATATTTTAAACTACAAAGTATAATTATGAATTTTAAATGGTTAGATTAATAATAAATATAAAAAGCTTAAAGATTTTCCCTGAAAAATTATTATGAGCCAAACACTGGAAAAGAAGGGAAATTTTTTTATTTTCCCTAAGGAATTTCCTGGAAAACCTTGTTTTCCCTCATTTTCCTTATTTTTTTTCCTTTTCTCCTATTTTCCGGGGAAACAAAGTAGGCCTTAATTAGGCAAGAAGTAATTCTCGACTCTTCAATCTCGTAATTTTCTTTCTAGCTAAGTAATTTGGCTTCCTTAAATTCTTGAATCAATACAAGGTTGAAGCCCCAATTCGTTAACTACTACTAGTATATTTCAATTTGATGAATAATTGATGAACGGTTGAATCTTGACGTCTCACTTTTTCACTATGTTCTAAAATTGATAAGGAAAACTATTATCTTATCACCTTTATTAAATTATGTAATTAACAGCTGATTAGGAAATTAATTGAGTTAATTAGTTTCCGTGAATGAATTATGTCCATTTAAGATAAAAAGAAAATCTTTATTTTTGAAAGCCAAGTAGGTAGATAGAATGATACTAGCTAACTATCTACAGAAAAGAAAGTCTCCCACCATGCCAAGTTGAAATGGAATTGGTTGGGGATATTGCAAAATTAATTAATATAAAGGAACAAATGGCTCCACTAATACCAAATTATTTGTTATATCACGCATTAAACTGAACTTTGTACGCCCCAACCATCATTTTCAATGAACTTATAAGTATGTCTAGATTAGACACGCTCGTCTATTTTATGTATTAAAGCCAAGGGAGTTTTTTTTTTGATCAATAAAGCCAAGGGAGTTTAATTAGCACTACTTTGGTATAGGAAGTATAAGCATATTACATTCTTGCATTGTGGAGAAAAGGCCAACGACCATATGATGTTATGCAACATATATATTATGCTAGATATGACACATCACTCAAATATTAAATAAATAAAAGGCCGAGCATTATATTAAATAAATAAAAGGCCAATTATGCTCGGCCTTGTAATATGTAAAATTAACAATTATCTCAATATGTATTTTTTACAATAGCATATCCTATATTAAAGTATAGGTGAAAGTTTTTGAAATTATACTGGAGTAATATACTTTCTTAACATAATAAAGTTAAATAATTTTTCGATTTTATCATTGATAACATATAAAAATGTCATGAGCAACTAGATGACTGATGGGTGTGATTTAAGATTGGTCCAATACTTTGTTATTGGGTCGCATCGAATCAACAGCAAAATGCTGCGTGACTGGGCCGGCCCATAAGCGCATCGAATCAACAGGATTCGATGCGCCTTTCCGTATTGGTCTGTGGGATCCACGGGACACCTGCTATAAATAGCCCGTCCCCTTGTAATCCGTGCACGTTTTGAGAAGACTACCACTTCAGCACAGTCAGCATCGAATCACTATTCATTCGAAACGCATCGGATCGAACAGTCCTCATTCGACACGTGATCAAACAGTGTTTTGCTTCATTCAATACGACAAAGTACGCATCGAATTCGACACCCTTAAACACGCATTTAATTCGATACCATCAAGTACAACTTCGAATCAGTGTTAGTTATTCCGCATCGAACAAAGACATTCGACACGTCACCATCGAATACACAGGATTCGATACGCTATATTAATCTTGTAATTAGTTTATTCTACCTAGTAAGCTTGTAATAAGTGTTCCGGATCAAGCTAGTGCGATAATAAAGTTGGATAGCATTATTTTGGTTATTTATATCTCATTTTGTATTCTTTTACTGTGTTCTATTACCGTGACGAAATAAGACCAAAATAATGACAATAGACTTGTACGAAGGCAACCCTGCTACCCAAAATTGTAAAACTACAAAGGTGATCCTCCAACGGAGAAAGAGTTGAAATATAGGCCTTCATAAACCTCCCACATCGCAACATGTCACCAAGGAAGGGTCACCGTGAGATCGTCTTGGAGGGCGAATGTTATAAGATAAAAAGTCCGATTCAGATCTGGTGCATTAACACGACCTCTAGCAGTCACTCTGTTATGTTATGAGGCAAGTGAGAACGGATTGAAGCCTTGACGAGTCAACATTAAAGTTGCCAGCAAATTTGCCTCCGTTAAGAAACATTATTAAGAGTTGTTCACATGTACATTAAATGACGGGCAAGTGGCAGGTTCTCTAAATTTCATATAAACACACTATGTCCATTCTATTATCCAAGTGATAAAAATAAGAACAAGGCCCTTCACCCTCGTAATAATAAGAATTTACTTCCCTCGAAAGTGTTGGAATATTTTAATGAAATATAATTATTGCTATGTATATATGTACATAAAAGGATGGTGTGAGAAAAAGGCAACGACTTCAAGCATATTTACTTCTGCCTATTAATCAAATGGAGGTTACCTTTTTTGTAAATTAATTGGAAACGGTTTCATGACCACTTAACTTCAAATTATAATGTTAAATATGTATTTAACTCCATCCTTGAAGAGTCAGCTTACATACTTATATATGTAGCCATGTTTGCCTTTGTGTAAATCAGACCGTAAGAAAAAAAAGAAGAAAAAAAATATCCAGAATATTATATCTATATATATATATGAGCATATAATGTGAGAAAAAAAAACATATTACCTTGTTAAATATATCTATATGAGCAAACATGAGCAAAGTGTTAGTGCGAGCTTCCATCTTATTTCTAAGTGTGCAGTTTAGAGATAAGAAACAGCGGTGTTGCTGGGCTGTTGCATCCTGGAGACGACGCGTTGTGTGTGACCATACTGCATGTTGAGAATTACCAACTAGGGGCGTGAATCGTCTTTGAAATTGTTGGATCCAGACTTGATACTCTTTTTCCAATATTTTGATATCACTGGATTCAATGTTATCTTAACATCCGTTAACAGCAGTTAACGTTAGGACCAATCTATTTGACAAAGAATATAATGCAGCAGAAAAGTAAAGAACACAAGTAGATAATTTTAAGAAGATTATAAGGGTTTATAATCATCCGAGCCTTAGGCGAAATAACTACTATCGAAATAATGATTTTAACAAAAGTCGTTCTCTCAACTCTCAAGTTGTTTGAACCTGCCACATATTATGATAATTGTTTAGCTCAAAGATTTGTTGATGACGTTGTCTTTGTTTATACTAACAAGTCTACTCTAGACAAGTTTGTTGAGGCTTTGTCAGGTACATTATTGATGAGCGTGATTGGTGAACTGGTTTTTTCTTGGGTTTGAAAGTTAAGCAAAAGGAGGATGGAATGAGCATGATTCGTTTGGAGGAGTCAAAGTCGAGCAAGACTCAAATGTCTTCTACTTTGGTGATTGGAAAAGGAGACACAAGCTTGCTATATCTATCCATCACTTACCCATATATTATGAACTCGGTTTGTGTCTGTATTGGTGCCAGGTATTACGCTGAACCTAAAGTTTTTCACTTAATTGTTGTGAAGCGAACACTGAAATATATATCTGGTGTTGTAGACTTAGGCATTTGATATACACATGATGCAAATACAAACCTTGTTGGTTTTGATGATTTTGAATGGGCTGGAGTTTTAGTTGATAGAAAATCTACATGTGGGAGTTGTTTTTATTTGGGAAATAATATTTTTTCATGTTATAGCAAGAAATATAAATGTGTGTCATTATCAACTGTTAAATTTGCAGCTCGCAATTGTGTTACCCGTTTTATATGGCTTAAACACATGTTGCATGATTATGGGATAAAAAGTGACACATTGTTGTTGTTTAGTGATAACCTTAGTACCATTAGCATATCAAGAAATCTGGTCCATCATTCTAGAACAAAGCATACAATTTTTATGCATCATTTCTTTTATACAATTTTAGTGGGATGTTTGGAGTTTCGACTGCCTCATATTCAGTAGCACTGATCACTTGGTGTTTCTCTTGTAAACAAGTTGGTCAACAAGTATGCACAAGGAGTTGGGGTGATGAAGTATATGATAAATGTATTGTCTTCATTCCACTCCTTTGTACTTGCCTAATCTGTAGCTGATAATAGTGTTACTGGGGTGTGTGGAGTCTTGTGTTGCCCTCATTCAGTGATTATATTATTCTTTTTTAACATTCTTGAATTTTGATTCAAAAAGAGTTTATGATAATTGATAAAGATTTGAGTTGATATGATATGTTCCCAATCTAGGTAGTTGATACTCCATGGTTACCATCTTCCAATGTTGACTTAACATCCTGTATTCTGCATTTCATTTAGGCATGCATTCATTCTTTCTTTCTTGATGTGTATGTGTCGGTTTGAGCTTAAGGGGGAGAAATAGTTATGTTCTCATGTGAAGACATATATTTTGGGTGATTCAGCTGCGGTGACACACTAAGTTGTCTCTTGTTATGACTTGAAAACAGATTAACTCCTTTAATTTACTTCATACCCAAGATGTTGGATTTTTTGTTAACTAACTCTCATTTCCATGTACGGGTCTGATATATGTGTGGTACTAATTTTCTAATATGTCTTAAGTTTCAGATATATGTTTTCAGATCTAGCTAATGCTTTTAATTGAAAATATCTTGAGGGTAAGCTCAATACATCCACATTCACAAGAACCAATGTTGACTCAGAACAGGTGTCAATGTTGTGCCAACATCAGTCTGTAAGCATGTTGTCTCAACATCCAGGTTTAACATTATGACTCATAAGTTTTTTTAGCAAACTACTCTGGTCATGTGTGAAGTAACTCGGTATCACATGTTGTCTCAACAGGCGGTAATTATGCATGATTTATTTTAAGAAACCGCCCATTACTTTTTTCACTTGTGATTCTGAATCTCTAATCTCTTTGTGCCCAATTCTCCGAAATACTATAAATTTTCACTTGCAATTGTTTTTGAAATCCTTGGCATGCATCAACCATTGTCTTGATTGTGGCCCGTGGTATGATGAATCAAGGATATAACCCCACCCCTACGCTTGTAGTTCTTTCTCGTAGGTACAACACGCGTTCCGAACATTGTTGTAGAGACAAAACAATTTAAGATTGAGGAACAAGGTGTTGTTTTTGTTGGTACTTCAAACACAGTTGAGGAGACAAAGCTTGAGGAACATTTTGCAGAGAAAGTTGATTTGATTGAGAGGGAGAACAGTTAGTTGCTGAAGAGACTAATGTGGGTGATAATGGTAGTTTTATTGCTGGTTTTTGTAAACTCTTGTGCAGGAACATTCTGGTTTCAATGTTAAGACAACATTGATAAACGTCAATGCTAGAACAACATTCTGGATTCAATGTTAAGTTAACATTGATACAATCTGATGTTATGACAACACTGATAGATGTCAATGTTATGTCAACATTGAGTTTGATAGCTTGCATTAAGGGGGAGCAATGTTTTGTTGTTGGTACTTATAAAGAAAAAGAGATGTTGATGTTGCTAGGTAATTACAAGGTGATGAGGAGAATTTGAAAGAGAAAGATGATAGAGAGGTTGAGAATGAAGATGAAGTGGTGAAGAAGAAAAAGATGGTTCTGAGGATAAGGAAGAAGGTTCTGAGAAGTTTGATGATGCTGAGTCTGAGCCAGTTGTTATGATAACATCGTCTGAGAACAAGGTTGACCCAACATCATTGGTAACACTTGAGGTAATATCTACAATTGAGGCTAACTTTAATTTCATGTTGGGAGATAAGACTGTGGCTATGGAGGATTTTAAGAAAAAGTGAATGATAGAGTTCTTAGAGAGAGAAATGGAAATAGTTGCTAAAGAAAGAGCTATAGAACTTTATCTTATGAAGTGATTCGTCAAGATTTTGCTTTCCTCACCAAAAGGGGGAGAATTAAGCCATTTGATCTTCATGTTTATTCTACTCGTTCTACAATTCTTATATAGCTAATGCCTTCTTAGTTATGCTTATAATTGTGATGTTTAGCTCGTTGTGGATTCTTATTAGTATCTTAAAGCTACTTGGTTAATAGTGTCATATTAAGAGGGAGTAGTTTAAGATATTAATGATGTTGTGTTGATGGAGCACTGTGCATAATATGAATAGTGAATAGGTTTGGTTTTGTGAAGAAAGTCAAAAAGGGGGAGATTGAAAGTGCAAGTATTTTTTCAATGTTAGATCAACATTGTAACTGCAATGTTAGGATAACATTGAACACAGAAAAACTGCACATTTGGGATTTATTGCTATAATTGTGTTTTGTCTTTATTCACTTACTAACTTAGTTCCACAAGTTGTAGTTGGTATTTGTATGTGCTCCAGGTCAAGAGACTTCAAGGAATGATCTATTTTCTTAAAGAGAAGTTGTCATTCAAAGAGGAGTTTTCAAAGAATAACTTTCCATAATTAAATAAGGAAAGATGTGTGCGGTGCAATGGAAAGATCAAGGCGTGTGAATTGCAAGAAGGAAAGAAAATTACTTGTAGTAGGATTATTTCCATAGAAGACTACAAGATGGAGAAGGATACTTTCCTTAGAAGACTTCAAGTTAAAGAAGAAAATCTTTCCATTGAAGACTTCTAGTCAAAGTAGGAAACGTTTCCATTGAAGACTTCAAGTTGGACAAGGAAACATTTCCCTATTGAAGGAGACATGCCATGAACGAAATTAGAGTCATACAAGGAGATCTAATAGCAATCAAAAATGTGCACAACATGTCTTGGACATCAAGGAAGACTACACTATAAATAGGCATGTTGGGCATTAAGAAAAAGACACGAAGACAAGAGCGAAAATATTCCGTGAGGAAATCTTTATAGTTGAGTGTCTTTATCTTGTTTTGCAAAGTTTGTGAATTGTCAAATTAAGTCTAGGTTTAGATTTAAGGAGAGAATTCTTGTCTGCTTTGTTGAGTTCGATCAATTCGAGAGTGAGGAGCTTGAGAGTTGAGAGAAACATCTTTGTTAAACCCTTGTGGTATTTCGCCTACGGCTCGGAATATCATATTAATATATTATCTTCTTAAAATTACATCTACTTGTGTTCTTTATTTATCCGCTGCATTATACTCTCTGTCAAGTAGATTTGTGATAACGATTAACTGTTGTTAAACGGATGTTAAAATAACATAGAGAGTCCAACATCAGCTTAATACTGGAAGAGCTGATCAGTGTTAGACTAACATCAAAGATAACACTGTGCGACAAGTATCAAGTCCCGATCCAACAATTTCAGATTCTTATTATTATTCGTTTGAAGCAATGTTCATCCAAGTGCAATTGTATAACGAGGTAATATAACTTTACTACATGTTTCTTTATTTAATTATTGTGAATTTATTAAATAGAGGAACAAAAAGAAGATATTTCTCCTAGACTACGAAAAGAGTGTACAAATTTCTTTCTAAATTTTCAATTAAATCATCGTGCTAATTTTAGATTATCAATCATGTAAGTGTAGCTTCCCTATTTAACATCACACAGTATGATAATTGTCCTATTCTTCTTTTAGTGCATCTCCTTTTTTATTAATTCCATAATTATTGCCTTTTTTTATTTAATGAACATCTCCTCTTCTTTCTTTATTATGCATGGTTTTCCCGTTGTTAGTGGGTATCAATTGTAGACTTGATATTTTCTTACCATTATTTTTTTGTAATTTAGTTTTACAATCGTAGTTCTTTAGAATAACTTGAAGCGTTTCGACCTAGTCTTGCTCATGATAAATCATATTGTTGTGGCATAATTAGTCAATTATACACAACGCAATCTTAAGAAGCACACCAACCTGAGTTTGTGGTGCCTTAAAGTTGATGGGGGAAAAGGCAAAAAAAGGAAAAACACAATGTGCAAGATTTACTCTTCTCTTTTTTATCGAGTCGGCAATAATTCCTATGTCGTTAGAAAGACAACGTACCCTAGTTTCCATCGAAAAAAGTGTATCACAATCCTAACATATTTCAGAAAATTATGACCAAGCTAGTGAAGACGCACAGAGGTGAACGAATAGATCAAGATTGTTGTATGGCATGTTAATGATCTTTTGATGTATTTATCGAAACTCCAAGCTATTCACCTACTTTTGACCCATTCTTTACCTAAATGTCAACATGCGGGTCCCAGTTGATCAAAAATAGCCCATCGAGCTCCTATGAATAACCAAGAGCCCTGCAAATAAATGAGGTTGCTCAAAGCTTGCATAGGTTGGAGTTTCAACCTTTATCTTGATCTATTATTTCTCTCCAAATCCTATGTATCGTATACCCCTCGAAAGGTCTTCGAGCCTAGTTTTTAAATCAAGAAGCGTTTATTTGAAGTTTTATTTTTATCTATATTTTGTGTAAATTATGATGTGTCTAACACCACCAAAAACCTCATGGAGTCCAGTCTTCAAATTAAGAACAAATTTAAAAAACAGCCATGTACGAGATATGGCCAAAACAATGAATTTGCGCAATATTAAAGCATTAGCTTACTTTCAAAAATCTTGTTTATGATCTAACTAATATGTATATTCTGATCTACATTTTAAAGTTTCTTAAGCTGTAAAGTCTAGATTTCATTCAAAAGGCGGTTTGTGAATCTGACTTCTACATAGGATTTATAGCCAAAACGGTGAATCGTGCAAAGTTGAACAAGCAAATGCTCAATCTATTCAGCTAGTGTGCCTATAATTCGACCCAAGAGCCGTGGTTCGACCTGCAATGGCCTTATTTGTCTTATTGAATGCTAAGACTAGACCTTCTTGGTGGATCGTTCAATTCAATTCAAGATCGTGTCTTCATAAAGAGACAATGAATTACATTTGACTTGATTCTCTCATAGACATGTAGGCAGTTTGATGAGTCCCAGTTCAGTTTAAAAGAAACAAATTCATGATCCTCAACCAAATATGCTCGATGATACAACTTTCTAAACAATTTGGATGTCTTAAGCATTAGGTAGTCTACGACTAGTCTATCTTGTCCTACTTCACATATGTTACTTGGAGTGCACATATGTAAAGAATAAAGTCGGTTCACGTGCAATACTGGATCACTTTGATGTGGAGTGCCGCCGGTGAAAACATACTAACTATACATAAAAACAAGCACATGATAGTAGACAGTCACGATTATATCAAGATCACAGCAAGTACTACTTCAAAATAAGGACACCCGCATTTTAGCACAGAGACACCCTCTTATCAACGTAAAAGTCAGCCTCCTTTACTGAGTTACCCTATCACTCCCTTTTTAAAGATCAAGTCTTCTAGGTCAAAAGGATTGAATGTAAATCCTCATAGCTTTGGGGCAGCCACTCCCTATTGTGTTGGGTTCTAAGATACTTATTAGATTTAGCTCATCAATTAGTGTTTGATATTTAGATTTATCTCTAATTGAGAAATTTGCAATGCTAGAGATAAAAACTTGAGGCTCTAACCTAGAGGATCTGAACTTTAGGGTCGAAACTCATAATGAAAATCAAGTTTCGATCTTCACTGCAATTCAGTGCAGCTTTAGCGTTTTGGCTATAACTTATATTACGACTGAATTGTAATCTACTTGATGCGTTGGAAAGTAGGCATTGGTGGTTATGGAATGGAGTATAGATTGTTTTTTAATTAGGTCAGTAAAATCAGCAATGGATCGCGTAATGTCTACTTGATTTTGTATTTTGACCCTCTTAAACTCATGTAACTGTCGATTTTTTAATCACTCCATGCATGATTATCAAATTATGACACATCAGCTTGATGGGCGGAGGTGTCGATTGATTTTCGATTTTAATAATTGTAGAGTTTTGTGTGTTTCTTAATGAAATCTATGCTAAACTATGCATTCTACATGACCAATTGTAAAATTATATGGTTAGCGAAAACAAACAATTTCAACAATATCTTGACTCCTCTAAAACAAATTCAACATTACTTTGACCCTTGTAAAACAATTACCACCCCCTTTCCTAAATCAATGTTTTGGCCGGGACAACTCCTCGTGATCACATTCACCACGATGGCGTTGGATATACCAATAACCACAATGTACACCCGGCTGTTTTACTTTATTCAGATTTTGTAAGTATCGAAGGGTTGGAATTGAATTTGACAGAACAATGCATGGTTGACCACTTGACGTATTAAATGTTAAAGATCATAACTTCAAATAGTCAAACCCATACTTTGACAGTTGCACGAATAAATTTGCAAATGTAAGTGCCTTTTCAAACCTAGATGCATTTAATGCAGACCCCCTAGTGATTCCGAATTTATAAAGTTTAATCATAAATCAGATTTTGCAAAGATCACGCACGCCGGCCTCATTCATCATTTTCCATGCAAAAGGTTGACATTTAGTTTAAACACGAACTTACACTTACTCACAACTTGTTTATTTTTAAGAAGAATTCTACACTTATATATTGTCAATCTTTATAAAAAAAATCTGAATTTGTGTTGTTGGACTTGGTTTCTGATCCGCGCTCCCAGCTGGTGGTCCAGCTTGCGGGCATATATAGTTGGATTAAATTGCAGGACAACGTAAGTTGTACATATATCTGGGTGCATTTCCCTAGGTAAAGATAACTGGTTTAATAATTCGATAATGACAGCATAATATTTAGATACTTCTTGATTTATCATATCCAATGTTGTTTTTTGCAACGTAACGATAATAATGGCTGGTTATCACCTTTGCTTCTTTTTTTCGGATATTTATGACATATCTGTTGGCTCCTTCAAAGCCTTACATAGGTAAGAAACAACCAAGAAGAAAAAGAAAAGGAAGCATAAGCTCCCACGAGAAAAATGGTAAACTATGGAGCACCAATTACTCCTATAAAATTAAAATCCCTTATTAATGGATCATACGTCAACAAAAACATCCATTTAATTTGCTAAGTATTCAGCAACAAACAAATTCGTTGTCAGTTTACCGGTATTTCTTCAGCTTATTCTTTGGGTTTAACAATTATTTTATAGATAACAAGGAGATAATCCGTTGATAACATTTTGATTTTTTTGCTATTTTAGGACAAAATATTATTCCTTTCTAAACTTTGCCTTCTATATTAATGTTTTTTTTATGTGAATCAAAGTTGTTATCTTCTAATTAATCAAATTGACCCAACGATATATACATTTTAAAATCTGAAATTAATGTTCTTAACTAAGTTGGTGATATGCTCAATCGCAGGTTCATTCGGAAGTTTTTTTTTTTTATTAGTTTGACCTTTGCTCACAAGTTGACATTACTAAAATATGTATAATTGGGAAATAAAAATTGGAAAAAGTAATGCCAAGATCACATGATTGTTTTCGGGGTCACCGTCCTACCACCAAAAGGCATTTTTAAAAGTTTTTATCTATGTTTCTTTCTTTTTCCTTTCCCATCACTACCGAGCATAACCTTTAGTATCTTGGAAGGGACTAACAACGTATCTTGGAAGGGGCTAACAATCGTGAATTCGATCGAGATTCATCCAACATTCCCCAAATTGGCTTATTAGTTAATATTATGTTCAAACTTGAGAGTTGATAATTGATACATTCGGATTGAATGAAACATGAAAGAAAAGAAAAACATTACTGAAAATTTTATTGAAGAAGAATAGAGGAACTGAGTTTGTTATAGAGACAGAGAGAGGAGATTGTTCTGTGTATTGAGTTCTCCTTTGTGTGTGTATATAATGGAGGATACAAGAGTCCTATTGAGAGACGGATCGGAATCCAAGTAACAAACAACTACTAAACTAATTAAACTAACTCTGCTAACTGCTTACTAAAAGGGAAAAGTTGTTACTAACTGTTACTAATAGAATTACAAATTCTTACTAAAAATGGAAATGAATACAAATAAATATTTTGGTGATTTAACACCCCCGGCAAGCTCGACATGGATATTAAGAAGGCCTAGCTTGGAGGTAAGTTCCTTGAATGGTTGAGGAGCTAGTGGTTTTGTTAATATATCAGTCAATTGATAGGTATTTGGAATATGGATGACTTTGATGATTTTCTGTTGCACCATTTTCCTGACAAAAAAAAAGTCGATTTGAATATGTTTTGTCCTTTCGTGATGGACATGATTCAAAGCAATTGTTGTTGCACTCTTGTTGTCAGTGCAGATAAGAGGAATTTTGGGATTATGGACTGAAAGTTCTTTGAGCAGTTGTTGCAGCCATATGACTTCACATGTAGTTGTAGCAAGTGCCATGTATTATGCCTCTGTTGAGGACCTGCTAACTGTTGGTTGCTTCTTGGATTTCCAAGATACAATGGAGTTACCAAGAAATACCACATATCCTGATATATTTCTCCTTGTTTCTTCACAACCTGCCCAGTCACTGTCTGTAAAAGCTTTGATTTGGAGATATGAACTGGCTGAAAGGAAAATACCATTTCCAACTGTTGTCTTGAGATATCTTAATACTCTGTGTGCAGCTGCCATATGGTTTGTTGTAGGCTTTGACATATGTTGTATTATACACTGCACACTGTAACTTATATCAGGTCTTATTATGGTGAGATAAAGGAGTCTCTCAACAAGCATGCAGTATTCAGAGGGATCAGTCAGTTCATTAGAATCATTAGTAAGTAACTTGAGTTTGTAGTCCATATGAGTAGAGCTAGGCTTACAACCTAGATATCCAGTTTCAGTTAAAATATCAAGACAGTATTTTCTATGACAAAGAGAAATACCAGACTGTGATCTTGCAACTTCAATTCCTAAAATGTATTTTAGGGAACCAAGATCATTTATTGTAAACATATCATCTAAGTGATGTTTTATCTTATTGATTTCATCCAAGTTATTGCCTGTTAAGATAATATCATCAACATAGATACATAATGCAGTGAATGTATTGTCACTTTGTCTAGTGAAAAGAGAGGAATCAGAAACTGATTGAATGAAACCATAAGATATTAGGCAAGATGTCAGTTTTTGATACCACTGTCTAGAGGCTTGCTTCAAGCCATACAGACTTTTCTTTAATAAGCATACTCTTTTGTCCTTCGGTTTAAGATAGCCAGGAGGTGTCTTCGTATATATCTCTTCATCCAAGTCTCCATGAAGGAATGCATTATTCACATCTAACTGAGTCAAAAAAACAATTCTTTGCTGCAGCAACAGCTATAAGTACTCTAACTGTTGTGAGTTTAGCAACTGGACTAAATGTATCAAAGTAATCTAATCCTTCCTCTTGAGTAAAACCTTTTGCTACTAATCTAGCTTTATATCTTTCTATTGTGCCATCTGCTTTATGTTTAACTTTATACACCCACCTACATCCTATTAGATTCTGACCTAGAGGAAGATCGGTTAGGACCCAGGTTTTGGTTTTAAGTAAAGCTTCTATTTCAGCATTCATGGCAGTAATCCATTCAGGTGATTTACTAGCTTGAATGTATGAGGTTGGCTCTTGAGCCCAGTGTAATAGATGCAGTGAAAGCTTTGTGGTGTGAAGAAAGATGAGATGTAGACAAAAACTTAGATATAGGATACTTGACAGTAGAAGTAGAAGTAATACGGTTAGCCTTATGTAAAGACTGAGGCAAATTATAGTCATAAACATTGAGATATGTTGGTGTATGTGTAGTTCTTGATGATCTTCTAGTGATAGGTAACTCAGTGTGTGACCCATGGGTTTCAGGAATACCTGGTGCAACATGAGAATGTTGCACATCTTCATGACTGTGAGAAATAGAACATGGGGTTGCTGACTGAGTTAATGAATTCTCAACCTCTAATTGTTGATCAAACTCTGGAGTTTGTGGCGTCTGATTGTTGCTGAAGTTGTCAGCAGGAGTTGTAGGAACAACATCATTTTCTTCATTCTGTGGAGCAAAGTTTATGGGTGCAACTTGCATAGGAACGTTAGTGTTGATGAAGGGATCAGTACATAATGAAACTTATGTACTAGTAATTTTTGAATTAACTGAGTTGTCCTTATGATTCTTGAAAGGAAATATGTGTTCATGGAATACTACATTTCTAGATATGATGGTTTTCTTTTGTAAAAGGTCATACAGTAGGTATCCCTTTGTTCCTTTAGGATAGCCAAGGAAAACACATTACACAGCTCTAGGATCAAATTGTGTCCTATGTGCAGTTATAGTTGAGGCATAGCAGAGGCATCCAAAACTCTTTAGTAAACTGTAGTCTGGAGTTTTGTTATATAATACTTCATAAGGTGACCTATTATTAAGGGTACTAGAAGGTAACCTATTTATAATGTATGTAGCAGTAGAAACACAGAAATGCCAGAAACTTAAAGGTACATGAGACTGAAATCTTAAGGCTCTTGCAACTTGGAGAAGATGTTGATGCTTTCTCTTTACTAAACCATTTTGTTATGGTGTTTCAACACAGCTAGTCTGATGTGTTATGCCATAAGTATCATAGAAATTCTTCATAATGAATTCAGTACCATTATCAGTTCTAATGGTTTTAATGGAAACATTAAATTGATTCAACACAACTTTATAGAAAGAAAACAGGTGATCTTTAACTTCTTACTTCTGTTTAAGGAGGTAAAGCCATGTACAACGAGTGAAATCATCAACAATAGTAAGAAAATATCTAAAACCTTCTTTACTAGGTACAGAATATGGTCCTCATACATCACAATGGATCAGTTCAAAAGCAAAAGTACTACAAGTGTTACTCGAATTAAAAGTAAGTCTTTTCTGCTTAGCTAGATGACAAACTTCACAATGATGATCTTTAACTGATCCAGTAATGGAGAGAGGGGAGATATCCTTCAGTTTAGATAAGGGAGCATGACCAAGTCTCAAATGCAAAACATTATTAGAAGTAGTAGAACTGCAGAAAACACTATCAGCAGTGGGGTGTTTTATATCAAGAACGTATAGATTGTTGTGTAAGCTAGCAAAACCAATCATCCTCCTGTTTATGTAGTCCTGTAACAGACATGAGGAAGCCATAAACATGACAAGTAACTTATTTTGAGAGATAAGCCTAGAAATAGACAGCAGATTGTAAGTAAAAGAAGGCACAAACAAGACATTAGTAAGAGTGAGACCAGATATGAGACTGACATAACCCATTAAGGTGGCATTAGTCAAGCTGTTATTAGGCAAGTAAATACTAATGTTGACATGCTTAGTAGTGTCAATAAACCAGTGTTGTTGGCATATCATATGGTATGTTGCCCCTGTGTCTAAGATCCATTTATCAGAGTAAATAGAAGACACGTTTGAATGAGAGAAAAGTGCAAGAGTGACAGAAATACCAGTGGTTGCTGAAGCAGAATAGTGTTGAGAGGTACCCAATCCAGCTGATAAAGTGTGAGCTTGATCATGTGCGTGCTTGAAAGTCAAGAACTGCTAAAATAGGGCTAGATCAGTTGCAGGAGGAGGTTTGATAGTAGAGGATGCCTCAGGAGGAGGAACTTGAGCAATGTTTGCTGAGGTGTACTGCATCTTCCTTTTGCCTTTGGGACCTTCCCAACCAGAGGGTATCCATGCAGCTGAAAACAGGTGTCAACAGTATGACCATTGAAGCCACAATGAGTGCAACGCGGCTTTTTCTTTTCCTCTCTTGACAGCTGAGGTTTAGAGTTCTTAAAAGCTGTATTTTGAGAAAAGGGACCTATGTATGCTTTGTTGTTGATAACCTTGAGTATCTTGATTACCCCTTTGTCTAGTAAACATAGCTAGGGAATCTGAAACTGAGGAATGAGAGTACAAATCTCTTTGTTGCTCTTCTTGCAACAAGAGGGGAAAAACCTTAGACAGGCCAGGCAGAGGGGTGACCAACAATATGTGACTTCTGATAGCAGAAAATGTGTCATTCAAACCAACTAGGAACTTAAGGACTAAGTCATATTGTTGCATGTCCACCATAGTTCTATTGACATTACAGGTACAAAGCCCACAAGTACACATAGCAATGGGTCTTTGGCTTACAAATTCACCCCAAAGAGACCTAAACAGATTGTAATACTCAGTGATAGTAAGGGAACCTTGTGTGATGGTGGAGAGAGATTTTTGCAACTGGTAAACCCTTGAACCATCTGTCCTATCATACCTATTCTTGAGTTCAAGCCATAACTCTCTAGGGTTTTCAAAATACATCAGACTTTGGCGCACAGGCTTCTCAATAGAATTAAACAACCAAGATAGAACAAGAGTATTTGCTCTACTCCAACACACATGTAAAGAAGCATCATTACCAGCAGGTTGCAACAAAGAACCATCAATAAAGAACAGTTTATTTTTGATACTCAACGCCATAACAACACTTTTACTCCAAGAAATATAGTTAGAGCCAATGAATTTTCCACTCACAATTGACTGACCAGTGTAGTCATGTGTTCCTTCCTCACTTGGATTCTTGATCGGAAGAGTAGTTGTTGTTGTAGAAGATGAGGCACTTGGTCCTGTCATTGTATCTCAATCAATGGCACACCGTTGCAGAGGGGAGAAAATCGACAGAAATAGAAGAAAATAGATCTGCAGAAACAAGAAAAGTTGCAGAGAAGGGTTCTCGGAGAAGATGACCAATTGCGGCGGCGACTGGCGATCTTGACAGAGGAGCGGAAGCGGTTGTGATCAGAGGTAACCGGGAAACTGATACCATGATAACTGATACATTCGGATTGAATGAAACAGGAAAGAAAAGAAAAACATTACTGAAAATTTTATAGAGGAAGAAGAGAGGAACTGAGTTTGTTACAGAGAGAGGGGAGATTGTTCTGTGTATTGAGTTCTCCTTTGTGTGTGCGTGTGTGTGTATATATAATGGAGGATACAAGAGTCCTATTGAGAGACGGATCAGAATCCAGCTAATAGAACAACTACTAAACTAATTAAACTAACTCTGCTAACTGACAGCTTACTAAAAGGGGAAAGCTGTTACTAACTGTTACTAACAGAATTACAAATTCTTACTAAAAATGGAAATGAATACAAATAAATATTTTGGTGATTTAACAAGAGTTGAGACTCGCGTTTCACCCTCTCCCTTTTGCCCTCGCCATTCACCACACAAAATTACATCCCCTAATCATCACAAGCTTCCTCCATAATATGTAAGCAACTATGATATGTACGGTGTTAGGGATAAGGTTCTATTCGAGCTAGAACGTGCTCCAAGAATTAGTTAAGGAGGAAGAGAGACTATATTTAAGATAACTAAACTTAACTAAACTTTTATTTTCTTGGATGAATAAAAAATAAAAGACTGGGACTATTTATACTAATAAACCTAGACAAAATAAACCTAGACTACTAAAGGAAATAGAAATCTAATACTACTCTGATTAAATAAAGATTCTTAATCAAAGACTAATATAAGACTCGTAATATAGAACTAGCTCATAATCAATTTACCATGTTGACTTCATCTTCACATTATTGGGCCTTGAATTAATAAGTGGCCCAATTATATTATGTTGGCCCGTATCAATGCGCACCTCTAAAAAAGAGGCCTTGTCCTCAAGGCCCATGGTCTGATCTGCTCGGCCCAATTTGTCCTCGACTAGTTGTAAAAAGCCTTGGTTGAGTCTTGAATATTCATGTTGCAAATCCTCATCCTCAAGAAGCATTAGAAATTGTGGTGACTTACATCGGTGGTTTGGGCCAAATTCCTCTTCACAATTAAAACAAAGGCCTTTCAAACGTCGTTCTTGCATCTCACTTGGCGACAATCGGCGAATGGGTAAAGGTGGCTTATTTTGGGGTGGTGGTAATGCAAGTGATGGATTAGGCAGAATTAGAGATGAATCCATGTTTGTGCTAGCAAAAAATTGAGTTTTGTTCTCAAAAAAATTCTTTTCAACAATTTAGCCAAACCAACTGCATGATGGATAGAGTGCGGCTTCATAACAGCCAACTCATTACAAATATCAGACCTCAAACTCGAAATAAAACAATTCATACGGGCCTCATGAGACAAACATGTGACAAAGTTAGAAAATTGTTCAAACTCCTTTTGATAATCCATTACGGAACCCACTTGTTGTAATTTAAAGAGCTCTGCTTGATGATTCTCAAAAGATGATGGGCCAAACCGTGAAAATAAATCTTGAACAAACGTTTCCCAAGTGCCAATCATGTCATTGTTTGTCATCCAATTAAACCATCCAAGTGTTGTACCTTTCATATAGAACAAAATATGCGATATACAATTTTCAGGCGAAACATGGTACAAACAAAAACAGTGTTGGGCATGTGCAACCCAATCCCTAGGGTTGGAGCCATCAAAAGGTGGTAAGATGGACTTTAGGAGGTTTGGGCAGGGTATCGAGGTTTGGGGAAAACGAATTAAACTTTTGTGAATGGAAAGGGATGTGAACATGGTATGATGGATGTGGTTGTCCCATTGTAGGGGCAGAATTCTTCTATTGTACCAGCAAATTTGATTGATCAATGGCAGTTTTCATATAGCCATCATCTGCAACAAGGAGTCGAATTGTGTAGCTGAATTTGCTTTGACCTATGCCAAATTCGATTGTAATTATCGAACCGACTCACCGGGGTGTGAGTCCTCCGACGAGGTTATTCCATCCTTTCGAGGAGCCATGAGCACTCTTAATGAAAGCACCAATTGTTAGGGATAAGGTCCTTATTAGGGGACAGTATAATTTTTGGGGCATTTAGCGCCAAGTTTTTCCAGTTGAAAAATTAAAGAAATCTATGAATGAGATAAGATAATTGATGATAGATTTCTCCTGTGTGTATAAAATTGCAAATATATGGATCGGGATTGGTAACCTATTTGATTCACACGTTGTGTTAAAGTAGAATGGTGTGCTAACACCGATTGTATTCAATGTTGTCCCAACATTCTCTGAAGACTAAATTGCAGCGGAATGTACAGAGAATGGATTTTAATTAAGCAGGTTATATGAATATAACATGCCAAGCATTACGGCCAAATAACCACTAAATATGATTTTAATGATCTTACAAAACTCAACTAAGTCAGGGACTCAATCCTAACACTAACTCTCTACAAGTTATGGAGTTTATAGCTTCATTAGATAAAACTTAGTAAAAACAAGACTAGCCAACTATTACAAGAATATTTCTAATCTCTCATAACCTATTCTAGTCCTCGTTATTTAGCTTGATGTCGAACACGCCTTCTTATAGAGTTTGATCGCCCCTTCTCGTAGATGTGTCGACACGAACTTGATTGCTCTCTAATTGCTTGGATAATCTCAAATTCCCCTTTGATGTTTATTTTTAAAAGATCTTCTGATATTATCTTTAATCATCTTCGGCTTATCTTCTTTCTTAATACATCACAGATAACTATAACTTGTGGAACTAGGTAAGTTTATGAATAAAGGCAAAATAAAATATAGCAATTAAAAATACTCGGACAGTGCAGTGTCAAGTTCAATGTTGTGCCAACACAAGTTACTAGAATGTCGGACTAATATTTCACTGCAACACTTGCACTTTCAAAAATAATTAAAGAAGGATTCGTACGTATTGACTGGCTTATTCCCGAATCAATGAATAAAATAAATTATGACATTAAAAATACTAATTTTCTTAATGGATTTTTTTGGTCTTTTTTCTTTCTTGTCCCCTTCTCTAAAGGGGGGGGGGGGGCTTTATATAGATGATGTGAATGGCTCGTATCTTGGTTCCCTCGAATGGTGGCAAATGTATGAAAATGAGATCCTGATAGGTGTTCCTTGGGAATCTTGAGTTTGTGTTGGTCTTTAAACAGGATAATACTTTCGAAGCGTCTTTGTCACCATCGTATTTCTCCTCGTGTCGATCTTTAAACAGAATAAGACTTTCGAGTCATCTTTGTCAGTATCGTCTTTCTCTTCGTGTCACTTTGTACGAAAGAGTATTTTTCATAATTTATTTTCGGGATGCTTGAATTCTACTATTATCAATAATATTTTCAGAGACTAGGGTTGTTCATAACTTGGGCAAACTGCGTGAACGAATCCAATCCGAAGTGTTTTTGACCAAATCGAGTCCGAACAAAACCTTCAATATTGTGTTTGGACTATAATTTGGTTTATTTTTCGTTTGGTCTGGATTGGATTAAAATTTAGATAGTCCAAACCAATCAAGAAAATCGAATTAACCAAAAGCAAATACACAAACTTAATTTTAGAAACCTATTTTTATGTTAGACACTAAATTGTACTTGTGATGCTTGATGTGTAAAAGTATGGTATGCGCGTTTCTTTTGGTGTAGATTTTGTTTTTACTGTGAAAAAAATTGTATAAAATTTAGCTTAACCCATATTTTGAACAAATAATGGGTTCGAAACGTGATCTAAAATTTCAGTTAGGAATTGGGTTGACCTTGCAATTAATCCAAAAAAGTTTGGTTAACCAAAATTTTGGTTTGGTTTGGATCGGATTTGATCGAATGAACAGTGCTAAATTCGATTTCTAGATACTTTATTACAAAATTAGTTGTGGTAAAGACGTTGGTAACTCGTAAGCCCTAATTTGTGAAACATAAGTCTCACAGGATTTGGTACTTATTTTAAAGGGATTTTAACAAATTATCTTACTATGTTATGTTAAATTAGTAGATTACCTTCATGTGAAATATAAGTTGTCATGTGATCTCAAATAAGTTGGCCACCTAAGTTTGTGCAAATTATAGGAGAAAGAAAGATAGGAAATTTGTTGTTATCGAAAGTATAAAATATGTAAAGAGTTTTGGCCGCCACAGTTCTTGTATTTGAGGTGATATCGTTTCTTAGACGCTAAAGCGCCTTAACGGAAAGCTTCTCTATTATGGATCTCTAAACGTCCAAACGTATACACGTCTCCCACCTCCCCAATCGCAGCCCTATATTGGACATGACGGCTATTCAATGCACATGTCCATCTAATTATGACGATACAATAAGTCACACCGAATGAGCTCAAAAAGGTGACGCCATTTCAAACTCTTAACCTAATTTCACTTCAACGAACAAGGCCTGCGTTCGTTGTTTCTCTTCATAAACCCTAACTTCCCTACGACCAAATAAAGCAATTTAGCTTCAACTACAAAAAAAAAATCCCAACAGAAGCTAGAGGGTCCTAATTGGGGCATAAATAATTTAGCCATGTACCTAAGGGGTAATGGAATAACTTCACTCATAAATATCATGCATCATTATCAAAATACATAACGCAATATTTTAGCATACAAGACTCAGTCGGGTTGGCACGACTTTATTACCTCTCTTAATGGTGTCACCACCACCTCAACCATCAAAGTTTGCACAGTTATGCAACTTAAAAGAGTATTATTAACCCAAAATTATAAATAATTACAATTTAAGCGGTGTCCTCATAGCAAACAAAATTTTCTGCCTCTGCCATAAATGGTAGTAAGTGAATCACTCTTCAATTCTATTTATTCAGATCAATGGAAGCTCATCCATTATAGACATCATCGTATTTGAGAGAACAAGCTTCTAATAAGCACCAAAGACAAGCCTAGTTGGGGCTTTAGCCTCGTTTATCCGCTTTGCCACCATAACTAATCTTACATTTGGAAGCTAGCAAGCCGCCCTACGCTCTTACAAATAGCTTACTGCCCTTCAATACAGTGAACTCTCGAACTCCCGCGCACTATATATACTCAGGCTGTTGATTTTTTTCTCTTAAAAGCTTTATAAAATTGAAATTTTGTGTGTTTGGCTTGCTACCAAGATTTTTACATTCTTAGCCTTGCATGTACACCCTTCATGTTTTTTGTTTGTTCCACCAACAAAAGAAGAAAAAAAATACCAACTTTTAGGGTCAATATCGTATTCTTTGGACCAATTGTTAAATTAATTGACCAGTCGGGATTATCAATTACCACTAAGGTTACATTATCAATTACAATTAAGATCACAGATTTAATGATCGATAAGATCATTAAAAACAATGATTGAAACGAATGGATTGAATACCGTTGTGATTGCATTTCTACGACGAAATTGTAAGTTTTGCAAATATTGTGGATCGTTAACGTAGTTATACCATCCTTTAGGGGATGTAGAGATAATTAATTATCCATTTTACATAATTCAACTCAACAACTACTAAATCAACGCGTGAAAATAAGTATTCAACAATAACGTGTGAATGTGATGGCGCCATGGACGAAGAATCTTAGTTCAATCACTATAACGTGCCCAAAAGTATCTAAGAACTAACAAGTAAAAGGAAATTAAAATTAGGGCTCAACCAAAAGAAAAATTATCTCCCAATTTGAAATAGTCAGAAAAATGGATCAGATAATGAACAAGGTTGGTTCTTATTGGTTGGGTCAGAAAGCGAACAAGGAATTCGGCTCTGTTGGTGATGATATCAACGTAAGATTCTGAATTTATGATTTTACTTTTTGCTGCTGTTGAATTACTGACTGGATTTCAATTTATTTAAAGGTGTTTGATATTGGAATACTTATGACAATTTTAGTTCATTAAATATTTCCCTTTTGATTATATATTTAGGTGCAGGAGTCTGTTGAGTGTTGGTTATGAAAAATAATGTCCTGGTGAGCTGAAAATATATGCTAATTTTGTCTTCATGTGTGGAACTTATAAGGAAGATTATTGTGTCGACGTACGAGATTTAATTTGATCACACTAACTTAGATAATCTTGTAGTGTAGGAAGGTAAAATTAATTGATGCTTCCTTACAAGAATTTGGGGTCCAAGTCCAATACTTCTTGAGTTTCTATTATGCATCTAAATTTGTAGAGCGTTAGATTAGGACAGCTTTTAGTTATTACTTGGGTGCATGCTGAGTAATCATGGGTTAATCGTCTAGTTTTGGTGATATATATCGTTCGCCCTGTTAATCGTATTTTACAAGTTGTTGTTCCAATAGTCGTTTTACATGGACGAGGTTGGATAGGTTGATGGTATTGGTTTGGAGCTAATACGTCTAAATTATTATTTGATGAAAAGTCTTCTTCTGAAAATATATAATGATTTAAGAGACAATAATGTACAAGGCTAATTTTTGAAATTTTCTTGTTTTTGGTTAGTCAATGTCAACAAGTATTGAAGGAGGAGCCAAATGGTTGGTTAATAAGATGAAAGGTTAGTTTTTACTTCCCCATTGCTCTGTGTGTATTTCCTTCATGATGCTGCTTCTTGCTTATGGAAAGAAACTATTACATGCTGGCTAAGGATGGTAACTTGATATGCTATTATAATTTGGAATCAAGGGTTCTGCCAATTGCTTAGGGTAACTTGATTACTCGCGTATAGATTCTTAATGGAAGATGATTTTCATTTTTTCGATTCAAAGTTATGATCTTTACACACACTTGATGATAGATGAATGTGTTAACCTGTTCAAACAAGTTAACAGATGCTTTCTTAAAAGAGTCTTCACAGAGACTCGACTCTGTATTTGTTCACTTAAGATCGTTAGCGAGCTGCGAGCTTGTTGAATAGCTTATCAAAGTTGGCGTTGTTTTCAGGAAAGATGCAAAAACCATTACCAGATCTCCTAAAGGAGTACGACCTAGCAGTAGGCATATTCCCTCGTGATGCGACCAATTACGAGTTCAATGAAGAGACAGGAAAACTCATCGTTTACATTCCATCCATCTGCGAAGTTGGCTACAGAGATTCCTCTGTCCTGCGGTTCTTAACCGTCGTAACTGGCTATCTGGAGAAAGGTAAGCTAGCTGATATCGAGGGAATAAAAACCAAGGTAATGTTTTGGGTCAAAGTGACATGTATATCATCTGAAAATTCAAAACTCTATTTCACGGCTGGTATGAAGAAGTCGAGAAGCAGAGATGCTTACGAGGTTCTTAGAGACGGGATCAATGTGGAAAAGTTCTAACGAGTGATAGATTGCTGCAGCTTGTGAAGATTGTTCGAGACATTTTTGGAATATTTTTACTGGTTCGTGGTTGTTCCAACTAATTATGATTCACACAGTTGATGTTTTAACAGTTTGTAATAATATTTGATATATAAAGTTTGAATGTCTGTATGTACTTTCAGAAGTCAGCTGAGACGAAAATGGCAAAAATTATTTACACGTTGCACCAGCCGGGAATCGAACCCGGGTCTGTACCGTGGCAGGGTACTATTCTACCACTAGACCACTGGTGCTATTTGTTCATTGTCACATTTGACTTTAATTGACTGATTATTCCCACGACTAGTACTTGAAAGCCTTTAAAACGATAGATTTCATACGAGGATATACATAATGTCATCCTTAGTGGCTTTACACTTCCAAATTGTAACAAGAAGCCAACAAAAAGGCAATTTGTTTAGGAGAAAGAAACACAATATACCATTAAGAACTGAAACGTCATTATCATTCCAACGCCATCAAAATTAACATTCGTCATCCTATCAAGAAAATAAGTCAATATTTGTCCCCACCGCAAATGAGATTAAAGAGGATACCTACTATGGCACCTCTGGTGTCACAAGTCTCACTTGCTCTGCCACAGGTTCCCAAAGGAACATAAGATCGAGTCAATTTATCAATAAATAGTTGGGATTATAGGGAACACCAAGAAGTTCTGTAATGAAAGAAAAGAAATGAAAAACATTTTCTTATCTCGCCTGAATACTTAATGCACTTTCAGGAGCACGCCATATCGCAATTCATTCAAGCAAGTGTTTTCTGCTTTTTAAAATATGACTGAGCATGCAATTGCACGAGTTCTTGAGAGATGTTCCTATGCTACTGAGATGAAGTTTACAGCTTCCTTTTCAAGATTGTAAACATTGAAATTCTAGATTAAGTCCACCGTCACACCCAACTACCCAAGGATGCTGACTTCCTTTGAGAAATTACTGAGTACAGACTACCACTCTCTTTTACCATTCCGCCGAAAGGTCTCTTCTTTACACTTCATCTTCATAGAATAACAATCCTATCCATTCAGCTTATGTTGTCCTGCTATGGGTTTACAGGCTTTTAGCACTTTTCGTTTTTTATCATGTGCTACGAAAAGCTCGAGCTCGGAAAAGCATAGACCGTACCATCTACCAGTATCCATGCTCTAGGTGTTACACGGGAGTACCCATTCAAAAACCAGCTTGTTCCCTGCCTTGCCATACATTCGTATTCTTGTAAGATTATGCATGGCAGGACTCAGGACATTCAAATTAAAGTAATACCTAAATATTAAGAAACAATGTTCTTAATACTTCAACTCCTGGACTCCGAGCAACACAGCTTAATAGATTTGCATATGGTAAATAATGAAATTGCCACTCCTCTTTCCGAAGAGACAATCTCCAGGGCTCAGGAGGCCGTTTACCTTTGAGTTTTATTTCATTAAAGAAGCTTGGGTAAAAACAAAAGACAAAAGAGCATAATGACCTTTGGCTTTAGGTTTCGATGCCATTCAGCTAATCAAGAAGTATCTTGCATACTGCCCACAAAATGGCAGTTAAAAAGTTGTTCTTCTTTCAGTGCATTTCCAGTTACTCTAATGAAGCAATACGTATGCTAGCGACCATTAGTTATATAAGAAATTGCGATCTCGCATCTCTACTATTTGCACATTTGATGTAAAGAAAATGTCAACATTTATAATGTGACCCACCCAGACTTATCAGTCAATACTACATAATACATATTCAAGTTCCCCGAGGACTTGTCTAAAAGAACTGCTGATTGTTGAGAAAATCAATAAGGCATCTCTCCATATTACTAGTGCCCACATTAAACATAGCTTGTAAAGGGTGATATGATATCTAATCTGCAGCAGTTGAAACCCATACAATGCATTTGTACATGTACCACTTGAGAAATTAAAACAGCTCAGAGCAAAATCTGGAAGGCAAAAAACAATGAGACTTAATTTTCACTACCCACTTAGAAACCTAAATGCCCAACTAATGGATCAGTAGAACTATTGATCCAATATTGAATCAAAAAACCCAAGGAAAAGAATCAGATGAGCGACTGCATGAGAACTCAAAACTTAATTATGCAACTCAAAAGACATCATCAAATAACAACAATAAACTTCAGAACTGACAGTACATAATCAAACTTCAAATATAACAATATCCAAAACGAAGTACTTAACTTTCTAGAATTTAAAGTAAATGTCAGAACTGTGGGTGGGAACAACTCAAAATTCTCCAAGAAAGATTTCAGTCTTAGAAGCATAAGTCCACAAGCAAGAGATAAAACTAATTTTAACACATAAAGAGAGTTGAAAATGTTTCTAAGCAGTGGCTGCAGACTGAGCCGCAAGCCTCTTCCTAGCCTCCTCAATGATAGACAGCTTGATACCTTTGCCCTTGGGAAGAGAAACCCATGGCTTTGTCCCCTTGCCAATAGTAAACACATTGCCCAAACGGGTGGCAAACTCATGGCCAGTGGAATCCTGGATGTGAATAGTCTCAAAGCTTCCCTTATGCTTCTCACGGTTCTTGATAACTCCAACTCTTCCCCTGTTCCTTCCACCAGTCACCATCACAACATTACCAACATCAAACTTGATGAAGTCAACAATCTTGTTCTCTTCCAGGTCAAGCTTAATGGTGTCATTAGCCTTGATCAAGGGGTCGGGGTAGCGGATTGTCCTTCCATCATAGGTATTGATGTAAGGAATACCTTTCTTCCCAAACTGAACTTGACGAACCTTGCACAGCTTGAACTGCATATCCATTAATAAATCTTGCTTATGTTAAATAACGGATTTTCCCTATTCAGTCTGTTACAAGTACCATTTCTAAATAGTTCTCAAAATTACTAAATATTGCTATCATATCAAATCAAAAGAAAGAAATAACTAAGACTTATTCATCAAACTTCTATTAATAAATCCTTCTAATAAAGCACGAAAAATGTGTCACAAAATACATTAGTCCAGACAGGTTAAGCAAAATTGACCTTGGATTCCTCATCCCTAACAGAGTGCAGACGGAATCGTCCCTTGGTGTCATACAGCAGACGGAAGCTCTCATTGGTCTTTGGGATAGACACCACATCTACAAAATACACGAACGTAACAGTAATCAACAACAACAACAACAACTAAATCCCACAAAACAAAAAGGATTACACAACGCCACAATTACATACCCATGAAACCAGCAGGGTACGTCTTATCGGTCCTGACTTTCCCATCAACAAGGATATGTCGTTGCATCAGAATCGATTGGACTTCACGGTAAGTCAAAGCATACTTAAGCCTGTTACGGAGAATCAGAATCAAAGGCAAGCACTCCCTCGACTTGTGGGGCCCAGACGACGGCTTCGGGGCCTGGTTACATCACATTTGCAACAAATTCAACAACCACTAATACAAATCTACACACAGACTCATGAATGAGACAAAAATTACACAAAATCAGATCAACAGGCTTACAAAAGCACCACCGAGCTTGTCAAGCATCCAATGCTTGGGGGCATTGAGCCTCTTCAAATGCTTCTTCAAACCTCTCGCCTGTAAATTCAATGCATACAATACAAATCAATTACTCAAAATTAAGCTGAAATGAATCGATTATAATCATGTTACGCTAATTGATAGTAACAAAAGGTGCGATCTTTGTCCTGTTACGGTAGAATCATGTGCAAATTAAGGAGAATAAAGCAATTAACAACAGTACGAGGAATGTATGTAACGAATAAATCGCTGTGTGTTGGAATAACTGACCATGTTGTTGGTTGACGCCGGAGAATGGCTCTCTTTCTTCTCGCTCTCGTCGAAACCCTAACGCCTCCGCCGCGCAGTGTGTGTTCTTCTCTCACTCGCAAAACCCTAGTGGTAGGTTTATATTTGGGTTGGATGAGGGCATTATTGGAATTCCAACTTTTGCATACCTATGGTTTTTTCTATTCGAATTCGTTATTTAAGATCCGACCCGACATCTTTTAGTTTCCCACTAGTTATATTTTGGTCATCTTTTCTTTATTTATAAAATGAGATTATTTGTTTATATCTATTTAAAAAAAAACTCATTTTACATCCTCGATTCAAAATTTGCACTTTACGTTATAAACATTCATTTTGTCCTCCAACATGTCGAGATTGAAGCAATTCGCGTCTAAGGTAGGATAGAGCCCGAGGTAACGAACGACTACACATGACCTTGTGGGGGCAGTTTTGAAATGTTGGAGGACACAGAGCTGAAGAGGCTAGTATACACTATACATAATGTCGGAAAATAATATTTGAAGCGGGAGATTCAGTTAATCGAAATTCAGAAACTGAAATTTCACCTTTAGAATCAATAGGTTTAGTCAGTGTGTTTATAGCACGGCCAAAATAAGCCTCACTCACTTATATCTAAGCAATTCTTCCTTCTGCTTTAACATAACTTCTTTCTTGTATCATCAACTCATCACCCATTAATACAACACCAATATTATTTGATTCTAAATTTAGAGCAATACCTATTGTACCTTCTTCAAATTCGACTTGTTCCCCCATCATTACTTCATCAAGACCATGAATACGAGTAATACCATCGTTCATTTAAAGTAAGTTAAAACTTTAGATGGCAAGTTAGAGAAACAGGATAAATATTATGTGGTTTCATGACATCTCTTAATATATTGTGGACGGTGTTAGTTTCATACGTTTGCAACGGCATTAGTTTCACTTAGCAGATTATACGGTGTAAACAACATATTATAATTTGATATAAGTTTAAAATTAAGTTTTAATGATTAGTTTTATACAAGAGAATTCCACTGCTTATGTTTTTCATTCTACAGAACCGAAATCAGTTCGTTTTATAATTGAAAATTAAGCAATTTCTCGGGCAAACTTTCAAACTTACATCAACATACATATCTCAAAAAGAATACATTTTAATAAAAGAAATATCTTTAAATGAGTGACCAATTATATTACTTTTACTAAATGAGTGACCATTCCTTTTACTGTTTTACATAAATCTCACTAAGTAATCAAAGAATAATTTATCGTTTCTCCTGTTTGTCCATTCCTCAGGATAAGACTGACGTGGCAACATGGATAAGTGAATAATCTTGTCAAGTTTGTTCTTTAAAATTTTCGTGTAATTATTAAAAATAGATTATTATCAGTACATAATTAATAAAGTTGTCAAATTATTGTATTCCTAAAATTTCCATTGTGTGTGTATATACAAAATTTGTATTTTTTTATGAAACAAGTAAGATTGATCAAGGATAGTGACACCACTTCCTAAGAGTTGTGTTTCAGTCTAAGTTGAGTAAAGTGACTGGCCACCAATGAACCAACTCGGATCGGATCATAATTTTTAGGACGCGGTCTTTACACAAACAATTCTCGTAAACTTTCTCGGTCTTAATAAGAAGAGAGAATCTTCCATTAAAATCATTCCAATCAAACTATGTCTAACTACCCAAGATCAAGCTTCTTTACTTAACTTCATCAAACTACTCATGGCTCATTTGTACCATCTTGATGTTTTTTACGTTGAATTGTATATATTTTGTACTTTTAAAACATTAACATTTGACAACATGCGCGCTAGAAAATTAACAAACACACAGTTTTTGGCGGAAAAGTTAAATCGAAAATTAGATTAACAAAATAGAATCTCCACAACCATGTACAAATAAAAATAAAAATAAAATCTTATTTGCCTACCATATAGTTCTGAAAACAACCAAACAAACCTATGAACAATTGTTTTGGAGCGGGACCAAACGCATATTCAATTTTCTTACTAGTTATAAGACTGACCGATCAAATAATGCAAGGATGAACAATGCATTTCCAAACAATTCCAACAGTTCGCCATAAACAAATATATGTTTGTATAACATATACAACTTCAAATATCAAGCGATTACAAGAAATATTAATCAACCCACTATCCGAAATACTTTAATCTTCATTCACTAATTAATAATATTTGTATCTAAATAGTAAATAAGCATACATCAAGACATTTAAAACTTAACAATTTCATAGCATGAACAAACAAAAAAATAACAACCTTAAACATGTAAGTTAAAATATATAAGAAATCACAAGTATTAGCATAAAGCATAACCTTTATAAATTACCAATTCACCAATAAAGCGTTGAATTTACCTGTTCAAAACGCCTATAATCCTTTTTCTGTCTGACAATTTTTAGTACGTTCCAGGCTAGTTAATGCATCAATCGCCAATCAAGCCCGTATTTTCATGTTTTTTAAGCTTCATGTGTATCTATAAATAATTAACCAGACCCTAAGCGAAGTGGTGTATTTAGAACAAAACACAGAGAAGCATCAATCGTATTATCCCTACAAATAACTGAAACGATTGTAGCAAAGTTGAGAAAGAGAAAGAAAGGAAAGGCAAAATAAAAGAAGAAAAAAATGGATACCACCACAATGATCATGAAACACCACTAATATATCAACAACAAGAAGCCAAACTGAAGCTCAGTTCAAACTGATCTGCATTAGCAAATTTTAGCGGGGAGGGACGTTTGAGTCCAATTTACTAAAAAAAAAAACTCATATCAAAATCTTATCATCTTCCAGATACTATCACAAGTATCAAAGCTTGAAACTTTTGTTGGATCAGACTCAAATTTCTCAACCACTCTGTTCTCTCTATCCACAATATCTGCAATGCACGAGTCAAAGAAAATTCTGCTACTAATAGTATAAACTCGACTGCATAAATAAATAAGAAAAAATAGCATTAGAAATTAACAGGTTAAATAAAGAAGGATACGGCCTGATATTTTGGTTTGATCATCCAAGAACGGAATGATATTTGTGACAGAAGCATACATTGAAAGCTTCATCCTACAAGATTAAAGAAAAATTGTATAAGCTGCTCTGAGCTAAAAAAAGAAATTAAAAAATTAATACACATAAAGAGCCAGAAATGCATTTGAAGACAACCAAAAACAAAATCGCACTAGCCTAGTTCAGTTATGTAAACATAAATACAGTAACTCCTCTGCGCAAGATGGAGTAAAAGTTCCAGTACAAGAAAATATTACCACACACCAGCATAACAAAATTGGACAGGTTGAGGTGTTTTGTTTAAAAAGGGAAAAAAATGGAGAAAAACTACAATGTGAAATATTTTTGTACAGTTGTATATTCAAATAAAACTAAGAGAATTGTTTCCAACAGTGACTTATTGCGTAGTCCCATCTCTTTCAAAAATAGAATACTATCTCACACTTTTTTCGTGAAGAGAATCTCAACAAGGAGTCCACTTATGGAACAGGTCGAAAAAGCAGCAGGTCATGGAATACAGAATCACATGGAATTTCTTAAGCATGTGGCAGCAGTAGAATTTATCCTTATGTTTTAATACCATGACCACATTGTAACATTGCCTGAAAAAGAAATCAGATAAAAATTTAGTTTTCACGTGACTTACTGAGCTCTCATTTCATCTTGCTCGATCTTTTTTATGTTACGGCCCTGCTCTTCGATAGAATCCCCTCGACGCTCTAGATCATCAATTTCACCGACAATTACTGTGATTATCCAAAAATAAAATTTTAACAACGCTGTTGAAAGCAGTCACGATAAGTTAGAACAAATGTAAAAAAGTGGAATACTTATCTAAGCTCCTCCCTCAACGCCTGTTCTAGCTGTTGTTCCTCTTCCAACTCTTTATGTAGTAAACTTAACTCTGCATCAGCAACAGTCTCAGATTCTGCCACAGCTGTTTTCTGCTTGCATTCATCAATTTTTCTTTTATAACCTGGAAAGAATGTGGTCCTCGTCAGTATTCGACCAACAATATCTTACCTCCTCGACAGAAAAACTAATTACAAAATCAAATCCATCACTTCACAACCGGATAAACGTAGTTATAGGGCCAACATAATACATTTAACGTGCGATTGTTACTAAAGAACACGACCAGGCAAGATTCAAAAAATTCCAAGAACCTATTGTATTAAAAAATCACATAAATTTCAAGAACCCACCACATTGTTAGGAAAGGGATTCACTCGATTAAATAAAACAATAGCTTGCAAGCACTTCAACTAGTCATGGAAGCAAATATTTCACGGGGGTCGACCCTTAGCGTTCGATTAACCCCAACAGCCGTAACTTCCATTAATTGAGACAAATAAACTAGATTAAACAACACAAATCTCTTACACCAAATGTAACAGCTAATTTCTGAAACAGATCGGCGCAACAACTCAACTATCATAACAAGAGCCCGCAGTCGACAAGTGGATTCCACACTTAATCTAGTAAATTGGAGCTGTAAACATCACAAGCTTGACTAAAATCATGCCAAAATTTCAGAAAAAATACACATTCAACAGTGAATTAAATTACAGGACAAGAAATCCAGAAAAGAAATAAATAAATAAAACAGATTTGAAACAAAACAAATATAATAGAAAGAAAAAAAAAGGAACCTTGAATGGATTTTTGAACATGGTTGAAATCTTTGTGGCACTGGGATTGAAGGGAACTTGATTGTCGCTGAAAATGCTTGAGGGCAACGGAATCCTTGTCGTCGTTTAAAATCTCAATCATGTTGCTGCCGTAATTTAGAAGCTCGTCCATATTCATTTTTATTAGGATCTGGAGAAGAAGTTTCGATTTGGGGTGTTAGGGTTTTTTGTAATTGGGGATTGAGATTAGGGAATTTGAAGTTTGAACTAGAGAAGGGGTGGGGGGAGGGAAGTGGAGTTTTAAAAAGAGAGTGAAAATCATTAGCAATGGACAATGGTGGCACTTAAAGAAATTTAGTTTTTTTTTTTTCAAATAAAATATTGCTTTATCCCAAAAAATACAAATACATTTCTTTAAATTATATGAGCACTTAAACTAATGTGAGTTTTAGATGCACTTCATAATTCGAAAAACGAGCATCGTGAAAATACGTGTCGCTCAACCAAACAAAGATGATGGACAATTGACAAAAATGAACATTATATACTTTTCAAGGGATCTCCTCTAGATCACTGGTGTGACTATCGAAATCGTGGAGATTATAAGTATCGCTGTGATTGTGAATTTATTTTTTTACTTTTAATTTGGAAGCACATGAACGATTCAGAGGATTTATTGATGAAGGTGAAAGGCTTTTTCCGGTGAGTTTGGAGGGTTTGTGATGGGTATTGGTGGTTGTGATCGGTGGTGGTGACCGGTGAAGGAAACTGTACCTTTCTTTTTTCTTTTTCTTTTTTTCTTTTTCTTTTTTTTTTTGGTTTTTTTTTAAGTATAATAGTTATAGAAATTAAGTTTCTAAATTAAAATTACATATAATTTTTTATATTTAGATAAATATATATATATATATTATTTTAATATATTCATTTTAATTATTTAGTATTAAATATAAATTTAATAAGTATTTTAAAATACACCATTTTAGTTAAATTGGAATTATACAATAAGTTTTGAATGATTTTAGATAATATGTAAATGTAAGGTTTTTATGTTTCGGATTTTTTTTTTGTTTATTTTCCACGTAGGTGTCATGTGTGAATATGGGGTCAAAAATTGGTCAAGGCGGGTAAGTTGGGAGTCAACGGATGGCATGTAGGAGTTTCACGTCGGTGATTGGAGGAGGAATGGACATGGGACCAAAATCGCATCAATGTGCCAAGTTACGTGACCAAAATCGAGGTATGTCAAGTTATTGTACCAAAATAAAAAAGAAGCCAAGTTATGAGACCAAAACAGTTAATTTCCCGATCTTCTTACAAACTCATTGTATAGACTAATATACACTTTATACAGTTAATTCTTTTATTCATAAAAAAAAATCATATTTTTATAATACACTAGCCACTAATATAATATACTACTCACGTACTCACGTTCATTGTATAAAAATAAATTTCCTAAAAAAAATCCTTAAAACGTATAGAAAAATCCCAGAGGATACTCCAAAGTTGTTCATGTAATCACGTCCTCTTTCAAAGTTCCTAAATTGATGTCTTTCTCGTCTCCCAAGTCCCAAATAGTTTGAGAATTCCCTTGGTAGGTCAGTCCACCCTGTTATCTGTTTTTGGAATCCACCGAGTTGTGTATTTAGTTTCATTTTGGTGGTATTCATCTAAAGTGCTTTAATGTTGTATGTGTAAACTAACATATGAAATGAAAAGTATATTCATCAGTTGAGGTGGAGGTTAATATAGAGCCCGGAATCGACAAACCATAAAATGAACTCGAAGCTAACAAACTACTAGGCTATTTACAAAGAAGGGCCTAGAGAATTTAAATTAATGCAGTTAGGTCCTAATGTACAATATATTCAACATTCTCCCCTCAAGTTGGAGGTTAGTGAGGATCCTTGAGCTCCAACTTGGAAATACAACGGGAAAATGAAGAGCCAGACAAAGATTATGTGAAAAAAATATGCAATTTCATTTGAAGAAGGACAATGAAGTGGTTTGAGTAGCCTACTATTGTAAATCTATATCCAAGTGCTTAGTGCGTTCATGAAAGACAGGATTTTGTGTGATGAGTAATGCAAACATGTTGTTACAATAGAGAGGCACGGGAAAGGAGAGGCGCTTGAAGATCTCTAAAGATGTAAGATATCCATTGTAATTCACAAGAAATAGCAGTCATGCTTCTATATTATGCCTCAGTAGAGGACTTTGATACAGCTGCATGCTTTTTCCAGCAGATCAATGAAGCTCCAAGAAAAACACAAAAACCAGTAAGTGATCTCCTGGAATAAGGCAAGAAGCCCAATCAGCACCACTAAATGCTGATAATTTAAGGGATGAGGAAGATGAATGAAATAAGCCTAAAGATGGTGTTCCTTTGAGGTAGTGAAGGACATTCAGAGCAATATTACAATGCTCTATGCTTGGTGAATGCATAAATTGACTAAGTTGATTAACTACATAACAAATGTCTGGACTGGTTAGGTTCAAATATAGGAGCCTACCTATCAGTTTTATGTACTTATCAGGATGTTCTAGTGGAACTCCATTAGAGGAGAACTTCAATCATGAGGAGCAAGGTGTGTTGGTTGGTTTTGCACCCAATAAACCAATATCACTTGTTAACAGGGTAAAAATCCAAGTGCTTAGAATATACCATAATTCGATTACTAAAATTATCGGATATATTATTATATGATTTATACTCGTAATCGCAAAATACCTGCATCACACCACGAGGACTCCAAGTCCCCCGAGATACGAGGACACCCCCTATACCCTCCGATGTCTAAAAGCTAACGGAGATACTCCTAAGCGCAATAACAAGGTACTATTAAAACCCAGAACCCCTCGGAGCGCACGCCATGATGACCCGAATGTAAGAACATAGCCCTGTTTGAGCAAGAAAGCCTTGTCTAAGCACAAGGAACGTTGGGAGATATTCTACGAGAGCTTGGGTACTAAAACACTACTTCACGAAGGCCAAGCAAAGCCCTCGGAGACAAAGCAAAGCCCTCGGAACACAAGACTAAGATAGGAACACCTATCGTAGTACACATCAGAAGAAGGCATCCCAAAGGTAGACCGCTATCGGAACTACCACATCATCGGACGAGCATCCCCTCCCACTTATCCAACATTTCCAATAGATACCGCCCATCGGAGAGAATAAGACAGAAGAATCAACCTATCGGAGCCCATTGAAGCTATCGGAAAGGATATGATCCATCCTAGTCAGCGCCCCGTCAGCAGATATACCAAACAAATAAAATCTATCCCTTCACACATGCATAACAACACGTGTATTTACTAAACCCATGCATCACGACACTTGCCCCTAAAAAACTTCTATAAAAGGTAGAGGTGAAAAGGAGAAAAAAATGGGGGGACGTTCCCAAGGGAACTCATGTTCTCTATAAAACTAAAAAGGCTCCAGAGGAGAGGGCGAATTCCTTTCCTTCTGAAGGCTTCAAAAAGGTCAACTCTTTCAACAAATACAAAATCAACACAATCCATAAAATCGACATACTCCAAATTAATCAACACCAAGAACAAGAACTACGAGTGGCTTGATTCCCGATTGGGGGATACGTAGGCACCTCGGAAGATATCCGGGTCCAGTCGCCAAATCAATAAAAACCAACATATCTTATCGGGTTGGGATCGGCGTTCCAACCCAAATAAATAATACTCGTTAAATAGGGAATAATCTCCAACCCGTTAACAAAGTGGCGTCGTCTGTGGAAAACGTCGTTGAATCCTTGCGCAAGCCCGATAAGATCGCCGTCAAAGCTCCAAAAGAGAAAGCAAGTGCTACTATCACGGAGCGACACACTCCGAAGATAAGTTTTCCTTTCTCCAAACTCGTGTGATTCGATTCCAATCTTGGATACCTCCTTGAAAATCATAAGATTCTCTAATTGCTATATAAGTATATGCGAAGTCTTAAAAGACTTGTAAAAAAAGAGAAGGGGTGGTCCAATGGCCTCAGAGAGATTCTTCGTGGGCGTTTACCCGGAGAACCTTTATTCGTAACCAGAATGTAAATCCTACCGGAATGATTCTTTGAAAGTACGTGAGAATATTCACTAAACTCCAAGCACTTATATATACTTAGGAATCTTTCCTTGGATGACCGAATTAAGTTTGAGCTGTCCAAGCTATGTTATAGCCACAATTACATGTCATGGGATACATCTATTTAGAGCGAATGTATCTCCGAAGTTTGCACTGCAAACGGGCATGTTATGCTAAGTAATTTGATTGGCCAGTAAGAATGAACTTCATTTCTCAATCTTAAGTTCTACAATTAAGGGAAAGGGCCCAAGTATTTATAAAGTGCTGAAAAGTTATGATGACTATTAAACACGGAAAAGATAAGTTTCATTCCAATAAAAAACAAAGTACAGGAAAGTGAAAAATAAAGTACAATATAGTAAAAGCCTATAAGTTGGGGGGGGGGGGGGGTAGAGCACTCGTGAAGGCGGAGGTTGTCATCGTTGCGGGAGTAAAGGCCGGAGCACTCGTAGAAGGGGGAGCACCAGAAGGACCAGCATGGGCCCCCGTATCGGGAGGAGCACAAGCTGCAGGCAGCGGGACCACGACAGTTAAGTGAACCCGAGTCGGGACAGAAGAGGAAGGAGGAAGTTGAGAACTACTCTTCACAAAAAGATTATAGGCTTGTTCCAGCGTGGTCTTCTGCATCTCCGCTATATTTATTAGACGCAGATCTACGTTGGGAGACATCTTCCTATGCACCTGCCCGAAACATTGGAGGAACCCCCACATTACATGTTCGACTAAGAGCCCATGATTTTTACGGACATATTCCTCCTTCACTTGGGCAGTGGCCTCCTCCTGAGCTTGCTTCACAGCAGCAGCCATCTGTTGTTGCATCTCCTCAGAGGTGATACCCCCCGAAACTGGAGCTTTTGACAACTTTTCGTTAAGAGCGTCCACCTGGCCAAGTGCTTGATACAAATTACGCTCCAGCTCTTTCTGCTTTACCCCTCAGGCTATCTTTTCTGCTTTAAGGGAGGTAACCTTTTCTTTCAAGACCAATCTCGAGGCCTCCATCTCCGATACGTAGGATTGGAGCCGCTTGTTTTCCCCCTTACCTCTTGGTTCTGTTGTGTGATCTTAGCCCACGCTTCTCCGTACTTCCCCATCCTATCTCGAAGATCCTTATTCTCTTTCTCTATCTTCCGAGACCTTTCTTCAGCTGCGTTCCCTAACTTTTGCAACTTCTCAACCTCGAGTAATAGAAGAGGAAGCATTTTAGGCGCCTAGAAAGCAAAACTGAGGAATAAAGATCCCAACAATGGATCCTAGATGAATTAGATAAGTGAAAGTAGATCTTACCAGCATAGCCACACAGTTCGTGCATGTCTGGACAAATTGCCACCCCTCCGATGGCAGAGAATTAGCAGCTGATAGGTATCGGGTGAGTGTATCGAGGGCCACATGAGCCTCTTCCGAGCTAGGCTCCCGTCCCGAGGCTGGAATACTCGAGGATGAAGGTCTCTCTAAAGGTACTCCTCCCGATATGGGCACTTGAGTGACCACAGGATTGTCCGATTGAATGGCAGCAAACGGACTCAGAACAGGATGATCAGTAAATGAAGGACCTGCAGCCATCAGTTCATCCAGCAAGAGCATCGGATCATCGAAGGTGAAAGGAACAGGGGGATCCGAGGGAAAAGACCCTCCTTCAAGGTTAAAAAAATTGTTACCCTCTGCGAATAAAAACTTCCCAAGTAAGTGAGTTGTTCCTAAAGAGAAACTAGAAAGGGAAAAGTTTAATCTTGAGAAACTTACCCAAGTCTGGGGCATCTTCCTGAAACACTCCCTTGTTCTCAACGGGGAGGGCATCTCCTTTGTCTACCAAAAACAGATTTGTGTATAAGTGAAAAGTATACAGTATCTCGATATCATTTAAGGCTAAGCAGGGATATATACCTTTAGGAGGGGTTGCCAGTAGTATATCCAGTGAATCCCTTGATGCCTCCGAGGGGGAAGATATGTCGACAACACCTGGGGGGCAAGGGCATCCCCCCTATCCCTACGTCCTCGTCCCCCTCTCCTAGGGAGAAAACCCCCGCGAGGACCGTACCTGCAGAAGTCATGCCCAACTCCGTTTCTTCCGGGGTATCGGGCGTTCCACTAGATGATCGGGACAGGGCTATCGAGATCATTAAACGAGTCCCTGCCTGCTCAATATCGCCCCCCGCAGCCTCGGGGACTTCATCTTCTCCTATCGTCGACTTCCCTTTTTGAACTCCCATCTCCTCGTTACCACCCGAGCCACTAGCACCTTCTACCATGTACGACCGTAAAACGTCCACTGCAAAATAGCTACAAGTTAGATAAACCAGCAGAAATACCTATAAAATAAGAAGTATAAGTATAATGATTTACCAAAATCGTTGAAGTACTTCGTAGGGATAGCCAGAGGGGCCTCGATTCTGTCTATCGGGGCAATATTTCGCAAGCCCGCGGTTCGATAGAGACGAGCAAAATCCTTAGACTCCACCAAAGGTTTCGCAGAAAACACAGGTGAAAACACCAGTGTATCGTCCAACACCCTCTCTGGGAATTGGGGCTCCCTCCAAGTAAGTGGCATATCCCACTTCCCCTTGGCAGGACAAATGAAGAAAAAATTATTCTTCCATGTGCTGTGAGAACTAACATTGCCCTCGGAGATACGGTCATCTTTGTCCCGATGACTAAAGCAGTAGAAATGAGTCCCCCCCCCATCCAGGGACACATTTAACTCAAAAATTGCAAAAAACCTATCCCTTGTACACTCGATGCCCCTCACCAAACACCAGAAGACAAATAGAGCCAATGCCGTGAAAGAATTAGGGGTGAGTTGGCTAGGGCATACATTGCAATATTTAAAAATTTCACAGTAAAAAGGCAGGAAAAAGGAACGTAACCTCGCCTTTACCTGGGAATAATACACTGTTAAGTGCTTCGACGGAGGGGAATTACCCCGTTGATCTTCTGACGGAACCATCACCTTCACGTTCCGGCCTGAAGCACCATATTCGATGAACAACCTTCGAATCTCCTCATCTGAAGTAGTGCTAACTGTCGCTTCAACCCTCTGGGTAGCTCGAGGAACACCACCCTTGTCAGCATTCTTCATCGACTTTTTCGCTTTCTTTGCACTGCCGCTACCACCGGCCCCCATCACCACCGTCGCGCTTCTCTTTCGAGAAGACGGAAAAACAGCCTCCGTCGCCCCGCCAGTGCACCGGAGGTAACATACACCAAGTTAGTTGCGGACTGAGATGCCATTAGAACCGAATTGAAGAAATTTTGAGAAATTAGAAAGCTTTTTTGCAGAGAGAGAAGTTAAGCGGATTTTTTCGCCTGAAGATTGCAAGTGAGAATAGAATTGGGAAGGACAATATTTATAAACCCTAAGCCCAATAAAGGCATTAATTGCCCACTAAACCTATTTACACCCCACGATTGGAAATCGTGCCTAGTGGGTTATAAACCGTCACGCCTCCTCGGTTATGGAAAGTGTAACGGTCCGAATACCTCGGCCCGCGCACCACGTCTGAACGTGTCATTAATCACCATTAACTGCATTTAATCGCAGTTAATTAAATGCCCCGACATTAATTATAATTAATTCCCTGAATTTAATCCCACGAGGGCACATTTCAGAGACATCGGAAACCTTTCACCTCGGAGATGGAAACCACGATACTCCCCTCACCTCTTCAAAGGTAAGGCCAAAGACTTGGGAGATGTGTTAAAAAGACATAAACGTCAATGACAAATGTCTACGACACCTCCGAAGAGTTCTACGATACCATCCCAAGGTTATCCGAGTCCTGGATGCGACTCAAATTCCTTTCGAGGATCTACGATGCCTTATGAGACATTCACGGTATAATACCTGGCAAAAATCTACAAGATTCTTGATAACTCTATGAGGCTTTAAAAGGGTCAAGGCAACTCCTACGATGCCTATAAGAGCAATAAGATGTCCTGATACTATGTACGATACTCTAAAGGTTCGAAACCAGTGCTTCTGACGACTCCGATGACGGGAGGCTACGATACCCGAATCATCGTAACTTTCGACCTTTAAGTTTCTAGCGCAGTCATAATGACCGACTGCACTAAAAACTGGGGGGGTTTGTTAATAGGGTAAAAATTCACGTGCTTATAATATACCTTAATTCGATTACTAAAATTACCGGATATATTATTATATGATTTATACTCGTAATCGCAAAATAGCTGCATCACACCACGAGGACTCCGAGTCCCCCAAGATACGAGGACACCCCTTATACGCTTCGATGTCTAAAAGCTATCGGAGATACTCCAGAGCGCAATAACAAGGTACTATTAAAACCCAGAACCCCTCGGAGCGCACGCCATGAAGACCCGAATGTAAGAGCATAGCCCTGTTTGAGCAAGAAAGCCTTGTCTAAGCACAAGGAACATTGGGAGACATTATACGAGAGCTTGGGTACTAAAACACTACTTCACGAAGGCCAAGCAAAGCCCTCGGAGACAAAGCAAAGCCCTCGGAACACAAGACTAAGATAGGAACACCTATCGGAGTACACATCATAATAAGGCATCCCAAAGGTAGACCGCTATCGGAACTACTACAGCATCGGACGAGCATCCCCTCCCACTTATCCAATATTTCCGATAGATACCACCCATCGGAGAAAATAAGACAGAAGAGTCAACCTATCGGAGCCCATTGAAGCTATCGGAAAGGATATGATCCATCCTAGTCAGCGCCCCGTCAGCAGATATACCAAACAAATAAAATATATCCCTTCACACATGCATAACAACACGTGTATTTACTAAACCCATGCATCACGACACCTGCCCCTAAAAAACTTCTATAAAAGGTAGAGGTGAAAAGGAGGAAAAAAATGGGGGACGCTCCCAAGGGCACTCATGTTCTCTATAAAACTAAAAAGGCTCGAGAGGATAGGGTGGATTCCTTTCCTTCTGAAGGCTTCACAAAGGTCAACTCTTTCAACAGATACAAAATCAACACAATCCATAAAATCTACATACTCCAAATTAATCAACACCAAGAACAAGAACTACGAGTGGCTTGATTCCCGATTGGGGGATACGTAGGCACCTCGGAAGATATCCGGGTCCAGTCGCCAAATCAATAAAAACCAACATATCTTCTCGGGTCGTGATCGACTTTCCAACCCAAATAAATAATACTCATTAAATAGGGAATAATCTCCAACCCGTTAACATCACTAAAAATATCCAAGATGTAGAGCCCATCAGCAGATCTTGAAGTACTTAGATTCCAGTCCCAATAAATATTTAGATTCACCAAGATCTTTAATGGTGAAAGCTTGATGAAGGTGAGTTTTGACTTCTTTAATAAGGTGGATAGATGTCCCCGATATTAACACATCATCCACATATACTAGTAATGCCATAAAGGAAGGACCAGATCCTTTGGTGAATAGACAATTGTAAAACTTGGATTGAACAGATCCAAACTTCAAAAGACAAGTGGTGAACTCGAGATTCCATCGTCTAGAGGCTTGCTTAATCCCATATAGTGATTTATTCAACTTGCAAACTTGTCCTGGAACTGCTCTCTCATAGCCATTAGGAGGTTTCGAGTAAACGTCTTCATCTAATAAGCCATGAAGAAATGCATTATTTATATCAAAATGGTGGATACGCCAAATGTAGTGTGTAGCCAGAGCTAACAAAATCCTCATAGTAACCAGTTTAACAACAAGTGAAAAACTGTCAAAATAATCAATGACAAATACCTGGTTGTACCCCTTGGCAACCAATCTAGATTTATATATCTATGTTGTACCATCACGGTTCAACTTCAACTTTTCCACCCATTCAGAACCTATTGGTTTCTTCCCATGTGGTAAGGACATAATAGTCCAAGCGTGATTCTCCTCAAGAGCAGATATTTCTGATTGCATTGCTTTGATCCAGTTAGGATCACCAGATGTTTCCTTGTAGGTGTGTGGTTCAGTGAGTAAAGATATATTATCTAAGAAAGTCATATGAGATGGTGACCGTGAGTATTCTTAACAAAAGGAAAAGTGGATGAGGGTATATGGTGCCATGGCAGGGTTGTGTATGAACATGACTTCCTATGGGATCAGAAGTGCAAGTTAGGATAAAATCTTTGATATTAAATGGAACTAGAGGTTCTAGTGCTTCTCTTAAGGTTGGTAATAGGACCAGGTAAGGTGATAAGATGTTCATTAGCTGGAGCAAGTGAGAGATTTCCAGTATCAGTATGAGGAATTGTTTCTGCTAGTATATGTGTTGCTTCAACTGGTGTATCAGTTGGAATGTGGTGTGTATTTGTGTGGGGTGTATTGATATGTGTCTCAATGTCAGTAACATCAAGAGGCAAGTTATCTGATGGAATGTGGTGTGTATCTGTGTGGGGTGTATTGATATGTGTCTCTATGTCAGTAACAACAAGAGGTGAGTCAAAATCAGCATCATAATGTGAAGTAACTGGCAAAGGATAGTGAGGCAATGGTTCAATGTTTAAAGAGTGAAAAGGAAACAAGTGTTCATATAAGATTACATCTCTGGTGATAACCTTATCAGTGAAGTTGTAGACTTTATAAGCCTTTTGACCGGGAGCAAAACCCAAGAAGCAACCCTTATATCCTCTTGGTTCAAACTTGTCTTTCAGTGGTTTTATGTTGGCATAGTAACACAAGCACCCAAATATCTTTAGGGATCCATATCAAGATCAGTTCCAGGAAGAATGGCATAAGGAGAAGACCATTTCAATAACTGATATGGTGTTCTATTTATCATATAGGGGGCCATAAGAAGAACAGCACCCCATAAAGAAGTTGGCATGTTAGATTGAAACAACAGTGCCTTGGTTAATTACTTGGAGGAGGTGTACGTGCTTCCTCTCAACCACTCCATTCTGTTGTAGAGTGTAGGGAGTGGATTTTTGGTGAAGAATTCCATGCAAACCAATTAATTTATGGCAAGAGTCACTTGTAAACTCTGTGCCATTGTCAGCTCTAATACACAAAAGTTTAGTATTGAACTGACTCTGCACATAGTTAAAAATAGTTAATAAAGTGATATAATACCTCAAGGGCTTGTGATTTGTGAGATAACAAATAGGTCCATGTTGATCTACTATGGTCATCCACAATAGTTAGCACATAATGACAAATTTTTCTTGTAGCTATTCTGTAAGGACCCTATATATCTGCATGAATCAATTGAAATATACCATCATATTGTGATTCACTCAAACCAAAAGGGTTTATGTGTTGTTTTGATTGATGACATATGTGGAGAGGGTTTAAGCAATCATGAACTGTATTTAAGATATCTGGAATACATTTCAAATGTTGCAAAACCTTAAATGAAGCATGACCCAATCTTTTATGCCACAAGTCTATGCTATCATTTGAGGCAATCACATTATAAACAGTAGCACTACTATTCATCAATACTGTTCTTATTTGTCACATTATTCTTACAAGAACATGGTCCACCAGTAATATGTTTTAGAGTATAGAGATTCCCTATCAATTGTCCAACTTCAACAAGCCTTTCAGTCAGTAGGTCTTGCAACAAACATTGAAAAGGTTTGAAAATGAAACTAATATGAAGATCAACTCACAACCTATGTACTGAGATCAAATTAAACTTGAAGCCAAGCATGTAAAGTCCATTCTTAAGCACTATCCTTGGGTTTATAGTTACTTGTCCTACGTATGTTACCATCTTGATAGGGATATCACGCAAGAACACATGTGTATGAACAAGAACGGGTGTAACATTAATCATCAAAGTTAAGTCAGTAACCATGTGACTAAATGCTCCATTATCTAGAATCCAAGTACCAAAAGGAATAATTTTAAAGTAGGAGACTTTTGTACCATAAAAGTCTCCAAAGTGAGCAAAATTCACATGTCCAACATCTGGAGAATTCATCATTATGTGCATACTTGGATTGCTCATTATGTTCTTCATCATTTTGAAGAATTCCTGTTGAAAATTATCTACATTACCAGAACTAGCGGAGTTATTAGCAAATTGTGAGACTGAGCTATGAGTTGGATTAGCATCGACATAGTTTACATACTGTTTCCCACCAGCAAAGTTAATTCTCTTCTCCTCGAGATCCTTATACCATTCTGGCACACCAACCAACTTGAAACAAGTGTTCCTCAAGTGACCTTTTGCCTTGCAATAGTCACAAATATTATCCTTGTTGTTCTTCTTCTTAAAATCCTTTATAGTCATAGCTGGACCGCTAGTAGTTCTAGTGTGAAAGTTTGCCAACATGGCAACATTATCCAAAGGTGCACTTATAGAGATTTGTACTTCCTTATATTTCTCAATCCTCAATACCATGGCATAAGCATTCTCCACTAAAGGCAATGAAACTAAGCTAAGGGTTTGACCTCTAAGTGCATCATAACACTCATCATAACACTCATTCAGCCCCATTAAAAATTGCATTAGCCTATTGAGTGACTGTAAATCCAGTGAGTGCTTAGCAATATCACAAGTACACAGTTTACTAGCATCACAATGACATGCAATAGGAGGTACAATGCAATTAAGTTCATCCCAGAGTATTTTCAGAGATGTATAATAATGAGAAACAGAGATAGAGCCTTGAGAGATGGATGCTACCTCTCTCTGGATTTGGTACAAGTGAGGCCATTGCAAATCCCAAAGTGTGTCTCAAATTGCTTCCACATACCTGCAACAGTATCAGTGAACACAAAAGCATCACTCAATTCCTTTGAAACTGAGCATAAGAGCCACGAAGACACAATGCAATCAACATAAAGCCATTCCTCCAAATCTTGATCATCATCAGCTGATTTTGGAGTGGCACCAATGATGAAACCTAGTTTACGCTTAACTCCGAGCGCCAAACGCACATATATGCTCCACAATAGATAGTTATCTATGATAGTGAGAGGCATTGAGGTAAACGTCATGTCAGGATTATCCGATCCATAGAGAAGAAAAGGTCAAGTGGATCGAGAAGCAGCAACTGCTGCTATAATAGTGGTGGATTCAGATGCCGTAGTAGTCATCGTCGATTAACCGGAGGAGAAATCGCAAAGGAGAGTCTAACAAAAACTGCATCGACTACAACAAATCGGAGAAGAAGAAGCGAACCGATTGAATCAAATCGGAACGAAAATCATTGCACAGTGACAAGAAAAGTTCACCGGCGATCGAAAGATAGAAGGAATCATGGCGAAAAACAGTTACGTGGAAGGTGAGCTGACGATTGATACCATGTAAAGTAACAAATGAAATCAAAAATATTTTCATCAGCTGAGCTGGAGGTTTATATAGAGGCCGAAAACGACAAAATAGAAAATGAACTAAAAGCTAACAAACTACTAGGCTATTTACAAATAAGGCCGTAGAGAATTTAAATTAATGCAATTAGGTCATAATGTACAATATATTCAACAATATGTATCACTTACTCTATGAAATGGAAGTGTTTTTGTGTATAAATTTGGATCGGAGGTCGTAACCAAGGCACTCAAGACATTCCATGTGCAAAATTCTCAGTGTTAATTATAATTTGGTGGATTCGATGTAGTTTATTATTTGCAATCCAGCTTCCATCTAATTTGCATAAGGGTATAAAATTTTGTGGAACCGTTATGAGATTTCTAAACTTTATTTTCCTATAAAGATTAATAGTACTTATACGACAAGGCCAAAAATCAATTTAGAAAACAACTGTTGAACTTTGGCCTTTCTGACAAGGCGACAAATCTTATCACATGCCGACAGTTGCGGACTAAACCAGGAAAATAATATTTCAAACTCTTACTTGATAATTACGTGGGATTAATTAAAAAATCTATTGCTCGAACTCTTGCTTGATAATTTTATAAAATAAGACTATACCTATTTATAAGACTCTTTTACTCAAAGTTACGGGTAGGATCATCTTGATTATACAACGACACTTGAAAGCTAGACATATCCTAAAATAAATTGCGCAATTTCTTTGAATATACAAAAGAACATTTACTTTAGAGCTTAAGTTATCCAAGTTGTATTGCTATGTCACGCCGAATGTTAAACAATAAAATATAAGTAGCAACCTTCATCCCTTTTCGAGCATGACACATAATAACATTTATAATTATTTTGCATAATGCAATTGTCCTTCACGAAATGTTCGATCAAAATAGTTATAATTCATAGTTCATGTGCTTTTTGTCAAGCATTGCCTACTCATTTTAAGATGAGCTCACAATCTTTGTTGCTGAGTACAATACAACTACAAACAATCTCATTGTCCTTGACAAATTGGAGGCAAGCAGCGGTAATCCTCTATAACAAATCCGGTGTCATTCTTTGTGACAATAACCAAAAGACGAAACGTGTACAACGGACCCTTTCATGAATTTGACGGATTTCACTACACCGTTTGTTTCTATTGTTTTTTTTTCCTTTTTCTATATTATCTCCTAGAATAAGAAAAAGCAAAAAAGAAAAAAAAACGAATTTTCCTTAATTTTTCTCTCTCCCCATCACGTGGTATCTCTCTCCCTCCTTCTCTTTTCCCCTCTTACATACACACACAATTGCACGGACAGATAAAAAGAGGAATGTACAAGTGGAATTCATCGTAATTTGCATTGTTTAATTAACAGAAACTCATTTTAATTTCAAGCATACTTCATTTAAGATTGATTTTCTAAAATTAATTTCGCTATATATAGATTTTATCTTGTTTCTATACATGTATCTAAAAATTTGTTGTGGAAATGAGTTTTTAGAAGAAGTTTTTGAACAAAGTTTGTTAAGGAGAAGAAATGGAGATGTATGAAGCAAGAAGTTGCACTGGGTCAAGTTTTTGGATACAGAAGATGTGTCAAAATTGTTTATAATCTTTTCTCCTTCTTAATGAAGATAGTTGGACCTTTGGTTTTCGGCCTAATTTGGTACCACGTCGCAGCTTACAAACGAATACAAAAGACGCTACCCCGCTCCTATTACTTTTTATATTATTTTTTCCAGATAAATTAAACTAAGGGTATTATGAGAATTGGCACACAAGTCAATATGTCCAGATAAAATTGCGGATAGGATCATCTTGATTATGCAATAATAATTGAAAGCTAAAAATATCATAAATTGCGCAATTTCTACGAATATGCAAAAAACAAACTCCATCTCTTTGCGAGAAGGACATAGAATAATGTTCAAAATTCTTTTGCATAATACATTTGTCGTTAACGAAATGTCCAGTCAAAATAGTTCTATTTCCTACTTCATGTGTTTTTTGTCAAGCAAATCATTGCCAACTCATTTTAAGATGAGCTCACAATCTTTGTTGCTCAGTGCAATACAACCACAAACAATCTCGTTGTTCTTGATAAATTGGAGGTAAACAACGATAATCCTCTATAACAAATATCGTGCCATTCTTTGTGACAACAACCAAAAGAGGACACGTGTCTAGCGGGCCCTTTCACGAATTTAACGGATTTCACTAAAACGTTTGTTTTTGTTATTGTTTTTTTTTCCTTTTTCTATATTCCCTCTCCTAAAATAAGAAAAGCAAAAAAAAAAATAATAATAATCAAATTTCTCTTAATTTCTCTCTCCCCCGATCTTTCTCTCTTTTCCTCTCTCACATACACACACAGTTGCACGAACAAAGAAAAGGAGAACGCTCAAATGGAACAATGTAATTTGCACTGTATAATTAATAGAAACTCATTTTAGTGTGAAGAATACTTCATTCAAGATTGATTCTCTAAAATGAATTTCAGTATATATAGATTTTATCTTGTTTCTATACATGTATCTAAAAATTTGTTGTGAAAATGAGTTTTTAGATGAAACTTTTGAACAAAATTTGTTAAAGAGAAGAAATTGAGATGTATGAAGCAATAAGTTGCACCGGGTCAAGTTTTTGGATACAGAAGAGGTGCCAAAATTGTTTATAATCTTTTCTCCTTCTTAATGAAGATAGTTGGACCTTTGGTTTTTTTCCTAATTTGGTCCAACGTCGTAGCTTACAAACAAATACAAAAGATGATAATTGCTCTTATTACTTTTTACATGATTTTGTTAGATTAGGGTATTATGAGAATTGACATTCAAGTCAATATGTCCGAGTGGTTAAGGAGACAGACTCGAAATCTGTTGGGCTTTGCCTGCGCAGGTTCGAATCCTGCTGTTGACGATTAGTTCTTATTTATTTACATGTTCTTTACGACTCCGTGTCTCATTTTTTTCCAGTATTTCTTCACTTCCTTTTCACTTATTCCAACTCTTGATATATTTTTGTTGAGCTTACTACTGCAATCAATGAATTCAAACATAAATTTAAATTATGCCAGATATTAGAATGCCAACTTTAGAAAAAAGACAAATATCTTCTTTGATCTCTCATTTCCCAGAAGAAACATGAACAAATAAATACTAAGTTAGAATATAATGGATGCCACATGTAAACTTCACAACCAATGCAGAAAGATTAATATAGGAATGTTTATCAATATACAATACACATTATAAACCGAATTAATAAACCACAACTTCATGGCCTAGCAAGGTCGTTTGCAGTGTGCTTGATCTTGCCGAAGCAACGACGTCGTACCGATTGAAAGAAGACGATAAAGAGGAGAAAAACAGCTAAAAAGGAGATACAAACAAGCATGGTGATTTTTCCACGGAGAGCGAAGCGGCCATCTGCTTTTGCTTTCAAAAAGGCGTAAGCTGGTGATGGAACAGATGATGAGAAACTATTTGAAGGGGAATACATAATAATATTATTGTTGTACATGGCCACAAGGCAAAGTATTTTTTTGTGGTGGATATTGATAACAAGTACCTATTATAATATCTAAAATTTGCTAGTTTTGTAAGGCAGGGTGTATAATAGCAAATGTTTGTGCAATAGCACATGTGTACCAAGTCCTTGCAGGAGTGGTGGGGGAGATTGAGAGAGACCGGCGAAGCTCAGGTATAGTAATCTTAAGGGTGTTTGGTTTTGATATTATGTAATACACAAATTTTTAAAAGAAGTCTTAAAAAATATCTTACAATTGATATAAAATAGTAACATGTGGGGTAGAGATTATAGTACCACTTTTAATTTGAGTCCGTACCGGGTCCGTACAGGGCTTTTGGTTATTAGCTAAAAAGCCCGAAAATTTTATGACACAAACCAAACGCGATATTAAGTGATATTAAATTGCTAATATCACTTAATACATGAAACCAAACACCTTAGCATATGAAATCTTGCAATGACTATGACAAGTGAAAAAGGGTGGGGCGTTTGCAAGAAAAAATAAACAGAAAAGGCATATCAGGACAAACTAATGTACTTTTTTAATATTGTTTCTTCATGGCAATTCAATGATATAGGAAAAGAATCTACATATATACACGAATTAATATTTACAATGTTATAGAGTCAACAAGACAAATAAAGAAAATTGACTGAAAAAAAGTAAAAACCATATAGAAAAAAAAGTGTATTAAATACATTAATAATAAGAAATACATTATTATTATTATTATTATTATTATTATTAAAAATGAAAAGATATAAATACGCGAGAGAAATAATTTCTGCACACTCCTCTCTATACTCTCTCTCTCTCCCCAAAGCTTCCAGCTCAGAAAAGAACTCACCATTTTTCACCCCCCACCCCACCCCTACCCCCCTCCCCCCCCCACCCCGGACCTCCATTGATAAACCTTTAATATTCGCAAACCGTACAACCTCGCCTGCTACCACACTTCAATTTCGGACCAAACTCTTAAACCCTAAAACTATTCTTCACACACACACACACACACACACTCAACATTCATCAGTCAACGTGTCAGATCGATTATTTGTAGCTGACGGTGTTGTTTTTTTGGTTTATGATCGATAATTTTTGAGAAAAATGGCGCTCTCGGTTTCGGATTTGCCCGCCATTTACACGCTGCTCGCGAATTCGTTGAGCGGTGATGTTAATGTGCGGAAGCCGGCGGAGGAAGCGCTTGCACAATTCGAGAGCCGGCCGGGGTTCTGCTCGTGTCTAATGGTATGTGCATTTCAGGTGTTTGTAGTTTTGTCTGATTGAAATTTTGTTTTATGTTTGAGTGTTTAAGTTGGGTGGCGTGCTGATAATGTTGTGTGACGGTGGGTGCAGGAAGTTATTACGGCGAAGGATTTGGTGGCGCAGACGGATGTGAGGTTAATGGCGTCGGTGTATTTTAAGAACAGCATCAACCGGCATTGGAGGAACAGGCGTGAGACGTTGGTGACTTAATCCTTTTTCGTTTGTTCTTTGATTGGTGTTGTTCTTAGACTGTCTCTATTTGGATTTTTGAAGTGCAAGTCTTTTAATGTGTAATGAGCTTATACTTGGAAGTATAGGGCACTATAATCTCAGTACTTCTCGTAACTAGAATTGCTACTTTTCTCGTTCTTGTTCTTCATTTTCTTTTCTTTTCGAGTTTTAGTGTCATGTTTAATGTTTGATCATGGATTTTTATAGCTTATAATAACTTGAACTTTGAGGAATGAAATTAATCATCATACTTTTTGGAATTTCAACCTAACTGATCAATGATCATTACGATTTCCACCTGAATAAGCCTGTCAGGCATTATTGGTATGAAAGATGAATTCAGATAATAGCTTTGGATTGCTGTATTATTTTGAAAACATTTCAGGACTCTTGAGGTTTATTTACTGAAAATCACAAGAAGTTATCATTGTTTTTGGCAAAGGTGAAAAGATGAAAGGCAAATAATGATATTTACTGTCATGAGATGCAAATTGTAATGTAATCATGAGAAAAAACCTTCAATCAAAAGGAGATCTTGATATAAAGTCTAAAACAAAACCACGTAATTATCAACGAGAGAGGTCCACAACCTAGACGGAGTTTACATGTGTTTTGTGAGTGAAGTGTGTATGCTTAAATTCTGTCATTCTATACATTATAAGCAGCATTTAAGACATCTTCGGAGTAGGATCCGTTTGAAATTATCATGTGATGTCGCCCAATATCCTATGCAGGGGCATTAGCACTGAAGAGAAATCGCATTTGAGGCAGAAATTGTTGACACACTTAAGAGAAGAGAATTACCAGGTAATGCTTTGCCTATTACAGGCTAGAATTTTGATGTGATTTTCTGGTAAAAATCTGCACAGAATGCAGTCATTAAATTTTATCCTATTTATTAATGCCCTCCGATTTTTCTCTACAATTTTTTTGTCTTCAGATTGCTCTTACGTTGGCCGTACTTATCTCAAAAATAGCTCGCTTTGACTACCCAAGGGAATGGTATAATTTTGTCTTTTCTTTTACGCCACTGTTACCTTCAATAGTACCTCTGTTCTTCTTTGTTGCACTTTTATAAAACCTTTTAGCATTAGCAATAGTTGGCTTAGGCGTGAAGCAAAACGTAGCATGACGAACATAAAAGAATGACTCTGAAAAACTAGACAAGAAAAAGCCGTCCAACTTCACTGTCTTCATAGCTTCTGCAACTTTGCCTTATCATGTTGTTGAAATATCAGACTAGGAATATTTGTGAACAAATTTGAAGAAAGTAAATGCATCAAATCAGTAACTTTTGGATGCCATTTACGATCATTAAATTATACCTCTTTTTTTTTTTTTTTTTTTTTTTTTTTTTTTTTTAAGATACTAAAAAATATGGCGTCTCACTTTCGTATGTGCCAACAAGCTAAGGCGTCTATTGCTAATCGCATATAAGAAAGTCTATACTGCATGTAAATGTGCTATACTACTGGTGAAGACCAGTCTCTTAGAAATTTATATAACTATGTTGATTAGCTATTCATATTTTAGTGCTCTTACTGTTTGTCTTTGCCCTTTTACTACTTTTAATAACGCCACAGAATATTTTTAATGTAAGCTAAATTCTGAGCAAGTTCCAACATATTTAGGAAAACACGCAACCCTGATAATATAGAACCAGTCCCGGGTTTACTTTTTTGACAAGCCACTGCCCATTATAACTAAGTACGATTTTATTGGAAAAATAATGTGCCAACTTAGATTATATAGACACCAATTGCATGCACATCTACTTCGCCTAATTCGTGGTGCTAATCTTGATTTAGGCTACTATAATCTAGAAGTTCCCAAAAAGAGATTTGGAGGAATTAACTTAGAATTAGTTATGGCGGCGTTTACCTCATCCTCCACTATCGTTCTTATTGTATTTTATTAAGGATGTTTATTTTAGCTGTTAAAGTAGCATCTTATACGGTATATAACCACTGTGCCATAGCCTGATAAAGCTGATTTTGCTTACAGGTCAGATTTGTTTTCTGTTCTAGCACAACAACTTCAGTCAGCTGATACATTAACTTCTCATAATATATTCATGATTATTTTCCGGACTTTGAAGGAGTTGTCAACCAAACGTCTCACATCTGATCAAAGGACATTCGCTGAGGTGTACATTTTATTTTCTTTATTTTTATTTGGAATTTCGTGCACTTCTAGTTGTTACTTAATGCTTACTAGATGCTGATGTCATATTTAGCGAGTTAAGAATTTTGATGAAAAAAAATCCTATGGGGTTTTGTGGTCACACCTATAAATGTTATCAAGGTCGCTATTCTTATCTCATTATGCTCCTGATTGTATCTTAGTAATGGATTAGCTCACTTGTCCACTGAATTTGTTCATGGTTTCTTATTTGGCAGATAGCATCCCAATTTTTCGATTACAGCTGGCACCTTTGGCAGACTGATGTGCAGAAAATATTACATGGTTTTTCAGCACTTGCTCAGAATGCTTCTGATTTGCACCATGAGGATATTTTCTTAACCTGCGAGAGATGGTTTCTTTGTTCAAAGATAATTCGTCAACTAGTAGTTTCTGGTTTCCCCAGTGATTCCAAGTCTATACAGGTAGAGTGTCATGTTGTTTTATCTCAAATTTCCTCTTCTTGATAATCTTCCTTTGTTTTCCATTTAAAACTTATCTGATAAACTATACCATTTCCAATGGAATTCTATTAGGAGGTACAACCTGTCAAGAAGGTCTGTCCTGTCATGCTGAACGCCATCCAGTCGTTTCTGCCATATTGTATGTTCCCTCTTTATCTTCTTGAAGATGTTATTATCTTCTTAGTTTACCTTGTAGTGCACATCTAAAATCTGAATGTACTATTAGAACTTACCCTTGTCACCAGTTGGTGTTTTCAAATCTTTAGGCATTAGCAGCTTCATGCCATGCTTGATGTGCTTGTACAAAATAAACTCATGAATGTATTGGATATCAAGTTCTGTTACATATGCTTCCCGTGTCTGGTACCCAGATGAAGGAGAAACTTATTTAGCATGACATTCCTAAGTTGATTAATTAAATATGACGTCTGGATTTGTTTTGCCTCATGTATCTTTTGTTTGTCAAATACACCCTGACTTACAATTTGTACGCGCAGATTCGTCTTTTCAAGATAAACATCCCAAGTTCTGGGATTTCCTGAAGAAGGCTTGCAATAAATTGATGAAAATTTTGATTGCAATTCAGCAAAGGCATCCTTACTCATTTGGTGACAAAACTGTCCTTTGGGAAGTTGTCGATTTTTGCCTAAATAAGATAACAAATCCTGAGCCAGATGTATGGTCATTTGAACAATTCTTGATTCAGTGTATGTCGATGATGAAATCTGTTCTGGAATGTAAAGATTACAAGCCAATCGTGAGTGGCCGTGTTATGGATGACAGCCGAGTTAGTATTCAGGAGATGAAGAAAAATGTGTCTAGCGCGGTTGCTGGTGTTTTAGCTTCTCTGCTCCCTAGTGACCGTGTAGTGCTGCTGTGTAATGTATTAATAAGGAGGTAATCTTGATATTATACTCTTAGTTCTTCTTCACTTCTCTGTCAAGATTTGGCCTATCGACTTCTCGAATTTTCCATAGTTAATTTACCTGGTAACTTGTATTTGGATACAACTATGTTATAACTTAAGTAGATTTTCACTATGTTATTATTGAATAGATTTCGAATTCTTGAATCTATGTCTTTTCATAAAACCGACAAGGATAAGTTGAATTAATTAGCTCAATGACTTTTTCGAGCTGGGCGCATAAACTCAAGAGATGTGTGATAGCCTGTACTTATTTCCATGTGTCTCTTCTGTGTAATCCAAGGTTTTCTCTGAACTGCTTTCAGGATCTCGGCTGTAATGCCATTCCACAATTCTATGTGATATTTTCTCTAGTTGGCAACGAAAATTGTTTATGGTTAAAATGAATGATTTAGGAGATTTCAAAACGTAGGACACAGTCTGCAAAAATTTTCTCAGATGGCATAATATGTCCCATATTCTGAAATCTTATTTTTTTTATTCTGTTATCAAACTGCTTGTAAAACTTATCGGTCTAATTTTCTCCAGTGGTTGTTAGTGCTTCATGGCAATTCTCATCGTGATTATGATTGAAACAAATTTATGTGTACAGTCTCAAGTTGTGTTCATGCCTTTTGATGTATTTCTCTCATTGCTGTTATTGCTTGTTTATTAGGTATTTTGTTTTGACAACAAGTGATTTGGAAGAATGGTACCAGAATCCTGAATCTTTTCATCACGAGCAGGATTCTGTTTTATGGTCAGAGAGATTAAGGCCATGTGCTGAAGCATTATACATAGTTTTGTTTGAGAATAACAGTCACGTAGGCCTTCTTTACTTGATATATATTTTCCGACATTTCTTTATGGCGTTTATTTACTTCTCCTGAAGTGGTTGTGTGCTCATGATCATCTTTTACATTCTTAGCTGCTAGGCCCTGTTGTGGTTTCCATTCTTCAAGAGGCAATGAATGGATGTCCTTCTTCTGTCCACGAAATAAGTCCACCAATGCTTCTCAAGGATGCTGCATATGGTGCTGCTGCATATGTCTATTATGAACTCTCAAATTACCTTAGCTTCAAAGACTGGTAACTGCTTTCCCTTTCTAGATGCAAGGCATTAACGGTTTATATCAAGTTGAATTGTATTTGACACCCATATTCTCTCTTCGTGTTCCCCGAAGGAATCGTAATTGTCTTTTGCTCCATCCTTAGCGTGGGAATCAGATATAAGTTATAGAATAGTGCCTGTTTCATATTTATTGACAGACAACCTCCTCCGCATGAGCTCGAGTAGGGACTTGAGACAGCACCATTTGTGTCTTAATCAGTATGTTGTCTGGAAAATTAGTTGCAATAGGTAAATGTAGCTCTGTTCCAGCTGCAAGTGAAACCAAATTAGAGTTGCTGCTCGTCGGGATTCACGTCCTAGTTAGAGGAAAAATAATTAGGACCCACTGTAATGTGGTACTGATCCAACTTAGGTTCGTTTCTGTCTACCTAGTATGTTTAGGAGGGATTTGACATGGGTCCATCTTGGTTGGCATTTATGCAAGGGCCTACTTGTTTGTTTTTCACAAACCTTTATTTTTGTTCTAAGTGACGTGGATTCTCTGATTTGATACGTCAATATTCTATTGTCCAAGCCGACACAATTTTCTAATTTAGCCGAACCACATTTCAAACTCTTCTATTATGTTTATCCACTCATCTGAAAGTTTGACCAACGCGATTCATTGAAGTTTATGTAGTCTACCCCAGTTGCTTGGGTTTAGAGGCTTGCTTGTTGTTGTTAATTGTATTTGTCATGAGTTTGTGAAAAATGATAGCCCGACATTCTCATGCAGGTTTAATGGTGCATTAGCCATTGAACTCACAAATGATCATCCAAACATGCGGATCATCCATCGGAAAGTTGCATTAATTTTGGGTCAATGGGTTTCCGAGGTAACATGTTTGTTAAGTTGACTGTATTTTATCTTATTGTGCACTTCTTCTTGCACCAGTCGCTTGCTTCTGCCTATGAATTTGATTACATGATTAAAAATGTTTATTACTGGACCTAAATTACTTTTGAATGTGCTGTTCCGTAACATCCTCATCTTCGCAGACAGTATTCGCTTAGGATTTTATAGAGCTAGTAGCAAACAAACAAAAGATGGAAGCTTGTGTTATGAGAAAAAGTAAACCCCTGTCCCCCGGCCTGTTTCCTGTAAGTTGCTGAAATAATCCGTGTGAAGAATGAAGGAAAGAATCCTACGTAAATAGCAAATTTGCCCTTGTAATTTCAAAAAATAGGCAAGAGAAACCCCTTTGTGCACACCAGGATTTTTTTATGCTTTCTCTTTACGGATGTTTTTTTTGCCAATATTGCTTGTAATTTTCCAGCTATATTTCCAAACAGTAGCTATTGAATATGAAGAAGAAAGAAATAAAACACAGCTCCAGCGACACGTTATCGAAAAATTTAGCTTGAATATAAGATTTTGGCTGGCAGATAATAGTTTGATGCCTCCACTATAAATAGTTTACATGGAATATTGTGCACGTAAGGTAACAGGAAAAATGCTTTCATTCTTGAGTTGATAATAGCAAGTAGTGATCTAAGTCTGCCTTTCATGAGATCATATGCTCAGAGCGACTTGCTGAGGTTTCTAAATTTTTATATACTTGTTTAGATTGCTGGTAAAAGGTCAGGCTTAGGCTCAGATTTTACCAGGGCTTAAAACCACTGGAATGTTTAGGTTAGTAATCTAATGAAAGTAGATGGGGCTCTAGTTAAATTTATTTATGGTGGTAGACACTGATGCTGTGCAAGTTGACTCTTCTTGACTTGCTATAGCCAGTTTAGTCGATGATATAATAACACTAGAGAATGCTAACTTTATGACATCGTTTAAAATGACGTAAATATGCTCATCTCAAGAATTAATACCTTAACACCTTAACTTTTGCTTTATGCTATATGAAACGTAGGATATTTTGGGTAGGAGATGTTTATATCTTAAGCTGGATAATATCCTTCATAGTCTGATCCAACTTGTAAGACTATTTTCATAAGCATTTGGTTCCTGATTTCATCTTGTATGCAGATTAAAGATGACACCAGACGGCCAGTATATTGTGCTTTAATAAAATTGCTTCAAGAGAAAGACTTGTGTGTTAGGGTATGATGCATTTTACTTAAATTTCTGCGAATGAATTTTTTTGTGAACTTCCTTTGTTATTGCTAAAATGTGTCTTTCATTGCATAGCTGGCTGCATCACGATCTCTGTATTTCCATATTGAAGATGCAAGTTTCTCTGAGAAGGAGTTTTCGGATCTTCTTCCAATTTGTTGGGACTCGTGTTTCAAATTGGTTGAAGAAGTCCAAGAGTTTGATTCGAAAGTAAGTTGAAGTTCTTTTCCTATCTTTTCCCTTTGTGATAAATGAACACCTCACTGGAGTTCCTAGTTACACACATGTTCAGAATTATGGTTGCGTTGTTTATTTTTTTTTAAACTATTCCTCTCTTGGCTCTGTTTTACTTTTGGATTGCGACATTGATTGTTACTTTCCCAAGTACTATCCACATTGCATTCTGTCAATATGCAGCTTCATAGAAATAATCTTTGGTAGATTGATTTATTCTACCCCACCTACATCAAAGTATTCTGGCCTTTCAAAACTATGTACCTAGGAAGTATCAACTGTTTTTTTTTTCTTTTTTCTTTTTTTTTGTTATCAGTTCCAGTCTTATCTTTCGTTCATTTATGTTTCGTTTGGGCTTTTATACTCAGGTTCAAGTTTTAAACACAATATCGTGTCTCATTGCAAACATCACTGAAGTTGTTCCTTACGCAAACAAGTTGGTGCTATTTTTCCAGAAGGTACTGTATGTTCTCTTGTCTGTAAGGTGTTTGCGCATATCGTTGATGGACAACTATGGGAAATGCTGCTTTAATTAGTTGAACATGATCATTGGCCTGAAACAAAGTTCTACCATTTGAAATAAACTCTGTAGGAAAACTTATTCTGGTATATAGAATCCTTTCCCACTGTGTAAAATAAAAACAAGAATAATTAGCCTAAAATAGGAGCCACGTCACATAAATATTTTTACAAGTTAAGCCATTCTAGCATTATTTGTACCTTTTAATGATCAACCTTTTCATTATAGGCCTGGGAAGAATCTTCTGGTGAAAGGCTTCTGCAGATTCAGCTCCTCGCGGCGCTAAAGAACTTTGTAGTTGCACTTGCTTCAGAGTCACCTATCTGTTACAGCATGCTGCTGCCCATTTTACAAAGTGTCATCAATATCAGTGGCCCTGATGAACTTTTGGAAGATAGCATGCAGGTCTGTGATTTAGTTTAGGTCATTAATTTAATTATCAAGGACAGTTGTTAGCAGTCGGAAGTCATTGTTCTTTTCCCGTGTCATTGTCATACAGTTGTGGGAAGCTACTGTCTCTCATGCGACCTCAATGGTGCCTCAGCTGTTGGGTTTTTTCCCATGCCTGGTGGAGGTCTTGGAACGAAGTTTCGAGCACTTAAAGGTATGTTAGTTTTACCGCCATTGCATCATATTTATTTTCATGAATAGTATACTGAAGTTAACTTGATACATAGGTGGCTGCCAGCATCATAGAGGGCTACATAGTTCTCGGTGGATTAGAATTCCTGAATATGCATGCACCAACTTTGGCAAAACTTTTTGATTTGGTTATTGGTAACGTCAATGACAGAGGATTGCTTTCAGTTCTTCCGGTTGTGGATCTTTTAGTTCAGGTAATTGACTTTGGACTCGGTGCTTGATTTAGCTGTAGAAAATATTAATGGAAACATACATTTCCTTGTGTATTTAAATGGTAAATTCTGTACCCACTGATGTATGCTGATACTGTGTGGTATAGATGGGAATATTTGTCCTTGGACTCTTGAGTGGGTTAGGTCTTCCAGTACTTACTTGGTTTAGCAACTTCGATGCTTTCAGTTTCTCTAGCTTAGTACACAACATAGCTGTAACTAAAATTCCTCTTCTTCTGCATCTGCAGTGCTTCCCTGCAGAAGTTCTCCAAATAATTAGCACCATCATTCTGGTAATTAGTTTCTCTGTTCTCGTAATGTTGAATACTTGCTAACTCTTGTATTCTTTTTACATGATGTCTGGAGATAGTTTTCTGGAATTTGAAAAGTTTCCATGTGTTGCTAGAAACTAATTGTTGTATGCCTGAGTGGAGGAGATGATCACGATCCTTCGAAGACTGCCGTAAAAGCATCTTCAGCAGCCATACTTGCTCGGGTGTTGGTCATGAATACTAATTTCCTGGCGCAATTGACGTCAGAACCATCACTACTAGCAGAGCTCCAAAACATTGGATTCCCAAATGAAGATAACATACTCCTTTGCCTAGTAGATGTATGGCTAGACAAGGTGAGAATATCTTCAAGCATTTACTTTATAAGATGCAAAGTACTTTATTTAGCTGTGCTACATAAAAGTGATGATAGTTATACCTACCTTTCCTCTCAATAGTTATAGTTGTCTGTAAAAATAAATAAGGTATGGGCTTCTCTGCTTCCACTCCATCACCGTTATTCTTATTAACAAAACCTGGGGTACAGCTCCTATATAAACTCCCACTTCAAGGCCTATTTTGTGTGACTTCAACCCTATAGGTCACGTAATTTCCTTCACAGCTAGGCACTCTAGCGCACCAGTCGCGACTACATACCAGAAGTTACTAAAGCGCGTACTTAATTTTCCTAGTTCACGATCTATAAAAAGTTGCAGCAAAAGATGGAGGAATGTTGGTGATATTGATGGTGTCCACTGAAAATAATTGTTGACGGCCAACATCCATTAATTACTCAATGGATTTGTACAAATCCTGCATCAATTGAAAGTTCTACCGACTTTGGATGTAAATAAAATAACAAGACATAGATTTAAAAAAAAAATGAAATAAGAAAAAGACAGAGAAACAAGAGATACAGAGAACGCGGTAGAGAAGACACAGGGATTGAAAGACCCATTATGTTTATTGTATATCTTTATATAGTGAATTACCATGTTATTTTGAATTTTGACTATATTATTAATTAAGTTGTAAAATGGGTGGAGGGCCATTGGAAAGTTCAAATTCTGCATAAATTCATCGACCCGCTAGTTGTTTATATAGAAAATAACTATTAAGAAGTGGACCATTTGACTACCTCTACTATATAAATTTGTGAAAAAAGACTTTGGCTGTCAAACTTGTAGTACTTGAACGTCTTTATCCGAATAAAATCTTGGCCAGTGGTATAATTATTGTAAATATATAATATTTTATATTAATTATTTATTTATTTTAAATAGATGCTTTAAGACGCATTAGTGTAGAGAAATTAAAAAAACGGCGAACTGGCGCGCACGCCCTCGCACAAGCACCCCCTCCCACATTTGCAGTATGTGACTTAGCGTCAACCTTAAATGAAAGTTGAACTCCCAGCTTATTATCTGTTCACTCTTCTGCAAGACTATTTATTTAGTTCTTACTGGATGCTTTATTATTGCGTAACTGAAGTATCTGTGGAGGTGGGTTATTAGAAGAAATTGGCCTGGAGGCAGTTTCTGGATCTTTGAACTAATGAAGAGCACTTTATTCTTGGTTCCAGGGTGTGCCCCATACCTATACTCAGTTGGCAGGTCTTTTTCAGTTGTTTTTTTATCCTTGGTTGTAGGTCGACAATGTAATATCCACGCAACGGAAAACATTTGGACTGGCGCTTTCCATAATTTTAACCTTGAGGTTGCCTCAAGTACTTGATAAACTTGACCAGATCCTGAGGTATATGCATGTGTACTCAATCGTGATTTTACTCTTGGGATAAACTCAAACAAGATTTTTCTTCACATAATTGTGGTCTATTTTGTCAATGATAGTGTGTGCACAAGCGTAATAATGGGTGGAAGTGAAGACTTGACTGAAGATGAATCGAGGTGTATTCTTGAATCCATGTTTCTATTTGAAGTATCGCTTTGTCTAACTTACACTTCCATTGACATACGCCTAACATTTTTTTATTTGGCAATTAAATGGTCAACAACAGTAGTGACAACATGCAATCTAGTAAGTTGCAGGTCCCCAGCAAGGAGTTCAGGAGGAGGCAGGTATTGTGTTTCAGAAATTAATGAAGTTGCAGAGAGTCCTGATTCACCATAGTTTTAATTGTTATATCTTTCTTTCCCAGATCAAATACTCCGACCCAATAAACCAGATTTCCTTGGAAAACTCAGTGAGGGACAATCTTCAGACTTGTGCTGCTCTTCATGGAGAATCATTTAATACTGCTATCTCTAGAATGCATCCTGCCGCATTTGCACAATTGAAACAGGCTTTAAACATGCCGTAAACTGATTGCAACTCCTCATGCTGCACTGGAAAAGCATTTTTGTCTTCCAAGGGTCCTCCAATTTCCCCAGAATCTACATAAAAAGGAATGTGGGGGTAAGTCTCTTATTCTGCAAAATTTTGTTTCTGCATGCGACTGATTTCTGTTAGAAAATTATGCAATTTACAGTTACTGGTATGCATATTCTCCAGCTTTCAAGTTTGAAAAGAAATACTTCTGAATCTGCATGTGGCCCGCGATATAATGTGGTTGATTTGAATTATCTTCTTTTGCAGGTGATATTGTAACTTCTTTAACTTGGTCACTTTGGACATTCTTTCTATTTCATTTCAGTTCATACATATTTCTGCTCATACTTCATTCCGTTGTTGGAATCAACAGTAGTGTTAAAAAAAAGAAAAAAGATTAGCGATTTTGTCAAGTGTTTCTAGCAAAACAAAACCACACTGTAAATAGTGTGATCCCTTCGTGTCATAGTTTTTTAGGCAAAAGGGTGAGAGTTTGCGGCATTTCAGACTTGGTCAGTGTGCAGTAAAACCACATATGAGAAAAATGAGGCATTTTGTACGATGTTCTTGAAACAAGTCACCCTGAAGGGAGTCAGTATTCAGATCTTCATTAATTTTTCCATTTTCCGGGTTTTGTCAGTGCTTATTGTTGAGAAAATGTATTTTCATACTATTTGTGTATTGAGAGTTAGCTGGAGAGGGAGTTCTGTTTTAATGATTCTTTTTTGTTTCTTGATGCCTATATTTTACAAATAGTGATTCGTATTCAGTCGATCAGTGGCTTTTGTAATATACTGCAATTGGTGAAGTTGGCATTGGTAAGATGGAAAGATCTTAGGCAGGCATTTGGTAATTTTGTGAAAGCATAAAACATCAATTAGGCAATGCAACTTGTGGAGTATTTGGATTGGAATGATACAATATGACTACATTGTGCCGTTCATTTTCTTCGTTGGACACAATACCATCGGATTCGACTAATACAATAAGCATCTATCTAGTATTTAACCATATTCGTATTAAAAGAATATTATTGATTAGGTTCACCAATCTTTTTTTTATAAAAAGTTGATTAACAAAAGTTCCTATATAAAAGAACATTACCGATTCGATTCACAAATGTAAGTACAATGAAATCCGTGTAGAGAGCGTAAGGTAGGTCCATCCGCTATTTACGAGGACGACCAAATATCAATAGAGATTAATCAACTAGAAAGTGATGAAACCTTTTTTTGTACATCTCTTTGTGCATAGTAACACCTAATGGAATTGGCGACACTGTAAAAAGAATGTGCCGTTTGTGTCGCAACGTATGTTCCATTAATTGACGATGGACTCTTTTCATATTATATGGTACGTCTACTAAATACTTTTTGAAAATGATCGCCAATGCTTATATTTGACAAAATGTTTGGTTCAGAACTTCAAATCGATCTTCAATTATGAATCTAAAAAACAAAAAATATCGATCTTCAATTAAATTGGAAAGTCTTTTTATGAATGGTATGTGACAGTATTAAGGATTTTACGCCTCCACCCAGACTTTTATCTAAGTTGCAACCAGTCCATCCGGGCAGACATATATAATAGAAAGAAAACTTGCTTCTAACAGTTTCACTTTATATATTCTATTACAAAGTTACAAACATACGAGAGCCTATGAGTAGCGTTTGTGCTTCAAACTACTCTCTACTTTATGTTAACTATTTTCATGTTTGTGAATCGAAATTTGACGATTGAAAATTACTTGTTCCATCAGAAAATCCACATATTCTCAAAGACTGAATTCGCTTCACTTTGTTGTACTGCTTTAAAATAACATAGAAATAGCTCATAATGCCTAAGCCAGATTTTAATAGTTTGAATTTCTTTCAGGATTATAAAGTATTCGTGAATCATTGTTTAAAGTATCGTCATCTGTAATTTATTTATTTGAAAAGTAACAGAATATATATACATACTAGGAACTTGTCCGTGCTAGTTAATTTCAATACCTAATTTTTAATAATTTTTATCATTGGTAACAATTTTTTTTATACTTAAAAAGAATAGATTTAGCCTAAGAAATCCACAGTGGGTGAAAATGCATAAATATTCTATATCATTTGATTAACAAACCTTTATTTGGTATAGTCATTAATTTCGAAATAAGTAAAACAAATGATAAAATTCATTTCATTACCTTGAACTAAAAAGTATAATAATTCTTTAAGGTTGTCAAAATTGTGAAACTAAAATATCAATATGTTAATAACAAACAATAGGGCTAAAAAATAAATAACATAAAATTTTATGGGTGAATCTAGGAAAAATAAAAAGAAAGGACTATTTGGCAATTTGCAGCGGGCCGGTACGTGCGAGACACAAAACTTTTGAGGCGAGATCGAAAGACTTAAAAAAATAAAAGGGCTATTCTGTAATTTATGGAGAACCACAACGCTATTAAGTATTAAATTTTTTTATTATTTGCGGATTTCAACCGATTAATATGTGTGGACCCGTCAAATATTCATTACTATAAAACAAAATATAATTGTTAACCATGAAAAATAAAGTACGAGATTAAAGAGAATATTAGTCCTAAATATAGGAATTAATATATGGACAAAACTATTGTCACGAGTACTTCCGATGAGAAGAACCCGCTCCCAATGAGGAGGCCCATCGTATGTTACCACACCCCTCGATCATTGACCCGAAACGGTATGAAGGAACACCCGAGGAGGCACCTAAGCGTCCCTTGGAAAGTCAAGATGAATTAAGAATAAGATATCAACGCGGCATCGGAAAAAGAGTACGACCCGATAGATCCGCGCGACTCAGATATTCATCAATGCGCCAAGAGGGACCACGACGGACCCCGAGTCCCAGATTCTCACGAGAACACTTCTTTACTAAACACTCCTCCACTTAAACTGCCCTCAGAACTTCACTCCGAAGGTCAAATCCGAAGGACAACGCCCGATCTACACACAGGAACTACTGAAGGGCGCGTTACGAAGATATAAACAGGAAAGCACTACTCTGCGAGGACAAAAAGCCCTCGGAGTCCAAATCACGAACGGAAACACCCATCGAAAAGCATATCCAGAAGCTAATGCACTAGGATGAACTCTTGTTAGACCAACAACATCACCAGAAGAACATCCTAACTTGTCCATCAAGTCACCACCAAACATAGGACCCCTCGGAAAACAGAATCTGGAGTAGCAACCCATCGGAGATCCGAAGAGCTATCAGAAAAAACAAAGACCATCCTAGTCAGCGCCTAGTAGATTAAAGATATACCTTATCTTATCCTTTTACACATATTGCGACACATGTAACACATGCATAACGACACTTGTCCCCAACAAACTCTATATAAAGGAAGGTGATCTTACAATTGAGAGGAGAACAGACTAACACATAATCATATACAAGAAACTGAGAGTGAAGTTCAGTGAATAAAAGAAGGAATATTCTCGTATCTTTGTTCTCTTTTGTAATATCATTACTTTTTGAGTCACGGGCAGGGCGTTCCAACTCTAAATAATTTAGTTAAATAGGTTATAATTCTAAATCTGTTAACAATAATATAATTAGTTGAGCTTACATGGGCAAAATTGGAACATGAAAAATCAACGCCAACTTTACGTTGATTGTTTGCATCCATTCTTATTATATATAGTAAGATATATGTATACACATAAAATGAAGCACATGCACATTAAATTAATAAAAGTAATTTGTTATAATTGCTGCAACTAAACTACTATAATAATATACGTAGCAAAAACAATTTATTTTTTCATACGAACCCTCTATACAGCCAAAGTTGTAGATCGTCAGCAATACGGCAGGACAACATCATGTTAAGGCAACGGCTTGGAGGACGGAGAGGGCATGACGGTGCAACAATTTCAGGCAGCTACGTACGGTTAATACACTACAAGACTGGGCGGTCAATAGGGACCGCCCAGTTAGCGACTCAAGGTGAGTCGCTCGCCTTCAGCGACTTCTGAAGGCAACAACGACTCACCTTGAGTCGCAGAACATTTCGAGAACAACAGCGATCCACATTGAGTCGCTGAAACAAATACACGACTTTCATCGACCCACGTTGGGTCGCTGAACTAAATACGTGACGTTCAGCGACCCACGTTGGGTCGCTGAAATCATTTTTTTACGTGGGCCACACAATTCAGCCCAAAATTGGGCCAAATCGTGGGCCTCGTCGGCCCTAATTACCGTGGAAGCAATCAGCGACTCAGAAGCGGTCGCTGATTGCTTCCTATAAATTGAAAAAAAAAAACATTTTTAACAAAACGCGAATATCCGTCTCCTTCACCCGTTTTGCGACCCGACCCGCTTCGGATTTCCACCATTAGCTACCTATTAGGCTTAGTTGCGACCCAAATCGCGTCCCTAACCCAACCAAACCCAAACCCGCTCGTTTCTTCCGATTTCTGCCTCAAATCCGCCGTGCTCCGCCTCCATCGCCGTCGTGCTCCGCCTCCATCACCGCCTCTTTGAATTTCCGTCCATTTCCGCCGCCGGTGCTAAGGTATAGCTTCGGTTTTCATTTTGTTTTATTTTTTTTTTGTTATTTTTGTGTTAAATCCGAAAATTGTGTTAAGAAATTGTTATATTGTTAATTTTGTGTTAAAATTATTGTGTTAATCTTGTGTTAATCTTGTGTTAATTTTGTGTTTTTATGTTAATTTGTTAATTTTTTGAAGAATTATTAGTTAATATTGTTAATTAGATAGTTAATTAGTGAAGAATGTTAGATTGTTAGAATAAATTAGTGTATGATTAAGGAAAAAAATTATATTTGTGAAATTAGATTAGTGAATGATGAAATAAAAATTTAGTGAATGATGAAATTAGATTTAATGAATGATGAAATAAAAATTTAGTGAATGATGAAATTTGATTTAGTTAAATTTAATGAATGATGAAATTAGATTTAGTTAAATTTAGTGAATAATGAAATTAGATTAGATTATATTAGTTTATAATTAGATTGTGAAAATTGGATTATTAAAATTTAATTAGTAAAACTTGTTAATTAGTGTTAATTTGTAAGATTATATTAATTAGTGTAGATTATATTTTTTAGATTATAATTTGTAAATTTTGTAACTAGTGTAGATTTGTAAATGTTGAATTGATATTTAATTTTTTTTACAGTACATATATATATTCGGCATGTCGTCACGTAAGACCCCTAGCGGTACTGGAGATCGAGGTCTTGGAGGTCGAGGTCGTGGTGGGGTATCGGGTTCAGGTAGTGGTAGTGTTGCTCGTGGAGGTGTTGGAGGTAGTGGAGGTCGAGGTCGTGGTGGTGGTACTGGTAGCGTTGGACGTGGTGGTGGCAGTGGTGGCGGGAGTGGTGGTGGCAGTGGTAGCGTTGGGCGTGGTGGTGGTAGTGGTAGCGTTGGGCGTGGTGGTGGTAGTGGTAGCGGGAGTCGAGGTAGTTGCCGACCTATACGGGTTGTTCGATCGGGACGTGGTGCAGGGCTGAGCCAACCAGCCGAGCCGTCTGTCCCGCTACCTGGGTCAGGTGACGGATCTACATCGACGACACCTCCACTACATAGGCAGTTATTTGTAGACGATGAGGCGGCCATCTCTGGAGCGGGTGTTAGACCCCGATCATCAGAGTCCACCGCATCCCAGGTGGCACGACCACATACTTCGGATTCAGTTGGAACTCACGTGCCCCCATCAGTCGAGTCTAGCAGACTTCAGAGTCCACCGCCTACAGTCGACACCGGAGCTGGACTGAGCCAGAGGTCGACCGGTACTCCAGGACCGACCGATACTCGACCGGGTAGGGGACCCAATGTAGGGCTTACGACGCTTCCTAAAGGGCAGAAGCAGCAGCTTATTGAGTTGAAGAGGGGTTGTTTTTCTAAACCCCCCAGTCGCGAGATTTCCAAGACGATCACTTCACTCATTCGACAGTTTATGAGTGAGTTTTGGCCCTCCTACTTGAAGGTTCCTGAGGAAGTACGAAGAGAGATGTACTCGAGATTTACGGTGAGTTTTAAATGAATTATTAATATTTATTGATTTACTCGAGGTTCAAAATATTGTTTAATTTAGTTTATTAATTTAATGTATTAATTTATTGTTTAATATTTATCTTTTTTGTAGAATATCTATGGGATTCGGCGGTCAGAGAGGGAGCAGGTACATAGGGCATACCAGTTGAAGGCGAGAGGGATTTATAAGCGTATGCTTAACAAGGCGAAGGAGCAGTACATGAAGAAAAAGGACAAGGATGAGTTTAAAGATAAGCCTAAGACGCCGTGGATGAGCCAGAGTTTGGAGGATCAGGCGGCAAAATACTGGGACACTAAGGAGTTTAAGCAGAAGTCCGTGAAGGGAAAGAAGGCTCGACGAGGTGGCAAGTTGGACGGCGATGCGCCCGCCACCTTTTACGGTGGTTCCATTGACTACGAGTACGAGGCGGCAATAATTAGCTATTGATGATTAGTTGTAGAACATGAAATACATGTTGAACGTTCATAACTCGATCAATTTCATTAAATCTATTATTTCACAACTAAACTATTATGAGGTTGGTTTTGCAATAATTTATTACTTCAATTCACATGTTGCAATGAGTTTTGTTGCTAGGAATCACAAACACACCAACATCAATCCAAAAAAATCAAATTTCAAGGATGAATATTAGTAGGGACCGCACTTAGGTCCCTAATAGGAAACAGGGACCGCAGTGCGGTCACTATTAAAAATTAGTGACCTAACTGCGGTCACTATTAAGGGGGAAATTAGTGACCTAACCGCATTTAGGTCACTAAGATACAAAAATTTGAAATTTTGGCAAAAATTTTATGCGGGATTGAGGGGGAAATTTGAATTTTACGAAAATTTGAAAATTTCACCATTTTCTCTATATATACTCACCACTCTTACACATCAAAATTACTTAATCTCCAAAAAACACCCAACACAAAAATACTATCTTCTTTTTCAACACCAAAACACTATCTTCTTTTCTCCAAACACAAAAATTTTTCTTCTTTTTACCAACACAAATCCAAAACAAAAATCACACAATATAAAAAACAAATCACCAACTCAATCTTTCATTGTTATTATTTGGATCTACACTTTCTTTTGTTACTTTTCTATTATTTTGGATCTACACTTTCTTTTCTTACTTTTCTTTTATTTTGAATCTACACATTCTTTTCTTATTTTTCTATTTGTTTGGATCTACAATTTCTTTTATTTCACTTGTTTTTTTATTCATTCATCTTTTTGTTTTTATTCATATTTTATATTCTATTATTAGTCATATTTCATTCATTTTTTTACATTTTAATACTTTCATGTCATTATATTAAATTTTTCTTTATTATTTTATTGTTTTGATCTTATTATAATCATATTTAAAAAAAACAATAATATTTCGGAATATTTCCAAAATATTATTGTTTTTTTTATTTTTGTCGCAAACTATTAGGGACCGAAGTTAGGTCCCTAATAATATTCATAGAGTTCAATGAATATTATTAGGGACCTAATTGCGGTCCCTAATAATCGTAATAGGGACCACAGTTAGGTCCCTACTAATATTCATAGAGTACCCTTTGCATATTAGTAGGGACCGCAGTTAGGTCTCTTCTAATATTCATAGATTACTCTATGAATATAAGTAGCGACCTAGTTGCGGTCCCTATTAATATTATTAGGAACCGCATGTAGGTCGCTAATATTTATTATAGCGACCGCAATCAAGTCGCTATTGTTTTTGCGACAATAGAGACCTAATGACGGTCCATATTGTTTGAAAAAAATAGTGACCCAAAAACACAATAGGGACCGGCATTAGGTCGCTATTGTTTAAAGTATCAGGGACCGGAAAGCAGTCCCTGATACTCCGGTCGCTATTTCCCTCATCAGGGACCTAACAGCGGTCCCTGATGGCAAGCAACCGAGGTCAATAGGGACCGCACAATAGCGACCTACGTGCGGTCGCTATTGACCTTTAGGGACCGCTCGGGGGTCAATAGGGACCTAATTTTGGTCCCTATTGACCTCTTTTTCTTGTAGTGATAAGTGTATATTTCAACAATATTCTCACTTACATTCAAATTGAATGTTATATTTATTAGGCTAACAAGTTATAACTTATAAGCCACCCTACCCGCCGATATATAATTATGAATCATGCACATGCCGCCCAATTATCTACACCAAATTCTCATTTAATAATGATGTTGCTTTTTGGCAGAAGAATTGATTGGCTGAGTGGAAACTATATATATATATATATATATATATATATATATATATATATATATATATATATAGCAAGACGCCCCCTCACGTGTAGGCCGGAATGAGCATCAGATCCTAACACGTGGGTTAGAAAGTGGGCAAGACCCAACATCAACTTGGGTAGGTTCTGATACCATATTAGAAATTAGATCCCTCCATATTTCTCTCTAAAAGGCCTTAGTAGAGGGAGAGGGACATGGCATAGATAAACAGAAGCCAAGATCATTCCCCAAGCAATGTGGATAGAGAATTCAAGAACTGACTTTCGTGAGAGCTCAAGGAAACAAGTTCTATGCCGCTCCACACGATTCTAGCTCTTGCTTTGTGGCTTGGTTCCGTCCATTTCATCGTCCTTATCCTTTTCCTTGCTTTCTTCTTCCTCCCGTTTACCAATGCCTTGATGTTCGTTACTCATCTCATCGTTTCGATCATTTGTTTTGAAAATATCTATCATATATATGGTTATAACACTGACTTTTTTTTTTTGTTAAATAAAAAAGTGTTAGCATACTGACAATAGGATTGCTTCTCATACTGACACTGCTCCCAATTGATGAAAAAAGTAAATGGGGTCACAAGCTATCCAGGTAATTACAATCTCATATTTGTTAGCATGCACTTGGACTTGTTAACATATTATTGCTTTCACTATCTTTAGTTCCATCGATTTGTCATCAGGTATATATGTAAACATGCGGTCCGTTATTTCCCTATGACTTTGCATATGGAGGACATCAATGCTTTTGATCCCAACGAGGCATATGGTAAATTTATTTTACTAGAATCACGGTACTTACTTCATTTTATTCAACTATTATAATCATAACTTCGTACCCTTACATTTCTGCTTGGTGATTTGGAAACTGTGGTAATGCACTTTCTAGTTTCTTCTCTTCTTAATCATGAGTGGAGTTCGTTCTGGAGCAGTGCCATGCTTGGAACGAGGACTATTGGGTGAAGTTATAGTGTTGTTCAAGTTTTTTCTTTACAACATAATAACTGTACACTTTTTTAGAGGAAGCTTCCCATTAGAAATTCTTTTAGTTTCTGTTGGTTTTATATAACAGCTTTGCCTTTACCTTCTATATGATAAAATGCCATTTAAGGTTTCCTTTTTTTTTTTTCGTGATCTGTTTGACAATGATACTGTTCAGAAACTGCAAAGTTGTGGGTATTATCAGCTTTCCTATGTTTTCCGATAATAAGTTCTTCAGTGAGCTTGGATTTCCACATTTTCAGAATCGTTGTGAGAGCCTTCAGTACTTCTTATGTATTTCTACTATCAATCATGAATATTATCTTCTTTCCTTTGGTCTGTGGCTGTGCTCCTTACAAGAAAGCCATTCTTCCAATATTTAATCTTGTTTCTTTATCAAAGTTCTGATTTCTTTCTAAAAAAGTAATTGCAATATATGCAAGAGTTGTCAAGTTATAGTGTAAATCGTGTGTAGATTATTTACAAATAATGTTATTTATGATATTACTTTCTATGTATATGTGTTGTTTAGTAAGCCCAATGATTATATATCTCTTTGTGAAGTGTTAAACCTTGCTATATGCAGTTTTTGGGTATGAGCCACATTCAGTTTGGTCGATCGGAGTTGTTGCACTTTAGGATGTTGCAGGTTTCATGCCTCTCCCCAAAATCAAAGTCCTCGCTAGTACGGCTGTAATGATCACTGACTGATGCCTATCATGGTTCCTAATATTGATATTATGTGACTACTTTAACTATCAAGAAATTTGATCAGGTGTTCTATGTACCATTCATGAGGCATATATGGTCCTGGTTGGCACATACACCTGCCACAAGAGGAAACTTTTGTTCACTTTTGGCATCTGGTTTTAGCTGTATTATTGTACCTGGGGGAACACGAGAGGCTTTCTATATGGAGGATGGTTCTGAGGTTTGCGTCTCGGTCTTTTGCAGTGCATGGTTTCTTGATGGCATCAGCTTATATGTAACAAAGAATAAACAAAAAGAACCTTGGTTAGTAACTTGTAAGGAATCATACTACTGCTTATGCAGATTGCATACCTTCGAAAAAGAAGAGGATTTGTGCGCATTGCTATGGAAATGGGGAAACCTCTGGTTCCTGTTTTCTGCTTTGGCCAGGTATTTCCTTGTTATTCTTTCAATTATTGTTTTGTTTTAAAACGATAGGTTGGCACATGAGTAAGTTGAACTTAGACAATTTCAATTGTGGTTACCTAGTTGTGAATACGGTTATTGCTATAAATTCATGTAATCGTGAATTAGGAGTCTATGCTTTGCTTGTTAATATTACCTTGTTCCAGTTTGTCCGTCCTCGTATCTGTTTCTTTTAAATCCTACATAAAGATTCTATTACTTCCTCTAGAACCACAGTAATATTACCTTTATTCGACCCGGTTATTATTTCTCTTGTTTCTCTTGAATTTTCTTAGCTGTTCATTTGCACAACTTTTTTACATGGTCTCCTTCCTTTATGCGGCATAGAGTCCCCTTCCCATAGAAAGTTAACAGTATACAACTTGTACAAATAGCTTGTAATGTTGCTTCTCTTTTGATACTGAGATCTTTTTATAACGATTTTGCTGTCCGTTGCATCCTTGATAATAACCATACGACTAGCACTTGCAGTTGTAGCTGTAGTTTGAATGGCGAAGGGTGTCGTTTTAGTTCTTATTGTATCGGGCTTTAGGGTAAAAATGTGATGAACATTATTGATGAGTTCAACCCACTTATTTTTCTCTTGATTATTCTGCAGTCTGGTGTATACAACTGGTGGAAGCCTGGGGGGAAACTTTTCCTTGAATTGGCTAGAGCCCTAAAGTTCACACCAATTATTCACTGGGGTCTAATAGGGTATGCTGAAGTCAGCTAGTCTGCTATTACTACCTGTTAAACTCTGTTGTTTTCTCTTCTTCATAGCCTCCACGTCAAAAGACAAGCACGTCTGTGGAGTCGCCTTATTTCGTAGAACAAATGTTGCAAGCTGCTGTATTAATCTCCTTAACTTGACTAACTGGACTAATACAGAAAAGGAAAACAAAGAGATTGCGCTCATTCTTGCTTAATAATCTTGAACATAACCACTGATAGAAGAACAAAGGACTTTGCACACTGGTCCAGTAATTATTTTCCCTTAACTTTTAGTCATTCTTTTAGAAAACACTATGGCCTAAGAACTGAATTCTTGATTAACGAAATTCAGGCATCATATATTTTGTGCAGTGCACTGTATTCCTTGAATGTGGTGTGTGCTTTAGTATATGCAACGTCTTAGGATTTGAATTAACCTTCGTGTGTTACATGAATAAGCCGAGCAATGACTGAGAGGGCTCATAGGCTCATAGCCACTCATGGGGTTTTATAACATGCATCTTTAATTTATATTGGTAGACTATAACTGATATTCGGATCAAAGTAACGGTATATCTAGCTAACCTAAGAAAATTTCTGGCTTGGTGATGATATTGATAGCTAGGAGTCCCTTGAAGCTAAGTGATGAAAGCCAAGGGTTTCCATTTCCTTTTTCTGTGACACTCAAAATTCTGTTCCCGCTTCCTTAAGAATTTTATTTTTTGTCAAAGAGTAGTAATTATGCAAGATTGCTATATTTGAAGGGAAAGCTGAAAAAGTCCTCCAAACTGTGAGTTTTTTTGCATCTAAGTTATAACACATGCCAATTCACACTAGGACTTTTTAACAAGAAATGGAGTCTTGAAGCAAATGAATGGTTTAGTTCTCTAGGGGATGAAGTAGATGAGCAGTTGTAATTTTCATTATCGCTAGACTCAGAAAACTTTTTGTCTTTGATTTGATAATTATTTGAAGGGTGAAACGAAAATTTTGTAGAGCCTAAAGAGTATAAGTTATTTACTGACTGAACAAATTTTCGTGCGTTTGTTTTGTAGTTCACCTCTACCATTGAGGCGTCCTATGCATGTGGTGGTTGGCCTTCCAATTGTGGTCAAGAAAAATTCACAACCTTCTATTCAAGGGGTATGTATTTTATGCATCTACTTAGTTAAACAATATAAAGCATAATGCCACATTTATTCTGCAATGTGCTATAATACATCTTCATGTGCGTAAAAACCTTCAATTCTTATCTCTTAAGAGGTCTCTTAGTGAAAGCTTTCTTTTAATGGCTTCCTTATCATCGTCTTGCTTCAAAGAAATGAGATAATCTTTGTCATGACTGTAACATTTTTATAAGGTTCAGTTAATTAATGACCATCAATAAGTTAGTAGTGGTAAGTTTGATTGTGTTCAGGTGTTTCATGAGTCTCTTTTTCATTTTTCATGATGTATCATTTTTTTTCTCACATTGAAATTCAATTTATTCATGATTCCTGAGGTCCACTAGAAGTTTGTTCAAACGGTTGAAGATCTGTTTGAAAAGCACAAAGGATAGATTTGGATATGGGAATACAAAGCTAAAAATTATTTAATAATTAGTCAGCAAAACTCTCTATTTATATGATGTGGAAGTGATCAGCTTTGTTTGAGAATAAATGGTAAATTTTAATGTTATTCATATTACTTAAAACCTCAGTACGATGTATAAAAATAATACAAGTCTCATTACTTAGAGCGGAAAAGTGATCTTCATACCAGATAGCTACAATTGTACAACTTTTATTCATAGATACAGAATCTTATACCTGTTATTATTCGGCTCAACAATTACAAGATTGACAAAACTATCTTAACACTATGTATTGGCTCCAAATTGCTTCACTAAGATCTTTGTTGAAACCATCATCAAAATTCATAATAAAAAGAGAAAGCGTAAGAATTAATTAATATTAGGCTTAACAGTATGACATGAGTGACAGATTATATAATAAAGTCATTCAGGTACAAGAATGTTGAGAGCCTAGTCCAATATTGGCAACAGGGAAAAAGAGGAAACCAACCAAATGCATGATCACCTCGGCAAAGTTGCCACTCCAATTAAGTTCAAATGAAAAACAAAATTGTCAAAAGAAACAATTTAAATTAGTTAACAATCAAATGTAATTTAGAATTTCAAGAATGTGTTAAATTCAGTGTATTATTATCACCAATTCATAACAAATGCTATTAATTAAATCATATTGAATTAAAATTTTCTCACAAAAAATCCTTAAAATCAGTAGTAAATACAAAATGAACAAAAAAAAATAGATAAGAAGAAATCTCCATCAGTGTAACTATGACTATAAAAGAACGTCATCGGATGCAAGATCCATAGCTTTTATAATATATTATCATCATAAGGAGAAATCATCTTTAAATCAACCAATTATTATTGATTTATAAAATAAATAAATAAATTGAAAACTTTAAACAAAATTTCGGCTCATCAAAATAGAGGTGGTGCCATTAAATCAACAACCATCCCAAAAAAAAATGAACCAATTTGAAAATATAGGCAACAGGGAAAAGAGGAGATCAATTGGGGTTAAATCGCCTCGGCAAAGTTGCCTCCCTTTTTATAATAAATAAATTAAATTGAAATCAAATCAAATCAAATCATGGCTATATTTCTATTAATTGATAAATCATTAGGAAAAAAAAACTTGCTGAATAACAAATCTAAACCCTAATTTAAGAATTGACGTAAAGAGAAGAATGGCTGACCAACAGAAATTCATAGAAGAGAAGTTTGAGATTTGGGCGAGTGCGGCAGTGGGCTTTATATAGTGTGAATTTGGGGGCTAGGGTTTTGGTGGCTACAACAACAATTGGGGTTTTATTTATTACTTACTTTTTTGTTCTTTCTTTTTCTTTTTTTATGTTTCAGCCCCGACTTATATGGATATATTGATTTTGGCTCTCGATATTGTTTTTCCTAATCCTTTTTACCCTTTTAGGCTGAGTTGGACTAGAGAAAAAAACATTTAACGAAGATTTTGTTTTCTTTTTCTATTCTTTTGAATAAATAAACAATAATTAAGGGAAAACATTTATAATCTAAACTAACGACTTTTTTTTGTTGTTGTTGTTGATGATTATTCAAGTTCTTTTGGCTCGAATTTTTTTTCCTAGTCGGAGGGAGAGCTTATTTCGAACGACTGGGTTGGATAACTGCTTTGACAACAAGCGAGGCCATCACCGTAGTGAAAACATGAATTCGAGATGCACTTACTTGTGATCACATAATGCTTGACAGTTTTGGATTGAAGATGGGTTATTGAAGACCAATGGTGACCGGCTTTATGTGCCCAAAGTTAGGAACTTGCGGAAATTTCTTGAGGCAAAGTGCCATGTTACGTTGCGGGCTGGGCAACCGGAGGAAACAACGAGCGTTTAACATAAATTAATCGAATTATTATAGTATTTTTAACATTTTAGAGATTTTATAAAGAGAATCCGTAGAAAACAATAAAGAAAACATTTAATCAAATTTAGTTGAATGGAATTAAGAGATTATTTTTTATTAGATACTTTAAGCATCAGTTAATGTTATTCTTTCTTTTTTAAGCAATCAATTAATGTTATTCCAGAAAACAGATTCTTTACTTGATTTTGTTTCTTCATAAACGCTCATAGAAGGTGAAGGCTACGTTCATCGGTTCATGAAGTGTTCGGTAGTTTAATACTTCTAAAAGTCATAGAGAAACTCCAAAAGAACTCGAATTGTGAGGATCATTACTTTACTTCATTTTTTCGCAAATTTGATCTCATAATTACTTTAATTAAGAGATTTTACCATCATCTTTTTCAGAAAAGACATATTCACCATTTTTTGTGCGTATTGACTTAATAACTCAAGCTAGTACAACAATTCGCTCTTCTATTGAAGATTCTTGAGTATTTGCCTAGGTGCAAAAGAAGTGAAATGTTTAAGACTACTATTTTTCCTTTTTTTTTATTATTATTTTTTTTCCTTATTCTCAAACTTCAGAAGTCTTGACTATTAAAAATTCTAAGATTTATCCCACAAATATTCCAATTTACCAAGCATTCATAATATGGAAATAGTATTATTACAACCATATCAACGACGTCATACTTCCACACAATACTCAATATATACGGTAAATCGCATGGTAGTTTGATTAAATTATCCTTGGGTCACTCAAGTTTTACATCAACTAGTAGCCATTGGCCTCATGATTGTTGCGCAAAGGTTCCTAGGGGTGTCCACAAATTGTTACCATGAAAACTATCATAGTTGATGATCGCGGGTTACCAACTTTGCTAACTCTGCGGGGCAATCATGCAGGTTTTGCATTAGGCGATGCGGACGAATTAACATGTTCAGTTACACCAAAAGAAATAAACACCATAGATATCCCAAAACCAGGCTTATTTACATTCAAAAATACTGACATACATACATACAGTCCAAACTTTAGCAGCCCAACCTGACGCATATTATATAACGTAAAAGCAAAACATAACATTCAAAAATCGGAAAAACAGCAACACCACCTCATCACAACGACAATGAATCAGCCATTCCAATTACTGCTATAAGTAATATGTTCAGTTTCCACTCACTAACTTGATATTAACGGTAAGTATTTTTCAATACACTGGTTTCATATTATTGTAATTATAACTAAGAGTAAGAGTAATAATTCATTTATTTACAGTCATATAACCCAAAATGGCTGGAAATATAATTCGCCAATACCGTCCAGTAAATGTGATAACTTGCCCACTCTCAAGACACTATTTTCAGGGTGCATCTTTACCAACTATCTTACTTCCACGATGCCAAGTCTCAAACAACCCAAATTACATTACCATTTAAAACACATACAGAAGCACAAAAATACTGACACCAACAAAAACATTTCACAAAACGAAACTCACATTAGCCCGAACATTATTAAAATGGGCTTCCCATCTCCGAGAGTGATTACAAGGGTTCAAATCCATGAGAACCTCTAATTAGACATTAATTATAACAAAGTTACATGTAGGCATTATGAGATAGCCAAAGCACCTAACTATCTATTGCGGAGAAAAATGAAGGAAGATGAAAAGAACAAAGATCAAAACTGGAAGACCCTCATAGCATGTGTTCAATCCAGATCTCGTACATTGGCAAAGAATAAAAATTGGACACAATACAAAGGAGATAAACTTAGGTTATCATTGTTTCTTTCACGGTGTAGTGGTGGGTTCAGCTGACCATTTCCATACTTTCAGTTGACCAGATCCGTCACCAGTGAAAAATAAACCAGCAGGGCCAATCAGTATGGATCGAACTTCCTTCTTCGAAAAAATCTTTCCTCTCTCAGAAAATCTACAAAACAGTAAAACAAGCTGTCAGTCATAAATTGATAGCATCCATTTTGAGGAGGCAAGTTTGAGAAACCAAAACATGAATGATGCACTGACAGAAAGATGGGAAAATGTGAAACATACGATGGTAAATCATAGACCCGGATGGTGTTGTCATTGCATGAACAGAGAAGCACGGGTTTTGATTCTGAATCATGCATTCCACACAAAGTGAGTAAACCCTGCAGGAAACTTACACAGCTAAGCAAAAACAAGTGTTTGAAAGTTCAACAGGTAACCCAAGAATGGTAAGATAAATAATGCCAAGATGGTAAGATACAAAGTTAACATTTTGTTCTTGCTCTTGCGGCGTTCATTTCATGCACTATCCTATATATTAAAAGTATGGAATAAAAACATACATGTTCTTCATTATGGGTATATGTTACTTCCAGGTTACCAGTGTCAGTTGCAGCCCACACCTGCATGACCCAAGAATGAAGAAATAAGAAATTCAGTAGGTGCATGAAGAATGTAAATCAAATTTATAAACAGATAAATAGATAGTATACAAACCTTTACAGTTTTGTCCAAAGAAGCTGACAGAAGAAACTGATCCCAGCACAAAACCGACATCACAACATCCGTATGTCCTGATAAAGTTTGTATACACTGCAACGTTTCCAGGCTCCATACCTGAACATAAAAGTGTGAAAAAAAACAGAAATATCAGAACGGCAGAAGTCACAGTAAGGAGAGGGGAAAAATGGCCAGGAATTTCTTATGAGAAGGAATATGGACTAATCAGCAGCATATTCCAAATGACGAACTTACTTTGATAGAGTGGTCCATGGAGCCAGAGTAAATTCTGCCACCTCCAACAACTAGTGTAACAACAGCAAGAGTGTGACCCTTAAGCGATGCAGCTGGTTCAAAACAGTTAGCAGCCACATTGAATTTCCATGCCAGTATTGTCCCATCCTGCCATAATTGATACAGACAAAAAGAAAAGATCATCTTCCCAAACACACGGAAATCAAATAAAAGTATGTTTTCACGGAAAGTTACAAAATAAAGAAGACAAAAGTGATGTAGAAAGGTCCAATATCGAAACTTACAATACTTCAAATAGTAACATGTGTCATACACAAAAAATGGATGTATGGAGCATGAAAGCCGTGTTATTATCTAGAATGAAGTAGACTAAAGTACCTGCGTACCGGCAAAGAGTAAATCATTGCCAACAACAAGGGAATATACTTGTCCTAGAGGTCCATTTAGGCTGAGCTCTGTAGATGTTTGGATGTTCCATGCCTAGTATAGGACAAGACAATCATTTAAAAGAAATGAACTGCAACGAGTCCACAGAAGTACGAATGCATAGAAAAGAGAAAGTAATATGGTAATAAAAGAAAGTACTAAGTTACTTTAATTTGTTTATCTCACTTTGACAAGATTTGTTAAACCCACAAACACCCATGGGCCTTCACTTAACATACAGCCAACGGAACCCCCCATATTCACTGCACCTGTCAGCTGTTAAAGGGACAAAAAGAAGAGATTTGTTACAATTGGATTACTAACTATAGATAAAAACAAACAAGTACATGAATTACAAGTGACGTTATATATCAGGACTCTGCCAATGATGTCAGAATAGGAAATAGAAAGAAAAAAAAATGATATATTGGTTTTGTGTGGGACTATGAACAACCTGACCAGATTGGCAGTCCCATATTTTTACAGTCTCATCTTGACTCCCTGTATAGAGCTTATCTGACCCGAAAGGCAAAGTAATCCCAGTAACAACCTGATAGAGACCTTCGATTAGATACAAAATCAAGAAAAGAAGGAACTTGGCAGAAACATAATTGCAAAATCCTACTACTCAACAATGTGCAAAAATTTGATCGACTCGTTATATCAAATGAAGAAAAAAACAAACAATCAACTCCATTTACTTAATAGACCTTAACTTCCTCGTCATTAGACCATGAAATCATGATAAAATTACAGAATGTGTCACACTAACACTCTACTAAAGGATTTAGCAGCATAAGTTAAAACTCCAAAGCCATGCCACCACACGAATGCTAAAGAACTTCAATAAAATACTTAGAGGTAAGACAAAAAGAAACAAACAAATCAACTTCCTTTTATTTAACAGACCTTAACTTCCTGGTCATTAGACCAAGAAACCAAGATAACCAGACAGAATGTATAGAGCAAACACTCTACTAAAGTATTCAACGGCATAAATTAAAACTCCAAACCCATGCCACCAAGAATTTAACCAAACAAACAACAAAGTACAACAAAAAGAATCAAGATACACAACTACTCCAATCGTCGTTAACAAACAGGACGACAAAAAGCACCTGCTGGTGTCCCTCGAGCTGCGTCAGAAACGTAAAGCACTCCGTCGACCACTGATGCAAGTACTTGCAATTCGCGTCTCCGAATCTACAGCTCCCCTGTATCCAATGATTACACAGCTTCTCAATCTTCTTCCTCCCACTCCCACTCCCACTCCCGCTACTACTACTAACATGCCCCTGCTCCGGCAACGACTGCCCTCGCGTCCACGTACTATTCTTCCCATTATTATTATTATTATTACTATTAAAATACGAATTCCCACTCCGCCTAATCCCTCCTCCTCCCCCTCCGCCACCTCGTCCGCCTCGATAGTAATTATCCTCCGGCCCAAACCCTTGGTGCGCTCTCTTCGCCGTCGGCAATTCACTGTGTAAGAAAGAACAGGGGTATCGAGTGCACTTCCCTTGTAACCAATGGTAACACACTTTCTGCTGCTGATGCGGTTGTCGATTGGTACTACTGTTGTTGTTGTTGTTGTCGGTCGAAGAAGATGGGCCCAGTCGACCGAACACTCGTCTGTTACCATCAACGTCCATGATTGATCGGATTTGTATGGGGATTTGAGGGGGAGATTATTAGGTGGGATTGGTTGATCTGATGAGATTTGGGAATTAGGGTTTTGAAGGGGATTTAAATTATGAGCCCTAATATCTAATTTTGGGGGTTACAGATTGGTGGTATTTGTTGACATGATAGAGAAAGATGGAAGCGTCTGTTTGAAGCAAAAATCATTATTTGAGAAGGTAATTGAGTTAAATATTACCCTTTTCTCGTGTCCGTGTCCGTGTCCGTGTCACGTTGTGTTCTTATTTGTGTCGAAGTTGAATATAAGTAATTTTTGGAAATTTGTGACCGTGTCACATGTTTGCGTTTCTGCATCATAGATACTATCAAACTTTTACTAATGCATAGCTAAGAAAAATGCAATTTATATAAATATATTTTTTAATTGTATGTTGTAGATATTTATTTTTATTTGTAATTATGGCCTAGTTTGTTTCCCCGTAAAATGGGGGAAAAGGAAAAAAAATAAGGAAAATGAGGGAAAACAAAGTTTTCCAGGAAATTCCTTAGGGAAAATAAGTTATTTTCCTTTCTTTTCCTATGTTTGGCTCATAATGACTTTTCAAGAAAAAGTCTTAAGCTTTTTTGTATTTCTTATAATCTGACTGTTTAAAATTCATAATTATACTTTATATTTTGAAATATGCATTAAAAACAAAAAAAAAAATTATATTAATTTCGTTAATATTTTTATTTTTGAAGTTCTCCTTGAAACTACTTTATGTAAAATATCAATAACTTGCATATCTTTATTTCATACGTACTATAATAATTATCTTTAAATATATGTGTTATATATAATATAATTAAAAAAGAAAAACTTGTGCAACGGAAATAAAAATAAAATCGAGATATTTACTCACCTTGTGTAGATGAAGAAGATTGATATGCATAATTAACAAGATACAATTTAGTTTATATAGAGACTAACAAACGAAAATTTTGTTTAAATTGGTGGAAAAACGAAACTTTTTAAATTTTAAGAAGAGATTGGGACAGTTTTGATGAAATTTCCCCACCTTTTTTGTAGGAATTGAGATAAAATTTTGAAATGGGAGATAAGATTTCACTCGGTTTTCCTCTCCTTTCCAAGATTTTCCCTTATTTTCCTCTTTTTTTCGAGATTTCATTTCTTTTCCAGGAAAATCTTAAATTACCAAACAGTAGGAAAAAAAGATTTTCCTTCAAGATTTTCCTTTTCCCCTATTTTCCGGGGAAACAAACTAGGCCTATGTGAATTTGGTGAGTAAAATACCATGTGTAAGTAATTTAAAGTAAGGTTCTAAATTAATTTTAGATATTAAAAAGGGAATTTTTCTTGGTTATTAAACGTGGATAATATTATTTTGGAGCAATTTGGAGCAAATCAAGATTAAACTTTAAAATTTTATATTATGAATCTAGAAATATAACTGATGGACGTTGATGTGCCATATCCTTGTTATGGAACCTCGCATGACTTGATTTAAATAAGTCCAAAAAAGAAACAATATTTTGAACTTAGACCCAATCAATAATAATATGCGCATTTCTGCCAAACATTGCTTCATATGGTGTTATGTTAATGCTTGAATGAAAAGAAGTGTTGTGCCATATTTGTGCCATAGGCAAATAACGTGACCACTGTTTTGGATTATCTGTTGTAAAGCAACGCATATAGCACTCGAGTGAGCGATTTACCACTTCTGTTTGTCCATCACTTTCAAGACGATAAGCACTACTATAGCATAATTTCGTGCCTATTTGCTTGAAAAGTTCTTTCCAAAAGTTGCTCAAAAACAATGGGTCTCGATGCGAAACAATAGACTTAGGAAGTCCATGTAAATTGTACAGCTCATTTATGAAAATGGAAGCTAGAAAAGTTGATGTAAATTTACCCGGTAAGGAGATAAAATGTGAGAACTTTGTTAATCTATCCAAAACCACCCAAATAGTTGTTTTACCATATGATAATGGTAACTTTGTTATGAAATCCATGGAAATATCTGTCCATATATTATGTGGTATTGGCAGTGGCTGTAATAAATCAATTGGTTTGCTTGTGACATATTTCTGTTGTGGACATATAATGCACTCCCTCACGGATTATTGAACTGCTGCTTTCATGTGAGGCCGATATAATTGAGCCAAAAGTCGAGATAAAGTACATTTCACACCAGAATGTCCACCCATGGGACTGGAATGCTACTCAACAAGCAACTTTTGATGCAATCAAGCAATATTAGGTACAAAAATACGCCATTTGAACAAAATCAGATCATCCACGGCTTGATAATTAGGATCTGCCTCAATTTGATGTTTAAATTGTTGTCGTGCATGTGAGTTAATATAAGCTCGTATCTCATGAAGCCAATCAACAGTTGGCACAGAATAAGCAGAAAATTCTGGAAAATCAACTCGTGAAAGAGCGTCGGCTACCCGATTATCACGTCCAGGTTTGTACACCACTTCATACTCATACCCAATTAATTTTGTGATCCACTTCAATTGATCAAGGGTATGTATAGTTTGGGATAGGATATACTTCAAACTCTTATGATCAGTATATATAATGAATTTCCAGCCCAACAAGTAGTGTCAGAATCTTTTTACCGCCTCACTGACAGCAAATAATTCTTGATTGTATGCAGATTTCGATTGCATGCGTCCAGTCAGCTTTAAGCTAAAATAAGCAATGGGGTGATCAGATTGGGAAAGCACCGCTCCAATTGCTAAAGCCAAAGCATCCGTAATGAGTTCAAAAGGAAGTGAAAAATTGGGTAAAACCAACACGGGCAACGTCGTCATCACCTCTTTTAACTTATCAAATGTTGTTTGTGTTGTAATTGTCCATGTAAAACTCTCAGTTTTAAAACTGTGAGGGGTGAGGCGAGAGTAGCGTAATGACGGACAAATCGCCTGTAATAACTGGTTAGATCTAAAAAAAAACTGGGGGCCCGTAACATAATGGCCAAGCCATGATAGCCTTGACCTTCTCTGGATCTGCTCTAACACCATCAGCAGAAATTATGTGGCCTAAATATTGAACAACAGAACCAGCAAAAATACACTTACCAACTTAGCGTAGAACTGATGGTCGCGCAGTTTCGTAAAAACCTGACTCAAATGATCAACATGATCATCTAAGCTTCTACTGTAGACTAGAATATCATCAAAAAAACACCAACACAAACCGTCGAAGAAACCCCTTAAATAACTCATTCATAACAGCCTGAAAGGTAGAGGGTGCATTTGATAATCCAAATGGCATGACCAAAAATTCGTAATGGCCATCAACCGTACGAACTGTAGTTTTATGTACATCATCTGAAGCAACGCGTATGAAGATACCACGCCCGTAAATCAAGTTTAGAGAATATAACTGTCCATTTCAATTCATTCAATAATTCATCCACAGTAGGTATTGGAAAACGATCTTTAATTTTTATTGCATTTAAAGCACGATAATCTGCACAAAACCTCCACGTTCCATCCCTTTTTCTCGCAAGTAATAATGGGGATGAAAAAGGGATGGTGCTTGGTTGTATTTTCTGCTCACCAAGCATCTCTTGAATCATCTCACTCATGATATTTTTTCTGAAAATGGGGATTTCTGTATTGTTTAACACTAACAGGTTGAGAGTTGGGTTGTAGGTGTATATGATGGTCGTGGGGTCGCTTCGGGGGAAAGGTAGTTGGTTGAGAAAAATGATAGCAAATTCGGTTAAAAGTGTTGTAAACTGTTTGGGTAATTTGTTTGTAGGATTTTTTGGCAAAGTGAAGTGGGGTGTGTGGGTTGAAAAGTTAAAGCATATAGGTTGGCAATAGAACCAGTTCTCCGCAAACGGTTTATTTGTGAGTGATAAGCTTCAGTGATGCGTGGTTCCTTTTGGATAACAACTATCTTACCACCACAAGGAAAAACTAATTGTGATTGCTTAAACTTTGCATTAATATCACTAAGAGTTTCGAGCCATTGTACACCGAACACGATCTATGCACCATAAATAGGCAACACCAACAATGAGACTCGAAAAACAGTGTCTGAAAGTGTCAAATGAACATCTCTACACTCCCATTGACATTATATATGGCCACAATTTCCTATAATAACAGGAAATGTGGGCACTGAAACTACCACAAATTTCAAAAATTCAGCAACTCTTGACTGAATGATATTGTGCGTGCTTCCACAATCCACTAGAACCATGAAAGATTTTCCCAAAATCATGCCTTTAACTCGAATCATTTTTGGAGCAGATGCCTCGGAATAGGCTGCCAATAAACAAAGAAATCCAGGTTGTGACGCTGAATTTGAGCGTTTGAGAAAATGAGCTGACATGGTTGGTGGCTCATGTGGCTCCTGATCTTGCTCAATGTCCTCGACATAGTAATCAGCCTCAGTTTCTTGTTCTGCATTTATATCAGTAACAAGAAGCACCAAAAACGGCGGTGATTCACACTTATGCCCTCATATAATTTTTTATCGCAGTTAAAACACAAGCCCTTTGAACGATGTTCCTGCATCTCTGATTGGCTTAGACATCGTATAGGTAATGTGGTTGTTGTTTTAGGTGCTGGTAATGATTAGGTATTTTAGGCCGTAAGAAGTGGAAGAGTGTTGGTTGTAGTGTTTATGTATGTGCTGGAGCGGTTATAGTTTGGTTTTGGGCGGGCATCACGGATTTTATCGTCAAGTAATTTTGCCAAACAAATGGCGTCACCAATACAAACAAGTTTCAAAATGGTTAATTCCCGTTGTATTTCAACTTTCAACCCAGAAATATAACAATTAAGAATTGCAGATTCCGATAAATCATGAACAAAATTACCAATCTTTTGGAATTCTTCACTGTACTCATCTACCGAGCCCAATTGTCTCACCTTAAAAAGAGTTGCCTGATGATCAACATATGAAGATTGCCCAAAACGTAATGACAAATCTCTTTTGAACATGTGCCAATTTCCAAATTAACTGTTAATAAACATCCAATTATACCAAGATAAAGCTTTACCTTGCATATAGTATGATGCATAATGAACATGTTGTTCCATAGGAATACCATATGGTTGAACAATCGGTCATCGTTAAGCACCCAATCCAGCGTATCTGTCCCATCGAAAGCATTCAAACGTGGTTGCAATGGCTTATATGCTTCATTTTGCACTGTTGCGTGAAAAATTGGATTCTGAAATTGGTTAGTAGAACTGCCAACATGAAAATCTGGTGTTGCTGTTAGATTCATGTGTGCAGTATTTGCTGTTTGCCTGTCCAATTTGAGATTTATTTCTGACATCATGTTCATCATAGTAGTCATTTGTGCTTTTGTATCAGCCGTTTGTGTCTTTGTCTCCTCCATTTTTAGTTGTAATTTTTCTAGCGAATCATTTGTTGGAGCATCATCAGTAGATGGCTGAGAGTGATTAGGCTTTGGAGTCATAAGTCAACAAAAGCACCAAAGATGATACAATTAGAAATTAAATTATTATTTTTTGAAGAAGAACTAAACTCCAGAATTGTTAGAAAGGAAAAAAGAAAAAAAAATCTAAAAATTAAGTTATATTCTTCATAGCCTTCATAATTACAATAAAGATATATATATATATATATATATATATATATAATTAAAAAAATGTATTGGATACTGTTAACCCTAAAAAATAAATAAGGGATTATATAAATTAAACCAAAGATTAACCCTTAAACTAGGGATTAAATCCCAAAGGCGATACTATCGTCACAAACACTCTCGTATGTCACATACCTTACTATGGTATGACGTGGCACCCGAAGAGGTAATAGAATCCCTCGGAATTCACATATCCTACCAGGATACGACGTGACACCCGAATGGACATCTAAGCGTCCCTTGGAAAGTCAAGATGAATAAAAATAAGATATCAACGTGGCATCGGAAAAAGAGTAAACCCCGATGGATCCACGCGACTCGGATATCCATCACTGCGCCAAGAGGGACCACTATACGAAAATACTTCCTTGCTGATCACTCCCAAAGCCCTCGGAATCACTATCCCGAAGGCCAAAATTCACAAAACAATGTTCTACTCAAAGCACCAACTGCTAAACTCCCTTACTCCGAAGGCACAAACCAAGAAGGTCATTTAACAAAGATCGGGAAGCCCTCGGAGAATGACTCCCGAAGGAGCCACTACTCTCACGATAACAAAAAACGCTTGGAATCCATACTACGGGGATCCATACGCAAGAATACTGCCTTACATGCACATTAATGCCCTCGGAGCCCACCTTACAAGCCTAAAGAGGCAAATCTGCCCCTCGGAAAATCTCACTAAAGAGGTCAATAAAGAAATTGCCGTCTCCAGAACAGGAAACTCCTCGGACACCCACTTCACTTCAACTAGTGGACCTCCTCATGAAATTCAGCCCCTCGGAGAAAAGAAAACAGAAGATTCCGTCTATCAAAGGGAAGAAAACAGAAGAAGTAACCCCTCGGAACTCCCCGCAACCCTCGGACAAGATAAGGATCAGCCTAGTCAGCACCTAGTCAACAAGATATACCTTATCTTATAGAAGGACACTTGTAATACATGCAACATTACACTTGTACCACATGCATAGTAACACATACTCCCTCCCATACCTATATAAGGGTCAGGAGAAAAAGAAAAAACAGAGACAAAAAACCTACCAAAAAAGCATAAAATCATATTTGTGCTCCTCGGAGTAAGAAATTCAGTGAATAAAGGAAGGATATTTTCGTAATTTTCTCCAAATAGTCATTTACTTTCTTTGAACCACGGATAACGGTGTTCCGAACCTCTAAATAAATCAGTTAATCGGGTATTACCACTCGAGTTAATCACCGAGAACTCGAATCTCCCCTGGAGACCGCCCCAGGATCTCCGAACCAAGGAAATCACCCCTCGGAACAAGGCGAGGTTTATGCAAGAAGGGCACAATGCCCTACGCCAATCTCGTGGTACCAGGAAACTCCTCGGAGGACGCCAAGGCGTTATGATCATCTGGAAACTCCGAGGATAATCCAGAGGGAAGAGAGGTCTCTCCCCGTATATCGTCCCCCCTATTATCGTTCTTTTACTCTTTTATTCTTCCTCCGAGTACCGTGATAAATTGTGCTTATACATGTTATTGGTGGGATGATGCAGGGGATGTCATGGCAAACTATTATCTGCAGTCGAGTCCGAGGGAGCCTACTCCTAGTGGTGTCTCTGAGATACCAGAGGAGGGTGATCACGAGGAGGAGGAGGTTAATGCTCCCGGGAGTAGGCATATGGGTTCAGAGAAGGGTGGATTCCACGAGGACCATTCTCTTCTATGCATGGATGCGATGGGGGTCGTCAGGAGCGCTGTTCCCTTGCGCCAAGTAGCTCATGTTTCTTGGGATTTGGCTTTAGTGCCCGTTTCCAAATCGGAGTCAGGGAATTTACCTGCTTCCGAATCTAATATAGGAATTTCTCCGAGAGGTTCCGAGGAGGGTATCTTTCCGAGTGGTGCGGAGGATGAATCTGCTCGGAAGGATACTGAAGTAATAGACCTGTCTTCCGAGGATCCTTCTCCTAAGCTTCCGACAGTTCCTGAATCCGCTCCTCGGGGTAAGTTTTCACGAGTTTTTAATGAGATTTTCATATCTTTATCTGCAATATTTGCTGATGTGTTGACACCTTTTCTTTTGATGTAGTGGCTATGGATAAAGGGAAAGCTCCGATGGTAGAAGAGTCTTCATTATATGGTGAGTATCCATTATTTGCCTTCTTTCTATAATTTTTTCTAGTTTCATTCTTCCTCTTACTGTCAGTTTGTATCTTTTGTAGAGGAGGACTTTCTGGCCCAATTCAGCATTCCCGAGCAAGAAGGTTTACGAGGGGACTCCAAAGACACCCAAGGGGAGTTTGATCCTTCTTCAGAGGACCGAGATTTGAAGGAAGGGATTCTGCAATCACTATTGGGAAAGACCAGCCCCTCCACAACAGTAGGTGGTTCACGGGCCATATTTACAAATTCAGAAGTGACGACTCCCGTAAAGGATACGACTCCTCCGAGGGGACATGTCCCGGTGACTTTGTCTCCGAGGGGTCATACATTCCAAGAGCCTATTCCTCCCAGCGGATCCGGGGGGGAATTTTCATCTCGTTCAGTGGGGGAGGCTTATCAAGATATCCTCCGATTTTTCGCCTCCTCCAGTTCAGCACCCGCCGAGGGGTATCAATTTTTGTACACCAGTCTTAACTGGTTGGGGCTCATGGTAAGCTTCTCTACATTAGTCTTCTAAAATTACACAATACATCTCTGTTGAATCTTTTATTGTTGACTTTTCTGTAGATTGGAAAGACTCGGGAGGCAGTTACTGCCGTTGAAGAGAGCGGTCGGAAAGATATAGAGGATTTAGAAGCACTCAGGGCACAATTGGCACCTCTCTTAGTCCGGGATAAAGAGAGTCAAACTAGGGAGGACCTTCTTCGAACAAAGATTTCCGACTACGAATTTGCTCTCAATGAATCAGAGAAGGCGAGGGCAAATTTGCAAGGTAGTTTAAGTGCTGCCGAGTCCGCTTATAAGAAGATGGAGATGGAAAGGAAAGACTCCGAGGGGGTCTTTACTGCTAGTATTGCAGCTCTCGAGAAGGCGGTGGCGGACGGGAATGAGAGAGAGAGAGAGTTCTCCAGGAGACACTGGGCCAAGTTACTGATAGGGCAGAGTCAGCCGAGAGGAAGTTAGCAAATTTTCTTTCTCCCGAGGACGTGCAGGCTAAGGTGGATGCAGCTGTTCAGTTTGCCCAACGAGAGATTTCACGGCAGCAATCAGGAGCATCCGAGGCGCCTTCTCACGAGCTCTTGATGGGTCATCTTTTGTGGGGTTATTTGGAGTGTGCGAAGGTGGCGAAATCTTTGATAAGGTCGGATGCTAACTTCTCCAAGTCTTTCGATCTTCGCAAGTTAAAGAAGCCAACTCCCGACGACTACCATTATTTTGTGGGGAGGTTTGGGGGTTTGCTATCCTCTCGGGATTCTCCGACACCATCTCCAATGCGCTCCGCCACGAGTCCGAGTCCGAGGGCTAGCGGTTCCGGGGGAGTATTTTCTCCAATTTCTCGTCTTGCTCCATTGGGTACTTCCGCCGAGGAGACAACTTCTTCCCTTCCTCCTTCCACGGGGGCTTAGTCTTGTTCTTTGTAATTTTTTACTTTGAAAATAAACGTTCTTTGTGCTTATTATCCCTTCCGAGGGCTCTTTGGTTTAAATCAATAAATATTTTGTGCAATCTTCCTATTCTATATTTTATCTCCACTGTTTAATTAAAATGGATAATGATAATTCTTATAAGGTTGCTGACTAAGTAAAATTTCTAAGTAGGAGGTGTTGCTTTGCATGGTTAAATAGGGTACGTGTCATTCTTAATCAAAAAGTTTTTCAACACGTGTCCCTTAGTTAACCTAATAAGAGCTTAAGCTTCTAATTTTAACTCTTGGCTTAAAGAGTATATATGCACGTAAGATCTTTACCAATTCCGCACTTATTTCCTACTCCTTACGAGTTTATTCATAATTGCAAGTACGAGGATAATACTTACCAAATAAGATGATGCCTCCTTATTATAGAAGAAGTGGTTCGAATCCATCTTGCGGTTCTTCTCGGGATACCGCTCGGGGTCCTTCTGGATCATCAAGAGTTCCTCCGAGGGACAATTTATCCGAAAATCAGGCGACACTTGGTGCTAGTTCCTCTCTCGGGGTAGCTCGTAGGCTTCCATCTACAAATTCACGGAGGATCAATCATATCAGGGAGATATTCATGAGTAGGGAGCCATATCCTTTGGCGGATGAGTCTTCGGAGTTCGATTTGATTCCTCTGAATCCATCTCGATTAATAGGCAGAGGACGTGTAGGATCTACCACGAGTACAGAATGTGAGAACTCGGTAAGATCTCTTTTTAGCGGCTATAACCTTGATTTCGAAGATTTTGACATACTAGTGCCTTCCTCGGGCCATAGGGCTTACGCACCCCCCTCAGGTTACATGACCGTTTATACCGAACAGATGCGTTGTGGTTTACGGACCTTTTTCCATCCCTTTTTCCAAATACTCTTTCGGTATTGGCAGGTGTGTCCGAGTCAGTTAACACCAAGTTCCTATAGTCATTTGGTAGGATACGTCCTTCGTAGTGAGCTTTTAAACCTTCCGATGTCCCCTTATCGGGTGGGGACAATATTTACCCTTCAACCTTGCTCAGAGGGGACTCCCTTTTTTAGCTTGACCTATCGGGACAAGGAAAATATCTTCACTCGTGTATCCAGTTCCCACTCTAGTAGAGGGGATTGGAGGCGGAGATTTTTCTTTGTCCGTCCGAGAGGCCAGTCAGCCAGATCGTGGGGTGTACCCATCCGATGGGGTCTGGGGTATATCGCACCCAACACCGAAACACGAGGACAAGTGAGGGAGATATTGCTTCACTCGGGACTTTTCTCTGGTTCTTATGACATATCTGGGCTATTGGATTTCCCCGAGGCTCTGATTTTGGCAGGTTTACAAGAGGGGGTGGAAGGATGCACTCCTGCTTCTCGTCCTCTTCACAGTAATTTTCATTTTCGTAAGTTCTACTAATCATTCTCTAGTTTATAAACTTTATTGGTGTCCTCGGATCGTTTTCCTACTGACATATTTTGCAGGAGCGGAGATGGGAGCTTTTTCTCTCGGGTCTTCTAATGACGTTTTCTTGGGGAGGGCATTGCATGGTATTCCCGGGGTGACGAAGGTTGGCGATTCTCCTCCCCTCGTAAGTGAGGCAATGGTTGAAATTTCCTCGGAGGAGGAGGAACCCGTTGCAGCCCCCCCAGTCAGTTATATAACTCCTTCTGGATCGTCGGATCTGATAGCAACTCTTTCTCAAACGGATTATCACATGAGTCCCATAGTATCACAGCCCATTCCTCATAATTCTACCGTAGTAAATGTATTAGAGGAGTATCTTCACTCTTCTAGTACAGAGGATATGCAGCCCCGGCAAGATATCCCTGGTCGTACTCCTGCACCACCGCCCGAGGAGCACCCTTCCCTCGGGAGAACTCTTCCCCCCGGGGGTAATCAGGATGTTTCTCCTCTCGGATCAACAGTGGGATTTTGCCGAAACTTTCTTAGTGGGTTATTGAACGTAACAGATTGTGAGCTGATAAAAACCCTTTCGGTACCCGTTCTCCAAGATTTAGCCTGCAAAGACCTGTGTGAGGTATCTATTCATTTTGTTTAATACTAACCTGTCCTCTGGTCTGATGCCATTCGCTTTGTGTTTTGAGCAGATTTATATGATGTTGGACGCCCTCGGGTCTTACGGGAGTTCTTCCTCAGATCCGGGTTTAGTATACCGTCGTCGGGATGAGTTAGAGCGAGGTCTCTTAGAAGCTCAAGTGGAGGTAGCTCACTTGAAGGAGGTTCATGAATCCGCACAGGAGACTCACATCCAGGCGTTACAATTCGAGAAGGATAAGGCGTGGGAATTGGAACGCCAATTATCGCTTGAAAAAGCACGTGTCTTGAACTTAGGGCGGAGAATGGAGGAGTTACGTGGCCAAATGCGGTCCTCGGAGGAGCAACTAACACAGGCTATACTGGAAAGAGATGCTTTGAGTCATCAGTTGCTAGGAATAACCCGCTCTCATGCGGTAGAGGTGATCATGGCCCGAGTCCAAGCTGTGTTGGAGGTGGTGGGTCCATCCAGTCTTCGTGAATCTCTTCGGGGAGAGATGCGTGACTTAGTGCATATAGGCTATAAATTGTGCCAAGATGCCGTACAAGCTTTGCCAGAGTTCCCCTCGGGCTTGCTCCTTCCTGAACTCAACATTCGTCAAGTCTCCGAGGAACTTTCTCCTCCACCTATTAGAGATTTTGCAGTCGGAACTGTGTTCTTGGATGATCCAGTCTCTCTTTCCGAGGAGCAGCGCCGAAGACTTATCCGAGAGGGGAAACGTCCTATGGGAGGGTCTTAGCTTGTTGAAAAATAGTATACAACTTAGTTCATAATACAGAGGGTATTTAACGTTATTGGGTTGTCTTGATGTCTCATATGTATAGCCATCATTTTGCCAGACAACTCTAGTTTCTTTTGTACTGTTCCCCCTCATATATGAACGCTCTTTTTATTCATGTATAACTATTACATTAAGCATAATACTTTCTAAGGTTACTTGCGTTCCACGTGTTGCGAAGTATTGCCTCCTCGGAGTTAGCAAGCCGATAAGTCGCCGGTCCCACGATTTCCACTATCTTGTAGGGTCCTTCCCATCGTGGATCTAGTTTACCCACATTCTTGGAGGCCCCTACTCGTTTCATCACTAAATCTCCAACTTGAAAGGTTCGGAGTCTTACCTTGGTATTATAATATCGTGACATCCGAGCCTTGTACTCTTCCATTCGGAGGGCTACTCGGGTTCTTTTTTCTTCGAGAAGGTCAAGGGCGAGGGCTAAATTTGAGCCATTGGCCACTTCTTCGTATTCCTTGACTCGCCAACTTTCTATGGAGACCTCCGAGGGTAAAACAGCTTCACACCCGTAGGATAAACTAAAAGGGGTTTCGCCCGTAGCGACACTTTGCGTGGTCCGATAGGCCCATAATATCCCGGGTATCTCCTCAACCCACTTAGCTTTATGCCAATCAAGCCGGGCCTTCATGTTCTTCAAGAGGGTTCTGTTGGTTCTTTCTACTTGGCCATTTGCTTGAGGGTATCCCACGGAGGCAAAGCGATGTTTTATCTCCCAATGATCACACCATTTTTGCAACCCTTGATCAGTAAAATGCAAACCGTTGTCACTTACCAGGCTCCTAGGGACACCAAAGCGACAAATAATATTTCTCCAGAGAAAATTGATGACGGCCCCCGCGGTTACCCTAGCCAGGGGTTCCGCTTCCACCCATTTGGTGAAGTAATCAACAGCTAATAGCAGAAATTTCTTTTGGCCGGCATCAGGGACGAGGGGTCCAAGTATGTCAATACCCCACTTAGAGAATGGGCAGGGGTTCAGAGAGGGTTCCCAAGGGGTTGCGGGTAGATGGGTCCGAGGGGCGTAAGCCTGGCATGGTTTACATCTTTCGGCATGGCTTTTGCTATCTTTGGCCATCGTGGGCCAATAGTAGCCTTGTCGGATCAAGCGTCCAACCATGCTTTCGCCACTAGTATGGCTCCCACATACCCCCTCGTGAGTTTCTGCTAAGGCTAGCTGGGCCTCTTCTTCATTAAGGCATCGAGTGTGGGGACATGAATATGTCCTTCGGAAGAGTATCCCGTCTTTGAGAAAGTATCGGAGGGTTTTTCTGAACATCATTCGCTGAATATTCTTGTCCGAGGAGTATCCCTCGGGATTCTGCAAATAGGCTTTGATAGGAGTCACCCAGCTAGATGAAGGATCTGAAACTGTGTTCACTTCTCGACCTTCACCCTTTTCAGATTCATTGACATGCAGTAGAGTAATCTTCCGAGTATGTATTGCAGCTGTTTGTGTAGCCATCTTGGACAAAGCGTCCGCCTCTTGATTTTCTTTTCGAGGAATTTGAACTATGTCATACTCTTCAAACCATTCGGACCTTTGGCGAACAACTCGGAGGTACTCTTGCATTCTTTCTTCTTTGGCCTCATATGACCCCTTAACTTGCTGAACAATCAGTTGGGAATCACTATGGAGGAGTACTCTCTTCATTCCTCCTTCTTTTGCTAGCCTCATACCAATAAGGAGAGCTTCATACTCGGCTTCATTGTTAGAGAGAGGGTAATCTATTCTAACTGCAAAATGGAGCCTTTCCTCCTCTCCTTCTTGATTTACCAAGACTATTCCGGCCCCCCCATGGGTACTCACCGAGGATCCATCTACATATACGTGCCATCGTGGCTCCTTTTCTTCGGATCCAACGCCCGTAAGCTCTTTCACAAAGTCCGCCAGAACTTGCGCTTTGATTGATGGTCTCGGAGCATAGGAAATATCGTACTCAGTAAGCTCTACGGCCCATTTTATCAGTCTTCCTGATGATTCTGGCTTATTAAGAATTGCCCTCAGGGGATGCTTAGTAAGCACGGTAATTGGGTGGGATAAAAAGTAGGGGCGTAGCTTACGAGCCGTAGTAACCAATGCTAGAACGAGTTTCTCAGTTAGGGTATATCGGGTTTCGGCTCCGAGGAGAGTTTTGCTGACGTAATATACCGGGTGATGTTCTCCGTCTTGTTCTTTGACTAGGACAGCGCTAATAGCCTCTTCTCCGACCGATAAATACAGAAATAACTCTTCTTGGGGTACAAGTTTTACCAGCAAAGGTGGTTTCAACATGTACCTTTTTAAGTCTTCGAGAGCTTCCTCGCATTGGGGGGTCCACTGAAATTCCTTGATATTCCGAAGTACCTTGAAGAAGGGAAGCCCTTTTTCTGCGGACTTGGAGACAAACCGACTCAACGAGGCCATTCTTCCAGTCAGCTTTTGGACATCTTTTACCGTCCTCGGGGTAGGTAACCCCATGATAGCTTCTGCTTTTTCGGGGTTTACTTCAATTCCCTTCTCCGTAACCATAAATCCCAAAAATTTTCCTCCTCGGATACCAAAAGAACACTTCCGAGGGTTAACCTTCATGCCAAAGTTGTTCATAATGACCAACGCTTTCCGTAGGTCCTCGGGATGTTCTTCAGCAGTGTTACTTTTAACTACAGTATCATCTACATAAACCTCTACTGATTTCCCAATAAGTTCTGAGAACATAAGGCTTACTAACCGTTGATAGGTAGCTCCAGCATTCTTTAATCCAAAGGGCATGACTAGATAACAAAAGGTGCCTGCATCCGTGATAAAGCTGGTCTTGTCTTGATCAATAGCCGCCATCGGGATTTGGTTGTACCCCTGATCTCCATCTAAAGTTGATAGTAGCGCACATCCTGCGGTAGAATTAACTAGCTGATCTATGCTCGGTAAAGGATAACAATCCTTGGGGCATGCTTCATTGAGGTTAGTAAAGTCAACACACATTCGCCATCTTCCTCCGTGCTTGGGAACTAGCACGACATTAGCCAACCACTCAGGGTAAATAACTTCTCGTATTTGCTTTAATTGGAGAAGGCGTTGTATTTCCGAGCGGATGATCTTGTTGCGCCCGGGGCCCATTTTCCTCTTTTTCTGTTGGACAGGTTTAGCTCCAGGCTTTACATTAATGAAATGTTGACATACCTTGTTGCTGATTCGTCCGGGCGGCCCCCCTTCCCACGCAAAGAGGTGATGAAATTGTTTGAGAAGAGAAATCAACTAGCCTTCTATGATTGGAGCCATATGGGTGCCCATTTTGATTACTTTCTCGGGGCTTCCTTCTACTAATTCCACCATTTTTAATTCTTCCACAGGTTGGACTCGTGTTTCCTCGGTTCTACACTTTTTGTTATTTCCGAGTGAAGGTCCGTCCTCTTCTGAGGGAATGGCATTCATGCAGCATTCTCTAGCTTTTGACTGACTTCCTCGGACTTCTCCGATTCCCGAGGAGGTGGGGAATTTCACTTTAAGATGCAAAGTAGAAGGAATAGCCTCAAAGGCCCGAATAGATGGTCTTCCGCAGATCACATTATACGTTCGCGAAGAAGCCTCCACTACCCAAAACTTAATAGATTCCGTTCTTCGAAGGGCTCCTTTCCCCCATGACATTGGGAGAGTAATAGTTCCGAGGGTTTGGCATGCTTCCCCGGAGAATCCTACTAACGGGACCTCAGCGGTTTCCAACGTTTCTTGTTTCAATCTCATAGTGAGATAGGTCGGTAGGAAGAGTACATCCACAGAGCTGCCCGTATCTATGAGGATACGTTGGATTTCATACCCGTAGATGACGGCAGATATAACCAAGGGATCTTCGTGAGGGTATATTACATCTGTAAGGTCCTCGGGTCCGAAAGTGATACTAGGCAGCTGTGACCCTTGAATGGAGCAGACAGCTAATCCTTGCTCTGCTCGTCGGGCTTCTTTCAAATATTTCTTCTTTTTGCCCTGAGGTGCCATGGAGATTTCACCCCCTTCTATCATATTGATGGTTCTACCTGTCGGGGGATTGCTCTTATACGAGTTAGGTGGAGGAGGTAGACTCGGATATCCTGTCGTTTTCTCTCGTGAATTTCGCCGGCGGTCTTTACTTCTCTCTCGGGGTCGGAGACGTCTAGTGGTCCCCTCTCGTGACTTCCGGCTAGGCGTCCTTTCTTCCCTTTCTTGCTCTTCCTCTTCCCTTCGTGATCTCTTCCAAACATTTGCCTTGGGCTCTTCGAGGTTATTTTCCTTAAGGTAGTTCTTCAAGTACCCTATCTCCAATAGGCGAAGCACCTCTAAACGAAGGGTAGTACATTCTTCCGTAGTGTGCCCGTGAGTTTTATGGTACTTACAATATTTCCCCGTGTCCTTGTCTCGGTTAGGAAATTTAGTCGGTCTGGGCCAGTGCAACTCGTTGCTACCCCTCATTATGTTGAGCACTTCTGGTGGAGTAACAGTCATCGGAGGTAAGTGCACGGGTCGGAGGAATTTCTTAACCACTCCTCCTTCATCTTTGCGTTGAGGAGGTTTTCCTTCCTTACTTTTTTCTTTGACCTTTGCTTCTTTCTCGGCACGCTCTAAGTGTTCACTATCCTCCTGCTCCATCAGCTTCTTTGTTCCCTCGGCTTCTTCCATCAAAATATGTACTTCCGCCTTTTGCATTAACTCATTCATATCCGTGATACGATTTCCCATAAGGTATCTAAAGAAATCCCCCGCTCGGAGTCCCTGAGTTAATATGTCCGCCATAATGGTCGGGCTAACATTTGGAACATCGAGTGCTTCATCCGTGAAGCGCTTTATATATTCTCGCAAGGGTTCATCCTTCTTCTGTTTAATAGTAAAAAGATGCGTAGCAGATTTAGGGTACCTTCGGTTGCAGGCGAATTGTCGTACAAACAAATGAGCTAGTCGGTCAAAGCTCGTGATGGAACAAGGTGGAAGATGAGTAAACCAGGCTTGGGCCCGCCCTCCAAGGGTAACAGGGAATACGCGACATAACACATGATCAGGAGCGGAAGAAAGGTCCATTCCTGCCAGGTATTGATGGACGTGATCTTGTGGGTCCCTTCCATCAGCTTCTCCGGTATATAGCGGAATATTAACAGGTCGCATCCCCGAGGGGATAGAAGCTGAAGCAATTTCGGGAATGAAAGGAGAGGTCTTGAATGTAGGATCTTCCTCGGGAGCCATGGTTTTCTTGAGATCACCTAATTCTTTTCGTAAATCATCCATCATTCCCCATAAGGAATGTTCACCCTCTCCTCGATACTCTGAGGGGCGAGAAATTTCTACCTGACCCCTCACGAGAGTCCTTTCACGACATACATATCTTCGAGGACTTTGTCGGGGTGTCTGTCGCCAAGGATTCCAATTTGGGTTCCACGTCCTCGGAGGTGCATCTTCTTCCGAGGGGAAATCTTCGTTCTCGGAGAGCACAGGGGACGTGCGTCCGGGGGGATCATCCCTCCAGGGTGTTCTTTCAGCATATATAAGTCTTTCATAAACAGATCGGGGAATACTAATAAAATCTCTTGTACCTGGTTCATAATTGGACAAAGTTTCTTCTGAGTCGTTGTTCGGGACAGGAAGGTGGTCATTTTCGAAAAGACCATCCATCCTAGCTGACGTGTGCCTGAATTCTCTCGAGGACAGATGTTGTGACGTTCCCACAGACGGCGCCACTTTGTTAACGGGTTTGGAATTATTCCCTATTTAACGGAAGATATTTATTTGGGTCGAAACGCCCTGTCCGTGATTCAGAGGCAACGCGAGATGGACATAATGAGATTAATTGCAAGAATATTCCCTTCCTTTATTCACTGAACATTTCCTCCTCTTTTTATCTTACGTATTTGAGTGATAGATTGTAGTAAATAGGCTTAGTTACTTCAGCTTGCTTTCTTCTACTGATCACCTCCCTTTATATAGACTTTGGTAGGGGTAGGTGTCATTGTGCATGTGTTTTGGTAAGGACAGGTGTTGTTGTTACCTTGATACATGTGTGAAAATTAGGATAATGTTTATCGTTTATCTACTAAGTGCTGACTGGATTAGCTTTTGTGTCTTCTGATATCTCCGAGGGCTTCTGATGTAGACTGTTTCTGATAGAGCTATTCTTCCGAGGGCTTTTGTTTCTCCTTCTTGATTCGGGTATTTTCTTCAACAGTCAGGAGTGATCTCTGAGGGTGGAAATGTGATCTCCGAGGACTTGGTGTGACTTCCGAGGACTGTGATTTTGTGTCCGAGGGCTGTTTTTGCTTTACTGAAAGTGAGATTTCTTCATCAGAGTGCTCGGACTGTATTCACTGGGTGTTCTTGTATTGACCTTTTCCAAAATTGGGTTCTCGGATAAGTCCGAGTGTTGCCTTTTCCGAGGAGCGTTCAGCAAGGAAGTTTTCTTGTAAGTTCATAGGACTCGGGGTCCCTCTTGGTCCCTCTTGGCGCATTTGGTGGATATCGGAGTCATACGGGTCCATCGGGGTTTGCTCTTTTTCCGATGCCGTGTTGATATCTGTTTTTCATTCACCGTTTGACTTTCCAAGGGACGCTTATGTTTCTCCTCGGGTGCTCTTATAAACCTTTTCGGGTCAGTGACCGAGAGGTAGGGCAGTCCTCCGAGGGGTTTTCTTTATATGTACATCTCATCGGAAGTACTCGTGACAATAGTATTGCCCATATATTATTTTTCCCGAGTAGGAGTGGTATTCTTTATTTTATTTTTAGGATTAACAAAATTATTATTTTTTGAAGAAGAACTAAACTCCAGAATTGTTAGAAAGGAAAAAAGAAAAAAAATCTAAAAATTAAGTTATATTCTTCATAGCCTTCATAATTACAATAAAGATATATATATATATATATAATTAAAAAAATGTATTGGATACTGTTAACCCTAAAAAATAAATAAGGGATTATATAAATTAAACCAAAGATTAACCCTTAAACTAGGGATTAAATCCCAAAGGCGATACTATCGTCACAAACACTCTCGTATGTCACATACCTTACTATGGTATGACGTGGCACCCGAAGAGGTAATAGAATCCCTCGGAATTCACATATCCTACCAGGATACGACGTGACACCCGAATTGACATCTAAGCGTCCCTTGGAAAGTCAAGATGAATAAAAATAAGATATCAACGTGGCATCGGAAAAAGAGTAAACCCCGATGGATCCACGCGACTCGGATATCCATCACTGCGCCAAGAGGGACCACTATACGAAAATACTTCCTTGCTGATCACTCCCAAAGCCCTCGGAATCACTATCCCGAAGGCCAAAATTCACAAAACAATGTTCTACTCAAAGCACCAACTGCTAAACTCCCTTACTCCGAAGGCACAAACCAAGAAGGTCATTTAACAAAGATCGGGAAGCCCTCGGAGAATGACTCCCGAAGGAGCCACTACTCTCACGATAACAAAAAACGCTTGGAATCCATACTACGGGGATCCATACGCAAGAATACTGCCTTACATGCACATTAATGCCCTCGGAGCCCACCTTACAAGCCTAGAGAGGCAAATCTGCCCCTCGGAAAATCTTACTAAAGAGGTCAATAAAGAAATTGCCGTCTCCAGAACAGGAAACTCCTCGGACACCCACTTCACTTCAACTAGTGGACCTCCTCATGAAATTCAGCCCCTCGGAGAAAAGAAAACAGAAGATTCCGTCTATCAAAGGGAAGAAAACAGAAGAAGTAACCCCTCGGAACTCCCCGCAACCCTCGGACAAGATAAGGATCAGCCTAGTCAGCACCTTGTCAACAAGATATACCTTATCTTATAGAAGGACACTTGTAATACATGCAACATTACACTTGTACCACATGCATAGTAACACATACTCCCTCCCATACCTATATAAGGGTCAGGAGAAAAAGAAAAAACAGAGACAAAAAACCTACCAAAAAAGCATAAAATCATATTTGTGCTCCTCGGAGTAAGAAATTCAGTGAATAAAGGAAGGATATTTTCGTAATTTTCTCCAAATAGTCATTTACTTTCTTTGAACCACGGATAACGGTGTTCCGAACCTCTAAATAAATCAGTTAATCGGGTATTATTCCAAACCTGTTAACAGATACGTATCGAGATTTTTATATTTTTCAAAATTAAAGGCGGCATATCGAATACACGTTAGTATGGATATCGATATCTGAATCGGTATCGATATATATCGAGTACTGCATAGTCGAGTTAGTAAGGCAAGAGAACTAAAAGAGTTTTCCAACTAATATAAAACGTCCCTCGGTAATGTCCCCTTAAATCCCACACCACACCACTAACACAAAAATACTTAAATTCAATAAATCAATTTTGGGGGAAGTTAATCAAATTAAAAATCAAATATTTGTCCCCTGATCAGTAGTTACTTACATTCATTCTCTTTTCGTTTCCGATGATCCGACGCCGTTTCGTCCTTTATCTGGCGGTACTCGCATGCTCTTCCGGATTGCTCGAAGCGAGCCCTGGTGACGCTGATCCCCTTTACCAGTAGGCCGCTTTTCTTTAAGTTAATCTTTTCCATTTAATTTAAGTAATTTTATTTTTCAGGTCTATTATCAGTGGCTGTTGATTGCACAATTTATGTTAGAGTAGACATGGTGAATTAAAGGATTTAGTGCATTTAATCGTTTCAAATATTATGTTCAATTTAATTTATTTTCTTCCTGGTTAAACCCTCAAAAACCAATAAAAAAGTTTCTTAAAGCTGAAATTTTGGGTGATTTAGTGACATCAATCGTTGCTTATGTTCCTGTGTCGATAGTTGCTTTCTGAACAGGATTGAATTTGTGGAACTATTTACATCCGTTTTACGGTTTGCAGCACTTTTATCCTCAATGAACTCATGCCTTTTTATGAATTTTGGTGCTCCTTCCTTCTAGGACTTGTGTTGAACAATGTGAGAAGATTGGATGTGTGGGAGACAGATGCTTTCGACACTGTAATGATACCGCTCTCAGAAACCCCATTGACCTAGAGAAACCATTTTATGTGCTGTGGAAGCAATCCGACTGCGCTAGTGACTGTCGTTACCATTGTATGCTCTCCAGAGAAGCAGAAAGAGAAAAACTTGGCCACAAGCCTGTCAAGTACCACGGAAAGTGGCTGTTGGTTCGTATTTACGGGATCCAGGTAAATTATAGGGGTTTCTCTTATCCTCCAAATCTGAAATCTCTTTCACACGTAATATTATATTGGCTTTTAGCCTATTATTGGTTCACGGGCAGCCTGTAACGTTATGAATACAATCAGGAACCAGTCTCTGTGGTTCTCTCTGCGGTTAATCTTGCTGTGCAACTTCACGGATGGGTATCCTTTCTCATTCTTGTGAATTACAAACTGCCTTTTAGGCCAAATAAGAAATCGTATTACGAGTACACAGGCCTTTGGCATGTGTATGCCATCTTTGCAATGAATACCTGGTTTTGGAGGGCAGTTTTCCATAGTCGGTGAGTATCAGTGCTTCTGCTTTTCTTTTACTCTCCCAAATTCGTCATACTCAGAAAAGCACTGTAGAATATATCTGAGTTTTAAATTTGATATATTTACGCTAGTATGCAGATTTTTGTTCGATTCCATAGTGTTGGTTTAATGTTGGCATGCTTTTGATATAATATTGCAGCAATGTTAATTTGACTGAGAAGATCGTTGGTTCATCTGCTGTGGCATTTGTCGGATATTCTCTCATTCTTGCTATAATACGAGCTTTCAGTCTGAAACGTGAGGCTGCCAGAGTCATTGCTGCAGCTCCCATACTTGCTATTGTGACGACCCATATCTTGTATCTGAACTTTTATCAGTTTGACTATGGTAAGAAGAACACAATTCATTCTTGCTGAGTTATTTAATGGTGTGCAAATTAGGTGAAGCTAGTATTGAGTTATTTAATGTTTCTGTTACCATAAAATATTACTGCAGTAAAGTTTACAACTACAAGTGCGCTGGTTTTTGTTTAAAAGAGCAAATTTTAATTGGAAAACTAGAGTTCCAAGTGGTGGATCCATCCTTATGCATAGGCCCAAAATCTTTTGATTAATTGAAAAATAAGTTCTTGGAATGAGAAATCATGTAAAGTGCTTCACTGTGCCCCTCCCCCCCCCCCCCCCCCCCCCCCTCTGTGCTGTATTTTGGATGATCAGGAGGGAGTGTATTTGGTGTTACTCCAGGTGTAGCACTTGAATGTTCTGATAGATTTCTTCTTTTTGTGCCTTCAACGACAATACCACACTATCTCCTTCTGGCCTTTCTGTTAGTTGCTTCAAAATGAAAGATTTACCTTCTTTATGACACCGTTTAAACTAAGAGATGTTTTTTTTGTTAGAAAAGAGATGTTATAAATGGTAGAGCGCGAAGAACAAACAAAATCTTGATTGAAAACGGAATTGTTTTCCCGTTTGTATAAAAAACTTTGGCTAGTGATCTTTGACTGCCTGTCTACGTGAGGCCAGTGAAAGGGTTGTGTTAATTTTGTGACTGTCAAAGTAAAAACTTAGTCTAATGCGATATTTTAGCCATTCAATACCCTAATTAATTGGAAAGTGAATAATGGTTGGTGGTTGTGTTTTGTGTTACTTTTTGCATAATACTCCAGATTGAGGAATCATATTTGCTTTGCAGGATTGAACGTGAAGGTTTGTGTCACGATGGGTGTGCTACAAGTTATCTTGTGGGCAGTTTGGGCAGGTGTCACTCGTCACCCTTCTCGGTGGAAGCTATGGGTGGTGGTACTGGGAGGTGCTCTGGCGATGCAAGTGGAGAGATACGACTTTCCCCCGTATTGGGGACTGATTGACAGCCGTGCTCTTTTGCACGCAATAACAATTCCCCTTACGTACATGTGGTGGAGTTTCGTCCGGGATGATAGCAAGTACAGAACTTCAATCCTTACTAAGAAAACAAAGTAGAATCTGATCAACTTGATGATAGCAAGTACAGAACTTCAATAGTAGAATCTGATCAACTTATATGCATTTGTCTTTGTCTTCTTATCCAGAGTGTTTTTACTTACTTTGGTATATTCACCTCGAAAATCTATTCCAAGTTCTGGGTAGATTAAACTTTAATATTGGACATACTTGAACACATGAAAATTTTCTAATTTGAGGACAAAAATCTCTTTGGTAAACTCCAGTTCTTTTGCTCAAGTATTCAATGCAAAACTTAAGCTTTGATAGCTATGTACTCATGAACCTCAGAAATCAGAATCAACAAGTATAAAAGCAAAAAGAAGAAAAAGTAACGAGATACTTTAAACTCCAGATCAGTTTTCAGTTTTCCTAGCTTATTGCCTCTTTGACTTAACAACAGGCAGCTGTTTTGTACGAAGATTTGAGTATAAGGTGCCTTTTGAATTCGTAGTTGATTGAATATTGCTGTGTGCTTAAATTATAATGATGATTATAATATTGGTCACAAACAACTTCCAGCCTTCCAGGTAATACTGTAAATTTCTTAAAGCATTTTCTTCAGTATTTCAGCTTTTTAAAATACTCGACAAGAGTTTGTCAGAAATTAAGGCATTAGTTGTACGTAATTGTTGTATCTGAGAATTTCTAATGCAACAGGCCTTCAGCTAGCAAACATTTCAATTTATCGTTATAAAAGTTATCTTCTTATTTTCTCAAATGTAAAGTAATCATTATAACTTACATCAAATATATTAAAATACTTTCTTTAACTTAAAGTCTGAAACTATACTTTGCTATTAAATGCAGCGCGTCTTCTCGTTTCACACCATATTAATAAATAATATTAATATCGTACCTCTAGCTCTTTTTGGCCAAGGAATATTATTTTGGATATAATCATCCTCATTCCGTACTACCAAAAAAATGAGTACGAAATATGGATATTCCTAAAAGAGAAAAAATAAAAGTACCCACACTTATCTATTTCCACCGAAAAGTTAAAAAGAAAAACTCCACAAAGACACGTCAACTTCCATTTCCACGTCATCACTATACTGAGGTGGCGGCAGTATCATCCCCTCCGCCATGTCAGCCAACAAACTATGCATCCCAAAAAACGCCTCCTCATCCTCCTCCGTGTACCACACATTCACTGGCGACGCCACTGTGGCGACACTAGCGGCACATTCCGACACCCGAGGTCGAAAACCCTCTGCCGCCTCCGTCGCCGCCTTTCGTATATCCTTTGCATCCGCGGACGCAGGCACCGGCAGCCTCCACGCCGAGTCGGCAAAATTCAAACAAGCCGACTGCCCCTTCAACGCCATCGCCGCTACGTCGTGTGCACGCGCCGCCATCTCCGCCGTCGGAAAAGTCCCAAGCCATATCCTTGACTTCTTGTTGGGCTCCCTCACCTCGCTAACCCACTTGCCGGAATCACGCCGCCGCACGCCGCGGTACACCGGGTGGCGCGTCTCGCGGAACTTTTTCCTTCCCGTGGGTTTTTTCGGATGGTTGGAAGCTAAATTGGCTTGCTCGCACGAAATTTCAACCCCATTATCAGATGATGACGACGATGATTCGTGCATTCCTTCTGACGACTTCAGTAGCACCACGTCATCAATACAACGATTGTACGAAGAACTTGAATCATAATAGCTTGTGAGCATTTGCATTCTTATTTCAGTCTAAATTGATTTAAACTTTCAGTTTTTTCAGTTTGTGGGTATTTATAAGTTATGACTTATGAGTTATAGTGGGGTCCGTGCTGAAATTATTAAATAAGGTGATGTACTTTTTTTTTTTGGATAATTAAAATAAGGTGACATATACTGATATTACGCAATTGGGACACGGAAATGTAAAGGAGCGCCAGCTGGTGGGGGTAGCTGCCCACGGTTTGCATTTATTATATTATTCCTACTTTAATGTACTATTTCACTTTAACACTAAGATAGCATAAGAAAATGGATATTTATTAATTTAATCATCTAAATCAGTAATTTACTTAATATTGTGTACATTGAACTTATTTTGTTTATAGTAAACCACTACCATCTTTCTGCAATTAATTAATTCCTCTACGAATAATAGATTTTATTGGTTTGGACAACATAAAATTCTGTACTACCATGTGTTAAGTAGAAAAGTAAAATCATGACGTAGTGGGGAGTTCATACTTTTGAGATTTATTCATGTTTTCATAAATTATTCGCTTTGAATGGTTATGAGTATAATCACGACTTATGTGTCGCGATGACAGTAGTACACATAAACTGATAAAAATGGAAAGAATGTAACGCACTCCTTTGCGTGTAGTTCTTCAATGTACCCAATTAAAGTAGAAACTTCCTGAGTGTGATATAATATTTTAATAAATTATAACATAGAGATTCGAGAGTGAACTCCACCTTTAGGTTGATAGGCAGGCACCTGTAACGGTATTATAACATAGTCTTTATAAAATTGACAACGAATGGCTTGACGGTTTGATCACACGGTTAGGACAGTTAAGAAGTATTTTTTTGTTCTCCACTTAAAAAACAACAAGAAGTATAACGTGTGAATTTGAAATTTTCATTTCAGAAAAGTTTTTGGTTTAATTATCAAGTTATGTATCATGAAAAATTCATGAATTGAGTACTCACTACCCTCCCGTATCCGCTATGCGCGGGCGGGAATGAAATTGATAGCGTAGTCTCATTTCTCGCAAGAGCAAATATCTGTATGTGGGTACCAATAATGCATGTACTCATCTCGCGTCCACTCATACTCTCTGCAGCGCCTTGTTAATGTAGTGATAGTCTTTTGTAAATCGATGTCTGTATTCAATCAATATGTTCCTACGGACGATGACACTGATGCAAGGTATCTTCATTGGGTCATTTAATAAGCTGGCTCGATATTCTAAATTAGATTAATTAAACTCATCACTTTAACTGGTTTTCTTCTTTTACACACATGACTCCAAGCGATACACGCGAATAAGAGCATTCAATGACCTCATTGGGCACACATGATGGAGGTCTATGGCCAATTGCGGCCACTTCATTTTTCTATAGATAATATATACACACAGAAAAGTATATATTTTCATATGTTACACTTTCAAGAAAACTCTTACAGATTTGTTTTCTCATACTCGATTTGGACTATCATGTATGTTTGATCCTAAAAGCTTTACAAGACTAAAGTCTTGTGTGCTTGACTTGCAGCCACAACCTTTATGTTCGTTCCCCTCCTAAAATCTATGGGATGTTATACCATATTATGATCGTGTTATGTGGCATCAATCAAGGGAAGATATTCTGAAGACGCGAAGAAAGATGTGTTAAATCAAAACAAGCAATTTTATCTCTAAATTATGGCTAATTCAGTCTCTAAATTAGAGACAAGATTAGAGATAGTGCAAAGTTATGTCTAAAACTATCTTTAACTCGAGATTCACCCACAAATTTTGAGTTAGAGACAAACTTAGACACAACACAAGAGACAGACTTAGGCACAACCCAAGACATAGACGTGATTGGTGCAATCAATGGAGGATTTAGTGGCATGATTGGTGGAGTCTATCCACTATATATACCCAAACCTAAACCACAAAAGGTACATCATTTTTACTCATGCAAAACTAAAGCTCTCACTTATATCTCTAATCCTCTATTTGGTTACAAGTCTTGAGTTATCTCTAATCTTGTCTCTTGAGCCTAAAGAGGAAATTAGAGACATAGAGCTGCTTCGAGATACAATTCGAGACATAGCGCACACTTATATTTCTAATCCTATCTTTAGTTACAAGTATTGAGTTATCTCCAATCTTGTCTCTTGAGCATAAATAGAAGATTAGAGACACATAGTTGTTTCGATATACAATTCGAGACAGAGCGTCCCCCCTATATCTCTAATCCTCTCTCTGGTTACAAGTATTGAGTTATCTCTAATCTTGTCTCTTGAGCCTAAAGAGGAAATTAGAGACATATAGCTGTTTCGAGATACAATTAGAGACAAATAGCCATGGTTTAGCAATACTCATTATAGAGACAATTCGATACACTTTTAGAGATTCAATTAGACATACTTTTAGAGGCTTGATTAGATACAACATTCAACAAGCTTCCTTAAGGTTTCTCATGAGATATACTTTTTGCCTACTAACTTGAGCGTCAGAGTACCTTCGCAGGGTCAGCACCCGCCTAGTTCACGTGCCGTGTTTCCAATGCCGGTTTTTCGAACTCAAAGCTAGTTTGAGACCAATAAAGAGTTCGGACTGGTATAACATGGAGTGATGAGTCAACTAAGCAGACGAAAACGACTCGCATCATGTGCATTCAACTATTGGAACAAAAGCATAACTACATGATTTTCCTTACTAACTTTTAAAAACTACATGAAGGTATAAAAATAATAAAGAGAGATATTTGCCAATTATTACTAAACACATGGGGCAATTTTTGCAATAAACCTCATTTCCAACCTTCTTCAAGTTTAACCATTAAACAACTGACAGATATTTCTTCTATCATATGGCCATGAAAGCACTAACAGCACCACCTCCATTTCCAATCTTCACCCACCACCACCACCTCCCACTCAAAACCCACCTCCCAAAATGCAGAGCGGCCTCTATAATAACACCCCCACCACCTAATTTCAACTTCAAGAACGAAATTTTAGACCTTTCCACCGCCGCCATAGCTGAAACCCACCCTGAACTACTCGATTTGGCTAAAAATGGAAACTTGGTACTCATTAAAAAATCCCAATACGGCCCTGTTCCGTCGTGGAGGAGCGAGTTCGTGGAGCCGGAGGATATTTGGATTATTGGGACAACCCATATTTCTAAAGAATCGGCGTATGATGTCGAAAGGGTTATAAGGACCGTGAGGCCGGAGAATGTCGTTGTCGAGCTCTGTCGGAGCAGGCAAGTTTGTTCATTTTGTTGTGGATTCATGTTTGTGGGTGGGGTTGGAATTTGTGAATTCTTGCTGCTTGTTGTGTATTTTGAGTTATAGTGAAGGTTGCGTAAATGTGGTTGTTATATGTGTTTAGCAATGTGATGAAGTATGTTACTTGATCAGTTTACCGTTTCGAACTTTCGGTAGATATGGTTTAGCAATGTGATTAAGTATGTTACTAACTGTGTTGAAAATGGAGATGGTTGAGCATCAATGTTTCCATCGAATTTGTCGAGATGTGGCCCTGGTGCAACAAAATTGAAAGGGATTCTCCGTGTTCTTCGAGAGCACTTTTTGATGATGTTTTCAAAAGATCTTGAAAATCTCTCTAGAAACTGTGAGAAGTTGCAAATATATTGCAACTCGAAACATACATTTACAGCGTAACGGTACTCCATATTGGTGGAGCCAACATCTTAGATATGAGAGGAAAGTAGAGGGGGTGGGGTGCTGGTTGAGGGTTGGCGGTTGGCGGTGATTCTCTACATGAATGGATCATTTTGGGTGGTGTGGCTTCAGTGCTGGATGTGATAGTCTTTATTTGGGATATACACGTCTCAGAAGCTTATTGTTTTTATGGAATAGTTTGATTTTCAATCTATGGCTTAATTTCACCTGTTGCAGGGTTGTTTTTCAGAGCTGGTATCATGTACATGTCTGAGGATGGTGACCAGAATCAGCAGCTACGGTCAAACATGTTCTCACTGAGCGGAACTGGATTCTTTGGTGCGGTTGGGCGAAGCATCAATCTGGGTTTGTGTTGATTCATCTTTCAAGTTGACATTTACACCACTTTTTCTTCTTCTTAGAAAGTTGTTTTATATGTTTTTGTCCATGTGACAGGTGGTCAATCTGCTTTAGCATTACGATTGCTCTTGGCAGCTTTATCTTCTAAACTATCATCAGATGTCAATCGTCCGTTTGGTGATGAGGTGAAGACTTGTAAATAAAGTTCTATCTTTGCTAGACTGTGGCTCTTTAGAATATAATGTGACCGACTCATTTTTTGAGCGCTTTTGGATGCAAATTTCCAGTTTCGGGCTGCTAGAAAGGCTGCTGAAGAAATTGATGCTCAGATAGTGTTGGGGGATCGACCAATTGAGATAACTGTAAGTTAATAGTTGTTATAAAGAAAGCAAAACATCTACTACCCTGTGGTAACTAAATTATGTGAGGTGGACTAATCCTAATTCTTAGTGGTATATACTTATTCCTTTTTGCTTGCTCTGTGAAGTGGCTCAATGGTCTTACAGAGAAAAGCATATCATTGTTTTTTCACATTCTTTTTCAGCTTGAAAGAGCCTGGAGTTCACTCAAGTGGAAAGAGAAACTAAGCTTAATATCCTCAGTGGTTCGTGGTATAAGATCTTCTGACCTCTCCAAGGAGACTTTGGAGGTTTGTCCGTAATCTTTTATCCCTTTGGAGTTTGGACTAAATATATTTAATTTCTGCTAATGACTTCAGAATTTCTTTTGTATATTATAGTGCTGATTAAATTAGGCTTTATTATTCCAAAGAATTCTTAAAATGTTGAATGCGCTACGACCTTGTGTAATTGCTTTAGTTGCACATCATCTCTCTTGTTTAGAGATGACCACTGCCTATTCTGCGTTGTAGCATAGAACTGGTTTCTTAATTGACTCAAAGTACAAAATGAAAGAAAAATAAATAGCCAAATATTTCCACGTGGAGTCTGTTAGATTTGATCTAATGGTTTCTGGATATAGTCTTGGCATATGAACTAAGAAGCATAATTTGATCGCACAATACTCACTGTGGGTGTCATTACGGTCTTTTCTATGGCAGGAATCTGATGCTCGTGACAGCAGCTTTCAGCTCTATGAGCAGCTAAGTTTGTCTTATCCCTCGCTGCTGCCTCCTCTCATACACGAGCGTGATACTGTAAGTTCAAAAGAACGTGATTTGTTTGAAAGAAAGTTACTGACTACCAAATCTATAATAATGTAGTTTTACTTAACTCAATACACCAAAAGATGTCACAGTTTTCCTTACCTTTAAAGCTGATGCACATTATCTTTCATGAATTTTACACCTCCAGGTAAATCAAGGGAATTAACTTACTTTTTAACTATATGTGTAATGTGATTGCAGTTTCTTGCTTGGTCCTTGAAAAGAAGCAAAGCTGTGAATAACTGTAATAAAGTGGTGGGAGTTATTGGTAAGGGCCACATGAATGGAGTCATATATTCGCTTGTGTCTGATCAAGGGAACTTGCGGTTCAAAGATCTTGCTGGTAAAAGACCAGGAAACGAATACGGTTGGGTCGGTTCAATCGCCAAAGATTTGGTAAGAGATACTGTGATCGGCGTTCTACTGTGGCTCGTATATGAACAAGTGAAGTCGGTTCTATAGAACGATAAGTAGCCCATACATGCTGTAGATTATATCATAGATTTATGTTTCTTACACAGTAAATATAAAATGGCAGAATCAGAATTTTCTGTCTGCATGGCTATAATATGTATATGATAAGTATAACTGTTTGCATGACGCATCTGTAGAACTGAAGTTGTAATATTAATTGATTGTAGTATTGCGAATTGTTTCATATAATTTTAGATATTGCATGATTTTCGTGTATACTCACACCTGGTCTCTTTTGTCTTATTACCACATCTTTTATGTTTAGGTATTAGTTCTACTTGTAATTCGAGATTTAACAAATCTCTAGAAAGAAACTTAAATGAAAGTGGAAAAAAAAAACATACATAATTCAAATCTGTAATTTTAAGGTACATTCTTATTTAATATAATTTTATAAAAATCTAATAAATAACTGGATTAGTCCATCCAAAATTAATAACAAATATTCTTTAATTGCTAATCAGATACAACATCTCATTAAATCTGCCTTCAAGAATAATAATAAGAATCTCCTAGAGATCATGTTGGTGCTATTTAAATATATTCGATTTTTTTAAGGGAATAATCAATAGATTATAACTAGCCCAAAAAAAATGTACTGCATGAAGAAACTCATAGTAGGTACAGAACATAAACAGAGATAACAGAACATAAGCTATCACAATTAATCAGGCGCCGCATCGATCGGTAAGGACCAGGTAGTGTCGCTCGTAGCGAATCGTGCAAGTGAATGAGCAGCAACATTACCATCTCGCCTAATCCAACGGAAGAAAAATAGAACTTTTAATTTCTGTAATCAAAGAGCCTACCTCATCTCCTAATTCAAGTCTGCCTGCAACAGAGTTGATAACGTCCAGGTTGTCGCCTTCGAAGATCACTTTCCTCCACCCCATTTCAACTGCAAACCGAACCGCAACCACTGTTGCCATAATTTCAGAATTACGTGGCCCCAAGTTCCCAGAAAATCTCTTTTGGATGCGCTCTAAAGCTGTGCCCTCAAAGTAGCGAAAGCTGATAACAATTCCCGACTCGCCAAATTCTTCAAACATGGTTCCATCAAAATTGCATTTAACCCAAGGTCTAGATGGCGGACACCACTCTTCTCGATCACCACTCTGCTCACTATCAACTGGTAACATCGTGGAATTCCATAGAAGTCTGTAATTCGCACAAAACATTGCAACCTCCAGCGGTTGCGAATGTTTCTCACCAGCCCGAGCCTTATTTCTATTTGACCAGACTAGATCCCCCAGCATAACGTCACAGCCTTCGCCACAATCTCCAATTCCATTGACGCCAAGATACGGAAAACCCAAACTAAGATACCCTCCCCGTCATGAAGGAAACAAGCACTCGACAAATGTGAAAGTGCCCAGGCTTGACGAGCCGCGTGACAAAGGAAGAGAGCATGCCGCACATCCTCTAGTTCTCCACCACAAATTCCACAATCCGTTTCAACCTCCATATGGCGATGCGCTAAAAGGCACCGAGTCAAAAAGCTCGCCAAAAAGTAAGCGTTTGATTTTATTTAGACAAGGCAGGGACCAGATTTTACGCCAATCCCAATCCGTGCTACTCGATGTCGTCCCCTCCCTGAAAATCAGCCCATACTCCATAATCAAATGATATGTTGACAGAAAAAGTCTCGGATTTTGAGTAGTGCAATATTTATTCATCCGGTCTATCTAGAGAACCCATTGGAATGGAGAGAATCATTTTAGCGTCAACCTCCCAAAATAGATTACGAACCCGAACTTGATCCCAACACCCTGTGTCCTCATCAATAAAGTCACAAACTCGGACGTCTGGTCCACCCTTTACCCCCGACGTTATTGGCTTGTGTGAATGTGTGGATCAAGATTGCGACTCTATTGAATTCACACATTGTGTTAATTTGAATGTTGCACCAACATTGAAGTACCAAATGTTGCCTCAACATTCGTGACAGAGCAAATTGCAGCAGAACAGTAAACATACAACGTATGAATCTTTAAGCATATGAATATAACCCGCCGAGCCTTACGGTGAAATAATCACTAACTAATCTCTTAATGATTTTACAAAACTCGACTAAGTAAGGAAATCAATCCTACCTACCTAACTCACTACAAGGTATAGAGATTATAACTTTTACTCGTTAGATATAAACTCAGCAATACAAGACAATTAGCTCTCGTCTTGTATTTTGCTTGATGTCCACCACGTCTTCTTACATATGTTTTAACGTCAAATCCGAAGATGTGATAGACATGACTTGATTGTCCTGAGATTCTCTTGGATAGTCTTGATATCTTCTTCGGGATTATCATTAGTTTGGTAGCTCTCTTATCGGATCTTGAATCTTCTTATCTCCAGAGATCTTCCATCCTTATCATAATCTTCTTTATCTCTATCTTCTTGATCTTCTTTTCTTGATGTGCAATCATTTTGAAACCTATATCATTTGATATCTTGAAATACACCAAATTTTCTTCGAGATTATCATCAGTTTGGTAGCTCTCTTATCGGATCTTGAACCTTCTTATCTCCAGAGATCTTTCATCCTTATCATAATCTTCTTTATCTCTATCTTCTTGATATTCTTTTCTTGATGTGCAATCCTTTTGAAACCTAAATCATTTGATATCCTGAAATACACCAAAGATAAACACAACTCGTGGATCTTGATAAGTTTTTAATAAAGGCAAAACTAATCATGTAATATAAACCCGAGTGTGTAGTGTGCAGTGTCAAGCTCAATGTTAGGTTAACATTTGTTGTTACAATGTTGGACTAATTGCCCTCTAACACATACACTTACAATCTCCCCATTTTGTCTTTCTTCACAAAACCAATGAAGTATCCAATTTTTCAAGTACATGTATTTCAGAATATCAGTCGTCGGGCGGTTTTAAATAATGTTCTTTGCAACCGTGGGGCGGTTGCAAATAGTATTTTTCAGAATAAAAATAATAATAGTATTCCGATAAATTACCAGAATATTATTATTTTTATGAAGAAATTCAGATTTTTCACTTTGAGCAAACAAATAACATAGTTATAAAACAAAGGGAATTTTGAGAAAAAAAGAGCAAAATGTATAAAAAGTGTTTGTCGGAATATTATTATTTTTATGGAGAAATTCAGATTTTCCACTTTGAGCAAACAAAGAAATATGAGTGAAACAAAGAAAATAGCTGTAAAACAAAGGAAATTTTGAGAAAAAAGAAGAAAAATTATAACAAAGTGTTGTGTTTGTTAGGAAAAGAAGAAAAGTACAGATTTGGAAATGAAATGAAGAATTTTTTGTATAAATAGACGAGATGGATAAATGAATGAAGAAAAAAGAAATAAGTAAAAGGTGTTGGGTTTTTTATTATGAGTATAATTTTGGTGTACTAAAAATTAAAGTGGAAGAAGATGGGTATATATAGATTTTTGAGTGAAAATTTTGAAATTTCAAAATATTTGAATTTTTCTCCAAATCCCGCCAATTTCAGGGCCTTTTGCGACTGCCAAGCAGTTGCAAACAATTCATTTTTTTTTTAAATCTAGATTTTCCGCCAAATGCTGGGTGTTTTGCAACCGTTGAGTGATTGCAAAAAGACTCCCTGCCTAGAATTTGCGACGGCCAAGCGATAACAAATAGCTTGAGTATTAATTGCAACCGCCAAACGGTTGCAAAAGATCCTCATTTGCAATTGTCCGACGGTTGCAATTAATATTCAAGTTTTTTTGTTTGTGATTTCTATTGAACGGTCTTGATGTGTTTGTGATTTTTAATAAAAAATCTCATTATTACATGTGAATTGAAGTAATATATAATTAGTACACTAGTAATTGAGTTATTAAAATAGTAAATTATATGTTATTAAGCGAGTTATTAACGATTGAACTATTTTATGTTACTACAACTAATCATACCTAGTAGTTATAATTGCATCATATGTGATTGATGTTCTCTACAAATGTAAGTATAGATGTCATTATGCTATTTAATTAGATATAAGTGTCATTATACTTAGATAGAAGTGTCATTATGGATTGTCCCTATAAATGATACTTGAATGTGCAAGGAAACCTATTATTAGAGTTAATTTAACTTATTAGTACCTATTATTATTGTAATTAACAATTAAACAAACAACATGCCTTTAATTATCATGTTAAATGCGTAAATTTCTAATATGAATTTTATTAGCGGTTGCAATTGAGGGTCACTTGCAACCCCCGGGCGATCGCAAAACACTCGTGCCCAGAACTTGCGACCGCTAGGCGATCGTAGATGACTCTGAATATCATTTACGACTGCTCGGCGGTTGCAATTCTGGGCACATTTTTTTCCTTTTTTTAGTTTCTTTACTAGCAAATGTAGCACGCGGTTCCCGCGAGCATAATTCTTTTTTCAATGTCATTCTATGTGGGTTAAAGAAGAAGATTTATCTAGATAACATGTCCCATTAATTCTGAGTAGAACAATGGAAGAAAAGCAAATTATGAGAAAAGTAAGTCATTAATTATAATTAGTAATATAATTAATTAGTCTAACTTAATTTGTAAGGCTATTTTGGGGATTTAATAAGAAATTTTCACAATATAGCTAAAACACAAAGGTTAAAGTTGGAAATCAAAAGATTGGTGTCACAATGGGTTTCTTTATATAATAGTATATAGATACTATCTTGATTTGTTTGTGGTTTTTAATAAAATATCTCCTCAATACATGTGAGTGAAGTAATAATATATAATTAGTACACTAGTAATTAGTTATCAAAATAATAATTATAGGTGATTAACCAAGTTATTAAGAATTGAACATTATATGTTCTACAACTAATCATACAAAGTTATTATAATCGTCTCATATGCGATTGATAGTCGTTACAAATATAAGTATAGATGTCATTATAATATTTAAGTAATATCCCATCTAAAAACACACACACACACACACACGTGTATATATATATATATATACGTGTGTGTGTGTGTGTATTTGTGTGAAGTCATTACCTACACCGTCATTATAATTAGTTAGAAGTGTCATTATGAACCGTCCCTTTAAATGATGCTTGAATGTACAACAAAACTTACGATTTGATTAACTTATTTGTACATATTATTATTGTAATTAACAATTAAACCAAAAATGCCTTAAATTATAATGCGAAATGCGCTAAATTTATAACACGCATATTATTAGTGACCGTTGAGCGGTTGTGAATGACCGTCATTTGAAACTGTCGGGCGGTCGCAAATGTTAGGGTATTAGCGACCGCCCGACGGTCACAAATGACCGTCATTAACAACCGCTTGGCAGTTGATATAGCTTATAGCGACCGCCTAGCGGTAGCCACACGATCACAAATGCTTGCAACTGCCCGGCGATTGCAATCGGGCGGTTGCAATTTACTCCTTTTTCTTGTAGTGTTATTCCCACATTCACACTCCACACTACATTTTATGGGAAGATACGATGCAAATCTCACTATATTTTGAATGCAATTAATACAAGAGAAATTGTTGATAAATTTAGAGAAGAGACTAGTTACGTGAAAAGATGATTTTTTTTAGATGAGAATGCGATAGAATATATATGAGGTGAATGGTCGTCAAAAATAGAGTAGACGCCATGCAGTTGTGCTAAAGAAGGTTGACCTATTACATGCACTGGAATATCATTATCAGATTAATCTTTTACAAGGACGATATATAAAATTTTGCAAGAGAAGGAGTATAAATCTAATGAAGATCAATTGAGTAGCTTAAGTTGAGTTCAACTTTAGATCCTAGAGATGACTATATACAATTGGATATATATATATATACATTATATTTGTGGACTAATTGAGAAGTTCTATAGCTCGATGACTATAAAAATCAAGAAAAGCTACATCTAATTAGGTATTAATTTTTGAAACTAATGTACAAATGAACACTAGATTTGAACATGTTTCAACTAGAGTTGTACCAAGTATAGTCAAAGTTCAGGAAGTCAAATAACTACCGTGTCATTGATAAACTGGATTTGACTTGTTTTGGTTCTCTTGATTTTCTACAATAACAATTTCGTCAATGAAAATGTGAAGACAATATTACGGAATAAGATTGAGGACAATTTTCTTATCTAGTAGTTTAATAATAGATATTAATAAAGAAATTGCTCAATTTTTAATGTTGATTGATCGGTTATTGATGAGTTTGATTTTATCAAGAAAAGTAAATTGTGGTTTAAAGTGTTTATGTAAAGCTAGGTTACTAACTATTTGTTTACAAGATGTTCGTCACTTCATATTTCGTAAAGATATTAATGGTTGGCAATTGTTATATTCGTGTTGTTATCTAATATGAATTGCTCAGTTTTTAATGTTAATTGATCGGATATTGATGAGTTTGGTTTTACCAAGAAACGTAGATTGTGCTTTAAAGTGTTTACGTGAAGCTATGTTACTAACTATTTGTTTACAAGATACTCGCCACTTCATATATCCTAAAGATATTAATGGTTGACAATTGTTATATTCATGTTGTTATATAATATAAATTGCTCAGATTTTAATGTTGGTCGATCGGTTATTGATGAATTTGATTTAACCAAGAAATGTCGATTGTGGTTTAAAGTGTTTACGTAAATATATATAGGTTACTAACTATTTGTTTACAAGGTATTCGTCACTTCATATAGCGTAAAGATATTAATGGTTTAAGACTGTTATATTCGTGTTGTTATCTAATATAAATTGTTCAATGTTTAATGTTGATTGATTGGTTATTAATGAATTTGATTTTACCAAGAAACGTAGATTGCGATTTAAAGTGTTTACGTGAAGCTAGGTTACTAACTATTTGTTTACAAGATACTCGTCACTTCATATATCCTAAATATATTAATGGTTGACAACTGTTATATTCGTGTTGTTATCTAATATAAATTGCTCAGTTTTTAATGTTGGTCGATCGGTTATTGATGAATTTGATTTAATCAAGAAATGGAGATTGCGGTTTAAAGTGTTTATGTAAAGCTAGGTTACTAACTATTTGTTTACAAAGTATTCGTCACTTAATATATCGTAAAGATATTAGTGGTTGGTAACTGTTATATTCGTGTTGTTATCTAATATTTTGATTATAGATTTGAATAAATTAAATTTGAAGATCCAAATTGCCTCGTTAGCAGATACAATTTTATTTTTAGAAATTTTAGAGCTAGCTATGCAACGGGTATGCTATTTACGGTGAAGTTCATCGCCGATGTTAACAATTATTATTTCGTGTAAATAACTAAATTCTTTGTACAAAATAATTTATGTAAAATTAACAATTGCACAATCTCGCCTCGTGATGACCTATAATTTTGATGACCATTTTGAAGATCGAGATTGCCTTCATAAACAAATAAGGTTTATTTTTTAGAAATTTTATATCTAGTTATGTCTAATGTACGCTATTTAACATGAAGCCAATCGTTGTTGTTAATCGATTATTATTTTGTACAAACAATAAAATTATTTTATTTTTGATATAAAATAATTTATGTCAAACGACCCTGGATATTTCCTTTTTCCTAAAAAGTTCTATATACAATAGCGTTTATATATGCATACCATGTTTTAATTGTAGTTATATTATTATATCCAATGTGTGAACTCAAGTTTTAGCAAACTAGAGAACAATGCTACGAGACTTTAAGTATACACATTTTGAATTAGTAAAATCAATTTTTCATTCGTTAAAATAATAAAGCAATGTGGCATGATACTAAAAAATAAAACCGGTATTCATGCACGGATGATGTGTACGCATAATTGAAAAACTTTGTGCTTGTTATACGATGCCACATATTACGCGGTGTTAATAAAAAGGTATAATCACTCGACGCAATTTTTCTTAAACATGTTCGGCAATGGTTTACCGCCCAAATAATATTAACTAATGAAAAATCAAATATTTAATTAGGATTAGTTACTAATTATCACCCTCCACTTTTTTTATACAACCATCTCAAATGACGTATCACTTCGCAAACCAGTTTTTTCAAAACGAAAAGAAAAAACACCATGTAAGGTATAAAATTTAAAGATACGATTCATCAAATCTTCTGGAAAAAAAATCCAAGATACGAACATGTGTTTATTTGGTATTTTGCATTAATTGTTTATTTCCTAGTCAGATCCTCAACGCTAATAAAGTCATGAAAAATTAAAAGAGTTTATAACAGTATAAATTATTTCGTCCCTTCCCAGTTTCAAAACCAATTTCTAATGTGGTTTACCAATTAAAATAGAATTGAAGTAGAGTGGGAAACCAGAAAGAAAGTTGGAGGCAAAAAAAAAAACAAAAAACAAAAAACTCAAGAGTTCTTTTGAGTGACTTTTATTTTATCTAGAGTTGAGTGAAGTGCCTTTATATGTGTCGTTTTGAGCATTTGTCAACCTCTGTCAACAAAAGGAACAACATGGAAGAAAATGAAGCAATTATTATGAACAAGTCCTCAAGTGAATCCAGAAAAGCAACCGAGACCGTTAGCATTTTGGTCGTGGATGACGATATAACATGTCTTTCTATAGTTGCTGCAATGCTCAAGAAATTTCACTATGAAGGTATAATGAAGTTGTGTTTTATTATAAAAAAGAAAGTGAAGATGGTTTTGTTTAATTTATGATATATGTTTGAAATATATATATATACATATATATATTAATTTCTCGTCTCTAGGGTTTGTTTTTCTTCTTCATTTTTTTTTCACAAAAAAGAAAAGAAAATTATTTGAATATTTGGGTTACATGTAAATATAGTGCCTGTGTTTAAAGGGCTACAAATTCATCTAATAAATTGTTGAATTTTATCTCCCATTTTTTGAGAATGAATTTGGCCTTCTGTATATTATAATTTGTCCCACTTCCTCTAGTAAAGCATTTTAAGGGGAAGTAAAACGCCTCGGTCTAAATTTTTAAGATATCAGTTTTAACTATATTAATAATTTGTCCCATTGCCTGTATATAGGCTGTTCTTGTGTGTGGTGTTTGTCTCCTGGTTTTGAGGTTTTAAACCCACTTTTTATTATAAAATGGTATGCTACTACTGTAATCAGGAGGAAATCCTATGCACAATGGATTCATAAAATTGTAAACCTGATTTAATTTTATTCAAGATTCTATAGATCAGCCAAGATTTATAATTATAGTATATATAATTTTACAGGTTCAAAATTCTGATTTAATTAGGAATATAATTAATTTATTGTTAGTTCTACGTACCAACATTCTGAATGTGAGTGACATATATAATTAAGTAATATTGACTTTATAATTTAAAATGCTAATTGTGGTTTTATTTATGGTTATTATGTGCAGTTGCTACAGTGAAGCACCCAGTTGACGCTTTATGCGCACTTCGAATAAAAGCGGGTGCGTTCGATTTGGTTGTATCGGACGTGCACATGCCAGATATGAATGGGTTTGAACTTCAACAAGCCATTTCACGAGAATTCAATTTGCCCGTTGTTTGTGAGTTGTTTTTCCATATGTGACAAAATTTAATAACTTTATTAATAATTGGTAACTAATATTATACAAGTGTACCTAATTCTCGATCTTATAACTTTTCACCTTAATTATTCTACTAATACATTTCAAATTCACTAAATCCTCAATTTAACTTGTGGTTTAAATGGCACAGTAATGTCAGCTGATGACCAAGAGGGAATTGTTTTAAAAGGGTTAGAGAGTGGTGCCGCATTCTTTATACAAAAGCCAATTTTTCCAGACGACTTGAGGGATTTGTGGCAATTCGTTACATTGAATAAAATGGAAAATAATCAACTTGTTGCTAGTGCTGCTGCTGGTGGTGGTGATGAAGAAAATAATAGTTTGGATGAAATGAGAAAAGCCCCGCCGGTACTAAATGCTGATGAGTCTGATGAGGATGAATTAGGGGTGGAAACTTCTCAATCTAAAGGTTCAAAAAAGATCAAGCGTAAGGTGAATTGGACTAATTCCCTTAACAACCGTTTCTTGAGGGCTCTTAACACAATTGGTCTTCATAGTAAGCTCTCTTTTTATTTTCTTTCATCTTTTATATAAATTTATACAAACCTAATTATTGATGTATATTAATTTATATATGTGTGTGGGAGCGTATATGTGTGTGGCTATATTATACGTCAAGCAAACATGCACGCCTAGACATATATCTTCATGCACGTACGGATCAGATTATATAGAATTACAAGAGATCGATTATTTAATTGTGTCTGTAACGATTTAAGATTTGTATAACGAGATTTTTGTTATTTGTCAGCTAACAAAATTATATATTTAAGATTATAATATAATATATATATATATATATGTGTGTGTGTGCACTTATCTAGTTGATGTTAATGATTTTTGAAATGTATTTAATTATATTTTTACCAAAAGTCATATATGAATTGTTTCTGACTGTCTTTTATTGTTGCAATGTTATACAGATGCTGTTCCAAAGAAAATTTTGCAGGTTATGAATGTACCGGGATTGAAGAGGGAAAATGTGGCAAGTCATTTGCAGGTTCATATTTCTTTCCCATTTAATTAAGTGGACTCTTTATATATTCTTCTAAATGCATAATGCTCTAATCATTTGAACTGATCACCTCAATCAAAATCATTTCATAATAATAATGCGGTATAGTTTTGCAATATATCAAACAAACTACAATACTTTTAATTTCCACCAGAGAAGAGTTAATAATCATCTTCGTTATGCATTTCTTTACAATTTATTCCCTCACATTCAGGTTATCACAACTTGTTTTTCACACCCTAGAAAAATTTATCTTGATTTGCAAGACTGAATTCATCAACCATTTTATCGTAAAATGTTGAACTAATTAATGTAAAAGTAAATCGTCTTGTTTTTATAATTTCTCATTGTTAATAATGTCTCACTTCTTGATCCTCAGTATCTAATTTGTGTTTTTTTATGAATAACTTTTAATTAGCTTCTGATTTTGTTCCATACAGAAATATAGAATCTTCCTCAAAAAGGTTTCTGAGATTGGCATGAAGAAACTTCAGAATCCTTCTCCTGAAAAGCGTAAGAGCTTTAGTTCACGAATCGCATCAGTAAAATGCCCTCGAGGACCAAGGTTCAACGGCACATTCCATAAGGAAAGTGCTCAACTTTTACCAGGAGCTACTAGTTGTGATGGAGCAAGCATCTCAACACCCGGATCCGAACCATCCGGGCCATCTCAACTTCCTTCCAATCCTGGAAACATTCAGACACCAAACACCGACATCACGAGCCTGATAAATCAGGCCGATCACAGTCGTTGGTTTACCAGGTTGGCGAACAACAGCAACCAGCAAAACAATGATACATTCCAGTTCCAGGGGGATCTTTCCAGGGGTCTGCCAGGCAGTTTTGATGCCTCAGCTTCAACAAACAATGCTTATAACGTGTTAGCGCAATGGAATTCGTGCATCACGAGTAATAATGATGTTTCACAAGAGGAGAATAATGTGGCCTCTTCAACTCCAACCAATGCCTCTGACGTGTTTGCGAATTGGAATTGGAATTGGAGCAACACGAGTTTTAATGAGGTTTCGCACGACAAGAATCAGGCGACCTCTTCAAGCACTCCAACCAATACCTCTGACGTGTTTGTGAATTGGAATTCGTGCAAAACGAGTTATAATGAGGTTGTGCCTGACAAGAATAATGAGAGCACTTCAACTCCGTCAGAGCAGGAGCACAATTTCGTGGGGTACACTATTGCTGGCATTCAAAGGTTTCTTGAATCAGCACCTTCAATTCAGGACACCAACAGTAACGTCGATGTGGCTGGACCTGTGTTGACAAACGACAGCCATATGGATCTTGATCCAATGACTTCTTCTATGCCCTTTTTGGCTTATTTTGCACCTGATGATGACACAAATGCTGGTGTGAATGATCAGTACTTCCCCTCGGATGTTATTCCGGAATACTATCAAACTTTCCAGCCTTCGGATCATCTACAAGAACATTTTCTAGAAAATGTGGAAGATGGAGGGCAAATGCAAGAATCCGATTATACGCGGGGAACAGTTGATGTCGGATTTAGCTGAAGTTGGCATAGTGATATCGCCTATTGATGAGCCTGAGGAAGAGGGTGATCTCAACTTTGTCGTTGAAGATCAAGTGAATGCACAAAATCCGCACTTAGAGGTATTTATTAAACTGCGTTACTTTAGAAAATCAAGTTTGTAGTAAAGATTAATATTTATTAATATATACATAATATTGTTTGCATAATGGTCGGGGCTATATGAATAAGAATACAGATTGTTTAATACTGTTTTCCTCTAGTACTTATAGTTCTTTGATGTTTTTTAGTGAAAGTGTTCGTTTTTCTTTTATTATTATTTTGCAGCAAATAATTGGAGGCAAAGATATTGGTACAAGCTCAAGCCAGGGTGTGGGCATGACTCACTGGAACAACAATGCTTCATCTAATTTGGAGCAAGTTCCCAACCAGGCAAGTCATATTATAAAGCTAAAAAACCTTCATTTACTTATTCTTTTTATGCTTAAAAAATATCTCTTTTATTCTCCTCTTCACAGTGATATATCTTTATGAAGATAAGACACTATAAATAATTTTGCTCTAACCCTAACTTTGTTTAATTTGCACCTTTCTTGTTTTCCAGCGTGAAGAAGAGGACTTTTTGGAGTCTTTACTTGCCCCTGATCTATATGTAGAGGATTATACCTTTGAAGGGCAATAAAGGCAGCAGTATGGGAACAACATCAACCTGATTGCACCGCGCATATTTTGTTCCAGTATTTATTGGTTAACTACAAATTGTAATCATGAATTAATTTAGATGAGTTATGTTGTATAGTTGAAACTATAGATTTTTTATATTGTTGTAATGTATAATTTAAACATCTTAATCTTTCATACCAGCTAGAGATCAAGTATGTTTCAACATTAACATTTCATTAATTTATGTATTTATTAAGTTGATGAATGACAAACAAATAGTTAACTAAGACGTAGCTTGGTTCTATAAATAAAGTGAGATATCTCAGCTTATCTTACTTTATCTTTCGTTTGGTTCTATAGATAATTGTTTTGGGCAGAAGTGAGATATACCCGAAGTTTTTAGTTTTATCCCAAATTATGAGATAAATAATATTGCCTTTCCCCTAAGATAAATAATCTTGATTTTCTCTTATTTTTACTTTTCATTGAAATTGTCTAGCATACCATTTATAAACTTATAAATTACTTCACTTTTTCAGTACATAATTAGATAATATTTATGGGCATTTTATAATTTCTGCCCGATAACTTTTCCCAAATTCAAGTTTTGCCCTTTTTTTAAACGGGCTCGAAAAATGCCCTGTAACTTTTTTTTTTTTAATTAATTTCTGCCCGACGGGCTCAAAACCAAGCCCAATCAATTTTTTTATTATTTTTAATTAATAACTATATTTAATTTTAATTATATTTTGATCTAAATCATAAAGAAATTGTATAAAATCAAGTTTATTAAAAAAAATTGTCTTAAAATGTTTACTAAATTTATATTACTAGTAAAAACTAAAAATAAATTATATATATACTAGTAAATTAAAAATAAATTATATATTGATCTAAATCATAAAAAAATGTATATATTCAAGTTTATTAAAAAAGTTTATCTTAAAAAGTTTAATAAATATACGAACTATACCAATCGTTTAGCATTTTTTACGAAACTATACTCAACTTTTGAACTTTTGCAATACTATACCCAACCTTTGAAAACCGTAACTATACTATACCTATACCAAATTTCCGGCCAAAAAACGTAATTTCCAGACAAAGTGACATCATGTCTCGGCAAGTGAGGGGGGTAATATAGTCATTTCCAGACAAAATTTCTTTAATACTACAAAAATAATTCAAAATATTGCAGTTATGCCCTCGGACTTTATAAATTCAACTAATTTAGGTGATATTTTATAATTTTATATAAATATTTATATTTTATAATTTTATATAAATCTTTATATTTTATATAAATCTTTATATTTTATAATTTTATATAAATCCTTATTAAAAACAATATATATAATTTTTTATAACAAAAAAAATAAAAATAAAAAGTCATCTTCCCCCCCCCCCCCCCAACCCACCCGACCCCGCCCCCCACCTCCCCGACCCACCCTACCCCGCCCCACACGCCCCCACCTCCCCGACCCACCCCTACCCCGCCCCACGCCCCCACCCGCCCCCACCTCCCCGACCCACCCAAATCGCAGTGATGGTGGCGGTGGCGTTGATATGACGCCACCACCACCGAGTGGAGAGGCACGAGAGTTTAGTGCAGTGGAGAACTCGATTCAATATCGCGGGTTTTAAATCGGTTCACTTGGGTTCGAATGCGTATAAGCAAGCTAGTATGCTGTTGGCGTTGTTTGCGGGTGGTGATGGGTAGGGTGGGTCGGGGAGGTGGGGCCGTGTGGGGCGGGGTAGGGTGGGTCGGGGAGGTGGGGGTGTGTGGGGCGGGCTAGGGGTGGGTCGGGTGGGTGGGTGGGGGGGTGGGGAAGATGACTTTTTATTTTTATTTTTTTTGTTATAAAAAATTATATATATTGTTTTTAATAAATATTTATATAAAATTATAAAATATAAAGATTTATATAAAATATAAAGATTTATATAAAATTATAAAATATAAATATTTATATAAAATTATAAAATATCACCTAAATTAGTTGAATTTATAAAGTCCGAGGGCATAACTGCAATATTTCGAATTATTTTTGTAGTATTAAAGGAATTTTGTCTGGAAATGACTATATTACCCCCCTCACTTGCCGAGACATGATGTCACTTTGTCTGGAAATTACGTTTTTTGGCCGGAAATTTGGTATAGGTATAGTATAGTTACGGTTTTCAAAGGTTGGGTATAGGATTGCAAAAGTTCAAAAGTTGGGTATAGTTTCGTAAAAAATGCTAAGCGATGGGTATAGTTCGTATATTTATTAAACTTTTTAAGATAAACTTTTTTAATAAACTTGAATATATACATTTTTTATGATTTAGATCAATATATAATTTATTTTTAATTTACTAGTATATATATAATTTATTTTTAGTTTTTACTAGTAATATAAATTTAGTAAACATTTTAAGACAATTTTTTTAATAAACTTGATTTTATACAATTTCTTTATGATTTAGATCAAAATATAATTAAAATTAAATATAGTTATTAATTAAAAATAATAAAAAAATTGACTGGGCTTGGTTTTGAGCCCGTCGGGCAGAAATTAATTAAAAAAAAAAGTTACAGGGCATTTTTCGAGCCCGTTTAAAAAAAGGGCAAAACTTGAATTTGGGAAAAGTTATCGGGCAGAAATTATAAAATGCCCAATATTTATTAAAGCTCCAAACTAAAGTTTGAACAAAAAATTTATATATTATATTTATAAAATTTCCATGGGCAGTCACTTTATTGTTTAGTAATCAAATATCAAGAAAAAACTATTTGATAGTTTATTTTTAGATTTTTAATATTTAGTCACATGTACGCATATATTATACTTTTAGTTGCAGAAGCCAAAGTTTATGTCAAATCATAGTAAAAATAAGCCAAAGTTTATGAAATTATTTGATTTGTTTTTAATAATTATTAAAAAAATCATATTTCTTCGGTCATAAAGTTAAAATAGAAAAAGAAAGAGGTTCTAGCTTCTGTTTCCCCTCTTACTCGACCCTACCACCCCCACTCTAAAAATACGTACTTTATATTTATTGGCATAACTTACGTTTTCCATTTTTTGGTAATGTTTTTTATTTAGTTTATATTTGGTGAATAAGCAGTGGTCATAAAAAAGATAAAAGAAATTAAACCTATATGATGATGCTACACATAGTTCAAGAAATAAATATCATAAATTTGACATAATAGCGAGAACAACATACAATTTGTTATTGAGTTGTAAAATAAAATGCTTTCACTTTTTAAAAAAAAATGTGTTAACAAAGTTCTTCTTCTTTCTTTTTTTGTTTGTTAATTGAAACGTTAATGACACAAACAAAACCCAACAAATATTGAGATAATCATAGCAAGGAGAATTAGTATTAGAACCCAATTAAATATAGAACCCAAAAATTTTACATGATTTCGTGCTCTAAGTATTGAAGGAGAAACACCATGCATTTAAATACTAATAGTAGAAACCATTTGATGAGTGTTCAAGGGCAACACAAGTTATATCACAAGTGCACGAATCAATTAAGAACTAGTCATCTTTAGTGACATATCCTACAAAGACTACGCTTCGTGTAGTACATTACTAATCTTTACTATCTAAGATAAATACTCTTTGAAAGATCATAATATATTATAACTAATCAAACAAATTGATAAACAACATATATTGACCAGAGCTTAATGAGATGAGATGAGGATATCTCGAGCTCTGATTTCATAATAAACAGTTGTGTAATTCATATATAAATCACTACCGTCATATCATTTATTGACATTGAATTGTATTGAGTTTACTAATAAATCCAAAATTTCTAATGTATCCAAACTTATAACTCACTTAGCGGGTTTGGGTCTAGCTGGTTGGGTTTGGTCCAAGCCTGAAAATAGTGTTCATATGGTCTACTTCTTGTAATGTCATGTCCTCTTTACTTTAAGGAAAAAATCAGCTACATGTCCAAACTTTGGTCCATACTGCAATTACCTATCTAAACTTACACTTTTTACAGTTTACGGTCCAAATTTTCAATTTTTTAACACTCGACGGTCTAAACTTTCATTCCGACCTATCTCGACTAAAAAACATCACTATTCGATTCAATGACACATCGCCGACGTCAACCTCCAGGGATAAAATATGTAGTTCACTTATTATTTACTACAAAAAAAAGAACAAATACAAAAGGGCTGAGCCCGCCCTTTTTGTCACATTACCTGCCAAAATCACAAACCTTAATTCCCAAATCAAACGCAAATCCCCCAAATCGAACCTCAATTTCTTGATTACACTACTTGATCGGCTGAATCTGACAATTGTGTGGAAAGTTACAATCCCAAATGATGTTATTCTGGAAGGACAAGTTACACCTGATTATGGTAAGAAACCCCACTTCAATAATTTACTTTATTTATTTGTTTGGAGCTATTTTGGTTGTGTGGCCCTCCTTTTGGCTGTATTTGAGGGATTATTGTACGCATATGCAAAATTCTTAAAAAAAAATCCATTGTTGTTCACACTTTGTTTGCCACTCAGTGTATTTCAGAGATTAGTTTAACTTTTTGCACGTGATAATTGTGCTTCTCTACGTATATGTAGCCCAACATGGTAATATCATAATAATTTTTCCATTGTTTTTCTTCAGTTGAAGACAAAGATGATCATTTCACCATAATTTTGCACCATTCAGACAAGTTAATGTTTCTGGGCAAAATGGTTTATCTGAAGGACATGTTAGCTACATAGATTGGTGTACTGTATTGAAATGTCTATGCCAGGACTATTGCACATGGTACAAGAAGTTGGTGTTAAAGTGGAGGGTTGTGTGATAAGGATATGTTACATTTCTGACTATGTACCAAGAGATTATATTGCAATCAATAATGATAAGGAAGCACTGGAGATGGCATTAGTGGGTTCGACAAGGAAAACAATAGATTTTTATGTTCTTACAGATGATGTGTCATTAAATGAGAGTCAATCACATAGTAAACTGCCAAATCTTCCTCCAATGAGTGAAGGATTTGACTACATAGGTGAAAACAAGGGAGGCAGTGACAATTTTGGTGAAGATAAGACATAAGAAGTTGTTGTTGAAAGTGAGAATGAATGTCCTCGTGAGGATATAGTGAATTTATTACGAGACTTGAAGACAAAAAAAATCAAGAGCAAGTGACCTACCTAGTTGTTTAAGGGAAAATGATGAGAGCCATAGAGCACCATCAACTGAACCAAGTAGCTAGAGATCTCTACCCCAATTCTTAAGAGACAATACAAGTCCAATGTTGGATTCTGTAGTTGATATAGAGGACAATGATGATAGCGAATGTGAAGTCTCCATTGGTGATGATTCAGAATTTTCATACTGGTGGATAGTGACAATGGTGCAGCTGGACATGACCATCTAGGAGAGCTAATGAATCTATGGGGTTAGAGGAGGTAGAAGACACTTCCCCTAATGAAGTTGTTCTAGCTATTGTAGAACCAGCAGCTGAGGATGGAGTTAGAAGCTCGAGCAGAAATGCTCATGTGCAAGCTGAAAAATGAAAGAATTATAAGAAAGCAATCAAAGCTGCAGACAAAGCTGAGAGTTTAAAGTCTAAGAAAAAAACAAAGGAACACCCAAAAGACCTACACACCAAGGACATGGTATTTCCAATCCAGCACTTGACATGCCTAATGTTGTATTTGAGCTTGGAATGCAGTTTGAGATCGCTGAACTCTTGAGGGAAGCTATAAACAGTTTTGCAATAGCTCATGGGAGGTCTATTAAGTATCCAATCAACTGTCATAAGAAAGTTCAAGCAAAGTGTGTGCAGGATGGATGTATGTGGGAGCTATATGCATTAAGGCTAAATCGTGAGGACACAACGCGGATAAAGACCCTTAATGGACCACATGATTGTCCTAGGCAGGGCAGAGTAATTCTAGGAACTACCAGATTATTGGCCAAAAAATATCTTGCAAAGATCAGTAGTGATCCCAACTGGTCTGCCAACTCCATGCTGACTATCACTAACATGGATTGTGGTGTAGACTTCCATTTCTCACAAATGTACATAACTAAGAAGAAGGTTTTTGCTGACATTCATTGATCTGATGCAAACCAATATGCCATGCTATGGAGTTGTGCAGAGGAGATTATGAGGAATAATATGCTCTGAAGTTGAAGTGTAAGGCGGTTGGTAAAGTGTGTAAGTTCAAAAGATATATGATGAGATACTTTGAAGAAAGGTTTTTTGACTGATTGCAGGCCCATCATATGCTTCATGCTTGGATGTGACACATTTGAAGACCAACAACTTTTGACTGTTGTGGGTGTTGATGCCAATAACTGCACATATCCCATTGCATATGCAGTAGTAGAGAAGGAGAGGAAGAAATCATGGCATTGGTTTTTAAAAATTTTGGTGGACGATTTGAATATCACTAACAATTATCGCTGGACCATTATGAGTGATAAGCAGAAAGGATTGGTGGATGTTGTTCATGAACTATTGCCTGATTGTGAGCATAGGTTTTATGTATTACACTTGTGGGCAAGTCTGAAGAAGGGGCATCTAGGACTTGCAATGAAGAATATTCTATGGGATGCCGCCAGAGCTACTAGAGTTGTTGACTTCAACAAGATCATGACTAGGTTGAAAGAGAGGAATGTCAAAGCATATAACTAGTTAGCAAGCAAACCTCCTACTCAGTGGTCTAGGGCATTCTTCAGAACAAATTGCAAGAGTGATCTTCTACTAAACAACAACCCTGAGAGCTTTAATGCTACAATTGTCAAAGCTAGATGTATGGCCGTCATTCACATGATGGAGTCTATTAGAAGAACATTGATGAAAAGGACTAGTGTCACGAAAATTGCCATAAACAAGAGCAACAAGTCTATTACTTCAAGGGTATGGGCAATTATGGATAAGATTAGGGAGAGATCTGCAGGTTGTAGGGCTCATTGGAATGGGAACTTTGAGATTGAGGTTGAGGCACCTTTCAGCGATACATATGTTGTGCAACTGGAAAATGAGACATGTACATGTATAAAGTGGGAGCTGACAAGTATCTCTTATGTGCATTCTTGTGCTGCAATGAAACACATGAGGTGGAAACCGGAAGAACACATACATAAGGATTTACAGTAACTACATGTCTCCTATGCAAGAAAAGAGAGATTGGCTAATGACTTCAACTCAGGTGAACGAGATAGTTCCTCCACATGTCCAAACTATGCCTGGGTGGCCAACGAAGAATGGTAGAAAGGTTGATCCTGATGAACTAAAAGAGAAACATATGAGAAATGAAGAAAGTGGGAGATTGACCAAGGATGGTGTTAAAATGCATTGTGGTTATTGTCTGAAAGTAGGACATAATGCCAAGAGGTGTAAGGCAAGAAAAAGTAACCCATTAGCCAGTACTTGGGTGCCCAAACCCAAGGTCAATGAAAGGGGTACGATCAAACAAGGGAGTGGAAATCGCAAGACCAAAAAAGGGAAAAATGCTACCACAACTGCTGAAGTTCCTACTAATGATAATGTACCTTCTGATACAATTCCATCACAAACTACATAAGGATCAGGTGTCACACATCAAGTTGAGGTAATTACAAATACTAATTCAATCAATTATTCATGTAATGGTGAAGATTAACAATTCAAATTTAACTTGGAATCGTTGTTGATAAGTTGTTGCAACTCAAGAATCAATTGTTGATGTTGGTGTACAAGAGGATAGGTCCAGTCAACGTATTCAAAGTGAGTAGAAAAGAAAACTGATGTAATAAAGTTATGTCATGCCAGTTTCAATGGACTTATATTAATAATCTTGGAGTGAACCCTTTATAACTTATGTTTATCTATATGGTAGGCACAAGGTAAAGACGCTCCTAAAAAAAGAAGAATGTAGCTTCTCAGTTGCCACCAAAGCCAGTAGGTAATTTGCACATAATGTAGCTTCTCAGTTACCAATGACTTTTATGCCAAGACCATCAACAAGGATAAATCCTACACCAGCAGCTTCTCCTCCAATCTCGGTTGGAGGTGTGCAGAGTAGGCCACTGACTATAAGCCAAACACCTGAAAGATTTTGTAGTTTATCTATTGAGAAACCTACATGCAAGACAAATAGGCAATTAGTATTCCTGGAGGTGCATTCATCAAGCCCCAACTTTACTCTCACTCCTCCTGGCAAAAACCAATTCAAACCTCTTGGTGCAAAGAAAAAAGTTGGTGTCCCAAAAAAGGTTGTTCAATGTATGCCTGTTAGTACTGCAGAAGATGGTACTAACTAATTCACAAGAGATTTCTACAATGTTTTGAGCATCTTGGATATTTTGTACAATGGTTAGTAGTGTATGAAATGTTTGTCAATTATGTTGTATAATTTTGTTGCCATTGGTTGACAATTCTGAGCTTGTTTCTTCTTTATGTTGTTAAATTTTATTGGGTATTGGTAGTTCATGTTTGTGCTGATAATGTTGAGACCATCATTCAGTCAGCCCTAAAAGACGAATATGATGAAACTAATGAGGACATCACCAGAATATTTTACAATTTCACCCACTCCAGTCACGAGGACCAAGCGTTTCTACTAAAAATGCTTTGTGTACTGGTGAGGACTGGCATATGGTTCATAGAGACAACGATGCAGTCAGTATACGCTAAACTAGCGACCAAATATTCCAGGCACAAGGGGAAGGAAGTTACCCTCGTGGAGATCTTGGACCGGCTAAGGATTATGCATATGAGGCTGCAACTCTTCCACCAGTTTTACAGGACCAGTAGGTTAGCTGCAACATGAAGGAACGAAAAGTCAAACTCAACAGCACACGTTATGATCGCCTTGTGAAATTTGTAAGTTAACATCCACTTTGTTTATTCTGGTAATAGTGTAATCGTCATGTTTTAAAACTGTTTATACACAATGCAGCCTACCGAACTGGAAAGGAACTTCGCAAAGAGCGGGTTCCAAAACTACCGCATGATGTGCTATTGTGTGATGATCAAGGAGCTTCCCATCCCACTCATTAAGATGTTGTCAAAGTTTGATGGTATATATGGCAACACCTAAATCTGTGGGATTTCTCTCCTTTGTTGAAATTCGCTTTCCTTTACGTTTTGAGGTTGTCGGTTTTTTTGAACAATGTTTTTTAATTTTTGTTTTTTAACAATGTTACTTTATTTATGTTTTTTATGTGAATGGGTTATGTTTGCTTTTCGTATGACTACCTATTATGATCTTGGATGATGTTACTATTACGACATTATGATTACTTTATCTGCCATTGTTTATGTGTTTGAGATGATGATATGCTCTGTTTTTAGAAGTTGGATTCATGATTGGATTGTTAAATCGTATCATGTCATAATATCATGATAGATTATCATGTTTAAGGTAGAAAGCCATGCATCAACTTACAAAATATAAATCATTCAATCTTTCATTCAAGGATCTTACACCCAACCTTCCAAACCAACATACTTTAGTCTTCAACCTTAACAAACCTCATTAACAACCAACCATACTACCTCCACAACCACCTATATCAGTCAACAAAAGCCTACATAAACAAATACAGTATAACGCATAACAAATCATAAAACAGAGAGCAATCCACAAGTTCCTATTTTTGACCTCTAAAATGGAAGCATGCCTTTCAAGCTTCTTGATCCTCTTCTTTAGCTTACTATTCTCCAACTCCAACTCAATGTTATTATGCTGGAACTTAGGTTCAAAATTTTCCTTTTGATTTTTTTTTATTTGGCTTCGGCATTTTTGATATTGAGTGAATCAGTGACCCGAATTATTATCGGTTAATGAGAGCTTTGTAACCGCGAGTCGACCGCACCTGCAATCAAATTCCTCCATTACAATAGTTTTTGACATCGATCGATTAGGGTTGAGACGTTAATTCGTTGAATTTATTGTTAACTTTCGGATTGAGCTATTTAGAGTTCGTGGAATAATTCGATTTGGGGCTAATTTTAGGTTTAAATTGGGTTTGAATGAGTAGCCGTTGAAAATAAGTGAACTACCGATTTTACCCCTGGAGGCTGACATCAGCAATGCGTCATTCAGTCGAATAGTGACATTTTTTTGGTCGAGATAGGTCAAAATGAAATTTTAGACCGCCAAGTGTCAAAAATTGAAAGTTTGGACTGTAAACTGTAAAAAGTGTAAGTTTGGATAGGTAATTGCAATACGGGCCAAAGTTTGGATAAGTAACTTATTTTTTCTCTTACTTTAATAACTCTAAACTTTTAATTCATTTTCAGTACTACAATTGTTGCAAATGCCACATATTTTTTTGCTATAAAGAAAACTTTGTTTCTTATATTATACATGTCAAAGAGCACGAGAATGTTATTGAACGATCTAGAAAGCTTTTGATTCATATAAACCCATATACTTTTGGTGAATAGTGACTGAACAACCCCGAATGTTTTATGAGTGGCATTTAATTCATTAGAATTGAATTTGGCACCAACTCTAGCTAGTACTGATGCATCTAAGCTCACAATGGATCGATCTCACTATAAATCCAATTTAGGTTGAACTTGAACGATTCAATAGTTTGATCCTTGACGAACCCGCACAAATTGATTTTTTTTTAACATTATCATGTACCTAGTCCAATGAGGAAAGGATTGAGACACAAAATATTGACAAAACACCCATTCGTTATCTCAAGCAACTAGATTATGATTATTAAAAATGTTAATTGTAACTAGTTATATGTGGTTAGACTTGAAATGTCATATTACATGATTTAAAGTTCGAAGATTGACAAAACGCGTACTCCGTCCAATTCCCCATATTTTTGGTATATTGAGAAACCTCAGTTCACCCAAATCAATAATAAATTTGTCTAATGTTCATAACAAATGGTGAAAAATGGAACTTCAACTGTCTCGAGCCATCCAATTTAACAATTATTAAAATAGGTTCATGGTTTTTTATATATATATAAATATTATGTTACTTTATTAATGGTTAGAGAGAAAAATGCTTTTCTAAAAAAAAAAAAAAGAAGAAGAGAAAAATGCTCAATTTAAATATTTTTGGGTATTTAGAAATTCATTAAAAAGAATCAAGTCAAGAGGATTGGACTTGGGCTTAGGAAGAAATATGGCTTATTGTGGGCTTGCCCAAGACCAATATAAACCAACTAGCTGATAAATGACCAAATTGCCTTCCATATAGATAAAAATGATTTTTTCCACCTGTTTTTGAACAGAAAAGATATTTTTGTGTGCGTGAGCTGCTGCTAGCTAGGGTTTCGACATTTCCAAAGGTACGCTCTTCTCTTCAAAATTCATCGATTTGCACCGTTAATTTCCACTTCTTTGCATTTGAATGTTGATAATTTGACGAGATCTATATGATTACGCTATTTGAAAACATTTTTGTTGAATTCTCCGTCTGTTTTTACCATGGATTAGTTAAGGTGTTAGTATGTTCGATTAGATTTCTCTGTATGTCGGAAATTTTAGATGTTTTAGTTTCATCATGCACTAATTTCTTCTAATGTAGGATTTTTGTGGTGTTTCGATTGATGAAAGTCAAGATCTTGATGTTGTTGGTTGCATGATTAATCCTATCTGCATCATAAAATGTATTATGTTCAGCTGAATAGTTAGTGAATTGTTCTAGCTATGTTTTTTTTTTCAATCGTTTCGTAATTTTTTTTATAACCCAAATAACAACTTCCATTGGTAGCTTCTACCAGAACAGCTAAATTGTAAAAAAAAATAATCAGACTCTTAACCGGCATTTTCAGGTGGGGTCAAAATTTTTGAGTCGGAACATTTTGTCGTTTGTTTTCACGTGCTATAGGCTGAAGATATTATCACTCCAGGAAAAGCTTACTAATAAAACAGTATATACATGCTTGATGGACATAGAAATGATTTGTTCGTTGGTGTTTAGTTCGTTTTTTTCTGAAATTACACATGGTTTTAACTATAATAAAAATTATTTGTGTCGGGGAGATATTAGCCAATTAGACTTCGATAAAAGCATACCAGACTTGGATACAATACTGGTTGGCTAGTATGTTTCGTGTGAGAGATTTGGACTTTGATAAAGCAGATAATTGTATTTTATTCCTTTTAATTTAGGTTGTGAAATCCAGCATTCAGTGGCCATGAGGCCGATTTTCTGTGGGAACTTTGAGTACGATGCTCGGGAGTCTGATCTTGAAAGACTTTTCAGAAGATATGGAAAAGTCGATAGGATTGATATGAAGTCTGGTAAGTGCGTTTTCCATAAATTTTGTTGCTTCAAATTGTGAAATTGTATCTAAAAGATAACTAATTCCATTCGAACATCGCGTACCCACGACAAATGCTGTTAAAGTATATTGACAGCTGATGGTTGATCATGGAGATAATCTTTTATTCCTCATGCTTTGGTTTTTTTTTTTTTTTTGTTGATCTAATGCACTTATACATTTTAAGTTGGAAATCTGGGTGCACTGCATGAAAATCTTGTCCGCAAGGGCTATTCCTTCAAAATGGTGGAGATGGTTTCACTTCATGAATTAGATTGTTTTACCATTAAGGATATTGCATTTAGTGCTTGATTATTTATGATGTGACTTGTACATATGACAAGGTAATTATATACATGTGTATGTGTGCCCATCCGTACTGGTTGTGTCACAGATGCATTTTTGTTGAATTGCTTGAGTCATGGGCTGCGAAAAGCATTTAAATACTGTTCTGGAAGGTTCAATTGGTGCAGAAAGAGTTGTCTGCCTTGAATTTACAGAGCCTGATCGAAAATGCTGTAGAGCCTCAGAATTTACGTCAAGTGTAACATTTCTGTTGGTTTTGGGGTGACTAGTAGCAATTATTGTGGAGTAATAATTTAGCCTTTTTAGTAATATGAAACATTGTTCTGGTTATGAATCACATAGGGGTAAATTTTATATGGAACCAGTGCGTGCTCTATGTGCTTAAAACATAGATGATAAAATTTTGGAGACTGGGAAAAACAAAGATAGAGTAGATCTATGGATCGCATCCCAAGTAGACTTCAAAGTCGAGGAAAGCTGCCTTGCCAAGCCCTGAGAGAGCTCAACACACAAAGGAACTGCTTTACCCCTGTACTCATGTTAACATGCATTGAACAAAATCAGTGTTTCCATGTGCTGCCAGTCTCAGGAGAGCTCAATGCCCACCACAGCCACTTCAGCAGTTTACTCATGTAAACATGCATGTTCACAAAATCAGTGTTTCCCTCTTGAGTTTAGAGGGGTGACGGGATGCGTATAAAGTAAAAGGTATTATCTTTTAAGTGTGAAACCCACTCAACTAATTCTTTGGTCGCAGGATTCCATCGTTGTCTATACAATACCTGGCTGATGGATGGTTACTTCCACATTTCATTTCCTGGCAGTGACAGTTGACCTTTTCTACTTTGTAGAAGAGCCTTTGACATCAATGCACCACAATCATTCATTTTCCTGAGTCATTATTGCCTTCATTCCTCATGACTTTTGCTCACCATTCACTTTTCCACGTTATGCGCAAACCTGAAAGGTGAGGCATGAATAAATTGAAGAAAGTTCTCACTTATGTTATGATGTCACCAGACATCCACCTTGGATAGTTTTCCTTGTTATAGCTTAGTTCCTTGGCCAAGGTTTGCTACTGATTCAATTTGTCGGCAATATCTGAGTACACGAAACTGGTCATTACTAATGTTGTCATGTGTTCTTTTGATTTTTGTCTCATTTGAGGATACTCCACAGGAGATTTACTTTACCTAGGCTTTATATTAGCTAAAAAGTGTTAGTATTAATACATGGTTGTTTCTATTTTTGCTGTCAGGTTTTGCTTTTGTTTACATGGATGACGAGAGAGATGCAGAAGATGCAATTCGTGCACTTGATCAAATTGATTTTGGTAGAAAGGGTCGTAGGCTCCGCGTTGAGTGGACCAAGGTAATTTGCACATAGATTTTCTTCACCTTGACTATCCAATTTGTTATTTTCTTCAACTGCTTCCTACTGCTCCTCTTTTGTTATGTCACAGCAAGAGCGAGGAGGAGGAGGAGGAGGAGGGGGCAGCAGACGACCTGAGATCTCTAGGAAACCGTCCTCTAATCAGAAACCATCAAAGACCCTGTTTGTCATAAACTTTGATACATATAGCACCAGAACAAGGGATCTAGAGAGACATTTTGATCCTTATGGGAAGATTGTGAATGTAAGGATAAGGAAGAATTTTGCTTTTATTCAGTATGAATCAGAGGAGGATGCAATAAAAGCTTTGGATGCTACAAACATGAGGTAAGTCACAAGCAGATAGCGTAGAGTTTTCTTTCACGACTTAACTCCTGTTTATCAATTAAACCTTCTTGTCGGTTGGATTTTTTATCTTGCCTGGAACTCTATTGCAGCAAACTGATGGGCCGTGTCATTACTGTTGAGTTTGCCATGAAGGATGATGATGAGAGGCGAAATGAACATGGACCGGATCGAACTCATGAGAGATCACCTAGGAGGGGGTATGGCAGGGCGCGATCCCCAAGTCCATACAGGAGAGAGAGAGGAAGTCCAGATTATGGGCAAGGTCGTGGGCGTAGCTCGAGTCCCGGTCGTAGAGAAAGAGGAAGTCCTGATTATGCTCGTGGGTCTAGCCGCAGTCCTGGTCGGAAAGAAAGGGATTCTGATTATGGCCGTCGCCGCAGCCCAAGTCCCCGAAATCGCAGAGATTCTGAAATAAGCCCCAGAAATCGAAGGGGTTCAGATGTAAGTCCCAGAAATCGGAGGGCTTCTGATCTAAGTCCTGTAAATCGGAGGGGTCGTGATCCAAGTCCTCGAAATAGGAGGGACTCTGATCTCTACAATAAAAATAATGCAAGCCCTAGAGGAGAGAGAACCAATGGTGATGCTGATCACATACCTAAACCAGGGAAGAGCATAAGTCCAGATAATGCTCGCTCGCCCAGCGGAAGTCCTCAAAGAGAGGAGGGAGAGAAGATTCCAAGCCCCGGTGACTTTGCTGACAGGAGTCCTGCTTACAGTAATGGAGAAAGCCCTCGGGATGAGCGATATGCGAGGTACTTCTCTTCCCTGTTTCTTCATGTGTTGGTTCAAACTTCACTTGTCGTTTATTCTTTCTTAATGTATCTATCAACTTGGTTTTTTTATCCCTGCTGTGTTTGTTTTTGGTTTTCAGTCAATCACCAGCCGCACGAGAAATGTCTTGATTTCTGACATGTGTTGTGCAATGTAAGAGGCCCAGAAAACCCGCGATTGGCGGTGTGCTTCGTGCTTCGTGCTTCATAATCAGTGACTTGGATGCGCATTGATTTTAATTTTGTTGTTCTGTATCTTGAATTTGCAAGAATGAAGTCTGTTGTGTTGTCGTTTTAGACAAGGATATTGGATCTTTTACTGCTTCAGCTTTTACTTCTAAATGTAGTTTTGTTCAGACATCTACAATATATGTTTGCATATTTGGTCTGTTTTAACGTTACGTTCATACCGTGTTTGCGTATTTATGCAACTCACTCGTGTTTTGAATTTAAATAAGAGTAACGGCTCATGTCTAGGGAATCATTCAAACTAGGTTTATATGCTGAAGAGTACGAAAAAATATGTTTTTTTAAGTAAAAAAAAATATTGAGGTATGGAATTCTAGTTCAAATAATGTTTTTGAAACAAAAATTGGCAGTCGTTTAGCACGCATGAGCATTTTTTGTGTTACTTACTTTACCTTCTAAATAATCAAATTCGTGTTTTTTATTTATTTCCAATTACACATGATTACTAATATAATAATTTTTAACTAATTAATCTTCGCAAGTATAACATAAAAAGAAGAATTAAAATCTGGTGTTGGTATGTAAATAAGAGATAAATTCATATCAAATAAATGAATCATTTGAGCTCTAAGTAGTATGAACTTTTTTTATGCCGAACTTTTACAAAGTATAACTAAAAAATAAATGATCAGCATATTTGAGTACAGAACCTGTACCTGATGTATGGCACTATGGCTTATTCTACACCAACCAATATTTAAAAACAAGTTAGAAAAACGCTTAAGGTATTTATGCAATTTTGCACCAAATAATTCATAAAATAATTATTGACTAAAGTAATCGAGTACAATGACAAACTTCAAACAAATTGCAATGTCGGTATATAAAAGAAAGATAAGCATTATCAAATCTCCAAACCTCCAAACGGCACATCCATAAAAAAAAAAAAAAAAAAAAACCCCTCCAAAAGGCATAAATCTTTTATGCTACTTTATAACATAAGATAATTTAACTTAAAATAAGTGACGAAAGTATTTGAGTACCAGATAATATGTATAAGAAACAATTACAGAAACAGCCCTCATGTGCGTGGCTTATATTCTACGCCAAACCACCCCACGTTTGAGAAAAGATACACAATCATGCAGCAACTTAAACCAGAGTCAATTTGGCCATCAAAAAGTTGCATGCTTGGTGGGATTAACAGAAGGAATAACTGAAATTCACAATTCTGAAGCTTGGTGGAATTATAGAAACTTTTCCACTATCTGCATAATTACAGAAGCATGCCTTGAAACTTTAACAGCTCGACCTTCACTTTTCATGTCTCTTTATTAAGAGGGAGTGATGCAGTTAGGTCAAACTTCAGGAGTATACATGTAATGATGTAATCATCCGTACAAAAAGAATCATTGATATACCTTAAGGGTTTTCCTTGTTTCTTCACAGGATCCAGAGTATGGTTAAATGGTTTTGTAACCTTAAGCCTTGAAAAGGTTTTCCTTGTTTCTTCACAGGATCCAGAGTATGGTTAAATGGTTTTGTAACGAAAATAAGTATCAACTCCGAACTGCATCTGAGTTCTAGTCTTCTTTTTACGAATGAAATACACCATCTTAACCTACAACATGAGAGAAAAAGAAACAGATCAGGGTTCACGGAATCGAGACAATGTTTCTTGTAAGTCTTCTGGAGGAACATGTCGCCATGTATTTGTAATATAATGAGCGTAAATTTACTTCTATCAAATAAACGATACTATAAACAAGTTAGAGGGTTGTGTACCTTCAATTTTTTCGGGCTAAAGCTACTATTTGAGGGTCTCAATGTCCTAGTGAAAAATGTACTATGCATCTCATTTCCCATGCTTCCCTAACTCAATGTACTATGTAACCTACAAATAATCTCTCCTCCTCAATGCACATTTAAGGTCCCTCGAGGAATTGGGTCGATAGGTAGATCCATATAACCCCAAAACTTCTGTAATAATATTTCTTTTCTTCATTTTTTTTTTTACATATACAAGGTAAAGATTTATAGAAAATTTAGCGGCATATCAGAGTCATACGATACATAGTACTAGGTACCATAGTCAGTCCCACATACAAAGAGAAATCCATAAGTTCACAACTAGCAGCACAAGCTGGAAACTCCAACTAGAGGAGTATTAAAAGCTATATAGTTACATTAAAGCAAATGTAGGTAATGAGATGACAAGTCCACTAAAGTACAATTGATGACTTAATGAGATCAGTAATTATATAAGGGAACGCTTACCTCTAAATTTCTTAGCAATGACGGATATCCATGCTTTGTCTTTCTCATTATATGCGTAATCAATGGTAGAAGCCAACAGGAGGAAGCCTTTATTCATCTCTGTTTGGCTGGGGCTCGGTTTTGGAGCTTCCAGAATAGGTTGGACAAGAACGGAATTAGTCCCCTTTGGTACCATCTCCGCTATATCCGATTCTGTAAACATACATTTCTAATATGTAAACAAACTGGGATTGTTCAAATATATTTACGAAATACATTTCTGCTGGATTCATATCACCGGAAGAATGACAATGATACAAACCACACAATTAAATTATCTGGTTGTCTTGGCATACTGACCCAATGGTTGCAATTACCACTTCAATATCCCAGTGAAGGCTAAAAGTATCTAGTGCCAATTGTCCTACATGGCTATATCACTCTAGCAACAGTAATAATATTGTGAAACAATTTCGAGATTACTAGGAGATTTAGCATCAACCCGAGAGGGATTTTCTAGGGAAATATGCGAAAGAAAGTGATGTAAGAAGTGTGGTTTCGTTTATTCTTCATATCCTTACTGACAGCGTAGGAAGGGAAACTCACATTCTGTGCTTGATGATCAATTGTGATGTTCAACGTGAATATTTTCTCTACTGGCATTCATGAAGTCAATCACTGATCAAGAACTTAAGTTACTACGTGATGGAAAGTAGACAAATCTGGTATTAGAAAGATAACATTCCCAGCACCCACTTCATACCCCCCACATTAACCCACCCGATCTTCTGGAGAATGACTTGCCACAGGAATTGGTTTTGGCACTAACAAACAAACTGTTCATACATGACTTCTAACAAGCCTCTGTAAGTAAATTAGCGTTATACCTGGAGCTTGTTGGAAATAAAGGGCATCCTTCACATTGGAGAATCCAATCTTTTGAACCTGTTTCCCAAACCAATCAGGAAGATTTGCTTTTGATACATCTTTTGGTGTGTTCCAATAGCCACGGACACAAAATGCATCTTCAACTGAAATCAGCTACACCCTTTAGAAAGTTAGGATATATAAGAACATACTCATGTACTAGACATACTCATGCTAACGAGTCACCTGCATGATAAGTCTAGCACACGACTATACAAAAGCTAACAACATAAGTTGGCAACAAACCACTGATAACGAGTTTGTATTACGCAACAGGATATACGTCCCCCACGCCAAATCTTCCTTCAGTGTATCCGGGATATTATCTGACATAACGAAAATTTGCTCTGCGCCCTCTGGGATACTCTTCTGATCAGTTGGAGCAGCTCCCTGCGAGCAACCAAGCCAAATATCATATAGGTTGCTATCGAAAGAACTATGCTACCCACCCATTCATACATGACGATTAGATCAAATATTATTTCAATTGAACCATAAGGGTCCAAAGCATTATTCTCAAAACCACTTCTCATCATCGGCACACCCGAAGCTAGAACCATACACGTACATTATGTATTTTTATTGAACGCGTTCACAGTCGAAAATCAAAGTTACCTTGAGAAATCTTCCAAGATACGGAACCACAACGGAGAATGCTGCCAGAGACAAGCCTAAAGCCTCTGTTCTCTACAAACCCACGAAAACACGAGCGATAAAACGATCAAAACATGTAAAGATCAAAACTTTATCACAATCCCACAAAGCAAAACACCTAAAAACTAGACCCCAGAACAAAAAATCCCGCTTACAAGCTGAGCAGGAGTAATGGATGAAGAATCTGAGCCCACAAAATGATTCAACAACAAAAGCGCCCCAAATGAATATCCAATGTACCTGGGCAAGTAAGACTCATCCAATCCAGCAATCCCTTTAACCAACAAAGAATTAATAAAAAACCATTAGCAATTACTAATTACATACAAAAAATTAAAAGGGATGTGATTTTTTTATACCTAGAGTGAAGCGAAGAACAGAGAGATTAAGCTGTTGGTCAGTTGGATTAGTGTTCTGTGAGCATGAAATTCGTGATGGTTTGTTAACCAATCTGAATCTTGGGGTTGGAGTGAAATTGAAGTTGGCGCGAGTTGTTAACGGATTTAGGGACAACATTCTTCTTGCTGTTTGAGTTTGAGATAAATTGTTGGGGCAAATGAAGGAATTTGGAGCCAAATACAAATTTATATATTGTTTGTTTACGAAAATTGATCCAAAAAATGTTTAGTCAATTAACTTAGCACGTATTCTTCAGAATCTATGTTAAATTCTCATTAAGCGACTACTAGGACTTGGGTCTCGCTCTTGTGCGGGGCATCAAGCACACATATCTTTATCGATTAAATAATTTTGAAGTGATGGAGTAGATCCTAAAGAGATACCATTTCCTCGTGAATTTATCTTAAATCAGGATCTTTTAGCTCAACCTTATTCAAGTTTTGCTGAGGAAGCAACCCCATTTTTTATTTTTATTTTAACCTTAAATTGGTCTAAAATATCGCTTCTCGTGGAGGATTGGATCCAATAACCGTCTATCTGCCTATCTGGGGTCTGGTTGATGGATATTGCTCATCATCATTTAGCTATTGTTTTTTATTTCTCATTACGGACCATCCTTAAGTTATCGACTCGTAATTTTTAATCCTTTATATTGACTATTTACTTTAATTTGGATCATTTTTATATCAAAATTGATCGAGATTTGTGCAGGTGGCCACCAGTCGGGGAAAAAATCACGTTTGATACCTTAATTTGACCTCGTTTCTATTTGGTACCTTAATTTGTCCAACCAACTTTTTAGTACTCAATGTTTGCAAAGTTCATCACGGTTGGTACCTCCCTAGCGGCGTCCCCAATTTAACCACCGCGTTTCCTACGTGGCTCACCGTTGACCACCACAGACTCGATTTTGACCCAATTTTACACACGTGAACAAGCTGACTGGATAAAAAAAAACTGAAAAAACTATTAAATCTTTTATCACAAGTTATAGTTTTTATATTTCTTTATAATTAATTTCATTATATAATTGTAAAAACTTCTTATATAATTCTGTTTTAAAAAAAACAATTTTTATAACTAATGAATTTTAAAGAAAAAGGCAAAAATGAAAAAAAAAAGTAAAATAAAACCATAACTTTAAAATCTTTAACTATGTACTATTAAATCTTTATAATTTTTATAAAATTTTGTAATTAACTTTAAAGTTATAAATATTAAAGTTATAACTGTTAAATTATATAACTATTATAAATAAAAGTTTTTTTCCAAAAAACCAAAAAAAACCCCAAATCTAAAAAAATGATTAAAAAAGAAAAAAAAAAGAAAAACCAATAATCTTCAACAAAATTATATAATAAGTTTTTAAAATTTGTATAATAAAATTAATTATAAATAAATATAAAAACTAGAAATGATAATTTATTAGGAGGGAGAAATGATTTTTTAAATTTTTTTTTTATCCTGTCAGCTTGTCCACGTGTGTAAAATTGGGTCAAAATTGAGTCTGTGGTGGTCAACAGTGAGCCACCTAGGAAATGCGGTGGTTAAATTGGGGACGCCGCTAGGGAGGTACCAACCGTGATGAACTTTGCAAACATAGGGTACCAAAAAATTGGTTGGACAAATTAAGGTACCAAATAGAAAATAAAGCCAAATTAAGGTACCAAACGTGATTTTTCCCCCACCAGTTGACTCAAAACTAACTAATTGGATCAAAATTAGTTACCTGGCAGCAACATGTCTTCCAACTAAACAGATGTAAAATAAAAATAGAATGAGTATTCCATATTAAGTTTAATAATAAATGTAACCCAAAAATAAATCAAAAAAAATATTAAAATGATTATTAATTTTTTGGTTAAATCTCCGAAGTTTGAACTTTGTAGTAGTAAAATTAACTGAAATCAAAAAATTATTCGCTTCTGAATTTGCATATCAATAGGCAAATATGATAAGAGGATTCAAAATATTTAACCAAAATAATATTTTTCATTTGACACATATACAAGTTATGTGGAGAACATCTCTATATCATCACGGACGTGGTGGGTGGCACCGGTGTCGATAAACCATTCTTGTCGATTGTCCACCATATTCGCTTCGAAGACAACTGCTGTTAGGGATATGATTCTATTCGAGCTAGAACGAGCTCCAAGAATTATTTGGGAGAGAAGAGAGACTAAATTTAAGAGAACTAAACTTTTACTTATTTTCTGAATGAATAAAAGTTACAAGACTTGGACTATTTATACTAAGACTAATAATCCTTTACCAATTAAACCTAGACTACTAAAGGAAATAGAAATCTAATACTACTCTAATTAAATAAAGATTCCTAATCTAAGACTAACATAAGACTCCTAATATAGAACTAACTCATAATCAATTTATCATGTTGACTTCATATTCCCACGATTGGGCCTTGAATTAATAAGTGGCCCAATGATATTATGTTGGCCCGTATCAATGCCAATCTCTGAAAAAGAGGCCTTGTCCTCAAGGCCCATGGTCTGATCTTCTCGGCCCGATCCGTCCTCGACTAGTGGTAAAAAGCCTTGGTTGAGTCTTGAAGATGCATGTTGCAAACCCTCATCCTCAAGAAGCATTAGAAATTGTGGGGACTTGCATCTGTGGTTTAGGCCAAATTTCTCGTCACAATTAAAACAAAGGCCTTTCAAACGTCGTTCTTGCATCTCACTTGGCGACAATCGGCGAACGGGTAAAGGTGGCTTATTTTGGGGTGCAAGTGATGGATTAGGCAGACTTATAGAGGAATCCATGTGTGGGCTAGCCACAATTTGAGTTTTGTTCTCAAAAATTTTCTTTTCAAACAATTTAGCCAAACCAACTGCATGATGCATAGAGTGTGACTTCATAACAGCCAACTCATTACGAATATCAGACCTCAAACCCGAAATAAAACAATTCATACGGGCCTCATGAGACAAACATGTGACAAAGTTAGAAAGTTGTTCAAACTCCTTTTGATAATCCATTACGGAACCCACTTGTTACAATTTGAAGAGCTCTGCTTGATGATTCTCAAAAGAGGATGGGCCAAACCGTGAGAATAAATCTTGGACAAACGCTTCCCATGTACTGATCATCTCATTATTTGTCATCCAATTAAACCAACTGAGCGTTGTCCCCTGCATATAGAATGAAATATGCGAAATACGATGTTCGGGCGGAACATGGTAAAGTCTAAAATAGTGTTGGGCCTGTGCAACCCAATCCCTAGGGTTAGAGCCATCAAAGGAGGGCAGATGCACCTTAGGGGGCTTTGGCAGCGACTCAGTGCTAGGCGCATATGAATTAAAAGCTTGAGAATGGGATGGGCTATGAACCTGATATGATTGATGTTGTGGCCCTATTGGGGCAGTGGTATTCCTAGTCTGGTCCAAGGCTGATTTCAAATCAGCCAACATCTGGAACATGGAATCAACTTTTGCTGATGTTGCTTTGAGTTCTGCCATATCTGATTGTACTTTTGCTGATGTTGCTTTGAATTCTGCCATATCTGACTGTATTTGTCGAACCGACTCAGCGAGGTTTGAATCTTGGGACGTAGCTGTTCCATCCTTTCGAGGAGCCATGAGCACAAGCACAAATTAATTTTTTTTTTTTTGAAATAGTGAGTTCAAAAGATGAAAGCACCAATTGTTACTCTCAATGAAAGCACCAATTGTTAGGGATAGGGTTCTATTCGAGCTAGAACGAGCTCCAAGAATTATTTGGGAGAGAAGAGAGACTAAATTTAAGAGAACTAAACTTTTACTTATTTTCTGAATGAATAAAAGTTACAAGACTTGGACTATTTATACTAAGACTAATAATCTTTAACCAATTAAACCTAGACTACTAAAGGAAATAGAAATCTAATACTACTCTAATTAAATAAAGATTCCTAATCTAAGACTAACATAAGACTCCTAATATAGAACTAACTCATAATCAATTTACCATGTTGACTTCATATTCCCACGATTGAGCCTTGAATTAATAAGTGGCCCAATGATATTATGTTGGCCCGTATCAACTGCACTGAGCATTAGGTTATCCATGTCAACCAAGACATTCTTGTCCTGAACTACATCAACCTTGTTGGCCTGGTTATGTTTGTCTTTCTTTGGAAGTCGACAGGTTTGACTTTTCACAATTGTGGCAATTCCCTTTATACTTTAAATTTTTCCAAAAAATACTTATTACTAATGCAATAGTTACCTTTTTTCTTTCAATTTTAATCAACCACGGCCGATTCTCTGGTATAAAAATACACGTGTAACGTGTTTTTCAAAAGATAAGTTAAATTGACAATATGCACACGATCAAATGTTGTTTTAGATGATTATATTTATTTTATTTGCACTGCAACGATAGGATACTTTTTTATTTTGGAAGATTAACAGATCAAAGTGTGAATTAATTAATCTATCATCAGATACAATGAAAATAAATTTAAGAACTAGGGATTTTGTTATTCTTTTTCTGATTGGTTTTGCAATCCTATGGCGTGTATTAGTAGTTGTTAATTTTTTTTTTATGAAACTCTTGTAATTGGGATTGGGGTTGGAGTACCCCTTGTACTCCACTTATATAATTTTTGTCTTATCCAAGAAAACAAACCCCAAATAACACCAACAACAATACATTTTTAGATATCATTATATGTTAGTAACTTTAATTTTATATATAAATCTGTATATATTATTAAAGAAAGTGATTTTAGTAGCCTTGCATCGTAACAAAAGTTGTGTTCTGAAACTGTTGCCAATAATCACGTAGTAACTTTAATTATATATATAAAACTGTTGCCAATAACCAAGCCTAACAAACAAAGAGATAATATATTGCAAATATAGTATATATGTTAATCATATATATATATATATATATATATATATGTGTTAACCATAAAAATAAAAAAAAAGGGAAAAGAAGAAGGTTAATCCTAATCGGAAATTCAATAAATGGACAATACAGTTGTCACGAGTACTTCCGATGAGATGTACCCACTCCTAACAGGGAGACCCCCTCGGATGTTGCCCTACCTTTAGGTCACTGACCTAACAAATGCAGAAAAGAATACACGAGGAGGAACCTAAGCGTCTCTTGGAAAGTCAAATGTTGAGTAAAAAACAGATATCAACGCGGCATCGAAAAAAGAGCAAACCCCGATGAATCCGCGCGACTCCGATATCCACCAATGCGCCAAGAGGGACCACAACGGACCCCGAGTCCCATGAACTTACAAGAAAACTTCCTTGCTGAACACTCCTCGAAGAAAACTGCACTCGGACGATCATCCGAGGACCCATTTTCAGAGAAAAACAAGAAATAAATAATAGAGCGCCCAATAAATATATTCCGAGAACTCGGACGGAAAAATCTCATTTCAATCAGAGCAAATACAGCCCTCGGAGATCAAACCCAGCCCTCAGAGAGCAAACCAAGCCCTCGGAGATTAAATCAAGCCCACGGAGATCACATTATGCCCTCAAAGATCATGTTACGCTATCGCACTACGTCCTCGGAGATCACCCCAGTCATTGAAGAATGAATCCGAGTCAAGAAAGAGAAGTAAAACCCCTCGGAAAGCATATACAACAGTCCTTACTTCCATACGAGCATTTTCATTAGGTATCAACAAAAGCATAGCCATCGGAAGAATAGCGTCCTCAAAATAATCACACATGGGAGATCCTCGAAGCCATCGGAAAGCACAAAATCGGGTCTAGTCAGCATCCAGTAGATTAAGAGATAAACCTTATCCTAATTTTTACACTTGTATCAATGAAACGACACCTGTCTTTACCAAAGCACATGCACAATGACACCTGCCCTTATCAAAGTCTATATAAAGGGAGGTGATCAACAGAAGAGAGATAACTAAGCTTAACTTAGTACGACTTACCACAAATACACAAAGAGAAGAGGAGGAAAAGTTCAGTGAATAAAGGAAAGAAACTTTCTTGTATCTCTGATTATTTTCCAGTCATTTCCATCTGCGATTGTTTCTGAATCACGGACAGGGCGTTCCGACCCAATATAAATATCTTCCGTTAAATAAGGGAAAATTTTTAAACCCGTTAACAAAGTGGCGCCGTCTGTGGGAACGCCATAATATCTTTCCTCGAGAGAATTCAGCAAATATCGACTGGGATGGATGATCTCTTCGAAAGTGAAAACCTTCCAATCCATTACAGCGATTCGGAAGAAACTCTGTCCAATTATGAATCAGGTACGAGAGATTTTATTAATATTCCCCGATCTGTCTACGAAAGACTTGTAGATGCTACATGGGCACCCCGGAGGGGGGAACCTCTCGGAAACATGTCCTCTATATCCTCTGAGGACAGAAATTTCCCTTCGGAGAGGGATACACCTCAGGCGGTGCGGAACCCAAACTCAATTCCTTGGCATCAAGAACTCCGACAAATGCCCAGAAGGTATGTTTATCCTGAAAGGACCCCGGAAAGGGGTCGGGGGGAAATCTCCCACCCCTCGGAGTATCAAGGAGATGTTGAACACTCATTGTGGGGAATGATGGACGACTTACGAAAAGAATTGGGCGATCTCAAGAAAACTATGGCCCTTGAGGAGGATCCCACATTCAAGACCTCTCCGTTTATACCCGAAATTGCTTTAGCCTCTATCCCCCCAGGGATGTGACCTATCAATATCCCGCTATATACCGGAGAAGCTGATGGGAGGGATCCACATGACCATATCTATCAATATCTGGTCGGAATGGACCTATCTTCCGCCCCTGACCATGTGTAATGCCGCGTGTTCCCTGTTACCATCGGAGGGCGGGCTCAGGCGTGGTTCACTCATCTTCCACCTAGTTCCATTACGAGCTTTGATCGATTAGCTCATTTGTTTGTACGACAGTTTGCTTGTAATTGAAGGTACCCCAAGTCCGCCACGCATCTATTCACCGTTAAACAGAAAAAGGATGAACCCCTACGAGGGTATATAAAGCGTTTCACGGATGAAGCACTAGATGTTCCCAACATTAGTCCAACTATCATGGCGGACATATTGACTCAAGGACTTCGAACGGGAGATTTCTTCAGATACCTTATGGGCAATCGTGTCACGGACATGAATGAACTTATGCAAAAAGCAGAAGTCTACATTTTGATGGAAAAGGCGGAAGGAACGAAGAAGCAAATGGAGCAGGAGGATAACGAGCACCTAGAGCGCGCAGAAAGAGAAGCAAAGACTAAGGAAAAGGGTAAAGAGGGAAAACCTCCTCCTCGTAAAGACGAGGGCGGGGTGGTTAAGAAATTCCTCCGACCCGTGCCCTTACCTCCCATGACTATCACCCCCCGGAAGTGCTCAATATAATGAGAGGTAGCAATGAATTTCACTGGCCCGTACCAGTTAAGTTCCCTAACCGAGATAAGGACACAGGGAAATATTGCAAATACCACAAGACATACGAACACACCACTGAAGAATGTACCACCCTTCGTAGGGAAGTGCTTCGTCTTCTAGAAATAGGATACTTGAAGAATTACCTCAAGGAAAATAATCTTGGGGAGCCCAAGACCAACGTATGGAAGAGGTCACGGAGAGAAGAAGAAGAAGAAGAAGAAGAAGAAGAAGAGGAAGAAAGGACGCCCAGTCGGAGGTCACGAGAAAGGACGCCCAATCGAAGGTCACGAGAAAGGACACTCAGCCGGAGGTCACGGGAAAGGATAGTTGGACGCCCACGACCCCAAGAGAGAAACAAAGACCGTCGGGAAAACTCCCGAGAACGGACCATGGGGTACCAGAGTTTGCCTCCTCCACCTAACTCATATAAAAACAACCCCCCGTTAGGACGAACCATCAATATGATTGAAGGAGGTGAAATTTCAATGACACCCCAAAGTAAAAAGAAGAAATACTTGAAAGAAGCCATACGAGCAGAGCAAGGATTCCCAGTTTGCTCGGTCCAAGAGTTAAAGCTGCCTAACATCACCTTTGGACTCGAAGACCTTACAGGTATACTGTACCCCCACGAAGACCCGTTAGTTATTTCAGCCGTTATCTATGGGTATGAAACCCAACGGATCCTCATAGACACAGGCAGCTCTGTGGATGTACTCTTTCTGCCTACTTATCTCGCTATGGGGTTGAAGCAAGAAAAATTGGAAACCGCTGAAGTCCCCTTGGTAGGATTCTCCGGGGAAACTTGCCATACCCTCGGAACTGTGACTCTTCCAATGTCATGGGGAAAGGGAGCCCTTCGGAGAACGGAGCCCATCAAATTCTGGGTAGTGGAGGCTTCTTCAAGGACATATAATGCCATTTGTGGGAGACCATCCATTCGAGCCTTTGAAGCTATCCCTTCCACCTTGCATCTTAAAGTGAAATTCCCCACCCCCTCGAGAATCGGAGAGGTCCGAGGAAGTCAATCTAAAGCCAGGGAATGTTGCATGAATGCCATCCCTTCGGAAGAAGACGAGTCTTCCCTTGGAAACAATAAGAAGCGCAAAACCGAGGAAACACGAGTCCAACCTGTGGAAGAATTAAAGATGGTAGAATTGGTAGAAGGAAGCCCTGAGAAGGTGATCAAAATGGGTACTCACATGACATCAGCGATAGAGGCTCAACTGATTTCCCTCCTCAAGCAATTCCACCATCTCTTTGCATGGGAAGGAGGACCGCCCGGGAGAATCAGTAACAAGGTATGCCAACATTTTCTTAATGTGAAGCCCGGAGCCAAACCTGTCCAACAAAAGAAAAGGAAAATGGGACCCGAGCGTAATAAAATCATTTGCTCGGAAATACAACGTCTTCTTAATTTAAAGCAAATTCGGGAAGTTATTTATCCCGAGTGGTTAGCTAACGTCGTACTAGTTCCCAAGCACGGAGGGAGATGGCGGATGTGTGTTGACTTTACTAATCTTAATGAAGCATGCCCTAAGGATTGTTATCCTTTACCGAGCATAGATCAGTTAGTTGATTCAACCGCTGGGTGTGCACTACTGTCAACCTTAGATGGAGACCAGGGATACAATCAAATCCCGATGGCGGCAGTAGACCAAGATAAAACTAGTTTCATTACGGATGCAGGCACATTCTGCTACCTAGTCATGCCCTTCGGGATAAAAAACGCTGGCGCTACCTACCAAAGGTTAGTAAGTCTTATGTTCGCAGGACTTATTAGAAAATCAGTGGAAGTTTATGTGGACGACACGGTAGTCAAAAGTAACACTGCCGAGGAACATCCCGAAGACTTACGGAAAGCATTGGTCATTATGGACAACTTTGGCATGAAAGTTAACCCTAGGAAATGTTCTTTTGGCATCCGAGGAGGAAAATTTTTGGGGTTTATGGTTACGGAGAAGGGAATAGAAGTAAACCCCGAGAAAGCAGAGGCCATCATGGGGTTACCCACCCCGAAGACAGTGAAAGACGTTCAAAAGCTGACTGGTAGAATGGCATCACTGAGTCGATTCGTCTCCAAGTCGGCAGAAAAAGGGCTTTCTTTCTTCAAAATACTTCGAAATGTCAAGGAATTTCGATGGACCCCCCAGTGCGAGGAAGCCCTCGGAGAACTGAAAAGGTACATGTTGAACCCACCCTTACTGGTAAAACCTTTACCTCAAGAAGAGTTATTTCTATATTTGTCGGTTGGAGAAAAGGCTATTAGCGCCGTTTTAGTCAAAGAACACGATGGAGAACATCGTCCGGTATATTACGTCAGTAAAACCCTTCTCGGAGCCGAGAACAGGTATACCCTAACTGAAAAACTCGTCCTAGCACTGGTTACTACGGCCCGCAAGCTACGCCCCTATTTTCTTTCCCATCTAATTACAGTGCTAACAAAGCATCCCCTAAGGACAATTCTTAATAAGCCCGAATCATCAGGGAGGTTAATAAAATGGGCCGTGGAACTCACCGAGTATGACATTTCTTACGCGCCGAGACCCTCCATCAAGGCCCAAGTCCTGGCAGACTTTGTAATGGAACTTGCCGACATCGGATCCGAGGGGAAAGAACCATTGTGGTACGCTTATGTCGATGGGTCCTCGGTAAGCACGCACGGGGGGGGGGGGGGGTGCAGGAATAGTTTTTGTAAATCAAGAAGGGGAGGATGAAAGGCTCCATTTTGCAATCCGAATAGATTATCCCCTCTCTAACAATGAAGCTGAATATGAAGCTCTCCTTATTGGTATGAGGCTAGCAAAAGAAGGAGGAATGAAAAGAATACTCCTCCATAGTGATTCTCAATTGATTGTCCAACAAGTCAAAGAATCCTACGAAGCAAAAGAAGAAAGAATGCAAGAGTACCTCCGAGTGGTCCGTCAAAGGTCTGAGTGGTTCGAGGAATATGATATAGTTCAGATTCCCCGAAAAGAAAACCAAGAGGCGGACGCCCTATCCAAAATGGCCACTCAAACAGCCGCCGTACACACTCGGAGGATTACTCTACTTCATGTTAACGAGTCTGAAAAAAAGGAAGGCAAAGAAGTAAATGCCATCTCAGATCCCTCATCTAGTTGGATGACTCCTATCAAGGCCTATTTACAGGATCCTGAGGGATACTCCTCGGACAAGAATATCCAGCGGATAATGTTTAGAAAAACCATTCGATATTTCCTTAAAGATGGAATACTTTTCCAAAGGACGTACTCGTGTCCCCATGCTCGATGCCTTAATGAAGAAGAAGCCCAACTGGCTTTAGCGGAAACTCACGAGGGAATATGCGGGAGCCATACCAGCGGCGAAAGCATGGTCGGACGCCTGATTCGACAAGGCTATTACTGGCCCACGATGACTAAAGACAGTAAAAGCCATGCTGAAAAGTGCAAACCGTGCCAAGCTTACGCCCCTCGGATTCATCAGCCCGCGACCCCGTGGGAACCCCATCTAACCCCTTGCCCGTTCTCCAAATGGGGCATTGATATACTTGGACCTCTCATTCCTGATTCCGGTCAAAAGAAATTTCTATTAGTAGCCATTGACTATTTCACCAAATGGGTGGAAGCGGAACCCCTAACTAGGATAACCGCAGGCGCCGTTATCAACTTTCTTTGGAGAAGTATCATTTGTCGCTTTGGTGTCCCTCGGAGCTTGGTAAGTGACAATGGACTGCAATTTACGGACCAAGGGTTACAAAAATGGTGCGATCATTGGGAAATAAAACACCGTTTTGCTTCAGTGGGATACCCTCAAGCAAACGGTCAAGTTGAAAGGACCAACAGAACCCTTTTGAAAAATATGAAAGCTCGACTTGATTGGCATAAAGCCAAGTGGGTTGAGGAAATACCCGGTATACTATGGGCCTATCGGACCACGCCAAGCACTGCTACGGGCGAAACTCCTTTCAGTCTATCCTATGGATGTGAAGCTGTCCTGCCCTCGGAGGTCTCCATAGAAAGTTGGCGAGTTAAGGAATACGAGGAAGTAACCAACAACTCAAATCTGGCCCTCGCCCTTGATTTGCTCGAGGAGAAGAGAGCCCGAGTAGCCCTCCGAGTGGAAGAGTACAAGGCTCGGATGTCGCGATATTACAATGCCAAGGTAAAGCCCCGAACTTTTCAAGTTGGAGATCTAGTGATGAAACGAGTAGGGGCTTCCAAGAATGTAGGCAAACTAGATCCACGATGGGAAGGACCCTATAAGATAGTGGAAATTATAGGGCCGGCAACCTATCGTCTTGCTGATTATGAGGAAGTAGTGCTTCGTAATACCTGGAACTCAATCAACCTTAGAAAGTATTATGCTTAATGTAATAGTCATGCTTGAATAAGAAAAGTTATTCATATACGAAGGGTCTTATTACAAAAGAAAATAGAGTTGCTTGACAAAAGGATAACTCTACATATGAGTCATCTTAGCAACCCAACAAAAAAGTCCCTCGTATTATGAAATAAACTACATAATATCCCTCCACAAGTTAAACCCCTCCCATATGGCGCTTTCCTTCTCAAATAAGTCGTCGGCGCTGCTCCTCGGAAAGGGAAACGGGATCATCAACAAACACAGTCGGAACTGAAGGATCCCTGATAGGTGAAGAAGGAAACTCCTCGAAAACCTGACGGATGTTAAGTGCCGGAATTAGCAAGCATGGGGGAAACTCTGGCAAAGACTGTACAACATCTTGGCACAACCGATAGCCTATATGGACCAAATCACGCATCTCATCTTGAAGAGACTCGCGAAGGCTAGATGGACCCACCACTTCCAACACTGCTTGGACTCGAGCCATAACCAATGCCACTGCTTGGGTACGAGTAGCCCCCAGTATTTGCTGATTTAGGGCATCTCTCTCCTTCAGGGCCTGCGTCAATTGCTCTTCCGAGGACCTCATTTGGTCACGCAACTCTCCTATTCTCCTCTCTAAATTCAATACACGAGCTCTTTCTAGCACCAGTCGGCGTTCTAAGTCCCACGCTTTATCCCTCTCGGATTGTAACACATTGTTGTGGATTTCCTGAGAGGACTCGTGAACTTCCTTCAATTGAGCTATCTCCGCTTGAGCTTCTAAGAGACCTTGCTCCAACTCATCCCGACGACGATATACCAAACCAGGATCAGAAGAAGAGCTTCCGTAAGATCCGAGGGCATCTAGCACCATATAAATCTGCTCAAAGAACAAAGCAAACTCCCTCAGACATTGGTGACAGGTTAGTAGTAAATAGAATAGATAAAATAAATAAAATACCTCACACAGGTCTTTACAAGCTAAATCCTGGAGAACGGACACCGGAAGGGTTTTGATCAACCCGCAATCAGTCACATTCAGTAAGCCACTAAGAAAATTTCGACAAAACCCCACAGCTGATCCGAGAGGAGAAACATCCTGACTGTCCTCGGGGGGAAAAGATCTCCCTAAGGAGGGATTCCCCTCGGGCGGCGGTGCGGGAACACGATCAGGGACGCCCTCATAGGGCGGCAAGTCCTCTGTATCGGGGGAGAGAAGATACTCCTCTAATACATTCACCACGACAGAATTGCGGGGAAAAGGTTGTGACACCACTGGAGTCATGTGAGAATCTGTTGGGGAGGAAACCGCTATCGGATCCGACTCTCCGAGAGGAATTATAAAGTTTACTGGGGGGGCTGCTATAGGCGAGGCCTCCAGTCCCTCCTCCTCCGAAGAAATATCAACTATCGCTTCCTTTACGAGTGGATCAGAACACCAACTTCCAACAGCCCGGGACTACCATGTAAGGCCCGCCCCAGAAAAACATCATCAGAAGACCCGAGGGAAAATGCCCCTATCTCTGCGCCTGCAAAAAACATCAGTATGCAAACAGTCCGAGAACACCCAGAGAATTTACAAATTGAACAGGTAAGGAGTGATCAGTAAAACTTACGGAAATAAAAGTTATTGTGAAGAGGATGAGATGTGGGGGTACACCCCTCCACCCCCTCTTGCAAACCCGCTAAAATCAGGGCCTCGGGGAAGTCCAGCAGCCCGGATATGTCATAGGAACCAGAAAAAAGCCCTGAGTGAAGTAATACCTCCCTCTCGTGACCTTGTGTTTCGGCGTTAGGAGCAATATATCCCAGACCCCATCGGATGGGCACCCCCCATGATCTGGCTGATTGACCTCTCGGACGGACAAAGAAAAATCTCCGCCCCCAATCCCCTCTACAAGAGTGGATATTGGATACACGAGTGAAGGTATTTTCCTTGTCCCGATAGGTCAGGCTAAAAAAGGGAGTCCTCTCTGAACAAGGTCGAAGGGCAAATATTGTTCCCACCCGATAAGGAGACATTGGAAGGTTTAAAAGCTCACAACGCAGAACATATCCCACCAAATGACTATATGAACTTGGTGTTAACTGACTCGGACATACCTGCCAATACCGAAAGAGTATTTGGAAAAAAGGGTGGAAAAACGTCCGCAACCCACAACGCATTTGTTCGGTGTAAATAGTCAGATAACCCGAGGGAGGCGCATAAGCTCTCTGACCCGAGGAAGGCACTATCACGTCATATTCTTCGAAATCCAGGTTATACCCAGCAAAAAGAGATCTTACCGAGTTCTCGCACTCCGTACTCGTAGTGGATCCTACACGTCCCCTACCTATCAATCTGGACGGATTAAGAGGAATCAAATCAAATTCCGAAGATTCATCTGCCAAAGGATATGGCTCCCTACCCATGAATATTTCCCTAATATGATTTACTCTACGTGAATTTGTAGATGAAAGCTTACGAGCTACCCCCAAAGAGGAACTAGCGCCAAGTGTCGCTTGGTTTTCGGATAAATTATCCCTCGGAGAAGAATTCTCACGGAGAATAGGAGGAACCCTTGATGGTCTGGAAGGACTCCGAGCGGTGTCTCGAGAAGAACCACAAGATGAAACTGAACCACTTCTTCTATAGTAAGGGGGCATCATCTTTTCGGGTAAGCATTATCCTCGTGCTTACAGTTGCTGTTGACAAAGTTCAAAAATAGATCAAGGACCAGTTATGATTATAAGGTTAGTGATAAGTGCATAACTGATGAAGGGCCTAAGTGCATATATACTCTTCACTCCTTGATTAAAAGAAGAAGATTAGATTCGTATTACATAAAGTAAAGGACACGTGTCAAGAAATTTTCCAATAAAAACAAAAGGTAGAGAAATGAAAAATGGAAAAATATTTATTTATTTAAGAAGCCGAAGAGCCCTCGGAAAGGGTGATAAGTACAAAGGACATTTATTTAAAACAAGAAATGAAAAACTACAAGGAAAAGACTATGCCCCCGTGGTAGAAGGGTGTGAGGAAGTCGTCTCCTCGGCGGAAGTACCCAGCGGAGCAAGGCGGGAAATTGGGGAAAATACCCCCCGGAACCACTAGCCCTAGGACTCGGACTACTAGCAGAGTGCATCGGAGAAGGCGCGGGAGAATCCCTAGGAGATAGCAGGCCCCCAAATCTCCCCACAAAGTAATGACAGTCATCGGGAGTTGGCTTCTTCAACTTGCGAAGGTCAAAAGACTTGGAAAAGTCAACGTCCGGCCTTAGCAAAGACTTGGCCAGCCTGGCACATTCCAAGTAACCCCACAAAAGATGACCTGTCAAGAGCTCGTGAGAAGGTGTATCGGAGACTCCTGAGTGCTGCCTTGAGATCTCTTGTTGAGCAAAGTGAACTGCTGCATCAACCTTAGCCTGCACATCCTCGGGAGAAAGAAAGTTCGCCAATTTTCCCTCAGCTGACTCAGCCCTATCGGTGACTTGTCCCAATGCCTCCTAAAGATTCCTCTCTCTCACAACCTTCAGCTACTTCCTTCTCGAGAGCAGTGATACGAGCATTGAGAACCCTCTCGGACTCATCTTTCTCCTTCTCCAAAAGGGATAGCTTAGTCATTACAGCCTTCTCGGAGACTTCCATCTTCTTACAAGCAGATTCCGCCAAGTCCAACCTATGTTGCAGGCCCTCGTTGGTTTTCTCCGCTTCTCGCAACGCGAACTCGTAGTTGGAAATCTTCGTAAGAAGCACATCCTCCCTCGTCTGACTTTCTTTGTCCCGGACCAAAAGAGGTGCTAGTTGCGCTCGGAGAACTTCCACCTCCTCTATGTCCTTCCGACCACGCTCTTCCACGGCAGTAACCGCCTCCCGACTCTTTCCAATCTGCGGAGAAATCAATAAGAAAAAAGTTAACACAAATACATCATATAACCCCAAGAAGACTAGTACGGAGAAACTTACCATGAGCCCCAACCAGTTAAGACTGGTATACAGAAATTGATACCCCTCGGCGGGTGTTGAACTAGAGGAAGCAAAGAACTGGAGAATGTCTTGATAAGCCTCCCCCACGGCCCGAGACGAAAATTGCCCCTCAGGTCCACTAGGAGGTATGGGCGCCTGGAAGGTGTGACCTCTCGGAGAAAGAGTCACTGGAACAGAGGAAGATGCTGGAATACGGCTCCTCGGAAGAGTAGCTCCGAGTACTGGAGTCATCACTTCCGAGTTTGTAAACACGGCCCGAGAACCGCCAACTACTACGGATGTGCCAGTCTCCCCCAGGAGTGAATTCAAGATCCCCTCCTTCACATCTCTGTCCTCGGAAGAGGGATCAAACTCCCCTTGAATGTCCTCGGAACCCCCTCGTGAGGCCTCCTGCTCGGGAACACTAAACTGGGCCAAAAAATCTTCCTCTACAGGAGATAATCACTGTAGGTAAGAAAGAGAATGAAACTAGAAAAAACTATCACTAAAATAGAAGTATAGGTAACGAACGCTTACCATATAAAGAGGGCTCTTCTACCATCGGAGCCTTGCCTTTATCCACAGCCACTATATCAAGAAGGAAAACATCAGCACATGAAGGAAGTTTACAGTGAAAATATGAAAAAAAATGATAAAAATTCAGGAACTTCCGAGGATGTAAGCTCAGTAGAATCAGGAGAAGGATCATCAGAAGACAAATCAACCACTTCAGTAGCCTTCTGAACAGCCTCTTCCTCAACCGCCCTCGGAAACACCCCTTCTTCAGATGCCCTCGGAGAACTTCCTATATCGGATCCAGAAGCGGGCAAATCTCCTGTACCGTACTTAGAGACCGGCACCAAAGCCCAGGAGGAAGAAGGAGTTACTTGGCGCAAGGGAACAGCACTTCTGATAACCCCTGTCATATCTATACACAGAGGAGAGTGGTCCTCGTGGACTCCCCCCACCTCCGGAGCTGAGTGCTCGCCCTCGGGAGCATTGACCTCCTCTTCTTCGTGATCACCCTCCTCTGGCGCATCAGAAATACCACTCGGAGTAGGATCACTCGGACCCGACAGATAGTAATTGGCCATAACCTCCTCTGCATCACCCCAAAGTCAGAATATATAAGTACAATTCACCATTATACCCAGAAGAGAAATAAAAGAAGAGAATAGGCGACTTACGAAAAAGGTTCATCGCAGTGGAAGACAGGGACAAGGGCTTCTCCACAGCATCATCGGTAAACACCACATGATGAAGACCGGACGTCTCAAACAACATCGTAAAATCTTCCGACTCCATCAACTTATGCTGAGAAAATACAGGAGATAAAACTGCCTCCGGGTCCAATGTATGCACTAGAGTTGTGCCCTCTCTCCAATCGAAGGGCATATCCCATTCACCCTGTGCGGGCCTCACGAAAAAATACATATTTTTCCAAACGCTATGCAAAGTAATTGCTGCACCCAAGATTCTCTTCGTAGAATCTCCCGCCCGATGACGAACATTATAAAAGGGATACCCCCCGGGCGACACCCCCACATCAAAAATTGAAAGAAAGTGATCTACCCTACACTCCAACCCATTCACTTGACACCAAAAAACATAAATACAGAGGGCAGCAAACCCATTCAGAACCATTTGACTCGGGCTGATATTGCAAGTTTTAAAAACCTCACAAAAGAAAGGGGGCATGAATGAACGCCACCCATATTTTACTTGAGCAAAGTAGACTGTCAACATACCCGGAGGAGGATAACATGCTCTCTCATCCCTCGTCGGAATTTGGAACACCATGTTCTTTTGAAAAGCCCCGGTTGAAGTGAACAAATCTAACACCTGTTCACGAGTGGCGATACTCGGAACCCTCTCCACTTTAGCAAAAGTCCGAAGAGGCGCCTTCTTCGGTTTGGGAACCCTAGATTTCTTAGAAGAAATAGCGCCGCCCTCAGAAGAAGTAGCAATCTCTCCCTTGCGTTTACGAGTGACTACCCCCGTCGGAATACTCCTCACATTTGCAGAGGAGTTAATCGGAGCAGTGGCTTCAGAGGATGTAGCGGCGGCAATAGGGTCGGTATTGGTGGAAGAAGCCATCGGTGTGATAGTAAAAAAGGGAATGTTTTCGAAAAGGAAAAGAAAAACGAGTAAATCTAATGGGAATTGGAAATGCAAAAGACGAAGAACAGAAGTTAAGGAAAGAAATTTTTTGCTCTGAGAGAAAGTTACCACAAAGACGAATTGAGAGAATGAAGGAAAAAAGCTAACAGTGTCCCTATTTATAGCCGGGGACGACAACGGTCAAAAATTTTGAAGACGTGGAACTTATTAAAAGTTCCACGTAACCGCCGCCTGATCACGCCACGCCATCACAATTCTGACCGTTACCAACTGTCAGGTATTTCAATTTTCAAAGCTGGTCAAACGACAATCCGCCACCTGCACCCCGAGATCTCCGCGTGCCCAATAACGATACCCTAAGGGTATTCAGGTAAAATCCTTATAAAATTCTGAATATATATGCATATCTCTCGAAAAAATATCAAAAGACAAATACAGGGGACACTAGAACAGGAATTAACCCCTCGCCTCACTGAAGACGATGATTAAAATTTTGCTTGTCTCTACGAAGGCAATCGAAATTTGAGGGGGCTAGTGTTAACCATAAAAAAAAAAGGAAAAGAAGAAGGTTAATCCTAATCGGAAATTCAATAAATGGACAATACAGTTGTCACGAGTACTTCCGATGAGATGTACCCACTCCTAACAGGGAGATCCCCTCGGATGTTGCCCTACCTTTAGGTCACTGACCTAACAAAGGCAGAAAAGAATACACGAGGAGGAACCTAAGCGTCCCTTGGAAAGTCAAATGGTGAGTAAAAAACAGATATCAACGCGACATCGAAAAAAGAGCAAACCCCGATGAATCCGCGAGACTCCGATATCCACCAATGCGCCAAGAGGGACCATAACGGACCCCGAGTCCCATGAACTTACAAGAAAACTTCCTTGCTGAACACTCCTCAAAGAAAACTTCACTCGGACGATCATCCGAGGAACCATTTTTGGAGAAAAACAAGAAATAAATAACAGAGCGCCCAATAAATATATTCCGAGAACTCGGACGGAAAAATCTCATTTCAAACAGAGCAAATACAGCCCTCGGAGATCAAACCCAGCCCTCGGAGAGCAAACCAAGCCCTCGGAGATTAAATCAAGCCCACGGAGATCACATTATGCCCTCAGAGATCCTGTTACGCTATTGCACTACGTCCTCGGAGATCACCCCAGTCATTGAAGAATGAACCCGAGTCAAGAAAGAGAAGTAAAACCCCTCGGAAAGCATATACAACAATCCTTACTTCCATACGAGCATTTTCATTAGGTATCAACAAAAGCATAGCCCTCGGAAGAATAGCGTCCTCAAAATAATCACACATGGGATATCCTCGAAGCCATCAGAAAGCACAAAATCGGGTCTATTCAGCATCCAGTAGATTAAGAGATAAACCTTATCCTAATTTTTACACCTGTATCAATGAAACGACACCTGTCTTTACCAAAACACATGCACAATGACACCTGCCCTTATCAAAGTCTATATAAAGGGAGGTGATCAACAGAAGAGAGATAACTAAGCTTAACTTAGTACGACTTACCACAAATACACAAAGAGAAGAGGAGGAAAAGTTCAGTGAATAAAGGAAAGGAACTTTCTTGTATCTCTGATTATTTTCCAGTCATTTCCATCTGCGATTGTTTCTGAATCACGGACAGGGCGTTCCGACCCAATATAAATATCTTCCGTTAAATAAGGGAATAATTTTAAACCCGTTAACAATATGGACATCCAATAATCATATAGTTAATTTACTGTGGTCTGAACACAAACATATAATCAACAAAATGATAGATTAGTCTATAAAATTTCATCACTAGCTTTTAACACCACAAATAAATTTCAAACTAACCATAGTTAATTAAAAAAAAACTTAACAAGAATATAGCTCCACTTCAATTAATATTACACCCGAAGAAAAGAAAAGAACAACAACAGGAAAGCCCTAAACTTTCAACATCAACATCATCGATAAAAAAGAAAGTAACATGGGACTGCAAATTACTTAGTTTTCCATCTCTTTTTCTTCATCCTCCTCAGGTGGTGGTAATTCGTTGAGATCAAAATCTCTCACTACCCTCGTTGTTGGCGGTCACGCTGCCTCCATGGCATGCAGTACCAATGAGCTCCGCATCTTTGTCTCCTTCATAGAATGGCGGGCCATGTTTCCACACATAGACAAGTGGGAATCAAAGGTCTTATTACAAATGAGGCACTTTACAATACATGTCGAAAGGTGTGAAGTGGGAGGAGCTGACGCCACCACTGGCGTTGCAAGTGAATAAAGATTTGGGTGGCGGTTGCCAACTCATGCTGCAAAGAAATGTGGGAGTGAAGGTGGTCGTAGAGAGCGTCGTGTGAAGGCAAACTCATTCGACAAACATGGCATTGATAGTTCATCTCTCAATTCTTAGTATATAGTTGAAGAGAGTAAGGTTATGCTTTTGTTGTGTGTGTACACTCGTATGCTTATATATATTATATATACCTAAACAAACACGCAATGAATGCATGTTTGAAAAACTAGCTAGATTTGAAAACTAGGAGAAAAAAGCAGTAAGTTTTAGATGAAAGAGAGATTTCTTTTATAATGTTTTGATAACATTTACCTAATCAACATTAAATACAACAGTTTTATTTCTACGAGTTACACTTAATGTTGGTGAAAAAGTAACACTTAATGTGGTGTAATTTGGTTGAAGGACTTAAATTTTTTTTTTGGAACAAAGTGCTGTACTTTATTAATCCAAAACCAGACAATACAAACCGATCTCAAGATCTAGGTAACATAATCCATCACTACTAATCTACTACTCCTCTAACAGATAATAAAACTGAGCTCTAACAGATTAATTCCCTCTGGATGGGGATGAACATTTTATCGTATGTTTTACATCTATTCTTGATGATATTCATTATTTCCTCCTGCAGTTGTGGCTTCTGTGTACTCTTATTAAAGACTATATCATTTTTGTGCCTCCATATTATGTAAATAACTTCTGCTATAGTCATCTTCAATATGTTACTCCTCCAATTCTTCTTTGAGCTAAGTTGTATCAGCCATTCCAGCTCATGTTTCCACTCTTTTGGTATGTGTTGTATATGAATCCATCTCAACATTTCCTTCCATATTGCCTTAGTCACTGTGCAGCTAAAGAACATATGTTCAGTTGTTTCTTTATCCCTGCAGAAGCTACAAGTTTCATCAGTTTGAATTCCATACTTCAGCAGTCTATCTTTGGTTGGCAGTCGGTTAAGGCATTGTAACCATAGTGTAAATATGGCCATTGGTCTTGCTTTATTGCCATATAGTAATTTCCTCCATGCCACTGGTTCCTTTTCACCTCTTAGCTCCTTGTACACCATTGCAGTTTTATATCTTTCTCTTCTTGTCATTTCTGCCCAAGTGTTGGTCTGCATCACCTGCCTTCCTTTATGTATGCTTTTCAAAATCCAGGAGCAGTTGTTAGTGGGCTGATATGTTGCTATGCTTTCCCCTTTCATAAAGTACACATGCATCCATTTTACCCACAGCTTGTCCCTAAAATAACTTAAATTTTTATTATAACTTAAGCTAAATTTAATTAATAGAATTGAAATTCAATTCTTTCTTCACAATTCTCCTTCTTCGAAAAGGTATAATGTAGAGAAATATTAGGAATGGTATTATTGATAAAGTTTTGTGTACAAAAGTTGTATCTAATATATACTAGTCTAGTCTTGGTCTACAAGTAAAAGATAAGCTATACAAGGTAACTAGATTACACTAAATCAAATGCTATCTCTTATCGAGAGAATGAGAATTCGAAGATATGGTGATATCTCTAATACGCCCCCTTAAAAGTGCCGTGCCATCGGCCAAGACAATTTTGGACCGAAGGAGCGAGAAACAAGCGCGAGACAGCGCCTTAGTGAGAACATCGACAAGTTGATCCTGCGTACTAATGTGGGAGACGACAATAAGGCCCTTGGCCACAATGTCACGAACAAAATGTATGTCAATAGCGATGTGCTTAATGCGAAAGTGCAATACGGGATGAAGCGAGAGATGAGTGGCCCCGATATTGTCACAAAAGACCGTCGGCTCTGGGGTGAGATTGACATGGAGCTTCGAAATGAGGTGTTGGATCCATCGTACCTCGGAGGTAGTAGTAGCAAGATCACGATACTCAGCCTCGGTGGAAGAGCGAGCAACAACACTTTGCTTGCGAGATGCCCAAGAGATGGGATTGGCGCCAAGAAAGATAATATAGGCCAAAGTAGACGTACGATCGAATGGATCACCAGCCCAGTCAGCATCAGAAAAGGCTTGGAGAGTGTTCGAGGAGCGCTTCTTGAGCAATTAGCCGTGAGAAATGGTGTACTTAAGATACCGAAGAATGCGCTTAACCGCCATCCAGTGATGCTCAAAAGGCAAAGAGACAGCTTGAACAAGGTGGTTAACGGGAAAGGCAATGTCCGGCCTAGTAAAAGAGAGATACTGCAATTCGCCAATAGCTTGGCCATAAAGATGAGAATAACATGGAGTAGTGGAAGAAGGCAGTTCAGTGGTGGCCATCGAAGTAGACACGATTTTGGCGCCATCCATCTTGTGCCAAGTGAGGAGATTGCGGATATAGTGATGCTGAGTGAGAAAGAGACCATTAGAGCAAGATATGGCGTCAACACCGAAAAAGAATTAGAGATGACCAAGATCCTTTAGAGCGAAGGTGGTACTGAGCTGCGAGATGAGTTTGTTGATGAGTGGAGGGTTGTTTCCCGTGAAGATAATGTCGTCGACATAGACAAGAAAGAAGAGGACCATGTGTTCCTTGCAAAAAATGAAGAGAGGGCAATCCGACTTAGACTAAGAGAACCCGAGGTCTAAGAGAGACGAGCAGAGAGCCCAAAACCATTCGCGGGGAGCTTGCTTTAGGCCATAAATAGCCTTGTGCAAACGACAGACGTGATCGGATTGAGAAGGGTCGACAAAACCAGGTGATTGCTTCATATACACAACATCATTGAGGGTGCCATAAAGAAAGGCATTATTGACATCAAGTTGGCGGAGAGGCCAAGAGTTGGAGACAATGATGGAGAGAACGATACGGATTGTCACGGGTTTAACAATAGTGCTGAATGTTTCAATATAATCAAGGTCGGGGCGTTGGTGAAAACCCTTGTCTACCAAACGAGCCTTATATTTATCAATAGACCCATCAACATGACGTTTGACGCGATTGACCCATTTGCAACCGATAATATTGGAAGCAAGATAACGGGGAACAAGATCCCAAGTCCCGTGAGATAGAAAAGTGTTGTATTCTTGTGACATAGCGAGGCGCCAATGTGGACTTTCCATGGCCGAAGAAACACAAGTGGGCTCAATAGATGGAGGCAGCGGATGGACACTAGTAACCGAGAGAGCCTTGGGCTTAAAGATATTGTTCTTCATACGAGTGACCATATGATGAATGGGGGCAAGTGGTACGGTCAACTCAGGAGGAGCGGACGACGCGGGTGCAACATGCGAGGGTTCGAACGATGGGGATGCGGGTGGTGATGACAAGGTGATCACGGGTGGTGAGGAAGGCAACGGAAGAGCTCCAAGTTGAAGTATCGATTGAGAAGGCATAGGTGCGATCAGAGTGGTGGTGACCGATGATGGTATTGCCGGAAAAACGGACTCACAAAACCGAACGCGGCGAGAGATAAACATCCGACCCAAAAAGAGATCAAGGCATTTGTAGGCGCTTTGTGAAGTCGAATAACTCAAGAAGAGACAAGAACGTGATGTGAACTCGAGCTTGCCATTATTGTATGGTTAGAGCCATGGATAGCATTGACAACCAAAAGTGTGCAACTTAAGATAGTTTGGCGGTGTGCCAAAACGAATAGAGTAAGGCGTGGCAGAGTGCAAGGCAGATGAAGGCATGCGATTGATGAGATAGATGGCCGTTTGAAATGCATAAGACCAATAAGATTGAGGAAGCTTATCATGATGGAGTAGAGGCGACCCATTTCTAAGATGTGCCTATGTCGACGTTCAGATAAACCATTTTGTTGCGGTGTGTGAGGAGCCGTTGTAAGCCAACTTATACCATTGGTGACAAAATAATTTTTGAGAGATAGAAATTCCCCGTCGTTGTCGCTATAAAAGTTGACTATGTCGTGTCGAAATTGTTTTTCCACCAACGTTTTAAATTGGCAAAATATTGAGTGCACCTGTGATTTTGCAGTCATATGGAAGAGCCAACAATAACGACTAAACAAGTCAATAATCAATAAATAATAATGAAATCCATCGACGGAGGTCTCAACAGGGCCCCAAACATCAGCATAAACAAAGTGCAAACGATGCAAAGCAGTAAACGAAGAGTCCATAAAAGGCAAGCGATGAGACTTGCTGACCAAACAAGAGTCACAAAAACTACCCTTCACAGAGGGTTTGGAAATAAGTGGTAAATCATAACTAGAAATCAATAAAGAGCTAGTCTTGGGCGCTGGGTGCCCAAGACGAGCGTGCCATACATCCTCCGACGTGCGAACTCCCAACAAAGCAAACTTCTCCGGATTTTTGAGGTAGTGGACTGGAGGGCGGGTGTGATAGGTACCATTAGTGCATGTCCCGATTGCCAGAGTGTCCCCCGATGTGAGATCCTTAACATGAAAAGTATGTGGAAAGAATTCCATAGAGACATTATTATCACGAGTAAATCGATGAACAAATGGTAAGTTGTGTTTTGAAGAGGGAGCGCATAGAACATTATTCATACGGAAAGTACGTAACGGGAACTTAATAAAAGAGGTACCAGTATGAGTGATAGGCATGCCCGATCCGTTAGCCACAATGACCTCGTCAATACCATCGTATTCAGAATGATGGACAATATTGTTCAAATCTCATGTGAGGTGATGGTTAGCACCCGAATCAACCATCCAAGAGTTCGGGGCTGCATGGGTCAGTTCATGAGGTGGCGTGTGAACCACGTTGGCGGTTGGATTGAGTAGGTTCTGCAGTTTGTAGCAACGAGAGGCTACGTGGCTCGACTTGCCACATAATAGACAGACAACCCGTTCATTGTTATGCTGAAAAGTATTAGTAAAACTAGAACTACCATAACCAGAGGGCGGCCTACCTCGACCACCACGGGAAGGACCACAACCACTGAAGAAGGCACCGCGCCCCCTCGGATTGGGGCTACGCGGAAAAGGGGAGCCACGACCAGAACCATAGGACGCCGTGTTGGCTGTTGCGACGAGGGTCACAGACTCGACCTCAAACCGCTAGATGTAGGACTCGTGCGTGACTAATGCGTTGTGGAGTTAAGCAAATGAAAAGGGTTGTTCACGAAGGCGGTTTGAGGTCGCGATATCACGGTAATTTGCACCAAGGCCGTTGAGGACATAAAGAGTGACATCATCAGGGTTAAGCGGGCGGTCGAGCATGGCAATCTCATCCACTTTTGATTTGATGTCTGTGAGGTAGTCAGTGACCGAACGTGCGCCAAGCGAGGCGTTATTGAAGGCGTCCTTAAGCGCCATAATCCGAGTACGATCCGACCGAGCGAACGCACCCATGAGAAGGACCCATGCTTCCGAGGATGTTTTTGAGCAATGGATCAGTGGTATGATCTCTGGTGACATTGAACCAATCAACGGGGAGAGGACAAGCTGGTCCTTTTGGTACCAGAAACGATGTCCGGCCTCATCGGAGGGGGAAGGGCGTGGATGAGTGCCCTGCAAGTAACCAAGGAGGTTCATGCCGGCAAGGGTCGAGACCACTTGAAGGCGCCATGACAGGTAGTTAGTTGGCGTGAGATGGAGAGTGAGGTGGTGGTGGTTGGAAACTTAAATGATGGATGTGGGGACATCATGAGTCGGTTTAGGTATGGACTAGGCGGAGCTACCGCCACCGGAGTTGTTATCGGAGTTGGAGGAGGCGTTGGACATATTGAGGTGGAGAGATGCGGCAGATTAGAGTTTGTGAGGGAGGGTGGCAGACGACTTTTTGAGAGAGTGAAGCAGAGGATCGAAAAAATAAATCGTGAGATTATTATAGGCTTCGTGATACCATGTAGAGAAATATTATGAATGGTATTATTGATAAAATTTTGTGTATAAGAGTTGTATCTAATATATATTAATCTAGTCTTGGTCTACAAATAAAAGATAAGCTATACAAGGTAACTAGATTACACTAAATCAAACGCTATTTCTTATCGAGAGAAAGAGAATCCGAAGATATGGTGATATCTCTAATATATAAAAGTTGATTTACTTGATTTTTTTATTTATAAAACTGAATTATTTTGTATGTGTTAATATGACTATACTATTTATATTGAATTGGACTTGCATCTAGGTTATTTGAGTTTATCTCCAACAATAGTCATTATGTATAATAGTAAAGTTGACTATAATGTACTTGATTAATATTTGATATCTAATTGTATAATAATCATAAGGATTCATCATGAGTGCATGTCTTTATAAATTTGCCAAACTATTATCCGCGACTTAATTTAATCTTCATTTAGGTTTTCTGATTCTTGTCAGATAGGGTAGTAAAAATTGGGTGAGTTTTATGATTAGATCCCTAAAAGAAATAATCGATCGACCAACCATCACATTCAACGATAACGAAATATAACAAACTCTAATGACTAGTGTTGGATTTTGTAAAAAATGATAGTTTGTCGTTAATTCTTTGTATTGTCTATTGTTAGATTTCACGTAAAATGTTATATTTGTCGTGTAGTATATTTCTTTAAATGTGGTTTTTGAAAAAGGCGGTGATTGTCGTTAGTTATCCCCAACATAAGCTAAGTTGTTATCGTAGAGATCGTGTTAATATTTAATCATATCTACAAAATTCACTTAATCACTTTGAGCTTCTCTTTATCTGGTAAGGCCATATGTATGCATGTATTCTATGGTTAATTTAGATGAATAGATTAAAGTCTATTTAAACTCAATTTTCTCAATACAAAAATTATTAAGTACTTTCAACTAGCCAATTTCTTTTGTGATAGTCAATTTTGAGACAGAAATTTAAGGAGAGTTTTAGGAGAGGCTATCCACGTTAAAAAAGAGTTATAAAATGATATATTTCGGTTCAATAATCTATAATTTGTGAGGTTATCTCAAACAATAATCGTGGTACTTTTTTTGTTAAGTCAGCCTACAACATCATCTAAAATCTAACTTGCACTTCTCAAGAGCCAATCTTCAAGATCATATGAGATATTGACGCACCGGTTAAGATGGTCTCGTTTGCTTGGAGATTTATCCTACATAAAATTCCTTCCAAGAGCAATCTTGTTCGTGGAGGAGTACGACCAATCGGGGACGACATCAATTGCATCTTTAGTGGTGACGAAGAGGAAGATACACATCATTTACTGTTTACATGTGCCTTTTCATATCAGGTGTGGCTTCGTATTTATAGTTGGTTGAAATGTATATCTCCATTGAAAAATTACCGAAATCACACTTGTTTCAATTCATGGGTTTGTTTCATGCATCAAAGAATCCTGATTTTTGGTGCATTTGGATTCACATGATCTGGATGCTTTGAACAATAAGAAACAATATTTTGACCACATTGTGGTCTGAATGCATACATATAATCACCAAAATGCTAGATTAGTTTATAACATTTTATCACTAGCTTATAATACCACACATAAAGTTCAATTAACCATAATTAATTAAAGAAAAATTTAACAAGATTATTGCTCAACCTCGATTAATATTACACCTGAAGAAAGGAAAATGACAACAACAAGAAGCCCCAAACTTTCAACAACAACGACAACGGCAAAAAAGAAAAGTAACAAGAGACCACAAATTAATTAGTTTCCCATATCATCTTCTTCTTCCTATTCAGGTGGTGGTAGTTCGTTGAGATCAAAATATCTAACTACCCTTGTTGGCTGCCGCGCCGCCTCCATCAGGGCCTCCAATTCCAGTAAGCATTGCCTCTTTGTCTCCATCATAGAATGGTAGGCCATGTGCCCACCCATAAACCAGTGGGAATCAAATGTCTTATTACAGTGAGGCACTTAACGGCCCACGTCGAAAGGAGTGCAGGGGGAGGAGTTGACGCCACCATTGGCGTTGCAGGAGACATATAGATTCGGACGGCGGTTTCTAGCTCGTGCCACAAAGAAATGTGGGAAAGGGGGTGGCCGTAGAGAGCGTTGTCAGAAGGCAAAATCCTTCGACATACATGGCATTGGTAGTTTGTCTCTTAATTCTTAGTATATAGCTAAAGAGATCAAGTTTATGCTTTTGTTGTGTGTATACACTCTTAGGCTTACATATATATATAAACAAAGACACAATGAATGCATGTTTCAAAAACTAGCTAGATTTGAAAGTCGGGGGGGGGGGGGGGGGGGGGAGAAGTAAGTTTAGATGTACAAAGAGATTTCTTTTGTAACTCTTTGATGACATTTACCTAATCTACATTAAATGCAACAATTTATTTCTACGAGATACATATAATACTGGTGAAAATGTGGTTGTTTAGGTGAACGTGGTGTAATTTGGTTGAAAGACTTAAATATTAATCATAAGATAAGCTAAATTTATTTGGTAGAATTAAATTCGATTCTTTCTTCACACTTGTCCTTCTTTGAAAAGGGATAAAAGTCGATTTACTTGATTTTTTTATAAAACTGAATTATTTTGTACGTGTGCGTCAATATAACTATATGGCACTTTCACTTGCATTTAGTTTATTTGAGTTTATCTCGAACAATAGTTAGTATATATAATAGTAAAGTTGCATATAATATACTTGATTAACATTTGATATATATATATATATATATATATAATTCTATAATAATCATTAGGATACATCAGCACATGGCTTTATAAAATTGTATATTAAAATTTCAAACCTTTGTCTGCAATTTAATTTGACCTTCATTTAGGGTTTTCTGAACGTTAAATCTGGCCTCATAGGGTAGTAAAAAGTTCGTTGAGTTTTATGATTAGATCCCTAAAAAGCATATTAATTGTTCAACCATTGCATTCAAGGTATAACGAAATATAACAAACTCTAATGATAATCTAGTGTTGGATTTAATTAAAAAAAAAGTTTGGCGTTTGTTGTCTTTTGTATATTGTTGGATTTCATGTAAAAGGTTATAATTGTCGTGTAGTATATTTCTTAAAATGTGGTTTTTGGAAAAGGCAGTAATTGTCGTTAGTTGTATGTTACCGTGTTGCTATTTAATTCTATCTAAGAAACTTACTTTTATTTCGATTTGTACTTTTCTCTATCTATCTGGTAAGTCCATATGTGTGTATTCTATGGTTAATTTTAATGAAAAGGCTAAAATATCGAACACGTATTAGTCTATTCTTTAGCTATATAATACGTAAAATATAAACTCAATTCTTCCATTAAAGAAATTATTTTGTTCTTTTCAACAAGTCAATTTCTTTTGAGATTGTCAACTTTGATGAAAAAAGAATTAGAAGAGAGTTTTAGAAGAAGCTATCCACATTGAAAAAGAGTTATAAAATGATAAATTTCGGTTTATAATAATAGCTAATTTGTTTGAGGTTATCTCAAACAATGCTTAATATTTTCCCTCAAACACTTGTTAACCATGCACAAGAAAAACCTCTTGTAAAGTGGTTGTCTCTTCTTTTTTCACCAACACTTCACACTCTAAGAAACTCTACTCATATACCCACTCTTATACACAGCATTACATACTCTCATTAAACATACTCAAGTACATTTAAACTACAAATATCTTGATTTTCTCCTATGCATACATAGGCAACTTGGAATATGTTCATGTCGGTCGCATATCACTAAAATCTACACATGCCTCATTAACCCTTCATCGTAGTTAAAATTCATGTGTGATTATAAATGAAGTCGATGACATGCGTAAGCTATGTAGTAGAGAATAAGGAAAACTATAATTAACCTATATTCGTGTTGCCATTCCAAATAATACTAAATAAGACATTCACTATATATAAGTATTTATATATTTAGTGTCTATACGAAACATTATTAATGGTTTAAAAACTAAAACAAAATTTAAACCGCTCAAAATAAAATTAAATTATAGACATGCATTTTATGATGTGTATATCAAGCCAGATGTTTGTTTTTTTCCTTTACTTATATAATTACTTGCTTTTGCAATAAATTGTTCCGTAATTTGCAAGGCAGACGCGGGTGTGCCAGTTCGCCAAATTTAAAAAAAAAACCATAAATTTTGATGCGCCTTAATACGTTATTAAATATTGATGTATGATTTCGTATATTTTAGTATTGGTTAATATATACTCGGTTACTAATTTTGTACAATATTTTTAAAATCATTATGTGTAAAAAACAAAGGTATAAGTCTAAAATTAATTCTAATATTCTGTAATTATTTTATTTTCAACCTAGTTTTATTCTCCACCTGCTTCTACTCTTCTTTATTATCACTCATTCGTTTCGTTCTTTATAATTTTTCTACAATTATTCATTAAATTTGAATACAAGAACTTAGAAATCTTAGTGCGAGAAGTAAGAATTTATAATGCGTCTCAGTGCGAAGCACAAGCACTGAAGTCGTCAGTGCAAGAACGGTGCGCCAAAAACTTTAATTTGACGTGGTGGGCGGAACTAGAAAATTATTTTGACCTGGCCTAAGGCCTAAGGTAGGAAGATGTATTAGGGAATATTTGAGTTGTCTTTTCTTCTCTTAATTAATTCTAAAATTTTAAATATTTTTGCTTCAAATCCTTTAATGAGGTATAAACCACACATATAGTTTAGTTCTAGTAACCATATTATAAATCACATAATCATGACTTTCAAAGCTTTTATAATGTCATCAAGACGATCTTCTTTTTTCTCTTAGGTCGATCATTAGTTACGTTTCAACCCATTAATACATCATTTTCTCTTCATTTTTGGAAAATGCCCCTACTATATCATTTTCTCTCACGCACCACATGTAATACATTTACATTATATTATATTATATTATATATATGTATATATATATATATATCCTCATCAGATCACTAAATATTTAGTTATTATAATATACAACAAAGTAACCTATTACATGGACCATACAATTAATATATATAAGCAATACCATTACAGTAATGTTTCTAAATTGCAAAACAACATTAAAGATTAATACTCTAAAGGAACGTTTTAAAAATTCCACATGGGCCGGAGCTCAGGTAAGCCCTTACCTGGTTCCACCCCTACTTATAGAAACTTTTGATAATTTGACAATTTTATTTATAATTTTTATATTAAATCTTTAATAACTTAAAAATTATAACTAAAATGTTTAAAACTACCTAATAAACTTAAAACTAAGAGTTATATTACTTTAAACAACAAAAATATTAAAAATTAAGAAAGATATTATCTTAAACAACAAAAATACTAAAAAAATTGTATATTCTTTCTTAATTCAAAAAGAAATTAATTTTATAATACATATATATCTATATCAGAATTTTTTTTGTATAATTTTAATTTAATTAAAATGCCCATCTTAAAATATTTAATATTAAAGGGTAAACACATATATATTAAAATGGTATATATATTTTTCCCAATTCATCAATAGAATTACCTTTATTTATCTAAATTATAAAACCTGTTATTTAATTTTAATTTAAATAACTTAATTTCTCAACAACTAATAAGCTTAAAAAAGCAAGATTCACTTTGTACCCATAATATGGGATTAAGATTATAATAAATTCAACTTTAAAAAAATATTAAAAATAGAGAGAGTAAAATAAAAAGAGGTATTTTAGTTATTATCATTATATTGCAGTACAGGTAACCAAATTCTAAAGAAAAATTACTATCGAGAGTTCAAGACCATACATATTGATAGATGGAATTGCTATAGAAAAACACCTAAAACAAATTACGAGTTTCTTTTCTCCTTCAGATTCGATAAGTTATGCGTAATTTTGGGTTTCAAGAGGTAAAATTTAGATCTTTATGGTGTTTTTTATTTTATGAGTGATGAGCTTAAATTTTGAGCCTTTTTCTTGGCTGTTAATTTGGATAAATAAGGTTAATTATATTGATGAATTGATAAAATATATATCATTTGAATATATTTATTTTTACTATTTAGTATTGAGTATCTTAAGATAATCATTTTACTTAAATTGATGAATTAAAAAAATATACAAATCAAAATGGATTTTTGTTGTTTAAGGTAATATCAATCTTAGTTTTTAGTATTTTTGTTGTTTAAAGTAATATTACTCTTAATGTTAACTTTATTAAATATTCTTAGTTATAATTGTTAATTTGTTAAAGACTCAATATAAAAATTATGAATAAAATTGTCAAATTATTAAAAAAAAAATGCATGTAACTTATATATTATAGGGTATTTTTAACATGTCGGGCCGCTGAAAGCCTAACATGGCATTTTTAGGAGAAAAAATAGGAGTTGTTGAACGTTTTTATGGGCACGAAAAGTTATAGGGCAAAAAATAAAAAAAAATGTAACCGTTACATGGCATTTTCAATAATTCTGCCATGGACATCCATTAATTATAGTTAATTACATACCTATAATCAACAAATTACATCTCATCACTAGCTTATAACACCACACTTAAAAGTTCAATTAACCATAATTAATTAAAGAAAAAACATAACAATATTATAGCTCCACCTCGATTAATATTACACCTGAAGAAAAGAAAAGGACAAGAAGAATGTCTTAAACTTTCAGCAACAAGGGAAAAAAATAACAAAGAACTGCAAATCAATCAGTTTTTTATCTCTCTTCTTCCTCATCAGGTGGTGGTAGCTCGTTGAGATCAAAATCTCTCACTACCCTTGTTGGTGGTGGTTGTGACGCCTCTGCCAGGACCTGCAATTCCAAGCGTCGTCTCTTTGTTTCCTTCATAGAATGGTGGGCCATGTGCCCACCCATAGACAGGTTGGAATCAAATGTCTTATCACAAATGAGGCACTTTACGACCCAGGTCGGCCTAGGCGCAGAGGGAGGAGCTGATGCCACCATTGGCATTGCACGAGACGTGAAGATTTGGACGGCGGCAGCCCGCTCGTGTTGCAAAGAAATCTGATAACGAAGGTGGTCGAAGAGAGCATTGTCAGAAAGCAAAATCATTTGACAAACATGGCACTTGTAGTTCATCTCTCACTTCTTAGTATATACTTAGAGTGAGCAAGTTTATGATTTTGTTGAGTGTATACACTCTTGAGCTTATATATACAATATATATATAGAGAGAGATGTAAAGAGAGGTTCTTTGTAATATTTTGATAACAATTACCTAATTCACATTAAATGCAACAGTTTCGTTACTACCAGATACTCATAATGTTGGTGAAAAATTGATTGTTTTAGGTGAATATGGTGCAATTTGGTTGAGGGACTTAAATATTATATATCATAACTTAAGCTAAGTATATTTAGTAGGATTCGAATTCAATACTTTCTTCACACTTCTCCTTCATAAAAAAATGTATAAAGTTGATGTACTTGACTTTATAAAACTGAATTATTTTGTACATGTGCGTCAATATAAATATACTCTTTTATATGGCATTTGACTTGCATCTAGTTTATTTGAGTTTATCTCCAAGTCTCCAACAACAGTTTGAAGTCGTTTGGATTCAAAGACCAGTTTTATCTTAAAAACATTGTACATAATAGAAATGAGATAAAAAGTTCAGATTTCTGTGATATCTAATATGTGCCACTTGTTTGGTTGTTAATAAGATTAAGTGTCAAGATAAATGGTTACATCAATAGCTTTTTGTTTGATTTGGATCATTAACGTTCAAGTTTCAACTAACCATTTTTCTTAAAAATCTTTTTTTTAAGTGGAAACATATTTTTGTTTTCAACTCAATGACATATTGTATATTTTTCTCACTATATATATTATCAAAAATTTATATAAAAATACTTTATGATAATAAACGTACTTTTAAAATGGGGGTAATAGGGTCGAGTAAGAGGCATAAAAGAAGTTGGATATTTTTCCTTTTCTATTTTGGTTGTACGAGTCAATAAGAATTTTTATACTTATTAAAACAAATACGAAATTGAAATTTTTGTTGCATGCTGCAAAGAAAAATTTAATATATAAGTTATGTGATAAATTACTAAAAACTGAAAATAAACTATTAAAAGAGTTATTTTTTATTATTATATTATATTTGACCAATACATTATAAATTTCATATAATTTAATTTGGAGCTTTAGTAATGTTATATCTAGTTATGTAATGGAGAAGTGGAGTAAATTATAAATTTATAGAGAGTTTAATGGAGAATTTCAACGAACACTAAAAATAAGCCAAAATCAAGATTATTTATCTCAAGGTAGAGGTGAGATTATTTATCCAAATTCTGAGATTAAACCAAAAAAATAGGGCGTATCTCACATCTCCCGAAAAATCTATCTATAGAACCAAACGAGAGATGAAGTGAGATAATCTAAGATGTCTCACTTTATCTATAGAACCCAATAGTTTCTTAGTATATAATAGTAAAGTTGACTACAATATATTTGATTAATTAACCTCTCCCCCATCTATTGGCTCCGTTACACTTACCCCATCAACCTTTCATTTTTGACACTTACCCTCCCCCCCACCTTAATTTTGAAAGTTAACCAGTCCCTCGGCCACCCCCCAACCCGAATATTCCTTAGATTCAATCACGCTCGTTGCACGTGCCTAGCAGTAGTAAGGGTAAAATTGGCATTTTACCATTTCCAACGGCTCTCTTCTTTCTCTCACTGTGATAAAACTCTGAAAATCGATCAGTTCACTCAAAATCCCCAAATTGAAGAACCCTAATTACCATATTCGAGCTAAATCCTCCATTCTAACAATCAATTACTACAAATTCGCAATTAGTAACTAAAGCCCACATGGAGCCGAACAAAATACGCACTTGTGGAAGGAACGCATCCGAGAAGACTTTGTGGACAAACCAAAACCCGGGGAGAAGATTCGCTCGTTGTAAGAAATACCCGGTAATTGAAATTTCACCTTTTTTCCTAAACCCTACCATTCAGTATAAATACGCATTTGATTACTTAATAAGAGCTATGATGTTTGATTTTTGAAGGGGCGTGGGGCATGTGACTTTTTTTCTTGGATCGACCCTCCGATGTGTGAACGATCACGTGTAATTATTCCTGGGTTATTGAGGAGGGTTAACCGGCTTGAAGATGAAACTGGTAGATCAAAGAAATTGCAAAGAAAGTTATGGTTTGCTATTTTGGTGATATTGGTGGTGGTTGTGCTGAGAGGATGAAGCAGACATCCCTCTTGAATTGTTGGTGTTGTAGTGATGTAGTAGTTGTGGTGTTATAATGTTGGTGTTTTAGTGATGTAGTTGTGATGTTGTAATGTGGTGTTGTAGTAATTTGTTTGTAGTAATGTTGTGCTAACTGTTTTGTTTAGTTGGGATGGTATGATGTGTTTAGTAGGGATGTGGTAGTGGTGTTGTTAATTGTTGTAAGATAATTTGTTGCAATGCAATGATTCTATTTAGTTGCAATGGTTTTTGTACTTGATCTTAGTTGCAAATTTGTGTAATAAATCAAGTGACAAGAAGCTAGCAATCTGAGAAATTCTGAGTATAACCTAATTGCAGATCACAACACAAAAGCTCAATTACTTGGATCTCAATGCTTACTTAAGCTTAATTACTAAACACAAGTCACCTAAGAGTAACACTACTAGATCTCAATGATCACAACAAAAGCAAGTCATCTCATACAAAATAGGTCAATAACAATATCATCATTTCATACAAAATACCAACAACAACAACCAAAGCACTTCGGGAGTACTAATGTCAATAACATCCAAATCATCTCAAGGTACATTAGGGGCATGTTCCAATCATTACATACCATTAACATTCATAATCATAAATCAAAATAGGTAAAAGTTTTGCAAGATTCTCAATCATCATGCCCTAACCAAAAAATTCTGGTAAAAATGTACCACCAGACACAAAATAAGGGGACAGTCAATTCTGAATGATGATTTACAAATCTTGCCACATTTCACCTTAAAATTCAGACATAATCTGAACCACAAGACATCTAAAATAATGGATCTTCTACAGTCCCACTAAACATACTCTGGACTTTCCTTTTTGGTACTCCAACAGTCTTCTTGGGTGGCTTAAATTGTTTCCTGGCAGGCTCAAAGAGCACTGAAGAATCATCATTAGTACCAACCACTGTAGATGTGGTTGTTTCACTGAATAACACCCTCTTTCTTGACTCTCTAGTAGTTTTACCCTCAATCATTTGGTACTTTTCAGGAGTACTTTGGCTCCTTGTAACAGGTCTGCTACTTGTCACTGGTATAGTGGGATGGATCACACTTTGGCTCAGATCATTAGGCATGTTACTTGCATTTTGACTGGGATTTGCAGTTGAAAGATTTGGTTTCTTGGCCACCTATTTCAACATGCATCATAAATTAAGTAAGCAAATACACATAGATAACACCATTATTAATGAAGTATTGCACCTATTTAATTACCTTATGTAGCTTGCCCTTCTTTGTGGTATTCACTCCTGATGTTCCAGCTTGTGCATTGAGTATTGGCCACATGCTCATCTTGACCAGCAACATGAGTCCCATCATTCTACATAATATCAATCAACATGGTTAAAAGACAACACTAGTATGGATTCTAAAAGTGCATATGTATGATGATAAACTTGTGCTACCTGGTTAGGGGTGGCAGTAGCAGTAGGGAGCTTTGTCTTGCACTTCTTCTTCTTTTTTGCAACTGCTAGTGGGTTTTTCCTCCTAACATCACAACCCCTGATATTGTGCCCTTCTGCAAGGCAGAAACTACATGACATTTTCATGCCATGACTCCCCAATTTTCCAATTTCAGCAGCCTTTTTGGCCCTTGCTTCCTTAATCTCATATAGTAACACAATCCTCTTGTTTTTCTTGACGCCTACCAGGCATTTTTTGAGGAGCTGGTGGGAGAACCTTGTCAAGTTCATTTTTTGGTTGGGGCCATGCTTCCTTGCCATGCATAGGATTCATGAAGTTCGAGTAACACCTTAGGTATGTCTCTTTTTTGTGCAAGGGGTGGATGACTTCTTCAGGCTTCCTGTGATTGAAGTACAAGCAATTGATGGCATGTGGGCAAGGTATCCTAGTAAGTTCCCATTTTCTGCAGCTGCAAGTACCTTTGCCCAAGTGAGCCACAAACTTATCTTGCCAAGGGGTTTGTACTTCAAACTCCAGATTCTAAATAGGATTGAACCCACCTACTTTCTCCTTCAATGTCTCCAAGATATTTTGTATTTTTGGACAGAGAATCGGAGTCCTAGTTCTCTCCATAGCCTTCTTCCTCATCATGAGCATTATCCTTATGCTTTCACACATGTCAATGATACGCATGCTTCTTGCCTTCACTATCATTGCATTAAAACTTTTAGAAATGTTGTTCAACAACAAATCTGATTTGCAATGAGTCCTGAAAAAAGCCCTACACCACTGTGAAGGAGGCTTCTCTACCAACCAGTTATATGTTGCCTCATCTCTTTCTTTCAGCCTTTGCATCACCTTCTGAAAATCCTCAAGTCTAGAAGATCTAGCTGCATCCCAAAGTATGTTTCTTAATGCTAAGCCTTTGTGATCTTTCTTGAAATTCTGGTAGAGGTGCATGACACAAAATATATGCTCACAATTTGGTAGCACCTCATGAACTGCCTCAATCAAGCCTTTTTGTTTATCACTCATTATAGTCCAATGAAAATTGTTCTCTATATTGAGGTCATTATCCAATATTTGGAGAAACCACCTCCAAGATTTCTTTTTCTCCTTTTCCACTACAACATATTCAAAGGGGTAGATACAATTATTTGAATCCACCCCAATCGCTGTCAAAAACACCCCACCATTTGCTATTTTTAAATGAGTTCCATCAAGACAAATGAGGGGCCTACAACCACTAAGGAACCCCCTCTTCAATGCTGCCCAACACATGTATAACCTCTTGAACTTAACTTCTTCTCCAATCACCTTGCATTTAATCTTAACAGTGGTTCCCACATTGGTCTTCATTATTTCCTCTGCATAAAACTATAACATATTGTATTGTTCATTCTCACTTCCTAGACCACTTGCAAACACCTTCTTTTTAGCCCTATACATCCGTGACTTGGAAAAAACCAGCTTGGCATCTCCTACTTTAACAATATTGGACCACAATAAGCATAAAAAAACCGAGGGACCACGCAGTAAACTAATGAACACTAATTTTGTACAAAAATCAAAGCTTTGCTTACCATAATCTGGTGTCAATCGGTCCAAAAAAATAAGGTCGGATTTTGTGCGAATCTTCGAGCCCATAACTTCCTTAGATCCACGAATTTAGTGATTTTGGAGATAGATTAACTAATTGTTGGGTCTGACAGTGTAAATCGGGCGTACGGATTTTGTTAGGTTTTGCAAAGTGATGATTTTCCCTCTAAAACATGCCCTTTAGTGAGGGAAGTGATTTTAGAGTAAAATGCCAATTTTACCCTTACTACTGTTAGGCACGTGAGGCGAGCGTGATTGAATCTAAGGAATATTCGGGCTGGGGGGTGGCGGAGGGACTGGTTAACTTTCAAAAATTAAGGTTGGGGGGTAAGTGTCACAAATGAAAGGTTGGGGGAGAGGGTAAGTGTAACGGATTCAATAGATGGGAGGTTTAAGTGTGTTTTTTTCCAATATTGGATATATAATGATCAGTGGGATACATGAGCATATGTCTTTATAGAATTGTATACTACAATTTCAAGATTTTGTCTGCAATTTACTTTGACCTTCATTTAGGGTTTTCTGAACACTAAATCTTTCCTCATAGAATAGTAAATTTCTTGAGTTTTATGATTAGATCCCTAAAAAGCATATTAATTGATCACCCACCCAACGTTTAACGAAATATAACATACTCTAATGATAATTTAGTGTTGAATTTAATTAAAAAGAAAAGAGGATAGTTTGTAGTTTGTTGTCTTGTCTATTGTTAGATTTCATGTAAAAGATCAAATTTATTGTGTAGTATATTTCTTAAAATGTGGTTTTTTCAAAAGCCAATGATTGTCGTTAGTTGTCCCAAATGTAAGCTAAGTTGTTATCATGTTGGTATTTAATTCTATGGCAGAAATGTCAAAAATGCCTTATATCTTTCGCCAACTTAATTTTTGTCCTTTATCTTTTTAAGCCGTCGTTGATGCCTATTATCTTTTACAAAAATGCCCGATTCACTATTCCTCCGCCAAATCGATAAATCGCGTCCAACGTGGCAAAATCGCACATCCACGTGTAATTAATTTAGTACACCTGGATTCTTATTAATTTTTTAAAAAAAAATTGAAAAAAAAAGATGTAGTCGTCCACCCCCCCCCCCCTCCCATAGCCCACCACCACCTGCACCCCCACCGCGATATTGGGTTAGGTCGGGGAAAGTGACGAGGTGGTGATGGTGGTGGGATGGGTGGCTTGGGGGGTGTGAAAGTGACGACGGCTGTGGGGGTGGAGGTGCGGCGGCTATGGGGGGAGGTGTGAAAGTGGCGACGGTTGTGGGGGTGGAGGTGCGGCGGCTGTGGGGGTGGAGGTGGTGGTGGGGTGCCGGCGGGATTTGGGAGGGGGGGAGGTGCGGCGGTGAAGACCTATTTTTTGTTTTTTCATTTTTCTGTTTTTTTTAAAAGTTTTTTAATTGTTAAAAAATTAAGTAATTGAAATTAGATTTATATGTGAAGTTTTTATAATTTAAATGAATAAAGTTTATTATATTAAAAGAATATATTATAGAGTAAGTTTTTAAAATTTAAATAATAAAGCTAATTATAAAGATTTAATATTTTTATTTTTCTGTTTTTTTTAAAAAATAGTTATTAAAAACTTTAAATTTTAAAATATAATTATAAATGAGTTTTTATAATTTATATAATAAAGATAATTAATAATTATACACTTTATGACATGGCAGCCACAATTTGACCACATATGCCAATATTTGATGACATGACTGCCACTAGGCGTCAAATAGTATTTTGGGCATTTTTGACAAAGTTACAGGGCATAAACGACGGCTTAAAAAGATAAAGGGCAACAACTAAAGTTGACAAAAGATATAGGGCATTTTTGACATTTATGCCTAATTCTATCTAAGAAATTCACTTTTATTTCTATTTGAACTTTTCTCGATCTATCTGGTAAGGCCATATGTATGTATTCTATGGTTAATTCAAATGACAAGGCTAAAATATTGAACACGTGTTAGTCTATTTCTTTAGCATATATATAGGGAAAAAAAAACTCAGTTCTTCCATTTAAAAAATCATTTTGTACTCTTCAACTAGTCAATTTCTTTTGTGATTGTCAATTTTGAGATAAGAATTAGAAGAGAGATTTAGGATAAGCTATCCACATTGAAAAAGAGTTATAAAATGATAAATTTCGGTTTAATAATATCTAATTTGTTTGAAGGTTATCTCAAACAATGCTTAATATTTTCCCTCAACACTTGTCACTCATGCACAAGAAAAACCTCTTGTAAATGAGTCGTCTTTTCTTTTTTTCATCAACACTTCACACTCCAAGAAAATACTCTACTCTTATGACCACTCTTATACACACATTATATACTCTCATTAAACATACTCAAGTACATTTGAGTTACAAATATCTTGATTCCGCCCTACACATACATAGGCATCTCAACTCATTCAAAAAAAAATTAGGCATCTTGAAATATGTTCATGTCCAGAAGTCTACACATGCCTCATTAACCCTTCCTCGTTGTTAGAATATAATTCGCGCGTGATTATAAATTGAGTTGATGACGCGCATTAGCTAATGAAGTAGGTATTTAGTCCTTCTTAGAATTTTGAATGTATAAGATAAAATTGTTAGTGAGAGAATAAAGAAACTATAATTAACATATATTCTTGTTGACATTCCAAATAATACTAAATAAGACATTCACTATATAATTATGTGTATATTTGGTGTCAATACGAAACATTACTATTAATGGTTTATAGTGTTGTTAAAGGCGTTGGGCGTAAGCGATGCGTTTTTTATAGCTAGAGGCGAGGCGTAAGCCTCGAGGTGTGGAGCGTAAGCCCAATACATATTGGCATTTAAATTTATTTTTGTATAGTATTATAATACGAGTATATAATAATATAAAAAAATATGGAATAAAATCAAAAACGAACTTATAGCGTTGAGAATATTCAAAATATATATGAGCTAAAACTTAAAATGAAATTGCTTATATATAAAATACAGAAATATTAAGGAACTTCTCACAAGTCACAAAGACCATACGAGAAGAAATATTATAGTCCGTATGATCCTCAGGAATTAAGCAAAAGAGGGGATATTCATATCATACTTTGATACGATGTGGAAGAAAAAACACTGAAGAAGAAAAGTAAAAAACTCGTATGACTTATTAGATTCTTTCACATATCACAATTTCAAACCATTTTTTTTATCATTTATTTACTACTCTTTGGGCCTAGAGTATTTAGAATTGATCAATTTTATGTTTTTTATTCACTTCTAGACTAGGCAATTAAGAAAAATGAGCAAAATATGGCCAAGTTTGTGGGACGTTTACAATCAACTGGGGCGCTCGCCCAAGCGCCTTTTGGGCCTCAGGCGCAAGCCCCAATGTAAACCCATGGAGGAAATTTATGGTCATCGAGGGACAAAAGGACTTTGACCATCGGAATATATGGTCATCGAGGGACAAAAGGACTTTGACCATCGGAATATATGGTCATCAAGGGACAAAAGGACTTTGACCATCGGAATATATGGTCATCGAGGGACAAAAGGACTTTGACCATCGGAAGATAAATTGCTTATCTGTGAAAGATAACCTTATCTCCGATGACACACGGATTACCACATTCACAGAGCATCCGATGCTAAAGGCACTACTAGTCTTGGATAACTCTACGATGCCTAATAATCGCCGATGCTTTAGCCAATGAACAATCCTAAGGAACAGTGGCACGATAAAAATATTCCCTCCCCGATGGGTGCCCACTTCAAAGATATATCCGGGTATATATCCCATCGACCCGATGGCATAGAAGACAATCCCAAAGAGGAGAATGTGCTCTCTCTGATGGGTATTTACCCCGAGGGTACATCTACAAATAAGACTTAGTCGTTCGATGGCATAGCAATAACAGGCCTGACGAATTCACGATCCCGGTGGCAAATCATCCGAAGGCCCCCAGAAGAAGTGCTTCTAGAACAAGAGGACAGGTGTCGACATACAGGATGTGCCAGCCCAGCATGGATTAGGTATCGCCATCGGAACAACTCAACAACAACAAGCTAACCAGGTGTCAATATAGGATGCAACGCATCAGCATAAAATGAGTTGGAAGACAATTGTATAACAGATGAGTTATCACTAAAATAGTCTCCATCTGCCACCCAATGTGTAGCATGCGATCGAAAGAATGCTATAAATACCTTCACTTTGTAAAACAAAAGGAACAAGTTGGAGGGAAATAATACATTTTTTTACTTTATATACTCTCTCTAACATAGGTCATATTTTTTATTTAGCAAGTGTTCATAGAAAAAAGTATCAATAGAACTTTGTCTTCCTTTGCTTCCTGCATAAGCTCAATTACCGACTATCCGGGCAAGGCGTTCCTCGAATAAAAACTATAAAATTACTCCGACGAGTTAACACCCAAGGTTTGGGGCGTGCCCCTCACAAAGGTGGTGCCCCAATACAGTGCCACGGGCGTTTTTAGGCCAAATTCGACCGAGGCGCGACTTTCACAACAGAGTTTTATATAAATATATTTGATTAATTAATGGTTTAAAAACTAAACAAAATTGAAACCCCTCAAACTATTAGCCCTCAAATGCTTTCTATGTGCAAACATGATAATATATATATATATATACACACACATGTATACATATACATATATATGTGCATTTTATGATATGTATAGCTAGCCAGATGTTTGTTTTTTCGTTTACTTATATAATCACTTGCTTTTGAAATACATTGTTCCGTAATTTCTCACTATATATGCTTTCTAATTAATTAAGTGTTATTTTCCTTGTATTATACTCTTATAATGTAGTAAATATAAGTTACGAAAACTTTTTCCTTGTATTATACTCTTATAATGTAGTAAATATAAGTTACGAAAACTTAATTTAATTTCATGATAAAATAAATGCATGGTACAGTACAACAAATCATTATGTAAAATTACACATTCTGGGCTTATATTAATAGGGGTGAGATTGAGGCTGGGGTCATATAACGACATTTCTTTTTCTAAACTCATCAACCTGGCTGAAAGCTAAAATTGGGCTTAGCTTACTTAAAGTAAAACTTATGTTAATGAAATCGTCATTCTTTTTCTGCATCAGTGTCATATATGCTTCTACGTACTCCTATTAATCCTTTCCACTTTCATTATTATAATATAGTATGATATTTCGATAGTACTTTAATTAAAGACCATATATAATTGATTCTCAAACCATTTCGAATTTGTGTTTTACCCATATCAAACTTTCGTTCTTTGTAATAATTTACTCATTTCAATTCTATTCCAATAAAGTAAATAAGATATATATCTTCCTACACATAACCACGAGCTAGCTGATGTTGGTTAAAAGAAAGAAAAACCACGCGTCACGTTTTCGTAAATTACATTCATGCAAATACAAAGAATGTGATCGACCTGAATTGACCTGTCATACATATGCTTGAAGACATCTGAAAAGTTTTCAATGTTATTGATATTTTCGTGCAAAGTCAAAACATGTCATGTTACTTTGAAAGTTAATTTGCAGATGATAAATAATTACAAGCATCTGAGATGCTAAAAATATATAAAGGAAGAAAAGGATACAACATTTTTCTTTTTTGTTAGATCATACTTGCTGGCAAGAGCAACACGTGAGTTAATTAGCTTCTATTTCATCTGGTCTGGTCTGGCACGTGCAAATCAGCCGACCTCAGTTACCGAAGCCCATTCCAGGTTTTCTGTTTCTAGATTTCACCTTTATATATTACAATAATTTATAACTATGGTACAACAAAAGTACCCAAATAATAATGACATCTTAATTCCACTAGGAGTTGATTTCGACTGTCTTCACTAAACTAATGTCAACTATCATTTTATAACACTATAAGCCAACTAATATCATTCACTGTTTTCTTTTCTTTTCTTTTATGACGTGAGAATTGAAAACCATTACTTTTTGGGTGCACATTAGAAACTTGAGAGTTGAGATCAAAGAGAGAAATTCCTTATCTAATTATCTTTAAATCAACTACGTCACCTTTGCCAGAATTAATATCATTTACGTGCGTCACAAAAATAATAAAATAAAGTTTAACGCTAATTAAAAAAATAATTGTAACTCTCCGTTACAATGACACATTTAGTTTCATAAAAAAAAAAAAATCAAATAATTGAACTTCAACAATATTTGCTAATTCTTTAAAGAAATTAAAATGCGTTCCTTAATATTTTGAACACTCTTATAACCATGCTTGGGAAAGGAGTGAGTCCTCCACGTCCACGGTTAGACCAGCTAGAAGTTAAGCCCCCACAAAAAGGCCCCACGAAAAGGTCAATTGAGCGAGCGTTTGCGGATATAAAAAAGAAAGTGTGATCATAAAAACTTAGAAACATGAATCAAGTTTCTTTTTCTTTTTTTTTTACGAAAAGTACCAGAATATTTCCAGATTTGAATTTATCGAAACGAAACACACATGTATTTTCTATGTTAAATGCATTTGTAATTTTTATGAATTTCCTAAAACATGTCGAAAGATCTCGAAACATTGCAAACAGTTACAAAATTCAACGGACCGAATCACACTCTCGAAACAAAACTTTGATCCATGCTCGAAAGGAGGTGATACGTACGTAGCCATGGTCCATAGACCATTTGGTTGTACCGCGCAACATAGTCATCAACATAATGTGATACTAAAAACATGGAATCATTATATTTATAACAAATTTTAGCAAATAAATTAATTGTGGTATAAAATGTATGGTAGACCTAGTCTATCCAAATATTTTTCTCCATTTCCTTTTATAAAGATAAGAATAAAGTTATGACATTTTCAAACCTGTATTTTTTTTTCCTTCGAAATCTGACTTAAATAGTCATGATCTTTAATGTCTTAAAAAGAATTGCAACGGACCATTTTCTTCATCCATCCAAAATGGAATAATTTCTTATAGACTTGACCGGTAAGACCCAACAACAACCCTTTATCCAATCACTCATGGCCACGTGTACAGTCAGCCCAATGACCACCGTAAGATATTGCAGTGACCCCGCATCTTAATCAACAATCCCTCTCACGTGTGTTAAAGTTTCACCGGCTGTTACCGGTCGCTTAGATTCCTCCACCGGCTACAGCCAGTCACTCCACCTTCCATAGCTCAGCTGGATATATAAAAGAACAAGCACCGCAATTTGCATCAAATTTTTACTTTTAATATATATAAAAATATATTTACAGGTTAGCATATTACTGTAATCCCTTCTCCCAATTCGATTAGCATTTCATTATATTCATGATGAAATCCCAATTTATGTGATTAATTAATTACTGATTGTGGTGTGTGAGCTGAACTTAATTACAGTGAATTGTGTTTGATCGCTTTGTTCGATTGCTGGGATTCTGTTATTTCTTGTTTTTAGTTCGTAATTGGTGTAAAGATTTGATTTTTATTTAGTCTATTACTAAATTTTGTTGATTCTTGGTGATCCTGAAAGAGGGTTTCTCAATTATGTTGAGAAGTGGATTTTTCAGTAGATTTATGTTTAAAGTTGCAATTTTGCATCTGGGGTTTGTTAATTGTTACTCTTTCTAGTGTTTTTTGTTCTGTTTGGTTACTTGTTGATGTTTCTGCTTGTATTCTGTACTTTGCAGAGTAAGATATTTTTTTCGGGGATCGTGTTGGTGGTGAAACGGAAAAGAATAGGTTACGGGAGAATGTGACTGAAGGAGAAAAAGGCGTGTTGTCGTGTGAGTGAGGAATTGGGGAGAATTTAGTACGAAGGCGCGTGGAGGAATTTTAGTTTGGAATCTTTCTGTTCTGTTTCTGTTTGTTAGCGTGTAACGGTCACAAGCTGTCGCTGGTTGGATTCATGCCATTGAACACGTGTTTCTTCGACAGTCATTTTTGAGGTCAGGAATGTACGTCCAAAGAGATCGGCCCTCTGAGGTGGCGGGAAATTCTCAGTTGAGTTCTTTTGGGGTATCGTCGAATTCGATCCATGGATATGGACGCGCAAATGTGGGTCCACTTTCAGCGGATGTTAGAAACGCGGTGTTAAATGGCGTCACTGGCTCTGGCCATACTGTTGGGCCAAGCTCTCTTGTCACGGACGCCAACTCAGGACTTTCATCCGGCCCCCATCTGCAGAGAAGTGCAAGCATGAATAGAGACCCTTATATGCGCTTACCTGCATCACCTATGTCATTCTCGTCGAATAACATGAGCATTTCTGGTTCATCCATCTTGGATGGGTCCTCGACTATGCATCAAAGTTCCAATCAAGACCTAGGTTCACAACAAGCCCAACAAAACCAGTTGCATCAGGGAGCTTCAAATGCAAATGCCGCGTCTTTGCCTTCACCGAACATGGGGCAAGTCCAGCTCCCTGGTGGTTCGAGGGTCCCTAGTTCTTTTAACCAGGACCCAACTTCAATATCTCAGCTACAAAAGAAACCCCGCTTGGATATCAAGCAGGAAGATGTTGTACAGCAGCAGGTTTTGCAACAATTATTGCAGAGACAAGATTCAGTGCACTTAAGGAACCCCAATCCTCAGTTGCAAGCGCTGATCCAGCAACAGAGAATGAGGCAGCAGCAGCAGCAGCAGCAACAACAACAGCAACAGCAACAGCTTCTCCAATCTATGATGCCAATGCAGCGGGCTCAATCATTGCAACAACAGCAGCAGTTAAGACAACAGCTTATGCAACAGGGCCTGCAGCCACAATCTGGAATAAAACGCCCATACGATGGTGGTGTATGTTCACGTCGTTTAATGCAATACTTGTATCACCAGAGACAAAGGCCTGCTGTGAGTAAATTATATTTTACACGAATGTTTCATTTTCTACTTTCACTCAAGTACCCAAAGAGCTGGTAGAAGGTTCATGTGAGCATGTAGTTTTCTGTTTAGCATTCCCCAGTTTCTAGCTGAGGGTAGAAGTTTACTTAACCGCCTTCTCGTGATATTTGTACTTGCTAGGACAATACTGTTGCTTATTGGAGAAAGTTTGTGGCCGAGTATTACTCTCCACGGGCAAAGAAAAGGTGGTGTTTATCCCAATATGATAATGTTGGGAATCAATCACTCGGGGTATTTCCTCAGGCAGCAATTGTGAGTATCTCACTTTATTGGTTACCTTGTGCTATGTGTTGGCTTTAAAGAAGCATTACAGCACTTGTTTGCACGCGTTCATGCAAATATATGTAAAGTTATATATGTTCTTGCCCAGTTTGCCCAAGTTTTAAATTTGTCAATTGTGAATTTATTCTTTGTTCTTTCATTGCTTCCTTCTGTACAGGACTCGTGGCAGTGTGACATTTGTGGTTCAAAATCCGGAAGGGGATTTGGTGAGCTTGTCGTCTATTGTATATGTCATTTGTTTTGTTATTTTTAGTCCCGGGATTAGTTTTTTTTTTTTTCCTTTTCTTTTTGGCATATTGTTCTGTGTTTCAAGGTTGAGTAGGGCACTTGTCTTTGACCACCTGTCGTAATTAATATCAATTTATGAACTTACAAAATGTGGAAACTGTGGTGGGCTGTTCATACTCTAGTGGCCTATCTTGGCATTACCTCGCAGTTAAATTCATTCAAGAATCTCGATCCGGTAACTTGAGATGTGAAAAGTTAAGAAGGAGATTGGCATCATTTATATCTGAGGGTAGTTTACGTAGTTGAAAGCATATATTAAACACAAGATCATAAGCTCAAGTTTTTCCGTCTAATCTTTGTGAAATTTGTGGCAAGTATATCGTTTCCCTTGTGTAGATTTTCAATGACATTGCTTTTCATTTAGTCACACGTGGGCACTCTCGCATGTGCACCTTGTGTAGTGCAATAATATTGCTTGATTATACTCAACTTTGATGTATTATATCCACAACAAATATTAATAAATAATACTGTGTTTTGTAATTTTGTATTTGTACACATTTCATATTTTTAATAAGCCTCAAAAGTTTTAACCTGCTGATAAGTTTTACTTTGATATATATGCATGTCGACATTTATTAAATTTTTGTATATATTGTACTTTTTATTTGTTATGTAGTTATTATGATGTAAATAAAACCGTAAAGCCAATATTGGGGCAGCTTTATGTAATACAACCAACGAACAAAAAGTATTAACGATGCAAAGACTAATGCACCGAGTGTGGTACGATACAGTTGTAATTTACTAGTTATCCCGGGTCTGGCCAAATCTGAAGGAAAACAAAAAACACAGAGGTTATATGTATTCCTTGGAGACCCCTGCCACATCTCCCTTCAATATTTCTTGACTCACTATTGGCCGAACCACCTGAGCTTTTGGACCATATGAGTTGGATCACTTAGTCTTAGAATTTTAATAAATAAATCGATATTATATCCCGCTATATGAATCGTTATGTTCTATAATATTCACTATTTATTGGGAATTATAGATATTATTCCTTTCTATATTTCGAAATTAAAAGATTTCTATTTCTTTTCTGGCACAGAATATGTACTGATTCTTGTTCCAAAAAAATCATGCATTAAGTAGACTTAATTAACCGATATTTTGGTGCGGACGGTGTGATATAATTGGGATGGTTCGATTTAAATTTAGAAATCAACAGATTATGATCTAATTTAGTTAAAAGTGAAAACTTGGAAGTGGATTATCCAGTATTTTGGTTTCACTTAGATTAAAAGTTTAAAGTTGCAAATGGAAAGTTTTTGGTGTATCAATTTGTCTGATATTGCTTCCTTTAGTTTTGTACTAGTATAAATACATCCTTTACAATACTTTCGAGCGTGATATGCATTTTCCTTTCCATAAAAGTTTCTGTATAGCTCATAAACTATGTTTATTGAATAGGCCCATGGAGCTTTATGTTTCCAATGGCAGTCTTTATTCCTTAGATTGTAGCACAAGACAAACCATAATTTAATTATGTAAAACGTTTATATAACATTATTTTCCATCTCGTTTTTGGACCTTCATATATTGATCATGTCTATGACTGCTCTAAAAAGAAACTCTCCTTTTGGTTTTGGTAGAGGCAACTTTTGAAGTTCTTCCAAGGCTCAACGAAATCAAATTTGGTGGTGGTATTATCGACGAGCTTCTGTTCCTGGACTTGCCTCGTGAATGCCGATACCCTTCAGGAATGATGATGTTAGAGTATGGAAAAGCAGTTCAAGAAAGCGTTTATGATCATATACGTGTGGTTCACGAGGGGCAACTTCGCATCATTTTCACCCCTGATTTGAAGGTTAATCATGAAAACTTGTTGACTTGAAAGTACTTTTTGTTCACTTACTCAGTTGTATTGGTGGTTAACACTTGGATACGCATAACTTCTCTAGATATTACATTGGGAATTCTGTGCTCGGCGTCATGAAGAACTTCTTTCTCGTAGACTGGTTGCACCACAGGTAGACTTGGGCCCCCACTGAATTATCACTGGCATAGCTCTGCAAATTCTATAATTTTATCTCAGTATGAAGAAAGACTATCATGTTTTGAAATTCAATCTGCATTAAGTGGAATTCAGTGATTGCTCTGTTAGATCCATGTATCTTCATCTTGCAATATTGTTGCATGGTGTCTACAACACTGGGCCCCTTGACCCCTATTAGCTTGGTTAGGCTGTATGAACAACACGAGAATCATTGTTGACTCAAGCACCTGATTTTTCTATGTTCATCCCTATGGTTTTATATTTCTTTTGAACTATATTTAACCATTTTGCACAAGTCTGCACCAAATAATCAATTTCAGCTAATACTGTTGAACAACTTCGGCAATCAGATGTGCAATGCAAGGTGGTGGCTGTTAGCACTGCCGTCACTTCTGCTAATTACTGCACTATCCTACTGAAGCATTTAATGTGTGATTCTTTTCATTGTGTACATGTTTCCATATGGAGTTAGAAAAAGGAGTTATTATCCTATGGCAACAAAGTCACACTTCAATAATAACCTCTTAAGCCTGAGAGGCGCCATTTCTGTACAAGTAGATGCTACATTATGAATGTGAAACTTTAAAGAGGTGGCTTGTACTGCAGGTGAACCAATTACTGCAGGTTGCACTAAAATGCCAGAGCACTATATCCGAAAGTGGAGCTGATAGTTTTTCTCAACCAGATGTACAAGCAAACAGTGTTATGTGAGTGCAAATTTTCCGTTCTGTTCGTCTGGACATTCTGCATCCTAGTTCACTCCGTATTAGTTGATTTAGATTGATTTGGATGTGTTCTAATTTGATTCTAAAGTGGTGCTTAGAGGTCTATGATCTTTATTTTGTTGATCGTAACTAATCTAGTAGGCATTAGATTAGCCTATTGTAAATCACATTCATGTCTCTATTGATGGGGGGAAGAAAAAAAAAACAAGCGATAAATTTATTTCAGCATATTCCAACTCTGCTATGAAAAGGTATTTTCTAAGGTTTTTCTCGTCCCACAAGATTTAGTGTGGATGACCTTGACTACTGCTCGTCAGTAGCAGGAGGGACTTGATTCATTATTTAGCAAATAAGTATTTATGTCCATCAGCCAGCCAGATTTTTCAGAGTACTGCTTGCCACAAAAGCTTTTTCTAGGAATGTCTTATCATTTTAATAATTTGATTGTGTGATCGAGAAACCTTGTAGAGTATGTTCACCGTGAAATACTGAGGACTTAAGCCGTCCAAACCTCTAAGAAACTAACCTACAAGCGTGGGTTTATCAGGTAGCTTGTATCAATGCGGTCCTGGCTGGCATATGACATGTAAACCATTTACAATCAATGAGTCCCTTCCTGTATGATCTACTATGAAAGTTGCTTTTAGCCAGATACATAATAATTCAAGTTCACTTCCAAGTTTCTTGTATAAAAATCTGTTCTACATCCATTAACTTTATCAGTTGGAGAAAGCTTATGATTACAGCACTTAAATCTCCTTTGCTTAGCCATGTCCTCTCTAGTTTATGGAGATCTGATTATGCTCTTAATATGTTACACTTGGAAATACTTCAATAATCAAAATTTGTGAGTCTATTCAAGCTGTTTATTTACCATTCAGTAAATATGATGTTTTCAGGGTTGTAACAGCCGGACGTCAACTTGCCAGGAGTTTAGAGTTGCAGTCCTTAAATGATTTGGGCTTTCCAAAAAGATATGTACGGTGCCTGCAGGTATTTTTCACCATTACTAAATTTTAATGTTACACATCCTCATTTTCCCATTGATTATTCATAGTCTCTGATGTTAACAGATAGCTGAGGTTGTGAATAGCATGAAAGACCTGATGGATTACTGCAAAGACCAAAAAGTTGGTTCTATTGGTAATATACTAATACCACCTACTTATTCAAATTACAGTTATCTGCCGAGCATTATTATAATATTTGTTGGACCTATTAATTGTACGTGAGGCGATTAGGAGTGTCTCAATTGATATATGAAGCTCATCAACATAATTCAATGACTTTATTACAGAGGCCTTGAGAAAGTTTCCTGGACACGCCTCTGCGCCCAAGGTTCAGATGCAACTGCAAGGTACGCAGATGGGAGGTCCTCAAGGTCCGTCTACAGATTCTAACAACTCCGATAAGCTAACAGCAATGATCTCGGGAATGAGTAGCCCAAGGAACAATAACCAACAAATGGTTGACAGAGGAGGAGCTTTCAATGGCTTGGCGCGTCCTGCTGTTGCATCAAATAATTACCAAAACTTGTCTATGAGACAAAGCTCTATGAACGCAACCCATAATTCAGTAAAACAGGAGCCATCTTCACCTTTCGGTAGTGCTAACTATCCTCCCATGACTCCAGGATCTTCAGGCACTTTACAAGGAGCCTTGAAGAATTCTCCAGTCAGTGGCCTTTCTAGTGGCCAACTGCCTCAGCTACAGCAGCATGCACCAAACGGGAATGGCCAGTTAAACCAAAACCAGTCTCTATCCTCCCAAGGCAACCAAACATTGCAACAGCATATGGTCCAGCAATATTTGCAAGATATGGGCAACAAGAATAACGGGGCAGCAGCTCCCTCGCAGTCCCTTTCCGCACAAAATCAGGTTCTTGATCATAAAAGTTCTCCGGCAACCACAGCAGTTGGTAACGGGCCGGCAAATGTTGCTGGACATCCAACAATTGGAAACAATAGTTTCAAATCTGAGATTGAATCTTTTGCTCCGGTTAGCAGCAATGGATTTGGTCAAAAAGCATCGGATTTCTCGGATAACCTTAATTTGTCGGATGATATGGTTCAAGATATTGTGCATGAGTTTACAGAGAACGGTTTTTTTGACAACGATCTTGACGACTTTGGCTGGAAGGCGTGACTAACAGCATATTGTGTCCTGTTATAAAAGCTTATAATTGTGTGGGGTTGTGTTTGCACAGGTGCTTTCAGTTTAGATTTCTCATTCTCTTTTTGGTTTACTTTTTTCTGATTGTGGAGCTTCTTAGCAAGTGTAATCTCTCTATAGGAATTCGGAAATTGTTCCGTTTCATATGCTACTTGTGTTCTTGAACTCTTTAAGTTGGACTTTTACCAGATGATTAATTAAGAAACTTGAGGTTTGCCTGCTAGAGTGCTAATTGCAGTTAAGAAACTTGAAAATAAGGGTGGCAGGTGATGTTGAAGTGATTTTGATTAGGCTGAGTTTCAATTCATAATAATCCAACTTCAAAATTGAGTAATGATATAGGCATAGCAAATCTCCGGAACACAGAAAATTCATGTAAAATCAATTCTAACTTCTCAAAATAATGGAAAGAGAAGTATATAAGTTGTACAATAGCTCCACTATTAAAGAAGATTCGTCCCTTAATTTTATACAACGATACAAATCTTCTTAGTTTATGCATTTTAGCAATTAATCTGATATTTTTTTTTTCAAATTGTTTCCCTTTTGAAAGATAACATAGAATATGTTACAAATGGAGAAATGAGAATCTACACATTTTTTTAATTGTGCTGAAACGTCGGGTTACTGTATGATCAGATATATGCTCTTGAATATAATCTGACATTTTTTATATCAGTCTCCTAAACCTTACTGTATAATTGTATGTTATATTACATAGCTTCTTGTATCATTCACGAAAATTATTGTGTAAGAAGATGAAAAGATGTTGGTCGACGATATCTACTTAAACATAACTAAGTTTGAGTATAATTTTAGGGAAAAATGACAAACTAACCCCAATGTTTCATCGTTTTACCAAAACTATACCCAACGTTTCAAAATTGGCAAAACTATATCTGACATTTGCATTTCGGAAAAAACTAACCCCAACCTATATTTCTGGCCAATTTTAAAATTTTAGAGGGGCAAATCCGTCACTCCATTGTAGCTAACGGCTCTCTAACAGCTACTAACAGCTTTTAAATCCCCAAATTATTCCCCAAAATCGAAAACCTAAATCCCTAGTTCCTGAACCCTAATTCACTAAAATTCGATCGATTTCAAATGGAAAATTCTCAATTGTGTCGTTGTGGGCTGAAGGCGTCGACTGAAACATCATGGACTAACCTCAATCCATGACGTAGGTTCTCACAATGCCCCAAAGCTCGGGTATGTCGCGTTTTTTTTTTATAATTTTGGTTGTTTTTCAAAAAAAAATGTTTTTGATTTTGTCGCGTTTATTTATTTGATTGACAGAGTATTGAACGTTGTAACTATTGGGTTTGGATTGATCCACCAATGTGTGAGTGATCGAGGCAAATTATCCCCGGTTTGCTTCGAATGGTGAATGGGCTTGAAGAAGAACTTGTTAGGAACAAGAAAAGGGAGAAGATGATAAGAGTTGCATTGTTTGTTGTCTGTATGTATGTCATATGGTTATTGTTTGTCAATGATTCCAACTAGTAGATATGTTTGTTTTGATCACATCACATGTTGAAGGCACTATTTAGTCACGGGTTTAATCCTTATTTTGGCACGGTTTTAGTCATTGAATTGTCATGTCTAGTGTTGTGTTTGTTTGTACTTTTGTCGTTGTCTGTTTATGTCTTGAAAAGATTGACCAATGCATGTAATGTTTGGTTTCAAAACATTGTGTTTGTTGCCATTTGAATTGATTGTGGCTTTTAGTTAATTGGTAATTGATTGCTTTGATTAAGGCATTAATTGGACCGAAGGGTGATGTCCATATCAAGGGTCGCCTGTTGGGCTATAAAAAGGGCCATATTTATTGCAAATCCTCATCAAAAATGTTTTACTCTCTCTATCTAAATATTTCCTTCCCTGTCTTAAAGTAGTCGAGAATAACAATCGAGATTCCTAATGAAAATGATGTGTCCTTGTTGTATCATGATGCCAACTTTAATCAACACTTTGAGACTCAATTGTTGACAAAGTTAGTAGAGTATAGTAGAAGGCGCCGATTGAGTCATGTGCCTTCGCTTGAAAGGGGATTAAGGATTATCAAGCCAGAGTTAGATGCGATGCGTTGGGAGGAAGGTGAGTGTGATATGAGGGTTATCTAAAGTAAGCTCTATGCACTGAGGCAGAAATTTTACTCATTCATGGCGTTCTTGTCTAAGCCTGGAGTCCGTGCTCATGCGCCCGATTTTAGGGTTACCATATCGGCTCCTTATCATGCCATACCTCGCCAAGTATTGCCTTGTAAACTTGTTCCTTTGTTGCCTTTATTTTGATACCAATATTCGCTGATTTTGATACACTTATATGCTTTGTAGGAGACTGATGAAGAGAAGTATTTTCGCTTGTACGGTTGTGAGAACGCGGCGTTGCTCCATGATTTGTTTGTGATGAACTAGATAGGATGGTTTCCACCAATGAAGTGCACTTGTTGCAATTGGGACGAGTGATCGTGGAGTTTAGTTTGTTAGTTTGTTTTGTCTTTTGTTTTTTTTCTAGTTATTATGTGTTCTTGATGTGAGGTTTGAGTCCGAGTGGTTGTTATGTTTCGTTTCCTTGTTATTTCTTTAAGAATGTTCTAATTAACTAAGTTATTGTTTTTAGTTTGATCGAGTTTGTGTTGGAATGAATAGCGTGTTATATTTATTTCTCTAATTGCGTTGTATTGCAACCATCCAGAAACCCATGTTTCAAAGCCCTTCAACAGATGTACATCCTTGAATTTACAGATATCACCAAATAGCTTGCATTTGATTTTTATTGTTGTTCCAAGATTGGACTTCATCATCTCCTCAGCATACCTCCAAAGGTGGGAATACTGATCTACATCATCTCCCTGACCCAACTTAAAAACCTTGTGTTTGGCTCTATACATTTGATACTTGTTGAATACCATATTGCATTCTCTTCTAAGTACATTCAACATGGACTCGACTAGCCAGTTGGGATCATAAATGAACTTGTCATAGTATTTTTTGGCCACCCATGTAGAGGTAGCATGTCTAATAGTGTCTTGTATTACACAGTCATGGGGTTCTGTTAGTGTCTTGATCATCATTGTGTTCTCCCATGTGAGCTTTGAGGCATAGATATACCAGGGACATTCCAGATCTTCACACCTTGCACTTATCTTCTCCTTACAACTCTTCATCATCCTAATTGGTCTTCTCTCATCAATTGCATATTTGACAAGTGCATCCTTAAAATAATCAGGAGACTAGAAGCACATCTGGAGCTTGAATACAACATTGTTCATATCAACTGTAGGGTTGAACACATCATGGTTTTTGTACATCTCTCTGGTAGGCTCTCTCATTACTACAAGTTTTTTCTGCCTCACCTTTGAATCTCTAAATATGGTAGATGTAATGGGACAATCAGAATCCCAGGTTTGCCCACCAGTATTACTTGCATCAACAGAGGGCTCTCCAGCAATATTAGTAGCACTTGCATTGGCATTTGCGATCTATCCATAAGTAGCAGGTGCACTCTGATTTGCATTAGCAGTAGCAGAAGGAGGATCAGGTACATCATCAGTAGGTCTCTCAAGATCAACATCTTTAGCATCAAGATTATCATCTTCCATTGCATCATTGTCAGGATCTACATATCCATCAGAATACTCAGAATCTGACCCCACAGATACCTCCCCTTCACTATCATCACTGTTCTCCAAGTCAATAATAGATGCCACTACTGGTCCACAGTTCTCCAATATCCAGCTTGGCAAATCTCTAACACTCTCCTATCTGCCATTTAACTCTGGCTGATCATTTTTGTCAGTAGCACTAGATGCATTACCAGCATCATCCATCTCTCTGTAAGCGTTGCCAATTCTTTCACCAAACGCGTTAATCTTTGCTATTGTTCTTGTTCTTCTTCTTCTTCCTCAGAGCTTTTTCCCTTTGCCCTTCTCAGTAGCTTCATCAACTTTAGCAGATTCAACACCATCACTAGACTCTACTTGACTTGCAACTCTTTTCAGTTCTACTTCAAAACCATCAGGATCTTCTTCACCTCCAAAATTAGAACAACCTTCATCATCACCAACATAGTCAAGTGGTTCACTGATAGGAGGGAGATGATCTACTTCTTCAACAGAGACGTCATCAACAACCTCAACTACCTCATCATTTGACTCAGAGGCAGCAGTGGGTGAATTTGGTTTAAGTAGGTAAACCTCAAAAATCCTCTTTTGAGTACCAATTTCAGCCATGAAACAAGCATCACTGTCATTAGTGATGCAGGCCAAATGTAGTGATGGATGATCAGGATCATCTTTGTAAAAAATCATGCAATTATCACCCAAACCTAACTCAACAGACATATTGATCAACTCAATTTTGGACATCGTATCCGCAGTGCAGTAGTCAACATAGCTTATTTGTCCCTCTAAGTAGGTAGGTTCTCCCAAAAACATCACATTACTAGAATGATGTATAATTATAGTAAAAAAAAACTCCATGTCACTACCTGCATATACACAACAATACCATCAAAACCCTAATCTTAAAATAAACCCTAGTATTAGTTTAATGAACACTCTTGACCAAAACTCTAATCCATGCAATATATTATTTGTAAAGTACACACCATTTTGGTGAGCGGGGAACACATTGGCCCAAAAGCCAAGCAAAAACAGTACAATAATTGACAAAAAAACTATAAAATAGAACAACCAACTAAACATCAATTACACTTTTCAATTAACTGCCAGAAAACTAACCCTGGTGCTTAATAAACAACTACATTGTGCTTAATAAACAATTGCATTGTCATTAGGGAAGGATAAAATGACGGTCATAAGAAAACTCACTCACCATAGTCGAGAAACAACGATGAGGGGAGAATTATTGTGTTGTCGTCTCGTATTTTCCACGCCATCGACTTCTCGTCCTCGGAGATGACGAGTTTAACAAGAATCGTTACGAAATTTGAGTTCAATTGGGAGAATTATGGGGTTTAGATCGAATTGCGATTTTAGTGTTGTGAGAAATCCCCAATTTTGAGCGGGAAAAATGAGTGTGATCAGACCAATTCCCACCTAAATACCCATATAAGACGAAATGACTATATTGCCCTCAATGGAATCAGAGTAATGACATAATAACGTTGACATAGACGTTTTTGGGCCGGAAGTATAGGTTGTGGTTAGTTTTTTTTCGAAATGCAAAGAACGGGTATAGTTTTGTTAATTTTAAAACGTTGGATATAGTTTCGGTAAGACGACAAAACGTTGAGGTTAGTTTGTCATTTTTCCCTTAATTTTATATTATATAGTTTCATGTATATTCACTTTATTCCTGAATTATACAAAATCTTTTACCCAAGGCAATGAAACTATGAAGCTCTTTACCCATATGCTTTTCGTGTTCTAATTTGAATCTATTGAGTTGTATTATATTATCATTCAATCGAAATCTTTGAAAAGTTTCTTATGAAGTCTTGAGAAGTGTGTTAGCTTTTAAAACTAATTTAAATTAAACAAAACAATAAGGTGTAGAACAGGTATTAGACTGTTAGTGAAACACAACTCGTATAGTCGAAGGACGCTACATCTTAGTTTGAGTTTTTGCTATAGATCCACCATGGATCACCATTAGATTTATTATGATTTGGGAGATCAAAATTGAGATTTCATGTGAATTTGCTATGTGGTAAACAGATCTGCACGGTCTACACCATTACCCTTTAAATCTACTCTTGGTTTCCTTAATCATGGATGTAAGAAATAAATATGCAAACATATGGGCAAAGGATTATCAGCCAAAGTGAAAATTTTGAAGCAGATAACAAGATATTGATGTTCTGTAACATAATTCAAGAAAGTTAGAGCGAAACATGTAACTCATAAAAAGGAAACATCAGCTTTACGAAATCTAGACAAAAAATCTAAATCAACAGAGTGAACCAGCAGCAGGGCTGGCAATTGTAATTTTAGGTTAAAGACAATAATCAAAAATTATGTAAACAATCTATCGTTCCTTCCTTTTCATTTTTGACAATTGAAAAATCAACTCTGTTTTGAAACTCCTGGAAATTCCATATCTGATGACAAACTGGACTGCTACCTATAAGCAGCTACTTCATCTTTGAACTGATCCAATAGATCATCGATGCTCTTAACATTAGCAGCGTCGTTATCTCTTACTCGAACAGACACCTGGACCCACAAACACACACAAGTTCACCCGAGAAGGTGCACGGAGCAGTTGAGATGAGTGCCAAAATGGAAACTTAGAACACATTGAGTACCAACATAAGAAATTAAATATTAAACCGTAAGGTAAACCCACCTGTCCACTTGCAGCTTCTTTCTCACCAACAACCAATATATAGTTGTATTGCGCCAGTTGAGCTTCTCGTACCTAAAGGCATTCGTAACTTACTGGTTAGGAACTTAGGATAACAAATTGTAAGACTTATGACAAATTTACGAAAGAATTAACAACGCAATGTTCAAACCCCACGAAAAGAAAACTACAGCTAAGCTCCAGTGACCCCCAAGCAAGTGGATCAGATTTTTGCCACTCAAGCCCAAACTTGCAGTAACTTATATTTTCTGGAAATATAAGTGATGCAATCTTGAGGGAGCACAAACTACTCCTTCATGAGTTTTGTTTTGGACAAGGAACTATAATACTTCTTCAGAAAGTATAAAAGCACATACTTTCCTAGAGATAATTGAAATAATACACCATTGCAATATGGTAAACCAAAACAACAGTAAGGAAGTATGAGCCAATCAAGCTACATCTGATTAATCTACAGGACTTCACCAATATAAAGGATGAAAGAGATGCAATGAAGAAGCTTTATGCACACCTTTTTGTTGATTGTCCTGTCGGTTGTGTCGACGTCAACATAATACCCAGCTTCATGTATGCGGTCTCGCACCTACATAACAAGTAATCCAACATGATAAGAGCCTGATTGCAACATATGAAAATCGAGATATACCTAGGACTTAATCTTTAATGGCTGGCTTATGTAGGTGATAACCAACTGAAAACAAAGCATAGCCTAATTACATCAATGTACAGAGGCTTGTAAATGGGGGTCTAAAGTCAACCAGTTGGGGTACAGAAAAATGCCGCCATGAACCAAATGTTGAAACAACGTCCTCTTCAAGACATAATGTCAAGTCACAGTGGCATATTTAGTGCACAGTAGGGTAGTGGCAGCAAGTAAACTACAAATAGTTAACTTACAACTACAAGTGATGAAGTCCCCAACAAAAAAAGTAGCAGCGTAGAAGAAATTACACAGAACTTGTCACGAGTCCATCTCTATAAAAAGACGAAGTACAGGAACCTGCATCTAATCAACCGTGGCATGCAAGACAAGTAAAAATACACAAGGCCAGAGAGGGATTTTTGAACAAACTCACGCGGCACATAAATGACATCGTGAGGGGGGGGGGGGGGTATCACAAAAGTAATATTCTTTCAATTCAATGTCAACTATAAAAATATTATGGCAAGTCTCAATCCAACAGCTCGATATTCAGAGAGATAGAGGTAAGTGATAAAAGTACTTGCAGGCGACTAACCTGCAGTCCATATGACAGAGACTTGTCAGAAATAGGGCAGACTATCGCTTGGCGCGGACTGAGCCAAAAGGGCCATTTCCCCTTGTAGTGCTCCAAAAGTATAGCAAACATTCGTTCAACAGAGCCAAGAATAGCTCTGTGTATCATTACAGGTCTCTCCCTCTTTGATTCATCTTCTGCGGAGTAAGATAAGTTGAAACGTGCAGGGAGTTGGAAGTCCAACTGAAACAGTAGAGCACTTGATAAATGACTATAAATCCAGCTACTTTTGTTGTATGCTAAAGAGGAACTAGGATGAATGATCTAAAGTATACACGTGTTCTCTTGACACAACATCTGATCCTAATAATGCCTAGCGAAGCACGCTTACAGTGGCCAAGGCTTAATCCTGACATTTAAATTTGAACAGCAACTTTAACTATTGGAAGAGTTATCTGCACCTTTACATAATTTTCACGGTGTCACAATTAGCTCATCCTTCTCTAACATATTAGGATGTTTAACAGTTGATTTTTAATTTTTTTCCTAATCTTGGGTGTATTAGAATATCTAATTTCAAATCAACACCTTCACATGTCGATTCACTGACATGATAAGAGAGCTGAGCAAAAAAACCAGGATTGCGGTCATAAAATAAACCTGTAATGTTGCGCACTGGAACTTTCTTCTCATTGCATCAGAAACACTAATGTCTATCTTCGGCCCATAAAATGCTCCATCACCTTCATTAATCTAATAAAAAAAAATGAAGGCAAGTCATAGAAAAAAGACATGTAATAAATTACATAAAAATTGTACTCATAAGCATGTATGGCCATCAAGAAAGTATTAACATCTTAATGAGCAAATTGAACCTATACGGGAAACTAACCTGCCAGGGCTTCCCAAACTCATTAAGTGCCTCTGCAAGACCAGCTTCAGCCTTGTCCCATGTTTCTGCGTCTCCAAGATATTTTTCTGGTCTCTGCAACAGAAAAAAGCATTACCTAACCTTCTCTCCTTGGAAAAGCAGAATCTATCAAAGCTTAAACATAAAGAACGTGCATGCTGTTAGTACCATGAACTATTAGTTTGCCTTTCATTTTCTGTTTATATTCATTTCGCACATTCTCTTTTTGAAAGAGTACAAGAATGCAGACATGAGGGGATAATCTTTACCAGTTAAAGTTCAAAGATACATGTTCCATAAACATCTAAATCCCATACCGTAGATAACTTCAGGTCAAAAGTGAAGCCAAATATTTTGTACACGTGACTGATGAATTCCAGGACACCCTTGACTTCGTCTTTAATCTGTGAAAGAAAAGAAACGTCAAACTTAAATTAAGTTGGAACACGAAAGTAAGGTCGGCGCCAGAAAATTCTATTTTACCTGGGACTCCCTGCAAAATATGTGTGCGTCGTCCTGAACCAATACCGAGGTGTCAGATGCATCTAGGACTAAACATTTGTAAAAAAGGAATCCATAATGGCATAAATGCTTAACCTACTAAACTAAAATGTTCGTACAAGCTAGAGTAACCAACAATACCTCAGTGAAATTTACAGGGAAAAAAAAGTTAAAAGGAACCAATTGCCTTGTAGCTACTTCTAATTATTTGCAATTTTTTTCTCAAAACTCAATTTCCAGATTTAGATAATTCTACAGAAACAGCCACTGTCGGTCGGCAGTGGGAAAAAACCCAAGCTTGTGCTACAATAAAATGATGAACATTTCCGACGCAGAGCACACCAATTTATAATGGTTTAAGGTTACCTGCTGAAATCTCCTGACACGAGTTAACCCAGTAAGCGCACCACTTGCTTCATTTCGATGCAGGACACCAAAATCAGCCAGGCGAAGTGGAAGTTCTGCAAAAGGTATCGTATGTCTAAATGAGATGTCCGTAAAGAGTTATATGCAGTAGGCATTGACCCATACATTAAGACCTTATCAGTATGGTGCAAATGCTATCAAACACAATTATACATGTTCTATTTTTAGATGTAATATAAAAAAAATCAGAAATAAAGTGACTTTTCCAGAATTGATGAAACGTAACTTTCTATTAAAAATGAATGAAATGCAGAAAAGGAATGATTAGGCATCAAGGAAAGAATTAAATCAGTAAATAAATTATAAAATCTTATAATTTAATTTATCAGGTGCTAACTGCCCAACCTACGGCATATTTCAGCATCAGACAGAAAAATCTAAAGAAAAAAAAAAAAGAACATGCATCATAGCTGGCTCATGGCAGATTTATTCTACCCAAAGGTGATGACTGATGAGAACGACCAAAACTACCAGGTTTACCTCTATATGAACGAACTCTATGGTCAAAAATCAAACAGTGACCAGGACAATTCATTGGTTTGAGTCCAAACTCTTGTTTCTCTACCTGCAATATATCCATCGCAATTAGCACATACAGGTAAGTGAAACTAATTACACTAAACTATTAATAAATGGAGGGCATAAAAAATAGATCTCATTTTCCAATCTGATATTTCTAATTGCATTGTCCAACCTCGAAAACAAACATATTCTCCTTGTAGTTTGCAGCGTGACCAGACGTTTCCCACAGCTGCATATTGTACATGTTTGGAGTCCAGACCTACCAAGTCATGCAAAAATTAGTGATAAAGTGAAAACCATCATAGTAAGTTTAGACCCAGCATTTATGGCTCAGGAATTAATTTACCTCCTCATAGCCTCTCTTCCAGTACTGACTTCGTATAAATTCCAGTAGCTTGTTGCAAACTCGGGCACCGTGAGGAAGGAAGAAACAACTTCCTGGGCTAAAATCGCATATAAAATGTACTTGATGAGAACTGAAGGAAGCGGAAAGCAAATAGTACAACAAAGTATCTCAAGCTCTTACCTGAGCTTGTGAAAAAAGAAAAGCTCTTGCTTCTTGGTGAGTTCTCTATGGTCATATTTCTGGGCTTCCTCCAGCATCGCTTTGTACTCCTACAAGAACAAACGCTGATATCACTATTAAACTGATTGTGCAAGGATAAGAACATTGGCTCCCGTTCTCCACATACAAATAACCTAACATGAAAGATGTTGCAGATTGTAAATATAGACAAAATGCCACCTTCAGACGTTTGTTATCTGGATATGATATTCCATACACTCTTTGCAAGCTTTCCCGGTCTTGTTTCCCAAGCCAATGTGCAGACGAAGCCTACACATATAGTTAGTAAGTGAATGCTGAACACAAATGTGTACATTCAGTCACCTCAGACAGCAGCTCACCTTCAAACAACTAAATGCTTTCACAAACTGTGTATTGGGTATGTGGGGTCCACGACACAGGTCGACTAAAGGACCACATCTATACACTGTGATTGTCATATCCTCCGGTAATTTGTTAATAAGTTCAACCTAATAAACGAAGGGAAGAAATATATCATATGAGCCATATAATTATTAATAGTTCAATTTATCAACACTGAGATGGAATACTATATATCTTGCAAGCAGTTTGACCTTGAACTTATTATCAGAAAAAATCTCAAGAGCCTGCTCCTTGGTAACTTCAATGCGCTCAAAACGCTGTTTCTCCTGAAATACAAGGAACATGGACACTCATAATACAACAGACTGAAGGTGTTGAAATGATATATATATATATAAGCACAGACGCAGAGTCTGACAGCAGTGAACATTTACTTGGCAATGCTTGATTCCCAGAGTGCGAATCAAATTGGCAAATACTTAACATCGACAAAGTTCAGGAAATAAAAAGAAATTTACCTTGACAGCTTTGCTAGCAGCCTCCTCGATCTGTTTGAAGTGATCATCATTCAGTGTTTGCCCCTCATATTCTCCATCGTAGTAAAATCCCTGCAAATCATACAAGCAATTCACCATAAGTTGGTCAATAAGTTCAACGCTATGAGTTCATGCGAGCAACAGATACTACCGAAATGTGATGGTAAATAAACATAAAGCCATTGCAATTAGAGCTCACCCAGGAAGGTGAGTATGAAGCAGGACTGGATCACAAAACATTTTGTCTAAAGAACATCAAAGACTACTCGTAGCAGACAAGAAAATACATTCGAAAATAAAGGAACATACCAGACACGAGTAGAAAAAGTACACCGAAGCGAAAAATGTACCTCTCCTCTTGTTGTACATGGCCCGATACATAACTTACACCCGTACGTCTGCTCCAACGCCTAAAACAAGAAAATCAATTCCATAATCAATGCTAATCACACAACAAACAACTTCGACAAATCCACTGAAAACGCGATCAATCCTCACCTCTCCCAAGATATGCGCACTGGAATGCCAGAAAGTATCGCGTCCTTCGTCATCATTGAACGTAAACATCTGAAGCTTACAATCGCCTTCCAGAGGCCGGTGCATATCCCACAGCTTATCATCCACCTTCGCAATCAGAGCGTTATTCGTCAAACTACTCGACAGCTCCTTCGCGATATCATGAGGCGTGGTGTTCCATTTCTTCCCTTCCTTCACCTTCCCGTCCGGCAGCGTAATCCTAAACCACACAACAACAACAAACAACAACAACAACAACAAACAAATCACATCAATACCTAATATTCCAAAACTAGAATAAAACGAAACGACGGCGTTTGGTACACTTACTGGATTAAATCGGGCGAGAGCGCGAGGCGAGCTAGGTTTTGCTGATTCTGTATGGATTCGAAGAGCGCAATGCGCTTGGGGACCACCGATTGAAGGTACGCTTCGTCTTTGACGAATGACGGTGCCGCAGCGGCGGAATTTGTGTTAGGTTTTTTGGCCTTCTGTTGCTTGGCTATCGGTTTGTCGGCGGAATCGGCCATTGCGGCGGCGGCGGCGGAGGAGGATTGGGTACAGTAGCGTGCGATGGAGTTGAAGGGTTTTACTATTTTGTGGGTTTCGTAATTTTGGACAAGATTTATTTTTTTCGGAATAGATATAATAATAATAAGATGCCTAAAATTACGATATATATTTATCATTATATATATATAGAGATGTTACAAATTTTTTTACTAATTTTGTGAATGTAAGTTGTGTTGAAAAGTATCCAATATCTTGAAGTATCTATACTAATTATATAAAGAAAGTAGTATACGGCATACTGGTACGTCAAACTTTTGATTGTCGATTAATCTTGTAATTTGAGTTTTATTATAGTATTAAAGAGTTGATTTCTAAATTTACCTTGTAATTCATTATTATGTCTAAGTAGTTAGGCTATTTACACCGATTTATTGTTATTTGTTTCTTTTTTCTCTCGTGTTTATATTTTGTGTTAGATCTTAGATACTGATTTAGTTTATATTGGAAAGATCCTTTTTGAATATTTTCATAGGAAAAGAAAAATACAGTGGTGTGTGTCGTGATTTTCTACTATTTAATTAATGTAATTAAGAAATTGTACACAGATCCTTGAATTTATGGTAGCACAATGAAAACAACGAGGTTAAATGATAAATTTTGTAGGTATGATGATAAGGTCGAGGTTATGGTTGTGTCTATTTACTTTGGGCTACTAATACTTAAATAATTTAAATGAGAATGTATCTCAAACACCTTAAAATACAACTATATGAAGTGATTGAGATATGTTAATTGTTGGAGACGATAATAGAGATTGGTAAAATAAAATCTATATCCCACTAGGTGGAGACGATAATAGAAATTGGTAAAATCTATATCCCACTAGATGAAACGAATGAGTATGTTTTTTTAAATTGACCTCTTCAAGATTTTCTGGCATCGTCCTTCCGTATCATTTGCTAAAAACACTTCTTTCATTTTATTGTGCAACACTATTTTAACAATATTCTTTCATCCCGTGAAGTTTTTTTTTTTATGAATTAAAATTGTGTATGTCTATTAAAATTGTACTATACAAGTTCAGCGAGTTGATTTTTTCTTATTTTGGAGGATGATCCTCCTTTCGAAAGATGTGGATGTGAGTTTGCGTGCGAACCTTCTCTTGTTAGGTGATCAATATCAGAAGGTGTTGTAACGTACAAGGTACAACATATTTTATTGTACGACATATCATTAATGATTGCAACTCACAATCATCACTGTATTCTAAATAAACATCAACACTTATCAAATCATTATAGTTTATTTAGTTTGTGCGACATGAAATCTCTAGATTCATCAAATTCAATGTTTCTTGAACCGTTGTGATAGTTTTTATTCTCATATTGAAAGAACGATATATTTATTTGTTTGGTGAGTATTAAAAGAAGAATTGGAGATCAGACTTGATTGGAAGTTTCTCAATTACTCGTTATTAATTGAATACGAAACTTGTTCATCCAAAATCATGAAAGTATACATCACGTGGTTTCTTTGCTTTCCACACTTCGTAAGAAGTCGTAGAGGTGCCTCGTCGGAGATATTTCTAACAAATGATGATAAACAATTGCAGGTTTCTTTGAATTGAGTAAGACTCTTGCCATTTCGAGAAAAAGTAAGTTTTTTTTGTTCTAATACACAATCGTGTAGCGATGTTTTAGAAACTCCAAACTCATAAACATTATATTTCTCCTGTTACAAACATTATTAAAAATTATAGAGTCGTAAAATTCTCTACGATCGTTTCTTCCTAAGTTGACTACACAACGTTTCTGTTGGGGCAGCATTAGTGGGGTGGCATTATTTAATCAATAATGCAGCACCAAATTGATGGGGCAGTGATTAATATAATTCCTTGGTGCAACAAGTCGGCTGAGAATAATTGGGGCGGTGATTAGAATGATTAATCAGAATATAAAATTCATTTTAATTTGATTACTACGCGTTTTTGAGCTCAGTTTGAGGCTATAAATAGCAGCCCATTCTAGCCATGAAATGAATCCCAAGCAATAACAATTCTTCTCTTATAATTAAATGTAATTAGTAAAAAGAGTGTTGGTGTGAGGTAAAAATAGAGAGTTTGTGCGACTTTACTACGGTAAAAGTCGGAGAGTTGTAATTCCTATTTTACACTCACAGTGAAGTTCTTCTACCTTGCCAGTGGTTTTTCACCCTAAATTAATTTGGGGTTTTCCACGTAAAAATCTGTGTGTCGTATTTTTTCCGTCTTTCATTTATTGTCGTGTTTTTCCGCTATATCCGAAGGGTCCACTTTACAACAAGTGGTATCAGAGCCTCGGTTCATATCCGGGGTCTCGGTGATATCTGTGGGTGTCGTGCTGAAATTATTTTTCAGTGACGGTGGTACGTGATAGAAGCAATGACGGCGAAATTCGAGATCAAAAAATTCAACGGGAGTAATTTCTCGTTGTGGAAGCTGAAGATCAAAGCCATTTTGTGGAAAGATGGGTGTCTCGCGGCGATCGGCGACAGGCCGGTGGAAATCACATATGATACGAAGTGGAACGAGATGGACGACAACGCTATCGCAAATATTCACCTGGCGTTAGGTGATGGCGTGTTGTCAAGCGTTGAGGAGAAGAGGACAACTAAGGAGATATGGGACCATCTCAACAAGCTGTATGGGGCGAAGTCCCTACACAACAAAATTTTCCTTAAACGGAAATTGTACACACTGAGGATGACGGAATCTACCCCAGTAATTGAGCACCTCAATGTTTTAAATACTCTATTTTCTCAATTGACATCGTTGAGTCATAAAATATAAGTGGTTGAACATGCTGAAATTCTGCTGCAAAGTCTACCCGATTCGTATGACCAGCTTGTCATCAACTTAACAAATAATGTCCTCACGTATTATTTGGTCTTCGACGAAATTGCAACCGCTATTCTGGAAGAAGAGAGTCGGCGCAAGAACAGAGAAGACAATGAGGCAGGTTCGCAACAAACAGATGCCTTGTCGGTGACAAGAGGGAGAACGACGGAGCGCGGTGCAAGTGGGAGTAAGAAATAGGGGAGATCCAAGTCAAAGACCAAGGGCAGTTGTTGGCACTGTGGCAAGAAAGGTCACTTGAAGAAGGACTGTTGAAATCTTAAGGATTCAAACCAGAAGAGTTCTAATCCTCAGGGGAACGTTGCTAGCACTTCAGATGATGGTGATGTACTATGCTGTGAAGCAGCAACAGCTATTCGAGGTATGCGTGGCTTCGATGATGTATGGCTTATTGATTCAGGTGCCAGTTTTCATATGAATCCCCGGAGGGAGTGGTTTCATGAGTATGCACCGATCGCTGGAGGATCTGTGTATAGCTGTAAAAATGAACATTTGAAAGTTGTTGCCATTGGTACGATCAAGCTGGAGTTGTTGCCATCGCTATATCCGAAGGGTCCACTTTACAATAGTTTCTTCTTCCAAAAACAAAAGTGTCAGAATAATAACTTGAAAATTAAAACTTTTAAGAGCTTCATTTAATAAATTATTATTTTTAGAAGTGTTTAGTTTGGCAATTTATCGCATTACGTAACAATGTAATTCGAAAGCGGCATAAAAAAACAAGGAGAAAAAAAAAAATCCAGCAAGAAAAAGGGGGAAAAAATAGCAGGTGAATTTTACATATTACACTACAACGGCTCAAAAATCACAACAAGGCGCCATTATTGATGAAGCTCTGCAGTGACAGGCGGCTACCAATCCAACCCAACTGATAAAAAAAAATCCCTTCAGATTTTAGCATAAAGCTCAATTTTGCTGTCTATTCGAAAAAACCCTTGATTCCAATTCCGAGGTACATCGTTTGTTACATTGAAACCGTTAACTACTTTATTTATTTATTCATTTTCCTTCTTGTTATGAACTATTTGCTCATAAAAATTGGATCTTTGATGTGGGTTTTTTACAATCAGGCTCATATTTGCACCTATGTGTTGGCTTTAATTTATTTACATCTGGGTAAGTAATTGATACTTCGTATGGAGAAAGGTCATGAATAGAGACGACGGTGGGGTTGTTATGACTCAGGAGGAGGAGCATTTGTATATCGGAATGTCGTCGAATAACTTGGATTTGAATGCGGAGCACGGCAGTCATAGCAGCCCGAGATCATCCGGTTTGAACTCGAATCAAGAAGTGCTGAGGGTTGGTATGGAGTTTGAGTCGGATGAGCAAGCGTATAGTTTCTATAATAGGTATGCCGAGTTGGCGGGGTTTAGCGTGAGGAAAGATTGGGTCAATAGGAGTAAGGTGCATGGTCGCGTTATGTCTAGAAAGTTTACTTGTTCGAGGCAGGGGCACCGTAAGAAGGACAAGAGAGATGTTAATGTGAAGAAGCATCGTAAGGAAACAAGGACGGGGTGTATGGCGTATATGGTAGTAACTCGTCAGCCTAATGGGAAATATCAAGTTACGCAATTCGAAGCGGAGCACAATCACGGTGATGTTGACCTGAGTAAAGCTCGTACGTTGGAATGTCCATTGTCTGGAAAGGGGGAATCTAACGAAGTCTCGGAAACTGATTCAATGAAGAACTCGGAGATTCAGTCGAAATTGTCTCTGGAGTTGTTAGGTATACGGTTTTGTGCTCCAGAGAATTTCGATGATCTTCAAATAAGTGATGATCTCGTCTTGAGCTCTGGGAGAAAAAGAGATATGAAGGAGGGAGATGCAGCGCGTCTTTTGTATTACTTTCAAAGGCAGCATTTTGAGAACCCTTCGTTCTTTTACTCGGTACAACTAGATGTTGATGATAAGATAAGCAACATATTTTGGGCTGACAACAATATGATTGTGGAATATGGGCACTTTGGTGATGTTGTTTGTTTCGATACGTCGTCCACGAGAGAAACAGATTCTCGTCCACTTGTACAGTTAATTGGACTTAATCATCATAGGGAGGTAGTGATTTTTGGTGCTGCCTTATTATACGATGACAGTGTTAATACCTTTAAATGGCTATTCCGAACTTTTGTTGAGGCGGTGGGTGGTAAAAAACCTAAATTCATTCTCTCCGATCAGGATGCAACAATAGTCCAAGCTATTCATGCAGTATTACCGGAAACAAACCACTGCATGTGTGCCTGGCAGATGTATCTAATTGCCCTTAAGCATCTAAGACGTGAAATTAAGGATGATGATTCATTTGTCGTCAATTTTAGGAATTGCATGTTCTCTAATGAGCAGGAAGAAGATTTTATCCAGGCATGGGATCTTATGTTGGAGAGATATGACCTGCGTCACAATGCATGGCTGAGATGGATGTTTAGAGAAAAAGAAAAATGGGCTGTAGCATATGGTAGGAATACCTTCTTTATTGAAAGGAATGGTACGCATCTAGCTGAGGAGATATCCCATAAACTTAAAAGTCATTTGGGTCCTGACCTTGACGTGCTTCAGTTTTTCAAGCATTTTGAGAGTGTGGTCAATGAACAGAGGTACAAAGAACTAGAATCAACTTTTGACATGGGAAAGCATGCTCCAGTTTTGATGACTAATGCAGTTTTGTTGAAGGACCCTAGTCTGATTTACACACCAAAGGCATTTGAGGTTTTTCAGAGAGAATACGAGAAGTGTTTGAATGTTGTCGTTAACAAGTGTGGTGAACGAGAATCAAGATATGATTACAAAGCTAAAACATATGGGAAGTATAGAGAATTTCTGGTCATATTTAATTCTCTCGATGGAACTATTTCTTGCAACTGTATGAAGTTCGAGCACGTGGGTTTCTTGTGCAGTCATGCACTGAAAGTTCTTGATCATCAAAACATCAAGGTTGTTCCTTCATATTACATCCTCAAGAGATGGACAAAAGATGCTAGGATTTTACCAGCTGAAGAACGTGATTATCCGCCGGAAGACAACAGAAAGATAATTGCCACTCGTTACAAAGATATATGTCGTAATATGATTAAGATATCTGCTAGAGCTGCTGGATCTGACTCAGCATATGAATTTGCTGCAAGACAACTTGATGAAGTGATGCTAGGAGTTGAAAGAATCTTAAATTTCAAATCAGACGAGGAAGCTAGACGGACTTGTGCTCCTGCTGATAATCTGGCTGATGTAAATGCCGGAAATAATTTTGAGGTTCAGGATGTTGATATCTTAAAAGGAACAGATGAAACAGAAAGTATAATACCAGATAAAGGTCAAATGAATCATATAAACGACCAAATTCCAAGTGCAGGTGGAACTCTGAATGTTCTTCCACCTCAATCTGAGACAATTTTGTCAGCTGCATGTGCCCCTTCAACTTACATCTCATCTCATGGTTCAACTCCTGCAATGAGTCCTATTCCACAGGTTAGACGCTTTATAACATTTTCATATTCTCTCACCAATTTTTAAGTGACTACAGCCCGCCTTACAAAAAACGTGACAAAATACTTATTTCAATTGAAGGGCTTATATGCCGTCGAATCAAGTCACATGGTTCAGAGCATGTATCAAGCATCTAATTTGACCGTCGGCCCGCAAGCCAATCCTAACATGTATGAGCCTCGAAACTTTTATTCTAACCAACATCATTCTCCCAGCCATACTCCGTACCTGCAGGTAAGTTCGCTTTCCTTCATTAGTTGCAACTTTGGTATAATATACATCAGTTCTTCACATTGACTGCCATGTTTATGTACTTAATCCAGGAGTCTTTGATTCGCAACCAGTTCCAGGATACTATGTCAAACGGCACTCAGTTGAAACAGGTGACGCATAACTAGTCAGACAATAAAATCAGGCCCTGCGTTTTGTTTCTTACAGGAATCAATTGTTTGGACAAAGATAAAGTTGCTTTCTTGTTATATATTTATAGGTAATTGATGACGGTCATCACCCACATTCATCGTCTTTCGTGCATTATACTCATGGTTACAGAGCTCCCAGTGGTTAGAATATAGATGTAAGAAATGTGGCTTTACCGATCCCGAGACAATTGTATCTTTATGCTATAACCGAATCTATAGTCATGTTATTGGAGAATTACTGTGTAAATTTGTAAAGCAAAAGTTTTGAATGAGGCAGACTTGGCTAGTTTGTAGTGGTCGGTGGGGGGCGTTTTGATGTAGCATACTGCCAAAGGAAGACAAGGGATTTAGAAGTATTAAGGAGTTTGCTTTTCGGCTCGCCTGAGAGGAGAAAAAGGTTAGTCTTTTACTGAATGGTGTATACTATAAACTATTTGGTGGTGTTCTTTGTTTTTGCTTTTCTGGTATCTTTTTTCTTGCTTACATCTCTTTGCAACACTGCAGAAATGTATGTTTAGATAGGGAGTCGACAATTGAATGCGTTTATCTGAAACTGTAAGCACTTTCTTTGCTCCACCGAGCTTGAGCACGTGATGGGAACAATTCAGTCCCTGGGCTGCTGCTGGTTCCTTATAGTAAAGATGATTAGTTGTGTTTCATGTGCGTGTGTGGTAGTACTCAACGTTGATCGTGTTATGGTTGTAGTTTCTGGATTCACAGGAGTGCCGATTGTTGTTTTTATATATTGCAAGGAGTAGGAATTTTGTGAGGATATGTGAAAGGAGTACTCGACCAAAGTTTTACGATTCAAAATTTGCTTACGGGCCAAGTGACTCACAGTGTGCACCGCAGTTTGAGGTTGTGGTGTGATATGGTCTTACGGACTCTCATCTGTCTTCCCCTAACCATTGTAACTTATGAGATGCTAAAATTCCATTTGGTTGGAACATAATCTGTTTTGAGAACGAATCAGTCAGTTTTAGTCGTGTATTCAGACTTGAATGAGAAGAATCATACATTATCGCTTATGTGGTCTGACGAACTCATACGCATTGTTAATAAAAGAGAGTAAAATGGTTAATTTCATGAAAAAGTTATCAACAATGAAAATGGCATCTAGGTGGTTGGTGTTTGCGAACTCTTAAAAAAATACTAAAATCAGCTTTTATTCTAAATAAAGCACTTTTATGGTGTTTGGTTCACAAGTTAAAATGAAAAAGGTTTTTTTTAAGCTAATAATTTGGCACAATCTGAAAGTTGGTGTCATGCTTTAAGCTTGTGGTAGTTATTTTTAGTGTTATTTTTTTTTTTACAGTTTTTAAAATTTATATTTTTTTTTGCAAACACCACCAATTTATGAATCATAGCAAATTATACAACTTTGGCTTAAATTATAAGATTGTGATTTTAGAGAAGAGTTTGCAAATACCACCTTAGTCTCCTTATTGACTTTAACATTCATTGTGTAAAATTTCATCCAAATAAACTTTCATTGTGTAGCTGCCTTGGTATGATTATTTGCATCACCATAGTTGGAGTATCACAATGAGAAGATTATTTAATTTCCTACAAACATATAGTTAGTATCACTGTCAAAAGCTAGTTTAAGTATGATCAAACAATTATACTTCTTGTATAACAAAATTCATGTTAACATTAATCTTTTGATTTTCTTGTCTACTCTTGATGCACTATTAAACTTTGTTTAGTTTTATCATGGCAAAGAATCATCTTTTATTTAAGAATCAAAGAGATCCATTGGTGTTTATATCAATTAGTTTGTTACAAGTTCATAACATGGTTTGAATATTAATTTGGCAAGTTTAAACAATCAGACATGTTCTACACGACAGTTGTCCCCTTTTCTTGCCGATTGAATTGCGTTTGTTGTGGGGAGTTGTTGGTGCCTTTTGTCTGATTTAAACTTAGATGGATTTCTGTTTTGTAATATTCCCCATGTGTCACTCTTGTACCTTACAAAATTGATATGAATTAAGGTGATGCTCAGTTCTTGGGTACTAGTGGTATCAGAGCCATGAACCAGGATAAACATACTTTGAAAACAATCTATTACATAACACTTTATTATGAATTTACTAGGAAGAAATAATATTGTTCAAAACAGTATAAATACTGACGTAGCGGAAGCTTATAGGAAAGATAGGAACGACACACGAAAATCAAAAGCTTGTTGATTCACGAAGAATACCAAGAAATTGATGTAAAAAGAGAGAAACTCTCAAAACTTTATTCAATAATCAACTGAGTGTCTTCTTAGGGTTTACATGGAATATATACCCTAAAAGCATAACTAAAAATAGGAAATAACGTTTTTTTTTCAAAAAAAGAAAAAAACCGAAATAAAAGCATAAACTAAAAGTGCTACTCATAAGGAACACGCTCCAACAAACGGAATGCAATTTCGAGTTCTAGAAATAAAGATATAACCTATGTTGCACGGGTTCGGGTACGACGGTACGGGTACGGTACGGTACGTTACGGATACGCCGATACGACATTTTTTAAAAACAGCCGATACCGGTACGGCAAGGATACGTCGATATATAAATAATTATTAATATTTATTATATGTATTTTTTATTTTTAAAAAATAATAAAATTTAAAACGTAAACAAAAAAAACTAGAAATACACAAAAAAAAGGTTTAACACATTAAAAAAAGTAATGCATCAAATATGAAAAAGACATATAAACGTGAATTGTTTATGACTAATAAGTTAAACAACAACATAACAAGTTTGAAGATGACGATGGTGGTGGTAGATATTATGAACAGAAAAAGAAAAGTATAATTGTGGTGGCGCATGGTGGTGGGGTGAAGATGGCGCATGGTGGTGGTAGTGATTATGAATAAAAAAAGAAAAGTATAATTGTAAAAATAATAAGACATGAATCGTGCCCTTGATAAAGGGATTTGTATTTTTTATTTTATTTTATATTTGGTGGAATTTAAATTTAAATATTTAACCCATCCAATATTAAAAGTTTATAAAAAAGACCCATAATAGTTCCGATACGCCTAAAAAAACGTATCGGATACGTATCGAGATTTTTTTAATTTCAAAATTAAAGGATACGCCACGTGGCGTATCAGATACGTCAGAACTGGTATCGGTATCGATGTGTATCGGGTACTACATAGCCGTCTTGGTATCGGTATCGGTGCATCACAGGATATAACTGAAACGAAAATTACTAAAAACGGCAAAAACGACATTTTCGAGGCCTAAACGAAGGAATTTGGCTAAAATCCTTAATGATCTTTAGATGATTACTATGGTTCGTTGGCCCGTTTTGGATAAAATTTGACTATTCGCACATCAAAAACGGACCGAGCCAAAATCAGCCTCTCTTGGGATGATCCCGTTTCACCATAAACTCCAACGCTTTCTCGACTGCATCATTCCCTCCGAGGCGGGAAAAATTCGCCCTCGAATTTGGCACAGGCAGATCCCCATCATCATCATCATCAGAATTATCACCCCGAAACGGCACCAAGTGTTTGACATTAAACACATCAGAAGTACGAATATGACTAGGCAGCTTCAACCGATAAGCATTGGGATTGATCTTCTCAACAATCTCTACTGGACCAAGCTTCTTTGCCGAGAGCTTGTTATACTCATGTGCTGGAATACGATCCCGAGTCAGCACTGCCCATACAAAGTCACCCACCTCAAACTCAACATTGCACCTCTTTTTATCAGCAGCACGCTTGTAATCCACGGCAGCAACTTGCAAGTGGTCATGAGCCTGAGAGTGCACCTGCTGCAACTGCTGGATAAAATCCTCCGCCTTGCCATGCATCTTGACCGAGGCAGTCACCGGAACTAAATCAAGGGGACCCCTATGAACAAGGCCATACACCACTTGAAAAGGACTGAACCCAGAACTGCGGTTGACAGCGTGATTATGAGCAAACTCAGCTTGGCACAGTTTCTGATCCCAAGACTTAAGATTATCACCCACAAGGCAACGCAACAGATCACCCAAAAAACGATTCACAACCTCGGTTTGACCATCTGTTTGTGGATGATAAGCACTACTGAAATCCAGCCGAGTATTCACCATGCGCCACAAGCTACGCCAGAAGTGACTAAGAAAGCGAGTGTCCCGATCAGACACAATTGACGTGGGCAGCCCATGCAAACGATAAACCTCACGAAAGTACAACAAGACAACATTAACATCATCAGTAGTCTTCTTGCAATGGATAAAGTGCACCATCTTTGAGAAACGATCCACCACCACATAAATAGAATCAAATCCACGCTGAGTTCGTGGTAACCCCACAACAAAATCCATGCTTACATCTGTCCACGACTGTGTCGGGATAGGCAGTGGCATGTACAACCCAGCATTCGTAGCTTTACCTTTAGATAGCTGACAAACACGACAACGCTCCACAAACTTACCCACGTCCCTACGCAAAGATGGCCAAAAATATGAAGCCGTCGCGAGGTGGAGGGTCTTATCACGACCCACATGACCCTCATTATGCAACTCCTGAATAACTTTCACGCGCAAACTACCCTCTGGAATACACAACTGAGTACCTCGAAACAGAAAACCATCCACCCATGCAAATTCGGATTGTACCCCACGCTGCATATCCCGAATCACGCCAGAAAAGTAGGGATCAACGGGGTACAAATCACGCAGGCTGTCAAATCCCATAACCTCAACGCGCATCTCCAAAAGCATGTTATGACGCCTACTCAACACATCTGCAATTTTGTTCAAAGCACCAGCCTTATGCTTTATCACGAAAGTGAACTGCTGCAAGTAAGCAATCCATGAAGCATGCCGAGCAGACACTTTATCCTGAGTTCCAAGGTGTTTAAGGGCATCATGATCAGTATATAAGATGAACTCCTTGTGAAAAAGGTAGTGACGCCAGTGTCGTATAGACTGAACAATAGCATAGAATTCAACATCATAAGTGCTATATCGAGACTTGGAACCAGACAACTTCTCACTAAAAAAGGCCACGGGGCGATTACCCTGACTCAACACACCACCAATACCAACCTTTGATGCATCACAGTGCAACTCAAACGGGCGATTGAAATCAGGTAATACCAACACGGGAGCCGTGGTCAATTTCTCCTTGATTAACTGGAAAGACATATCAGCCTCGTCGGTCCACTGAAACTTACTACCCTTCATGCAATCCGTGATTGGCGCCATGATACTACTAAAGTGAGGGATAAAACGACGATAAAAAGATGTCAAACCATGAAAACTCCTAACCTCAGTGATAGTTGTGGGCCGAGGCCACTGGCTTATTGCCTCCACTTTAGATGTATCAACTGCTAAACCATCCTTCGAGACCACATATCCCAAAAATACTACACTATCAGTGAGAAACGAGCACTTCTTCACTGCAGCATAAAACTCATCCCTACGAAGCACGTTAAGAACTTCCCGAAGGTGCTGAACATGATCAACATCGTTAGCACTATAAATCAGAATATCATCAAAATAAACTACAACGAATTTACCGATGAAGGGACGAAGGGCCTGATTCATGACGCGCATGAATGTGCTTGGTGCATTTGAGAGACCAAAAGGCATAACCAACCACTCATACAACCCCTCCCTAGTCTTAAACACTGTCTTCTATTCGTCACCTTGTCTGATTCGGATCTGATGGTACCCACTCTTCAAATCCAGTTTGCTAAACACACACGCACCAGTAAGTTGGTCCAATAGATCATCCAGTCGGGGAATAGGAAAGCGATAACGTACAGTGATTTTGTTAAGCGCTCTACTATCCACGCACATACGCCATGTCCCATCTTTCTTTGGAGTCAGAAGGGCAGGAACAGCACAAGGACTCAAACTCTCCCTCACGTGCCCCTTAGCCAAAAGTTCCTCCACTTTCCTACGCAACTCCTCATGTTCTGTGGGACTCATCCGATAATGTGCACGATTAGGTAAAGCTGCACCCAGCACCAAGTCGATTTGGTGCTGAATATCACGCAAATGTGGTAATCCTTCCGGCAACTTGTCTGGGAAAACATCACAAAACTCCTTCAACAAAGGTTGAACTGCTAGCGGGACTTCGTGATCATCTTCTACCAGTTTACCCACCATCACATACACAATTCCCGACTCTTCCATCTGTGCCTCGAATCTCTTTCTGGTCAAGAAGTTGGTACCCTTCCCACTTGACTGTGGCCCTTTATCAGACAGCAGCACAATCTTCTTCCCACCAAACAGAAAGCTATGAGTATTCGCGAACCCATCATGAACTGACCGCCTATCAAATTGCCATGGCCTACCTAACAGTAGATGGCACGCATCCATCTCTACCACATCATACAAAACCTGATCCTTGTAAGTAGGTCAAGTCGAAAAATTGATCCGAGCACGTTGAGATACCTAGACATCGTTTCCTCTCTTCAACCATGCCAATTTATAAGGCTTGGGATGCTTCTCAGTCTGTAAACCCAACTTCTTAATAACCTCCTCAGCCACTACATTCTCACAACTGCCAGAATCAATAACCATTCGACATACCTTTCCCTCTACTCTGCATGTTGTCTGAAATATGTTGTTGCGTAGCCAGTCAGTCTTATTTTCCGTGGGAGTAATGAGGCTGCGCCTCACCACTAAAGCTTGGCCAACATCCCCAGCAACAAACTCGTCATCATCTACTGCCTCTTCTTCGACGTCCTCATCAAAAACAGGCTAACCACCATACTCACCATTAGTCTTATCAACAAATAGTCCTCTACGTGGATTCTTAGGACACTCAGACTGCATATGACCCGTAACTCCACAACCAAAACAACGGATACCAGCCCCTGGACGTGTTGGCTGTTGGATAGTGCCCGTTTTTTGTTGCCCCGATTGCACAGTGTTACCGGGACGTGTGACTTGTTGCGAGCTACCCGATGAGTTCCCAATACTGAGAGGGTTCATGACTCTCTGTGACTGTTGTTTCTCAATTTGCACTGCTCGCTGGTGTGCCTCAGAGACAGAGACTGGGTCAAACATATTCAACATATCCTGGATCTGTGGACGAAGACCACTCACATAACGTGACACCAATTGATCCTCCGTTTCCATCAAGTCGTTCCTAGTGATTAGCAAGTGGAATTCAGTGGTATAGTCACTCACAGACTTCCCTCATTGACGTAAATTCTACAACTGTTGATACACAGTACGCACATAATTGTAGGGTAAAAACTGTTTCTTCATATGTTTCTTCAGTTTATCCCAAGACACAAGTTTAGGTTTCCCCTGTCGAGACCTCGTCACCTTAACTTGTTGCCACCATGCCGCTGCTCTCCCCCGAAAGCTAGTTGCAACGAGAGAAACACGTTTGTCATCTGGAACATCTTTAAAGTCCAAAACCTTCTCAACTGCAGTTACCCAATCCAAGAATTCCTCTGGGTTCAACCCTCCCTGAAATTCTGGTATGTCCACCTTAAACCCTGATTCCCAACGTGGATTGTTCTCTTGGACACATTGTCTCGGAGCAAAAGGATTCTCTTCCTCTTCATCCTCGAACGATTGGTCGTCAGGTCTTGGTGCTGGAGCAGCCTGTTGTTGTGCAACCATGGCTGCCATCTGTTGCGTCAACAATTCAACTTGCTGACGTAATTGTGTGAATTCCTCACGTCTATCTTCTTCTTGGCGTTTTCTGGGCGGCATAGTGAAGGAACGAACCTGGGACTGATGCCAACTGACGTAGCGGAAGCTTATAGGAAAGATAGGAACGACACACGAAAATCAAAAGCTTGTTGATTCACGAAGAATACCAAGAAATTGATGTAAAAAAAGAGAAACTCTCAAAACTTTATTCAATAATCAACTGAGTGTCTTCTTAGGGTTTACATAGAATATATACCCTAAAAGCATAACTAAAAATAGGAAATAACGTTTTTTTCCAAAAAAGGAAAAAACCGAAATAAAAGCACAAACTAAAAGTGCTACTCATAAGGAACACGCTCCAACAAACGGAATGCAATTCCGAGTTCTAGAAATAAAGATATAACTGAAACAAAAATTACTAAAAACGGCAAAAACGGCCGTTTCGGATCAAATTTGACTATTCGCACATCAAAAACGGACCGAGCCAAAATCAGCCTCTCTTGGGATGATCCTGTTTCACCATAAACTCCGACGCTTTCTCGACTGCATCAAATACATAGTATAATATACCTAAAGATTTAGAATTACTTAATAAATGGACTATTCCTAAGATAGAGCCTAAAATTCTTTATAAGTTAGGGACTTTCGAAAGTCTTGGTCTGAAACAAGCTGTTAAAACAACTAAGGAATCTATTTCTTTAAATAATGAAGAAATGATAATAAAATTGCTAAGTGAAAAAGATATTTCTTTATATAGAAATACCCATAAATTTATTCATATAGGTTTAATTCAAATTGCTTTAAACCTTTAACTCTTGAAGGACTACTAGAAAGCTTTATAGCAGCTTTAAGAGATGGTAGAGATTTAGACTGGAAAAAACCATTAATGGTTATGATACAATCTAGCTTAGCTAATGGTCCAATTTACTTTGATGTATATCCAAATTTACAACTATCTTTATCTGATATTAATATTTTTGATGCTTTAACATTAAATGTTAAAACTCATGGTGATAAATATTTACCAGGCACAGAAGTAATATGTATCTGTTATAGAGTATATTATAAACCATTATATACTTTAAATCCTCAATGTAGAAGGGTTGATAAACCTTTAAATGAGACTATACTGATAGAATCTAATTTTAGAAAATCTAAAATAATTACTAGAAGAACGATAAAATGGGATGAAATAGAATTCCCTGAAAATTGGATAATCAACAAAGCTGTTCCTACACAGCAACCCCAATTCATAATGACTTATTTAATGTCTTACAAATATCGGAAGGAACTGTTCAAATACAGTTTAAAAAAGGAGAAAGTAGATTATCAAATAATGGATCTTTGAGATCTCATTATTATATCTCTCATTTAGACTATATTGCGGAAACTCCCTCAAGAGCTTCTACATCTCAAATAAGAGAACATGTTCAAACACCAGATACAAATACAGAAAAGGTACAAAACCTGTTTATAAATAAAGATAATATTGTTCATGGTATTTATGAAAATATTCATCACATGAAAGATGCATATATAATTGCTTCCGAAATGAACTTCTCTATTTAATGGATTTTAAAACTAAAATTTATTTTACGCCAGGCAAGAAATAAGGGAAGAATTTCATACTCCCAGATGGAAAGAATTTAGAACATGGTTTTTTGGTAATTTTCCAAAAGATGAGCAAAAGATTATTCAGAATGATTTCTACAAATTATGTGAACAACAAAACAAAAAATGTGATTTTGTTCCATGGTTTATCCATACTTATATTGAAAATTATATTTCGGTGCTACAAAGCAATTATAAACTCTTAGATGGAAGAAGTCTACAGGATATATATCCACCTCAACAACCTTTCAAAATTGGAAAAACCAATTTCCTTGCTTTTGCAAAGTTACTGGAAACTGATACTCTACCAGTAACTCTACAACACTTAAATGAGTTAATAAAATAACAAAACTATACAAACTTATATCTTATTATTATAGGAGAACAAATTACTTCTCTTAATAATAGAGTTGAAATGGTTTTCAAAGCTATTAATAACATTAATATTCCTAAATCTGAAGTTTCTATTTCTCAAGATATAAAAATTATTGCTCCAAGCATTCAGCCTCCTTTGGTAATTACAGACTTTAAATTAAAACCTATGGGAGAGCTTGAAAAGCTTTTAGATTAAAATTTTAAAAATTTAAAATTAAACACTTTAAATTCAGAATTAGAAAATAATTCAGATTATAAAACCATGATAAAGGAGCAGAGAAAAACTTAAATGAGCTGATAGACCTACTCAAAGATTATATTATTATAGGAGACCTTCTCCTATGGATACTTTACACGAAGAACGAGAGTTTGTTGATAATAACTCTTACAATGGTAAAAATATCTATGAATGGAATATTGATGGAAATACAGATAAACAAATTTATGATGTAGCACATCGAATGTTGATGTATTCTACTATATGCAAACAAAATAATAATACTCATTAATTTGTAGCCCATATGATTATTGCTTGATTTCGGGTCAGCTGAAAGGTTGGTGGGATAATTATTTATCCAAATAAGCAAAATATAATATTTTAAATACGGAAAAAATTGAAATAATATTCAATATGAAAATGTAGTTTATAATCTAATTGTAACCATAATAGAACATTTTACTGGAACATATGCGGATAATAATGACACTATTTGCACCATTTTGCAAAATCTGAGATGCAAAACTCTTTAGATGGTATAAAGACACGTTTTTAAGTCGTGCCATGGAACTTCCAGAGTGTAATAGCTCTCATTGGAAGTCTAAATTTGTTGATGGGCTTCCCAGCTTATTTGCTGAAAGAATTCGCAAAAACTTAAGGAAAGATCATACTTCAGTTCCTTATGATAATGGTAACCTAATAGCTACATGTATACAAGAAGGATTGGCTTTATGTAATTACATAAAGCTTAATCACCAAATTAAAAGACAAAATCTTATAGAAAGAAAGCAATTAGGTCAATTTTGTGATCAATTCGGTATTGATACACCAAAAAATAATAAACCAACTTCATCGCATAAAAAATTCCATAAAAGAGATGGTACTGAAAGACCTTACAGAAAGAAAATATTTTCTGCTAAAAAGACAGAGAAGCATGCTGGTAGAAAATACCAACATGATACTCAGAAAAAAGAAAATAAAAAACTAATAGTATGCAAAAAATGTGGTAAAATTGGCCACTTTACCCGTACTTGTTAGATAAAGAAAAAATTAAACAGTCTTGAAGAAGGATTAAAAGGATTCTTTATCAAAATTATTATTTAATTCTGACAATGAAAGTACTTCAGACGAAGACCTTAGTCAGGAGGAAAATCTTAATATAGAATTAACTCAAGAAGAGCTAACTTCTTCAGAATCTGAGGAATGTGATACGTGCCCTTTAGGACTTCCTTGTGACAAAAATTCCTCCGAAAATCCCGAAGAATTTTATAAACTTTTGTCTCAATTTCAGAATCATACTATAAATATTTTAACAGATAATACTCTGTTAGAATTCTTAAAACAGATAAAGGACATTGAGCTTAGGTCTCAATTAATTGATCTCTAATACAAAGAATAGACTAGCAGAAGAACCATTGATTCCGTCTGGACCATATTCTATGACTGAGGTTTATAAACTCCTTAAAGATAGAAAGACAGGAAAAACTCGTGCATCTATTTCTCATCTTCAGAATGAGATTAATAATCTCAAAGAAGAGATTAAAAATTTTAAACGTAATACTAGTACTCTTGATATAAGAGTATCTAAATTAGAAGATAATACTTCTTCTCATAATGAAATAATAGATACAAAAAAGATAAATATTTCTACAGAAGATGATAATTTTCTATCCACAATGAAAATTATTAAGTTTAAAAAATGGTATACTGAGGTAACTCTTTTAATTGATAATTATTTTACAAAAACTTTTGATGTTCTACTGGATAGTGGAGCAGATTTAAATGTCATTCGTGAAAGGTTAATACCAACATGATATTTTCAAATAACTACTCATGCTCTATCTCATGTTGGAGGAAAAATATTGCAAATAGAATACAAACTCCCCAAAGCCTATATTTGTAATAATAAAACATGTATCCCTACAAGTTTTTTACTTGCTAAGGATATTACAAACCAAATGGTTTTAGGAACTCCTTTTATTACGAAATTATTTTCGATAGGAGTTACTGAAGAAGGATTATCGGGTATTTATGAAGGGCAAAAGGTTTTATTCAGATTTAAAAATAAACCTTATACTAGAATCTTACATGAAATGTTTGACTCTTTATTTCATAAAGAAAAACAATTAAATTTCTTAAAACAAGAAATTACTTGTTTGAATATTGAAAATAATCTTAATAATCCAAGATTACAAGAAAAAATTAAAATTCTAATAAATGATTTTTCTATTACCATTTGTAATGATCACCCGGATGCTTTTTGAGATAGAAAAAAAACATATTGTTTCTCTTCCTTATGAAGAAGGTTTTGATGAATCTCAAATTAAAACAAAGGCAAGACCTTGCCAAATGAATAAAGAACATTTGGAGCTATGTAAAAAGGAAATTGCTTCTTTACTCCAAAAGAATTTAATAAGTCCTTCAAATTCACCATGGTCTTGTACGGCTTTCTATGTTAATAAACATTCAGAACAAGAAAGAGGTATTCATCGTCTTGTTATAAATTATAAGCCCCTTAATAAGGCTTTAAAGTGGATTAGGCATCCAATTCATACTAAAAAAAGATTTATTAGATAGATTATATGATTCTATCATATTTTTTAAATTTGATTTAAAATCTGGATACTGGCAGATTCAGATTAATAAAAATGATCGTTATAAAACTGCTTTTAATGTTCCTATTGGACATTACGAATGGCACGTTACGCCATTTGGCTTAAAAAATGCGCCTTCAGAATTTCAGCAAATTATGAATGACATTTTACCCCTTATGAGTTTATCATTGTTTACATTGACGATATTTTAGTATTTTCAAAATCTATTGAAATGCATTTTAAACATTTACAGATTTTTAAACAAATTATTATAAGAAATGGTCTGGTCGTATCTAAACCTAAAATGTCACTATTTCAATCTAGAATTAGATTCTTAGGACATTTCATTGAAAAAGGAAGTATAATACCTATTAATAGAAGTATAGACTTCGCAGAAAAATTTCCAGATGAAATTCTGGACAAAACTCAATTACAAAGATTTTTGGGAAGTTTAAATTATATATCTCCATATTATAAAAATCTTACTCAATATACTTCTATCTTATATGAAAGACTTAAAAAGAGACCTTGTTCTTGGACTGAACAACATACCAATGCGGTTCGCCGAATTAAAAAAAGAGTTAAAAGTTAAAACTCTACCCTGCTTAATGATAAGCAATCCACAATGGAAAAAAATTGTTGATACTGATAGTTCAGAAATAGGGTATGGCGGAATCTTAAAACAAATTAACCCTGATACAAAACAAGAAATTCTTGTTTGCTTCTATTCTGGAAAATGGAGCAATAGTCAGAAAAATTATTTCACAGTTGCTAAATAAATACTAGCAATTGTCAAATGTGTTTTAAAATTTCAAGATGATTTATACAACCAACATTTTATTATTCAGACTGATTGTAAGTCAGCAAAATACATGTTTCTAAAAGATTTTAAACATGATATTTCTAAACAAATGTTTGTTAGATGGCAAGCACATTTAGCTCCTTTTGATTTTGATATTGTCTATAAAAAGGGGGAAGATAATAATCTTCCAGATTTCCTAACTAGAGAATATTTGTAATGATTCCCCCATCAAATTTCTGCAAAAAACTGGCTATATGGATAAAAAATGATAAAAAAAACTTCTAGAGTTGTTTCAAAATCATACCCGGAAGAACTAGGGTTTCATCATGAAGAAACTTGCCAGATGATTGTATAAATCTAGAAAGAAATTCTGGAAAAGCATGAAAAACTCGCAAGTTTATTACTTGTCTAATCCCCCTTTTCATTTTTGCAGATATGCAGAGTAGAGAATCGGCTTCTTCCTCTTATAGAGGACGAGGAGGACGAGGCAAAAACGGGCAGAATAGGAAATCAGAAGCTCATAGCTCCTGATCTATCACATAATAAAGAATTTCAGGAATTCCTGGCCTTCAAGAAATAACAGAAATTGGGTAACACTCAGGAATCTGTTAATAGTCCAGATGAAACAACATCATATGCCAAAGCTGCAATGGATGAAGATATGCACGGTGGGTTTATTAATAATACAAACTCGGAAATTCTTCTTCTTATAGAAGATTCAAATTTAAAATGGGAAAATGAGCCCTGGACAATTGTCCGAAGGAAGCTTGATACAGCTTACTTCATTTCAGGTACTTATAAATCTAGGATGTTTTATGAAACACTCCTACAGCACACAAGATCTTGTGAAATCTCCCATTTTACAGGGACACAAAAAGAAATTTATAATTTCTCGAAAATAATTATTAAGCAGGTCATTCATATTGATGAATGGGGGTCTTCTCCAATAAGAGAAAGGGAGTTAATAAACCCAAATACAAAAGCCCCAATTAGATATAACTATTGGGATTATATTGAGGCATTTCATAAAGTACTCCTTTATGAGAATGATAGGCATAAACATACATGGTTCATAAAGATATGTGGCCATATTTATAATAAAGAAATACCAAATTGGTTTCCTACATGGTGGAAATTTTATGGCACTTCGGTACACCAGAAAGTTTTAAAGAAAAGTTCAAAACTTGGGTAGATATCTGTCCCAAAATTATTGAAATAATATTACTTGTGCTGAAGGAATATCTTCCTTCTATTTTTTCACCAAATTCTCTATTCCATGGATATGCAAATGGTGTCCAGAAGTTGGCAGAAATGAGAATAATATTCCTTGTTTATTAAGGAAAAGTTATTCAAAATTTTGGGAAAAAATGCTGAAAGTTAATTCAGAAACAAATCAACATGAAGGTCAAGAAACCTTGCATCAAATTGATGAAAAACTCCAAATTTATCAGAAATTGGCTGAAAGTCAACATAAAAAGGATGTTCAAACCCCGTTAGACTTCATAAAATGGAAAATCTAATTAAGATCCGAGAAGATGGATAAAAGAAGTCTTCTGGCGACATATATTGAAGAAACTCAAAAGGACATTTATAAGGAAATGGAAGAATTAGAGGAAGACACTTCAATGGGATCAAACCCGATGAAGTTCTGCAGGATGCTCAAGATCCTAATAATATTGGGATTAATGATATCTTTCAAATCCTAAAAGATGCTATCAAGGAGACGAAAAGAGGAAACACCTCAAACTTAGACAAAAGCATGATGGGGCCATAATATCATCCAGAAGATTCTGACGAACGCCGCGACATCACGGAAGTTACTGTAGAAAAGTCAGTTTTGCTGTAGCACTTTACTTTAAAAAAGTTGCTACTGTTTTATCAACATAATGTAATTTATTTGAAGTTCGGCCTTCTATATAAGGGCATTTTCTGTTTCTTCTTAGGGCAGAGGTTTTTAGATTCCAGATTTTATTTTCTTTCTCTACACTCTCCCCTTTGTACACAATCTTTCTTATTGTGAAATAAAATCATTCAGATTGAAGTTTATACGGGCTGTCGAAGTTCAAGTAAGTTTTATAATTTACTTTTTAATTCTGTTTTATATTCCTTAGCCCAATGATAGGCTAAGTTATTTGTTATGTAATAGATTGGAACATTTGTATGAATATTCTGGGAAATTGAAGAATCACCTTTTATTTAAAAACCAAAGAGATCCATTGGTGTTTATATCAATTAGTTTGTTACAAGTTCATAACATGATTTGAATATTAATTTGGCAAGTTTAAACAATCAGGCATATTTTGCACGACTGTTGTCCCCTTTTCTTGCCGATTGAATGGCGTTTGTTGTGGGGAGTTGTTAGTGCCTTTTGTCTGACAGAGAAGCATGCTGATAGAAAATACCAACGTGATACTCAGAAAAAAGAAAATAAAAAACTAATAGTATGCAAAAAATGTAGTAAAATTGGCCACTTTGCCCGTACTTGTTGGGTAAAGAAAAAATTAAACAGTCTGTGGTGCTCAGGTCTTGGGTACTAGTGGCATCAGAGTCATGAACCAGGATAAACATAGTTTGGAAACAATTTATTACATAACACTTTATTATAAATTTACTAGAGGGAATTAATACTGTTCAAAACAGTATAAATACAGAGTATGATATACCTAAAGATTTAGAATTACTTAAAATTTTAGAATTACTTAATAAATGGATTATTCCTAAGATAGAGCCTAAAATTCTTATACTCTGTATTTATACTATCCAATTTGAAACTTTCTTGCAAAATGATATGATTTTGTCAAATCATCGTATATAAATATTTTTGTAGAAAACGTGTTGAATGGAAGAGAAAGGTCATTTAACTGCTATAATTAATGAATGTTAATTGAGAATCAATGATGTCTAGAAAGCTTTTATATATATATATATATAGATATATACATATATATATATATATATATATATTCCTTAATTAGTACGGGTAGACTAGAGATGACAAAAATATTGCAGTTTACCCAACAATTCTTGCTCTAATATCGCCAGCCATATAATATTGTTATAATAACTAGTAACGTGGAAGTTAGATAAATTATTTGAGTGGAATTATTGAAGGAATATTACAAAAATAAGATCAGCCTAATTGAATATATATATGTGTGTATATCCATACTCTCCTTTGTTTTGGTAGATTTTTTACGTTATTTTAAGTACAATATAATTAATTATATGGTAAAGATCATAATTAAAGAATGAATAAAGAATCTATATATGTTAACATTCTTTTTTGTACGAGATAATTAAGTAATATTTTTTTTCCTTCAATGATAAGGTTTAAAGAAATATACAGTTTATTACAGTTATATACTTATATAAGAAAATAAAAAAAATGATTTTAACATGACTTCCTTCATATAATAGATTATTATATTTAGAGAATATAGTGTTCAAAACGAGACCATTTTTATGAAACGATTTGACCGGTAAAATACTAAAACCGGTCCTACTTCCTCGTTTTCTCATTTTGGCAAATCCATATAAGTCGATCATGATAATATTGCTCAGTAACTTTATCGTATTCAACAAAATATAATTTGATTAAAGTACTAAAAGTATAAATAAGATTGTATTAAAAAAACCGAACTTTAAACTGTTTGTCAAGCCTAGGAAAAACTTCAAATTCAACCGGGTTACAGAAGTTAAATTAGTTTAAGGTACCAGCCACATTACCATTTACAATAATATTTCTTTTCTGATTGACAAAATATATTTTTAAGAGAAAGGAGTATTTGGAGTACTCTACAAAGAAAGTACAGAATGTTTAAAAAATGTTACAAGCACATTAATTGTAGAGAGTTTCAATAAATAAAAGGGTACCTAAATACATCCTTTTCCTGGCTCCTTAATTCGAAACCAAGTTTTGACTATTTCCACAACTTTATTGATCTCCTTGAAAGATAACTTCGTTACTTATATATATAATATAATTATATATAGTCTAAATTTGCCAAACTGTGATGAACCATACCCAAGCCCATTCGAGAAAATGAGATTTCTAAATTGATAATTTTCAAGCTTGATACCAAAACAATAATACTTGATTGTTTGTTTATTTACTTTAGGGGAAAAATCGAAACTAGTCATTTATTGTGTTCTAGTTACAGTTTTGGTCCTTTATTGTGTCCTTGTTTTATTTTGGTCCTTTATTGTGTATTTCACTACAATTTTGGTCATCATGAAGAAGTCAGAGTCGAAAATATCACGTGGGAGCACTTGTCGGCCAAAATAAAAACTTTTTTAATTCTCACATGAAAATTCACATGTGGAAACGCTGGTTTCAATTTTTTTGTAATTTTTTTTTATTTAAAATTCTGACCCGGCCAACCCGATTTGACAGGGTTATCCGGATCGGACGGGTCAAAATTTTAAATAAAAAAATTAAAATTGTTGTTCCAACATGCGAATATGTTTGTGGAAAATTCAAAAAAAATGAATTGAGGGCAACACGTGCTCGTACATGACATTTTCGGCTGAGATTCCATCTGAAGGACCAAAATTGTACTGAAACACACAATAAAGGACCAAAATAAAACAAGGACACAATAAAGGACGAAAACTGTAACTAAGACACAATAAATGACCAATTTCGATTTTTTCCCTTTACTTTAATATGATAATTATTTTATTTCTCTTTCCTTTATGACTCATAGGATAGGACAATTATAAAAATGTGAAAGAACGTTTAATTGTTACCCCTTTATTCAGATGATAAAATGTGAATACAATGTAATAAAATGGATAATTTTTCCGAACTACCATGGAAATACGTATCTTTTGGCATGCTGATCATCTCCAATATAAAATCCATCATCCCTGACAGACCATTTGCATTCAAGTTGGCCACCCTCTCTGTAGCAGTATTGTTCAAGGTCGCCGGTATTAAAAACATCATGATCTATATCCCTCGAGCCCCATTGGTATCGACAAAAGAACAATGTTTTGCGGAAAAAGTCAATTTTAAAACGAAAATGGAAATCGTCATTGACTTTGAGAGAGTGAGTGCCAAGATCGTCTTTTTTGGACTGACAACGAATTATCAATGGATGATCATTGTTCGGCATGTTGTTCACAATATGTACCTCTACAGCGGTACCAATTTTCATGCCAAGAGAGGGTTTGTGAACCACGGCAGCGCGAGAAGAATGACCAAATTGAAAGACCAAGATACATATAGAGAAGAGGATGATTCTTGTATTACACCTCATTTTGATGGTGATTTTTTCTTTTCTTTTTGGGTCATTTGGAGTACTATAGTTTCATGTTTTTATAGAGTTTTTGGTTCCATGGATTATTGTAATATGATTTTAAAATAAACTAGGTTTTTAAGGAAAATAATTTTTTTTTCCTTATTTTCCAGGCATTTGGTTTTGGTTCATACATAGAGGAAAATTATTGTGATGTGTAAAAGATTGTCCTATCTTTTCCAAAATTTTTTGGATTTTTTATTTTTTTCCAAAGATTCCTTTCTTTTTCAGGAAAATCTCAAATTGCCAACCCTAGTAAGTGGTAAGTGGTAGTAAATAGTAGGTAGTAGGTAGTAGGTAAGAGACTTAAGGCTCTGAATGGGTAGCTTTCTAGGAATACATTATAAGAAAATTTCAAAATCTTAAAAAAAATTAAAATGCTTCCATTCATAAAAAAACCATTTGGATAGCTTTTTGAACAAATGAATAGTGATTTTGTCAAAAATCTTGGTTTGATGGCTTTTTTACTTAGTAGGCTTCTGTCCTCCCATGCACTTGCATAGCTATGTTTTACCTTTCCCTTTTCCATCACACCACACCCAAGAACACAAATGCATATATGTTTATTACATGGAATACTGTCAAATTCACCTATTTCTAAGAACCACATACATCTTCATCATTATTTTGCTTTTGTCTTAACTACATTGGCGCGAAAGAGAGAAAAGCGAAAGAGAGAAAAAGAGTGCTCATGAACAATATTTCTTTTCGGATCTTACCACTTTTATACAATTCTCCTTATTAATATATTCAATTTTTTTAAAACTATAAGTATTATGCCATTATTTTTTTTCAAAATTATGTATATATATATATTTTATTTATATTTGAGTTTTAATATTTTTCTTACAAAAGTTATTTATGATTAAATCAACTCAATTAGTGCATATTGCCCAGTGGGGCAAAATAGTTGGTACCTATTAAAGAAAATTATGAGGAAAAAGCTACTTGTCAAAACTTTAAACTTTATTGTAGTTATATTTACCTTACCACGACTAGTCATGTTACCAACACATGGCACAACACGTAATATATCACTCTATAACATAAATCCTCAAACATAAAATTAAATTACGCAATAATAAGAACTACTCAAAATGATGGAATGAGATGTATGAGGTCCTTTTAGTCGAGCGCTACTCTATTGTAACAATTGTCACCATGGGTAGATCCAAGTACAACTTTGGGCGGCAAACTAGTGTTGATTTTTCTTCTAACTTTTTAAAGTGTACCAGTTTGTTAATTAACGAGATATAACATATTTAAAAGATATAATTCTATTTTGAGTAGCTTTTAAAATAGAAAACACAAAATTATTGTGTAGTAACTAAAAAAAAGACTGACAATGATTTCTTGTCTTTTGCATGAAATGGGTGCACTTTTCTTTAACGAGCTTATATATATAATACGTGAGATTCTTTTTTGCACTACATATGCTTTCTTTTTTTCCATGAGTTTCTAATCGTGTAGTCATCTTATAGATACAAAACTCATATTTTATTTAATTGTTTTGTTACTAATACAAGCAGCTATTTTTTTTCCTTTTTATGAGTTTATAAGCTTATCAATATCAACTTTCCTATCAAATACCAAGACTACATAATCTAATACATAAAGTTAAGAAAATATTTTGAGGGAAAAAACTATTATATATAATTTAATAATTGAAGATATTATATATAATTCAATAATTGAAGATATTTCATAAGTAACCCAACTAAAAATCGATATGTTGCATATACATCTCATTTTCTTTCAAATTTCACTTAAACGATTCTAGTGTTTTGTGTATCGATATTAAGTTAATATATCAAACGTTTAAATACTTGTTTAAGTGATTTTTATTAATGCAAATCATACGGAACTCTATTCCCCTTTAAATATTTTTAACACTCATTTATCAAAAGTTTAGACGATTGATTGGTTGTAAAAGATCTTAAAAAAATTACATTGTCTTGTGCTAGCCCCTTTATCTTCTCTTTCCGTTTTCATGTTTTACTATACTGTTAGAACTCTGGTCTCTAATTCCAGCACATTGTTTCACAGTTCAGGCTCCACAATCCTAACAGAGCTATAAGTTTAGGTTTATCATTATTTAGACTTGCTCATTAAAGATAAAATTATTACTTAATTCTTTAAGATACATAGATTTTCTATGTCTATTCAAGTTATAATCTTCACCATCCAAATTAATAATATTAGACTTAAAATAACTTATTAATCACACAAATACCGCATATCAACGTTACTATTAAGTAATAGAATCGCACTTGGGTAAGCTCTTTCAAGATTTTACGTACTACAAAGCAGTTTATGCCTCGTCTCGCTGAACTACGAGGGCACACGTAAAGTGCATTACTGTGCAGTTATGCTTTTCTTTTTTCTTATAGTTTTTTGATAATTGGTTATATTATATTACATTAACTATGATTATTATCATTGTCATTAGGATTATCATTGTCATTAGGTTTATAAGAAGTTACTTTATAATGTATCTCAACTCCTGGAATAAAAATAAGCTTTCGCTGGTTAATAAGAAATTACTTTATATTATCATTATTATTATTTTATATCTCAATTATCTGTAACCCTCATCACAATTTTATCAGCCCTACGAAAAAGTAACCACATTTTCAATACATACATGCTGCAAAAGTAACCACACTATTGCAGTAAAGTACTGAACTGTAATTTTGAAGTTTCCCCATCGTCGGTATTACACAAGCCAAAGCAAAGACTAGGTTATGTCTCATAAGCCAAGCCAATGCACGTAACAAATGTTTTCCTTGAGATCTTCCTTTCGCAGAATAGACAATTCAACTCGGAGATTTAGAGCCGTGTTAATTTTGATCAACGCATTTTACATAAAATCAGACGGGGCCTAAATTATCAAAAAAGCCACTCGTTCCTACAACAAAGGAAGAATAAATAGCACAGTTGATACATACGATATGCCATATGTATGAAGTTGGGTAGCCACAACAATAACAAAGCATTACAAAAATCCTACAACAGTTTAAAAAAGAAAAAAGGAAAACTCAAGCAAGGTCACCTCCGGGGGGGCTAAATACCATGCGGTTTCAACATCGATTAACTTACTCTATATAAATTACGGGTAGTACATCAGGTGCTGGGCAGCAAGATTCTGAAAGCCACCATCATATATGGCCTGGCTTGCACCCCCTCCCATTCCCATGGAAGCTTGCTTCAGAGCATGTTGACCCTGTGGGTGCATCAAGGCGTGGACACCGCCCATCTTGCTTAGTGCAAGTTGTCGCTCGTATGCCAAAATGTCGGCTGCTGAAAGGCCAGGCATCTGTGCGGCTACTGGTGGTGGGAGTGGGTTTGAGCTTGTCCCTGGTGGAGTTGGCTTGTTACCCCACGAGCACTGTATGTGTGCAAGAATTACAAGAAATATTAAACTAATAGAACAAGAGGCTCAAAATCACATTGCACACTGAACTGTGAATTCACAATGGAAGGACATATGCCAATGCCTAAACAACCATTCATTTTCATATTGTCATCAGAAAGGTTAAACAATAGGGATATTACAAATAAACTTCATGAAGTTTGGTTTAATTACAGAAAAAAAACCCCTTTACCATTAAATGAAATTAAGGAGACGCCCCTGAAACTCATATAGGGTCCACTAGTAATGATTGTTTTCAAATTTCAAGTGGTGCTTTGTAAATATTCTAACATCCAGGTGCTTATTTTTAAAATTTCAAGGGGTATCCATGTGATTAATTAAACAGTATGGGGTGCTCAATTGGCCGAAATCTCAAAAACAATGCATTTATACTTAAGTACTTAAATAAGGAACTGTGACAAAAGTTACAGATAACATCTAAAGCAGGGAATTAATTTGTTCTAATATAAAAGCGTATAAGGGGGAAGCAAGTAGCAAAGAATTTTCCATGCCTATAAAGGTTTCCCATGTTATCTAACAGAAGCAGGATAGATTTTAATTCTTGCAATCTGTCCCTTTAGGATAATAATCAATCGCAAACTGCCTTTAATGATCATATTATTAACTCATTTATATTATCCCAGATCTATAAGTGTGTCTATTTTATGAGTTTGCATATTCTTAGTGGCTTACAATTCATTTTTAACTCGAGTAACAGCACTAAAATTTGCCAACACTCCCAAAATAATACATTACCAATTCATACACACATTATCATTTAAAAAAAAAAAAGGTTCAGATAGAAGGCAAACCTTGATTTGTTTGCCATAGAGAAATGACTGAGTGTTCCCCATCGAAATAGCCATGGCAGCCTCTGCATGGGTGCTGTACCTCACAAACCCAAAACCTTTGTCACGCTGGACGCGAACTTCTTCAATTGATCCAGCACCAAGTGCATGGAAGTGTCGATGGAGGTCAACTTGGGTTACCTGATGAACAAAAGCAAGAGAAAGAGTCCATAAATACCTGTAACAGCGCAACTGGAGTTCAGGGGTAAAAGACTTGGTTGTAGTAAAACCTTTCACTAAAAACACTGCTGATGTAAAAAGGGTTAGCATATCAAACAATCTATCATTCCAAACTCGGATCCGTTTCCTTCAATTTTACGGGGATAATTGTATCCGTTTTTCTGGACAGGGAACTAAACATGCATGAAAAACGTAAAACTTATAAAATATGCTTTCTAATTCAAACTATGATACATTCCATAACGAGAAATGAGCAGACTATGAAAATGTATCCCTCAGAATCCACAAACAAAGACTCAATCCTGAAAATGAAATGACAACCGCAAACAACCAGAGGATGGGAAATAAGTGTTACCTCTGGAGCAAGATTGCCTACGTACACTGTGGTGAACTGAGGATTGTTTTCAGGAGCATCAGTACTAACTGGTTCTTTAACATCCTCTGTAAAAGCCAAAAAGAGAAATAGTATGATTCCTCGCTGTTGAAACGGTTGCGTAAAATCATTTTTATTGAAGGGCAGAAAGGAATCCAAGAACCACAGAAATTATAATGTAGCTTTTTTCTCTCTTGAAAACTCACAAGGACAGATAGGTTCTTTTTTTTTTTAAATAACCCCATCTCGTAAAAAAATAATAAATTGTTCGTCAACTGACAAGTTTCTAACAACTAAGAAACAACTTCAAGAGTTTCAGAAATAAGGCAACCACCATGACGAATCCAGAAACGGTAAAAGGCAAAACGAATTCCTCTTAGAGCATCACCCAGCAGATAATGGTGCTCCTCACCCACCACACAAATCAACTATAGCTACAAACACCATTATTTGGAGCCTATTTAGCCAGCCAATTGTATAAGCCGCTAAGAACATTAATAAGACCTTCGAACTCATACAAACCTTTCGATAGTTACACATTTTAAAAAGGCTATAAGCTCCAAAATATGATATTAGTAGCTAGCTTATAAGTAACATGCAGAAAATTAAGCACGTCTCCCCAGCTTTATCCTTTGAACATCTCATCACTTTATCTTATATTCAAGGACAATGACAAAATAGCCTGTACCAATTTTTAGTGACCCAACTTTACATGCATGTGGCCACGTAAAATTACAATACCTCGTTAATCAACATTTTATTCAAAACAAATATGTAGTATATTTAAAATCTAATAACCAATAAGTTCACAATAAGGTAAGCCAATAATTTCAGAATCAGGTAATTAGGGGTTCTCTTCTCTTTTTTACAGGTATAAATAATAACTGCTCCATGTCAAACCCATTTAACAGCTCATAAGAGCTACTTTCACCTTCATACTTTTGAGGAATCAAATACACTTTGCTCATACTTTTCAGCATTAGTTTTATATTTTGTGTATTAACCTGAGTAGCCATTTGTTAGTTCCACGACACTTTTAGCATCTGAGCTCTGCTTGTCATCACTGGTGCCAGCACCTTTTGTTGCCCAGTTGCAACGAATCTGCCTGCTTCCAAGCCATTTTCCTGATAATATGTGAAAGGAAAACAGTGCCAAACCATGTGATTATTTCATGAACTCTAACAAAAGTTAACACAAACTATATAGAGATATCATAACACAGTGACTAATCTCAACTTTCTCACCAGTTAGATCATTAATTGCACTTTGAGCATCCTGGGAAAAAAAATAAAGTTTAAAGATTCAGCTGAAATGAAGGAAATTATGATTTGATGGATAACTTGGAGACGCCAAATGATTTACCTGCTGGTTCCTGAAAGAAACAAATCCAAAGCCCCTGGAACGCCCAGTTTTTTGATCCCACATTACTCTCGCATCACTGAATCAAAATGGAGAAGATTAGCATTTCTAAGACTAAATCATATACTGAGCACTTGGCAACAGACAAGCAGTTGCACTGACATGAAGGGAAACTTTCGTTATAAGGAGCTTAAGACAACAAAATTTACCTACGAGAACTCATACACATGCACCCACAATACACAAAAACATGCACACGTGCACACACAGAGAGAGAGAGAGAGAGAGTCTTACGAACAACTAGGGTAAACAGAAAAGCAGGCAAACAGCATGGCATCTGTAACCTCTGGGCTAAGATCACCAACAAAAATGTTAAAGTGGCCTGAATAAGAGGTAAAATTTCCATGAGACACATTCACACTGGTCATGTAACATGAAAAGATAAAAAATATACACCCACCTGATGTGTCCTCCCTCTGACCACTGGCATATGCCCAATTAACTTTGATAGGCTGCCCAAACCTGAAATTTACTCAAATGAGATATTATCATAGGTCAAATCAGAAACCAAGACACAATCTTCAATTTACGCACAAATGCCTCCCATTGAGCGTCAATATTGCCAGTGAAGCTGATCTGCGATCGAAGTAATGAATAAATCCGTAGGATGACTGCATAAAACATGAAAGGAGACAGAGATAAATATCAAAACCATTTGAAGAGCTAAAGATATAAACCAATATAAGCCACTATTACCTTTTCTTTTCTAATGAGCTTGCAGCCTTCAACTGGGCCAGTACTAGCAAAAACTTCTTGAAGAAGTGGTTCAGTGACCTGTGTGTGAATGTTTCCAACAAACCTGCAATTTCACACAAATGAAAAACACCCAAGTCTGAAAAAAGAAAGACGCATCATAAAGTAGATAAATTATGACGAACTCCTCCAGATAATACAGAAAGAATCCCATGAATCAGCACAATTCATTTCATCTATGAAGAACAGGACCACAAATATAATACAAAGTGGAGAGGGTCTACTGAAAGTAAACACACTGAAAATATTGAATTTGATCTTTATGGTCTATAAATGAGACAAGAATGTGAAGCACAAGCAATGCCACAGAGACTTGCACACAGAGACTAGGTGAACGTTTAGGACTTCAAATACCCTAGGCTTACAAGCTAAGATGCATGCCAAAAAGGAGAAAAAAAAAACAAACAAATTAAGTTGCCTGAACGACACTCACACACTGCGGCATGTACTTGGATCAAACCCAGGAGGCAGATTTCCACTTGGAATAGGCTCAATCTGCAAAATGAAAAAGTGAAAGGAAAAAGAAAGAAATAAAAAAACAAAGAAAAGAATTTTCTAACCATCCACCCCAAGGACAAAAATGGGAAAGAAAACTCACTACAAGACACATGTTTGACATAACAATTAAAGAAACCAAAAACAAGAAAAGAGATGGGTAACACATCAAAAAAGAAATCTTTTGAATGCTCTGTCTTAAGGATAGCATTAACCCCATATAATCAAAGAACCATTTTTTTCTTCCCTATCAAAATGTATTTCAAACTCTGAGTCATCTCTAGCTCCTCGTATAGAGAAAAACTAGGTCATCACAATTTGCTAAAAGATAACTACACTCGACTTTTACACACCCTGCTTTTCATTTCCCTTTTCAAAACACTCACAACTTTATATTGGAAATCGTTACTAGCTTCTCCAAAAAATAAAAATACACAGTCACACAAGTTACCACCACTACATTTCCACCACAATCCAAACACGAGGCGGCCGTCAAACACGAGAAAAACGACATTTTTTCCCCAATTACCGCCATCAAATCGAAGTAAGGACAAAACAAATACAAACACCCAAATGGTCGCCGCAATCACACCACGACACATTTTCACAAGCTCGAAATGAGAAGAAAAAAATCACATTTCCCCAATTTAGCGCCATCAGAGTGTGAAACATCGCAATCACGCCACGGTAACAAACAATCGAACACATTTTCACAAGCTCGAAAGAGAACAGTGAAGGAAACCTGTGGTGCAGCTAATAGACCGGGGTGGTAAAGCGACTGTTGTTGAAGAAGAGCTTGCTGCATCAAAGCCTGTTGCTGTTGCTGTTTCAATCTCTGATTCTGCATTTTCAATTGAAATTGAATCGAATTTGTGTGATGATCGAAGAAAGAGATACGGTGTTCTTCTGGTTAGGGTTTGCAGAGAGAGAAAGTTAGAGAGAGAAAAATGGGAAACGAAAGAAGAGAAGTGAGTGTCTCACGCTCACTGAAAAGAGGGGGAACCAACACGCACCATTCCTTCGTTTTATACTCCAGAATTTACCGGGTAGTATGTAGTAATTTTCATATTATTTATTTTAATATTTTTGTTTTAATAATAATAACAAAGTATATTAAGGAGAAAATTACATCATATATCTATATCTCTATATATATACTTATACCCAAGATCTCAGATTTCCACTCAAGTCCATAACTATTTGGCAAGTTACGATTGTGATACAAGGGAAGATATTCTAGAACTGGAGTCTGTCGAGGTCTAGACAGGGCAAAAGCAACAACCAAATCCCCACAACTATGCCAACACAAGGCCAAAAGGGGTGAAGGTTTTGCAGAACATGTCACTTATCTAAGCCTGCCAGTCTCTTGTTCAAACCAGTAATGACAATCGTTTCTTGTTAATAGTTATTGACAAGATTAGATCTCAGTTAATCTTGAATAGAAGAAATATTCATTGCCATATTCATAGAATAATCATACAGTAGACTTAATCTATTACATAACAAGAAATTAGCCTTCCATTAGGCTAAGGGAGAATAAAAACAGTAAGTAGGAACAGGAAAATAAAACTTACTTGAAACTCTAAGTTACAGATCAAAAGCTTTTATTCAGACTAGACACTGACGATTACAAAGGAAATTTTTACAATATTAGAGAGAGAGAGAGAGAGAGAGAGTAGGGGACTCCGGAAATTCTACCCTAAACACAGACGAAAATGGCCTTTTATAGAAGGCCGGACTTCAAGACACATTACAAAATAACATAGACGGGTTTTTCAGATTTTTTTTTTTTTTAAGTACCAAAAAAAAAATTACATAGTTCAAAAAGTCATTTGACTAAATCATCCTTGCCATGATGTCACGGCGTTCATTACCACCTTCTGGAAGTTCACATCTCCATTGTTTTATTTGACTCTGATTTAGAGGAATTTCCTCTCCTGTTTGTGTTGGCGACGGATCTAAGTATTCCAAAAACATCGCCCATTGCAAGATCTTCATTAGGATCTTGTGCATCCTGTTCATCATCATGATTGGAGCTCATCGAAACATCTTCGTCGAGTCCTTCCAATTCCCTGGTTAAATATTTTTCCATTTCATCAATATAAGCCTGGATAAGGCTTTTCCTGTCAAGATTTCCTGCTTTAAATTGGACTTTTCGTTTGATTAAGTCCCAATGAGTATTTATTTCCTTTTTCTTCTGGCTATCAGCAAGTTGTGTATACGTCACAATTGTTTCCTCCATTTGTTGGATAGTTTCCAGTCCTTCTTGTTGATTTGTTTCTGGGTTAATTTTGAGCATTTTATCCCAGAATTTAGAGGAACTCTTACCCCAAATACAAGGAATATTATCCTCGTCTCTACCAACTTCTGGAAACCATCTCCAGATCCATGGAATTGAAAATTCCAAGAAAAAATAGAAGGCTGATAATCCTTCAGGACATGCAATATTTTGCTGTCTTTCCCGAATTTTCGGAGATATATCAACCCAAATTTTAAATTTTTCTTTAAAAATTTCTGGTAAAATTTTTACTGAAGTGCCGTGGAATTTCCACCATTTCAGAAACCAATTTGGTATGTCTTTTTCAAAAATCTTTCCACACATCTTTATGAACCATGTGTGCTTATGATTATTATTTTCATACAAAAGCACTTTATTAAAGGCTTCAACATAATCCCAATAATTGAATTTGAAAAGGATTTTTGAGGTAGAATGTATGAATTCTTTCTCTAAATATGGAGAAGATCCCCATTCCTCAACATGTATGACTTGCTTAATAACAATTTTTGAGAAATTAAAATTTTCTTTTTGTGCTCCTGATGTAAAATGTTGTACTTCACAAGATTTTGTGTGTTCCAGGAGTAATTCATAGAATTTTCTGGACTTATATGTGCATGCTGGGAAGAAAGCTGTATTAAATTTCCTTTGGACTATTATCCAAGGTTCCTTTTCCCATTTCAAATCTAAGTCTTCTATTAGAAGAATGACTCTTGGATTCGGATTATTAATAAATCCAATACTTTGAGTATCATTGGAGATTACCTTAGCATATGATGTTGTTTCTGTTTCAGGGTTGTCCACTGTCTCTTGAGTATTACTCATTTTTTTTTTCTTCCTTTTCAAGGAATTTCTGAAATTCTTTTTCTTTTTCCAAAAAATTTTGGAATTCTTTATTATGAGAGAGATCAGCAGTTATAAGCTTCTGTTTACCATGTTGGGCCAGGAAACCTGGTCCTCTACCTCTGCCTCCTCGTCCTCTATAAGAGGAGGAAGCCGATCCCCGGCTGTACATTCCTGAAAACATGAAATCGAATGTTAAGCAAGCAATAATCTTGCCAATTTTTCACATTTATTAAGCTCATATTTATGTAGCTCTATAATAGCCCTTCGGACTTCTTCATCATGGATCCAAAGTTCCTCAAGAGTTTTACTCTCATATCTTTTGATATTATCTTGTAAAAATCTGATGGCTTCTGCCAATGTTTTTAAGTAATTGTGTAATGGCATGATTGATATTCACGAGTTAAGAAATCTGGAAGACTATTATCTTCTCCCTTCTTATAAGCAATCTCGAAATCAAACGGTGCAAGATGCGCCTGCCACCTGGCAAACATTTGTTTTGAAACATCATGTTTAAAATCTTTATTAAACATAAATTTTGCAGATTTGCAATCAGTCTGAATAGTAAAATGTTGATTATATAAATCATCTTGAAATTTTAAAACGCATTTAACTATAGCTAAAATTTCTTTTGCCACAGTAGGGTAATTCTTCTGGGCATTGTTCCATTTTCCAGAATGGAACCTCACAAGAATTTCTTGTTTATTATCAGGATTAATTTGTTTAAGAATACCTCCATATCCTATTTCTGAACTATCAGTATCAATGACCTTCTTCCAATTAGGATTAGTAATCATCAAGCAAGGCAGAGATTTAACTCTTTCTTTAATCTTTCTAACAGCCTTAGTATGTTGTTCTGTCCACGGACATGGTTTCTTTTTAAGTCTTTCATATAAGATAGACGTATCTTGAGTCAGATTTTTATAATAAGGGGAAATATAATTTTGACTTCCTAAAAACCTTTGCAATTGGGTTTTTTCACTAATTTCATCTGGAAATTTATCTGCGAAATCAATACTTCTATTAATAGGTATTATATTACCTTTTTCAATAAAGTGTCCAAGAAATCTAACTTTGGACTGAAACAAGGACATTTTAGGCTTGGATATGACTAAGCCATTTCTTATGATTATTTGTTTAAAAATTTGTAAATGCTTAAAATGCATTTCAATGGATTTGGAAAATACCAAAATGTCATCAATGTAGACAATAATAAACTCACTATAAGAAGTGAAAATATCATTCATGATTTGTTGAAATTCTGAAGGTGCATTCTTCAGACCAAAAGGCATGACATGCCATTCATAATGTCCTATTGGAACATTAAAAGCAGTCTTATATCGATCCTCTTTGCTGATTTGGATCTGCCAATATCCTGATTTTAAATCAAATTTTAAAAATATGATAGAATCATATAATCTATCTACTAAATCCTTTTTGTTAGGAATAGGATGCATAATCCATTTTAAAGCTTTATTAAGTGGTTTATAATTTATAACAAGACGAGGAACACCTCTTTCTTGTTCAGAATGTTTATTAACATAAAAAGCGGTACACGACCATGGTGACTGTGAGGGGCTAATTAATTTCTTTTGTAAAAGAGAATCAATTTCTTTTTTACATAACTCCAGATGATCTTTATTCATCTGACAAGGCCTAGCCTTAGTTCTGATTTGTGAATCATCGAAACCTTCCTCATAGGGTAAAGAAACAATATGTTTCTTTCTATCCCAAAATGCATTAGGATGGTCATTACATATAGTAATAGAAAAATCGCTGATTAAAAGTTTGATTTTATCCTGTAATCTAGGATTTTGAAGATCATTTTCAATATTCAAAGAAGCAATTTCGTATTTTAAGAAATTCAATTGTTTTTCTTTATGAATAATAGAATCAAACATTTCATGTAAAAACCTAGTATAAGGTTTGTTTTTGAATTTAAAGAAAATCTTATGTCCTTCATAATAACCAGTTAATCCTTCATGGATAATTCCTAAAGGAAATAATTTTGTAAGAAAATGAGTCCCTAAAACCATTTGGTTAGTAATATCCTTAGCAAGTAGAAAGCTTGTAGGAATACAAGTTTTATTATTGCGAATGTAGGCTTTAGAAAGCTTATATTCAATTTGTAAAGGTTTCCCTCCTGCATGGGATAATGCATGAGTAGTTTTTTGGAAATAACGTGTAGGTATTAATCCTTCACGAATGACATTTAAGTCAGCCCCACTATCAAGTAAAACATCAAAATGTTTTGTAAAATAATTATCAATCATTAATGTTGTCTCTGTGTGCCATTTTTGAGACTTAATAATCTCCATAACAGATAAATAATCACCATCATCTTTATTATTTTCGAAATCCTTAATTTCATTATGAGAAGATGTATCATCTTCAGCTGGTGAAGAGGTATTTTCTTCAATCCTGGAAACTCTTATATCAAGAGTTCTAGTATTTATTTTGAGATTCTTAATTTCTTCTTTAAGGTTATCAACCTCTTGTTGTAAATCAATAATGGAAGTAGGAGTTTTACTCACTTTTCTGTCTCTAAGAAGTTTATGAACTTCAGACATTGAATATGGTCCTTTAGGAACCATCGGTCCTTCTGGTGTCTCCTCTTTGATACCAGAAGTTCCTAGCTCATTATGAGCAAGATGATCAATTAATTTAGATCTGAGATCCTTATTATTAAGATCTTTCAAAATATCTAAAAGAGTATCATTAGTCAAAACATTAATATTATTATCTTGAAATTGAGATAAAAGTTTATAATACTCATCATTTTCTTCCGAGGATTTTTTGTCACAAGGAAGACCTAGAGGACATGTATCACAATCCTCAGGCTCAGAAGAAGTATAATCTTCTAAATTTAACTCAGTATTCAAATTCTCATCTGAGCTTTCTTCTTCATCATAAGTTTCCTCACTATCAGAATTTAATAAGAGCTTTGATAAAGACTCTTTTAACTTATCATCCATATCAAGACTGTTTAATTTCTTCTTGACCCAACATCTATTAGCATAATGGCCAATTTTTCCACATCTATGGCAGACAATCTGATTTTTATTATCTTTTTTTCTAGTATTACGTTGGATTTTTCTGTCAATATTTCTCTCTACTCTTTTAGCAGAGAATTTCTTTTTTCTGTAGGTACGTTCTGTACCATCCCTCTTGTGCCCTATCCTTTTAGATGAGCTAGGTTTATTAATTCTAGGCGTATCAATGCCAAACTGATCACAAAATTGTCCTAATTGTTTTCTTTCAACTAGGTTTTGTCTCTTCATTTGTTGATTAAGTTTTATGTCATTACATAAAGCCAAACCTTCTTGAATACAAGTACCTATAAGGTTTCCATAAGTATATCTATCATAAGGAACAGAACTTTGATCTCTCCTAAGATTTCTACGAATTCTTTCAGCAAAAAGGCTGGGAAGACCATCAACAAATTTGGACTTCCAATGAGAGCTATTACACTCAGGAAGCTCCATGACACGATTTAAGAAAGTATCTTTATACCATCTGAAATAAGTCAATGTCTTGCATCTAAGATTTTGCAAGAGGGTACGAATCATTTCACTATTGTCAGAATATCGACCAGTAAAATGTTCAATAATTGTGACAACCAAAGTATAAACTGCATTTTCATATTGAGTATTATTCTCAATTTTCACAGTATTAAGAATGTTAGCCTTAGCCTCCGGGGATAAATAATTATCCCACCAACCTTTAAGTTGGCCAGTAAAACCTGCAATTATCATATTTGCAACATTCCTATCTGTATTATTATTTTGTTTACTGACAGTAGAATACATTAGCATTCTTTGAACAACATTATAAATTTGTTTATCCGTATTGCCATCAATATTCCATTCATATATACTTCTACCATTATAGGAATTATTATCAGCAAATTCTCTTTCCTCATGGAGAGTATCCATAGGAGAAGGACATCTATAATAATATAAACGTTGAGTGGGCCTATCAGCCCATTTAATCTTTTCAATCCGATCATTAATCACCGGTGTCTTCTCTGGGTTTTCCTTAATTTCTGAGTTTAGAGTACTTAATTTTAACTCTTTAAATTTTTCATTTAGAAATTTTTCTATTTCACTCATCGATTCTAATTTAAAATCAATTATCTCCGGGGGTGGTTGAATAGTAGGAGTAGCAGTTTTTACCACTTGTGAAGTAGAAGCAATATCTTCTACTCTAGGGACTTTAATATCATTAATGGCCTTTAAGACGTGATCGAGTCTATTAAGCAAAACTTTAATTTGTTCACCTATGATGTTAATACATAGGTTAGTATAATTATTTTGTCTTATAATATCATTGATATGTTCCAAGGTTACCTGCAAAGTATCACTTTCAAATAGCTTAGCAAAAGCAAGGATATTGGTATTATTAAAAGAACATGCTTGTGATGGAGGATATGTGCTTGTGATCATTTGTCCATCTGAAAGACGATAATTTCTTTCAACAGTTGAAATATAATACTCAACATAAGTATGGATAAACCAAGGAACAAAGGAATATTTAGTATTTTGTTCTTCACAAAATTTATAAAATTGATCTTGTATTAAATCTTTTTCTTCTTTTGGAAAATTTCCAAAAAACCATTTTCTAAATTCTTCCCATCTGGGATGTTTGAATTCTCCACTTATTTTTTGCCTAGCTGGAGACCCAGGGCTAAAATTAATCTTTTGTTTAAAATCCATTAATTATCAAAATTCATATCCGATGCAGTAAGATCTGCGTCTTCCATATTATGAACATTACCATACATTCCATTAACAACATTTTCCCTATTAATAAATAGATTTTTGATATCATCTGGGGTTTTAACTATTCTTCTAGAGGTAGAAGCTCCAGAAGGAGTTTCCACAATATAATCCAAAGGAGAAATATAAGATCTCAAAGAATCAGTTTTTGACACCTTGTTTTCTCCTTGTTCAAACTGTATTTGAACAGTCCCTTCAGATGTCTGTAATACATTAAACGAATCATGATGCATGATTGGTTGCTGAATAGGAATAGCTTTATTAATTATCCAATTTTCTGGGAATTGGATTTCATCCCATTTAATAGTTCTTCTAGTAGTAATTCTAGATTTTTTGAAATTAGTTTCAATTAAAATGGTTTCATTTAAAGGTTTATCAACCTTTCTACATTGAGGATTTAAAGTATACAGAGGTTTATAATAAACTCTATAACATATACATATAACTTCAGTACCTGGTAAATAATTATAACCATGTGTTTTAACATTTAATGTTAAAGCATCAAGAATATTAATATCAGACAATGATAATTGTAAATTCGGATATACATCAAAATAAACTGGACCATGTGCCAGACTTGATTGAATCATTCCTATTAATGATTTCTTCCAATCAAGATTTCTACCATCTCTTAAAGCTGCTATAAAACTTTCTGGTAATCCTTCTAATGTTAATGGTTTAAAAGCAACTTGAATTAAGCCTATGTGTATAAACTTGTGACTGTGTTTGTATAAAGAAATATCTTTATCACTTAGAAGTTTTATAATCATTTCTTCATTATTCAAAGAAATAGATTCTTCAGTTGTTTTAACAACTTGTTTTAAACCAAGTTTTTCAAAAGTTCCAAGTTTATAAATAATCTTTGGCTCGATTCTTGGAATCGTCCACTTATTAAGTAATTCCAGATTTTCTGGAATCTCATGCTCAACATTTATACTGTTTTGAACAGTATTCGTTCTTCCTATCATATTCATGATCAAAAGAGGTTATGTAATGAATTAATTCTAAAGCATGATTACTCTAATCACTGGCTCTGATATATCTATATCTCTATATATATATATATATATATTTATATATATGTATATCTATATATCTATATCTATATACTATATAATAAGTGTGAATGTTGGGTCGTCCATCTTTCATTGTACCCATTTTGCCCTTGTAACGTCCATCTTTCGTTGTACTCATTTTGCCCTTGTAATTTCAACTAATTACTAAATCTATTGGGATCCGCCAAATATAAAATTATGTAACCCTTAATAAAGTGGCGGCCCGCTATATATATAAAAATTTGGCAATAAGTGTTATTAAGATAAAGTGAAAAATCAAGTGTGAATGTGAAAAGGGGGGAACCAACATGCACCGTTGCTTCTTTTTATACTCCAGATTTTACCGGGTATTATGTAGTAATTTTCATATTATTTATCTTAATATTTTTGTTTTAATAATAATAACAAAGTGTGTTAAGGAATATAGTGAGAAAATTACATTATATATATATATATATGCAATAAGTGTTATTAGGATAGAGTGAAAAATCGAATGTGAACGTGAAAAAAGGGGGGAACCAACACGCACTGTTGCTTCTTTTTATACTCCTGATTTTACCGGGTATTATGTAGTAATTTTCATATCATTTAACTTAATGTTTTTATTTTTATTTTAATAATAACAACAAAGTGTATTAAGGAATGTAGTGAGAAAATTACATTATATATATGTATATATATATATATATATATTGGCAATAAGTGTTATTAGGATAGAGTGAAAAATCGAGTGTGAATGTGAAAAAATGGGGAACCAACACGCACTGTTGCTTCTTTTTATACTCTAGATTTTATCGGCTATTACTGTAATAATTTTCATGTTATTTATCTTAAATATTTCATTTTAATAATAATAACAAGTGTATTAAGAATATAGTGAGAAAATTACACTATATAAATAAATAGGCAAAAAGTGTTATTAGGATAGGGTGAAGAATCGAATGTGAATGTGAAAAGAGGGAGAACTAACACGCACAGTTGCTTCTTTTTATACTCCAGGTTTTATCGGTTATTACTGTAATAATTTTTGTATCATTTATCTTAAATACTTTATTTTAAAAATAACAACAAATTGTATTAAAGATATAGTGAAAAAATTGCACTGTAATAATTTTCATATAATTTATCTTATATACTTCACATTTTTTCAATTTTGTTATGACAAAGCCATATAGGGAGGTTACATATATATATAGGCATTTCCACCGACTTGGTAATTAGTGAGATCTACTATCGAATGGTGCCACTATTACAATACACATAGCAGCTCTATTATAGAAGGAACTAGTATAGTCTACAATATTCTCGATTTTTCTAGAACCTTCCAGGGTTCTCTAGACTTACAAGTAACTACAATGTAGCCCCTCAAGTCCCAATTATTCACAAATGTGCCTACAAAACTTTGAGTAGTGTATTGACTTGCATACTCGCGCACGCGGGCGTGTAGCGTCTCTAAAGGTTGATGTCATTGCAATGTGCTTGCGCTCGTGCGTGTGTTGCAGGGTGTAACATCCTCCCCCACCAAAGTTTGCGTCATCCCTAACGCCTTGGTTGCTTTGAATGCCGTGATTTGCTCCTTGAACTGCCACGGTTCGTCCCCCGGCTCCCAAGTTGGGTCGGTCATCGATTGCCCCTTCCATTGAATCAAGTACTCGAACGTGGGCTTGACTTCGCGTTTATTGACGATGGGCTCGGTAAGTACCTCTTTGATCTCTTTATCGAACTGCGTCACTACTACCATTTCGTAAGGAAAAAATATCGCTATGATTCCTCTTTGTCTACATGGTACGACTTTAGTTGGCTCGCGTGGAAAATCGGGTAAACCAACTTTAAAACATTAACATGACACTTTTATCTAATATTTGGTATCACAACTAGTCATTTGTCAGTTTTCGTCCCATAGTTTTTAACTTGCCCCTAAATTTTAGTCCCCCATAGCACGATGTGCAATGGCAGCTTATATAATCCACGTGGCTTGACGTTGACCTACAATTTTGAATTCTTAAACAATTTTAAAATCCAAATGGCACGTCTCTCATGACAAGTGAAAAACAAATTACCTTTTAGATATTTATATTCATATTTAGAAATTGCATGCGGATTCCTCGGGTGCACGCCGTTGCTAGTTACTTTATAAAAAAGGAGATAAGGTTATACTACTTAATCCAAATTTTGAAAGAATGAGTACAAATTATTTTAATTGTCATTGGGGGGAAGTGGGGAGGGGGGGGGGGGGGGGGGGGTAGAAGAATCACTAATATCATTTTTCCAACTTAAAAACTTTAATATCTCAAACAACCGTCAACATGCCATGGAATCCAAAGCAATTTTCAAGAAGATAATCATAAATTGTTTACTAACCTCATATGCACATCAAAATTGTAAACATCAAGCATTATTTAGAGTTGATTAATAGTTATTACCTGAACAACTCTCGCAAATTATGAACTATTCATTATTGTGATCGAATAATTTTGACCTAGTACCTCGTATGATGTGTTAAATGTTGATTAAACAAAGAACAAAAGTAGAATTCCCAAGTAAACTTATGCCACTAAGCAAAACTAATTAGAAAAAAATAATCATTTAAAATAAAAACGGCTTTCGATTTTAGGCGTGTATGGCTACAAAATTCCTTCGACATACACATCATGTAGGAGAAAAACAAGGAAAGAGACCATTACAAAATAATATTGAAAAACTTCACCATTAACTTAAGAAATACGAAAAACAACGGAAAATTCTATTACCCTAAATATGAGAGAGGGAAATAGTAAGCGAAATTCAACTCTAAATCCACATATATATATATATATATATATATAGTCAATAAAAAAACACACAACCCCATATCACACTCCACAATGAAACATTATGTGTGATAATTTATAGAATTGATGTGAGTGTCGTGAAAGAGAAAAGATGGTGAGTTCCGTTCTATTTTTGATTTTGAGGTGGGAGACAAAATAAGAGGGTGTCTAGGGATGAGTAGGAGTATAGGAATAGTAGTGGGTTGAAAACTATTTTTTAGTACAATTGGTGTCACAAGATACCGTAAATTTAAAATTATTCCTTTTAATTAACTTTTTAATTTTTCTTTTGAGGTGAGAGACAAAATAAAAAGGGAATTATCTAGCTTAGGAGTTGGAAAATAGGAAAGTAGTGGGGTTTCAAACAACTTTTTAGTGTAATGGTGTCACCAATCCTCTCACAAAAAGTTTTGATTTATATTAATAAATAATTTAATGACTCATATCGGCATTAAATCCTATATAATAGGAGTCCATTAAAAAATATGATTTGCACGTCAATTGTTTTTCCCAAAGTAATTGAATAAGCCAACACAATAAAATAGGAAGGCACAAGTGCACAAGTTCTACTCTAATCACTTCATTTTTTTTATTTTTCCCTTCGACACTTTGGTTCTCTGTCATGGTTCTCGTTGTACTTCTCTTATTTTTGTGATTTTATTATTTCATTTATGTTAGAATAGATTTGAATAAATATGTTAATATTATCTTTTGTATAGAAAGATGACAAGATATAAGCCTTTGATTAGGTAGTTTACTTATTGATAGGACTCCTTGTACTAGTATATATACTATTCATTCATTAATGAGAAAACGATCTAGGAATATTATCTTTCATGGTATTAGAGCTCAGGCCAAGGAGGAGGTCCTGGGTTCAAATCCCACCACCACCCGATAATTAAAAAGTGGCACGTGACAGGCGTAACAAAAAGATTTACAGCCTGCACGTGAAGGGCGTGTTGGATATAATATATAAATATTAAATGTCTACCCTCTCTAACAGTTTAAGCTTTTAGATGAGATGACAATTCAATATTATCTTTCATTGTATCACAACCAGATTCTCTTCTTTTTTTCTCTCTTCTTTCTAAATCATGACCAACTCTAATAGCGGCTCATACTCTCAGCAGCAGCCTCCATGGCCCCCACAGACCTGGAGCTTTCTGCCATGGACAGCACCTTCAGCGCCTATCCAACCGCCCCTTGGTCTCGGCGTCTCGCGATGCCATCTAGTCAAATCTCGGATCGCGCCAGCAGCAGGGTTACCACGCCCCACCTCCCGCATATGCTCTCACTCCACATGATGATAATTGGTATATGGATACGGGGGCGTCATCTTACATGACGTCCAATCAATGTACTCTCTCGTATTACTTTAATTCGAGCATTAATTCTAAAATTACCGTTGGTAATGGTCATACGATTCCCATTCAAGGTTCGGGTTCCATGGTCCTACCCTCTCCATATCCCCCTCTTTATCTTCATCACGTTCTCCATGCACCTAAAATCATTAAAAATCTCATCTATGTTCGTAAGTTTACTAGGGATAATCTCGATTATGTCACATTTGACCCTTTTGGCTTTTATGTGAAGGACTTCAAGACGGGTACTCCAATTATGAGATGCAATAGTCAGGGTGATCTCTACCATGTCCTCCCCAATCCGTCATCATCATCTTTCTCCTCGCTATCATCCTTTACCGCCCTTTCTGTTAGTGGTATATCTAAATATACATAAATCGTTCTCATGCTAGATTATCAAGACTATAGAGTAGATTATAACGGCGTACCTGATTCCATGATTGACGAATTTGCAAGCGGAATCGCGGGCCGGTTTGATCTTCCATAGTCTAATCTATCTCTCTTTACGAATCTCTCTCTATTGATGGAAATGGGTGAGAAGAGTAGTTGTTAGATTAGCCTTGGGGACCAAGACCCTATGACCTTATGTAGTATTCTAATTAGAGCCCCGTAAACCCTAGTTAGAGTACAACAAGGGAATTACACATTACAAAGCCCACACATATTAAGATACTAATTGGACTCTTTAATTAGATCACTTAATTAGTCCAACATAATTAATTATCCTTTTATGTAATTATCTTAATTTGTAAAGCCCACATATTAGATTATTAAATAAATCTAACAATCTCCCACTTGGGCTACAAGTCTAATCCAAATGACAATTACATATGATAACCTTAGGTGTACACAAACTTTGTTAATTGCCGAAGTATCTTCCTTAAACAATCTTGTCCATCTCATATACCAACATGGAACCAAAGCGGTCTTTGTTACATTAATCGTAACTTGACCCTCAATGATCACGCAAACCAAATATACTCAAATGACATAGATCATGTATGGATGTGTAACATGGAAATTACATGCAATGTGATCATAAACATGCCTATTTCCAATTTGTTCTAAATTCCTTAGTGAGATCAATCTTTATTCTTTCAAACTTTACGTCAAACCACAATTGAAAGATAGCAAAACATTCAGAGCAATAAAAATAAAACCATCAACTTTATTCTGCAGAAAACTAAAATGCATAAAGCAATCCAATAGTGTCAACAAAAATAACCAAATACAAACTCCCACTAAAACTGCATATCATCAAACAAAACAACACCCATATGAGCAGTATGCTCATGAAAGACCTTGGGTGTCAAACCTTTAGTGAGTGGATCCGCTAACATTGAGTTTGTCCCTATATGCTGAATGGACACTATTTTACTCTGAACTCTCTATTTAACAACTAGAAACTTGATGTCTATGTGTTTAGACTTTGACGAGCTTCTATTGTTGTTAGAATATATAATTGCTGACAGATTGTCACAGAATATCACAGAGAAGCAAAGCAAACAACACGAAGTGCGTCACTTTTCTGTCGAAATCTCAACCAAAGTTTCTCTTAAACTACTCTCGAAACTCCATCGCCATGGCAAACATTGTCATTCGTCCTTTTCCGGCAATAAGGTGGGAATGCCCGAAATGTGACGAAGAGATCGAAGTCCCAAATCAGGCAGCAGGAGAAGCTCATACGAAAGCCTGTGCAAAAGAGGTACCTACGCCTGACTTCGTTCAATCGACTGAGCTTTTTTTTTTTCGTTTGTGAGTCGTATGGACCTGTTATTCTTCACTTTAATTTCAAATCTATCTTTGTTTTGAAATATATTCTAATGTCATTTGAGTTGGTGCAGTAAAAACACGGCAAGAGGAAAGATCAAAAGTGCCGCAAGAAGAGAAACAAAGTGAAGTCAGGAAAAGCAACCGTGGTACTGGAATGGCCTGCCGAGTTCGACCCCTGGAAGACCGGTGGTAACATTAACCACCTTATCCACTGGAACTAGTACTTTTAGAGGTTAGAAAGAGGGGAATTTAGAAATGATATTGGCCGCTTATTTGTTTACATTTTTTTCTACGTTTTCTTTTCACCCCCTCATCTGTAAATAATAACATGGTATTCTAGGAGAGAGAGAGGGAGAGGTCAGATATACTGTAACTCCAGATTTTATCGGCTATTACTGTAATAATTTTTCATGTTATTTATCTTAAATATTTCATTTTAATAATAATAACAAGTGTATTAAGAATATATTAAGAAAATTACACTATATAAATAAATAGGCAATAAGTGTTATTAGGATAGGGTGAAGAATCGAGTGTGAATGTGAAAAGAGGGAGAACCAACACGCACAGTTGCTTATTTTTATACTCCAGGTTTTACCGGTTATTACTGTAATAATTTTTATATTATTTATCTTAAATACTTTATTTTAAAAATAATAACAAATTGTATTAAAGATATAGTGAAAAAATTGCACTGTAATAATTTTCATATAAGTTATCTTATATACTTCACATTTTTTCAATTTTGTTATGACAAAGCCATATAGGGAGGTTACATATATATAGGCATTTCCACCGACTTGGTAATTAGTGAGATCTACTATCGAATGGTGCCACTATTACAATACACATAGAAGCTTTATTATAGAAGGAACTAGTATAGTCTACAATATTCTCGATTTTTCTAGAACCTTCCAGGGTTCTCTAGACTTACAAGTAACTACAATGTAGCTCTTCAAGTCCCAATTATTCACAAATGTGCCTACAAAACTTTGAGTAGTGTATTGACTTGCATAATCGCGCACGCGAGCGTGTAGCGTCTCTAAAGGTTGACGTCATTGCGATGTGCTTGCGCTCGTGCGTGTGTTGCAAGGTGTAACATCCTCCCCCACCAAAGTTGGCGTCATCCTCAATGCCTTGGTTGTTTTGAATGTCGTGATTTGCTCCTTGAACTGCCACGGTTCGTCCCCCGGCTCCCAAGTTGGGTCGGTCATCGATTGCCCCTTCCATTGAATCAAGTACTCGAACGTGGGCTTGACTTCGCGTTTATTGACGATGGGCTCGGTAAGTACCTCTTTGATCTCTTTATCGAACAGCGTCACTACTACCATTTCGTAAGGAAAAAATATCGCTCTGATTCCTCCTTGTCTACATGGTACGACTTTAGTTGGCTCACGTGGAAAATCGGGGTAAACCAACTTTAGAACATTAACATGACACTTTTTTCTAATATTTGGTATCACAACTAGTCATTTGTCAGTTTTTCGTCCCATAGTTTTTAACTTACCCCCAAATTTTAGTCCCCCCATAGCACGATGTGCAATGGCAGCTTATATAATCCACGTGGCTTGACGTTGACCTACAATTTTGAATTCTTGAACAGTTTTAAAATCCAAATGGCAAGTCTCTCATGACAAGTGTAAAACTAATTACCTTTTAGATATTTATATTCATATTTAGAAATTGCATGCGGATTCTTCGAGTGCACACCGTTGCTAGTTACTTTATAAAAAAAGAGATAAGGTTATACTACTTAATCCAAAATTTGAAAGAATGAGTACAAATTATTTTAATTGTCGGTGGGGGAAGTGGGAGGGGGGGGTAGAAGAATCACTAATATCATTTTTCCAACTTAAAAACTTTAATATCTCAAACAACCGTCAACATGCCATGGAATCCAAAGCAATTTTCAAGAAGATAATCATAAATTGTTTACTAACCTCATATGCACATCAAAATTGTAAACATCAAGCATTATTTAGAGTTAATTAATAGTTATTACCTGAACAACTCTCGCAAATTTATGAACTATTCATTATTGTGATCGAATAATTTTGACCTAGTACCTCGTATGATGTGTTAATTGTTGATTAAACAAAGAACAAAAGTAGAATTCCCAAATAAACTTATGCCACTAAGCAAAACTAATTAGAAAAAAAGAATCATTTAAAATAAAAACGGCTTTCGATTTTAGGCGTGTATGGCTACAAAATTCCTTCGACATACACATCATGTAGGAGAAAAACAAGGAAAGAGACCATTACAAAATAATATTGAAAAACTTCACCATTAACTTAAGAAATACGAAAAACAACGGAAAATTCTACTACCCTAAATATGAGAGAGGGAAATAGTAAGCGAAATTCAACTCTAAATCCATATATATATATATATATATATATATATATATATATATATATATATATATATATATATATATATAGTCAATAAAAAAACACACAACCCCATATCACACTCCACAATGAAACATTATGTGTGATAATTTATAGAATTGATGTGAGTGTCGTGAAAGAGAAAAGATGGTGAGTTCCGTTCTATTTTTGATTTTGAGGTGGGAGACAAAATAAGAGGGTATCTAGGGATGAGTAGGAGTATAGGAATAGTAGTGAGTTGAAAACTATTTTTTTGGGTGCAATTGGTGTCACACGATACCGTAAATTTAAAATTATTCCTTTTAATTAACTTTTTAATTTTTCTTTTGAGGTGAGAGACAAAATAAAAAGGGAATTATCTAGCTTAGGAGTTGGAAAATAGGAAAGTAGTGGGGTTTCAAACAACTTTTTAGTGTAATGGTGTCACCAATCCTCTCACAAAAAGTTTTGATATATATTAATAAATAATTTAATGACTCATATCGGCATTAAATCCTATTTAATAGGAGTCCATTAAAAAATATGATTTGCACGTCAATTGTTTTTCCCAAAGTAATTGAATAAGCCAATACAATAAAATAGGAAGGCACAAGTGCACAAGTTCTACTCTAATCACTTCATTTTTTTGATTTTTCCCTTCAACACTTTGGTTCTCTGTCATGGTTTTCGTTGTACTTCTCTTATTTTGTGATTTTATTATTTCATTTGTGTAGAATAGATTTGAATAAATATGTTAATATTATCTTTTGTATAGAAAGATGACAAGATATAAGCCTTTGATTAGGTAGTTTACTTATTGATAGGACTCCTTGTACTAATATATATACTATTCATTCATTAATGAGAAAACGATCTAGGAATATTATCTTTGATGGTATTAGAGCTCAGGCCAAGGAGGAGGTCCTGGGTTCAAATCCCACCACCACCCGATAATTAAAAAGTGGCACGTGACAGGCGTAACAAAAAGATTTACAGCCTGCACGTGAAGGGCGTGTTGGATATAATATATAAATATTAAATGTCTACCCTCTCTAACAGTTTAAGCTTTTAGATGAGATGACAATTCAATATTATCTTTCATTGTATCACAACCAGATTCTCTTCTTTTTTTCTCTCTTCTTTCTAAATCATGACCAACTCTAATAGCGGCTCATACTCTCAGCAGCAGCCTCCATGGCCCCCACAGACCTGGAGCTTTCTGCCATGGACAGCACCTTCAGCGCCCTATCCAACCGCCCCTTGGTCTCGGCGTCTCGCGGGTGCCATCTAGTCAAATCTCGGATCGCGCCAGCAGCAGGGTTACCACGCCCTACCTCCCGCATATGCTCTCACTCCACTTGATGATAATTGGTATATGGATACGGGGGGCGTCATCTTACATGACGTCCAATCAATGTACTCTCTCGTATTACTTTAATTCGAGCATTAATTCTAAAAATTACCGTTGGTAATGGTCATACGATTCCCATTCAAGGTTCGGGTTCCATGGTCCTACCCTCTCCATATCCCCCTCTTTATCTTCATCACGTTCTCCATGCACCTAAAATCATTAAAAATCTCATCTATGTTCGTAAGTTTACTAGGGATAATCTCGATTATGTCACATTTGACCCTTTTGGCTTTTATGTGAAGGACTTCAAGACGGGTACTCCAATTATGAGATGCAATAATCACGGTGATCTCTACCATGTCCTCCCCAATCCGTCATCATCATCTTTCTCCTCGCTATCATCCTTTTACCGCCCTTTCTGTTAGTGGTATATCTAAATATACATAAATCGTTCTCATGCTAGATTATCAAGACTATAGAGTAGATTAGAACGGCGTACCTGATTCCTTGATTGACGAATTTGCAAGCGGAATCGCGGGCCGGTTTGATCTTCCATAGTCTAATCTATCTCTCTTTACGAGTCTCTCTCTATTGATGGAAATGGGTGAGAAGAGTAGTTGTTAGATTAGCCTTGCGGACCAAGACCCTATGACCTTATATAGTATTCTAATTAGAGCCCCATAAACCCTAGTTAGAGTACAACAAGGAATTACACATTACAAAGCCCACACATATTAAGATACTAATTGGACTCTTCAATTAGATCACTTAATTAGTCCAACATAATTAATTAGCCTTTTATGTAATTATCTTAATTTGTAAAGCCCACATATTAGATTATTAAATAAATCTAACACTTTCCTCCTTTGATTGGCACGCACGCTTAGGGCACCAAGGCGCCTATCCTCTCCGTTTCTTAGCAAGAATAATTTAGTTAATTGTTCATCTAGTAGTGCTTCTAGTTTTGTTTCGTCCAATTCGTTTACTACTTTGCCGTTTGATATTATTCATAGTGATATTTGGACGTCGCCTATCTTAAGTACGTCAGGCTCTCGCTATTATGTCATGTTTTTTGATGATTATACGGATTTCTTGTGCACTTTTCCTATAACTCGAAAATCACAAGTTTTCAATATTTTCCTGACACTATGCAACTACGTTAAAAATCAGTTTGAACGTGACATTAAAACACTCCAATGTGACAACGACACTGAATACAACAACAAAGAATTTCACTCTCTCTTTAAATCTCACGGCATGCAATTCCATCTCTCATGTCCGCATACTTCTCCCCAAAATGGCAAAGCCGAAAGAAAATCTACACTATAAATAGCATGATGTGCACTCTTCTTCCTCACGCATCGGTACCCCCCGAATTCTGGCCTCATGCCATCCAAACAACCACCTATCTTCTCAACATCCTCCCCAACTCATGTCTCGGGTCCAAGTCACCACTTCAACTCCTCTTCCAAAAAGACCCCTCATACTCTCATCTCGGCGTGTTCGGTGCTTATGTTTCCCTCTCTTTCCCTCTCCTACTATCAATAAACTCCAAGCCCGGTCCACTCCCTGTGTCTTCTTGGGTTACCCTACCAATCATCTTGGTTATAAGTGTTATAACCTAGCCACTAAACAAGTTATCACGAGCCGACATGTTGTATTCGATGAAAACACGTTCCCTTTTGCTCAACCTGGTCCAACTCGTTCCCCCTCTTACGAGTTCCTTGATTCACCTCTCTCTCACATCTTACATCGTCAACTACAACACTCGGCCTCACGCCCCTCCCACATTACACCGTAACCCGTGGTCTCTGCACGTTATGTTCCTAATGTTGGGTCCAATGTTGGGGCAACATACAACCAAAAACTTTGGCACCAGTTTTTGCACCTTTTGTTCCCAATGTTGGGTCGATGTTGGGGAAAAATTATAACCAGAACCTTGTCGCACCAGTTTCTGCACCTTCTCTTTCCAATGATGGGTCGATGTTGGGGCAACATTGCAACCAGAGCCCTGTTCCTCACACTGCGGCTTCCTCTTCTCCGCCCTCACGGCCCACTTCTCCTATCTCACCTACACCGCGATTACCTCCTCTCCATCTCCTCAAATGATCACACGTAGCAAACACGACATCTTTCGTCCCAAACAACTCTTTAATCTTCATACCTCATCTCCTCCTTCTCCTATTCCTTCTTACCCCTCGGCCGCACTATCTGATCCCCACTGGAAATCGGCCATGATGGATGAATTTGATGCTCTTATTAAAAATAAGACGTGGGAGTTAGTCCCCCGTCCTCCTAATGTCAATATTATTCGTTGTATGTGATTTTTTTCGTCATAAGTTTCACTCTGATGGTACTTTTGAACAGTATACTGTATAATGCTCGTCTTGTAGGTGATAGTAGGTCTCAACAAGTTGGAGTGGATTGCACGGAAACTTTCAATCACGTGGTGAAAACCAGCGACCATCCGTACGGTACTTAGCATCACCCTTTCACTTTCTTGGCCAATTCACCAATTGGATGTCACGAATGCGTTTTTACATGGACATCTGGATGAAATCTTTTACATGCACCAACCTTTGGGTTTTCGTGAATCCTCTTTTCCGGACCACGTATGTATCTTGAAGCGGTCTCTCTATGGTCTCAAGCAAGACCCTCGTGCTTGGGTACCAACGGTTCGCTGATTATGCCGCCTCTATTGGCTTCTTTCATAGCACATCGGATCACTCTCTTTTTATCTACCGTCATGGGAAGGACACGACTTATCTCTTGTTATATGTGGATGACATATTACTCACCGCCTCGTCTTCTTCCTTGCGCACCTCCATCATGCGCCATTTCTCGTCTGAGTTTGCTATGAAGGATTTAGCTACGTTGAGTTATTTCTTGGCATTGTCGTGACTCGTAATTCTCAGGGACTATTCCTTTCGGGAAAAAACCACTTTTGGTCCCTTATTGTGGCATAGTTACCATTTTAGTCCTATAATGTGGCATTGTCCACATTTAGTCCTTTATTGTGACTTTTTGTATAATTTTGGTCCCACGGTCAGGTTTTTGCCCCCTAAATTATTTTTATTAGCAAAAAAACACCCGCAATGTGTTATTTCTAATTAATAAAAAGCCCTCATGTGTTTTATATTCTCCTAAAATTATATTTTCACGTAAAAAAAATCTAAAAATAAAAATATTCTTAAGTTACAATGTAAAATTAAACTTTTTAATAACTTTAATTATTATAAATATTTATATTTAAAATTTCAAAAAGAAAAAAACTCAATTATAATAAAATAATAAAACAAAATGAAAAAAAAACCTTCTCCCTCCCCACCCACCACCGCCACCGCCACCGCCACAAACACAATTTATCTTCTTCTTTTTTTTCTTCTTAATTTTACGTCAAATTTGTGATTTTCACTAAGATTAAAATTATTATTTTATGTCCAAAATTCAAATTTATGCACCCTTATATTAAGTAGCTCAATTTTCTAATTATTAATTTATTTGGGTGGATCAGAAGGCAGCAGGGAGAAGGTTTTGTTAAATTTTGAATATATTTTATTATAGTTAGGTCTTTTTCTTTTTGAAATTTTAAATGAAAGAAAAATTCTTTTTGAAGTGAAAAAATCTTAAATTGGACCGAAAAAAGAACCAAACAAGAAGAAAAATATGCATGGTGGGGGCTGGGTGGGGAGGGAGAAGGTTTTTTTTAAAGAAATATTTTGAATTATTTTATTATAAATACATATTTTTTGAACTTTTGACATGAAATAAATAATTTTATATTTTTAGTGAAAAATCATAATTTGGACCAAAAAATAAAAAAAATGAAGAAAGAATATTGGGTGGTTGCGGTTGTGGTGGGGACTAGGTGGCCGGGGAGGGACAAGGGTTTTTTTTTTTCTATTTTTTATGTATAATTGTTTTATTATGATTGGGTATTTTTTCTTTTAGAAAATTTAAATTTATAATAATTTAAATTTATTAAAAAAATATAAGTATTGATTTTTTAATTTTAGGGTTTTATGGGGGGAAAATATAATTTTAGGAGAATATATAACACATATGTGTTTTTTACTAATTAAAAAAAAATATATGGGAGTGTTTTTTGCTAATAAAAATAACTTAGGGGGCAAAAAACTTACCGTGGGACCAAAATAGTACAAAAAGCCACAATAAGGGACTAAATGTGAACAATGCCACATTATGGGACCAAAATCGTAACTCGGCCACAATAAGGAACCAAAAATAATTTTTTCCCATTCCTTTCTCAACGCAAGTACGCTGAGGAAATTGTTGAGCGTGCGGGCATGAGCTCGTGCAAACCAAGTTTCACACCGGTTGATACGAAGCAAAACTTGGTACGGACTCGGCCAACGAGCCTTATGGTGATCCCACTAATTTTCGTCATCTCGCCGGGGCTCTCCAATATCTCACTTTCACTCGCCCGGACATCTCTTATGCGGTTCAGTAAATTTGTCTACACATGCACGATCCGCGCTTGGCCCGCATGCAAGCTCTCGTAAGGATTGTGTGTTATGTTTAGGGGACGCTCCATCTCGGCCTTCACCTCTTTCCATCTTCTCTCACTCGACTTATTTCCTACACTGATGCTGATTGAGAGGGGGGGGGGGGGGGGGGGGGGGGACTGCCCCGACACCGGCCATTTGACTTCGGGTTATTGTATTTTTCTTGGTGACAACTTGACCTCTTGGTCTTCTAAACGACATTCCACCTTATCCCGTTCTAGCGCCGAAACCGAATACCGTGGTGTCCCTAATGCTGTCTCAGAATCATGTTGGCTCCGTGTTCTCTTGTTGGAGCTTCATCATCCAATATCATCCGCTACTTTGGTCTTCTGTGACAATGTAAGTGCCGTTTATCTTTCCGGCAATCTAGTTCAACATCAACGCACCAAACATATGGAGATGGACATCCACTTTGTCCGAGAGAAGGTGGCCCGCGGCCTAGTACGCGGCCTCCATGTCCCGTCCCATTACCAGATTGCCGACATATTCACAAAAGGTCTTCCTCGTATCTTGTTCAATGACTTTCGGTCCAGTCTCAACGTTCGGGAACCTCCCACTTCGACTACGGGGGCGTGTTAGAATAAATTGGGATAAATATGTTAATATTATCTTTTGTATATAAAGATGGCAAGATATAAACCTTTGATTAGGTAGTTTTCTTATTGATATGACTCATTTTACTAGTATATATACTATTCATTCATTAATGAGAAAACGATCGAGGAATATTGTCTTTCAATTTGCATAAAGTATTAATCCAAACAAGAAATGAGTAATTTGAAATTTATCAAACGCTTCCAGAAAAGACACACATATAATTAATGGAATTAGAAGAATAATGTGAAATTAATCCAAATAGGAAAAGTGTAATCTGAATTTCATCTTTCGCTTCCCAAAAAAGACACACGTATAATTAGTGGAATTAGAAGAATAATATAAAATTTATGTTCTTTAACTTTATCCATCAACTCGGTTTTGAGTTTCCATATTTATAGATTAACTTTGAGGAAAAAAATAAAAGAAAATGACAACAGTCCGTTTTTGTACGTGATCCGGGTGGCCAATTTTTGATCGATTTGACCATATTTTGGGCGATCTAACCCGCTTACGCTTATACAGGAGATCAGTTTTTGTCTCTCTTTCGTTATGAACCATGCACCGGTCACTCCATGCACCGGTCACTGGTTTAACCGATTGAACTATTTTTTGTCTCTCTTTCGTTTCAGCCATGCACGGTCACCGATTTCATCGGTTGGACATATCAGTTTGCTTCGATCCAATTTTTTTCTCTTCAAAACACTACTCGTAATATCTCATAAACATTCAATAATAAAAATATGACACAATAAGACAGAATCTTTATTGTAAGTGTAACTAACAACTATGGTACCAGTCTTTCTTAGTTATAAAAGTTATCTACTCTATAGTCTACAATTCCAAAAATACACCGTATATTTTTATAGCGGTTGCATTGAATAATGCAAGTGTTGTGTTGCTCTCGTGGTGTGATCAACTACCTAGATTTATTTTTCTTTCTTAAATTATAAGAATAACCGATCTCGTCGGTTTCATATTGGTAATTGTTGCACCGCATCTCGAGACTTAAAAGAAAAATTACACAAGCGGGGTTTTTACATTACATTACATTACATTTCGTGGGTGGGTCAAAGTACAAACCAGCATTCCACATTCGCCACTCTTCTCTGTACCCTTAACAAATCGCACCACCAAGTACGTAAATCTCTTTCTATTTCATTCTCATTTTTTTTTTTTATTAAAGTGAAGGCGGAATTTTGTTGCGTGATTTACGCTGAAACCTAACACCTCAACGCAATTTTTCGTGATCTGATCCTGTTGATGTATCGAGATACTGATTTTTGCTGATTTTCTGTTCCTTTATATATATATATTTGATTATGTGTCGATTTGTGAGGTATATTTGTTATTGCAATTTTAGGAATTTGGGGATTTTGATGAAAATTAGAGTAATTAAAGGTTTATTGTGACTGGGTTGAGATCTATGATTTAGGTCTTAGGGCTTGCTACATATTTGGGTGAAATGAGGGGCGTAGACCTGGGAAATACGAATTAGGAGAAGTTAGTTTCGAATGAAAGTGAAAGCTTGACGATTTGACGCGAGTGCCAAAATGGATTCGTCGGAGATTGGAAATTGGATGATCATTTATGATACTATTTCACTTTGATGTATCGTGTACATCGACGTAAGTTCTGAGGCGCAGAGCGTATGTATACTTTGTTGCCATTGTTAGCGTGGAAGTATTAAAGTTATAGTTGAGTGATTGTTAGGAACTTAGGACACTAATAGTGACATCAAAGACCAAACTGCCAGTGTGTGGTAGTTTGTTATACCTTCAGCATGAAAAGTGTTTCTTCGAGGATACCTTGATATTGCTTCTCATCAAGAAATTTGTCATCAGTGTCGTTTCTTTCCAGTGCATTTGTAGAATAACATTTCATTTTCTTCTATTTCTTTTTGGTTACCTGGTGATTCTATATGTTATTCTGCATTGGCAGGGTATTGTTTCTTCCAAGGTACAAAACAAAAGCTTTTTTTAAAAGATTATAGGTAGTGCAGGGAGATGTTTTCACTCGCTTATGGATTATGGAAGTACATGTTCAGCAAGATGGAGTTTCATGTTCTTATTCTTGGAGTCGACAAGGCTGGAAAAACAGTAATCTTCTTAACTTAAACATCTCTTTCTGCAGCATCTACTTCATTTCTTATTGTTTTTCACATGCATTATTTAATTGGTTAATTCATGTTCCTATTCTTTGAATGTACAAGGCTAGAAAAGAGTGGTCTGCTTAATCAAACTTCACCGTGTGCAGCATCGACTTAGTTTCTTATTATTTTGCCCATGCATTATTCAATTGGTTTGATTCTTGAAATTGGAGAATCAGGAGCACTATGCTTTCCTTCTAGAATTTGACTTGTGTTCAGGTGTATCAAAGTTTAATAAGGTGGTGATTATTGTGATACTTATGTAGCTGGAACTGTGGAGTATGAAGTACATTTTGATATGCTACACTATTGATTTGTTTGAAACCATTTTTATGTTAAAAAAATAAAAAAATTGTTACTTTCACTTAATAGATACCAATACATACTATATAGTTGGTTAATGTTTATTGGGTGAAAATAAATAAATATAACTCTTCCATCAACAACCCATTTAAGATAAGTTGTTAATGGATGAGTGACTTTCAGACCAATAAATGGGTTTTTTGTGGACGCGTGGTTTTAATGATTACCATTATTGCCATCCATTGGCCACTAGTAAATTGAAGATTATGGTATCACGTTTAATTAGATACTTTGCACTTTGGCTAGAATGACATGGAAATGTATGTGAATCAGATGAAGCTATATGACTCTCAAGCTTATTGTTTTCTTACAAACTGATAAGAAAACACTTTTAAGCGCTCTTGTGGTTAATGGACTATTTACTTTGGACCATTTTGAACCCAGTGTTTGTCAAAATCTCCTTTGGACAACACTTTCTCCTCCCCTTGGTAGGAGGTTATTTTTTTATAATTCCTTCACAATAGGTGTTCCTAGTGAATCTCAATCTATGAGGAAATTCATGACTGCAATTTTATATTAGATATTTGTTAAGCAAGTTCATACTCTTTAATTGCAGACATTACTAGAGAAGTTAAAGTCGCAGTACTCAAACGTGGAAGGCCTTCCTCCAGACCGAATTGTTCCAACAGTAGGACTTAATATTGGGCGTGTTGAAGTGTCAAATACAAAACTTGTGTTCTGGGACCTGGGAGGTCAGGTTTGAAATATGCTCTGACTTCTTTACTAATTTGGTCTTTTATGATTGTAATAATTGCGTTTCCCGTTGCTTATAAGTGATACATGACTCGTGTTTCACCAGCCTGGCCTTCGCTCCATTTGGGAAAAGTATTATGATGAGGCACATGCTGTGATTTATGTAGTTGATGCAGCTTGTCCGTCCCGTTTTGAAGATTCTAAATCGGCACTAGGTATTTGTGGAAGTTTGTTTACCACATCCATTTCTGTATTAAGACGTAGTTTTATGATGCTGCCTTCATTTCTGGACTGCAGAAAAGGTTCTTCGGCACGAGGATCTGCAAGGAGCTCCTCTTCTAATATTAGCAAACAAGCAGGTATAACCATTCTTCTGAACCCACTATGATAGTCCGGGAAAAGACAGTTTCTGACATAATGACACTTGGTTGGCAAATGTATTACTATTTATGCTCTTCACTTGGTTGTGACGAGGAAGGGTGTAGGACTAGTAAACTGGTTGTGATATGACTAGTTAGTTAATATATGCTGTTTTTTGGCCCCTAAATATCAACTTTCATCTGGTATTACCATGTGCAGAAAGTAAGATGGGAAGGGAACAGTACCTATGAAATGTCTTGTTCTCTTTTTTCCGTATGTTGTATCAAACAATGTTAAAACAAACAAACAGAAACAACAAAAAAGAAATTGTCTGTTATTCAGTTGAATAACTATCTCGTGTACTTATCAGGATCTTGAAGAAGCCTTATCACCTGATGAACTTTCTCAGTATTTGGACCTCAAAAAATTGGACGAGAGGGTTTTTACATTTCAAGCTGTTTCAGCGTTTGATGGGTAAGCAGATGGACCTTTTTATCTCATTATGCTGACAATTTTATAAGCCATTTGGCTACCCGGTTTAATGCATGATTGAATGTGGAATTATATTGCAGGCTGGGAATAAAAGAAAGTGTAAACTGGCTGGTAGATGCTATGGAGAGAAGTAAGAGGACTGAAACATTGAGACTTCGCTTAGGATCTAGCGTTGTCTAGAAGTGACCATATACATACATATTCTTCACCATTTTTTAGTTTGATACGTAAAAATTGTGTCATTTTGGATCCGTCGTGGAAACATGTGATAATTGGATAGTTCTCTTATGACAAAGTGTGTAAGTTCTTTGTGGGACTTTTTTCTGCTGAATTTCCAGCCTTTATATCTCCGCGGAACAGTTAAAAAGGACAATTTTGAAAATAGATTTGTTGGTACGATTGCAGTTATGTTATCTACTTTTCATTTGAACAAAATTATAAATGGTTTAAGATCTACAGTAAAATTCATTATTTTTTAGCTGTTATAACTGAAGATTAACGTGAGGGTGAAAATGAATGATGAGGAACCATCTCCCTGTAGAAATTAATCGGTGCTTCTCTTTTGTTACGTTTCTTCCAAACTCGAAATTAAGGTTGAAATACCAAATTGACTTGACGCTAGATAATTAAAGAAGAATGCTGCAAACTAATGTAAATGAAACAAGTACAAATTTTAACCAATCAAAAATAAAAATAAAAATAGCAAGTAAACATCTAAAACAAACATATACCCTCATCAGTATGTCATTATGTTATTGTGAGCATGTGAAGATGCACAAGACCTCAGCTTTTTATGATACAATCTTGATCATTGCAAGTTACGAACTGCTTTGACTGCATCCCGTTACTTGTGACCCCAAACCAAACCAACTGCTAATTTGGCACAGCAGAATTCAGTGCAGCAAGCTTTCCCTTGGTAGTTGGCTGAGGTCCTGCAAAGAAACAAAATAAAAGAACAGATTCACTTCTACGCGTCATAACTCATAACTAGGAGGAAAAATAAATCAACCCAGAAATACAAGAGCGCGTTTGTTGTAAGACGGTTGTGACACTAACGATAGAGGAAACAGAAACAGCTAACAAGCCCACATGGCAGGTGTCCGCATTGTTATTATGCATTGTTGAAGAAGAACCTCCTAAGCCATGATGAATACTCAATGTGTGAAACTGTGTACTGCATATTGTGTATTAATTAATCCATGAAAATTGCACACCCAACATGAGTAGAAAGTTGAATGACCAATCCATTTTCCCCCTGAAATCACCTCTACTGAAATGTACAAACACGCTTAAATCTTATAGCACCAAACCCCTCACTTGGCAGAAGGAGATTAGAGAGGTGAAGCCCTGTTCTATCTATGACATTGTATTGATATGTCATCTAACTCTATTCATTTTCGATCTTACTGCTAGCTTCAATTTTGTCACAATATCTTTAGTACTCGCTATCAACAAATACTACCCATCATAGAATAACACACTCCGAAGGGAGGCAAGTCGAAAAAAGAAAGAGTAGGTGGCCACCACTCTAATGTGACATTTTAGACTTACACAACTACTTAACATATACGACGACGACAGTAAATACCAGTAACCGCGAAACCTCCAAATTGAATAAAACGGAAAAACTCGAAAACGTACTACTGGATATGAGAGCTTTGGGCCTCGTTTTGAACAGAATCTTGTGCCGAACGACTCCGATCACATCCAATTTCACCCTCGATAAATTCACATCCGCTTCGCTCATCCGTCCCGCCTCTTCTTCGTTTCCGATTCTGATCTTCTTCAATACCAAAATCGGCTTCTTCAGGCTCACTTTCGTCCCCGTTAGCTCGTGGTAACCAAGAGTAAACGTGTAACTTTCCTAATAACCGAGCAAAAACACACACACACACACATATTCTTTGAAATCGTTAACAAAAAGTGGTAAAAACAAACGATTGAACAATATATATATATATATATATATATATATATATATATAGATAGATAGTGAGAGAATTGAGGGGAAAACCCAGCCACCTGCGATGAGGGGCGGCAGAGGACGCCGATCTCGAGATTTTGGAGGCGGCGGTTGTGAAATGAGGGCTGGGCTTCGACTACTCCCTGAAGCTCCACGATTGCCCACTCCGGGCATCCACAGCTGCACTTGATTTGGATTTTCATGACTTTACTGTGTGTGTGTGTGTTTTCGGGATTTTGCCGCCATTAAAAAAGCTTTAAATTAGGGTTTTTTATTTTGTTCCAGATTTGGCGGGAAATATTGGAACTTTTGTTATTTTCCTTTACTAAGTCTGAACAAAAATATTTTTTATGTTTTTAAATAAGACGACAAATTAGCATGTGACGTAACAAAAAGATTTATAATCTCAGATGAAACGTTTGAACTAAAACAATAAATCCTATAAGATTGAGCTTTTCGACAATGTTACAGAGTAGGACCGAAAACTAATTAATCGTGCTTCGACCAGTAAATGAATCTTATATTAAACTAGTTCATTCTTATTGGATGATACATTATGAAAAGTTACAAAATAAGACATTTAAAATTAAATAAGCCTCATAAAAAAAACACCTCATTAGGTAAATCCAGAAGAGGGGTTGACCTTGGCAAATTGCAACGATTAGCGCATGCCACTAAATTGCACTTCATAGTTCATAGTTCCTAAAATATGAATTTATCAATCACAATTTCGTAACAAAGCAACATTGCAAACCTTAATTCAAGGTTATTATATTTAAAATATCATTACAGATAGCCTTATCTTGAGTTTTGAATTACTTAAACAGTTCCTCTAAAATTTGAACAACACTATAAATAATTTTGTCATTGTTCTTGATGTAATAATTATTCATACCTTAAAGGGAATCCTATTGTTCCTTATGCTTGCTCATTTTAGGAACACAAAGGGAGGAGGGAGAGCTGATGAGCAAACTAGTGAAAAAAAAATCAGCAAAAAGAAAATCATCATATGTTGCACTTGAAAGTGCACTAAATATGCTCCAGACCGAAGTTGAAGATGCCGTATCACCGGATGAACTTTCTCAATATCTGGACCTAAAAAAATTGGACGAAATTGGAATCATGTGTTAATTGAGCAGTTCTCTTACAACAAAGTGTAAGTTCTTTTCGGGACCTTTTTCTGCTGGATTTCCCCACCAGGCCATTTCTGCGCAAAGGTACATTTTGAAGAGGTGTAAGAAGTTGGATCAAAATTCAGTAGTCTTGACTTAAAAGACAATTTGAAATGGATTTGTTAGTGCGACTGCAATTGCATGCTTATCTACTATTTATATGGATAATATTCTGAATGGTTTCACAACTATAATTCTTTAGCTGTTATAATTGAAGGTTAACACACGGGTGAAAATGCACAAGAAAAAATCTCACGGTTGTAGAAGTTAATCGCTGCTTCTTTTTCAGTATGTTTTTTCTAAACACGAAATCAAAAGACCTCATCACAAAGGGACTCAACGTCAATAAAATGAAGAAGAATGCTTCAAACCATTGTAAATAGAACAAGTATACATCTAAAACGAACGTATACCCTCATCATTGTACCAATCAAGTTATTATGAGGCAGAAAACCTTGACTTTTTATGATACATTGTTGATTGTTACAAGTTACGAAATACATTGGAGTTCTTCTTGTTGCTTGTACCCCCAACAAAACCGTATAAAAACAGCTAGTTTGACATCGTAGAATTCAGTGCAGCAATTTTGCCCTTGGTAGTTGGCTGAGATCCTGCACAAAAAACAAATAAAAGAACGGGATTCACTTCTACAAGTCATAACAAGTGGTAAAAGTAAATCAACCCGGAATGGAAATACAACAATGATTTCATTCTAAGGCTGTCATGACACTAAAAAACAGAGGAAACAGAAGCAGCCAACAAGCCTACAAGGAAGATTTCACATATATTCCATGCACGTGGAAACATGTCCACATTGTTATTATGCACCGTCGAGGTAAAACCTCCTCGCCTAAGCCATGATCAATACTCCATACCTGAAACTATGTACTGCATATTGCACAAAGATCATATAAGGTTTATCAAATGGACGCCTCCAACTGATCTGCGTAATCTCAATGTGTTGGTAGAAAGTCGAATGAGCGATCCATTTCCGCTGAAAGCACCTCTATTGAAGTGTAAACACACTTAACCTTAGCATCAAGCGCTCACTTGGCACAACGAAACTATTGAATCGGCCATCTAAGAAAAAAACTAATCAGGAGAGAGAGAGAGAGAGAGAGACCGATCCCTCTGTCATCCTACACCTAGCTTCAATTCTTCACAAAATCTTTAGGTTTTTAGTATTCAGTATCAACAAAATAAGGGGTGGCAAATGGGTCAGTCCAATCCAATCCTGGTCCAACCCAATAAAATCCAATCCAATAGAATCCGGTCCAAATAAGATCCATTTATATTGGATTTTCTACTGAACCGGATCGGATTGGATCCGGATCCAGATCCATGAGGATCCATGGATCCATTGCTTGTAATTTCAGATCCAAAAATTAGATCCATATGGATCTAAAGGTGGATTCTCACGGATCCATGGCCTGGTTTGAATAGATCCATAGGTAGATCCATGCAGATCCAAGACCAGATCCACATAGATTCATAGGCAGATCCAAGTGGATCCGAGCGGATCCGGGTGCCTAGATTTGGTGCCCAAATTTATATAGATTTTGCTAGTTTTTTAAAAGTACCTAAAGATGATACGGTCTTTTAACAAAATTAGTAGTTAACAATTTGAATGATAATTTAGCCTAATAAAGCACAAGCTCATAATTCTCATTGCCTCAAATCAATAATACATATTTTTTTTTTCTCACAGTTCATACAGTACACTAACATTTAACAGAAAAAAACAAATGTCTAAAAGCAACAGATCATGGAATAGGACAGTTATACAATTTGCGACAATATGGAACACATCATCCATAAAAGTATTTTTCACGCACTTATTTTAGCACATCATGTTAAATGTAGACCTTGCAAACTATAACCTCCGCAGTCCATTATTGATTGTAGATATTTAGCTAACCTCTTCAGTCTTCTCAATAACAATAAGGTAAATCCAGAAAAATATAACACTGCTCTGCAGAGAAGTAACTTCACCAGTAACCCCTGATTCCCAAACAGAATCAATTTCAATTTTTTTTCAAAAAACAAACTCCTATTCAACTATTGGTATCAACAGAAAGTAAACCCATATTAGAAATCAAAGGAAAAAACCACTTACCCAGATGAAGAATTCAAGAATTGGAGCAACTGCGACAAACCCAGATGAAGAAATCAAGAAATACAGATTTTGTTTATTACAAAAATACTATACCGCGACGGCGGTGGGGGATGGCGTCGGGTTTCTGGTAGAGTATCACATCAGCCCGCGGGGAATGGCGTCGTTTCGTACGGGAAGATATCGGTGATCGGGCGACGTAGAGAAATGGAGGACGCGGTGGCGGTGGAGTTAGGGTTTATGGAGAAGGGCGGGAGGAAGTACGACTTTTACGGGGTTTACGATGGCCACGGTGGATGCGGCGTGGCGGAGGCTTGTAGCGAGTGGTTCGACAGCGGTGGTGATTGCTAATTGCGGCGATTCGAGGGCGATTTTGTGTCGTGGTGGGAGAGAGGGATGCGGCGGCGCTTGTGTATGAGTGGCGGTGGCGGTGGTGGGGAGGAGGTGGTGGTGGGGCAGATATGAGTGGCGGCGGCGCTTGTGTATTTGAGATTAGGGTTTTTGATTTGTGATTTAGATTTAAGATTTTAGTCGGATCAATGATGAATCATTGCAGATCCAAACTCGGATTTACACGGATCCGAGTGAATCAAATTAGAGGATCTGCATGGATTTATGCGGATCCAATGTTGGATCCGAACGGATCCAGATCCACATTCAATCCAGTAGATTCAGATCCGATCTGGATCCGTATGGATCCAAAAGGGACCAGATCCTGAAAATCCGGATCGGATCCAATCAGATCTGTGGATCCGATCTATAGTATCATTCAGAAGGAACACAATATAGTATCATTCAGAAGGAACACAAGTCGAATATAACTAGGATGCACAAAGTCAAATTAGCCAAGTCCATTTCGGTCTTAGGACACTATAATCTCTCAGATAGTAAAGCTAATTGCATCCCAATTCTCAAGTTAAGAATTCGATTATCTAAAGGAGTTGAATAAATTGCGTACTAATCCAAGAATTAGATGTGAATATACACAAATCTCGAAAATGGTATATTTAATAATTCAATCATGTTCATCATCTTTTATATTTACTAAAGAGTAAAGACTCTTGTGGGATGTAACAAAAGATTTATAAATGCACTTCCATTTCGTTTCCAGGTTCATGATAAGCACGACGTTTGAAATGAAGTTTTTTTTTTCGGTAATAAAAAATATGAAAAACCCTTACATAATCGAGTCTACCTCAAACAAAACCGTTAATATAACTTAGCAATTGGATGGAGGCGTGTCCCAAAACATTTCTCGTTCCCTCTCAGCTATCGCCATCTTTGACATTTGATCAGCCACTCTATTCGCTCTTCGTGATATCCATCGAAGTTCAATAGGCCACGGAAGTGGTATGAGTTCCCGACATCGCTTGATTAGGTTGACTCCAACGCCCCATGTTCTCTAATCCCAGTTACCTTCTGGTAACACGTTTGTGAATCCATCTCTACCTCGATGCTAGATAGTCTTCTATCCCACGCCAATTCCAAGCCTTTGCACAACACCTCGAGTTTCGCCTCTTCTACCATTGGTGCCGCAAGCTTCATTTTAAAACCCCACATCCAATAGATCTTAAAAGATTGATCTTTTTTAGACAATGTTTCGTAGTGAGACCGATAACATGCCTAATCTTATAGTAAGCTAATTAATACCAATAAACTAATCTCATATTAAACTAGTTCATTCTTTTTGAATAGTACATTACGAAAATTTACAAATAAGACATTTAAAATTAAATAGACCTCGTCAAAAGGTCTCACCTTGGCAAATTGCAACGATTAGCGCTTCGCATGCCCCAAAATTGCATTTCGTAGGTTCATACTATACACGAACTTTGTAATAACCCGTAATTTTTGAAGCTAAACAATACAATATCAAAATAAAAAATTAATGATTCTATATAACTACTTGTATAAATATACGATACCCAAAGAGCTAAATAAAGAGAATTAAACGTATCCAATGTAGGCACTATAATACTACCTATCGCAAGCCCACTCTCAAAGCTCCAAACGCAATGCTCAGATTGACCTAAGCTGGAAGGAAGAAGAAAACATGCATGCATGAGACAAAAATCTCAGTGGTGTTTGTGCATTTGTGTGCAGAGTGATGACGTGCACTTTTATTTTAAAAACAGTAGAAAACAAGTAAGCATATTGGTCAATCAGTTCCACGTGTAAAGGAGTATACTAATCAGTGAGTTCCACATGTATAAAATACATGTCAAAGAAGACATGCTCGTCAATACCACACGTCAAAAAAGACATGCTCGTTAATCACCACATGTCAAAGAAGACATGCTCATCAATACCACACGTCAAAAGAAGACATGCTCTTCAATCACCACATGTATAAAGATATACATGCTCGTCAATCATTTCATATGCAAGTAATGCATGCTCGTCAATCATTTTTCATATGCAAAGAATGCATGCTCGTCAATTATTTTTCCACATGCAAAGAATGCATGCTCATCAATCGATTGACATAATCGGTCAACAAAACAAGTAACCCAACAACAATACAAATACTCAATTAACAGTTCAAGTAACTAGGTAACATTAGAAGCATTCGATCAACAATGCAAATAATCCAGTATAAATTACCAACAAACTAACAATCATTTAAGAAACCAAGTTATCACAATGCACTTCAAATTATGTTAAAAGCAATCTGTATATGTATGCGTATATATATTTTGTAATGCCCGGTCTCGTCACATGAGCATAATTTTAAATTTAATATTTAAATATGAGTTCAATTTTATTTGTTTTAAAAATTAATGTCTCGCTATTCGGCCTCGAAGACTTTATAGTCTCATTATGTATGTTACAGTTGATATCAGAGTTTAGGTTAGTGTACTTAGGCTACGCTGGGATAAGTTCTTCGGTATGTGGAGTTTTAGGACCAATAGAAGTAAGTCACACAATTTGAGATTACCTTTAAAATTAAGCATTAGGGTTCTCTTTGCTCAAGTTGTTACACATTAGTGTCGGCATGGCCAACTGATAGTAATTCGATACATACTAAAGCATCGAGTAGAGGGTTGGGGATGAGTGAGCCTGTGGTGTGCCTCTTGTTTGTCATAGTATCGATTTCTAGTGACACAAATGTTGTCATACTTACGTCTGATTCTCTATGATGTGGTTCATGTGCATCTTATTCTCTTCCTAGGGAATGGGAAAGCCAATTCTTTTATTTTATTTGGTCCTACCCTCGATTATTTACGTAAAATGTAACTTGCCTTACAATTCATTAGGTATATTGTGTGCTCATATATCGTAATTGTGATGATTTGTTTTTCTTCGATACAACAACAACAACAACAACCAAGCCTGTAATCCCAATTAAATTGGGGTAGGCTATATGAACCATGAATGAATCACGTCGAGTCGTGAACATGAATCTTCTGTCTCCATAGGTTTCGGTTGATGAGCATGTCTTCATTTAGATCTTTTAGCTTCATGTCGTTCCGTATGACCTCCATCCACGTCTTTTTCGGTCTCCCACGAGCTCTAGCCGTCTGTCCTAAGTCGAGATCTTCAACTCGTCGTACCGGTGCATCTATGGGTCTGCGTTTAACATGCCCAAACCATCTTAAACGATTTTCTCGCATTTTTTCGTCAATGGCCGCCACACCCAATTTATGCCGAATATCTTCATTGCGCACTCTATCTCTCCTAGTGTTACCGCACATCCACCGAAGCATGCGCATCTCTGTAACGTTCATTTTCTGTGCATGACTTTGCTTAATAGCCCAGCACTCGGAGCCATAAAGCAAAGCAGGTCTAATAGCCGTACGATAGAACTTTCCTTTAAGCTTTAAAGGAAAGTTACGATCGCACAGAATCCCTGTCGCACTCTTCCACTTTGTCCATCCAGCTTGGATGCGGTGGTTGACGTCTCCATCTAACTCTCCCTCCATCTGCAATATGGAGCCTAAATACCGAAAATGCGCACTTCTCGGTATCTCTTGGCCATCCAACTGAACTGTGCCATCGTTGTTTCTTCGTTGTTTGCTAAACTTGCATTCGAGGTACTCTGTTTTTGTTCGACTTAGTCGAAATCCTCGTGCTTCTAATGTTTGTCTCCATCGTTCTAATTTAGCGTTAACTCCCATTCTCGTCTCATCGATGAGGACAATATCGTCTGCAAACAACATACACCATGGGACTCGGTCTTGGATGGCTCTGGTGATTTCATCAATTACAATGGCAAACAAAAATGGGCTCAAAGCTGACCCCTGATGTAAGCCAATTGTAATTGGAAAGGCGTCTGTTAAACCGCCACAAGTTCGGACACTTGTCACCACATTCTCATACATATCTTTTATGATGTTGATATATTTAATGGGTACCCCCTTCTTCACCAAGGTCCACCATAATACATCTCGAGGTACTTTGTCATATGCCTTTTCTAAGTCGATAAAGACCATATGCAAATCTCTACTCTTTTCTCGAAAGCACTCAATGAGCTGACGAATCAAATGGATGGCCTCTATGGTCGATCTTCCGGGCATAAATCCAAATTGGTTCTCAGATATGGGAACAATTTGTCTCAATCGGTGTTCGATCACCCTCTCCCATAGCTTCATGGTATGAGACATAAGCTTTATCCCACGATAGTTAGAACAGTTTTGGACATCGCCCTTGTTCTTATATAGAGGTATTAGCGTACTCTTCCTCCACTCTTCTGGTATTTTATTTGTTCGCCATATTTTGTTAAAGAGGTCCGTCAACCAGGTCACCCCTATCTCTCCCATGCTTCTCCAAGCCTCAATAGGGATACCATCTGGGCCAACGGCTTTTCGAGTCTTCATCCTCTTCAAGGCATCTTTGACTTCCGACCTTCTAATACGGCGCATAAAATTGCGGTTCAGGTCCTGAGGGGACTGCGAGATGTCACCCACTGCTTGGGTGGGGCCTCCATTGAACAGGCCCTCGAAGTACTCCCTCCACCGTGCTTTGACCTGATCCTCACGCACTAAGACAGACTGACCTTCATCTTTGATGCATTTCACTGCACCTAGGTCTCTAGTCTTCCTCTCTCTAATGCGAGCAATCTTGTATATATCCTTCTCGACCTCCTTGCTATCCCTCTTCTCATAAATTTCCTTGTACACAGCCTCTCGCGCTAGTCCAACTGCTTTCTTTGCTTCTTTCCTGGCTAGCTTATACTTTTCAAAGCTTGCTCCATCATGGTTCTTTTTCAAATCCCTGTAGCAATCCCGTTTGGCCTTGATTGCCGCCTTTACTTCTTCATTCCACCATGACGTGTCTTTACCTATCAGGCTACTACCTCGGGATTCACCTAAGAGGTCTTTAGCTACCTTCTTGATACAACAAGCCATTTTGGTCCAAGTTGCATCTGCATCGTCCTCAGTCTTCCAGTCTACCTCTTGAACCACTCGCTCTACGAAGGCCTTTTGGGTAGACTCCTTAAGCCGCTACCACTTAATTCTAGGTTCCAACCGGCGCCTACTCCTCTTCACTCCTTGCCGCAGTCTAATATCCAACACCAAAAGCCTATGTTGCGTAACCACACTTTCCCCGGGGATGACCTTGCAATCTACTCCACATTTGTTTTTCTTCGATGATAATTGAAATTGTCAAAAACTGTAAATCTTTTTTTCGTAAAACTTGTAAGATAAATAGTCATTTTTGTCGATCGCTGCTAGAGTTCTTCATTAGTAAGCAATCATTTCTTATCCAACATTTCAATACATTAGGAAACATATTGTATGAGCAGACTAATTAAATTTCATATTCAATATAAATTTGGGGACCAAATTCTTTTAAAGAGGGGAGGGTGTAATGTCACGTCTCGTCACATGAGCATAATTTTTTAAATTTAATATTTAAATATGAGTTCAATTTTATTTGTTTTAAAAATTAATGTCTCGCTATTCGGCCTCGAAGACTTTATAGTTTCATTATGTATGTTACATATTTACTACTAAGATACATGTAGCACATACTCCTTTTCAATTTAAAAATAGTACGGTTTAAAGAAACACGCACCTGAGCATGATTGTGGAGTGAGACAAGTACCACAAAGAAGTGATCTTAACGTCTAAATCAAATTTCCTGACGCGTCAAGAAGAATAAATAAGAATACTTACTATAACTCTAATCCTAACTTATACCCATGGATTCTCGTTAAGCTCTCATATTTCGTGGCATCTGTTGCCGTGACGAAAGATTGGTGGCTGGATTCTGGTGTTACCGTTCATGTTTGCAACAACAAGTCTCTATTCAAGACGTACAATGAATTGGAGGAACCCGAACAAGTACTCATGGGAAATCATGTTGCTGCAGAAGTTAAGGGAAAGGGAAGTGTGGATCTGAATTTTACTTTGGGAAATAAACTTACCCTTTTGAATGTCCTTCATGTACCCGATCTTAGGAAGAATTTAATTTCTGCAAATTTGTTGTGTAAGAGTGGGTTTAAATTTGTTCTAGAAGCGGACAAAGTGATTGTAACCAAGCATGGAGTATTCGTTGGAAATGGATACTCATGTGATGACATGTTTAAACTATCTATTAATGAAATAACGACTGTTGCTTATGTTGTTGAGTATTCTTCTAATTTATGGCATGCTAGACTAGGCCATTTAAATTATAATTATTTGCACTATATGTCAAAAAATAATTATATTACAATTAATGATAAACATGATGGAAAATGCAAAATCTGTGTAGAAGCAAAAATGACAAAGAAACCCTTTTTAAAAGTAGAAAGAAGTTCTGAATTATTTGAACTTATACATTCTGATATATGTGAATTAAATGATCAATTAACAAGAGGTGGAAAAAGATATTTTATCACCTTTATTGATGATCACTCAAGATATACTTATGTATACTTAATGAGAACCAAGGATGAAGCATTTGATAAATTTAAGGACCTCATGTCCATTGTCGAAAATCAAAAAGAAAAAAAAGATCAAAATCTTAAGAAGTGACAGAGGTGGTGAATATTTTTCAGATTCTTTTAATAAATTTTGTGAGAATCATGGAATTATTCATCAAAAAACTGCACCATATAGTCCTCAACAAAATGGACTAGCAAAAAGAAAAAAATAGATCCTTGGTAGAAATGATTAATTCCATGTTAACGAATGCAAAGTTTCCTTTCTCACTTTGGGGTGAATCCTTGTTGACAGCATGTCATATTTATAACTGTGTTCCATTTAAGAAATTTAAGTATTCACCTTATGAACTTTGGAACAACGGTAGAAAGCCTAACTTGAATTATTTTAAAGTGTGGGGGTGTGTTGCTTTTTATAAAGTCACTGATCCTCATAAGTCAAAGTTAGGACCGAGAGGCATTAAAGGTATTTTTGTTGGATATGCACAGAATTCAAAAGCATATAGACTATTAGATTTAAGTTCAAATGTCATTGTTGGATCCATCCATGTCGAATTCTTTGAAAATAAATTAATTTATGATTCTGTTCCATCTCAAGATAGAAATGAAATACAAAATCAGGTTGTATCAAATCGACTAACTGTGGGGTCGGTGAGAAAAGAAAAGAAATCGATGAACCTATATAACCAAGAAGAAGTCAAATAATGAGAAAAGACAAATTATTGGATTCTGATTTTATCTCACCATATTCCATTGCCTTTCTTGTTGAAGGAGATAGAACCAAAGTTCTAAACAAAATGCCTATAGTGTTAAACTTAGAAAATGATCCAAATACTTACAATGAAGCAATGACTTCAAGAGATGCTCATTTCTGGAAAGAAGCGATAAACGGTGAAATTGACTCTATAATGTCCAATGGTACTTGGATCTTAGTTGATTTACCTCCTGGTTCTAAACCAATTGGTAGTAAATGGGTATTTAAAAGAAAATGTAGAACTGATGGTTCGGTACGAGCCATCAAAGCACGTTTAGTGGCTAAAGGTTTTTCTCAAAGAGAAGGCATAGATTATTTTGATACTTATGCACATGTGGCAAGGAAAACATCCATTAGAACATTATTTTCTTTGGCATCGATTCACAAATTATGTGTGCATCAAATAGATGTTAAAATTGCATTCTTAAACGATGATTTAAGTGAAGAGGTGTATATGAAGTAACCTGAAGGTTTTGTTCTTCTAGGGAATGAATCAAAAGTTTGTAAGCTAGTCAAGTCATTATATGGCTTGAAACAAGCTCCAAAACAATGGCATAAGAAATTTGATGAAATAATCTTATCAAACGGTTTCAGACACAATAATGCTGATAAGTGTATCTATTGTAAAGTAACAAATGAGTATGGAGTAATATTGTGCCTTTACGTTGATGATATGCTATTTTTTAGTACAAATATCAAAGGTATTTGACTTCGAACTTTCAAATGAAAGATCTAGAGGAAGTTGATACTATTTTAGGTATTAAGGTAACCAAACATGAAAAGGGTTATGCCTTGAACCAAGCTCACTACATTGAGAAAATGCTTGATAAGTTCAAGCACCTTGATATAAAAGAAGCAAATACTCCATTTGACTCCAGTGTCAAACAGTCTGAAAATCATGGAAGGATTATTGCACAATTAGATTATGCCAGTACCATTGGTAGCCTCATGTATGCAATGCATTGTACAAGGCCTGACATAGCATATGCTGTGTGTATGATGGCAAGATTTACAAGTAAACCTAGCACATATCATTGGAAAGCGGTTAGTAGATTATTCGGATACTTATAGAAAACAAAGTCTTTAAGTATTGTTTATAATGATTATCCAGCCGTGCTAGAAGGATATTGTGATGCAAGTTGGTTGACAAATAATAGTGAAAGTAAATCCACGTCGGGCTGGATTTTCACTTAGGTGGAGGAGCCATTAGTTGGGCTTCCAAAAAGCAAACTTGCATTGCACATTCAACTATGAAATCCGAATTTATTGCTCTTGCAGCAGCAGACAAAGAAGCAGAATGGTTGCAAGATCTGTTAGCAGATATTAGGTTCTGGCCACAACCTACGACAGCAACTTCTTTGTACTGTGATAATGAAGCGGCAATGTCTCGTGCATACAGTGATATATATATATATATATATATATATATATATATAATAGAAAGTCTAGACATATGAGCATGAGACATTCATATATTTGTGAATTAGTATCAAATAGGGTGATCACCATAATATATGTTAAGTCCGGTGATAACTTAACCGATCCCCTCACTAAACCGCTTACAAAAGAATTAATGAGAAGTACGACTAAGGGAATGGGACTTAAAATGTTAAATTAAGCACCAATGATGGGAACCCAACTTTAAATCAGTAAACTTATGACTCTAAAGTTCAATGGGTACAAACAAGTCATTGACATGTGCTTGAGAGCACTATAAATAAATAGTGCCAACAGTTGCGAATAAAAGTAGGATGATCAGTTGCTCTTAATGGAGTTAGCTAAGTGTCTTTAGCAACTGAGACAAAAGCAGAAACTCTACCTATGTGAACATAGAAGTGGTGCCGCTTCGGTAAGGAAAATGTGTTTTTTCTTATAAATGTTCACAGACATACGGGATTAGCACATGGCCATATATAATAGAGAAGCATGCAAAACAACATCAGAACAAAAGAATTACCCCTGGTGCATGCGCCGCCCACGACGCAGAGAAGAATAGAAATATAATACATGCGTGAGCGTGTGTGTTTTCTCTTGACTATAATAAGTGCCATAATTCATCTTATTTCCTGGGTTGACAATAGATATTGGGTAATGGACGAATTTTATCATGCGCTTAAAAAAATCTATTTAGTTAATTTGAAGCATTAATATTGTATTACAAATAATTAGCACGATTTGGTTATAAAAACATTAATTATCTCAATTTCATAAGTTATGCAACAAGTGTTTATAATTTCTTGAATTAAATTAGGGAGGTTCTTTAAAAAAGAACGAAATAATAATAATAACACAAAGTATTAGGAAAAAGGTTATTATCATAATACTTACCAATAATATATAAGAAGCTTTTCAAAAGTTACGTTCAAAAGGAAAAAGAAAATGTATTTCTTGTGAAAAAAAATCGGGGTCTTACAATCTTTTCATCACAATTCCATAACAAAGCATCATGCCCACTTTCAATGATATTTTAAAGTTACATATTATTGGTACCAAGTAGACATATGACAAAAATATATTATTTTAAACTTCAATCGTATACTATTAATAAAAGAAGTAAAATTTCTAGATTCAAACACGTTGGTGCAAACAATCTCAACGATTACTCGAATTGCACGTGTGAAACTTAAACTTACTCATAAGTAGTAAGTAAGAGCACCACAAAAGCGACAAAAAAAAAAAGAAGTAATAAGTAAAAGCACCACAAAGTAGAACACACTCTTATATATATATATATATATATATATATATATATATATATATATACTAGAAACATTGGCACGCGGTCCTCGCGCGTTAATCTTTATTTTAAATATAATATAATTAATTTGTGTTGTAAAGATTATAAAGTAAATTTGGATATATAATCTACACATCTTAACTTTCTTTTTATGTAAGAGAGAATAAAGTAATAATTGTTTACTTTAATAAAAAAATTTAAATAATAATAAAGCTAAAATAAATTACAATTATATCCTAACTAATGACAAACTTTAATAATGTGCCCAGGGATAAATAAGAAAATCAAAAAAATAGTTTAAACATTCCATCACATGGCTTTTTTTATATAATAGTAATATATATATATATATATATATAAATAATACAAAACAAAGTAGAACCCACCCACATTGCAAATCTTAATTCAAGGTTATTATATTTACAATAGAACTTGATTTAATAGCAAACAGAAAACAACAAAGAAAATTGTCCGCTATACAGTTGAAGAGCTATCTCGTGTACTTATCAGGATCTTAAAGATGCCGTATCACCTGATGAACTTTCTCAATATTTGGACCTAAAAAAATTAGACGAGTGGGTTTTTACATTTCAAGCTGCTTCAGCGTTTGATGGGTAACCACATGATTTTTTCTCTCTTTGTGCAAACAATTTTATAAGCAAATTTGGCTACCTAGTATAATGCATGATTAAACTTGGAATTATATTGCAGGTTGGGGATAAAAGAAAACGTTGAGACTTCACCTAGGATCTAGCGTTGTCTAGAAGTGACCATATACCTACATATTCTTCACCATTTTTCCATAGTTTAATACACAATAGTGTGTCATTGTCGATTCGCATGGATTGACATGGAATCATGTGTTAATTGAAAAGTTCTCTTACAACGAAGTGTAGGTTCTTTCAGGAACCTTCTGTTGGATATTTTAATAAAAATATCATATTTTTGAGAATTATTGTGAATAGGGGGAAAACATACTTAAACCCCTCATCTATTGGCTTCGTTACACTTACCCCCAACCTTTCATTTGTGACATTTACCTTCCAACCTTAATTTTTGAAACTTAAATAGTCCCTCGGCAATCTCCAGCCCGAATATTCCCTAGATTCTCTCACACGCGTGGCACGTGCCTAATAGTAGTAATGGTAAAATCGGCATTTTACCATTTCCAACGGCTCTCTTCTTTCTCTAACTATTATAAAACTCTGAAAATCGATCAAACACCCAAAACCCCCAAATTGAAGAACCATAATTACCAAATTCTAGCTAAATCCTCCATTCTAACAATCAATTACTACAAATTCGAAATTAGTAACTAAAGCCCACTTGGAGTCGAACAAAATATGCACTTGTGGAAGGAATGCATTCGAGAAGACTTCGTGGACAAACCAAAACCCGGGGAGAAGATTCGTTCGTTGTAAGAAATACCCGGTAATTGGAATTTCACATTTTTTCCCTAAACCCTACCATTCAGTATAAATACGCATTTGATTACTTAATAAGAGATATGTTGTTTGATTTTTGAAGGGGCGTGGGGCATGTGACTTCTTTTCTTGGATCGACCCTCTGATGTGTGAACGATCACGTGTAATTATTCATGGGCTATTAAGGAGGGTTAACCGGCTTGAAGATGAAATTGGTAGATCAAAGAAATTGCAAAGAAAGTTATGGTTTGCTATTTTGGTGATATTGGTGGTGGTTGTGCTGAGAGGATGAAGCAGACATCCCTCTTGAATTGTTGGTGTTGTAGTGATGTGGTTGTGGTGTTGTACTGTGGTGTAGTAGTAAGTTGTTTGTAGTAATGATGTGCTAACTGTTTTGTTCACTTGGGATGGTATGATGTGTTTAGTAGGGATGTGGTAGTGGTGTTGTTAATTGTTGTAAGATAATTTTTTGCAATGCAATGATGCTATTTAGTTGCAATGGTTTTTGTACTTGATCTTAGTTGCAATTTTTTGTAATAAATCAAGTGACAAGTTGCTAGCAATCTGGAAAATTCTGAGTATAACCTAATTGCAAATCACTAGACATCAGAGCTTGCATTCACAATGATTACTTGAGCTCAATGACTAAACACAAGTCACCTAAGAGTAACACTACTGGATCTCAATGATCACAACACAAAACCAAGTCATCTCATACAAAATAGGTCAATAACAATCTCATCATTTCATACAAAATACCAGCAACAACAACCAAAGCACTTCAACAGTACTAATGTCAATAACATCCAAATCATCTCAAGGTACATTAGGGGCCTGTTCCAATCATTACATACCATTAACATTCATAATCATAAATCACAATAGGTAAAAGTTTTGCAAGATTCTCAATCATCATGCCCTAACCAAAAAAATATGGTAAAAAGGTACCACTAGAAACAAAATAAAGGGACAGTCAATGATGAGTGATGATTTACAAATCTTTCCACATCTCACCTTAAAATTCAGACATAATCTGAAGCACAAGACATCTAAAATAAATGATCTTCTACAGTCCCAGTAAACATACTCTGGACTTTCCTTTTTGGTACTCCAACAGTCTTCTTGGGTGGCTTAAATTGTTTCCTGGCAGGCTCAAAGAGCACTGAAGAATCATCATTAGTACCAACCACTGTAGAGGTAGTTGTTTCACTGAATAACACCCTTTTTCTTGACTCTATAGTAGTTTTACCCTCAACCATTTGTACTTTACAAGAGTACTTTGGCTCCTTGTAACATGTCTGCTACTTGTCACTGGTACAGTGGGCTGGATCACACTTTGGCTCAGATCATTATGTACCTCAAATGCCTTTTTCTTTCCCTTGATTTTATTCTGTTGTGTAGTATCATTAGGCATGTTGCTTGCATTTTGAATGGGATTTGTAGCTAAAAGATTTGGTTTTTTGGCCACCTATTTCAACATGCATCATAAATTAAGTAAGCAAATACACATAGATTACACCATTATTAATGAAGTACTTCACCTACTTAATTACCTTATGTAGCTTGCCTTTCTTTGTGGTATTCACTCCTGATGTTCCAGCTTGTGAGCATTGAGTATTGGCCACATGCTAATCTTGACCAGCAGCATGAGTCCTACCATTCTACAAAATATCAATCAACATGATTAAAACACAACACTAGTATGGATTCTAAAAGTGCATAGGTATGATAATAAACTTGTGCTACCTAATTAGGGGTGGCAGTAGCAGGAGAGAGCTTTGTCTTGCACTTCTTCTTCTTTTTTTTTTTTTGCAACTGCTAGTGGGTTTTTCCTCCTAACATCACAACCCCTGATATTGTGACCTTCTTCAAGGCAGAAACTACATGACATTTTCATGCCATGTCTCCCCAATTTTCCAGTTTCAACAACCTTCACAGTCCTCTTGTTTTTCTTGGGCCTACCGGGCATTTTTTGAGGAGCAGGTGGGAGAACCTTGGCAAGGTCATTTTTTGGTTGGGGCCATGCTTCCTTGCCATGCATAGGATTCATGAAGTTAATGTAACACCTTAGGTATGTCTCTTTTTTGTATAGGGGGTGGATGACTTCTTCAGGCTTCATGTGATTGAAGTACAAGCTACTGATGGCATGTGGGCAAGGTATCCCAGTAAGTTCCCATTTCCTACAGCTACAAGTACCTTTGCCCAACTGAACCACGTGGGGTTTGTACTTCAAATTCTAGATGTCCATTCCAAATAGAATTGAACCCACCTGCTTTATCCTTCAATGTCTCCAAGATATTGTGTATTTTTGGACAAAGAACATGAGTCCTAGTTCTCTCCATAGCCTTCTTTCTCAATCCTATCCTCTTCATGAGCATTACCCTTATGCTTTCACACATGTCAATGATAGGAATGCTTCTTGCCTTCACTATGAATTGGCCTGGACAACTGTACTGGCCAATTTGGATCACTTATTATCTTGTCAAAGTATTTTTTGGCAATCCACTTTGAATTGGCCTGGACAACTGTTTCTTGCCTACTGCAGATGTGTTTAGGATCCAATGTCTTGATCTACATTGTATCCTCTCCATGAATCCTTGAGGCATACAATCTCCATTTTCAATGACTATCTTTGCACTTAACCAATATCTTCTCCTTTTCATTCTTCTTGAAAACCGCACTCCTACCAGAGTCAATTGCATGCTTTCTGATGGCCTATCTTAGTATATCCACTTCAAAAAATACAAGACCTAGCTTGAATTTCACTTTATCTATGTCTAAAGCTGGATTAAACACTAGATCTCCCTTATATAGGTATGGAGTCTTGGGAGTTTGTGGAGCCTTGACTTGTCTAGGTGCTACACTCATGGTTGATGGTCTTCTAGGCTCTGGCAGTCCCCCAAACTCAACCTCCTGATCCATATTCTCATCAAACCAAGTATTGTCTTCAGTGGGATCATTATCACTGTCCTCTAGATGGTCAGAATAGACAGAGTCATCCCCAACATGAACTTCTCCATCACTCTCATCACTATCAACCACATCTATTATTGATGCAACCTCTTGACTACAGTGATACCTGATGAAGGAGGGTAAAACTTTAGCTTAAGGGACAAATGTGGAACCCTCATTACATGAGGGACAGAGGTGGAAGCTCCTTGTGTTTCATCTGGATTGGTCTCATTTGGAGGAGGGACAGATTTAGCGCTTCATCATCATTTGGGCCAGTGAGTGGAATCTCATTTGGAGTTGGATTGGTACTCTGTTTGTGAGAGCAAGGGTTACTGCATGTATCAACATCACTATGTGTCATTTTCAGGTTTAATGCTGGTATTTCAGTATCTTCAGCATCAATAAAATCTAAGCCTTCAATGAGTTCATTCAGTTCATCCTATGTGAACCCATTTGCCTGCCTTGCCTCAACCACTTCATCACAAGCCTCAACCTCTTTGTGTCCACCTTTAGTCAGACAATCTACCTGGGATTTTGGTACAACATAGACATAGAAAAGTCTTGCTTTACCAGCAGCCCTTGCCATGGCCATTGAGTCTTCATCATCTTTAATGGCACAAATTTGTCCACAATGATCCCAGACGGTTTCATTGTAGTAGAATACCACATCTTTAGGTGCCCCTGTTTCTTCAGCTATTTGTGCAACCTACATACTTGACATTTCATCTTCATCACAATAGTCCATGTGGTCCACTTTACCAGCTAAGTAGCATAGGGTGCGCGTAAGTTCTGCATTTTTCCATGATGGTGTAGTTTAGTGCTAAAGTAGTATAACACGAGAATTCTAATTTAAGTTCAATACACTTAAATTAAATTCCCATGTAATGACTTTGAATTTTACGACAGCGTCACCACCATCGAAATCGTTTCAACGAGAGGCAGGTTTTAGTCAAACTTAAAATAATTTTTTCGACGATTTTTGGCAAAACATTGCCAAAAACTGGAAAATGGGGCAATTCGCACAAACTACCAAAGTTTAGACCTCACTGGGCCTAAAAATAAAGATCTGACCCTAAACCCATGAAGTGGCCATAGTTCAGGGGTTTGATTATTTCTAATTACTTTTAACTATTGAGCTAATAGCTTTCTCCCTCGTGACAAAGCGTACAAGTGATATATACGGTAAGCTTTCATACATTATTATTGTTGGGATCGCATATCAGATGTAGTGATACATTGCATCAGCAGTGTATTTTTATTATGCTTTGCACCACATGCGAATTAATATGAACCTTTAGCCATGCACTACAAGATTTGGGGGTCAATAGTGACCGAAATGCAGTCACTATTGACCCCCCTTGGGGTCCCTGATGGTCAATAGTGACCGCATTTGGGTCGCAGATGACCGGTCACTATTGACCTCGGTCACTTTCCATCAGTGACCGCAATTAGGTCGCTGATGAGGGTCAATAGTGACCGAAAATTTAGTGACCGCCTTCCGGTCCCTGTTTATCGGAAATGTCAGTAGTGACTGCTTTCAGGTCCCTATTGATTGAGAATTAGGGACCTAAACGCAGTCACTAAAAAAAATAGGGACCGTAATTCGGTCCCTATTTAATATTCAAAGAGTATCTATGAATATTAGTAGGGACCGAATTGCGGTCCCTAATAAAGTGAATAGCGACCGGAATTCGGTCCCTACTAATATTTATGAATATTAGTAGGGACCGCATTGCGGTCACTAATTTTAAACTTAGTGACCGCAATTCGGTCCCTACTAATACTCATAGATATCTATGAATATTAGTAGGGACCGAATTGCGGTCACTAATTTTAAGAACAGTGACCGCAATTAGGTCCCTACTAATATTCATAGATATCTATGAATATTAGTAGAGACCAAATTGCGGTCACTAATTTTAAGAACAGTGACCGCAATTCGGTCCCTACTAATATTCATATATATCTATGAATATTAGTAGGGACCAAATTGCGGTCACTAAGTTTAAAAATAGTGACCGCAATTCGGTCCCTACTAATATTCATAGATATCTATGAATATTAGTAGGGACCGAATTGCGGTCACTAATTACCTGTACGAAAAATAAAAAAAAACACTAATATTCCGGATTTAATCCGGAATATTATTGTTTTTTTTTGTAAAATTATGATTTTAACAAGATCAAAACCATAAAATAATGAAGAAAATGTTAATATAATGACATGAATGTAAAAAGATTAAAAAAAATGACTAATAATAGAAACTATAATATGAATGAAAACAAAAAAATGAATGATTAAAAAGATCAATGAAAGCAAAAAGATTAATGAATAAAACAACAAGTGAAAGAAAAGTAAGAAAATAAAGTGTAGATCCAAAACAAAAAAAAAAGTGAAAGAAAGAAAGAAAATAAAGTGTAGATCCAAAAAAAATATAGAAAGATAATAAAGTGTAGATCCAAAATAAAGAAAGAAAGATAATAAAGTGTAGATCAAAACTAAAATAAAAAAAGTGAAAGAAAAGAAAGTGATTTTTTGATTTATGTTGTTGTGTTGGTGTGTTGGAGAAAAGAAGAGAGTGTTGTTGTGTTGGTGTGTTGGAGAAAAGAAGAGAGTGTTGTTGTGTTGGTGTGTTGGAAAAAAAAGAAGAGAGTGTTGTTAATTATGTTGGTGATTTTTGGAGATAATGAAATTTAGATGTGTAATAGTGGTGAGTATATATAGAGGGGAGGTTGAAAATTTCAAATTTTCGTCAAATTCAAATTTCCCTCTCAATCCCGCCTAAAATTTTCGCCCAATTTCAAATTTTTTGGATTTCAGTGACTGCAATGCGGTCACTGTTTCCATATCAGTGACCGCAATTAGGTCCCTACTAATATTCATCCATTTTAAAGTATGAATATAAGTAGGGACCGCAATTTGGTCACTATTTAGTAAATAGGGACCGCATTTAGGTCACTAATACATATTTTCGACCGCTATTAGGTCACTAATATTTTTTAGTGACTGCAATGCGGTCACTGTTGCCACATCAGTGACCGCAATTAGGTCCCTAATAATATTCATCCATTTTAAAGTATGAATATTAGTAGGGACCGCAATTTGGTCACTGTTGAGTCAATAGGGACCGCAATGCAGTCCCTGTTGAGTCAATAGTGACTGCTTTGCGGTCCCAATTGACCCAATAGTGACTGCGTCGCAGTCACTATTGTCTCTCATACTTTACAATCGATTTTTTTAATTGATTTTGGTGTGTTTATGATTCTTAGTAACCAAACTCATTATAACATGTAAATAGAAGTAATAAATGATTACAAAACCAACCTCATAGTAGTTTAGTTGTGGATTAATAGATTGATTGAGATTGAACGAGTTATTAACGTTGGAGATCTATTTCATGTTCTACAACTAATCATCACTAGTTAGTTGTAGTTGTTATTCGTTTTTGTGCTTTACTTCACTAATGTTAGCATATATATGATTATGAGGTATATATCATCACATCAAGTAATCATTATACTTATATGTATATACAATTAATTTGTCATTATGACATTCGTCATACAAAATAATAAGAGCATCGTCAAAATGATCCGTTCTCTTTACTTAATGTTTGGATTTACAATGCGTCATTGAAATTATTGTTGTTTTAACTCTTATAATGGTTATTATGAACTAAAAAAACAACGCGGCACCTCGAATCATCTTAAAATATCGATTTTAAAGTTTAGGGTTTAGGGTTTAGGGTTTAGGGTTTAGGGTTTAGTGTTTAGGGTTTAAAGTATGAATATTAATAGCCATTGTCAATAGTGACCGCAAATGTCACTAGTGACCGCCTTGCAGTCACTAATCTTTTGTAGTGACTGCAAGGCGGTCACTATTGACCTTTGCGGTCACTATTGACAATAGCCGTTGTCAATAGTGACCGCAAATGTCACTAATGACCGCTTTGCGGTCACTAATGTTTTGTAGTGACTGCAAAGCGGTCACTATTGACAACGGCCATTACCAATAGCGACTCAAGTTCTGTCGCTATTGTTAATAGCCGTTGTCAATAGTGACCGCTTTGCGGTCACTATTGACATTCAGTTTCCTATAAATAGGCCACTCCTACTCCTCTAGTTTTCATTCCAACTTTCACTACTTCATAAGGTATGCACGTTTTTTCCCCTACTCTCCTAATTTTAATTTGAATATATTTTGTTATTTTATTAGATTCTAACTTAAGTTTGTTTATTTGTTGATAGGTAATATTACAAACACAAAGGGTAATCGTGATGTACGAAACTTTTGTAGTGACTAATCTTTTGTAGTGACTGCAAGGCGGTCACTATTGACCTTTGCAGTCACTATTGACAATAGCCATTGTCAATAGTGACCGCAAAGGTCAATAGTGACCGCCTTGCAGTCACTAATCTTTTGTAGTGACTGCAAGGCGGTCACTATTGACCTTTGCGGTCACTATTGACAATAGCCGTTGTCAATAGTGACCGCAAATGTCACTAGTGACCGCCTTGCAGTCACTAATCTTTTGTAGTGACTGCAAGACGGTCACTATTGACCTTTGCGGTCACTATTGACAATAGGCGTTGTCAATAGTGACCGCAAATGTCACTAGTGACCGCTTTGCGGTCACTAATGTTTTGTAGTGACTGCAAAGCGGTCACTATTGACAACGGCCATTACCAATAGCGACTCAAGTTGAGTCGCCATTGTTAATAGCCGTTGTCAATAGTGACCGCTTTGCGGTCACTATTGACATTCAGTTTCCTATAAATAGGCCACTCCTACTCCTCTAGTTTTCATTCCAACTTTCACTACTTCATAAGGTATGCACGTTTTTTCCCCTACTCTCCTAATTTTAATTTGAATATATTTTGTTATTTTATTAGATTCTAACTTAAGTTTGTTTATTTGTTGATAGGTAATATTACAAACACAAAGGGTAATCGTGATGTACGAAACTTTCTTGCGGCGCACTATTTTCACGCTTCAAGAAGTACGTTGATCTTTATGTTTAGATCTTTAATTTTTTTGTAGTGGATGATTAAACTATATTTAGATAATTAAATAATGGATTATACAATGGATAAATCTTGGATGTATGTTCCGTACGATAGTGATGGTTATTTGAGTGATAAATTTGTGTTTGGGGTTCGGGCTTTTATTGAATATGCTACGCAACAAGGTCCTAGATTCGTTGATAGTCATGGAGAGATTAGGTGCCCTTGCAAGAAATGCAATAATATACGGTTTTTAGGTAAAAAAATTGTACGTGATCATCTACATAAGTCAGGATTTACCGATGGATATTCTCAGTGGATTTTTCATGGAGAAACGTCAACAAATACTATGCCTTCGTATGTGCCCGATTCTCCCAGCTCTTCACACACCGATATTCCCGACAACCCAGTATATGTTGATGTGCCGTTCGTAGACATGGTTGTGGATGCACGTGGAGGTCGAACATTTGAGGACGAGGCAACTAACGATGAACCCAACCCGGAAGCACGGGCGTTCTACAAATTGATGCACTTAGGAAATGTGCCCATGTATCCGGATTCCAACGATGATATAAGTATCCTTCAGTGGTTGTCGGAGTGGTTGGAGTACAAGACACACCACAAGGCTAGTACTATTTATTCTGATAGGGCTTTTAATTTGGCGAAGAGAGGTTTTAGGCCAGAGGTGCGGAAGTTATTACCAAAGGACACTGAAGGGATCCGTAAAATGCTGCAGTCAGAGTTAGGGTACGTTATGTACGATGTTTGTATAAATCAATGTTTCTTGTTCTACGGGGATGAGACGAAGGACTACGATAAGTGCCCGATATGCGGCGAAGATAGATACGTTGAGGGACTAAAATCAAAGGTTGGGAAGAAGAAAGTGTGGTATTTTCCTATTGCTCCTCGACTTCAGAGGTTGTATTATACAATAGGAACTGCAAAGCATATGACATGGCATACGAAGTGTAATGGGCCTAATGACCGAATGATTCACCCAGCTTCAGGGGAGGTATCGCTAGTGGTCTTACGTGACGACATACCGAATATATGTATATACTGTGAAAAAAAAATACATTTAAATATCAAATCAACATTTAAATAACAATATTACATTTAATCTAACATTCAACATCTATATAATCTAACAATCATACTTATTAAAATTTAATAATCTAATTTTCACAATTTAATTATAAACTAATCAATTCTAATTTTCACAATCTAACATTCTATACCAAAATAGTTTCAAAATATTATACTATTGCCCAAATTTTAATCTAATCTTATATTATCTCTAAAAAGTTAGTAAGATTATACTTTATACCTTAAACAATTACACTTTTATCACTATACTTCCATTTCACATCAAGTTCAACATGCAATTATACATAATTAAACAAAAAATGCACTAATTATCCATGAACTATCCTCAATTCCATTTCCTCCAAATTTAACCTACAATTCACCACTAAAAGCCATAAACTATCCTAAAATTTCATTTTCTCCAAATTCAACCTACAATTCACCTCCAAATCATCAAATTAACTTCAATCCATCACTAAATTGAATCAAACTTCAAAATATACAATGCAACATTTTAAATATACAAAAGTAAGAACTAATTAAATACACATATAATTGACAAAAATCGAATCGAACTTCAAAATCGAATCGAAATCGCGAGCCCAAAATACACATATAATGCCCAATCGAATCGAACTTCAAAATCGAATCGAAATCGCGAGCCCAAAATACACATATATATAATGGCCAAAATCGAATCGAAATTCAAAATTAATCGGTAAAAAACAAGTTAAAAGCTAGATTGATGTACCTTAAAGTGTTAATTGACGAAATCGCGAGCCAAATCGGGAGAACCGCGAGCCAAATCGGAAGAATCGCGAGCAAAATCGGAGCGAAATCGGTGTGTTTTGTGTGTTTGGTTGGGTTGGGACTCACTTTGGGTCGCAAATCCGGGCAATAGGTCGCTAATGGTGGCGGGTCGGGTCACATGCGACTGAAACGGGCGGAGAAGGAAGCTGAAATGGGTTTTGCGATTTGGTAAGATTTTTTTTTTTTTTTTTTTTTATAGAAGGAATCAGCGACTCAACGTGAGTCGCTGATTGCTTCAGATATTGGACGAGCCCAGACTTGGGCCACACATTTTGGCCCAATCGGGCCAAAATGTATGGCCCAAGTCATATTTTTGAATTCAGCGACTCATATTGAGTCGCTGAATTTCCTGAGGTCAACAGCGACTCAATTTGAGTCGCTGTTTGCCTCGTACAGATCTGCGACTCAGAGTGAGTCGCAATTGTCTTAACGAGTCACTGAAGACAAGTGACTCAACTTGAGTCACAACCCGGGGGTCACTATTGACCCCCAAATCTTGTAGTGATGTAAATGGACTTTGGATGCTTATAGGCAAACATTGAATCTGAAAATAAAAATAAAAATGGGCTATGTTTATGCTGGAGTGTTTCGTTAAAAAAAAATGCCAATTTGTGTTGTGTGGAAGAAACTTGGGCATTTTGCACGGATGCTGTTTGGAAGGGAAACTAATTTTTCTTGGGGTCTGCTATGAATATGAGGGAGCAACAAATTAATATTTACGCATTCGTTCATGATTTCATTATTATAACATATCATGTTGTTATGAATTGGTTATACTCAATTCATATGCCGAGTTACACTACAAGAATCCGGGGTCATTCGTGACCGCCGGCTCGTGACCGCCGGGCGGTCGCGAGCATCCGTGATCGCCCGGCGGTCGCGGATGCCACCGTGACCTCCGAGCGGTCGCGGTAAACAATACCGTGACCGCCCAGCGGTCACGGGAATCCATAGGCGGGAATCTTCCCGCCTATGGCCCGCCAAGTGGCGTCCGCGACCGCCGGGCGGTCGCGGATGCCACTCGTCCGCGACCGCTGGGCGGTCGCGGATGCCAGTGGGCGGGATTTTGCCCGCCATGGCGTCCGCGACCGCTGGGCGGTCGCGGACGAGTGTCGTCCGCGACCGCCCAGCGGTCGCGGACGCCACTAGTCGGGAAAATTCCCGCCTACTGGCATCCGCGACCGCTGGGCGGTCGCGGATGAGTGGCATCCGCGACCGCCCGGCGGTCGCGGATGGGAGGGTGGTTTTCTATATAAACCCCCCTCCTCCTCTCTCATTCCTCACATTTGTAAGTTCTCTCCTCTCTCTCTTTTAAATATTTATCTTTCTAGTTTTTTAATTATGTTTTTTAATTATGTTTTATATTTAATGTTTTAGTAATAGTTTTAATTGTTTAATTATAAGTTTATTTTTATTAATGTCAAACTTAGAAATAATGCCTTTAGGAAATCTTTATAATTTAGGAATAGTGCCTTTAGAGAATCTTTATATATTAGAACAAGTAATCTTTAGGGGTTCTTTAAAACTTAGAAATGATGCCTTTAGAGAATCTTTATTTAATATTAAATTGTTAGTTTAGGTAATTTAATGTATTATTATCCGTCGCGGTAATTTAATGTTAAACTATTAGTTTAAATGCATGTCTAATTATTGGTTAATATTTTTTAGTACAAATGATCTTTAGGGAATTTATAACTTAGAAATAATGCCTTTAGAGAATCTTTATATATTAGAACAAATAATCTTTAGGGGTTCTTTATAACTTAGTACAAATGATCTTTAGAGAACTTTATAACTTAGAAATGATGCCTTTAGAGAATCTTTATTTAATATTAAATTGTTAGTTTAGGTAATTTAATGTATTATTATTCGTCGCGGTAATTTAATGTTAAACTATTAGTTTAAATGCATGTCAAATTATTGGTTAATGTTTTTTAGTACAAATGATCTTTAGGGAATTTATAACTTAGAAATAATGCCTTTAGAGAATCTTTATATATTAGAACAAATAATCTTTAGGGGTTCTTTATAACTTAGTACAAATGATCTTTAAGGAACTTTATAACTTAGAAATGATGCCTTTAGAGAATCTTTATTTAATATTAAATTGTTAGTTTACGTAATTTAATGTATTATTATTCGTCGCGGTAATTTAATGTTAAACTATTAGTTTAAATGCATGTCAAATTATTGGTTAATTTTTTTTTGTAGAAATAACGCCTTTATGGAACTTTATAACTTAGAAATAATGCCTTTACAAAATCTTTATATATTAGAACAAATAATCTTTAGGGGTTCTTTGTAACTTAGTACAAATGATCTTTAAGGAATCTTTATAACTTAGTAACGACTGAATTTTAGAGAATCTATTTGAATCATCTAACTTAGATAATTTCTCGTAGTTTTCTAGCATATATTCGATATGGCAGGCAGTCGTCGTCGTCGGGTTGGCAGTGGTCAACAATGTTCAAATGTTTCTGATGTTCCTGATGATGCGGATGTTCCTGATGTTCCCGATGTTCCCCCTACTGCTAGTGGGCGAGGTAGTCTTGGACCTCGTATAGTTATCACACGTGGCGGTCGTAGTTGCGATGCCACAATCCCCAACGCATCTACAGCGTTGACGCCTTTACTACAGCGCCGACTTTCTTTTGATGCCGATGCCGTGCCCGATGCCGCACCGACTGCATCTGGATCTAGGGCTAGAGCACCATCTTCCGCTGGTTCCACCGGAGCTGGCCCGAGCGAGAGGCCGAGTGATACTCCAGCATCGGGAGTATTCAATGTCACGCAACAACGCCCAACAAGAGGCACCTCCAAAGGTGCACAACAACCCAATGACCCGAAACAAAGGCAGATCATTAAATTGTGTCCTCGTGGCCTGTTTATGAACCCCTCTAGCAACGAGGTTGCGACTACGATAACGGAGTTGATCAGACTGTTCATGAAGGAGTTCTGACCTACCTACTTGACGATGCCCGAAACTGTGCGAGGCAAAATGTTTGTTAAATTTACGGTGAGGAATTATTTCACAACTATATCATATTATTTAATTTAATATATTCATAAATCGAAATTTATTACTTGGCAGAAAATATATGGTGTTCGTGAGAGAGAAAAACACGCAGTACAACGGGCCTACGAAACGAAGGCGAAGTTGTGTTATAAGAATTTGATTTACAACACGAAGAAACAATACTTTGAGAGGGTTGTGGATCCGAAATGGGCCGGAAAAGACAAAACTTGGATGCACGACGGGTTAGAGGCGGCGGCGATTAAGCATTGGGCCACTGAGGATCATCAAGAGCTGTCGCATAAGTCTAAGAAAAACAGGAGAGGAGGCGAGGAGCCAATTGAGGGGGTAAAGGCACCTCCCACTTTTTTTGGTGGATCCCGCGACCTAGAGGAGCTCAGACGTTTGCTGGTATGAATTATGAAAATTAACAATATGGGTGTAATTAAGTAATCTTAATATATGCGTAAGCCAATTTTGACGTACTCTTTCTTGAAATGTGTAGGCTGAGGAGGACCGAACACGAAAAGACCCTATTCGATATGATGAGGCCTATAGACGTGGTCACACACAGCGGGTGAAGGGGACGGGCGGTAACACAGGAGTTCCAGCTCGGCGGACTTGGGTAGATGCTGTGGCGAAAGCGCAATATGTAAGTTATTTCAACCGCATACTCCTTTTAAATTATTTATTCCAATATAAGTACTGATTCTTTCAAATGTTAATGCAGAAAAAGTACATGGAACTAGTGAGGGAAAGATATCCCCGCCCAGCTAAGCTCCCGGTGTTCGATCCCGACTGTTGGACCGAGGCATTTGGTCCTGTGAAGAAGGGGAAGGCGAAAGGCTTGCCGAGGGATGCACGCCCGGAGGCGTTCAACATTAAATACAGGAAACAAGAAGATTATTCACATGCCTGCATCGACGAATTACAAACACAGAATGACCGCACTATCTATCGCAGTGATCAAAGGATGACTGATATGAAAGCCACTATGGAGCTATGGAGATGCTTGCTTAATGAGAAGGTGAACGTGGACCTTCCACCGATATCAGATTCTATATTCATGGGGCATGCACGTAGGAACGGAGCTGTGATTCCACCGGTTCGTATGCCGCGTCGTAGGCCAGATCCATTTGCTCCCAGTTCTTCCGATAGGCCTGCGTATATCGAGGAGTACTCTGATGACGATGATGACGTCGATGTCGATGATATTATGGCGTCGTTGCAGACTGACGATTATGTGGAACTGGGTGTTGAGGATGGTGTTGGGAGTGGTGAGGATGATGAGGAGGATGATGGGGAGGATGATGGGGAGGATGATGACGGGAATGGATGTGGGTTGGATGATAGTTCGGATGATGATTAGTTGTATTTTCATTATTGTAATGTTGGACTGTTAAATTTTCATTATTGTAATGTTGTACTGTTAAATTTTCATTATTGTAATGTTGGATTGTTTAATTTTCATTATTGTAATGTTGGACTGTTAAATTTTCATTATTGTAATGTTTGACTGTTAATTTTTCATTATTGTAATGTCTTTTACAACACTACCAAATCGTTACAATTAAAGTGCGTCACAAAGTAATGTTTTAAATTATTACAAAACACTTGAACTATTCAGTATCACTAGTTAGCTCCACGTTTTCACTTTCTTCGTCTTCCTCTTCAGCTTCTTTTTCTCCTCTATCTTGTACATCTTCGACGATCTCAAACTCATTTGCCCACCCCAATTGTATATCCATATCAAATGCGCTAAAGTCTACGAACATATTAATTCCTACAGATGCGTTCTCTTGGAACACTTCCGCTGACATCCCTATTTCTGTTTCTGTGTCGCTGGAATCACTTAGTGACGACATGTCGATCACGTGCCTAGCCGGTATAGTAGATACAGCCATCCATCCATTTTGACCTGGTCGACCATTCGTAAGTTGTGGATACGGGGCGTAGTACGACTGAAGGGCCTGATTGGCAAAAATAAAAGGCTCGTTGGTTGTGAGAGACCATCGTGGGTTAATATCAACGAGTTTGTACGTCTCGTGAACACGAGTCCCTCGAGCTCTAATATCATACCACCTACACTTGAAGAATACAATGTATAGCGGTCTTCTGTGCCCCCAATATTCCACCTCTATGATTTCGTTCAATGTCCCATAGAAGTTGGTGGCGTGGGATCCTCCCATGTCCCCCTCCACATAAACCCCACTACAATCACTCTTCTTAGGGCCCAAACGCATATCTGTGTGAAATCGGAACCCATTCACAATGTACCCTTCATAGTACAACACTGAGTTGAGAGGACCTGCGAGCAACGGCTTAACACGATCGTCTGTCATGTACTTGCCACTCGAGTAGGTCTGCTTGAACCATGCCACGTACTCGCAGTTTCTCTTCTTTTGTACCTCCATGGGAGTAAGTCCATTACACTCCTCCTCAATAAACAACCTGTGAGTTACACACAAAATAAGTTAGAAATACGTGATACATACAAGTTATCCTTAATAAAGAGCGTTTGCACGTAAAATAAAGAATATTGACTTACTCGACCCATCCATCCAGCTCTTCACAATTAAGAAGCGTGTACAGTTCAATTTGCTCCAACTCTTCGGACGACAACCGCCTCTTCTTGTTTAGTGGCCCAAGGGCCTTCCATTTCTTTCGAAATAACATCAGCTCATCATCCCACTCTGAACTCTCAAAAGTCTCGTTCCTATTGAGACGGTTATATCTAGTACTCGCGGAGATACCTAGATATTGTGCACACATATTGGATAGCTCTGAAAGGAGGTAGGAATTCGCTATGCATCCTTCTACCCTTGCTTTGTTCATCACTGACTTTTTAAAATCAAACATACGCCTGGGAATACCGAAAAGTCAATAACATATAGAATAACAGTAGCGAATTAAACTCATTAAACATTGTGTACCTCTCGAATGGATACATCCATCTGTAGTGAACCGGGCTGCCTACTTTAGCCTCGTATGGTAGGTGTATGGCCAAATGCTCCATAGAATCGAAGAAGGAAGGAGGGAATATCCTCTCAAGCTTGCACATCGTGACTATAATGGATTCCTCAAGACTTCTCATATCGGTGGCCGAAACCTCTGAAGCACAAATTGCCCGGAAGAATAAACTAATCTCCACCAATGTTTCCCAAATGTTGGTGGGCAGGAAGTCGCGAAAAGCAATGGGGATCAATCTCTGCATGAAGACGTGACAATCATGACTCTTCATACCAAAGAGCCTATGTTGTTGCTTTTGTACGCATCGTCCCAAATTTGACGCGTATCCGTCCGGAAATTTCAGATCGCCCAACCATTTCAAGGCCTTGACCTTTTCATCCCGCTTGAGATAATAGGTTGCCCTTGGCTTCACATATGCGCCTCCTCGTGTTTGTTCTAAAAATAGCTCTTCACGGATAGTCCAAATCTTCAAATCATGTCTAGACTTGATGTTGTCCTTAGTCTTAGAGTCATCCAATACTGTGTTGATGATGTTATCGAAAAAGTTATTCTCACAATGCATGACATCTAAATTGTGACGAATCAAGTTTGTGGACCAATAGGGAAGTTCCCAAAATATGCTCTTCCTCAGCCAATTATGATCCGTATGAAAACCCGGTAGATTGTTCACTTTGGCCCCAAAACCAACATCCCCAAGTCCCTCCACAATTTCCCTCATTTCGTCGCCCATTTTCCTGCAAATAGGTTCTTCTAGTGACTTTTCCCCTTTTTTGAATGAATTCTTGTCATGCCGCCACCTATGATTTTTGGGCAAAAAACGACGATGGCAATCGAACCAACACGGTTTACCACCATTCTTCAACGTAAATGAATTCGTATCTCCCATGCAATAAGGGCACGCTAACTTCCCGTGCGTACTCCACTGAGACAATATTCCATACGCTGGAAAATCGCTAATCGTCCACATCAGGGCCGCTCGTAATTGAAAGTTTTCCTTCCTTGAGCTATCAAACGTCTCCAAACCAGTGCTCCATAAAGCATTAAGCTTGTTAATTAGTGGTCTAAGATAAACATCCAAGTTCTTCCCGGGACTATCTGGACCGGAAATGATAAGGCTCAAAAATATGAACTCCTGCCTCATGCAAAGATCGGGGGGGAGGTTATATGGGGTTACCATCACTGGCCAACAAGAGTATTTTTTCCCAGATGAGCCATACGGTGTGAATCCATCCGTACATAAGCCGAGTCGTACGTTCCTAGGCTCAGCTGCAAAATCCGGATGTGTCCGATCAAAGTGTCGCCATGCCTCACTGGAAGCCGGGTGAATCATTCGATCCGTAGCCTCTCGACACTTCAAATGCCAAGTCATATGCTTTGCAGTACCTACGGTATAATACATCCTCTGAAGACGAGGACCTAGGGGGAAATACCACAAATGCTTCTTTGCGACCTTTGACTTCCTACCTTCCTTGTATCTATCAACCCCGCATATCGGGCATTTTAGGAAGTCATTGCTCGCCGCAAACCCGTAAAACAGAAAACACTGATTTGTGCAAACATCGATCTTCTCGTACCCTATCCCCAAGGTTCGCTCCATCTTATGCATCCCTTTCGTGTCTTTAGGTAACAACTTCTCAATCTCAGGGTCGAACCCATCTTTGGACATCTTTAAAAAATGGTCAGAAACGATGTTACTCGCCTTGTGAATAGTTTTGTAATTCACCCACTCTCCAATCCACTGCAGGACGGTTTTGCTCTTCTTAGGGTGCATCTTCACCTGACCTAGACGCATCAAGTCGTAGAAATCTCTTGCATCGGGATTCGGATCCTCGTTACGCACAGCGTCCTCATCAAATCGGCTTCCATATGCATCCACGACCATCTGTCTAAACGAATCGTCAGCACGAATAGGGCTGTCAGGAATATTGGCGTGTGATGGTTCGAGAGGTTCGTCGATAAACGTCATAGAAGTGGTGGTAAACTGCTCTCCATGCAAAACCCACTCAAAATATCCAGGCGTAAATCCCGACTTATGAAGATGATCACGGACTTGGTATCGATCAAAAAACTTTGAATTGTTACATTTTTTGCACGGGCACCTAATACGCCCCCCTAGATCTAAATAGCCATCTTGTCGCGAAGCAAATTCTATGAATGTGCGAACCCCAACCACAAAACTATCTCGCAAATAACCACTGCTCTCGAATCTATCGTACATCCAATTCCTATCTACTTGATAGTCCATTATTTATCTAAGATGTAAATTTTAAAGGAAATAATTAATTACAATTAATACTACAAACAATTAATAATTAACAATTTAAAATGTAACAATTATCATGCACGATAAGGTTGAAGAGTGATAAATTGATCAACTTACTTCTTGAAGCGTAAAAAAACGATCTTCAAGAATCTTGTGTCCTCTACGAGTACCCTCGATGTGTTTACGTCAATATCTATCAAGAAATGAATAAACAAGTTAACATATCATACCAATATTTAGTATTTAAAAATATAGTTGACCATCTAAATGAAAAAAACGAGAATACCTTAAGAGAAATGGTGAAGATTGTTGTGAATTAGAAAAGTAAGGGAAATGATATTTATAAATGAAAATCTGGCAGTTCGTGACCGTCGGGCGGTCGCGAATGCCAACTAGCCGTTGGCATTCGTGACCGCCCAGCGGTCGCGAATGCCAACTAGCCTTTGGCTTTCGTGACCGCTGGGCGGTCACGAAAGACCCTCATTCGTGACCGCCCAGCGGTCACGAATAATATTCATAAAAGAAAATTTGATTTTATGGATTCATCTTGATGTGTTTATGATTTTTAACAATAAGTCTCATTAGTACATGTAAATTGAAGTAATAAATTAGTACAACATTAGTAATTAACATATTAAAATAGCGAATTAGATGTGATTAGGCGAGTTATGAACGAATAACCTATTTTATGTTCTACAACTAATCATCATATACACTTAGTTGTTTTAGATGTAATGTGTAATTTTGTGATAAACTCTCTTTTAATTTACTTAGTAGTAAGTATTTTATCAATTTAACAAACATCGCACCTTAATTAAACAAACGAAAATCAAAACTTTTGAATGAAACTTATTCGTGACCGCTGGGCGGTCACAAATAAGGGTCTTTCGTGACCGCCCAGCGGTCACGAAGTATGTTCGTGACCGCTGGGCGGTCACGAAGTAGGGTTCGTGACCGCCGGGCGGTCACGAAAGACCCTCATTCGTGACCGCCCAGCGGTCACGAATAACATTCATAAAAGAAAATTTAATTTTATGGATTCATCTTGATGTGTTTATGATTTTTAACAATAAGTCTCATTACTACATGTGAATTGAAGTAATAAATTAGTACAACATTAGTAATTAACATATTAAAATAGCGAGTTTGATGTGCTTAGGCGAGTTATGAACGAATAACCTATTTTATGTTCTACAACTAATCATCATATACACTAAGTTGTTTTAGATGTAATGTGTAATTTTGTGATAAACTCTCTTTTAATTAACTTAGTAGTAAGTATTTTATCAATTTAACAAACATCGCAACTTAATTAAACAAACGAAAATCAAAACTTTCGAATGAGGGTCTTTCGTGACCGCCCAGCGGTCACGAACTAGGTTCGTGACCGCTGAGCGGTCACGAAAGACCCTCATTCGTGACCGCCCAGCGGTCACGAATAATATTCATAAATAAAAATTTGATTTTCGAATAAGGGTCTTTCGTGACCGCTGGGCGGTCGCGAATGGGGGTCATTCGTGACCGCCCGGCGGTCACGAATAACATTCATGGTGAAAATTTTGAATTTTTTAAAAAATTTGAATTTCCCCCCAATTCCAAGGTCTTTCGCGACGGCCCGGCGGTCGCGAAAGACCTTGGAATTGGGGGGAAATTCAAATTTTTTGAAAATTCAAAATTTTCACTAAAATTCTATATATACCCACCATTCCACCCATTAATTTTCATTACACTCACATTATCTTCTCTAAAAAACTCAACACTTTCTCCTCCTTTCCTCATTTCCCAATCCAAAACATAAACACCAACAATTTTTCTTCTTCCCTTTTCTTATATCTTCAAAAAACAAAACACCAACAATTTTTCTTCTCATCTTTCTTTATATCTCCAAAAAACAAAACACAAACTCTTTTATTTTCTTCTTTTCTTTACTTATAACACAAATCATTCTCTTAAATGATGTTTATATAAAAAAACCGGTATTTTAACACATTATATTCGCAAAAAACAAATATTTATTCCGGTATTTTACCGGAATATTTTTTTTATTTCGTTTAATGTCATTCGTGACCGCCGGGCGGTCACGGATGACTTGAATATTATCCGTGACCGCCCGGCGGTCACGGATGGTTTAAATATTATCCGTGACCGCCGAGCCGTCGCGGATGACCCCGGGGTCATCCGTGACCGCCAGGCGGTCGCGGTGGTGGCCGCGACCGCCGAGCCGTCGCGGATGACCCCGGGGTCATCCGTGACCGCTCGGCGGTCGCGATGTTGCCCGCGACCGCCGAGCTGTCGCGGATGACACCGGGGTCATCCGTGACCGCCAGGCGGTCGCGGGAAACACCGCGACCGCCGAGCCGTCACGGATGACCTCGGGGTCATCCGTGACCGCCAGGCGGTCGCGGTGTTGCCCGCGACCGCCGAGCCGTCGCGGATGACCTCGGGGTCATCCGCGACCGCCGAGCGGTCACGGTGTTGCCCGCGACCGCCTGGCGGTCGCGGATGAGCCCGGGGTCATCCGTGACCGCTCGGCGGTCGCGGATGACTACCGTGATCGCTCGGCGGTCGCGGATGACTGTCGTGACCGCCGAGCGGTCACGGATGACGTCCACGACCGAGGGCATCCGCGACCGGGCATCCGCGACCGCCCAGCGGTCGCGGATGACCATCCGCGACCGGAAATGGGTCATTCGCGACCGCCCGGGCGGTCACGAATGACCCTTTTTTCTTGTAGTGTTACTATTCCAGGTAATTAATATTTGTACGTTGGTGCTTAGTAGATCATATATACGAGTTTAAATGATTTCTGCATTATGAGATAATGAAATTGAGTCAAGACCATTCAGAAATATTTTTATCTTTTACTATTATGAGATATATTAACCGCTCATATTGATTAAACTAGGTATTATTTGCAAAAGGGAAAATGGGTGGTATGTTTTCCTATAGATGCCATTATTAGTGAAATAAAACTCTTTTTGCTGTATTAAATGATATTTCTTGTATGGATCCAGAATCCATATTTTCAAATCTATGATGCAAGCCCTTGTATGCCTTTCTTTTTAACTAATTGATATTGGCTGGATAAAGAGAATATTATCCATGTGTACTATTTAAGGACAATTTGGTACTCACTTTTCACGTTTTCTTGTTCATAGACTTGGTGAGAATTATCTATGGTTTGTGTTGAAGAGTTGCTGCGGTATTAAATGATAGACTAAGGTTGCGAAACTTTTACATCATATAAATGCTTAAATATGAGGCGATAACATGAAGGTACACATTTACCATTCTTGTGTATCTTATTATGTGCACCTAAAAAGAAGATGTTATTGTGTCTTGCATAACGGGGGTAAGTGCTCTGTTTAAAATTAGCACAACGAATATATTTTATGACCATGTGTGAGCAACTCTCATTTATAATCCATAGAACTATTTAAGTTCTAAATGATATTCGTCATATCATGTAACCATAGTATGAGCACCGATAAATTTCGACAAAGAGATTTTGTCTTAAATAGTGGGGGTTATGACTCTTGTTAAACGTTGTATTTTTATCGCGTATATTCATGGTGCTAATTAATGAATAAATTTTTAGCCTCGTTTAAAACAGATTTGGGTTATTCATGCTTTTGCAATTTATAAAAAAAATTGCACAATAACTTATTCGATTTTGAGAATGTGAATTGCTAACCTGATTTGTGGGGGCTGATGTAGAAACTATATTTATTCAGAATCTTTGTTAACGTGATGTCGTGATTTTGATGAGATTGTGCTAGAACTTAAAAAGTTCCAAATTTTAAGTCACGTGGCATGTGTAAACACTGGTAGTTACTTGAAAGTGTGGACTTTATCACATTGTGATTATTTCATGTGCGAAACTTTTTATTGTTATGTTATATGAACTAACTAATAATGCAGTTGTGGTGAATATCGTAAGAATTTGAAGCATTTTCACATGGGAAATTATGCTATACATAATGGTATTATATTGCATTCTATTGCAATAAAATTATTTGTCGATTAAATGGCTCCTAGTAGGTACGAGACCGCTGACCATTTTATTGGTTATTATGTGGGCTATGTGATCACATGATGATATAATCATCAAATCATTTGTTAATGCTTGAGATGCATTACTTGTGGAATTTATGTATGAGCTCAATTATGCGGTTGGCATCGATGCTGGATTACCTAGACCTTTAAAATATTTTTGGAGGTCAAAAACTCAAGCTTGAGTTAAATGTCTAGAGGTACATCGAGGGGGAGGGGGCGTGAGCCCTATTGTGATATAAACCTTCTTTGAGTGTACCCTGCCTAGGGACTGGAGATCCCAGAAACCAGGCTAAAGGGACAAACGAATCATTTAGAAGTTTGGTGATGACATGCACTTAACAGATCTTTTGATCAAATGTCCCTCCTTATGGTGTGTGCATGTTTCCTATGACGATATGGAGGTTGAGATTATTTTATCTCTTAATGAGTTCTATAGCCCTTATGGGTGGGATGTAATAGTCATGGGAGCATCCTTGATAGACTCACCTTTACGAGTGTGGAAGTGGGGCCGCTTCCACACTCGTATTGGGCTAATTCTCTAGAGCGCTCGTTAAAACTGGGATAAAGCACAAGGCCGTTAATGTGCTGGCTTGTGAAGCGAATTAGAACACTTGGAATATCATGTGTGCTTCATTATTCTACGTGCCCTCAAGGGTCATTGTTTAAAGGCTTGGTCCACTCTGATTATAGTATGGGAATTTTGTTGCACTAAGTGAATGTTTAAAGGTATTGCCACTTTCATGATGCATGGTATTTTATCTTTGCCTATTAGTATTATATTTTTATTAAAATAAGTGGAGGATTGTTGGATATTTTAATAAAAATGTCATATTTTGAGATTTATTGTGAATAATTAAAAAGACTTTATTTCTTTGATTAGTGGGGGTCAAAGTCTTGTATGTTATAAGTTTGTGATTATTGAGAAATAATGGGGTAAGACTCATAACCTACACATTTACCACCCCTACTAATGTTGTGATTAAATCCCCTACTTATGATATGTATAAAGATTACATTTATATACTCATTTATATTATGCATCAAACTAATAATTATTTTGGTGTCACAAGACCAACTATTAAAACACTATAAATAGTGGTCTTGCAAATCTTTTTTCAATAACAAGGAGAAAACCATAAGAATAATACTCTCTTTCAAATTAAGTACTATTCAATAATATATGTATAATATACATGAATATAATATTGTGGGCAAATAAAAGTGTTAGGCTACGCTTCAAATTTATCTAGTAGTGCAGACTTAGAGAAATTAACAACATGGAATAGTTGGGTTGCTATATCATGGAGGCGAACGTGCAAGGTGTGACCCTACTGCATATTCTTCATGAATAGGGGCGCGAATCGTCTTAAAGAGAGTCGTGACATAATCCGTTCATTATCCCAATTTTACTTTATTATGGTTGGTAATGGATCAACACATGAGGTAATATTTTTGTTATGTGTTTCTCTATTTTATTTCGTGATTAATTCGATGGAGAAACAATGATCTATTTTATGCAAATTTGTGAAATAACACTTTGTTTGTTCCTTTAAAATATTGTGAATATTTGAACAAGGAACAACACATTTTTCTGCTGGATTTCTCACCAGACCATTTCTTGGCAAAGAAACATTTTGAAGAGTTGTAAAAAGTTGGGTCAAAATTAAGTAGTCACTGACTTAAAAAACGATTTGAAGCGTATTTGATGGTAATTTCTCCTCCAACCAGTAGAAAAGATCCCATTGGCGCAACCAACACCATGCATATTGTATGGATCTCTTGTTTCACAAATTGCACAGTGTAATAAAGAGCTACTCCAGGTACTACCCACCCGCCTGGAGAGTTTATAAACAAATAAATTCTTTCGTATCATCCTCGAAACTGAGATATATTATAAGACCAATAAGTTGATTCGAGATCTCGCTATTAGCATCTTGGCCTAAAAAAAGTAATCTTTCTCGATAAAGTCGGTTGATTAGGGTAAGATTCTATCCCTTAGGAACCGTACATGCACCTTTGGATGCATACGGTTCAAAAAAAATAATCAATGTATAGATTCGAGTCATCTTTTTTTTTTCTAGTCTTTTTTCTAGCAGGTTTTTTAAACCTTAAAACAAAAAGGATTTTTCTTTGATTTTTCGATAAAGACTCGTTTTGACTTTTTCCTTACTTAGAGTCGATAAACTTATTAAATTAACTTCTCATTGGTGTATTGTTTCATCGAGATTCAATCCAAATCACGATGAGATTGTCTTGTTCCCTAGTGGGTCTCTTTCATCTTTTTAGGTTTATACTCTAATCCCGGGTAAAGATACACCCGATTTTGAATTGCGCATATAGGACAAATCTTCCCATCACCATTTATTTTTGTTATTAGTTTATAAATAATAAACAGTACTCTATTACGATACACGTAGTAATCATATATATGTTCTAAAGTTCGATTAGGTAAGTGCAAAAATGACTAAACTTTGGATGTTACCTTGTAACTTTTCCTAATTATAACCTAAATATGATATAAAACTTAGTTGATCCTCTTCCACGCAAGCAAAGCACCCTATATACCTTCAAATGGGCAACTTTTCGGGATAGATTAATTAATGATCTCCAACATTATTTGCACCAGACTTGGATTTATATCACATCACATTATAACAATCCCAAATATATTAGACTTGGGCCATACCAGCCTAGAAAAGCCCAATAACTGATACCTTTAACAACTAGTTTTGAGGTAACCTCGCCTCAATACCTCAGAACACACTTTAGAAGTACCAAATTTTTGACTTATTTGTGAAATTTGGGAAGGAGTCTTGATGATTAAGGTGTGTCAGCTATTATTGTCGCATCCCCTTGCTATTTTCTCGAGAGATTTTTTCGATCTATGGATTTCCTCCTATAGTTCTTTCTATGTATAAGACATTTAGAGTTATTAGTTTCACGACTCTATAATTCGACCTACCAGGGATTCGAGGTACCATAATTTTCAAGGTATTTGAGTTTCACGTTTTGATGAGTTTGAAAAATACTCATCATTATCATGCTTTTACACTTGTTTACTTGATTATTATTGATAATTTTGTGGTCTTTTTATGTTTATTTTCATGTTTAGTAGTAGGTTGAACAATGATTTGCCAATAAAGAACAAAAACTTCAAAAATTCATTGGCACCATTGTAGATTGAGTTGTTTCAAGTTCTATATATCAATGGAAATCCACAAGTGTCTAGTTTCTGACGCAACAAGCAGTTTGTGATTCCGACATCTGGAGAGGAAATTATGACTAAAACGGTGAAACTGCACAAAGCTGAAATATACATGCGCAACTCGCGCGCTCGATGATCGTCAGATTAAATGGCTAATCAATGGTCTATATTTAGTCTTGCAAGCTTTGAAATGGAAGACTCTAGAGTGTCATGAGTCATGTGATCCATAATTCATTAATCATATGACAACTTTGGACAATTGGATCAAAACGGGATAAACTGTCGAGATGTTGTCTTATCTTTTTGGTTTGGCTATAAATAGACGTCACATTTTCCATATTTCAACACAACAATTCCTCATTCTCTCTACAATAAGTAGTTTTCTATAGTAGTAGAAAGACAAGGGTCAAAGTTCTCTGGAGGTCTGCATCTTTCTCCCACATAACCCAAATCTGCTGAATCTATCCATTCGGTGGCCCTATCGTCCAGAGAACTTTGACCCTTGCCTTGGTTTTCGTGATAACAAATGGTTTTTTTATCCTGACCAGCTTCTTTTTTTGACGATTCAGCGTTGATCTGCAAACGAGCATCAGAGACACCGGGGGAAGATGGCTAAAAACAGTAATCACCGAATCGCCACCACGAATGCGGAGTAAATGATAATCTATTGACATTTTCCATGCTTGTCAGTGTTTGAGGAGGATAACTCCCATCCCCAACCGAATACAACCAATCAATGAAAACCTTACCCATGCTGACTTTAACTACCGTCCCATTAGCAGCAGAAAGCATATAGGACGGGTCCAATGCCACTCTCTGGCCCGGAAAAAGTGGAAAATACCCTCGTCAACTGGTATTACACGTTCATAGAGAGATTTCTCCACTTGACAGATTGAACCATCATCGTTCTTCTTCACACTAACAACGTCAAACACTTTGCTTATGGCACCCAACCACTTGCAATATTCAACTAGATCGTTCACAAAAGGCTCTCTAATGCGTTGTAAACTTCTGCACGGTATGTCGTTCTCCGAAAAAAATCCATCAAGTGGAGCTAAATTAGCACTCTTTTATATGTTGATAACAATGCCGAACTTACGTTTTCGACCCTAAAGGGCAGCAACATTATCCCCAAACAAGAAAGGCATGTCTATCAGCATTAAATCCTCTGCTTCTTCTAGAGAACATTCTCCACTCGACCAAAACACATAAAAAGAGTTACCCACCATTCTGACATCCTTGCCATCAAACACCAAATCATCTTGAAGAAATACTTCTTTGAAAATGAACTTTTCTTGGTTATCGTCATCTTCACTGCTGGTTTCTGATACAAGATTAGTAGATGACAGTCCATCAGCCCGCTAAATATTTGTTTAAGGACTCTTACTTTAAGAAGGTAATTCTGCTTTAGGCAACTTCTAATCATTAAACCCTCAAATTACTGTAACTTGCTGCCACCATCAATAAAATTCACGCATCACAAACTATCTTATAACAAAGAAAATTACAGTAGATCACCAATTCATAAACCTTTAAAATTAATATCCAATAGTGTTGCAAAATTGGAGAAAAAGAGCATAGAACAACAAATCTGGTACGCAACATATATGACTTGGAGATGAAGAAAGCTTTAAGGGTTCAAAGTTTATGCTTTTTTTTTTTTTAATAATGTTGATTTTTCACTCGAATTTTATAATTTTTTTAGATGAAAGACGTTGAAGCTAACAATGACAATACGCCAACTCCAATCAAGACAACACCAGTTTCACCTTCTCTCGATATGTCTTTTGATAGTTATGACGAGGCATATGACTTTTACAATCTTTACACAAAAAAATAGGCTTTGGTGTCAAAGTGAAAAACTCGTATAAAGGGAGAAATAGTGATGAAAAATAAGATGTAGTAATTTGTTGTGTTCATGGAGGACATAAACAAAATAATGAAGTGAATAATCCCAGACTTGGGAGAAAAATGGGTTGCGGTGCAATGATGAGGATTAAACGTAATAATCTTCAAAAGTGGATGGTTACAGAAACTATTCTTGATCATAATAATCAAACTACACCATCTAGTGCACGATTCTACAAGTCTCACAAGTATATAAGTATTAGTGTTAAACAAAAGCTTGAGTTGAATTCTGACTCTGGGATAAGAACTAACAAGACATACCATTCCCTAACTGATGCAAGGAGATGCACAAGTCATGCATGAGTATTTTTGTAGTATGCAGATGAAAAATCCCAATTTCTTTTATCTAATAGATTTTGATGATGAAGCACGTTTGAAAATTGTCTTTTGGGCTGATGCTAGATCAAGAGTTGCTTATGATTTTTTTGGAGATGTTGTTACGTTTGATACGACATGTCTAACAAATCGGTATGATATGCCGTTTGCTCCTTTTGTGGGAATAAACCACCATGGTCAATCAATTTTGTTAGGTTGAGGTTTGTTAGCAAATGAAACAGTTGAATTGTTTGTCTGGTTATTCAAAGCATGGTTAACTTGTATGTCTGGTCTTGTTCCACCTGCCATAGTTACGGACCAGTGCAAAGCAATGGAAAATACAATTTCTCAAGTGTTTCGGGGAACTCGACATCGGTTTTGTTTATGGCACATAATGCAAAAAGTGCCACAAAAATTAAGGGGATACACCGAATACAAATCAATTAAGCATGCAATGGAAACAGCTGTCTACGACTCGCTGTGACCAAGTGAATTTGAAATTACTTGGAAAGAAATGATTTATCATCATGAGATAGCCAATAATAAATGGCTTCAGGCGTTATACAATGACAGAAAAAATGGGTTCCAAGAAGTGGAAGTATGAATACTTTCTTTGATGGCTATGTACAATCTCGAACAACTTTGAGCGTGTTGAGAATATATTATCCCACATCGCTTGGGTATGATCTTGGATTAATGTTAATAAAGAGAAGTCCCCCCTCCACTTAACAAGGTCTTTTATGTGGAGAAATTTGGGCTTCAATTTCTATCATGGTATCAGAGCCAACCCAAGACGTATGTTGGGCTCCGCGACCTACCCACGTGATGGCACCAAAGATAATTATTGGGCCACACGTGAGGAGGCGTGTTGAGAATATATTATCCCACATCGCTTGGGTATGATCTTGGATTAATATTAATAAAGAGAGGTTCCCCCTCCACTTAGGGGTGGACATTTTTTCGGGGACCCTATTCTCGCCCCCGACCAGATCGGGTATTACCCGAGCAATTCGGGATAAATGGGTTAGGGTATCCTAATTTAAGGGTTTTTCGGGTACCCGATCGGATACGGGTACGGGTCGGGTAGAAAAGTTCTATTACCCGTATCCGATTGGATACCCTATTATATATAATATATATTTTTACTAAATATATTATTACAAATAATACACTGTCTTACTCTTACACACACTAAATACACAAAGCTCACACACAAAACCCTCATGCCTCTCCACATCCACACCGACACCGACACCGGCGACACGACCACACCGCCGATCGACGATCACCTCTCCCTCTCTTTCTCTTAGGCTCTCTCGCTCTCTCACGGTCTCCCCGCTCACGGCCACGGGTCAAATCGGCCACAACTGTCTCCACCGCAAAGGTATTTTGCTATAACTAACCGCTTCGATTTACTGTTATAACTCAAATTCTGCTCAATTGGAGGATTTAATTTGGGTAAGATTTAGGTCGAGCTCGATTTTGAATGAAAAGAGTAAGGAGGTGTGTGTTGCGATTGTCGATGCTGCTCCTTTTGGTTGCAATGTAGTTCTGTAGCTTTTTACAGCAAAAATGATTTTTTAATCAGCACTTGGGGTTAGGGAAGACACGGGAAATGGGTGTTTTTAGGCCAAATTGGCTTCAAGGACGCGGGAAATGTAGTGAGAATTGAAAAAGTTGAGCTAGTAAATCACCTTTTGTGCTATGTTTATGAATTAGCGCTGATAAGGTGGATTTCATAATATTTGCTTTAGACTGATTAGAAGACACTGCATAACAATAATGTATTAGAAGACTGATTAGAAGACACTATGCTGTCTGATATGTATTATTAGCTTACATCCAATAGTGTATTTCATGCTTGGTCATGTATTAATTTGTCATTTGGTGCTAGGCTATGAATTCTCATGCTAGTCAAATCTTGTAAAATACTTCTTATTTGTCAATCAGGCATTTGTCATCCATTTCTCTTTTTCTTTTTCTTTTCCAGGTTGCAGCTCACTGACGACTGACCCACTCTCTTTGGCCGACCAAGGCTCCGATCGACGACCAACCCACTCTCCCTAAAAAGGTTTTTTTTTTTCAAATTTCAGCTGCTGTAAATTGTAAAACGAATTTTGAGTGGTGATGCATGCAAAAGTGAGTAATTTTACTGAGTAATTTGAATGGTGATGCATTGATATTTGAGTTTGATGTGAATTATGGGTAATTTTTGACTAGTGATGCAGTGGGTAGTTTTCAATTTTCATTATGGGTAATTTTGAGTAATTAGCCTTGATTATTTGAGTAATTCAGTGACAATGAGTAATTTTGAGTTTGAATTTTGATAAGAACACACTTTGAGTGTTTGAAAGTTTACTTGAGTACTTGACTCACTTTGACAAAAATTAGAATGTATTATTTATTGTTATTCCTTTGACAAAAACTAATTAGTGTTTGTATGTTCTTTTTTCTTTCAGAAAATGGAAGGAAGTTCTTCAACTCCTTGTTCTTCATCACAAGTAGCTCCTTCAAGTTCAAATGAAAATCCGCCTCCAGAGTCTAATGTGAACAACACTGATAACGCTCCTCCAGATGGTGATGAGGTGGATGAGAATGGAAACAAGAGGTCTGGAATTTGAAACCACTTCAAGTGTTTTTTGTGCAAGAAAGAGAAGGTTCACAAGGGTAGATGTCACTATTGTAAAAGAGCTATTAAGGCTGACTCCAAAAAGCACGAGACGAATGGGCTTAAGAATCACCATAGGACATGCAAAAAGGCTCCTCATAATATAGAAGCCAATCAAGCTCGACTCAACTTGCAAAGGCCTATCTTCGACGCTTCTGGTAACAATCAAGTTGTTCTTTTTACACTTTTGTGGAAATTTGACGAAAAATTAGCTAGAAAGGCATTAGTTATCATGTTTATTGTGGATGAATGTCCATTTAAACATGTAGAGCATGATGGGTTTAGTAATTTGATGGCCACAATATGTCCCAAGTTTCGCATTCCCTCTAGGAAGACATTAGGGAAGGATGTACATCGTTTGTATGGTGAGGAAAGTCATAAGATGAAGGCCTTTATGAAAAATACTACTCAGCGTATGTCATTCACCACAAATACGTGGACTTCCGTACAAAGAATCAACTATATGTGCTTGACTGTTCATTTCATTGATAATGGGTGCTAGTCTCCACATCATGCATATTATCAAAAGAGTAGTCAAGAAACCCCATTTTGTGACGAGGATCAAGAATCACTGCATACTGCATAGTAAAGGATATGGTTCATATCCACCAAAGGCCCCCAATATTTGTCGAATTTTTGTTTCATCTTCAATGCCATTCTTCCCGTCAGTGCATTGTTTTCAATATCCTCTATTGCCTCTTGAAAGAAGTATCTGACTTGTACATTGAAACACGTTAGTCCAATCTCAAAATATTGCTCATCGCACGTGTGAAACTTTAAACTTACTAAGAAGAATTAAAAAAACAAAATACAACTCACCTCAACATAGCAAAAATTAACAGCGTTAATACATTTACAATTTCACACCGCTAAGAGTTGATTTAATTACAAAAATCTTTTTCTACTATTTAAAAAATACACAAACATCCACTTAAATTATAAAAGATCTTACTTGCGACACGTCTCCTAAAGTTGAACGACATTATAGAAAGATATGTATTAATTTTTTTCATGTACTTATTCAAACCTTTAAGAATTAGATTTCCACAATTACACAAGTTATGGTTGGTTGTCCTTTATGCTTGCTCAAGTTAGGAAACAAAGGGAAGGAAAACTACAAAAAAATAAAGAAAAAAGGAAATTAGCAAAATGGAAAATCATCATATGTTGCCCTTGAAAGTGCGGTAAATATTATGTTCCAAAAAAGGATGAGTACTACAAATTTCACAGTACACACTACCTCCACAAAACTAACTAAACCGACTTTCTAAACACGGCGGTTCCTTCGCCCCTCAGCGCCTTTGTGAGGGCTGGAATCGATAAAATTCTGTGAACAATCCTTTACACAATGAGGTACATGGGGATCTCTTACATTTTGTTGCAGCACCAAAATGGTTTAATGAAGCTAAAGGGTACTAGTTACTTAGCGAGAACCCGAACATTGGTGTCGTCAAGCTCTTACTTCAAGTGGGCTGAGGAGCAGCTGAAGATTTGAACCGTTCTCCATTATATTGGGATGACTCAGGGGCGGAGCCACCCAGAGGGCTTGGGTAGGCTCCAGCCCGGGGTCGATTTTCGACCTCGCCTAATATAGGTATCTTTAAAAAAAAAAAAAAATAGCCGTCAGATAAGATACAAATAAGTAATGTAAGGAAGAAATAATGTTAAAGCAGGCTTGTCAAAGTGGCAAGTCCCTCTACTTTGGGTGCTGCAGGTCTTGAGTTCGAAACCACTGAAGAAACATATCGTTTTTGCTAGATTTTGTTGCTTTAAATCAATATCAACAAAATGAAATCACAATTCATTAATTGTTGTTTATGCTACATTCTTTTCTTGAAAAATCCAAATTATTATCAAGGTCAATATCTTCTACCTGAAATTTCAATTCATAACTAATTGCTTTTTATTTCTTAAGAAGCCCAAAAAACTAACAAAATCAATAAATATAAGAAAGTAAGTCCAGCTTTAAATTTCATTACACTTAAAAAAAACCACTCTTCTTACTCTCAAACCGATACCGAATCTTGCGGTTTTTTGTAAGGTGTACTAAATTATCTATACTATCATATAAAGAAGACAAATTGCGACACCAAACTTTTAATTTTTAGTTTTAGCCTTATAATTTTAGTACTGGCACAATATTTTATAATTAAGTTTCTAATCTAGTCTTATGATTTAAGTGAATCATTAACTACAATAATATGATGATTGGTGATTTAGTTTCCAAAATTTGAAACTTTCTATATAAATTATATATTTAATCTTTATTCATTTAAGTTATTTTCTTCACTCTACAGAATAAATTCTTAACCATGCGAGGATCGCGTGCTACTGCTTCTAGTATTATTATATACGAATAGTATACTAAATTTGATGTTTAAATTTATTTCCAAGTATATTCTTGTGCATTCAAACTAAATTCATTATTTTTTGGGCCTTTAAAATAAGTCTGTTAAAGTTTTTTGTATACGTCTATTAAAATTTTCTTATATTCCAGTATAGATAGACAAATATACTAATTATAGGAGAATCATGTATAATCCTAAGAGTTCGTGTACAAGCGTTGTTGGTCAATTTTACTCTTCACAAAAATATAGAGTTTAACTTTAATAACATCTTTACTTACCATAATATTGTTGGTCAATTTTATTTTCCATTCCATCTTATACACAATATACATAGATCTTTAAGTTAATAGCAGTCCGGGGTCCGAAAAAATCCTGGCTCCGCCTCATGTCACTAGTTAGTGTAAGTTCTCCATTTGTAAATTGAACAGTTTTCTTATTACGAGAAAGTGTAAGTTCTTTCTTGGAGTATTTTCTGTTGGATTTCCCACCAGTTCATTTCTTGGCAAAGGTACATTATTGTCACGTTTTGAGAAAACAAGGCACTGGCAATGGTACGTTGTAGTGTTTGAAGAGTTGTAACAAAAGGTGGGTCAAAGTTAAATATTCTCGACTTAAAAGACAATTGGAAATGGATTTGTTGGTACGATTGCAGTTTTGCATGCTTATCTACAATTTATATATATATATGGATAAGATTGTAATTGGTTTCACAATTACAGTAAATTTCATTCTTTTAGCTGCTATAATTGAAGGTCAATTAATATTAATGCATGTAGGGGTGAAAATACACAAGGAAACATCTCACCGATGTAGAAGTTAATCGCTGCTTCGTTTTAGTACGTTTCTTCTAAACACGAAATTACAAGTCCTCCTCATTCCAAAGTGACTTGACGCAAGAAAACTAAAGAAGAAGAATGCTGCAAAACCGTTCGCTGTAAATGGAACAAATACACGTCTGAACAAACACGTACACCCTCATCATTAATTATATAATATGGAGGATAGGCAAAAGAGCTCAACTTTTGATGATACAATGTCGATCATTGCAAGTAATAGGACTAGTTTCTCCGAACTTGTGCCCCGACCCGGACTATTAAACCGCTAGTTTGGCACTGCAGAACTCAGTGCAGCAATTTTTCCCTTGGTCCTGCGAGCGGCAAAAAATAAACCCAAACCGAGGTAGATAAACATTAACGATTTCATTATAAAACGGTAATGACACTAAATAACAGAGGCAACTAAATAAACTATTCATGCCGATCTTAGTATCTTTAGGTTTTTAGCACTCGGTAGGTATCAACAAACTTATAACAACATTCAGAAGAATCTCAAGTCAAAATACGTAACCAGGATATGCAACAAAACCAGTTACGTTTTTAGATAGATTTTAAAAAGATTGAGCTTTTGCGACAATGTTACAGAGTAGAAGAGTAGGACCGAAAACATAACTAATCTTATAGTAAATAAACTAATAATTAATTAATCGTGCTTCTTGGACCAGTAAATGAATCTTTCTTATATTAAACGGAAATTTTTTATCTAACTTTAATGTTAGAGTCCACAACCCCCATTTTGTGGGTATTGATGTGGGTCCTACACACCCCAAAAGTGTTGTGGGCCCACATCCATACCCACAAAATAGGGGTTGTGGACTCTAACCTTAATGTTAGGTAAGAGGTTAGTTCATTCTTTTTGGATATTATATATTATGAAAAAAAGTTAGGACATAATTAGACGAGAAATAAGATGCTGGGCAGTAGAGTAGTGCTCCAACACAGCCACTTTTACTAAAATATCCCTTCTTTTATTTATAAGAAATGGTTCCATCTTTTATGAAATTGTAAATTTACCCCAATAGATTAAATAGTTCTATTTTTAGTATTCTATTCATGGGAATAGTCCATCACGACCATATCAGGCCCAGCATGCTTCCGTACAGAACTAATAAAACATAACCGTAAAAGATACCTCCTTTTGACCGTATCACCGTCGGGTATTCTGCCAGGTTTTACGAAGACTCATCGCCCTCAACCACTCGATCGCAACCGATGGTTCTGCAACAGCTCCTTCAACGGTAATCAGCACAACCCTGGTTCGTTTCCTACTCCGGGTGTAAAAGGCAACTAAAACGGAATATTTAAAAGCTCAACATCGACATACTCAAGCGAAAGCAGATCTATATTTATTTATGTGGAGATTTATTCATTACAACACACTCATATCTCCTTAGAGAGGAGTAACTGGTTTTAGCTACTCATAGTAGCTAACTCTCTCTCGCACATACACTCAGTACTGAAATTTAAACTATTCTACAGACACTTGTTTATTTGACAGAATTGAAAAACTCTCACACTATAACAAACTATGCTTCTTTCTTGTTTATAGGAAAACTAAGGGAAATGTTCGATGCCTTTAGCTTTCTTCAGCTTGTGTATTTATAGGTGAAGATCCGGATTTGAAACGCGGATTTCAGCTACATCCTGATGCTTTTTCTTCCACTTGCGTAGTGGCCTGGCCCTCCTGTCATTTAAGTGGAATCTTTTCCACCGCAGCTTGTTGTCTTTTCCTTCCCACTATGATAGTGGTCTGGCCCTCCACTTATCATTCTGTCGTTGTAGTGGAGATGGTCCTGATCCGATCACATGGCTACTTTAGCTTTGCCAGCTGTAGTAGCCCACTTGCCTGTCCCACGCGGCATCTTTCCTTGTCGCGCCTGGTCCTCTTTGTCGTTTTCCCCTTTGTCTCGTTTCATCGGGAATCCTTTTCCAAAGAGGGGTTCTTTCTGATCTTGACACTTTGGACAGATCCTTTCCTTCCATTGGCCGACATGCGCCATATTGCAGAATTTTCTGCTGGTTTCTGCCGTTGACGGAATCTCGTTTTTCCACAATGTTCTTCGTTTGTTTTCGAACATTGATTCAGCAAACCTCGTGGTGGTGTTGGTCATGCTGTTAAGCATGAACGTTCCCTTTTCCTTGTCTTGGAAAATCTTGAATGCATACTTGACTTTGTCCATCTCCGTGAGACAGACCCAGAGTCCCCATGCTCTCCTTGTTGAAACGTCATCTTCTGAGAGTGGGGCGACTAACATCTGTCCTTCTGGTGGGGGTTTGATGTAGTCCAAAGCTTTCCAATTGGGTCTTTGGATTTTGATAAAATGAAAACTTGGTAAAGACCCTTTTCCTGCGATTTCTGGGGCTGCGGATATGAACTTCATTTCAAGAACATCGCCCCTTCCAAGTGTATGATTGTTTTGCCATGTCTCATACAAATTTTTCTGGATCCATTCCAGTAACTTGGCAATTTCCGGAAAGCTCGGTGATTCGGTAAAGATTGAGGCTATACAGCCAAAATCAAACCATTCTCGTGTTTGCTCGGGTTTTGATCCAGGTAGTATCCAAACCCTTGGATATTTTCCTGACCAATCTGCAATAGCTTTTCCAGGGACAAGTCCCATCCTCGTGTTCAATCTTTCCCACGTTCTCTGATATTCAATCAAAGGTGGGGTTTTCTCGTTTTTGTTTTTCTTAGATGATCCCGTTTGGGGTCTAAGATTAACCTCGTCCTCTTTAATTTTAGAGGTGTGTTTTGATTCCTTTGGTATTTCTACCTCTGGATCATCTCGCTTCTGGCTCGTTGATTCTTTAGGTATTTCTACATTTGAATCGGCTCGCTCTTGGCTCGTAGATTCTTTAGGTATTTCTACCCTCGAATCAGCTTGTCCTTGGGTGTTTTCCTCGAAAGGATCACCTGCTGGTCCAGTTTTACTGGGATCATCCATCTCGTATGTGTTTGCTCGTATTTCCACTTCCAGTTTTGAAAGTGAAGCATCTCGAAAAAGTGGTACCGCGAGGCTATCCCACAAACTCGTACTACCCAACAAAGTTGCCTTCATTGAGTTTTGAACCTTAGAAAGGTCCCTTTCCTGAACATGACCGGAAGCCTGAGCATTGATTGCCAGACCCTCGATCGCCTTGCGGAGCTCGTCCAGGTTATCCCTGTGGTGTCTCCATCTCGTGAGGATGGTATCGACCTCATGTACCTCCATCCCTAGTTAAGAAATCTGCAAGAACATTCTCATGAGATTTGATAACTTGAACATCAAAATTATAATATTGACATTCAGCTTGCCATCTTAATAACCTAGCTTTCTCGGGTTTGCTTTCTATCTTATTTTTTAAGAAAGCTTTGACGCTAGTGTTATCAATCTTAAGTGTGAATTTTTTAGCAAGTAAGAATAAAGGCCATTTTTTGAAGGCCCTTCGAACTGCAAAGAATTCCTTCTCGTTGATGTGCCATCTTGCCGCCTCCTCTTTCGAAAAGAGGCCGCTACAGTATCTGCATGGCACTTCTCCTTTTGGCTCGACTTTGGTAAGAACCGCCGCCCACCAATGGTCGCTTGCATCCGTATAAAGCACCAAGTCATCCTCGTCATTGGGGATTGCAAGCTTGGGGAGATCTTGACAGATAGCTTTAAGCTTCTGTACTGTCTCCTTGTGTTCATTCGTCCATCTGAACTCTGCGTCCTTCTTCAGCAATGGACTAAACGTTTTCCTGTAACTTGCCAGATTGTTAATAAACATTCCAGCAAAATTAACCAACCCCATAAAACTTTGGAGTTGTTTAACCGTCTTGAGGTCGTCGGGAAAGTCACGTACCTTTTCCACCAAATGATTTTGGAGGATAATACCTGACTCGTCAATTTCGACTCCAAGGAATTCGATCTTCCTTGTAAGAATTACTGCCTTCTTCTGTGACAGCACTAATCCTTCTTTGTGGCAAACATCTGAGAAGATCTCCAAATGTTTGATGTGATCTTGGACGTTCTTCGAGGCGATGAGGATATCATCAACGTAGACGAACATGAACTTGAAATAATCTTTGAAAAGATTATCCATTTTCCTCTGATATATCTGGGGCGCATTAGCCAATCCCATTGGCATAACATTCCAAATATAGTGACCTTGCGGTGTGGAGAAGGCTGTAAACTTTTTACTTTCTTCTTCCATCTTGATTTGGTAGAACCCTGATTTGCAGTCAAACTTCGAAAAGACTTTCGCGTTCTGAACGCAGTTGATCAGGTGCTCTCGGTTCGGGATATAGTATCCGTCGAATTCCAAGATCTTGTTGATCCCTTGGTAATTGATCACCAATCTTGGTTTTCCTCTCTTGATCTCTCCATGGTTCCTGACTAGGAACCCCGGACTGCTGTAAGGAGAAACTCCTGGTGAGATGAGCTTCAGATCCAGATGTTCTTTGAGAATCATCTGCATATCTTTTCGATCCTCTTGATTCATGAGGATGGGTCTATATCTGACCAGCTCGTTTTCCTTTCCCTTTTGAACTCTTAGAGTAGCTTTGAGTTCATTCTTGTTCCACCACGCCAGAGGATCTTCTTCGTAGTTCCTCCGAATCTTTGCCTTGACATCTTCAATTGAAATCTGTTCTTCATTGGTGATGTCAATATGAGGACTTGGTTCAAGGCTGGCCTTGAGGATCTCGATTGTTTCATCTCTGATCCTTTTGGTCTTTTGTCCGCCCAAGCTTTCATTTCTAAGCTGTAGGATTGCCTTACCATATTTCCTCTGGTCTTGCATTTTTTGGTGTAGAAGTCGTCCTTCATCACCACGCTTGCTGCGAAATTGAATCGGCAGTTTTCGGTGAAATGCCTGCGTCAATCGTTGCACCAAGATCTTATGATCACAAGTTGTTGTGAGGATAAGACGTCTTGTTTCATTGTCCTGCCTAACACGCTTGAATGTTTGCAGGAAATTGTTGCCGAGCAAGATGTCGGCTCCGGTATCATGGAAATAAATTTGGGGTGTCTTCACTTTGTACCATGGGGTACCACCTGCTCCTCCAATTAATATTTCTGCTTGTTTTATCCCTCGTCTGAAGACGATGATTTTCTTCGCAAAATCTCTCCCAGCAATTGCTTGTAAATCTTCCCCGAGTTCATCTGGAAAGATTCCTGGTTTAGCTGTGCAAATTCCTGCACCTGAGTCGATATACACAGCAAAGTATTCGGCTCGATATTTCTCGTACAGCATCCCAACCGAGATGTAGATTGAGAATGGACTGGTGGTCATTTGAGTCGGTATATTTTCCCTTCCACCGTAAACTCCATTCCTTCCGGCACCTTTTCCCAAGGTTTGTGATCCTCGAGAAAATCGATTCCAAGAACAAGTTGTTCTGGGATCTTTCCTGCACGTCCGTTGATAATAAAATCAAGTCCACCTAGCTTTAGGTTTCCCTGATACCTACCAACAAATGGCTGCTTGAGATAATACAATGCGTCGCATGGTAACGTATTATCTTTCTGGGTGGTGTCGAAGATGACTTCGACTTCTCCCCATCCTCCTAGGCACTGCAGCTCTCCTTTGGTTATGAACTTCTTTGGTTCAATCACAACCTCCATAATAGGTTTCTTTCCCCAGGTGAGGCTTTGCATCCTGTTCTCCCGGAAAGAGACCGTTCTCGGCTCGAATCTTTGGCTTGTGTCCTTGCCAAACACTGGTTGGTCGCGGATGATTAAATCCATTTCATGAATATGTGGCAGGCTGGAAATCTCTGGCCTGACTGCATGTGCGACCTTCTCAAAGATCTCCGGTATCTCAACAAACTCATTCCTCTGGAAGAGATCTGAATGGTGAGTATTTGAGAGTGCGTAGGAGATACTGTATGTAATGGAGTAAGGACGGTTTCCTTCCTTCATTAACTCCTTGTTTTTGAAATCTTGATGTAGAGTTAGGACTCTACTGAAATCTTTATCGGCAAGGTTAAAGGCGATCTTTGGATATATGAATGTCGCCACCTTTCCTGCAAATAGATTTCCTGAAATACCTCCGAGACAGGCATCTCGTAGGTTCTGGATCCTTCGATCAAAGACGGCAATGTCAATTGGGGAATTGATTCCTTCTTTGAACGTCGCTTTGAGCAGAATTCTTATGGCTCCGATATGGATCCATGACATTTTCTGCGCAATCTCTGGCTTGAGCCTTTTTAGTTCCTCCTTGATTTCGTTCATAGGAACTAGCTGCATCTCCATCACATTACTGGTTAGCTCCATTGGGATAGCAATTTCTCCCGCTGTCACCTTGTAGATGATGTGATGTTTCCTCCTTCTGAAGCTTAGCTGAGCTAAGGCTCTTTCCATTTTTCCGATGGTGAATCCATCGTAGACTCTCAGCTTTGGATCTTCTCGCATAATTCTCATCAAGGCTTTGTGAGAAATGCTGGTCTGTGAGAAAAATCCCGTCATGTCTTCTTGAACTTCCTGGTGGAAGATCTCCTCGTCTTCAGTCTGATTCTGATTCTGACTCTGAAGACTCATCTGGCCCTTCGTCTTCTTCATATATACTTTCGTCTGAAGGGATATCTTCAAACCGGTATACCTGAACAAGGTCCTGAAAATAGACAGCTTCTTCGAACTCCGGCGTAGCCTCGAACTGTCTAACTCCTCTCTTTTGGTTTTCTGGACAATCCGTTGAGATGTGTCCTTTGGCCCCACACGTCCAACAGTTACAATCTTTGAAGCTTTCATTAGCACGTGTTTGTGCTCTCCTGAAAGTTCGCCTGACTGGTGGTCTGCTGGTGCTCCCTTGACTTGACGCCGTTCTTCCACGGCTGGGTCCTGTTCTCTGCCCTGATTTGTAACTTCGGGCCTTTTGTTTTGACCAGAATCTTTTTGGCTTCCATGAAGATCTTCTGGTGAACTTGCTCCTTCGTTCATAGGGGTGATCCCTATGCTTCTTCTTTTTATGTCTTTCTGGTGCCCCGACGATTGTTGGAACGTCATTATCGTCGCAGCAAAGCCTGGCTGATTTATTGATACGTTTCAGCCTCTTGAAATTCTTCTGAATTGTTGCCTTCTGGCACCATTCACTCAATTTGGCTTTGAGGAAAGACATCCTTTGGGCCACCGTGTCTATTCCCAGAGGAATATACTCACGTAGTAACATTTCTCGCCATGGGCTTGGAATTTTGGCGAAGAAAAGGGGAAGCGTCGTGTCTTCAGCAATCCGGCTCTTCCATCTGTACTCGGTGAACAGCTTGATGTATAGATCCACGCTACATATATCGTGTAACTCCAGGCTATACAGCGCTTGTTCGTATCGCTTGACTTTCTCCTGATCACCTCCTCCGGTCTGGGGATCCACAAAGTATCCTTCTCCGATGAAGTAGATTTTGAAAAGCCTTGCCATTCTATCAACGATGTCTTTGAGAGACTCGCAAGATAGGACTCCACTTCTAACTTCTGGAGTTCCATGTTCCCATCCGACCTTGACCGAACCTTCAAGACTCATCTGTAGCATCATGATGAATCCTTCTTTGTCGAGTTCAAGCGTCGCCGCTGCAATTCTCATTGCTGCTGCCCATTCATCGATCAGGGCTTCCCGGTTCTTGAAATCCAAAATATCCAAGTTGAGCATGAGCCCATACGGGTGAATTGGATCGAGTTGAGATCTTCCGTATGGTGTTCCATGAACATCTGGTCTTCTGGCTCTCGCTCTGGTTGGAATACGATTGTACATATTCCCCGCAACAAAATCATGCTGGTGTGGCATGGCTTCTTCTCGGATTGGTTCTTCCCGAATTGGCTCCTCCCGAATTGGGTCTGGATTAGGGACGGAAGATCCTGCGCCTTCGGTAACTGTTGATTGTCCTGGTGGAGGACCTTGACTTGGTACAATAGCACCAAACGTCTGCACGTTTTCCAGGCTGAGGCCTGAAAGTGATTCCGCCAGATCGGAAAGGTCTCGCCCAATCTCGAAGTTGAAATCGTCAATCCTGAATCTGGACATGATCTCACTTTGTGCTAGGTTCTCCCCTTATCCGGGCTTCCAGCTTCTCGTTCGTGGTCATCTCCCTTTTGACCTGGACTGTTTTGCCTTTTTGATGTAGTAAAGGCTCTCTTCCGAAAGATGGTGGTAACCATCCAACTTTTCTTCTTTCGGACGACCTTGGCATGGATTCCAAGTTCTTAACTCGTTGCTGGATATCTTGTAAGTTCCCCAAGATCTCCTTCTGTCGTCGAGACATGGCTTCAAGCTTGTCCCTGATATCCTGTATCTGCTCGGGCACATGGTATTGGTGATTGCCATATGCTTGAACTGTTTTCTGGACTTCCCTGAGGTCTTGGGATAGCTTGGAGCTATCTGGCACTAGCTCGTGGAAATCTGGCAAAACTAGATTACTCATGAAGAACGGTTATTTCGTTCAGTGATTAATCTATTAATTCTCGCAATACTCGCCAAGAGACCATTAACTCTAATGAATTTGACTCTAATGGCATGTAGATCGTCTGGTCTATAACTAGCTAGGTCATCTAACTTAGTTATCAAGATCTGGAGCTCTCGTTCAAGTGTAATACCAGGCATTTTACAGGCTTAGTATATAACTTTGTTTTTTAGCTTTTTTAAGGCTAATCTCGATCAGCTTGATTTGTTCAAGTCTGGTAACCTGGATAGGACAAATTCCTCATGTCTGTTCTATGCTACAGCGTAGAACATCATGATTTCTCAATTCTCTTTTATGAAAATTAAGGTATCTTGTTAGGGCGGTAATTCGCCCTTTAATACTTGTACACGCGTTTCCTTTCATAGGAGCCCATATGATGAGATCCCAAATGTCATCCATCACTGGATCACTCATGTTTTTTGAAACACTCCTCTCATAAGGTAATAAAGAGTTGTAATAAATAAATAAATAACCACATAAAATAAATAAACCATGCTCTGATACCATTTTCGAGTGCTATGAATAGAAACTTTTAAAGTATGGGGTATAAGTGAAATATCTTAAAAGTTAAAGAAATCTTTGTAATAAAAGGTAGAGGGTATCAAAGTAATTGAGAGGGTGTTGGAGTAGTGCTCTATCTCCTAGCATTCACCTTCCCTAATTAGACCAAGTGAAAGAGAAACACCTTCATTAGGTTAGTCAAAAAGAGGGGCTGACCTTGGCAAATTGCAACGATTAGCGCATGCCACTAATTAATTGCACTTCATACTTCATAGTTCATTGCAACTATTCAAATTTATTGTGACAATTTCATAACAGAGCAACATGCTTTGATTTCAATGATATTTTCAAGCTATGACATGTTTGGCGTCAACTAGACATATGACCAAAATATATAATTTCAAACTTCAATCATATTAATGAACCAAGTAGAATTTCTAAATTCAAACACCTAGTGCAAACAATTTCAACGATATATCACTCGTATTGCACGTGTGAAGCTTAAACTTACAAGTAATAAGCAATAAATAAGAAAAAAAATTACTTTATACAACTGTTACATTGTTTTTTGACAAAAAGAAATTTTTTTTGTTACATTACTTATGTGGTGCAACCAACAATTTAAATTAAATACAAATTTAACTTTTTTTCTAGAATATAAGAAATAACTACCCCATAACTTAATACAAGGTTATTACATTTACACCACTAGAACTTGATATAACTACTAAATCATTCCCCGCTATTTAAGTAAATAAACAAACACCCACTTAAACATAAAATATTATTACAGATAGTCTATCTTGAGATCTGAATAATTTACACAGTTCCCCTAAAGTTTGAACAACACTATAACTAAATTTGTCATTTTTCTTGATGTAATTATTCATACCTTGAAGAGAATCCTATTATCCCTTATGCTTGCTCATTTTGGGAAAACAAAGGGAGGAGGGAGAGCTGATGAGCAAACTAGAGAAAGGAAATCAGCAAAAAGAAAATCATCATATGTTGCACTTGAAAGTGCGCTAAATATGCTCCAAAAAGGATTGGTACTACAAATTTCAAAGTACACACTGCCTCCACAAAACTAATTTTACACCAATACTAACTTAAACCAACGTTCTAAACACGAACCCTTCGCCCCTCGGTGCCTTTGTGAGGGTTGGAGTCAACAAAAGATCAGTGAACTACCCTTCGCCTTTCAGCGCCTTTGTGAGGAGGGCTGGAACCGACAAAAATTCTGTGAACTACTCTTTACAGAATGAGGTAGAGGGAGATCTCTTAAATTTTGTTGCGTAGAGTAATCCTTCGTCTCAGCACCAAAGTGGTTTGATGAAGCTAACGGGTACGAGTTGCCAAACCCAAACATTGGTGTTGTTGAGCTCTTACTTCCACTAGCTTCAGGTGGGCTGAGAGGCAGCTGAAGGTTTGAACTGTTCTCCATGGGCATATCACCTGTGAGCGTCTTAACGGCAAACTCAAAACAAGGATCTGACCAAATATCGTCAGATGACATAACAGTGGAGGATGATGAAGGTTGGTTGGGTGCTGTGAGAGAGGACACTGGGCCCTCACCAATTCTGCTCACATCTTCAATTGGGATTGCACCTGTGAGAGTTTTAATCGCAAACTCAATGCACGGATCCATTAACAAATCCTCAAAAGCGGAATCAAGTTGTTTCTCATGCTTTACTTCTTCCTTTATGTCCACCACTTTATGCTCCGCAACGCACGAAATATCTTGTGGAGGCAATATGGCAGGTTCTTTCTGCTTATTACTGGCCACAATTTCCATTCTGAGTTTTGTGGAATTCTCATTTGACTCATTGAAGGTACCAAACTTCCCTGTGGTGTCAGCTTTTGAATCATTTGGCAATCTATCATGACCATTATCTTTGGGAGTATTAACTTCTGCCTTGCCTGACAGATCGCTAGCTGCTCCAACCTCGTTGCTGGTTTTCACATCTAATTTTTCAATTTCCACATGAGCACGCCTTTTTGAAGTCCTACGAGGCAAAACGCTTGTCGATTGTTTTCTCTTCTTCACACATGCAACATTCTCATGCTGCTGACTTGCGGTATTATTCCCTTCTTCACGTTGTTTTGAACCACTGGTCTTATGTACATCAGTATTTTCTTCTGCAGCATCTATTGAGCCTGAAAAGAAGAGGATATCGCAAAACAATTTTTTCACAATCAAAATTCTTTAGTAAAAATTATAATGTATACACCCATTTCACTCGACTTGAAAGTATGGTTTGTATTCTCGAACGAGGGAGAGATACAACATATAGATGTAGAGCATGAAAGATTTCGCAAAACAAAGCATTATGGAAAAATAAAGAAAGCTATACTTGCAATAATTGACATTTCCAAACTGAGGCAGGCATCTTGACGTTCATGCATGCTAAAATATGCGCAAAAAGAGCACGCCATGCTCTGTAAAATAAATAAAATGCTATTACGCACCTGATTTTAAGGATTCTTCTCCAGTGACATTAGTTCCTTGTTTACTATTGGCCACACTGGTGTTTTGGTTTTCCCCTCCTCGCTGTTCCTTCCGGTTTACTTTTGGTCGCATCTTTGGAGGGTCCGAGGTCATAGAACCATTATTGCTGTCACAGTGCTGCACATGATTTGCTTCTGGCACATTTACTTTTTTCATTGCAGGAACTTTTGTACCTGCAGTGACATTATTTCCCAGTTTACTATTGGCCATACTCGTCTTTTGGTTTTCCCCTCCTTCTCGATGTTCCTTCCGATTTACTTTTGGTCGCATCTTTGGAGGGTCAGTGGCCATAGAATCACTATTGCTGTCACATTGCTGCACATGAATTGCTTCCGGCACATTTACTTTTCTCATTGCAGCAACTTTTGTACCTGCGCAATTTTGACACAAGAAACATTATGCATCAGTACATCAGAAAAATGTGACAGCTGATATAAAATTGGCATAAGCAAGTTTCAGTTCTAAAATCTTCGTAGAAGTTAATCTATTTGTAATTGGCATATGATTAACTATCACATATTCCAATTTTCTTGAAAGTGAAAGTATATAACAGACATTTTTTTGAAAACTGATGTTAAGAAAATAGTGAAAATACATCACGTGACAGCAGATGATGCAATTACAAGTTTGGAGTTTCGCACCAGGTTATATCAGCATACAATTAAAAACATATTCTGCACCTGATCTTAATCTCCGGGTAGTTACTTCCTCATTATCCCTCATTCTATCTTCATGTTGTTCCGCGTTGTGCACTGGTTCCAGCTTATCAGAACGTGCGATAGGGAGGGAATCATTATCTTCTTTTCTCTGCTCCATACGACCATCATCTAAAATTTACATTGTTAATGTTCGCATTTTTTGAGCAAACAGCAAGTTACAAGTTTGGTTGCAAGATGTATACAAGTATCATGAAAATACTACATCAATTGAATGGTTTAAGCAAGTCGCGTTAAATTATGAATTCTTAAGCATTAAAAGCTTCCTAGTATCTACAAGTGCAGTTATATATCCATTACAGGGCCCCAATATTTCAGGTTGTCTAAAAAGATTCATGCAATCAAGGGCATCAAATAACAGAAAATATAGCCAGACATAAAAAGCGAAATTTCAGAAAGGTGAAAAGATCTTCGCGTGAATCAAGTGATGGATACGGGAGAAGCTTCAAAATTTTGAGATAAATGTGCTGACAAGCAGTATGTTCAAGTGGCTAAACAATAAACAGGGATATGCTTGATACCTGCGTTGTCAGATTTTTTCTTGATAGGCTTTTTAACTGTTTTCTGGTTAATCAACCTCTGTCTTTCAGCTTCAGTGGATGACTAGATGAACCACACAATGGAAAAGTTAAGTTAGAGACTGCAAAAATCCATTTAAGAAATACTCTACTCTTCCATAGGGTATTAATGCATGCAACAAAAGCCAAATATGAAGAAACTGCGATGCAACAAGCTATGAAAACATTAAGATACTTGAGATACATTTGTATTGAAATTCCAAAACAGCTATAAATTTAAATATTAGAAAGTGTGATATTCACAGGTAAATCACTCAGCTACTAAACTTGGTTGGTTCAACAAAAACATGTAGCAAGTTATGAAAGGGCCGATGCGTTAGTTATCAATGTGAAGAGGATTACTTATGCTAATGTTTAGTTGCCAATTTTTGAACTGATTGATAAGGATAAAGACGAGGGGAGAAAATATCTACAAGGCTACTAACAGATTGAGAATGATCCTTCAAATCTGCATCAGTTTGATCCTTATCATCTGGCTTGGCCTCAACCTTTCCTGAATCTTTACTTTCCAGGTAGCGCAGAACTTCTGGCACAGAGCGGAAATGCAATCCGCTAACAGGATCAATGTAGTACTAAACAAAGCCATAAACAAATCAATATTAGTGCACATTTTCAAAGAAGAGGAAAAATGTGAGTAAGTCGCAACAGAAATAAATGCAACAATTGTGCAGGAAAGCCAGAGTGTAAAATAAGGAGTTTCACAAGACTAAAGTTACGGCGCCAAAGTGCGATATAATGTAGTCAAAAATGATGAACTCAGAGTGTAGAGGTATTAAACATTCTGTACCGGGTCTTTTCGGATCTTGCGACCTTTCTTTTTTGCTCTGATCTCCTTAATCCATCCTGGGGGTAAATTTTCTGCAGTAGTCCTCGTGATTTCAATCTGCAATTTTTGCAACAAAGTTACTCTTGAATGTAAGGAAAGAGCGGTTGGAAGAAAATACAAGATGCATACCCCGTATATAATGGGAGATTACAATGGGAACCCACTTTAGATGGGCCCCACATTTGCAAAACCACAAAAAAAAAGACATTTGCACATTATTACCCCCAGTTAGACTCAGGGCAGTGGAGGGAATAAGAGATATGATGTTAACGCCAAAGTATTTTGATCAAACATTATCTATAATGTTATTCCAGGTATTCACCTTTTTCCGCTCCTTGCGTTTGCTAGAACTCTCGAGATACCGAAGCACCTCAGGCTTGGAGTGGAACTTGAGGCCGTTTGATTTATTGACATATGACTAGATCAAATCCAAAGACGACAGTGAGAAAGACACATTTAATGTCATTAACAAAATAGAAAAATTCAAAGGCCAAAGACACATAACCATCCGAACATGCATCTAATACCTTGCATAGATTGAGAAACTAATATGCACTAAAAGCATTTAAGATAATTCAAATGCAACATAAACATCGTTCTTGCAGGTTACTATAGTTGTGGAGCATGTTCTCTTGTTATTTTACTGAAGACAGGTTGGGGACATACTTCGAATGCGTGAAAGGTTAAATAACAGAAAATACTATCTGAGGACTTATCGCAAAAAGAAGAACGGATCATCTTCAGGCTCGTAAGGCATGTCGCTACAATTATAGCAGATACTTTGGTAATCAAGAGGGTAAGGAAAAGAAGCAAAAGATTCTCTTAGATGAAGGATATCCTTCATGATTCCAAAATCAAATTACACGGATTACGTTATCCTTACATTCTTAGTATGTCATCATACATTATTCTATGAAAAAAGAAACTTCTTGGTGGTCATGACAATCATTGACATGCCAAAGAGTAGCACTTTCTCGATTTGCAATCTAATCAAATCTTTCAATGTTACCGTATTAACAAAAATATTTTGGGAGCAATGCATTACAACATCGATATCTATCACTCACTTACGATTTAAAGGGAGAAAAGGAAATAGCGACTTCTCAATTTTTCTTATAATAGAAAACTCTTATTAGGATTGATCCCCTTGGTATCTGAAAGCCACACATCAAACAACTAGAATTGAAAGTTCTTGAATTAAATGTCTATGCAACTTTGCACTTCTATCCTTGGTAATGGTCATAATCCTAGTTACAACACTGGAGACTTGGATCTCACATCGTTATATAGGGTACCCCTGCATGGTATATGCACACTACTTTCCTAATTAGATTACATTGTAACACTTTCTCACTTCCTAATCTACTCAAATCTTTGAAAGTCACCACATCAACAAAAAGGTTTTGATTGGAGTTCATTAAGACCTAGACATCTGTTATATGAGGAAAACCAATTAGAAACTTCAATGTTGTTTAATAGGATCGATTCCCTAGTATCTAGGAGCCACTGTTAACGTACCTAGCTTTTCACTCTAACATCACATGCATACATTAGATTCTCCACCCATAACTCAGAATCACGGACTAGATGAATTTTTCAGGCAAAAACATCTAAATGAGTTTGCATCTCCACTTGCACTTCTACCGATGAATAATTGTCATGATCTTAGTTGTAACTCATGGGAACATTAATAAGATACGGTTCTTGTGTCTATTCCACCTTGATAGCTAAGCTTCTTGGGCTCTGTTGAAATCTTATTACATGGGATGACAGTCATCAATAACGTCTTTAAGTCGTATCATACCAGGCGTGGTGTGGTGATACTACTGTTACAATGTTGTCTGGAGCTAAGGTTAAGCTAGCAAAAAGTCATCTTACATGGCCATGGGGCCTTAAAGCATTGTGGATTATAAGGTGAGCCCTGAATACTAGATCATACCCGTATGCAATTATATGATCTTAGACCCTTCCACATTAAGAGCTAGCTTTTGTGGTTAGATTCTCAGAGAATCTAAACTGCACATTGCCTTCTACAAAGACTACTAGATTACAAAACTTGCTCGTTTCTTAATTAAGTGAGTCTTTTAGCGTTACTTCTTGACAGAAAGTTTTAGGCGGAGTTTGTTAAGACCTCGTTCATCTACCAACAATCACTATATAATTGATTTATGTGAAGAATAAGAAACTAGAGACTTCACAATTTTGTTAAGAAAACCCTTAGTGTGGCCGATTAGCACCTAGTATTCGGTGTTCACCTACCAGGTTTTATAGATTTAACATGACCTTACTACTTTTATATTACCATCTATTACTCAATGTCATGAGGTGGTGGACACATTAAGACACAAGTATTTATTTGGTTACATTTCCATTAACACCTCTATCCATGGACAGTTGTCATGGTACTACTTTCAAAGGCTGAAACTTGGATCACACATGGGTAATACAGGAATGTGACGGATTTATCGCGTAATGGACTCTTCAACTCCACCTTAATAGTTAGCTTGTCGGGTTGTCCTAGAAATCATATCAAATCAAAGTCATCCACTAATATTTTCCAAATGCAATAGTAAGAGCCAAGTGACGATGTTGGAGCTTTTCCCATGTCACATTGCTGACTGCGTGAACCTAGTGGAGAGTGGTAAACTGCTATGATCTCAGTATAGCTTTAGGTTTGATTCTTTTGGGGGCAATTGGCCATATATAAGTTTTATCCAATAATCATATCATAAACATGGTTGAATGACATCTATTCTTCAACTTGAAATCTACACATCCATAAGGTCACTTTAGGGGTAAATGCCAATTTTAAATATATCCAACAGAAAAATGAGCAAGGTAATATGGTAGATCAGCTTTACAAATTGGAATATTCCCAAGGATACATCTCAATAAACTACGTAGACCCACAATCAACATTCTAAACCAGCGATTTAACATTGCAAAACTAGGTAACTTTAGGCAAAAATGTGTGTGGTTCTTATTACACTTGAACAAGAGCACCGGATAATGTGCATCGACGACATCACATCTTCCACAATTACCATAAGTTGGTACGATGTAAAATTCTCCAGTAAGTTGCATTATTGTTATTACGACCTTTGAATACATACACTTGAACAAGAGCCCCGATAATGTGCATCGACGACATCTTCCACAATTACCATAAGTTGGTACGATGTAAAATTCTCCAGTAAGTTGCATTATTGTTATTACGACCTTTGGATACAAACACTTAAGAACACGGACTGGACTAGGTATCTTTTTCTGTGAACTAAATACTACAATGTACAGAGTGATCACTCTTATATTTAATGATATTCCTAATTTAGAGTAAATGAAGTTGGATATTAAGACCAAAATAACATGCCTATACTAAAAAAAAGAAGAAAAAAAAAGAAAAAAAAAGAAAAAAGGATACCGAATAATGCATTTGTTCAAATTTCTTCTCGACAATCCACATTGAAACATGCAAACCCATCAAATGAACTTTCTATGTGGTTACACCACAAAAGAATAAACTGAATGCATCAATGATATGCATTGTTTGGCGTCAAAATCTTGAATAATTAAATATATAGACAGTATTACATATTTGAAAATTGTTGAAAACATAAATCTTTTAAGGATATCAATTGACACACTGTTAAGGCTTGCAGAAAGCCAGGTGTTTAAAAGAGGATGAAACAAAGCACATGCTGAATGATGATCTTCACATGCGTGAAAACATATCCAACTAACTCAAGAACTTTCATGAAATTCAGTATTTGACAAACGATAAAAAGCATCAAACAGATAATATGATATGGTAATGATCAACAAAAACTTTATCCTTGGAAATGTTTTGGCGAAGAAGACATGAAGTACTATAAAGAGCTGAAATAATTCCAATAAGAGGATAGGCTTAGTAATGATAAATTAAGCAGGCCGACATAAAGAAAGGAAAGTCAACATGACATGAGTATCCATATCAAATGTTTATGGGTAAACTGAAGAATCAAAGCTTCAGAGAACCAGATTTACACCCTGTAACTTAGGTCAATGGGGTTGACACTTGATGACCCTAATAATGCCGCTGAAATGATCCTAAATGGAGCATCAATTTTATGCTTAGTGGGCTTCATAAAACTTTCAGTTGTAATGCATTTACAAGATTAGAGTTGGTGACACTCCCAACAATATGAACTAAACAAAGGAATAGAACTCAGGTTTCCAGTTTTCCCTCTGAATTAACTTCACTTATTAATTATCAAAGCTTTCATAATTCAGTTTGTCCTAAGATGGGTGCCCTCAACCTATAACCCATTCATGCTCTGGTAACATCTTAAGCTTTCCATTTCAACAACACAGTAAGCCTTACATAACTTCCTCCGAGAATCCAACTCCTAGCTTCAAGTGAAACCCCGTTTAGTCTATTCAAGGAATTCAATTCAAGAGTATGGTTTCTATACAACGCGGTCAAACGTACTAAACGCATGATATGAATAAGATTTCTCAAACTCCCGACAATACGAATTACATATATATATATAGAATCAACTATCCTTAATTTCTTCAGTAACTTTGTTCAACTAAATTTGTTACCCTAAAATCTAGCACTATTTCCAACAACTAAACCAATTCCTTAATTTACCTATTCTAAAGAAACATGCATCCCATTTCTAATCAACATCAAACTAAGAACTCATCACCCACATGCAGAAAATAGTCCCAAATCATCTCCCTTTCTAGTCCCTCCATTTAACCAAATCACAACAAAACAAATAGCAATTATAACAAAAACCAAACAGAAATTAAACAACAAATTAAAACCAGTTTTCAAAAAAAGGAAATTTACCTTATCTCTTCTTCCATAAATCCGAACTTTCACACGAACCTCCCATCCCTCCGGCAGCCAATCCGGGTGCTCATCTCCCATTTCACAAATTACTTTCAATTTTCAACACTACACAGAACCAGCTCAAAACCCAAAAGTCAAACACAATAACAGAAAGAAAAAAAAATCCCTTTTTTATATAAATACAACCCAAATTAGAGCAGAACAGAGACACCCTTTTGGCCCTAACAGCTAAAAATCCAATCTTTTTAGTGTTTCCCACTCTCAAATTAACTATCAATCAAATCCCATTTCAGTGCGTGTTTGTGTGTGTTAAAAATTGCAACTTTTTTTTCTCAGTGAAGAAATTAAGAGTAAAGGGGTGAGTGAAAAGAGAAAATGGGTGATTTTAGTGTGGGGTGAGGTTGGGGGTTGGGGTGGGGGGGGTGCAGGTCTAAAATGGTGGGGAGAATCGGACAACAAAAATGAATTCACAACCACGTGTATAATGTATTAATTAGTTCACGAATTTCAAGGAAATAAAATGGTGTCCAGTGGTATAGTGTGATTGAATAAAATCTAGTACGATGGATTTTCCTTAACATAGAGAGCTTTTGGTTGACCAATTTAGCAAATCGGATCTCAATTACAAATTGTATGAGTTTCTGTTTTTTTTCCTAATTTATCCACACATGGAAAGGGTAAATCTTTACCCCACAATCATATGGAATGTGTAAGAGTCCGTATAATATGATGTACGGAGACGAACACGTGAAGACGGACATGACATAATACGACAAATAAGCGAAGACGTTAATTTTTAAAATATCGTGTAATATGATGTATGCGGACAAACACGTGCAAGAGATGACACGATAGAGAAGTAGCGAGACAGATTTCTTAAATACATTTCAGTTACTTGGTGTGTCAGACAGTGACTCGAATAAGAGCGATTTTTCGAAGGATCGGTGAATTATGAGTAATAACAATTTGTTTAAGTATTGCGGTTATTATTTTCAAGTTTATACTTCTTCTTTTTTTTTATTGTATCCATTTTGACCAGATCCGATTTGTGATTTTGTTTTGGTTAAGGTGGTTTTTTTCTTTTTTTCCTAGTAGATTAGCCACATAAGTATTAGTACTAGAAGAAATTACTTGAGTATGAAGAACAGGATTCATGGGAAGATGCTGTTTAATTAATTAATATTGTAATGTCCAATTCTTTATGAGGTTTAGATTGAAGCCCATTAATTGAATATAATAATCAAGCAAGTTACTTTTCTGACTTTTGGACTTTTTTTTTACTCTGCAGCCTACTCTTGCTTTTTTCAATTCAGTGTCTTTTGTTTGTGCGGGGGTGGGTGGGTGGAGTGAATATGGAGCTGTGATAAATAAAAGTATGTATAATTGAAATGAGGTCAGAAAAAAATTGCGCTGAAAACATGGCTTTTAACTCTAAGAAATGAATAAAATACGCCTGTAATTTAGCTTAAAATTGGGATGAGATTATAGCTCCATCTTCATCTTCCTCGTGAATACGACATAATCATGAATCTGTCACGTTAAAACAACACTTCTTCTCTTTTTTTGTGTTTTATTTTATTTTATTTTATTTATAGAGATCAACAACCAATCAACCATAAATAAACGAATGCTACACTATTCGATACACGCGAGTAGTATCTCAAATGTTATACGAAATAGGAAATACTAAAATATATTTATATTGAGGACAAACACATATTATGCAAGTTATTAAATTCATGACTTGTAAATATCTGATGGGACAGTAGTTCGAAATTTCTCGTATAAATCAATGTGAAAAAGAATATCTTTGATTACGATGTGAAGACTAAGAAAAAATGGGTTTGTACTTCTTTTGTGTGATTAGGATTGAACTTTGCCTATAATGAAAGAGAGTCAATTACTATAAACTCCAAGAAAAAAGAAAATAAAGAGTCTGCTTTGTTACGTCAGATAGCATTGATCAGCACCAATTTGTTTACATTTAAATTTACTTATGTATTGTACTATTTCATTATTTAGCTTTATAAAAACTAGTAACCAAATGAAATATTGGAATTTGGGTTGCAGACTTGCAGCCGAAAACATAAAAGCAGAAGAAATTGAAGTTGACGTAATATGAGATATTATTTTCGTAATAAAGCCAAACCTCAAGAGGTGTAATTCGTAATCATCCCTAACTGCCTAATGATGCATTTGGATTGGCATATTAGGCATGATGATATAATACAAATCTAGGGGTGATAACTTGGGCCTGAAACCTACTTGGTTTGAAGTCATGGTCCCAAACAAGTTTTTTTATTTTTTTCAATGAAACCTATGTATACTTGTTAATTCATCTTTTCAGATAAATTATTAATTCTCCTCTTATGATATGTTTAATTAATGATCTTACTTGTATGTAGATCAACTTAACTTCATTGTGATTTGATGGTCCATGGGCCGAACAAAGGCCCAACTACCGGTCCGAGTTGCCATTCGAGATAGTTAAATTTTAAAAAACAACGTGTTTGAAAAAGTATTTCCTTAAGAAAAAAAAAATGTCACGGTCTGAAATTATTAGGTGCAGTCGTTATACAGTGGTGTATTCAGTTGGTTATTGTGTTAGGGTTAAAGTTCTATTCGAGCTAGAACTTTAATTTTTTATTTATTCAGAAAATATACTTTAGTTGTCTTAATTTTAATGTCTCTTCTTCCTTAATTCATTCTCGGGGCTTATTCTAGCTCGAATAGAACTTTAACCCTAACAATTGGTGCTTTTATCTTTTGAACTCAATGCCTTAAATAAAATGGATTTAGCAACTAGCAACAACTATCAATGTTGTTGTTGCGGGTGATAGAACTTTTGGAAAATGTGATAAATAATCTTGAAAGTATGTCTTCTGAATGATCAAAGATTAAAGGTAACTTGCGCAAGACTTCACCACCGCTGTTGTCACTAATTATTTTTCGAAAGTTCTATCGTCTATGCCGACAACATCGATATTTGTTGCTTAGTTACTAAATCCTTTTTTTTCTTGAAGACAATGAGTTCAAAAGATTAAAGTACCAATTGTTAGTGTTAAAGTCTATTCGAGCTAGAACAGGCTCCAAGAATGAATTAAGGAATAAGAGAACAAAATTAAAATAACTAAAGTTTTATTTTTTTGAATGAATAAAAACTACATGGCTCGACCTATTTATAATACTAATAAACCTAGACAAAATAAACTTAAAAACCTTAATAAACTAAAATTCTAATACTATTCTAATTAAGTAAAGACTCATAATCTAGACTAACATAAGATTCTCATAATCAGTAAACCTTGTGGGCTTTATCTTCACACGGTTAGGCCTTGAATTAATAAGTAGCCCAATTATATTATCTTGGGCCGTATCATATTGCTAATAATATACGGTGGAATTGGAGCCGTATCATACAACGGTTAATATATCATATTTTTACGAAGCTAGTATTTACATTTAATATTACACAATACACATTCAATTTAATCTAATAATTGACCAACCAAGTTTAACCATTTTACAGTATATTACTTCAATTGATAATAATAATTATTCAATTGATAATCACTAATTTTCTGATAACCATTTTTATATTCTTTCTCCCACTCTTAATCTCGAATATTGTGGATCATACAACCGAGTTTCAATTTCACGATCTCAATCATGTTAATTCTGTTCATATTTATCTGTCTACATATTTGTCAATAACAATATATGATGCATATCTCCAATTCAAATTGTTAATTGCCATGCATGCATAATTTTGAATATGATATATATGATTTTATGTTGTGTGAATCTGAACTGTTGGTATACATGATTAATTCTGTAACTCAACTCATTATGGCTATAAACAGGATACTTTCTTAGAGTAAATGAAGAAGTAATTTTTACGAATTAAATTGTGGGATTAAAAGTCCTCACATGAGAATATTGAAACATGTGTAACTAAACATCTTAACTATATATTACAACAAGCTTTTCTCTGTGTATTCAGAACATGATTCCCATCTAAAGATCATGACTTTTCTCTTTCAAGCGATCGTTTCCATTTACATTTGTACAAGTACCCTTTTTAATAACACTATGATAGTGTTTCCACCATTGTTGATGGACCAATTGATCAAGAACAGAAGAAAAACAGCAGCAGATCAAGAAGAAGAAAGAATAACAGAAAATTAAAACAGAATTATTATTGATGAATGTGGAGAGAAAATCCTCCCCAATCTTGAATGTAACTTGTGTAATCTGTAAAACTGAATTAATGAATGAAAAGAGTGCATATTCAGGTCTTATATAGGCCTGGAAACCGACTGAGAGATCTCCTCTAACTGAATCTAACAGCCTAACAAACTGCAGCTGTCGACTTACTATAAATGGAAATAACTAACTAACTAACTTAACCGAATCTTGAACAGTTTCCATTTTTGGAAACTTCTCAAATACATTTGATTTGTGATTTCTATTCTATCATCTAAGAGCCCCCCTCAAGATGTACATGAATATTATGAATGCCCATCTTGGCAATCATGTTGTTGAATGGTTGTAAGGATAATGGCTTTGTTAGCAAATTTGCAACTTGGTTTTCTTTCCCAATGTGCATGATCTTCATTGAGTTGTTGTGAACTTTTTCCCTTACAAAGTAACAATCTATTTGCATGTGCTTTGTCTTCTCATGGTGTACAGGATTATTTGCAATGCAATATGCACTTCTACTGTCTGTGAAGAGTAAAGACGTCCTATGTTGTGTGAAGCCAAGGTCTTTTAATAACTGATCCAGCCACAATAGTTCACAGGTTGTAGTTGCTAGGGCCATGTACTCAGCTTCAGTAGATGATCTACTGACAGTTTGTTGCTTCTTGCATTTCCAGGATACTAGAGACCTGTCTAGGTATATTGCATATCTTGTAATGCTTCTTCTTGTTTCTGGACACCCTGCCCAGTCACTATCAGAGAATGCTTTGAGATGTATTTGTGAGTTTGAGTTGTAGTGTATCCCTCTGCCTGGAGTTGCTTTGAGGAACCTTAGGACTTTGTGTGCTGCAGCTAGGTGAGATGTTGTAGGCTTGCTCATGTGTTGACTTAAGCACTGAATGCTGTAGCACAGATCTGGTCTTGTTATTGTTAGGTATAGTAGTCTTCCAACTAGCCTCCTGTATTCTGATGGATTTTCAAGTGGAGGAGAATCATCAGCAACCAGCTTTGCTTTGTTGCTCATAGGAATTTTGCTTGGTTTGCATCCAAGGTAACCTGCATCTGTTAAAATATCAAGTGCCTATTTTTTTGACAGAGTGAAATACCTGTTTTGTTTCTGGCAATTTCTATGCCAAGGATATATTTTAAATTTCCAAGATCTTTTATAGTGAACTCAGTGTCCAACTGTTGTTTTATATAGTTAATTTCTGTGATGTCATTTCCTGTGAGGATAATGTCATCAACATAGACACATAGGGCTGTAAAGTTAGACCATTTGGTCTTTGTGAACAAAGAGCAATCAGACACTGTTTGAGAATAACCATGTTTAATAAGGCATTGAGTAAGCTTTATGAACGACTGTCTTGAAGCTTGCTTTAAACCATATAAGCTTTTATTTAATAGGCAAACTCTATTATCATTCTTAGGACAGTATCCAGGGGGTGGGGTCATGTATATTACCTCATCCAGATCACCATGTAAGAAGGCAGTGTTTACATCAAGTTGCTGTAGGTGCCAGTTTTGTGAAGCAGCTAAGGCAAGTATTACTCTAACCATAGTTAATTTTGCAACAGGAGAGAAAGTATCAAAGTAGTCTAACCCTTCTTCTTGGGTGTATCCCTTTGCTACTAACCTAGCTTTATATCTCTCTATAGTGCCATCAGCTTTGTATTTTACTTTAAACACCCACTTGCATCCAATACAATGTTGACCTGGTGGAAGAGAAGTTAGTTCCCAAGTTTTTGTTTTCTCTAAAGAATCTAATTCACTTTTCATAGCATTTCTCCACTCAATGAGTTTGTTTGTTTGTTTGTTTGAGTGAATGTCTTAGGTTCAGTGATTTGAGATATGGATGCAGTAAAGGCTTTATGAGAATCACCAAGTAAATCAGTAGATAAGTAAGTTGAGATAGGATACTGTTTACCAGAGGTAATGGAATTTGCTTTATGAAGTGATTTTGGAAGTGATACATCATACACTGAGAGGTATGCAGGTGGTCCAGCTGATCTGTGGGGTCTTGTATTTGGTACTTCAGAACTGGAGTGTGACAATCCTGTATTCTGAGTTTCAATAGCTGGTAATTCTTCACTTGCTTCAGCTGGTTGTGTACTTTGGAGTATAGAGTCATTTGTAGATGTCTAAATTTGTAGTGTATCTGCATCTGAGGTGTATGAGTTGTCCACTTCATTGTTGACATGTAAAGGAGGAGTGCTTGGCAGTGTTTGAGACATATCAGGAGATGAGGGTGGACTGTGGTGTTCTGGTGCCTCCAGTGTCTGAGGAAGTAGTCTGCTTGGGGATATGAATGTGTCATTACACAAATCTATAGTTACAGTTTCTGAGTTGGAGTGTTGATCTGCTATCTTCTGTTGAAATGGAAATGTGTTTTCATAGAAAATAACATTTCTGGAGATAAAATGTTTTCTATTCTGCAAGTTGAGCAGGAGATATCCCTTTGTTCCTTGAGGATAACCTAGGAACACAGCCTTTGTTGCTCTTGGATCAAATTTGTTCATGTTAGCAGATAGAGTAGAGGCATATGCTAGACAACCAAATGAGCGCAGTAATGTATAATCTGGTGGTTTATTGTATAACATTTGGTAAGGAGTATTGTTATTCAATACTTTTGAAGGAAACCTGTTGATGATAAATGCAGCACACAATATGCAGTTACTCAAGTATTCAATAGGCACATTAGATTGAAATTTGAGAGATCTTGCAACTTGTAGTAAATGTTGATGCTTTCTCTCAACTAAGTCATTCTGTTGAGGTGTCTCTACACAAGATTTTTGATGCAAATAGCCATATTTTTCATAGAAACCTTTTAGTATGAACTCAGTCCTATTATTAGTTCTAATAGTTTTAATTTTAGTTGAGAACTGAGTTAACACTAGATTGTAGAACTGATACATATGTTTTTGTACTTCAGACTTGTTCTGTAAGAGATAGATCTAAGTACATCTACAGTAATCATCCACTATTGTCAGGAAATATCTAAAATTATCATGAGACTTAACAGCAAAAGGGCCCCAAACATCACAGTGTATTAGCTCAAATGCATGACTTGTACAACCGGTACTTAAGGGAAAAGGAAGTCTCTTTTGTTTTGATAAATGGCATATATCACATTCATGAGATGTATTACAAGTAGAAATGTGTAATTCACTAATAGCAGATAGTTTCTCATTGCTAGTGTGACCTAATCTATGGTGCCAAAGTTTCATATTGTCAACAGTAGCATTATAAGCAGCAGCAGAGTAAGCAGTATCCTTCTTAATGTTGTTAGTCTCTGAGTGTAGAATGTACAAATTTTCTTCAAGCCTAGCAAAACCAAGCATCTTCTTGGTGATTTGGTCCTGCAATACACAAGTTGAAGTGAGGAAGTGTAGTGTAATGTTGGTATGACCAGTGAGTTTTGATATTGACAGGAGATTATAAGTGAAGCTAGGAACCAACAGTACATTGTGTAACACAATACCAGAAAGGAATTGAACAGAACCTCTGTAAGTAACTTTTGTAATGCTGTTATTAGGGAGGTGAATATTTATATCTACTGCTTCAGGTTTATCAATGAACCATTGTTGTTGACAGATCATATGATCTGTTGCACCAGTATCTAGTATCCAACATTTTGAAACAGTGTGTTTGTTTAGAATATACTTTAGTAGAAAGAGCAATATTTTTACCAGAAATTGCAGTTGCTGCATAGTGTTTTGAACTTGAATCTGGTCCTGCAGAGCTAGTAAGAGGCTGAGATTGAGCTTGCTTGAAGGCTAAGAATTGCTCAATGATCTCCTTAGTAAAATCAACAGTATGCTTCTGAGGCTTGGATTCTTCACTAACAGCAACTTGCTCATAGTTGTTCACTGCATTTGCACAATGATTCTGACTAGTAGTTTTTTTACCTTTTGGTCCTTCCCATCCAGGGGGATAGCCATAGCTTTGAAAGCATTTGTCAACTGTGTGACCAGTGTATCCACAATGTGTACACTTTAGTTTCTTTTTATCTTTCTTAGAGTTGTTGTAACCTTGAGATTGTTGGTAGGGTTGAGGGTTAGGGATGGAAAAAGTGTTTATGTTGGGCTGTTCTTGAGGGACTCTTTGTCTAGTGAACATAGCTAGGGAATCAGTAGGGAGAGAAGTTAAGGTAAGTTCTCTTTGATTCTCTTCTTGGAGTAACATTGAGTATACTTGTGACAGAGAGGGCAATGGATTAATCAAGAGAATTTGGCTTCTCACAGCACTATAAGATTCATTCATGCCAACAAGGAATTTTATAACAGAATCATGTTGCTGCAAATCAATCATGGTTCTATTTACTCCACAAGTACATAATCCACAAGAACATGCAACAACAGGTCTTTGATTCACATATTCATCCCACAAAGATCTAAAAGCATTGTAGTACCAGAAAGACTTCCCTGGGATATGGTGGAGAGAGATTTTTGTAGCTGATACACTCTTGAACCATCAGCCCTTGCAAATCTTAGCTTCAATTCCTTCCATAGCTCCAGGGCAGATTCAAAATACAGTAGGCTCTTGTGAAGATCATCTGATACAGAGTTCATGAGCCATGACAGCACCAGTGTGTTGGCTCTAATCCAACATGTTTCATTCACAGCATCAGAGGAATCTGGCTTGGGGAGAGTTCCATCAATGAACCTAATCTTGTTCTTGATGTTGAGTGCCATGGTGATTCCTTTGCTCCATGACAGGTAGTTGGCGCCATTAAGTTTTTCTCTGACAATTGATGATCCAGTGAAGTCGTGTGTTCCCAAATAGTAAACAGAACTTGAATCTTCACTAGGGTTCTTAGTAGTGACAGAAGTTGAAGAAGAAGCAGGAGTTGTCATTTCAACTGATTTCCAGATTTGAGAGCAGTGAAATCAGATGAACATGAGGGGAGAAGAATAGATCGCAGCGGAAGAGAGAAGGAGGATCTGGCCGAATGATACCATAATAACACTATGATAGTGTTTCCACCATTGTTGATGGACCAATTGATCAAGAACAGAAGAAAAACAGCAGCAGCAAATCAAGAAGAAGAAATAATAACAGAAAACTAAAACAGAATTATTATTGATGAATGTGGAGAGAAAATCCTCCCCAATCTTGAATGTAACTTGTGTAATCTGTAAAACTGAATTAATGAATGAAAAGAGTGCATATTCATGTCTTATATAGGCCTGAAAACCGACTGAGAGATCTCCTCTAACTGAATCTAACAGCCTAACAAACTGCAGTTGTCGACTTACTATAAATGGAAATAAGTAAATAACTAACTAACTAACTTAACAGAATCTTGAACAGTTTCCATTTTTGGAAACTTCTCAAATACATTTGATTTGTGATTTCTATTCTATCATCTAAGACTTTTTCAATTTTATTTTATTGTATGAAACTATGAATAACTAGTTGGTATACTCCTTTTTTTTTTCTATGAACATTTTCATAATGAAAAGAGGAAGGAGATCTAATTCATAGAGTGACATGAAAAAAATACACAATATAATAACACCACAAGTTACACAACCTATTGATGATAACATTGTATATACCAAAAGACTATTAATTTTCTGATCATTCCTAATATAGATGATGAATCATGAAATAGGGCTCGAGAACATAATAATGGAGTTCCAACTTTCATAATGCAGATGATCGATATCGTCTTTTAGTTTATATAATTCATGGCTAGCATTAGCAATGGTTTATTTTGCGTAATTATTTAAGTATGAACTTGTGTTTATTCTCATTTATCTATCTTTGTATACGTAAAATTGCTTGTTATATGAAATTTTCGAATACAAGGGTTACTTCTGATAGATAAAAGTTGTGAAAACATACTTACAAAGTTTATGCAAATAACTACACACCTTTCATCAATTGCATAAATGAAAGAATGTTCATCTACATTTTGAGGAACTTTAACTCTGCGATTAGGTTCTCAAACCCTGTTCCCGGTTCCGTGGTTCATCATCTACATGGGTAATGGTTTCAAAATTTGGATTATCCTCTAGTTGTGGTACAACCTTATTTTCAATAGGCTAGGACGCTAGGTAAACCTGTATTGAATTTGCCATCTCATTTAAAATGTTAAGTGGTTAAAGAGGGTATATATATATATATCCTAAATATGTTGAAAGAACCGATACAACAATTAATTATTCATTCATAAACGACCCCGGTTGTACTTGTAAATTTTGTTCATGAACGAAAATGAATATACAATGTTCATGGCATTATGCCGTTGTTTCTTTAAAATCAGGAGTCATTGATTTACGTTCGTTTTTCTCTCTTCGATAAAGGTAGGTAGGTGAATGACAACCATAATTGAAAATGAAGATAGAAAAAGCATACATGATTCACCAAAAGCAACTTATAACAATATCGATCGCCTAAAAATTAGGTATGCGAGAATAACAAAAATAGAAATTGGCAAGGATTTTTTTCCTCGCGCTATACGGGAACAAAAGATAGTAAAAATCACTCTCAAAGCTATGGCAAGAAAAACATTCCTTGGCATAGTAAAAAAATAAAATGAAAACAAGAGAACCAAATTGGGGTTGGAGAAATTGTAGACCTCACATGATTAAGCCATTGCAATTGATTTTCCTTATTACATCCTCTCCTTGATGAATTCCCAGAAAATTTATGACAACGTGTTCACGCGTGAAGTAGATCTGAGATGCATCAGTATGACGAGTTAACGTCTTGGACTTGGGGACAAGTTTATAACAAATTAGACAAGTGGAAGTGTCAAAAAACAATGTGGTCACCAAAACAAATAAATCAATACTATTTATGGTGCTCATTTCAACTTGAACATTATATATTCAAAGACAAAAGTGAATCCCATACTATCGAGAAATATACAAACATATAAGTTGAACTTGATTATCAACTTTTGTGGTCCAAATGCAACTTAATTTAGATACTGAAGTAGACATAGAGGCTTCAAATACCAGTCAGACCCATTGGTAGGTTTGAGTTACAACTTACAACTATGCAAAAAATGGTTCACTGAAGAATGTAAATTTAGATAAATGTACCATTCCTAACATATGTCAATATCATGATCGATAATAGGCTTTTTCACTATGCCTAAAGTGACAACTGACTGATAGCAACTCAATGCCAGATTTCATTTACTGTCTACTTTTTAGTGGGGAATGATCTTCATCTACCTACTCATGTGCTATTATATTACCTGCAATTAGCAAACCCAAAAATCCAGTATCTGCAGCTCAACACCCAAAAATATTAAAAATAAATAATAAAAATAGTATAACCTTCATCCATTAAGAAAGGAAATTGAAAAAAGTCACAAAATTAATACAAAAACTAAGATTCATTAAACTCCAATTCATTATTTGATACAACAGCTGGTATATTCAACCAAGTTTTGATATACAAAAGCTATTCTACACAGAAAATGAAGCTCTATTTGTAAAAACTCAGATCAAGTGGCCCATTGTTCAGCTCGGTTTTTGTTGATGTATTGACTTAAGAAAACTACTCATTTTTGTCGGTCTCATCTGCAGTGGTGGTTTCCTCAGTTTCCTTTTCCACAGTCTTTGACGGGCCATCTTCTGCGGGCTTAACGACATCAACATCAGCAACTTCTGTGGGCTTAGCAGCATCAGCTTCTGTGGCGCTTCCCTCAGCAGCAGCGTCGGTTACTGGCTCGGTAGACTTGACGGTTCCAACTTTCACGTATTTGCTCATGAACTTGTATTCCCAATCTTGCAAAGCTTCAAGCTCAAATACGCCCAGGCCGGTGAGGTCACCGTTGAGATCTTTATCTTCAAACGACATCTTTGCAAGTGCTCTGCTAGCATCTTTCCCCGCGAACAAAGCATATGGTCCACCAGGTCCATAAAACATCCTGCAAATATGTCAAACAAGCTTAAATAGAAGCACAATTTTATCTTGATCACAGATGTACAGAACCATGGTACACATGCTTGAGTTTAGAGGAAATCAAAGATTTACTCCTATATGATTTTCAATCTAAAGTGGACAGCTAATCTTATAATGAATTCAGCACATAACTCCGTACAAAAAACAAACAACAAACTCGACAGTCAATTACAAATTACAATACATGAGATGCTAGAGTTCTCCCACGTAAAACATTTGAGATAAAGTTAATCACTCTTTAGTTATCTACAAGTATTCAAGTCACTGAGATATACTTCGCGCCGAGACGTGGTTGATAAAAAGGAACGGACTAGCACAATTCATTTTAATTGCTACAGCACAAATATGATCATTCTTTTCGACTTGCTTGGCAGTAAATATGAAATCTCCATAGAATAATTTCGAAAAGATAAACAATTATCCAAATCCAAGATAACAATAGAATGATGGATATTCTGTAGTCGTCATTCTCACAAAAAAAGAAATACTGCATAAACTCATTGTAAAAAATATATCCTGATTCTCGAGCAATACGTATACACACTATTCAGAATCCAAGTAATCATAAAAGCACCATCAGTCACAGAAACCAATACTACAAATTTACTAACATCCAATGACAGATCAAAATCAACTAAGAAGCTCAATACAACCACAAATTTGAAACAAATTCACAACTTTTACAGAACACACAATATGATTCTGATGGGAGAGATACTGCATTACACTACAACAAAAGAAGCATACAAAGACTCCTCCACTCCATGTAATAATTCCCCATATAAAGCACCCTCAACAAAATAAACCCTTTTCTCATTTCAATGAAACCCAATAAATAACCAAAATCCAACAAAAAAGATCCAAACTTTCACACTCCAAAAGCTGAAATTGACAATAAACATAAAGACACCCTTTTTCTAATTACCATGGCACCCAATAAACAACTTAAATCCAACCTTTTCAAGCTCACACTACCCAAAAAGATTCAAACTTTTCTTATTCCAATTCTGGCATCCATTCAAAAACCAAAGTCAACAAAAAATGATCCAAACTTTCAGACTCCAAGAAGCTCAAATTGCCAATAAAGCAAAGTTCTAATTTTCATGGCACCCAATAAATAACTAAAATCCAACAAAAAAGATCCAAACTTTTCAAGCTCAAACTACCCTATAACAAAATCCCACGAAACTAAAAACCAAAAAATTACAAAAAGATTCATTTTTTCATAAATTTATACCTGCTCTGAGATACATCATAGATCTGACCCTTGATGGCCATTAACAAAGGCTTTTTAGGGTCAGAGCCATCATACCCTTTCAACTCATCAGCAGTGACCTCACCAACTTGAACTGGAGGAGGCAAAGGCTCCACCTGCTCTTCAAACCCTCTTGATGTAACATTATTGTTATGCCCTCCATCATCTGATGACCCAAATAGACTGGAGAGGAGATAGTAAAAGGCAAGTCCCAAAGCAACAACTGTGAAGAAAGTAGTTGGGGTTAGGCCTGTGTATACTGTGATTGATTCTTTAAAAGTCTCCCACAACTCAAGGGCCATTGTTGTTTGTTAGAGAAAAAGAGAGAGAGAGTCTGATGAGAGAGAATATTTGTGTATTTGCTCTGTTTTTTGGACTATTTGACTAATGAAAATACAGAATTTATTTGAAAATTAGACCCTCTGTTAATCTAATTTTGCAAATTAGATTGTCAAATACAAATTCACCAAATATTTTGTGTGATTTTAAAAATTGGCACACCATCTTTTATTTAAACGTTTTTGCATTTAATGACCAAAATACTCTTGTTCGTTCTGGTATCATTTTTTCTGGGTAATATCGATTTTAGTATTAGTATTTTATTCTACATGTTTTATAAAAAAGTCTAAAACAAGATGTACTCATATTTATTTTAAATTTCTAACTTATTTTTATATTTATTTATATTTTATTGACAAAATTCATGTATAAAAATAAAAGAGATACGTTTTTAGAGAATAAAATGGATTTAAATGTTATTTCTACGTGCAAAATACAATCCTTAATTTTATTTGTGGGAGAGTGGACAACATGTTCAAGCTTAAAGGAGTTATATGCGAATTTTTAAATTACATGGGTTAATCTTGTGAACTTATATTTTGTAGGGAGTAGTTTGCTAATTTTAGTATAGTCATTTGTTATTAATTATTAGGTATTAAATAGTAAATACTAACCACGAGATGTGGGAAGTTTTGGTGAGACTAGTATATTTCGTTCTAGAAGTTCGATTAAGTTCTGCTTGAAAATTTGTGATTTGGCTAATTATTGTCTTTCATTTTCTTTCCAAATTTATATTTTATTTACCAATATGTAAAAAGAAATATCTAACTTTCAACAACTGGGATATGGTCCAATCAGATTAAATTATGCTTAAAAATAATGAAAAATAGTGTCTTATTATATATAATATGTGAGATTTTAAAATCTTGAACGTTGATTATCTATACTATTATATAAAGTAAGCCATGTTGAGACCAAACTTTTGATTTCTATTTTTACTCTTTTACACATTATGAAAGTTTATTATTAGTTGAGATATAACTGTAATTTACTTTATTTTAAATCTTTTATTAAAACGTTTCTAGTAGTATAGTATTTATGTACTAATTTGTTTGTGAAGGTATGGCGTGCATGTGCAACCTAAAAAGAGAACCATGTAAAAGGAGCAGCTTTTGTGGTTTCTCTCTTAGCCCCAAAAGATGAGCGATTACTTGGTGCAACAAATATATGATTCACTGTCGGTGAAAATAGAATATTTTATGATTATTTTTATAATTTAAGAATATACTTTTAATCTCAACAATTGCTTATGAGATGTATAAAATAATTTCTACCAAAAGATTGTAGCCAGCTTTCTCTTCGGTCCTTTAGACCTCATGAAAAGGTAGAATATTTATTAAGATCCACGCCCTATTTCTTTCCCTAATCTTGGGACTTGTGATAAAGTGAATGATACATGGCCACGTTGTGTTTCAAAATAAACAGTATTTTCGAAAACGAGAAATATGTAAAATAGATTATTCCAGTCAATTATTATTGGGATGCATAAAAAATGTATTATGGACGTAAAAAGTACCGAATATATGGACTCCAATTGCATTTTTTATCGATAATTGTCATTTTCTTACCCTCTAAATATTTTTTTATTGCTTTATGCTATTTTCTGCTGGTTGGATTGGAAACGCACGAGCCTCACGAGTATAAAAATAATGGCTAAATTACTAACATATTACATACCGTACAGGTTATCTACTTATCCTTTTTTCTTCTTCATTACTGTTTCTCCATAATTACTCGATATAATACTAAAAAAGTATTTGCCATTTCTAAATTGTCACCATTAATTTTTTCTAATAAAATGCATTACGTTGTACGATCGTGAATTAAATTTTATCAGATTAGTCATGTGATGATAGTGATGGTTATTGGAAATCGCGGGGCCATAAATTATTTCTATATACTCTTAATAATTCCATATTTGATCATACACAAATTATAAAGGTCGATTATTAGCTTTAATTGCATATATGACATATCACTACGTCAGCCTGCATCTATTATCATTGTTCTCTATGAAATAAATATTTTGACAAAAAAATAATGCTTGCTCATTTTTATTTTTGTTTTTGCTTTTTTTTCTTCCTATAAGACAGTATTCCTTATCAGTAGTTAAGACTTAAGATAATTTTCTATGGAAGAACGTTTTAACTTCTATCTATGAAAACATTTTTGTTGCACACAACCATATGATGCGATAGTCCATGACTCATATCACTATTTTGACTTTATTATTACTTTGCAGGGAAAAAATCACTTAACGTCCCAAATTTTGCCCCACTTTTCACTTAGTCTCCCCATACTTTAATTTTTTTAACTTGCCCCCCTCAAGTATCTTAATCTTACCACCTACCCCCTAATTAACCCTTAAATCACTCGTTAAAAGTGTATGTGCGGCTCACATGCGGTTTGGGTGAGGGCAATAATGTCATTTCATGTTACTAATGGTAACAACAATAATATGCCCCAAATCAGTTGAACTTTGCCCTCAAATCACCAAGGTTTGATCTTTTAATCATGGATTTCATCATTTTTTTGTTGAACCCTCCAAACTTCATCAACCAATTGAGGAACGACGACTTCTCGAGCTCAGTAATCCCTCCGGCCTTGATTGCAACAACCAAAACAAGAAAAAAGCATATTTCTTGTTTATCTTCCCTGCATCTCCATCAACACCATCTCCCGCCGTCACCGCCACCGCCACCACCTCCGCCAACACTCCTTTCGCCGATGCCGCTCGAGGAAGCAACAAGGGAAAGGTTTAGATGGGTTTGGTAGGGGGAATTGTTTCGTGAGCACGTGGAGATTGAAGCTTTGGTGAATGAGCGGTGGAAAATGGATAGGTGAGAGTGACGGTAGAAGTCTAGATTTTGCTATATTAATGGATGAGAGTGGTGATAGGTAATGAAATGACATTATTGCCCTCACTCAGACTGCATGTGAGCCGCACATGCGCTTTTAACTGATGATTAAGGGTTAATTACGTCGGAAGGGGGAAGGTGGTAAGATTAAGATACTTGATAGGGGAAAGTATAAAAATTTCAAGTATAGGGGGGCAAGTGAAAATCGGGGCAAAGTTCGGGAGGGTAAGTGATTTTTTTCCTACTTTGCTCAACTATAACATCAGCAAAATCCAAGATAAAAATGTCAAAGTAATAAGAGAAAATCTAGATTTCTTAACAAAATTAAGGTAGAATTTATGTACGAAGAAAATGTTGTTTCATCAATTCTGAATATTAATTAAGTGCTTCTCACGCATGTGAGTATATATATTTATTAATCTAATAATTTAATGTTAGGTTTCTCTACACTTTTGGGAGTAGCCAGACTTCTAGTCTTCAATAAGATTCCAAGAATCGACTAATGCTAACAATGGTGTACGAAATAATTTGTAAATAGGAATGCCTAAGATACAACCACAAAATACCGGAAAAAAAAAGATTCATATTAATATTTGGCTTACCTCTTGGATTATTAATCTCGTATGTATATTAAAACTCGAGAAAGGAAGAAAGAAAGAAAGTAAGATCAAGAAAAGAAGAAAACAAGATCAAGAAATGAAAAAAACAAGGTCAAGAAAAGGAGAAAGCAAGATCAAAGAAGGAAGAAAGAAACAAGAATACTTCATAAACAAAAAACAGATATCCAGAAAATCCTATGTCTACCAAAGCAAAGTACTAAACGGGAAGAACAAAACTATACTTGTCCCAAAAAAGACAAGAAATAAGTATCAAAATGTACTAGAAGTTGAAGAGCAAAACAAAGACACAAGGGCCAAAAAGTAAGGCCAATAGGGCCACCTTCCACGACTTCTATCGCATCAATGTCAAGGCACGACTCCTCTATAAGACCACCACCAAAAGGAACTTCAGAAGACATGCGACGACGTTCCTCATATTTTTTTCCATGCGTTCATGCTCTTCAGCAGTGAATCCTACCCAATTGTCTTTGAGACACAAGCCGGCACCAACATTTACACTGGTCGACTGACCAGTTACCTCTAGACCCTTCATCAGAACACCAGCACCCATTGCAACTATCAAAACAAGATCAGAAAGATGTGATTTTAAAACAGATTAAGTTAGAGCGGTAGTCAATGTTGCCTCAAAAGTGGTGACAGTCCCATGAATAGTCAAGGGAGGAACCACCGCAGTTGTTGTCTCTACGACAGTAGCGATAGAAAAGGCGGCAACCGACACAATCCCATAGGCAGCAACATGAAAACCAACATTGTCGGATGCCACGACATCATCGGGAAATAAGGGTTAAATCAGCAACAACAACTTCAGTCATAAGTTTTTCCTTCAAAGTTGCGATGGTCGCCTTCGCCTTACGGTCTTTCTCCACAAAGACCTTATTAGCCGCTCGGTATTTGTTGAAGGTATTACCCTGTCTGTCGGGCGTATCCACAACAAACTTATGATCAATCTGAAGCTTTGAAAGTTCGGATTAAGCAGTCTCAAGCTCTTCATTGGCCTTAGATGCCTCATCAACGACTTTATGGCGTAACTAACTTTGCTCCTCAGCCGCAACTTGAGCCTATTTGCATATTTTCTTCTACTTTTCTGCAGCTGCTTGTGCTTCTTTGCACAGTTTCTTTTGCAACCTTCTTTCTCACTCTCTTGGCCCTCTTAATAATGATCTAAGCATAACTCATTTTTCTACATAAGCGCCATTTATTCAAGCTGCTTTTGCTCTATGGTAAAGAGAAGATGTTTGGCTTCAACACTAATGGTATAGTTTTGACCAATTATGGTTTCAACCTATATTGGGACATATTTGAAAAAAAAAAATGGCCTCTCAACTGTATACGTTTGAAAGGCTTCCGTATGCGACGACCATCTAGCACACTAGGAGATTTATGGTGTGACATAATTTGGACTGATATGACGATAAATTACATCGTGACAAGTGGCAACTACACCTAAATGGACTGCACAATCAGATCTAACGACCTAAACCTGTCATGGAACTTTGGGCCCATCAACTGGCCCATGAACGAACTCATTTGGGCCCACCAACAAACTCTATAATTGGTTTTATTACTATAGAAGCTTTCATAATACCCATGAATATTGAAGAAATGACAGTATAAGGTTCAATATTAGTTATCTGAATATGATGACTTATGTTGTACATGGATACGCATAAATTGATTCGAGAAGATTTTATCTGGTTAATATTTTGTGTCATCTTTACTTTGAGAACTCCCTATATATTATCAGTGAAGACTTAAAACCATATAATATTAGTGAATACTTAAATTTCACAGCTACATGTATTTGTAACTAAGTATTGTGGTTAATTTATTGATGAGCAGTACGAATCTGATTGACATTTTACATATAACCTTAGAACGCTGTAAATTGATTAGGATGTTGATAGAAAAAAACGGAGTTGTAGCAACTGTCGCATGTTTGCAGATGTTAAACATAGTTCTGAATCATAGTTAAAACGAGTAGGACACTAGGCTGTCTGTCAAGTTGCCAACTTTGATAAAGGATACAGTCTTTCGTTTTCCTTACTTGCTTCTTTTCAAATACACACTTAATTTTGGGTGTATATCTTCTTCGAACAATGTTTGTCTTCTTGTTTCCTTACTCAAAAAGGCTTGTTCGTGAATGTCAGACTAGAATGATAAGATGCTTCCTCATGTTCGAAAGTTGCACTAAGAATGATGTACTTAGCTTCTTCACTATTTGAGTATTCATTACCTGAAGCTTCTTTCAGGCCTGAAAAGATCTCTCAAATTTGGTCACCCATGAAATGAAGATAATATTGATAATAGTTTTAGAGTTGAGATGAAATATAATTCGTCATATCTCATAGAAATCTTGACTCTTTGCGTTTGGTGTATTCTGGACAAAATTCAATCAGGTGAGTATTCTGCTTAAGGTTAGATATGGAATCTTTTTGCTTTAGCCCAGTTAATTATTTCATAAGGTTAACATTTCTTTTTATTTGTTCCTATGATCTATATTGTCTTTAAAATTTATCTTCTATTTATTTGGATGTGCCAGCAAAGTATAATAGAAGATATTTGTTTACGTTTTCATGTTATATTATGTTTGATGAGTATGAGATGAGTAACATTATCAATCCCTTCTTTGTTACCAGCAAGGCCAGAAAAAAGCCTTCCATTGCTTTCAGTATTGATAGAAAGCACATATTAGCTGTAAAAAGTTACTGGAAATCCAAGGCCGGCATAGTTCTATCAAATTGCTTCTCACGAGAAGGACAAATACATCTCTTGCAGTCTTTCTCGTTTGACAATGTGAATACTAGACAGACTAAATTCTTGATGATTTTTTCTACAACAACGTAGTTGAAAGTTGAGTAACTTAGATGTTTTACTTCGTCGCACATGTTATGTTTTGTTCAATGAGGTTTGATGTTTCATGCATTAAATTAGTTGAATACTAGAATGATTTGAAGTATAGCTTGAGTAGTTGAAAGATGGGATTGATTTGTATCTAATTGAGCCGTTTATATCTGTTTAATCTCATTTTGTATTTTAAGTGTATCTCAAATTACATTAGCGATAAACAGAACAAGGCTAGATAAGAACAATGTATCATATAAAAAACAAGGAAAAAATAGGATAATATCATAAAGAAAACTATAATACTAGCATTAAGTTTTTACCGAAAAACATCCAAATGAGTTTAACAAAGGAATTAAAAAAAAAAGACCTAAAATTAAAAGAAATCAAAGGTGTAATAGGCTGTTCTTCCTAAAAAGATCATTCTCGAACCAATCAATTATAGCATCGTCATCACTTGATAATAACATATGAGTTGTTGTTGCATCGATTTTAACATTTCCTTTCAAGCATCGCATCTAAGAGGGTTGTAGCTTCCTTGTACTCCTGATGTCTTAGCAACCCATGAATAGTGACGGTGTATGTAACCCGACCAGGCGGTGGACCATTTTGTTTCATTCTTTTGAGCATTCCAATGCCTTTTTGCATCATTTTTTTTCTTCAGCAAGGGCCCTAATAAACGCGTTATATGTTGTAATATCAGCTACCAATCCTCTGTTGGGAAGCTCAATGAAAAACTTTGTTGCAGTTTCAAATTTCCCATCTTTGCATAGTCCTTCGATCAGGGAGTGTATGTGCGTATGTTAGGCTTTACTCCATTGTCTTGCACTGTGTGTAAAACTTCAAAGGCTTGTTGCAATTTATGGGTTTTGGAGAACCCATCCACGAGTGTATTGTAAGTTGCGTTATCAGGCATGACATGCATCTGGTGAGAAAGCTCCAACATCACTAAATTTATTTTTACGAATTAACCCACGTATCATTATGTTATAGGTAATGATCGTGGGCTCTAAACCATTCTTAAAAACTTTCTTGAAATACCTGCCAAGCTTTATCAACATTGCCCTTGTTGCAGTATCCATTCAACAAAGTGGTATGAGTCGAAATATCTGGCTTAAGGCCTAAATCAGTTACTAAAGCAATCGTTTCTCTTATTAAGGCCTAAATCTGTTAATAAAGAAATCACTTCTCTTGCTTTCCTCATTTCTCCAACTAAACAATAGCCACTAATCAACGCAATGTATGTGATAATATTTGGGCTAACCTTATTTCAGGTCATAAGTTCTAGGCAGTGTTATTAAAGGCGCGCCCCGAGCGCACCTCGGGGCGCGCCTGAGGCGAAATGGGCTACAAAACGTCTTGAAGCGTGCTTTGGAGGCGCTGCATTTATTAGGCGTGCGCTTCTTGGCTTAGAGCGCCGCTCTAAACAGAAAAACAAGCTTTTTTCACGTTTTTTTACGCCTTTGACTGCTGGAGCATAAAATAATAAATGTCATTTCACACAAAACTTAAACTTGGCCGTTGTACAATTTTATAATTAATGCATGGACTTAATTGGTTAAATAAATGAGTGGTCTTAAACGGTAAGTGATTCTTTTTAGGTTGAAAAGTCAAAGATGGAGCTAATGTATGAAACTTCTCAATTTACCTTCTCTTTTTTGTTTACACGTATCATTAATATATTTCTTAAGCTAATGCATATCAATTTGAACAACCAACTGATTCTCTATTAAATAGTAGGTAAACTTTCTTATTTTTGAACATTCTTGTTACTATATATTACTTTTTTTTATTTAATACTAGGTAAATATATATGCTATAGGTAATAAGTTATTTTATTTAAGTTATTTTTAATATTTTCTTTAATTATTCTTATTTATTATTTGGATCTTAATTTATTAATTCTTTTAAAATATTAAAATCTACGGAGCTTACGCCTAACGCCTCAGAGCTTACGCCTCGCTTCTAAGACCGTAAAACGTCTCGCTTACGCTTAACGCCTTTAACAACACTGGTTCTAGGACATCCTCAGCGCGCTCCATCATCATTTTTTTTATTATTTCGGGCTATATATACATGTGAACAACCTCAATAAATGGTCTAGACCAATTTGATTTTACGTCGTTGTAGAAGTTCAACACAATTCTAATAATAAACTATGCCACAACGATCCATTATAGATTTTCTAAGAACAAAATAACCATCGAAGGCTCTAGACTAGCATACTTTTTGATAGAGCCCCAAGTGTCGAAAAATGTGAGACTCGCCATCAGACTTCAAATGTTGGATCAATCTGCCACGGTTTGGGGTAGCTCGTGCTAGCATTAGGCATTGGGCACTAGACATGACTCATCTTCCGCATGCGTCCATGTGCCATTCCTATAATTAGGTTTGAGAGTTGTTGCCTGTAATATCTTCTACTCTTAGATTATGCAACGTCCTCAACGCCAGGATGTCAAAATGCCTCAACCTAGTCTTGAAATTGTCATATTTATCCTTCGTTCTCAGTTTGCCTTAATCAATAATGGTTCCTTCCACTGGACCAATAACTCCTTCCAATGCTTTATGCCTCTCCACCGCTATTTTATTCATAAAAAAAAAAAAAATCACCCATAAAAAATATATTATTTTGATTTTAGACTAATCAGTTGTTCAAAAAAATTTATTGTTTTGTCCAATTTACCCTTAAAAATACATAACTTTTATTTGGGAACTACAAATTGCACGAGAATCTATTAAAAAAATTAAAATGTCATCAAAACCTCTAAGGACGCCAATAAATTGCACAAACCCCATATATTTTAAGGTCTGCAGAGAAGCCCTGCAAAGTTGCAAAAAATTCTGAAACCACCCAAAAGCTAAGAAATTAGAACGATATATCACCAAAACATGTGAATAATTTAGGGTGATTTATCGGTCCTCGGGACTTAGGAAAATTAATTAATAAATAAATAAATAAAATAACCGATATTATAGGTTATAACTTATAACAAAACCCCACAAAAATTAAGAATTATTCCAACATCACCGAGAAAGTTAAAAATAGCACCATACATTTCAGAAATTACATGAAAATGCACAAAACTTCATAAATTTACCTAAAAAAAAAGTCTAAGTTAGGACTCCCCCCCCCCCCCCCCCCCCCCCCCCCCCCCCCGAGGTTTTAAAACTCCTTTTATTTACAGCAATCTATGTGATTCAATTTGCCTTATGGATCATCGCTCATTTTCATTGGACAATCAATATCATTTATCTACTATATTATAAGTGGGAATTTGTTTTCCGACCAATTTCTCACTCCCACTTTGCCTTTTTTTTTAATTTTTTTTTTACTTTCTTAACCATTTTGGATTAATTTCACTTCGGTCCTTTATAAATTTTAAAGATCCATACAAAATGTTCTAGATTTCTAAATAACCGACCAATTTCTCGTTCCCACTTTGCCCTTTTTTTCTTTTTTCTTTTTACTTTCTTAACCATTTTGGATTAATTTCACTTTGGTTCTTTATAAATTTTAAAGATCCATACAAAATGTTCTAGATTTCTAAATAACCAATAAAGAGTTACGAATTCTCCAAAAACACCTGGAAAATTTAAAATTACACAAAATGTTATACTTTTTTAAATGACACCACAAATGTTAAGAATTCTCCAAAGTCAGCTAAAAATATTTAAATTACATAAAAGATTCATATATTTTACAGTATGGAAACAGTTTAGTTAGGGGCTAGCATACGTTACGTTAATAATTGGCCCCACATAGTGTACATATAAGAATGCCATGTAAATTGAGATAATTTATATTTTTTTGTTTTGCATTAATAAATAATATGTGGGCCTGTACGTATTAATCAATCGGAGCTCACCTAATATCAAACGAATTAATAATCAATAGTTTGGGGTCCTGTGTAATATATACATGTGGGCCCACACATATTATTAGATGTGGGCCCACCCAATATAAAGTAAATTAGTAATCAGTAGAATGGAAGCCGCGTAACATAGAATAAGATAATCATTGAAGTTCGCGTAATTCATGTATATCTTTTGTTTACTTCGGTGTTATAATGTTATTTATAAGCAAGACCCGGCCCATTATGTATATGTTGTAGATATGGTAAAAAACTAATAATTTATCTCTTCTTAATTATTATGTGGAAATTATACGCGCATTATCTTTGACAACTTCATGTGTGTGAACTAATTAGATAATTCTCAACAAATTAATATACATTTAGAGCTTGGATTACCATAAAGTTTTGAATTTTGGGTTTTCAAACAAAAAAGTATATATATATATATATATATATGGAAAAACAATATAAATGTCTTTTTTTTTGCTAAGAATGAGTTTTTTCTATTGTCCATCTATTGTTTTTGCGATTTTGCCCTTGTAAATTCAACTAACTACTATATTTTATATTGTTCTGCAGAAATAACAAATAATATTTGAGCCCGGGCATGTATGAATTAATAAGCCTCACCTAATAATATAAAATGAATTAGTTATTTTCATGTGTAATAGTATTGTCACGCGAAAAGTAATTTTTTGTATCAATTTAGTATAAATATTTCTATCTCATTCCAAATGTAAATCTTTAATAAAAAACGGAATTTATGTTAAGAAAACTATCGAATGACCGATTACTGCAAATTATATTAAAAAAGCATTCCGCACGTGCCACGTTAACTAACACCTAATTTATACTGTATCTAGAAAATTCATCCATGGTATCTAAATCCTTCCAATTCTAGTGAATTCTGGAATTTGTTAGAATTGGTAGCTCAAAAAATAAATGGGAATGCACTTCAAAGATATTTTACTTCTTCTCATGTGTTATGAATGTGTAATGTAGTATATATTGTATGTGAATGCAAATATTTATATTTACCATAGCTATAGTTCGATAGTTATGTAATTATGGAGTCATGTAATATATATATATATATATATATATATAGACGGTTATATATAAGTCTTATTTTATAAATCATAGCTTTGTCCAATCGAAAAGCTTTATTTACTATTACTCCTAATACTTTTTCCTTTTAATTTCCTGGGGTTTTATTACTACTAAAATAATATTTTTTTATGACGCGAATAAACTTAGGGTGCTATTCGTAATACGGGAAAAGAATCACGTGAATGAAAGACAATTAACTGAAATATTAGGAAGGAGTTTTTGGGTATTTTTTACGGTATTTTCTCTTCTTTTTATACTCATCAGATCTTAGTAATTAACTGAAATAATTAATATCTAAATTACAGATGTTAATGAAAGCAATCTTCAACAATATTTCACCCTCTCCCCCAAGCTATATTTCTGATTTCGCCCTATTTTTCGCCCCCTCTAGAAGCTATATATATTCTGCCCCTAATTTTCATGTACTAGATTTATCAATTTATTTAGTTTTTTAAGATATATTACTCGGACTTTAACCATATCTAATAAATAAAAAAAGTCCATATACTTAATGACAAGATAGTTAAACACAATAGATACATTAAGGTTTTTTTATTTTTATTATCGAAAACAAAAGTATACGTTTTGTATTAGAAAGAAAAAGATAATACTTAAAATACTTAAAAAGAGTTTAATAACTAACGACTCTCTACATTTTAGTTTTAGTATTGTTTAAGAGAATATATGGCTTAAGGCCAATGTTGTTACTTTCTTTTCTACCAAAAAAAAAAACCTTGTTTTTATTTTCTGAAGTAATGCTATATGGTCATGGATTAGAAATTAAATAAATACTAACAACCCATGCAATAAAGACATGCCCGTATATTCTATTAAGAACGAAATCCAAATCATTACCCCCACAAACTTTTTTTATTTATTTGGTGGACATATTGAAAATTAAACATTACGATGCTATAAGTACAAAAGGTAACGTAAAATTTCTACTAAAGGAGAAATTGCATCAAAACTCCATATCATTTGGGGCAATTTGCAGTCAACACTCTTAACTTTATTCTGGAGTTGTCAACTCCTCATTGTATGGCAAAATAAATAACTTACACATAATCAACATTTTACATTTTGATTAGGGGTATTTTCATCCAATTTTTGACCCACCTTTTAATATGTTAAATGTGCCTTCTAACCTATTGGGTTTAGTACAAATTGTCCCCAATTTAATGTTATAAAAACTTCAACATTTTTTTGTCTAAATCTTTAGACAAAATTAAAGATTTATTATATTTGACCTACCTTTTTTGTTTCTTATTTTTTAAAACTAAGGAATTTAGGCTTCTTTTTGGACAAATTATTTTATTGTATCTACAACATATATATACTGTATTTAGACCAAGTGTGTTTGATCAACACAGTGTCGAACACGTCGACAAAACACAGACACATACTTGTGATGTTTTTAAACAAACTCCAAGTGTGTTTGATCGACACAGTATCGAACACGCCGACAAGACACAAACACATATTTTTTGAAGTGTCGATGCATTAGCTTGTGGTCAGAATGATTAAACATATAACATGAACTATTCATCAAACACGAAAGGTAGAAAGTGAACTTGTTGACCCAAAAAAATTGCTTAACTTGTATTCGGTATCCTCTCAAAATCCTTAATAAAAATAGGCTTAATCTGCTCAAGAATAAAATTTTCCATCTGTAATATAAAGGTTTTCTGTAGTTTGTTATTCCTTTCACATTATACCACCCAGTAACAATAAGAATACGAAACGCCTCAGACTATTCGCTCAAACTGCAAGCGATCTCACTTCATCGTCTTTCCAAAGATCTTCCTCGTACCTGTCCCACCTCATCAACCCTTCACCGTTCCAAATGCGTTGGCACATTACGCAAGAATCACTCATGCACGTCACAAATTTCTTCAGATTACAACCTTTTGAGAGAATCTCTTCATCAAGCTCGTGGAGGACTACTCTACGCGGAGATCTTGGAGGTTGTGGACGCATTTCAAGGAGAAAGCAATGAGAGATGTTTAACACTTCAAGCCCTTTCAACCCCTCCAATATTGCGATCAGAGCCTCCTTATGCACCATAGTACACCGAAGGCTAAGAACTTTTAAGTTCGGCAGATATGCAGTAAGGGAGGAGGCAAAGAAGATGTCGAAGGGACCCATGATCTTCAGTTGAGTGAATTTCTTGCAGCTTATTGCGATTCCTTCCATTATATACCCGGGTTCCTGTATGCTCGGCATTGTCAGTGACTCGAGATCTTTCCACATTTCAAGAGCTCGATACATGTTCGTCGGCTTGATTTTGTTCCAGGAAGGCATGACCAAGCACTTGAGACGAGGGCACCTGCAATGACACGACTTCAAGGTCGAATAGAGCCATGATGGCAAATGTATACAAAATAAAGGGATTAATTAATACATCTATACCTCCCAAGGTTTAGTGTGATTATAGAAACCTCTCAAAAGGTTTAAAGAATTACAAAGACACCTCATGAAGCTATAAGACTATGGGAAATGAAAGGGGCTATAATCGCTAAAGCGCCAGGCGAGTCCATTTTCCTATTTGCATCTATTTCTCATTTCAAGGGGTGCTCTTTTTATTACTGTTATAATTATTCAAATACTAGGACAGGTTTCTATAGTTAGATTAAATCTCATGAGATATATATATATATATATAATTATTCGTAGAGAGAGGTACTGATATTGGGATTTACCTTTCGGCTATGTACGCCAAGTGATCATCATTCAAATACAAATCATGATGGAAAATCACGGTTGATGTGTTTCCACAGCTGAGGCTTAGACGAATCTTCAAGATCCGCATCAGTGTTTTGTGAGAGCTTTGAGCAACATACACGTACGGCTCTGTCGGGGTTTTGATAAAAATCGATTTTAGCGTTGATAGATCAAGTGTTCTCCACAGCCAGGGGTCGCACGCTGCCAATCTCCACGTGCTACAAACACGAGAAGCACCACCCACAAGATCAACTATACTCAGATTATCGAAAATCTTGACCAACACATTTGTATTCATGTCCTCCCATTTCCTCAAACCAGAGCATATATCATCCATTTTACCAGGGTGTGAAATCTTCCAAAGATGGCTTATGACATCGCAAATTTACAATGCCTGCAAGAAGAAAAACAATGATCCGCTTGAGTTTACGCAAAAAAAATGTATTATTCTAAGTGTTTATCCCAGTGCTAATGAATCAGTTAACCTTTTAGATAATTAACTTAAAAAACGCAAACCAAATTTCAGAACAAGTGCTTTGAACAAACCGAGAGAGCTAGATGAGTCCAGAGACGTACAGGAATTCTTGGATGAGAACTACTATACATAACAATGTTAGTGAAAGAGAACACAGTCTCTTCCACATTGTTTAGTTTAGGTTGATCCTAAAGAACCTCAAATTACAAAAAAAAAATGCCTTCGCTATCTTTTACGAGGGCAGTTTGTAGAAAACACGAATAAAAGAGACCATGGCCATTCACCAGATAAAACCTTTAGAACCAGATATGGAACACAACTCTAACTAGATAAAGCTTTCAGTCTGTGCACACCCGCTACAACATCCATGCAACAAATCTATATGAATGAAGGTTATTAACTTACCGAAATCACATATCTTCTTCAAATGGTACATGTAATTAATCCGAAACATTCATAAGATCATAGAGTAAAACCAAAAATTCCGAGGTACTGCAGACACGTTTTACGTAAATTTCACTGTGAGGTCGATTTTATCACCCGAATTCGGGGAAACATATTAGAACACCAAAAATCCTTGTCAATTAAAGAATAGGCATGATCCTGCCCAATGATGACACGCACAAATCAAGAAATCTACGACCGTAAAACGTATCTGAATACAATAATTAACCTACATTTCATCAATTTTGAATTGTAACTCATTCTAACAAGACAAGTAGATGGGAACATAATACTGTTCTATTTAAAAACCATTCGACCAAAAAACGTCAGCAAAGCAGAATTGATCACAAGAGAACTGCAAATTAAAATTCAGCAATTGAAGGAGAAATGGAATAAGAAAAATAAATTATTGCATGCATCAGCATTGTCAAAGAAAAAACCATTGACAAATTCGCTACAAAAAAAAAAAAAAAAAGAAAACCAGAGTAAAGATCTAATCTTTGTCCACTCCAAGAAATTAAAAAAAAAAAAAAAATCCCACATGGATTAAACATCAAATCATCGTTCTGTAATAGAATTATCAAAAGAAATGAACGGAATTCCTTACAAATTAATAGTTGTCTGAACTCTGAAGCGCTTCCATTTTTTTCTAATTTTGTTTTTGTGGGGTGCTTTTTATAACCGTTAAACCTCTTTTAATTTTATGAAAGGGTACAGTGTGAAAGTGGAAGAGAATCAGAATATTTCTGAGGGGTATGAAATTAACTTTTTTCCCCTTTTCGGAGAAATCAAGAATCGGTCTGATGATGTCCGATTTTGGGTTATAATTTAATTTATGGAAATGGGTTGGAATATAGTTACACAAGGACTGGTAAACGGTTAAACCCCCGCGCGTTCCGTGATGTTGAAATTTGAGTACTATCGGGCCCGGCCCGTATATTGGCCCAATGGGCTCGATTGTTCGTAAAGGTGTTAGTTGGACTTGATCGTGCTTTTGAAATGGGGCGGTCCTACTACTTTGGGCCGATCGATTCTAAATGGGGCTCAATATCGAGCCTTTTAGCCCATTCTTTAAAAGCCCAACACATTATTAGGCCCAAGGTGCAAATTGGACTCGGGCGATCAAACTTTCCGATTTTTACGTTTTAATTAATTTTCTTTCTTAGTAAAACATATACGAGTGTTCTATCGTACGACAATATTTTGTAGTTTGCCAGGTTCTTTTGTAATCATGTCGAGTTCTTCAGCATCAAACTCTCGGCGTAGCTATTCATCACATTATTCTCTCTTTCCACAAATTACTACATGAACAATCTCAATCCAGTTTTAATCTTACTTGATGTGAAGTCCTTATTCAAAATACAACATTTAAACAAGCGAGTGATAAAACGTTCGTACAACATATTTAATAGTTCTCGTAGAACCAAGATCTCTACGACAACGAAACATAAGTATTCACAGAATATGTCTTCTTTCAACACAAATATACTATAAATTAGGTAGGCGCAACAATTCAAAGAGAATTTGAACACTCGTTGGGATTCTCAAAATAGCGGAAAGCCAACTAAATTGTCGCCCTTGGAGATGCCTCAATAAATCATGTTGAACTATCTTACTCTATAAGAAGCACTAATTAAAAGTTAAGAAATAATCTTTCTTCGCTGAATATGTTGGCGTTATTGAAGTTATTTGTAACATTTCATGAATTCATACAAAATTCAAAGAAATAAAAGTAAAATGAAATCAAAACTTCAAGAGATCGCTTTAAATCTTGTCACCTAGGTCAGAGTGCGGCCAAATCGATCCACATCAACCTCTATATCACCAAATAGATGGAAATATGTCATGCTAGATTGTATGACCAACTAATTATGCATCAATATGTATCTCAATTCAATGTGCAAAAATATATTGCCATTTACTTTTGCGAAAAAAATTGTTTGATAGCATCATTACTATATATGTATCCTTAAGTAGGATGATTCTTAAAGACAAGACAAACAGATTACCAGTTAAAAAGAAATTTGTAAAGTAAAGACATACTGCCCACTGGATAGTAAAGACATGTTTTAAAAAAAAGAATAATGGGGTCCAAATACAATCGGTATTTTACGAAGTTGTGATTGTAAAGGGTAAATCCCAAGAAATCCCAAAAATGTAAAGGTTCTTATAACAAATCAAACACGAAAAACACAAGTCTTGTGGAGCTTTTATTATTAACATTCCTCAAAACAAGCTCCGCGCGTGCATAGGAGAATCTTGATAACAAAATATGTTTCTTGAGGGGCAAGGCACGAAATTTTGTGATTTTTTTTACCGTTTTGGTTATTCCACTTACTTAAGTTAGCTTATGATCTTTCATTAAATAATTTACATAATTAAAAAAAGTTTTATATTAGTCAAAAACCTAGAATCTCAGTCAGTGATCATGGCGGCAACCGCGACGGCAAGACTCCTCCACCACCTCTTGTTGGGTATTTTAACAAAAATAATTTTTTTTGAGAATTATTTACAAGACTTTAAATCTTTGGTTAGTGGGGGTTAAAGTCTTATATGCTATTAGTGTGTGAATTATTAAGAATTAAGGGGTGAGACCCCAAGTAACCTACACATTTCTTACCCACTAAAATGATGATTAAATACACTACTTATTCTAAATATTAATATCATATTTATATGGTATTATAATACATATGCATTATTCATCTAATGGTGTGATAATTATGTTTTCTAATAATGCAACCAACGGTCAGCAGTTTTGCTTTCTTTAACAAATGAGCTAATTGATTTTTTTTTTATCTGGTGATAACCAGCTCTAAGATCAATCTTAGAAAACACCCTGACATGAGTCAACTCATCTAATAAATCTTCAATTAGTTGTATAGGGAAGCTATCCTTCACAGTGAGGTTGTTAAGCTTCCTATAATCCACACAAAACCTCCACCCTCCATCTTTCTTCTTAACCAGCAAAACTGGAGAAGAAAATGGATTACTACTGGGCTGGATCAATCCTGCTTCAAGCATTTCTTGCACTAACTTTTCAATCTCTTCCCCTTGAATATAAGGGTATCTATATGGTTTGTTGGAAAATGGATTAAATGAAATGGGTTTGTACAGCTGACTTCGGGTCAGATTTTGAGCGGGTTCCACTTGTCGTATTGACGACTTCAAGATGGGAACATATTCTCCTATGTGAGAGCTTCGAAACGATATATTGCACGCTCAAAATGGTACACGGGTGAATGAGAATTTGATGCTCAAAGATAGCTACATAAAGCTGAAAATATTGAAGAAAATGAGGAAAAAAAATCATAAAGTGAGGATGGTCATCCCACATGGGAAAAAGAGCACTCTCTTTTTGGGTTTATCAATAGCAATGCATTCTTAGCATGATAAGAATGTGTTGGCTAGACTCTCCTCCCTCTCCTACGTGCGCGCAGGGGGGGGGTGCAAATGCGAGCCAAAAATTAGTGCGACTAATGCGATTCGGGCTTGCGCACGCGCCGAATGTCGGTCCGTTTAGCCTGTCGGGCTCCCGCTCGTGTGGGCCTTGTTTTGCAACTTCAATATTTATTTTTCTGTTTTAGGTAACAGAATTAATTCAGATTCGAATAATATTTCTATATTAAATTCGAAGCATCAAAACGCGTCCAGATTCATCCGAAGATATAGTCTTATCTTAATTACGATCCGATATTATCTTAATTAGAGATTTGCATATATCTAAAAGATCCCGTTTCTTGTTAATCAAGTCAGCCGACTCTCTCCCTAATTAGTATAAATAGGGGTCGCTCCCCTTAGGTTAATCATCAGCAAAAATACACTTTTGCATACACGAAAAAAGGGTTTTAAGCATTGTGTGGTGGTGGTGGTCTGTTACCGTTCGAGTTCGCCGGGATTGTTCTGCGAGTGCTAGCAGCCAATTCGAAAGGTCGTTTTATCCTGGGAAGAGTTAGTCAAACGATCTCAGCACGTGGAGAGGACTAAACTACTTTAAGGAAACCGAGAAGGACTCGACCAATTACTACGGTTAATTTTCAGTTTCTGCGTTATTATTAATTTTGTTTATTTGCGTGTCAACTTATATACTGTTCGTTATCTCCATTGTTACTCAAACATTCTTAAAGTAGTTTATGTCTTGAGACGAACAGGTTAAACGATTGGCGATAGGTTTTTGTTTCAGAAAATCACTTTCAAAACTCGGTTTAATAACCGTAGTATTTTTTTTTCTGTTGCAAAAATTATATACGGGTTTTATATATATAAACAAAATTATAGTTTTTACTCGTGAAGGATTATCCGAATCCTCACCTACTACAAAAGAACTATTTCTGTATCTCAAAATAATTTGAAGAATTTTCGTAATTCTTCCGTGTTCTAATAAAACTTTTGAAACGTTTCAGATGTCTGATACCAACGAAAACGTGGACATGAGCATTACTGATGCCAGTCTTAAGACGCCCCAAACGTCTAAATCGCAGGCTCCTGGCACTACTCTGAAAACTATGCCTCTACGTATGGCAAGTTTGGAAAATCCGGTTGCTCCCACGGTTCCTATGAGCCATCATGAGAAACCGGCGAAATTCGATGGAGAGAATTTCAAAACTTGGCAGCAAAAGATGCTGTTTTATCTCACCATGCTGAATCTTGCGAGATTCTTGAAAGAAGATCCTCCTTCGGTTAGAGAGGATGAAATTGATGCACAATCGCAGACGGCAATTGATGCATGGAAGCACTCAGAGTTTCTTTGCCGAAATCTGATTCTGAACGGTTTGGTAGACACGTTGTACCAAGTGTATAGCGTGAAGAAAACGGCAAAAGAATTGTGGGAATCCTTGGACCATAAGTATAAAACTGAAGATGCTGGTGCCAAGAAATTCCTCGTGGGTCAATTCTTGGACTACAAGATGAAAGACTCGAAGACTGTGATCAGTCAAGTGCAAGAGTTTCAATTGATTCTCCATGGGATTCATGCTGAGGGGATGATCTTGAGTGAATCTTTCCAGGTAGCTTGTATCATCGAAAAGCTACCACCTGGTTGGAAAGATTTCAAGAATTATCTAAAGCATAAACGAAAGGAGATGAGTATTGAAGATTTGATTGTCAGGCTTCGTATAGAAGAAGACAACAAGGGTGGAGATAAAAAGGCTTCCAATGTTGTTGTTAACACCAATGCTGCTAGGGCAAACGTGGTGGAGCATGACAAAGGCTTGAAGAACAAGAAGCCTAAACCTGGGCCAAAGATTGGACTAAAGGGTGGAATTTCTAAACCGAAGAAATTCGTGGGCAAGTGCTACAACTGCAACAAAGCGGGGCACAAGTCATCTGACTGCCGACTGCCTAAGAAGAAAGGCAAGGAGACTAATGAGGCAAATCTGATGGACACTGCGTCCGAACTTGACCTCTGTGCTGTGATCTCTGAAATGAATCTTATGGATGCTAATCCGAAGGAATGGTACCTCGACACTGGAGCTACTCGTCACGTCTGTAGTGACAAAAATGCTTTCTCCGAGTTGACTCTTGCTGATAACGGGGATATGATCTACATGGGCAACTCTGCTACCTCTGAGATCAAAGGGAAAGGGACGGTGCGCCTCAAGATGACTTCTGGAAGGGAAGTTACGTTGATGAATGTGCTGTATGTGCCGGACATTCGTAGGAATCTGATTTCTGGGTACTTGATGGACACTCATGGCTTCAAGATGGTGTTCGAATCTCAGAAAATTGTGCTTTCCAAATGTGGTGTTCACATTGGAAGAGGTTATGTGAAAGAAGGGATGTGGAAAATGAATGTAATGGCTGTTAAGCCCACCTCTTTTGATTCTAGCAATAAAACTTCTACTTCTGTTTACTTGCTTGAGTCGTCTAATCTATGGCATGGTAGATTAGGACATGTTAATTATGAGTCATTACGTAAATTAATTAACATGAATCACATACCAACATTTGAAATTGATTCCAAACATAAGTGTGAAACTTGTGTAGAGGCAAAACAAACAAGAACACCGTTTACAACCATTCAAAGAAATACGAAACCTCTAGATTTAATTCACACTGATGTATGTGATTTAAAATTTGCACAAACGAGAGGTGGAAACAAGTATTTTATAACTTTCATTGATGATAGTACAAAATACTGTTATGTGTATTTACTGAAAAGTAAAGATGAAGCTATAGACAAATTTGTTCTATACAAGCAAGAAGTCGAAAACCAACTTAATAAGAAAATTAAGATGGTTAGAAGTGATCGTGGTGGTGAATATGTTGAACCATTTGGTGAATTTTGTTCACAACATGGAATTATTCACGAGGTCACTGCGCCATACTCTCCCCAATCGAATGGGATGGCAGAAAGAAAAAATCGAACTTTAAAAGACATGATGAATGCCATGTTATTAAGTTCTGGATTACCACAGAACATGTGGGGGAAGCCATCTTGTCGGCTAATTATCTTCTAAATAAGATACCCAAAAAGAAAGAAGAAAAGACTCCCTATGAATTGTGGAAAGGTCGAGAACCTTGCTACAAATTCTTAAAAGTGTGGGGGTGTCTTGCTAAGGTGTCGTCACCTTTGCCTAAGAAAATGAAAATAGGTCCAAAGACGGTGGATTGTATTTTCATTGGCTATGCGCACAATAGCACTGCTTACCGTTTTCTTGTGCATGAATCTAAAAACCCCGAGATTCATAAGAACACGATAATGGAGTCAAGGAATGCAACGTTCTTTGAACATATATTTCCTTGTAAATCCAATGTGGCTGGACCAAGTTCTTCAAAACGAACTTTCGAAGAGATTGACAATAGTCAAGATCTAGAAGAAAATGAAGAAATAGACGAGGTCCGAGAAGAGCCAAGAAGAAGTAAAAGGGTAAGGACAGAAAACTCCTTTGGACCAGAGTTTCTAACTTATATGGTGGAGGTAGAGGATGAGCCTAAGACATATAAAGAAGCTGTAAGGTCAGTGGAAGGCCCTTTATGGAAAGAAGCCATACAAAGTGAGATTGATTCCATCTTACAGAATCACACTTGGGAACTGGTAGACCTTCCTCCGGGATGTAAACCATTAGGTTACAAGTGGGTTTTCAAAAGGAAAATGAAAACAGACGGAACAATTGAAAAGTATAAGGCTAGGCTTGTGTCCAAAGGATACAACCAACGAGAAGGCCTTGATTACTTTGATACGTATTCTCCTGTAACGAGAATAAATTCGATAAGGATGATTTTGGCGATTGCATCTATCCGAAATCTTGCAGTACATCAAATGGATGTAAAGACTGCTTTTCTTAATGGAGATCTCGATGAAGAAATCTACATGGAACAACCCGAGGGTTTTGTAGCTCCTGGAAAAGAAAAGAAAGTCTGTAAATTGGTGAAGTCTCTCTATGGACTTAAACAAGCACCAAAGAAATGGCACGAGAAATTTGACAAATTAGTGCCTCATGACGAGAAATGGGTGCAAATGCGAGCCAAAAATTAGTGCGACTAATGCGATTCGGGCTTGCGCACACGACGTACGCGCCGAATGTCGGTCCGTTTAGCATGTCGGGCTCCCGCTCGTGTGGGCCTTGTTTTGCAACTTCAATATTTATTTTTTTGTTTTAGGTAACATAATTAATTCAGATTCGAATAATATTTCTATATTAAATTCGAAGCATCAAAACACGTCCAGATTCATCCGAAGATATAGTCTTATCTTAATTACGATCCGATATTATCTTAATTAGAGATTTGCATATATCTAAAAGATCCCGTTTCTTGTTAATCAAGTCAGCCGACTCTCTCCCTAATTAGTATAAATAGGGGTCGCTCCCCTTAGGTTAATCATCAGCAAAAATACACTTTTGCATACACGAAAAAAAGGTTTTAAGCATTGTGTGGTGGTGGTGGTCTGTTACCGTTCGAGTTCGCCGGGATTGTTCTGCGAGTGCTAGCAGCCAATTCGAAAGGTCGTTTTATCCTGGGAAGAGTTAGTCCAACGATCTCAGCACGTGGAGATGACTAAACTACTTTAAGGAAACCGAGAAGGACTCGACCAATTACTACGGTTAATTTTCAGTTTCTGCGTTATTATTAATTTTGTTTATTTGCGTGTCAACTTATATACTGTTCGTTATCTCCATTGTTACTCAAACATGGTTGATGTTTGAAAGGTTGTGCATCAGGGATCAAAGTTATGCTATGATCAGCTCCCCTGCGAGGTGGTAGGATTTTTGGCCCAACAAACAAGACATCATACCCCTCAATTAATTCTTGAAATTCCTCAGAAACCTTATGGGTTTTTGTGATTTGCTCTCCCCCTATCATGAACAAGCACCCAAGCAAAGCAGAACCCTTATTCTTTATCAATTTTCCCATTCACTGGCATGAGATATCTTTTAACTCCATGGGAGCATTAATCCTGACCATAACACATCTCTTCCCTCCATCATTAAAAGAAATCTTATGTTCATTGAAGTCAAAAGTCACTGGTCCCAATCTCCTGAGCCAGTCCACCCCAATAACTATATCACATCCTCCCATAGTGAGTATCCTGGTAGTAGTTCTAAATATCTTGTTCTCCATCTCCCATTCAAAGTCAGGACAGTGTGCCTTACACTCTAACTTGCCTCCATCAGCAACATCCACTAATAGAGGATTAGAATAAGACAGCTTGCACTTAAGTCTCCTTGCAACATCTTGATCCAATAAAGTGTGTGTGCTCCCAGTGTCTATTAGGATAGTCAGTGGTATCCCCTTAACCTTACCCCTGAGTTTGATTGTTTCAGGAGCTGCATATCGAGCTAAAGTATGTACTTAAATCTTGGTGTTAGGGTAGACATACTCCTTAGGTTCCTCTTCTTGATCACTGTCTTCATCTCCCTCTTCTTCTTCCTCTACCTCATGTCCCAATATCATAAACAACTTCTTGCACCTATAACCAAATACATAGGGCTCATCACACTTGAAGCAAAGCCCCTTAGCTCTTCTCTGGTCCATCTCTTCCTGTGTTTCCCTCACATCTGTTGGGGGATTGCATGACTCATGTATCTGCTGGATTCAGATCTGGAAATCTGTGTGTGTGAGCTGATGTTTGCTCAGATTCTGCAGTCTTTGTGCTGTGCATGGTGTCAAATTTTGTCAAAACTTTTTCCATCATTTGTTTCAATGCTTCTATACTGACTTGCATTTCATCTGTTTTTGTCTTCAGGCCATCCAGCCGCGCGGCGTGACTCCCTGGTTTTGTCATTAAATCATAGTGCATTTCAGGATCACTTAGCTCTGAGGCCAATGAAATGATCTGACTCGACTCCAGTGGTGTTTTGTTAGAGAATAGAGAATTAGCTTAAGAGAAAAGCAGATAAAGAGAGATAGAAAAATAACTTGTAATAATTCATAATGTTCAAATCTGCTACACATGATCCCATATAGCAGTTGGGGAATCTTTTTACATAAATAGTTAAACATCTGAAAAGCTAAAATAGTACTAAGCATAACAAAAAAGAAAATTAAGATATTCTGGGCTTCAGGTTGATATGGCCCGTCGATCCCCGGTCCATACGCGGTCGGTCCGAAATGAAAAGAATGCGGCCCACTTGGAAAAAAGCCCTGCTTCTCTTCAGTGTGTTTGTAACCTGATTTCAATTGAAAAAAACGCCTAAGTCTTCTTCTTCGACTTGATTGAAAATCCACGATTCGATCCCCAATTTGCATAAACCCTAACATTACGAATTGAATTCCCAAATCCTCCCAAATTTCCCTCCGATTCCATTCTAATCCGATCCAATTCGTAACAGGCAAGTTGATGGCCAATAACTTGGACCAAGTCTTAGGGGGAAATAGTCCGACGTGCCCCAAGCGAGACCTGGACATTGTCTCGGAGATAATTGACAGGCGGAATCATGAATTATTGATCGAGGATCAAGATAAATTGGAGTCGGAGGAGCTGGAGGATTTGAAAATGCGGGTGGCGGATTGATTTACTACTTGGGTCGAGACTTTAGAGTTAGCTTAGTCAATAAGAGCATGGTTACTTTACGGTTGCGACACTTGACGCGAATAACAGATTAAAGGAGGATAACTTGAAGCGATTCAGGGAATTGGATTGTGCCAACGACAAGCTGAGGGAGGATAACTTGGAGCTAGTCAAAAAAATCAAACTATTCTCTTGGTTATATTGATCATGCGAGTTACCATCTTGCTGCGGATAAGGGGGAGCTAATCGGGGAATTTTGCTCTATATTTGAAAAATGGGACCATTCTCGTACGGGGACTTGACGTGAATGTCGAGTTGGATGAGTTGGAGACTGAGTGGAAACTCGGATTAAATGGGTTTGCGCTAGAAAGGAAACTTCGACTATTCAATATGGTGTTATTATCAACTTTTCGTCCATTGTTGGAAAAAAAATTGGTGTCCAAATTAGATATTGACCTCAAAATCGAAAATTGATGAAGTGAAGTTGAATCGAATATTTGAACTGATTTTTGATTGGTCGATCAACTTACATATGATTTGCATGTGACAATGTATCTGAGAGTGAGACCAAAAGTAGATCGACGATCCAAGTTTGTGAATACACGACTCATTTCATGAGTGTGCTATTTGGTTTACCGTTAACCCGCTGTGCTAAAAGTGTTTATGTTAAACAAATATTGAATTTATCGGAATATTTTTTACAAGAATGATCGAGTATACACGCCCTAAAAGTTGGGATCTGGCACGTAATAGCTTGGACATTGGAATTCAACGTGAAAGATAAAAAAAGGATATTTAGGTCTGTACTGAAACGCGAAGGAATTATGTTATCGTATTTAACAACCGAGTTGTCAATTGGACATTTTATTGGTTTGAATTGTGACAAATAATACGCGAATACACGATTTGTATGTCGCTGAGTTTGCTTGATAATTTATGAACACAGCTGTTGTAAATTACTTGAACTTGTTATAGACTTGCAGCATGCACACACGAAATATTACGCCTGTATCCATCATCCGACTCTTACTAATTAACTTCTTAACTGATATCGATAGACAACATGTACTGTAACGCTACAAAAATGAGATCAATCGGCAGCCACGGATAGAACACCGGTTGCCAAAATTACACTCTGCAACACTTCCGACAACGTGATATAAGGATTACAAAAGGGCAATGATCACGGGGATGTGTGTTACTCATTCTAACTAAACATCAAGTGTGAACTTGCATTTGTCTGTATGAAGTGGTCGATGGTGTCCTTCTGTACATGCATGTCTTTCACGTTTCTTGCATTCACCTGGATATGCTTCAGCAGTCAGATTCAGAACAAACAAGTTCAATACAGGAATTCTTTGATTAAAGGGAGGAGAGGAGAATCAGTACGGTACTACTAATCATTGACGAGCGATTACACGTTAAGAGCAGAAACAAAAGTATCTTAAAAGTGACGGCCAAGTGCAGACTATTCAATAACAAGAGACCAATGCTGATCGAGACGTATGGAAACCTAGAAGAAACATCTAGCATAACAGATAGTGAGACATTCGATTAAAACAAGGAATAATAATTCTACACATCTTCGTCTTGTTGCAGATATTTCCACCTTGCAGAGATACTCCATAGAGCTTAAATAACATAAAATATTAGGGAATCTTAGTAAAGCCATATGAGTAGTTTTATATCTGTAATTACTCAAAAAGTATGAGACCTGTTTATTAGTAAACCACATTTCAGATGGTGCAAACGTAATTATCTGTAAGAATAGCGCATTTGACATAGATACACATTTTCCAATTCAAAAAATCTTGCAACAAGTAGGTATGTTACTTTAATTAGTAATAAGGAAGTTTATACCTGCTAAGTAGCTGTTCCGCAAGGCTTTTTGCTTGTTTCAAAAAGTTGAACCGCTTTGAAACATCTTCTTCAAGGGAGGCAGCTTTTAGGTTAATAAATAAATCTCTGTAAGCAATATCGAGTTCTTCTACGTTCTTGATTTCTGCTGTCTGCGCATAACTATCTTCTTCCATATCGTCGGCATTATCGTCGAGCAGCGTTTCTCTAGGAAAGTTACCCAATAACTTGTTTCCCGTTCTCTTGGATACTTCCGATTCCAGTTTTGCTGCCATCGAGATAGCCCGTCTAATACACGAAGAAGGTACCTGCAATCATGTCTAGTATGAGCAAGATACAAAATGCCCTGAGGACAAAACAAGAGAGGAAAATTTAATCTGGGGAGAATTCTGCTACAGACCCCCAGGTTTAACCCAATTACAGAAATGCCCGGGAATTTAGAAAGACCTCCCGTAAAACTTAGACAAACTTTAGCCCAACCATTAAAATCTAGGCACAAGTTTTTCTCTAAGTCCCAATGTTACTCTTGGCCAATCGCATTTTGTCTTTAAATCAAATTCTGGACTAAATCACCTTTCTATAATAGGCGGTGTATCGGTAATTATTCTTATAATCTATTATTCTGATAGTAGATTCCACGACGATAGGTTACTTCTTGTCACAATATTTTACATGACCGACAACTCGGAAAATGAAACTTTCAAACAACTGCAAGCAACCCTTTTAAACAATTAATGTTGAAGCTTACTTGTGCGAGCTGAGCAACTTTAAACCCAAAACTTCTCTTAGCAACGCCAGGAACAAGTTTGTAAAGGTAGGTTATGTCATCGTTATTCACAGTATCCATTTGACGATTATTACAAGAATCAAGCTCCATCTTCGTGTGTGGTGCCATATATGAAACATGATATGCTCCGACAGAACCTGGGAATTCGTTTCTGATGTCAACTATTTCAGGATAATGGGTGACAAAGAGTACCATAGATCTCTTATGCTCCAGTAGATAATGTAATGTAGCATAAGCAATAGCCACACCGTCGTGTGTACTGGTGCCTCTTCCAAGTTCATCAATTATAACCAACGAGCGGGATGTGCAGTGCTGCAAAATATGAGATGTCTCACTCAGTTCTTCTAAGAAAGTACTTCTTCCCAGCTGAATACTATCAGAAGCCCCCATTCGTGTGTAAATGCCATCCAGTACATGCAGTTTTGCTGATGATGCTGGCACAAATGAACCAACCTAGAGGGATCAGAAATACATTTTTACGCAGTTCTGTAAATGAGGTTCCCTGAGTTATAAATATATTATAAATCGCAACGTTCGACTTAAAAGAGAGAAATATTCTTAGAACCAGAATTTTATGTTCCTTTTAACATGCCTTCTGATAGCTGGGGCAGTGGGTGGGGCGAGACGAGAGGTATAAAATAGATTAATTCTCAAATATGCATACGAGCTTGTTACAATGCATGTCACCAACGTTGGAAGGCCAAAAACATATTCAAAATATTTCCTGTTACATATTGTTGGTGGTGGTGTGTCATCAAGATGATGCTTAATATATCGCCTGTACCAAATATTTCATAGATAGAAGTCATTAACATTTACCTGCGCCATGAGAGAAATAAGAGCAACTTGACGGATATAGCAACTCTTCCCACCCATGTTTGGTCCAGTAACAATCTGGCAGTACTCCTTATCAGCATGCAAGTTTGTATCATTAGGGACAAAACTGCCTTGTAAAATATTCTCCAGAACCTGGAAAAAACGAACACTTTGAAAATAGTAAATTTTATCACAACATAGGTCACAGAAATAAAAACCGTTGCAGTACACTTGTCCAAACATGCAAGGCAAATGCGCAATAATCAATCAGCCAATTATAGTAAGAAGTTCTGGATAAATCACCATCTCCGAAGCCTCATGGAAAAGAAACAGACTGGTGAGAGTAAGAAGGCTATCATCATAATCATGAAATGACTGGAATTCAAAGCATAGAACATCCATAAATCTACAATTAGAAAACCAGAAAGCAATATCACTTGAAGAAATCACTCTTTTTACACTTATATAGCCTTCTAAATCATGATAAACAAGTGAGGAGAGTAACATAAAAATCATTTGATATTCATGCAGGAGGGGCAAAGTGCAACTGGATTGATGCAAGCATGGGAACAGGGTAGTATCTCCCAGAAGATTAAACTCTTGGATTCTATTAGGAATATATGATATCTAACTACGGTAGATGTGCATATAGGTTAGGAAATACAGTTTTACACACGTGTAGTCCAAAATGGGCAAACTGTGAAGATTCCACTGCAAAAGACATCTATATTCACCTTATTCTTGCAGTATTCAACTAAATTGATGTCTTTAACCCAAGATATTTAACTCAATCGAAGAAGGTTAAACATGCATAAATTATAAATGGAAATTAGATAATCATACTGGATGCCGACCAGAGTTGACTTGGATTTGTACAGGCTCGCCATCACCAACAAATACAGGCCTGGCGTAATTCTGCAAGAATCAAACACAAACAATTATTAGGAGACATTACAAGGTCATAAACATGAATTCAAGATCATTAAACTATAAAACCTCTGTCCTTGCAAGCATGGCAAGAGAATACAGACAATCCAAAGCAGCTAATGCCTGAACAGAGGCCTGAAACTCAGAGTAACATCCACCAAATGTCTTCAAAAAATTATCCCACGTGGCACGGCAGACAATAGAGAGCTCCTCCTTTGCCAGAGTTAACTGGTCTAGAGCATTCAATACTTCAGGAGGATGATAACGTACTGTTTTCTTGGTACTATTCACTTTGACCCAGTTTGGAGGTACTACCGCATCTAGAGGCAGCTGCAAGCAAAGGTTTTGTCAATCGTAGTGTTTAGGACTAGCTCATTAGCACCCCATGTTTAACGTACCATGGTACATTTCGCTTAGATTAGAGAAAACCGTTTCACAAGTTTAATACATAAAAACAACTAAATTTGTACTACAAGAATCCCAATATCAATCCATAGATGATCGTTGATATACAAAAGTTGTGCTTGAAAAGATGGAACTAATACTCAAGTTATTTGACAGCTTCAAAAGTTTTTAACAAAATACATACAACCCAATCCATAAATGGAATATCATGCCTGATTTGCCTTAATCAACAGAAGCAGAAACAACATATAATACCGAGCACAGTGGAAACAGGAAAAAATGTTCTACAAAGGGAACTAGAATTTCTACTATTTGAGAGGCATTTCAGAGACAAGCTACAATGTCCAGAGAAATACTATAGTGTACAAGGAAAATGAATTTTAAATGAAATACCTCTATCAAATGTGTGACAAGTGATACACTCATAAATTCTAAACTACTCATTTGCAACTGTTTCCGATGTAAACTAATTAATTGATCCAGCTTCTCATTTGCCAGTTGAACTTTGGTCCTTGCCGCATCAACCTGCAGGTCATAAATATCAATCAGAGTAAGCAATCACTAAGCAAGAAAAAATAATAACTATTTAGAATTAGGAATAAAAAACCAACTCTTCAATTGGACCTCTGGGAATTTTGCGTCAGAAACAATAAAAAGATTGAGAATATCACGTCGCTCAGCAGCTTCTTTGTTCAGTGTTGATAAGAGTCTTCCTGCAGTACTGATAAGACTGGCAGATGAAGCTGTCAATATCAATTTTCTCAACAGGACAGAGCGCACATTTTTCACTTGCAGATTCATGTATTCAGTCTCGTCTTCAATATGTAGTTGTTGCAGCCGTTTTCCAGCAACTAAGATGGCTTGAATAACTGAAATAAACTACACGTACATGAAAGTAAAAATTGGCACGAATATCCTAGAAAGAAGCTGATGGAAAATAGCTTCTAAATCCAGAAGTAGGTTTCTGTAATTACATAGGAATTATCTGAGAAGTTCAAAAGTACTACTTAGTTTACAAGTCTGAACCTACTACCAACAATTAAACAAGAAGGATTATCAATTATTGCACAGTCAACATGAAACTAAAATTATTGATGGAAAACAAAAACCAAGGTCAATAAGATACAGGAAATATATTGTACTAAAGTGAGACTAAACCGATAACTGCATAAAAGGATGCCCCAAGGAGTTGAGAGAAATACATTAGCAAAGACACGTTAGATTAGCCTGGGAAGATATGATTAGAAAACTACATATGAAGCAGGAAGCTGATGTCATATTTATAGGGAGAGTTAAGACACTGAAAACCAAGAGTTATGAGTTACCTCAGATGCTGTAGCAGTTCGATGGAAAATTCTTGTTATTCCACGTTGAATATCAGGCGCCTTTCCTAATGTGGCCAAAACTGATGATAATATATTATGAATTTCCGGCGGCACAAAAGTTTCAGAGGTTTCCTCTTGTGACGACTCGTGAGATTCCATGGATTGCAAAATTTCAGAAACAGCGTCTAAACGTGCATGTATCATGTTTCTATCACATAAAGGATGAGTAACCTGTAAAACATTGGGGCAATTAAGTAGTGTAACAGGATGAAAAGGAGGTGGGGCACACAAATCCTGGGGCCCAGGAATCAGGATCTGAAAAATCCATACCCAGAGTCTGAAAAGCCTCGAACCAAATACAGTAACAGTGTGATCCATACATTGCAATAAGGAGCCACATTCTGAATTATCAAAATTATTCTTCAGCACCTACAAAAGTCAGCAGAAATTAGAGACAGACAGATATCAGTCAACACAGAGTAGCATAATATACTCGACAAGCAGTAAGCTACTAACCTCTAATTGTTGCAGCGCATTGGCTGAAAGGGTCATCTCCATGCTGCTCGAGAAAGACCGGAATGAAGCTCCCAAGCATAAAATTCTTTCAAAACCAAATTGTTTCAGATGTTGAATAGCTAAAGCCAGTGCTTGAATAGCCAAGTCTGGCATAGCCATAATTCCCTTTAAAATAAAATTGTATTGGCCATTTTCACAATAAAAGTACATGATAGATCCTCAAACTAAAATCAAGCACAAGATTTAGAAGTTATTTAGTTCAATACAACGATACAGAAAAACATAAGCGTACCTCAACTGCCAAGCTATTTCTATACAGGTGTCCTGCTACGGTGGGGATCTCTTGCTCGCCATTTGATGAGTTGCTCTCATTCAAGTTCTCAAAGAGTGACATTACTTCATCTACAGCACCACCATCATTGAAACAGCCTCGTGAAGCATGCTCAACCCGAACATTTGAGGCAGGTCCAGCATAAGCCAATAACAGCTAATATGGAATAAAAACTTATTTTTTCGGCAAAGAAGAAGATAGAAATATAGACAAGCAAAAGAGTCATGTAAAGTTGTATACAATAAAGCCCCAAATGAACAAAGCGAGTGCATAAGGACACCAACATCTACATGCATTAATAACGCCAACACAATGATAGTGCCTGCCCTACAATCAACATTTTCTATGGCTATCTCCATGCTTAACAAAAGAAAAGGTATAATGATGAATAGCTCCCCATTATTTATTGTTTGCAAGAACATGCTTCAACTATCATTCAGCACTCTTTAGTTATATTTCTCAATCAAAAAGAAAAACTGCATGTTAGCAAAGACAAACGTATGAGAAAGTAAGGTCCACAACAAATTAATATTCACATACATCACGTGTTACATACTTTTACATCTATTTCCGCTAAACAACTCAAATTCCGTAACACCAAAACTACCTTTTCCGTCTGTTTAGAAAGCGGCCTCCCGAGAATCAATTCGACAGGCGACAAATTCAAAAGCATAGCCTCCAACTTAGCCCTCATCAAATCATCCTCAAACTCACCATACACAACATCCCCTGTCGAAACATCGACCCCCACTGCCCCAATCCTCACGTCCCCACCCTCCCCTTCTTCCACCACACAAAGCAAATAGCTACTCCCCGAACCGCACATTTCCTCGCCTCCACCACCCAAATCCTCCGCAGCCTCCAACGTCGCCTTCGTATACAATGCCGACAACCCACGACAAAACGTTCCCGCCCTATTCGCCCCGTGCGCCTTAATCGCCGCGGTCTCCGTCTGTTTCACAACCCCGACCTTATACCCGGCCCCAACGAGCCTCCTAACGTGGAAATGCAACCTAAAAGTCGGTATACTCGCCGTTAGAAAACTATGATCCATATGAGCATAAATCCCCAATACTCGGGCCGCATTTTCGGCATCTTCACCGAAGAATCGGTACTTGTAACCAACCTCGATCATTAATAGGACGTCAGGGTACTTCGATTTGAGGTCCACCACTTGCTGTTCTAATGGGGTGAATTTAGGGTTTGGAGTGGCGGAAGGTTCTGGAAGGTTGGGAATGGAAGGTTCGAGGAGTTTGTTGAGGAATCGCTGGTGGAGAGTGGGGTTTGGAGGTGGTGGTTGAGTGAGTTGATCGATACGGCGGCGTTTGGCGGGGGAAAAGGAGACGGTGGTGGTGGTTTTGGGGGGTGGGGTGGGGGCGGGGGTGCTGGATGAGGGTGTGGATTTGGGTGCGAAGAAGCGGGAAATGACTTGTTGCTTTGGTTTTTTCATGGCGGAAGTGAACTCCGGCACGGCGGTGGTGGTGGTGATAGTGGGGATTTGGCGCCTTTTTGTCTGACCAGTGTGGTGAGTGTGTTATTTTGTTACGGTCGATATTAAAATTCAAAATTTAATTTTGGAGACGGATATGTTAGGTATTTTATTAGACAAATACGCACCCCTAGGATTTGCCCATCGTGGATATACGAAGCAAATACGAATAAAATATGACGATAGTAACAACACAATGATTTTACGTGGAAACTCCTAAACCGGAGAAAAACCACGGGGCCCGAACGAAAATACCCTATGTAGAAAATTGTTACAACTATACAATTTCTCGCTCAACTCAACCGATCCCCACATAACCTTTTTACCGCAACACTCCCCGAATAAACCTCGCACAAATATAGAAATATTACAAGAGGAAAGAAGGAAATTATATGCTAAAGAAAACACTCTGAATTTTGGGATGATTTTCCTTCACAATTCCATTCCCCACCCCTATTTAATGGGAGGAATTGAAGCAAAGGAAAGTGTCGTGCACTTTTCTTCCAAAGGCCAACCCTTCCAAAGGCTAACCTTTCCAAGTGCCAACCTTTCCAAAGGCCACCCTTCCAAAAGGCCAACCTTTCCAAAGGTCAACCCTTCGAAAGGCCAACCACTATCCCCCAATATAATATTGGGGGTTAGTCTGTCTACAATCTCCACCTTGAAGATGTGATTACTAGTGACTAATCACGTCTCCAAAACCATCTTCATTCCGGGCTTGGGCAATCGCATACCTACTCTGCCTACGAAGATCTCCATAGCTCCCGCTATCACTGCAACCGCAGTGGTACTTTTAGAAGTACCATGCTCCACCATAAAGCATAACCACTCAGAATAAACCAATTCCGAGAATTTCCCTTTTTGGTCCATGTCGAACATTAACCTGCTGATAGAATGGTGCAACTTCCCCTTTTGGCTTCTCCGGAAGTCATCAGCCCGCCGACATGAATATACCACACACCTTGCATTAACGCCAAAAGAAATGACTGTGTGCAAACTGGACCCACTAACATTAACGTCCTGTCTCATGGCAACTTTTCGGGTCCCTTGTCGTCGGGACGAGCATGTCCCTTACAGTGTGACAGGAGAGTCACTGCCATAACCAATGTTAGTTTCGCTTCCAGTATTTCTGTTTCCTGCCTCGAAGCCATTTGTCGAACCGGCTCCCCTTGTCGGACAATTTCTTTTAAAGTGGCCAACTTGTCTGCACCGCCAACATACTTTCCTCCCAGAGTTCGTCTTCCTGCCACCGTAAGTCACCATTATAGTATTTTCATGCGAATCATTACTCTCGCTAAGCCTCATCTCTTCAGACAGAAGCTTGCCCGTAACTTCAGAGAGATTGATTTTCTCTTTCCCATGAATCAATATTTGTTTCATGTGCTCATACGACCGTGGAAGAGACCATATGAGTCTAAATGCCTGATCCTTCTCATCAATTGCAACTCCAATGGATTCAAGCTCAGCAACGATCCCGTTCAAAACACTAAGATGATCTAAGATACTCGCACTCTCCGCCATTCGCAGTGTGTGAAACTGCTCTTTTAGGTACACGCGATTCGACACGCCATTCGCCTGATACAACTCCTCAAATTTTTTCCAGAGTCCCTTAGCCGAAGAAATTCCATGCACGCTCACAAGAACGTTTTTGGCCAGACACAGACGAATTGCTCTCGTAGCTCGCAAATCTAGATCCTCCTAGTCATCATCGTCCACCACAGCTTTTATACCAGCTGCTTCGGAACTCGTGCTAGTAGTGCCGCTACCTTTAGCGACCCTTCCTTTTAAAGCCTTGTGTAACCCTAACTGAATCAACACATCCCTGATTTGAACTTGCCACAAGCCAAAGTTGATTTTTTCGTCAAATTTTCAACGTCAAATCTCACTGCACTCGTAGCCTTGCTCCCTGACATTGCACCGGCGAGCCTTGGTGAATTTCAAGTAGATCCGAATAGCACAAAGTAAACCCCCGGAAAGAGATAGCTCGTCTTTCCTGACAGGGTTTCAAGGTTCCGAGGTAATTGGTAGGGTCACAACGGTCCCGCTTAATAACCAATTACCTTTGACAGAACCGCCTTTATCAGCGCGTATTCACACTACTATCACACCAGAACTCCACCCCAACAAAAGCTCCACCTCCAGCAGTACCCGGGCTCTGATACCACTTGTTAGGTATTTGATTCGACAAATACGCACCCCTAAGATTTGCCCATCTTGGATATACGAAGCAAATACGAATAAAATATGACGATAGTAACAACACAAGGATTTTACGTGAAAACTCCTAAATCGGAGAAAAACCACGGGGCCCGAACGAAAATACACTATATAGAAAATTGTTACAACTACACAATTTCTCGCTCAACCCAACCGATCCCCACAGAACCTTTTTACCGCAACACTCCCCGAATAAACCTCGCACAAATATAGAAATATTACAAGAAGAAAGAAGGAAATTATATGCTAAAGAAAACACTCTGAATTTTGGGATGATTTTCCTTCACAATCCCCACCCCTATTTATAGGGAGGAATTGAAGCAAAGCTTTCCTTTCCAAAGGCCAGCCCTTCCAAATGCCAACATTTCCAAATGCCAACCTTTCCAAAGGTCAACCCTTCCAAAATGCCAACATTTCCAAATGCCAACCCTTCCAAAGGCCAACCACTATCCCTCAATATAATATTGGGGGTTAGTCTGCCTATAAGATATAATAGACCATTGTGTTGGATTCAAAATGAATTCGACGTGGATCGGATCTAGACTTAGAGTCACGTGAATCCAAAGTTCAAAGCCGAATGGATCTATGCTCACATTCCTGAATCCACTCTTTGATTAGAGTATATTTGTCGTTTGAAATTAAAGTTGATTTGTTTCTAGGTTGATTATTTGGATTCTAAAGTCCAAACAATAAGAATATGAACGCATCTTTTTTCAAATATAAAGATTCTCTATTGTAAATTCAACATAAAGTAAATAAGGGGGTCCCAATACTTTTTCATTAGGGGGGTTAGACGAGTCTCATTACACCATTGGGCGAGAGGTGCAATACAAATTCCATCGAGGCATGAGGGCACGAGGTAGATAACTGTTTCCACCTAGAAATGGAGATCGAAAGACTCTTGGGGCGAGGATACATGTAGGAGTACGTAGATAACATGGGGCGTTCCACCCAAAAAAGAGCAAATGAGGGACGCAACAAGGAAAGGCACCATCAGAGGAGAGGAGGAAAGTAAGCGCCCCCATTTAAGGAAGAAGACGAGGAGGAGGAAGACGAACACGAGGAAGAAATGGACTATGCATATACCCCATGAAGAACCCACCCATAGGTATGAATTGCCTAAATAAGAATTCTTGAGCGTCGAACAACCTGAGCACTAACTATCAACCAATTAGCATTAATGAAACTGTGTAAATTCACCGGATAATCAAAAAGACGCATGTCTGGTAAATGTTTGTTGCTATGTGCTTCCAAGAAGTTAGAGAAAGGGATCACTAGCGAATCTAATCAAATAAGGTTGCTGCTTGAAGAGGTGATATCCATGACTTGAGGAGGAGATTTGATTGAGATCAGATATATGGGTATTTGTTTTTATCAAAAAGAATCGCCTAGAAGTTCAAGCGACTCGATATTTGACCAGAAAGTCAATGGGGCCCGTTTTTGACAAACGATACTACTTTTCTTAGTGAAAATGGCATCCTCAGCAAAACGTAAAGACATGATTTTTGATAAATTCAAAGGTTTAGATGGCTTAATATGCAGTTCATTATTTCCAGCGAGATTTTTTTAGTTTCATTTAGTTATTTTAAAAGTCTTTTGTAATTTTGGTATTTCTTTTAGTTAGGGTTTTCACTTTATAAGTTAGTCGTCTTTGAGACATTGTAGTTAGTTGTTGATTAAAAAAAACACTAAACTTGAGAATTTTTGCAGTTTTCGTCAATTTCTTGTTATTTTGTGGAATCAACGAGTCTTTGATCTTCTTGTGTTGTTTCATCTTCTCCTATGTATTATGCTCGCTACATCAGTTGACATCAGAGACAGGCTCGTTCCTTCACCATGGCGGCAAGGAGAAACCATGAAGTGTGTGATGTTCCGGTAGAAGAAGATAGATGTGATGAATATACACAGTTACGTCAACAAATGCATTTGTTGACGCAACAAATAACGGTTATGGTTGCTCAACTGCCTAAATCTGCAGCGATACGTGGAGCCCTATTATTTGTAGATTTCGAGGATAATCCGTTTGTACCACTAAAACAACTATTGAATCTGCCAATTTATCAGAGACAATATGATATAGCGGAATATTTCAAATATATATGGTGAGTAGGAAGATGATTGTCAACCATATGATATTGTGTATGACAATTATGAAGATAGTATTGTGGTTGAATTTGAGATCTCTCAGTTAAAAGCTTTCATGGAGAGATTAGTTGAGAAGATCAAGATTGAGCACCCAGAAGTTAATGAGGAAATCGATAGATTTGAAAGTTTTGAGAAGAAAACTAAGATTGTGTTGTTCATGTGGAAACCGAGTTACTTTTGATCAGCTGATTTTTGAGCCAAAGAATAGTCCTGTTCTCCAATGCAAGTTTTCTGTTGCGTCTTGCATCTTTGCTATGTGAGGTTAGTGCCAATTTGCTAACTCATAATTGATTGATAGACCTGAAGATGACCGAAATCGGATAACTTTATAGTGACCTCAATTGCCATCAGTATTTTAAAAAACTTATTTGAGGCTCGCTTTGAGGCAAAATCCCCTCAAAACGCCTCAAAGCTCAAGCACTTCGCCTAAGTGTTATAAGACTTCGCATTATTGTCAAGGCGTACGTTTTGGGTGCGCTTTTTCGCATTTTAAATTAAGATTAAAATAAAAAAGTCACAACACCACTTTTCACATTATTTTTATTTTAATATGCATAATATTGTGAACAAAAGTGCATTTATGTTACACTTTGAAAATATTTATAAACTAATATTACCTATTCAATTTTCTTAGCAACAAATATTATTTATAATATCTAATATCAAAATTTATAGAGCTTAAGCTTTGTGCCTCGAGGATTACACTTCATTTTTGGGAACACGAAACGATCTGCCTTACACTTTCACTTTTTAAAGTACTGATAGAGACGCACAATGACGATTACCGTGGTATTTGGATTGGTGGTGAGGACTGAGGACTGAGGTACTGTGCAATGCATGAAGGTTAAGTTTAGTGAATATCTTCTTCTTGTTTTTACATATAAAAAAGTTGACGTTAGATTCTGCAAAAATATTATACAATTAGGATTTTAATCATGTTCCCTTGTTCATTTTGGTTGTAGAATTGAAGTCCAACTTTGTAATCTTTGATTATCTGATTATAGCTTGATCTAAAATTATGTCAATCAGTTAACCTGTTTGTTAGTACTTTTTCAGACAACTTAAGATTATGTGAACAATGCAACAAGTCTTGAAAACTATGAGGTATTTTAAGGGTTTGCGTGTAGTTTTCACAACGCTACATTTCGATCGTTCAAATGTATTGATCAAGTATATGCAATGGCATAACCATTAGAGAAAAAAGTATATATGCAAACATTGTGTTAATGACGCTAGCAATGTATATGTTGCATGAAATATAAGTGCAATGTTATCTCAAGTAAAATGCAAAAACCTACCATGTGTTATTTCGAATTGGCAAAAACACCCCTGTGTTATTTTAATTGGCCAAAACCTCCCTGTGTTATTTAGTCAAAGGCGAAAAACTCCCTGAAAGCCCAAAGTGCCCTACACGCGTGCAAAATGAAGGTGGGATTGGTGATTTTAGTCCGAAATTACTTTTTTACCCTCAATTTGAATTTTTTTAGGAGTAAATAGCAAAAACTACCCCTGTGTTATCCTTAATTGGTAAATAACCCCCTGTATTATTTTAATTGGCAAAAAACCCCCTGTGTTATTTCAAAATTAGCAAAATCCCCTAGTACACTGAATTAATTTGCACTTACTGAGATTGATTTCAAAATATGATTTTTATTGTATTTCTTTGATACATATGGAACTAATGATGTTCAAATTAAATTGTATGCATATTTTTGTTTATTTATTTTGAAGAAAACATTAGTTTTTAGATCTGTAAAAATATAATTACGGCACCGATTAATTTTATTATGTTTTTAAACAATTTAAAAAAAAAATCTAAAAAAAATATAACATGATTTATAATATTTATTGTAATAAGTATATGTTTATTATACAATCATAATACTTATAAATCCTTAGTTACTGGTAATGTCATTATAAAATATGTCATGAAGGGGGTTTTTGCTAATCTATGAATAACACAGGGGTTTTTTTGCCAATTAAAATAACACAGGGGGTTATTTGCCAATTAAAGATAACACATGAGTAGTTTTTGCTAATAGCTCTTTTTTAAGAAAGGGCAAAGATGTTATTTTACAATAAGTCAAAGCTAAAGGCTAAAGTGGGTCGAGTGTGCTAATTATTGAATAACACAAATGGGTTTTTGCTAATAAAAATAACACATGAATGTTTAACACATGGTAGGTTTTTGCATTTTACTCCTTTTACAAGTATTCACAAGTGAGTTATCAAAGAAATGATGAACCTTGTAGCTATTTGTTGTATTTTCTTTTTAGTATTCACAAGTGAGCTGTAAAAAAAATGTTTGGGAGGATAGGTAGTTTTATTAATTATACCTTCAAAATAAATATGAATAAAAAAAAAACCAACTAACCAACTAACCGTCTCCAGCAACCCAACTAACTAATCGCGCCATTATAAATACACCCGCTTCTTTAGAATTAGCTCTAAAAAGAAAAAAGCGCATCAGCCAGCAACGAAAAGCGCCATATAGTAAAGTACACTCCTTCCCTCCACCTCTGCCTTTTTGAATTCTGCACAGTACAAAAGAACACACAACAATAAAAAAAGTCAGTTCACAAGCAAAAAAGATTCAAGAAAGAACAAGAACAAAACAGAAATGGCAAATTTAGAGATTTACCCACTGTCGAATTACGGATTGGGTGACAAAGAGCCGAAACAAGAGAACGATTTCTCCCGCCACCATCGCATCGCCCACATGGAACGCATGTCTGTTGTTGTGTTGTGTCGTGTTTTGCATAGAAGCTTTAAATCGATATTTTACGGTCGGTTGATTGATTCCTCTGGTTTTTCTGGTTGTTGCTGCAGTTACAAGGATGAAGGCATGAGAAGAACTGTCGAAGGGATCTTATTGGTTGATCATTGTTTTTGTAATGTGATTTTATATTTGGGGTTCGCATTGGAAGTCATATTTATTTTTTATTTCTTATTGAACTTGTTGTAGGTACACGAGAACAATCATCCTCATGCTCTGATTTTCCGAGTTAGAGATGGTTTTTGGAGACTACCAGGCGGCAAATTGAGGCCTGGAGAGACTGGTTAGTTTAGTTAGTTGACTCACTTGTATAGCTACATTATTATTAGTTATTAGTTACTAGTTAGTTTGTTGGACTAATCGTTTTGTTGTCGCAGAAATCGAGGGCTTGAAAAGGAAACTCTCTAGTAAACTTGGTGCAAATTTTCTTTTGCGGCAACCAGATTGGAAGGTAAAATTATTAAGCGACTATACTATGATTACTTTACAGTAGAAATGTTGTTCTGAATGTTATACTATGATTTCTGAATAATGCAACTACATGTTTATATCCGATAGTTTTACGTGGTCATATTGATGATTGATGCCACATACATTTGTTTCCAAAACACTCTTTTAGATGTTTTTATTTATTTTTCAAAGTATGGAGTCAGATTTTGTGTTGGGAGATGGTTTGACTTGAAGTGCAATGTATTGAGCAGATTGGTGAGTGTGTCGCGACATGGTGGAGGCCAGAGTTTGAAAAACACATGTACTACCCTTTGTCCTATTCGAAGTACATACCTAAGCCTAAGGTGTGATCGCATTATCAACCTCGTGCTATTGCACATTCATACGAACCTGATGATATGGTTTGATTATGAGATCTGACATTTTGTCTGGTAATGTGATATAGGAGCGCAAGAAGCTATTTGTCGTTCACTTGTCTGAACAAGAGTGTTTTACGGTGCCAAAAAACTGGCAACTATTTGCTGTTCCCTTGTATGACCTTTATGACAATGCTGAGGTAAGTAAATAATATTCACTCATCATATCAAAATTATGTACATAGTGAGATCAAGTCTTGTATTCCTGTAGCTTTGTACCCTTGTTGAGTCTAGATCTTCTGAGTAGATATCTGGATTACCATGATTGATTTTCTTGTTCTTTCGCTCTGTGTTTGTGAGAGAATTATTGGTGTCTTGTTGATCTATTACAGACGTATGGAATGGTTATATCTAGCATCGCTCACCAGCTTTCCAGGTTTCAGATCAAAATGATGAATCCTCAGATTGACAAGGGACCGACTTGCACATAATACGTGAGGAGCACGTCTGATGGCCTCAAACTGGTTTACAGTCGTTTAGTAGACAGAGATTTCAACGTGTCAATTTTAACATAGCTGAACTCCTGATCATTTACCATAAGCTAGGTATCATGGTAGTTACGTTTTTGTTTTAAACACCTTCTGCTTCAAAACTCCCCATCTTCTGTAAAAATCGTTAAGAGTGTTCCCTAGGAGAGAATTGGATATGCAACAAATTAGTATGGCAGTTCGTTGTATGCGTTTCAAATCGCAATGCCACATTGTTAGGATTGCTTTAGGCCGTGAGGAGTATATTCATGTATCAGTGACAATATAGGATGGTTAGGTAGCTTTACTAATTTTAGTTAAGTATAACTATACCTGATTCTTTGTAATAATTTTGCAGACTTGTAAAGTTCTTTTACTCTTTTGAAGTTTAAGGATTTATATAACAAGGATAAGCAAAAAGATTCAACATTGATGTGTTATCATTCAACACTATTGTCAATTTGGTTCATATTATTGTTGTTACTATTAGTTGATTTAACAGGAGGGAAAGGGAATTAATCTGATGCAGTTGGGGCAAGTTAAATTAGCCACTTGTTATCAGTCCTATAGGCTATAAACACTCTGTTTCAGTTTTATCGAAGAGTTTTTTTGTTGCTATCTCTGATTTATCACACCAGCTTGAATTTGTTCGTTGCCAGTTATTGTAATAATTTGTGATATAAGTTAATATCAATTTTATTAATTTTCTAGAATGTATATTTTTTACGAGACTAAATAATCGAATAGGAAACGCATGAAATAACCTGATTATAGTAACATATTGAGATCGAAAAAATATGTTTAATATATAACAACACAATGTTAATAAAGTAAGACTCCCCAACCTTAGCACACCGCTCCCTACTCAGATTTAATAGTTGACTGCTTGCGAAAGGACTATTTTACCCCTTTCTTAATTATTTTTTAGATTCATATTTAATGTCCTATCCTCTACTTACATAAAAATAAAAAACCCTCCTCTCATATTAATTTTATAAACGAATTTAAATGGAAAACCTAAAATAAAAAAAAAAGGATTGCAAAATCACGTTAATATGTAAGGGGTTTTTTTGCCAATTAAAAATAACATAAGGGTTTTTTTGCCAATTAAAAATAACACAGGGTAGGTCTCTGCATGTGATATGTAAGGGAGATGAGGGTAAAACAGTCCCATAACATTCCTTCATTTTCGAAATTCGAAGCCCAAGCTGCAGTTGAGGCGCGTGAGAGACAAAATCGTACGATAGGGACTTTTTTGCCTTTGACCGAAAAACACAGGGGGGTTTTTGCTAATAAAAATAACATAGGGGTTTTTTTGCCAATTAGAAATAACACAGGGTAGTTTTTTGCATTTTACTCGTTTAATATATAACAACACAATGTTAATAAAGTAAGACTCCACGCGTTCCGTGCAACATAAACAGTTTAGCAGTTTGACCAAATTCAGAAACAAACTATTTCACATACATTTAAATTAATAATTCAAAAACGTATATATAGTAAATTTCTGTACTATAATATTTCACTAGTGAATTTGATCATTGACTAATAAGGTGCTACCTTTACTTTCAAGTAATATTTAAGTATTGGGATGTAAATAATTATTTATCAAAATCTGTATAAAATCATTTAAATAAATACTCCAAGCATCTTTTCTAAATATAATAAAGTAAGATAGCTTGCCGTTTGTACTGTATATTAACATGTATCATGCTGAAATATTTTTTTAAGCATGGTAGTAAGTTACCGAGTAATTGTATGAAAAAGCGTCGCCATCACGTTTTGTGTGAAGCACCACTCAAACCAATTTTTTTTTTCTTTTTTTGATGCACACTCAAAACAAATGAAGGCTAGGATTTGTAAGGTCCAAGGGAATTTCTAACCTTAGTTTTCTCAATTCTATTCTTTACTTACTGATAATTTTATTTCACCACACTTGTAGTGCATATATATATACATAGAGTATATATATACATATTAAAGAAAATAAATGTCGAAGAATTCTATTGGAATATGTAAGTATTTCCCCAACCGTTAAAACCAATTTTCAGCAACTTCTATTATGTATGTCATCTTGTTTAAATATAAAATGGAAAAAGAAGCCTATTATTTTATTTAAGAATAATTTGTAATTGTGTATACGAGCTGATTAATTGCAAAAACTAATATTTGTGCCCATGTGTTTCAAGAATTAGTGTACTCATCTTAGAAGATTCTTATTAAATCATATGGGAGCTAGCTAGTACGCACTTAGCTAGTGGCGTGGTTTTTAATTATTATGCAGTCAAACTTGATTGACATTATATATTGTAAATAGTATAGTTCCTTTGAATAAACCATGAGTTGGTACTTCTATAATAATTATAATTTTTATTAAAAGAGAAAAAAAATAATTGAGATGAAAACGAAAGAATATAAAATGAGGTTTTGTACTATAAACACCAACACACCGGCCACGTGTGTTAACATATATAGAATTCATTGGTTTAGAGTCCGAGTAGCGTGGTTGCACAAAAAGCGAGGGTGATTATTATTATTTCGTAATTATTCATTGCACATTAATGAAATGTTTTTTTATGCGTCAGCAAGAAATTCACAATCTTTTGGCCTCTTTGTTATTAAGCACACAAAAAACAACAAAATAGGCCATGAAATCAGCTAAATTTTGAATATCAAACATGAAAGAGAAGAAAAGCTCATCAATTTCAAGCTTTTCATCACTTCACTAGCTCTCACTCACTACTCTTCATTTTCTGGTAAGCACTTTTTTTCCCCTCTCTCTCTAACTAACTAAGTAACTATATATGTGTATATATGCACTTGTTTTCAGCTTGCATGTAACTACTGTATTTTTGTGAATTTCTTGCATATTATTGATTTACTTCTTTGTTGGATTAGGATATGAAGAAGTTAATTAATTATTATGTGGTTTGCCAGTCTAAAAGATGGAAAATTCTATTACATGCATGAAAATTTGAAGTCTGTATGTTTGCCACTTTTAAATAAAGGCTAACCAATAATTAATTGTTGTTACAGAGGAGTAACTAATAGTCTGGGAAAGTACAAAATAAATGAGTCTTTGGTAATTGGAGAAATGATCACAATAACAAGTGAAAATAAATAATAATGGCTTCCCATATTATGATTTGTGAATAATCATTAATCCACATGCATTTATGGTCTTCAGATATTCAATTTAGTACTACTGTGTCCTCTCTTACTAGCTAGTGTAGTCTAGTCAATTTTCCATATTCTTTTTTTTCTGGCCTTATTTCTTTATTAAAAAAAAAGTAGAGTTTTTTTTTTTTTTTTTTTTGGTTTCGCTTATATTTTGTTGTGTTCACTCATATGTTTTCAGGTGGTGTTGTTAAGTGCAGTTGGTAGTGTGGACTGTGGATATATAATTTGATGAAATGGTGGGTAAAAAGAGAGAGAAGGAGAAGACAAGGGTATCATTGTCATTATGCTGTCATGATCAGAAAGAAAGGGTATTGAGAAGAGGTGCGTGGACTCCTGATGAAGATAAAATTCTTGTCGACTTCATCACCAAAAATGGGAATGGGACTACTTGGAGAAATCTCCCTATACTTGCAGGTTCATGTTACTATATTTTGTTTCTCTTGTTTTACAATGTCTTATCGTATCATTTAAAACGGTAAAAAAAGGAAATTTTGAACACCTTATTTTAGAAAGTGCTTATTTCAGTTTGAAAGTACAATTTTTCTTCATAACTTATGAAAAATGTGTAGTTTATCTATCGTCATCCAAAGTTAACGAAAAGTTGACCGTAGAACAAATACACTTTTTCGGAGTACTTTTATGTTGATAGTCTTGAGGGGTTCTTTGGCCTGGTAAAAGATCAAAAATATGTATTTTTTTGGGTAAAAAGATCAAAAATACGTGTAAAACGAGCTCGAGAGCTCAACCTCGTTTAGCTCGAGTTAGAGTCACTTGATGACAAAATTGGACGAAAAAGGATTTTTTCGTGAAAATCCAAAACTACCATAGAGTTTTGCACCTTTATGAAAATACCCTTTTAAACTCGAGTAAGTGTATTGAAAAGGCAAATTGAGATCGAATGAACAATTTCCAGAATCAAAAAGAAAATTTATCCTTACAATTATAAGAAGTAATAGCAAAGTATCCATAGTTGTTAGGTACATTACCTACATTACCCCTTATGAGATGGAGAAGAGTAATAAAGGACTCTCTTTTAGTAGAAAATTTATATTCATAAAAAAAGTACTTTCATCTTTTCAAGACCAAAAAAAGTCAGGAGGCTGTGGTGAGGTACATTTTTTATATCATGCATGGTAAGTTTAGTATTTGATATCTTGTATTTTCACAATTAACAATATATTACCTCATAATAGTCACAACACATTGTGTGATCTGCTATTAGCTCATGTATATTGAATATCAGATATTTGACTTTTCCAAATTGTAGTGTAGCACAGTGTCTTGCATGCTACACGGCAAATTTGCAATGAACAGAGTAAAGCAGAGTTTCACCATAATGTTTATAACTGCTTAATTTCTTGAAGTTCTGCTTATGGCAAACACAGAATCCATTTATATGTTTTATAAGTTTAGTAGTTAACCACGATGTGATCTTTCTCTACTTCGTAACGTCAAAATAGGCCTCCGGCGATGTGGGAAGAGCTGCAGGCTTCGCTGGACAAACTATCTTCGACCTGACATAAAACGCGGCCCCTTCACTGAAGAAGAAGAGAACACCATTATCCATCTGCACAGCACTCTTGGGAACAAGTACTTCAATTGCTCACCCTTTTCTTTTGACAATGACATCAGAATTTTGTCGTCTGATCTTAAACACGCTCATTGTATGGCTATAGTTATCGTGAATCACACTCAATTTCCACATAATAGACAATCGAGTAGTAGGATCGAATCAAGATTCTAGACATATAGCTTGCTAATTGACATTCAAGATGTACCTGGAATCTCTTGCCACTAATCATATAGTTTCGTTTAAGGTACTTTAGTTGTCTGAAAAAAATAGAAGTTCATTTTCTAGACAACCCTGAGGTTATTTATGTTTTCAGTATACAGGTTTAGCATTGCTTATCATATTTGTTGCTCACTACTTCTCCAGATGGGCAGCCATTGCCACTAAGTTACCTGGTCGAACGGATAACGATATCAAGAATTTCTGGAACTCACATCTGAGGAAACGCTTCAGCAGCACGGTTCTAAACCAATCATCGTCTTCCTCTTCCAAACCGATGGATACAAACTCTGACTCACCTTTAGCTCGCCACATGGCTCAGTTGGAAAGCGTTAAGCTCGTGGCGGAGTCCCGTCTCTCTGCTAAACCATTGTTGCTCAATACACCATCAAACAGTAAAGCCAAAGGCGATTACTTCCTACGCCTATGGGATTCTGAAGTTGGAGAATCGTTTCGCAATGTTAATGAGCATACAAATGAAAGGGATGGGAGCGCATCTTACAGTCCAAATTCAGAAACGTCGTCCCTGACAAAAGTTGAATCAGATCCCAAAGGGGCAAAAGTTACCGAACCATGCAAGATGACAAATTCTCCTGTTATGGCTGATGAGAAAATGGAAATCTCGGACAGCAAGAAGGAAGTAACTGATGTAGTTGTGGCTTATACAGACGTGACGAAACCTTGTGACTTCGATGATTCCTCTGAGGCAATGCTGAAGTTATTGCTAGATTTTCCTGTGGACGACAACGACATGGGATTTCTCCAAGGACCCTTTAACGACGTTTTAACTTATGCCGGAGATCAGAAGTGAAGTCAATAGGAATCATGCATTTGATATATGAACAAACTTGAAAGATGTAGTTACTTATGTTCTGAATGTACAAATACAACACCTATCCTTGCATTAAAATGAAAGAGACCTGATACATAGATACCTAAATTAGAAACTGAATTCGAACTAATGCGACAACAAGTAAACATTAGCTTTGTTGAAACAATCCCAGGAGCGGTTTCTTCGGAGCAGTCCCGGTGGCGCGATACTTTTCTGCTGCTTCCTCTGCTTTCAGAAGATCTTCCTCTCGTTTGGCTTCGACCGATGCTCGTTTCTCCTCTGCTTCCTTGTGAATTAGAGCAACCTTGTTTTGCATCTTCTCTCTGTATTCTGCTTTCTTTTTCTCTAAAGCCTCCTGTTGAATCACCATTAGAAAGACATTAGCATCAATCCAAATAAATCACACATACAAGTTCTATAATCAGTACTATCAAAATGATAGATTAAAAGATAAAATTCACCTCCTGCTTCTTAAGTTCAGCCTCTAAACTAGCTTTCTTGCTGTTCTCCCATGCAAGAATAGAAGATATCTTCTTTTGAGCTCTGCAAAATATTAAAAAATATAAAAGAAAATGCTTTTATGTTACAAATATGGGAAAAAGCTTCAAGCCCCCCATCGTATGACCATCTTTTACCCCATAGCTTTCAAAAAGAGAACGTTGCCTCGCAACCTTCGCAAAAATGTGCTACGTTCTCCCAGACGTGTTAACAATTTTGACCGTAAGATCGGTCTCCATGAGGAGTTCGGACATTTTTGCATATATGTTATGAAATAAGTCGCAAGAAACCAAAGTTACGAGGGTAAACTTCAAAAGCGGTCATACTTCGGGAGTTTGATGCGTTTTCCCCTTACATATATATATATACAAATCAAATGTTGTAATAGACAAAAGTTAAAGAGGTTTGTTTACTTGTTTTCAGCTTTTGATTTCTCACTTTCTTCCCATGCTTTAATTAAGGACAATTTCTTGTCTGTTGCTACCCGGGCCAGTACAGCATCTATATATGGCAAAATTCAAGAAATTAAATATTTTGTTACATTATACATTCAACTACTCATAAAATTTAAAAAGACTAAATATTCATTAAACTCTCTTGATTACCTCTCTTAGTGGATGACTTTGCAGGTTCTTTATCCTCAGCAGGCTCTGGTTCTTTTGCTATATATAGACACAAACAAAGCTTTAGAAGTTAGGAAGTGCATTAACAAATTAATGTAATTATAACTAATTATCTACCTAAGATTAAGAACAAGCAAATGACAAGTAGGTTAAGGGGTGTTTGTCCCATGCTTTTGCTTATTAACTTTTGAGCTCACATAAGCACTTTTTGCATATTTACAACATTGATTTTGGCTTTTATTTGTCTAAATAAAATTCAGAAAAAAGCACAAGCCGCACAAGTTGTTGCTAATCAAAAGTCACTTTAAGTAACCTTAAACAAAAAATAACGGATAAACGACTTCTACAAGATTTTGCAAACACCCCTAAGTTTCACATGAAAAATATCCTATTCCTACCAACTTTTTCTTTAGGAAAATACAAAGAAAAGAATGTGCCACCTTGACCTTGTCCAGCAAACATTTATCCACTGCAGAAAATAACTTCCAACACGAACAAAAATAAAAGAGACAATATCTTTCTTTGCATAATAAAACAAACCACAAACTAACATTAAGCAAATAACGAGAGAGAAGGGTGAAAAGGTTAATAATTACTTGCAACTACAAGAGCTTTGCTTTCTTCACCAGCAGGCGGGGAAGGAGGTGAAATGACGGTTTTGTCCTCCGCATTGTGTGCTGGTACGGAAGAAGAAGAAGAAGAAGAAGCAACTATATTGGCTTCCTCCTCCCCCATTGCTAGTACTTCTGAAAATTTACCTATTTTTGCTTCTTTTCTTTTTGCAAAATATTGTAAAAAATGAGAATCTGAAATAACCAAAGGATCGAAATAAGATTATATAATATTGGATAAAAGATTTAGCAAATATTGTGAACAATGACAAGACATGCATACAGCTTTATTTTGTCGCATGTGGAATGTGTTAAAAGGACATCAAACGGATTTCTCATGACAGTGTAACACATTCTGGCAACAAGGGTCAAAGTTCAAAGTTCAAACTGTGTATCTCGTGATACTAAGCACTTAAATCGTTTGAATAGAAAATATTTTGCACCTATATATTATGAAACGTGTAGTTTACTCTATGATCATTTTTTGAGAAATATTTGTTATGTAGTCATTTAACTTATAATAAATTGTGGGACAATTTTTTTTCTTAATATATATACAACAAAAACATGGTGCAATTAGTAATAGAGTTTTTAAGAGCTGTGATATGATTAAATTAGCTAGGAGCTAGATCTCATTGTAACGTTCTTAACTTCAGAAAAAGAAAAAAAAATATGTAATTATACACCACATTATATTAGTGTAGACGTAAGAATTCCTAATTTTATTTGCTTTTGGAGATAACAAAAAATAAGACAAATTATATCATCTCATTAAGGTGAAATGATTGGATGCGTATATGGTTTTTGTTTTTAATTCATGTCATCATAATCACACAGCGCGTGACACAAAGTTTGACACAAAAATGGACCGGTGATCCTTTTTGCTTCAAAATAGTTGAAGTTTTGAGAATTCATTGGTCTTGTAATTAACTTTATCGCTAGAGGCCGCTTAAAATGCTTATGAATACACTAGAAAAGTTGGCACATTGTACCTGCATAATTAATTACTTATTTTAATTTTTAAGTAAAAATGTTAAAGATTTTAATTTAAATATGGATAAAAAATCCATATATCCTAACCTTTTTTATGTAAGAGATTATTTATTTCCTTTAATGAATTTTTTTAAATAATAATTAAGGTAAAGTAAATTACACTTATAACCCATGCTAATAATAAACTTTCATAGTATGTAAGGGTAAAAAAGGAAATCAAAAGTTTGGTCTCAACATGGCTTCCTTTATATAATAAGTATAAATATTTATGTTTTTGAATTAATTTTGCACTTCCCAAATCTAAATTAAAGTTTCTAAATTCTTATGTCACATTGTCATAGGTGTTTGATTTCAAGTAGGGAAAATGGCTAAGGATACGAACCATTAAATAAACAAATTGTGCGCAAAACTGCAAAATAATAGAAATTAGAAAACAATCATTAAAATAAACCAACTTCTAGCTAATTTGTTACTTTTCTCAAAAGTCAAAATAGTGTCAGTTTTTTTTACTGTTCTAGCGTGGTCCTATTTTTGCAGGTGTTGTTACTACCAAATACTTGACCTTTACTATATGGTTTTTGGCAATTTCTTCATCTTGACGTTTGCTTTCCATGGTTAGAAGAATGATATGGTACAAGAATTGGAAACTCCTTATAGCTATATAGACTAAACATGAGTATATTTTAAGGTAGGAATAACAGAATATCTCGATGCAATTATGCCAACTTCAAACTAATATAAAAATGAATTTTAGGAGAAAAAGGATCGACCATATATAAAAATGGTTAAACTGACACCATCTCATTCAACTATTAACGAAAATGTTAATATGTACGAATATATTATATATATATTCTAAACAAAATTACCTTAACAATCGAAATTGCAGTTGTATCACGTACAGAGTTGACGAGACGACGAGGGTTTTAATGACTTATAATTCTTATCAAATTTTGATTCGGTTGTTAGTTATTAAATTTTTATAAACAATGATGCAAATCAGAGATTCACTCATGGGGAGATGTCATTCGTTCATTGTACCAAATTGTTCGCACACAATATTGGTCTTAAAACTAGGCCGGGCCATCCATTTTTTGTTCTGCAGCCCATTTAGGACAAAACAGCTCCGAACCGGTAATAATCAGTCAACCCCTCCGACAAACTAGACAAGCCATTAATTAACCTTTTTTTTTTTTTTTTTCTTCATATTTGTTTTAATCTCTTCTAGAATCTAATATTTTAGTATGCACTTGATAACATGTTAAAACTTAAAACACACGAATAATACACACACTTGTAGAATCTAGGAATTTATTTGTTTATTTTTTTGTATTATATGATATATTAGTTTCAAGAAATATAAGATGATCAAGTTTGATGTCTTTTACTAAACGAAAACCTTCACCTTTTCTAACTCTCGACACTTTTTGAACTTCATTTTATCATAAAAGACCGCATTATTACATGTAATATAAGCTAGATTATTATGGTACATATATATTATGATAAACATATGCATGTATTTGTTGTTAATCAACCAATCTAACAAGACTAATAAGACCACTGGTTCCATGACATTGTCTGGATTTGAGAACAATATTTCACACGACTCACACTGTTTCTGGGAGACGCCATTGACAAGCCTCATAAACTCAAACTATATATATGCACCTTATGGCCAAGGCTGTAACAGCATCTCTCATCGACCCAGAAACTTAAATTCTATGTTAGATATTTCTAACAGATGAATTAAAGATGATAACGCAAGTAAATTACAAGGACATCTGGTGAAAGTTTCACCAACAAAACTTCCGTTATGTAACAATTTGTTGTTTAGACAGTCGAGTGTTGAGTATTCTCATTATGCATGGTTACTTCATGGAATATGGCCAACTCCTATCCTGCTAGCAATATGATCTGGGTGTACTAGTGCTACTACAGCTACGAGTCTGAAGGCTCAAAGAGAATTCGGATCGTTTTATAAGCCTTGTCATCCAACAAATATCACTCTACCAATCCTTAATAACTTGGTGCGTAAAGTAAAGAGTAGAAGTTACATTTTCCATGCTTGGTAGTTAGGTAAACATTGCCTAACAGCCTCAGTGCTATTAAGGGGTCATATCACCAATTTGTTTCATTTGGCTACTTCTAACCTGGTACTATGTTCGTATTTCAAGGACTACCGATACATGAAAATAGCTGCCGAATTGTCTAAGCTGTGGCAAGCAAGACAAGCTGAGAGAACTAACAAAATGACTGTTTCATCAAGCGAATGAAGTGGTAAACAAACAAGAGGAGCTAAGGACATGTTAGATACTAGTTACAATGACAGTAAATTTCTACACTCTCGATTCTTTCCATCATGGAGTAGCAGGTCAAGTATCTCTAATCCATGTCCATGCACATAATACACAATAGATCTCAACTGACCCAAACAGAAGAAAATAGTAGAGAACAGAGAACATTAGTTCAGCATCGTATACCAGCGACCGTAGAGAACATCTGCCATCCATCACGTTATATAGCAGTGTAACTATAATCATCCTCTGGAGGAGTGTGAGAAAGAGTAGTTAAGATGACGAAGGTCCCATATAAGATTGTGACTATAGCAGTGAAGTTGACAAGGAAAGCCTCTGATCCGTATTTTGCCAGACCAGAACTCTCGAGGAATGTAAGCTTCTCGAGATATCCTAGCGTGGCAGTTGCAACAGCTAAGACGTAGACGAAGGTGCCAAAGAGTACGTGCCATGGGAGTGACTCGCTTCTCACAGATGTTGATCCGCCAGGGAAGAAGAACACCACAAAACCAAATAGCCACTGCAAAATTATCGCAAAAGATCATATAAAAAGATTTAGTATGAACTGCCACTGGCCAAAAAGCCATCAGTTTATTGCCAACAAGATGATTACCAATTTTGAGCTGACAATAAAGCCAAGAAGCATTACCTGAATGCCATACAGGACAATAGTACCAATTCCAAGCCATGAGTGTAAACTGTATAAATTGGCAATGTTGCTTTCGTTATGAAACTTGAACGCCGTGTAAATTCCAATTATACCAAGTATAAGAGCAACAGCGTGCAAAATGAGGTGTATTAGTTTCTTGTGTGGCTTATTTAGTGGCAAGGATTTGTAACTTATGATGGCTGTAGGAAGAAAGAAAAGAGAAGGTCAAGAATATTTTCTTTACAGATGTCAGAATAACTTATGTGACTACATAAAAAATAAGTTTACTAACCTTCACCACCGATAATAATGAACCCAATAAGCATCAGAACAGGATGAAGCTGAAGTAACAAAAATTAAATATGAATTATGAGATTCAGAATGCACATCAAGAAAATATGACGAACTTTCAGAACAGGAAAATCTTCATCCAAGGTATCCGTCTCACAGGAGCTCAATCCAAAATAAGTTAGTTGATCTCGCGAACAGTCTTAGAGTTCGAACTAAGTTCAGTTGAGTTGATAGTCAGGCTGGACTTCTTTAGGTATAGGAGTAATGACATAATTGCAAATTTCTTAGAAAATGTTAAGGTAGGGTCATGTCGAAGGCTTATCTCCTATCATAAATTACTCCGGATCTCCGTTCTCAAAGTTCACATGGAAGAGAAAGACTAGCAATGTAAACACAAGGATATCCACCAACTGGCAATTGTATAAGGAAGTTCATTCTATCAAAAGCAAATGTCTCTACCCTTTGCGCGCATTTCTCGCAAATGGACATAGTCGAGTGTCCTAATTTTAGCGTTATACATCTCCAATCTACGCGTTCAGATATCAATCAGAAGCATCAGCACAAAAAGCATCTCATACTTCACAAGAGCAGCCAATACTTAAAAGACTTTTACCACTTCACATTCCACCTAATAACAGCACAGAAGTTCGTATACTGTCGATGACCGAATATATATCCTATTAGTTCTCGTTTTCGACCAGCTTTAGCAAAGTTTCTTGATAACAACAATACACCAATAAGTCAGAATAAGATCCCTCCAAACTACAACAGATTGTTACACTCAGATTCCAAATTACAGCCATAACATACATCATCAGATTCACAAATCATGAACTATTCCAACTACAAGAGTCATATCCTTAATCCTACTAAAAAGAACAATCTTTATGAGATTAAAAACAGTATTTATATCCTTACATTGAAAATAAGATTCTTGTTAGTAGCTTCCCAAGCCAAGCCACCTCTGAAGCTGATAGCCCAAATCAACACCAGAATTGCACCTACAACACCCAAAAAATGGGTAACATATGAAATTGGCAAAGCCTTCACACCCAACGCCATTTTTATTTTTATTTTCCTTTTCTTGATTTTTCAGTCACTAACTATTCTGGGTTTCGAACAACATACATATATATATGTCCAAAAACCCATAAAGGTACAATCTTTATTATCCAATTCATCTGGGGTCGTCTTAATTTATTATCTTTTTTTTTTATTGCTTGATTGTCATATCTGATAATCGGATGAGGATATCTTTGATGGGATTGACACGTGTTTAGCTTGTATTGGTTGTCACTATTTCCACGTGTTTCAAATACTATTTGGCGTCGTGTAGCATGTTTGCACCTCAATTTTTACAACTACTTTTTTTTGATGAATCAATTTTTACAACTACTACCCTGCAAATTTTTTTTTTTTTTGGGTGATAGTTGGCTCATGGGACTGGGTTTGGAGGATCCTGGGGGGACTACCACTGTACCCCCTTGTTTGGATGATGACATGTGGCAAGGACCACTTGCACTCAATTTGCTTGGCTAAACCTATATTTTTAAAAAATTTCAATTCTAGCCCAAAAGTTTCCTTTCATTTTCCATTTATGACCACACGGGTTAAATGGTATCAAAGCATGGTTTATTTATTTTATGTGGTTATTTATTCATTTATTTCAACTCTTTATTACCTTATGAGAGGAGTTTTTGCAAAAACATGAGTGATCCAGTGATGGATGACATTTGGGATCTTCCCATTTGGGTTCCTATGAAAGGGAACGCATGCACGAGTATTAAAGGGCGAATTTTTGCCTTAACAAGATACCTTAATTTTCAAAAAAGGGAATTAAGAAACCATGATGTTCTACGCTGTAGCATAGAGCAAACATGAGGAATTTGTCCTATACAGGTTACCAGACTTGAACAAATCAAGTTGACCGAGATTAGCCTTGAAAAAGCTAAAAAACAAAGTTATATACTAAGCCTGTAAAATGCCTGGTATTACACTTGAACGAGAACTCCAGATCTTGATAACTAAGTTAGATGACCTAGCTAGTTATAGACCAGACAATTTACATGCCATTAGAATCAAATTCATTAGAGTTAATGGTCTCTTGGCAAGTATTGCGAGAATTAATAGATTAATCACTGAACGTAATAACCGTTCTTCATGAGTAATCTAGTTTTGCCAGATTTCCACGAGCTCGTACCAGATAGCTCCAAGCTATCCCAGGACCTCAGGGAAGTCCAGAAGACAGTGCAAGCATATGGCAATCGCCAACACCATATGCCCGAGCTGATACAGGAAATCAGAGACAGGCTTGAAACCATGTCTCGTAGACAGAAGGAGATCTTGGGAATTCTACAAGATATCCAGCAACGAGTCAAGAGCTTGGAATCCATGCCAAGGTCGTCCGAAAGAAGGAAAGTTGGATGGTTGCCACCATCTTTCGGGAAGGAGCCTTTGCTACATCAAAAGGGCAAAGCAGTCCAGGTCAAAAGAGAGATGACCACAAACGAGAAGCTGGAAGCCCGGATAAGGGGAGAACCTAGCACGAAGTGAGATCATGTCCAGATTCAGAATTGACGATTTCAACTTCGAGATTGGGCGAGACCTTGCCGATCTGGCGGAATCACTTTCGGGCCTCAGCCTGGAAAACGTGCAGACGTTTGGTGCAATTGTACCAAGTCAAGGTCCTCCACCGGGACAATCAAGTCAAGGTCCTCCACTGGGACAATCAACAGTTACCGAAGGTGCCGGATCTTCCATCCCTAACCCAGACCCAATTCGGGAAGAGCAAGTTCGAGAAGAAGCCATGCCACACCAGCATGATTTTGTTGCGGGGAATATGTACAATCGTATTCCAACACGAGCAAGAGCCAGAAGGCCGGATGTTCATGGAACACCATACGGAAGATCTCAACTCGATCCGATCCACCCGTATGGGCTTATGCTCAATCTGGATATTTTGGATTTCAAGAACCGTGAAGCCCTGATCGATGAATGGGCAGCGGCAATGAGAATTGCGGCGGCGACGCTTGAACTCGACAAAGAAGGATTCATCATGATGTTACAGATGAGTCTCGAAGGTTCGGTCAAGGTCGGATGGGAACATGGTACTCCAGAAGTTAGAGGAGGAGTCCTATCTGGCGAGTCTCTCAAAGACATCGTTGATAGAATGGCTAGGCTTTTCAAGATTTACTTCATCGGAGAAGGATACTTTGTGGATCCCCAGACCGGAGGAGGTGACCAAGAGAAAGTCAAGAGATACGAACAAGCGCTGTATAGTCTGGAGCTACATGACATATGTCAAGTAGATCTATACATCAAGCTGTTCACCGAGTACAGATGGAAGAGCCGGATTGCAGAAGACACGGCGCTTCCCCTTTTCTTCGCCAAAATTCCAAGCCCATGGCGAGAAATGTTACTACGAGAGTATATTCCTTTGGGAATAGACACGGTGGCTCAAAGGATGTCTTTCCTCAAAGCCAAACTGAGTGAATGGTGCCAGAAGGCAGCAATTCAAAAGAACTTCAAGAGGCTGAAACGAATCAATAAATCAGCCCGTCTTTGCTGCGACGATAATGACGTTCCAACAGTCGTTGGCGCACCAGAGAGACATCAAAAGAAGAAGCATAGGGATCACCCCTATGAGCGAAGGAGCAAGTTTACCAGGAGATCATCTTGGAAGCCAAGAAGATTCTGGTCAAAACAAAAGGCCCGAAATTACAAATCAGGGCAGAGAACATGACCCAGTCGTGGAAAGACGTCTTCCAGTCAGGGAAGTACCAGCAGACCACTAGTTAGGCGAACTTTCAGGAGAGCACAAACACGTGCTAATGAAAGCTTCAAAGACTGCAACTGTTGGACGTGTGGGGCCAAAGGACACATCTCAACGGATTGTCCTGAAAACCAAAAGAGAGGTGTTAGACAGTTCGAGGCTACGCCAGAGTTCGAAGAAGCTGTCTACTTTCAGGACCTTGTTCAGGTATACAGGTTTGAAGATATCCCTTCAGACGAAAGTATATATGAAGAAAACGAAGGACCAGATGAGTCTTCAGAGTCAGAATCAGAATCAGACTGAAGACGAGGAGATCTTCCATCAGGAAGTTCAAGAAGATAGGACGGGATTTTTCTCACAGACCAGCATTTCTCACAAAGCCTTGATGAGAATTATGCGAGAAGATCCAAAGTTGAGAGTTTACGATGGTTTCACCATCGGAAAAATGGAGAGAGCTTTAGCTCAGCTAAGCTTCAGAAAGAGGAAACATCACATCATCTACAAGGTTACAGCGGGAGAAATTGCTATCCCTATGGAGCTGACCAGTAATGTGATGGAGATACAGCTAGTTCCTATGAACGAAATCAAAGAGGAACTAAAAATACTCAGGCCAGAGGTTGCGCAGAAAATGTCATGGATCCATATCGGAGCCATAAGGATTCTGCTCAAAGCAACATTCAAAGAAGGTATCAATTCCCCAATTGACATTGCCGCCTTTGATCGAAGGATCCAGAACCTACGAGATGCCTGTCTCGGAGGTATTTCAGGAAATCTATTTGCTGGAAAGGTGGCGACATTCATATATCCAAAGATCTCCTTTAACCTAGCCGATAAAGATTTCAGTAGAGTCCTTACTCTACATCAGGATTTCAAAAACAAGGAGTTAATGAAGGAAGGAAACCGTCCTTACTCCATTACATACAGTATCTCCTACGCACTCTCAAATACTCACCATTCAGATCTCTTCCAGAGAAATGAGTTTGTTGAGATACCGGAGATTTTCGAGAAGGTCGCACATGCAGTCAGGCCAGAGATTTCCAGCCTACCGCATATACATGAAATGGATTTAATCATCCGCGACCAACCAGTTTTTGGCAAGGACACGAACCAAAGATTCGAGCCTAGAACGGTCTCTTTCCGGGAAAACAGGATGCAAAGCCTCACCTGGGGAAAGAAACCAATTATGGAGGTTGTGATTGAACCAAAGAAATTCACAACCAAGGGAGAATTGCAATGTCCGGGAGGATGGGGAGAAGTCGAAATCATCTTCGACACCACCCAGAAAGATAATACGCTACCTTGCGACGCTTTGTATTATCTCAAGCAGCCATTTGTTGGTAGGTATCAGGGAAACCTAAAGCTAGGTGGACTTGATTTTATTATCAACGGAAGAGCAGGAAAGATCCCAGAACAACTTGTTCTCGGAATCGATTTTCTCGAGGATCACAAACCTTGGGAAAAGGTGCCGGAAGGAATGGAGTTTACGGTGGAAGGAAGAAGATACCGGCTCAAATGACCACCAGTCCATTCTCAATCTACATCTCAGTAGAGATGTTGTACGAGAAGTACAGAGCCGAATACTTTGCGGCATATATCGACGGAGGAGCAGGTATCTGCACAGCAAAACCAGGAGTCTTCCCCGGTGACCTCGGAGAAGATTTACCGGCGATTGCAGGAAGGGATTTCTCGAAGAAGATCATCATCTTCAGACGAGGGATAAAACAGGCAGAAATTTTAATTGGTGGAGCAGGTGGTACCCCTTGGTACAAAGTGAAGACGCCCCCAATTTATTTCCATGATACCGGAGCCGATATCTTGCTCGGCAACAATTTCCTACAGACGTTTAAACGATTTACACAGGAAAATGAAACAAGACGTCTTATTCTCACAACCACTTGTGATCATAAGATCTTGGTGCAACGATTGTCGCAGGCGTTTCACCGCAAACTACCGATTCAATTTCGCAACAAGCGTGGTGATGAAGGACGACTTCTACACCCAAAAATGCAGGACCAGAGGAAATATGGTAAGGCAATCCTACAGCTTAGAAATGAAAGCTTAGGCGGATAAAAGACCAAAAGGATCAAAGATGAAACAATCGAGATCCTCAAGGCCAGCCTTGAACCAAGTCCTCATATTGACATCACTAATGAAGAACAGATTTCAATAGAAGATGTCAAGGAAAAGATTTGGAGGAATTACGAAGAAGATCCTCTGGCGTGGTGGAACAAGAATGAACTCAAGGCTACTCTAAGAGTTCAAAAGGGAAAGGAAAACGAGCTGGTCAGATATAGACCCATCCTCATGAATCAGGAAGATCGTAAGGATATGCAGATGATTCTCAAAGAACATCTGGATCTGAAGCTCATCTCACCAGGAGTTTCCCCCTACAGCAGTCCAGGGTTCTTAGTCAGGAACCATGGAGAGATCAAGAGAGGAAAGCCAAGATTGGTGATCAACTACCAAGGGATCAACAAGATCTTGGAATTCGACGGGTATTACATCCCGAACCGAGAGCACCTGATCAACTGCGTTTAGAATGCGAGAGTCTTCTCCAAGTTTGAATGCAAATCAGGTTTCTACCAAATCAAGATGGATGAAGAAAGTAAGAAGTTTACAGCCTTCTCCACACTGCAAGGTCACTATATTTGGAATGTTATGCCAATGGGATTGGCTAACGCGCCCCAGATATATCAGAGGAAAATGGATAATCTTTTCAAAGATTATTTCAAGTTCATGTTCGTCTACGTCGATGATATCCTCATTGCCTCGAAGAACGTCCAAGACCACATCAAACATTTGGAGATCTTCTCAGATGTTTGCCACAAAGAAGGATTAGTGCTGTCACAAAAGAAGGCAGTAATTCTTACAAGGAAGATCGAATTCCTTGGAGTCGAGATTGACGAGTCAGGTATTATCCTCCAAAATCATTTGGTGGAAAAGGTACGTGACTTTCCCGACGACCTCAAGACTGTTAAACAACTCCAAAGTTTTATGGGGTTGGTTAATTTCGCTGGTATGTTTATTAACAATCTGGCTAGTTACAGGAAAACATTTAGTCCATTACTAAAGAAGGATGCAGAGTTTAGATGGACGGATGAACACAAGGAGACAGTACAGAAGCTTAAAGCTATCTGTCAAGATCTCCCCAAGCTTGCAATCCCCAATGACGAAGACGATTTGGTTCTTTATACGGATGCAAGCGACCATTGGTGGGCGGCGGTTCTTACCAAAGTCGAGCCAAAAGGAGAAGTGCCATGCAGATACTGCAGCGGTCTCTTTTCAAAAGATGAGGCGGCAAGATGGCACATCAACGAGAAGGAATTCTTTGCAGTTCGAAGGGCCTTCAAAAAATGGCCTTTATTCTTACTAGCTAAAAAATTCACACTTAAGATTGATAACACTAGCGTCAAAGCTTTCTTAAAAAATAAGATAGAAAGCAAACCCGAGAAAGCTAGGTTATTAAGATGGCAAGCTGAATGTCAGTATTATAATTTTGAGGTTCAAGTTATTAAATCTCATGAGAATGTTCTTGCAGATTTCTTAACTAGGGATGGAGGTACATGAGGCCGATACCATCCTCACGAGATGGAGACATCACAGGGATAACCTGGACGAGCTCCGCAAAGCGATCGAGGGTCTGGCAATCAATGCTCAGGCTTCCGGTCATGTACAGGAAAGGGACCTTTCTAAGGTTCAGAACTCAATGAAGGCAACTTTATTGGGTAGTACGAGTTTGTGGGATGGCCTCGCGGTACCACTTTTCCGAGATGCCTCACTTTCAAAATTGGAAGTGGAAATAAAGGCAAACACATACGAGTTTGATGATCCAAGTAAAACTGGACCAGCAGGTGATCCTTTTGAGGAAACCACCCAAGGACAAGCTGATTCAAGGGTAGAAATACCTAAAGAATCTACGAGCCAGGAGCAAGCCGATTCAAAGGTAGAAATACCTAAAGGATCAACGAGCCAGAAGCAAGATGATCCAGAGGAAGAAATTCCAAAGGAATCAAAACACGAGGTTAATCTTAGACCCCAAACGGGATCATCCAAGAAAAACAAGAACGAGAAAACCCCACCTTTGATTGAATATCAGAGAACGTGGGAAAGATTGAACACGAGAATGGGACTTGTCCCGGGAAAAACTATTGCTGATTGGTCAGGCAAATATCCAAGGGTTTGGATACTACCTGGATCAAAACCCGAGCAAACCCGAGAATGGTTTGATTTTGGCTGTATAGCCTCGATCTTTACCGAATCACCGAGCTTCCCGGAAATTGCCAAATTACCGGAATGGATCCAGAAAGGTGTGTATGATACATGGCAAAACAATCATACACTCGGAAGGGGCGATGTGCTTGAAATGAAGTTCATCTCCGCAGCCCCGGAAATCGCAGGCAAAGGGTCTTTACCATGTTTCCATTTTATCAAAATCCAAAGACCCAATTGGAAAGCTTTGGACTACATCAAACCTCCACCAGAGGGACAGATGTTAGTCGCCCCACTCTCAGAGGATGACGTTTCAACAAGGAGAGCTTGGGGACTCTGGGTCTGTCTCACAGAGATGGACAAGGTCAAGTTTGCGTTCAAGATTTTCCAGGACAAGGAAAAAGGGACGTTCATGCTTAACAGCATGACTAACACCACCACGAGGTTCGCTGAAACAGTGTTCGAAAACAAACGAAGAACATTGTGGATAAACGAGATTCCGTCGACGGCAGAGACCAGCAGAAAATTCTGCAACATGGCACATGTCGGCCAATGGAAAGACAGGATCTGTCCAAAGTGTCAAGATCAGAAAGTCCCCCTCTTTGGGAAGAGATTCCCGATGAAACGTGACAAAGGGGAAAATGACAAAGATGACCATACGCGACAAGGAAAGATGCCGCGTGGGACAAGCAAGTGTGCTACTACAGCTGGCAAAGCCAAAGTAGCCATGTGATCGAATCAGGACCATCTCCACTACAACAACATGATGATAAGTGGAGGGCCAGACCACTATCATAGTGGAAAGGAAAAGACAACAAGCTGCGGTGGAAAAGATTCCACTAAAATGACAGGAGGGCCAGACCACTAAGCTAGTTGGAAGAAAAAGCATCAAGATATAGCTGAAATCCGTGTTTCAAATCCGGATCTTCACCTATAAATACACAAGCTGAAGAAAGCTAAAGGCATCGAACATTTCCCTTAGTTTTCTTATAAACAAGAGAGAAGCATAGTTTGTAATAGTGTGAGCGTTTTTCAATTCTGTCAATAAACGAGTGTCTGTAGAATAGTTTTGATTTCAGTACTTAGTGTATGTGCGAGAGAGAGTTAGCTACTATGAGTAGCTAAAACCAGTTACTCCTCTCTAAGGAGATATGAGTGTATTGTAATAAATAAATCTCCACATAAATAAATATAGATTTGCTTTCGCTTGAGTATGTTGAAGTTGAGCTTTTAAATATTCCGTTTTAGTTGCTTTTACACCCGGAGTAGGAAACGAACCAGGGTTGTGCTGGTTACCGTTGAAGGAGCTGTTGCAGAACCATCGGTTGCGATCGAGTGGTTGAGGGCGAGGAGTCTTCGTAAAACCTGGCAGAATACCCGACGGTGATACGGTCAAAATGAGGTAATTTTTACGGTTATGTTTTATTTGTTCTGTACGGAAGCATGCTGGGCCTGATATGGTCGTAATGGACTATATCCGTTTAAGTTATGTGGTCTAAAATGAAAATATTGTAAACTTAAGGCTAGACTTTTAATTAACCAATGCATGCCAATGAAAATTGGACACTTGTCACGATCTTAAATAAGGAGGACCACTGGTGGCCTCCCTAGGATCCTATAAACCATGGGACTGACTGGTAGATTTTTATTTTTTTAACAAACTGATTGGTAGATATTTTTTTTAGAACAAGTTCATTTATTTATTAGGTTGAAACTCGATAATAAACATATATAGGGGTTGGGATCACATCGGAGTTGGTGCGATAAGTGAGTATTTCCATATAAAATATTGTATCATGCGGGCAGACATCTCATCCAAGTTGCATAAAAATGTGTCTGCATGGGGTAATTCACTCAGGTTTCGCTCATAGCCTGTTAGGCCATCATTTTTTCGAACTACTTATTTATTTCTCTATATGTACATGAGATTGTTCTCCTTGTAGAACTTTCCTAAGCTTTTTGCTTTCACTTTGGGAATATTCTTGATCTCCCCCTCCTTCTCCTGGGTGTGAAAAAATTTCTTTGCCCTCTGTACTCTCTCCAACCCATGGACTCCTCCATGGAAAACAACAAAAAATCAGAAAACACCCAATCCTTACCCACCTCCTTTGCAATTATTGCAAAAATTCACTCTCAAAAACCTATAAACTTAACTGATGCGAAATCGACCCTCCTAAATTCATGGGGAGTAAAAGACGGTGTCACCATCAACGAGATGGAACAAAATACATTTGCTTGTGTGTTCTGGAACAATACTGAAGCTCTTAGAATCATGAAAGAAGCGCCATGGAATTTCAGAGGTAATTTAGTTGCTCTAAATCATTGGCCAAAAGATTATGCATATGAAGAGGTGGATGTCAACTATGGAGAATTCTGGATCCAAGCTTCGAAAATTCCGACAAATCACATGACCTCGGAAACGGCAAGAATAGTTGGTGATAAAATTGGTATTTTTGTGAAAGATGATCTTGGCTCAGTAGGCAGAGAATGCAGGAAGGCTTTGCGAATTCGTGTTAAAATTAAACTTAGTGCACCTTTGATTTTTGAAATATTCTGCAATCTTCCATCTAGGGGTAATACTCTAATTGGTATAGCTTATGAGAGGCTTGGCGATTTCTGTTACAAATGTGGGAGAATTGATCATAACGAGGACTTTTGTCAAGAAGAGAATCCAATGCCGGACAAAAAGTCGATCGGTCCGTGGTTAAGGGCAGCTCCTCTTGGAAAATCGACTACTGTCCATCCTGTTACCAATAACAGAGCAAACAATTCGAAACCCCAACAATCCAAACCCAGGGAGATCATTAGTTCAAGTGCCGCCAAGGATTTGCCTGAAACTCCATCACATACTAACTTGCAAACATCCAAGGAGTACCATAGATGGAACGAGGATCAATCCCAGAAATGAGGTAACTCGGTCAACTCTTCTAACTCAGTTCAAACGGCTAGTGTGTCAGATAAGGTACAAACGGCTAGTGTGTCAGTGTCACATCATAACTTTACCCCTGTTCCCACAATGCTTCAGCATATGCCAACCCATACGACCGTTGAAAAGCTCATGCCTCTTAGTAAATTAAATACTTTAGCAGTGGACCCAATTTCTGAAATCCTAAACAAGTTTCAAGAGCCCAAGCTTATCCTGAAAACAACCCAATTTCCAAATACCAAAGGCCCAATAATATTGTCAAACGGTCTCAGTAAACAACATGGCATGGCTGGATTCAAAAGAGGGGCTGAATTAAAACACGACAACAATATTTGTCATAAGAGACAGTATGGCAACCCAACAAACCTAACATCTCCTATAACAGACTACCTCAAACTCCTGAACATAAACAACTCACCCATCATAGAAGATGTTCATAAACATATTGCTAGTCAAAGTACCTCCTCAAAAGCTCAGCAAGATTCTATTGATTCTGATATTCAGAATATATCTACCACATTCTCCTCCCAAATTATTCAGGAACACTTGATTGAGGAAACTTTAACCATTCGAAAGACCAGATCTTTCAAACCAAAGAAATCGAGTGCTTCTCAGTCCATCAAGATATGTGAAATTCTGGAACAATCCGACGATGAAATCACGGCCCCAGAGGGGGTGCAAATATGAGCACCCAAGCGATCCTTGCTTGGAACTGCCAAGGATTAGCAGGAAGAGAGTCAGTTCTAGCCTTTAAGGCACTCCTTGTAAATACCTCTCCTTCTATTGTCTTTTTTAGTGAAACTAAAACTTCAAAAAAAACTAAAATTGTCAGAGCGTGTTTAGCAGCATAGCTGCCTAACGTTTTCTTTGTGGACCCTTGTGGTCTTTCTGGGGGTATCGGTATTGCGTGGTCCAATCTTGTTAATTTGTCGATCTTGGCGTTCAACAAGAATTATATCCACTGTTCCATTTCAGATGTTTTGCTTGATTCGCCTTGGTTCTTTACTGGTGTTTATAGTCCGTGTTTGCCAGCTCTTAAAACTATTTTTTGGAAGGCTCTCAAGATATTGATGCCTACTGATAACAAACCTTGGTTAATTATGGGAGATTTCAACGATATCAAGAATCAGTCGGAAAAAGGGGGGGGGGGGGAGTCCTTTTGCTCCTCCTCCAAGCACTCTCTTGAAAATGATATCCATAATCTCAATCTTATTGACGAGGGTTAGCTAATTCAGAATGGTGTCTTTTGTTTCCTCTAGCAGTGATTCACCATCTCCCAGCTATACAATCCGACCACTGTCCGATATTTCTCCGTACATCAAACTTGATACGACTTGGCGCCAAGCCTTTCCGTTTTGAGAAAATGTGGTTAACAGATGATGATTGTGTTAAAATTGTTGCTACTAATTGGAAAGTTTTTTTTGCAGATGTCTCCTCTGTTTCAGGTTTTAGAGAAGACTAGGAAAACTCGTAGGGATCTCGTAACCTGGAACAAAACAAAGTTTGGAAACATCCATTCTAAAGCTAAGGTGCTCAGTGGGGAAATTGAGGATATTCAAAACAAAGACCAGACTGCGGACAACTTAAGGCAGGAAAAAAACTTCAGGAACAACTGGAGTCTGTTCGCAACAAAGCAGAGATTTTTTGGAATCAAAAAGCTAGAGAAAAATGGCTGAAACAAGGTGACGCTAATACCAAATTTTTTCACCTCTCAACGGTCATCAGATCCAAGGTAAATCGTATTTTGTACATCAAATCTAATGATCGTGATCAGGTTTCGGAGTGGGGTGATATTGGTAAGAGCTTTCAAGACTATTTTTTAGATTTATTTAAAACCAAATCAAACCCTCAATCTCCCCATTTCCCCTCCAATTTGGATAATCTGTTTGAGAAAGTTGTGACCTTAGAGGATAATGATCAGATTTGCCGTATCCCGACTCCTCTGGAAATCAAATATGTTTTTTTCAAAATGGATTCGAATACCAGCCCTGGGCCAGATGGTTTCCCCTCGTCTTTCTACAAATCTTTTTGGAGCATTATTAGCAAAGATGTGATAAAAGCCATTCAATCATTTTTCAAAGATAAATCTTTCCCGAATGCTTTTAATCACACCTTTATTTGCCTTATCCCCAAAGTTGACCACGCTTACACTGTTGACAAGTTTCGTCCTATTAGTTTGTGCAATGTTTTTTACAAAGCTATATCAAAAATTCTTGCTAACAGATTGAAGTTCTTTTTGGATAAAATCATTTCGTCTTTTCAATTTGCATTCTTAAATGGCCGGCACATCCATGATAACAATATTTGAACTCATGAGATTATGCATTATCTGAACTCTAAAAAGGGCCCTAAGCCTTTTATGGCTTTTAAGGCCGATCTCACAAAAGCCTATGATAAAGTTGAATGGGATCTCCTGCTTTGCATTTTAAAAAATTTAGGTTTCTGTGATAAATTTTGTGCCTGGATCTCTACTTGTCTCCGTACATGCAATTTCTCGATCCTCATCAATGGAGCGCCTTACGGATTCTTCAAACCTTCAAGGGGTATTCGTCAAGGAGACCCTTTGTCCCCTTATTTATTCATCTTGTACGCTGACTTGTTTTCACGTCTTCTTGCTAGAGAAGAAAGAAATAAGAATCTGGTTGGTGTGAAAATATCTCGTGAGAGTCTGTGTATCTCACATCTTCTTTTTGCAGATGATCTCACAATTTTTTGTCGAGCAAACCTCCAGGATGCTAATGCAATCAACAAATGCTTTGACATTATGGAACTCTGGGGGAGTCAATCCGTCAATAAAGACAAATCTTTTATTCATTTTAGTGGAAATACTCCTCCACCTCTGAAGATTGATATTCTGAATTTATTCCATCTTAAGGAGTGCAAGCACAACTCTATCCATCTAGGCCTTCCTTTTTGCAAACCGAGGAGGAAGAAAGAAGCGCTTAATCTTGTGCTCAATACTCTGCAATCTAGCCTTGCCGGATGGAAAGGGAATAATTTGTCGATTGCGGGCAGGGGTATTCTAATTTCTTCAGCAATCCAAGCAACTCCAACTTACCATATGGCAAATTTTCTCCTTCCGGCTTTAATCACGTCAAAAATGGATAGCTTAGCTCTTCGATTTTGGTGGGGAGAAAATGAAAAGAAAAACATTCTTCCTCTAAAAGCTTGGGATTCCTTATGCCTTCCCAAAGAATCTGGTGGCCTTTGTTTTCGGCGAATGAAGGATTTCAACAAAGCTTTAGTTTCTAAATTGTCCTGGAATGTTGCCTCCAACAAAAACAGCCTATGGGTTAAGGTCTTTCATTCTCGCTACATCAAGAAGAAGAACTTTTTGTCTATGAAAATGCCTTCTTCTAATTTAAGTTGGATTGCTCGTGATATCTTCAAGTGTCGAGACCTGATTCTAGAGCATGCTTCATTTCAAATTACTGGTGATTCTGATCTTCTTACATGGAAAGACCCGTGGCTGCCCTCTGTTGCTAAGTGTACCCCATTGCCAAAAGAATCCATCTCCAACTCGGTTCTTCCGTTGCTTTTCCCGAAAGTCAGAAATTTGTTCAACTCAACTAATGATGGGTGGAACGAAACTACTGTTTATGGCTTGTTCCCACTGAAAACAGCAGCTATTATCCTGAAGCTCCCTATTATTCCCCCTGGGGAACCAAAAAAACTTTTGTGGACGCCGTCTAAGTCAGGCGAATTCTCGACTAAGAGTTCATATCTCAGAATCATCGATTCTCGATGTTCAGTTGACCCAAATCCTTGCTGGAAAGTTCTCTGGAAATCGTTCCTACATAACCGCCATAAAATTTTTATTTGGAGATGCTTGGCAAATGTCATTCCGACTCGAACTAGGCTGAATTGCATCTTTAAAATTGCTGATCGTCTTTGCCCTCTTTGCAACCAAGAGGAGGAATCAATCGACCACCTTTTTATGCGTTGTCATTTCGTTGTCGCAACATGGTTCTCTTCAAAATGGAGTTTTCGTATCTCTCATTTCCATCACCTTACATTCATTGATTGGCTTCCTATTTTTTTGTCTTGCAGGGTTGACATCCTTGATGGCCAAAATGACATGGAGGAATTTATTATCTTTGGTGTTATTCTGATGGAGGGAATTTGGAGGCTAAGAAATAAAGTGATCCATGATCATATCTACCCAAAGTTTGAAGAATTTCTTGGTGTCATTACTAAGGAAGCTAGGGACCATTTTCAAGCACATAAGGCTGTTCAGTCCAATAAATCACTTGTGCAATCAAAATCCGTGTGGAAAAAACCAAAACAGGGATGGATTAAAGTCAATGTTGATGCAACTTTCACAATGGACAAAGCTTTCTCTAGCATGCTCTGGCGTAACTCTTCTGGCTCTATCACTTTTGCTGCTACCCATGCTCTTAATTGCCTTGATCCTCATTCAGCGGAGGCACTTGCTCTCCTCCTTGCAACAGAGATGGCAAATAAACTCAATATCAAACAAGCGATTTTCGAATCCGATTGCCTCGAAGTTATTAATATGATCCTCGATTGCAATGCTAAACTCAATTGGCGATCAAAGAACTCCATTCTTCAGATTCGACGATTTTGGACTTTTTGGCCGAAGTGGAAATTTAGATTTTTGTCGAGGAATGCCAATGTTGCGGCTCATAATTTAGCGGCATGGGCATCTTTTTTTGATAGGTCGGGTTTTGTTCCTATATGCGAGCTCCCGATGAACATCTTTTGTGACGGAGGCTTCCCGATTATGGATCTTCTTTATTTATCAGTTTATGAATGAATGACCTTATTTATCAAAAAAAAAATATGTACATGAGACAGACAAGGTAATAAAATTAGTGCACGTCTTTCATGTCTTGTGGAGAAGTATCTACATCTATGTTGATGGTCCCACGGCTAGGTCAAGTTGCAAAAGACATACATTTCGTTTTACATTATCCCAAGCATGTATATATATATATATAATGTAATATTAATATAATATTAAATAACAATCGAGGTGGGGACGTGTAGGGCTGTGCAAAAAGAATCGGATCGATCGAATCGAGTGAAAATCGATCGAATGATCCGATCCGAGGATCGGATCGAATATTTGATCCGACTTTTGATTTTTGCTTTAGGATCGAACCCCCATTCGATTCGATCCTCGATTTTAGAGGCTGAGAATCGGATCGGATCGAATACTCATCTTATTTTTTGAAAATAAATAAATATATAATAGTATATATAATATTATATTTTTATCTATAAAGCTAAATTTATTAATGCTACTAAGATATTTCTATATATAATGTTAATATTATATTTTTATATATACGCATATCTAACATCTTTTTCTTGGTCCATTTGAAGGCCACGTTTCTGTCTTTAAAAAACATATACAATTGTATATTTGTAACACATTTCTCTCACCATATGAAAGTGAATTTTGTAATTCAGTAACTCTGTTTGAATGTTTTGGTTGGTCTCATTGATATTAAATTAAATAAAAAAAAAAGAAGAAAAGATCGAAATCGGATCGAATCGGATCGAAATCGAATGATTTTGGATCGAATCGGATCGTTTTAATTTGATTCGATTTCGATCCTCATTTCTCCAGGATCGAAATCGACTTCCAGCCTCGATTCGATCCGATTCGATCCGATCCGATCCAAATGCACACCCCTAGGGACGTGAGGTTAAGCCATTCTGATATGAAAGAGACAATTGAATGTAGACGGAAAATGAGCTAGAAAGCTTAGCTGATCAATGACGTCACTTTTTTGTGAAGTTTATTATGTCTGTATTTATTGAAAAGTATTTACTATTTTGCAACATTTGTTACTTACTGCTTTGCGAAATGTCACATTTTTGAATTTGTGACGTGTATACCATAATAGAAACCTCTTGTCAGGCATATATCTCCAACTTAAAAAAGCAGTTTCAGGGATAAGAATATTCTCTTTAGTTCCTGCAGAAAATCTCTTTAACTGAAAATATTATCTGCTTAGACTTTTTTTTTTTTAAATGAGTAACCACTTAAAGTAATTAACTTATGAGTTACAAGCAAAATGTCCAGACATAATGCATTATCACTTACACTAATCACTGATGCATACTTGTAAAAGTTTCCTTGATATTCAATCTGTGATAACATACTATGAATTCTCACAAAACCAATAACTTTCAACAACTAAAATCGAATAGTCACTTTGTCGCGTGTTTTACGTGGACTATAATAAGTAGAACACACAACACAGGTGAATAAAGCAAACTTGTTTCCCCCTGATGAAAACTACAAACAAATAGTGTGATTCTAACAATTCACCAGATATCAAGAATACCATCAGTATCTGCCTAATTAAAGTCATTCCCCGTCACATACTCTCGTCCGTCCCACAGTCTCAGGAACATGCTTTCCTCCCATTCCCTTCTTATTAGCTTTCACCCACGTCCCTTATACAACTGTTAACTACTATTCCCGCCCATCCGTTGTTCTGGACTTGAACCACGGGATTGCCACCCAATATCGCACACCTCAAACTACCTCCACCAATCCATCATCAACAAGAACTCTTCCATTACCCTTCTCCTCCTGAAATCCGTATACCAAAACGTTGTTTTCAAACACTTCTAGTGTCACAGTTGGACCGGAGAAGACTTCTCGCCTACTATAAATTTGAAAGCGCTCGGAGCTCACAGTCACAATAAGCTGTGGGTTTGCATCACAAACTTGGTCTGTGGTTACCAAGACCATTATACAGCCCAACACCATTCAAGAAACAAATCAACATTAGGAGTAAATATATGTATGGACCAAAGTTATTTTGGTTTTCTTCCTCGAAAATTATCGAAAAGATTTTATTTATAGCAAACAGGATTTTGAAACATTGTGAAAAGCTTTTTGATGTTTAGTAGCAGATCAAAACACACTAACAAAACGAAACTTTCATTCATGATTATATGCACCTAACCATAGAGGATATTGTATCTATTTCAAGTTTCAACAATGAGATTTTCAGGGAGATAACCATGATATTATATATCAGTACATCAGTTATTTTAAGTTGTACATAAAAACAATGTAAAATCATCAATTTCACAGACATGCACTTCTAAATCAACCAACCAACAAACTAGACAAGCCAACTAGTTCACCTTTATTTTATTTTTGTTATTATACATATATAAATATATTTAATCTCTTCCAGATTGTAGTTATAACTTGAGCAACTTTTGTAATAAACACGTTAACGCACAAACATATACATGCACTGTGCAAGTAAACTTGGGGAAAGAAGAAATCCACTGCAAATTACAGTTTTAGAAATATGTTATCTTTTTTGGACAGTTCATTCATATTTTCTTCAACAAAGGTTGTATCATAATTATATAATTCATTACACTGCAAATTCTAAGATTATAAATATGAAGAAAAAATCATCTGAAATATATGAACATTTGGATTACAAGTTTTTCATATCACTTGTTTTTTATACTGATGTGAACAACATATATCAAAATCTATGTTCAGCGATTCTAACAGATAACCCAAAAGTTGATAACAACACAAGTAGATTACAAGGGATTTTTAATAAAACTTGTATAAGCATATACTTCTTTTATTCAACGATCTGTTGTCTGAATCTATTGCCTTTTAAGGTGTTGAGCATCCTCATTTCTTCATTATGCATATATACTGGATGTAATATGGCTAGCCCAAATCTTGTGAGCTAATATATATCATCTGCATGGCAGCATGGGATTAGTTACTTCTACTCCAAGTGCGAAGGATCAAAGAGAATTTGGATTGTAGTATGTTGTTTTATTACTTATCAAACGGTGTTATCGTCCAACAAATATTTTCATGTAGTCTGTTCATCATGTAATCCGCGTCTAATCTTTACCAGGCTATCAATCGACCTCTTAACACTGTATTATATTACTCGATACAAGATGAAAACATGAAAAGCCTTAATGATGTGGTTCACAAAGTAGTATTTGTTAGCATATTATATTGTTATATTTGTATATTAATTGTCTTGAGGGTAGTTTAGTCTTTTTAGTTGTCTTGTATATATATGTTAATCTTGTAAACCCTAGATCTAATTCATTCATCATATTGTAAGATCCCATCTTGTTTTTGTAAGATGATGACTATATTCTTGAATGTTATCATGGCATCAGAGCCAAATCTCTGACCCAACCGGTAGGCAAACACGACACCACGCCGATCGAACTCACCGCCGATCAAACACGACACCACGCCGATCAAACACGACACCACGCCGAAAATTTTTTGGGTTTTTCGTCTTCGTATTGCTACTGGTTTCTGGTAATCCGCTGCACTCTCTGAACTTGTTGGTGTGTTAATTTCGATTTCGATTTGGTGCAATTTTTGTTCGATTTCTACTGGAATTCCGTTTCTGGGTTAGTCTTGCTTTGTGTATTGCTGCAATTTTCGATTTCTGTTATCATGACGGGAGGGGATGATTCGTTGCAGTCGATTAGTGTTCGTTTTGATGGGAAGAACTATGGGTATTGGAGTTATGTTATGAAAAACTTTCTAAAAGGGAAGAAGATGTGGAATTATATTTCTGGTGTTTTGGTTGCTCCTAAGTCAGATGATGTTAATTTTGTTGAGTTATTGGATGTGTGGGATACCAATAATTCTAAAATTATTACTTGGATTAACAATTCAGTTGAGCATAAGATTGGTACTCAGTTAGCTAAGTTTGATACTGCGAAAGAAGTTTGGGACCATTTGGAGAGGTTGTATGTGAGGTCCAACTTTGCTGTTCAATATCAACTTGAAGGGGAAATTCGTGCTCTTACACAGGGCGATCGAAGTGTTCAAGAGTTTTATTCTGAGATGACAAACTTTTGGGATCAGTTGGCTATGACAGAATGCGCTGAACTGAGAGCATTCGGTCCGTATATTGAAAGGCGAGAACAACAACGTTTGGTTCAACTGTTGTACAATCTCCGCTCTGAGTATGAAGGCATCCGTGGGTCAATTCTGCACCGTACTCCTTTGCCTTCAGTTGATTCAGTTGTGCATGAATTGTTAGCTGAAGAAACCCGCCTCAAGACTCAAATTGAGAAGTCCACTCCTGTTGGTTCTGTTTTGGTTACTCAACCTAGTCATACCAGATCTAAACAAAAGAGTTATGATAAGGATGAGTGTCGCTATTGTCATGAAAAGGGTCATTGGAAGAATCAGTGTCCTTTATTGAACCAGAAAGGCAAACCACAACAGGAATATGGAAAGAGGCCAAGTGACAAACCTTCATATTCACAGAATCTTCGTTTTGGAGGACAGCCTAATACAGCTGCTGTCATGCCTACATTGGATCCAGCTTCTGTCGATTCATCTTTGTCAGACAACGCATCTTTGGTTAATCTTTTGCAGAACCTTCTTCAGGCAAACAAAAACCAGTCTCCACCATATGCTATGTCTGCTCCATCCACATCAGGTAGAAACTCGTCCTTATGGGTGTTGGATTCTGGAGCATCTCATCACATGTCTCCTGATCGCAACTCATTTGTATCTATGTCTCATGTGTTACCACCTACATCTGTTATGACTGCTGATAGCACTCCTATGCCAGTAGTAGGTGTTGGTACAATTCAAACAGAAAATCTCTCACTACCTGATGTTTATTGTATTCCTAAATTGGCTATGAATCTTATTTCTGTTGGTCAATTGTGTGATCGTGGTCTTGATGTTCACTTTTCCTCTACTTCTTGTCATGTGCAGGATCCGAAATCAAAGAGAATACTTGGGACTGGAAGTAGAGAGGGGGGACTTTATGTTTTGGATGGCATGAAGGTTGATGGTCAGTTTGCAGCTACGAGTATTGATCTATCTACCTTTCATTTGAATTCTTCTTCTTCGAAGTTTTACGTATGGCACTCTAGACTAGGTCATGTATCTGGATCTTGTCTGCGTTTTTTATGTAATAGTGGTGTTTTGGGAGACTTGCAGTCTCAGGATATTTCTGATTGTAGTGGATGTAAACTTGGGAAATTTTCTGCAAAACCCTTTAATCACAGTACATCCACTTCTTTTGCACCATTTGATTTGATTCATTCTGATGTTTGGGGACCTGCCCCTACTCCTACAAAGGGGGGGTCACGATATTATGTCTCTTTCATTGATGACTATACTCGTTATTGTTGGGTTTACTTGATGAAAAATCGTTCTGAATTCATTGATGTTTATGCTCACTTTGCTGCATATGTGAAAACTCAACACTCTAAAGTCATAAAATGTTTTAGATCTGATTTGGGTGGGGAATATACGAGTAATGCACTCTCTGACACTCTTCTTAGGGATGGTACTGTGCACCAATCATCTTGTACAGACACACCTCAACAAAATGGTGTGGCTGAAAGAAAACATAGGCATATTGTTGAAACGGCACGTTCTATGCTTTTGTCTGCTAGTGTACCTAGTGAGTATTGGGGTGAAGCAGTTCTCACTGCTGTTTATATCATAAATAGAGTTCCAACTCCTAAGAACGCAGGTATCTCTCCATATGCTAAGTTATTTGGTCAAACTCCTGATTATTCTCATTTGCGGGTTTTTGGGTCCACATGTTTTGTTCTTCGTCCACATGTTGAGCGAACTAAGTTGTCTTCACGTGTTGCAATATGTGTCTTTTTGGGATATGGAAATGGTCAGAAGGGTTATCGGTGTTATGATCCAGTTGCTAGAAAATGTTATGTTTCTCCTCATGTTCACTTTATTGAGCATATTCCATATTTTTCCATTCCGAGAAGCTCCCATAATGTGACACGGTCTGATATTATTCACATTGACCCATTTACTCTTGATGTTTCTGATATTGGAACTAATGATCCAACTGGTGAGAATATTGGTATTGGTGATGTTGTTGGGGATGACAATATTGGTGTTGGTGATGGATATGACTTGGGTGCTGCTGAAGAGTTACCCCCTCATGTCCCTTCTCTTACGATTTTGGATCCAGCTCAGGAGCGGTATCCCAGGCGTACTCGTAAGTCTACTCAACTGCCTGATTTCATTTATTCTTGTTATTCTCAGCCTTTTGTTTCCTTTTTGGCATCTGTTTGGCCTCTTTGTGAGCCTACCTCTTATTCTGAGGCGGCACAAGATATTGTTTGGCGAGAGGCTATGGCTGAGGAACTATCAGCTTTGAACAAAAATCACACTTGGGACTTGGTTCCTCTTCCAATTGAAAAAAAGTCAATTGGTTCTCGATGGGTCTATAAAATTAAAACCAAAGCTGATGGTTCTGTTGAGCGATATAAGGCTCGTCTAGTGGCAAAAGGATTTGCTCAACAATATGGCATGGATTATGAGGAGACCTTTGCTCCTGTTGCTAAGATGACATCTGTCAGAGTTCTTATTGCAGTTGCATCAGTACGACAATGGTATATTTCACAGATGGATGTGAAAAATGCATTCTTGAATGGTGATTTACATGAGGAAGTGTATATGGCACCTCCTCCGGGTGTTCCTCATGACAAAGGGCAGGTGTGTAGACTTAAGAAAGCATTATATGGGCTTAAGCAAGCTCCAAGAGCTTGGTTTGAGAAGTTTTCTACAGCTGTTTGTTCTCTTGGCTTCTCATCTAGTCCTAATGATTCGGCCTTATTTGTTAAATGGAGTTCTGCTGGTCGCATAATGCTTTTACTGTATGTTGATGATATGATTATTACAGGTGACGATGTTGAGGGTATCAAGGTGTTGAAACACACCTTATCTCGTTTGTTTGATATGAAGGATTTGGGTCCTCCTCGTTACTTTTTAGGTATTGAAGTCGCCTCATCTCCAAAGGGCTATCTTTTGTCTCAGTCAAAGTATACTTCAGATATTTTAGAGCGAGCTCGTCTTACAGACACTCGTGTTGCTGCTACTCCTATAGAGGTAAATGTTCGTTATACTCCTACTGGTGGCACACTTCTTCCGGATCCCACTTTGTACAGGTCTATTGTTGGTAGTTTGGTATACTTGACTATTACCCGACCGGATATTGCTTATGCGGTCCATGTTGTTAGCCAGTTTGTTGCTGCACCTACCTCTGATCATTGGGCTGCTGTTACTCGCATTCTTCGTTATCTTCGTGGTACTATTTATCAGAGTCTGTTGTTTCCTTCGAGTTCTTCCTTAGAACTTCGAGCATATACGGATGCAGACTGGGCTAGTGATCCATCCGATCGAAAATCTACCACTGGATACTGTATTTTTCTAGGTGATTCTCTCATCTCTTGGAAAAGTAAGAAACAAGATGTTGTTTCTCGTTCTTCTACCGAGGCAGAGTATCGTGCTATGGCTTCCACCACAACTGAACTTGTTTGGTTACGACGATTGTTAGGTGATATGGGGGTGTTGTTGTCATCCCCCACACCCATGTATTGTGATAACAAAAGTGCTGTTCAGATTGCTCATAACTCTGTTTTTCATGAGCGTACCAAACATATTGAGATCGATTGTCATGTGACTCGACATCATTTTCAGCATGGTGTTATCTCTCTACCGTTCATTTCTTTTTCGATGCAGTTGGCTGACTTCTTTACGAAGGCACATACGATTCAGCGACACAACTTCTTTGTTGGCAAACTCTCGTTACTTATTGCAGTACCTTCTCGAGTTTGAGGGGGGGTGTTAGCATATTATATTGTTATATTTGTATATTAATTGTCTTGAGGGTAGTTTAGTCTTTTTAGTTGTCTTGTATATATATGTTAATCTTGTAAACCCTAGATCTAATTCATTCATCATATTGTAAGATCCCATCTTGTTTTTGTAAGATGATGACTATATTCTTGAATGTTATCAGTATTGAGTGTAAGATGCATGCTGAGATAACTTATTCACCTTGCCCCTTTTCATCAAACAAATGAAGTCGTAAACAAACAAAAGGAGCTAACAGACATTTTAGATACTCGTTACAATGACAATAAATATCTAAACTCTCCTTGATTTTCCCATCATGGGGTAGTAGGGTGAGTATCTCTAATTCATGTCCATTCACATAATTCAATTACGTAATTCACCATAGATCTCAACGGACCCAAATAGAAGAAACATATAATGAGCGAACAGATGACATTAGTTCAGCAACATATACCAGCAACAGCAAATAATATCGGCCATCCATCATGTTATATAGCAGAGTAACTATAATCATCCTCCGGAGGGGCGTGAGAAAGAGTAGTTAAGATGACGAAGGTCCCATATAAGATTGTGACTAAGGCAGTGAAATTGACAAGGAAGGCCTCTGAACCATATCTTGCAACACCAGAAAACTCGAGGAATGTAAGTTTTTCAAGATATCCTAGAGTGGCAGTTACAATAGCTAAGATATAGACGAAGGTGCCAAAGAATACGTGCCACGGGAGTGAGTCACTTCTGAGCGACGTTGTTCCTCCAGGGTAGAAGAACACCACAAAACCATATAGCCACTGCAAAATCACCACAGAAGATCATACAACGAGATTTAGTATGAACTGCCACTGGCCAAACGCAATCAGTTTACCGTCAACAAGATGATTACCAAATGTGAGCTGAAAATTAAGCTAAAGAGCATTACCTGAATACCATAGAGAACTATGGTACCAATTCCAAGCCATGAGTGTAAACTGTATAAATTGGCAATGTTACTTTCGTTATGATACTTGAATGCTGCGTATACTCCAATTATACCAAGTATAAGAGCAACGGCGTGCAAAATGAGATGTATTAGTTTCTTCTCCGGCTTGTTCAATGGCAGGCATTTGTAACCTATGATGCCTGCAGGAAGAAAGAAAAGAGACGATGAGGCATATTTTATTTTACAGATGCCAGGATAACTTATGTGACCATTACATTTACTAACAAACCTTCACCACCAATAATAATGAACCCAATAAGCATCAGAACAGGATGAAGCTGGAGTAAAAAAAAAATAAACCGTTAAACTATGAGATTGAGAATACACATCAATAAAATACGACAGACAAACGTATAGAACAGGAAAATCTTTATCCAAGGTATTGGTCTCACTCACAAGAGATCAATCCGTAAAAATCTAGTCAACTCTAAGACATTTAAGATTCAAACTATGTTCAGTTGAGTTCATACATAAGTCTGGATTAAAGATAGGAAAAATTCATAGACTCATGCATCTCCGATTAGGTTGTTAGAGTTGATATGGAAGAGAAAGACTAGCAAGTGTAAACTCAAATCGCAAGCGGACCTAGTCGCGTATCCAAATCTTAGGGTTATACATTGTCAATCTATGCGTTCAAACACGAAGCATCAGCACAAAAAGCATCTCACATTTCACCAGAGCAGCCAATACTTTCTCATTCCACATTAAAAACAACGCTGATGTTACTATATATACTGTCGATAACCGGATAATATCCTCGTTTTTTGACCAGTTTAGGCAAACATTCTTGAACAACAATTCACTACATCAGCAGAAAACACTTAAAAATATTATCACATTCACATATCATGAACACTATGGCACTATCAAACTAAGAAGTCAACTCCCAGTAAAATCTTGTGAGATTAAATGGTAATGTTCTTACATTGAATATAAGATTCTTATTTGTAGCTTCCCATGCAAAGCCACCTCTGAAGCTGATGGCCCAAATCAACACCAGAATTGCACCTACAACACCCAAAAAATGGGTAACATATGAAATATGCAAAGCCTTTACACCCAACACCATTTTCTCTTTTTGATTTTTCAGTTAGTAACTATTCTGGGTTTCGAACAACACATATATAATAAATATGTCCGAAAAAAATCATGTGGGGTCGTCTTAAATTAATCTAATTGTCTTTTGTTTTGTTTAATGATGCGTGATTCTTGATGGGAATTTTTAGCCGTCGGATGAAGATATTACAAAGATTGGATCTTGGATGACTTGCCACGTGGTGATCTTTTATTGGATGTAACAGTTTCCACGTGTTTCAACTACCAAGTGGCGTCGTGTTATCCAGCTACGCTTCAAAAGTCAATTGGGTTGGTGGGCGGTGGGCCTTGCTCTTCTTCTTAATTTTTTTTTTATTTTTTTTTGTGATAGTAATTGTCTTTCGAAAATTATTAGCTACCACCGCTGAATACTTTTAATCCATAAAGCCGTGTAGTCAAGATGGAGATTAAAAGTAATTTATAAATAATAAGAAATTAATCGCTCATAATCTTATTTATACCCTGTATTTATATCCAGGAATCAAATATGAGGGGGGCTATTTTTTTTTATTGAACAGTAGGAAAGAAATAAGAGGACAAAGAACCGAAAAATTGGATGAAGAATTTTTTTGTTGTTTTGAATTGATTTTTTTGGGGAGTTTAAAAAAATATGCATAGAAGAGTTCTTGTTTTTTTGTGTGTGTTCCTTTTGTTGTTTCAACATTTAGTTCTTAAACGAAAATCTACTGATATAATTTATTTAAATTTATTTAATTTAGATAAAAGAACAAAATAAAACCCCACATTGTATTTATGTTGTTGTATAGGTAGAAACTAAGGGTTTCTTTACAAAGATGATAAAAGGTATGCATATATTTAATTCAAGAAATATTATATTTTCATGTATCAAAAAATTTAATAAAGATCAAGTTCTTTATGTGGATTAATTAAGTGTAGAATGACGTATTTGCAGTTTTTTAACATCTAAATAATTTTTTTTGCTTATTAATATAAAAAGTAGTGTTAATTCTTACTATATATATAACCATTCAAGAGGTGCGTGAATTTTGGTAATTTTGTTATACGTTACAACATTCAAGGTCAAATTATTGTAAACTCAATGATAAAGATCAAATAATTATAAATAATATAAATTATGATTTGTTGTTATCTTTTTAGATTTGTTAACTAGATAGGAGCTTAAATATTCAAACCCTAAAGCCGCTACCCCTTTTCTTTTCTTTTTTAAACATGCCTTTTGTCTTTTCTTTCAACACAAATATATAGGTAAAAAAAAATTTTAAAAGGGGGAGGGGGGGGGGGGGGGGGGGGGGACAGCCCCTATGTAGATACGCCACTGATTGTACTACGTCACATAGCATCGGGTGCACGTAATAACTTCTTTGGTTCATGAGACTAGTTGGTATACTATTTATTTCCATCTCTCATATAAAAATTAAAATAACAATTTCCATATTTTCTATTTTGTTGACTATATTTGAGAATTGAGATCAACTATAAAAAATAACCACGCGCTAAAACACATGTATGTATATTTATATATATATATATATTTATATCCAATTTTGGAGAAAAATAAATAATAGTCGAGGTGGTTAAGCCATTTAGTGAAAAGAGCCGAATGTGGACGGGAAATAGGCTGTTAGCTAATCAATGACGTAACTTTTTGATTAAGACTAGGTCTTATGTGGGATTAGGATGAACCCAGAAGATATCGACCTGGATAAGAAAATTGAAATGGACCTTGGATTAATTGAATTGAGGGATTAATCATTTTTACAAGCTATCAATGACTTGAGGACCCATGGATTCTTGACAAAGAGGTACTTAGTTGAACCACAATTCATGATTATGGATAATTTTGAAAATGATGGGCGTAAATCTAAGTCGCGTAATTCGTTGGTGGAGGTCGTTGCACCTGGTCTCTAATTATCTTCCGGCAACTTGAGCCCGGAGTGCCGCGCTTAGGCGTCTAAGATTTATTAACTCGTTGGCGCACACTTGTACTTGCATTCACTCTCTCATCCGACTTATGACTTAGGTATAAGATAATGACTTACCACCATAATTTTCAAAATATCATCTTTTAGTTATGGCTACAATAGCAATCAAATTTCAATCTAAAGACGAGCGACCTAAAGGAGAAAGATTGTCTCAGAATTGCTTTATAAAATTTACTAAAATTGTGAAGTGCAACATTTGTTACTGATTTGCACAACAATTTTACTTGCCATTTTATGATTCGTGACATTCAATCCTATATCCCTTCTACTCCAAGCCTTTGAGAAAGCCCGCTTCGCTTGATTTTCTCCGGCTCTTCACCTAAGGAAGGCTAATTGTGCCGATTCTGATGTAGCTTGAATGATCTCTTAAAAGAATTCGCTAAGCAGGTGTGTATACACTACAAGAAATTCGCTCATTTCCGACGGCCTATGACGGAATCGGCCGTCGGAAATGAGCGAAAGTCTTTTCCGACGGCACCTGACCGTCGGAAAAGGTCTTTTCCGACGGCAGGTCCCCGTCGGAAAAGTTCCGACGGGCTTCACCCGTCGGAAAAGACCTGTCCGTCGGCCTAGTGCCGACGGAAATGATCTTTTCCGACGGGTGAAGCCCGTCGGAAAAGAACAAAAAAAAAAAAAAAATTTTAAAAAAAACTACTCTTTTCCGACGGCACCATGCCGTCGGAAAAGGGTCTTTTCCGACGGCACCGTGCCGTCGGAAATGAGCGTGCCGTCGGAAAAGGGTCTTTTCCGACGGCATGGGGCCGTCGGAAATGAGCGTCTCCGGAAGTTTTTTGACGCGGATCGCTGACATGGCACCATTCCCCCTCCAAAATCTATAAATACCCCCAAATTTTACACCTAAAATTCATTCATTCATACACAAACACTCAAATTATATCTCCCTAACTACATTTCTTCTCTCAATTCTCTCTTCAATTATTTTTCTTACTTATATTTTCTTTATATATATTTTGTTTTCTTACACATATCATATATTATTCTTAATACTTTCATAATAAACTATTTTTATTAATCTATATATATTACAAATTAGTTTATATTTATGTTTTTCGTACCAAATAATTCATTTTTTATAATTTATATATATTATTAATGTTTATATATATATATATATATATGTTTTAATTATAGCCTTTTCCGAAAATTCGGACAAAATTTGAGATGATAATTAACAAAAAAAAAAAATCCGTAATTTTTTTTAATATTTATGATTATTATTTCCGACGGCATAGTGCCGTCGGAAATAGTCTTTTCCGACGGCATGGTGCCGTCGGAAAAGGTCTTTTCCGACGGCACGATGCCGTCGGAAAAGAGGTCAATTCCGACGGCATGGTGCCGTCGGAAAAGAGGTCTTTTCCGACGGCACCGTGCCGTCGGAAATGCCCGGCAGCTTTTCCGACGGCATGGTGCCGTCGGAAAAGACCTTTTCCGACGGCACCATGCCGTCGGAAAGACCTTTTCCTACGGAAGCTTTTCCGTCGACCATTTCCGACGGATTAAACCGTCGGAAAAGACCTTTTCCGACGGGAAATAGGCCTTTTCCGACGGGTTTTGTGCCGTCGGAAATGGCCGTTTTTCTTGTAGTGATAATAAAGAAAATCACATGTTAGGCATACCCTTTAATGCTTGCAGCAAATCTCTTTTTGAGTATTCAAAATGGTGTCTGCCTGGATTTCCAAATAATGCATTAATCATGCGCAAACACACACAATGTAATTCATAAACCAATATAGTGTATACATCAGTGAGCACAAATAGATTTCCATAGTTAATCACCATTAGCATTCAGCAAGAACCAGAAACTGAGGTGCTGAAATCTTATAAATAGGTTGATAACATAGAAATTCCAAAAGTTAACAAATAGAGTACTGAACTAGAACAACTTGAGCAGATCAATTTGGTGGAACTTAAATTTAGTTTTCTGACCATATCTAATACATTAAACAGCCAGATCAAATAGTAACATGCGTTATTTACATCTTACCTATTAACTTTATGCCACTTGAAATAAACAGAAAGATACTGAAGCAACATAATATATGAAAAGTCAACCTGCAGAACTGAGATTCAGCAGCAGAGGTAAAAATGAACTAAAACTTTATTGTTTAAAAGTTTTTACAAAAACTTTGGTCATAATCTACATAACATACTGCAAATTCTCACCAAACTAAGACAAGTAAAAGAATTAGTTCAATTCAGAAAAAGGCAACGGGATTGAAGTCCAATAAGTCAAAAAAAAAGCAAAAACTGAAAACCAAGTCAAAATTACAATGCACAAATTAGATCTTTGGAGCTCATTGTCACAATACATTAGCTTACATTTTACTTAACCAATTAAACTAGAACAGACACTCTTGCCGCGCGTGTTCGTAATCCAATAGCTTAAGCATCACTTACCGCAATTTTAATTGAACATACGATTTCCCGAGTGTTCAAAGTGGACTAAAGTTAATAGAACACGGTATGAAATAGAGCAAACTCGCGTGCTTCTGATGATTGAACTGAAAACTACAAATTGCAAACAAATAACACACAATATTGCCATTCCAGCAGACTTACATTCTCAAACAGATAACTCCATTTTCGAAACTAAAATACCATCAGTATCCGCATAAAGCCATTCCCCGTTGCATATCCTCGTCCCTCCAACACTCACAGGAACATGCTTCTCTCCCATTCCTTTCTTGTTAGCTTTCACCGGATGCGAAGCCAGAGCTCTCACACCAATGTCGCAACCGTTGATTTCATCCACGTCCCTTATACACCCGTTAACTACTATTCCTGCCCATCCGTTGTTCTGGGCTTGAACCACGGGATTGCCACCCAATATTGCACACCTCAAACTACCCCCACCATCGACTACAAGAACTCTACCGTTACCCTTCTCCTCCAGAAACTCGCGCACCAACACATTGTCCTCAAACACTTTTAGCGTCACAACTGGACCAGAAAAGACTTGCCGCCTACCGTATATTTGGAAAACCGGCTGGAGAGCCCGAAGCTCACCGCTCACTATAAGCTGCGGGTTTGCATCACAAACTTCGGCTGTGGTTACCAAGGCCATTGCAGTACAATAGCCTTCAAGAAACAAGTCGAACATTAGGAGAAATTACATGCACGAATCAAAGTTTCTTTTCTTTTCCTCGAAAAGTACTGAACAGTTTTATTTACGACACCACCGAAACAAAAATGCGTATATATTTTCCAAGTTACTAAAAACTACAATTTTTACGAAGTCCTCGTTATATCTGAAGAAGATTTCGAGACAACGTGGAAAGCTCTGATATTTAGCAGACCGAAACATACGCTATAGCGGAACATATATTCATGGTTATATGCACATTACCATAAAGGATAATGGATTTGTTCCAACTTTCAACAATCAGTTTAGGTGAAATTGGTGCATTAGAACAGAGTAAAATCACTAATTTCACACACATTTGTAAAAAGAAAATAAAATAAAAAAATCCAACATGTTTTCAGCAGATAATCAATATAATAATATACAATATAATGTAATCAGAATAACTGCAATTATCAATCATGATTAAAAATTTAATCAGCAATTAAGATAGATTAACACACAGAGAGAGAGAGAGAGGGATCTAGGGTTCATACTACAATTTGGGGCTTTGAAAGTACTGCACAACAGAGTGAAATTACAGCTGGAATTATTGCAAATTTGATGAAATGAGGCACAAATATAATGATTTATTGGTTTGAATTAGATGAATTTGGGTGGTGATTAATGAAGGCAGAGTGTGTTTATTTATTTGTGACTAATTTATTAGCCCTTTTGGAAAAAGAAATTGAAGCCCAAGAGTTTATTGAAATATTAAAAGGCACCCCCTAGTCTTGTGATGCACAGACACAATCGTCCTTTTCTAAAAAGGAAACACGATTTCCAGATCCCAAAAGCTCTTATAAAATCTAAAAGTAGGGTACTTTAAAGTGCTAATTCCATGTGGTTTATTTATATCTTACACTTTATGAGTACACAAATATATAGTAAAATCGAGTGCACACGGATCCACGTGGAAACTTCTTTTTTAAGTTGATAAATTATTAAGTTTTTAAGTTTTAGATAATAATTATGAATTATTTAAATACATCTCGGTAAAAAACACCGCTGGGAGAGCTGTCATCTCAAAAAGGGCCCGACAGTGCTCGGCTGAATTAGTCGCATAAGCGGACACCAGTGAGAAAAAAAAAGCTATCATATTTCTACAGACTTAAGCCTCAGAGTGGCTACGACCGGATTGCTAAGAGTCTCTTGTGTCTTGTCGAATCGCATGTGATCCCAAACTAAGTTGGAGATTATTTCATCTGAGCATCAATTAAACAGTTGTTGGTTAGTAGTTGTGGCGTATGCGAGTAACCTCCGAAGAAATGTCGCATCAAACAATAACGCACAATGCAAAGAAATGTTGCATTATATTGTCGACTCAAATACCTAACACAATGCCTATAAAGTGATCATGAAAAGCAGAAGAAATAAATTGGGAGGTAAATAAGCTTTAATATTTATTTGATCTATACAAGTCAGAGATAATTGGTGTCTAATAAGGTTCAGTTAATTTGGTCACGAGGTGGTGAGTTTCAAAGGGAGGTTGCAGTCAAAGAGATGTCATGAGTATTAATATGCTTTCGGATGATGAATGGTGCATGAAAGATCACTGTTTAGTGGTATGCCCAAAAATGGAAGATGATTTATGGAATAAGCTGGTTTATTTTGACTAATTGTAAATCATACAAACCTCTTGAAAGAAATAAAGAAGGCCTTATAGCCTATAGGGTCAACCTAGTCATAATTGAAGTGCTAGACTGCTGAGAAAAATTAATTATTTATATTGTGAATGACACATGATAACGTTGTGGATTTAAATAATTTTTTGATCGAAAAAGTTGTTTTTGTATTTATTCATTTACCGAGAAGTAATTGTATAATGTTATAAATATGGTTGGTGTTATAAATATGGTTGGTAGAATATACCTTGGGTCATTGTTGAAAATTATATGTACATATACTATTTTATAATAATAGTAGTTGTTGTAAATAACGTAAGATATTGGAAATTCTTGTCTATATAAATAGCCATCAAGATGAAGAGAAAAACACCCATTCACAATTAATATACTCCTTATTTGCTCTTCTTTTCCTATGTTCTTTTAATATATTGTTATAATTTCCAAATAGTTTTAGTTATTCTATAACATGTTATCAGCACGCTAGCGCTCGATCCGGAAAAATTTCGTTCCTTCGTTAGAGAAAACGTTCAACGTTAAAAGGTACGCAAGTTTAATATTTATTTGTTCATCTATCTACATTATTATAGACAGTGCGGATTACCGCGAATCTATAATTTTATGATTAAGATGAATATGTGTTTATAATTTTGTTGTTAAAGTTTAATATTTACTTGTTCATCTATCTACATTACTATAGACAGGGCGGATTACCGCCTATCTATAATTTTATGATTAAGATGAATATGTGTTTATAATCTTGTTGTTAAAGTTTAATATTTACATGTTCCTCTATATACATTATTATAGACAAGGCGGACTGCCGTCTATCTATAATTTTACTCTTTATATTTTACTGTCATCTAACTCTAACACTAAAGATAATTTTAACTTTCGTTGATGCTTGAGTTAACCTCAAGTTAGAAACGACTACTGACAATTTATTATTGGCTATTTTATTCCATAAGCTCATGAAAGTTTTTACATAGTAATGTGGCGGGGATTATTTACGCACTTAATTCATTGCAATTATTTTACTTGTTTACATTATTCCTTAAGCCCATGAAAGTTTTTACATAGTAATGTGGCGGAAATTATTTACGCACTTAATTCATTGTAATTATTTTACTTGTTTATATTATTGCTTAAGCTCATGAAAGTTTTTACATAGTAATGTGGCGGAAAATATATATGTATTTACTTATCGTAATATTATTCCATATGCATGTTAAAATATCATTAATGCGGCATAAATTATTTTACATGTTATTACAATTAATTTTTGTTGCTAAATTATTAAAGACATTACCGTTCATAAAACATGCCAAAATTAAAAAAAATGATTGTTTTCCTAACGGCTATAATCGGATACTTACGGATATTTTTCCACTATAAATACACAAATTTCATAACACAAACTCCATATAAATCTTCACATTATTTCTCTCATCTTGCAAAATGATCTATACGACAACAGCGATCTTGATCCTCATTTACCTTTCAATTTTTATTTTTATGCTAGTAGATGAAGACACTCCTATGTTCGTCGCCTATGATATTTCTCCCTTTTATCATAATAATGTTCGAGTTGGAGATTTGGCTAGAGATGAGATAATTGCATTGTATTATTGTAATGCTTCTATGATTATGTGTTAAATAAATAGTATCGATCCTAATTATGTTTTTCTTGGTTATGTATTTAGCTAGCAAAATGTCTAACCTCACGAGTACAGTTAGTTGTATACTCAATAATATTGGGCCAATACGTGTTGTACACCTGAACATTTTTGTAAATTGTACCAAGCGAGTAAAAGCAAAGAAAAGGAAGTGAACCTTGTTGAACAAATGCCTAATAATCTCACATATTTAGCAGCATCTGATTTCACGGATGATCATGATGTTACTATGGCTTGATACGAGCTATGTGATTCATGTCTGCATGATTCTTGGTTTGATTTCCATATGTGATTCCTTGTTGTGTAATTGATATGTATTTGCGATTTCTGCTTGTAATGTACCATGTTTCCATTAATTGTGTTTCCTTATGTATCTTAATGAAACTATTTCCCTTTTCTCAAATATATGCTTCGTTTATTGTTTATATCATGTTTAACTCTACTTGTTTGACATGAAACCAGTATGGAGCATACTGGTGATTTTTTCATCCCTGATAACGGTACAACTCACACAATTCTCACAAGTAAGAAATATTTTACATATTTAAAACCAATAAAGGCAAAAACCAATACGATATCAGGTCCTACTGACCTGATTGTAGGATTTGGTAAAGCTAGTTTTGTTTTACCAAATGGAACGCTATTTATCATCAACGATACCTTATTTTCCCCAAAATCCAGAAGAAATTTATTGACTTTTAATGATATATATCGTCATGGATATGATACCAACTAAAAGACTGAGAATAAAACTAAATATTTTTTCATTATTAAGTATATATCAGGAAAGCAACATATATTTGAAAAACTACTAAAACTCTCATCGGGATTGCATTATACATATATTAATGCTACTGAGTCAAATATGACAGTCAATGAAAATCCTGAATTGTTAACTTTATGGCATGATCGGCTAGGTCATCTTGGTTCAACAATGATGCGAAAAATAATTGAAACTACACATGGACATTCATTAAAAGGATCCAAACTCAATCTGAGCAACAATAGTCCATGTGAAGCATGTTCTCTTGGAAAACTAATTATAAAGCATTCATCAGTTAAAATTAAAGGCATAATTACCCACATTTCTTGAAAGAATTAAAGGTGATATATGTGGACCTGTTCATCCATCATGTGGACCATTTCAATATTTTATGATATTAATTGATGCTTCAAGTCGATGGTCACATGTCTGTCTATTGTCTACTCGCAATATGGCATTTGCGAGATTTTTGGCTCAAATAATTAAAATAAGAGCTCAATTTCCTGACTATACGATCAAGAAAGTCAGACTTGACAATGCTGGTGAATTCACATCTCAAGCTTTCAATGATTATTGTATGTCAACTGGAATTAAGGTTGAACATAGTGTTGCACATGTACATACTCAAAGTGGTTTAGCTGAATCATTAATTAAACGTCTTAAATTAATTGCTAGACCATTGTTGATGAAAGCTAAATTGCCAAGTTCTCTACGGGGTCATGCGATTTTACATGCTGCATCACTAATTCGCATTAGACCAAGCTCGTATCATGAATAATCCCCATTACAACTTGCTTTTGGTCATGAACCTAATATTTTCCAAATAAAGATTTTTGGTTGTGCGGTTTATGTTCCAATTGCACCACCAAAGCGAACAAAAATGGGACCACAAAGAAGGTTGAGAATATATGTTGGATTTGACTCACCATCAATAATCAGATATCTTGAGTCTAACAGGTGATGTCTTTACATCACGTTTTGCCGATTGCCATTTTAATGAGACAAATTTTCCAACTTTAGGGGAGAGAAAAGAAGCAGTTGGAAAATGATATATCATGGTATAATCCATCTTTGACAAGCTTTGATATGCTAACAAAGCAATGTGTTTTGGAAGTAAAGAAAATTTTGCATTTACAAGCTATTGCATATCAATTACCCGATGCATTTACTGACATAAGCAGGGTAACAAAATCACATATACTAGCTGCAAATGCTCCTACTCATATTGTAATTCCAAAAGAAACATCAAAGGATGAAATCTTTGATATAACTAAGAAACGTGGGCATCCTGCTGGCTCAAAGGACAAAAAATCATCGAAAAAGAAAAGGAGCATCAAAACCTAATGATTCTATTATTGAGGAATCTATGCCTGATGAGTCGCAAAATGTGACATATGAGATACCTCAAGAAGTTATCCAATCAGATCCTATAAATAAAGAGAACGTTGAAATTTCTATAAATTTTATCAATACAAGAATGGTATTGGATCAAAATGAGATGGAAAATATGGATGAAATATTTTCATATTTAGTCGCTTATGAAATTGTGAATGAAAATGATGATCTTGAACCCAAATCTATAATTGAATGCCAAAATAGGAATGATTGAGATAACTAGAAATATGCTATGCAAGCTGAATTAGATTCGTTTAATAAGCAAAAGGTATTTGTACCCATTGTTCTCACACCGAAAAGTGTGAAACCTGTAGGGTTCAAATGGGTCTTCATTCGCAAACAAAATGAGAAAAAGAAAATTATAAGGTACAAAGCTCGCCTTGTCGCACAAGATTTTTCTCAAAGACATGGAATTGATTATGAATAAACGTATTCTCCTGTAATGAATACAATTACATTTCGATTCTTGATCAGTCTAGCGGTCTATGAAAATCTAAACATGTATCTCATGGATGTTGTCACTACTTATCTCTATGGATCACTTGATAATGATATTTACATGAAGGTCCCTGATGGACATAAATTACCCGTAACATCAAGTTCCAAACCTAGAGAAATATACTCAATTAAATTGCAAAGATCATTATATGGTTTAAAGCAATCAGGTCGCATGTGGTACAATCGTTTGAGTGAATATTTATTAAAAGAAGGATATATAAATAATTCTTTGTGTCCATGCGTTTTTATTAAGAAAACATCATCTGGTTTTGCAATTATTGCGTTTTAAGTAGATGATTTAAATATCATTGGCACTGACAAAGAAATTCATTCAACAATGAATTATTTAAAGGATGAATTTGAAATGAAAGATCTTGGAAAGGCTAAATATTGTCTTGGTTTGCAAATTGAGCATTTTAAAAATGAAATACTTGTGCATCAATCTAACTATACTGAAAAGATATTGAAACGTTTTAACATGGATAACGGAACACATTTGAACCATCCTATGATTGCAAGATCATTAACTATAGATAAAGATCCATTTCTTCCTTGTGAAGAAAATGAAGAAATTCTTGGTTCTGAAGTTTCATATTTAAGTGCCATTGGAGCTTTAATGTATCTAGCTAATTGTACTAGACCTGATATATCATTTACTGTGAATTTATTAGCCAGGTTTAGCTCATCACCCACAAAAAAAAGCACTGGAAATGAATTAAACATTTATTCCGTTATTTTCAAGGAACTATGGATCTTGGTCTATTTTATCCTAACAACGCAGAACAAGATTTGATTGGTTATGCAGATGCATGTTTTCTATCAGGCCCACATAAATCCAGATCTCAAACTGGATATGTATTCATGTATCAAGGCACTGCTATTTCATGGCGCTCTCAGAAACAGACACTTATTGCAACATCATCGAATCATGCTGAGATTATTGTACTCCATGAAACTAGTAGGGAATGTGTATGGTTACGATAAATGACACATCATATAAGAAGTACATCTGGCTTACCTATTAGAGAGGGTCCTACAACATTATACGAAGACAATTATGCATGTATTATTCAGATAAAAGAGGCTATATCAAGAGTGATCGAACCAAACACATACCCCCAAGATATTTTGCCTACACTCAAGAACTCGAGAAGAACAAAGAAATTAATACCCAATATGTTCAATCATGTGACAATATGACAGATCTTTTTACAAAGGCACTCCCTACTGTAACTTTTATGAAACATGTTCAAAGTATTGGGATGCGTCACCTACGTATGAGACTTATGAAGAATTTGAGATGCCAACTTGAGGGGGAGTTCACACGACTGCATTCTTTTTCTCTTATTAAGGTTTTTTATCCCACTAGGTTTTTCCTTATAAGATTTTTAACGAGGCAACATAAGACGTGTGCAGAAGACGGATCACGTACATAACAAAATCTTCAAATGGCCAAGGGGAAGTGTTATAAATATGGTTGGTAGAATATGCCTTGTGGCCATTGTTAAAAATTATGTACAAATATTATTTTATAATAATAATAGTTGTTGTAAATAATGTAAGATATTGGAAATCCTTGCTTATATAAGGAGCCATTAAGATGAAGAGAAAAACACTCATTCACAATTAATATACTACTTATTTGCTCTTCTTTTCCTATTGTTAACCCTAAAAATAAAATAAAGAGTATTACTCCTACTCGGAAAAAACAATACATGGACAATACTATTGTCACGAGTACTTCCGATGAGATGTACCTATAAAGAAAACCCCTCAAAGGATTGCCTTACCTTTCAGTCACTGACTCTAAAAGGTTTAAAAGAGCACACGAGGAAGAACATAAGCGTCCATTGGAAAGTCAAACGGTAAATGAAAAACAGATATCAACGCGGCATCGGAAAAAGAGCAAACCCCGATGGACCCGTGCGACTCCGATATCTACCAATGTGCCAAGAGGGACCACAATGGACCCCGAGTCCTATGAACTTACAAGAAAACTTCCTTGCTGAACACTCCTCGAAAAAAGACTACACTCGGACTATTATCCGAGGACCCACTTCCGGAGAAAATCAAGAAGTGAATGAGAGAACACCCAGTAAATATATTCCGAGAACTCCGATGAAAAAATCTCACTTCAAACAGAACAAATACAGCCCTCGGAGATCACACCATGCCCTCGGAGACCAAATCAAGCCCTCGGAGATCACACCATGCACTCGGAGATTACATTTACACCTTCAGAGATCACTCCTGATTAGTGAAGAAAAATCCCGAATCAAGAAAGAGAAATAAAACCCCTCGGAAGAGCTGTTCTACCAAAACAAACACCTCAGAGGTCCTCGAAGCCATCAGAAGACACCAAGATTAAATCTAGTCATCGCTTAGTCGATAAAAGATAAAACCTTATCCTTATTTTAACACCTGTATCAAGGTAACGACAACACCTGTCCTTACCAAAACACATGCACAATGACACCTGCCCCTACCAAAGTCTATATAAAGGGAGGTGATCAGTAGAAGAAAGACAGACAGAAATAACTTAACTTAGCTTACTAAATACAACTGGGTACTCATATACACATGAAGAAAAGGAAGAAACATTCAGTGAATAAAGGAAGGGAATATTCTTGCAAATATTTTAATTTTATCATTTCCACCTATCATTGCCTCTGAATCACGGACAGGGCGTTCTAACCCAAATAAATATCTTCCGTTAAATAAGGAATAATTCCAACCCGTTAACAAAGTGGCGCCGTCTGTGGGAACGCCATAACATCTGTCCTCGAGAGAATTCAGCAGACGTCAGCCAGGATGGATGATCTTTTCGAAAGTGACAACCTTCCTTTCCCGAACAGTGACTCAGAAGAAACTCTGTCCAATTATGAATCAGGTACAAGAGATTTTATTAATATTCCCCGATCTGTCTATGAAAGACTTATAGATGCTGTACGAACCCCCCGGAGGGGTGAACCTCTCGGACGCACGTCCTCTGTACTCCTCGAGAACATGGATTTCCCCTCGGAAGGAGATGCACCTCCGATGGCGTGGAATCCAAATTTGAATTCTTGGCAACAGGCACCCCGACAAACGCCTCGAAGGTATGTATATCATGAAAGAACTCCAGTGAGGGGTCGGGAAGAAATTTCTCGCCCCTCGGAGTATCGAGGAGAGGTTGAACATTTCTTATGGGGAATGATGGATGATTTACGAAAAGAATTAGGTGACCTCAAGAAGACCATGGTCCCTGAGGAGGATCCTACATTCAAGACCACTCCTTTCATTCCCGAAATCGCTTCAGCTTCTATCCCCTCAGGGATGCGACCTGTCAATATCCTGTTATATACCGGAGAAGCTGATGGAAGGGACCCGCATGATCACATCCATCAATATCTGGCCGGAATGGACCTCTCTTCTGCCCCTGACCACGTGTTATGCCGCGTATTTCCTGTTACCCTCGGAGGGCGGGCCCAAGCCTGGTTTACTCACCTTCCACCGTGTTCCATTACGAGTTTTGATCGATTAGCCCATTTGTTCGTACGACAATTCGCCTGCAATCGAAGGTACCCTAAATCTACCACACACCTTTTCACTATTAAACAAAAAAAGGATGAATCCTTACGAGAGTATATAAAGCGCTTTACGGATGAAGCACTAGATGTTCCCAACGTTAGCCCGACCATCATGGCGGACATATTAACTCAGGGACTCCGAACGGGGGACTTCTTCAGATACCTTATGGGAAATCGGATCACGGACATGAATGAACTAATGCAAAAAGCAGAAATCCACATCTTGATGGAAGAGGCCGAAGGAACAAAGAAGCAAATGGAGCAGGAGGATAATGAACACCTAGAGCGCGTCGAGAAAGAAGCAAAGACCAAAGAAAAGAATAAGGAAGGAAAACCTCCTCAGCGCAAGGACGAAGGAGGAGTGGTTAAGAAATTTCTCCGACCCGTGAACCTGCCTCCGATGACTGTTACTCCACCAGAAGTGCTCAATATAATGAGGGGTAGCAACGAGTTACACTAGCCCAGGCCGACTAAATTCCCTAACCGAGACAAGGACACTGGGAAATATTATAAGTACCATAAAACTTACGGGCACACTACGGAAGAATGTACTACCCTTCGTTTAGAAGTGCTCCGCCTGTTAGAAATAGGGTATTTGAAGAATTACCTCAAGGAAAATAACCCCGATGAGCCCAAAGCAAATGTTTGGAAAAGATCACGAAGAGAGGAGGAGGAACAAGAAAGGGAAGAAAGGACGCCTAGTCGGAAGTCAAGAGAAGGGACAACTGGACGCCTTCGACCCCAAGAGAGAATCAAGGACTGTCGGCAAAATTCACGAGAGAAAACGACAGGGTATCAGAGTCTGCCTCCTCCACCTAACTCTTATAAAAGCAACCCTCCAACAGGGAGAACCATCAATATGATTGAAGGGGGTGAAATTTCCATGACACCTCAGGGTAAAAAGAAGAAATATTTGAAAGAAGCCCGACGAGCAGAGCAAGGATTATCTGTCTGCTCCGTTCAAAGATCAAATTTGCCTAGCATCACTTTCGGGCCCGAGGACCTTACAGACGTAATATACCCTCACGAAGATCCATTGGTTATTTCTGCTGTCATCTACGGGTATGAAATCCAACGAATCCTTATAGATACGGGTAGCTCCGTGGATGTACTCTTTTTGCCTACCTATCTTGCTATGAGGTTGAAACAAGAAACGTTGGAAACCGTTGAAGTCCCGTTAGTAGGATTCTCAGGGGAAGCCTGCCAAACCCTCGGAATGGCGACTCTTCCAATGTCACGGGGGACGGGAGCTCTTCGGAGGACGGAACCCATCAAGTTTTGGGTAGTGGAAGCCTCCTCACGAACGTATAATGTCATCTGCAGAAGACCATCCATCAGGGCCTTTGAGGCTATCCCCTCTACTCTACATCTTAAAGTGAAATTCCCCACTTCTTCGGGAATCAGAGAAGTCCGAGGAAGTCAGTCAAAAGCCAGAGAATGCTGCATGAATGCCGTCCCCTCGGAAGAACCCTCACTCGGAAATAGCAAAAAGTGTAAAACCGAGGAAACCCGAGTCCAACCTGTGGAAGAATTAAAGATGGTTGAATTAGTAGAAGGAAGCCCTGAGAAAGTAATCAAAATGGGTACCCACATGGCCTCGGCCATAGAAGATCAACTGATTTCCCTCCTCAAACAGTTCCATCACCTCTTTGCATGGGAAGGGGGACCACCCGGGCGAATCAGCAATAAGGTATGCCAACACTTTCTTAACGTAAAACCCGGGGCTAAACCTGTCCAACAGAAGAAGAGGAAAATGGGACCTGAGCGCAACAAGATCATCCGCTCGGAAATACAACGCCTTCTTAGTTTGAAACAAATTCGGGAAGTCATTTATCCCGAATGGTTAGCTAATGTCGTGCTAGTGCCCAAGCATGGAGGAAGATGGCGAATGTGTGTTGACTTTACCAACCTCAATGAGGCATGCCCAAAGGATTGTTATCCCTTACCGAGCATAGATCAGCTAGTTGATTCTACCGCGGGATGTGCACTACTATCAACTTTAGATGGAGACCAAGGGTATAACCAAATCCCGATGGCGACTATTGACCAAGATAAAACCAGCTTCATCACAGATGCAGGCACATTTTGTTATCTAGTCATGCCCTTTGGGCTGAAGAATGCGGGAGCTACCTACCAAAGGTTAGTGAGTCTTATGTTCACAGGACTTATTGGGAAGTCAGTAGAGGTTTACGTAGATGATACTGTAGTTAAAAGTAACACTGCCGAAGAGCATCCCGAGGACCTACGGAAAGCGTTGGTCATTATGAACAATTTTGGTATGAAAGTTAACCCTCGAAAATGTTCCTTTGGTATCCGGGGAGGAAATTTTTTGGGATTTATGGTTACGGAGAAGGGAATAGAAGTAAACCCCGAGAAAGCAGAAGCTATCATGGGGTTACCGACCCCGAGGACGGTGAAAGATGTCCAAAAGTTAACTGGAAGAATGGCTTCGTTGAGTCGGTTCGTCTCCAAATCCGCAGAAAAAGGGCTTCCCTTCTTCAAGATACTTCGGAATGTTAAGGAATTTCAGTGGACCCCCCAATGCGAGGAAGCTCTCGAAGAACTAAAAAGGTATATGTTGAAACCACCTTTGCTGGTAAAACCTATACCTCAAGAAGAGCTATTTCTGTATTTATCGGTCGGAGAAGAGGCTGTTAGCACCGTCTTAGTCAAGGAACAAGACGGAGAACACCATCCGGTATATTATGTCAGCAAAACCCTCCTCGGGGCCGAAACCAGATATACCCTAACTGAGAAACTCGTCCTAGCATTGGTTATTACGGCTCGAAAGCTACGTCCCTACTTTCTATCCCACCCAATTACTGTGCTAACTAAACACCCTCTGAGGGCAATTCTTAATAAGCCTGAATCGTCATGGAGATTGATAAAATGGGCCGTAGAGCTTACTGAGTACGATATTTCCTATGCTCCGAGACCATCGATTAAAGCGCAAGTTCTAGCGGACTTTGTAACAGAACTTACGAGCATTGGATCCGAGGAGAAAGAACCACTGTGGCACGCATATGTAGATGGATCCTCGGTGAGTACACATGGGGGGGCTGGAATAGTTTTTGCAAATCAAGAAGGAGAGGAGGAAAGACTCCATTTTGCAGTCAGAATAGATTACCCCCTCTCTAATAATGAAGCTGAATATGAAGCACTCCTTATTGGCATGAGACTAGCAAAGGAAGGGGGAATGAAGAGAGTACTCCTCCATAGTGATTCCCAATTAATCGTCCAACAAGTTAAAGGATCATATGAAGCAAAAGAAGAAAGAATGCAAGAGTACCTCCGAGTTGTTCGTCAAAGGTCCGAATGGTTTGAAGAATATGATATAGTTCAAATTCCCCGAAAAGAAAACCAAGAGGCGGACGCTTTATCCAAAATGGCTACTCAAGCAGCCGATGTACATACTCGGAAGATTACTCTACTTCATGTCAATGAATCTGAAAAGAGTGAAGACCAAGAGGTGAATACCATTGTAGATCCCTCATCTAGCTGGGTGACTCCTATCAAAGCCTATTTGCAGAATCCCGAGGGATACTCCTCGGACAAGAATATTCAGCGAATGATGTTCAGAAAAACTCTCCGGTACTTCCTCAAAGACGGGATACTCTTCCGAAGAACCTACTCATGTCCTCATGCTCGATGCCTTAATGAGGAGGAGGCCCAACTAGCTTTAGCAGAAACTCACGAGGGGGTATGCGGAAGCCATACCAGCAGCGAAAGCATGGTCGGACGCTTGATTCGACAAGGCTACTACTAGCCCACGATGGCCAAAGATAGCAAAAGCCATGCCGAAAGGTGTAAACCCTGCCAAGCTAACGCCCCTCGGACCCATCAACCCGCAGCTCCTTGGGAACCCCATCTGACTCCTTGCCCATTCTCCAAGTGGGGTATTGATATACTTGGACCCCTTATCCCTGATGCCGGTCAAAATAAATTTCTGCTAGTAGCCGTTGACTACTTCACCAAATGGGTGGAAGCAGAACCCTTGGCTAGAGTAACTGCAGGGGCTGTTATCAATTTTCTTTGGAGAAGTATTATTTGTCGCTTTGGAATCCCTCGGAGTTTGGTAAGTGACAACGATCTGCAATTTACGGATCAAGGGTTACAAAAATGGTGCGATCATTGGGAAATAAAACATCGCTTTGCTTCAATGGGATACCCTCAAGCAAATGGCCAAGTAGAAAGAACCAACAGAACCCTCTTGAAAAACATGAAGGCCCGGCTTGATTGGCACAAAGCCAAATGGGTTGAAGAAATACCCGGGATATTGTGGGCCTATCGGACCACGCAAAACGTCGCTACGGATGAAACCCCTTTCAGCCTATCCTACGGATGTGAAGCTATCTTGCCCTCGGAGGTCTCAATAGAGAGTTGGCGAATTAAGGAATACGAAGAAGTAACCAACATCGCGAATTTAGCCCTCGCCCTTGATTTGCTCGAAGAAAAGAGAACCCGAGTAGCCCTCCGAATGGAAGAGTACAAGGCTCGGATGTCGCGATATTACAATGCCAAGGTAAAACCCCGAACCTTTCAAGTGGGAGATTTGGTGATGAAACGAGTAGGGGCTTCCAAGAATGTGGGCAAATTAGATCCACGATGGGAAGGACCCTATAAGATAGTGGAAATTGTAGGGCCGGCAACTTATCGTCTTGCCGACTCCGAGGAGGCAGTACTTCGCAACATGTGGAACTCAAGCAACCTTAGAAAGTACTATGCTTAATGTAATAATCATACATGAATAAAAAGAGTGTTCATATACGAGGGGATATAGTACAAAAGAAATTAGAGTTGTCCGACAAAATGATGGCTCTATATATGAGACATCGGGACAACCCGATAACACCAAAAACCCTCTGTATTATGAACTAAACTATATAACATTCATCTACAAGCTAAGTCCCTCCCATGGGACGTTTTCCTTCTCGGATAAGTCGTCGACGATGCTCCTCGGAAAAAGAGACTGGGTCATCAAAGAACACAGTTCCGACTGCAAAATCTCTAATGGGTGAAGAAGGAAACTCCTCGGAGACCTGACGAATGTTGAGCTCAGGAAGGAGCAAGCCCGAGGGGAACTCTGGCAAAGCTTGTACGGCATCTCGGCACAATCTATAGCCTATATGCACTAAATCACGCATCTCACCCCGAAGAGACTCACGAGGATTTGATGGGCCCACTATTTCCAAAACGGCCTGGACTCGGGCCATAACCATCTCTACTGCATGGGAACGAGTTATCCCTAGTAGTTGCTGACTCAAGGCATTTCTTTCCATTATAACCTGCATTAGTTGCTCTTCCGAGGACCGTATTTGGCCACGTAACTCCTCAAGACTCCTTCCTAAATTTAGTACACGGGCTCTTTCAAGCACTAATTGACGTTCCAATTCCCACGCCTTATCCTTCTCGGATTGTAACGCATGGATATGAGTCTCCTGAGCGGACTCATGAACTTCCTTCAAATGAGTTATCTCCACTTGAGCCTCCAAGATACCTCGCTCTAACTCGTCCCGACGACGATATACTAAGCCTGGATCTGAAGAAGAACTTCTGTAAGACCCGAGAGCATCTAGCACCATATAAATCTGCTAAAAAAAAAACAAAGCGAATGGCATCAGACCAGAAGACAGGTTAGTATTAAATAAAACGAATAAATACCTCACACAGGTCTTTACAGGCTAAGTCTTGGAGAACGGGTACCGAAAGGGTTTTTATCAGCTCACAATCTGTTACGTTCAATAAACCACTGAGAAAGTTTCGGCAAAATCCCATCGCTGATCCGAGAGGAGAAACATCCTGATTATCCCCGGGGGGAAGAGTTCTCCCAAGGGAAGGGTGCTCCTCGAGCGGTGGTACAGGAATACGATCAGGGACATCTTCCCGGGGCTGCAAGTCCTCTGTGCCAGGGGAGAGAAGATATTCCTCTAACACATTTACCACGACAAAATTATGAGGAGTAGGCTGTGACACTATGGGATTCGTGTGAAAGTCCGTTTGGGAGAGAGCTGCTATCGAATTTGACGGCCGAGGAGGAATTATATAATTGATTGGGGGGGCTGCTATAGGCTCCTCCTCCTCCGAGGAAATCTCAACCATTGCCTCATTCACGAGAGGAACGGAATTATCAACCTCCGGCATCCCGGGATTACCATGCAACGCTCTCCCAAGGAAAACGTCAGTAGAAGATCCGAGGGAAAATGCTCCCATCTCCGCTCCTACAAAAGATATCAGTAGGAAAACGGTCCGAAGGCACCCATAAAATTTACAAGTTAAAGAAGGGTTAGTAAAACTTACGAAAATGAAAGTTACTGTGAAGAGGGCGAGAAGTAGGGGTACATCCCTCCACCCCCTCTTGTAAACCTGCCAAAATCAGGGCCTCGGGGAAATCCAGTAGTCCGGATATGTCATAAGAACCAGAGAAAAGTCCCGAGTGAAGCAATATCTCCCTCACTTGCCCTTGTGTTTCGATGTTGGGAGCAATATATCCCAGACCCCATCGGATGGGTACCCCCCACGATCTGGCTGACTGACCTCTCGGACGGACAAAGAAAAATCTCCGCCTCCAATCCCCTCTACAAGAGTGGGAACTGGATACACGAGTGAAGATATTTCCTTGTCCCGATAGGTCAAGCAAAAAAAGGGAGTCCCCTCTGAACAAGGTCGAAGGGTAAATATTGTTCCCACCCGATAAGGGGACATTGGAAGGTTTAAAAGCTCACTCCGAAGGACATATCCCACCAAATGACTATAGGAACTTGGTGTTAACTGACTCGGACACACCTGCCAATACCGAAAAAGTATTTGGAAAAAGGGGTGGAAAAATGTCCGTAACCCACAACGCATATGTTCGGTATAAACGGTCATGTAACCCGAGGGGGGTGCGTAAGCCCTCTGGCCCGAGGAAGGCACTATTATGTCATAATCTTCGAAATCCAGGTTATAACCAGTGAAAAGAGATCTTACCGAGTTTTCACACTCTGTACTCATAGTGGATCCTACACGTCCTCTACCTATCAATCTGGACGGGTTAAGAGGAATCAAATCGAATTCCGAAGACTCATCCGCCAAAGAGTATGGCTCCCTACCCATGAATATCTCCCTGATATGATTGACTCTACGTGAATTTGTAGATGGAATCCTACGAGCTACCCCAAGAGAGGAACTAGCACCAAGTGTAGCCTGATTTTCGGATAGATTGTCCCTCGGAGAGAAACTTTCACGAGAAATGGGAGGAACCCTTAATGATCCAGAAGGACTCCGAGCGGTATCCCGAGAAGAACCACAAGACGAAACTAAACCGCTTCTTCTATAGTAAGGAGGCATCATCTTGTCGGGTAAGTATTATCCTCGTACTTGCAATTATGGACAAACTTGAAAGAAAATCAAAGACTGGTTATGATTATAAGATTAGAGATAAGTGCATAATTGGTAAAGAGCCTAAGTGCATATATACTCTTTAATTCTTGGTTAAAAGAAGAAGTTTAGACTCTTATTATGTTAACTAAGGGACACGTGTTGAAATTTTTTTAATTAAAAATGACACGTACCCTATTTAACCATGCAAAGCAACACCTCCTACTTAGGAAGTTTACTTAGTCAGCAACCTTATAAAAATTATCATTATCCACTTTAATTGAATTTTAACTATAAAAACAAAAAGTAGAAAAAAGAAATTGAACAAAAATATTTATTTATTTAATTCGAAGAGCCCTCAGAAGGGGTAATAGATACAAAGAACATTTATTTAAAAACAAAAAATAAAGAAAGTAGGACTAAGCCCCCGTGGAACGAGGGAGGGGAGAAGTTGTCTCCTCGGCGGAAGTACCCAGTGGAGCAAGACGAGAAATTGGAGAAAATACCCCCCGGAACCACTAGCCCTTGGACTCGGACTAGTGGCAGAGCGCATCGGAGACGGTGCCGGAGAATCCCGAGAAGATAACAAACCCCCAAATCTTCCCACAAAGTAATGGCAGTCATCGGAAGTTGGCCTCTTCAACTTACGAAGGTCAAAAGACTTTGAAAAGTCAACGTCCGGCCTTATCGAAGACTTAGCCAATTTAGCACACTCCAAATAACCCCATAAGAGGTGGCCTGTCAAGAGCTCGTGAGAAGGCATCTCGGAAACCTCAGAGTGCTGCCTTGATGTTTCTTGCTGGGCGAATTGAACTGCAACATCAATCTTAGCCTGCACCTCCTCGGGAGAAAGAAAGTTTAGAAACTTCCTCTCGGCCGACTCGGCCCTATCTGTGACTTGGCTTAATGCCTCCTGGAGACCCCTTTCCCGCTCACCGCCTTCTGCCACCACCTTCTCGAGAGCTGCGATACGAGCAGTAAAGACCCCCTCAGATTCTTTTCTTTCCTTCTCCAGAAGGGCTATCTTAGCCGCTGCGACCTTCTCGGATGCCTCCATCTTCTTGTAGGCGGACTCGGCAGTGCTTAAATTACATTGCAAACCCTCCCTCGCCTTCTCTGATTCTTTAAGGAGGAACTCGTAGTCAGAAATCTTGGTGTGGAGAATGTCCTCCCTAGTCTGACTCTCTTTATCCCGGACCAAGAGAGGTGCTAGTTGCGCTCGGAGCACTTCCACCTCCTCTATGTCTTTCCGACCACATTCTTCAACGGCGGTGACCGCCTCCCGAGTCTTTCCAATATGCGGAGAGGTCAACAAGAAGAAAAAGTTAACAGAGATATATTGTATAACTTCAGAGAACTACTCTAGAAAAACTTACCATGAGTCCCAACCAGTTAAGACTGGTGTACAAAAACTGATACCCCTCGATGGGTGTTGAACTGGAGGAGGCAAAAAATTGGAGGATATCTTGGTAAGCTTCCCCCACTGACCGAGACGAGAATTTCCCCCCGGATCCACTGGGAGGAACGGGCTCCTGGAATGTATGACCCCTCGGAGACAAAGTCATTGGAACATGCCCCCTCGGAGGAGTCGCGTCCGGTACCGGAGTCATCACTTCTGAATTTGTAAATACGGCCCGAGAACCACCAACTGTTGTGGATGGACTAGTCTTTCCCAACAGTGAATTCAGAATCCCCTCCTTCACATCTCTGTCTTCGGAAGAAGGATCGAACTCCCCTTGAGTGTCCTCGGAATCCCCTCGTAAAACTTCCTGCTCGGGAATGTTGAACTGGGCCAAAAAATATTCCTCTGCAAAAGGTATTCATTGTCAGTAAGAAAGAGAATGAAACTAGAAAAATTATGGAAATAGGACGAGTAATAGACACTCACCGTATAATGAAGGCTCTTCTACCATCAGAGCTTTACCTTTATCCATAGCCACTACATCAAAAGAAAAAGCATCAACACATGAACCAGTTTTACAAGTAATATATGAAAATCTCATTAAAAACTTGTAAGAACTTACCACGAGGAGCAGATTCGGGAACTATCGGAGGCTGAGGAGAAGGACCCTCAGAAGACAAGTCTATTACTTCAGTAACCTTCTGAACAGATTCTTCCTCATTAGCACTCGGAAAGATCCCCTCTTCAGAAACTCTCGGAGAAGTTCCTATATTAGATCCAGAGGCAGGTAAATCCCCTGACTCAGATTTGGAAACAGGCACCAAAGCCAGATCCCAAGAAGCAGGAGCTATTTGGCACAAGGGAACAGCGCTCCTGATGACCCCCGTCATATCCATGCATAGAAGTGAATGGTCCTCGTGAACTCCACCCTTCTCTGAACCCATATGCCTACTCTCGGGAGCATTAACCTCATCCTCCTCGTGATCACCCTCCTCTGGTATCTCGGAGACACCACTAGGAGTAGGCTCCCTCGGACTCGACTGCAAATAGTAATTCGCCATGACCTCCCCTGCATTACCCCCACCGATAACGTGTATAAGCATAATTTACTGCTATACTCGGAGAAAGAATAAAAGAATAAATAAAAGGACTTACGAAAGAGACTCCTCGCATCGGGAGACAAAGACAAGGGCCTCTCCACGGCGTCGTCAGTAAAAACTACGTAGTGAAGACCGGAGGTCTCGTATAACATTGTGAAATCCTCTGATTCCATCAATTTGTGTTGAGAAATTATAGGAGATAAAACCACCTCCTGGTCCAAAGCACGCACGGGAGTAGTACCCTCTTGCCAGTCGAAGGGCATATCCCACTCACCCTTAACAGGTCCCATGAAGAAGTATCTATTCTTCCAGACGCTATGTGAGGTAATTGCTGCACCCAAGATTCTCTTCGTGGAATCCCCCGTGTTGTCCCGGTGACGAACATTATAAAAAGGATACCCCCCAGGTGACACCGCCACGTCAAAGATCGAAAGAAGATGGTCCACCGTGCACTCTAGCCCATTCACTTGACACCAAAAGACATAAATGCAAATAGCAGCAAACCCGTTCGGCACCATTTGACTCGGGCAGATATTACAAGTCTTGAAAAGCTCACAGAAAAAAGGTGACATGAATGAACGCCACCCGTACTTCACCTGGGCAAAAAACACTGTCAACATACCCGGAGGAGGATAACATGCTCTCTCATTCTTCGTCGGGATTCGGAATACCATATTCTTCTGAAGGACCCCGGTTGAGGTAAACAGATCTGCCACCTGCTTACGAGTAACAATACTCGGCACCTTTTCCACCTTAGCGAAAGTCCGAAGAGGCGGCTCCTTCGATTTGGGAACCCTAGCTTTTTTCGAGGAAGTGGCGCCGCCCTCGGCAGCAGCAGCAATTTCTCCCTTGCGTTTACGAGTAACAACTCCCACCGGAATACTCCTCACATTTACAGAAGTATTAATCAGAGCAGTAACTTCCGAGGAAGTAGCAGCAGCAACGGAATCGGTGTTAGCGGAGGAAGCCATAGATACAGAAGAATGTTTTTGAAAAAAGGAAAAGAAAGGAGTAAGGTTGCTGAGAATTTGAAGTGTGAAAGATGAAGAACGGAGATTAGAGAAGGCAATTATCGCCTTGAGAGAAAGATATCGTGAGTTAGAATGAGAGAGTGGAAAAGAGAATGAACAGTTCTCCTATTTATAGGAGTGTAAAGAACGAACGGTCACAAAATTCCCACACGTGGAGCATATTTAAAGCTCCACGTATGCCCCGCGTCGGCCACGCCGTTACATATCTGACCGTTGCCAACGATCAGATATTTCGAAGTTTGAAGCCAATCAACGGCTATTTGCAACCCCTGTTCCGAAACCTCCGCAGGTGAGGGCAGCACCCCCAGGGGCAAGAAGGTAAGTTCTATATAATCCGTTTTTGAAATTAATGCATATTCCCTCAGAAAAATATATATAAAAATATATATATATATATAAAGAAGACCAAAACAAGAAATAACCCCGCGCCTCACTGAGGACGATGATTTAAAATTCCGCTTGTCTCTACGAGGACAATCGAAATTTGGGGGGGCTAGTGTTAACCCTAAAAATAAAATAAACAGTATTACTCCTACTCGGAAAAAACAATACATGGACAATACTATTGTCACGAGTACTTCCAATGAGATGTACCTATAAAGAAAACCCCTCGGAGGATTGCCTTACCTTTCAGTCACTGACTCTAAAAGGTTTAAAAGAGCACACGAGGAGGAACATAAGCGTCCCTTGGAAAGTCAAACGGTAAATGAAAAACAGATATCAACGCGGCATCAGAAAAAGAGCAAACCCCGATGGACCCGTGCGACTCCGATATCTACCAATGTGCCAAGAGGGACCACAATGGACCCCGAGTCCTATGAACTTACAAGAAAACTTCCTTGCTGAACACTCCTCGAAAAAAGACTACACTCGGACTATTATCCGAGGACCCACTTTCGGAGAAAATCAAGAAGTGAATGAGAGAACACCCAGTAAATATATTCCGAGAACTCCGATGAAAAAATCTCACTTCAAACAGAACAAATATAGCCCTCGGAGATCACACCATGCCCTCGGAGACCAAATCAAGCCCTCGGAGATCACACCATGCACTCGGAGATTACATTTACACCTTCAGAGATCACTCCTGATTAGTGAAGAAAAATCCCGAATCAAGAAAGAGAAATAAAACCCCTCGGAAGAGCTGTTCTACCAAAACAAACACCTCAGAGGTCCTCGAAGCCATCAGAAGACACCAAGATTAAATCTAGTCATCGCTTAGTCGATAAAAGATAAAACCTTATCCTTATTTTAACACCTGTATCAAGGTAACGACAACACCTGTCCTTACCAAAACACATGCACAATGATACCTGCCCCTACCAAAGTCTATATAAAGGGAGGTGATCAGTAGAAGAAAGACAGACAGAAATAACTTAACTTAGCTTACTAAATACAACTGGGTACTCATATACACAGGAAGAAAAGGAAGAAACATTCAGTGAATAAAGGAAGAGAATATTCTTGCAAATATTTTAATTTTATCATTTCCACCTATCATTGCCTCTGAATCACGGACAGAGCGTTCTAACCCAAATAAATATCTTCCGTTAAACAGGGAATAATTCCAACCCGTTAACACCTATGTTCTTTTAATATATTGTTATAATTTCCAAATAGTTTTAGTTATTCTATAACATATAAATTAATTTCTTCTTTTTTTCTTCTTTTGTATAAGTATTTTTCCACCAAAACAAACTGTACAAATACTTTTGCATGACAAGGCTCAACCTTACATCCCGTGGGCCAATTTGACTGAAAGGAAATCAGATGTTACTGACGTTTCAGTCTTACATATAAATTATTCGACATGGACAATATATTAAAAATTTATGAACAGACACACACACACACACACATATATATATATATATATATATATATATATATATATTACGGCACATTTGGTTGCCCCGTGAGCTTAAAACCCATATAATTTAGTGTCAAGATTATATTAAATAAAATAATTAATCCTACATTTGGTTGCAAAAAAAAATTCCACCTTGTAGTCTTTAATTTTTACTAAAACTCATGTTTGGTTGCACATACACATCCACATTATTTCGTAAATTACCAAAACTACCCTTAAATTGCTTCGTAATTCGTGATTCTACTTTATGTCATTCAATTGTGATGTAAGCACCTTTTTGGGGGTAAGAAATGTAATTTTTTTTTGAAAAAGTGGGGGTAGAATGGTATTTAACTTTAGTGGTTGAAGTTGGTGGTTGTGTCATTAAATTATCATAGGGGGAGGGGTGAGATTAGTTATCTTGGAAAATGCTCCAAAAAGGCAATTTATGTTGAGCCCCTTCTACCTTTTATTTGCCAACCAAATGTGTTATAAAACCACACTATTTAATTAATATGGGCTGTTAAGGGCAACCAAATGTGCCGTTACTATATTAAAAGCAAAGCTCTCTCGCTCACAAAATAGCAGTTGGGATACCAACTTTTGAGTTTCCTAAAATACCCCTCTTTCTCTCTCTTTAAATAAAAGCATGTCAAGCAATATTGTCATTTTTCATATTTTGCTCAACTACCAATCCTATAAAATTATAGCAATTCATATTTTCGTGCATCTATCTTTCAAATTTTATTTTTTTAAATATTAATATAATTTATACGCGATCCCCGCGTGTGTCAAATTTCTAGTTTTATATAAAGGATTGAGCTAAGTTTATTCACAAATTAAAGCGACGGCAAATGAACAAATTAAAATAAAGGTCGGAGTTTTGTTGTCAATTGACACCACTTATATATGAAGGGTCTCATCTGGCGGAAACGTGATATCATGATCATGAATCATGCACGCATGTTATTCAACCAATTTGTCCAAAAGTGAACTTGTTGAAGTGGCCAAAAGCATTACCTCTTTTGTTTGTTGATACGTTTCGGGAATCTTTATCTTTATCATGAGGCATTAAATGGATGGAGATGACTCCCGACAATTATTATTTAAATAGAAGAACGGTTACGAGAAATAAATAAATTATTATTTAATTAGAAGAAATGTTAGGGGCCATGTATCTCTTCGAGTGAGGGAAACCATAGTGAAGGGGTATCTGTTAACAGAAATTTCTTTCGTACTTCGACTAATTAAGGTTTACACAAAATTTGTGAATAAGTACTATTTCATGTATTTAAAGTTGTGACGATAACTTTTGGTAACAATATAAATATTTTAGATAATGTCGTTGAATGATTGACGGAACGTGTTACACATCTTCTTTCTCATACCGTACGTGTACTTACATAAGTGTGTAACAAGAATGATATTTGTAAAACTATTCATAAGTTGATTAATCATTTGTTATATTTAAAACCGCAGCATACTCACCATAATTCTTTACATTCATTGCTCGATCATTAGTTTATCGCCAAAAAAAATTAGACTAGTTAAAGAGTACCTTCTATATATGTACATAATATCTATATAAATAAATTAGATAAAAGCATTAAATTTCCCAACCTATTGTTATTTTTACAACTCCCTAAGTGTATGAAAAATTGTATTAAACTCCCTGACATATTGGTTTTAGAGAGTTTTGCCTCATGGAGTATTAATCAACTGTTCAATTTACACGAGTATCTACATTGTTGGAGGATTTAATTTACTGCGTCTAACCCTGTATGAATTCGTCTATGAGAGATTCAAACTTGATAGGGTGGACTCATTTTTGTGGCAAGAGTACACTGAAGGGAGTCCCAAACTACATAAACAAATAAAGGAGAAATTCCATTAAACCACCAGCCTTAACTACGAATCTTACAATTTACTACGCAACGTATTAAAATCCAGATTTTGCTCACCAACATTACAAACATGTTGCACGTTGCCCCAAGCCCAATCTAGCCATTTATTTTGGACATGTTTCTGCATTTCCAGTCGATATATTTCGCCACAGCAGACAAAATGTAACGAATTTGAAATGTTGAGAGAAAGCTCACATTTTCATTTGTCAAGCATGATTTGCATTGCAAATCTAGGGTAAAGTAAACCTTAAGGGGGTTCAATTGGATTAACCAATAAAGAAGTTAAAAGTTCTCTAAAAAGACTTATTGTAACTTATGAATGTAATATCATGTAGATTAACTTAAAGAAGTACTCAATAGCCTTATATTTGTGATAGAAGATATGTAGGTTATTTACTTATTTTTTATTCAAAATAGAAAATCACGCATTTATAAGAAAAAGTTATTTTTACTAGAATGGAGTATTTGTTTGATTAATTACTTCTTAACTTCAGGCTTCTTCTCTTCTTTCTTCTCTTCCTTCTTTTCTTCAGGCTTCTTTTCCTCTTTCTTTTCTTCTTTCTTTTCTTCTTTTTTCTCTTCCTTTTTTTCTTCCTTTTTCTCTTCTTTTGCTGGTCCAACCGATATAATATCAACTTTACCAACCTTCTTCAATTTCTTAACCACAGCCACTGCATCCATTTCTCCTATCACTGTCAGCTTCTGATCTTTCATATCAGCAGCAATTGAATCCACCCCTGTTTGAAACACAAATATAATACACAGTTCAAATTTTATATTACTAATTGCATGTTAATTAATGGGATTTTTGAAAAATAAAAAATTGGCCACAGATTGTACAAAAAGATTGGCTCAATCAAAATCCATGTTTTCAACAAATATAATACAAAGTTCAAATCTTTAGATTATTAATTGCATGTAAATTAATGGGATCTTAAGGAAAATTAAAATTGGTGGCAAATTGTAAAAAAGTTGGGCCTCAATAAAAACAAAATACCAAGTATATCTGCAGCTGCTTCCATGGCTTTTTGTTTTGTCTTTTCATCAGTCATGGTCATAACTTTCAGCACCAACTTCTGAATTTATCACAAAAAATGTGTACACAGAAATCAGAGTGGGAAAAGAAAAATTAAATTGATAAGGGGATAATAATATTATATATATATGCGTGTGTGTGTGATATTTATATTACCTGAGCCATTGTAGAAGAGCAGCTATGGAAGGTGGAGCTGTGTACAAGAAATTAAAGGATGAATGATTTCTGAAAATAATTGAAATTTTGTAAAGGTAAAATTATTAAATATTTGGTGTGGGAACTTGAAAAAATTATGTGTGTTACAGTTGTGCAAACACGAGAGCGGAATCTTTTTTTTATAGGAAAAAGAAGAAGAAGAGAAAAATAATTATTATATATAGGTACTTTTGTTATTTCTGGTCGTATTAGCTGCGTTGGACTTTATTGAATGTGTGTTTATAAAAGTCAATAAGGCACACATTTGACATAACGCGGTATTTTCTTTTCTCTTCTCTCTTATATACGGAAAGACATCATCAAGAGGAATGGCATTATCTCTAGTGATAAAACTGTTCTAACGTTAGGTGTTTAACTCTGTGACAAAATATTAAACAGTCATGAAGCTAATATATATATATACATATACACACACACACATATATATATATATATATATATGTGTGTGTGTGTATATATATATATATATATATATATATATAAAACGGCACAGTCATGAAGCTAATATATATGAAGTCGCTCTTGGCGTAAGATAACGGTTTAAAAAAAAAAAAAACAATGAAAACTCCTATTTGTAGATTATTTTGTGAATACCATTATTAACTTACTAAAGTTGTGTTTGAAATTTACTTAATTTGTAAAAATTCTACTTTTCGAAATTAGTTAACTAACACTAAACATATCAGAGGGGTATTATAACGTGTGATCGATCGGTTCTTTATCCCTAGCTCGATTGGTCAATACGAGAGATAATGACTGGATTTGCAATATATACCAACAATAGAAGAAGTGAAAGATGTTGTTTTCCGCGTTAATTCTAACGAAGTGGCAGGACCTGATGGTTTTTCGGCCTACTTCTACCAATATTATTGGGATATTACAGGGAGCAACACTTAGGAAGCTCTTACAAAGTTCATGAGCTAGCGGTGCACCAATGCCGACGGCATTTACAATAATAACACTTACACTCATTCCCAAAATCGAAAACCCAGAAACATGGCTATATTTTGACCCCTCAGTTTGTGCAACATTACGAATAAAGTATGCATGAAACTCCTTAATGAAAGACTTGCTCGCATTCTCTCGAACATCATTGCTGCTCCTCAAAGTGGTTTTGTAAAAGGTGGTCTCATAAGTGACAATGTCTTACTTCCCAAGAGATGATCCATACTATTGATGCAAAGACCCAAAAAGGGAATGTTATTTTGAAGCTAGACATTGCAAAGGCATATGATAACCTGCGGTGGGAATTTCTATACCAGATTCTAGAGGGATTTGGATTCTCAACTCGGTGGATAAACTTGATCAAGAAATGTGTTGAGTTTTGCCAACGGCGTGGCAACTGGATATTTTAAAGGGATAAAAGCATCAAACCCCCTAACCTATGGGGTGATTTGCGCTTTGGTCCTTAAACTAAGTTTATCAGCGCTTTGCTCCCTAAACTATAGGGTGTCTGTGCGATTTGGTCCTTTTTTGCATTTCGGGCAATTTTCGGCCATTTTTGGTCGGAATATTCCCCTCTACCCGACTCATATGTGTTGTACTAGATGTATAATAGTAGTTGGTGAAAAAAAAGACAAGAAAACACCTCAAAGTGAAGAATATTCTGGCCACAAAAAGACCATGACGGCACTACGGGATTTGCCCATTTTCGGCAATTTTCGGCCATTTTTGGCCGGAATATTCTCCTCTACCCGACTCATATGTGTTGTACTAGATGTATAATGATAGTTGGTGAAAAAAAAAAGACAAAAAAATACCTCAAAGTGAGGAATATTTTGGCCACAAAAAACTGGAAATGCAAAAAAGGACCAAATCGCACAGACACCCTATAATTTAGGGAGCAAAGCGCTGATAAACTTAGTTTAAGGACCAAAGCGCAAATCACCCCATAGGTTAGGGGGTTTGATGCTTTTATCCCTATTTTAAATCTACAATAGACCTTAGGCAAGGTGATCCACTATCACCTACGCAGATGACCGTGTGATTTTCACAAAGGGCACAAAGAAAGCGATAACCTTGATCCTTCAATTTCTGACAGCTTATGAGTTGGTCTCAGGTCAAAAGGTCAATAAATCTAAGTGTTGTTATTCGGAAAAACATTGGACCACAACTCATTTTGACAAATAACCTATCTGGATTTCGCCACCAAGAGTTGCCCCTACATTATCTCGGCACACCCTTGATGAAGGGACGACGATCGTGCGTTTTGTTCGACAAGATGATTAATCAAGTGCGGAATCATTTAGTTAACTGGAATGGTCAAAGTCTAATAGCAGGTGGCAAACTTATTCTCATCACAAGTGTATTGTGTTCGATGCCAATTTACATCTGCCAAGTACTTTCACCTCCTTAAACGGTGATCAAGCGGCTTACGAGGTTATTTGAGCAGTTCTTTTAGGGGACACAAGATGGATAACGAAAGATGCATTGGGCCAAGTGGGATAAACTTTATCTCCTGCAAAGAGAATGAGGTTTGTGCATACGTAAAATCCAAGATATAGTTGAAGCCTTCACATTCAAGCTATGGTATAGATTTAAAGAGCAAAATTCTCTGTGGGTTCGTTTCATATATGGCAAATATTGTAGAAATCATTGCCTCACACTAGCTAAGCAATTAGTTTGTCACTCTCGTACATGGCATAGGATCTTGGTAGTAAATGCAAGGGTCCATAACTTGATGTTTTGGAAAGTTGGGTACGAAAAAATGTTTTTTTGAAAGACCAATCTTGGGTGATGGAAGGCGTCATTAAAGAGATGTTGCTTCTTGACACGTCTATTGTTGAACTAAACCTCAAGGTTGAAGATGTATGGTATCAAGATTAGTGGAACATACACAAACTTTAGGAGATTGTTCCAAAATACATATAACAACTCATTATGCAAGTCCAACTTCGGAAGGAAGAGTGTCAATCAATGTGGAAACTTACATAAGATGGCTAATTTTCAGTTAAATCAGCTTGACAAAGCATCCGAGAACCACACACGCAATTGCAGCCCCTTAAATTTACATGGCATATGTTAATATTACCAACAATATCGTGGTTTTGGCTTCACCTCCTAAGAGGATGGATACCGGTAGACTCTTAGATGATTAAAAAAGGCTTTAACATTGTCTCCAAATGTTAAGCTTGCGAAGATTGTAAAACCATTCAACACCTTTTCTAGGAATGTCAAGTACTTCGAAAGTTTTGGGAGCATTTTGCCCATATATTCAGAATTAGAATTCCCAACACGCAACATGTTACTACTTCTTTTTCAGGGTTGGGTATCTTCCACAAAATATGTTCTTGAAGGCCACATCAGAATACTTGTTCTGATTCTCGTTGCATGGTTCACATGGTTGGCACGTAATGAATCAAAACGCAATGATAATAAGATGGACCATATACATATTAGAGAAAAGTGCAAAACTAGACCCAACCTATAGACCTTTTTGCGGAATTATACCCAACGTTTAAAAAGTTGCAAAACTATACCCAACCTTTATATTCTGTTCGAAACTAGACCTAACGTTTAATTCCGGCCACTTATTAAATTTTACAGGGGCAAAATTGGTACTACACTTTTAATTTATTTTATAAAAAGAAAAAATCATTATTTCACATATTATTATATTAAATCAAATGTAATTAAACTATTATTTCTTAAAAGTATATCTTTATATATTAAAAAAATAGAATATTTAATTCCTTAACATATATAAATATATAAAAGAAAGTATATCTTTATATATTAAAAACAATAAGATATTTAATTCCTTCATATATATAAATATATATAAAAAATTGATCTTATATATTAAAAACAATAAGATATTTAATTCCTTCATATATATAAATATATATAAAAATAATATCTTATATATTAAAAACAATAAGATATTTAATTCCTTCATATATATAAATATATATAAAAAAGTATATTTTTATATATTAAAAAAATAACAAATTTAATTCCTTAACATATATAAATATATAAAAAAGTATATCTTTATATATTAAAAACAATAAAAAAAGTATATCTTTATATCTTTTTAACAAATTTAATTCCTTAACATATATAAATAAATAAAAAAGTATATCTTTATATCTTTATATATTTAAAATTAAGATATATAATTTTTTATTATTGAAAAAGAAAAAAAAAACCCACCCCCACCCTATCGTTTTGCAATTTTTTAAACGTTGGGTATAATTTCGCAAAAATGCCTATAAGTTGAGTCTAGTTTTGCACTTTTCTCTATATTTTATCGGTAAGGTCATGCAATATATAGATAGGCTGCAAAAGAGAGTAATAAATGATACTAAGCTTTGGAAAGGGGATTTAGCTGTTGCTCAAACTTGGGGTATGAAAATCTATTACAAACAGCCCAAGCTGCCCTTAAGTGTCCTATGGATGAAACTAAATGAGGGATGGATGAAAGTTAATGCTAATGGTTGTGCTAAGGGAGAAGAAAAGCCAACAGCCATGGGAGGAGTCATTAGAGACCATAGAGGCTGCATCAAGATGATATACAAACAATTCTTAGGGGTAGTAACTGTAAACGAGGCTGAACTTTGGGGTATCTATGAGGGGATTAAAGCTTATCACTCTCACCGTTGGCCGAGAGTTTGGGTGGAAACAGACTCGATGGTGGCTATTAGTATATTAATAGGAGAAAATAAAGGCAGACAGAGTCTTGTTGCTTTGGTGGAAAGAATGCACGACATGATGCGTGACATGGAAGTCATATTGAATCATATATATCGGGAGGGGAATCAAGTTGCGGACAAGGTGGTTAACGAAGCCTGGGAACAAAATCATGGAGACCTCCGATATGATATAATAGTATCTCAGATTTTCCAAACTTTAGCTCAAGGTGATAACTTAGGCATTCCATACATCGGATTACCTACAGTATAACTAAGACTTAGCATCACATTACCTCATTTTATAACTTCAGGTTATTTCTTCTTTTGGAACTTTTTATGGGCTTTGCACGAGGAAAAATCAATATCGGTACCTTAACTTGTCATCTCATCATACTTGGTACCTTAAGTTTGTATTTTTCCTCAGAAATGGTACCCCCGTGGCGGAGATGCCTAATTATTGTCTTAAAGGCACATGTGGACCACCGTTGACTTTAGAATTAGGGAATTTAACCATTTTGTTGATCATGGGTGCGACAAATTCTCAGAGTAACGGTATATGGTTCTAAAGGAGAGCTTAGTTTTTTTATAATTTGTTTCCCTACATGTTATGAGTTCGTGTGGCCAAAACAATGGTCAAAATCTATAGTTCTAAGGTCAACGGTGGTTCACATGTGCATTTGAGGCCGCGATTGTGCAGCTCTACCACGATGGTACCGCTTTTGAGGAAAAATACAAACTTAAGGTACCATTTGCGAGGCTAGACAAATTAAGGTACCAAGTCTGCTAAGATGACAAGTTAATGTACCAACTTTGATTTTTTTCTGGCTTTGCACTATGTGTGTTGTGCTCACTCATGTAATTTTCCTTTGGATCGGGAATAAAACGTCTTTCTGTTTAAAAAAAAATGTGATCACGACTACAACAAAACAGACCTAATGCAAGAAAAACTTTCCTTGTATTAGAGCCAATTTTCGATGCAATAGGCCTAATGCAAGGAAATAATTCAATGCAACAATTCCTTGCCTTAGGTGTCCTTGCAAGAAGAAAGAAAGGGAAAATTTCGTTGCAAAAAAATTATGCAAGAAAAATTTCCCTTCCAACAATTAACACTATGCAAGAAAATTTTTCCTTGCAGAAAAAGCGGCAAGGAAAAATTTCCTGCATAAAAGAACGCCTGCAAGGGAATTTCCCTTGCAGACTTTGCTCACCGCCACATCAGAAGCAGCCGCGTGGCAGCTTCTGAGTGGTACAATTCTATGCAAGGGAATATTTTCTTGCAAAAAAAGTTGCAAGGAAAGATTTCCTTGCATAAAGGATACTCTGCACCACATCAGAAGAAGCCGCGTAGCAGCTTTTGAGTGGTGCAATTCTATGCAAGGGAATTTTTCCTTGCAGAATAATTGCAAGGGAAAATTCCCTTGCATAGACTATATTGCAAGGAAATATTTTCTTGCAATATATTTCCAATTTTTTTTTTTTTAAATGGCGGGATTCCGCCACATCCAAAATTTATAATTTATTCAATTTATTATTGTTAGTTAAATAGTTATTATTTATTTTATAATTATAAATACTATTTTTTAGCCTTTTTTGTATATACATAAATACGTATTCATATCCACCTTTTTTAATTTATGATTTGTATTAATGAATAGTTATATATTATGAATTTAATAAATTAGTTATTAAATTATCGTTACGTTATTTTGTCAGTAAATAGTACAGATGTCGAATATTAACGATGATCGAAGCTGGATGTACGATCGGCTAGACGAAAATGAGAACTTGAACTATCTTTTTCTTTTTATTTTATCAGGCGTATGTTTGATTTGAAAGGTAGTGTCGGCAACAAGGTGAGGATTGAGGGATATATTGCCGAGGCGTACCTTACGTCTGAAATGACCCACTTTTGTGATCATTATTTCGAGCATGATTTTGATACACCCTGGGTTTGCTTGAATAGAAATGAGACAAGGATTGATCCTAATGCCTCCCATCAGCTATCCGTCTTTAGAAAGACCAGTGAGCCAGTAGGACATGCGAGTCATAAACGGCGATTAATCTTTGCCGAGCTAAAGGCCACCGAATTATATATTCTTTTAAATTGGCCAGAGGTCAAAGAATTGACACGGTTAGTTCTAACTAGTATATAACATTATGGCTGTTGATGCAATTACATCTGTATCTAACTTACCAAATTTTACTGTAACATTGTTTTCTATGCGGAGATGTGCGTTGGGTTAGATGATGATGCTATCAACCAGAGACGAAATGAACAATTCGTTCAATGGTTCAAGGATATGGTTTACACTCGACATTATGATTATGATCCACGTCCTCTAGACCTTGCAGTTGGACCGCAAAATCAAGTGATATGTTGGAAAAATGGCTACACTTTGAATGGTATTTGTTTTCACACTGAAATTTACAACGATGGGAGAAAGACGACTAACAATGGAGTATGTGCCAAGTGGTGCAGTGACGATCAGGAAGACAGTTATTTCTACGGGACTTCGATCGAGGTGATTGAGCTAGTATATACTAGTAATTTATCTGTCATTCTTTTTATCTGTGTATGGTATGATACTAGTCCACGTGGCATGTGAGTCCACCCTACGTACCGTTTGATTGAGATAGATCCAAGTCGTCGCCTTCCATCAGGTGAAACCGAGCCATTTATCTTAGCGAACCAAGGGCAACAAGTGTATTACACTCCGTACGCTTGTCAAAAGAATCGACATAGAAGGGGATGGTGGGCTGTCATTCACACTCCTGCGAGACACGTCGTTGATATGAGTTCTATGAGTAAAGTGGATGATGTTCCTGGCGCTCGGGATACAGTTTACCAAGAAGTACATGTGCCGGTGAAGGGATTGTTCGTTGACTTGAACTCATTTAACTTGACTCAGTTAGCCGTGACAACTGAGGAAGAACCCGTTGCATAGAGCAGTGATGAAGATGATGCCAATGATGAGGTTGACGAAAAAGGAGATGAGGTCGAAGGAGATGATGACAGTAGCGACCCAGGTTATGAGTAGTTCTTTTTATGAATTTTTACGATTTGAAATTGTGAACTTTAATGCATTTCAATTATTTCTATTACAATTTGTCGTTTTTTTATTATTCTAATTGCCGCTTGTTATTCTTTTTAATAAGTATCTAAAGTTTGACGTAGAAATCAAAGTCATTCAACTGTTACGAAAAAGAATTAAATAAGCGTTTCATGTAAGATCGTATAAAAAAAATCATAAATCCAATACATCAAATTACAACGTAGTCCAAATAATACATAACACAGTCCAATTACATATTATGACAGCCATAGTTTTAAAACAAATTACAACACAAATTATGCAAGCCCCACAGTTTGTTTTTTTTTTGTTTTTTTTTTTAAATTTTCCCTTGCTGTTTGGACATAGAATGGAGAGAGAGTGCTGGAGAGAAAGTGGCGTGTAGTAGGTCATTTTTCTTTTTTATTTTTTTTAAATGGAGAGTGGCCTGCAAAATGGAGAGAGAATGGAGAGTACTTTTTGAAACCTTTTTCTTTTCTTTTTTCTTTTAAATATTATGCAAGGGAAATTTCCCTGGCAGTAGGTCCCACTGCAAGGGAAAATTCTATTGCATAACATTTAGCAGCGAAAATTTTCGCTGCATTTTCCTCTTTGCTACGGATTTTTTCGTTGAATAGGCTTGTTTCGGGACCTACCTCTGTATATGCAAGAAGATTATTCGATGCATTGCTTATTGCATGAAAATGCCCATTTTCTTGCAACAAATTCCCTTGCATTTGGGTAGTTTTGTTGTAGTGTTGTCAATACTTTATAGTTTACATATTTTATGGTTCAAGGAAATGTATATATAGGAAGATTACTTTACCATAAGCATGCATGACTACGTACTCATAGAGTAGGGAATGCCAAACTGCAAACCTTTCATATTCAAAATATATATAAGCCAATTTAAACTACTTACCTCTTATTATAAAAAAAAAAAGAAAAAAGAAAAAAAAGGATACCTACCTCTCTTGTTTTTGTATATAATAAAGGTAAAGTTGAAAAACAGTAATGTGATATTACCTCCTTTTCTTATGCCTAACAAGCACATTACTTCCTAATCATCATAATTACCTGATAAGTTACTCACCGCCCGCTGTTTATTATTTCCATGTAACATCAAAACGAATTAAATTCCTTTAGTTAAATAATAAGTAGAAGCTTTATATTTTTTAAAGTGACAACTAAGTAGTTAAACTTCTAAGGGATAAATAAATGAAACACACACACACACACACACATATATATATATATCATTTTCTGGGTGCAAATTTGTCCCTTAGCCTTTTTTTTTTTTTTTTTTTTAAGAAGTGAGTTGTACTTCTGTATAAAATGGGATATTTCTCAATTCTCAGATGTCTTGTCTATTAACCTATCATGAGAGGTGAATTAACCAATTAACCAAATTGTGAAGGGTAAATTAGTTAAGTGTACAATTAATATAATGAATCAAAGAAAATAACGTACATGATTCGATTTAATGTATGCACCAAAGCAATTAATTAGTCTGCACTATATTGCATAGACATAGCTAGCTTACACATTTTTATGTATTCTTAGCCCGAAAAAATTAAAGTCTTTGTTTAAGAGGATATAATATATAGTTAGCTATAAACCCTATGTAACCGTCGAAAATAAAGTCCTCATGAATTCTGTGACTGCTCCCATTGACAATAATATATAAACTCATGAGACCCTTTTACTTTCTTCATCATTACTTATAATAAGTTCATTAACGAAGAAACTTATATCTTAAATTATCATTAACTACGTAATTCAGAATCATGAGCTCAACATTTGATCATACCAACGCAAATCCTGAAGAAGATGCTAATTGCTTATTCGCCATGAAGCTCGCAACCGGTGCAGTGCTTCCAATGGTACTTAAAACAGCCATTGAGCTTGATCTCTTAGAATTGATTAAAAAGGCTGGACCAAATGCTTCTGTTTCCGCTTCGGAATTAGCTTCTCATCTTCCGACGAAGAACCCTAACGCTGCTTCCATGATCGATAGAATTCTCCGCCTCGTCTCGGCCCACTCTATTCTCGCATGCAGCCTGAAGAGGCTGCCTAACGACTGCGTTGAGAGGCGGTACTCTTTAGCGCCGGTGTGCAAGTTTCTGACTAAGAATGAAGATGGAGTTTCCCTATCAAATTTAGTACTCTTCAATAATGACAAGGTCTCCATGGAACTTTGGTAAGCCCCATTTAGCTGATTTGTAATCGTTAACATAAAGACAACTTAATTAGGGATAACCAAGTTGATTCATAACAAAGTAAGGGTATAATTAATGTAGTAAGTCCTTCAAATTATTTCTCTTTTATTTTCATTCTACCCCCAAACTTTTAAGATTTTGCACTTACCCCCTCAAACTAGTTTGTAAAAGTAATTTGAGGGAGCAAGTCAAAACACAACACTCTAACACATACACATATGCGTGGAAAAGGAGATTCTTAACAAGAGAAAGTCCGTTTAGGCCGAGATGGGCATAAATAGTTTATATTTTAGAGTAGAGTAACACGCTTTTTTTTTTGGGCGTGCCAGAGCAGATATTATGACGAAAACTAAATAGGAGAAAGTTGTTATAGAGCAGGCGGTTTGGTATTTTTGCCATATTCCCTCCATTTTCTTTCAATCTGGAAAAAAGTCACGCGTGTTATGAAGTAATAATACAGCATACTTGGTGTAAAGTTTTTTTTTCTTTCATTGGTCATTCTATCTTTACCAGTATACTTTGTTTTATGGAAGGTACCATTTGAAAGATGCAGTGATTGCGGGAGGAAATCCATTCAACAGAGCATATGGCATAAACAACTTCGAGTCCCATTCAATTCATGATCTAAGCCACAATGAGATATTTAATAGAGCTATGTCTGATCACTCTAACATTTTCACAAAGAAAATTGTTGAAATTTATAATGGATTTGAGGGTCTCAAATCACTGGTGGATGTTGGTGGTGGAATTGGAGCAACTATTAGTACCATAATCTCCAATTATCCATCAATTAAAGGCATTAATTTTGATTTGCCTCAAGTTATTCAGAAGGCTCCATCATATCCAGGTACTATCTATACTTCAAAATTATGCTCGATGACCTTCAGATTTATAAACTTAATTACATCTCATTCTCTTATAAATAAATTTTAGAATTTCTAATATAGTATAAGAATTCATTTTTCTTTAATCCACGCAAAAGATTACTTATTGATAAATATAAAAATTATGATGAATAATAGGACGAATTATAATTTATGCCCAATAACTTTGCCCAAAATTACTTTTTGCCATTTTTTCTGCGACCCAACTTTTTCTGCCTTGCTAGTTTTCATTTTTCTATCAGAAATGCCAAATTTCAGCCACATCAGCTAAATTGCTGATGTGGTTATCCAGTCAAGAAAGTGCTACGCCTAGTCAATAAGTTGTCACGCCACGTCATATTTTTTAGCCCAAAAAACGTTTTTTGGACTAATCCTTGTATTATTAAAAATTGCACTTGCACCCAAAATAAATTGCACTTTGCCCCTTAATATATATATATATATATATTCAAAAACTTAAATATAACTATTTGGTAAAAATAATATATATAAATAATAATAATAAAGCCATATATATAGATAATAATAATAAATGTATATAAATAATAATAAAAAAGCTATATATATAGTTAATAATAATAAACATATACATATATAACTATTTATAAATAATAAATATTTTAACAATATATAAAAATAAAAAATTGAAAAAAAATTAAATTAAAAAAATACAATTAAAAAAAAAGTCATTATCTTCATCATCACCCCGGCGTCACCACCACCCCGCCGTCACCACCACCACCACCGGATCTTCGGCGTTTGGCTCGATGACGTTGAGCTTCTCCGCAGTTTCACCGCCGAGCCAAGCACCCCCGGAATCATATGGACGGTGAAAGTTATGGCGATGAGAATTATGGCGATGGAGTCGATTCCGCGACGGCGAATTTGATTGTGCCGATTTCGCGTGATTTGCCGTTGAAGGATGGATTGTGGCATGAACAATGGCGGCTGCAGGGTTGGAGAGGGGGGGGGGGGTTGAGCGAAGATGATGACATTTTATTTATTTATTTTTAATTAATGTACTTTATTTTTATTTGTTTTTTTTTGGAATAAAGAGCTTTTTTATTCCAGTGGATCAAATAAAACTTACAACTCCTGATAACAAGACAGATTCATAATGAGCAACAAAGAAAAACTAATCTCAGAATAGCATCCTGTATCTAGTAGCCCTTTTCAATTTGATTCAACTGTGGGATACATCCTGAGTTGACCACAATATGACTGAAGTTTTAGTGAAAAGTTGCATCTGATCATGGCTGTATTGCATGTTGCACGGACCAGGTTGCCAACTTCACTTTTTTTTATCCTGAAATGCTCTCATATTACGTTCCATCCAGAGAGCATACACAAGTTCCGTAAACACCACTTTGAAGACTCTATTAGGCGCTGCTTTGCCTTTCACAAGACCACTCAACTAAGCTATAGAAGTAGTTAAGTGGAGCATGGTATCTGTCCTATTGAGCCATTTCATCACTGTCTCCAAAGCAGTCTGCGAATAAGGGCAAGCAAAGTATAGATGATTCAGATCTTCAGGCGCAGACTCACACAACAAACAGGTTGGATCAACTACAATATTGTACTTCAACAATCTGTCCTTTGTAGCTAATCTTCCATGGATAGCTAACCAAGTTATAAATTGAGCTCTAGGCGTAGCCATGTTATTCAACACTACCTCCCTCCACTCTACTTTCTCAATAGGTGGCCTGATGAGATTATAGATAGCAGAAATGCTATATTTTGGCATACTTTGCTGTTGTTTCCATGTATTCTGATTCAGTACCAATGTCCTCAACTTCAGAATTTTCTTAAACATGTAAGATGCTTGCACAGGCATCTCCATAGTCATGATATCCTGCCTCTTAATGTAATAAGAATGTACCCATTTGACCCATAGAGTATCTGCTTTTGCTGTAATGGCCCAGAGGAGCTTCAAGATACATGCTTTATTCCATGAGGCCAGATGCACTAGGCCAAGCCCACCCTCCGCTCTTGTCCTACTAACAGTATCCCACGCCACCAATGCTTTTTTATAATCACCAACATCACCTGACCATAGATACTGTCTACAAATTCTTTCCACTGCTTCTAGGACCTTTTTTGGGATGATGAATACTTGACACCAATAATGTTGAATAGCATATGAAACTGTTTTCACCAATTGCAATCTTCCTCCATAACTTAGCAACCTTGCAGTCCAATGCTTGACCTTGGCAAGAATCTTGTCTATCAAGGGTTGATACTGCACTATTGAGAGTCTCTTAGCATGTAGAGGGACTCCCAAATACCTAAAGGGAAGGGTCCCTTCTTGCAACTGAGTTGCTCCAGTAATCTTGTGTTTCTTATCTTCCCTCACACCTGCAAAATAAACCTCACTCTTGTTCTTATTAACAACCAGCCCTGATGTAGCACTAAAGAGTTCAAACTTTTCATTCAAAGTAGTTACAACTGCCTCTGTGCCTTTAGAGAAAAATAGGAGATCCTCCGCAAAAGCAAGATGAGTGATCTTATGAAAGGCACAGTTGGGGGTGGTATCTGAACTGGGGATGATCATGAAGTGTCTTCATAAGTCTATTAAGATACTCCATGCAGAGTACAAACAGATATGGAGATACAGGGTCCCCTTGCCTCAAACCCTTCTTCCCAGGAAAGGCATCAAGCAGCTCACCGTTGAGACATATCTGGTATTGTACTGTGGTAAGGTAGGTAACAATCCACTGCACAAATCTGGAGGGGAATCCATAATGTCTTAGGAGCTTCTCAACAAAACCCCAATGAACTGAGTCATAAGCTTTATGCAGGTCAAGCTTGATCATACACCTTGCTGAGTTATTCTTTCTTATATATCCTCGTATGATCTCCTTGGCAAGTATGATGTTATCATGTATAAGCCTTCCTGGTACAAAAGCAGCTTGCTCACTTCCTACCAGTACTGCCATGACTGCCCTCATCCTATTGGTAAGGACTTTAGATATGATCTTGTATAGCACAGTGCAGCATGCTATAGGTCTATACTCCTTTATAGTGTTGGCATTAGCTGATTTGGGAATGAGGGTGATGAGTGCAATATTAACACTCCTCAACAGTTGTCCTGTAGAAAATAAATCTTTAACTGCCAGATAAACATCCTCACCAATTAGAGGCCATGCCACTTTGAAGAACTTGGATGTGTAACCATCTACCCCTAGTGCTTTGTCCTCCCCAATAGACTGCAAAGCTTCCCAAATTTCCGTTCTTGTTGGTTCCTGAATGAGAGTTCTTCTTTGGTGCAGACTCAGTGTTGGTCCTGAAGCAACCACATTCAAATCTATGTCCTGCGTCACCACTGCCTCTGTTCCCAACAACCCCTTATAAAAATCAGTAACCTCCTTTTTGAGTTCATCTGGTTCAGTGAGTTTCCTCCCATTCACATCAAACAACACTGAGATACCTGACCTTCCTTTAGTCTTCAGACTTGCATGAAAAAACTTGGAGTTTCTATCTCCACACTTGAGCCAATGTATCTTAGCCTTTTGATTCATTATCTTCTCCTCTATAAGCTGCCATTGCTCTAATCTTGTTGCACCCCTCTCATTTCTATGAATAGCTGTGCATCCAGTGGACATAGTTGTAATGCATTCTGACAAGCTGACAGTTTACTTTGCAATTCAGTCACTCGCAGATTAGCTCTTGATAAATGGTGGGAGAGTGGCCTTAATAGAGGTTTCAGATTCTGCAACTTCTTCCAAACTCTGAACATTTTCACCCCTCTAACAGGAGTTTCCCAAGCCTGTTGCACAATACTCAGAAATTCATTGTGTTCTGCTATGCAGTTCACAAACTTGAACTGCCCTTTTTTTATTTGCTGCCTGTTATAGGTCAAATGGACAACAAGAGGTGAGTGGTCAGAGCTACCAGGATTTGTAACTTCCACCACAATTTGTCCATATTGTTGGTGCCAATCAAAGCTCCCAAAACATCTATCTATTTTAGAATAGGTCAAGTTCCTATCCTGTTTATTACACCATGTATAGCTCCATCCCACATAAGCAAGTTCTTGTAGCTGTGCAATACAGATAGCTTCATTAAACTCAGTACATTCCTGTTCTCTGACTGGGGCCCCCCAATTCTATCTTCTGCAGTCAACACACTATTGAAGTCTCCCAAAACAATCCATGGGTCCCCTACTATGCCAGAAATATACTGCAGATCTCTCCACAACTCTTTCCTCCCCTCTTTATCATTAAATCCATAAACAAAGGTAATGGCAAGCTTAAATCTTCCATCCTTTGTCTCAAAATCCCCATGTATAACTTGAGCACTACTATATACAACTTGATATATGGAAGTCAGATGATTCCACATAACCCAGATTCTACCACCTGCAGAATAAGCATAATTATCTACCATGGCCCATTCAGAACCCAACCTCTTCTTAATAGCATTAGCATTAGGCTGTCTTATTCTAGTTTCTATTAAGCCACATATAGTCACCTTATTGTCCCTAAATACCTTAGTTACTTCTCTTTGTCGGAGGGACTTATTTAAGCCTCTCACATTCCAACTTATCACACTCATTATGATAAATTGGGAGGGTCAGGGGAAGCCTCCACCCCTACAGCTACAGGTATTGCCTCAAAATTACCAAAAGAAATCTGAGTTGAATTACTAGCTTCCTCTTCTTCATTCACATGTTGCAAAGCCTCAAATCTATTAGACTGTGATCCAGGTTCAGCTATCCGGTCCTTTTGCCCTGTTTGGTTCTGAATTGGAGCCTCTCTTACTCTTCTCTTTCCAACTCTAACCCATTCCTGGGTTGGTCCTGCTCCTCCTCTTCTCTGTCTCTGACCCTGCCTATTATCTGCTTGTTCTTTTTGACCTTGCTGAGCTCTTTGCCTTGGTGGAGGCTAAGTGGCACAACCATGTCCAATCTTTTGACATTGCTGACAGAATGTTGGAACCCATTCATACTCAACCACTTGATCAATCATTGCTCCATCAGGCCTTTTAATCCTCACAGATTTTGGCATGGGTTTACTGATATCAATATGAACCAATACTCTTGCATATTACACTTTATATTGCTTCACAGTGTATTCATCTGTGTGCCTAGGCTTGCCCAGTACACTTGCTAACTTACCAGTGCCTGTTTCCCCCAGAAATGCAGGGGAAGTTTAGGGAATTTCACCCAAATAGAAAGCACTGTAAGTTTGTGCACAGAATAATCAAAATCAACTGTCCATGGTTGGAGGATGACTGGTTAATTTTTCAGTGTGTACGGTCCTCCAGATAACACTAAATCTCGTCCCTCATCATTGGAAAATCGAGCTATGAAGAAGTTATCATCATACTGATGCATAACAGGTATAGCCATATCCTTCCATGCTTTCTCAGCAAATCCCTCCATGAAACTTAGTGAATGTTGAGCTCCAACAACATATATGACCAGTGAGTGCTGCCATTTATTAACCTCAGGGGCAATATCATCCTCATAAAGGCAGACATAGGCTCCCGCATCATCAGCGGCTGGTGCAGAGTATAGAAGCACCTGTCCATTCGCAGCCAAGCGATTTCCATGAATATAGCCATTCTCCTGTGTTTTCTCCTTCTCAGTTTCCATGTCAGTAGCTGAGTTTGCATTCTCAATTGCAGTTTTCAATCCCTCTTCTACCGCTGGGAGTTCATCAACCCTAGGCCAGGCTAATCGTCGAGCAGTTTGCAGGCGATTTGTTTCCTGACCCTCTATTCTAGTCGCACCACCAGTGGAAGCCGGTAAAACCGTCGCCTCTTTTACTGGCTGAGCAATCGTTGGTCCACTGGTGGCCGGAGAAACCGTAGCCACCGGTGGTGTTGCCAACGCCTCATCAAGGGTGTTTTGTCTGCTCACATCACTCAGTAGGTTATTCTCTCCCCGTTCCCCACCCCGATTCTCCTCCGTTTCTACCAGATACAGTTGTTTAATCGAAGTCCCAGCGATATCCTCCACGTCACAAGCATTTTTCGGCGGCCGCCCCCTTGGCCGTGGAGCACCTGACTGTTTCTTCTTTCTCGCCATGGTTGGCGCGTTTGGCGCGTGAGGCTAGGGTTTTTTTTACAATATTTAGAAATTATTAAAATATTTATTATTTTTAAAATACTTTTAAGATATAAAAAATGAATATCTATATAGGTTTAATATATATATATATATATGTATATTAGGGGTGCAAAGGGCAATTTATTATGGGTTCAAGTGCAATTTTTAATATTACAAGGATTAGTCCAAAAAACGTTTTTTGAGCTGCAAAGTATGACATGGTGTGACAACTTATATTATTGACTAGGCGTAACACTTTCTTGACTAGACAACCACATCAGCAATTTAGCTGATGTGGCTGAAATTGAGGATTTTTGATAGAAAAATGAAAACTAGCAGGGCAGAAAAAGTCGGCTCTGGTAAAAAAAGGCAAAAAATAATTTTTGGCAAAGTTATTGGGCATAAATAATAATTCGGCCTGAATAATATTAGAGATATATTAAGATTTGAGTTCTACTTTTAGTATAGATTAAACTTAACCCAAGTAAAAGTAAAAAGAAGTGATCATCTTTCCCAACTCTTTCCCTCGATGCCACCAAACAAAATTGGGGAACATGTTGCGCAATCATGCAAATTTGATTGGCACCTTCATTCGCCGGTGGCAGGTCGCTCTCGAAGACGATCTAGAGAGCCACAATGCACCTGATATATGGTTTGTCCAAATGACACAATTCATCTGTTATGATTTATATTAGAATTTTGGCACAATACCCCTGGTATAAAAAATAGTTGTATTACCTTAGTTAAAATATAAATAAACGGATTACCACTGTTTGTTATTTATAAGATGGCAGTGATGGGGAGTGTGTTGGCTGCTGTTAATTGCACAGCAGTCAAGGCCCCCAATTTTTCCTTCTTCTATTATTTAGGCCTCATATCTTTATCTTTTCCTACATTTAAATTTTAAAGCCCCGAATGAAATTATATTTCTCTTGAGACATTATTCTTATGTTTATTTTTCTTCTTGAACACACTTATGTGGCTTGCTAAATATTTATTTCCTTTAATTATGTTATTTTAGTAAGAATGAGTTCATCTTTTCGTACAACAAAGGCCCCATAATCCATATAAATAACTTATCTTTGAAACACTTATATGTTCATTATTTTATTTTATTACGGCAATAGATTTAATAAAATTTATTTACAATAAAATATTTAAAATTAGTTTGTGGTTTGATGAAGACATTCATGATAATTTAATACATTTGTATTTAAAAAAAGTAATAGAAGGTAGAAAATCAATATCAAGAGATTCATGTCTCGTGATCTATTACTGTAATAGTTTTATGTCATAATCTTAACTTTCTTAGATAAATCTTAGTTGTGCGCAAGTTTTTTAGAGATAAAAATGAAATCCAAAATTGAGTATATATAAAAAGTAGACTTGTTTTAGTAGGGTATTGTTAAAAATCTAATTAATCATACTGTCAAATTAGTAATTTATGAGGAATAATTTTTTTAGTATAGAAATATTACAAGCACAAAGCAAATTATGGGGTAAATCATTCTTCTTAAAATGAATAAATTCAGAGTGTAAAAGAAAATAAAAACCATACCATCATTTTATGGAAGTGTGTTCAAAAAGAAAAATAAACATAAAATAAATGTCCCAAAAGATTTATAATTTTATTTGGAGCCTTAAATGTAGGAAAAGTTAAAGATATGAGGCCTAAATAATAAAAGAATAAAAAATTGGGGGCCTTGACTGCTATGCAGTTAACAACAGCCAAGACCCTCCCGCAGTGATGGCACACTATCCAATATGTCAAGAATAAGCAAATTATCCAAATATATATATATATATATACATATATATATATATTTGTTTTTACACGTTGAAAAATATCTAGTTTTATGCACTGCTGACAAACGGTATGGTGCGCAATTTGTAAAACCATAAGCGGTATTGTGCCATATTCAACATAACTACACAAGGAAGTGGAGTAGCTTGCCTTTTTATACGGAAAGGTATATAATGTGTCTTTATAATGTGTCTAATTTAATAGGAATAAAAGTATCAAGTCCCTGAACTATGCATATTTTTACGACTTATACCCTAAACAAATTTAATAAGTGTTTTGCCCCTTAAATTATGCACGTTTGTTCGATTTACCCCTTCAATGGATTTTCGGCCATTTTTGGCTGGAATATTCCTCACACCTCGAACAGGGTATTCCGGCAAAAAAATGGCCAAAAAGGCGATTTGTCGCTTCAGTGTATTTCCGGTCATTTTTGACCGGAATATCCCCCTACCCGACTCATATGTGTTGTACTAGATGTATTTTGGGAGTTGATGACAAAAAGTAGGAGAAAAAACACCTCGAACGGGAAATATTTCTGCCAAAAATGAACGGAAATCCACTGAAGTGGCAAATCGAACAGGCGTGCATAGTTTAGGGGACAAAACGTTTATTAAATTTGTTTATGGTGCAAGTCGCAAAAACGTGCATAGTTCAGGGGGCTTCATGCTTTTATCCCTATTTAATTTTACAAACGACCTAATTTGACTATTCTTTAATTTTCCACATAGAGTAATGTACTTATAACACATGACACGGTAGTAAAGTGTTATTCGCTCTTTACACTACAACAATCCTTAGTGTTGCATCATGTTGAAAATTTGTTGGAGTAACGGGATGTATGTGTTGACATCTTATGAAACAGTACGATAAAAGTTGTAAATTCAAACAGGTGTAGAGCATATAGGTGGCGACATGTTTGTTAGCGTGCCCAAGGCAGATGCTGTATTCATGAAGGTAATATCATCTTTTTAAATTTTAGTACCAAATTCATTTTTGTGCCAAAATAATTTTTACAAATTCTAAAGTCGGTGTAGAGGTAGCTTTTAAGGTTGTTAGTTGTTACACATACTATTTTAAAAAGACTAATTTGTCCTGTATACTTCTTTACAGTGGATTTTACACGATTGGAGTGATGAGGATTGCCAAAAGGTATTGAAAAACTGCTATGAATCAATTCCAAAAAATGGAAAGGTGATCATTGCGGACTCTCTCTTTTTGGAGGAACCAAATAGTGAGTTGGAATCCTCGTTGGTTGCAGTAGTTGATCTCAGAATGATGGTAATTACTCAAGGTGGTAAGGAAAGGACAGAAAAAGAATTTCAAGAATTGGCGAAAGGAGCTGGTTTTACAAAATTTATTAAAGTTTCGAGTGCTTTTAATACGTGGATTATGGAGTTGTATAAATGACAATTTCAGTAAAGTGGAGGACTTTTGGAGATTATCTAGAGTTGGGTTTTACTCTGTTACAATAATATTATGTACCTCAGAGGATACTTTCTCGTACTGAGATTTAAATTTGATGTTATGGATTTTCGTGTTCAACTTATGTAATAGATTTATTGCAACCTTGATGAATTCCCGAGTACCTATTTTACATTTGATAACCAAATTTTGTTCCAAATGGAATTAACTAAAAGAGTACGTTGTTATTAGTAGTACACCCACTACAAGAAAATTGGGTCATTTCCGACCGGAAATCCGATCGGAAATGACCGTATCCGGTCGGGAAAGACCCTTTCCCGACCGCACACCGGTCGGAAAAATTCGGTCAGCGATACTTCGGTCGGAAAGCCGGTCGCCACTTTTCTCGACCGGCTTTTTGACCGGATTCTAGTCGGAATATTTTTGACCAGAATCCGGTCGGTATGTAACACATTTTGACCGGACCGCGGTCAGAAGAAACTATTCCGACCGCGGTCTGGTGGTCAAATTTTCGACCGGACCTCGGTCAAAACCTGTAACTTACCGACCGACCTCCGATCAGAAAAAATGGTTACACCATTTTCGACCGGATACCGGTCGAAAATAATATTTTTACCATTTTTGACCGGACTTCGGTCGGAAGTAAAATTTATGGGATTTCCTTCCGGATTCCGTTCGGGAATAATATTTAAATATTTCCGACTGCAATCCGGTCGGAAATAATATTCAACAGAATTAAAAAAATTAATCCGGTAAAGATTACCTGAATATTGTTTTTTTCGTTTTTTGAAATATTTTAATTTATTGCACCAATGTAAAACATAAAAAGTGATTGTTAGTCAAAAATATTTATTTAACATGAAAGGAAGAAAAAGTGTTTATTTTAAAGATGAAAAAAAAGTGTTTATTAAAGATGAAAGGAAGAATAAAGTGTTTATTTTGAAGATGAAGGAAAGAAATGAGTCTTTATTTTAAAGCCCAAAACCTCGATGCGAATCTCCAAGAGCAAGTTATGACACCTACTCAACGCATCTGCAATCTTGCTCAAAGCACCAGCCTTATGATGTATCATGAAAGTGAACTGCTGCAAGTAAGCAATCCATGAAGCATGCCGAGTAGACACTTTATCCTGAGTGCCAAGGTGTTTAAGGGCATCATGATCAGTATATAAGATGAACTCCTTGTGAAAAAGGTAGCAACGCCAGTGTCGTATAGACTGAACAATGGCATAGAATTCCACATCATAAGTGTTATATCGAGACTTGGAACCAGACAACTTCTCACTAAAAAAGGCCACGGGGCGATTACCCTGACTCAACACACCACCAATACCAACCTTTAATGCATCCCAGTGTAACTCAAACGGGCGATTGAAATCAGGTAAGACCAACACGGGAGCACTGGTCAATTTCTCCTTGATTAGTTGGAAAGACATATCAGCCTCGTCGGTCCACTGAAACTTACTACCCTTCATGCAATCCGTGATTGGCGCCATGATGCTACTAAAGTGAGGGATAAAACGACGACGCTAAACCATAAAAACTTCTAACCTCAGTGATAGTTGTGAGGCAAGGCCACTGGCTTATTGCCTCCACTTTAGATGTATCAACTACTAACCCATCATTTGAGACCACAGATCCCAAAACACTACACTATCAGTGAGAAACGAGCACTTCTTCAATGCAACATAAAATTCATCCCTACGAAGCACATTAAGAACTTCTCGAAGGTTCTGAACATGATCAACATTGTTAGCACTATAAATCAGAATATCATCGAAATAAACTACAATGAATTTACCGATGAAGGAACGAAGGGCCTGACTCATGACGCGCATGAATGTGCTCGGTGCGTTTGAGAGACAAAAAGGTATAACTAGCCACTCATATAACCCCTCCCTAGTCTTAAACGATGTCTTCCACTCGTCACCTTGTCTGATTCGGATCTGGTGGTACCCACTCTTCAAGTCCAGCTTGCTAAACACACACGCACCAGTATGTTGATCCAATAGATCATCCAGTCGGGGAATATGAAAGCGATAACGTACATTAATTTTGTTAACCGCTCTACTATTCACGAACATATGCCATATCCCATCTTTCTTTGGAGTTAAATGGACAAGAATAGCGCAAGGACTCAAGCTCTCCCTCACGTGCCCCTTAGCGAAAAGTTCCTACACTTGCTTACGCAACTCCTCATGTTCGGTGGGACTCATACGATAATGTGCACGATTAGGTAAAGCTGCACCAGGCACCAAGTCGATTTGGTGCTGAATGTCACGCAAAAGGTGGTAATCCGTCCGACAACTCGTCTGGGAAAACATCACAAAACTCCTGCAACAAAGGTTGAACTGCCAGCGGGACTTCGTAATCATCTTCTACCAGTTTACTCACCATCACATACACAATTCCCGACTCTTCCATCTCTACCTCAAATCTCTTTCTCGTCAAGAAGTTGGTACCCTTCACGCTTGACTGTGGACCTTTATCAGGCAGCAGCAAAATCTTCTTCCCGCCAAAGAAAAGGCTATGAGTATTCACGAACCCATCATGAACTGATCTCCTATCAAACTTCCATGGCCTACCTAATAGTAGGTGGCACGCATCCATCTCTACCACATCGCACATAACTTGATCCTTGTAAGTAGGCCCAATCGAAAAATTGATCCGAGCACATTGAGATACCTCGACATCGTTCCATCTCTTCAACCATGTTAATTTATAAGGTTTGGGATGCTTCTTAGTCTGTAAACCCAACTTCTTAATAACCTCATCAACCACTACATTCTCACAACTGCCATAATCAATAACCATTCGACATACATTTCCCTCTACCGTGCATGTAGACTGAAATATGTTGTTGCGTAGCCAGCCAGTCTTGTTTTCTGTGGGAGTAATGAGGCTGCGCCTCACCACTAAAGCTTGGCCAATGTCCCCAGTAACAAATTATTCATCATCTATTACCTCTTCTTCGAATTCCTCATCAAAAATAGGCGGACCATCATACTCATCATTAGTCTCATCAACAAATAGTCCTCTGCGCGGATTCTTAAGACACTCAGATTGCCTATGACCTGTAACTCCACAACCAAAACAACGGATACTAGCCCAGGGCGTGCTGGTTGTTGGCTAAGGCCCGTTTTTGGTAGCTCCGATTGCACAGTGTTACCGGGACGTGTGACCTGTTGCGAGCTACCCGATGAGTTCCCCCTACTGAGAGGGTTCATGACTCTCTGCGACTGTTGCTTCTCAATATGCACTGCTCGCTGGTGTGCCTCAGAGACAGAGACTGGGTCAAACATATTCGGGGTATCCTGAATCTGTGGACGAAGACCACTCACATAACGTGACACCAATTGATCTTCCGTTTCCATCAAGTCGTTCCTAGTAATTAGGAAGTGGAACTCAGTGGTATAGTCACTCACAAATTTCCCCCCTTGACGCAAATTCTGCAACTGTTGATACATAGTACGCACATAATTGTAGGGTAAAAACTGTTTCTTCATATGTTTCTTCAGTTTATCCCAAGACACAAGTTTAGGTTTCCCTTTTCGAGACCTCATCACCTTAACTTGTTGCCACCATGCCGCTGCTCCTCCCGAAACCTAGTTGTAACGAGAGAAACACGTTTGTCATCTAGAACATCTTTAAAGTCCAAAACTTCTTCAACTGCGGTTACCCAATCCTAGAATTCTTCTCGGTCCAACCCTCCCTGAAATTCTGGTATGTCAACCTTAAACCCTAATTCCCAACGTGGATTGTACTCTTGGACACATTGTCTCCGAGCGAAACGATTCTCTTCCTCCAAATCCTCGAACGATTGGTCTTCAGGTCTTGGTGCTGGCGCAGCCTATTGTGCAACCATGGTTGCCATCTGTTGCGTCAACAACTCAAATACTAATTAAAATCAACTGTTGTCTTCATTTCGATTTTTTCCATATTTGAAAAAAAAAACGTTTTTTCATATTTTAATTATTTGATGCATTGCTTATTGCATGGAAATGCCCATTTTCTTGCCATAAATTCCCCTGCATTTGGGTAGTTTTGTTGTAGTATATATTTTCAATACTGTATAGTTTACATATTTTATTGTTCAAGGAAATGCACACATTTATATATAGGAAGATTACTTTACCATAAGCATGCATGACTACGTACTCATAGAGTAGGGAATGCCAAACTGCAAGCCTTTCATATTCAAACTATATAAGCCAATTTCACTACAAGAAAAAAGGGCCAAGCGGTCACGGATGCCCCCGGGGTCATCCGTGACCGCCGCGGTCGCGAATGCGGTCGCGGATGACGCCGAGGTCATCCGTGACCGCCAAGCGGTCGCGGTGTTGCCCGCGACTGCTGAGCGGTCGCGGATGACGCCGGGGTCATCCGTGATCGTTTGGCGGTCGCGGACAAGACCGCGACCGCTCAGCTGTCACGGATGATGCCGACGGTCATCCGTGACCGCCAAGCGGTCACAGATAATATTTAAACCATCCGTGACCGCTGGGCGGTCACGGATAATATTCAAGCCATCCGTGACCGCCCGGCGGTCACGGATGATATTCAACGAAATAAAAAAAATAGTCTGGCAAAATACCGAAATATATATTTGTTTTTTGCGAATATAATGTATGGTTGGGCGATTGTTTTATATAAAACATCATTTAAGAGAATGATTTGGGTTATAATTATAGAAAGGAAGAAAATAAAAGAGTTGGTGATTTGTTTTTTGGAGATATAAGGAAAAGGAGAAGAAAAATTGTTGGTGTTTTGTTTTTTGGAGTTATAAGGAAAGAGGAGAAGAAAAATTGTTGGTGTTTTTGTTTTGGATTGAAAATGAGGATAGGAGAAGAAAGTGTTGGGTTTTTTAGAGAAGATAATTTGAGTGTAGTGAAAATTAATGGGTGGAATGGTGGGTATATATAGAATTTGGGTGAAAATTTTGAATTTTCAAAAAAATTGAATTTCCCCCCAATTCCAAGGTCTTTCGCGACCGCTCGGCGGTCACGAGGGGTCTTTCGTGACCGCCTGTCGGTCGCGCCAATTGCTTCGTGACCGCCCAGCGGTCACGAAAGACCCTTATTCGTGACCGCTAGGCGGTCACGAATAAGTCTCATTCGAAAGTTTTGATTTTCGTTTGTTTAATTAAGGTGCGATGTTTGTTAAATTGATAAAATAGTTACTACTAAGTAAATTAAAAGAGATTTTATCAAAAAATTACACATTACATCTAAAACAACTTAGTGTATATGATGATTAGTTGTAGAACATAAAATAGGTTATTCGTTCATAACTCGCCTAATCACATCTAATTCGCTATTGTAATATGTTAATTACTAATGTTGTACCAATTTATTACTTCAATTCACATGTAGTAATGAGATTTATTGTTAAAAATCATAAACACATCAATATGAATCCATAAAATCAAATTTTCTTTTATGAATGTCATTCGTGACCGCCGGGCGATCACGAATGACCCCTCTTTCGTGACCGCCCAGCGGTCACGAAAGACCCTTATTCGTGACTGCCCAGCGGTCACGAATAAGTCTCATTCGAAAGTTTTGATTTTCGTTTGTTTAATTAAGGTGCGATGTTTGTTAAATTGATAAAATAGTTACTAATAAGTAAATTAAAAGAGATTTTATCAAAAAATTACACATTACATCTAAAACAACTTAGTGTATATGATGATTAGTTGTAGAACATAAAATATGTTATTCGTTCATAACTCGCCTAATCACATCTAATTCGCTATTTTAATATGTTAATTACTAATGTTGTACTAATTTATTACTTCAATTCACAAGTAGTAATGAGACTTATTGTTAAAATCATAAACACATCAATATGAATCCATAAAATCAAATTTTCTTTTATGAATGTCATTCGTGACCGCCGGGCGGTCACGAATGACCTCTCTTTCGTGACCGCCCAGCGGTCACGAACCTACTTCGTGACCGCCCAGCAGTCACGAATGCCAACGGCTAGTTGGCTTTCGCGACCGCCCGACGGTCACGAATGACAACGGCAAGTTGGCATTCGCGACTGCTAGGCGGTCACGAACTGCCAGATTTTCATTTATAAATACCCTTTCCCTAACTTTCCTAATTCACAACAATCTTCACCATTTCTTAAGGTTTTCTCGTTTTTTTCATTTAGATGGTCAACTATATTTTTAAATACTAAATATTGGTATGATATGTTAACTTGTTTATTCATTTCTTGATAGATATTGGCGTAAACACATCGAGGGTACTCGTAGAGGACACAAGATTCTTGAAGATCGTTTTTTTACGCTTCAAGAAGTAAGTTGATCAATTTATCACTCTACAAACTTATCGTGCATGATAATTGTTACGTTTTAATTAAATTATTAATTATTAATTGTTTGTAGTATTAATTGTAATTAATTATTTCCTTTAAAATTTACATCTTAGATAAATAATGGACTATCAAGTAGATAGGAATTGGATGTACGATAGATTCGAGAGCAGTGGTTATTTGCGAGATAGTTTTGTGGTTGGGGTTCGCACATTCATAGAATTTGCTTCGCGACAAGATGGCTATTTAGATCTAAGGGGGCGTATTAGGTGCCCGTGCAAAAAATGTAACAATTCAAAGTTTTTTGATCGATACCAAGTCCGTGATCATCTTCATAAGTCAGGATTTACGCCTGGATATTTTGAGTGGGTTTTGCATGGAGAGCAGTTTACCACCACTTCTATGACGTTTATCGACGAACCTCCCAGCCCATCACACGCCAATATTCCCGACAGCCCTATTCGTACTGACGATTCGTTTAGACAGATGGTCGTGGATGCATATGGAGGCCGATTTGATGAGGACACTGTGCGTAACGAGGATCCGAATCCCGATGCGAGAGATTTCTACGACTTGATGCGTCTAGGTCAGGTGAAGATGCACCCTAAGTAGAGCAAACCGTCCTGCAGTGGATTGGAGAGTGGGTGAATTACAAAACTATTCACAAGGCGAGTAACATCGTTTCTGACCATTTTTTAAAGATGTCTAAAGATGGGTTCGACCCTGAGATTGAGAAGTTGTTACCTAAAGACACGAAAGGGGTGCATAAGATGGAGCGAACCTTGGGGTTAGGGTACGAGAAGATCGATGTTTGCACAAATCAGTGTTTTCTGTTTACGGGTTTGCGGCGAGCAAGGACTTCCTAAAATGCCCGATATGCGGGGTTGATAGATACGAGAAAGGTAGGAAGTCAAAGGTCGCAAATAAGCATTTGTGGTATTTCCCCCGAGGTCCTCGTCTTCAGAGGATGTATTATACCGTAGGTATTGCAAAGCATATGACTTGGCATTTGAAGTGTCGAGAGGCTACGGATCGAATGATTCACCCGGCTTCCAGTGAGGCATGGCGATACTTTGACCGGACACATCCGGATTTTGCAGCTGAGCCTAGGAACGTACGACTCGGCTTATGTACGGATGGATTCACACCGTATGGCTCATTTGGGAAAAATTACTCTTGTTGGCCAGTGATGGTAACCCCATATAACCTCCCCCCCGATCTTTGCATGAGGCAGAAGTTCATATTTTTTAGCCTTATCATTTCCGGTCCAGATAGTCTCGGGAAGAACTTGGATGTTTATCTTAGACCACTAATTAATGAGTTTAATGCTTTATGGAGCACTGGTTTGGAGACGTTTGATAGCTCAAGGAAGGAAAACTTTCAATTACGAGCGGCCCTGATGTGGACGATTAATGATTTACCAGCGTATGGAATGTTGTCTCAGTGGAGTACGCACGGGAAGTTAGCGTGTCCTTATTGCATGGGAGATACGAATTCATTTACGTTGCAGAATGGCGGTAAATCGTGTTGGTTCGATTGCCATCGTCGTTTTTTGCCCAAAAATCATAGGTGGCGGCATGACAAGAATTCATTCAAAAAAGGGGAAAAGTCACTAGAAGAACCTATTTGCAGGAAAATGGGCGACGAAATGAGGGAAATTGTGGAGGGACTTGGGGATGTTGGTTTTGGGGACAAAGTGAAAAAGCTACCGGGTTTTTATACGGATCATAATTGGCTGAGGAAGAGCATATTTTGGGAACTTCCCTATTGGTCCACAAACTTGATTCGTCACAATTTAGATGTCATGCATTGTGAGAAGAACTTTTTCGATAACATCATCAACACAGTATTGGATGACTCTAAGACTAAGGACAACATCAAGTCTAGACATGATTTGAAGATTTTGACTAACCGTGAAGAGCTATTTTTAGAACAATCACGAGGAGGCGCATATGTGAAGCCAAGGGCAACCTACTGTCTCACGTGGGATGAAAAGGTCAAGGTCTTGAAATGGTTGGGCGATCTGAAATTTTCGGACGGATACGCGTCAAATTTGGGACGATGCGTACAATAGCAACAACATAGGCTCTTTGGTATGAAGAGTCATGATTGTCACGTCTTCATGCAGAGATTGATTCCCATTGCTTTTCGCGACTTCCGGCCCACCAACATTTGGGAAACATTGGTGGAGATTAGTTTATTCTTCCGGGCAATTTGTCCTTCAGAGGTTTCGGCCACCGATATGAGAAGTCTTGAGGAATCCATTATAGTCACGATGTGCAAGCTTGAGAGGATATTCCCTCCTTCCTTCTTCGATTCTATGGAGCATTTGGCCATACACCTACCATACGAGGCTAAAGTAGGAGGCCCGGTTCACTACAGATGGATGTATCCATTCGAGAGGTACACAATGTTTAATGAGTTTAATTCGCTACTGTTATTCGAAAAAGTTTATTCTATATGTTATTGATTTTTCGATATTCCCAGGCGTATGTTTTATTTTAAAAAGTCAGTGATGAACAAAGCAAGGGTAGAAGGATGCATAGCGAATTCCTACCTCCTTTCAGAGCTATCCAATATGTGTGCACAATATCTAGGTATCTCCGCGAGAACTAGATATAACCGACTCAATAGGAACGAGACTTTTGAGAGTTCAGAGTGGGATGATGAGCTGATGTTATTCCGAAAGAAAGGGAAGGCCCTTGGGCCACTAAACAAGAAGAGGCGGTTGTCGTCCGAAGAGTTGGAGTAAATTGAACTGTACACGCTTCTTAATTGTGAAGAGCTGGATGGATGGGTCGAGTAAGTCAATATTCTTTATTTTACGTACAAACACAAGGATAAGTTGTATGTATCACGTATTTCTAACTTATTTTGTGTGTAACTCACATGTTGTTTATTGAGGAGGAGTGTAGTGGACTTACTCCCATGGAGGTACAAAAGAAGAGAAACACGGAGTACGTGGCATGGTTCAAGCAGACCTACTCGAGTGGCAAGTACATGACAGACGATCATGTTAAGCCGTTGCTCGCAGGTCCTCTCAACTCAGTATTGTACTATGAAGGGTACATTGTGAATGGGTTCCGGTTTCACACAGATATGCGTTTGGGCCCTAAGAAGAGTGATTGTAGTGGGGTTTATGTGGAGGGGGACATGGGAGGATCCCACGCCACCAACTTCTACGGGACATTGAACGAAATCATAGAGGTGGAATATTGGGGGCATAGAAGACCGCTATACATTGTATTATTCGAGTGTAGGTGGTATGATATTAGAGCTCGAGGGACTCGTGTTCACGAGACGTACAAACTGGTTGATATTAACCCACGATGGTCTCTCACAACCAACGAGCCTTTTATTTTTGCCAATCAGGCCTTTCAGTCGTACTACGCCCCGTATCCACAACTTACGAATGGTCAACCAGGTCAAAATGGATGGATAGCTGTATCTACAATACCGGCTAGGCACGTGATCGACATGTCGTCACTAAGTGATTCGAGCGAAACAGAAACAGAAATAGGGATGCCAGCGGAAGTGTTTCAAGAGAACGCATCTGTAGGAATTAATATGTTCGTAGACTTTAGCGCGTTTGATATGGATATACAATTGGGGCGGGCAGATGAGTTTGAGATCGTCGAAGATGTAAAAGATAGAGGAGAAAAAGAAGCTGAAGAGCAAGACGAAGAAAGTTAAAACATGGAGCTAAATAGTGATACTGATTAGTTCAAGTGTTTTGTAATAATTTAAAACACTACTTTGTGACGCACTTTATTTGTAATAATCTTCTTGTTTCCTGTATTTAATGTTGAACGCCTCCGGGCGTGCATCCCTCGGTAAGCCCTTCGCCTTCCCCTTCTTCACAAGACTAAATGCCTCGGTCCAACAATCGAGATCGAACACCGGGAGCTTAGCTGGGCGGGGATATCTGGTCCTCAATAGTTCCATGTACTTTTTCTGCATTAACATTTGAAAGAATCAGTACTTATATTAGAATAAGTAATTTAAAGCTAGTTGAGGAAGATAAAAAGAAGTATGAGGTTGAAATAACTTACAGCCTACACATTTCAAGAAAGAGTACGTCAAACTTGGCTTACACATATATTAAGATTACTTAATTACACCCATATTGTTAATTTTCATAAGTCATACCAGCTGACGTCTGAGCTCCTCTAGGTCGAGGGATCCACCAAAAAAAGTGGGAGGTGTCTTCACCCTCTCCTTTGGCTCCTCGCCTCCTCTCCTGTTTTTCTTAGACTTATGCGACACCTCTTGATGATCCTCGGTGGCCCAATGCTTAATCGCCGCCACCTCTAACCCGTCGTGCATCCAAGTTTTGTCTTTCCCGGCCCATTTCAGATCCACAACCCTCTCAAAGTATTGTCTCTTCGTGTTGTACATCAAATTCTTATAACACGACTTCGCCTTCGTTTCGTAGGCCCGTTGTACTGCGTGTTTTTCTCTCTTACGAATACCATATATATTCTGCCAATTAATAAAATTTGATTTATGAATATATTAAATTAAATAACATGATATAGTTGTGAAATAATTCCTCACCGTAAATTTAACAAACATTTGGCCTCGCACAGTTTTGGGCATCGTCAAGTAGGTAGGCCAGAACTCCTTCATGAACTGTCTGATCAACTCCGTGATCGTAGTCGCAACCTCGTTGCTAGCGGGGTTCATAAACAGGCCACGAGGACACAATTTAATGATCTGCCTTTGAGTCCTGTCATTGGGTTGTTGTGCACCTTTGGAGGTGCCTCTAGGTGGGCGCTGCTGCGTGACATTGAATACTCCCGATGCTGGAGTATCACTCGGCCTCTCGCTCGAGCCAGCTCCGGTAGAACCAGCGGAAGATGGTGCTCTAGCCCTAGATCCTGATGCAGTGGGTGCGGCATCGGGCACGGCAGCTGCATCAAAAGAAAGTCGGCGCTGTAGTAAAGGCGTCAATGCTGTAGACGCGTTGGGGGTTGCGGCATCGCGACTACGACCGCCATGTGTGATAACTATACGAGGTCCAAGACTACCTCGCCCACTAGCAGTAGGGGGAACATCGGGAACGTCAGGAAGATCGGGAACATCAGGAACATCCGGATCATCAGAAACACTTGAACGTTGTTGACCACTACCACCCCGACGACGACGACTGCCTGCCATATCGAATATATGCTAGAAAACTACGAGAAATTATCTAAGTTAGATGATTCAGAGAGATTCCCTAAAATGCAGTCGTTACTAAGTTATAAAGATTCCTAAAGATCATTTGTACTAAGTTATAAAGAACCCCTAAAGATTATTTGTTCTAATATATAAAGATTCTCTAAAGGAATCATTTCTAAGTTATAAAGTTCCCTAAAGGCGTTATTTCTACAAAAATAACATTAACCAATAATTTGACATGCATTTAAACTAATAGTTTAACATTAAATTATCGCGACGGATAATAATACATTAAATTACCTAAAGTAACAATTTAATATTAAATAAAGATTCTCTAAAGGCATCATTTCTAAGTTATAAAGTTCCCTAAAGATTATTTGTACTAAGTTATAAAGAACCCGTAAAGATTATTTATTCTAATATATAAATATTCTCTAAAGACATTATTTCTAAGTTATAAAGATCACGTAATTGCATTACTTCTAAGATATAAATATTTTCTAAAAGAATTATCCATAAGTTATAAAGATTCCCCTAAAGGCACTATTTTTAAGCTATAAAACTACCTAAAGGCACTATTTTTAAGTTATAAAAACCACCTAAAGGCACTATTCCTAAATTATAAAGATTTCCAAAAGGCATTATTTCTAAGTTTGACATTAATAAAATTAAACTTATAATTAAACAATTAAAACTATTACTAAAACATTAAATATAAAACATAATTAAAAAACTAAAAAGATAAATATTTAAGAGAGAGAGAGGAGGGGACTTACAAATGTAAGGAATGAAAGAGGAGGAGGGGGGTTTATATAGAAAACCCCCCTCCCATCCGTGACCGCTGGGCGGTCGCGGACGCCACTAGGCGGGCCATAGGCGGGAAGTTTCCCGCCTATGGCTTCCCGTGACCGCTGGGCGGTCAAGGGATTTATGTCCGTGACCGCTCAGCGGTCACGGGGCTATCCGTGACCGCTGGGCGGTCACGGCGTTGTTTACCGTGACCGCTCGGCGGTCACGGTGGCATCCGCGACCGCCGAACGGTCACGGATGCTCGTGACCGCCCGGCGGTCACGAGCCGGCGGTCACGAATGACCCTGGATTCTTGTAGTGTTTAAACTACCTACCTCATATTATAAAAAAAAAAACAAAAAAAAGGATACCTACCTCTCTTGTTTCTGTATATTAATATAAAGGTAAAGTTGAAAAACAGTAATGTGATATTACCACATTTTCTTATGCCTAACAAGCCCATTATTTCCTAATCATCATAATTACCTGATAAGTTGCTCACCACCCGCTGTTTATTATATTCGTGTAACATCAAAATGAATTAAATTCCTTTAGTTAAATAATAAGTAGAAGCTTTGTATTTTTTAAAGTGACAACTAAGTAGATAAACTTCTTAGGGATAACTAAATGAAATACACACATATATATATATATATATATATATATATATATATCATTTTCTGGGTGAAAATTTGTCCCTTAAGTTTGTTTTTTTTTTTTTTTAAGAAGTGAGTTGTAGTTCTCTATAAAATGAGATATTTCTCAATTCTCAGATGTCTTGTCTATTAAGCTATAATGATACATGAATTAACCAATTAACCAAATTGCACTACAAGAATTGGCGATTATCCGTGACCGCCAGCTTGTGACCGGCCGACGGACGCTAGCATCGGTGACCGCCGAGCGGTCGTGGATGATGCCGCGACCGCCGGGCGGTCGCGAATGCCATAGGCTGGAAACTCCTGCCTATGCACCACTGTCGCGACCGCCCCGCGGTCGCGGAGGTACCACATCCGCGACCGCAGGGCGGCCGCGGATGTCATAGGCGAGAAGCTTCCCACCTATGCACCGCGACCGCATCGCGGTCGCGGCCATAGCACATCTGCGAGTGCCCTGTGGTCGCGGATGCCATAGCTAGGCGGGAAGCTTCCCGCCTATGGCTCACCCGCGTGATGTCGCGATGGCTGGGTGAGTTCTCTAAAAACCCCCTCCCTCCTCTCTCATTTCTCACACTTGTGAGTTCTCTCTCTCTCTCTTATGTATTTCTGTCTCTACTAATATTTTACTTGTTTATATTTATTGTTTTAGTAATAATATTTGTTAATTGTTATTTTATTTTATTTAATGTTAAACTTAGAAATAATGCCTTTAGGAAATTTTTATAGCTTAGAAATAATGCCTTTAGGAAATTTTTATTAATGCAGAAGAAGTACATGGAGCTGTTGAGGAAGAGATTTCCGCCACCAGCTAAGCTCCCAGTGTTCGATTCTGACTGTTGGACTGAAGCATTTGGTCCCGTGAAGATGGGGAAGGCAAAGGGCTCACCTCGTGATTCACGCCCGGAGGCGTACAACATTCAGTACCGGAACAAAGAAGATTATGCACGGGCCACCATCGAGGACTTGCATACGCAGAACGAGCGGACTATCTTGCGTGCAGATCGGAGGATGACCGATATGCATACCACTATGGAGCTCTGGAGAGACGATTTTAAACTTAGGATGGGATGGGACCTTCCATCGGTTCCAGATTCGGCGTTCATGGGGGATGCTCGTAAAACGGGAGCTGGTCATATGATTCCACCGAATACTAGGCCACGACGTCTGAGGCGAGATCCATTGGCTTCCAGTTCTTCCGCTGAGCCTTCGTATATCGGTACATACAATGATGACGACTCCGATGAGGAGGTGATGCGTGAGCAGCTAGGGGATGACGACTTGTTAGATTTGAGTGGTGAGGATGATGGTGATGATGATGGTGAGGATGACGATGAAGATGATGGTGAGGATGGCGTCGCAGCTTCAGGAGGGGACGTTTATTGTTCGGATGATTCTTAGTTAGTTTATTTGTATTTGTATTTGTAATCGTAATGTTAAATTTTAAATTGTGTACTGTAACGTTGGACTTTTAAATTTTCATTATTGTAATGTTGGACTGTTATTTTAGTTTATCTTTTGGCCTGTTGTGTACTTTTATTTTTAATTTAAATCCGTTATGTTAAATTTAGAGTGTACAAACTTCACATATAGAATGTTACTTTTAAAAAAATCTAATGCAACTATCTTTTAATGAAAAAAACGAAAATACCTTACGAAGTGGCGAAATATTGTTCGTGACCGCTAGGCGGTCACTAATAACATTCATATAAAATTAGTGGATTTTATGAAACGATCTTGATTTGTTTATGATTTTTAACAACAAATCTCATTATTACATGTGAATTGAAATAATAAATGAGTAGAACTTTAGTAATTAACTTATCATAAAGTAGATTAGATGTCATTAGAGGTATTATGGACGAATAACCTATTTTATGTTCTACAACTAATCATCATATATACCAAGTTATTTTAATTGTTATATGCGATTGTGCGATAAAACTTTATAATTTACTTCGTATTAACTATTTTATCAATTTAACAAACAACGCAACCTAAAAGACACTCTCCAGAATGAAAAAAATAAAAAAAAAAACTAATGAGGCCATTCGTGACCGCCAAACGGTCACGAATGATAGTCTTTCGTGACCGCCAGGCAATCACGAAGGACGTTCGTGACCCTTAGGCGGTCACGAAGTACTGTTCGTGACTGCCCGGCGGTCATTAATAATATTCATATCAAATTAGTGGATTCTATGGAACTATCTTGATGTGTTTATGATTTTTAACAACAAATATCATTATTACATATGAATTGAAGTAATAAATGAGTAGAACTTTAGTCATTAACTTATCATATAGTAGATTAATTAGATGTCATTAGGGTATTATGAACGAATAACCTATTTTATGTTCTACAACTAATCATCATATATACCAAGTTGTTTTAATTGTTATATGTGATTGTGCGATAAAACATTATAATTACTTCGTATTAACTATTTATCAATTTAACAAACAAGGCAACTTAAATAAACAAACGAAAATAAACAAATTTCAAATGATGCTATTTGTGACCGCCGAACGGTCACGAATGAGAGTCTTTCGTGACCGTCTGGCGGTTGCGGAACACACCTCGTGACCGCCAGGCCATCGCAGATGCTTTCGTGACCGTCAGGCGGTCATTAATAATATTCATATAAAATTAGTGGATTTGGAATGTGGATTATTCGTGATCGACCAGCGGTCACGAATGAGCATCTTTCGTGACAGCTTGGCGGTCGCGAAAGATACCTCGTGACCGGCTGGGCGGTTACGGACTGACTTTCCGCGACCGCAAAGGGCCTCCGTCGAGGGGCAACCGTGACCGCCCTTCCAGTCGCGAAAAGTCATTCGCGACCGCGGGGCGGTCGCGAATGACCCTTTTTGTTTGTAGTGTTGTGAAGGGTAAATTAGTTAAGTGTACAATTAATATAATGAATCAAAGAAAATAACGTACATGATTCGATTTAATGTATGCAACTCCAAAGAAATTAATTAGTCTGCCCCATATTGCATAGACATAGTTAGCTTACACTTTTTTATGTATTCTTAGCCCGAAAAAATTAAAGTCTTTGTTTAAGAGGATATAATATATAGTTAGCTATAAACCCTATGTAACCGTCGAAAATAAAGCCCTCATGAATTCTGTGACTGCTCCCATTGACAATATATATAAACTCATGAGTTTCTTCATCACTACTTATAATAAGTTCATTAACAAAGAAACTTATATCTTAAATTATCATCAACTACGTATTTCAGAATCATGAGCTCAACATTTGATCATACCAACGCAAGTCCTAAAGAAGATGCTAATTGCTTATTCGCCATGAAGCTCGCAACCGGTGCAGTGCTTCCAATGGTACTTAAAACAGCCATTGAGCTTGATCTCTTAGAATTGATTAAAAAGGCTGGACCAAATGCTTCTCTTTCCGCTTCCGAATTAGCTTCTCATCTTCCGACGAAGAACCCTAACGCTGCTTCCATGATCGATAGAATTCTCCGCCTCCTCTCGGCCCACTCTATTCTCGCATGCAGCCTGAAGACGCTGCCTAACGACTGCGTTGAGAGGCGGTACTCTTTAGCGCCGGTGTGCAAGTTTTTGACTAAGAATGAAGATGGAGTTTCCCTATCAAATTTAGTACTCTTCAATAATGACAAGGTCTCCATGGAACTTTGGTAATCGTTAACATAAAGACTACTTAATTAGGGATAACCAAGTTGATTCATAACAAAGTAAGGGTATAATTAATGTAGTAAGTCCTTCAAATTATTTCTCTTTTATTTTCATTCTACCCCGAACTTTTAAGATTTTGCACTTACCCCCTCAAACTAGTTTGTAAAAGTAATTTGAGGGAGCAAGTCAAAACACAACACTCTAACACATACACATATGCGTGGAAAAGGAGATTCTTAACAAGAGAAAGTCCGTTTAGGCCGAGATGGGCATAAATAGTTTATATTTTAGAGTAGAGTAACACGCTTTTTTTTTTGGCGTGCCAGAGCAGATATTATGACGAAAACTAAATAGGAGAAAGTTGTTATAGAGCAGGCGGTTTGGTATTTTTGCCATATTCCCTCCATTTTCTTTCAATCTGGAAAAAAGTCACGCGTGTTATGAAGTAATAATACAGCATACTTGGTGTAAAGATTTTTTTTCTTTCGTGGGTCATTCTATCTTTACTAGTATACATTGTTTTATGGAAGGTACCATTTGAAAGATGCAGTGATTGGGGGAGGCAATCCATTCAACAGAGCATATGGCATAAACAACTTCGAGTCCCATTCAATTCATGATCTAAGCCACAATGAGATATTTAATAGAGCTATGTCTGATCACTCTAACATTTTCACAAAGAAAATTGTTGAAATTTATAATGGATTTGAGGGTCTCAAATCACTGGTGGATGTTGGTGGTGGAATTGGAGCAACTATTAGTACCATAATCTCCAAATATCCATCAATTAAAGGCATTAATTTTGATTTGCCTCAAGTTATTCAGAAGGCTCCATCATATCCAGGTACTATCTATACTTCAAAATTATGCTCGATGACCTTCAGATTTATAAACTTAATTACATCTCATTCTCTTATAAATAAATTTTAGAATTTCTAATATAGTATAAGAATTCATTTTTCTTTAATCCACGCAAAAGATTACTTATTGATAAATATAAAAATTATGATGAATAATATTAGAGATATATTAATATTTGAATTCTACTTTTAGTACTTTAGATTAAACTTAACCAAAGTACCAAAATTGGGGAAAATGTTGCGCAATCATGCAAATTTGATTGGCACCTTCATTCGCCGGTGGCAGGTCGCTCTCGAAGACGATCTAGAGAGCCACAATGCACCTGATATATGGTTTGTCCAAATGACACAATTCAACAAGAAATTAAGTTTCTGTTATGATTTATATTAGAATTTTGGCACAATACCCCTGATATAAAAAATAGTTGTATTACCTTACTTAAAATATAATAAACCGACTGCCAATGTTTGTTATTTAAAACATGGCACACTATCCAATTTGTTAAAGAATAAGCAAATTATCCGAATATATATATATATATATATATATATATATACACATATATATACACACACATATATATATAACTACACAAGGAAGTGGACTAGTTGGCCTTTTATACGGAAAGATATATAATGTGTCTTATTTAATATGGATAAAAGTATCAAGCCCCCCGAACTATGCATGTTTTTGCGACTTACATGTTAAATAAATTTAATAACGTTTTGCCCCTTAAATTATGCACATTTGTTCGATTTACCCCTACAATAGATTTTCGGCCATTTTTGGCTGGAATATTCCTTACTACTCGACTCATATGTGTTGTATTAGATGTATTATTCTAGTTTATGATAAAAAAAATTGGGGGGAAAACACCTCGAACGGGGTATTCCGGTAAAAAATGGTCGAAAATGCGATTTGTCGCTTCAGTGTATTTCCGGTCATTTTTGATCGGAATATCCCACTACCCGACTCATATGTGTTGTACTAGATGTATTTTGGTAGTTGATGACAAAAAGTAGGCGAAAAAACACCTCGAACGGAAAATTCACCGAAGTGGCAAATCGAACAGACGTGCATAGTTTATGAGGCAAAACGCTTATTAAATTTATTTAGGGTACAAGTCGCTTCCCTATTTAATTTAACAAACGACCTAATTTGACTATTCTTTAATTTTCCACATAGAGTAATGTACTTATAACACATGACACGGTAGTAAAGTGTTATTCGCTATTTATATTCCAACAATCCTTAGTGTTGCATCATGTTGAAAATTTGTTGAAGTAACAGGATGCGTTGACATCTTATGAAACGGTACGATAAAAGTTGTAAATTTAAACAGGTGTGGAGCATGTAGGTGGCGACATGTTTGTTAGTGTGCCCAAGGCAGATGCTGTCTTCATGAGGGTAATATCATCTTTTTAAATTTTAGTACCAAATTCATTTTTGTGCCAAAATAATTTTTACAAATTCTAAAGTCGGTGTAGAGGTAGCTTTTAAGGTTGTTAGTTGTTACACATACTATTTTAAAAAGACTAATTTGTCATGTATACTTCTTTACAGTGGATTTTACACGATTGGAGTGATGAGGATTGCCAAAAGGTATTGAAAAACTGCTATGAATCAATTCCAGAAAATGGAAAGGTGATCATTGCGGACTCTATCTTTTTGGAGGAACCAAATAGTGAGTTGGAATCCTCGTTGGTTGCAGTAGTTGATCTCATAATGATGGTAATTACTCAAGGTGGTAAGGAAAGGACAGAAAAAGAATTTCAAGAATTGGCGAAAGGAGCTGGTTTTACAAAATTTATTAAAGTTTCGAGTGCTTTTAATACGTGGATTATGGAGTTGTATAAATGACAATTTCAGTAAAGTGGAGGACTTTTGGAGATTATCTAGAGTTGGGTTTTACTCTGTTACAATAATATTATGTACCTGAGAGGATACTTTCTCGTACTGAGATTTAAATTTGATGTTATGGATTTTCATGTTCAACTTATGTAATAGATTTATTGCAACCTTGATGAATTCCCGAGTACCTATTTTACATTTGATAACCAAATTTTGATCCAGATGGAATTAACTAAAAGAGTACGTTGTTATTAGTAGTACACCCACCCACTACAAGAAAATTGGGTCATTTCCGACCGGAAATCCGATCGGAAATGACCCCGATCCGGTCAGGAAAGACCCTTTCCCGACCGCACGCCGGTCAGAAAAATCCGCTCGGCGATACTTCGGTCGGAAAGTCGGTCGTCACTTTTCTCGACCGGCTTTCCGACCAGATTCTAGTCGGAATATTTTCGACCAGAATCCGGTCGGTATGTAACACATTCTGACCGGACCACGATCGGAAGAAACTATTCCGACCGCGGTCCGGTGGTCAAATTTTCGACCGGACCTCGGTCGGAACCTGTAACTTACCGACCGGCCTCCGATCAGAAAAAATGGTTACACCATTTCCGACCGGATACCGATCGAAAATAATAATTTTACCATTTTCGACCGGACTCTGGTCGGAAGTAAAATTTATGGGATTTCCTTCCGGATTCCGTTCGGGAATAATATTTAAAGTACTTCCGACCGCAATCCGGTCGGAAATAATATTCAACAGAATTAAAAAAATTAATCCGGTAAAAATTACCTGAATATTTTTTTTTTTCGTTTTTTGAAATATTTCGATTTGTTGCACCAATGTAAAACATAAAAAGTGATTGTTAGTCAAAAAACATATATTTAACATGAAAGGAAGAAAAAGTGTTTATTTTAAAGATGAAAAAAAAGTGTTTATTAAAGATGAAAGGAAGAATAAAGTGTTTATTTTGAAGATGAAAGAAAGAAATGAGTCTTTATTTCAAGATGAAATGATATATTGAAAAATTGAAATATATTGAAATTTTGTGTTTGAAGAATATTGAAAGATGAATTAATTGTTTAAGTTGAAATTTGTTGGTGAAATATTTGTGTTTGGAGAGTATTTAAAGATGAAGATAGTAATTTTATGAAAATGGGGTGAAAAATGAAGTGTATATATAGAATTTGGGGTAAAATTTTGAATTTTCGAAATTTTTGAATTTCCCACCGTTGCCTGCCAAAATTTTCGATAATTTCCGACCGAGTTCCGGTCGAAAAAGTTTAAAATTTTGAAATTTTCGAAAAAGCGCTAAAATTTCTGACCGGATTATGGTCAGAAATAATGTAATTTTTTTTTTGCTTGATTTAAAACAAATGTTGATTTGTTTGTGAGTTTAACTATAAAATTTACTAAAAATACATGAATTGAAATAATACATAGGTAGTTTAATGTTATTTTTAACTAGTATTTAGTTAATATTGATTAACATAGTAAGATTACGATTAATCTCGTTTGAAGTTCTACATATATTAATCATATGTAGTATAGAGTAATCGCTCATTTGCGATTAGGATTCGTTAGAAACGTTAGTTTAGAGAAGACAATTGTGATATATATATATATATATATATATATATATATGTTTAGATGTTACATTCAGTTAACACATAATCATAAGTAGTTAATTAGCAAAATATACTAATGTATTTACAAGTGACATTATCAACCGACGCTTTAAATAATTATTCAACGTGGGAGAAAATAAGTTTTTTTTTTTTTTTTGTAACTTACATATATTGTTGTAATTCATCATTAAACCAACGATTTATCTAAACCGGATAGCGAAATTGAAAAATTAAAAATATGAATAATATTACCGACCGCATTCCGGTCGGAATTTCATGCATTTCCGACCGCAATGTGGTCGGAAATGCAAGTATCCGTTGTTATTTTCGACCGGATTGCAGTTGAAAATAACAACGGATGTTTTCATTTTCGACCGTATTGCGGTCGAAAAAGTGGCCGGATTAATATTTTCAACCGGGATCCGGTTGGGATTTCTTTTTATGTTACCGATCGGATCGCAATCGAAAATTACCGATCGAATCCCTGTGAGAAATCGCATTTTCGACTGAAATCCGGTCGGTAGCGGTCGCAAATTTTCCCGACCGGATTCCGGTTGGAATTTTCTGGTCGAAAAAAATGGCGAATTCTTGTAGTGACCAATAAAATCTTCAATGACAATTTGTTTATGTAGGGCTTTATGAATTAAATGGGAAATGTGTTAAGTCAAACACACTAACTCTTTCTCAGTTCATTTACTTTTAGAATTTTCAACAAATTACCTCATTGTATTATACTAAATTACCAATTACCTCTGTTTAAAAGATAAGTTGGCGAAATACCCTTTTAAGATTTTAAAAGTTGACACACATCTCCTTGGAAATATTTGTAAAAAGTTTTATATTGAAATTCAAAGACTTGTATATCACTTTTGGGAGCAAAAGGGTTGTTGAAGTTAGTCTAGTAAAAGACTTCACTAGGACCAGTGTTTTTAAAAGCGGCCTAGATATTCAAACGGTAGCTTTACTAATTATTGGTTAGATCGGCTCGATTGCTGGTTGAACTGGTCTACACAATATCATAAAAACATTGTTATGCTTAGACGTAACGCAAAAAAAAGATTGTTTATTGTTATAAACCATCGCAAACTATCATGATATTATATAACAATAAGTGGCTTGCCAGTATCGGATACTCAAGAAAAATGCCTAGTCAGTATCGGATAAGTATCAGATACAGATATGTCTCGGGCACCCTTCGAATACATATCAAATATGACACGTGGCACATTCGATTTTAAAAATAATTAAAATAGACGGATGCACGTATCGGATATGTTGTGAGGCCTATACGATACATATAATCAATTAATTAGAACGTTGTGCTAGTTTTCTTAAACTAGGAGAGGCCCAACAAATTATACTAAGAATTGAAACACCAAATTGCAATATCATTTCATAAAATAAGATATTCAAATCGTGAAAATCCTCTATTTCAAATCAAAACTAAAACAAACAATATAGAAAACAAAGCTTTGAGTAATTCAGGTGTAAATATGATAAGTCTTCTTTATCTTTATTTTCTTAATCTACTATTTTTAAATAATAATTTTTTAATTTTGTTTTTCACTATGTTTGATTTGATACATTTATAGTTAATACTTTGAGTTTTGAGTTTATGTGTTATTTGTGATTATATATATATATATATATATATATATATATATGTGTGTTTAAATTTTTTGGTCGTGCTTGAAAGTTTAATATGTTTTATATATATATAATAGTATCACTACAAGGTATTACCCTCATTACTGACCGAAAATCTGGTCGGTAATGACCATTTTCTGACCAGAATCCAATCGTTAAATTTTCGTCGAGATTGCTTCGGTCGCTAAAGTTTTACCAACCGGAAAGCGGTCGCAACTCATATTTTCCTACCGGATTCTTGTAGAAATTTTTGCCACCGGATTTTGGTCGGGATTATATTTTTCGACCGGACTCTGGTGGCAAATTCCTCCATAATTTTAGCCACCGGGTTCCAGTGACTAATACATTTTTCACCATTAGCGACCAAACTCCGGTCGCTAATGCTTCCGAGAGCAATACCGACTGGATTACCGTCGGAAATAATATGCAACTCATATTTAACTTATTAGCGACCGAAATCCGGTGGCTAATGATATTTAACAGAATAAAACAATAATATTCCAGTAATAATTACCGAAATATTATTATTATTTTTTTTTGATAGATTTCGATTTCTTGCCACAATCTAAAATATAAAAAATAATTGTTAGTCAAAATGTTGTTGAATTAATGAAAGTTATGTTATGAAAAGTGTTTATTTAAAGAAGAAAAAAGAAATAGTTAGAAAAAGTGTTTGAAAAAAGATTGAAGAAATGAAGAGAAATGAATAAAAAAGTGTTTGTGATTGAATATTTTTGATAAAAAAGTGTTTGTGTTTGAAGAGAAAAAATATGCATGCGGTGTAATTATATGAAAATGGTGTGAAAAATGAAGTATATATAGAACTTGGAAAAAATATTTGAATTTTCGGAAAATCTAAATTTCCCACCAAATCCGCCTAAATTTTCGAGTTTTTGCGATTGGATTCCGGTGGTTAATGGTTTGAAATTTGAAAATTTAAAGAATGCGCCATTTTTTTTTTTAGATTTTGCGACCGGAGTCGGGTCCCAAAAAAGTTCCTGCCCAGAATTCCGACCAAACTCCAGTCGCTATTTCTCATGAATATTATTTCCGACCAGAATCCGATCAGAAATGTGCATGAATATTATTAGCCACCAGAATCCAGTGGCTAATACTTTAATATTTAAATTTTTGCATATCTATAGAAAAATCTTGATGTGTTTATGAGTTTAAATATAGAATCTCACTAAATACATGAATTGAACTAATATTTGGTTAGTTTAATGTTCTTTAAATTATGAAATTAGTAAGTTATAATTTATTAACATAGTAAGTTATAGATTAAACTTGTTTTAAGTTCTTCATACGATCATATATAGTAGAGTACTCTCTCATTTGCGATTAGTATTCGTTACAAACATTAGTATAGAGAAAGCAATTGTGATATATATATATATATATATATATATATATATATAAATATACATATATATATATATATATGTGTGTGTGTGTGTGTGTTTAGATGTTACATGAAATTAACAAAATCATAAGTAGTTATTAGCGATATATACCAATCTATTTACAAGTGACATTATGAACCAAATGGTCCTAAACCATAAGCCCTAAACCATTTCATTTACAACCGGATTTTGATCGCAAATAGCAACGGCTAATGCTATTTGCGACCGAACTCCGGTCGCAAATAACCACGGATACTTGTTTTTACGACTGGAGCCCGGTCGGTAATACAAGTATCCGTTGTTATTTGCGACCGGAGTTCGGTCACAAATTATTCAGATGCCCCTATAAATAGCCAACCCCATTCCATTTGAGATATAATTCCATTCTTCCTCATTTGCTAAGGTATCCACGATTTTTCCTTGTTGCAACTATTTTATGTTAGTGTTCTCAATAGTTTCTTATTAAAATGGTCACTATTAACTTCTTTATATATTTGTTTGTGTATTATTAGATATTGCGGTAAATGCAACGAGTGGCGTGTACAAACAATACTTGATCTAAGTATTTTCTGCGCTACAACAAGTAAGTATTGACTTCACTTCTATGTACTCATTATTTCGTTATAACATATTTTTAAAATTTAATATAGATGATACATATATTGATTGGTAGAATTAATTGTAACAATTTCTTTCTAATTTTCTTAGAATAAAAATGGATTATTTTGCGAATAGATCTTGGATGTACAATAGGATAGATAGTAATACTGGTTATTTGAATCAACATTACGTGGTTGGGGTTCATTCATTCATACAATATGCCTCACAACAGGGAAATTACTTAGATCTAAGAAATCGTATTAGGTGCCCGAGCCAGAAATGCAACAATTTAAAGTTTTTTGATCGAAACGTAGTCCGAGATCATCTTCATAAGTCGGTCTTTACGTATCAATATTGGGTATATATGGGTGTTGCGAGCGGGGAATCCACATCATATGTACCTGATTCACCGCCCACTAGTATTCACGTGGTTTGTCTTGTTCATGTTGATACTTCATTTAGAGAATCTGTGGTGGATGCATATGGGGGTCGATTTGTTGAGGGAGAGGTGCGCAACGAAGATCCAAGTCCCGACGCGAAGGAGTTTTACAATTTGATGCACTTGGGAGGCATACAAATGCACAGTAAGAAGCCGAAGACTGTGCTCCAGTGGTTTGCCGAGTTCTTGGCGTGCAAGACAAAGCACATAGTACCTAATGTCGCTTGCGAGAAGTACTTAAGGTTTTCTAAAGATCTTAAGGACCCAAATATTGAGGAATGTTACCTAATACGGTTCCAAGCATGAATAAGATGCTTGAGGGTTTGGGTTTAGGGTACAAAAAGATCGATGTCTGTAAGAATTTTTGTTTCTAGTATTACGGCGAGAATGCCAATAAGGACCTCACATCGTGATATTGGCATTTCCCGCATATTGGGCCAGGCCCAAACCAGGCCCATATTGGACCATATCGGGGGCCACTTTCGATGTCATATCGATAATAATCACCAATATGTTACTGTGGTCCCCGGATCCCGAGGTCTATAAATACGCGGTACCCGGATCCCAAAGTAAGCAATTATTATCCCTCAGCTACCATGCATCACATCGAAATACATCCCCGATCTCACTCTCGATATCGCATTCGATATCGGGATCACCTCGTGTACCCTTGACACGTCACACCACCACATCATCGATATCACGTCGGGGGGCATCCTCGATATCATGTCGAAGACAATCACCGACATACATCCGATCTAGTCACCGATATCTCACTGCCATCCAAGCATCGAAGCATTGGTTCGAGGTGTTCCGGACCATTCACTTGTAACCGACACGCATATATATATATATATATATATATTTATATATATATATATAATACGATCTATTGTCAAATCAGTGGCGCCGTCTGTGGGAACACCATTTCACGGACGATAACGCCAAGATGCAAGGAAGGAGGACCCGATCCGAATTTAACGGAGTTGTGACTAGGAGCGCCAGGATGGAGGACACGCAACTCCCTCAGCACCCGATTGACCAAGAACCGACAGCGACCCAAGCCGAGATGGAGCTTCATCCAGCACAGAACGAGCCGTGACGAAGCCGCAGGCCCGGGAGGCCGCTGCGAGCCACGAAGGCAGGTCCAACCTTCGCCGCACCAAATACGGCGGAACCCGCGGCTGAGGGCCTGACCACTGAGAACCCCTTGGCAGATGTTCCATTGACCGAGGTGCCAAACATGGACCCTCCGAGCTCAAAGGGGGTGAGGGCCACAGGACGGAGCGCCATTCCCCCCGCCGCCATAACCTCGGAGATGTTAGCGCAGATCAACGCTTCTGTGAAAGCGGCGCTAGACGCTACAATGGAGACTTTGTTGCCAGACATGGTGGGACGAAGGACAAGGTAAGAGCGGGCCAAAGAGGAGATCCCGGAAGGGGGTCGAAGGGACAACGTGGGAAGAGGCTGTTGGACAGGAGCCGAAAGTGAAGAGAGGGTAGAAGTAAGTGACGATTCTGAGAATGACCGGAGGACCGAGACATTCGAGGAGGACATACGTAACACGATAAGGGAAACAGTTAAAGTGATGAAGGGCATGGAAGCCGGGAGAAGGAACAAAAACCGTGGAGCTACAACAGTTGGATACCAACAGCCGCTGACTCCCTTCTGTTTTGAAATCGAAAAGGAGGTATTGTGCAGAGGAGACAAGATTCCAACCATAAAACCATATGATGGGAAGAGTGACCCGAGGGATCACATCCACGCCGTAGAGAGCCTTTTGAACCTACAAGATTTTTCCGAGGGTATTAAGGCAAAAATAATGGCAACAACAGTGATAGGAGTGGCATTAGACTGGTTTAACATAATCGAAGCGGGATCTATTTCTAGCTTCGAGCAGATGAAGAAGAGGTTGGAGAACCACTTTTCTAGTTAGAAGAAAATGAAGACAAGCATGTACCATCTGGAAGCGTTGAAACAGAAGAGAGAGAACCTCTCGCTGAGTTCATGAACAGATTCAATGAGGAGCTACTGAAGGTGGACAACCCCTACGGGGGACAAGTGTTGTAGACCCTATTCAGTTGAAGGAGCAACGACACACAACATATTTAACAAATAGTTGATCAAGCTCGCAGAACCTACCATCAGTCGGATAAACGAGTTGGCACATATTGTGATTTACGAAGACGCGATGATGGCAGCTAAGTTTAGACCCCAAGAATCCGGCCGGGAAAGGGGTAGAGAGCTGTGGAACAAGAGGAGGAGAGGAAGAGACAGATCCCCAAAGAGATATACCCCCCTCAATCAGGACATTCACACTATCTTGGCCGTCGCGCAAAGCAGGAATCAGCTAAGTTCGCCTCGAAAAATCAAGGAGACGGATTTCACCAAGAAATCTAGGCGCTACTGTGCGTACCACCGCCAAAAAGGCCATGACACGAAGGACTGCTATGACCTGAAGGATGAGATCGAGAGACTGATTAAGGACGGAAGGTTAATAGAATTCGTTAAGGCGAGCGGGCAGTATACTGAATCAAGAGAGCGGTCCCAATCCCCAAGAAGGGAGGGCCTTAAGGCAATTGAGAGTGGACAAGGACACGATACGATAAATAATGCACCTTCGAGGGGGTGATTAATGTGATAAGCGGTGGGACCGCATGAGCAGATTCCACCAACCAGAGGAAGAAGATAACTCGTGGATTGAACGAGGACCGATTTGTCGGATTCACGACATTGATTGAGGAGCTTCCAGACCAGGTTATCACGTTTTCCGGCAGGGACCTCTTGGATCTCAGCCCCGAAGCCATCCAGGCAGGCGAGCTCGACTGCCCCGTGGTTGTTCAGCTTGATATCGCTAACTACGCTGCACACAAGGTACTTATAGACAATGGTAGTTCCACCAATGTTATGTTTGCGCATGCTTTGGAGAAGATGGCACTCCGCCACCGCGTGGTTGAGCAGGTTCGTACGCCACTGGTAGGATTTGGTGGAGCATAGACAATTCCCCTAGGGCAAGTGAACCTTCCCACATCATTTGGACAAGAACCGCAAGGCAGACTATTAATGTTTAGTACACGATCTTGGACCAACCATTTGCATACAATGTCATAATCGACAGGCCGGCCCTGAACGCGATAAGAGCGGCGGTATCCACATTCCATCAAAAGATCAAATTCCCAGCAGGAGGAGGGGTCGGAGAAGTGGTCGCTAACCAGGAGGAGGCTTGGTTCTGCTACATCACTTCTCTTACGTTGCCAAGAATTAGAGAAGCGTAGGCAGAAGGAATCGGGCCGAATCAGGATCAGCAAGCTACAGAGTGATCACCATGAGGAACGACATGACAATAGTTTAGATTTTAGTAATTTTTAAATTATGCTTGAACATTTGAAACATTGCCCCATCGCGGGTTAAGTTGTAAACCTAAAACAGGGGGAACTACGCCGGTCTGATTCCCCATTCAACGGGATACGTAGGCGGGTTAGGTTTACCTAGCCTTCGACCGTTATCTCTTATTTTGCCCCTTCGTGGGTTGGCATGTAACTTAAAACAGGGGGAACTACGCCGGTCTGATTCCCCATTCAACGGGATACGTAGGCGGGTTAGGTTTACCTAGCCTTCGACCGTTATCTCTTATTTTATTCCTTCGTGGGTCGGCATGTAACTTAAAACAGGGGGAACTACGCCGGTCTGATTCCCCATTCAACGAGATACGTAGGCGGGTTAGGTTTACCTAGCCTTCGACCGTTATCCGTCGTTACCTTTTTATTTGTTGTTTGGAGGAATTTCATATTTCATGCAGGGATATGTCCTAAGCGTACATTATAGAAGTGCAGAGAATGGCACAAAGAATTAGGGAGTATTCCCCTAGATATATGTTTAACACATCGCCCTCTTACAGGTACATGGCTCGAAAGATCACACGTTGCTATATCCGAAAAGGACATAGGGAATATTAAAAGGGTGATTCAGGGGGCATTGCCCCAGATTATTCAATATTATCCCTTTAAACAGGTACAACAGGTACAAACATGTACAACAGGCACGATAGAACACAATGGAAACACCTTTTCTTGTATAAAACTGATATTCCCAGATTGAGGGAATATTCTGCAGATAACACATGCACATCATTTCGTGCTTTCATATTAGCTTTTACATCGAAAATCTTTCTTGTCTGTGCTGTTTTACAGGGCTTAATGACCCACAGATTCTACGACGACAGAGTCACCAGGAGACATAGTCAGAAAGACAAAGAAAATGCTCATACCCCTGAGTGGTAGCGGGTTCCCTGTGATAACGGGATGCGCCTCTACCCACAAGAAAAATATCTCTTGTGATAACGGGGTCGATTATAAACAATTCAACGGTAGCGGGTTCCCTGTGATAACGGGATGCGCCCCTACCCACAAGAAAAATATCCCCTGTGATAACGGGGTCGATTATAAAACAATTCAACGGTAGCGGGTTCTCTGTGATAACGGGATGCGCCCCTACCCACAAGAAAAATATCCCCTGTGATAACGGGGTCGATTATAAACAATTCAACGGTAGCGGGTTCTCTGTGATAACGGGATGCGCCCCTACCCACAAGAAAAATATCCCGTGTGATAACGGGGTCGACAAGAAACAATTCAACGGTAGCGGGTTCCCTGTGATAACGGGGTGCGCCCCTACCCACAAGAAAAATATCCCCCATGATAACGGGGTCGACAAGAAACATTGCAACGGTAGCGGGTTCCCTGTGATAACGGGATGCGCCTCTACCCACAAGAAAAATATCCCCTGTGATAACGGGGTCGACAATAAACATTGCAACGGTAGCGGGTTCCCTGTGATAACAGGATGCGCCCCTACCCACAAGAAAAATATCTCCTGTGATAACGGGGTCTACAAGAAACATTGCAACGGTAGCGAGTTCCCTGTGATAACGGGATGCGCCCCTACCCACAAGAAAAATATTCCCTGTGATAACGGGGTCGACAATAAACATTGCAACGGTACCGGGTTCCCTGTGATAACGGGATGCGCCCCTACCCACAAGAAAACATCCCTTGTGATAACAAGGTCGACCTTGAAACATGTGAACAATAACGGTTTCCCTGTGATAACGGGGTCGCACTCTAAAGAACGGAAACAGAAGCACCTCCATGAGATTAGCTAGATTAGTCGACATAATCCGGTATAACCGATAGGTGACACAGCAAGGAGGCGTAACAATAACACAAGCAATCATACCATGGAATACGTATGAACAAATATATATCAGGACACGCAGAAAATATTTATTGAATTAACGGGCAAAACCATGAGTCATATTACAGAGGCAACTGCGCCAAAAGAAAAAATAAAGAATCCTAAACTCTCAACCGGGATAACGAGGAGCCCCTTTAATGTGGATTAGCGCCAAACTCTTCTACTCGATAATCTCGCGGTACTCCGCTTATGGCTCCAAATCTTCGTCGTCATCGTCGGATTCCTCAAGAAATTTCCCGTCCGGCCCCTTCAACGGATTTATGGCTGAAGGGTCGTAACCGTCCTTGAAACCACCTTCCAGCTGAATTTGAGCTATGACAGAGGCCTTGGCTTCCTCCCGCTCGAGCAAGCCCCGCTCAGCACACATCATCTTGTACGACCGACTCAGAAGGAACTGTTTGGCCGCACTGGTCAATTGGCTTTTGCTCAGCGTCATGCACCGCATGTGCCTTTCAGCCTGGGCTAGTTGGTCCTTCAGAATTGCGGCCTCAACTTCAAGTGCCTCCCGGCGAGATGCCTCTTGACCAGCGATAAGTCGATACTCATTAAGCTCTGCGATCAACCTTTTATTATCATTTAACAGGCCTCCCACATTATTCTCGCTGTCCTTCAAAATATCCATGGCCTCGTCTCTTTTATGCTGGAGCTGTACGGCAGCAACATGATCGTATTCGCCCAGTTTCTCGAGCAAATTGTTGGTAACTCGGAGCGACTCGGCGTGATCCGATTGGCCCTTAATAGCCATCGCTAAGAAACCTTTCAAAAAACCCGGCACCTGCACATCCACAATAAGGAGTCGATTGCTTAGTCAAATGAAAACCTAAAGGAAATACACATCCAATAGACACAAAGACTACTTACAGAGCGGAAGAGACCACTGTGATCCCCACTTGAACTACCCTCTTCTTTCCTTCTTTTTCGCCCCATGGACATCCCAACATCAACGTCATGTTGAGATTGTAAAGCACTACCAGTATTTACACTCGATGACGGAACATATTTCTTCGCGTTCTTGCGCACGCCCTCACGACCCCTCTTCTTGACAAGTGGAGGTGCGTCATCTGTGGCGGCTTCGGCCTCCGCCTGTCTACGTTCCGCTATCGCATCCAGACTATAGTACTCCACCAAATCGGCTGCGAAACACATAAAATAGAGGATCAATAAATAAATTGGGAGGAAGATGTCAATTTACAAAGATATAACACTTACCGAGAGTAGAAGGACCGTTATACCGTACGGGAGATATCCCACTTGCTCGCAAAACTATGTCACTACAAAGCAGGGTACCGTCATACGGATGGTTAATCAAATTCCTCAGAAACTAGAGGCTATGTGCAGTAGGCCCGACAGTGGCTCGTCTCTCATATTTGGTGTCTTCACACCACACACTAGGAAGCGCATCAAACTCGCCAGCCGTCCTCTCCTAGATATACATATACTCGAACTTATTTCCAAATCCATAGCTAGATTTAGTATACTGCACGAACCTAAGTCCCGCCTGGGCTCGCACACAGAAGAACCCTCTATCACCACTCTTGTTGTTGACCATGACACTAAAGAGTTCCCAGAACTCATTAGCTTCGCAAGGGGCACCCAATGCCCTCAAGACGCAAATAAAAGCCACAATGTACCCCAAAGAATTGGGGGATAGCTGTCTCAAGCAGACCCCGATGCTTGCTACGATACCACTAACCGCAGGATCAATCGGGAAGCGCAGTCCGTTCTTGAAATGCTTGGCATTAACATGCAGCCTTTTGGTGGAGTATGCATTCGTTGATCCGCACTGGGGAATATGACCTTATACCCCTCGGGGATGTCATACTCATCGGAGTAATAACCAGCATGATGAGGAACATGAGACCTCATGTCCTCATACTTCTTGGAAGTCTTATATTTCGGGGGCTGACCTCAAAACCCCATTCATCCACATTGGGGTCGGCAGCTTCGGGCGGAGCAGAAAATTCAGCACCGCCCTGTTCGCCAGTCAACTGATCAGGCCCAAACATCTCGATTTCGGAGTATTCCATTCCGCCCTCTTCGAAATCCATCTCGAGCGAACCTGCGCCAACACTGTCCCCAGCAAACGACATATTAACGCGCTAAAGGATGAAAGTCAAAATCGAACGAGATATCGAAAAAGGTATCGAATACGATATCGAAAATTAAAATCGAAGGACGATATCGAAACCGAGATCGAATGCTATATCAAAACTCAAATTCGATGTGCTTTTTGAAGGAACAACGAAATTTCGCTAAAAGCCAAAGTGGGTTTTCACTTTCCTGACAGCCCTATTTATAGATATCGGAGATGCTAGATCGAAACACAGTTTTGATCTCACATCGGTACTGATATTCGATATAGATAAAAGGAAATGGGCAAGGACAAACGCACATGGGGGATCGCCAAAGTGCATCACAGAGCGCAATCCCGAGATGTGCGGGCAATTTAAAAGTCCCGTGTGCCGAACTAAAAATTCGAATACGGACCTCAAATTATACATCCACTTTACTGGAGAGTCCAGCGAAAATTATCACAAACGACATTCCTCGCAAATTTGATCTCCGTCATTTGAACTGGTGGGACGAAGGGTATAGGTAACCCAGAAATTTAAAATTAAATTTGCGAATTCTTATCTCTAAGATAAGAACCCCCAAATTGGGGGACTACATGCAATGGACATTTCCCGCATATTGGGCCTGGCCCAAACCAGGCCCATATTGGACCATATCGGGGGCCACTTTCGATGTCATATCGGTAATAATCACTGATATGTTACTGTGGTCCCCGGATCCCGAGGTCTATAAATATGCGGTACCCGGATCCCAAAGTAAGCAATTATTATCCCTCAGCTACCACGCATCACATCGAAATACATCCCCGATCTCACTCTCGATATCGCATTCGATATCGGGATCACCTCGTGTACCCTTGAAACGTCACACCACCACATCACCGATATCACGTCGGGGGGCATCCTGGATATCATGTCAAAGACAATCACCGACATACATCCGATCTAGCCACCAATATCCCACTGCCATCCAAGCATCGATGCGTTGGTTCGAGGTGTTCCGGACCAAGTCTACGCGAGATACATAGTGTAGGCCTGATTTGAGATAGACTCGTTGTATTACTAGACCATTCACTTGTAACCGACACGCATATATATATATATATATATATAAAATACGATCTATTGTCAAATCACATCGTGTCCGATATGCAAGGAAGGTTGGTACGAGGCTGGTAGAAAGTTCAGGGTCGCAAGGAAGAAATTGTGGTACTTCTCCTAGGCCCTCGATTATAGAGGTTGTTATATAATGTGGTCACTTCAAAGTATATGACTGGGCATTTGAAGTGTCGACAATTAACTGATAGAATGATGCACCAGGCTGCAGGCAAGACGTGGAGACATTTCGATCATAAGTATTCAGATTTTGCAACAGAGCCTAGAAATGTCCGACTCGGTCTATGCACGTATGGTTTCACACCGTTTGGGCAACCTGGGAAGAATTATTCTTGTTGGCCCATGTTTGTGACCCCCCTATAACCTCCCTCCGAATTTATACATATGACCGGAGTTCAATTTTTTGAGCCTTATTATACCCGGTCCAAAGAGTCTCGGAAAGAACTTGGATGCTTTGTTGAGACCAGTGATTGACGAGTTGAATGATTTGTGGAGTAATGGTTTGTAGACATATGGCAACTCACGAAAGGAAAACTTCTAAATGTGAGCGGCCATAATGTGGACTATTAGCATTTTTCCTGCTTATAGAATGTTGTTCCAGTGGAGTATGCATGGGAAGCTGTCGTGTCCTTATTGCATGGGTGGCACAAATTCTTTTAAACTTAAGCATGGTGGAAAAGCCTCGTGGTTTGATTGTCATCGTCATTTTCTACCAGAGCATCGTGAATGGAGGTACAACAAAAATGAGTTCTACAAAGATAGAGAGGTACTTGAAGCGCCTATTCGAAGGAAAACAAGAGCGAAGATCAGGGCAATTGTGGATAGGTTACGACCGGTTGGGTTTGGGCCAAACTCCACAAGGATTTTGAGTTTTAATACAACTCATAATTGGTGCCGTCAAAGCATCTGTTGGAAACTACCTTACTGGTCCACAAACTTGATTCGCCACAATCTAGATGTCATGCATTATGAGAAGAACTTTTTTTAGAACATCATCAACACAGTGTTGGACGATGCTAAGTCGAAGGACAACATTAAGTCTATGTAAGATCTTAAGATATCCACCAACCGGAAAGAATTGTTCTTAGTACCCACTGACAGAGAAAGTAATTATATAAAGCCAACGGCAAAATATTGTCTTACGAGGGAGCAAAAGAGTATGGTGCTTGATTGGCTAACAAAATTTAAGTTTCCTGACGGATATGCCTCAGACTTGGGACGATGTGTGCAAAAACAACAAGGAAAATTATATGGTATGAAAAGTCATGATTGTCACGTCTTCATCCAGAGATTGATCCCGATTGCCTTTCGCGACTTATTGGAACTCGAGATTTGGGGTCTTTGGTAGAGATTAGTATGTTTTTCAGGGCGATTTGTGCCTCAGAGGTTCGGCCGCCGATATGGAGCAATTGGATGAATCATTTATTGTTACTATGTGCAAGATGGAAATGATATTTCCTATTTAATTTTTTGACTCTATGGAGCATTTTGCAATTCATCTTCTGTACGAGGCTAGAGTTGGAGGTCCAATCCACTATAGATGAATGTATCCATTCGAGGGGTACAATTTTATATTTTTAAAATCATTATCTTTTATAATGTAGTGATTCTTTATCTAATCAATCATTTCTATGAATTAGGCGGATGTTCGACATGAATGGTTCAATATTGAATAAGGCGAGGGTGGAAGAATCCATAGCCAATTCATACCTACTTGCAGAGCTGTCCAATTTGTGTTCTCAATATTTAGATGTCTCTGTTCAGACTAAATATAAACAACTCAACAGGAACGAGACGTTAGATAGCACAGAGTGGGATGCTGGGCTTACAATATTTCACAAGAAAGTGGCGTCAATAGGGCCACTAAACAATAGGCGACGCTTGACTTCTGATGAAATAGAGCAAATAAAGCATTACACGCTACTTAACTGTATAGAGCTTGACGAATGGGCCGAGTAAGTTAATGTTATTTGTTATTATGATATGATTAAAATGCTTTAATGACTTTATGAAAATTTTGCTCCACATGTTATTTGAAGAAGATGAGTATGGTGGACTCAGTCCAATGGAGATACAATCCAAGAGGAACCAAAAGTACATAGAATGGTTCAAGCAGATGTATTCATGTGGGATTTACAAGAGCGACGTACGGATAGATCCTCTAATCACAGGTCCGACTGATACAGTGGCTACCTATGATGGATACATTGTGAATGGTTTCAGATTTCACACTCAGATGACTTGGGGCTCGAAGAAGAGTGACTGTAGTGGTGTTTATGTGAAGGGAAACATGGGAGGATCCGATGCTACCAACTTCTATGGAACATTGAAAGACATAATACATGTGGAGTATTGGGGCAAAACTTGACCCCATGTACATTGTCTTGTTCAAATGTGTTTGGTATGATATACGCAGGTACAGAGGAGCACTCGACGTACAAGTTGGTTGACATCAACCTGCCACGTACTCTCGGAACCAATGAGTTATTTGTCTTTGCCAACCAAGCAAAACAAGCGTACTATGCCCCCTACCCAAAGAAGACGACGAGGTGTCTAACACGTAGATGATGGTTGGCCGTATCCATCATTCCAGCCAGGCACATCATCGGTATGTCATCAGTTACCAAATAAAACGATGTCGAACTAGGGACGTCAAACCAAGTGCTACAGGAGGATGCATCTGAAGGGTTGAACTTATGTGTAGACCATTTCTCATTCAATATGGATATCCAATTGGCCAATGAGGGATTTGATGTGGTTGGCGATAGAAGTTCAGATGAGGAGGACGATGAGGGTATAGAGGAAGAGGAAGAGAGAATGAGTGACTCAGAGTCGAAGGATACTATGTATGATTAGCGTGCGATTATAGTTTAGTTGTCAATTTCTGTTTTATAATAAATATTGATTCATGTCGTTTGATTTATATTATTGTTTGTATTTCTGTTGCGAAAGATTATTAGTTACAAAAGTAAACTAGCTAGTGTACTAAAATCAATTGTGTTTAATAAGTACAATTAAACTAGTACTAATATAAACATTACTGAATTACAAATAAACGTGAAATCCACATAAACATAAAGTCATTATAGAATAAACATAAAATTACATAAACATAAAGTCATTTGTCCAAGCATTTAATGAATTACATAAACACAACAAGAGTAAACAACTACATAACACAGTATTCATTACATAATAAAAAACAACAACTAGATCACGAGATAACACAACTATTCATTACAACTATTCATTACATAACACAAAAATCCAAAGGTATCGGGATAGGAGGCTCCACCACCCTCGTCACCATCACCACCAAGATCGGCAACATCACCATCAAGGGTGTCATCATGATCGTCATCCTCATAGTCATTTGCGTACTCAGGTGCATACATTGGAGCATCCAAAGACGAATGAGCAAATTGATCACGAGTGGGGGGCGGGGGCTGGGGTGTCGGCACGGTACCCTGGTAGGCTCAACGTGCATGTGACATGAATCCAGTAGGAAGTGGTCTAGAAGGAGAAGTACATGTCGCGTTGGTGATGTGTTGGGTCAAGTGCTCGATATGATCCATAAGAACGCCAACCCTCCTATCAGTAGTAGTCTTAAGACGACAATTCTCTCCTCCAAGCTTCTCGCATAGGCCTGTGTCAAGTATAGCACCTTCCTTGTCTAGAAACCAAACTGATCGTGGCGTGCCTTCGAAGGCAGGCCAACAACCTTCCCCTTCTTCACTCCTCCGGACGCCTTACCCCACAACTCTGAATCGATGAAGGGACATTGAGCCCGATCCGCTTCGTACCTCTCAATCATCAAGTGTATGTAGGCCTCCTGTTCATTTTGATGAAATAATTAGCTCATAATTAATAAAGCATATGTTAATATAGAAATCACAAAATAAATTACAAGTCAAATACTTACGTAGATAGCCATGTACGCGAGGTATAGCCAAATGCGACAACGTGGAGCTCCCTGCGGTAGATCCTCAGGAACATGTGTATGCTGATAACGATACATCTCATCGTGTCGAGGCGGTGGGGCCTCTTGAGGTCTTGAACGCTGCTGCATATTGACATAAACTTCGTTAAACTATTTAAATTTAAGATAAACATTATTCGTATAGAATATAATCGAATTTAATAAGACATACCATCCTACGATGGATCTCCGAGTAGCTAATGGACCCACTAGCATGAGTGCCTCGTGGACAAGGGCCATCCTCATGGGTCTCTCTTCCTCGTATGTTCTTTTGTGCTCTCTCCGATCGCTGCGTATGCCCGGCTGACTCCCGATGATGAATAAACTCAGCCTCCAACTTATCGTTCATCCACTCAGTCTTCAGACGCCCCGCCCACTTCGGATCATTCTTCCTCGCATAGTAGTTCTTGTTTGCATTGTACACCACCTCCTTGTACCTCTAGACTTCTCCTCGTAGGCCGCATGTGCCAGACCCAAGTCATCATTACCAATGTTGTATGTGTTCTGCAAATAATTAAGGTTTTCATATTTTGAGACATGGTTTTAATAAAGGCTACGCTAAATAAAAATCTTAATATGTATGTAAATATATATGTTCTGAAATCTCACCCTAAACTTAATCCACGCCTGATCTCTAACAGTTTGGTTGAGCGCATTGTATAAAGGAACACACTATGTTACAAAGGCCTTAACGATCTCGGTAATCGTCGTCGATATCCTGCGCCTCTTCAGAAAAAGGTCGTGGTCATCCAAACCAATGCTACGATGCTCTCTACCGTCAGGCGGTACCTGAACATCTCTAGATAGGCCCCGACCCGATCGCTGCTGCATCGATGTAGATGGTCCAGCACCGGTGGCGTCAATCGGTAAAGTACTGGGACCCGCTCATGTAGACTCAGTAGATGGTGGCCTAGGTACCCTACGCCTTGATCCAGATGATGTATGTGGCGTTGATGCTGCATGATGATCATCTAGTCAATTTGAAATCACTCGATCTAGGGAGTATCGGCGCTTGATCCAGTAGCAGGCCTGGGTGGATGGGCAGTAGTAGGGGCCTCAGAAGGAGCGGGTGGTGTAGTGCCAGAGTGAACTATACGGAAGTAACTGGAACTCCGTGCAACACTACCCCTTCTCTTCGGGGGCTGGCCATCGTCGGTATCATGAGACAAGCGTGGAGGATCATTCGACATGTCGTCGACTAAGTACTACGTACTAAGTAAAAGCATCTAAGTTAGAGTATTTCTAATTATAGAGATGAGCTAAATTTAATCATTACTTAGTTATATAGTATTTCTAATTATATAGTTTTTCTAAGTTAGAGCATGGAATATGTTATAAAAACTATGAGTTTTAAGATATCTAACAACAATTCATAAAGGCAATGCGATAATAACAAAATTAACACATATAAAATAAACAATTTTAAGATAAATAATATTACCTACAAAAAGGCATAAACTGTTATAGATACTAAATTGGAGACATATTACCTAAAAATTGTTTCCTAAACTATCATCATTTTGAGAGTAGCTAAAAACATAAATTCCAAGTAGATAGTTCTAAAAGTATAATCATCTCTACTTTATAGAAGTTCCCTAAAGGCATCATGAATTCTAATTTATAAATCGATTCCCTAAAAGGCATAAACGATTTTGAAAATCTAACAATAATACAATATCAAATAATCCCTAAAGCCATAAATAAAGTTTAAAGCCTAACAATTCATAAAGGAATACATAATATTTAAAGTCTAATTGCATAACATTTCCTAAAGGCATAAATCATAACTAAAGTCTAACATTTCCTAAAGCCTAACAAATCCTAAAGGTATAAATAATAACTAAAGCCTAACATTTCCTAAAGCCTAAGAATTTCTACAATATCTAACAATTCTAACAATTTAACATATAAAATAAATACTAAAACAATAAATATAACATAAAAAACGAGAAAAGACGAAAAAAACTTACCGAGATCCGAATTTTTGACCGAATTCCGGTGGCAAAATGGGCTGGGGCGGTGGGAAATAAGCAGATGGGGGGGAGGGGGAGGAGTGAGATGTGAGAAATGAGGAAGATGAGGGAGTTATTTATAGAAAATATCTCCCTCATTACCGACCGCAGTCCGGTCGATAATCTCGGCCTAGTTGGGCTGAGATTAGGTCAGCTTTGTCCTGCCAAAGGCTGCCGACTGGACTCCAGTCCGGAATACTTGTTCCCGACTGGAGTCCGGTCGGGAACTAACTTTCCCGACTGGAGTCCAAACGGAAAAGATGGAGTTTAGCGTGACGACTGAGCTCCAGTCGATAATGCTAATGCCGATCGAATTCCAGTCAGCAGCGGTCTAAAAAACTACCGATAGAATTTTGGTGGGTAAGTTCCGATCGGGAATGACCCTGTTTCTTGTAGTGTATGGAGTAAGGACTATGCAAGTGATTAAATATAATATTATTTAATAATTTATTTAAATTATATTTTTATATATAATTATTAATATAAAATATTTGATGTATTCATACGTAACGTATAGTATCTTTTAAATTTGAAAAAAGAATGCATCTACATATTCGTATTTAGCGGATACAAATGCTCATATCTGTATCCGTGCATCCTGACATTAATGGCATAACAAGTTTTGAAAGTTCAATTAACATAAATACATAAGATCTTAAGTCTTTAATATACATTAGACTAAAAATGGAATGGCACCTCCAGTAGGTGCGATTTACACATAATGAGAACGATCCCCAAATCATAGTTAGGGTTCCTCATTCCTTCGTCAATTTTTGTGCCGCAGAGGTGAATTTGAGCAAAAACTTAAGTAATGAAGACACTAAGAAACAAATAGAAGCAATGGAAAGCCAAAACCCAGAGGCTGATAGAGAGGAAATTGGTGGAGACATAACCTGAGATGAAGAAGTTGACGAGGAGACCATGAAGCAAGAGCGCCACTAACCACTTCGGTATTCAGGGATATCAAAGTGAACCAGCAGAGAAACACGAAACGATACAATGAGTTGTTTACATGCAATAAGAGATTTGAAAACAGGATGGTAGTGCCTTACGTGTCGTCGATTAACCGATAAATTCAGGATTTCACATCAGAGGATATTCATGAAGCAGTGAGTTACTGGAAATTTGCCATCATGGGAACCGTGATTGTATTAAAACTACCATTTGAAGCTATGAAAAGATATATCAGTATCAGGTGGGGGGGGGGGGGGGTGAAACCTCATATTCATGTGGCACAAAATGGAGTCTCTATGTTTAGATTTGAGTCCGAGGAAGAAATGATGGAGATCTATGGAGGTGGCCCATGGATGGAGAAGGGTATTTGCCCTTTGATTCAACCAGGTATGAAGCTAGGCCCTTGGAAGCTTAATAGTTATCATTTATGGATTCAATTGCCTGCTTTGGATTTACAGTTTTGGAATCCCAACATGATAGGGAAAATAGTGAGCATGGTAGGAAAGCCTATATATATTGATAAACTAACAACTACTAAGGAGAGATTGACATATGCTATAGTGTTTGTTGAGTTGTAAACTGGACATAAAATGATAGATAAACATGAGAAACATTTGAAGAGAGAATTACTTATGAGCACAAACCTCCACAATGCTTCGAGTGTCACAAATTTGGGCACCAAGCTAGATTTTGTCAGGGGACAAAGCCCATTTGGGTGGCACATAACAAAGAGGAGATAGCAAAAGAGGGTAAGGAAACAACTGCTAAGGAAAGGAAAACCAGTGAGACAAAGAAGATAGAAAAGGTAAAGAACACAGAGTCAAGAGATACAAATGAAGAAAGGCCAATATAGATTACTAACAAAGGAGAACTGGAAGTTATTCTACATATACCTACACCAGGCTCAGACCAACTCAAAAAAGGCAAAGAAGACCAAGAGGAGGAGAAACCTAATCAAGGCAACCCAAACCAAGTTATCATCAGGGAAACCAATAAAGATAATGAGGACTGGGAAAGAGTGGAACATATGAGGTAATCCTCTAGACATCAGGGGAAGGGCAAAGGAGGAAGTTCTGAGAAACAAGAAAGTTCCAAAACCAGAAGGGCAAATGAGCATAATGGATAGGGGCATCATAGTAGGAGTATAGAACTTAAGGGGGATGAATGGCCCCCTTAAGTAGGTGGCCTTGAATAGTTTTCTTAGAGATAATAAGTGGAACATAGGTGCAATAGTAGAAACTAGACTTATAAATAAAAATTATGAGAATGTGACAAATAAGTTGAAACAATAGTGGGACATTGGGAGCAAAGTTCAGTATAGTAAGAACTGCAGAATTTTGATTCTTTGGAAAAGAGAGTTGGTTGATTTGACAGTTGAAGATAATGGGGATCAACATATTCACTGCACTATTCAGACAATGGATAAATCTTGGAGAGGCAACATACCTTCATCTATGCTCACAATCAGCCTTAGCTCAGAAAGCTATTGTGGAAGAAGATTGGTAATATAGCACACTTCATGAGAAATCCTTAGCTTTTGGCAGGGGATTTTAATGTGGTGCTTAATCAAGAGGGAAAATGGAGTGAAGACAATGAACAACAAAATGTTGGAAATGAACTTTAAGAGTTATTAGAGACAACATGGCAAAAGGACCACAACTACCTTGGTCATGTATACACATGGAGCAATTCTCACATATTTTGTAAGCTGGACAGAGTATTGGTTAATCAGGATGGATTGAATCTAATAGGGAATCAGTGGTTAAGTTCCTCCCCCCCCAGGGATATCTGACCATTTCTTAAGTGTCGCAAAAATCTTTGAAGCATACCACAAAGCATAAGTTCCTTTCAGGTTTAAGAACATTTGGGCTGAGGATGAGCAGATTATGGATCTAGTCAGGGAGGCTTTGGCCATTGAAGTGAGGGGCTGTAAAATGTACCGGCTGGTCACTAAAATGAAGGCTCTAAAGGATAAATTGAAGAAGCTGAATGTGAGGAAATATCAGAATCTTGAGAAAAAGGGTGCAAGATAAATTAGAGGAGCTCCAGGATCTCCAAAAGCAAAACTTTCAAGACCCCAAGATCATGAATAATGAAATTATAACTAAGAAAGAAGAGTACATCCAGGCTCAGCAACTGCTCCTTCAACAGCTTCACCAGAAGGCTAAAACTGACTTGGTAGAAGAAGAAGACAGCTGCAACAGACTTTTCTTCAAGTATATCAAAGCTAGAAGAAAAACCAATAATATCCATGCCCTAGTGACTAGTGAGGGTGAGACTTTAGCTATTAAGAAAGCAATAACTGATAATATCCTTCTTTCTACCAGGAGCTGTTTGGCATTGAGAGGGAGGTGGAGCTGTTCAAGCCAGAAGCATTCACAACAGGCCCTAGAGTTAGGGAAGAGATGAATACTCAGCTGAAGACCAGTTGGATTTCATTCAGGCTTGGCAATTCACAAAGTAGTAAGATTCTCAAGTAGATAAATACTACCTCTGTTTGTTTAATCGCTAAGTCCATTAATGCTTCTTATGTTGTGGATTATAGACCTATAGCCTATTGTAACATGGTATACAAAATCATTACAAAAGTGTTGGCTAATAAAATTAGAAATATTCTGCTTGAGCTAATAAACCCTTGCCAAAATGCTTTTGTGTCACAGAGAGATCTTTTTCAAAATGTTTTTTTAGCTTAGGAACTTATTAGGGGCTATAACAAGAAAAATACTTCACCAAGATGCATGTTGAATATGGACTTAAGGTAAACTTATGACACTATTGGTTGGGCTTTCTTACATGCGGCTCTTCTTGGTTTTGGCTTTGATAAATGGCTGGTCCAACTGATTATGACATGTATTTCTACTACTAGCTTTTCCTTTCGTATTAATGGTGGGTTGGAGGGCCACATGCCTGGAAAGAAAGGACTGAGACAGGGTGACCCTATGTCTCCCTCTCTCTTTGTAATTTACATGGAATATCTGTCTAGAATCATCAACCTCGATGTGAACATGAGTAGTGGGTTTAAATATCATCTTAAAACTACCAAAATAAATCTCACTCACATGTCTTTTGCAGATGATCTTATCCTGTTTTGCAGAAGAGAAGAAAGTCTTTGCAGACACTTAAGAACTCTTTGGATGAATTTTATGCTGCCTTTGGGTTGAAAATTAACAATTCTAAAAGTTTTATCTTTCTGGCAGGGGTACAAGGAGAGGAAAAGGCAGATCTTATGCAAAGTTTGGCAATTTCCATAAGGGAGTTTCCGAGTGAGGTACCTTGGCATCCCACTTAGCCTAAGGAAGCTGAACATAATAGAATATGAGTCATTCATCAAGAAGGTGAGTGCTAGGATCCAAAGCTGGATGGCAAAACAACTTAGCTATGCTGGTAGACTCCAACTAGTAAGGGTAGTTTTACTTTCTATACATAGATTTTTGAGTTTTGTGTTACCTATCCCTGCAGAAGTTGCAAAGAAGATAGAAGCAATGTGTAGAAGCTACGTATGGAGTGGGAAAGAACAAGGAAATAAGAGCCATATAGCCTGGACAAAGGTGTGTCATGAGCTATAACATGGAGGACTCTAGATAAAAGAAATCCCCAGCTGGAATAAAGCTTTATTATGTGCTCAGCTTACAAGTATAGATAATCTCCCAAGAGGCCAACCATTTGAACCTTATGAACAATGGAGTAAAAACTAAAGGACATAGGAATATGGGAGGTCCAGATGAGACCAAAATGAGACCAAGTGATTCACCCTAGTGGAGAGATTACTGAAGTTAAGGAATGCAATGCAAGAAAGGCTACCTACCATACAACCAACAAATTGGAGAAAGAAAACTCTAAAACAGGTAGTGAATGAAAGCTATGATCCGTTTCATAAGAAAACTGTAGCCATTGCATGGAGTGAACAAGTATGGAACATAATTTCAACACCTAAAGTGTCCTTTATTAATTGGCTAATAATGCATAAAAGTTTGGCTACAAAGGAGAGACTGATCAGGTTTAAAATATTGGATGAACGTAATTGTGTGTTGTGTAAAAATGCTAAAGAGACTTTGGAACATCTCTTCTTTCATTGTCATATGGTCATGAATATACTTGAGCCAATAATGAGGGCAGTTGGAGTATATATGTATGCTGTGTAGTTGCAGGTTTGGACAGAAAAGTTTAGGAGATCAGATAAATAGCAAAGTGCAATCTTTCAAGTCAGAGCTGCAGTTTTAGGTGGGGTACTAGCTGGAATCTAGAGCTCGGAAATACACAGATCTTTGAGAATAAAGTGATACCAGTCCAGCAGGTTTGCAAGGAAATAGCACGAGAACTACATACTCGAATCAAATAAAAAATGGATAAGAAGAGCAGCAAGTTCACTAAAACCATATTAACTAACTTGTCCAAAATCTAAAAAAATTGCCTGAATATACTTGACTCTTTGCCACGAAGTGTTTCTTTGTTATCATAAAAAAAAACTGGGCATGGAAGAGGAAAACCATGGCTGATGTAATGATCAATTTCCTTAATCTGAAAGAGAGGAAAAATTAGTGCTGAAGCATCTATCGACACAAAGAAACCTTAGACTGTTGCGTGGAGCCTGGAGAGTACGATCACGGGATTACCCGGAGCCGGAAGAAAGTGGGTGATCGATAGAGTGTAGTATGGGTTTGAGGCTTTATACAAGTTATAGTCCTAGACTAGAGCTTAGTATGTTCCTCGGCTTGATAGAGTACTGATTTGAACAATGTAGCTTCGTCTTGGGGTAAGCCCCTCGTAGTTTTGTTTGACTATTTTTCAGTAATATATTTTACCTTTCATGCGGAAAAAGAATATAAATTAGACAAAAGCCAAAAGCTTACAATTGTTAACAAATCATTTATTTAATTCTGTTGACCATTATATCTACAGAAAAAATCAAGCACTTGTAATACCGCACATAAAACACATTAGATTCATTACACGTCAGATACATTACAATTATTCAATTAGAATGTCACTAAGCAATAGTTTGTTTAATTTGATTTCATCTTCTCCTTGACTAATTTTTTTCTACAGTAACAACATCAGCAACAAAGCAACACGTAATCTCAATAAATTGGGGTGGACTATATGAAACATGAATGAATCACGTCGAGTTGTGTACATGAATCATCTGTCTCCATTCGTTTTGGTTGAGATATATATCTTTATTTAGGTCTCTGAGCTTCATTTCATTCCATATGACCTCCATCCACGTCTCTTAGATCTTAAGAGCTCTTTATCGCCTTTCTTTCGGCTTATGGTTATATACCCTGCTAGCTTATAGCTTTGGCCCTTTTTCTCAACTCGAGTCTTAAGTTCAACGACTTTCATCGTTGTAACTTGTGAATAGATTGAAAGTGCAAGGTATACTGGAAACAATGTTATAAGATGTTGGGACAACATCGATGATAACATTGAAACCAGAAAATCTGCGAGCAATCTGTTCTTTAACTGCTTTATTTTGGTTTTGCCTTTATTCATTAATTAATCAAGTTCCACGATTTTAGTTGTTTATGATTAAGTCTAGGAATGCATCTTAATCATAAAGAAGAGCATTGAGATATTCCTTACTTGCAGTTTCATAATTCAAGTTGAGAAGAAAAGTCAACAACACACGATTTCATAGAAGGAAACAAATTGGAGTTCTACAGCAACTAGGATTATTTCTAGGATTTACTTCGAATTGAAGAAGATGTTCTCCCTTATTAGGAATCTATTAAAGTGAACACATATTCAAGAAAGAGACCGAGTTCACAAGGAAGTCCAATTCAACAAGAAAACAACAAGAGTTACCAAAACTGTGAACACCACACCTTGGAGTGCAAGTTTCAAGAAACCTGTTTATAGGTGTGAAGTTCATCAAGACAAAACAAGACAATAGTGCTAAAATATCCTGGAGATTAAATCATTCGAGTTTTATTATTTTGTCTTGCTTTGCAAAGTTTTTGGAGAGTCAAATTAGATCTATTTCATAGGTTTAAGTTGATCATCCTTGTTTGCTTTGTTGAGTCCGATCAACAAAGAGCGTGAGTGAATTGTTGTGAGGAACGTTTTGATAAAATAGTTTATGGTCATTTTGTCCAAGGTTAGGAAGTTTTTAAAAATATTGAAAACTTTTGAAAAATTTATCTTCTTGTCTTTTGATTCCGCTGCATATTTACTCTAATCAAGAAGATCATTATGAAAGAGTTAAGGCAACTCAAGCTTAACTCTGAACATTTGTTGTGTCAATCCCGGTCCTACAATTTCATAGATCAACATGATGTGTTCTTCGATAGTTTATCTGGGGCGAATGCCTCCTAAAGAGTAACAGAGGTGTCGAAGGTATGCTGAAGATAAGATTCTGCTCGATTTTGTTTAGAAAGAGAAAGAAGAATATTACAACTTAGTAGTTGGTGTAGTTGATGTATGCTCTAAGTTGAGAACGCTTCGTACCGGTGCATCTATTGGTCTACCTCTAACATGCCCAAATCATCTTAAGCGGTTTTCTCATATCTTCGCATCGATGAGCGCCATACCCAATTTAAGTTGAATGTCTTCATTGCGCACCTTGTCTCTCCCGGTGTTACCGCAGATCCACCATAACATTCACATCTTTATAACCTAAGAACTAATAGAAGCTAAAGCTCTGTATCAGCAGAGATGGATGAAAAGTCAAAGTCAAAGTGTCAAACTTAAGAAATAAGAAAAAGAACCTCAAGCTTTCAAAAAAAAGAAAAAGAAAAATAGAGCCTCAAAAGTACACGATTACTTCGCGTTTCTGCTTTACATCATTATCACTAGCAAAAATAGGTCGCGTTGGCCGTAAGCTGCGATTGGCAACCTAACCGGCTAGTCCATTTTGCTTTTAAGAGGGGATGTCTGAGACCGATGAAGGCGAAAATGGGCTTGCTACCTATCTTTTGAATTGGTAAACTTAGATAAAGGACAAAGGAATATAGAGATTTATCAATACCTGAGAAAAAAACTATTATTGTAATAATAAAAATTTTGCACAAAATATTATTATATCAATTCTATTAGACTAGAATAGATATTGTGTATATCTTTTGTATATTTGGTAATTATATAGTTTTCTTAGTCATCAAGACTAGTTTCCTTAGTCATCAAGGTTACTCTTGTATATATAGGACATTATTATTAATGAGAAGACAAGACCAATATTATAATCTTACATGGTATCAAGCCTCTCTCTCTCTCAATGAAAAACCCTACCGATCCTTCTCTAAAAGAATCGGCCGCCTTCTCCACCTCCATGGCCGCCGCCACCAACTCCTCCCCTTCCTCTAAAATTCTCCCGGCCCTCATGGTCACAAACATTCGAAATTTTATTCCTATAATACTTGATGTTGAATCCGGACAATACAATTCTTGGTCCGAATTGTTCAAGATTCATGCACGTGCCTTCGAAGTCACAGATCACCTCTTTCCCGATGAGGTCGATCCTCCCTCTGACGATGCCATTGAACCGCGCATGTGGAAGCGCGTTGACGCCATCGTCCTTCAATGGATTTATGGCACCATCTCGAATGATCTTCTTCACACGATCATCGAGAAAGATGCCACCGCTCTCTCTGCTTGGGTCCGTTTGGCTGAACTCTTTCAAGATAACAAAAACTTCAGAGCCGTACACCTTGAAAGCCAATTTTCGTCCGCAACTCTTGACGAATTCTCAAACGTGGGTGCTTACTGCCAAAGGTTAAAGATGCTTGCTGACCAACTTGCTCATGTTGGCGCCCCCGTTTCGAATCAAAGGTTGGTTCTCCAACTTATGGCGGGACTCACTAAGACATACGGTGGTATTGCTACTCTAATTCAACAGAGTGATCCTCTACCACTATTCTCCAAGGCTCGTTCTATGCTTACTCTTGAAGAAACGAGCCTCGCCAAACGCGCTGCCCACACTACCACCAAGACCGCCCTAGTCACAGGACCACCTCCATTGGATGGATCAACGCAACCGTCCCCTCCTCCCTCTCGTGACAACCATGCACCACGCGCGAGGGGTCGGGGCCAAGGCTACCGCGATCGTGGCGGGCGCAACACGGGCCGTGGGGGTGTGCCATACGCCTCCTCTCCTATTTGGCAATGGCCATACCTGCCCTCACCCTACGGGCAAGCATGGATAGCCCCGCCCTCACCGTACCCGACCGCACAGCGCCCGCCTACGTCATGCAACCCCGGCATCCTTGGCCCGCGGCCCGCGCAGGCCTACTACTCGGCCCTCGCTCCGCATGCGCCACCATATGCTGCCACGGACATAGCCGTTGTCATGCACACCCTCTCCATCAATCCTCCGGATGAGTCGTGGTATATGGATTCCGGTGCCTCGTCTCATATGACATCCCAACAAGGTATGCTCTCACCCTATTTTAATACGAGCACCAATCATGGCATAACTATTGGTAGTGGTCAATCCATCTCGATTCGCGGTTACGATAATACGGCTCTTACTCCTCATTTTCCACCCCTTGCCCTAAATAATGTATTGCATGCTCCTAATATTATAAAAAATCTAGTGTTGATTCGAAAATTTACTCTTGATAACTCTGTGACTGTGGAATTTGATCCTTTTGGTTTCTCTGTGAAGGATCTATGGACGGGCACCCGACTTATGAGATGCAATGGTACTGGCAACCTCTATCCCATCTCCACATTGGCCTCACTTCCTTTCGCTGCTCCACATACCGCTTTTGCCGCTCTCTCCCCTACTGTTTGGCACACCCGCCTTGGTCACCCGGGAACTTCTGTCCTTGATTGCTTACGGCGCTCAGAGTCCATCCCGTGTCATAAAGAGTCCAAGTCCTTATGTCCGTCTTGTCCTCTTGGCAAGCATATTAGACTACCCTTTATTTACTCGCGTTCAGTTACTTATTTTCCTTTTGATATTGTGCACACTGACTTATGGTCGTCACCTATTTTGAGTTCGTTTGGACATCGTTTTTCTGTTTTATTTTTGGACAATTATTCTGATTTTTTATGGACGTTTCCCCTTTCCCATAAATCCCAAGTTTTCCCTACTTTTACATTATTTAGTAACTTTGTCAAAACTTAATTTGAACGTAACATAAAATCGTTTCAATGTGACAATGGTACTGAATTCAATAACCATTTATTTCATAATTTTTGTGCGAATCATGGCATGCAATTTCGGTTTTCTTGTCTTTACACATCTTCACAAAATGGCAAATCCGAAAGAAAAATAAGAACAATTAATAACATGGTTCGCACTCTTCTTGCTCATGCATCCGTCCCCCCTCTTTTTGGCACCACGCACTTCAAATGGCAACATATTTACTAAATATTCTCGCCTCCAAAGGCTTGGGCAATAAAACTCCTCTTCATCTTTTATATCAAAAACATCCATCTTATGCACATATTCGGGTTTTTGGGTGTTTATGCTATCCCCTCGTCCCTTCCCCCTCATAAATAAACTACAACCACGTTCCACTCCTTGTGTCTTTCTAGGTTTTCCTTCATACCACAGAGGTTACAAGTGCTATGACATCTCGAGCCGAAAAATAATCGTGTGCCGCCATGTCCTATTTGATGAAGGTAAATTTTCATTCTCGACGCTGAACAACCCCTCCCCTATCTCTTATAATTTTCTTGATTGTGACTTATCACCACTCCTCACCTCTCATCTCCTTACCAATCCAGCCGCCCCTACTCCACCTCACGGCCCCATCCATGACCCAAAAGATCCCCCGGCCTCTCCACCACTCACGGCACCAACTCCCCATACCGCACTTCCATCTCCTCCACCAATATCGACCGCCGTCCCGGCTACTCGACCACCACCACCCCCGACTCCCTCTCATCCCATGACCACACGCAGTCAACGTGGCACATTTAAGCCTAAACAGTTCCTTAACTTATCAGCCACCCTCTCTCCTTTCCCTATTCCTCGAAACCCTGTAGCCGCTTTATCTGACCCGAATTGGAAATTGGCTATGGCTGACGAGTTTGATGCTCTTGTTAAAAATAAGACGTGGGAGTTAGTACCTCGTCCTATGGATGTTAATGTGATTCGTTCTTTGTAGATTTTTCGCCATAAATTTAACTCTGATGGTTCTTTTGAGCGGTATAAGGCTCGTCTTTGTGGTGATGGCAGGTCTCAACAGTTTGGAGTGGATTGTGCTGATACTTTCAGCCCCGTGGTGAAACCCGCCACCATACGGACAGTTCTTAGTCTTGCCATGTCCAAATCTTGGTCCATTCATCAGTTAGACGTGAAAAACGCTTTTCTTCATGGTCATCTTCACGAGACAATATATATGCATCAGCCCCTCGGCTTTCGGGATTCCTTCCGCCCTGATCACGTCTATCTCTTAAAGAAATCTCTTTATGGCTTAAAGCAAGCCCCTCGTGCATGGTACCGGCGTTTTACTGATTATGTTCGTACTCTGGGTTTCTTCCACAACACATCAGACCACTCTCTCTTCATTTATCGGCGAGGTAACGACATTGCATATCTTCTTTTGTATGTTGATGATATTCTCCTGATCACCTCCACCACTGCCTTGCGCCATTCTATTATGGCCTCTCTCAACTCGGAGTTTGCTATGAAGGATTTAGGTCATTTGAGTTTTTTCTTGGGGGTTTCTGTCACTCGAGACTCCGCCAGATTATTTCGAGACTCGAGACTCTATGGAAATTCTTGATCGAGCTGGCATGTCTTCATGCAAGTCATCCCTCACTCCCGTGGACACAAAGTCCAAACTTGGTGCAGCCCTCGACAGTGCCCATTGCTCGGATCCGACCCATTTTCGATCTCTTGCGGGTGCTCTTCAGTATTTGACATTTACCCGACCGAATATATCTTATGTTGTCCAACAAATTTGTCTCTATATGCATGATCCTCGTGAAGCTCACATCCAAGCACTGAAACGTGTCTTGCGCTATATTCAAGGGACACTTGCCCTCGGTCTTTTCATTCGGCCGACCTCTCTCTCTACCCATAAAGCTTTCACCGACGCCGATTGAGGGGACTGTCCCAACACACGTCGCTCCACATCGGGTTATTGTGTATATCTTGGTGATAATCTTCTTTCTTGGTCCGCTAAGCGGCAACCTACTCTATCTCGCTCTAGTGCTGAAGCTGAATACCGTGGTGTTGCCAATGTTGTGTCGGAATCCTGTTGGCTTCGCAACTTGCTTTTGGAGCTTCATTTTCCTGTCCCCCGTGCCACTCTTGTCTATTGTGATAATGTCAGTGCTATTTATCTTTCGGGAAATCCAGTACAGCATCAACGCACTAAGCATATTGAAATGGATATTCATTTTGTGCGAGAGAAAGTGTCTTGCGGAGATGTTCGTGTTCTTCATGTGCCTTCTCGTTATCAAATTGCCGATATTTTCACTAAGGGGATCCCTCGTATTCTCTTTGATGATTTTCGGGACAGCCTCAACGTTCGTCCTCCTCCCGTTGCAACTGCGGGGGTGTATTAGACTATAATAGATATTGTGTATATCTTTTGTATATTTGGTAATTATATAGTTTCCTTAGTCATCAAGACTAGTTTCCTTAGTCATCTAGACTACTCTTGTATATATAAGACATTATTATTAATGAGAAGGCAAAGCCAATATTATAATCTTATAATTCAAATAAATCGGAATTGATATTCTATTTTTAATCCTTTTATTGGTGAGGAACCAGATGAGAAGAAATTGTCACATTTAACCATAGCCGAAAAGAATGTTTCATGCATATTTTTTTTAACACAAATTTATACTTCATTGACTTCTCTATCTTCAACACAAAGTTATACTTCATTGACTTCTAGTAATTTGAACGCCATGAATGTATTTAAGATCCAAGGTCCTCAATGGCTAGTTTATCATCCAAGTGTTGTTAAAACTTTGTTTATACAGTAGGTTTGGTATTTGTACTTATGATCCTAAAAATCTACAAAAAAAATTGTGTGCTTGACTTAATTACTAACCTTCACTTTCTCGGCATTTATGTTTATTCCACCTATAATCTTATGCATGTCATCAACATATACTAGTTTAGTACAAAAGTTTGTGCCATTTTTCACAGTGATGCATTTATATAATTACGTAGTTAGTTAACTATTCATATTCTTATAATATAATCTATTATACATTCACTACAACAGATTGGGCATTTACCGTCGGGCCCGTCAATTTGGCCGACGGTAAAGGCCCAATTATTACCGTCGGGCCCAATCCCGACGGTAAAGGGTTTTACCGTCGGCTTTGGACCGACGGTAAAAATAGGCTGGCTTTACCGTCGGCCCAAATCCGACGGTAAAGCCCATTACCGTCGGGTTTGGGCCGACGGTAATGACCCATTTTATTAAAAAAAAAATAAAAATTAAAAACTGATTTCGGCAGCCTTTTCCTTTTAAAAAAAATAAAATAATAAAATTAAAAAATGATGTCGACGGATATTTTTAATAAATAAAAAAAATAAAAAAATAAAAAAAATGATCATTACCGTCTGCTTAGAGCCGACGGTAATGATCTGATCCGTGTGATTTTATCACACGGATCAGATCACGCCATGTCAGCGATCCGTGTGATAATTCACACGGATCGCTGACGTGGCACGCCCCACCCCCTTTTTTTTGTTTTTTTTAATTTAACCCCTACTCCTCCTAAATATCTATAAATACCCTTAGTCTACCCACTTAATTCATTCATTCTTCCCATTCTCCAAAAAACTATCTACTTTCTCTCCCAAAAATTCTTAATAACTAACAAAAATTTATCCATATTCACTAACTTATAATTAGAGTTTATTATTTGTTTTATTATTTTATTTCTACTTATGTTTTATTCATTATCTAACTAATAATAAATATAAAAAACTTATATTATCAAGATTTTATTTTAAATACGAAATTTTATTTATTATAATAAATAATTTAAAAAAATTGCTCGAAAATGTGAATGTTATTATTTAAATCGATTTCTTTAAAATTAAATCGCCAAATAAACATAAAAAATTTATTTAAAATCGTTTCTTTACAAAAAATCGCCAAAAAATTATAAAATAAATATTTAAAATCGATTTCTTTTAAATAAATCGGCAAAAAATCATAAATCAATTATTTTAAAACAATTTCTTTTAAATCAATTGTTTTAAATCGTTTTTTTATTTTTTTTTATATTTTTAAACCCTTTACCGTCGACTTAAAGTCGACGGAAAAGCCCTTTTCCGTCGGTAAAAATTCGACGAAAAAAAGCTTTTGCGACGAGCTTTTTTCCGTCGGCTTTTACCGATGGCTTTTGCCGACGGAAATGGGTATTTTCGTCGGCAAAAGAGCCTTTACCGATGGTTTTTGAGCCGTCGGTAAAGGCTATTCCTCTTGTAGTGATTATGAATACGGTTGTCACTGTCAAAAAGGTTACGTAACTCGTGGAATTAGTCAAGTTAATTGGCCTTTTTTTGCACTGTTTTTTTTCTTTTCTCAAAGAAAATAGTAAATTTTTTTTTTGACAACAAAGAAAATAGTAAATTTAAAGAGCACAAGAAGGGTACTCAAAAGGGCAGCGAGGGGTGTTATGGGCCGGGGTCCCGTCGGGACGGGACCCCGGCCCATCAGGATCTTCCGGGGCGGGAGCTGTTGCACAGTTCCCGTTCCTCCCGCCGGGAACACTGTTCCCGGCGGAACGGGATTCCCGCCGGGACGGGAGCTACCCCGGCTCCCGGTCGGCAGTTTACAGGTGCTTGTTGCAGTAGAGGGGGAACGTCGGTGGCGATGAGGCGGCGTGGTGGTAGTGTGTGTAGGCCGTGAGTGTGTGTATCTGTGTGTGTGAGACTGTGTGTGTGTGCGTGAGTGTAAGAAGAAAAAGAAAGAGTGATGGAAAAAAAATTAAAAATAAATGTTATGTCCCTTAAAGTTATGTTTCTACCTAATAGTTATTATAATAATTAGTGTGACCAGCAATAACACTGTCTTCAATACTAGTTCGTGGAAAGATGATGTATGGCCACTACTCCATAATATTTAATTATTGAAATAAAATATTTAATAATATTAAATAATATCTTAATCTGCCCATATTTCTACCATGAGATGCCATGAATACATTGCTACTTTCAGAGGCTATATAATCCATAGCATCCATCACAGAAGCCTTCTTTGCAAACATATCAAGCTCCCAGGTAATCCAAGGTATTCTTTGTTATAGAAATGCAGAAATTCTCTCGTTAATGGAAGCAAGGCTTCTTGTCCTCCCAATGGGTTTGTGTTCTGTGTGTGTGCGTGAGTGTGTACAGCGGCGTGGTGATGCGGCGGTGGTGCGGCGGTGGTGCGTGAGTGTGTGGTTTGGACAGTGGTACGTGTTAGAGAGGGTTTTGTTAGCAAGCTTGGGGATCTGCAGGTTTGACCCCGTTTGAATAACCATTGATTTTGGCTTCTCTTCATCGGCTGAGAAAAAAAAAAACACAAGGTGGCTACCTCCCGGCGGGATCCAGACCGGAAATAAATTCCATGTCTGGCCGAGTCCGGGTCGGGAGCAAACCGGGTTTTTCCCGATCCGGGAAAAACCCGGCGGGTCGGGCGGGAATCCTTATTCCCGACCCGGCCCAAACACCCCTACTCAAACCCATTACAAAGAAATCAATCACCGGAGAACATCCCACCTGTGATGCACCGATACCGATACCAAGACGACTATGCAGTACCCGATACATATCGATACCGATTCAGATATCGATACCGATTCTGACGTATCCGATACGCCACGTGGCGTATCCTTTAATTTTGAAACTAAAAAAATCTAGATACGTATCCGATACGTTTTTTTAGGCGTATCGGAACTATTATGTGTCTTTTTATAAACTTTTAATATTTGATGGGTTAAATATTTAAATATAAATCTCACCAAATATAAAATGAAAAAAAAAAATGAAAGTCCCTTTATCAAGGGCACGATTCAGGTCTCATTGTTTTTATAATTATACTTTTCTTTTTCTATTCATAATCACCACCGCCACCATGTGCCACCACAATTATACTTTCTTTTTCTATTCATAATCACCACCAACACCATGCGCCATATTCAAGCTTGTTATGTTGTTGTTTAACTTATTAGTCATAAATAATTCACGTTTATATGTCTTTTTTCAAATTTGAGGAATGAATTTTTTTAATGTTAAACATTTTTTTGTGTATTTCTAATTTTTCTTGTTTAAGTTTTAAATTCTATTGCTTTTTAAAAATAAAAAATACATATAATAAACATTAATAATTGTTTATATATAGACGTATCGTAGCCGTACCGGTATCGGCTATTTTTAAAAAATACCGTATCGGCGTATCCGTACCGTACCGTACCCGTACCGCCGTATGCGAACCCGTGCAACGTAGCATCCCACTAATTGATACACTCCATGGGCGACGAAAACCAATCCGCTAAGGAACAAATAAATCTAGAAAAATTGGCCTTCAACCACGTCCAACTTCTGGACAACGTACTTGCACCTAACTTATTTAACTATGCTAATGACCATTTCTGTGTAGAAATTAAAAAAAAAACAAATTCCACGTAAAATATTATTTAGAAAAAAGCATTTTGCATTCAAAGTATTTTTCAGGACGTAAAGTTTTTATTTTAATTATTTTAAGAGCTTACACTACCCAAATTCATTTTGTAGGGGCAAAATGCTACCCTATAAGTATCTTAGGCCACTACGAATATACGGCAGAAAGATTGTAGATCTTAGATCTACCGAAAGAAACTTCGCATTAATTTACGCTAGCTATTCTAGATGTTATAGTAACACTAAAAAGTATGAAAACGCATTATTTGAACGTATCAAATCATACTTTATATTTAAAACCAATATTTAGGAAGAGTCACCTCGCATAGTGTATGGTGTTTTTGTAAAACTTTAAAATGTAAGTTAGAAAACTTATTTAAATAAGTTTATATGAAGAGTGTAGTTTGAAAAAAATAATATGAAGAGTATGTTAGCAAGTTAAGTTTTTGAGGTTAGATATTTTTTAAAACTGGAAAGCTTCACAATCATGAAGCTAATATATACGAAATACCATAGCTTTTGGCCTAGGCCAACGTTTTCTTCTTCTTAAAATAAAACAATTAAGGCGTCTAATTTGTTTTTTAAATACCATGTGTAGACACTTAAAAATTGTGTCTAATTAAATGACGACCCATGAAAAATAATATATTAATTCTCAATTTATTTTTTTATTTTATTTTGAATTTATAACAAAGTTATTTCCAAAATAAAGTAGTTAAATTTATTGGTTTTAATATATATGAAGGATAAATCAAATAATGTCTTATTTATTAATTGGACTTAAATTATCCAATTAAATTAAATAATGACAAGTCTTGTAAAGCAAGTAAAAAATGCATATATTATTTAATGTTAATATTTTAAAGGATTAAATAATAAATATATTCATCAAATTTCAAAAGATGGAAAGAATTCTTCACCAAATCTGAACACAGGGAAAGAATTCTCCACCAAGTCTCAATCTCATGGATAAAAATTTCGATTTCGGATGGTGTTTCGATGGATGGAAATTTGGAAACTATTCGAGAAGTTTCGGAAACGTTTCGAAAAGTTTCGTGAATATTTCGTTAACGTTGCCCAAAAGTATAAAATATGTTATAAAACTCATGTCTAAAACAACATCATTTAAAATTGTTACTATATAAATTGCTTTATTTTGGAATTTACATTAGAATCCAATATCTATAAATATAAATTAGAAACTACAAAAAAAGTTATCCATAAAGAACTAATAAACATAAAAGAAAATCTCTTTTGAGATAGTTAAATACTACAAAAATAATATACAAATAGATTAAACATAAAATACTATTCATTAGTCAAAGCCGTTTTTGTTGAAAGGTTAAGAGTTAATTTATATGTATAAAGCTAATCTTTTATATATATATATATATATATATATATATATATATGTATATCAAATAGCACCGAATGCACTACCACAGAGAACAATATAATGTAATAATAATATTATTTAGGATGTGTTTCGAAAGTATATAAGCGAACCGTTTCCTTCGTCATCAAATCCGAAATATTTCGGCCGTTTCGCACGAAACGGCGCGAAATTTTAATCTATGCTCAATCTTCAAGAGATGGAATGAATATTCTGTTAGATAAAGTCTTCCATATCAAGGAATTGTACACGCGATCACAACCGTTCATCTCGTCATGAGATTCTAATTGAGATTCACTCCACAACTACAAATAGAGGTGGTCTTGAGGAAGAAGAAAAACACACACAAAATATTCACGAGTTGAAGAGGGAAAAGCTCTAAGTTTTTTGCTCCACCAAATTCATCCATCCACAAGCGTTTTTTGCGGCATTCAAGGCATTCTTCAACAATCTTTAAGATTTTCTTCGTAAAGAACTCCTTTTAATCCGCCGTCAAGTCTCAATTCTATCCAAAAACCATTCTTGAAGATTGCACTTCTGCCGAGGAAGATCAAACTCCAAGAAGTTCAACAAATTCAAAACCAAGTCCATACCGTTCTTCATTCCTTTTCAAGTCAAAAATCCGTTTAATCCGAGATCAAGTCCCAATAAGAACCTCGAAAAATCATTTTTGAAGATTGAAGTCCATTCAATAAGATCAAAACTCGACAAATCTGAAGAACTGAAAACGAGGTCATATCGTTCTTCATCAAATCTTCATATCAAATTTTCGTTCGATCCGAGATCAAGCCATCAAGCCCTCGAATCAACGTTTGCCAAATATCCAAGTACTTTGAAAATCACGATTCCTTTGAAGAAGATTGACATTCAACAAATTCAAGATGAAGATCAAATTGTTCATCGCGAAGATCAAGTCAAGTAGATCGCTAATTCAAGATCAAGCTCAAAAGCCCTTGGATTAACGCTCAACTCAAATACACGTGGAATAGATCAAAATTGAATCCACTCAAGTCAACCAAATTTGAAAATCATTTGTTTGAGAAAATAATCAGAGGATTAAATAGAGATTGAATCACAAAATTGTACTCTAAATTTATTCAAAGTTATTTTGTAATATTTTCTTGTCTTTTGATTTCATAGATTAAGAATTTGTCATTACACAATTAACTTACAAAAGTTGCATTTATTTTTATTTTTTTTCAAATCAGACATCCATTTCACCTGAATCAGTCACAGTACATACCAGGGCACTTCTAAAAAGCCCCAAAGAAAAGAATTCTAGCAGCCTATTTACAAAAGAACTTAAAGCCACAAAGAATATAAATCTACACCCGCTTCTAACAGAGATACTCTGAACCATCCCAAGATTACCATCAGCAGCAATAAGGCATGTAAAAACCCGCAAAACGCAACAGTTACAGACTAGAAACAGCTCTCTACACTATCCATGGATCACCACGAGCAGCAATAACTCGTGTCAATACTTGCAAGATGCCACAACCACAAAAGAAAACTTTCTAAACCATCCAAAGAATACAAAAGTTGCATTTAAATTAAAATTTACTTAATTTGTAAAACTTCTACTTTTTAGAAAAGAGTTAACAAACACTAAACATATCAGAGTGACACAATAACATAATCGATCTGTCAATACTTTATAAATTTATATATATCTGTTTTTTGAACCATAAATTTATATAGGAGAAATTATTATTTCTGCCCTTTATCTTTACCCAAAATTACTTTATGCCCCTTTTTTTTCGGGCCGACTATTTTTGCCCCGTAACTTTCAGAATTTTGAATAAAAATGCCCAAATCATCTTATTCGGGCTAAATTGCTTACGTGGCGATCAAGTCAATAAAACGCTTGCCTAGTCAAAAAATCGACACTTTATTTTCTAGCCCCAAAAAATGCTTTTTAAATACCCAAAAAAAAACATTCATTAAAGGAAAAAAAAACTAATAACTTATCTTCTTCCCCTACCTCTCTCACAACACACGAAATGGAGTAACTTCTCCAGATCGTACTCGGCCGGGATCCGCCGTCACCGCCGACTCCAGCTCCAGATTCTTGCCAACAAACTTTGCGTCGTCAACATCGTCATCCGCGAGAAGCTTCTCCCTTAACCGCTTCACCTCCGGTGACTTGAATTCCCCCGATTCATCAAATTTCTCCGATTCAGTGGTGCCGAGAGCAGCCGTGAACAGAGGTGCCGTGAACAATGGTAGTGGTGGTGGTGCCGTGAAGATCTGTGAACTGTGGTGATAGTGGTATCGTGAACAGAGCTGCCATGAACAGCGGTGGTGGTTGGGTGGGGAGGGGGGGGGGGGGGTTACGGGGAAGAAGATGAAGAAAATATATATTATATATTATCTATTTTATTTATTTTTAAAAATTATGGGTGGTGAAAGTATAATTTAAAAAAATGTGGGAAATACAAGAATAAAAGTTATGAGGGTGAATTATAATGTTAGAAAATTATAAGAATTTGGGTTAAAAATATTTTTTGGGAGAAAATTATGACGTAGTGCGACAATTTATTGACTAGGCGTGACAACTTATTGACTGGGCAGCCACATCAGCAAAAACTCAAATTAGAGAAATTGAGCATTTTTGATAGATAAATGAAATCTTACGGGGGATAATTTGTCGGACCAAAAAAAAGGGCAGAAAGTAATTTTAGGCAAAGACAAATGGCAGAAATAATAATTCCCCCATTTATTTATATCTTATTTATCGTGGTTTCTGAATTAAGAAAGAAACCACCGAGAATTCTAGGAAATGCACTTTTTATACATAGGAAGAAGATTATTAGATTACCATAAGCATGATTGTGCCAAGGAAATTTTGTGTTATTTATTTATAAGCCCAGTACTATAAATTGTCGAACGGTCCTACTAGTTTTAAATTTTTTCAGTTTTGTCCCAAAATTTTAGCTACCGTATTATTTTATTGTTTTGCACTAATAAATAACTTGTGTGTCTGCGCGTATTAAAGCATCGGGACCCGCTCAATATAAAATTGATTAACACTAGGGTTTGCTGTAAATTTTGGGACAATCCTTTTAAGTTTTAATACTTTTAGTTTTGCTTCGAAAGATTTACGTTAGTACTTATGGGGCCTGCTTGTTAAACGCATACCCACACTGGTAACACGCGTTGAACATCTCAACTTAGGACGTAGGGCTAAAGCTCGGGAGAGACCGAAGAATACATGGATGAAGGTCATACGAAATGACATGAAGCTCATAGACCTAAATGAAAATTTACTTCTCAACCGAAACGAATGAAAACATAGGATTCACGTGCATGACTCAACGTAATTCTTTCATGGTTCATATAACCTACCCAAATTTATTGGGATTGCAGACTTGGCTCATGATAAAATTAATCGGTACAATATTTATACATTATAAAATTAAATTAAAAAGTCATATTAAAAATTTTCAAATAGATACTCTAATTAATTGACTATAATTAAAATTTCAACAACACTCTAAAAACGACAATTAAATTATCGAATACAATAAAATCCGACCGTGCGAAGCACGGTCTAATTAACTACTATATATATATATATATGTGTGTGTGTGTATATATATATAGTTGTTCCACCATACCCCCGAACTATACCTATTTTATGCATTCAGTGTCTGAACTTTATTTTAGCTTCCGTGATGCTTGCACTTTAATCATTTGTGCGATTTGCCCCATTCTTCATTTTCTAGCGCTTTTTCAACCAAAAATCGCAGGAAAAGTTATTAAATTTGCATAGAATCTTCCTCTCATCGAGACGGTTTCGATAGTGATAACGGTGTCACAAAATTCAAAGTCATCGCATGTGACTTTTAATTTAAGTACAATACACTTAAATTAAATTTCCCGTTTTGACGAGGGGAAGACTTTGGTTAAACTTCAAATAATTTTCTTGGCAATTTTTGGTCGAAAAATTAGCGAAAAATAAAAAATAGGATACATACATCAATTAGTTTGTGCTACACCGGTGCTAAAAGAAAAGTTCTGACCCTGAATACATAACGTAGGGATCAGAGGGTTTGGTGGAATAATATCTTGGTTTTGTATATATAAAGGTGAAGTGAAAAGTAGTAATTCGATATTACCTTTTTCTTATATGATGAGCAAACACATTATTTCTGAATGATAACCTGAATCAAATAAGTTCCTCATCTATTGTATTTTCCATGTATTTGTAACATGAATTACATTCGTTAAATTATAATTCTTGAAGTTTTTTATTTTGTTTGAATTGAGAAACTGAATAGATAGGTATTTATTTTTGGGATATAAATGAAGTAACATTACCCAATTTATAAATATACTAAGAATTAGGGAATTACATAGATATTTCCGTATATTTGGCAATATATGCTCCAAAGCAGCTAAGTCTACATTATGGCATACACATTTTTATCTATCTATTTATTCTTAGCACGAGTAAAATTTTAGTTATTGTTTAAGAGGCTAGCTTGCTATAAAACCTATCTAGCCGTAAAAAACGAAGCCCGTATATATTAGCATTATATAAACTCAACCCCTTCTGCTATCTTCATCCACAACTTATAATAAGTTCGTTAACAAAGAAACTTACACCATAATTATCAATACGTACTTCATAATGAGCTCAGCAATTTACCGTAACACTACAAATTCTTCAATCGATCAGCCTGATGAAGATGCTAATTGCTTATTTGCCATGAAACTAGCAACCGGTGCAGTGCTCCCAATGGTACTAAAATCAGCCATTGAGCTTGATCTATTCGAGCTGATTAAGAAAGCTGGACCAAATGCTTTTGTTTCTGCTTCTGAACTAGCTTCTCAGCTTCTGACGAAGAACCCCAACGCAGCTTCCATGATCGACAGAATTCTCCGCCTCCTATCCGCCCACTCTATTCTTGTATGCCGCCTGAATACGCTGCCTAACGGCTGCGAAGAACGGCAGTACTCTATGGCCCCGGTGTGCAAGTTTCTGACTAAAAATGAAGATGGAGTTTCCCTATCAAATTTGTTACTCTTCACTCATGACAGAGTCTCGATGGAACTTTGGTAAGTACTAAAAAAACCATCCTCATCTTTAGTTGATTTTTAATCGCCAAGGATTGCGTTAAGAACTTCAACTTATATTGATTTTGAAGTTTATATTATGAGTTGAAAACAAGGACAAATTATTATTTGTGCCCTGTATGTTTCAATTTTTTATGAAAATGCCCGTTATCTTTTAAATTATTGAAAATGCCCTGGATCTATGCCATTTTTTGTAGAAACTGCCCTTTGCATAGAAAAATAGCAGTTTCTACAAATAAGGGCATAGATCCAGGGCATTTTCAAATATTCGAAAGATAAAAGGCATTTTCATCAAAAAGTGAAAAATCACGGGCACAAATAAATTTCTCTAAAAGAATGCACATATTGAGTCTTTAAGCAATAGTAAAATGTTCAGTGTAGAAAATCTCCTTGCATGGAAAAAGCTACTTCACCTAAGAGGTTCAGTATGAAAGTTTTCAATTCTTATCTCACGCGTCACAACATTGAAAAGAAACTATGAATAATGTGATGCAACACATCACTCCTGACACAAGGTTAACAAAACATTGGGTCTATCTTGATAGAACTCTCGACTTAGAAGTAGTCCCTATATGTTTTTTCATACCCAACAAATCACGTCATATTCATCCCATGTTACAACACGGAATAATGTGGGATCATCTTCGTTCCCTGAGAAAAACAAGTTCTCACTTTGTCCCACTCACAATACTATATGTTTATTTAGTATGTTTGCTTTATGATTTGGACGAATTATTATTTGTGCCCGTGATGTTTCACTTTTTGATGAAAATGCCCTTTAGCTTTCGAATATTTGAAAATGCCCTGGATCTATGCCCCTTTTTTGTAGAAACTGCCATTTTTCTATGCAAATGGCAGTTTCTACAAAAAATGGCATAGATCCAGGACATTTTCAATAATTCGAAAGATAACGGGCATTTTCATAAAACATTGAAACATACAGAGCACAACTAATAATTCATCCTGAAAACAAGTTGTTCTTTGTACTATATAGGCGATTAGTGACAAACCTTTTATTCGAGATAACGTTTGGAGACATGCGCTCATTTGCTGATAGTTTTCTCGTCTTTGGCATTTAATAAAGAATATCAATATGTCGCTACTTACGGTTCCTCACAAGCTATATTGCACGGATACTCCAAACTTTTGGTTTATCTAAGTGTTTTTCTCGTCTTTTAAAATATATACGTCCCACAATCCCGTCTTCTGCTGAATTTTGACTTTCACTTAGTAATTTTTGCGTACTCTTTTTTTATGAGTTAATTTTTGCGCACTCTCATAGTTTTTTTTTTCCAGAAGTATTGGGCCTCAATATTTAATTGATCAACTTATGGAACTATTAATGTTAGCACAAAAGACTCTTATTTCTATTGAGACAAGAACATGAGAAGATGGTTTAGCAAACCCAAATTCCGTACCACGTATCAAAACCACAAAGGAGTATAAGGGGATGGTACTGTTGGAGATTAATATGAATAAATAAATGTCTACATGATGTAATAGCTTAAACTTATATATGAGATGGCAATACAATATGGTATCAGAGTTTAAGTCAAAAATATTCTCAGTTCAAATCACGACTTTACCAAATTATAAAAAAATGTCATGTTTCAAGCGTAACAAAAGATTTACATTCTGAACACGATGGAACGTGTTGAGAGTTAATATAAATAAATAAATGCCTATAGCTTAAGTCTTTTTTATACAGATACTTGGTAAGCCGGATGCAGATATAAACTTTTTGTTTGTTTGTTTCGACAAAGTAACCAAACATAGATTGCTCGAGTAAATTGTTTGGGCCGACTCTCTAAATAATATCTTCTCCATTTAACTTATTAGTTCTAAAACATTCTTTTAATCTGGGAAAAACTTATTGGCCATATAATTTTTACGCAAAATGTAAAAAATGCTCATTACTTTTTGCCAATTTTACTTTTTGTCCGTTATCTTTTTAAGCTTACGAAAATGTCCACTCTCTTTGCCAAAAATGCCCGATTCACTGTTTGGCGCCTAGTGGCAGTCATATCATCAAATATTGACATATGTGGCCAAAATGTGGCTACCAGGTCATAAAATGTATAATTATTAATTATCTTTATTATATAAATTATAAAAACTCATTTATAATTCTAGTTTAAAATTTTAAATTTTTAATAACTATTTTTTTTAAAAAAATAGAAAAATATAAAAAGTTAAATCTTTATAATCAACTTTATTATTTAAATTTCAAAAACTTACTCTATAATATATTCTTTTAATATAATAAACTTTATTCATTTAAAGTATAAAACTTTATATATAAATCTAATTTCAATTACTTAATTTTTTAAGAATTAAAAAAGTTCAAAAAAAAATGAAAAATGAAAAAGGAACAGTCGTCACTTTCGCTGCCCCCCCCAACCCCCCCCCCCCCCCCCCACGGCCACCACCTCCACCTCCACCGCCGCAGCAGCACACCACCACCACCACCACCACCACCTCTAATTGCACCGCCGTCGCCGCAGCACATTAACACCACCTCCACCTGCATCGTCGCCGCAGTCGCACATTAACACCACCACCTCCTCCACCTGCACCGCCGCAGCACATCACCACCACCACAAACTCCAATTGCACCGCCGTCGCCGCAGCACATCAACACCACCACCACCACGGCTGGTGTGTGTGGGGGTGGGCAATGGGGCGGGGCGGGATTGGGTTGGGTGGGGCTGGGCAGGGTGGGGGGGGGGGGTGGGAGTCCCGACTGTAATTTTTGTTTTTTTTTTTAAATTTGAATAAATTTGGTTTAAATTTAATAAAAATCTAGGTGTACTAAATTAAGTACACGTGGAGGTGCGATTTTGCCATGTTGGACGCGATTTATCAATTTGGTGGATGAACAGTAAATCGATCATTTTTGGTAAACACTACAAAAAAATTGGGTCTTTCCCGACCGCAAATCCGGTCGGGAATAACCCTTTCGCGGTCGGGAAAGACCCTTTCCCGACCGCATTGCGGTCGGGAAACCGCGGTCGGTGTTGCTTCGGTCGGGAAAAGTTTTCCGACCGCCTTCCGGTCGGCACGGACCTTTCCCGACCGAATTACGGTCGGAAATTTACCGACCGATTATTCCGACCGCACAACGGTCGGAATTATTCCCGACCGCATAGCGGTCGGGAAATACTTGAATTTTATTCCCGACCGCTATGCGGTCGGGATCATATGAATTTTTATCCCGACCGCAAATTGGTCGGGATTAAAATTCATGTTATTCCCGACCGGGGCCCGGTCGGGAATAATATTCAAATCAATCCCGACCGATTCGCGGTCGGGGAAAATATTCATCTTATTCCCGACCGAATATCGGCCGGGAATAATAATCATCAGAACAAAAAAAATAATATTCCGGTAATAAATTACCGGAATATTATTTTTTTAATATTTTGCAATATTTGAAAAACATTATTTAGTTTTTGTGTTTGCAATAATTAAATTTTTGATTAATTGCTTAGTCTAAAACACAAAAAAAATAAATAAGTTTTTGATTATTGAAAATTTGAATAAAGAAGTGAAAATTTTTAATTTTGAAGTTGAAAGAAAGAAGGTTTTGAAAAAGTGTATGAATATGAAAAAAGTGTTTGAAATTGTTTTTGAAGAGGAACAAAGTGTGTGGAGATGAAAAAATGAGGAGAATAATGAAGTGTATTTATAGAAAAAGTTGAAAAATTTTGAATTTTCGTCAAATTTGAATTTCCCACCAAGTCCCGCCATTATTTTCGATTATTCCCGACCGATATTCGGTCGGGAATGTTGAATTTTTTCAAAAAATTCAAAAAACCGCCAATTTTTCAAAAAATACCGACCGAAATTCGGTCGGCAATACTTTGTAGCCCAGAAACTCGCGACATACCGACCGCACTGCGGTCGGGAATAAGTTTAAATTTTATTCCCGACCGCACCGCCGTCGGAAATTCCTTTAAATATTAGTCCCGACCGCGACATACCGACCGCACTGCGGTCGGGAATAAGTTTAAATTTTATTCCCGACCGCACCGCGGTCGGAAATTCCTTTAAATATTTGTCCCGACCGCATGGCGGTCGGGAATACCTTTAAATTTTATTTACGACCGCCATGCGGTCGGCAATAATGGTAATTCCCGACCGATACGCGGTCGGGAAAAATAGTAAATTTTTCCTTTTTTCGATCTTTTGGAAAATCTTGATGTGTTTGTTAAGTATAACTATAGAATCTCATTAAATTCATGAATTGCACTATTAGTTAGTTTGTTTAATGTACTTTTAATTATTAAATTAGTATAGTTTATCGGAGTATAAGTTAAGTTAGTTTGGAGTTTTACCTATAATAATCATACGTAGTATATAGGAGTTCACAATTGTCAATTAACATTTGTTACGAACGTTAATATAGAGAGGCTAATTGTGATATATATATATGTTAACATTTGTTTAACATAATCGCAAGTAGTTACATTATTAACAACTACATATACTAATCTATTTATAAGTGACAATATGAATCGACGCTTCAAACGATTCATCAACGTGCAACTAAATTTAATTTTTTTTTTGAGATTTTTAGTAATATATAACTAATATTGATTTACTCGATCATTAAATGAACGATTTACCTAAAATTGAGAGCGAAATTGTGAAATTAAGAATATGAATATTATTCCCTACCGAAAATCGGTCGCCAATAAGCCTAAACCCTAAACCCTAAACCCTAAACCCTAAACCCTAATATTCCCGACCGCCACGCGGTCGGGAATAACAACGATTAGTATTATTCCCGACCGCATGGCGGTCGGGAAGTCTCGACCCAGCTGCGCGGCCCAGCTGGGCCAAGATTAGGGCGACACTCTGGGCGGGAAATTTCCCGCCCAGAGTTTTCCCGACCGCAATACGGTCGTGAATGATTTTTTAGAAAGTACCGACCGCATTGCGGTCGGGAAAAGTTTCCCCAACCGCATTGCAGTCGGGAATGCTCCCGACCGAATTCCGGTCGGGATTTTCCGGTCGGGAAAGGGCGAAAAATCTTGTAGTGAAAGATATTGGACATTTTCGACAGCTTAAAAAGATAACGGGCAAAAAGTAAAGTTGGCAAAAGATAATAGGCATTTTTGACATTTCTGCCTAATTTTTATAACGCTGCATATAAATGGTCTGCCGAATTTCTTATAGTATTTACGCTAAACTACAAGAACGCATTGTTTAAACAGATTCCAAATCTTACTCTGCCTTTGGAACCAAAATTTATAATTAGTGGCATGTTTACAAATTTCCAAAAGAATAGGTTAATCTATCATAAATAAGTGTTTTTCGATCATTAGCTAGTTGAGCTTTTTTGTGGTTAGGAATATTTTAAGTTGAAAAACTCTTTAAGTGAGTTATACATCAGTATAAAATGGATTATTTTTCAACATCTATAAATTAACGGAGGTTGATTTGTTCACTTTCCTATCATGAGAGATAAATTATTAACCAAGTTACTAGAACACAAAAGTTCGAAGGAAAACTCAATCTGCAAACACTACAAGAATGGGGCAGTTTCAGAGACCGCTTCTTAGCGATTGATGCGCATCTGAGACTGCGCAGCAACCGCTTCGCGGTTGCTAACCTTCTGAGACTGCAACGCGGTCTCTGTAAGTAATCAGAGACCGTGTTGCGGTCCCGAGCCCATTGGTTGGACTGTTCCAGCCAAAGGGCCGGAACTTTTGACCCCAAAAGGGCCAAAAGTTCCCCCAAAATTAGGGCTTTCTAGCCCTAATTTTTGACGAGGTCCCTGATGCGGGTCTCTGAAAGTGGTGGTATAATAAAAAAAATATAAAAAATATAAAAACTTAATTTTTTTTTCATTTTTTCTTAGCTTCTTCTCTTCTCTCCTCTTCTCTCTTCACTGCTGAGCCACCGCTCCTCCCTACTATCCGAGACCGCAATTCAATTCCCACTCCCTTGCAACCGTGCCAACATCACTCCTCCATAGCTCTGTCGTCCTCCACCACCCCGTCACTCCTCCATGGCTTCGCCGTCCTCCACCGCCCCGTTGCTTCTCCATAGCGCCGCTACGACCCGCCACTGCCACCGCCCGACCCCCAACGACCCACCAACGCACCAACCCGACCCGACCCGACCGACCCGCTCTCCATATCCCTCCTCACGTTGTCCGTTCGCCGCTTCACTCCTCCACCGCCGCCTGTAGCTTCGTTGGAATAATGTTAGTTTTTTGATTATTTCTCGATTTTATGTTTATAAGTTAGTTTAATTTTTTAATTGTTAGTTTAGTTGTTTGATTGTTAGTTTAGTTGTACTATTAAATTGTTAGTTTAGTTGTTTAGTTGTTAAATTGTTAGTTTAGTTGTTAAATAGTTAAAGTGTTAGGTTAGTTTAATTAAAGTGATGATGATATAGTTATGAAATGTTAGTTTAATTGTTTAATTGTTAGATTAAATTGAAGATTGATTAGTTTATAGTGGAAAGTTGTTAGTTTAGTTGTTAAAGTGTTAGTTTAGATGTTTATTAAATAGTTAGTTTAGTTTAATTAAAGTGTTAGTTTAGTTTAATTAAATTGATGATGATTACTTATTTAACTTTCTTAGTTTAATTATTTAATTATTAGATTCAATTGAGGATTGCTTAGTTTAAATTGAAAAGTTGTTAGTTTAGTTGTTAAATGTTAGTTTAGATGTTAATTAAAGAATTAGTTAAGTTTTTAAAGTGTAAGTTTAGTTTAATTAAATTGATGATTATTAGTTATAAAATGTTAGTTTCATTGTGTAATTGTTACACTACAAGATTTGGGGGGTTTTCGCGACCCTCCTGGTGACCGCCCGGCGGTCCCCATACTTTCGGCGATCGCCGTTAGCAACGGGGACCGCCCCCAAATGACAATGGGGACCGTTGGACGGTCCCCAACCCACAAAGGGGACCGTTGGGCGGTCCCCAGCCAAATGGCGGGAATAATCCGCCATTGGTCCCAAAAAATACACCTTTTTGGGCCAACAAAACTGGGCCCTGAAAATAGGGCCCAGTTTGTTTTTATATGAGGCGACCGCATATGCCAAGGGTAGTTAAACCCTTGGCACCCATTTCTTCTTCTTCTCACACACAATACACACACACAGCCGCCCCCCCCCACACCCCCCCCCCCCCCTTCTTAAAATGCCGATCTCCCCTCCTCAACACTCGATAGGCGACCGCCACTTAGTCGCCCTCCCTTCCCGACCGCCGACCGCGACTGCCACAAGGTCGCCGCTCCCCTCCGACTGCCACAGGTCTATTCTATGCTAAATACTTTATTGGTGATATTATATTTAATTCATGGTAAAGATGGAAACATTTTTGTGGTTTTTTTAATGATTGTTGAAGCTTGTTTTTAGTGTGTCATATGTCTAGTGATGAGTAATGATACGCAACTTTGATGATGATGATGAGTATGTGGGAACATGATTCACAGACACATTGTCCCAAAATCTCGATTGCTGGTTTAGTCGATCAGTCAGTCCATGCTATATTCCTAAAAACTCGTCAAAATTTATTTACCTTTATTTCACATTTCACACACACACATACAGACGGTCACGCTCATATATACAATATATATATACAATAACTTCTATTGCAACCGCGACGCGATCCCAAATAAGACCAATTGAGACCGCATCGCGGTCCCAAAAAATAGTCATAGTATTAGGGACCCCGTTGCGGTCTGTAATAATATGCATAGTATTTGGGACCGCGACGCGGTCTCAAATAATCTGTATTTGTAATTATCAAACTTTTAGAGAAAATTCAAATTCAAAAATTCGGGCGGGCAATGAGGGAAAAGTTCAAATTTTCGTGAAAATTCAAATTTTCACCCCATATTCTATATAGGGATAATTACATTAAAACCCCCATCGTATGGTCCATTTCTCAGTCAACACCCTTAACTTTATTTTGAATCAGTCAACCCCCCATCGTTTGCCAAAATCATCACTTTGCCCCAAGTCAACTTTTCAGCACTTTTTTCAGGGGTATTTTCGTCAAATGTTAAAAATTTTAATATTTGTTTTAAAAAAATGTAAAATCTAAAAATTTGTAAAAAAATAAAAAATGTAAAATTTTTTTCAACCAAATTGATTTCCGATTTTTTTTTTTCGGCAAATATTTTTTTTCAGAAACTTTTTTTTCGACAAATTATTTTTCGACATAGAAAAAAAAATTGTCGAAAAAAAAAAATTGTCGAAAAATAATTTTTCTGAAAAAAAATATTTGGCGAAAAAAAAATGTTGTCGAAAAAAAAAATCGTCGCAAAAAAGAATTTGTTCGAAATAAATTTGGTTGAAAACAAACTTTACATTTTTTTAAAATTTTACATTTTTAATTTTTTTACAAATTTTTAGATTTTACATTTTTTTAAAACAAATATTAAATTTTTTAACATTTGACGAAAATACCCCTGAAAAAAGTGCTGAAAAGTTGACTTGGGGCAAAGTGATGATTTTGGCAAACGATGGGGGGTTGACTGATTCAAAACAAAGTTAAGGGTGTTGATTGAGAAATGGACCATACGATGGGGGGTTTAATGTAATTATACCTTCTATATATACCCGTCACTATCCTTTCATTTTCTCAAAACTATCACCAACACAATGCTTCACTCACCAAAATATAAATAAAAAACACTCTTCTATTCTTTCTTTTTTAAAATAATAATAAAAAAATAACACCAAACACTACTATTATTTTATTGGACGAATTATCAAAAATGCCCGCTTACTTTTGTCTTTAATCTTAAATGCCCGTTATTTCCAAACCTGCTGAAAATGGCCGTTAAGTTTTAAATTTTCTAACAAAAATGCCCGATTTAAAAAATTTGAACTTTTTATCCGACGTGGCATCCGAATCAAAGAGTCGCACTACTGAATCAAAAAGTCGTGTTTTAAAATTCGGGCATTTTTGGTAGAATTTTAAAAGATACAGGGCATTTTTAGCATTATTTTTCAGACAAAATAAGTTTTTTTGTGCTTATTTTTCATTTCCGGCATTTTTAGTAGAAATTTTAAAAGATACAGGGCATTTTTAGCATGTTGGGAAACAACGGGCATTTAAGATTAAAGGCAAAAGTTAAGGGGCATTTTTGATAATTCGTCCTATTTTGTTTTCCAAATCAAAAAGTCTTATCTCTTCTTCTTAATTTCTCTTCTTCTTTTTTCCATTTCATTTCTTTATCTTTCATTAGTGTTTTTTGTTCATCTTTATTACATTTCTTTATATATTAATCTTTCATTTAATTATTTAATTTGTTTGTTCTTTTATATTGTTTTGTTGGCATTATTCATATGTAATTTATTTATTTTTTATATTGTTATTTATCAAATTTCTAGCAAAAAACCAATAATATTCCAGTAACTTACTGGAATATTATTGTTTTTTTTATTTCGTTCGCAGAGTATGTGCAACCGCGACGCGGTTGCAATTAATATTCATACTATATGGGACCGAGCCGCAGTTTCAGAGTTTGAATAACAATTGCAACCGCGTCGCCGTTTCAATATGCCTTTCGAGCATCAAACACCGCGACGCGGTTGCAGTTTGTTTTCAACATTCTGGAACCGCGACGCGGTCTCACATGTTCTTCAGATATCTGGGACTGCATTGTTGTTTCAGATACTCGACGGTTTATTGGGACCGCGTTGCGGTTCCTATTTGTATCTGCAACCGCGTTGCGGTCCCAGAATAATTGAGTCGCAATTGCCCTCTTCTTGGACCGCATCGCGGTATCTGATGAGAAGCGACCGAGCTTTATTGGGACCGCGTATGCGGTTGCAGATGAGGCAATTTTCTGGTAGTGATAAGGCATGTAAAAACCAGCAAAACGCAGTAGTTACAGACTAGAGACAGCTCTCTACACCATCCATGGATCACCACCACCAGCAATAACTCGTGTAAATACTTGTAAGACGCCACAGCCACATAAGTGAACTTTCTAAACCATCCAAAGAATACCACGAGCAGCCAAAGAATACAACAGTTGCATTTAAATTAAAATTTACTTAATTTGTAAAACTTCTGCTTTTTATAAAAGAGTTAACAAACTGCAACCACTAAACATATCAGAGTGACACAATAAGATAATCGATCGGCTGTCATAACTTTATAAATTTATATATATGTTTTTTTTCAACCATAAATTTATATATATCTTATATATCGTTGTTTCTTAATTAAGAAAGAAACCACGGAGAATTCTAGGAAATGCTCACTTTTTATATATAGGAAGATTATTACATTACCATAACCATGACTGTGCCAAGAAAATTTTGTGTTATTTACTTATGGGCCCAGTATTGTAAATTGTCTAACGGTTCTACTATTTTTATTTTTTTTTAGTTTTGTCCCAAAAGTTTAGCTGCCGTATTATTTTTTGTTTTGTAGTAATAAATAACTTGTGTGTCTGCGCGTATTAAAGCATCGGGATCCGCTTAATATAAAATTGATTAACATTAGGGTTTGCTGTAAATTTTGGGACAATCCTTTTAAATTTTAATACTTTCAGTTTTCTCTAAAGATTTACGTTAGGCACTGATGGGGCCTGGTTGTTAAACGCATACCCACACTGGTAACACGCGTTGAAGATCTCAACTTAGGGTGTATGGCTAAAGCTCGTGAGAGACCGAAGAATACATGGATGAAGGTCATACAAAACGACATGAAGCTCCTAGACCTAAGTTAAAATTTACTTCTCAACTGAAACGAATGAAAACATAGGATTCACGTGCACGACTCAACGTAATTCTTTCATGGTTTATATAACCAACCCCAATTTATTGGAAGTCTTGGTTCATGATAAAATTAATCGGTGCAATATTTATACATTATAAAATTAAATTCAAAAGTTTAAAATTTGTCAAATAGATATTCTAATTAATTGGCTATCATTAAAATTTCAACAACACTCTAAAATGACAATTAAATTATCGAATACAATAAAATGCGTCCGTGCAAAGCATGGTCTAATTAACTACTATATATATATCTTATATATATATATATATATATATATACATATATAGAGTTGTTCCACCATACCCCCCCCCCCCCCCCAAAAAAAAACTATACCTATTTTATGCATTCAGTGTCAAAACTTTATTTTAGCTTCCGCGATGCTTAAACTTTAATCGTTTGTGCGATTTGCCCAATTCTTTATTTTTTAGCGGTTTTTCAACCAAAAAACGCAGGAAAAGTTATTAAATTTGCATAGAATCTTCCTCTCATCGAGACGGTTTCGATAGTGATAACGGTGTCACGAAATTCAAAGTCATTGCATGGGAATTTTAATTTAAGTACAATACACTTAAATTAAATTTTCCGTGTAATGACGTTGAATTTTGCGACACTCTCACCATCATCGAAATCGTTTTGACGAGGGGAAGACTTTGGTTAAACTTCAAATCATTTTCTTGGCAATTTTTGGTCAAAAAATTAGCGAAAAATAAAAAATAGGGCACATACATCATTTCGTTTTTGCTCCACCGGTACTAAAAGAAAAGTTCTGACCCTGAATACATAACGTAGGGATCAGAGGGTTTGGTGGAATAATATCTTAGTTTTGTATATTTATATAAAGGTGAAGTGAAAAGTAGTAATGCGATATTACCTTTTTTTTATATGATGAGCAAACACATTATTTCTGAATGATAACCTGAATCTAATAAGTTCCTCATCTATTGTATTTTGCATGTATTTGTAACATGAATTACATTCGTTAAATTATATAATTTTTGAAGTTTTTTATTTTGTTTGAATTGAGAAACTGAATAGATAGGTATTTATTTTTGGGATATAAATGAAGTAACATTACCCAATTTATAAATATACTAAGAATTAGGGAATTACATAGATATTACCGTATATTTGGCAATATATGCTCCAAAGCAGCTAAGTCTACATTATGGCATACACATTTTTATCTATCTATTTATTCTTAGCACGAGTAAAATTTTAGTTATTGTTTAAGAGGCTAGCTTGCTATAAAACCTATCTAGCCGTAAAAAACGAAGCCCCTATATATTAGCATTATATAAACTCAACCCCTTCTGCTATCTTCATCCACAACTTATAATAAGTTCATTAACAAAGAAACTTACACCATAATTATCAATACGTACTTCATAATGAGCTCAGCAATTTACCGTAACACCACAAATTCTTCAATCGATCAGCCTGATGAAGATGCTAATTGCTTATTTGCCATGAAACTTGCAACCGGTGCAGTGCTCCCAATGGTACTAAAATCAGCCATTGAGCTTGATCTATTCGAGCTGATTAAAAAAGCTGGACCAAATGCTTTTGTTTCTGCTTCTGAACTAGCTTCTCAGCTTCTGACGAAGAACCCCAACGCAGCTTCCATGATAGACAGAATTCTCCGCCTCCTATCCGCCCCCTCTATTCTTGTATGCCGCCTGAATACGCTGCCTAACGGCTGCGAAGAACGGCAGTACTCTATGGCCCCGGTGTGCAAATTTCTGACTAAAAATGAAGATGGAGTTTCCCTATCAAATTTGTTACTCTTCACTCATGACAAAGTCTCGATGGAACTTTGGTAAGTACTAAAAAACCATCCTCATCTTTAGTTGATTTTTAATCGCCAAGGATTGCGTTAAGACCTTCAACTTATATTGATTTTGAGGAGTTTGCAAAAAAATTGTTCTTTGTACTATATAGGCGATTAGTGACAAACCTTTTATTCGAAATAACGTTTGGTGACATGCTCACATTTACTGATAGTTTTCTCGTCTTTGGTATTTAATAAAGAATATCAATCTGTCGCTACTTACGGTTCCTCACAAGTTATTTGTTAAAATGTTTTAGGGAAATATTAAGTAGACTTGTCTATACAACGTGTGGTTTTGGGTTATGTCACATCATAAAAAGCTGCAATATTTAATATATGAAATAATTTTGGCCATACAATTTAATACAAGAATTATTTATGGGTCACAAGGTCTATAATAAATTTGGTCTATCTAACTATTTTCTCGTCTTTTAATATACGTCCCACAATCCGGTCTTCTTCTGAATTTTGACTTTCACATAGTAATTTTTGCGTACTCTTGTTTTATGAGTTAATTTTTGCGCACTCTCAAAGTAGTTTTTTTTCCAGAAGTATTGGGCCTCAATATTTAATTGATCAACATATGGAACTATTAATGTTAGCACAAATGATTCTTATTTCTATTGAGACAAGAACATGAGAAGATGGTTTAGCAAAACCCAAATTCTGTACCACGTATCAAAACCACAAAGGATTATAAGGGGATGGTACTGTTGGTGATTAATATAAATAAATAAATGTCTACATGATGTAATATATAGGTTAAACTTATATATGAGATGACAAAAAATATGGTATCAGAGTTCAAGTCAAAAATATAGCTAGATTGCTTTTGGCCGACTCATAATTTATCTGCATATTTCTAAATAATATCTTCTCCATTTAACTTATTGGTTCTAAAACATTCTTTCAATCTGGAAAAAAGTTAGTACTTATGCAAGTATAGTAATAACGGTACCCTACTGCATGGTGTTTAGTTTTTGTTTTTCTTTTCATCGGTCATACTCTTTCTGTCTTTAATTCGTTTAATTGTGGAAGGTACCATTTGAGAGATGCAGTGATTGAGGGCGGAGATCCATTCAACAGAGCACATGGCATGAATCTCTTCGAGTACCATTGTATTCATGATATACGCTATAATAATATATGCAATAGAGCTATGTCTGATCATTCTACCATATTCACAAAGAAAATTATTGAAACTTACAAAGGGTTTGAGGGTTTGAAATCATTGGTTGATGTTGGTGGTGGAATTGGAGCAACTATTGCTACGATAGTCTCCAAATATCCATCAATTGAAGGCATTAATTTTGATTTTCCTGAAGTTGCTCAGAAAGCTCCATCATATCCAGGTACTATCTATACTTCAAAATTTGTAGCAAGAACAAATCTCGTTATTCAGAAATTTCCAGAACAGTCTGATTCATAAACTTAAATATAGGATAAAAGCATCAAACTTTCTGTACTAAAATTCTTTTTGCAGTATATCTTCATAAATTTATTTTAGCTGTTTACCCCCAAACTTTTGTAGCATTGTCCTAATTGCACTGAGTCAACATTTTGGGAAAAAAAAATCATTGAATACAACAATTCGCGCCATTGTCTAAGTTGTGAATTTGGCATCTTTATTCCTTGGTAGTAGGTCGGTCACAATCGATCTAGAGAAGCATTTGGTCCAAATAACACAATTCAACAAGAAATTATGTGTCCTTTATATTTCATATAAGAAATTTTGGCAGAACATACTGGGATTTAAGAAATAGTTGTATTACCCTCCTTAAAAAATAAATAAACAAATTACATCTGTTTGTTATTATAAATAGGGCATATGATTGCACTTGACAAAGATTAGACAAATTATCTTTCATGCTATGTTAAATATGCACATGCATTATTATTATCCCCATATGTTGTTTTTTTTTTTGTAAGGCCCATATGTTGTTTTATACTTGCAAAATATCTTTTCAACTCTTATACGCCGAGCAGTCATCAAAAAAAAAGAGGCGGTGCGCAACTTTTTAAAATCATAGAGGGTAATCTGTCATATTTAACATAACAAATCGGAGTAGTTTTGTCTTTTTTACCACAAAAGGGTAGAGTAATGCGCCTTGTTTAACGTAACAAACGATGTAATTTTTCTCTGTTTATTGCATTGGATAATGTAGTTATTTCACATTACACTTTAGTAAAGTGTTATTAGCTCTTTGTTTTATAACAATACACTAGTGTTGCATCATCTATACAAAAATTTGGAGCAAGGAGATGAGTTAACTAATGAAAGAGTAAAAGTTGTAAATCTGAACAGGGGTGGAGCACATAGGTGGTAACATGTTTGTTGGCGTGCCTAAGGCAGATGCGGTCTTCATGAAGGTAATATCATCTTTGTAAACTTTAGGACCAGTTCATTTGTTTGCCAAAATAAAATTTTACAAGTTTCTAAAATAAGTGTAGAGAGTTACCTTAAGTTGTTACACATACTATTTTATAAAGACTAATTGTCCAGTATTCTTCTTTACAGTGGATTTTACACGATTGGAGTGATGAGGACTGTCAAAAAGTGTTGAAAAACTGCTATGAATCAATTCCAGAAAATGGAAAAGTGATCATTGCTGACTCTCTTTTTCTGGAAGAACAAAATAATGAGCTGGAATCCTCGTTGGTAACAGTATCTGATCTAAGTATGATGGCAACTACTCCAGGTGGGAAGGAAAGGACAGAAAAGGAATTGCAGGAACTGGCAAAAGGAGCTGGTTTTTCAAAATTTGTTAAAGTTTTGAGTGCTTTTGATACGTGGATTATGGAGTTGTATAAATGAGTTTCTCGTACTGAGCTTTAAACTTGATGTTATGGGTTTTCAAGTTCAAGTTATGTGTATTAGACAATACACTTCGATCTATTAAATGCAACTTTGATGAATTCCCCAGTACCTATGTTACATTTGATTATCAAATTTTGTTTTATTTGAAAGATCTTTGATCTATGTTACTTATAATCGGATGCAGTTGCACTTGACAGTAGTTGCAACTGCACTCGTAAGTATGACAAATGACAATTCTTTAACGTTTAAAAGTTGTTTTATTGTTGCAACTGGTATAAGACAGTTAAACATAAAGCGATAAAGAATACAAAGGTTTTTACGTGGTTTGGTCCAAATGGTCCTAGTCCACGGGGCTTGCACCCAAATGTTGACTCAAACAATACCCTACATAAGAATTACAATGTAGGTTTTACATCAACCCAAATCTTAGACTCCCTCTAATATTTGCAGTTGCAATACCTATTCCTTAACTTATTTTCGGTGTACTCGATTGAGTCGAAGAATACATCAAGCTACTTCAGAGTTCCTTTGACTTGATGCTCTTCTTTAAAAGACTTTGACTCTATATATGACTGAAATCACAAACTATCATTTTCAAAGTGTCCTTCAATTGTGTCAATTCTTCACCTTATATAGGGATGAGCAGAATCTCTGCAAATCTTCAGTTGCAACCCTCGCAGATCTTCTTTCCTTAACAGATAAGATCTGTGTATCTCTAGTTGCAACCCACGCGAATCTTCTTTCCTTATCTAATATATTATGCAAGATAAATCTGAATATATCCAATGTACATGCCTATTAAATATGTCTAGATACATAATAAGGAGATAATATAAAACAAAGATAATCTTGAAAGATCTTGAAAGTTTTATCTTAAAAAGATAAGAATAAAAGATAAGATCAAACAAAGATAATCTTGGAAGATATTGAAAGTCTATCTTTAAATGATAAGAAAAATATCTAAAATATATTTCATAAAAATATTTGACTTTCTATATCTCAACAAAAGATATTTGATGGAGATTCTTCCCTTAACGATCAGATATCAAATTATACTTTTAAAGAAAAACAAAATATTTTCCTTTTAAATATAGTTTCCAAAATACAGAATCAAGAGAACATTTTGTTTTGTCAAAACGCTGGTTTGCGTAGTTGCAACTGAGCTGTCAGGATGACGTTGCAACTGACAGATTTACTGCCCGAAAATAACATGACTTTCTTGCATAAACAGGCATTGAATACTTTCCAACATATAATCAATCAACATGATTTAAGAAAGATATGCAACACAACAATGAAAGTCAATTACATCACAATCCAAAGGACAAGTCAATCAAAAGGAAAGTTTCTCTTCTTTTAAGATTATCACAATAATAAGCATGGAAACATTTGACCTGCAAAAACAGATAATATTTCATAAATTAAATTCCTAAATAAGGCAATCAAAGATTTCATTCAATTAATGGAAACTATCTCACTTAATTTCTTTTGTTAAATCAATTGACATTGATTTAAATAATTTCCAAAATGGTGTCAAACATAATCTCCAATTTATTTGCGTGGAAATAACATTGGTCTTAACACTATTTGTTAACAGGTTTAGAATTATAACCTATTTAACTGAATTATTTAGGGTCGGAACGCCCTGCCCGTGACTCAAAAAAGTGATGATATTATAAAAGAGAACAAAGATGCGAGAATATTCCTTCCTTTATTCACTGAACTTCACTCCCAAGTTTCTTGTTTATGATTGTGTGTATGATTGTGTGTTAAAAGTCTGAGCATGTTTTTAACTATGAGACTACCTCCCATTATATAGAGTTTTTTAGGGGCAGGTGTCAGTGTGCATGTTTAGATGATTTACAGGTGTTGAAAAATGGATAAGAAGATAAGATAAGATATATCTGTCATCTACTAACCGCTGACTATGATGATCTTTACTTCTTCTGATAGCTCTTCGGATCTCCGATGGGTTGCTCTTCCGGACTTTATTCTCCTAGGGGTCCTATATTTAATAGTGACTTGATGGACAAGCTAGGACGTTCTTCTGGGAGTGTTGTTGTTCCGATAAGGGTTCCTCCAGGTGTAGTAGTTTCTGGATATGCTCTCCGAGAGGTATTTCCGCCCGTGACTCGGACTCCGAGGGCTCTTTTGTCCTCGGGGAGTAGCCCTTTCTTGTAGGTCATCGTAGTGTGCCTTCCAGTGGCTCTTGTATTTGGATCTAGCATTGCTCTTCAGATTTGGTCTCCGGAGTGTTGTTCCGATGGCAGTTTTAACTTGAGGAGTGTTCAACAAGAAAGTGTTCTCGTGAGATTCTGGGACTCGGGGTTCGTCGTGGTCCCTCTTGGTGCATTGATGGATATCTAAGTCTCGCGGATCCATCGGGATTTACTCTTTTTTCGATGCCGCATTGATATCTTTTCTTTATTCATCGTTGACTTTCCAATGGACGCTTTGGTGCCTCCTCGGGTGATCCTTCGCACCGCTTCGGGTCAATGACCGAGGGATGTGGTAACATCCGATGGGCCTCCTCATCGGGAGTGGGTACATCTCATCGGAAGTACTCGTGACAATAGTATTGTCCATATATTAATTCCTATATTTGGAACTAATATTCTCTTTAATCTCGTATTTATTTTTCACGGTTAACACTATTAATTAAAAGAGTTGCAAGTAGTAAGTACAACAAATAAAATCTTCGATATGATGACAATTCTTGTTGGTAGGGCTCTATGAACCAAAGAGAAAATATGTTAAGTTAAACACATGAACACTCTTTCTCTATGAACCAAAGAGGAATCGTTTTAAGTCAAATACTCTTTTATGATTTTAAAATTTGGCACACCATATCTCCCTAAGAATATTTGTATTAGAATCTTACAATAATTTTGTAGGATTACTTAAGGGAGCAGAAGGGTTAGTTGAACTTAGTCTGTAAAAGACTTCATTAGTAGCAGTGTTTTTAAAAGCGCCTCGAACGTTCAAGCGATAGCGTCACTGATTACTATTCAAATGGTTCAATCGTTAGTCGAACTGGTCTACACCATTTCGTAGAAAATTTGTAATACTTAAACGTTACGTTAAAAAAATATAAGTTCTTGTCATTATAAACCATAGCAAACTATCATGATATTTTTTGAAATAATAACATAATAAGTTTTGAAAGTTTAGTTAAAATAAATACACAAGAACTTAAGATCCCGGTTGAATGTAGTTTCGCACTTTTAGTTTGGTTCACATTTGTTTGGGTGGTTGAAAAATTGTTAGAAAAAAGAAATTTCTAGTTGGATATAGTTTTGATGTTTGAGCGTTATGAAAAAAAATAGGTATATAAACATTTAATCATTGTGGTAGATATAAATAAAAAATTGGTTAATAATGATTCTTTGTTAATTAATAATATTAGAATATTTTAATTTAAAATTATATTTTTGAAAAAGAATAAAAAGTAATTAACTAGAGACTTGCAACATTAGTGTTGTAACTAATAATAAATATACTATCATTTACATAAATTAATACCCATTTGGAATAACTATTGTTAATAAATATATCAGGCAGAAATGTAAAAAATACCCTGTAACTTTTGTTATTCTTGGTTTTTTTGTCTTATAATTCCTTGGGCCGTAAAAAAGAACCGTAGCTCTTGAAAAATGAGTCAAAAATGCCTCGCCCAATCCCGACCAAGCTTCCACATAGGTGGCTGCCATGCCAACTCTCCAAATACCCTATAAGGTAAAATTATTAGTGTGTAAAATGTAAAAAGTACCTTACTTATCTCTAATTGACAGATAACCCCACGCACTTTTTTTAATTGACAAAAAGCCTCCCCTTAATTTTTATTTAATTAAATAATCGCTCCAAAAGAATTACACTTAACTATCTCCAATTCACAAATAACCCTACGTATACAAAAGACCTCCCTCCCCTTGAATCAATTTATCAGATAATTCGTTGCGAGAATGAATAATATAGAGAAAAGTAAAAATTACAAGTATGTATGTATATATATATATGTGTATATTCACAAGAAATTAACATAAACATCGTCTACCGATCTAATCAGTGGTTCAACCGATTATATGTGTGTATAATTGGTAACCAGTAAGGCTACCAATTATATGTTCGGTCTGATTCTGAAAATACTGCGTTTAACGAAAATCGAAAAGATTGTTTCAAGCATATTTTGTTCAACACAAAGTTATACTTGATTTATTTCTAGCATTCAAGTGTCATGACTTTTTAAGATACAAGGTCTTTAAAGGTGAGCTTGTCATCTAGAAGTGTTTAACTAATTATTTTGTACACTCGGTTTCTAAAAATCTAAAAGTAAAAATTGTGTGCTTAACTTACTAACCTTCACTTTGTCGGCATTTATTTTTATTACACCTCTGATTTTATGCACGTCATCAACATATACCATTTTTTAGAGTGATGTGTTTTCAAATAATTATCCAGTTAAGAATTTCAGTAATCATATTCTTAGAATATAATATATTATATATACATTATAAATAGGGTTGTCACTGTCAAAATGTTATGTAACTCGTGGAATTTGTCAAGTTAAAGTCTCTTTTTATTTGCACCAACTTAACTATGGTAATAAGCATTTCTGTGCAGAAATAAGAGAAAAACAATTTTCCCCCTAAAATATTATTTAGAAAAAAGCATTTTGCGCCTTCAAAACAATTTATAAGTAGTAATTTTTTGTTTTTCTTTATTTCAAGAGCTAAACTACCCAAATCCATTTTGGAGGGGCTAAATGCTACCCTATAAGTATCCCACTACAATGCTCAAACATTGTAGATCTTAGATCCACCGAACCTCATATTAAAAGACATTACGTTCTTAAACTTCGCATTTTTACGCTATTCTAGATTTTATACTAACACTAAAAGGTATGACAACGCATTATTTGAACGTATTCAACGCTACTCTGTATTCGAAACCAATATTTAGGAAGAGTTGCCTTGCATAATTTATGGTGTTTTTGTAAATTCTTAAAAGGTAAGTTAGAATTTATTTAAATATATAAGTATATTTGGAGGGTCAGCAAGTTGAGTTTTTGAGATTCGAAGCTTCAAAACCATGAAAGTAAAATATATGTAGTCGCTTTTGGCCTAAGCTATTGTTTTTCTTCCCTTAAAATAAAACATTCAGAGCTTCTAATTTGTAGATTGTTTTTTAAAGGCAGAATTATTCAAAATGCTAAGTAACTTATGTTATTTTTACTTTTTACTTATTATTAAGATGTTAAATGTTATTTTTACATAATTTTAAAAAATAGTAATTATAAAATTATGGGAGTAACATATAATAACTCAAAAGATTTGGAGGAAAATTGAAGGAAAAAAATTTAAGTTTTACACCTGGACGACTATTTTACACGTTGGCAGCCAACACTACAAGATTTGGGGGGCATCTGCAACCCCCCCCCCCCCCCCTCCCCCAAGCGCCCGGGCGGTCGCCATTAACCGTGACCACAGCGCGATCGCCAAGCGGTCGCCATGGAGAAGTGGCGACCACACGGGGGGTCGCGAGGCTTTTATAAGGTCTCGCAACCGCTAGGTCGTCGCTTGGTACCATGGCGACCGCCCGAGCGGTTGCTGATACTAGTTACGTGCAACCGTCTGGCGGTTTCAGATAACATTCAAAATTGATTTTTTTTATATTTCGGATGATTCGTTGTGGCGTGTTGTTTGATCAATTGAAAATTACCCTAATGATAATTAAAACAAGTCAAATTATAAGGTTTCATTGCAAACTCAAGCTTTGAACAACATTAATGACTAAGTATGATGATTAGTCGTTGCATAATATATATGTTATCGTTGATAACTCGCCTAATCACATCTAATCTACTATTTTACTAGCTCACTTATTAGTTTTGTAGTTATTTACTACTACTATTCACATGTAATAATGATATTTGAGTTCAATAAATACAAACACATCAAGATACTTTCCAAAAATCACTAATTTCGAATATTGATGTTATATGCAACCGTTGGGCCGTTGCAGATAAAGGCTTCTCACAACCACCCGGCGGTCGCCAGGGCTTCTTGCAACCGCTGGGCGATCACTAAGTCACATGGCAACCGCCTGGGCGGTTGCTGATACTAGATATCTGCAACCGCCCGGCTGTTGCAGATAACAAACAAACTTGATTTTTCTTTTTATATTTCTGATGATTCGTTGTGGCGTGTTGTTTGATCAATTGAAAATTACCCTAATAATAGTTACTGTTCGATACTACTCAGTGTTCGACATTGACCTCACTAATCCTGACTAAGATCGAATCGGTCACCATTTGAGGGTGAGTAGTGTCGAATTATCACATTTCGACACAACTGCATCGAACCAGAACGGTTCGACACCGCTTCAATTCGACCAACAACACTCTCGAACCAATCAAGTTCAATTTATAACAGCATCGAACCAGTCACATTCGATGCGTACATCAAACGTCCCCAATTCGATATATACGTTTATTTGCCTTATTAGGATATCTAAAGCAATTCTATACTTGTAATAGACAGTAGGTGTTCCGGACCAAGTTAGTCCGTTTGTTATATTGGATTAGCAATATTTTGGCATTATCAGAATGTACCGAATAACAGCGGCAACTTTGGTGGATTGTCTCGGGCGCAATTCAGATATATTTCCATGGTCTGATTCCGACTTGCTTGGAATAGACTCCAGAATCATAGTACATCGGTTGAATGTAGACAAGAGCGCAAAGCCGATACGACAAAAGAAGTGAAATTTTTGCAGGGAGAAGAATGAAGCCGCTAAAAAAGAAGTACAAGAACTCTTAGCGGCACGGCACATTTATGCGATAAGGTTCTCAGAATGGTTATGCAATATCGTTTTAGTTATGAAACAATAAGCGACATGGAGAATGTGCGTGGATTATACGGACTTGAATAAGCACTGTCCTACAGATCCTTTTCCATTGCCTCGGATAAACCTACCGGTTGATCCGACTGCAGGGTATGCGCTACTAAGTAAGATGGATGCAAAAAGTGGATTTTACCAGATATTCATGGCAGTGCATGATCACAGCAAAACAGCTTTTGTCACGGATACAGGAGTGTACTGTTACAGGGTAATGTCGTTCGGATTGAAGAACGCAGGAGCGACATTTCAAAGATTGGTGGCCAAAATATTTTACCATAAAATTGGAAAGTCAATGGAAGTGTATATTGACGACATGCTCGTGAAAAGTCTCAAGGCTGAAGAGCATATACGTCATTTAGATGAGGCATTCGCCTTCATGAGAACCTACAGAATGAAATTGAATCCCAAGAAATGCACTTTTGGGGTGACGACGGGGAAGTTCCTAGGCTATGTGGTGAATGAAAGAGGAATCGAAGACAATTCAGATAAGATAAAGGCGGTGTTGGATCTACCATCACCAAAAACAGTGAGGGATGTACAGTGTCTGGTGGGCCAATTGACGGCCTTGGAAAGGTTCATATCGACATCTCCAGAAAAGAATCTTCCATTCTTTAAAGTCATGAGGCGAAGTAAAGATTTCATTTGGACGACGCAATATGAGGAGGCTTTCAGGCAAACGAAAAATTATTTGGTGAGCCTACCATTATTAGCTAAACTGGAGGAAAATGAAATGTTGTATCTACACCTAGTTGTATCCTCACACGTCATTAATACGGTACTAGTCAAGCAAAAAGGAACTCAGCAATTACCCATTCACTATGTGAGTAGAGTTCTGCAGGGGCAGAAAGGAATTACCTGGAAATAGAATTGTTCGCATTAGCAATCGTTGCTACAACACGAAAATTGAGACTAGGTTTTCAATCTTACCCAGTCACGGTGGTGACAGACAAACCTTTGAAACAAGTGCTAGCGAGGCCCGAAACCTCCGGCATGTTGGTTAAATGGGCAATTGAGCTCAGTGAATTCGGATTGGAGTTCAAGCCGCGAACTGCAATTAAAGCACATGCCTTAGCGGATTTCATGGCTGAGACTCTAGGTAACAGTGTATTCGAGACTGCAAACTGTATCTTTTCTATATCAGACCAAGCCGGAACTAGCAGGACAACCACAACATGGACGGATCTGCAACCACTCACGGAGGAGGGATTGGAATCCATTTTCTGTCCCTAGAGCGAAGAGAATTTGAATTTGCTATCAGTCTAAACTACATGGTAACGAATAACGAAGCCGAGTACGAGGCAGTTATTGTCGGTGTCAAAATGGCTCTCGGACTCAACACTGAAAATTTGTATATATTTACCGACTTGCTCCTAGTGGTAAGTCATTTTTCGTGAAAATATAAGACACGAGAGGAGACAATGAAATTGTATGTCGCGAAGGTAAAAGAATTGGCAAGGAATTTTAAATTCTTTGATATTACTCAAATCCCAAGGGACGACAATATGAAAGCAGATGCGCTTTTTAAATTCGCGAGTTCTTCTGAAATTCTAATATAGAAGAGAGTCACACTTATGGCTGCTGACAAGCCCTCGATCGAAATATCAAAATATGATGCTATGGAGTCGCGGGTGGAATTTATATTGGCAATATAAGAAGATCCGTCTTGGAAGGATGAGGTTATGATTTATCTTCGGTAAGGTATTCTACCGACAGATTCGAATGCGCAGCGTAGAATGCGGTATAAGGCCTACATGTTTACTATCAGTAATTGAGAGTTGTACAAGACATCTTTCGAAGGACCACTACTAAGATGCTTGACTCCAACCCATGCCAAATATGTCATAAAAGAAATTCATGCAGGGTGTTGTGGAAATCACTCTGGGGGAAGAGCTTTGGCTCAACGAATATTGCGTCAGGGATATTATTGGCTAATTCTATTAAAAGATTCAAAAGCCTTTTCGAGGAGATGTGACAGCTGTCAGTACCACGCTCGTCTCATTCATAGACTTGCACAACCGCTACAACCTATCGACGTAGCATGTCCTTTTGACCAATGGGGAATCGATATCGTAGGACCATTTCCCCCGGCTAAAGGTCAAAAGAGATATTTGGTAGTGGCAGTTGGGTACTATATCAAGTGGGTCAAAGTAGAGGCTATCTCGTCAATCACTGAGAAGAATATGATTGAGTTTATTTGGAAATACATCATATGTCGTTTCGGAATTCCGAGGTATATTTTATGTGACAATGGCACGCAATTCAGTGAAAAGGAGATTAAATCATGGTTCGCGGAATTAAAGATATCCCACAATCTGACCTCGGTTTATCATCCCCAGTCAAATGGTCAAACGGAATCCACCAGCAAAACACTGAAGGATTATCTTGAAATGAGGGTGAGAAGCACATGAAAAACATGGCCCGAAGAGCTTCAAAAAATATTATGGGCATATAGAACAACTCCAAGAACATCGACATGGGAGATTCCATTTGTTCTTGTCTATGGTACCGAAGTAGTTCTGCCCGCAGAAATAGGTATGCCCACGCGAAGGATTAACGATTATGACCCGGAACAATTGGCCCATTTAAGACAGATGGATCTCGATATGATAGGCTCAACCAGGAAAGATGCGTTTCAACACAGAGTGGCTTTCAAGGAAACAATGGCCAAAAGCTATGATAAAAGTGTTCAATTCTGAAACTTTGAAGTAGGTGATTTGGTCATAAGAAGCATTGCGGCAAAACAGCATATTGGAAATCTCGAACCAAAATAGGAGGGGCCTTTCAGAGTTATACGAGCAAGTTCACGAGGATACTATTATTTGGAGACTATGCAGGGTGTTCAACAGAAGCGTCCGTGGAATGTGCAACATCTTAGACGTACTATGCATAAAAACTAGAATAGTATCATCTGACGTTCAAATAATTGTATGACCTATGAAGGTTTGAGTCCCATGCAAAATGGGAAACGTAGACACCTCGGTAAAACTCGACTTCAGTCCTTTTTGTATAACTAATTATATTTTCTATCCATCAAATGACACAGGTGGAATTAACGGTGGTATAAGAGGCCCAAAGCAGTCCAACCACACCAGCACAACACGATCGTCATGACGGCAGAATAAGAGGCCCAAAACGGTCCAGCCCCTCATGCACGACACGAGCGTCATGACGGCAGAATTAGAGGCCCAAAGCGGTCCAACCCCTCATGCACGACACGAATGTAATGACGGAGAAATAAGAGGTCCAAATCGGTCCAACCCCTCATGCACGACACGAGCGTCATGATGGCGGAATAAGAGGCTCAAAGCGGTCCAACCCCTCATGCACGACACGAACGTCATGACGGCAGAATAAGAGGCCCAAAGCGGTCCAACCCCTCATGCACGACACAAACATCATGACGGAAATGCAATGCGGAATCGAGAACGCTTTTAAGGTATGACATAACTATGAAATCAACAATAGACAAAGGGCAATTAAACGTGCATTGAACTTGGTTAAAGAGAGTAAATTGTACAAATAAAAGTTAAATTAGGAATTATGATATCAAACTCCAAAATTGGTCTCCTTCAAGAACCACCGCGAGAGAGATACAAAATTATTTACACAACAAAAAGCCTAATATCATCAAATGGTATAACCCAAATATCGCTACTCATTTGAAGACTGTGGGACTCAGGACGAATGATCACACCCATGAAACGTGCATAATTGGCACAATCTCCCTGAATTTGATCCTTTGTGAGCACCAAGTCATCCGCTTGTGCCCAACCTTCGGGCAAAATCATTTCATCTCTTTTGGAGACATCGCCAAGCTGATATCTCCTAGGAGAAATCAAATTCTGATCATTGAGCGATCCTTCGGGCACGCCAACTTTAGTAACGGAATTTCCAAGATTTCGAGGAGGGTACATTCCAGTTGGCAGAATCATTGTTGGACCATAAATCTGGGACGTGGGCATAACCTTCTTTCCGTTATCCGCAGCCACAATAAGCATGCGTTGAAAACCCGACGTCCTGGGAGGACTTGAAAGAAAAATTGTAGACCTAGATGTTTTTAAAGGCGGTATAGCTTCATCATCACTCTAACCGAAAGCGGCGTGAAGGGCTTTATTGACAAACTCCAGTTCGCTCAAAGTACCACTAAGAGCATCTATATCGTGTCCCTCCTCCATTAAAGGCGGATTTGAATTCAAAGAATTGGAACTAGTCGCACCCTTGCCCTTGTGATCACGCCATACGGCGTAAAATGGATCACCAGGTCTAGGGGCCTGTAAGTCATCGTCGTCATCACTGCTAGGCTCCAAGATCTCCGTCCTAGGACCACGGCTCGCATCCAACATGTCTTTTTGGAAACCCTCTCTGAGATATCCGAGATAACAAGCCTGGTCGATGCCGAGTTCCATACCATATTTCATGTCCGCAGCACCATAGAGTAATTTAAGAAGTTTATACACATTACTCTGTATGAAGGATTTGGCAATGGAGCATTTGTAATTATCGGATTCAAAAATTTTGATTCGTTGACTCAAATCAGCTATGACACTATCCGCAATAGCATTTGATGCTTTAAGAGAAGAATTCTCACGCTTTAAAGAGTCATTCTCTATTTTCAATGCAGCTTTTTCTACACGCAATGCGACAACATTTTCCTCAGTTTTCTTGGCCATTACTCCAGCGTCGTGGGCATCACGAACAGCTTTAGCCGCCACCTTTTCAGATTCTTTGGCACATTTCAGTGCATTGAGATGACTATTATCACCACTACGAATACTTGCGCGCAGCTTATCGACAACGAAATTATGTTGATCTTGTACCTCAATCAAACCAGTGTAATCCCAACACAGTCGATACACTCTTGTAGTAATAGCAGCAAAAAATAAACGACCAAATTGTACCATATCACGGTATCCTAACTTATCAATTATAGCTTAAGGATCTAATTGAGGCCATAGGCCTCGCATAATCTCTGCCACATGTTCTTCTCTCAATCGATATCCGCCCAAAGTAGCGCTCAAGGATTATGAATTCTCATCATTAAGAAAATTGTAATGAACGAGACTCCCAGGAGGGGCCGATGTCGAATTACTTGAAGGTCGAGGTCGCCTACGTGGGGTGGGAGGAATATCATAAGCTTCTTGAGCAGATTCTTCCTCAGCTAATTTTCTCTTAGCGGCGGCGTACCAATGCTCATCTCCTGAGCGAGAGGAACTCGCTCCATCAGTACTTCGTACACTCCTAAACAGTGGATTGGCTGCGTTAAAACTAGCCAAATTAGCAGCAATCCTCTCATCTTCTACATCAATTTCTTCCATAGCTTGGATTTGAGAATTAGTCCCAACCTTAACGCGCCCACCAGTGGCAGTTGGCGTCATCACCAATCTCTGCGGGACAAAATCCTCATGACGTTCGAAATTTCTCACAACATGCACCCGAGTACCCGCACTGACGCCACTGAGCCTCATGGTCGAACGGTCAACTGGGGGAGCAGTAGAATGACCTACACCCCAATTGTCGGATAAAGCTCCAGGGGCCCTAATTGTAGGTTCAGTTCTTGCGGCCTCTATTAGGGACCCTTCCAAAGAAACACTGGCAAATGACGGGCCCACATCTGAGGCTTCTTTTTCCTCATCATTTTTCGAGAATCATAGATATTCTCGGGTGATACTACACGCTTACTTCGGGTCTTAGATTTTTTCTTCGCCATTTTCAAGTCAATTATGGAATGATATCTGGATCACTGAAGCAAAGCAAAATTTACATGAGCATCGAATCGCTGGAATTCGGCACAATTGGGAAGGTCGAACACTGTCGGTTCAATGTTAACTGTGTCGAATCCTCTCCGTTCCATGCGGTCTAAAAGAGCAGTTAAAAATCTTTCCCAGAGAAGAAAATGAAAATGAAGTGGGAATTGGGCCCTTATATAGACCCACCCACCGCCTTTCTCCGGGTCCAATGTGTCAACATCGAACAGATCTTGTTCGATGCGCCCGCATCGAATGCTCTTGATTCGATGTCCGCACTTGCGTACATCGAATTACAAGCGTTCGATGCTCTTGCGTTTGATGTTCTTACCTAATGCATCGAACGACCTTAATTCACAACTTTAAAATTTTGCCGCTCAATTATCGGATCTGCATCCTTCGAGATTGGATCCTAATCTTCTATCAAGATCGTCTCCCAATCGGGGGCATGGTTTTCGAAGAATACAAAGAAGAACATGTAGATTTATAAGTTTGGAAATCGTTCTCTAATCGACACCGTCTCCCAAACTAGGGACTATATGATGGGGATGATTTAAGATATGCCCAAATCCAAGACTGGCCGGCCCAACAGCAAATGGCCATTGTTAGTAGAGCATCGAACAAAAGAGGTTCGAAGCAAATTCAGCATCGAACCACGCCTATTCGATGCTATATCTCCAGTGTAAGGGGGTCCACGGGACGGGCCTATATATATACACCGATTTTCCTTCTTAGAGAGGGAGGACGGACGACACATATTACTACTGCATCGAACGCCTTTATTTGACTTACTTTACTGCTCGATACTACTTAGTGTACGATATTGACCTCATTAATCCTGACTAAGATCGAACTGGTCCCTATTCAAGGGTGAGCAGTGTCGAATTATCACAGTTCGACACAACCGCATCGAACCAGAACGGTTCGACACCTCTTCAATTCGACCGACAACACTCTCGAACCAATCAAGTTCGATTTATAACATCATCGAACCAGTCACATTCGATGCGTATATTAAACGTCCCAAATTCGATCTATGCGTATATTTGTCTTATTTGTCTTATGAGAGATAAATAAATAACCAATTTACAAGCAACCGAGGACGTGCCGAAATTCGGAAGGGAAAATTATAAATATACTAAAAATTAGGGAATTACATAGTCAGTTTCATATTTTTGGCAATATATGCTCCAAAGTCTACATTATAACACACACACATTTTTATTGACCTATCTATATATTCTTAGCACGAGAGAATTTAAGTCTTTGTTTAAGAGGCTATAGTTTGCTATAAATATATCGAGCCGTAAAAATTGAAACCCCTACTAATGCACATAACAGTATGCTAAACCCAATGTTTATTAGCTTCATCCATAACTTATAATAAGCTCATTAACAAAGAAATTTAAATCCTCATTATCAATACATACTTCATGATGAGCTCAACAATTTATCATAACACCTCAAATTCTTCAATCAATCAGTCTGATGAAGATGCTAATTGTTTATTTGCCATGAAACTTGCAACCGGTGCAGTGCTCCCTATGGTACTAAAATCAGCCATTGAGCTTAACCTTTTAGAGCTGATTAAAAAAGCTGGACCAACTGCTTTTGTTTCTGCTTCTGAACTAGCTTCTCAGCTTCCGACGACGAACCCGAATGCAGCTTCCATGATTGATAGAATTCTCCACCTCCTTTCGGCCCACTCTATTCTCGTATGCACCCTGAAACCGTTGCCTAAAGACCGCGTTGAGAGGCGGTACTCTCTAGCGCCGGTGTGCAAGTTTCTGACTAAGAATGAAGATGGAGTTTCCTTATCAACTTTATTGCTATTTCATAATGACAGGGTCACTATGGAAATTTGGTAAGTACTAATTAATCATCACAGGCATTAACTAATTAATTGTGATCTAGAGCCTTTATCTAGGGCCGGACGTTTTCAAACCATCCAACCAGGTCTTGTATAGGCCTCTTATCTAAAATTTCAGACATGCCCGAAGTTGTTTGATAATCTAGTAATTGTCACAACTATATAGTTCCTAATACTTGTATGATCATCAACAAATTAATTGTCCTTAGTACTTTTGCTAATAACCAAGTACCACTTGTTTCTATTATGTGAACTATCTACAACAGAGTCGATGTTCCTATTATGTTCTAGGAGATTCAAGATTATCCATATAATAACTTTATTAAAGCATATAGTACTCAATTGATGTTTACGTTATCGATCGGTCACTTAGCTTGCAAACAATTTGTTCTTGAAGCTTGTTGGCATACTATTTTCGCTAGTTCGACTAACATTGATTTGTTTTATGGAAGGTACCATTTGAAAGATGCAGTGATTGAGGGAGGAAATGCATTCAATAGAGCCTATGGCATAAATGTGTTCGAGTCCCATTCAATTCATGATCTAAGCTATAATGAGACATTTAATAGAGCTATGTCTGATAACTCTAACATTTTCACAAAGAAAATTATTGAAGCTTATAAAGGATTTGAGGGTCTAAAATCACTGGTGGATGTTGGTGGTGGAACTGGAGCAACTATTAGTACCATAATCTCCAAATATCCATCAATTAAAGGCTTTAATTTTGATTTGCCTCAAGTTATTCAGGAGGCTCCAGCATATCCAGGTACTATATATCTATACTTCAAAATATATTATAAGAATTACATTTTTCTGAATATTCCCAATAACTTTAATTAACTTATATATACAATTATATAATAATATATATACAGTTTAATATAAAGAATTATGATAGTGTGGCATCATATGTATAAGCACTTTTGAAAGATTAACTAATGTGTTGTAGTTTTGCCACTAAACACCACGAATAACTTATTTATTTTTTAAATTCCAGTTTGTATTTCATTTTGTATCAGCATGTATTTGATTATTTAGATGTGTTTAAAGACTTATTGGATTATGATACGTAAATTTGAATGAGTTAAAGTTGTAAATTTAAATAGGGGTGGAGCACATAGGTGGCGACATGTTTGTTAGCGTGCCTAAGGCCGACGCAATTTTCATGAAGGTAATGTCGTCTTTCTTAAATTTAAGTATGACCAATCAGTGTATGTCACTTAAATAATAATATTTAAACCTAAGTTTTGAATGAAGTACAGAAGTAGCCTTTAAACTTGTTTTTGCATACGATTTCGAAAAGACTAATTTGTCCAGTATACTCCGTCACAGGGGATTTTACACGATTGGGGTGATGAACAATGCCAAAAACTGTTGAAGAATTGTTATGAGTCACTCCCAATAAATGGAAAAGTAATAATTGTGGAGTTCCTTTTCTCGGAGGAACCAAATAGTGGCATGGAATATTCGTGGGTAGCAGTAATGGATTTGGTTATGATGGCAATTACTTCAAGTGGGAAGGAAAGGACAGAAAAGGAATTTCAAGAATTGGCAAAAAGTGCTGGTTTTACAAAATTCATCAAAGTTTCGAGTGCTTTTAGTGCGTGGATCATGGAATTGTATAAGTGATAATACTTTCATATAATAGGACTTCTGGGAAATATTATCAAGTTGGGGTTTTTTTTTTTTTTTGTGTGTGTGTGATGAATAAGGGTTTCTCCTTGTTTGATTTCTTAGGAAAACATGTTTAAGTATCATTTGTTGTCGTACTTTTAAGTTTCACACATGGGTTTTCATTTCAAGTCATTTATTCTAATTATATTCACTTTAAATTATTACAAAATTGATATATATTAAACTAATTAACTTAATAAAAAAATTCGACACGGAGGCGGTGTGCATCAAGTTTAAGATTATATTTTTTTAAACCAAAATCAGGAAAGTACATGGTAAGGCACTTCTTAAGATTGGGTATTTTGCTCGTTTTAAAATTATCGAGATAATGTGCCTATTTTAAAGATTACAAAGAGTAATTTGTCATTTTCTCGATTTCTTCATTGTGGTGCTTTTCCAAATCACGGTTTCAAAGATTTAATATTTATATTTTAAAAATTATATTTTTTCTATGTTATCAGTAGATTATTGTGGAATTATATCCTTTATCTGCACCTGAACAATTTCTCTTAAAAAAGAAAAAAGAATACAAACTTAATTTGTAAGTTTAAGAGGTAATTAAGACGCAAATTCCTTTTAGAGGGGCATATAGGCTTAGGTGCCGCACTAGAAGGCTCAATTGCTATAAATTTGGCCGGCCATATAATTTTTAGGGATAAAAGCATCAAACACGAAAACCTATGGGGTGTTTTGCGCGTTGGTTCTTAACCTAAGTTTATCAGCATTTTGGTCCCTAAACTATAGGGTGTTTGTGCGATTTGGTCCTATGGTGCAGTTCCGATTTTTTGTGGCCAAAATATCCTTTCCTTTGAGGTGTTTTTTTTGTCTTTTTTTTTTCACCAGTTATCTTTATACATCTAGTACAACACATATGAGTCGGGTAAAGGAGAATATTCCGGCCAAAAATGGCAAAAAATTGTCGAAAATGGGCAAATCTCGTAGTGCCTTCATGGTCTTTTTGTGGCCGGAATATTCCTCACTTTGAGTTATTTTTTTGTCTTTTTTTTTCACCACTATCATTATACATCTAGTACAACACATATGAGTCGGGTAGAGGAGAATATTCCGGCCAAAAAATGTCTGAAAATTGCAGAAAATGCAAAACTGGGGCAAATCGCACAAACACCCTATAGTTTAGGGACCAAAGTGCTGATAAACTTAGGTTAAGGACCAAAGCGCAAAACACCCCATAGGTTAGGGGGCTTGATGCTTTTATTCCTAATTTTTATAACACTGCATATAAATGATCTGCCGAATTTCGTATAGTATTTACGCTAAACTACAAGAACGCATTGTTTAAACGTATTCCAAATCTTACTCTGCCTTTGGAACCAAAAATTATAATTAGTGGCATGGTAGTAGCACCGATACAGATACGAGTATCGGTATTCGCCGAATATGATACGTGGATACGATTTTTTTAAAATCTACAAGATACTATACGTATTCGATACGTCAAATATTTAATATTAATAATTATATATAAGGATATAATTTAAATAAAAATATCAAATAACAATATATCTAATCACTTGCACAGTCATTAGTCACATACTATTATGAAGGATATCAAAGCTTTTAGTGTTGTTTTTTATTTTGATTTGCAATAGAGGGATTTCACAATTTTATATTTAATTTTCTGAAAAGATATTGCAAGTTACTTCTTGTGGGCCTTTTTTAGTTTAAGAAAACTACCACACTACTCTTCGAATACATATCGGATACGTATCAAATACGTTTCACAGGGTATTCGATACGTTTATTCGTCTTTTTTAATTATTTTTAATGCAGGATACGCCACGTGGCGTGTCAGATACGTATCCGAAGAGTATCCGGAAAGTATCGATATTCGATACGTATCCAACACTGACCGACCATTTTTTTAGAGTATCCGTGCATCATAGGTGGCATGTTTACAAATTTCCAAAATAATAGGTTACTCTATCTTAAATAAGTGTTTTTCGGTCATTAGCTAGTTGAGCTTTTTTGTGGTCAGGAATATTTAAAGTTGAGAAACTCTTTAAGTGAGTTATACATCAGTATAAAATGGATTATTTTTCAACATCTATAAATTAATGGAGGTTGATTTCTCTACTTTCCTATCATGAGAGATAAATTATTACCAATTTACTAGAACACAAAATTCCGAAGGAAAACTGAATCTGCAAAGAAGTAGATAAGTACATTCATGGTTCTATTTTTCTTGGTAATATATTGTTTTGTCATAATTTGGTAATGACGTACGGCAACCTTACAAGTCGCCAACGCATGGCATTAGGAATTTCTTCCGTCGAAAATGTTCAAAGTAATTGAAGAAGTGAATTCAGTGTAATATAGTTTCATACTAACAAGGTTACACAGTTGCACGCTAGCGAGGTAGCAATATAACAAGGTTGCAAGCTAGCATGATAGCAATATAACACCACTACATGCTAGCAAGGTAGCAATGTTGCACGCTTGCACTTGGACTAGGCCTCTAAGATGGGCTCAAGCTTATCTTATGCCCATGAGATATCTATAAATACCCCATCCTTGAAGGCAAAAGAGACAAAATTGATATTCTAACTTTATCTCTCTAAGTCAGAGCTTTCTCTCTCTAGACTTTGAGAGCTCAAACTTCGTTCGACCTACTCGGTCCAATGTCGTCTATGCGACTTGCTCCATTGGCCCAACAAGCTTCGAGCCCAACATAAGGCATACCCGTTCAACACGGCTCATTAGCCCGACGCGCAACAATGGCTGTCACAGAGAAATAATGAACTACTTTCGGCTTGATACCCTATACGGGATACGTAGACAACTTGGTCCAACCCAAGTTCAGTCCAAAATCAACAAACTCCAAGTCCACTCAAGTATATACTTTTCGTGTCTTTCAGTGCAGATTTTCCGAACTTAAAGCTAGCTGAGGACCAATAAAGAGTTTGGATTAGTCTGACGTGGAGTGCTTAGTCAGCAGACGAAATCACCTCGTTTCATATATACTCCAAATCAATTATCTACAATTACATTATATTGCATACATATAATATAACAAAAAAAGTAAAGATTTTGCTCTTCAGGTTAGTTGGCCGTAAACCTATCTAGCTAACCTTGGGTTTTTGTCAAACTTAGCCCACTGAGTTGGCATCATTTTATTTTACACCCACTATATTGGCACACTCCAAACTTAGCCCACTAATTTGACATCTTTTCATTTTATACCCACTATGTTGGCCGACTCTGAACTTAACCTGCTATGTTGGCACTATTGTCGATATTGACCCTCTATGTTGACATTGGCGTCGATATTCACCCCTCTAAGTTGGCACACTTGATGGGGCGAATATCAACGATGTGCCAACATAGTGGGTTGAGTTTGATAATTGTGCCAACATAGTGGTCGTAAAATGAAATGGTGCCAACTTAGTGGGTTAAGTTCGGAGAGTGCCAACATAGTGGGTATAAAATGAAAAGATGACAACTTAGTGGACTAAGTTCGGAGTGTGCCAACATAGTGGGTGTAAAATAAAAAGATGCCAACTTAATGGGCTAAGTTTGATAAAAACTCAACTAACCTTAGTAATTAAAAGCCTTAGCTAATTATGTGACTAGTCTCATTTCTTCTGCCATCCCCATTAATTCCCATAACATTTATATAAACTCTGGAACCACTCTTCTTATCTCCATACATAACTTATAAAAAAATCTTTAAGAAAGAAACTATACCTTAAGTAGCCTTACTCCTTTCATAATGAGCTCAACAATTGTTTTTTTGTAAATATTACATATAAATAATGCCAACAAAACAATATACAAGAACAAATAAAATTAAATAATGATGGACAATTAATAAAATGAATTGAAAAGATTAATAAATAATAAAAATTCCAAAAATGAAGAAAGGTAAAAAAAATGAACAAAAAAACAAATGAAATATATAGTTTGTGGAAAATAAAACAAGAGAAGAGTTGGTGGAGGTGTTGGGTGTTTTTTTTGTTTTGGATTTAGAAAAGAAAAGAAGTGAAGAGTTGGTGTTGGTGTTGGTGTTGGTGTTGGCGTTGGGGTTTTTTTGGTTTTGGATTTGGAAAAGAAAAGAAGCCAAGAGTTTGTGTTTTTTGTTTTGGATTTGGAAAAGAAAAGAAGAGAAGAGATGGTGTTTTTTTGTTTTGGATTTGTAAAAATGAGATGGTAATGGTGGGTATATATATAAGATGGGGTAAAAATTTAAATTTTCGTGAAAATTCAAGTTTTCCTCCGTATCCCGCAAAAAAATTGAGTTTTTTGGGGCATAGGCGACCGCAACGCGGTTGCTAAAGGTTTGAAAAATGCAATTACGAGTTATTGAGACCGCGGTGCGGTCCCTAATACTTGCATTTGAGACTGTGTCGCAGTCCCTAATAATATTCATACACGACAATATGAATATTATTAGGGATCGCGATGTGGTCTCGAATGCATGTATTAGGGACCGCGGTGTGTTCTCAATTACTTCTATTTGTGACTGCCACGCGGTCTCAAATAATGTTCATACTTCAAAATCGCTATTTTATGGAACGATCTCAATGTGTTTGTGATTTTTAGCAAGAAACATCAATACTACATGCTACATGTGAAATGAGATAATAAATGGTTACAAAACAAATAATTGAGGTATGAAATAGTAGATTGAATATGATCGAGCGAGTTATTAGTGTTGAACTTATTTTATGTCCTATCTACAACTCCTCATCATACACACCTTCTTGATTTGTTATTTAATTTCCTTCCCAAATTAAAGTATAGATAATCATTAATCGATTTAATTTGTAGATCATCTTACACATTACGTTTATATCTATATGTATCTAGGCATAATATATATATATGATCGTTGTCGTTCGAAATTGTGAGAATCTTCATAACGGCTTGTCCCACATATATAATGCTCGGATTTGTAACAAGACATTGAAATTATGGTTGATTTTACTATAATTAGGATAGTTATAAACTAAACTAACACCGCAGTATCTCAAATCATCGAAAACACGTCACTTTGAAGCATGAATATTATTCGTGACCGTGCGGCGGTCACAAATAATAGCAAATGCAACACGATGTCTCAATAATAGTTATTTGTGACCGCAACGCGGTCTCAAATAATATTCATACTTCAAAATCGTTATTTTATGGAACGATCTCAATGTGTTTGTGATTTTTAGCAACAAACATCAATACTACATGTGAAATGAACTAATAAATGGTTACAAAACAAGTGATTGAGGTATGAAATAGTAGATTAAATGTGATCGAGCGAGTTATTAGTTTTGAACTTATTTTATGTTCTATCTACAACATATCATCATACACACCTTGTTAATTTGGTATTATCATTTCCTTCCCAAACTAAAGTACAAATATCATTAATCAATTTAATTAGTAGATCATCTTACACATTACGTTTGTATCTATATGTATCTAGGTATGATATATATGTATATATATATATATGATGGCAGTCATCGAAATCATGCGAATCTTCATAACGGTTTGTCCCACATATTATAATGCTCGGATTTGTAACAAGACATTGAAATTATGGTTGTTTTTATTATTATTATGATAGTTATCAACTAAACTAACAACGTGGTATCTCAAATCATCAAAAACACGTCGCTTTGAACTATGAATATTATCCGTGACCGCACTTCGGTTACAAATACTTTTAATTGCAACCGCCCTGCGGTCTCAAAAAATTGTTGTTTGCATAATAGGCACCACAGGGCGGTCGCTAATAGTAACTGCAGGGAGTTCTGCAACCGCATCGCCGGTCCCAGAAACCAAAGGCTACTGGTTTCTGGGACCGCGACGCGGTTGCTAATAATTGTGGCAGATGGTTTCTGGGACCACGTGGCAGTTGCAGAAAGTAACTTTTTGCCTATATAAAGGCCTCTCCCTCCTCTTCAAACATTCATTCCAATCTTCATTCTTTCTTAAGGTATTCACGTTTTGTCCCCTTACTATCTCAAAATTTTATTTTCAATAATATAATTTGTTATTTAATTCTAACTTAAGTTTACTTGTTTGTTGATGGACAAATGTCGTACACACACCGAGTGTAATCGTGGTGGAAGCAACATTCTCGAAAATCGCTTTTCACGCTTCAAGAAGTAAGTTGATAATTATATCGCTCTTTAACTTAATTATGCATGATATAAATTGATTATAGTATAATTGTTATTATTTGTTTTATATTTTACAACTTAGATCGATAAATAATGGACTATGAAGCGGATAGAGCTTGGATGTATGATAGATGCGATAGTGACGGTTATTTGCGAGATATATTTGTGATTAGAGTTCGGTCTTTCATTGAATATTGTTAACAGGCTTGATATTATTTCCTATTTAACGGATTTATTTTGGGGTTAGAACGCCCTGCCTGTGGTTCAAAAAGCTTGTAAAATTACGAGAATAACCCTCTTTGTATTCACTGAATTTCACTCTGAATGCTCTTAGTACATTGTTGTATGTGTGGGTGTTTGGATCTGGATATGTCTTTCCTCTTATTTTGTTCCTCTTTTTTATAGAGGGTTTTTAGGACATGTGTCGCTATGCATGTTTAGATAAAGTACAAATGTTGTTTTTCGTGTAAAGGGATAAGATAAACTTTATATTTGCTGACTGGAGGCTGACTAGACCGAACTTCTGTCTCTTCCGAGGATTTCAGGGGCTTCCGAGGGGTTGATCTACTGATTTCTTTTCTACGAGGGTGGTATCTTTGGGAAGGATACCTCGAGGAGTATGTTTATTTTCTTTTATTAGTGGTGCCTGTTCCGATGACTCCCTTGCTTCGTAACAAAGACTCTGATGGCTTCTGGGCTTTAATAAGACATCTTTCCTCGATTTTGGCCTTCGTGGTGGACGTTTCGAGGGATTTTATACTTCAATGGGATACTGTTCTTCGTCTTTGGCCTTCGGGGCATGTGTTCCGAGGACTTTTATCTCTGGATAGGATAGTTTTCTTCGTATTCGGCCTTCGTGGCATGTGTTTCGAGGACCTTTGGATCATGGAGTGTTCAGCGAGGGGATATTCTCGTTTTTTCTGGGACTCGGGGTCCGTTGTGGTCCCTCTTGGCGCATTGATGAATATCAGAGTCGCGCAGATCCATCGGGTCTTACTCTTTTTACGATGCCACGTTGATATCATTTCTTTATTCATCGTGACTTTCTCATGGACACTTAGATGCCTCATCGGGTGACGTTTTGTACCATTTTGGGTTGGTGGCACCCGATGGGTCTCCTCATCGGGAGTGTTCACTCCTCATCGGAAGTGTATGTGGCGGTAGTATTGTCCAGGTATTAACCCCTAGATTTAGGGTTAATATTTTGCTTAATCTGATATTTATTTTTTATGGTTAACAAATATGCTATGAAACAAGTCGAATACTTAGATCTACAATCACAAATTAGGTGCCCTTACATGAAATGCAATAACTTACGATTTCAAAGTAAATACGTCGTACGTGATCATCTACATAAGTCAGGATTTACGCCTGGATATTTATAATGGGTATTTCACGGGGAAACGTCAAAAGAGACTATACCTCCGTATTTGCCTGATTCCTCCACCTCATCAAACACCAATATTCCAGACACGGCATAATTTGTTTATGTGCCGTTTACAGACATGGTCGTGAATGCACGTGAAGGTCGCTATTTTGAGGACGAGGCCACTAATGAGGATCCCAATCTGAAAGAGGAAATGTGAAGTTACATCCTGATACAGATATAAGTATTCTTTAGTGGATGGTGAAGTGGTTGGAGGATAAGGCACAACACAAGGCCAGTAATATTTATTTCAATAAGGCTTTTAACTAGGCGAAGCTAGGTTTCATGCCAGAGACTGTGAAGTTATTATCAAAAGACACGAAAGGGATGCGTACGATGTTGGTAACATAATTAGGGTACGTTAAGTACGATTGTTGTTCAAAACAATGTTTCTTGTATTATGGGGAGGGTAAGGACTACGACAAGTGTCCGATATGCGGTACGGATAGAAACGTGTCTGGTTTGAAATCGAAAGTCGGGAAGAAGAAATTATGGTATTTCCCTATTGGTCCTCGTCTTCAGAGGTTGTTTTATACCATATGAATTGCAAAGCATATGACATGGCATTTGAATTGTGAATGGGTTACTAATTGAATGACTCACCCAGTGGCAGGGGAGGCATGGCAACACTTTGACCGTACGCACTCGGATTTTGCAGCGGAGCCCCGTAATGTAAGACTTGGTATGTGCACGGACGGATTCACGCCTTATGGAGCATCTGGCAAGAATTACTCTTGTTGACCAGCGTTTGTCACCCCGTAAAACCTTCCTCCAGATCTTTGCATGAGGAATAAGTTCATGTTTTTGAGCCTAATAAATGTTTGTGGCATAATAAAAGTTAAATTAAATCTAATTATTGAATCAAGTACAGAAATAGCCTAAAGTTATGCATGCAGAAAAAACTAATTTGTCAAGTGTACTTGTTCACATTGGATTTTACACGATTGGGGTAATGAACAATGGGGAACATCTGGTGTACTCTTCGGTGCACAACTCTCCCCACTCACATAGAGGTGGACCCACCTCTATGTGAGTGGGAAGAGGTGGGCCCACCTCTATGTGAGTGGGGAGAGTTGTGCACGAAAGAGTATTTTAGACAAATTCAAGAACAATGGGACAAACTGTTGAAGAATTGTTACGAGTCACTTCCAAACAATGGAAAAGTGATCATTGCTGACATTCTTTTCTCGGAGGAAACAGATACTGACATGACCTTTTCGTCGATGGTAGTAATAGATTTGGTTATGATGGCAGGAAAAGACAGAAAAAGAATTTCAAGAATTGGCAAAAGGAGCTGGTTTTAAAAAATTCATCAAAGTTTCGAGTGCTTTTAATACGTGGATCATGGAATTGTATGTTATAACTTCATAATAGGACTTTTCGGGAATAATATCAAATTGGGTTTCTCTTTGTTTGATTTATTAGGACATGTTTCAGTATCATTTGTTGTCATTCCTTTAAGTTTGATGCATTGGTTTTTGAGTTCATCTTAATGTATTGGATAATATATTTCGATCAGTTTATTCGACGTCGGTGAATTTCCCCTATCAAAGCTTGTTCAAGATGGAATTAATTGAAAGGGTTGCAAGAAACAACAGTAACATTAACACAATTACTTTCGATACGCTATATAAATCAAACGAGAATCGTGTATATTCATATTCGCAAGCTTACGAGATCACCACCTTGAACCTTCAGAACGTCGCCTTGACTCAAAAAAGTCCTCGCAACGCACACTTTGTACACTATTTCAAACAGTATCTTTCAGCATGTTTTCTGTGTGAGTTTTGATATATAAATATGAAGATAAAGAACAAGCTCCTCATACACAAACTACTTCAGTACAAAAGTTTTCATCCAAATACTTTTCCAATGAAGCAAAACATTTTTACTGAAACTTTTACAGTATTTGAAATGCCTGTGAAGGGAAGCGAATATAAAGTTTACACTTCCGTCATATGAGTTTTCTCGTTTAGATTTGTAGTTGTGGTAGTTCCTTCCCACAGCTCTGCAAGGTCCTTTTTCATCCAAGAGAGTACAATGACTGGCCCCAAAGTAGAAGGTACCTGCATTCATCATCAAACAAAGGCTAAGATATGAGCCGTGAAATGCAGCGAAGACATATTCTGCACTAGAAGCTGTAGTTACAGCTAAGAACAATATCATCACAAACACACGGACAGGGAAGAAAGACAGAAACGGAGCTATCAATAAGGACTGATGTAAATTGATAGTCATTCCACTAATAAAATTAGAGATAACCACAACCACACTCCACGAAGTCTGGTCAAATTACATATGCTTCTCATACTGTTTCAATAATTTCAATACACACTTGATAACTAAAACAGAGTTTTGAACAATTACGCAGTCCGTCCTCGAGGTTTGAAAATGAGTAGATATAAGCAGCTTATTTTCATGTGCATGTAATTATTGAAACATGAACAGAAGAAGTAGACCAAATCTCATGAGGTGTGGATATAATAAAGCATTTTTCATGAGGAAAAACATGGAATAACAGGAATATTGATCCTATGATAAAATCCAGTGTTCCAGTTCCAAGTCAGATTAAAGAAGGTTTAACACGAACTGAAGGCTTTCACGGTAGCAACCATCATCCTACACCTACCCCACCTCACCCTCCGCCTCCCAATCCCCCGGCAAAAAGAAAAGTAAGAAAGAGACAAGGAGAAAGCTACAATTTCTCATGAATGATATATCAAGAAAAAAATGTGGATACGCATGTACCAGATACAGAAGCGCTGGCTGAGGTGAGCGTGTTAAAACACCAGCTGCTAATGCAGAAACTAGTCCAACTGCATATCCAGAAAGGGCAAACCAGAAATACTGGAATCTTTTGGAAGATTGTACATCCAAGCTAGAACTAGAGTCATGAGGCTTTCTATGATCAAAGCACAGAACAAAAGCCAAAAGCATAGAGGGAATAGCCTGCAAGACCATTATACAGTACCAAAATGATCAGATTGTCATGAATCAAAATTCTCCAATCGTGCTAGTATCCGACAAAAAAATGAAAAGGTTTATGAATTCATGCATTTACAATTAAAAAATGAGCCACAACAACTAATCATTCCAAGAGATGAATCTTAAACAAGATGCCAATTACTGAACTGTCTCCAGCTAGTAAGGGGGTCTCAAAGTTGCGAGAAGGAAAAATTTCAATCTGTAATATTCATCGTGTTTTGCTCCTTTCCAACAATAATATGAAAATTATCCATGGTTTCAGAAAATAATATGAAGGAAAAGCAATGATGAGTCAGTGGATAAGCAAAATGAGCTTTTACACCACAAGATTCAGCAAATGACTGATGTGACGGTTCAGAAGTATCCCAGAAATAAACGGAGAGAGTAATTTCACCGTGGTTCTACAGAGCAACTAGAAAGTAATAAAGTGTGCATTCTAGATAACCATTATATTGCTTTGTACTCTTTATTCTACAAACCAGAGCTCATTGAAGGTTGCAAATGTTACGACGGAAATATAATTTCAGGTGTTAAGCTTTCCAAAAGTGTAATTAACTTACAGGCAAAAGGGAACTTACCATGTCACCGAGACCAAGCATCATGTAATCACTTTTTCCAGGCACGGCACCACCTAACATATTTCTGGGAAAGACAATCTTGACAGGCAACTCGAGTTTTTTGGTTATTAACTGCAGTCCAGGAAGACTTAAGCTATCAGCCACTGTGTGAACAGGGTTAGATGCTTGCTGCGTAGCAACGGATACCATAACGTTTGCCCCGAAGAATCTTTCCGAGTAGAAAACCCAGAATATGTCATAAAGAAACAGACAAACCAGAAGCATTGCACAAATCTTGATGTTGGGCAGTCGAACGTGGCTGACAAAAGCCACGCAAAGCGAGATCCCCAGCAGATTGTTCAAAACCCAGTGTCCCGTTACAAGCCACGTTACAACCAAAAAAATGCACAGAAACAAAAGAAGCCCTTGGATCCGCGTAAACGACTTCGAACAACACCGAGATACATACGGGTCTGACAAACCAAGTTGTGACTTGATTTGAGCAAAATACGGTGATAGGCAAAAGTAGAGAGACGATACGGAAGCAAGTGTGGTAAATACAGTGAGGAGCTGAGAAACGGCGGAAAATAAATAGAACATTAGAAGCAAGCTACAAGAACTCATTACGGGGATCATTAGCGCCTGAGACCTATCTAAAGTTATGGAAGCTTCCGACATGTCACGATTCTTCTCCATTTCCTTCCCGTAGTTCAACGCTCTACTAGCGGAAGCATAGGACACCGCTACGGCCGTGAAAATAAGAGCTAACGAAGATGGTTCCAGCAAATAAACAAGATTCCATAGCGACTCCATTTCCAATCAAATACAATTTTTCAGTAGTCAGATAGCCAAACCGACAATGCCAAATTAACTTTTACGAGCTTCACATTTTGAAAATATCCCCGAAACCTGCAACGAGCGAATCGTTATACGACATTATGTCCATTTGATAGAGGAAAAATCCATACCTCCAATGCTACAAATTCTTGCATATGCCTAACTCACATCATCACAATAATCTCAATTTTATTTGAATATATTTCAAATTTCAAAACAAGATTTCTTTTTTTAACACATTTAGCTCATAACCCAATTTCAGTCAACTGATAACACGGCTTCATCTTTAACTATACGACTATGACAGTGAAAATTGAATATGAGTTGACTAAAAACACTTAATTAGGTATGGAAATAAATAAATAAACAAACAAACATCAATTTAATGAATTAAATAACGAATTGAAATTGCAAAGATCTCACGGTTAAAAGACGACATAACCATGATGTTTGATCCAGTGCTGCAACTGGGTTTTCACCAGAAATGAAAATTGGCAAATTTTGAGACGAAAAAAGGGGTTCTTTATCACAGGCACAAAATTGCACATATTTGCAGTTTCGTCCCTTTATTGTATGTGATTATGAGATTGACACAGTGAAAATCAGATGGGCTGGGCCGTGGGGTTTTCATTGTTTCTGTACTGTATGTATACAGATCACTATGTGAATTTTTGTAAGTTATGGGCTGAGAGCGGGATGATACTCACATACTCATACGGTTCAACCCAACCAAAAAAGTAATAAGTTAACTAACACAAATTATGGTTTAGTTTTCAGTTATGGCTTTTGGAGTTTAAAAAAATCAAGTCTTTTTAACCGAATCCCGGTTAACTCAAGTAAATCGAAAACTGCTCATTTCAAAGCAATATAATAATGTTTGAGTATGATATTGTATAAATTGATGGATGATTTGTTAAATATGCATGGTATACACTCATTAACGAATATTTGAACATGTTTGACTAGTTATGATGAATGAATTGTTGAATAAGTGTTACAAATTATTGTGGATAAATATGTAATGTATTGTAAGAGAGGTGTTTTTAAAATATATATGTGTTATGTTTTGAACTTGGCTTGCTTTTTATTCATAGATAAGCTTGTAATGTGAAATAAGTTGTTAATTTCACTTTTAAATTATATTTATTTAATTTTTTGAAATAATCTTATATATTTATTACTGTGTGGAAATACTTTTTTTTCCTTCGAAAGAGTAGGTGATTGGTAAACTCGAAACTATAACCAAAATCGAACGATTTGACCAAAAACCAAACCACTTTATTAATTCGGTTATTGGTTATCGTTTTTAGTCTAACCAAAAATTCAAGTTCTTTGACAACCGAACCAATGGTTAAAAAACTCGAACCATGAACACCCCAGGGATACTGCATTTGATTACAATAAAAAGAAATTTTGAAGTGGTAATAATTGAATATTCTATATTTAACATATCTTTGTTCCAAAATGTAATTTTGAGGAATATATGTTATGTTACCAGACTAGTTTGAATTCCTGGCTGTATTTTTTTCTTTATTGTTGTTGTAAAATCACTACAAGAATTTTGGGCCATCTGCAACCGCCCGGGCGGTTGCAGAAGGCCCATGGGCGGTCGCCCGAAGGGTATCCGCGACCGCCGGGACGGTCGCCGCGTCGGTCGCAGATACCCCTCGTCGTGGGTTCGGCGGTCGCCCCTTAGGGGTGGCGACCGCTAGCCGGTTGCCCACTATAGGGCGACCGCATAGCGGTTGCCACCCATAAGGGGCGACCGCCAAGTGGTTGCCAATTATAGGGCGACCGCCTAGCGGTTGCCAACCGTAGGGGCGACCGCCTAGCGGTTGCTAACCGTAGGGCGACCGCTTAGCGGTTGCCAACGGTAGGGGCGACCGCCTAGCGGTTGCGAACTCAAAATTTTCGAAAAACTCGCAACCGCCCGGCGGTTGCAAATAATATTCATCAAAACAAAAAAAAACAAAAAAATTCTGGAAATTTTCCAGAAAATTATTGTTTTTTTGTTGAAATTAATATGGTGAAACAAAAGAAAAAGATGTGAAACAAAACGAAAAGAAGGGAAACAAAACGAAAAGAAGAGAAACAAAAAGAAAAGAAGAGAAACAACAACAAAAGAAGAGAAACAAAAAATAAAAGATGAGAAACAAAAAAGAAAATAAGAGAAACAAAAAGAAAAGAAGAGAAACAAAACGAAAAGAAGAGAAACAAAAAAGAAAAGATATGAAACAAAAAGAAAAGATTAGAAAAAAGTGTTATGTTTTGGAGATAAAAAAAAGTGTTTGGATTTTTGTTTGAGATATAAAAGAAAAGAAAGTGCTTGGGTGTTTTGTTGAAGATATAAAGAAGTTTTTGAGTTTTTTGTGGATTGAAAAAGAAGAGTGTTAGGTATTTTGTTATGAATATAAAAGAAAGTGTTTGGTATTTGTTGAAGATATAAAAGAAAAGAATGTGTTGAGTGTTTTGTTGAAGATATAAAAGAAAAGAATGTGTTGAGTGTTTTGTTGAAGATATAAAAGAAAAAAAAGTGTTTGATTATTTGTTTTGTAGGTAAAAATAAGTTTTTGGGTTTCATTTTGTGGATTGGAATAGAAGAGTGTTTGTGTTTTGATTTAAAGATAAAATGAAGTCTTGGGTTTTTTTTTAGAGTGTAAGAGTTGTGAATGAAAAATTAAGGGAAGAATGGTGGGTATATATAAGATTTGGGTGAAAATTTTGAATTTTCGTGAAAATTTGAATTCCCCCCCAAATTTCAGCAGAATTTGCAACCGCTCGGCGGTTGCAATGTATTGAAAATTTTGAATTTTCGTGAAAATTTGAATTCCCCCCCCCCCCCCTCCCTCCCCCCCAATCCCGCCCAATTTCAGCAACATTTGCAACCGCTGGGCGGTTGCGAGAACTGAAACTCTCGCAACCGCGGTTGCGAGCGGTTGCGAGAACTGAATATTCGAAATTAGTGATTTTTCGGAAGTATCTTGATGTGTTTGTGTTTATTGAACTCAAATACCATTATTACATGTGAATAGTAGTAGTAAATAACTACAAAATTAGTAATTACGTTAGTAAAATAGTAGATTATGTGATTAGGCGAGTTATCAACGATACACCTATATATTATGTTCAACAACTAATCATCACACTTAGTTCTTAAATTTGTCCCTAAGCTTGATTTTCCAATAAAACCTTATAATTTCGCTTGTTTTAACTATCATTAGGGTAATTATCAATTGATGAAACAAAGTACCACAACGTATCATCCAAAATAATAAAAATTCAAGTATGAATATTATCTGCAGCCGCCAGGCAGTTGCCATGTAACCTCGCAACCGCCCAGCGGTTGCGAGAAGCCTTTGCAACCGCCCAGCTTCTCGCAACCGCCCAGCGGTCGCGAGAACTGAATATTCGAAATTAGTGATTTTTCGGAAGTATCTTGATGCGTTTGTGTTTATTGAACTCAAATATCATTATTACATGTGAATAGTAGTAGTAAATAACTACAAAACTAGTAATTAAGTTAGTAAAATAGTAGATTATGTGATTAGGCGAGTTATCAACGATACACCTATATATTATGTTCAACAACTAATCATCACACTTAGTTCTTAATGTTGTCCCTAAGCTTGATTTTCTAATAAAACCTTATAATTTCGCTTGTTTTAACTATCATTAGGGTAATTATCAATTGATGAAACAACGTACCACAATGTATCATCCAAAATAATAAAAATTCAAGTATGAATATTATCTGCAACCGCCAGATGGTTGCAGATATCCAGTATCAGCAACCGCCAGGCGGTTGCCATGTAACCTCGCAACCGCCCAGCGGTTGCGAGAACTGAATATTCGAAATTAGTGATTTTTCGGAAGTATCTTGATGTGTTTTTGTTTATTGAACTCAAATATCATTATTACATGCGAATAGTAGTAGTAAATAACTACAAAACTAGTAATTAAGTTAGTAAAATAGTAGATTATGTGATTAGGCGAGTTATCAACGATACACCTATATCTTATGTTCAACAACTAATCATAACACTTAGTTCTTAATGTTGTCCCTAACCTTGATTTCCCAATAAAACCTTATAATTTGGCTTGTTTTAACTATCATTAGGGTAATTATCAATTGATCAAACAACGTACCACAACGTATCATCTGTAATAGTCAAAAATCAAGTATAAATGTTATCTGCAACCGTTAGGCGGTTGCAGATATCTTGTATCAGCAACCGCCAGGCGGTTGCTATGTGACCTCGCAACCGTCGAGCGGTTGCAAGAAGCCCTCGCAACCGCCCAACGGTCGCCACGTCTCAGTGGCGACCGCCTGACGGTCACTCTGCGGTCGCCGTTAATGGCGACCGCCCAGGCGGTTTGGGGGGGGGGGGGGGGGGGGCGGTTGCAGGTGCCTCCAAATCTTGTAGTGAATTTCCAAATTGTTATTCTAGGCTACATTCTGAATATAGTATATATATTGACGTGTACACTAATATTAATTGCGGTATAGGAAGGAGTTCGCACCAAATTGAATAGGTTAGGGGAACTTTCATGTCCAAATGAATTTATGGACACATTGCGAAACCCTCAGGTAGTTTGGAGGTTTAATAGGATTTAATCTAAAAAAATATGATAAAATTAAATAATTAGTATCCATGAATAAGAAGATTTATTTTACTATAATCCTTAAATTATTGGCTCCAATTTCGTTCTGAACTTGTAATCATAATTTTATTTTATAATACCAGAAGGTACATTACAAAATTGTGTTTTGATTCCTTCACAATAGTTGCACTGACATTTTGTATTTGTAGTACACTGTAATTATTAATTACGAAATAAAACATCTCGTTAATTTATAGCAAACTAACAACTCGCACAATTTACAATTTTTTCACGAGTTACCATATATGACAAATAAATGATGTTTTTTCTTAACAAGGACACGTAGTTGGAATCTCCTTTCACAAACTCCCCAACATCTGCCACGTGTACTACAACCTCCTACTCCAACAAATACTACCTCCAAACCATGCCATCCCCTCTTCTCCCTACAAACCCTCCTCACCTCTATCTTCAATCCTCACCCTCACTAATCTTCCATTTCAACTAAATAAGAACTTGCACTAGTTAGTTAGTCTTACTCATCTTTTCTTGGTTTGAACACAAAGTTAAAATAAATTCACTTTGTTACTACTAATTCACCCAAAAAATGTCAGGTGGGGTCGGTCCTTCGAGCGACATAAGTCTTCCACAAGGAGAACTTCAAGAACCCAGCGCCGTCGGAAAACCCGCCAACAAACCGGCCGCCGCTGCCGGGGGACGGAGCTTCTTCACTTTCCGGCAGCTCAACGCTCTCGCGGTGGCGATCGTGGTATCAGCCAGTGGCATGGTGAACGTGGAGTACATTGCTTTCGTGTTGTTCTCGTTGCTCTACATGTACTTCATTTCTAAAGTTGCGTTTCCGTCGCTCGCCCCTCATCGCTATGAGCCTTCCGTTTTCGGGGAGAAGAACAAGATCATGTGGCTCTACGGATTTGTTGGCGCGGTGGTCGGGTTGTTTCTTCCTATAGTTTACATATTTGAAGGTACAATTCGATTTTACTTCCATTATTTTTATTATCTTTCATGTATTTTCCTACATTAAAAAATCTTGTGTTTAGTGTAATGTTGCAATTAATGATAAGACCTTTTTTCACATCACTTTTTCAATTTGGTTTTTATATTTTCGCAATTTTTACTTAATTGATTGTATATTACATTGGATTATTGCCTTTTCTTGAAAGGAGAATTTTTTTATGCAACATTACATTACTGTAATGTCATGATAACGTGGTGCGACGAAAGGCTAAACTACGTTATCTTTTATTGAACTATAGAGCAATAAGTTTGCAAGTCTCAATTCTTTCTCCCGGTCACTTGTAATATATTCCACATTATCGTGCAATTGCCGCACTCAATAATTTCTAGCATAAGAGCTTAAAGTTAAGTCAGTAAAGCATGCATGTCGGTATCTCATCGTTACACATGTATTTTTCTTCAGGTATTTTTGAAGGAGATAAAGAGGGAATCATGGCTGTGGCGCCTCACGTTTTCTTACTAGCTAGCCAGGTTTTTATCGAAGGGCTGACAGCAAACTTCTCGCTGCCTATTCGTGTATTTGTGCCCATATTCTATAACTCCGTGAGGATTACGGAGATTGCGGTATGGTTGAGGACGGAAATCGACAAGGTGGAGGTGGTGGAGGGTGGAGGCAACTTGAGGAGACTCTATATTGGGAGGGCCCTAGCGGTGGGTAATATGGCGTTTTGGAGCTTCAATTTGTTCGGGTTTTTGTTGCCGGTGTACTTGCCCAAGGCCTTCAAGAAATATTACTCAAACACTAGTGACAAAAAGGACTAGTCTCTTGTAATTTTCTTTATTTCTTTGCCAACCGGACAATTATATAGACTTCAATTAGTTTGTACTTTGTAGTGTGTTAGCAATTTAGTTTGTTGATGTTTCGCTAATGTATTTTGGTATGGTGCCTTTGGGGGTTCGCCCATGATAATACATATGCACATAGATATTATGTTGTTTTCAAGATTTCTGAAGCATGGAGCAGATTTCGGGTAGTCAAAGAAGAATTAGGTGGTGTATAGGTGGTGTATGCAAACTTTGAACGAAGTTATAGTCATCTTTTTATTTGAATAAATAATTTTGGTGTGTTTGCAAATCTAGCTTTTGCTTATTTGTTAACACACAAATCGATTGAGTCTCTTTGACCAAATTGGCTTAAGCCTAGCCTTGCATTTTTAGAGTGAATTAGCTATTTACAAAAGGAAGTGGGACGTGTTCTGAACCGGCAAGTTCAATCTTAGAGATTGGTGCAAGTGAGGGAGTTTTCAGGAAAATCCAGTCTTGTAGATTGATGCAAGTAAAATGAAGTTTTGATCGGTTTAGGGTAGGGGTGGGTAAGTAAACCCGAAATTCGGGTACCCTATCCTACCCGGTCGATTTTTACCCGAATTTTGGGTATTAATACCCGAACCGTACCCGAAAATTCAGGTACCCTAATCGATTAGGATCGTTCGAGTACGGGTTCGGGTAGGGGTTCGAGTACGGGTTCGGGTAGGGGTTTTCAAAATAATCGGGTACCCTACCCGATTATAATATTATATTGTTTTTTTTGCCTTTTTCCTTTCTTTTCTTTTTCTTTCCTTTCCCTTTTCTATTTTCTTTCCCTTCACTCATAGTCTCTCTTTCCTTTCTTTCCCTTTTCTATTTTCTTTCCCTTCACTCATAGTCTCTCTTTCCTTTCTTTTTCTTTTTCTTTCTCTTTCTTTCCTTTCTTTTTCTTTCTTTCTTTCCTTTCCTTTCTCTCCAGGCGGCCGCGACTTCCTTCCTTTTTTTTTTCTCTCTCTCTCCGGCGACAGCGCGACGCTCCCTATCTCTCCCTCTCAACTGCTGGGCGGCGACGCTCTCGCACTCTCTCCCTCTCAACCGGCGGCGCCTCCCTCTCAAAATAAAAAACGTGGTAAACGAGCTCAAAACTTTTAATTTGTATGTATTGTGTATTTGTGTTATATGATATGTATCAATGTATCCGGTATCTCGTATCAAAAAAAAAAAATGTATCGGGTATCCGGCGACGCTCCCTCTCTCTCCCTCTATCATTGATAATGATTTTTTTCTCATCAGGTAGTGGAGGTGACGGCGGAGGCGCTGCGGGTGGTGATTTGGCGGCGGTTTTGGTTTTCGCTTTCTTTTTTACCGGTGACTTAGCCGGTGGTTTTGCGGGTGATTTTGCCGGCGATTTTGCGGAGGACCTTGTTTTAATGCCGGAGTTGGGGAGTAGGGCGGAGCTGCTAGTAAAACCTCTTATTGGTGGCGGTGGTGGATTCCGATGAGTGGATTCTTTTGGGAGCCATTGTAGTTGCAAAATGCTAACAGAAAAAAAAAATGATGAGAGAATTCTGTTGTGCTCTGTTTATTTATTTGTTTTTCTCTCTTATAAGAGAAGGTACACTTCCTGTATCTATTTTTCTCTCGGCCAGTCAGCCACTGGAAGCTACCCGAACCCACCCCTACTTTAGGGTTTATTATGAAGTTTTGATGCATTTATTACGAAGTTTTGTGGGTTTCTGATCAAAAAAAAAAAAAAACAAACAAGTTTTGATGCATTTATTATGAAGTTTTGTGGGTGTCTGATAAAAAAAAAAAAAAACAAGTTTTGATGCATTTATTATGAAGTTTTGTGGGTGTTATTGTGATGTTTTTTTAATTATGTAAGATTAGTTTGTTCAACATTTTGATTTGTTAGGGAGTTTGGTGAAATTGATAGAGTTATGTGGGGTTATAATGTGTAATCTCCAAAACGCAAGGTGCTATTTTAATTTTCTCGATGGACTAGAAATATATATTGATTTTTTGGGGATTTTTAACAAGGAGTTTATGAACTAATTTTGCTGGTCCCAATGACTGATGTCTCACCCATAATTACTCTCATGAGTCGGTGATGTCTTTGTCCATTTTTTTAGTTTTTTTGGTGGTTCTTTTTTTTTTCTTTTGGTAAAAGAAAGAATTCTAAAACTATGTCATAGTTTATAAATATGGTTAGTAGAATATGTTTTGGAATGAAAATTATGTATAAATATTATTTTATAATAATAGTAGTTTTTGTAAATAATGTAAAATATTGAAAATTATTGCCTATATAAGGAGCCATCAAGATGAAGAGAAAAATTATTGAAAATATTGAAAATTATTGCCTATTCACAAGTAATATACTCTTTATTTGCTCTTCTTTCCTTAAGTTTTTAGTTATTCTATAACACGTTATCAGCACGATAGTGCTCGATCCAGAAGAATTTAGTTCATTCGTTAGAGAAAACGTTCAACGTTAAAAGGTACGAAAGTTTTATATTTACTTGTTCATCTATCTACATTATTATAGACAATGAGGATTACCGCCAATCTATAATTTTATGATTAGATGAATATGTGTTTATAATTTTGTTGTTAAAGTTTAATATTTACGTGTTCATCTATCTACATTATTATATACAAGGTGGACTACCGCTTATCTATAATTTACAGTTTATAGTTAACCCCAAGCTAGAAACGACTACTGACAGTTTATTATTGTTTATTTTATTTCATAAGCCCATGAAAGTTTTTACATATTACTGTGGCGGAAATTATTTACGCGCTTAATTCATTGCAATTATTTTACTTGTTTACATTATTCCATAAGCCCATGGAAGTTTTTGCATAGTAATGTGGCGGAAATTATTTACTCACTTAATTCATTGCAATTATTTTACTTGTTTACATTATTCCTTAAGCCCATGAAAGTTTTTACATAGTAATGTGGCGGAAATTATTTACACACTTAATTCATTGCAATTATTTTACTTGTTTACATTATTCCTTAAGCCCATGAAAGTTTTTACATAGTAATGTGGCGGAGATTATTTACGTACTTAATTCATTGCAATTATTTTACTTGTTTACATTATTCCGTAAGCCCATAAAAGTTTTTACATAGTAATGTGGCTGAAAATATATATGTATTTACTTATCATAATATTATTCCATATGTCTGTTAAAATATCATTAATAAGGCGGAAATTATTTTACATGTTATTACAATTAATTTTTGTTGCTAAATTATTAAAGACATTACCGTTCATAAAACATGCCAAAATAAAATAAAATAAAATGATTGTTTTTCTAACGGCTATAAACGGCTACTTACGAATATTTTTTCTCTATAAATACACAAATTTCATAACACAAATCTTCATATTATTTCTCTCATCTTGCAAAATGATCTCTACGACAACAGCGATCTTGATCCTCATTTACCTTTCAATTTTAATTTTTATGCTAGTAGATGAAGACACTCCTATGTTTGTCCCTATGATATTCCTTCATTTTATCATAATAATGTTCGAGTTCAAGATTTGGCTAGAGATGAGATAATTGCATTGTATTATTGTAATAATTATGCTTCTATGATTATGTGTTCAATAAATTGTCTCGATCCTAATTATGTTTTTCTTGGTTATGTATTTAGCTGGAAAAAATGTCTAACCTCACGAGTACATTTAGTTGTATACTCAATATCACTAGCAAGAATTATGGACAATGAAAATCAGATATAAAATTGTGCCTCAGATCAAAGAGTATTGTTGAAACTCTTACTGCAGTAAATACAAATACGGATCCAGAAAAATGTGAGTTTGTAATCTATATGAGAAAACACTTTCTATTTTTCATGTGTCCATGATAAATGTCCAACAAGAATACAGATTGCTGAATATTTCAAAATATCAGGACTTGCAACAAAGGTTGTTAATGGCAGAAAGTTACAATAACTTATTGATGAAAAATCATCAATCTCGTCCTCTTGGAGCACATGCATTACCTGAGGCAAATGCCATTAATTTTTCAAACTCCTATGGACGAGGTAACAATGATAATGCTAATCGTGGTCGTGGACGTGGTCGAGGTAGTTATCACAACCCTTCGACCAGTGATACGGTCCATAACAATAACCATCATAATAAAAGAAAAAATGCTCATAATAAATCTGAAGGTTACTGTTTTAACTGTGGAATGAAAGGACATTTGGCCAATACGTGTCGTATACCTGAACATTTTTGTAAATTGTACCAAGAGAGTAAAGGCAAAGAAAATGAAATGAACCTTGTTGAACAAATGCCTAATAATCTCACATATATAGCAGCATCTGATATCACGGATGATCATGATGTTACTATGGCTTGATATGAGCTATGTGATTCATGTCTGCGTGATTTCTGGTTTGATTTGCATTATGTGATTCCTTGTTGTGTGATTTTTGAATTGATATGTATTTGCGATTTTCGCTTGCAATGTGTTGTGTTCCATTAATTGTGTTTCCTTATGTATCTTATTGAAACTATTTCCCTTTTCTCAAATATATGCTTCATTTATTGTTATATCATTCTACTTGTTTGACATGAAGCTAGTATGGAGCATACCGGTGATTTTTGCATCCCTGATAGCGGTACAACTCACACAATTCTCACAAGTAAGAAATATTTTACATATTTAAAACCAATAAAGGCAAAAATCAATACAATATCAGGTCCTACTGACCTGATTGTAGGATTTGGTAAAGCTAGTTTTGTTTTACCAAATGGAACATTATTTATCATCAGCGATGCCTTATTTGCCCCAAAATCCATAAGAAATTTATTGAGTTTTAATGATATATATCATCATAGATATGATACCAACTAAAAGACTGAGAATAAAACTAAATATCTTTTCATTATTAAGTATATATCAGGAAAGCAACATATATTTGAAAAACTACCAAAACTCTCATTGGTAGGGGTGAACAAAAAACTGCCACCCGCCCGACCCGCCCGCCACCCGCCCGCCGCCACCCGCAAACCCGCGGTTCTTTTTTTAATATCAATGCTGGCAGTCCAAAGGTATGGTAACCCGCCTCCTCGCGGGCGGATGGCGGGTTATCCAGTCCACCCGCCCGCCCCTTAAATATAAAATTCTAAAATAAAAGACCCTCCCTTCATTTTTAGGTTTTAATTTCCCCTCAACTGTTCTCCTCACCACTCACCAGCCTCCAACCTCATGGTAACAGTCTTTCTCTCACTCACCATCCTCCAGCCGCCGCCACCACCACCTTTCCCCCGCGCTCAACTCGAAAGTGAACAACCGCGCAACCACGCTCCACCACGACTCCACGACGCCACTGCTCCATCACCACGGGCAACCACTGCTCCACCACGTCCCCTCACTCTCCACTCAGCCGCCACCACCAGGCACTGTAATGTTTGATGGCAATCAAGTTTATGAGTTTTGTTGTTCTAAGTTTTGTTTTCCATCCCCAAGTTAATTCATCCAGATTTGTTAGCTAAGTGGGTTTATGATGATCCAGATCTGTGCAATTGATTCTTCCTTTGATGTTTGTAAGTCCCTAAGTAGAGTTTTATGGTGCAGAAAATATTGTACAACACATGGAGGACAATTGGTGATTTGTGGGGCTCGGTGATTAAGAAGAGGATTGTTCTTCAGCAACTAAAGCTCAAGTTGATGATTTATTCAGTTCTGGACCACCAGGTTTGCCGCTCATCTTCTTAGTATAATTAAGATGACATTCACTATTATTCCAGGGTGTTGCTGATTTGTTAATACACTTTTAATGATTAAGATGACATTCACTTGTTAATGAACTTCTTAAGATATGGTTTGATGCTTGGGAGCACCAAAAAACTGAGGAGACATCTGTAGATTAGCATCTATATTCATTTTCTAGTTGTGGATTAGCATTTGTCATCTGTAAATGCTTGATTATGTTTTATTTCAATTTTTGAAACTATAATCTATATTTAAATTTGTATTTTATGCAAGCTGTGAGAATTAGTTATTGCTCTGATTAAGATTTCTTGGTTTTGTTGTTGGCCGGTATAATCCAGAGAGGTGACTATGATTACTGTCGAGGTTATTTCTATGCAATCACCATATAATCCATTGGAGAGACTGAAACACTTGCTTTAGATGAGTTATGTTAAGATCTGTGCATTTCTCTATTTGTTTGATCCAAATGCTTGTCGCAAAAGTAAAGATGTGTAGCAGCTTGTAAAGTAGATATGTAGAATTGTCTTTTCTTTTGTGGCTTGCGAGTGTGTGGCTTTTTGTATTTGTGACACAGACTCTCATTCTTGTGATGTTTGAGGGGACTGTTCGAAGGCAATGGCACTAATTGCGCTCGTATCATGCCTAATTCGGCAATAAAGTTCTTCAGCTACAAGCAGGCATCCAAGTATGGCCCTATTGTAGCAATCTACATTCGATCTTTCCATCTCTTCTGATATTATGCTCGGAAAGTTGTGACAGCAAGCGATATGAAATATTATAGTTGTGATTGTAGTTCATTATTTGTGCACATACTGCTAGTTTGCAGCATCAAATATCGACATCAGATATGAAAAGATTACCATTCTCTACTAAGTGCAACACAACTCCTAATGTACTGTACCACAACTCCTAATGTATTGTACCGTAATGCTATGTACTGCTATGTCAAGGCTTCTAATGTATTGTACTCTATGTGCAATGATTTTTTTCATTTTCAAATAAATGTTGATGAGCTACTATGTTATAGTTATAATATGTACTGTTGGTGTTAGACATGTTTTTTAAAATAAATGTTCATTTATTTTCTTCTTTTGTTGATGAGCAGTGACATGTTTTTTAGTTTAAACCTATTATTTATTGTATGATTAGTTTGATTAATGCATGTAAATTTTATACAATTAATATTTAATATTTTTTTTCAAAATTGTGTTATAACCCGCCACCCGCCCGCTAATCCGCACAACCCGCCTAACCCGCCACCCGCATGGTTTCAAAATTAAAATGACCCGCTCGGTTGAAGATTTTGGTAACCCGCCATATGTGGGTATGGTGTCTTTTTTTGTGGTAACCCGCAAATATCCGCCCGTGTTCACCCCTACTCATTGGGATTGCATTTTACATATATTAATGCTATCGAGTCAAATATGGTAGTCAATGAAAATCCTGAATTGTTAACTTTATGGCATGATCGGCGAGGTCATCCTGGATCAACAATGATGCAAAAAATAATTGAAACTACACATAAACATTCATTAAAAGGATCCAAACTCAATCTGAGCAACAACAGTCCATGTGAAGCATGTTCTCTTGAAAAACTAATTATAAAGCATTCACCAGTTAAAATTAAAGACAGAATTACCCACATTTCTTGAAGTATTCAAGGTGATATATGTTGACCTATTCATCCATCATGTGGACCATTTTAATATTTTATGGTATGAATTGATGCCTCAAGTCGATGGTCACATGTTTGTCTATTGTCTACTCGCAATATGTCATTTGCGAGATTTTTAGCTCAAATAATTAAAATAAGAGCTCAATTTCCTGACTATACGATCAAGAAATTCAGTCTTGACAATGCTGGTAAATTCACATCTCAAGCTTTCAATGATTATTGTATGTCAACTAGAATTACTGTTGAACATAGTGTTGCACATGTACATACTCAAAATGGTTTAGCTAAATCATTAATTAAACGTCTTCAATTAATTGCTAGACCATTGTTGATGAAAGATAAATTGCTAAGTTCTCTATGGGGTCATGCGATTTTACATGCTGCATCACTAATTCGCGTTAGACCAAGCTCGTATTATGAATACTCCCCATTACAACTTTCTTTTGGTCATGAACCTAATATTTCCCTTATAAAGATTTTTGGTTGTGCGGTTTATCTTCCAATTGCACCACCAAAGCGAACAAAAATGGGACCACAAAGAAGGTTGGGAATATATGTTGGATTTGACTCACCAACAATAATCAGATATCTTAAGCCTCTAACAGGTGATGTCTTTACGGCACGTTTTGCCGATTGCCATTTTAATGAGGCAAATTTTCCAACCCTAAGGGGAGAAAATAAGTTGTTGGAAAATGATATATCATGGTATAATCCATCCTTGACAAGCTTTGATATGCTAGCAAAGTAATGTGATTTGGAAGTAAAGAAAATTTTGCATTTACAAGCTATTGCAAATAAATTACCCGATGCATTTACTGACATAAGCAACAAAATTACATATACCAGCTGCAAATGCTTCTGCTCATATTGTAATTCCAAAAGAAACATCAAAGTATGATATCTTTGATATAACTAAGAAACGTGGGCGTCCTACTGGCTCAAAGGACAAAAATCCTCGAAAAAGAAAAGGATCATCAAAACCTAATGATCCTATTATTGAGGAATCTATGTCTGATGAGTCGCAAAATGTGACATATGAGATACCTCAAGAAGTTGTAATGGATACGATTATATTTCGATTCTTGATCAGTCTAGCGGTCTATGAAAATCTAAACATGCATCTCATGGATGTTGTCACTGCTTATCTCTATGGATCACTTGATAATGATATTTACATGAAGGTTCCTGATAGACTTCAATTACCCGCAACATCAAGTTCCAAACCTAGAGAAATGTACTCAATTAAATTGCAAAGATCATAATATAGGTTAAACCAATCACGTCGCATGTGGTACAATCGTTTGAGTGAATATTTATTAAAAAATGATATATAGATAATTCTTTGTATCCATGCGTTTTTATTAAGAAAACATCATCTGATTTTGCAATTATTGCGGTTTATGTAGGTGATTTAAATATCATTGGCACTGACAAAGAAATTCATTCAACAATGAATTATTTAAAGGATGAATTTGAAATGAAAGATCTTGGAAAAACTAAATATTATCTTGGTTTGCAAATTGAGCATGTTAAAAATGGAATACTTGTGCAGCAATCTAACTATACTAAAAAGATATTGAAACGTTTTAACATGGATAAAGCAACACCTTTGAACCATCATATGATTGCAAGATCATTAACTATAAATAAAGAGCCATTTCGTTCTGGTGAAGAAAATGAAGAAATTCTTGGTTCTGAAGTTGCATATTTAAGTGTCATTGGAGCTTTAATGTATCTAGCTAATTGTACTAGACCTGATATATCATTTACTGTGAATTTATTAGCCAGGTTTAGCTCATCACCCACAAAAAAGGCACTGGAAAGGAATTAAACATTTATTCTGTTATCTTCAATAAACTGTGGATCTTGGTCTATTTTATCCTAACAATGCGGTACAAGATTTGATTGGTTATGAAGATGCGGGTTTTCTATCTGACCCACATAAATCCAGATCTCAAATAGGATATGTATTCACGTATGGAGGCACTGCTATTTCATGGCGTTCTGAGAAACAGACACTTGTTGCAACATTATCGAATCATGCTAAGATTATTGCACTCCATGAAGCAAGCAGTGAATGTGTATGACTACGATCAATGACACATCATATAAGAAGTACATCTGGCTTACCTATTAGAGAGGGTCCTACAACATTATACGAAGACAATTCTGCATGTATTACACAGATGAAAGAAGGCTATATTAAGAGTGATCGAACTAAACACATACCCCCAAGATATTTTGCCTGCACTCAGGAACTCGAGAAGAACAAACAAATTAATATTCAATATGTTCAATCATGTGACAATATAGCAAATCTTTTTACAAAGGCACTCCCTGCTGTAACTTTTAAAAAACGTATTCAAAGTATTTTGGGATGCGTCACCTACGAGACTTATGAAGAATTGGACAACTTGAGGGGGAGTTCACACGGCTGCACTCTTTTTCCCTTATTAAGGTTTTTAATCCACGGGATGTTTCCTTATAATGTTTTTAACGAGGCAGCATAAGACGTGTGCAGAACACGGATCATGTACATAACAAAATCTTCAAATGGCCAAGGGGAGTGTTATAAATATGGTTGGTAGAATATGCCTTGTGGCCATTGTTGAAATTATGTACAAATACTATTTTATAATAATAGTAATTGTTGTAAATAATGTAAGATATTGGAAATTCTTGCCTATATAAGGAGCCATCAAGATGAAGAGAAAAACACTCATTCACAAGTAATATACTCCTTATTTGCTCTTCTTTTCCTAAGTCTTTTAATATATTATTTTAATTTCCAAATAGTTTTAGTTATTCTATAACAGCCATGTCATAGTTCAAATCCTTAACAATTTCCAGTGGGGGATCAAAATGACACTCTCTCCCTATCAACTATGTTTAATTTAGCTAATTTGTCTGCCACTCTGTTAGCTTCTCTCGGAATTCACCAAAACTCAAAGGACCAAGGTCGTCGTAGTAACTCTTTACATTCTGCCACTAAGCTTCTTCCGTGTTCGTAGACATTATCTTGTCCCGTTATCATATTCAGTACAAGATTGGGAGGGAGGCATCTGCAACCACCCCCCCTAACCGCCACGGCGGTCGCCATTATCGGCGACCACTGAGCGACCATCAAGCGGTCGCCCAAAAGAGACGGCGACCGCTTAGCGGTCACTCCGTCTCATTTTACTAGTGGCGACGACCTGATCATCGCCAAGTCTCATGTGGCGACGGCCTAATCGTCGCCAAGTCTCATGTGGCGACGGCCCAACGGTCTCCACATGGGCCGATGCGACGGCCCAATCAGTCGTAACGACCCACTAGGGTTGAAACCCTAGCGGAGTGACCGCTTGGCCATCGCCCCTTATGACCCGACCCGCCTACCCGACTTCTTCTTCTTCTCTTCTCTTCCATTATTCTTCTCCCGATCCACCCACCACCATACACCCCCTACCCGACCCGATCCACCCACCACCACCCCCTACACAACGCCACCACCCCTTATACAATACCACCACCATCGCGGCATAGTCCTCCACCACCACCGCACGAACGATCGCCCCTCTGCCACCACCGTGACCTCACCTCAGTCACCACGCCACCACCGCGACCTCACCTCTGTCACCTCGAAACCACCGCGACCCCACCTCCGTCACCACACCACCATCACGACCCTACCTCTGTCACCACCACACCATCACGACCCCACCTCCGTCACCACGCCATCGCGACCTCACCTTCATCACCACGCCACCACCGCGACCCCACCTCCATCACCACGCCACCATCGCGACCCTACCTCCGTCACCACCACACCATCGCGACCCCACCTTCGTCACCACGCTATCACCGCGACCCCACATGACGCCATTAATCACCACCACCACCAAACGCCACCACCGCCGCCAAATAGCTAGCTTCGAATTTTTGTAAGTTGTCCCAATTTTGTATTTTTTTTATATATATATGATTATATGTATTTGTCGAATTTATACGTCAGATTTATATTTTAGTTTATCGGATTTCCTCGATTATACGAAATTGTGTGATTATATGTCTGTTTCGTCGAATTTGTGTTGTGCGATTATTATATGTATGCGTCGCTCATCGGAATATATCAATGATGATGATACGAATATATATTTATTTGATTGTTAGTATATCTCGTCGGATTAATTATATGTATGATTGTTGTAAGTTGGATCGTTTATATGAATTTAGATATGAACTTTGATATGATGATATGATGATAAGTTGGATATTTTTGTAAGTTAGTTTTTCTCGTTGGATTAATCGTTTATATATATGAACTTGCATATGATGATATGTGCGATTTTCTCGTCGAATTGCTAGTTTGAAATTGTATGTTGTTGAGGAATAATTATGAGTTTATTTGTCGAAATTAATATTAGGTATGATTGTAGGTATGATATTTAGAAATGTTCAATAAAGATAGAATAAATGAAATATATTTAGGGAATTTGAAGAAGACGATAATATTAGGGAGCTTTATAACTTAGAAAAAAATAACCCTCGCCTTTAGAGAATTTCTATGACTTAAAAATAATCTTTATTGTTAGGAATCTCTACAATAGACGATGCTTTTAGTGATATAGTTTATATTATTTAGTTTACATAAGTTAATACGAATGATATTTAAAAATGTTCAAGAAAGTTTGAAAAAAATAATATCTTTAGGGAATTTGAACAAGACGATGATATTAGGGAGCTTTATAACTTAGAAAAAAATATGCCTCACCTGAAGATTTTCTATGACTTAGAAATAATCTTATTTTTCCTTAGTTTTGTTGTACACATTTAGGGATCACGTCAGGCGATACTCCACGTAAGAGGCCACGTTCGTCAGGTAGTGCTCCTTTTCGTGTTGTTGGTTCTAGTAGTGAGATTCGGGGTAGTCTCAGGCCTCAGCTAGTTAGTGACGATGATGTTTCGGTCGAGCATCCCGCCCAGGCAGAGACTCAAACATCGTGCGAGAGATCTACCGGGGTGACTCCATTGCCACAACGACACCTTTTCGAAGACTCTGATGCCCTAGCTGCAGCAGCGCCTCTACGTACTTCGTCTGGTTCAAGGGTTAGACCACCATCGGCAGAGTCCACTGGAGCACATAGACCACCATTTGTCAAGTCTAGCCGAGCCCATATACCTTCACATGCAGGGTCCGATGCGCTAGTCCGAGCGGGAGGACCAACGGAGCTGGTCCGACCCAGAGGGCGACCGAGATTCCAGCATCGAGGGTATGCACAGGCACACAAACACGTTCCGGTAGGAGACCATCGCTTGGTGTTCGAAACCCCACTAGTCCGAGTAAGAGGCCAGTTATTCGATTGAATGGGAGGGGCCTATTTCAGCATCCCCCATTTTCCGAGGTGGTGACGACGATCACTGAGTTGATCCGGCAGTTCATGTCCAAGTTTTACAAGTCATATTATAAGGTGCCGAAGAAGAAATGAGACGAAATGTGGATTGCGTTCACGGTGAGAAATTATTAAATAAATATATTATTGAACTTATTGTATTAATAAATCAAGTGACAATACAAACTATCTTAAACACTAAATTTATTTTGTAGGATAAATTTGCGATCCACAAAGATGATTGGCTCAAGGTACATTAGCTGTACGAAAAAAGGCCCAGAATTGTTACAAGTATTTGATGCATCGCACGAAGAATCAATATTTTGAAAATAAGGATAAACCAGAGTTGGCTGATAAAGAGAAGACGTGGATGAACTCAAAGGTGGAGAAGACGGCGATAAAGCATTGGATGAAGGTGGAAAACAAGAAACAAGCATTGCAGGCTCAGAAAAATCGGAGGGGAGGCATGGACCCCGAGATTATGAAGAAGGCACTTACTACTTTTTACGGTGGATCCATAGACTTGGAGGAGATTAAGCGTCGTTTGGTAAGTTATATTAGAATTAAAAATATAGTCTTAATTTCACTTAAAAATATATGTGTAATTGAGTATACTTACTTTTTTTTTCAAATTTGTAGGCTAAGGTGGATCCCAACCGCACGACGCGTATTCAACATGATGAGGCGTACAGGTATGGATTTACGAAGCAGGTCTCCGGTAAGGGAGGGAAACCAATGTGTCGGCGAAGCGCGAGTGGATAGATAAGGGCGATAAAAAGATTTACATAAGTGAATTAAAATACAAATTAATTTTTTTCTACTAATTCGTTAAATCTCTTTATTCAATTATTTTCCTATTATAAATACTAATTCTTTCACAATTAACAGAAGAAGTACATGAAGCTGATGAGGAAGCAATATGTCAAGAACAAGTTGGTGTGGCCCGAGATTGACGGGCCACTATGGAAAAAGGCCCAAGGGAAAATCAAGAAGGGGACGACGATGGGTATACCTAGCGGCGCAGCTCTAGAGGCATATGATATTGAGTTCAGGAAGAAGCCAGACTACATGAGGGCCTACGCCAAGGAGTTGGAGGAGACGAATAAGAAGTTGGAGCAGACGAATAAGGAGTTGGAGGCTAGCCAGCGAGATCCGCGAGTGGACGACATTCTTACAATTTTGCAGGGTTGGAGTACTCATCAGATTGAGCATGGATATGTTCCACCATCGGAGATTCCCGCTTCGATGTTCATGCGCGATGCAGTAAAAACCAGAGCTACTTTTAGGGCTGCTAGGCCGCCACGTCAGAAGAAGGACCCATTTGCTCTCAGTTCTTCTACTGCGCCCAACTACGTCGTGGTGTACTCATACAGTTCCGATAGTGAGGACGACCACGTCTACGAGGGCCTTGTTGATGTTGTAGAGTTGGGCGGAGATGGGACACATGCACATCAGGTTGATGGTGTTGTGGACTTGGGCCAGAGCTCTGGTGACGAGGATGATGTCGAGGATACCGATGATGAGGATACCCAGTCGGATACTGATGATGATTAGGCCGAGTAGTTGGGCTTTTCTATTTCTAACTATTTGCTATGTTGGACTTTTTAGTATGTTGTGTATTTTACTATGTTTGATTGTTCTATGTTGGACTTTTTTTATCATTTTGTTTGCATTGGTATTTTTAAATATCAAATAATAGCAAATTTTAGAACAACTATCAAATACTATGTGGAATGAGTACTTTTCGACTATCATTCATTAGAAACTTTTATAAATTTAATCATATTCATTAGAAAAATATTACATTAACTTTAAATATGGAGAAGTTTTACATTATAAACTTTTTACAAGTCTAGTCATCTTCATTAGAAACAACGTCAACATCATTTGAATCTAACTCTATTGTGTCACCTTCTTCCTCATCCACAAGCTCTCCCCGGCACCTAATTGGATATCCATATTAAACGAGCTGAAGTCTACAAACAAATTTAGGCCTCTAGATTCATGCTCCTGAAAAACTTGGGCAGGTACCTCCGCTTCTGTTTCACCACCCTCACTCAAAGACGACATGTCGATGATGTGTCTCGCCAAAATAGTGAATACTGACGTCCATCCCTTTTGACCTGGCCTTCTGTTCGTGAGTTCTGGGTATGGCACGTAGTAACACTGTAGTGCTTGGTTTGTAAGAATAAATGGTTCGTTGGTCGTGAGTGACTGGTGTGGGTTAATATTAACAAAGTTGTTCGTGTCGTGAACCACCGTCGCACGTCTAGTAATATCGTACCAATGACACTTGAAAAACACAATGTACAGTTGCTTCCCAGTACTACCTCCACAATACTCCAGATCTAGGATCTCTTTCAAATTCTTGTAGAAGTTGGTGGCGTCGGCATCTCCCATGTCTCCCTTTACGTAAACCCCGCTACAATTCGTCTGCTTAGGACCCAAATGCGTATATGTGTGGAATCTGAACCCATTCACTTTGTAGCCATCGTACATCAACGTTGTGTTTAGAGGACCATTGAGTAACGGTGTTACACGATCATCTGGCATGTATTTTCCACTAGAGTACGTCTTCTTGAACCACGCCACATAATCTCTGTTCCTCTTCATTTGCACCTCCATTGGACTCAATCCATTGCACTCCTCATGTATGAACAACCTGCAAGTAAACGAAAAAAATGCGTTATTATTCTGACACATCGCAAGACCAAGAAAATCCAATAATTTTATATTAAAAAAAACACTTACTCGAGCCAACCATCCAACTCTTCACAATTAAATAGTGTGTAGAGCTCAAATTGTTCGATTTCTTCGGATGACAACTGCTTCTTCTTGACAGGCCCAAGTGGCTTCCCTCTCTTACGAAACAATAGAAGCTCTTCATCCCATTCTGAACTCCCCAAAGCCTCGTTCCTGTTTAGTCGGTCATATGTAAAAGTGGGGGATATATCGAGATATTGCGAACACAAATTTGATAGATCTTCAAGTAGGTAGGCATTGGCTATGCATCCCTCAGGTCTCGCTTTATTCAAAACTGGCCCCTTAAACTTAAACATGCGCCTGATTAATAATAAAGAAAATAATGAATAAACAATAGAATAAAGTATTAATAATAAGTGTCACCAACCAAATTACGAAAAATTTACCTCTCGAATGGATACATCCATATGTAGTGAACTGGACCTCCAACTTTGGCCTCGTACGGTAGGTGTATTGCCAAATGCTCCATAGAATCGAAAAAAGAAGGAGGGAAAATCTGCTCCAGCTTGCACATTGTTACAATGATAGACGCGTCTAGTCCATTCATATCTGTGACGGAAACCTCTGAAGCGCAAATGGCCATGAAGAACAAGCTAATCTCCACTAATGTTCCCCAAATCTCTAGTGGCAGAAAGTCACGAAAAGCAATGGGAATCAATCTCTGCATGAAGACGTGACAACCATGACTCTTCATACCAAACAACCTTTGTTGGTGCTTCTGTACACATCGTCCTAAGTACGATGCGTAACCATCTGGAAACTTTAGATTGACCAAACATTCAAACACCTTTTTCTTTTGCTTCTTCGTGAGACAGTAGGTTGCCTTTGGCTTGGCAGAAAGCCCGCGACGGCCACCTGGCTGTAAAAACAGCTCAGTACGGTTCGTCAAGATCTCCAAATATTTCCTCGACTTGATGTTGTCCTTTGTCTTAGAGTCATCCAACATTGTGTTGATGATGTTATCGAAAAAATTATTATCACAGTGCATGACATCTAGATTGTGACGAATCAAGTTTGTGGACCAATAAGGAAGTTCCCAGAAGATGCTCTTTCTCAACTAATTATGCGTCACCCCTTTACCCGAGAGATTTTTTGCTTCGACTCCAAATCTGACAGGCTCAAGCTGCACCAAAATTACCCTCATCTCATCGGCAGGTTTCCTAGGAATGGGTGCTTATAGCCTTTCTTCCCCTAAGTGAAAGGAATTTTTATCGTGCATCCAGGAATGACCTGTGGGAAAAAACCGACAATGGCAATCAAAAAAGCACAATTTACAACCGTTTGCCAGTGTAAAAGATTGAGTGTCCCCCATAAAATAATGACACGAAAACTTCCCGTGTGTACTCCATTGAGATAACATTTTGTACGCCGGAAAATCGCTAATCGTCCACATCAGGGATGCTCTCAATCTGAAGTTTTTTCTTTCTAAAACTGTCGAATGTCTCAACCCCAATGCTCCATAAAACATTCAGTTCGTCAATTAGTGGTCTTAGAAAAACATCCAAATTCTTTCTCGGACTCTCTGGACTAGAAATGATAAGGCTCAAAAATATAAACTCTGGTCTCATGCAAAGATATGGAGGAAGATTATACGGCGTGACAAACACTGGCCAACAAGAGTAGCTCTTGCCAAATGTGTTATATGGTGTGAAGCCATCCGTACATAAACCGAGACATACGTTCATGGGCTCTGCTGCAAAATCCGAGTGCGTCCAATCGAAGTGGCGGCATGCCTTGCCTAAAGCTGGTGAATCATTCTATCTGTAACCCCTCGACACTTCAAATGCCAAGTCATATGTCGAGCAGTGCCTATAGTATAATACAACCTTTGAATATGGGGAGTTAAAGGAAAATACCACAATTTCCTCCTCCCGACCTTTGATTTCAAACCGGCCACGTATCTATTCGTCCCGCATACCGGGTATTTGTCTAAGACCTTATTCGCCTCCCCATAGAATAAGAAACAATGTTTAGTACAACAATCAATCGTCTCGTAGCCTAACCTCAATGTTCGCATCATACGGAGCATCCCTTTCGTGTTCTTAGGTAACAACTTCACTGTCTCATCCAAGAAACCTTCATTCGCCTTGTTAAAAGCCTTATCAGAAGAAATATTACTCATCTTGTGTAGTGTCTTGTCCCTCAACCACTCTGCGACCCACCGAAGGATAGATGTACTTTTCCTATGATGAATATTCCCCTTTCCTAGATACATCAAATTGTAGAATGCTTTTGCGTCGGATTTGGATCCTCGTTATGCACCTCATCCTCATCAAATCGACCTCCACGTGCATCTACCACTATGTCTCTAAACGAATCATCACAATGAACAGAGATGTCGGGAATATTGATGTGGGACGTTCTGGGGAGGTCGGGCATATACGACATGGCAGGCCTTGAGTACTCTTCCCCCGTGAAAAACCCAAACGTGATATCCTGGCGTAAATCCTAACTTATGAAGATGATCACGGACCGAGTATTTAGGAAAAATCTCTCTATTTTTGCATTTCTTGCACGGGCACCTTATACGATTTTCTAGATCTAAGTATTCGGATGCATGCAAAGCGTATTCTATGAACGAATGAACGCCAAACACAAAACTTTCTTGTAAATAACCATCGCTATCGAACATATTGTACATCCAAGATTTATCGGCTTGATATTTCATTGTTTATCTAAGTTGAAATAAAAGAAATAAATATTTATAATTTAAACTACTAACAATTTTCAATTTAATTAAAAGTAACACACACATAATTAACTATAAATAAATAAAATAACAACGTACCTCTTGTAGAGTAAACAAACGAATGCTATAGCAATTTTCAAGAATGTTGTGTCCACAAAAACAAGTCCCACGATAGTGTTTCGACAATACCTATAAATAAATGAAATAAATAAACAAGTAAGCATTAATTAAATAGTTATAAATAGAAATTTTATAACATTTAAATAAAATAAGACATTTCTGATATTATTAAGGGAGAAAACTTATGTACCTTAAGAATAAGTGGTGGTGGGAATGAATTATGCAAGTGAAGTGGGGAGGTATTTATAACAAAAAATCTGCTACTTCGCAACCGTCGGGCGATTGCAGATAACAACGGCTAGTAGATCTTGCAACCACCACGGCGGTCGCCCCTTAATCTATTCGTTAGAAAGAAGCGACCGTTTAGCGGTTGCCATGTAACCTCGCGACCGCCTGGCGGTTAAAAACATTGTGCGCGACCGCCTAGCGGCTGCAAGAAGAGTGCGCGACTGCCAAGCGGTTGCAAGAATGCGCGCGACCGCCTAGCGATCACGGATACTGGGTATCCGCAATCGCCAGGTGGTTGCAGATAATATTCATACTAGAATTTTTACTACTTCGGATGATTCGTTGTGGCGCTATGTTTGATCAATTGCTAATTAACCTAATGACAGTTAAAATAAGCCAAATTATAAGGTTAAATTGCAAAATCAAGCTTGGGACAACATTAAGGACTAAATATGATGTCTAGTTGTAGAAAATAATATATATACGTGTATCGTTGATAACTCGCCTAATCACGTCTAATCTACTATTTTACTAACTCAATTACTAGTCTTGTAATCGTTAACTACTAGTATTCACATTTAATAATAATATTTGAGTTTAATAAACATTAATACAACAAGATACTTACCGAAAATTACTAATTTCAAATATGAACAATATCTGCAACCGCTGGGCGGTTGCAGATAACCAGTATCAGCGACCGCTAGGCGGTCGCTTTCTCCCCTTGCAAGCGCTAGGCGGTCACTTAGGCCCATGGCGACTGTCTGAGCAGTTGCTGATGCTAGTCATCTGCAACCGCCAAACGGTTGCAAATAATATTCATAATTGAATTTTTACTATTTTGGCTGATTTGTTGTGACGCGTTGTTTGGTCAATTGATAATTACATTAAAATACTGAAAAACAAGTCAAATTATAAGGTTTCATTGAAAAATTAAACTTGGGGACAACATTATGAAATAATTATGATGATTAGTTGAACATAATATATAGGTGTATCGTTGATAACTCGCCTAATATCCTAATCTACTATTTTACTAACTCAAGCAATAGTTTTGTAGTAATTTATTATTGATTTTGGGGTTAATAATGATATTTCTTATCTATTAATACAAACTCATCAAGACACTTGCCAAAAACCATTAATTTTAAACATTAATATTATTTGCAACCGCTGGGCGGTTGCTAAACACATTGTTGCAACCGCCCAGCGGTTGCCATATCCTATTATCGCAACCGCCTAGAAACGTTGCAACCATTCGGCGGTTGCAATTTCTGCTGAAATTGGGGGGGATTGGGGGGGAGAGGGAAAATTCAAATTTTCACGAAAATTCAAAATTTTCAACACATTGCAACCGCTCGGTGGTTGCAAATTCTGCTGAAATTGGGGAGAAATTCAAATTTTCACGAAAATTTAAATTTTTTTCCCAAATCTTATATAAACCCACCATTCTTCCCCTAATTTTTCATTCACAACTATTACACTCTCCAAAAAAAAAACCCCAATCCTTCATTTTATCTCCAAATCAAAACACAAACACTCTTCTATTCAAATCTACAAAAAAAACCCCAAAAACTTCTTATATCTACAAAACAAAACATCAAACACTTTTTTTTCCTTTTATATCTTCAAAAAAACACCCAACCACTTTCTTTCTTTTATATCTCCAACAAAAACCCAAACACTTTCTTTTATCTTCATAACAAAATACCAAACACTCTTCTTTTCCAATCCACAAAAACTAAAAAACTTCTTTTTATCTACAAAACAAAACATCAAACAATTTTTTTCCTTTATATCTTCAACAAAATACCCAACCACTTTTTTTCTTTTATATCTCCAACAGAAACCCAAACACTTTCTTTTATCTTCATAACAAAATACCAAACACCATTCTTTTCCAATCCACAAAAACCCAAATACCTTTCTTTTATCCCCAAAACAAAACACCAAACACATTTTTCTATTCTTATCTTTTTGTTTCACTTCTTTTCGTTTGGGTTTTTTGGAGTTTCACCATTTTATTTCAACAAAAAAACAAAAATATTCTGGAAAATTCGCGGAATATTATTGTTTTTTTTTTATTTTGAAGAATATTATTTGCAACCACCTGGCGGTTGTGAAATTTTGAAATTGTAAACCTCCGCTAAGCTTGCAGCCTCCTAGCAGTTGCCATGTCCATAAGGACTTCGCAACCGCCTAGCGGTTGCCAAGTCCGTAAGGACTTCACAACCGCTTGGCGGTTGCGAACTCCATAAGGATCTAGCAACCACTTTGCGGCTGCCATGTCCTTAGAGAAAATGGCAACCGATAGACGGTGTCCAGTCTCACACGAAGATTGAACATCCAAGCGGTTGCCACTACCTTATGAAGATGGCAACCGTTTAGCAGTTGCAGTCCTCTTATGCAATGGAAATCGCCTAACGGTTGCCCTACCATTCACAACCGTCAGGCAGTGGCCAAGTGCGTGGCAACCGCTAGGCGGTCTCCCCCAACATGGCAACCGTCTGGCGGTCGCCCACTAAGTGGCAACCGTCTGGTGGTTGCCACAAACATGGCCACTGTCTGTCGGTGGCCCCGTACATGGCGACCGTCCAACGGTTTCTTATGCATATGGGCGACCGCGCAGTGGTTGCAAGGTACCCACGACGAGGGGTATCTGCGACTGCCTTGGCAATCGCCCAGGTGGTGGCAGATGTCCCTCGGGAAACTGCCCATTGGCCATCTGCAACCGCCCGGGTGGTTGCAGATGCCTCTGTTTTCTTGTAGTGATTGCAGCATCTCTCTGAATCAGTTTCAGTTTCAATCGGTGATATTCTTTTCTCCCAAGCAAATTCCAAGCCCCTCTTCAAAGCTTCGAGCTTGGCTTCTTCGACAGTTGGATTTTTTATTTGTTGCGTGATACTAACATATGTCCCTCTATTCCCTTCAAAAACTTATTTGTTTCGCGTCTTCCATAAGCTCCACACCGTAGCAGCAAAAACACTATCCCACAGAATCTCTGGCATTAGTTCGCACGTCCACTTTCTCGTTGTTAAATTGATGCACATCCAATTTTTATCTTGTATAATCTGGAAATCCTGTAGCTCTAAAGCCAAAAGTAATTTCGCCCAGACTCTCATTGCCACCGTCGAATGTCTCAAGATATGAATGGTATCCTCATTCGGATGTTAACATATTGTACATGTCAAGTCCGCGGTAATCTTCCTCACCCACAATAGATTTTTCGATGCGAATCCATTTTGATGAGCCAACCATATGAAGTGTTTGATTTTATAGCTCAGGTTTGTTCGCCAAATCCATTGCAATCCTTCATCGTTATTGGTTCCTTAACATAGTGTTTGTGAAACTCTTTATACGCCGAGCTACACGTGAATAAATTACTTCTTGATTCACTCCAAGTCGCCTCGTTCCTATGATTTTTAAGTTCAATTGCACGTTCTTAAATTTTTGTCTTAACCTCGCTCAATATTGGCGTGCACAAAATTCCCAGATTCCACACATTGTGTGAATTCACATCACTGATGGTATACGATATACTCTTCCACATCATTGATGGTATACGATATACTCCTCCACATCCGAGTGAATATGTGATAGGAATTCGCTTAGACTTTGCTGTCCTAACCAAGTGTCGTGCCAAAAGGAGAACAATTTTCCCTCTCCGATCCTCGAACATATATTTTTTTTTATAATCTTCGTCCATCTCAATATTCCTTTTCGAATCGCGCTACTGATCGACTTTGGCATACACTTGAGGATGAGTAATTTCGAAGGTACTTGCCTCTAATAAGCTCACTCCATACCATGTCCCCCCTTCAATATCCTCCAAGCGAGTTTCGACAAAAGTGCCTCGTTACTCAAGCGGCTCAACCTTGGACCTAAACCTCCTTCCTCTTTCGGTCCAGTAATTTGGTTCCATCCCACGAGATGAATTTTCCTTCTCTCTCTTGTAGAGGCCCAAAGAAAATTGCGATTTAATTTGTCAAATTGTTAACAAACTTCTTCCAGAATCCACGCCGCTTGCATAGAGTAAACTGGCATGGAGTTGTAGACGACTTGTATCAAGGTCGCACGGCCTGCCAGAGACAATAAATTACACTTCCAACTACTCATTCGTTTCATAATTCTATCGAGAACTTCAGTAAAAGTTGCCTGATTAGTGCGCCAATGGACAAAACGGACCCCCAATATATTTCCCCACATTTTGTGTTTGTTCAAAGCCAAGTATATCACTAATTACTCGCTTCAAACTCGCCCTGCCACACTTGGAGAAAAAACCCTTTAATTTTTGATGGCTAATTTTCAAACCCGAAGCCCCACAATACTTCTCTAGAACACTCTTGATCACCCGCGTGTTCTTAGTAGTGGCCTTTCCCAATAATACTAAATCATCCGCAATGCGAAATCTTAGGACCCTCGCGACAAGGAATAATCGGTTTTCACTTTTTTTCTTCTACCTTCTCATTGATGAGGTATGAGAGCCGCTAAACACATACCGGTTCTTCTACATCACTAAGAATTTTAAAGAAAGCCTTTGCCACACTATTGGGCTCCTCGATTGCACTTGCCATATTAGAACTGACGTTAAGAAATTGACCGCCAAATGCGTCATCTACCATATTCCTCATTAGGTCTTCTCCTTGATCCCTATGACTATGTGATGATGATCATATTTCAACGGTTGAGTATATATTACCCCCCCCCCCCCCCCCCCCCGAGGTGTCACCTAACTCATCGTGATAAGCCCATATCATATAGTGTGGTATGAACCCCCACTTATACAAGTGCATATGAATAGTATGCCTATTTAAATATTTTGCTTGGTACATTTTCTACATGGGCAACGAGCTCGACCACGATTCAAATTACTACTCTGCGAGAATGCGTAATCGAGAAAGTTCGACACACCAACCTCAAAATGATAATTCAAGTTTTCGTTTTCGTCTAGCCGCTCGTACATCCAACGTCGATCGGACCACCAATGACTCATCCTTCGTATTATTTACTGACAAAATAACGTTACACGAAATTAATAACCAATTATTTATTAAAACATAAATATTGAATAAATGCATAATTGACAAAGGTACAAAAATGATGAACAAACCTTCAAACTTAGGCTAGCTTAATTGAGCTTCAATGAATATACGGAAGAGAAATTTATTATAATTTGTGAGAGATCCAAAAAAGTAGTGAGAGATTGAAGAAGAATTTGTGAGAGATTCAAATGGATGGAAGTGAGTGCTTAAATATAGTGAGCAATGGGGTAGAGTTCATAGTTGCATGTGAATTTTTCAATGCATAATTACTTGCATGGAAAAATTTCCATGCAAAGATAGGTGATGAATCCCAAAATTGCGATGCAAGAGACATTGACATGGAAAATTTTCCATGCATTGAACAATTGCATCGAAAATTTCCCATGCAAAGATAGACTATGAATCGCAAAATTGTGATGCAAGAGAGCACAACATGGTAAAATTTCCATGCATTAAGCAATCGCATGGAAATTATAGCAATTGCATGGAAATATCTCCATGCCAAAAAATAAAACAAAATGAATTACACCTTTCGGTTGAAAATGTAATTATTCAAAAGTTGTAAAACAACTAAAATTTAACTTTTTCTTTCACCAACATTTTCTAACCAATAAGTAGGAGTGTTCTTTCAAATCTTGTCAAATAGAGGGTAACGAAAGACGCAAAGAAACATTTTGGGGTGAAAATATAATTAGTCAAAAGTGGCAAAAGAACTTGAAATCCACTTTTTCTTTAACCAACATTTTCTAAACAGCAAGTAGGAGTGTTCTTTCAAATATCGTCAAAAACGGGGTAACGAAAGACGCAAACAAACATTTCGAGTTGAAAATGTAATTATTCAAAAGTTAGAAAACAACTCGAATTTAACTTTTTCTTTTTCACCAACATTTTCTAAACCATAAGTATGAGTGTTCTTTCAAATCTCGTCAAAAACGGAGTAACAAAAGACACAAAGAAACCTTTTGGGATGAAAATGTAATTAGTCAAAAGTTGCAAAACAAATCGAAATCCACTTTTTCTTTCACCAACATTGTCTAAACAATAACTAGGAGTGTTGTTTCAAATCTCGTAAAGAATGGAGTAACGAAAAATGCACAATAAACAATATAACACTATATGATCATCAACTATAAACCCTAAACCCTATATAGGTATACTCTACTAAACCAAAATTGTATTTTCACATGTAGAGAGTGTCAATCAAGTCCACTCGTCGATTTTTTTTACCATATGCTATGTTATTAAAACTAACAGTGTTCTTCAAAATTTCGTCAAAAATGGAGTAAGGAAAGACGTTTAAAAAATATTTGGGGTAGAATATCTAATTATGCAAAAGATGGAAAACAACATCAAAACTTCGTTTTTTTTAACCACTATTTTAATAACACTTATGAGGCATATGTACATTCAAAATTTGTCAAAAACGCAGAACGAACGATGTTTAAAATACTTTTGGGGTCAAAAATATAAATATAAATTTAATAAGTATAGGTTTTTTATAAATAGTAATAATTTACGCATAGAAATTTTTCTATGCAAGTTGTACCTGTTTCCACTTGCATAGGAAAATTGCCATGCAATTTGTACTATATACATGAAGAGTACATGTTGCATGGGAAAATTCCTATGTAGTACATGTCGCATGGGAATTTTCCCATGCAAACAAAATCCTGCATGACAATATTGCAATGCAGTACATTTTGCATTCGAATTTTTCGATGCGAAATCTGCAACCTTCTCCTATAAATACCCACACACCTCATTCACTCCTCATTCATCCCCTTCTCTCATCTTCCTCTCTACTCTTTTCTCTAAATTTATAATATAAATATATATACGAAAAATATAAATATAAATATAAGTCTTCATCACAATGTTTTTTAATATAACTATACGGAAAATATAAATAACTATGTATAGAAAATAATTATAGTTGAAATTTAATTATATATATACCTTGAAAAAGTAATCAATATGTATTATAAAAATATTTATAAATTAGTATAAAATATGTATTTCTTTCATAAAAGTAATACTTTAAAACTTAAAAGAATATACTTTAAAAAATTATTTATATTAATAAAAACGAAAATATTAAAAAAATGGCTGAATAATCCTGTCACTTTTTTTTAAAAAAAACTTTCGCATATTTTGCATCAAAAATTTCCGATGCAATTCCTTGCATCGAAAATTTCTGATGCATAGACTTTTACCGAACCTACCTCCTGCTGCAACGTTTCATTTTCTCTCTTGGGTTATGCATCGAAAATTTTCGATGCAGGTCTTTTCTACATTGAATTTTTGCGATGCAGGGCAAATTTCTGCATCGGATTTTTTCGATGCAGACCCTTTTGCATGGGAAACTTTCCATGCAACTTAGCATCCGAAAATCTCGATGCAGAGCCCTATTGCATCGTAATTCTTCGATGCAATTCTCTCACAAAGACACCTATGGAACTTTAGCATCGAATTATTTCCATGCAATTGATCAATGGAAAATGTACCCAATTGCATGGAATTTTTTCCATGCAATTGATGCGTTTTCTTGTAGTGTAAATTGCACTTTGCACCCCAATATATATATAAATAATAAACATATATATAACTATTTTGAAAAAATAATAAATATATATATATATAAATAGTAATAATAAACATATATATAAAAATAATAATAAGAATAATAAACATATATATATATAAATATAATTAAAAATGGTCATATATATATATATAAACATATATGTCACCATTTTGTAAAAATAATAAATATACATATATATATATATATAAATAATGATAATAGTAATAAACAAATTATATATATATTAATAATAATAAAGATATAAACATATATATAAATATTTTGTAAAAATAATAAATATACATATATATTAATAATAATAATGGTAATAAACAAATATATATATATATATATATGTGTGTGTGTGTGTGTGTGTGTGTGTTAATAATAATAAAGATATATATATATATATAACTATTTGTAAAAATAATAAACATATAAATAATAATAATAATAATAAAAATAAAAATAAACACACACACACACACACACACACACACACACACACACATATATATATATATAGTTCATCCCCTTCCTGTAAGAGTACAATTTTTAAAATTACAAGGGTTTGTATAAAAAATATTTTTTGGCTGAAAAATATGACGTGGCAGGGCAGTTTATTGACATGGCAGCCACTGTACCGCCACGTAGGCAGTTTTACCCCGAATAAGGCCATCGAGTATTTTTAAAAGTTTTTTTTTTTAAAACATATAGGGCATTTTTGCAAGCCCGAAAAAAACGGGAATTTTAACTTTTAAAAAAAAGTTAGTGGGCGTTTTCAATATTTCGTCTTTTTTTTTATCTCTATCTCAAGTTCGTGCCAATAATTAAAAAAAAAGATGCATCTATTTACCCTATTGAAAGAATTGAAAATCAATTGATATTCTTTTACTGCATAAAATCTTTAAGAACTTTTTAATTGTGAATTAAATAGATTTTACTATTTTTATAAAATTAATATTAAGTAATATTTATACCTTCAGTTTTATAAAATATGACATTATAATAAGTTGTTAATTATAATTTATAAAGAATGAACAAAGAACCTCATTAATCAGATACATGGTAACGAAATTAATCATTTAGTGTATTTATGATTGTTTTTATTCTTATGAGTAAAAATAACTATTTCCTAGAAGAAATTAAATAATTGTTCATCATGTATGCATTACATTAGAAACAATAAACAAGGATTCTCCATCTCATAAAACAAATAATGAAACAATAACTATTACTTTGTAGCATCATATGTTTCCTATCTCGTAAACAAATGATTGAAAGGATTATTTTTTAAATACTTTTTTTGCATGTGCTATTCAAAAGACTGGATTTCCATATTTCATAAGAAACTGACTAACAAGATTTTTATTTTTATTTTGTAAAGGATTAAATAAGAATCGGAATTCAATTTTGATTAGTTATATCAAATTCAATTTTTATTAGGAATATAATATTATTTTCCAAGTTTGTGGCTAATGAATAACTTTTAAATGTGTTTTGTTATTTTTATTGTTGTGAGAAGGACAAAACTACCCTTCATTTTAACTATTAAATAACATTTTATTTGACACAACAAGGGAGGTCAATGACAAATTTCAAATGAAAAGGTAAGTGGATGGAAATGAACAATACATCTGGGAGCTAGATGGAATTTGTCCCAAAATTTCATATTCTAATTTCTCTCTAAACTTCAACAATTCTCAATAATTTGAACGCGCTATCATTCATTTTTATTAATCAACTAATTAAAATTCACCCAAAAATCCTAATTCAAAGGTTCAATGAGTAACAAACGAGAAAGGTTACATAAAATACAACACACAACATACACAATGAAGAAGAAAAAAATTAAGAGGATAAAGCACAAATTAACAAAACACCGAAGCACTCGAAAAAGTATTGTAGCCATTTGTCTATACAAAACTCACCCAAACTCGCAATTTATATCTACCATGAACTCGTCAAAAAGAAATCAAATACTAATCCAAGGTGAGACAATGTCCTGAAAATCAAATTGCGCTTGATCCAATACGTGCATGCAGGATGAACATACATTCCCCACAATTCCTGCACATATATCAAATCCATCATCTCTCAAATAGTATTTCGTTACAACATCAAAACAATGACATGCATCAATTATATTAAATGCCAAGATATTGATCTCATAAATGATTTATACCCAAAGGTCCACCGAAAGTCTAATTCGGCCTATACATGTAATTTACCCACCGTGTGCCGGGGCTTCCCCACCTCTAAGAAAAAAAAATGAAGGGAAAAAACAAAAAAAAATGATGTATTATGTAACAAATTGAAAAAAAAAATTAAGATTAGTTGGGCGAGGGGAGAGAGAGAGAGAAAGGGAGACTTTATCACTAACTAAATTGTGATCCAAAGAAAGAGGAGGAAGGAAGTGGTGAGAAAAATCTGATTAGTATAGCATTTTCTTGCTCATATACATTTTAAATACATCACATATGTTGAGAGTATACTCATAATTAATACAAAAAACTATTTTATGGGGTTGTAAAATAACTTACTTTTTTGGGGATTGTAATATACGAATACAATTTTATCTTTTAATTTTGGTAAATTATTGAAAATGCTATGTAATTCTTGCATTTTTTTACTTTATGCCCAATAATTTTTCAAGCCGATGAAAATGTTCAATAACTCCTTTGTTCTCCTATATACCATGTTGGGCTTTCAGCGGCCCAACATGTTAAAAAATCCCATGTAACTTATAATTGCAGGGCATTTATAATAATTTGATATTTTTTATTAATGTTTATATTAAATATTTAACAACTTAAAATTATAAATAAAAATGTTTAAAACCATCTAATAAACTTACAATTAAGAGTAATATTGCTTTAAACAACAAAAACACTAAAAACTAAGATCAATATTACCTTGAACAAGAAAAATACTAAATTTTATGCATATTTTTCTTAATTCATCAATTTAGGTAAAATTATTATCTCAAGATACTCAATAATATTAAACACTAATATATTAAAATGATATATATTTTTTCAATTTATTAATAGAATTAACTTTCTTTATCCAAATTATAAAATTTATTATATAATTCTAATTTAAATATTAAAAAAATGGTAAGCAAAAAGTTTTGTTAAAAACAAAGGAGCAAGAGAATTACTCCCCACGTGTTAAACAAAAGAAAAAGAAACAAGAAACAACAAAAAAAAGGCTCAAAATTTAAGCTTCTCACTCCTAAAATTAAGTTAAAATAAATAACACCATAAAGATCTAAACTTTAACACTTGAAACCTCAAAATTAAGCATCACTTATTGAATTAAATCCGAAGGAAACAAAAACTCATATTTTGCTTTATTAGGCGTTTTCCTTCTCTGTACTGCAATATAATGACAATGACTAAAATACCTCTTTTTGTTTAACTCTCACTTGTTTTAATATTTTCTTAAAGCTGAGTTTATTATAATCTTAATCCCAAACTGAATCTTTTCTCTTTTTTGTTTTTTGAAGTTTATTAGTAAATGAGAAATGAAGTTATTTAAATTAGAAACATAATAGGTTTTTATAATTTAGATAAATAAAATTAATTTTATTGATGAATTGGAAAACAAAATATATCCTATTTTAATATATGTGTGATTAAAATTTTGTTTTAAATATTTTAAGATGAACATTTTAATTAAATTGAAATTATACAATATCTTTTTTCTGATTTAGATAATAAATAGTAAACTTAATTTATTTTTGAATTAAGAAAAAATATACTAAAGTTTTAGTATTTTTGTTGTTTAAGGTAATATTACTCTTAATTTTTAGTATGTTTGTTGTTTAAAGTAATATTACTTTTAATTTTAAGTTTATTAGATAGCGTTAACCAATTCTAGCTAGTTAGAATTTTTAAGTTGTTAAAAATTTAATGTAAAAATTATAAATAAAGTTATAAAATGGTTAAAAGTGCCATGTCAAGTGCCCTGTAACTTATAGTTACAAGACACATTTAACATGTTGGGCTAAACATGACATATTTAGAGAAATAATAAGAGTTATTGGGCATTTTAATCGGCCAAAAAGTTATAGGGCAAAACATAAAATTGCAAGAATTACAAGATATTTTTAATAATTCTGCCTTTAATTTTTGTGCAAAAAAAAAACAATAGTTTTGGGAACCCCGAAACCTGCGAGGGAAATTGGTTCAGAAACTCTTTTTTATTATAAAGTTGTATATATATATATATAAATACAAATATAGATATGTACTATGAGGTGGCTGGTGATCTGTAGGGGCAAATTAAATTGAATGTCGTAGATTGATGTGAGTAATAGGGAGTATACTATTCAAACATTTATGAAGTTTTGTGGGGTTTTGTTGGTTTTTTTATAACATATGGTCTACTTTTAGATTTGTTTGAAGAATTTCGATAAATTATGAAGTTTTTTGGGTTTTCATGTAATTTTAAAAAATGCATGGTGCTATTTTTAAACTTTCTTCGTGATGTTGGAATATTTCTTATTTTGTGGTGTTTTTTGTTATAACCTATGATATCAGTTGTCTCATTACTTATTATTCATTAATTTATTTGAGCCCCCAAGACTGATATGTCACCCTAATTTATTTATTTTTGGTTACAGGGAGAGGGCTAGAACCCAAACAACCAACAACAATTACATGCTACTTTGCTCAATGATGTTTCTCCAGCTCAAGCCACCAACATTGTCATAGAGGAGCAACGAGGATATCGGTGCCTTGGGCTACAAGAAACCATGAACACCAAATTCCAGTCCATGCCCGAGGTTTGCATTCCATCGACGACTTTATTTGTCTTCCTATAGTCGTGTGAAATTTCGCAAGAGTGGAATAATAAATAAGAGAGCAGCACACCTCAAGTATTGGTTTGAATCGGTGGAACTTAGGTGAACACTTGACTATAAGAGCGACGACAATCTTGGAATCACACGAGATGATTAGACGACCATAGTTTCTAGTTTTCGCTTCATGAAGCCCATAATAGACGCCCCACATGTCAGCAAGCGTTATTGAGCATGAGCCCAAGTTAGTAGCAAATTCATTGAGTCACTGTCCACAATTGTCACACATAACACCTCCACAAGCAACACAGCCTGGATTGCCAATGTGTCGTCGCTTATTTTAATTTGTAATGCATAATGTAGTTAGGTTTCAACTTTACCATTTGGGGTGTTACGATAATGACTAAACATAAAATAGTAAATAAAATCCAAACCTCGATATAATCATGCATGAAACGATTAACTTAAGTTATACCTTTACCCAAAAAACAAAAGTGAGTTTACAATTTGTGAAATAACTAAACTTTACAACTGAGAGAAGATCCATCGACAAATAGATTTTCCAAATTCGAAACTCTACTCTAATTAATCTCGGATATTTGTAAAGAAATCACTTAATTAGTCACAATAGTCAATTGTTCACACGTATGTGGCACTTCATAATATATACTTTATAATAAATAATTCATAATAGTACGTGACATGTGAATGGCCAGCGCAGTGAATTCGCTGTTTGACTGCTGGAAACAGGCGAGCCTCATTCCCATGCACGTCACCAATTTTCCCAATAAAATATGGCAAGTGGTACTAAATTACTAATAAATGATTACTTAATTCAACCAATAGATTTTTTGAATAATACAGCTGTTTATTACTAATATACCTCCATTTGTTATAAAATATGATTGATAGAACATGTCTTGTGGCCATTGTTGAAAATTATATATAAATACTATTTTATAATAATTGTAGTTGTTGTAAATAATGTAAGATATTATAAATTTTTGCCTATATAAGGAGCCATCAAGATGAAGAGAAAAACACTCATTCACAAGTAATATACTCATTATTTGCTCTTCTTTGACTATGTTCTTTTAATATATTGTTATAATTTTCAAATAGTTTTAGTTATTTTACAATACGTTATCAGCACGTTAGTGCTCGATCCAGAAGAATTTAGTTTCTTCGTTAGAGAAAACGTTCAACATTAAAAGGTACGAAAGTTTTATATTTACTTGATCATCTATCTACATTATTATAGACAATGCGGATTACCGTCAATCTATAATTTTATGATTAGATGAATATGTGTTTATAATTTTGTTGTTAAAATTTAATATTTATGTGTTCATCTATCTACATTATTATAGACAAGGCGGACTACCGCCTATCTATAATTTTACTCTTTATATTTTACTGTTATCTAACTCTAACGTTAAAACTAATTTTAACTTTTGTTCTTCCTTGAGTTAACCCCAAGCTAGAAATGACTACTGACAATTTATTATTGCTTATTTTATTCCATAAGCCCATGAAAGTTTTTAAATAGTAATATGGCGTAAATTATTTACGCATTTAATTCATTGCAATTATTTTACTTGTTTACGTTATTCCTTAAGCCCATGAAAGTTTTTACATAGTAATGTGGCGAAAAATATATATGTATTTACATATCGTAATATTATTCCATATGCCTGTTAAAATATCATTAATGCGGCGAAATTTATTTTCCATGTTATAACAATTAATTTTTGTTGCTAAATTATTACAAACATTACCGTTCATAAAACATGCCAAAATAAAAACAAAATATTTTTCTAACGGCTATAAACGGCTACTTACAGATATTTTTTTCTCTATAAATACACAAATTTCATAACACAAACTCCACACAAATCTTCACTTTATTTGTCTCATCTTGAAAAATGATCTCTACGACAACAGCGATCTTGATCCTCATTTACCTTTCAATTTTTATTTTTATGCTAGTAGATAAACACACTCATATGTTTGTCTCTATGATATTCCTTCATTTTATCATAATAATGTTCGAGTTCAAGATTTGGCTAGAGATGAGATAATTGCATTGTATTATTGTGATAATTGTGCTTCTATGATTATGTGTTAAATAAAATATTTTGAACCTAATTTATTTTCTTAGTTATGTATTTAGCTAGCAAAATGTCTAACCTCACGAGTACAGTTAGTTGTATACTCAATAAGTCAATATCACTAGCAAGAATTATGGACAATGTAAATCAGATACAAAATTGTACCTCAGATCAAAGAGTATCGTTGAAACTCCTGCTGCAGTAAATACAAATACAGATCCAGAAAAATGTGAGGTTGTGATCTATATGAGAAAACACTTTCTACTTTCCATGTGTCCATGATAAATGTCCAACACCAATACAAATTGCTGAATATTTCAAAATATCACGACTTGCAACAAAGGTTGTTAATGGCAGAAAGTTACAATAACTTATTGATGAAAAATCATCAATCTCGTCCTCCTGGAGCACATGCATTACCTAAGGCAAATGCCATTAATTTTTCAGACTCCTATGGATGAGGTAACAATGATAATGCCGATCGTGGTCGTGGACGTGGTCGAGGTAGTTATCACAACCCTTCGACCAGTGATACGGTCCATAATAATAACCATCATAATAAAAGAAAAAATGCTCATAATAAATCTGAAGGTTACTGTTTTAACTGCGGAATGAAAGGACACTAGGTCAATACGTGTCGTACACCTGAACATTTTTGTAAATTGTACCAAGAGAGTAAAGGCAAAGAAAATGAAATGAGCCTTGTTGAAAAAAATGCCTAATAACCCCACATATATAGCAGCATCTGATTTCACGGATGATCATGATGTTACTATATCTTGATATGAGCTATGTGATTCATGTGTGCGTGATTTCTTGTTTGATTTGAATTATGTGATTCCTTGTTGTATGATTTTTGAATTGATATGTATTTGCGATTTTCGCTTGTAATGTGTTGCGTTCCATTAATTTTGTTTCCTTATGTATCTTAATGAAACTATTTCTATTTTCTCAAATATATGCTTCGTTTATTGTTATATTATTCTACTTGTTTGACATGAAGCCAGTATGGAGCATACCGATGATTTTTGCATCCCTGGTAGCGGTACAACTCACACAATTCTCACAAGTAAGAAATATTTTACATATTTAAAACCAATAAAGATAAAAATCAATACGATATCAGGTCCTACTGACGTGATTGTATGATTTGGTAAAGCTAGTTTTGTTTTACCAAATGGAACGCTATTTATCATCAGCGATGCCTTATTTGCCCCAAAATCCAGAAGAAATTTATTGAGTTTTAATGATATATATCGTCATGGATATGATACCAACTAAAATACTGAGAATAAAACTAAATTTCTTTTCATTATTAAGTATATATCAGGAAATCAACATATATTTGAAAAACTACCAAAACTCTCATCGGAATTGCATTATACATATATTAATGCTATCGAGTCAAATATGGTAGTCAATGAAAATCCTGAATTGTTAACTTTATGGCATGATTGGCTAGGTCATCCTGGTTCAACAATGATGCGGAAAATAATTGAAACTACACATGGACATTCATTAAAAGGATACAAACTCAATCTGAGCAACAATCGTCCATGTGAAGCATGTTCTCTGGGAAAACTAATTATAAAGCATTCACCAGTTAAAATTAAAGACATAATTACCCACATTTCTTAAAAGAATTCAAGGTGATATATGTGGACCTATTCATCCATCATGTGGACCATTTAAATATTTTATGGTATTAATTGATGCCTCAAGTCGATGGTCACATGTATGTCTATTGTCTACTCGCAATATGGCATTTGCGAGATTTTTGGCTCAAATAATTAAAATAAGAGCTCAATTTCCTGACTATACGATCAAGAAAGTCAGACTTGACAATGCTGGTGAATTCACATCTCAAGCTTTCAATGATTATTGTATGTCAACTGGAATTACGGTTGAACATAGTATTGCCCATGTACATACTCAAAATGGTTTAGCTAAATCATTAATTAAACGTCTTCAATTAATTGCTAGACCATTGTTGATGAAAGCTAAATTGCCAAGTTCTCTATGGGGTCATGCGATTTTACATGCTACGTCACTAATTCGCATTAGACCAAGCTCATATCAAGAATACTCCCCATTACAACTTGCTTTTGGTCATAAACCTAATATTTCCCATATAAAGATTTTTGGTTGTGCGGTTTATGTTCCAATTGCACCACCAAAGAGAACAAAAATGGGACCACAAAGAAGGCTGGGAATATATATTGGATTTGACTCACCATCAATAATCAGATATCTTGAGCCTCTAACATGTGATGTCTTTACGGCGCGTTTTGTCGATTGCCATTTTAATGAGGCAAAATTTCCAACCTTAGGGGGGAGAAAAGAAGCAGTTGGAAAAGGATATATCATGGTATAATCCATATTTGACAATCTTTGATATGCTAACAAAGCAATGTGATTTGGAAGGAAAGAAAATTTTGCATTTACAAGCTATTGCAAATCAATTACCCGATGCATTTACTAACATAAGCAGGGTAACAAAATCACATATACCAACTGCAAATGCTCCTGCTCATATTATAATTCCAAAAGAAACATCAAAGGTTGATATCTTTGATATAACTAAGAAACGTGGGTGTCCTACTAGCTCAAAGGACAAAAATTCTCGAAAAGGGAAAGGAGCATCAAAACCTAATGATCCTATTATTGAGGAATCTATGCCTGATGAGTCACAAAATGTGACATATGAGATACCTCAAGAAGTTATCCAATCAGATCCTATAAATAAAGAGAACGTTGAAGTCTCTATAAATTATATCAATACATGAATGGTATTGGATCGAAATGAGATGGAAAATATGGATGAAATATTTTCGTATTTAGTCGCTTATGAAATTGTGAATGAAAATGATGATCATGAACCTAAATCTGTAATTGAATGTGATTTGGCAATAAATTGTTTTATATATATACGAGTGTCGGTTACAGGTGTATGGTCTAACAATACAACGAGTCTATCTCAAATCAGGCCTACACTATGTGTCTCGTGTAGACTTGGTCCGGAACACCTCGAACCAACGCCTTGATGATTGGTTGGGAGCGGAATATCGGTATATAGATCGAAAGGACGTCGGTGATCGCCTTCGATGTGACGTCGAGGATGAGCCCCGATGTGAGATCGGTGACGATGTGGTGTGACGTGTCAGAGATGTATGTTGTAGTCCCTATATCGAATTAGATGTCGAAATTCACATCGGTGATATGTTTCGATCTGACGAGTGGTAGCTGAGGGATAATCAATTACTTGTTTTGGGATCCGGGCACTGCGTATTTATAGACCTCGGGATCTAGGGACCACAATGCTATATCGGTGATGATTACCGATTTGACATTGAAACTAATCTCCGATATGCTCCAAAATGGGCCTGGCCCAATATGCAGGAAATGCCCATATCATGTAGTCCCCCAATTTGGGGATTCTTATCTTAGAGATAGGGATTCACAAATTTAATTTAAAATTTCTGGGTTACCTGTACCCTTCGTCCCGCCAGTTTAAATGACGGAGATCAGACTTGTGGGGAATGTATTTGTGATAAACGCCGAGTTTGAGGTCCTCGTTTGAATTCTAGTCCCCTTGGTATTTGGCTTCCTTGAAAATTATGATGGGGTTGTCGTGGCAGTTGTTATATTCTCGTGACTCTTCGCGTAGTGGAGTAAGATGTCGGGTTTTAGCTTCGATCTTATGTCGAAACTCATATTCGATCTAATGTCGAAAGTGCATTTCGATGTAGTAAGGCGTCTGTCTATTGGTAGGGTGATGTCCCCTGCACGCCTGTCCATCTCCATTCTCTCCATTATATCGAATATAGTTACCGATGTAAATGGGCCGTCAGGAAGGTAAATGGGCCGTCAGGAAGGTAAAAAACCCACTTTGGCTTTTATCGGAATTTCGTTGTCACTTCAAAAGACACGTCGAATTTGACTTACGATATAGACTTCGACCTTGCTTTCGACATCCCTCTCTGATTTGAATTTTCAATATCGAATTCGATACTTGTCTCGATATCACTTTCGATCTTGTCTTTCATCCTTTTAGAGCGTTAAATATGTCGTTTGTCGGAGGTAATGCTGGTGCAGATTTGCCTGAAATAAATTTTGAAGAGGGTGGAGCCGTATTCTCTGAAAATGAGATGTTTGGTCCTGAACAACTGACTGGTGAACAGGGCGGTGCCGAATTTTCTGCTCCGCCCGAAGCTGCCAGCCCTGATGTGGATGAATGGGGCTTTGAAGTCAGCCCGCCAAAGTATAAGACCTCTGAGAAGTACGAGGATATGAAGTCTCGTGTCCCTCATCATGCCGGTTATTATTCTGATAAGTATGACATTTCGGAAGGGTATAAAATCATATTTCCCAGTGCCGATCAACGAATGCATACTCCACCAAAGGGCTGCATTACTGTCAGTGCCAAGCATTTCAAGAATGGGTTGCGCTTCCCGATTGATCCTGCGGTTAGTGCCATTATAGCAAGTATCGGGGTTTGTTTGGGACAGCTATCCCCCAATTCTCTGGGCTACATTGTAGCTTTCATATGTGTCATGAGGGCGCTGGGTGCCCCCTGCGGAGCTAACGAGTTCTGGGAGCTTTTTAGCGTTATGGTAAATATGAAGGGTGGTGACAGAGGGTTTTTCTGTGTGCGAGCCCAGACGGGGCTTAGGTTCGTGCACTATACTCAATCTAGCTACGGACTCGGGAATAAGTGCGAGTATATGTATATCCAGGAGAGGACGGCTGGTGAGTTTGATGCGCTTCCTAGCATGTGGTGTGAAGACACCAAATATGAGAAACCGGCCGCTGTCGGACCTACTGCACATAGCTTCGAGTTCCTGAGGAAGTTGATTAACCACCCATACGACGGTACCCTGCTGTATAGTGACATAGTTCTACGAGCAAGTGGGATATCTCCGGTGCGCTATAACGGTCCCTCTACGCTCAGTAAGTGTTATATCTTTGTAACTTGATATCTTCCCCTCGGTCTATCTTTGGATCCTCTATTTTGTATGTTTCGCAGCCGAACTGGTGGAGTATTGTAGTCTGGATGCGATAGCGCAACGCAGACAACCGGGAGCCGAAACTACTACAGATGACGCACCTCCCTTTGTGAAGAAGAGGGGTCGTGAGGGCGTGCGCAAGAATGCGAAGAAATCTATGCCCTCCTCGAGTGAAAATACTGTCGGGGTGGGTAATGCTTCGCAACCTCAACCTGACGTTTATGTTAGGAAGTCCATGGGGCGGAAGAGAAGGAAAGAAGAGGGTGGTGCAAGTGGAGATCACGGTGGTCTCTTTCGCTCTGTAAGTAGTCTTATCCCATTTACCGTGTATTTCCATTAGTTTTTCGCTTGTCTGATGATCCAGTCCTTATTGTGGACGTGCAGGTGGCTGGTTTTCTGAAAGGTTTCTTGACGATGGCCATCAAGGGTCAAGCGGATATGATCCTGTTAGTGTTGTACAACTCCAGCATGAGAGAGACGAGGCCATGGATATTCTGAAGGCCAGCGAGAATAATGTTGGGGCCCTATTAGATGACAATAAGAGGTTGATCGGAGAGCTTAATGAGTCTTACATTATTGCTGGTCAAGAAGCATCTCGTCGGGAGGCCCTTGAAGCTGAGGTCACAATTCTGAAGGACCAATTAGCCCATGCTGAAAGGCAAATGCGGTGCATGACGCTGAGCAAAAGCCAACTGACCAGTGCGGCCAAACAGTTCCTTCTGAGTCGGTCGTATAAAATGATATACGCTGAGCGAGGCTTGCTGGAACGGGAAGAAGCCAAGGCCTCTGTCATAGGTCAAATCCAGCTGGATGGTGGTTTCAAGGATGGTTACGACCCTTCGGCCATAAACCCATTGAAGGGGCCGGACGGGAAATTTCCTGAGGATTCCGACGATGATGACGAAGATCTAGAACTGGAGCCAGAATACCACGAGATTATCGAGCAGAAGAGTTTGGCTTTAATACACATCAAAGGGGCCCCTCGTTATCCTGGTTGAGATTCTAGGAGTTTGTAATTTTTTCTTCTTTCGGCGCAATTGCCTCTTGTAATATGGTTTATAGTTGTACTTGTTAATTGAATCGATCTTTGCTGTATGTCCTTGCCTGATAACTTGTTGATTTCTTTTGTTGTCATGATGATAGAATATGCAGTATTCCGATATCTGAGGCGCAGTCATTTCGTTCTCGTATTTGATAAGATTCGTTTAATCTGTCTGTTGTCAGTCAAGGAACGGTTGGAATTTCCTTGGGGTTGGTAGAAACGTGGATAATCTGCCACTACTTCTGTGTGCGGGGGATATTCTTCTTATGGTTAGGGGCCCATAGAGCCTGCCTCTTCACCTAACGTAATTTATCGGATTTCCACCCAATAGGCTCTTCACCTAGCTTGATTTATGGGATTTTCACCCAATAGGTTCTTCACCTAGCTTGATTTATGGGATTTTCACCCAATAGGCTGTTCACCTAGCTTGATTTATGGGATTTCCACCCAATAGGCTCTTCACCTAGCTTGATTTATGGGATTTTCACCCAATAGGCTCTTCACCTAACGTGATTTATGGGATTTCCACCCAATAGGCTCTTCACCTAGCTTGATTTATGGGGCTTTCACCCAATAGGCTCTTCACCTAACGTAAGTTCGACCCCGTTATCACAGGGAATGTCTTCTTGGATTGGCCCCGTTATCACAGGGACTTTTTGAATCGACCCCGTTATCACAGGGATTTTTCTTGGATTGGTCCCGTTATCACAAGGACTTCTCTGAATCGACCCCGTTATCACAGAGGATTTTTCTTGGATTGGCCCCGTTATCGCAGGGACGTTTTTTTAATCGACCCCATTATCACAAGGGATTTTTCTTTGATTGGCCCCGTTATCACATGGACGTTTTTTTAATCGACCCCGTTATCACAAGGGATTTTTCTTCGATTGGCCCCGTTATCACAGGGACTTTTCGAATCGACCCCGTTATCACAAAGGATTGTTCTTGGATTGGCCCCGTTATCATTGGGAATTTTTGAACCGACCCCGTTATCACAGGGGATTGTTCTTGGATTGGCCCCGTTATCACATGGACTTTTTTGAATCGACCCCGTTATCACAGGGGATTTTTCTTGGATTGGCCCCGTTATCACAAGGACTTTTTGAATCAACCCCGTTATCACAGGGGATTGTTCTTGGATTGGCCCCGTTATCACAGGGACTTTTTTGAATCGACCCCGTTATCACAGGAGATTTTTCTTGGATTGGCCCCGTTATCACAGGGACTTTTTGAATCGACCCTGTTATCACAGGGGATTGTTCTTGGATTGGCCCCGTTATCACAGTGACTTTTGAATCGACCCCGTTATCACAGGGGCTTGTTCTTGGATTGGCCCCGTTATCACATGGACTTTTTTGAATCGACCCCGTTATCACAGGGAATTTTTCTTGGATTGGCCCCGTTATCACATGGACTTTTGAATCGACCCCGTTATCACAGGGGATTGTTCTTGGATTGGCCCCATTATCACAGGGACTTTTTTGAATCGACCCCGTTATCACAGGGGATTTTTCTTGGATGTAGGCGAGCTTTTTCATTGTCTTTTTGACTATGTCCCTTGGTGACTGTGTCGTCGTTGAATATGAAGGTCATTGAGCCCTGCAAAACATCATAGACAAGAAAAATTTTCGACATAACAACTAATACGTAATCACGAAATAAGTTGGATGTGTTATTTGAGGGATGTTCCCTCAATCTGGGGATATCTGTTTTACACAAGAAATAGTGTTTCCGTTGTGCTCTATCATGCCCGTGGTACCCGTTTGTACCTGTTGTACCTGTAAGAGGGCTATGTGTTAAATATATATCTAGGGGATATTCCCCCATTGTTTGTGCAATCTCTACACTTCTGCAATGTCCGCTTAGGACATATCCCTGCATCGAATGTTAAATTGTGCCAAGCAACAAATAGAAAGGTAATAACGAATAACGGTCGAAGGCCAGGTAATCCCAGCCCGCCTACGTATCCCGTTGAGTGGGGAATCAGACCGGCGTAGTTCCCCCTATTTAAGTTACATGCTGACCCACGAAGGGGTTAAATAAGAGATAACGGTCGAGGGCTAGGTAAAACTAACCCGCCTACGTATCCCGTTGAGTGGGGAATCAGATTGGCGTAGTTCCCCCTGTTTTAAGTTTACAGACCAACCCACGATGGGGCAATGATTCAAATGTTCAAGTGTTATTTAAAAACTACTGAAATCTAAAATATTGTCCTGTGTCCACCGAGGTGATCACTCCATAGCTCGCCGATCTTGATTTAGTCTGATTGTTTCCTCCTCTTCTTCTCTAATTATTGGCAACGTAAGAGAAGTGATGTAGCAGAACCAAGCTTCCTCCTGGTTGGCGACCACTTCTCCGACCCCCCCTCCTGCTGGGAATTTCATATTCTGATGGAATGTGGATACCACCGCTCTTATCGCGTCCAGGGCCAGCCTGCCGATTATAACATTGTATGCAAACGGTTGGTCCACGATTGTGTACTGAACATTAATAGTTCGCATGTGCGGTTCTCGTCCAAACGATGTGGGAAGGTTCATTTGCCCTATGGGAATTGTCTCTGCTCCACCAAATCCTACCAATGGCGTACGGACCTGTTCAACTATGTGGTGGCCGAGTGCCATCTTCTCCAAAGCATGCACAAACATAATGTTGGTGGAAATGCCGTTGTCTATGAGTACCTTGTGTACAGCGTAGTTAGCGATATCAAGCTGAACAACTAGGGGGCAGTTGAGCTCGCCTGCCTGGATAGCCTCGAGGCTGAGATCCAAAAGGTCCTTGCCGGAAAACGTGATAACCTCGTCCGGGAGATCCTCGTCAGGGATCAACGTTGTAAATCCAACGAACCGGTCCTCGTTCAATCCGCGAGTTATCTTCTTCCTCTGGTTGGTGGAATCCGCTCCTGCGGTCCCACCGCTTATCACATTGATGACCCCCCTCGAAGGCGCATTATGTATCGCATCGCGTCCTTACCCACTCTCAATTGCCTTCAGGCCCTCCCTTCTTGGGGATTGGGACCGTTCTGTCGACTCGGCATACTGCCCACTTGCCTTAACGAACTCTATCAATCTTCCATCCTTGATCAATCTCTCAATCTCATCCTTCAAGTCATGGCAATCCTTCGTGTCATGGCCTTTTTGACGGTGATACTCGCAGTAACGTCTAGACTTATTGGTGAAACCTGATTCCTTGATCTTTCGAGGCAAACTTAACCAATTTCTGCTTTGTGCGACGGCAAAGATAGTGTGAATGTCCCGATTGAGGGGGTATATCTCTTTGGGGGCCTGTCTCTTCCTCCCCTGCTCTTGTTCCATAGCTCTCTACCCCTTTCCCGGCCAGATTCCTGGGGTCTAAACTTAGCTGCCATCATCGCGTCTTCATAGATCACAGTATGCGCCAACTCGTTTATCCGACTGATGGTAGGTTCTGCGAGTTTTATCAACTCTTTGGCAAATCGATTGTGTGTCGTTGCCCTGAACAGGGTCTGCAGTACCTGTCCCCCGTAGGGGTTGTCTACCTTTAGTAGCTCCTCATTGAATCTACTCATGAATTCGCCGAGAGTTTCTCTCTCTCTCTCTCTCTCTTTCTCTCTCTCTCTGTTTCAATGCTTCCAGATGGTACAAGCTCGTCTTCATTCGTTTCTGACTAGAGAAGTGGTTCTCCAACTTCTCCTTCATCTGCTCGAAGCTTGAAATAGATCCAACCTCGATTCTGTTGAACCAGTCTAATGCTGCTCCGATCAGTTTTGTCGCCATTATTTTCGCCTTAATACCCTCGGAAAAATCTTGTAGGTTCAAGAGACTCTCCACGGCGTGGGCGTGATCCCTCGGGTCACTCTTCCCATAATATGGTTTTATGGTTGGAATCTTGTCTCCTCTGTGCAGTACCTCTGCCTCAATCTCATCTGAAAACGGGGTCCTACTGCAACCCTTCCCATGATTCCGAGTCACCTTCCTTGCTAACTCCGCCCTCTCGTGGTCTAGCTGTTCCATCCTCCTTGAAATTACTCGCAGTATCTATGCATCCTTATTTTTTGAACCATTGATCTCGGCCCGGTCACGACCGCGTTCCATTCTCCGGATTACTTCCGCCCTTTCGCGATCAAGTCGTTCCATCTTTCTCGCTACCTCTCGATCCAGGGCTTTGGGGCCTCGGCTCTCCGCCCTATCGTAAGCCGCGGGCGATATCTCTCTGAAAGAGTCCCCTATATCCTCCTGTTCATTATATCCTTGCCATGCATTTCCCTCACCCACTCCGGATTTATGGGGCCTTGCCCGAATGTCCGTTGTCCTCTGTTCCGCGAGTCGTGGAAGCAAAGCCTCCAGTGTAGTGTCAAGTGCTGCCTTCACTGAGGCGTTGATCTGCGCTAGAATCTCCGGGGTTATGGCGCCGGGGGGAACGACACTCTGTCCCGCGGGCATTATCTCCTCCTGGCCGGGAAAATCCGCATTTGGCGCTTCGGTCATTGGAATGTCAGCTGCGTGGCTCTCGAAGGGCGGGCCCTCAGTCTCTGGTTCTACCGCACTTGGTGTGACAGGGGCTGGACCTGCATTTGCGGCCCGAGGCGGCCTCCTGGGCCCGCCCCTTCGTTGCTCTTGTGGTGAAGGGAGCTCCCTCTCGGTTTGAGCCACTGTTTGTTCTCGGTCAGTCGGGTGTTGTGGAGCTTGTGTGCCCTCCATCCTGGCGCTCCTAGTCATAACTCCGCTAACTTCGGATCGGGTCCTCCCTTCTTGCATCTCGGCGTCCTTGTCCGAGAACTGGTGTTCCCACAGACGGCGCCACTGATTTGGCAATAGATCGTTATATATATATATATATATATATATATATATATATATATATATATATACGAGTGTCGGTTACAGGTGTATGGTCTAACAATACAACGAGTCTATCTCAAATCAGGCCTACACTATGTGTCTCGTGTAGACTTGGTCTGGAACACCTCGAACCCACGCCTTGATGCTTGGATGGGAGAGGAATATCGGTATATAGATCGAAAGGACGTCGGTGATCGCCTTCGATGTGACGTCGAGGATGAGCCCCGATGTGAGATTGGTGACGATGTGGTATGACGTGTCAGAGATGTATGTTGTAGTCCCTATATCGAATTAGATGTCGAAATTGACATTGGTGATATGTTTCGATCTGACGAGTGGTAGCTGAGGGATAATCAATTACTTGTTTTGGGATCCGGGCACTGCATATTTATAGACCTCGGAATCTAGGGACCACAATGCTATATCGGTGATGATTACCGATATGACATCGAAACTAATCTCCGATGTGCTCCAAAATGGGCCTGGTCCAATATACGGGAAATGCCCATATCAGAATGCCAAAATAAGAATGATTGGGATAACTGGAAAGATGCTATGCAAGCTGAATTAGATTCGCTTAATAAGCGAAAGGTATTTGGACCCATTATTCTCACACCGAAAAGTGTGAAACCCGTAGGGGTCAATGGGTCTTCGTTCGCAAACAAAATGAGAAAAATGAAATTGTAAGGTACAAAGCTAGCCTTGTCGCACAAGGTTTTTCTCAAAGACCTGGAATCGATTATGAAGAAACGTATTCTCCTGTGATGGATACAATTACATTTCGATTCTTGATCAGTCTAGCGGTCTATGAAAATCTAAACAGGCATCTCATGGATGTTGTCACTGCTTATCTCTATGGATCACTTGATAATGATATTTACATGAAAGTCCGTGATGAACTTAAATTACCCGCAACATCAAGTTCCAAACCTAGAGAAATGTACTCAATTAAATTGCAAAGATCATTATATGGATTAAAGCAATCAGGTCGCATGTGGTACAATCGTTTGAGTGAATATTTATTAAAAGAATGATATATAAATAATTCTTTGTGTCCATGCGTTTTTATTAAGAAAACATTATCTGGTTTTGCAATTATTGCGGTTTATGTAGATGATTTAAATATCATTGGCACTGACAAAGAAATTCATTCAACAATGAATTATTTAAAGGATGAATTTGAAATGAAAGATCTTGGAAAGACTAAGCCCCTGTTTGGCGCTCCCCTCAGAGTTAATTTTCAGAAAACAAATCATTTTGAGAGATATTGGGTTTCTCAGAAAAAGTAAATTCGACCCATTAAGAATAATTTTAGGCGCCACTTAAAAATTTATGAATAAAAAAAATGTGAAATTTGGGGGGAATGTGAAAAAAAAAAATTGGGGTGAAATTTGGGGGGAATGTAAAAAAAATGTGAAATTTTAGGCGCCACTTCATATATTTTAGGCTTATTTTCTTTATATTAGCTTCAATACTGTTAAATGGCCCAATATGTGCATCATTTTTGAATTATATGTGCTTGTGATATTACTTGTATATTAAAATATTAGATAATAAAAATCCACTTACTATAAATATAAAATTTTTCGAGATCTTTTGCACTCAATTTTGAATTCCTTGAAATCTGTTCGGTTCTTTATATGAAATTTAATGATTCCGTCACATATTTTACTTGTCTCCAAATTAAAAAGGTATCAATTTTATCCATGAACATAATATTATATTTGATACAAGCAAACAAGGTTTAATAGATACATATATATCCTCATACGTTACAAAACAGACATATTTCATATTTTCTCATTACTCACACATTGAGTTTACGTTAGTCACAATACGAAATTAACTATTCCGAGAAATACATGCCATATTCAGTCTTGACCTCCTCAAATTCCATATCCTGGTACCATCTGCGCCTCTGCCTTACCATTTTCTCTAGGAAAATGTACGCGCATTTATCGCCGAATATGGATTCCATCAACTCGTATTGCGGCAACCCGTAATTGCAGAAGAATTTCCTATCGGCGTATTCCTGCACGTTTATTTCAATCATTAGCAGACATCGCTAGCATGCACAACACAATTTATTTATCAAAATGAGTATACAGGGCGCCATTACATACCTTCAACCCGTGCGACATTTCGTATTCTTTTGTTGTGCTGACCCGCTTTGTTTCCCGGTTGAAACTTACCCCGGGCAAGTTTATGAACTCCATAAAATCCTGGTATAGCATCCAAACAGTTTGGTACTGTCTGTAAACTAACACATAGTTTATTCCAGCCAGTGGATGAATCTCGCATAGAATGAAGTGGATGCGATCTAAAGCATTTTCCAGGTCGTCCCGGGTTGAAATATCGATCTCTTTAGCTACGCTTTGTAAGGTCCTTATGTAGCTCTCGTCCAACGAACGGTTCCAAAAACCTTTGTATATAGATAGATGGTCTTCCCATTTAAGTCGAGAGCTCGTCTGAATTTGTTGGATTTGTTATCACATTAAAAAGAGCATGTCATCTTGTTAGGGGCTTTGTTAATCACCAGCATAAAGAACTCAATATTAAAATTATCAACATTTTCCCAACCACGTTTAACATTTGAAACCGACTGAAAATTGGGTATATATATATATATATATATAACCATAATTCAACTAGTGTTTTCCATATTTTTTATCAGATCAAAGTTTACTGGAAAAAATGTTATCAAGATGTTTGGCCAACATCCCAGCAACATTGAAAACAAAGTGTTTTCTAGAATTGATTCACTCTGACGTGTGGCAAGCACCAGTACTATCCTTGGGAGGTGCAAAGTATTTTGTGTCTTTTATAGATGATTATTCCAGGAGAAGTTGGGTGTACATGATCAAGAGTAAGGTCGAGGTGTTCTCGATGTTCAAGACGTACAAAGCGCTCGTGGAACTTGAATCTGGGAAAAATATCAAGTGCCTTAGATCTGACAATGGAGGGGAATATACTGGCAAGGATTTTGAAGACTTCTGTAAAGATGCTGGAATTAAGAGGCAGTTTACTACGGCATACAATCCACAGCAATGGGGTGGCATGGTGGATGAACAGGACCTTGTTGGATAAAACAAGAGCCATGATGCAGGGTGCAGGCTTAGAAAAGTCGTTCTGGGCAGAATCAATCAATACCGTCTGTTATGTGGTGAACCGATCTCCATCAACAGCACTGGGGCTGAAAACACCGATGGAGGTATGGGCAGCGTTTGCTAAAGGAGTGAAGGGGTATCGCTTGTGGGACCCCACTGCCCACAAGATAGTTGTAACCAGGGATGTTATCTTCACGGAAGATAAGAAAGGAAATGATAGCAGTGCAAGTAAAGATCTAGAAACTACGACAGTGGTAGTCGAGAAGGATGCTGAGCAGGAGGGTCCTCCTGAACCAGAGCATGAACCTGAGGAGACACAAGAGTCTGGAGTCTTGGGAATACGTCGATCGACACGTGTTAAGAGACCACCAGGCTGGCACTCAGATTTTTCTATGGAGAATAATGTTGTATATTGTCTTTTAACTGAGGACGGGGAGCCATCAACTCTCCAGGAAGCAATGAGTAGTTCAGATGCAGCTCAGTGGATGGCAGCAATGCAGGATGAAATTGAAGCACTCCATAAGAATAAGACGTGTGAACTTGTATCTCTACCACAAGGGAGGAAACCCATTGGCAACAAATGTGTGTACAAAATCAAACGTAACAGTGATGACCAAGTGGAAAGGTATCGTGCACGATTGGTGGTGAAAGGATATGCTCAGAAGGAGGGTATTGATTTCAACGAAATTTTTTCCCCGGTGGTCCGAATGACAACTGTGCGGGTGGTTCTGGCGATGTGCGCTACATTTGATTTACATCTTGAACAATTAGATGTAAATACGGCTTTTCTTCATGGTGATCTTGAAGCAGAAATTTACATGCTCCAACCAGAAGGATTTATTGAAGAAAAAAGAAGAATTTGGTTTGCAGGTTGACCAAATCTTTGTACGGTCTCAAACAGGCACCGAGGTGTTGGTACAAAAGATTTGATTCATTCCTAATGAGCCTTGGATACAACATGCAGAATGCAGATCCTTGTGCATATTTCAAGAGATCTGGTGATGACTTTGTTATTTTACAGTTGTATGTTGATGACATGTTGGTTTCAGGCCCCAACAAAGCTCGTATTGAAGAATTGAAGGCTGAACTGGCTAGGGAATTTGAAATGAAGGACTTAGGACTAGCAAACAATATTCTAGGGATGCAAATCCACCGAGACAGAAATAGCAGAAAGATTTGGCTTTCTCAGAGTAACTATCTGTTGAAGATTCTGCGGCGGTTCAGTATGCAAAATTATAAGCCAATCCCTACCCCTCTTCCTGTTAATTTCAAGTTATCCTCAAGTATGTGTCTTAGCAGTGAAGAAGAGAGGAAGGAGATGTCTCAAGTACCATATGCATCAGCAGTGGGAAGTCTAATGTTTGCTATGATATGTACTAGACCAGACATTGCACATGCAGTGGGAGTGGTTAGTCGATACATGGCGGATCTGGGAAGAGAGCATTGCAGTACAGTAAGGAGAGTTATGAGATACATTTAGGGAACCTCAGATGTTGCATTATGTTATGGAGGATCGGGTTTTACAGTCAAGGGTTATGTTGATTCCGACTATGTATGTGATCTTGACAAAAGCAAGTCCACGACAGGATATGTGTTTACTCTTGCTGGAGGTGCAGTGAGTTGGGTTTCAAAGTTACAGTCAGTTGTTGCGACATCAACAATGGAAGCTGAATATGTGGCAGCTACGCAGGCCAGTAAAGAGGCGATTTGGTTGAAAATGGTTCTGGAGGAACTCGGGCACAAACTAGAGAGTATTTCTCTATTCTGTGACAGTCAGAGTGCGTTGCATTTTGCAAGGAATCCAGCGTTTCATTCCAAGACAAAACATATTCGGGTCCAGTATCACTTTGTTCGTGAGAAAGTCGAGGAGGGTATTGTGGATGTGCATAAGATTCACACTAAAAATAGCATAGCTGATTTCATGATGAAGAGTGTTAATGCTGACAAGTTTGTTTAGTGTCGGTCCTCGTGTGGTCTGGTGAAAACGTAAGCAACATGAAGGGCGAGGTAGAAAGAATGGTGTGAAGATCTGATTAGTCCTTAATCAAATCTTCAAGTGGGAGATTGTTAGGGCGATGAATTGGGGCGGTGATTAATGAATTGGGGCGGTGATTAATGAATTGTTGGGGCGGTGATTAGTATAATCACCACATTATTTGTTAACACATTTCTTACTTAGAATTAAGCCTATAAATACCAAGCTCCTTCCCCATTTGTTATCATCCCAAAACATACAATTCTTCTCTTATATAATTAAGTGTAATTAATATATAAAGAGTGTTGTTAGTGTGTTGTAAGTGTGAGGTAAAAATAGAGAGTTTGTGCGACTTTACTACGGTAAAAGTCGGAGAGTTGTAATTCCTATTTTACACTCATAGTGAAGTTCTTCTACCTTGCCCATGGTTTTTCACCTAAAGTAGGATTTTCCACGTAAAATCTTGAGTCATTTATTTTTTTGTCTTTCATTTATTGCCGTATTTTTCGGTCTATCCGAATGGTCCACTTTACGACAAAACCAAACTGGTGCTAATTATAAGTGGATCACTCTCGAGCTGCCACGTTGTGTAAAAAAAATACACCAGATCCGGTGACTTTGCTGTTAGAGTGATGGAAACAGGAGCCTCATCTCCAACTTTCACAATAGAATATTGCAAGTAGTACTAAATTACAAATGATGATTACTACAACGAATAGACAACAAATCCTCTTAATGATACGCCGTACTTTCCATTAATATTTTTATAAGAAACCTATTATTCTGTGTCATCGTGGTGTATTAAACAAATTACCATATTAAACAAATTACCATCTTTTATAATCATATATTATATATGTGTTCGACTTTACGTGTTTCTCTAGAAACGTTTGACCATTATTAGAATTATTACTATTTATTAACAAGAGATTAAGCTCGCACAAATTAATTTAAGGTTATTGTAAGAGAAATTCAAAAGAGAACAATATGTGGCCATTCAAAAAAAAAAGTCCTTCTGGATTTTCTTCTTCTTCTACTGCTGAACAAGTTACGGATGGAATTGATGGCTCTGGCCTTACCGCAATTGTTACAGGCTAGTGTATAAATCTTGTTATTACTTATTTTATACTCTGCAATCATTTCCTAAGCTAATCTTTTAGTCTTATAATGTTTATTTTGAGGAACTAAAATTTGTTACATACATCCTTTACATGCTCTGCAATCATTTCCTTGGTTAATCTTTTAGTCTTATAATGTTTATTTTAATGAACTAAAAATGCCCCGTAAGTCTTGAAAAATCTTGTAAAAATGACCGATTCCCTTATTTGGGCCAAAATTGCCTACGTGGTGGTACATTGGCTGCCACGTCAACAAGTTGTATTTGCACCCCAAAACCCTTGTAACTTTAAATATTGTATTTGCACCCCAAAATAAATTGTACTTTGCCCCCCAAAATATATATATATATATATATAAATAATAAACATATATATATAATCATTTGTAAAAGTAAAACATATATTATATATAAATAATAATATCAACATATATTATTATTTATACTAATTTATAAAATAATAAGTATTTTAACATTATATAAAATAAATAAAAAACAAAAAAAAAATCCATCCCCGGGGTTTTACCCCCCACCCCCCCCACCCCCGCCGCTGCGAATCGCCCCGCCCCGCCACTGCCAAATCTCGCCACGCCACCACCACTGCCAAATCACAGTGGTGGCGACCACGATTGCAGTGGTGGTGGCGTCGATTTGACGCCACCACCAGTGCAATCGTGGTCGTTTGGGTGGGGGGGGGGGGGGGGGGGGGGTCAGGGGGTTTTTTTATTTTTAATTTTTAATTTTTTTTTGTGTTTTATTGTTATTTATTTTATTTATATATATATATTTGTTTATTATATATATATATATATATATCTTTATTATTTATATATATATGTTTATTATTATTATTTATATATATGTTTATTACTATTTATATATATATATCTTTATTATTTATATATATATGTTTATTATTATTATTTATATATATGTTTATTATTATTATTATTTATATATATATATATATCTTTATTATTTATATATATCTTTATTATTTATATATATGTTTATTATTATTATTTATATATACTTATTATTATTGGTTGAAAATATGACGTGGCAGAGCTATTTTATGACGTGGCGTTGACTATGTCGCCATGTAGGCAATTTTGGCCCAAATAAGGGAATCGGGCATTTTTACAAGATTTTTCAAAACTTACGGAGCATTTTTGCAAGGCCCGAAAAAAACGGGCATTTTTAGTTTTGAAAAAAAAGTTATAGGGCAGTTTTAATATTTCGTCCTTTATTTTAATGAACTAAATTTTGATTTCCATTTCACTTATGAAAATTAAAATAGTTTGAAAATATATAGAGATTGATCTACAAATTTAAAGTTCATCATAATGATTATGGATTTCAATAAATTTATGTGTTTGACGATGTTTTTTTGATCTGGAGTTAGAGTGCTATTTGACTTTGTAAACTATGAAATATAAAATCCCGCTCTTGATGCCAATTGAAAGATCTTAGGTCTGTGTTACTTGTAATCGGATGCGGTTGCACTTGACAGTAGTTACAACTGCACTCGTAAGTAAGACAGATAACACTTCTTTAACGTTTGAAAGTTGTTGTCTTGTTGCAATTGTGAAAAGACAGTTAAACATAAAACAGTAAAAAAACACAAATGATTTAAGGTGGTTCGATCCAAATGGTCCTAGTCTACGGGGTTTGCACCCAAAAGTTTGACTCAAACAATTCTCTACTTAAAAATTACAATGTAGGCTTTATATCAACCCAAATTTTAGACTCCCTCTAATATTTGCAGTTGCAACACCTATCCCTCAACTATTTTCGGTATACTCGATTGAGTCGAAGATCATACTAAGTTGCTCCAAAGTTCCTCTGACTTAATGCTCTTCTCTAAAACACTTTGACTCGATACAGGACTGAATCACAAATTATATTTTTCAAAGTGCCCTTCAATTGTCTCGAGTCTTCTCCTTATATAGGTACGACATAATCTTCAACAGATCTTCAGTTGCAATCCGCATAATATCTTCTTTCCTTATATGATAACTTTGCCGATAATTATGTTGCAACCAGAATATATTTTCTTGCCTTATCCAATAGATTCTGCATGATCACAAAAGATATCCAACGAATATGTCTACTAAAATATGTCTAGATTCATAATAAGTAGATGTATTTAATAGCAAGTAAGTTAATCTATAAGATAGAATGATATCTTATAAGGATATGAAAATATTATCAAGATAATTACCATCTAAGATTTAACTTAATCTAATGATATAAAACAAAACCAAATCAATTTAACTAAGTTGGGCCGATCGGATCTTTGCCCAATTCGAGTGAGGGAAACGGCCCTAACAGTTCGAATCTTCTCTATATCGAAACTACTAGGTCAAACGCTAGGTTTTGATAGTCAATGAACAATAATCTACAATAAATAATTTACCTCGATATTTGGGTTTGCGATATTTATAGACATCATAAATCGGGACCACTTTTCCTGTAAATAGTCCGCTATGTCGAATATTTCTTGGATATATGATATTTGACGTAGATGACAAAATCGTTATTAGGAAAACCAAACCAACCTTGTGCTAATTATAAGTGGATCACTCTTGAGCTGCCTTGTGTAAAAAAAAAAAAATACACCAGATCCGGTGACTTTGCTGTTAGAGTGATGGAAACAGGAGCCTCATCTCCAACTTTCACAATAGAATATTGCAAGTAGTACTAAATTACAAATGATGATTACTACAACGAATAGACAACAAATCTTCTTAATGATACGCCGTACTTTCCATTATTATTTTTATAAGAAACCTAGTATTCGTGTCATCGTGGTGTATTAAACAAATTAGTAAATTACCATATTTTATAATCATATATTATATATGTGTTCGACTTTACGTGTTTCTCTAGAAACCTTTGACCACTATTAGAATTATTACTATTTATTAACAAGAGATTAAGCTCGCACAAATTAGTTTAAGGTTATTGTAAGAGAAATTTCAAAAGAGAACAATATGTGGCCATTCAAAAAAAAAAGTCCTTCTGGATTTTCTTGTTCTTCTACTGCTGAACAAGTTACGGATGGAATTGATGGCTCTGGCCTTACCGCAATCGTTACAGGCTAGTGTATAAATCTTGTTATTACTTAATCTTTTAGTCGTATAATGTTTATTTTGAGAACTAAAATTTGTTACATACATCCTTTACATGCTCTGCAATCATTTCCTTGGTTAATCTTTTAGTCTTATAATGTTTATTTTAATGAACTAAATTTTGATTTCCATTTCACTTATGCAAATTAAAATAGATTGAAAATATATAGAGATTGATCTACAAATTTAAAGTTCATCATAATGATTATGGATTTCAATAAATTTATGCCTTTTGTAAACTATTACTCATCGCAGCTAATTGTTGAGAAAATTAGAACTTCTTACACAACAAGAAAGTCAACTCTTTCGAAATCAGTATGACTGACTGTTGAAGATCAGATTGATGATTGTTATGCATTTGTATAATTCAAGTGTGCACTACAAGTGATTAAGTACAAGTATGGTCTTAATTCCGATGAATCTAATTACTCAAGTGATTTGTTTAACAGGGGCATCAAGTGGTATTGGTGTTGAAACCGCACGTGTTCTGGCTCTGCGTGGTGTTGATGTGGTAATGGCAGTGAGAAATGTATCTGCTGGCAACAAAGTTAAAGAAGAAATAGTTAAGGAAATCCCTGCTGCAAAGCTTGATGTTATGGAATTGGATCTCAGTTCATTCGCATCTGTTCGAAAATTCGCATCTGAGTTCACGTCCTCAGGTCGTCCACTCAATATTTTGATGTAAGTAGACCATGTCCGAAATGTTCACGTATAGCTTTCAACCCCTCACTTTTTAATATCTGCCAAATCAATTTTCTAATATTGGATTTTTCATTGTTGTCTATTGTTCAGTAATAATGCAGGAGTGATGATACCACCATTCACACTGTCTAAGGACAACATAGAACTGCAGTTTGCCACAAACCACTTGGGTATAAATTTAGCTTATCTTCCAAACATGGTCGTCGGACCTCTTTGAACGATAGCTTTTGTTGCAAACCATTCCAATGCTTTTATGTCGTTTATGTATAATATGATGAACTACACTATAGTTAAGTTCTAGTTGAGCAGTTGATGTATGCTATTATTGTGTTAATTGTACGAGGTTTTGTTTCTGGTCTGCAGGTCATTTTCTTTTAACAGAATTGTTACTGGAAACAATGAAAAAAACTGCTCGTGAGATGAAAAGGGAGGGAAGAATTGTGATCCTTAGCTCAGAGTTTCACAAATATACATATAAAGAAGGAATTCGGTTTGACAAGATCAATGATAAAGAAAAGTATGGCCATTATATTTCATTATATCTTTCTGACAATTTTGCAAATATTTTCATTAAGATATATTGTACATTATATATGAAGTTACTCCTTTAAATTATAATGATTGTATTTGCCTCTAGTTGTTTAGTGTACAATGGTTTCGTGGCAATATACTTGTTTTAGCAAAATAATTTGAATATTACATTCATCATATATAAGTTTAGGTTGGTATTTATGGAGGTTAATTGGTATTTTTTTACTTACGTAATATCATTTAACATGCAGATATGGCAAATTCGGCGCATATGGGCAATCGAAACTTGCTAATATACTGCATGCTAAAGAACTGAACCGTCGCTTGAAGGTATTTAACGTAATAGTTTTGACTTTTGACTAAGTTCATTTTTTCTGTATTCTAGATGAAACATCGAATGTTTTTTTTTTCTAGTTTCGTAAAACTATCACAACTTTTAATATTTCCCTTGTTTAAGCCCCAGATGCATATAAACCTTAACATACAAAGATAAAAATTATGAATTTATGATGGGTTTATCACTTTCTAAACCTATTACTGAAACTTCTCTACAATTTTAACTTGAAATTATGAATATTGACGGTAATTCATGACCTTGAACAGGAAGAAGGTGCAGAAATAACTGCAAATGCACTTCATCCTGGAGCTATCGGGACCAATCTTGGCAGGCACATGGGCTTAATTGGAGGTAACTCTAAATGAAATGGTATCTTGAACTGCAGTTAAAAAACACAAATTAACTGTATCCTTAAAATTCTTAATAGAACATGGTATGTTTAGATTCTATGCAAGGGGGCAACTTATCTTACTTGGTGAATGATCTCTCTGTGCAGATATTCTTTCCGCGGTTTCTAAACCGATGCTCAAAACTATTCCACAGGTAAGCCCAGTGCCTAATTAATACAAATGATATTTGCAACAAAGACTCTTTTTTTCACTTCTTGTTGGTAATATTTATATAGATTACAGGTGCAATCTGCTATTGATAATAATCAATGGGGTTCAAGCCCCCTTTTTTTCCTCTTCACCATGTGCCCTCTATACCAACTTCTGTCTTTAGATTGCACTCGTTCAATATAGAAACTAACAAGACGAGTCATGTTTGATTGCTACCTCTCATTTAAATATAAAAGATCGTGTTGTGTGCCAAACTTCAACTAAATATATATCAAATCATGTACATATACATGTAGAGACTGTTAGAAACTAGGAACATTAAAAGGCTTATACGAGTAATGATAGCAGCATCAAAGTCCCACTTGTAGGGATGGGCATATTGAAGTGGGTACTTACTTCCGAACTCGTCCCGTTCCGGTATTTTCCATGTGGCACAAGTATTCACTTAGCTTTGCACGTACTCACAATTTAGCATGCGGAATAAGATTGAAAGTTGGTAGTAATTGTTCATTTTCCATTTCCATTTGGGCAACCCACGCCCTTATATTACATGCATATATATTGCGGGTACACACTTTGCAGATTTTTTTTTTTATATAGTTTTCTCCACTTTCTTTTTTTTTTAAATTAAATTTGCATGAGCATGAGTAACATGTAGTTTAGTAAATATCATATGGTATCTTTGCAAGCATTGGACATTGAGATTTTGTTATAATGATGCAGCTTTTCACTTATATAATTCATCGATTTGTTGATGGCGTTAAATGGTAGTTTTGATCTCTTTCATTTTTTGTGTCGACAAATCTAGGGTGCTGCAACCACCTGTTACGTGGCATTACATCCACAAGTGAAGGGAGTTGGAGGTGAATACTTTTCGGACTGCAATTTGGGCAAACCCATTTCACAAGCTTCAGACATTGATTTGGCAAAGAAACTATGGGATTTCAGCTTGGAGTTGACAAAACCATGATTGTCTGTGTATTTATATGTTTATATATATATATATATATATATTCAAAATATACTTTTATGAACTTTGGGATTGTATGATTGATAATATACATTTTGAGTGAACTTATGCTTTAGTTTTTACATATCTTTTGCTATCTATTTTATTGATAATCACTGTCTAAATTTCTGAAAGTCAAAGTTGTTGGTTAGTTTCAAGAGTTTCTTATTGTTGATATAAAGCTGCAAAACACTATAATATACATTTTTCTAAACATTTTATGCCTCTACTCCACATTCTTCTTCTGGTGACTTTGCTCACCTCGTTGGTAGCCTCTTGCTTCATGCGCTGAGCTTGTACCTACAAATTGTCTAATCCTCGTTCCCAGATTTCTTGTACTGTTCTATTACATCGCCTCGCCACGTTACATAGGATTTAGATCCAATCTCAACCTTAGAGGGGTTTGGCCAAGCTGCATTGATGATTTTTTAGAACCTTCATGTATGAAGGCCATACACTCAATGGGTAGGCCACATATGAGCGTCGAGAAAGTATACATCATCATTAACTATTTTATGTTTTAAATAGTCCCTTCTTGATTGCTTGCTACTCGCTTATTCACATCATTTTCTTATCTTGTATGTTGTGTTTAATATCAAAACACAATCACGATTCACTTGGATATCTAAGATTTCACATATTGAGTTTTTTTCTTCTTTTGATGCGTTAACTTCCATTAGATGAAGTGGATGGAGTCCACAAGGGAAAACACATGTCACAAGTTCTCAATATAGATGAAGTTAGGGGTGGTAAAAGAGATCGAATAATTCCACGAATTCGATCTAATTCAGGTTCATAGGATTCAATCCACTTCAGATCCGCACGGATTCTGTTACGATCTGGATCTATTGGATCAAAGATGGATTTGGATCTGTGTAGATCTATGCTGCTCTGAATGCGGATATAGATGGATCCATGCAAATTCACCTAATAATTCACCTGAATCCGCATTACTTTGCCACTGGATCCGTGCGGATCCTAATGCGGATCTGGGTGGATCTGCAGTTGGATTCGTATGGATCCACCAACATTTTAAAAAAAAACATAAATAATTAAAAATTGTTACCAACAATTGGTTGCATCAACTCATGGTCGGTGTTTTCGGCTTTTCTTGTTTGAATTAACTCCAAGAAATGGCACAACTCTCATGTTTTGTTCTCTTGTTGTTGGGGGGGGGGGGGGGGGTTTGGTTTTGGTGTGGAGCTTTTTGGGCTGTGAAATGGTTATAGGATTAGGCTAGTCCTTTTGTCCGGAAAATACTTATAGAATAACACACCTGAACTAAGGCACGCAAAACAAGGCTGGCATCGTCCCTCCGATCGATTCTTAAGTCAGCAAAGTGTGCAAGGAAGGAGTAGGATGAAATTGGACTAGGTCGAATTCATACAATGCGTCAAATTTGGCGTTATGTCAAATATGCACTACAAAAATGACATTTTATGTGACAATTTGTTATGACGAAAAAAAGAACTTGTCACAATAATGCAATTTTTAATGACGAATTAATGCGTTGTCACATAAAGTAAGTTTTCATGTGACAATATTTGTCATCGTCACATAAAATCAGACAAACTGTGACAATTTTACGGTTCATCATAAAACTAACGGTTTTTTGTGATAAATTTTAGTTTCGTCACAGGTCCAGAGTGCGAGGCAAAACTCCCACGTGCGTATGAACGATACTTTATGACGAACTATAATTTTGTCACATTGCGTAAGACTTTGGTGACAATATTTTAATTCGTCACAAACTTGTAATTCTGTGCGCCAATACTTGATTTCAGGCTAAAAGTTTCCCTCGCAATTTTTTATTTTTTCCTCCTGGCAAAAAAATTCCGTCACTTTTGTTGTGTGACAAACCACAATTAGTCACATGGATTCATTAGTAAATTTTTTAAAAAGTTAGTGATTGACTGCAATTAAACAAAAAATAAAACAAATTAACAGTTGAGAGTAGGGCCCATTTATTAAAATCCCACTTCCACTTCTCTACATTCAGTCCATGTTTCCCACTCCACCGATAGTAATTAATCCCATTTAGGCCTAATGCGGTGAGCTAAATTGGTAAGTACTTCTCTTTTCTTTCAATTTTTTTACTTGTGAGCTGAATTTGCATCTCGTAAACTGAATTTAGATGGGTTTCTTTGATGTTTCAGAGGTGGGTTTCAGTAAAAGCACTTGGAAGCTCGCACAATCTGCATTCTTTGTGTAAGCTCTAACACTACAAAATTTCCGGGTCATTCCCGACCGCAATGCCGGTCGGGAATGACAATTTCCGGTCGGGAATAACTCATTCCCGACCGATTTTTGGTCGGGCCGGGCCGGTTGGCGTTGCTTAGGTCGGAAATAATTTTCCGACCGAAGTTCGGTCGTCCCGAGTTTTTCCCAACCGGTAAATCCCGACCGCAAATCAGTCGGGAGTTTCTCGACCGAATTCCGGTCGGGAATAGTTTAAATGTTATTCCCGACCAAAATTCGATCGGGAATAGTTTAAATATTACTCCCGACCGAAAATCGGTCGAGAGTAATATAAATATTATTCCCGACCAAATTTCGGTCGGGAATAATATAAAATTATTCCCGACCGAAATTCGGTCGGGAGTAATATAAAATTATTCCAGACCGAAATTCGGTGGGTAGTAATATTTACATTATTCGCGACCGAAATTCAGTCGGAAGTAATATTTAAACTATTCCCGACCGAATTTTGGTCGGGAATAAAACTCGCCAGAATAAACAAAAAAATATTCCGGTAATAATTACCAGAATATTATTATTTTTAATATTTTGAAATATTTTTGATTTATTACCCAATCTAAAACAATCTTTAGCTTTTTTGTTTTTCAGATGGACAATTAAATTTTGGATTTATTGCTCAATATAAAGCACAAGAAAGAAGAAAATGCTTGTTTCAAGTTGAAGAAAGAAGAGGAAAAAATTGTTTTGTGGAAAAAAATGTTTGAAGATGAAAGAATAAATTGTGTTTGTAGAAAAAAAATCTTGGAATAAAGAGAAAGTTGAAGAATAATGAAGTGTATTTATACGGAAAAGTTAAAAAATTTGAATTTTCGTAAAATTTGAATTTCCCCCTAAGTCCCGTCAATTTTTTGGAGTATTCCCGACCGAATTTCGGTCGGAAAAAGTTTGAAATTTAAAAATTTAGCCAACTCGCCAAATTTTCAACATTACCGACCGAATTTCGGTTGGCAAATTATTTATGCCCAGAAACGACCAAATTTGTTTTAAAAATGTTTGAAGATGAAAGAATAAATTGTGTTTGTAGAAAAAAATTCTTGGAATAAAGAGAAAGTTGAAGAATAATGAAGTGTACTTATAGGGAAAAGTTAAAAAATTTGAATTTTCGTAAACTTTGAATTTCCCCCCAAGTCCCGTCAATTTTTTTGAGTATTCCCGACCGAATTTCGGTCGGAAAAAGTTTGAAATTTGAAAATTTAGCCAACTCGCCAAATTTTCAACATTATCGACCGAATTTCGGTTGGCAAATTATTTATGCCCAGAAACGACCAAATTCCCGACCGAAATTCGGTCGGGAATACCTATTAATATTATTCCCGACCGAAATGCGGTCGGGAATACTTATGAATATTATTCCCGATCGAATTTCGGTTGGGAATGAGTTATGAATATTTTTCCCGACCGCAATTCGGTCGAGAAAAATAGTAATTCTTTTTATCGATTTTTTGAAAAATCTTGATGTGTTTGTTAAGTATAACTATTGAATCTCAATAAATACACGAATTGCACTAACAACTAGTTAGGTTAATGTGTTTTTAATTATGAAATTAATATAGATTAACATATAAGTTAAGTTAGTTTGGAGTTTTTTATATATATTAATCATAGATAGTATAGAGTATTCCCAATTGACGATTAACATTTGTTACAAACGTTAGTATAGAGAGGCTAATTTTGATATATATTAACATATGTTTAACATAATCGTAAGTAGTTACATTATTAACAGCTACATATACCAATCTATTTATAAGTGACAATATGAATCGACGCTTCAAACGATTCATCAACGTACAACTAATTTTTTTTATTTTTTTTTATTTTTTCAGTAATATATAACTAATATTGATGTACTTGATCATTAAATCAACGATTTATCTAAAATGGAGAGCGAAATTGTGAATTAAAAATATGAATATTATTTCCTACCGAAAATCGATCGCCAATACCCCTAATTCCCTACCGAATTTCGGTCGCAAATAAGTATTCCCGACCGAATTTCGGTCGGGAATTTCGGTCGGGAATACTTATGAATATTGTTCCCGACCGAAATTCGGTCGGGAAAAAGAGTAAATTTTATTTTTTTTCGATTTTTTGAAAAATCTTGATGTGTTTGTTAAGTATAATTATTGAATCTCAATAAATACATGAATTGCACTAACAACTAGTTAGGTTAATGTGTTTTTAATTATGAAATTAATATAGATTAACATATAAGTTAAGTTAGTTTGGAGTTTTGCATATATATTAATCATACATAGTATAAAGTATTCCCAATTGACGATTAACATTTGTTACATACGTTAGTATAGAGAGGCTAATTTTGATATATATTAACATATGTTTAACATAATCGTAAGTAGTTACATTATTAACAGCTACATATACCAATCTATTTATAAGTGACAATATGAATCGACGCTTCAAACGATTCATCAACGTGCAACTAATTTTTTTTATTTTTTGTTTATTTTTTCAGTAATATATAACTAATATTGATGTACTTGATCATTAAATCAACGATTTATCTAAAATGGAGAACGAAATTGTGAATTAAAAATATGAATATTATTTCCTACCGAAAATCGGTCGCCAATACCCCTAATTCCCTACCGAATTTCAGTTGGGAAAAAGAGTAATTTTTTTTTTTTAGATCTTTTGAAAAATCTTGATGTGTTTGTTAAGTATAACTATAGAATCTCACAAAATACATGAATTGCACTAACATTTAGTTAGTTTAATGTTCTTTTAATTATGAAATTAATATAGATTAACATAAAAGTTAAGTTAGTTTGGAGTTTTGCATATATATTAATCATACATAGTATAGAGTATTCCCAATTGACGATTAACATTTGTTACAAACGTTAGTATAAAGAGGCTAATTTTGATATATATATATATATATATATATATTAACATATGTTTAACATAATCATAAGTAGTTACGTTATTTGCAGCTACATATATCAATCTATTTATAAGTGACAATATGAATCGACGCTTCAAACGATTCATCAACGTGCAACTAAATTTTTTTTTTTTTTTTTCAGTAATATGTAGCTTATATTGATGGACTTGATCATTAAATCAACGATTTATCTGAAATGGAGAGCGAAATTGTGAAATTAAAAATATGAATATTATTCCCTACCGAAAATCGGTTGTCAATACCCCTAATTCCCTACCGAATCTCGGTCGCGAATAAGTATTCCCGACCGAATTTCAGTCGGGAATACCTATGAATATTATTCTCGACCGAAATTCGGTCGGGAATACTTATGAATATTATTTCCGACTGAAATTCGGTCGGGAAAAAGAGTAAATTTTACTTTTTTTTCGATCTTTTGGAAAATTTTGATGTGTTTGTTAAGTATAACTATTGAATCTCACTAAATACCTGAATTGCACTAACATTTAATTAGTTTAATGTACTTTTAATTATGAAATTAATATAGATTAACATATAAGTTAAGTTAGTTTGGAGTTTTGCATATATATTAATCATACATAGTATAAAGTATTCCCAATTGACGATTAACATTTGTTACAAACGTTAGTATAGAGAGGCTAATTTTGATATATATTAACATATGTTTAACATAATCGTAAGTAGTTACGTTATTAGCAGCTACATATACCAATCTATTTATAAGTGACAATATGAATCGACGCTTCAAACGATTCATCAACGTGCAACTTTTTTTTTTCCAGTAATATATAACTAATATTGATGGACTTGATCATTAAATCAACGATTTATCTAAAATGGAGAGCGAAATTATGAAATTAAAAATATGAATATTATTCCCTACCGAAAATCCGTTGCCAATACCCCTAATTCCCTACCGAATTTCGGTCGCGAATAGTAACGCCCACTTTCCCGACCGTAATTCGGTCGGAAAAAGTATTCCCGACCGAACCGCGGTCGGGAATACCTATGAATATTATTCCCGACCGAAATTCGGTCGAGAATGCTCCCGACCGAAATCCGGTCGGGATTTTCCGGTCGGAAAAACACCCGAATTCTTGTAGTGTAACTAAGATTTTAATTGTATAGCAGAAATGTAATTTGAGGGGGTAATTTTTTTTTTGGGTAAAAACTCACTGGTCAATTAATTTGTAGCTAATAAACTTAGGGATTTTCAAAGACAAATATTTTGTGTTTTTTTCCACCCAATAAATTGCTATTTAGCCTAGAAAAGTAGATTCATAAGTGTTTCTTAATATTTGGTAGTTTTCTCAATCTTCAGGAAAAATGAGTTTACATAACTTTCTTGGACAATGAGTTCTTACCATAAAAGGACTAACCAGGAAAAAAGGTTAGAAGGTTAGTCTATTTTTTTGTTTTTCTGTCATGATTGAACATTGGTATATTTGTGTGATTTGTTTATTGTAGCTTCAGAGTTTTAGATTTTAAAGTTTTGTTGACCAGCACAAGCAATTGATGTTAAAGTGCGCATGCATTCGAGTTTTAGAAATTTTCGTAGACAAATATTTTGTGTTAGTCCTTCCTAATAAAGTTGTTATTTAGCATAGAAAAGTATATTCATAACTGCGTAGTGGTAACAATAACAGTTGGGATACTATGTTCTTTTCATTTATGAGCATGTAATAAATTTAATTTTAGTTATTTATATGAAAAAATTCAAATACTCCGCATCAGCTCAATATTTGTAAATACATTGTTGACTATTTCAGTATATTTTATTTATTATCCACTTATTTCATTGAATTCTTTTAATTTATAATGTTATGTACTTGCATTGCTAATAGTTTTTACAATTATTGAAACTATAACCATTTCACTTCGTATTACTTTGAAGATTAAAGGATCTTGTGGAAAAAAAAAATTATTTCCCCTATAACTTATTATCTAATTGATTATTGTATTCATAGGTACGCAACGATGGATAAAAGTTGGATTACAGAAAAAAAAAATAGCTCTTATATTAATGGTGTCAAGTCATTTATTACCTTCGCAAAGCAAAATATTATGGAGCTTGACAACTTGATTCGGTGTCCTTGTGGTATTTGTAACAACGCATACCATAAAACAATTGATGAAGTAGAATATGATTTGTATATTAATGGTTTCTCTCATACATATGTAGATTGGATATTTCATGGGGAGACAATACCTTCATTTGAGGTCATTGACGATGATATAAGTGATACTAATGAGGATAATGTGATGGAGTCAAGAAACTCTTTTGATGGAGACGATTTAAGTGAATATTTAGCTGAAACGAGGGAAGCTCAACAATTAGATAGTGATAATGAATCAGAAAGTTTTCAGAAACTGTTACAAAATGCACAATGTGAACTCTATCCTGGTTGCAAAATGTCTTTATTATCTGTGATAGTAAAATTGCTACATTTAAAGGTGTTAGGAAAATGGAGTAATAAGTCTTTTGATATGCTACTAGAGCTTTTAAAGAACATCTTACCTGAAGGCGAGACACTTCCATCATCAATATATGGAGCTAGGAAGTTGCTTGTTGAAATTGGATTATGCTACGAAGAGATTGTGCATTGTTTTGGAAAGAAAACGAAAAAGAGGATAGATGTCCAATTTGTAAAGAATCTAGGTGGAAGAATACTACTAAAGGCAAGGCAAAGCAAGTTCCTCATAAAAAAACTGAGATACTTTCCCTTGAAGCCTAGGTTGCAAAGACTTTTTATGTCTAGCAAAACAACTTCAAAGATGTTGTGGCATAAAGATAGACGAGTAAATGAGGAAGGTGTCTCTCGACATCCTGCTGATTCATTAGCATGGAAACAACTTGATTCTCAATTTCCTCATTTCTCTAATGATCCACGCAATGTTAGATTGGGATTAGCATGTGATGGCTTTACCCCATGGTCAAACTTGGGGAATTCGTTCAGTATGTTGCCCGTCATACTTGTTGTTTATAATTTGCCACCTTATGAGTGTATGTGTTCTTCGTTCCTTATGATGTCGTTACTTATTCTGGGTCCAAGTTCACCTGGAAAGGACATTGATGTATACCTACGACCTCTAATTGATGACTTGAAGGAGTTGTGGGATAGAGGTGTGAAACATATGATATATGCAAGAAAGAGAGATTTTAAATGCATGCTGTTGTACTTTGGACTATTAGTGACTTGTCGGGTTATAGTATATTATTTGGTTTGGTAACAATGGGCTATTTTGCTTGTCCATGTTGTTTGAATGATACATATTCCAAGCCGTTAAGAACCAAAACTTGTTATATGGGCCACCGTCGTTTTTTGCATAAAAACCATTTATTTCGCAAAAATAAAAGTGATTTTAATGGTAAAGAAGGACATAGAAGAAAACCTCGAATGTTATCTGGGGATGACATATTATGTTGGTTAGATAGGTTGCGTGATGTATTTAGTAAACTAGAAAAGCATCCATCAATAAACCAAAAAAGAAAGTGTGGCCCTAATCAAGTGAATTGGTTAAAAAATAGTATTTTCTTTGAGTTACCATATTGGAGTAAATTGTTGATCAGACATAATCTCGATGTAATGCACATTGAGAAGAACGTATGTGATAATGTGTTGGGGACCATACTTGATATTAAAGGTAAAACAAAAGACCCACTTGTTGCTCGAGAGGATCTACGTGATTTTGGAATTAGAGAGGAGTTGCATGTGCAGTTACGAGAAACAGATAGCAAGTCCATAAAGCCACCAGCATGCTTTACGTTATCAGCGAGGGAAAGAAGTGATTTTTATCAATTTCTGAAATCTATCAAGTACCCTGATGGCTATGCTGCAAATATCTCAAAATGTGTTAAGGAGAACAAAATAACAGGCTTAAAGGCACATGATTGTCATATTCTTCTCCAAAGATTGATTCCAGCTGGCATTCGAGGTTATTCAACAAAGGAAGTAAATGAGGTTTTGTAGGAGCTAGGAGATTTTTTCAAGGAGTTGTGTTCAAAAACATTGAAAGATGTTGATCTGGAAAGATTGGAAAATAAACATCCCTTTAATCTTGTGTAAGCTGGAAAAGATATCCCCACCGTACTTCTTCACTGTGATGGTGCATTTGAGTATTCATTTGGCTTAAGAGGCTAAAGTTGCAGGACCGATACAATTTCGTTGGATGTATCCAATCGAAAGGTATGTTTCGTTTAATTTTTTTTTTTACACATAGTGCCCAATGACTTGCCACTCATCTTTTTATTTTTTATTTATCTCAGATTTTTAAGCATTCTCAAAGGTTTCGTTCGGAACAAAGCTTGTCCTGAAGGTTCCATTGCTCAAGGATTCATAGTGAATGAATGCTTAACATTTTTATCTTTATACCTGCCTGATATGAAAACAAGATTTAACCGTTCAAAGAGAAATTATGATGGTTCTCATGATCAACTAAAGGAAAGGCTCTCCGTATTTTCAATGGAAACACGACCATTTGGAAAGACCGAGTATTCTTTATCGAAGAAGAATTAGAAAAGGCTCATTGGTATATATTGAACAACTGTGAAGAAGTTGAACCATATTTAAAGTAAGAATTTAATCAATATATTTTTTTAACTAATTTTCCAATTTTTTTATATACTTACTTTACACGTCCCTTTATTTATTCAGAATGCACAAAACTGAAATGTTGGGAGTTAGTTTAGAAGAAGCTGATGATATTGATGGACATGATCAACAAAGGAGTCAGTTTCATGTGTTATATATATATATATATATATATATATATATATATATATATAAAGTAGTTTGAAATGAATTATGAACTATGTGGCATTACTCTTAACATACTTTTTTATTTTGTAGGTAAATTTGATGCACCTCCAGAATCCTGAAAATACATCAGATGATTTGTGGGCTTTAGCAAATGGTCCAATGATATTGGATACGAGATGTTTTGATGGGTGCATGGTCAATGACGTTCGATTTTTTACAAAAGCCCGTGATGAGCAAAGAAAAACTCAAAATAGTGTATTTGTTGTTGAAGGGAATCATAAGAATCAGTCCATAGAGTTTTTTGGTTTTCTACGAAGAGTAGTTGAGTTTGTTTACCTCGGCGGCTACAAAGTTGTTTTATTTGAGTGTCAATGATTTGACATGGGGAGTAAGAGAACTATGCAAGCTGATAAGCATTTTATTAGCATTGATACACGATCATGATGGTATAAAGATGATCTATATGTATTGCATGTGCAAGTGCAACAAGTATTTTATATAAACGACACAAAGTTGGGCAGGAATTGACAAATTGTCCAAATAGTAAAACATAGACATTTGTGGGATCTGCCAGAGATGGAAATAGAAAATATTAGGAATATTGTGGACATTGAGGGCCAAAAGCATGCGGAGGAAGTGGTACAACAATATGAATATAATGGAGTTATCTTACTTGATGAATCTAATGACAATGATCATCATCAAAATCAGTTGTCAAGGGATGACATAGAGCCAGAAGAGATGGATATGACGGTTTTCCAAAAAGTTCGAAATTTCAGGCCACCGCATAATCATACAGACTTAAGTTGTGAAGATGACTCGTGTGAGGAAGAGGAAGAGGAAGAAGGGGACAATGTAGAAGAGGATGAAATGGGAGAGGGCTTGTTTGAAGAAGAGGAAGAAGAAAAAATAGAAGAGGATGAAATGAGAGAGGAAGAGGAAGAAGATGATGAAGATATCAATCAAAAATTGTGATGATGATGACGATGATTGAAAAAAATTCTCTAAACATATATATTCATGTCATTTTTTAGATGTCTTAGCCAAACGATGTAGTGTTTTCTTATTTATATGATCATATGGTGGTTGTCTGGTTGATGAAAAATTTGTTGGATTCTGATTTGCTAATATGTGAGATTGCATCCCTATGCACATATTGAATATACAAAGCTTTAACCTATTTTGTTACATATTCAGATGTCAACAGGGTCCAACTTTAAGAAGGCTCGCAAACCGCAAGGAATGAAGAGACTTGACTTCTTGCAAGCATCTAAGGGCCCTAACTCCTCACACAGAAGTGCGTCTAATGGCAATTACCAAACTCAGTGCGTAGCACAGTGAACAGAAATGTGACACTTTGTAAATCTTTGAACACACCCATCTTAAACCCAATTTCACAATTTTCAAATCACTCAGGCTCTTGTTCCGAAGATGGATCAGAATCCGTCCCTACATCTCCATTGATGGCTATGTCAACCCCACACTTTGATGCTGGTGAAAATGGAGTTCCAGATAGTTTTGCCACACCACATACAAGAGGGTCAACGCCTAATTCTGAAGAATTACCACGTAATTCTGGTAATACATTTTGTTTTATTGTTTATAATTTATCTTCTTTAGCATATTTCACATTTTTCTCCACTTTCAGTTAAGCGTCGTTTAGTTTTATCCATAGCAAACTTACATTTTCTTTCTCGGTTTCATCTCAGGATCTAATGGCAAAAAGAATCGTCGCAGTGTAACTAGAGGCCTGAATTTGGATAAGATAGTTGACAAGGTATTTGTAGGTATTTGCAATTGTTTAAATCATATTGTGATAGGGTACATTGAATTAGTTTTGCTTCTTTGTTTTTTGAACTATAATAAAATTATAATATCGTAGAGTGGGAAGATGAAAATTATGTTTGTTAACAGGTTTGGAATTATGACCTAATTAACTGAATTATTTATTTGGGTTGGAACACCCTTGCCCGTGGTTCAAAAGCTAAATGCTATTTTAAAGGAAACAAAATAACAAGAACATTCCTTCCTTTATTCACTATATTTCACTCTTGTTGTATGTCTGTGTTTTCGAGTTTTGTTCCATCCCCTTTCTTCAATTGATCACCTCCCTTTATATAGAAATTTTTAGGGACATGTGTCTCTATGCATGTTTGACATGTTTTAGGATGAGTACACGTGTTACAAGGTACACCAATCAATAAGATAATGTCTATCCTGATCTACTAAGTGCTGACGGTGCTGCTTGATCTTCCTCCGAGGGGTTTTGCCTTCATTCCGATAGGTGGTTAAGCCGACTTCTTTGTCTCCGAGGGCTTATTGCCTTTGGTAATGACTTGAGGGCCAAGTTTGGGTGTCCTCTTAGTGATAATGCTGCTCCGATAGGGGGTATCCCGAAGTAAGTGATTCTGGACATTTTCTCTGAGGGGGGGTGTTCACCCGTGAGTTGAACTCTGAGACATGTTTTAGCCTTCGTGGATAGGCTTTTCTCTTTCCAAGTACCCGGAGAGTGTTGTTATTTGGCTCTTGCATCAATGTGCGGTTTCATTCTTTGAGTTGGCCGTCTGGGGCATTGCTCCAAGGGCATTTGTGTTAGGAGTGCATAGCAAGGAAGCGTTCTTGTCAAGGTTCTGGGACTCGGGAGTCCGTTGGGGCCCTGCTCGGCGTCTTGATGGATATCTGAATCAGGCGGATCCATCCGGGTTTGCTTTTTATCCGATGCCGCCTTGATATCTGATCTTCATTCATCGTGACTTTCCGAGGGACGCTAGGTGCCCTCGTCGGATGGCCACTCGTACCGCTTTGGGTTAGTATCCGAGCGATATTGGTCACACCCGATAGGCCTCCTCGTTGGGAGTGGGTACAACTCATCGGAAGTACTCGTGACAATAGTATTGTCCATTTATTAATCCTTCTAATTTAGGACTAATATTTTCTTTAATCTCGTATTTATTTTATACGGTTAACAATGTTCAACAATGGTGAGAAGATATCGGCTGCAAATGTTGAAGAATTTGTTAATGGAATTGGAGTTGCTACGAGAACATGCGCTGAACTTGTTGGAGTAGCTTATTGGCGGGATATTTCAGAAACAAACAAAGAAGTTTGTCGTAGAAGATTAATGGTAATGTATAGTTATTAAATATAATATTAATTTCTGGCATGTTCTTGTGTAAATAATGGCTTGTTGACTTGGGTTTTTAGACATGGTTTAAAATTGAGGATTGGACAACTCCACGTGTCCAAGAAATTATTGATCAAATGTTCCAAGATAGCTATAGACACTGGAGGAATACCTTAGCTTCTTGTTACCGAGCTCTTGTAATAAAAGGTATGAATCCAAGAGAGAAGAGTCCACGAAGGGAGGTGCAACTTGCGAAATGGCTCGCAGTATGCGATAGGATTGAAAGTCCGGAATTTAAGGTATGTACCTAAAACTCCATCTTTATAAACCTATCTTAGTTTTTTTGACAAAATTTATTTCAAAAAAGATATTGCAGAAAAAATCTCAAACCAATTCAGCAAACAGACTAACATACTACAAGGAAGATTAGATATCTTTCTCATTATAGAAAAATGGTAAGAAAGTATACTAAACTAATTATATAAGAGTTAAACTGAATATAACATTGTTGACAAGTTTAAATTGTGCATTGTATACAGGCAAATCCAAGTAAGTAAATCTTTGGAAGATTACTCATGTAAAGAAGAAGACTGGTCGATTTGTGAATTCTACTGCTGCTAAACATTTGTGAGATACATTTTCTTTTTGTTTGGATGATATTATTTAATAGTATACAATGTAAATTTCATTAATACATAGAGCATTTGTAGGATAAAATGACTGCAATGAAGGCAGAACCCGTGAAGGAAGGAGATTCTCCCAAGACTAAGGATCAGATCCTTGAATCTGCATTGGGGTATCGATCGGGGTACCAAAAAGGAATGGGGTTTGGGGTAGAGGTACCACGTGGTAAGAAGTCTCAGTCATGTGCAAGGCAAGATTCCCAACTAAATGAAAATTTAACGAAAACTCAAACTGAACTTGAGAGTGCTAAGGACAAAATTATTTCCCTGTCAATGGAACTAGTGGAGCAAAAAGAGAAGTTGGAAGAGCATAAGGAGAAAAATAAGAGTTATGAAGACAGGATTGAGGCTCTACAAGCACAAATGATGGAGATGCAACAACTTTTTTACAAAGAAACTAGGTAATTATATTATTTACTTAAAGACTATATTTTGTTGTTGTTGTTTAGTTTCATTCAATGGTGGAGCTTATGAGATGGCTGGAGATATGAAGGTTTTGATTTTTATTGAACACTTTGTGATATAGATACTACATGTATAACTTTAGGTATGAGTGCAGCCATCTTATGCATTTGGTTAATAAGCAAAATTCATTTCATGAATTTAATATATCTACACAACTCTAAAGTAAAAAAAAATGGCTTCAGAGATAGTCATTAAGGAACATGAGCTGTTTGATTTGGTAAATGGATATTGTGTGGTAGTTTTAAGTACCTAAATTAATTTGTTATGTGGTCTAGATGTGACTTAACTAGCTGTTGTTGATGTATAGCGTTATATTGTATTATTTTACTGTGTGTAGTCATGAATGTTGTTTACATCCATCCAAAAAAGTTCTATTCATTGTAGAAAAATGTTATTTTTATAATATGCAGTTCGACAACAATAGCTCATGTCTTTTGAGATGTTGATATATGCTTTGTTAATTTGGGTGTATACTTAAAAACTTTACCTATATTTCCCTTTTCAATTGGTTGGCAGTATAATGATTGGTTTTACATAATTTGTGGCATGCATGACTACTTGATCACTTGCCAGCCTCGCGAAAAGAAGTTAACGCAAAGTATTTTTAGATCTATGCAGAGTTTGGGAAGAACTAAGTAGATGCTATTTTTGATGAATATTGATGGTTTTGAAATGCACTCCTGTTTTTGGCATACTAAGGAGATGTTAATTTTGATGAATATGGAAGCTTTTGAAATGCACTGCAAGTTTTCTTGTAATACATTGTCTTTTACTTGATAATACTTTGACAATGTATAAACTTTTAGTGTGATTTTAAGACTCCTACTTTTATGCAGTATTCGACTATGTTCAGGTTTTTATTAACTTTTTAATTATTATAAATTGTAGTTGTTGATCTCTAATTAGTTATATTTGCTGGAGTATAGTAGTGTGGTTAGATTCATGTTTCCCAATTCATTAATATTGTGGTAATTCAAATTTGGAGTGATAAATACGTTTGTCATAGTACTTTCGCACTAAACAGTTATGACATCGTCTTTTGTCATTGTATAGTGTAGTAGGTTATTCAATTTTCGTGACAAAGTTTGTTTCGTCATAATAAAATCCAAAAAAAAAAATCAGTTCTTGTGAAGATTTGAAGATTATATGACGAAGATATATAGCTCAGGCGACAAAAAAAATGTCACATATGTTCAAACTGTTGTGGCGAAACTCATTTTGTCACAACATGATTGTGACGAACCACTAAAGTCGTCACATAAACCCTTAAGCGGCGATCCCATTTTGACAAACTTGATGACGAATTTTTTTGTCACATAAGTTTCAAGTGACGATTTTTTTGGTTTAAGTGACGATTTTTGTTGTCACTAAAAATTGTTTTTTTTTTAGTGATGTAAAAGCTTGATTGTATCTCGAATTCTTGCGATAGTTCGAACTTTCTCTATATCGAAACGACTAGGTCAAACTCTAGATTGCGATGGACAATAAACAAAAATCTGCAATAAATAATTTACCCCGATATTTGGGGTTGAGATATTTATAGACATCATAAATCGAGACCATTTCACGTGTAAATAGTCCACTATGTCGAATATTTCTTGGATATATGATATTTGACGTAGATGACAGAATCGTTATTAGGAAAAAAATACACCAGATCCGGTGACTTTGCTGTTAGAGTGATGGAAACAGGAACCTCATCTCCAACTTTCACAATAGAATATTGCAAGTAGTACTAAATTACAAATGATGATTACTACAACGAATAGACAACAAATCTTCTTAATGATACGCCGTACTTTCCATTATTATTTTTATAAGAAACCTATTATTCGTGTCATCGTGGTGTATTAAACAAATTAGCCTCCTTTATAATCATATATTATATAGGGAGAATTATACAAAGTACCCCTCAACTATGGGTAAATTACACAAAGTACCCCTCCTCTTTGGGAAATTACACAAACTACCCCTATGGTCAAAAAAATTAAAATAATTAAGACAACCTTTCAAATTCAAATCATAGCAGAGACTAAAATTCGCAGATAATTTATTTTTTCTTACAAGAAATTATTTGTTATCAATATTTTTTGTCTTTTAAAACGAGATAAATGAGGTTTAATGCAATAATTTTGAATTATTTTTTATTTTTTGTGCAAAATAATTGAAGAGCATGAATTTACATTCAATAGTTTGAAATAAAAAAATTACGAAAAAATCGGTCATAAGGGTAGTTTGTGTAATTTCCCAAAGAGGAGGGGTACTTTGTGTAATTTACCTATAGTTGAGGGTACTTTGTGTAATTCTCCCTATTATATATGTGTTTAACTTTACGTGTTTCTCTAGAAACTTTTGACCATTATTAGGATTATTACTATTTAATAACAAGAGATTAAGCTCGCACTTGCCATGTTTTCCTATAAAGTAATTAGTTTAAGGTTATTGTAAGAGAAATTTCAAAAGAGAAACAAGATGTGGCCATTCAAAAAGAAAAGTCCTTCTGGATTTTCTTCTTCTTCTACTGCCGAACAAGTTACGGATGGAATTGACGGCTCTGGCCTTAAAGCAATCGTTACAGGCTAGTCTATAAATCTTGTTATTACTTATTTTATACTCTGCAATCACTTCCTTAGCTAATCTTTTAGTCTTATAATGTTTATTTTGATGAACTAAATTGTGTTACATTACATACTTACTTTATGCTCTGTTACATGCTCTGCAATCACTTCCTCGGTTAATCTTGTAGTCTTATAATGTTTATTTTAATGAACTAAATTTTGATTTCCATTTCACTTATGCAAATTAAAGTAGATTGAAAATATATAGAGATTGATCTACAAATTTAAAGTTCATCATAATGATTATGGATTTCAATAAATTTATGTGTTTGACGATGTTTTTTTGATCTGGAGTTAGAGTGCTATTTGACTTTGTAAACTAAGTACTGAAAGTTAAAGCCTTTTGCACATATTACTCATCGCAGCAAATTGTTGAGAAAATTAGAACTTCTTACAAAACAAGAAAGTCAACTCTTTCGAAATCAGTATGACTGACTGTTGAAGATCAGATTGATGATTTTTATGTATTTGTATAATTCAAGTGTGCACTACAAATGATTAAGTACAAGTATGGTCTTAATTCCGATGAATCTAATTACTCAAGTGATTTGTTTAACAGGGGCATCAAGTGGTATTGGTGTTGAAACCGCACGTGTTCTGGCTGTGCGTGGTGTTGATGTGGTAATGGCAGTGAGGAACGTATCTGCTGGCAACAAAGTTAAAGAAGAAATAGTTAAGGAAATCCCTGCTGCTAAGCTTGATGTTATGGAATTGGATCTCAGTTCATTCGCATCTGTTCGAGAATTCGCATCTGAGTTCACGTCCTCAGGTCGTCCACTCAATATTTTGATGTAAGTAGACCATGTCCGAAATGTTCACGTATAGCTTTCAACCCCTCACTTTTTAATATCTGCCAAATCAATTTTCTAATATTGGATTTTTCATTGTTGTCTATTGTTCAGTAATAATGCAGGAGTGATGATACCACCATTCACACTGTCTAAGGACAACATAGAACTGCAGTTTGCCACAAACCACTTGGGTATAAATTTAGCTTATCTTCCAAACATGGTCGTCGGACCTCTTTGAACGATAGCTTTTGTTGCAAACCATTCCAATGCTTTTATGTCGTTTATGTATAATATGATGAACTACACTATAGTTGAGTGCTAGTTGAGCAGTTGATGTATGATATTATTGTGTTGATTGTACGAGGTTTTGTTTCTGGTCTGCAGGTCATTTTCTTTTAACAGAATTGTTACTGGAAACAATGAAAAAAACCGCTCTTGAAACGAAAAGGGAGGGAAGAATTGTGATCCTTAGCTCAGAGGCTCACCGCTATGGATATAAAGAAGGAATTCGGTTTGACCAAATCAATGATAAAGAACAGTATGGCCATTATATTTCAGTATATCTTTCTGACAATTTTGCACATATTTTCATTAAGGTATAATGTTTGTATTTTCCTCTCGTTGTTTAGTGTACAATGGTTTCGTGGCAATATACTTGTTGTAGCTTAATCAAATGTATATTACATTCATCATATATAAGTTTAGGTTGGTACTTACGGAGGTTAATTGGTATGTTTTACTTATGTAATATCATTTAACATGCAGATATGGAAAATTGGGTGCATATGGGCAATCGAAACTTGCTAATATACTGCATGCTAAAGAATTGAACCGTCGCTTGAAGGTATTTAACGTAACACTTTTGATCAAGTTCATTTTTCCTGTATTCTAGATGAAACATCGAATGTTTTTTTGAATTTCGTATAAAACTATCACAATTTTTAATGTTTTCCGTGTTTAAGCCTGAGATGTATACAAACCTTAAAATACAAATATAAAAGTTATGAGTTTATGATGGGTTTATCACTTTCTAAACGTGTTATTGAAACCTCTCTACAGTTTTAACTTGAAATTATGAATATTAGTGGTAACTCCTGACCTTCAACAGGAAGAAGGTGCAGAAATAACTGCAAATGCAGTTCATCCTGGAAGTATCGGGACCAATCTTGCCAGGCACATGGGCATAATTGGAGGTAACTCTAAATGAAATGGTATCTTGAACTGCAGTTAAAAAACACAAATTAACAGTATCCTTAAAATTCTTAATAGAACATGGTATGTTTAGATTCTGTACAAGGGGGCAGTTTATCTTACTTGGTGAATGATCTCTCTATGCAGATGTTCTTATCGCGGTTTCTAAATTGATGCTCAAAACTATTCCACAGGTAAGCTCAGTACCTAATTATAACAAATGATATCTGCAACAAAGACTCTTTTTTCCGTTCTTGTTGCTAATAATGGATTAAAGGTGCAATCTGCTATTGATAATAATCAATGGGGTTCAAGCCCGTTTTTTTCCTCTTCACCATGTGCCCTCTATACCAACTTCTGTCTTTAGATGGAGCACTCGTTCAATATAGAAACCAACAAGATGAGTCATGTTCGATGGTTATCTCCCGTTTATACAAGATAGCGTTATTGTGCCAAACTCCAACAAAATATCCCATTATGTACATATATACATATGAGACTGTTAGACACTAAGAACATGAAAGGCTTATAGGAGTAATTATAGCATCAAAGTCCCACTCACGATTGGGTAGGGATGGGCATTTGAAATGGGTACCTATTTTCGAACTCGTCCCGTTCCAGTATTTTTCATGTTCCCTTTGTCGGTACTCACAAATTAGCATGCGAAAATTTGCCATTTCCGTTTGGGCAACCACCCCCTTACATTATTACATGGATATATATTGCGGGTACTCACTGTGTAGATTTATTTTTTGGAGTTCTTTTTTTCATAATTAAATTTGCATGAGCATGAGTAACATTTAATTTAGCAAATATCATATGGTATCCTTGCAAGCATTGGATATCGAGAATTTGTTGGAACTATGCAACTTTTACTCAATTCATCGATTGGTTGATGGTGTTAAATGATAGTTTTGATCTTTTTTTTATTTGTATCCGCAAATCAAGGGTGCTGCAACCACCTGTTACGTGGCATTACATCCACAAGTGAAGGGAGTTGGAGGTGAATATTTTGCGGACTGCAATGTGGACAAACCCATTCAACATGCTTTCGACACTAATTTGGCAAAGAAACTATGGGATTTCAGCTTGGACTGGACAAAACCATGATTGTTTGTTTATATGTATGTTCAAAATAAAGTTTTATGAACTTTCGGATTGTATGATTGATAATATACATTTTGAGTGAACTTATACTTCAGTTTTTACATATCTTTTGCTCTCGATTTTATTGATAATCTGGGTCTAAATTTCTTAAAGTCAAAGTTGTTGGTTAGTTTCAAGAGTTTCTTATTGTTGATATAAAGGTGCAAAACACTATAATATACATTTTTCTAAACATTCATTGCCTCTATTCCACATTCTTTTTATGATGACTTTGCTATCCTCGATGGTACCCTATTGCTTCATGCACTAGGCTTTGTACCCTCAGATTGTCTAATCCTCGTTCTCAATTTTTTTGTACTGACTACAACAAAAACAGTATAGTGGCACTATGCTATTGACATTTAATGCCACAATAAATTAATTCGATTACCCTTTGTCAATTGTCACTTAGTGCCACTAACTTACCCTAATTAATGGCATTAGTTTGAGAATGTCAATATAAGTTTATATAATGTCATCGTATAAAATACTACTAATGATTGATACGATTAGTGACGTTCACGCACGCTAATTAATGACATTAGTTTCATAATGTCACAATGTCGCCTATAATTAACTTATTAATACCCAATCCATGTTGGAGTGATAAAGAAGATTGAAGGGCTCTGTAGAAACTTCCTATGGTCTGGAGATGAGAAAGGAAGGAAGAACTTAGTGGCATGGGCCAAAGTCTGTCGGGAACATGAGCAAGGGAGGCTGCAAATAAAAGAAATACTAGGTTGGAATAAAGCTATCCTACGCTCACAGAGCATCCATCTAGGACATCAACAGAGGAAGTCAACAATATGGACAGAATGGATACAAAAATACAAGCTACAAAGTAAGGACATATGGACAGTCCAATTGAAAACTGAAGATTCACCATGGTGGAAGAACATACCAATGCTAAGGGATGAAATGAGGAGTAGACTACCAGGTATGCAACCCAATGACTGGACAAAGTTACCGCTCAATCAGGTAATCCAAAGGTGCTACCAGGCTTTTCATGGTGAAGCTCCAGGGTGGAGTGGAGCCCCCAGGTATGGAACCGGGTTGCTTTTATTAATTGGTTGGTCATGCATAAAAGTATTGCTATTAGGGATAGATTAGCGAAGTTTAACATTATCACTGACAAATTATGCAGTCTATGTAATGTAACAGATGAATCCCTGGAACACTTGTTCTTTCAATGTCCTCTAGTCAGACCTCTTCTTGAAAGAATGGTGAAGGTGGTAGGAGTCTATGCACATGAATACCAGATAGAAGGGTGGACTGAGTTGTTCAATAAATACACAAGGAAAAGTAGTGATGTCTTCCAAGTGAGAGCAGTTATGTTGCGGAGCATAGTAGCTAGCATATGGAGATGAAGGGACCAGAAAATCTTTGAGAAGAAGCTGAGTCCAATTGACACTATATGCAGAGAAATAGCAAAGAAGATGCCGATTAGGATCAGGTACAAAATGGGTAAGAAACTAAATAGGTTTACCAAGAGTATACTATCTAACTTAGCTAGGGTGTAAATGGGGATATTTTAATGATCTTGAAGCTGGCTGGTATGATATAAATATATATATATATATATATATATATATATGTGCGTGTGTGTGTGTGTGTTAGTACTCTGGTGGTTGATTTGTGCTGGTTTTCTTAGCAGGTGTATGAAGAGGACTAGATAGAGCTCACGGAGGGTAGACATGCAATTGTTGATTAATGGGACAGAAGATGTAATATCAGGTAGTTTTCTCTTGTACTTTCCCTCCTCTGGCCCCCGAAAGAATAAGGATCAGTACCCGCTAAGGCCCACGGGAGAAGGTTTGCAGATGCGATCATGAATTAAACCAGATCAAAGAGCAACTGTCAAATGTAGCAACTTATTAATAATGGTAATAATTTAACACCAAATAGTAACATTGGGGGCGCTCACGGTAAGAAAATTATGATCTTGTCACGCCAATGACATTCTTTGATAAAAAATAACTAATATTTTTTAAGTTTGCCACAATAGAAAAAAAAATAGTGATATTCTTTGTTACAACTTACAAATTATTGTTCATTTAAAGAATTCCCTGCAAAATTCTCCTTCACCATTGCACCACAAGCTCCTCTGCGTCTCTTACGCCGTCACCTCCAATTCTCGTCACCGCGTCTCCACTCAGATTCTCCGACTGAGTACTGACAAGTAAATCTTTTATATATGAATTTGCATATGTTTCTCTCGTGATTATGGACTTATGGTGCGGTTGTTCCTTTGAATTTGGAATTTTGAATTTTCCTTTTTTTTCTTATGCTTTAATAATTAAAATGAACAACATAGATTTCTATTGAATTGTGAACCCTGCGTTAAAACTCTCCTCCGTTTTTTTACGACTTTGAATACTATGGTATATATATATGTGTGTGTGTGTGTGTGTGTGTGTGTGGTACAATGGAGAAATGTGAAGTTCATTTTTTTTTAAGTTAAGCTTCATCGATGTGCTACTTGATAGGAACTTCAAAATCGTATATGGTTTTTAATATGTGGATCTAAATCTGATGGTACAAGCACATTTTGCTCAGATGCCTAACTTTATGCTGGGGCGGTTGATTTAATAATTGCACCAGTGCAGCACTTCTGCTTTTGGATTGGGGCGGTTGTTATTGTTTAATCATGGTGCAATTCCTTTGGGCAGCTGATTATGTTTGGAAGCCTGCTAATCATCCCAAAAATTAGAGTTCTTTTGTAGTATAACTCTTATATTTCCTCTTGTAATATTTCTATATTAGTGTGAGGTATATTCGGGGAGTGTTACGGGTATAAAGGCTCTGTGGGGATCGGTTGGGTTGAGCGAGAAATTGTGTAGTTGTAACAATTTTCTACATAGTGTATTTTCGTTCGAGCCCCGTGGTTTTTCTCCGGTTTTTGGAGTTTCCACGTTAAATCCTTGTGTCGTTACGATCGTCATATTTTATTCGTATTTGCTTCGTATATCCACAATGGGCAAATTCTGGGGGCGCGTATTTGTCGACTCAAATACCTAACAAGTGGTATCAGAGCCCGGGTACTGCTGGAGGTGGAGCTTTTGTTGGGGTGGAGCTCTGGTGTGATAGTAGTGTGAATACGCGCTGATAAATGCGGTTCTGTCAAAGGTAATTGGTTATTAAGCGGGACCACTGTGACCCCACCAATTACATGGGAACCTTGAAATCCTGTCTGGAAAGACGAGCTATCTCTTTCTGGGGGTTTACTTTGTGCTATTCAGATCTACTTGAAATTCACCAAGGCTCACTGGTGCAATGTCAGGAAGCAAGGGACCGAGTGCAGTGAGATTTGATGTTGAAAAATTTGACGGAAAAATCAACTTTGGCTTGTGGCAAGTTCAAGTCAGGGATGTGTTGATTCAGTCAGGGTTACACAAGGCTTTAAAAGGAAAGGGTCGCTAAAGGTAGCGGCACTACTAGCACGAGTTCCGAAGTAGCTGGTATAAAAGCTGTGGTGGACGATGATGAGTGGGAGGATCTAGATTTGCGAGCTGCGAGCGCAATTCGTTTGTGTCTGGCCAAAAATATTCTTGCGAACGTGCATGGAATTTCTTCGGCTAAGGGACTCTGGGAAAAATTAGAGGAGTTGTACCAGGCGAAGGGCGTATCGAATCGCGTGTACCTGAAGGAGCAGTTTCACACACTGCGAATGGCAGAGGGTGCGAGTATCTCAGATCATCTGAGTGTTCTAAACGGAATCGTTGCTGAGCTTGAATCCATTGGAGTTGCAATTGATGAGGAGGATCAAGCCTTGAGACTCATCTGGTCTCTTCCAAGTTCGTACGAACACATGAAACCGATATTGATTCATGGGAAAGAGAAAATCAATCTCTCTGAAGTTACGGGCAAGCTTCTGTCTGAAGAGAGGAGGCTTGGCGGGGGTAACGGTTCACATGTAAACAATGCATTGGTGTCTTACGATGGCAGGAAGACAGACTCTAGGAGGAAAGTGTGTTGGCGGTGTGGACAATCTGGCCACGTTAGAAGAAATTGTCCAACAAAGGGAGCCGGTTCGGCAAGTGGCTCCGAGGCATCAAAGGGAAACACTGGAGGAGATACTAACATTGCTTATTGCAGTGACTCTGAAGTTCTGTAAGCGGCATGCTCGTCCTGATGGCATGAGACCCTAAAAAGTTGCCATGAGACAGGACGTTAATGTTAGTGGGTCTAGTGTGCACACGGGCATTGCTTTTGACGTTAATGCAAGGTGTGGTATATTCATGTCGACGGGCTGATGACTTCCGGAGGAGCCAAAAGGGGAAGTTGCACCATCCTATCAGCAGGTTAATGTTCGACATGGGCCGAAAAGGAAAATTCTCGGAATTGGTTTATTCTGAGTGGTTATGCTTTATGGTGGAGCATGGTACTTCTAAAAGTACGACTGCGGTTGCAGTGATAGCGGGAGCTATGGAGATCTTCGGAGGTAGAGTGGGTATGTGATTACCCAAGCCCGGAATGAAGATGGTTTTGAAGACGTGATTAGTCACTAGTAATCACATCTTCAAGGTGGAGACTGCTGGGGCGGTTGATTTAATAATTGCACCAGTGCAGCACTTCTGCTTTTGGATTGGGGCGGTTGTTATTGTTTAATCATGGTGCAATTCCTTTGGGCAGCTGATTATGTTTGGAAGCCTGCTATAAATAGCAGGCTTCCCAAGGCATTTGAAATCATCCCAAAAATTAGAGTTCTTTTGTAGTATAACTCTTATATTTCCTCTTGTAATATTTCTATATTAGTGTGAGGTATATTCGGGGAGTGTTACGGGTATAAAGGCTCTGTGGGGATCGGTTGGGTTGAGCGAGAAATTGTGTAGTTGTAACAATTTTCTACATAGTGTATTTTCGTTCGAGCCCCGTGGTTTTTCTCCGATTTTTGGAGTTTCCACGTTAAATCCTTGTGTCGTTACGATCGTCATATTTTATTCGTATTTGCTTTGTATATCCACAATGGGCAAATTCTGGGGGCGCGTATTTGTCGACTCAAATACCTAACACTTTACAATATACTCTAGTTGTTTGGTTATGTGTGAATTGTGCTTTTACCTTTATTTGTTGTTCCTAATACCTTTGCAAAATTAATATTTACTAGCTTACTTACTTGTGGATAGCCTGACTTTTAATTACTAATCTTGCAGAATTAATGACAATGTGACAATCATGATGTTTTGTTTTTTCTTGAAATAGCAGTTGTCCTGTTAATGTCTTGCTATATACATGGGAATCTTAACATAATGATGAGTTTCTCTATCCTAAATTGTATTTCACTGGGTTAGCATACTTCCTGTAAATGCAGAACATTTGATCTCCTGTACTTTGCATTGTATATCTGGTTCTTTTTCAAGAAGTAAATCTTGAATGAACTGAAAATTTCAGATAACTTTATCATACAAAAATATTTCAGTACCAAATAAATGTCTAAGGAGTTTAGATCCACTTTTCTGAGATTTTGGTAACTTCACTATTCACTTAATAAAAAATTTATTGTATAATTTAATGGTTATGTCGATTTCCTTTATTTGTTCTTAGTTTGACAATAGATCGTTTATATAAGTAACGGTCGGTTACAATGGAGTACAAAGGAAATACAACGAATCTATCTTAACAAACTAGACCTAATCTAGGTGTCTCGATTAGGCTTGGTCCGGAACACCTCGAACTAACGCCTTGATGCTTGGATGGCATGAGCATATTGGTAATCAGGTCGGACGTATATCGGTGATCATCTTCGACGTGATATCGAGGACCCCTCTCGATATGATATCGGTAGTGTGGTGGTATGACGTATCAGTGGAACACAAGGGTTATCCCGAGATCGAGTACGATATCGAGAGTGAAATCGGGGAATTCTTTCGATGTGATGCGTGGTAGCTGAGGGATAATTATTGCTTGCTTTGGGATCCGGGTATCACGTATTTATAGACCTCGGGATCTGGGGACCACAGTACCATATCGGTGATCATCACCGATATGATGTCGAAAATGATCCCCGATGTGGTCAAATATGGGTCTGGTTTGGGTCAGGCCCAATATGCGGGAAATGTCCATATCATGTAGTCCCCCAATTTGGGGATTCTTATCTTAGAAATAAGAATTCGCAAATTTAATTTTAAATTTTTGGGCTATCTGTACCCTTCGTCCCGCCAGTTCAAATGACAGAGATCAAATATTAGGGAAATGCACTTTGTGATGAATTTCGATGGACCCCCTAATGCAGTGGACGCATAGTTTGAGGTCGTCGTTTGAATTCTGTGTTTCTTGGGATTTGAATTTCTTATAAATATGGGAGTTGCACTTTGAAAATTGCGATGGGCCCGCCGGTATAATTGTTATATTTTCGAGGCTTTTTTGCGTAATAGGATAGGATATCGGGTTTCATCGTCGATATTACGTCGAAACGCATATTCGATATGATGTCGAAAGTATCTTTCGATGTAGTTAAAGCTTCCGTCTATAAGTAGGGCTTGTAAGAGACTTTGAAGGTCATAGTTTTCTGTGTCTTCTCTGTCGTTAGCGTAACCACATCGGTATGTATATCGGTAATCATATTCGATATATTCCCCGACGTGTATTTCGATCTCGCTGTTGTACTTGATTTATTATTATTATTTTCTCATGCTGATATTCTGATTATTCTGCACGTATATTTTATTTTTTGAGATATTCCGTGAGAATGGGTTTCAGACAATTGATGCGTAAACTTCAAGCCGACCGTGATGCTCATAAAGCTGCATTGGCTGAGACGCCAACAATCGCGGTGGCGCCTGAAACAGGGTCTGCGTCTAACTTTGATCTGAATAATGCAGCCACTGAGGTTCTGGCAGAGGTATCGAGAGTTGAACAACCTCCCCCTAGCACTGTAGTACCTGAACGTATTAATGAAGAATGCTTTGAAAGTGTTCCTGCAATGGTTGGGTCCTTTAGCCAGGACATCCTTGATGTGGTGGGAGGCCTGGACGGTGCAGCCAATCTCTTGGAGGTGTTGACCTCGAAACAGGAGGGTGTGGTTCATTCGCATGACGGGACTGTGTTGACTGAGAGACCAAATGCTAGGTCTCCTTCTGGTGAGTACGTAGCTCCACGTTCTGAGTCGATGGCCAACATTCCTTTGACTGAGAACGTTGGTGGTTCGGGATCGAATACCCATGTCAACTTAGGTAATTCAGTGGATGCGCCCTTTACCGTGGGGTCGGACTCTTCAAGCCCGAACCCTATTAGCGGCAAGAGAAAAGCGCATGTTTCAGGTACGACCGACAAGGGTAAAGGGCCACTGTAGGAGCCCTCGATATTGGGGTGCTTTGCCCCTATCTTTTCTGGAATTTCGATTAGGAAGCCTGCCGTTGACCCGGCTAGGGTATCGGGTAATAAAAGGTCTCGTGACGGAACTGTCCACAGTGTCCACTCGTCTTTGAGTTCGGGCCCTACGAAGGTGGGTGCAGTCAAATCCTCCAAGCGAGTAGAATTCCTTAAAGCAGATGTTGTGCGGGGAATGATGCGGGCTTTTCCTCCTCCAGCAAATGTGCGGGTGCCTACAGAATTCGAGCGGACCCAGAATATACGCAGCAACACTCATATGTTTCAGAGTGTATGTATCTTAGCATGACTTCGATTGATTTCATTTGACTGTTTAACATAACGTTACTGATTGTATTGCGCAGATGGCAAAGCTGGCGGTTTCGTGTCTGAAGACAATGCGCGAGTCCAAGGGTGACCCTGACGCTGTTGCTGCCGAGTTCGAGGCTGATATCTTGAGGATGGGGGAATTCAACCCCATGGTGCTAGAGAAGTTGGAGGCTGAGAAAGAGGATGCCCTGAAGGCATGTCGTAAGCTCTGGGAGGAGTATGATTTGTTGAAGGGCAACTTCAAAACATTAGTGACTGAGATTGACCAAGGAAGGCGCGTGAACTTGTGGCCAACAAGGAGCTGGAGAAACTGAAGGCTGAGGTGGTGGCGGTGGAGGCTGCTAACAAACGTCTCTCGTTGGAGCTCTCCACTGCCAAATTAGCTCCCTTGGACTTGTTATATATCTTGTTTACGATATCTGCTTCTATTTTTTCCTCTTGTATGTAATAGAGTTCAATTTGTAGGAACGTCGTCCTGATCTCCTCCGGGTTGGAGAGGAGAAGTTTATGGAAAGCTCGAGCTTCCGAGACTTAGTTTTGAAGGTTCGGGAGGCAGAATTTCATGCTTGCGTAGGGCAAGTATTGAAAAATGATGGTTTCAAGGACTCCCTCGAATTGAGTGGGTTAAACCCAAGGCATGATTATAACGACCTGCCGATTGGTGGACTAGATGAGGTGGAGGAGGGTCCGGCAGACCCTGACGTGTTTTCTGAGGTCGTTGAGTAGAAGACTAAAGGGTCCTCGTGGGAGTAGATGTTTGCTGCCTTTATTGTAACTTGAATTTATCCCTTTCCGGACTATCTCCAATTCGTGGTTCTGTAACTGAATATTTATTTCTCTGTTATCTTCATAATCTGTGACTCTGCGTGGCCTCGTTGTCTGATAACTTGTTGATTTTTTATTGTCGTGATGATAGAGTGTGCAATATTTCGATATCTGACACTGCATTCATTTCGTTCTCATATTGATGAAATTTTACTCTGCTTGTTGACAACAAGGGATGATTTGAATTTCCTCGGTTTTGGTAGGAACATGGGTAATCTGCCACCGCTCATTGGTAGGAGCTTGTCTTTAGATATAGGTGACCCATTACCACTCAAGGGTAGGAGCCCGCCCGTTATCACAGGGGAATCCGTTACCGCTCATGGGTAGGAGCCTTTTCTTTGTAGGTGACCCGTTACCGCTCATGGGTAGGAGTCCGCCCGTTATCACAGGGGAACCCGTTACCACTCATGGGTAGAAGCCTTTTCTTTGTAGGTAACCCGTTACCACTCATGGGTAGGAGCCCGCCCGTTATCACAAGGAAACTCGTTACCGCTCATGGATATGAGCCTTTTCTTTGTAGGTGTTCCGTTACCACTCATGGGTAGGAGCCCGCCCGTTATCACAGGGGAACCCGTTACTGCTCATGGGTAGGAGCCTGCCTTTGTAGGTGACCCGTTACCGCTCATGGGTAGGAGCCCGCCCGTTATCACAGGGGAACCCGTTGCCGTTCATGGGTAGGAGCCTTTTCTTTGTAGGTGACCCATTACCGCTCATGGGTAGGAGCCCGCCCGTTATCACATGGGAACCCGTTACCGCTCATGGGTAGGAGCCTTTTCTTTGTAGGTGACCCGTTACCGCTCATGGATAGGAGTCCGCCCGTTATCACAGTTGAACCCGTTACCGCTCATGGGTAGGATCATTTGCTTTGTAGGTGACCCGTTACCACTCATGGGTAGGAGCCCGCCCGTTATCACAGGGGAACCCGTTACCGCTCACCGCTCATGGGTAGGAGTTAGGCCCTGTAAAACATCACAGACAAGAAAGGTTTTTCGATGCAAGAACTTATATGAAAGCACGAAATGATGCGCATGTGTTATCTGCGGAATGTTCCCTCAATCTGGGAATTTCAGTTTAATGAAAGAAAAGGTGTTTTCATTGTGTTCTAACATGTCTGTTGTACCTGTTTGTACATGTTTGTACCTGTTACACCTGTTTAGATGGATAATATTGAATAATCTGGGGCGATGTCCCCTAAATCCCTTCTTTTGAAAGGCGAGGGTTTAATATTCCCTATGTTCTTTTTGGACATAGTGATGTGTGATCCTTCGGGTTATGTACCTGTAAGATGGCGATGTGTTAAACATTTATCTATGAGAATACTCCCCGAATTTTTCGTGCAATTCTCTGCACTTCCGTAATATCCGATTAGGACATATCCTTGCATGAAATATGAGATTTCATAAAGCAATTATATTATAGGGAAAATAAAAAAGTAGTGACGGATAACGGTCGAAGGCTAGGTAAACCTAACCCGCCTACGTATCCCGTTGAGTGGAGAATCAGACCGGCGTAGTTCCCCCTATTTTAGTTACGTGCCGACCCACGAATGGGCAAAATAAAAGATAACGATCGAAGGCTAGGTAAACATAACCCGCCTACGTATCCCGTTGAGTGGGGAATCAGACCGGCGTAGTTCCCCCTGTTTTATGTTTACAAACTAACCCACGATGGGGCAATGTTTCAATTGTTCAAGCATAATTTAAAAACCATTGAAATTTAAAATATTGTTCTGTCTATTCCTCATGGTGATCACTCTATTCTTGGTGTGGGACTTGTATTTCCTGTCTTCTTCTGATTTTAGGGTGCTTCAGCGAGTCCACATAGCACATCCATCCTTGTGCCAGGTCACCTAGAATTTCGCCGACTCCCTGAGGTGTCGGGAATTTGATCTTCTGGTAATAAGTAGAGACCACTGCCCTGATCTGGTTGAGTGCTGGTCGGCCAATGATGGCGTGGTAGGGAAACGGGATGTCGACTATTGTGTATTTTATCGGCGTCACCCGGGTGCGTGGGTTTCTCCCAAACACTGTGGGCAATATAACTTGTCCGAGGGGAACTACCTCTGCTCCGCCAAATCCGGTCAATGGGGTGGATATCGGCTCTTGCCGGTCTGGGGCTATCATCATGTGCTCGTAGGCTTTTGAGAATATCAGGTTTGTGGAGCTTCCGCTATCCACCAGAACTTTATGCACCTGATATCCATCCACATTAATAGTAATAACCAAAGGGCAATCTAATTTACCTGCGGTCAGGGCCAATGGACTAAGTTGTTCCAAGTCTCTCCTGGTGAAAGAGATCTCCTGCTCCAAGTACGCTTCCAGTATGATTGCATTTGTGTACCCAACGTAGGCTCCACCCTGGACTCTTCGTGTTATAGTTTCTCGACCGCGAGCAGTGTCGGCTCCCAAGGCTCCTCCATTGATCTTGTTTATGACGCCTCTGCTCGGGGCATTCACTATGGTCCTACCACGCTCCTCGGGTGCCTCGATCATCTTCTGTTTACCTCTCCTGGGTGAGTAATCTCTTCTAAGGGATAAAGAATTGTTTGTCCCCCTAGCATCTTCCTTGGCGTTTCTGACAAACTCTACCAACTTTCCTTCTTTAATCAATCTTTCAATTTCATTCCTCAGGTGCGTACAATCCTTCGTCTTGTGTCCGGGCTGTCGGTGGTACGCGCAGTATTTGCCCGACGACTTCATCCCGGGAGTCTCATTCAATGGCCTAGGTTCTGTCAACCTTCTGTTCCTCTCTGCCACGGCCATCACTTCTAGAATGCCTCTATTCAACGGTGTGTACGTCCTTGGGGGCCTTTCTCTGTTGCGATCTCTGTCTGCATTCCTGTTGGGAAATGAACCTTGTCGCGTGGCCATCATCTCGTCCTCGTAAACCATTTGGTTCGCGAGCATATAATCTGTGCTATGGTGGGCTCAGTCAATTTGATTAGCTCGCCGGCGAACCTGCTGTGAGTCGTACCCTTGAACAGCATCATCATAACATGCCCCCCATGTGGCTCATCCACTTTCAATAATTCTTCATTGAACCTCTTCATATATTCCTGGAGGTTCTTCCTTTCCCTTTGCTGCACCGCGCCGAGGTGCAACATGTTGGTATTCATTCTCTTTTGGCTAGAGAACTGGTTCTCAAACTTTGTCCTTAATTGCTCATAGGCCGTTATGGATCCGATCTCCAGCCTAGTGAACCAATCTAGTGCAACGCCCGTTAAAGTGGTGGATAGGATCTTTGCTTTTATGTTTTTCGAGTAGTTGTGCAGATTTAAAATATTATCGACCTGATGGAGATGATCTGTAGGATCACTTCTTCCGCCGTATGGCTTGATCACTGGGATCTTGTCCCCTCTTTGCAATACCTCGGCCTTAATCTCGTCCGAAAATGGGGTCCTGCTGCGACCCTTCCAATGGCTCTGAGTCACCTTCCTCGTCAACTCCGCCCTTTCGCGATCTAGTTGCTCCATCCTCCTCGATATTACCTGCAGTACTTCTGCATCTTCATTCCTTGAATATGCAAACTCAGTGTGGTCGCGAGCGCGTTCCATTCTCCTGATTACTTCCACTCTCTCGCGGTCAAGTCGTTCCATCCTTCTTGCTATCTCTCGATCCAGGGTCCTAGGATCCCGTCTCTCCGACCTGTTGTAAGCAGCGAGCGATATCTCTCTGAATGAGTCTCCCGTATCCTTTTGTTCATCATATCCTTGCCTTGCCCTTCTCTCGCCCGCTCTAGATTCATGGGGCCTCGCCTGAACGTCCCTTGTCCTTTGTTCCGCCAGTCGTGGAAGCAAAGTCTCCAGTGTAGTGTCAAGCGCCGCTTTTACAGAAGCGTTGATCTGCGCTAGCATCTCCGGGGTCATGGCGGCATGGGTAACGACGCTCTGTTCTGCAGCCATCGTCTCCTCTGAGCTGGGAAGATCCGCGTTTGGCACCTCGGTCATTGGGACATCCGCCGCCAGGTTTTCAGTGGTCGGGCCCTCAGTAGCAGGTTCCGCCGTATTTGGCGCGGCAGTGGCTGGACCTGTATTCGTGGCTCGCGATGGCCTCCCGGGCCTGCGCCGACGTCGTGGTTCATTCTGTGCTGGAGGAAGCTCCATCTCAGCTTGGGTCATTGTCTGTTCTTGGTCAGTCGGCTGTTGAGGGAGTGGTGTGTCCTCAATCCTCGTGTTTCTAGTCGTGACTCTGTTAAATTCGGATCGGGTCCTCCTTCCTTGCATCTTAGCGTCCTCGTCCGGGAACTGGTGTTCCCACAGACGGCGCCACTAGTTTGACAATATATCGTTTATATAAGTAAGGGTCGGTTACAATGGAGTACAAAGGAAATACAACGAATCTATCTTAACAAACTGGACCTAATCTAGGTGTCTCGATTAGGCTTGGTCCGGAACACCTCGAACTAACGCCTTGATGCTTGGATGGCATGGGCATATCGGTAATCAGGTCGGACGTATATCGGTGATCATCTTCGACGTGATATCGAGGACCCCTCTCGATATGATATCGGTAGTGTGGTGGTATGACGTATCAGTGGAACACAAGGGTTATCCCGATATCGAGTACGATATTGAGAGTGAGATCGGGGATTTCTTTCGATGTGATGCGTGGTAGCTGAGGGATAATTATTGCTTGCTTTTGGATCCGGGTATCGCATATTTATAGACCTCGGGATCCGGGGACCACAGTACCATATCGGTGATCATCACCGATATGATATCGAAAATGATCCCCGATGTGGTCAACTATGGGCTTGGTTTAGGCCAGACCCAATATGCGGGAAATGCCCATATCAGTTCTTGTGCCATGACACCCGTCATTTAAGTTTTGAGTATAACTATCGTAGTTTTAAACATTAAGATTTATGTTATCTCTAAGTTATCACTTTCTGCCTTTCTCTTATTTTTAAATATGTTCAATGTTTTAACTGATGTGTATTTGTATTCTTTCTCTCACCGTTTCATTTCTTTGGTTTATGGCAAGGGGAAAAAGAAATTATAGAAATACCTATTAGCTGTTTGTTGAGTTTTTTTTTTTGGTAGAAAGTTAACTTCAATAACAACATCAAAAAATAAGAGTCTTACATGAATCACAAAATGCAGAAGAGATAACAGGGGTTACATCAAAAAAATCAGGGGGAAGGGACGAGTATGAGATGACACCATTACAATCATTATCTTTGGCCCACTTTGCGAGGTTGTGCGCGTCTTTATTGCCAAGACGAGGTATTTTTTTGATTCGCCAGCAGGGAAATCTTCTCCAAATAAGTCTGATTGTCATCAGATCTTCATGAGAGGACCAAAAAGAATGTGCTGATGTTTCTCCAATAAGATAAGCAGCTTCCAGTGAGTCTGTTTCATACAAGAACTTAATTCCCTGTTTATTTCCCTGACTATATATTAGTTTTAATCAGTTCTCTTCTCCCCAAGGTTAGTTATGGGTGGTATTATTTCTTTTCTCGATAACATGCTTGTTGTTTAATGAAATGCCTAAAAGCTTTTTTCTAAGTGAAATTCATCTACTTGAAATTTGTCTGTTTCTTGAGAAAGGAAACTATCAGCTTTAAAGGTGGCTTTACATAGTTATTATTTATTTTGTACAATATTTAATTACTAGCAAAGGTTGCAAACATGCCAGTGATTGGTTAGGAGACGGATAGAATAAGTAAGGACGAAATATTAAAAATGATCTCTATTTTTTGTTAAAAAGTTAAAATGGTTGTTTTTTTCGGGCCTTGCCAAAATGCTCAATGTGTTTAAAAAAAGCTTTTAAAAATGTCCTCAAACTTTATTCGGGCCAAAATTGCCTACATGGCGGTACAGTCAACAAGTTGTCAATGTCACATCATATTTTTCAACCAAAATACGTTTTTTACACAAATCCTTATAATTTTAAATTTTGTATTTGCACTCCAAAATAAATTGCACTTTGCACCCCTATATATAAATAATAATAATAAACATATATATAACTATTTTGTAAATAATATATATATGTATATTATAAACAATAATGATAAACATATATCTAAATATTTGTAAAATTAATATACACATATATATATAATAATAATAATAATAATAATAATAATAAACACTTATATATAAATAATAATAATAAAAACATGATTAACTATTTATAAAAATAATAAACATATATATAAATAATAATAATAAACATTTATGTATAAACAACAATAATAAATATATATATATATATAACTATTTATAAAAATAATATATATATATAAATAATAATAATAAACATGTATGTATAAATAATAATAATAATAAACATATATATATATAAATAATAATAATAAGCATATATATATATAATAATTATATAATTTTAACAATATATAAAAAAAACAAAAAAAAAATAATTTAATCATCTTCTTCATCCCCACCGCCGCTGTACCCCCCCCCCCCCCCCCTCGTCGTCGTCGCCGCCACCGCTGCCCCCATACGCGATCTTCACCACCACCACCACCACCACCACCAACGGCGTCGCACACCACGACCTCCCAAAAATTCCCCCAAATCAAAACCCTAATTTTTTGTGGTGGTGGTGGCGCGATTTGCGGTGCCGGTTTGATTGAGGAAAGGTGGTGGCGTGATTGGGCAGCGGTGGGAGGTGGTGGCGTCGATGAAAGCCTCGATTTGCAGCGATGGGGGTGGTGGCGCAATTTTGGTGGTGATTGGGCAGTGACGGGAGGAGTTGGTGATTTGCGGGGATGGGAGGAGTCGGCACCGATTGGAGCTGTGATAGCAGCGATGGTGGTGGCGCAATTTTGAGAGGTGGTGACGCCGATAAAGATGATGGTGATGTTCAGTGGTGGGGGTGGTAGTGGGGAAGAAGATGGTGGTGGTCAGTGTTTTGAAACCCGGCCCGGTGACTGACCCGGTAAGGCTACCTGGTAGTGGGTCAACAGGTCAGACCGGTCGGACCGCTGGGTGGACCGATTTGTTGACTTTAGTCAATATTCAATAAAAAATATAATATAAAAATTAATTGTATAAAAAATTATAAGATATTTTGTTATATTATAAGAAATATAAGAACATGGTTATCACAAAACTAGGACTTGAACACGTGACCTCCAACAAAAGAAGTTCTTGGAAAGTAGTGAAAATCATTGAGCTATCCAAAAATTTACTAAATAATCCAATAAATATTATATTTAATACAAGTTAAAAGATTGTTTTGGATTTTTAAATATTGGTCAACCGTATCATGAAATTCAATACAGGAATAATAATATGTGACACTAAAATCTGAAAAAATGAACTTAGCATCGGACAAAATACTATGCATGAAATTCTCGAATGCATGCTCGTTTAGCTTCAAAGTCAAATTAAGTAGCGGTTGGATGATGAAGATGATCAGTAATTTTATTTTTATTTTTGTATTTTTTTTGTTTTTTTAATATATATATATATAATTATATTTATATATATTTATGTGTTTATTACTATGTTATATATATATATGTTTATTATTATTATTATTATTATTATTATTATTTGTATATATTTATTATTTTTTAGCTGAAAAATATGACGTGGCTGAGCAGTTATTGACGTGGCAGCCACTGTACCGCCACGCAGGTAATTTTAGCCCGAATAAGGGTCGATGTCATTTTTAACAAAAAATTGAAACATATGGGGCATTTTAGCAAGGCCCGAAAAAAATGAAATTTTAACTTTTTAAAAAAAGTTAGCGGGCATTTTTAATATTTCGTCCAATAAGTAACTCAAAGTTGTGGTTGAAAATTTTCAGTTGATTGATTCAGAGATGGATAGGTAGCTCGAAGTTGTTGCATTAAAATTTTTTTCAATCAATTAAAATTATTTTTGTGAAATATATTTTGTTCCAGGGATTTTTCCTAAGAGAAGCTCAAAAATGAAAGGAATATTCTGAAGGCAATATGGAGGTTTTCTAGATGGTTTATGGCATAGGATTGAAGCTATATGGAACTATGGAATTGTGGAGCACTAAACAAGAGCAATTGGTAAATGTTTTGACTTGAAGCAAATCTTAAGCATCGTGACTAATTTAGTTATGTGCATCTTTCTCATGTAGGTTAGGTTCAACTTCAGAATACTTGTGATGGGAATCTATTATGCTACTTTACTATTTGTACAAGTAAATGCACTAACTTTCTAGGAGCAACATTTCTGAAGTCCTTAAGCTTGATATAATGAATTACAATGCATAAGAATCTAGACGACATAGTAGAACAATTTTCATTTCTCCATTTGTGCCTTTACATTGAATCTCAACAAGGTTTGAAGCTAGCAATAAAGAATGAGGGTAAAAACTTGTCATATCTAGATGGGTTACTTAATTTTACTCCAGTTTTAGGTACTTCACTGTTATTATTGTGTAGATGTCTTAGGGATACATTGGAGTTTTCAATTAATGCAATTTTGCAAATGTTACTAGTATGTGTATTATGAACTTTTAAGTTGTATCGGTTGTTTTCTTTAATTTAGAAAGAAGTTGTATAAGTTGTCCAATGTTTATGTTATAATTCATTAGATTATTTTGAACATCATAAGTTCACAAGGACATCATTTTTAATATATTTGTCATATCTGTGCAGATGTGGATTATGGAATTTAGAGACGATTCACGGATGATGCATATGGGATCCTTTCTGATGAATGATGCTAATGATTCCAACATATGTCAAATTTAGTTATTAGAATTCTAGAAGTCCCTTGTAGTTTTGTGTTATTTTAGCAAATTGTTTTGTATTTTTATGTTATTGAGAGTTACAGTACCTTATATCCATTAAATTTAAATATATAAAGTGAATTCAATTATTTGTGTTTTAGTTTATGATGATTATAATATTCTTGTCAAACTACAAAACTGTCTTTATTTTTTGTCATAATTAGTAACATCATATTTGGGCATTATTGTTATTGTAAATGACACTTTGAAGTGCCATTAAAATAGATGTTTACTGGCGTTTTAAGTTATATATATTGACAACATTTGACCAATGGAAGTTGCCACAAAATCATTCTTTTATGACATTGTTGAGTGTAACTATTTGTATATATTGTGACACTATAAACTGTTAGTAAATTAATTGTTTGTAGCATTTTATCATGTCGGTTTATGAACTTTTGGTGGCATTATTTATTGACATTGTAACTACATTGTATGGCAATTTCAACAATGCAACTAAAGATATAATAGTGGCATTTATACCTTTAGCTACACCGTTACAAGTGGCATTTGTTAAAATCGCCACTAAAGTTAAAAAGGTCACTAAATGCCCATTTATATGTCATTTCCTAATGCCATCAAAATTCGTTTTTGTTGTAGTGACTATTCTACTAAGCCCGCCTCGCCACCTTACTTAAGGTTTAGATCGATCTCAGCCTTAGAGCGGTTTGGCCATTGATGATTGTTTAGAACCTTCATGTATGAAGGCCATACACTTAATGGGCAGACCACATATGAGTGTCGAGAAAGTATACATCCTTGATTACTACTCGCTTATTCACAGTGTTTAGGGTTTAGAATCTTGATTACTACTCGCTTATTCACATTCTTTTCTTATCTTGTATGTTGTGTTTAATATTAAAACACAATCATGATTCACTTTGATATCTAAGATTCCACATATTAATTTTTTTTCCTTTGATGCGTTAGAACATAGAACTTCCATTAGATGAAGTAGACGCAGCAAGTCACAATTTCTCAATATAGATGAAGTTGGGGGTGGGGAAAGGAATCTAAACCCAAGAATTTGTTAGGATCCGATCCAGGTTCATAGGATTCGATCCACTTTTGATTCGCACGGATTTGGATCCGATCTGAATCCACCAGATCGAAGATAGATCTAGATCCGTGTAAACTTGTGTGGCTCCAAATACGGATTTGTGTGGATCCATGCAGATCCGCCTATTAATACACTCGGATCCGCATGAAATCGAGTCTAGGTCTGCACTGATCCGTCACTGGATCCATGCAGATCCTAATGTAGATATGTGTGGATCTACGGTTAGATCCGTACGGATCCACCAACATTTTAGAACAATCATAAATAATTGAAAATTGATATCAACCATTGGTCACATCAGCTCATGGTCGGTATTTTTGGCTTTTCTTGTTCGAATTAACGTCAAGAAGTGGCACAACTTTCATGGTTTTTTTCTCTTGTTGTTAGGGAGGGTTGGTTTGGTGTGGGGCTTTTTGGGCTGTGAAATGGTTACTGTTTAAGCTAGTCCTTGTTCTGGTTGGGTTGTTGTTGGTCATCGTACTCTTTTTTTGGCTATCGGGCGGTTAGGAGGGCTTTAATGCGGGTACGAGCCTTTAGAGGGTTGCAAGGGCACGGATACTTAAGCACTGTTACGACAAGACATTCGGCTTCAGGTGATGGTGTGACAATCTAGTTTTGTTGGTGGTGTCCCATTCTTCCGCAGTGTAAATAGAAATCGATTTTAAGTTCATATGCGACGTCTTGTTTGATTTTGTTGATGCAGATGTATGGTGGCAATGGGATTTGCAGTGTCAACTTCAACAAAAATACTGGCATATCTGGCGCTAGCTCTTGTGGTCGCTTGAATGTCAATTTTTATCGGTCTTCCAAAGATTTGGGCAAATTTAAAGAGGGCCTTAAAATCGTAATATTCAAGTAGGAGGCCAGGTAGTTGAATCCATGCACGGACTTTTAGAGGGGCTTTATTTGCACCAATAAAGTCTAGATGCCATTGGCTTAGTACAAGATAGTGGTTGAGGAGGAACCAGTGTCCTCCTACACGTGCCATCATATAGTCTTCGAAATTGGTGAAACGAGCCACATATGCTCCCTTCCCAATATCAGTTACGTGGATGGGATGGTTTTTTTTCGCAGTCGTTGTAGTTGAGAGTGACGTTATTTATATTTCCAATATACCAATAATTTGAACAATCAATGCTTTCGTCCACGGTTCGTAGAGATGTCCCATATCTTCAATCGTGAACATAACTTATGGTCCGACCTCCAACATATCATCGCTTCCAGCATTCAATATGTCCCACTCTCCTCTCTCTTCGATAACTCAAATTTAGGTGGGGGAAGAAAAAGTGATTTGTCAACGTTTGAAGTTTGGATTGATGGGATTCATGGAGTTGGTTTGATTGGGCTAGTTTGGGCAATGGCCGGTGCATCTGACGGGGCTGGTGGTCGATGTTAGTGAGGTTCAGTTGTGTATTTCTGTATTTCTTGGCGATTGGGGTGGGCCGGAGGGGGGGATGAGGTTTATTTTTTATTTTTTGTCAAACACTACAAATTTAATAGGCTTATCTTTTCTGTTAAAAAGAAAAATAAAAAAAAATCAAAATATTAATCAACGAAAACTATATAGGAAATAAATCTAATTATACACCTTTATAACCTATAGATTTGACAATTAATCACAACATTGAATATACTTTCCACACACAAAGTTACTTCATATACTAAGACGTGAGCCCAACTTTCGTTAGTAGACGAAATAAAAATTTTATATAAATATAATGTGGGTATTATACAAGACCGATCAGTTGGGAGTACCCTACCCATAAATGACCCAATATCCAAACCAAAACTACGCGAATATGAAAAGATGCCCCAAGAAACGAGAGCAAGCCAATTTGAAGGTGTAGGCCTGTCCCGCAAGGGCATTGAGAGCGTGAGTCACACCCAAAGATGGAGTGTGCAACATGGACGCAAACCCTCGACCGGAAACTTGCTTCCAACTTCTAAAATGACAAACAACTATGCTTATACATTTAAGAGCATACCTCGTAATGGGCCACCTCATAAAATAAGCATTATAAATCATCACAAATAAGTATTACTCAAAGCATTAGTACAAAGATCAAACTTCTAGGAACAATAAATACATAGAAAGCTGAATAGAGGGAACAAAATGCAGAATCCCTATTTCGTCATCCCGAGAATCGTTGCCAAGTAAGATCAAAGGCAAATCACCAATGCCAAAGCAAAAGCAAAAAAAGCAGTTGTCCACAAGCGTCTGGCGCAAAGATCGAGCAACTTTCGTTAATAGAAGGGCTAGCAGTGAGTTTGTATATCGAGGTTATGCTAGCACGTTGTAGTTTTTTATTTTGTAAGTATCTATGCTTTTGTCTATAGAGCTAAGGTCGTATTTTTGTAGATTATCTTTGTTAACACTAGAAAATAAAAATACAAGATTAAAGAAAATATTGGTCCTAAACCAAAAGGACATATAATAAATGGACAATAAAATTGTCACGAGTACCTCCGATGAGTTGTACCCGCTCCCAAAGAGGAGGCCCCTCGGGTGTGACCAATATCGCTCAGTTACTAACTCAAAGCGATATGATAGGCCATCCGACGAGGGCACCTAAGCGTCCCTCGGAAATTCATAATGACTCAAAACCAGATATCAAGGTGACCTCGGATAAAAAGCGAACCCGGAGGAATCCACCCGAGTCAGATATCCATCATGATACCGAGCAGGGCCTCAACGGACAACAGTCCCGGAACCTTGGCAAAAAACCCTTCCTTGACTATACATTCCAAACACGAAAGCTCTCGGAACACTACTCTCAACAACCAGACAAAGTCAGAAACTTTACAAAATAACTCAACAAACCTCTCTGAACACTCGAAGAAAGAAGAACACCCACCCACGATAGCTCAAAACCTCTCGGAGACCAACTCACCCACACCCTCTCGGAAAATATCTTGAAACACTTACTCCAGAATACGCATCTCTCGGAATAGCACTATCATCAAAGGGAATACTCCAACTTGGCCCTCGAAGCCACCATTAGAGACAGCAAAGAAAGTAATCTACCCCGTATCACAAAGAAGACCAAAGCCCTCGGAAAGGATACAGTCAGCACTCAAAATGAACACGTTATCTTATTGGTTGAATAAGCATTGTAACACGTGTAAACATAACCACATGCATAACGACACCTGTAAACACATGCACCATGACACCCGCCCCTATCAAAACCTATATAAAGGGAGATATCAATAGAAGAAGAGACAACTCAAGAAGGAGACTCGGAAATGTAAGAAAATCCACTCGGAAGAAAGAATGAAGCATAGTCAATAAAAGGAAGGAAGATTCTTGTCCATTTTTCCTTCTCGTGATGATAGCATTTAGCCTTTGAACCACGGGCAAAGGCGTTCCAACCTTAATAAATAATTCAGTTAATAGGGAATAATTCTAAACTCGTTAACAAAATGGCGCCGTCTGTGGGAACGCCATAAGATTTGTCTTTGAGAGCGTTCAAGAGCCATGCCTATCATGGAAAATTTATTCTATAGCGGGAGTTATCCTCAGCAATCTCGATTTTCGGAAGAAGCTATATCCAACCGTCGATGCGAAGAAAGAGACTATATTAATGTCCCTAGCTCCGTCTTTGAAAGACTTGTAGAAACTGGAACCCGAAGAACCCCACTGGGATATGGGGATCCTTACGATTCATCCCCTCGATCCGCCCACCACCGATATCCTGGGACCGGGGAAGGTCAGGCTCAATCTAGGTGGAGCCCTGCCTCCGAACACCGGGGCTATGAAACCCCACAGAATGGTCAAGAGCATTATGCCTATCGGGAAGCGTGCCGAGTCGGCCAACAAGAGCATAGAAGAGTGATTCCGGCACCCCACGCACCCTTCCCCACTTCCAGTGAAGATCAAACCATATGGGGAATTCTCGATGGCCTAAGGAAAGAGGTGGGCGATATTAAAAAAACAATGGGACCTAAGGAAGAACTTACCTTTAAAACATCCCCTTTTACCCCCGAGATAGCCTTGGCCTCTATCCCCGCGGGAATGCGGCCCGTGAATGGTCCTCTGTATACCGGTGATGCAGATGGAAAGGATCCGCAGGATCATATACACCAATACTTGGTAGGAATGGATCTCAACTCCGCCCCGGATCACGTGCTCTGCCGGGTATTCCCCGTAACCCTCGGAGGACGGGTGCAGTCGTGGTTTACTCAACTTGCACCCGGGTCTGTCGACAGCTTTGATCGACTAGCCCATTTATTTGTAAGGCATTTTGCTTGCAACCGGCGGTATCCTAAATCCGCCACGCACCTTTTCACCGTTAAACAAAAAAAGAATGAACCTCTGCGAGAGTATATAAAGCGCTTTACGGATGCGGCACTGGATGTCCCGAACGTTAGTACCACTATTCTGGCGGACATACTTACGCAGGGACTTCGGGCCGGCGAATTCTTCCGTTACCTTACAGGAAATCATATCACTGATATGAACGAACTGATGCAGCAAGCGGAGACTTATATTTTAATGGAGGAGGCTGAAGGCACGAAGAGACGCCTAGAGAACAATGACAATGAACATCGCGAATCCATCGAACGAGAGGTAAAAGCCAAGGACAGAAACCGTGAAGGAAAACACCCCCAACGCAAAGACGAGAGTGGTCCAGTCAAGAAATTCCTTAAACCAGTACCTTTACCCCCAATGACCATTGCCCCCGTAGAGGTACTCAACGTGATGCGGGGCAGCACTGAGTTGCGATGGCCAAGGGAAGCCCGGTTCCCCAATAGAGAAAGGGATACAGGTAAGTACTGCAAATATCATAAGACTTATGGACATACCACTGAGGAGTGTACCACCCTGCAAAGGGAGGTGCTCTGTCTTTTAGAAGCAGGATACCTTAAAAACTACCTCAAGATAAACAACCCCGAGCCTCCCCCTTGTTATACCTACAAAAGACCCCGGCAGGAAGAAAAGAGAAAAGATCAAGAGACTCCCCGTCGGAAGCTACGAGAAAAAACGGCGAGGCAGCAGACTCCACCCCCTCCCCCAGAAACGTACAAAAATAACGCGCCTCGGGGCGTACTATTAGTATGATAGAAGGAGGAGATCTCTCGGTGATCTCACAAGGAAAAAAGAAGGAATACTTGAAAGAGGCTAGAAGGGCGGAACACGGGTTATTCGTGGGATCTATCCAAGGTATGAAGCTTCCTAGCATCTCCTTTGGACCTGCGGATTTAAAAGGGGTAATTTATCCCCACGAAGATCCTCTAGTAATAGAAGCAGTGATATATGGGATTGACGTCCAAAGGATACTGGTAGATACCGGCAGTTCCGTGGATGTCTTGTTTCTTCCCACTTATCTGGCCATGGGGTTGAGGAAAGAACGATTAGAACTGGCCGAAGTCCCGTTGATAGGTTTCTCGGGAGAAACCTCCAATACACTAGGAACTGTGACGCTCCCAATGTCATGGGGAGAGGGAGCCCTTCGAAGAACGGAGCCTACGAAATTTTGGGTGGTAGAAGCTTCGTCAAGAACGTACAACGCAATATGTGGGAGACCCTCCATTCGAGCCTTCGAAGCAATCCCTTCAACTCTCCATCTCAAGGTAAAATTTCCAACCCTGTCAGGTATCGGAGAGGTCCGAGGAAGCCAGGCAAGGGCTAGGGAATGCCGTATGAATGCCCTCCCTCTGGAAGGAGACGGGCTCAGCCTCAGCAAAAAGCGAAAAGCAGAGGAAGAACGAGTACAACCCGTAGAGGAGCTAAAGCTAGTGTCACTCGTGGAGGGAAGCCCGGAGAAAGTTGTCAAAATAGGTACCCAAATGGAACCTGAGTTGGAAGCCCAACTAATTCCCATCTTAAAAAAATTCCACCATATCTTCGCGTGGGAAGATGGTCCGCCAGGACAAATCAGCAATAAGGTATGTCAGCATTTCCTTAATGTGAAGCCCGGGGCTAAACCGGTCCAACAGAAAAAGAGAAAAATGGGCCCAGAGCGCAACAAGATCATCCGATCGGAAATTCAGCGGCTCCTCAGCCTGCAGCAAATCAGAGAAGTCACTTATCCTGAGTGGCTGGCCAATGTGGTCTTAGTCCCAAAGCATGGGGGCAAGTGGCGAATGTGCGTGGATTTCACTAATCTCAATGACGCGTGCCCTAAGGATTGCTATCCCCTCCCGAGCATCGATCAACTGGTAGATTCAACAGCAGGCTGCGCCCTCTTATCTACCCTAGATGGGAACCAGGGGTACAATCAAATCCCGATGGCCGTTATGGATCAAGACAAGACTAGTTTCATTACTGACGCGGGCACCTTTTGCTACCTAGTGATGCCTTTCGGGCTCAAGAATGCGGGGGCTACCTATCAACGACTGGTAAGCTTAATGTTTGCAGGATATATCGGAGATACGGTGGAAGTCTATGTGGATGATACAGTTGTAAAAAGCCGCTCCGCTTGTGACCATCCTGAGGACCTACGAAAAGCCCTAGCCATCATGGACCAGTTCGGGATGAAAGTTAATCCTAAGAAATGTTCCTTTGGCATCAGAGGGGGCAAGTTCCTCGGATACATGGTTACGGAAAGGGGAATAGAAGTGAATCCCGAAAAGGCTGATGCCATCCTCGGATTACTTACCCCAAAGACAATCAAAGATGTACAAAGACTCACGGGTCGAATGGCCTCCTTAAGCCGGTTTGTTTCCAAATCGGCGGAAAAAGGACTTCCATTCTTTAAGGTGCTACGTAATATCAAAGAGTTTCAATGGACCCCGCGATGTGAGGAAGCTCTCCAACATTTGAAGAGCTACATGGTGAAACCTCCTTTGCTGATGAAACCGACATCACATGAAGAACTTTTTGTGTACTTGTCCGTCGGGGAGGAAGCCATAAGTGCGGTGCTAGTTAAAGATCAGAACAAGGAGCACCACCCCGTGTACTATGTAAGTAAGACTCTCCTCGGGGCCGAAACCAGGTATACTCAAACCGAAAAACTTGTCTTAGCTTTGGTTACGACGGCTCGGAAGCTCCGTCCCTACTTTCTATCACATCCCGTGACCGTGCTAACCAAACACCCGTTGCGAGCGATCCTTAACAAACCCGAGACATCGGGGAGATTGATAAAGTGGGCCGTGGAGCTCACCGAGTATGACATTTCTTATGCCCCGAGACCCTCTGTCAAAGCACAAGTACTAGCAGATTTTGTGACAGAGATGACGGGAATGGGAAACGAGGAAAGGACACCCCTATGGCACATTTATGTGGATGGCTCCTCTGTGAGCACACATGGGGGGGCAGGAATAGTCCTAGCAAACCAAGAAGTCGAGGAGGAGATACTCCACTTTGCAGTCCGAATTGACTACCCCTTGTCAAATAACGAAGCCGAGTACGAGTCTCTTCTCATAGGGATGAGACTCGCCCGAGAAGGCGCTATCAAAAAAATAATCATTCACAGTGATTCGCAACTAATTGTGCAGCAGATCAATGGCTCGTATGAAGCTAAAGAAGAAAGGATGCAAACATACCTCCAAGCGGTTCGCCGCAGACAGGAATGGTTTGACGAGTGCAAAGTAGTCCAAATCCCACGAAAGGAAAACCAAGAGGCGGACGCCCTGTCTAAAATGGCTACCCAAGCAGCCGTTATTCGCACTCGGAAAGTCACATTGCTTCAAGTCACCGAGTCCGAGAAGGCCGAAAGTCAGGAGGTGAATGCCACTATAGACCCTCCGACCAGCTGGGTGACCCCAATTAAAGTCTACCTACAGGATCCGGAGGGCTATTCCACGAATAAAACCACGCTACGGCTCCTAGCCAGAAAAACTCTCAGGTATTTCCTTAAAGATGGAATATTATTCCGCAGGACATACTCCTGCCCCCATGCTCGATGCTTAAATGAGGAAGAAGCTCAACTAGCTATGGCAGAAACCCACGAGGGAACATGTGGTAGTCATACGGGTGGAGCAAGTATGGCCGGACGCCTGATTCGTCAAGGCTACTATTGGCCCACGATGGCCAAGGATTGCAAAGATCATGCTGAAAGATGCAAACCCTGCCAAGCTTATGCCCCTCGGATTCATCAACCCGCTGCCCCATGGGAACCGCACACAACCCCCTGCCCATTCTCTAAATGGGGCATAGACATAGTAGGACCTCTTATACCCGACGCCGGACAAAAGAAGTTTCTCCTCGTTGCAGTAGACTACTTTACCAAGTGGGTGGAAGCGGAGCCGATGGCCCGTATCACCGCGGGCGCGGTCATCAACTTTTTATGGAGAAGCATCTTGTGCCGCTTTGGAGTCCCTCGTTACCTGGTAAGCGATAACGGTCTACAATTTACGGACCAGGGGTTAGAAAAGTGGTGCGACCATTGGGAAATTAAGCACCGCTTCGCTTCGGTGGGATACCCACAAGCCAACGGCCAAGTAGAGAGAACTAATAGAACTCTCTTAAAGAATATGAAGGCCCGACTCGACTGGCACAAAGCTAAGTGGGTGGAAGAGATTCCTGGCATACTATGGGCCTATCGGACTACGCAGAGCGCGGCCATGGGCGAAACCCCCTTCAGCTTAGCCTACGGCTGCGAAGCTGTTGTACCTACGGAAGTCTCTATAGAGAGCTGGCGAGTTAGAGAATATGAGGAAGTGGCTAACAGTTCTAACTTGGCCCTTGCCCTCGACCTCCTCGAAGAAAAAAGAATGCGGGCCGCTACCCGAAATGAAGAATATAAGGGCCGAATGTCCCGATACTATAACCTAAAGGTGAAACCCCGGACTTTTCAAGTCGGGGACCTAGTGATGAAACGGGTTGGAGCCTCGAAAAACGTGGGCAAACTCGAACCGCGATGGGAAGGACCGTACAAGATCGCGAGGATTGTCGGACCTGCGACATATCTCTTCGCCAACTCCGAGGACGCTATCCTTAGCAATTCTTGGAATGCCTTTAACCTTAAGAAGTACTATGCGTAATGTAAAACAGCTTTGTACCTGAATAAAGTTGTTTACAAATAAGACCTGTATTATACATGGGGAATAAGGTTGCCCGACAAAATAATGACTCCTTATCTATGAGTCATACTAGCAACCTAACCCGAGGGACCGTTAAGCGTGAAACGCAAGGTCCCGCAAAAAAAAAAAAAAAAAAAAAAAAAACTAAGCGTCCTCTAGCGGACGCTTTCCCTCCCTAATGATACGGCGACGGTCCTCCGTAGACATAGGATCCGGATCTCCCGTAGACACGATTGGCCCCTGCAAAGGGGGAGCCTCGGGAAACACTTGATGAATATCCAACTCGGGGATCACCATGTCCGAAGGGAATCCTGGCAGAGCTTCCGTAGAATCCCGGCACAAGTAATATCCCATGCGGACTAGATCACGCATCTCCTGCGCAAGAGATTCGCGGAAAGCAGGAGGCCCCGCAACACCCAAAACCGCTTGAACCCGAGCTAGCACTAGCGCTACTTCATGGGCCCGAGTCAACCCCAACACCCGTAAGTTCGCTGCATCTCTCTCCTCAGTCACCCGCAACAGTTGTTCATTGATAGCACGAACTTGCTTTCGGAAATCATCTAACCCATCCTTTAGACTCGTTACACGAGCCTTCTCCATCGTCAAAAGACGCTCCAAGTCCCATGATTTGTTCCGCTCTGCTTGCAAAAGAATAGCATGAGCCTCGTCGGAATTCTCCTGATCATTCCGCAACTTATCTATTTCTTCTCGAGCATCCAGCAAACCTTGCTCTAACTCGTCCCTACGGCGGTATACCAGCTCTGTATCGGAAGACGATCCTCCCCGAGACCCGATGGCGCTCAACACCATGTAGATCTATGAACAAACAGTTGCATAGTGTCAGATATCTCGTAAAGGTTAGTATTACGCAGTAAGAGTATACTACCTCGCATAAGTCTTTGCAGACTAAATCTTGAAGGCCCGATAAGGGTAACGACTTCATATGCTCGCAATCAGTAGCGTTCAAAAGACCGCTTAAGTAATTGCGGCAAAAGTTAATCGTCCCCATAGCAGAGGGGGACAAGGCGCCACTTTCGAGCGGCTCCGAGCTGATGACAGGGGGATTTTCGTCAAAATGCGGCCCCGAGACGCGGTCAGAACCCTCTCCGAATGGAATAAGGGCTCCCACAATTGGAGACAAAACCCCCTCCTCGATAGCTTGCACGGTCCTCGTATCTCCCCAAGAGGAAGAATGCGGTGCTAACGGAGGTAAAGGAATATCCGCCTGCGCAAGCGCAGCTATCGGATCGTATGCAGAAGCCACGGAATTTACTGGGGGGGCTGCCCCGCGTGAGTCCCCTGCCCCCGAGGGGCCAGCCACCTCACCCAAACTAAAGCCCTCGGACGAATCATTATCCGAAATATCATACCCACTATCCATTACTTTCCCTAGGAAAGTTTCACTGAAAGGCTCGATGGCAAAAGCCCCCATCTCTGCCCCTGCCAAAAGTCAAAAAATAAGCGTGACAATAGGAACATTAGAATACCATAAGAAAGAGCTCTAAAAGAGAAGAAACTAACGAAAAAAGAAATTGCTATAAAGAGGTTGCTGGGGAAGATTGAAGAGTTCCACCCCCTGCTGTAAGCCAGCCATAATCAATGTTTCTGGAAATTCCAACATACTACTGATATCGTACATCCCCGAGAACAACCCGCTACCAGATAGGATGTCCCACTCTCTTCTTAAAATCGGTTCGGCAGGAGTAATGTAACCCAACCCCCATTGAAGCGGTATTCCCCATGACCTAGTCGATACGCCCCTCGGACGAACAAAAAAGAATCCCCTTTTCCAATCCGTCCTATTATTACGGAAGTGGGACACGTTCAGAAAGGCCTTCCTCTTGTCCCGATGGGCCAGGCTAAAGAAAGAGAGACCGCCCGAGCAAGGGCGGAGGTTAAATATAGCCCCCACCCGAGAGGGGGACAGTTGCAACTTCAGCAACTCAGAACACAAAATATATCCCACCAGGTAACGATAGGAATTTGGAGTCAGCTGACTCGGGCATACTTGCTAGTAGTGAAACAAGTTCTGAAGAAAAGGATGAAAAAACACCCGTAACCCACATCGCATTTGCTCCCGAAAAACGGTGAGATAGCCCGGCGGAGGATCGTAAGCCCTCTGTTCAGGATGCGGTATTATTATGTCAAATTCATCAATATCCAGGTTGTACTGGGCAAACAGGGCTGTAACAGAAACACTATGCTCACTCCCAACAGCAGTACCCACGCGCCCCGGCCCCATCATCCGCTCTGGCTCCAGCACAAGCCTGGTAAACACCGATGACTCATCTACCAAAGGATAAGGGTCACGACTCGTGAACACTTGGCGTATGTGGTTAATACGAGAGAGAGATTCCTCACGAGATATTGACGTGGTCCTCACGGAATTACCTCTCCCCCCGCAAACCATGCGCTCATTATGCCTGCTCCCTTGAACCGAATTCTCCGAAGTCGCGTGCCGTACCCCTAACGATAAGGAAGAAGTCCGAACCAAATTCCGATTAGAGTGACGGGGCGAGGAAGGATCATCCTGTTTAAAAAATGGGGGCATCATTTTTGACAAGGTACGTAGTTCGCTTACTTCACTCAAAAACAAACTCCGCTTTTTGAGAAACGTGACAAACCTAAACGGTAAAAAACTTCGGGGTAATTCTGAGAGAATTACTAAACAAACTATTTATACCGCCTCAGAAGAAAAGTGAAAAGCTTGAGCTGTCTAAAATAGTTAATGGGATCCACGTGTCCACCAATTTTCTTATTTAAGAAAATAGGGCTACATGCCAAACGACACCTCACCCTTAATATTTGAGCCTAGTCAGCAAGCCTTTTTATTATCTTAATCAGCAGGCCTAATTACCCATGATAGAAATAATAAATACTAACAGTCCCCTTGCCTCACGGAGGCCACGAAATAAAATTTCCCTCGTCTCTACGAGAGCGATCGAAATTTGGGGGGGCCTAGTGTTAACACTAGAAAATAAAAATACAAGATTAAAGAAAATATTGGTCCTAAACCAAAAGGACATATAATAAATGGACAATAAAATTGTCACGAGTACCTCCGATGAGTTGTACCCGCTCCCAAAGAGGAGGCCCCTCGGGTGTGACCAATATCGCTCAGTTACTAACTCAAAGCGATATGATAGGCCATCCGACGAGGGCACCTAAGCGTCCCTCGGAAATTCATAATGACTCAAAACCAGATATCAAGGTGACCTCGGATAAAAAGCGAACCCGGAGGAATCCACCCGAGTCAGATATCCATCATGATACCGAGCAGGGCCTCAACGGACAACAGTCCCGGAACCTTGGCAAAAAACCCTTCCTTGACTATACATTCCAAACACGAAAGCTCTCGGAATACTACTCTCAACAACCAGACAAAGTCAGAAACTTTACAAAATAACTCAACAAACCTCTCTGAACACTCGAAGAAAGAAGAACACCCACCCACGATAGCTCAAAACCTCTCAGAGACCAACTCACCCACACCCTCTCGGAAAATATCTTGAAACACTTACTCCAGAATACGCATCTCTCGGAATAGCACTATCATCAAAGGGAATACTCCAACTTGGCCCTCGAAGCCACCATTAGAGACAGCAAAGAAAGTAATCTACCCCGTATCACAAAGAAGACCAAAGCCCTCGGAAAGGATACAGTCAGCACTCAAAATGAACACGTTATCTTATTGGTTGAATAAGCATTGTAACACGTGTAAACATAACCACATGCATAACGACACCTGTAAACACATGCACCATGACACCTGCCCCTATCAAAACCTATATAAAGGGAGATATCAATAGAAGAAGAGACAACTCAAGAAGGAGACTCGGAAATGTAAGAAAATCCACTCGGAAGAAAGAATGAAGTATAGTCAATAAAAGGAAGGAAGATTCTTGTCCATTTTTCCTTCTCGTGATGATAGCATTTAGCCTTTGAACCACGGGTAAAGGCGTTCCAACCTTAATAAATAATTCAGTTAATAGGGAATAATTCTAAACTCGTTAACAATCTTATTATAATTTGTACCATAAACACTTTAATGTGTATGTCATTTTGAGGATAAAAAGTTCTAGTTATTATTTCAACTAAACAAATTTTTGTCCAGCTTTAAATCACACCATGATCAGCAAAACTTATTTCGTAACCTTTTAATAGTTATTAGTACATTGTAAAAGAAGATTGACTCAAAAGCCCCCCCCCCCCCCCCCCCCCAACCCCCGTTTTAAAAACTTGCACGAACTTTTATGGTTTAAAATTGCACAAAACTCTCTTGTGGTTTCAAACACCCTGCACAAAATCTCTTCCTTAAGTTTCAACTAACTCCGTTAACTTTTCTATAAAATGACTAATTTGTCCTTACTTTATTATATATATATATTATTTTTATAAATATATTTATATTTGTAAAATCAATTTTTTTTTGTAAAATAATATTTTTTTGGTAAAAGAACATCAAAAAGTAAGATAATTTTAATCATGTAAAACTATTAAAAAAATTATATATCAATTTATGATAAATTAAATAAAAGTAGGGATCTCGTGTAGGATTTTTCAAACCATAAGGAGGTTACGTGCATGTTTTCAAACCACATGGGGGATTGGCCTAAATATTCTAAAGCGTATAATAGACTTTTGAAACACTCAAAGTCAAACCCACTCTCGTATAGAGCGAGTATACATCAATCTCTAATAGAGTTAGACGAAAAAAGGATTTTGTGCAGGATTTATGAAATCACTAGAAAATTTTGTGCAGAATTTTTGAAACTACGAGGATTTTATGTAATTTTTAAATTACAAGGGATTTTCGTGCAAGTTTTTAGAACCATATTTTTTCTCATAATTAAAGATTAAATGTTTTGTAGTAAAAGAAAAATCTTCCACATCAAAACACACACTGAATTTTTTCCCTATTTTTTTTTCCTCCACGCGTTTGCTGCTTTTCTTTCTTACTGTCATTTATGGGTTATGACAATACTTTTAGTCTATGTTTCAATAGTTGACTTTTCTTTGTTTTAAAATTAGGTTAATTAATGTTCCATGTGTCCTTTTATATTGCTGTGCTACTATATATAATATAATAAACATTCTGGTTTATTTGTTTTGTTATAATTTAGGTTCTTGCGATCGATGTTGTCAGTTGTTTTCTAATGCATAACTGTTATTTGTTAGGGTTTTTTTTATGAAATGTTACTCACTTACTTGTTAGGTTTCAGCTTTACCATTTGGGGTGTTACGGTGACACGTGACTAAACATAAAATAGTAAATAGAATTCAAACCTCGATATAACCATGAAACATTAACTTACTATACCTTTACCAAAAAACAATAGAAAAAGTGAATGCACAATTTATGAAATAACTAAACTTTACAAATTACAACTGAGAGAAAATCCATCGATAGATAGATATATTCCAAATTCGAAACTCTCTCTAGTTAATGATCACGGAAATTATGTCATCAAGAAATCACTTAATTAATCACGCAAGTCAATTGTCCACATGTATGTGGCACTTCACACATGTACTTTATTATAAAATATAATTCATAATAGTTCGTGACATGTGAATGGCCAGCGCAGTTTTGACCGCTGGAAACAGGCGCGCCTCATTTCCATGCACGTCACCAACTTTCACAATAGAATATGGCAAGTGGTACTAAATTACTAATAATGATCGATTACTTGATTCAACCATAGACAAATAGATCTTTTGAATAATACAGCTGTTTGCCGCTAATATACTTCCATTATTTTGGGAAGAAAGGTATTATTATTAAATTAATTGTCCATTTCGATTATTATATATATGTATGTTGTTATGCCTTTCTTGTTAATTACTCGAGAAACGTTTTAACCATTATTAGGATTACTATTAAAACCAGATATTCGTCTCGCCATCGATCTTATTATTGTCCGAATATGTTGTGCTGCAAAACTGCGCCTTCTGGCTTCTCTTCTTCTTCCACTGCCGAACAAGTTACGGAGGGAATTGACGGTTCTGGCCTTACAGCAATCGTTACAGGTTTCTATTCTTTTTTCTCTTTACTTAGCTTAATTTATGCCATGTTACATACTTTGTAATCACTTTCTAAGTTAATTAATTAGTTCACTTTTAATGTTTATTTGATGAACTAAATCTTGATTAATTTCCAGTTTCTTATATTAATTGCCATTTAAATTATATTTGCGAATTGGGGCCATTAGCATTTATGCAAATTATAATGGAATGAAAGTATATAGATAGGGATGTGATTGAAAGTATTCAGGATGAGTCCTATTTTAGAATTTAACGAAGACTTGAAATTAAAGTTATTAAAGTCTTTTAATTTGCACGTATTGCTTATCACAGCTAATTGTTGAAAAAAATTGAAATTCTTATACAACAACAAAGTCATCAACTCAACATCCACATGAATGAATGTTGGAGATCGATCAGATTGATCATCGTTATATATTTGTATAATCCAAATTCGACTGATAAGTAATTACAATTGTGAGTCTTAATTCCGATATACTAATTATGTTGGAGATTATGCATAAATAATTAAATGTGTATCCTATGTAGCACATCAACTTTTTAGTTGAGATGACAAAATTGAATATGGTATCATACCAAAAGGTTATGAGTTCAAATCCCACCCCAACTCAATTATAAATATTAAAAGAAAAAAGTCTCACGTTAACCAAAAGAATTACAACACGTGAAGAGACATGTTGGAGATTATATGTGAATATAATTAAATTGCTACATTCTATTACAGCTTAAGTGTTAAGATGATAAATCCAATAAATTCAACCGACTTGTTTAACAGGGGCATCAAGTGGTATTGGTGTTGAAACCGCACGTGTTCTGGCTCTGCGTGGTATTGAGGTGGTAATGGCAGTGAGGAACGTGTCTGCTGGCAACAAAGTTAAAGAAAAAATAGTTAAAGAAATCCCTGCAGCTAAGCTTGATGTTATGGAATTGGATCTCAGTTCATTCGCATCTGTTCGAAAATTCGCATCTGAGTTCACGTCCTCAGGTCGTCCACTCAATATTTTGATGTAAGTAGACCTTGTGTGAAATGTTCACGTATAGCTTTCAACTCCTCACTTTTTAATATCTGCCAAATCAATTTTCTAATATTGGATTTTTCATTATTGTCTATTGTTCAGTAATAATGCAGGAGTGATGATACCACCATTCACACTGTCTAAGGACAACATAGAACTGCAGTTTGCCACAAATCACTTGGGTATAAATTTATCTTATATTCCAAACATGGTCGTTGGACCTCTTTGAACACCTGCTTTTGTTGCAAACCATTCCAATGCTTTTATGTCGTTTATATATAATATGATGAACTACACTATAGTTAAGTTCTAGTTGAGCAGTTGATGTATGCTATTATTGTGTTAATTGTACGAGGTTTTGTTTCTGGTCTGCAGGTCATTTTCTTTTAACAGAATTGTTACTGGAAACAATAAAAAAAACTGCTCGTGAGATGAAAAGGGAGGGAAGAATTGTGATCCTTAGCTCAGAGTTTCACAAATATACATATAAAGAAGGAATTCGGTTTGACAAGATCAATGATAAAGAAAAGTATGGCCATTATATTTCATTATATCTTTCTGACAATTTTGCAAATATTTTCATTAAGATATATTGTACATTATATATGAAGTTACTCCTTTAAATTATAATGATTGTATTTGCCTCTAGTTGTTTAGTGTACAATGGTTTCGTGGCAATATACTTGTTTTAGCAAAATAATTTGTATATTACATTCATCATATATAAGTTTAGGTTGGTATTTATGGAGGTTAATTGGTATTTTTTACTTACGTAATATCATTTAACATGCAGATATGGAAAATTCGGCGCATATGGGCAATCGAAACTTGCTAATATACTGCATGCTAAAGAACTGAACCGTCGCTTGAAGGTATTTAACGTAATAGTTTTGACTTTTGACTAAGTTCATTTTTTCTGTATTCTAGATGAAACATCGAATGTTTTTTTTTTCTAGTTTCGTAAAACTATCACAACTTTTAATATTTCCCTTGTTTAAGCCCCAGATGCATATAAACCTTAACATACAAAGATAAAAATTATGAATTTATGATGGGTTTATCACTTTCTAAACCTATTACTGAAACTTCTCTACAATTTTAACTTGAAATTATGAATATTGACGGTAATTCATGACCTTGAACAGGAAGAAGGTGCAGAAATAACTGCAAATGCACTTCATCCTGGAGCTATCGGGACCAATCTTGGCAGGCACATGGGCATAATTGGAGGTAACTCTAAATGAAATGGTATCTTGAACTGCAGTTAAAAAACACAAATTAACTATATCCTTAAAATTCTTAATAGAACATGGCATGTTTAGATTCTATGCAAGGGGGCAACTTATCTTACTTGGTGAATGATCTCTCTGTGCAGATATTCTTTCCGCGATTTCTAAACCGATGCTCAAAACTATTCCACAGGTAAGCTCAGTGCCTATTTATTAAAATAAATCATGCATTTTCTTTATAGAATATTCTAAATATATCTATGTAACTATGATATCAATGTGGATGAATCTTGAGTAGTCCTTACTAGTTAAAGAATATGCTATGATCAAACTAGAGAATTCGTGTATAATATCTAGCAATATTAATCTAGAAATGATGTAATGGGAGGATTCTAGATACCTCATCCGACACCTATAAATACACTCATTTGGTGAATCTTGTAAACCATCCAAAACATTTCAGTAATACAATCTAAGGATTTCAGAGATAAGTACTCCATTCTAAACACTCTAAATTTTAAAAATTTCCACTACATCTAAAACTAGCTTTCTCCTCCACTATCTACATAAACACAAATATAAATCTTCACTATCTTACAAACCTCCATCAAATATAAATCTTCTATTTTCTAACACTAATTTATACAAATGAATCTCTGGAACATATGCTCTTTTCCCCCTACTAGTTACTAGTATTTCTATGGATCAAAGATGCAATCTGCCTTTGATAACAATCAATGGAGCTCAAAAGCTTTTTTCTCCTCTTCATCATGTGCCTCTCTACCAACTTCTATCTTTAGATGGAGCACACTTTCAATATAGAAACCAACAAGACTAGTCATGCTCGATTGCTACATTGCATTTATATATAAAACATCATGTTGTGTGCCAAACTTCAACAAAATATCACCTCATGTACATACATGTAGAGACTCTTAAAGACTAGGAACATTAACAGACTTGTATGAGTAATGATAGCATCAAAGCCCCACTCGTGATCGGATAGGAATGGGCATATTGAAGTGGGTACCTATTTCTGAACTCGTCATGTTTCGGTATTTTTCATGTGTGGACAAGTATCCACTTTGCACGTACTTTGATAGTAATTGCTCATTTTCCTTTTCGCTTGGGCACCCACACCCTTACATTACAAGCATATATATTGCGGGTACTCACTGTGTAGATTTATTTTTTAGAGTTCTTTTTTTAATAATTAAATTTGCATGAGCATGAGTAACATGTAATTTAGTAAATATCATATGGTATCTTTGCAAGTATTTGACATCGAGAATTTGTTGATGCAGCTTTCACTTATATAATTCATCGATTTGTTGATGGCGTTAAATGATAATTTTGATCTATTTCATTTTTTTTGTCGGCAAATCTAGGGTGCTGCAACCACCTGTTACGTGGCATTACATCCACAAGTGAAGGGAGTTGGAGGTGAATACTTTTCGGACTGCAATGTGGGCAAACCCATTCCACAAGCTTCAGACATTGATTTGGCAAAGAAACTATGGGATTTCAGCTTGGAGTTGACAAAACCATGATTGTCCGTTTATATGATATTCATTATTCAAAATAAGCTTTAATAATTCTTGGGATTGTACTATTGATAATATACATTTTGATTGAACTTATTGTAAGATAATGAATTTCTTGTGTTATTCAATGAATAATGTCTAATATATATACAAAGGAGATTATCTCTAATAAGGTAACTATCTATCACTAAAGATATATATCAATCTACAATAATTACCAAATATACATATTCTATATCTAATACACTCCCGCAGTCGAAACGGGAGGAGGACGAACGTTGAGACTGGACCGAAAATCGTTAAAAAGAACCCGTGGAAGTCCCTTCGTAAAAATGTCGGCTAACTAATAACGTGAGGGAACATGTCGAACACGGACTTGGCCACGAGCTACTTTTTCTCGAACAAAATGAATATCCATCTCAATGTGTTTGGTTCGTTGATGCTGGACCGGATTGCTCGAAAGATAGATGGCGCTCACATTGTCAGAGTATACGAGAGTCGCTGAAGCAATAGGACAATGAAGCTCCAAGAGTAAGTTTCGAATCCAACATGACTCAGACACTGCATTAGCCACGCCACGGTACTCTGCTTCGGCACTAGACCGTGAGAGGGTCGACTGTCGTTTGGCGGACCAAGAAACCAAATTATCGCCAAGAAAAACACAATATCCCGAAGTCGAACGACGAGTGTCTGGGCACCCTCCCCAATCAGCATCAGTATAAACGGTCAACCCCATAACCGAGGAGGGAGAGATGTGAAGACCAAGATCAAGAGTCCCCTGAATGTAACGTACAACCCGTTTAAGGGCCAACATGTGAGCATCACGTGGATCATGCATGAAGAGACAAAGCTGTTGAACGACATAAGAGAGATCCGGTCTCGTGAAAGTGAGATACTGAAGGGCGCCAGCCAGACTACGGTAAAGAGTAGGGTTCGAAAACTTAGCACTCTCGGGCATTGCGCCAAGTTTGGATTTCGTGTCAACCAAAGTTTGACTGGGTTTACACGACTCCATACCGGCGCGGCGAATAATATCCGCAACATATTTCCTCTGGGATAGGAAAAGACTATCAGTGCAACGCTGAACTGCAATCCCCAAAAACAAACTCAAAGGACCCAAGTCCTTCATGGCAAATTCCCGACCAAGCTGAGACATAATAGACTGTCGTAAAGAAGGAGAAGAGGCCGTAAGCAAGATATCATCCACATAAAGAAGGATGTAGGCCATGTCCGAACCACGACGCAAGATAAAGAGAGAGTGATCTGAGGCACTGTGCGAGAAACCAATGGTAGCAACAAAATCACCAAACCGTTGATACCAAGCCCGAGGGGCCTGTTTAAGGTCGTAGAGAGAACGCTTCAATAAACACACATGATCTGGTCGAGATGAGTCACGAAACCCGAGGGGTTGGTGCATAAATACGGTTTCATGAAGATGACCGTGTAAAAAAGCATTCTTCACGTCGAGCTGATGAATATCCCAAGTCTTGGACACTGCAATACTGAGAACCGCCCGAATAGTCACGGGCTTAACCACGGGACTAAAAGTTTCATCACAATCAACCCCAACCTGCTGAGACCTGCCATCACCTATAAGTCGGGCCTTATGCCTCTCAATGGAACCATCAGAATGAAACTTGTGACGAAAAATCCACATAGACCGAATAATATTGCCATTAGTAGGACGGGGTGCCAACTCCCACGTCTTATTTTTAATAAAAGCATCAAACTCATCAGTCATGGCCAATTTCTAATTAGGGTCAGATAACGCCGCTATAGGATTACGTGGAAGAGGAGAGTGAGAAGAGGTGGACTGGAGATTGAAGAGACAGTTTGGCTTGAAGATGTCATGTTGGTTGCGAGTTGTCATGGGGTGTGTAGGAGGCGGTGTCGCCTGACGTGGCGCACGAGATGGGGGCGGTGTCATCTGAGGTGGCGCACGAGAAGAGGACGGTGTCACCTGAGATCGCGTGCGGGGTGGAGACGGGCTGTCGCGTGAAATAGGGGACGCGTGTAGTGTGGGCGGCGACGCGGGTGGTGACTATGTTGATGTGGGCAGGGGAGGATGAGTGACCAGTGGGGGGTTCGTGTTTGGAGTGAGAAGGGGAGGATTGAGGAGTGGTGACCGATCATCATCGAGGAAAGAGAGAGCCACAGTGGGAGGAACAGGGTTCTGGTTGCAATGTTGCCCCAATATCGACCCAACATTTAAAACAGAAGGTCCAGAAACTGGTGCCACCGGGTTCTGGGTGCAATGTTGCCCCAACATCGACCCAACATTTGAAACAGAAGGTCCAGAAACTGGTGCCACATGGGTCTGACTGCAATATGAGGGGGGAGAGGAAGAGAACTTCGAGAAAGGGAATGAGCTTTCATCGAAGAGAACATGCCGACAAAGAATTATTTTGTTGGTGGAGAGGTCGAAGAATTTATAGCCACGATGATTATGGGGTAATCGAGGAAGACACAAGGAGTACACCGAGGTTGTAGCTTATGTATTGTAGTAGAGGGGATGAGAGGATAGCGAAGACACCCAAAAATCTTGAGATGGGCGTAGGAGGGAGTTTGATGGTAGAGACGTTGAAGTGGGGTAATATAGTGAAGACTTTTAGAAGGAATTATGTTGTAGAGATATGTGGCGACTTGCAAGGCGTGAGGCCAAAAAGTCGGCGGAACGGAAGCATGGGAAAGAGAAGTACGAATTATATTATTTACTGTACGGATCGTGTGTTCGGATTTGCCATTTTGAGAAGGGGTGTATGGGCAAGAAAAGCGTTGATGCATGCCATGTGTTTTGCAAAAGGTAGAGAAAGAGGCGTTTTTAAATTCCGTGCCATTGTCACTTTGGAGAATTTTAATATCACGTTCAAATTGTTTGTTGGCATAAGCACGAAAAGATAAAAAGCTAGGAAACACATCATTTTTGTGAGATAAAGGAAACGTCCACAAGAAACGCGTATAATCATCTAAAAATAAAACATAGTAACAATGCCCCGAAGAGCTCAAAACGGGAGATGTCCAAACATCACTATGAACTAAATCAAACGGTAAACGAGTCGTAGTAAGCGAATCATAAAACGGCAATTTAATATGTTTCCCCATGGGACAAGAATGACAAAACGATGTAGAAGAGCGTTTATTACAAGTAATTTGAGAACTACATAGGGTAGGTCCAAGGGGGATAGGACCACGACCATTGATATGGGGGAGGTGCGCCGCGACCGTGATGCGAGACTAGGGCTGCATCGGGTTGTCGCGAGGCACGCTTGGCAAGGCTCGTCTGGAACGAGCTTTAGAGAAGAGAGGAAGCGGATCACTTTGCTGAATTAGGGTTGCGATGCCGCCATATGCATCGGTAAGACCCGTGACCATTTGAAGAACTAACATATGGTTAGAAATGGGGGAACCAACGTTGGCCAATTGATCAGCGATCATCTTCAATTTTTGACAATAAGCACCGACATTCGGAAAATCATCAAGAGTGGTAGAGGAGAATTAATTTTCGAGGTGCACGGCCCGGGAATTTCGATTGTCTTGGAAGTAATCCGCAAGATTCGTCCATGCAATTACGGCAGTATAGTCTTTTACCATAATGGTGTGGAGGAGGTCGTTGGTGATGGTGCCATAGATCCATTGTAGCACAATGGCGTCCAAGCGATCCCGCATCTCGGGGTCGGATGGGGCGACCACAACGAAGGGGGGGATGATGTGGTCGAGAACTTGGTAAGCTCGTGCATGGATTTTAAATAACTTGGACCAAGTAGAATATTGCCCGGATTCAACGTCCAACAAGATAGGGATGGAGTTCTTGATGTTAGTGACGGTAAGGGCGGGGGGGGGGGGGGGGATTTTGTGGGCGCGGTCTCTGAGGAGGCGCGTCGTTTTTGCCGTCGAAGGAGGTGGATGACTTGGAGGCGTAGGTATCGCCGCTAGGGTTTGTCATAGTTTAGGAGAAAAAGAAAAGAAGAGAAGGTTTGATACCATGTAAGATAATGAATTCCTTGTGTTATTAAATGAATAATGTTCAATATATATACAAGGGAGATCATCTATACTATTATATAAAGAAAGGCAAACTGTGACACCAAACTTTTGATTTCCGGTTTTAGCCTTATAATTTTATTGTTAGCACAATAGTTTAATTATTGAGTTCTTAATTTAGCCTTATAATTTAAGTAGAATCAATAACTATAGTAATTATTGTGATTGAATATTTAGTTTCCCAAAATTTGAAACTTTCTATATAAAATCTCTATCCTTATTTATTTAATCTTTACTTATCCAAATTATTCTTTTACCATATAAATTAAACTAAATTCTTAATCACGCGGGGACCGCGTGTCAGCATTTCTAGTCTCTAATAAAATAACTATCTATCACTAAACATATATATCAATCTACAATAACTACCAAATATACATATTCTGTATCTAATACTTATGCTTTAGTTTGCTACCTTAAAATGTGATTGAATCACAGATTTGCGATTTGGAGGGGGGAAGGATTTGTTCATGTATTTGTTGCTTTTCTATTCTTACGTGTTAAATTACGCAATAGGAGTATTTGTCAATAGGTGACTCTTATTCCTTTTACATTTAATGAGTACTCATGTGTCCTTTTATATTGTTGTGCTGCTCTAATTTATAACAAGATACGGTTTTCTATTTTAGGTTGTTGTCAGGTTCGTACTTTTAATATTAGGGAGGTTGCCGTGGTGACGATTTATTCGATGCTGGTGGCACCACCAGTGGTGGTGCCACTCACATACATATGTATGTATATATACATACATATGTATGTGAGTGGCACCACCACTGGTATATATACATACATATGTATGTGAGTGGCACCACCACTGGTGGTGCCACCAGCATCGATTTGTCACGTGGTGACCTCGCTACTACATATATAAAATAGTAAATAATATTTGAACCTCGATATAACCATGACCATGAGACATCAATTAACTCGCAAATATATGAAAACTAGACTTAACATCTCAAAGAGTCCATCAATAAATAGATATTCCCAAATTCAAAACGCTAACCAATCATGGAAATTATGTAGCTAGTGAAATTCCTTAATTAATCACGATATTGAACTGTACACAAATAAGTTACTACTTTATATAACAAATAATTCATCCTAGGCGTCCACGACATGTGATTCTATTTTCTCTTGAAGGAGAACTAGAAAAACATCCTCTGAGGTATGGCATAATAAGTTAAAAAGGATCTATAATATGTTTAATTAGAAATTAACCTCAAATGTTATTTTAATAAGTTAAAATATCCTTTTGTTGCTATACCTCAGAGGATGTTTCTCTAGTTCTCCTTTGCAAAGAAAGACTCTTATTTCTTGTAAAAACCCATATGATGTTAAAACATTAGCCAAAAAAATCTTTCGAAGTTAAAAAATTAGCGAAAAAAAAAACTATTTGAGCATGAAAAATTAGCATAAAACCTATTTTGATGTTAAAAAGTTAACGAAAACACTTATTCGATGTTAAAAATAGCAAAAAATGTCTATTTGATATTAAAAAATCTCAAAAAAAACCTCTTCGATGTTAAGAAATTAGCAAGAAAAATCTATTTTGATTTTAAAAAAATAAACAGCGAAAAGCTTTTTTGAAGTTAAAATTAGCAAAACAAATCCCCTTTGATGTAAAGAGCTCGCCAAAAAAAAAAAAAAAAAAAAAAACTTCTGAGCCTTTATTCTCGTATTTTTCTCTTTATTTCTTGTGTATTGTTCTTTACAAAATAAATTTAGCCCTCCCCAATCCTGGACACGCCACTAGATGCATGCACTTGTAATAACACCATACCTCAGGGGTGTGATGTAATTATCATCTCTAGAAACATTTTCCTTTAGTTGAATGGTCAATCATCGGTGCATCTCCATGCAAAAGTCACCGACTTTTTCTCATATTCTATATACGGTCCTCCGCCCTAGTAGTTCATGTTTTACTAATAATAATTACTTCTAGAAGTGGACTCAAAAACAATCTCAAATTCTGACTAGTCTTTAATTATACTAGCTGTTTAGTCCTAATACACTTAATTCTATTTTTGTGAAAAAATATTCGTGACTCGTGTCGTGAGTATTAAATTAATTACCGACTTTAACAATTCTTCATATGTTATACCTTTCTTGTTTCCCGAACAACGTATCAGTTTAAGGTTGTTGTAAGAGAAATTATTTGAGAAGAAAACAAAATGTGGTTTTTCAGAAGAAATGGTCCTTCTGGATTTTCTTATTGTTCTACTGCCGAACAAGTTACAGATGGAATTGATGGCTCTGGCCTTACAGCAATCGTTACAGGTCATTTTCATTTTTTATTTTTATTCAAGTTGTGCCCTGTTACTGCATATAATCTGTTTACTTGTTTTTTGGAGAGCTTTTTAATGTATATTTTGGTGAACTAAATTTTGTTTTTTCAATTTATTTAGTTAGTTACCATTTAATTTGGGAATTGGCCGGGGACCATTGCATTTATGCAAATTAAAATGGATCTAAATTAAAGTATATGTAGATGTATGTACTACTAAGTTTGCTAGTACTAATCATCAGTGGAGAAAGAAAAAAAAAATGTCAGCCCTGTGTACCTTCAAGTTTGCAGAGAGTTCTAATTTTCACTAAACATTTTGGTTATAATATCAATTGAAGATTCTTTAAATTCAATAAAGTTGGATATTCCTATAAATTTCAAGTTCATCATAAGGAATCGTGCAGTATAGTTTATGTGTTTTCAAGATCTGGAGTTACAGTCCTATTTGACTTTGTAAATTTGCTATCTTCAAGAAGTGTCCTGTTTTTAGAATTAAACGAAGAATTAAAAACGAAAGCCTCGTTTACGTATTGATTATCGCAGCTAATTGTGAAAAAAATTGGAAGTTCTTATACACACAGCGTTAGGTGTAACGATTCTTGTACTCTGATACCAAAATAACAAAGTCAACTCTTTCGAAATCAATGATCGAGTATTGGAGATCAGATTGATCATCGTTGTATAATCCAAACTCGGACGATAAGTGATTACAGTTATGGCCTTAATTCGGATGAAACGAATTCGACTGACTTGTTTTATTTCAGGGGCATCAAGTGGTATTGGTGTTGAAACCACACGTGTTCTGGCTCTGCGTGGTGTTGATGTGGTGATGGCAGTGAGAAACGTGTCTGCTGGCAACAAAGTTAAAGAAGAAATAGTTAAGGCAATCCCATCTGCGAAGCTTGATGTTATGGAACTGGATCTCAGTTCATTCGCATCTGTTAGAAAATTTGCATCTGATTTCACGTCCTCGGGTCGTCCATTGAACCTTCTGATGTAAGTAGACCAATTTGAAAATCTACATAGCTTTTACCCCCTTGAATTTTTATTTATGCGTCACAATACTCTCATTTCAATTTTCTAATATTGAGTTTTTCGTCCTTGTCTACTGTTCAGTAATAACGCAGGAGTGATGATACCACCATACACGCTGTCTAAGGACAACATAGAACTGCAGTTTGCCACCAACCACTTGGGTATAGATTTAGCTTATTTCCCTAACATGGTTGTTGGACCTCTTTGAACGCAAGCTTTGGTCGCAAACGTTTGGATATTTCGATGCTTTTATGTCATTTAGTATAGTATGATGAACAACATAATATACAACTTGATTATGCGCCATTATGAGTCAGTGTTAATTGAGCAAGTAATGTTGCTCTATGTTATTATTGTTCTGAATGTACATGGTTTTGTTTCTGGTCTGCAGGTCATTTTCTTTTGACAAATTTGTTACTGGAAACAATGAAAAAAACAGCTCGTGAGACAAAAAGGGAGGGAAGAATTGTGATTGTTTCCTCAGATGCTCACCGGGTTGCATATAAAGAAGGAATTCGGTTTGACAAAATCAATGATAAAGAAGGGTATGACCATCATATTTCATTCTATCTGACAATTTGAACTTATTTTAATTATGATTGTAAACTATGTATTTGTTGCTCCTTCAAATTCATAATTTTTGTATTTGCCTCTTGTTGTTTCAGCGAATAGTACTATTTTGTTAGCAATTATGCTTAGCTTGTTTTAGAAAAGTTATCTGGAGATCACATTCATCATAGAGGGCCAAGGTGCATGATTGTATCTACAGAAGTTGATATGTTGATTTCGTAATTCACTTCAACATGCAGATATACCAAATGGGGTGCATATGGGCAATCAAAACTTGCTAATCAACTGCATGCTAATGAATTGGCACAACGCTTAAAGGTATTTTTAGTTAACAGTTCAGCGCAAGTTCATTTCCCTTGTATTTCAAGATGAAACAGCGAATGTTTTCTTGAAATACGTAAGGCTATACTTTACGGCTTTTATTAACAATGTATAGACTTAAGTCTTCAACATACATCATTTATTCTATTCACCGAGATTAAAGTTTTGAACTTGTATATGATGGCGTTAGCACTTTCCAAACCTATGGAGTTATGAATATTAACGGTATTTGTGACCTTGAACAGGAAGAAGGTTCAGAAATAACTGCAAATTCACTTCACCCTGGAGTCATCAATACCAATCTTTTCCGGCACCTTGGCGTATTTGAAGGTAAATGAAATGGTATCTTGAACTACTGTAATTAAGAAAAAACGGCACTTGGTGTGTGTAGATTCTGTAATAGGCTAACTAATCTTACTTGGTGAATGTGCTCTCTATGATGCAGGAGTTGTTACTGCAATTGGTAAATTGGTGCTCAAAAATGTCCAACAGGTACACTCGGCACCTGGTTTATCGAAGACTTTTTTTCTTTCTTTTTCTGGTTTATAGTATTTCTATGGGTTAAAGGTTAATCTGCTTTCAGTATAGTAACCAACAAGACGACTCATTAATCATAATTTAACTAGCCATATGATTTCAGTATTTTTCGTTCGTCAAATATTGCGTAGGAGGATATTTTAACTTTTTCATAGCATCTTAATTGCATGAACATGAGCAATATGGAGTTTAGTAAATATCATATAATATATCTTTGTATGCAATAGAAATCGAGATTTTGTTGGAGCGATGAGGAGATGTTATTTTTGAGTACTAGCTCGTTTCGTATATAAACTTTTACTTATATAATTCATGGACTTGTTGATTGCGTTAAATGATAGTTTCGGTCTCTTACATTTTTGCATTGGCAAAACAGGGTGCTTCAACTACTTGTTATCTGGCATTACATCCACTGCTGAAGGGAGTTGGAGGTGAATACTTTTATGACAACAATATGGCCAAAGCTAGTCCACTTGCTTTAGACACAAATTTGGCAAAGAAACTCTGGGATTTCAGCATGGAGATGACTAAATCATGAGTATATGTTTACATGTATCTTCAAAGTACACTTGAATGAACTTTGGGAATGTGTTATTGATACCATACATTTGATTGAACTTTATGCTTTATAAGTTGTTACAAATCTTTGGCCCTGATTTTATTGATAATAATTTGTGTCTAAAAGTCAAAACAACTGGTTTCGAGAGTACTTATTGTTGGTTTGAAGATGCAAAACACTATATTATACATACATCTAAATTAATTTAAGTGCTTATTGATGTGATGCAATAATACTTTTTGATTTTACGAAGTATAAATTCTATATATCATCTCGAGTTTGAGAGATTATTAGGTGTAGCCGCAGTATGTGCATCTATTATGGATGGTTATTCTCACCATTTAGGAATCTCCTTTTAATCCCAATTGTCGGTTGTACATACAACGGATGTATATAATAATTTCTCCTCGAGTTGGGGTATTTTTATTGATTATTTTGTTAAAGCATATACATGACCTCATGAAATAATATCATTTTAGGATAAAGAGTTCTAACTATTTTTTCGAATAAACAGAACTTTGTCAGAGCTTTGAATCACACCACCACCAAAACTTGTTTGGTAGTATTATTTTGGGGAACTTATCAAAAATCGAGTCATCCCGATTTTAGTCTCTTAATCAAAGTTTTTTAAAATTTTAATCCTATAATCATCAAATTCTCATCAATTTTCGTGTTTTAGACTGTTAATGTTTTGGGTTTTGTGACTTTACCCCCAATAAAAAATAATAATAAAAAACACCTGCATCCCTAATTTTTAAAATAATTTTTTTTTTATAATCGAATAGCTATTTTATACTTCGAACTATGGTCAAGTATGAATAAATTACACATATTACCCCTTATCTTGATTGATAATTTTATATATTAATTTATAATGTCTCAAAACAAAAGTATACCGCAGGAGGTGTATCACTGTTTCTTGTTGGGATTGGAAAATTCTTCATTCAACAATACGAATGAATTACAATAGGAGGAGCAACTCTCTCACTCGACTATTACAAAAAACCAACCCTCAAATCTCACGTTTTAGCTCTACGGCTTTTTCTCTCTATTTTCTCTCGGTGTGTGTTTTGTGTGGTTTGTGGATGATTGTTGAACTCCTCTTGAAGCTCTATTTATAGGCACTGAATTTGGAGAAGTCGTCAAAGGAATAGTTGGAGTCGTGAAAGGAATAGTTGCAGTCGTGAAAGGAATAGTAGCCGTCAAAGGAATAGTAGCCGTCAAAGGAACAGTAGTAGCCGTCAAAGGAACAGTTGAGGGGCTGGTACAACAAATCTCCCCCTCCAGCCCAACTATGTTCGTACACAGACCAAGTTTCTCTCGTGTCACCGCCTTCGTTAGCATATCTGCAGGATTCTTGCTTGTGTGAATCTTAACCCAGCTTCAATAGTTGTTTCTCCATCACTTCGCGTATCCAGTGATACCGAATGTCGATATGTTTTGTACGGGAATGATACATTGCATTCTTGCTCAGGTCTAGAGCACTTTGACTATCGCAGTGAATAATGTACTCATTTTGTGTAAAGCCTAGTTCTTGAAGAAAACGCTTTATCCATAATAACTCTTTCCCTGCTTCCGCTACAGCAATGTACTCGGCTTCAGTGGTGGATAAAGCAATGCACTTTTGCAGCTTGGACTGCCACGAAACAGCTCCCCCTGCGTAAGTAAATATGTAACTTGATGTAGATTTTCTACTATCAAGATCTCCTGCCATGTCGGCATCTGTGAAACCATTCAGAACTGGCTTTGCTCCCCCGTAACACAAACATATGTTAGACGTACCTCTCAGGTACTGAAGAATCCATTTAACCGCCTCCCAATGCTCTTTTCCTGGATTTGACAAATATCTGCTAACAATACCAACTGCATGAGCAATATCTGGCCTAGTACACACCATCGCATACATCAGACTTCCCACTGCCGAAGAATATGGTATCGCCTCCATTTCTTCTTTCTCCTTCATCGTAGAAGGACATTGTCTCTTGCTTAACTTGAAGTGATTTGCGAGTGGAGTCGAAACAGGCTTTGCTTTACCCATGTTGAACCTTTTCAGAACTCGTTCAACGTAATCTTCTTGAGATAAGTACAACTTTCTCATTTTCCTGTCTCGCGTGATTTTCATGCCGAGAATCTGTTGTGCTGCACCCAAGTCCTTCATATCAAAGAACTTGGACAAATCTTTCTTCAAGTTGTTGATTAGCGATGCATCCTGGCCAACTATTAACGTATCATCGACATAGAGCAAAAGGATGATAAATTTACCATCAGCGAACTTCTTCAAATAAACACACTGGTCTGCCGCAGTCCTGTTATACTGGTAACTCGCCATGAAAGAGTCAAACTTCTTGTACCACTGCCTCGGAGCTTGCTTTAGGCCATACAAACTTTTCTTCAATTTACATACAAGATGCTCCTTGTCGCGGACTTGAAAACCTTCGGGCTGCTCCATGTATATCTCTTCTTCTAGATCACCATTAAGGAATGCAGTTTTCACGTCCATCTGTTCAAGCTCCAGATCCAAACTGGCAACTAACCCAAATATAACACGGATTGATGTCATCTTCACCACTGGTGAGAATATCTCGTCAAAGTCAATGCCTTTCTTCTGTTGGAATCCTTTGACGACAAGCATGGCCTTATATTTCACAATATTTCCACGACCATCTTTCTTGAGTTTGAACACCCATTTATTCTTCAGTGCTCTCTTTCCCTTCGGAAGTTTCACAAGCTCATAAGTTTGATTCTTTTGCAAAGAATTCACTTCTTCTTCCATGGCTTGCCTCCAGCTTTCTTTGTCACTGTGAGATTGAATTTCTTTGAAACTTTCAGGCTCCCCCTCACTCGTAAGAAGGATATATTCTGATGCAGGATACCTTGTTGATGGTATCGGCACACGTCCAGATCGTCGAGGTTCACCATCTTCTTGTAAAGGAGGTGAGAGCTCCCCCTGCTCAGCACCTTCATCCTCGTCAGCATCGTCTACAATATCTTGGACATCCTCATTTTCAATATGAGGTTCTGGTGGTGAAGTAACTTCTTCCGGAGCACTAGTACGTTGTCGAACTGGAGCAGTTGGAGTATGGTCATAGAATTGATTTTCGTAGAAAATCACATCTCTACTGCGGATAACTTTCTTGGATTGTGGATCCCACAATCTGTAACCAAATTCTTGATCACCATAGCCAATAAAGATGCATGGAGTTGACTTGAGATCAAGTTTCTGTCTGAGCTCCCTCGACACATGTGCAAAAGCCTTGCACCCGAACACCTTTAGGTGAGAATATGAAATATCCTTCCCTGTCCATATCTTCTCCGGAACTTCAAAGTTCAAAGGAACTGACGGTGTCCTATTTATCAGATAACAAGCTGTGAGGACTGCTTCGGCCCAGTATGCTTTAGGCAGCTTAGCCATACTGAGCATGCAACGAACTTTCTCAACAATGGTGCGATTCATTCGCTCAGCAACACCATTATGTTGTGGGGTCCTCGGCACCGTCTTCTCGTGCCTAATGCCATGTTCAGTGCAATACGCTGCAAATTCTCGAGAAGTGTATTCGCCTCCATTGTCTGAGCGAAGGCACTTCAACTACCAACGCATGAAATGCTTTGAAGCGATCAAAAACTTGATCTTTTGATCTTAAACAGTAGGCCCATAATTTCCGTGAAGCATCGTCAATAAAGGTCACAAAATATTTGCTTCCGCCGAGAGATTCTTCTTCTATCGGTCCACACACATCAGAGTGAACGAGACTCAGTAACTCAGAGCGTTGCTTCCTGGTGGAACTGAAAGAAACTCTATGTTGTTTCCCGAACAAACAGTGCTCGCAAGGATCTAGTGCAACATCCTTTGTGAGATTGATAGCATCATTCTTGGCTAGTGTAGCCAAGCCCTTCTCACTCATATGCCCAAGTCTTTTGTGCCAAATATTTGGTGACGCCTCTTCTTCAACAGCATTGAGGCTTAACTCGCACAATTTTGTATGAGTTTTGAATAGCGTGCCACAAATATGACCCATCGCAATAACTATCACACCTTTCGACAACTTCCACGTGCCATTTTTAAAATTACTTTCATAACCCTGTCGGTCAAGGGCTAGTCCTGAGATCAGATTCAGCCTGAGATCCGGAACATGGCGCACATCCTTGAGGATAAGAGAGCATCCTATGTTGGTTTTCACGTGCACGTCACCAACACCAACTACACTGGAGTAACTGGTGTTACCCATATTTACGGTACCAAAGTCCCTTGATTTGTATGTAGCAAACAAATCACGATGTGGAGTGGCGTGAAATGAAGCTGCAGAGTCAATCACCCACTCAATATCTTGGTTGCCTACATGTAGGCATGTCTCGTCTCCATAAGAAACAAGAGCAATTTCCGGTGATACTGTGACAATGGTTTCACCTTCATCCTTGTTGGAGCTTTGGCCGGTTTGGGGTTGATCCCTCAAAAGCTTTCGACAGTCCCTCTTCATATGACCGTAAATTCCACAATAATTACAGTTTCCGTTGAATCGACTAGAGTTGTCAACAGATTTACCTCTCTCCTGGGATCTACCTCGATCTTGAGATCGTCCACGATTTTGACCTCGACCTCTGCCTCTGCCTCTGCCACGACCTCTTCCTCTACCTCCACCTCTGCCTCTACTTTCCGACACAAGAGCATAAGATTGGTCGGCACTGACTTCTCTTCTTCGGGCTTCTTCGTTAAGTAAAGCATCTGTCACCATTTGCATAGATACTTTACTGTCGGGGGCAGAATTACTGAGGGTGACAACAAGAGTCTCCCAATTGTCCGGTAGGGAACTTAGAAGTAGTATCGCTTGTTCCTCGTCTTTGAGGTTCCAATCAGCGGCAGCAAGCTGGTTCACGAGGTCCTGGAACTGACTCGTGTGCTCTGGTATAGATGTACCACTACGAAGCTTGTGGTTTACTAAACGTCTCATCAACAAGGTCTTGTTACGTGCCGTCTTTGCCTGATACATGTTAGCAAGCTTATCCCACAACGCGTGGGTACTCGTTTCCTGTGCGACATGATGGAACACGCTATTGTCAATCCACTGACGAATTTGAGCAACAGTCTTCTTGTTCAACTTTTTCCAATCGTCATCACTTGTCTTCTCGGGTTTGACACCTTTATTTTCGATTGGCCCGGCTAAATCCTTCAAATTTAGCAAATCCTCCATGCGCGGCTTCCACATGTTGTAATTAGTAGGCGTCAATCGCATCATCGTGTCCAACGTTGAATTTTCCATGTTAAAATTGGGAAAAAGTCGAAACTAGTCCTTTATTGTGTCCTAGTTACAGTTTTCGTCCTTTATTGTGTCATTGTTTTATTTTGGTCCTTTATTGTGTGTTTCAGTACGATTTTGGTCCTTAGGAAGAAGTCAGAGTCAAAAATATCACGTGGGGACACTTGCCGACCAAAATAAAAACTTTTTTAATTTCCACATGCAAATTCACATGTGGAAACGCTGGTTTCAATTTTTTTTATTTTTATTTATTTAAAATTCTGACCCGGCCAACCCGATTTGACCGGATTATCCGGATCGGACGGGTCAAAATTTTAAATAAAAAAATTAAAATTGTTGTTCCAACATGCGAATATGCTTGTGGAAAATTCAAAAAAATTGAATTTAGGGCAGCACGTGCTCGTACATGACATTTTCGGCTGCGATTCTATTTGAAGGATCAAAATCGTACTGAAACACACAATAAAGGACCAAAATAAAACAAGGACACAATAAAGGACCAAAACTGTAACTATGACACAATAAAGGACCAATTTCGATTTTTTCCCTGTTAAAATTCAAAAAGCTTGCTTGTACCCAAATTTAGAAGCTGAATTTGGGGAAACGGAGTGCACGATTGGATCCGGAACGGTCGAAAACCTTGGGAACCGTTCTGACTTTGTCAAAAACCGACAAGAATTGAGTTGAACCGGACCAAAAGAAGTTGGAGGGAATTGAACCGAACCAAATCCGGTTGGACCAGTCGTTGACCGGTCAGACCAGCAGCTGGCTGGGTCAGGATCTGGGCGGGTCGGATCCGGATCTGGACTTCGTCTTCTTCGCCCGTCAATTCGAGTTGGGCCGAGTTAACTCGCCGTTAACTCGGTCGGCGTGAAATGACGCTTTTCGACAACCGAAAAATCTCGAAAAATATATTTTCGGAATCCTCGCAACACGAGCTTCGCAACGGTAGTAACAAAACACGATTTCGGGACAGAAAAATTTTGACGTCGAATTTGGTCGTCTTCGATCGTCACTTTCCGGCGATCGAAATAGCTCGAAAACTATATATTCGGAATCGTCAGACCGAGAGCTTCACAACCGTGATAAGAAACCAAGGTTTCGGGACGAAAAATTTCGGACGAAACTTTACCGTGGCTCTTGATACCACTTTGTTGGGATTGGAAAATTCTTCATTCAACAATACGAATGAATTACAATAGGAGGAGCAACTCTCTCACTCGACTATTACAAAAAACCAACCCTCAAATCTCACGTTTTAGCTCTACGGCTTTTTCTCTCTATTTTCTCTCGGTGTGTGTTTTGTGTGGTTTGTGGATGATTGTTGAACTCCGGTAAAGAGTAGGGTTCGAAAACTTAGCACTCTCGGGCATTGCGCCAAGTTTGGATTTCGTGTCAACCAAAGTTTGACTGGGTTTACACGACTCCATACCGGCGCGGCGAATAATATCCGCAACATATTTCCTCTGGGATAGGAAAAGACTATCAGTGCAACGCTGAACTGCAATCCCCAAAAACAAACTCAAAGGACCCAAGTCCTTCATGGCAAATTCCCGACCAAGCTGAGACATAATAGACTGTCGTAAAGAAGGAGAAGAGGCCGTAAGCAAGATATCATCCACATAAAGAAGGATGTAGGCCATGTCCGAACCACGACGCAAGATAAAGAGAGAGTGATCTGAGGCACTGTGCGAGAAACCAATGGTAGCAACAAAATCACCAAACCGTTGATACCAAGCCCGAGGGGCCTGTTTAAGGTCGTAGAGAGAACGCTTCAATAAACACACATGATCTGGTCGAGATGAGTCACGAAACCCGAGGGGTTGGTGCATAAATACGGTTTCATGAAGATGACCGTGTAAAAAAGCATTCTTCACGTCGAGCTGATGAATATCCCAAGTCTTGGACACTGCAATACTGAGAACCGCCCGAATAGTCACGGGCTTAACCACGGGACTAAAAGTTTCATCACAATCAACCCCAACCTGCTGAGACCTGCCATCACCTATAAGTCGGGCCTTATGCCTCTCAATGGAACCATCAGAATGAAACTTGTGACGAAAAATCCACATAGACCGAATAATATTGCCATTAGTAGGACGGGGTGCCAACTCCCACGTCTTATTTTTAATAAAAGCATCAAACTCATCAGTCATGGCCAATTTCTAATTAGGGTCAGATAACGCCGCTATAGGATTACGTGGAAGAGGAGAGTGAGAAGAGGTGGACTGGAGATTGAAGAGACAGTTTGGCTTGAAGATGTCATGTTGGTTGCGAGTTGTCATGGGGTGTGTAGGAGGCGGTGTCGCCTGACGTGGCGCACGAGATGGGGGCGGTGTCATCTGAGGTGGCGCACGAGAAGAGGACGGTGTCACCTGAGATCGCGTGCGGGGTGGAGACGGGCTGTCGCGTGAAATAGGGGACGCGTGTAGTGTGGGCGGCGACGCGGGTGGTGACTATGTTGATGTGGGCAGGGGAGGATGAGTGACCAGTGGGGGGTTCGTGTTTGGAGTGAGAAGGGGAGGATTGAGGAGTGGTGACCGATCATCATCGAGGAAAGAGAGAGCCACAGTGGGAGGAACAGGGTTCTGGTTGCAATGTTGCCCCAATATCGACCCAACATTTAAAACAGAAGGTCCAGAAACTGGTGCCACCGGGTTCTGGGTGCAATGTTGCCCCAACATCGACCCAACATTTGAAACAGAAGGTCCAGAAACTGGTGCCACATGGGTCTGACTGCAATATGAGGGGGGAGAGGAAGAGAACTTCGAGAAAGGGAATGAGCTTTCATCGAAGAGAACATGCCGACAAAGAATTATTTTGTTGGTGGAGAGGTCGAAGAATTTATAGCCACGATGATTATGGGGTAATCGAGGAAGACACAAGGAGTACACCGAGGTTGTAGCTTATGTATTGTAGTAGAGGGGATGAGAGGATAGCGAAGACACCCAAAAATCTTGAGATGGGCGTAGGAGGGAGTTTGATGGTAGAGACGTTGAAGTGGGGTAATATAGTGAAGACTTTTAGAAGGAATTATGTTGTAGAGATATGTGGCGACTTGCAAGGCGTGAGGCCAAAAAGTCGGCGGAACGGAAGCATGGGAAAGAGAAGTACGAATTATATTATTTACTGTACGGATCGTGTGTTCGGATTTGCCATTTTGAGAAGGGGTGTATGGGCAAGAAAAGCGTTGATGCATGCCATGTGTTTTGCAAAAGGTAGAGAAAGAGGCGTTTTTAAATTCCGTGCCATTGTCACTTTGGAGAATTTTAATATCACGTTCAAATTGTTTGTTGGCATAAGCACGAAAAGATAAAAAGCTAGGAAACACATCATTTTTGTGAGATAAAGGAAACGTCCACAAGAAACGCGTATAATCATCTAAAAATAAAACATAGTAACAATGCCCCGAAGAGCTCAAAACGGGAGATGTCCAAACATCACTATGAACTAAATCAAACGGTAAACGAGTCGTAGTAAGCGAATCATAAAACGGCAATTTAATATGTTTCCCCATGGGACAAGAATGACAAAACGATGTAGAAGAGCGTTTATTACAAGTAATTTGAGAACTACATAGGGTAGGTCCAAGGGGGATAGGACCACGACCATTGATATGGGGGAGGTGCGCCGCGACCGTGATGCGAGACTAGGGCTGCATCGGGTTGTCGCGAGGCACGCTTGGCAAGGCTCGTCTGGAACGAGCTTTAGAGAAGAGAGGAAGCGGATCACTTTGCTGAATTAGGGTTGCGATGCCGCCATATGCATCGGTAAGACCCGTGACCATTTGAAGAACTAACATATGGTTAGAAATGGGGGAACCAACGTTGGCCAATTGATCAGCGATCATCTTCAATTTTTGACAATAAGCACCGACATTCGGAAAATCATCAAGAGTGGTAGAGGAGAATTAATTTTCGAGGTGCACGGCCCGGGAATTTCGATTGTCTTGGAAGTAATCCGCAAGATTCGTCCATGCAATTACGGCAGTATAGTCTTTTACCATAATGGTGTGGAGGAGGTCGTTGGTGATGGTGCCATAGATCCATTGTAGCACAATGGCGTCCAAGCGATCCCGCATCTCGGGGTCGGATGGGGCGACCACAACGAAGGGGGGGATGATGTGGTCGAGAACTTGGTAAGCTCGTGCATGGATTTTAAATAACTTGGACCAAGTAGAATATTGCCCGGATTCAACGTCCAACAAGATAGGGATGGAGTTCTTGATGTTAGTGACGGTAAGGGCGGGGGGGGGGGGGGGATTTTGTGGGCGCGGTCTCTGAGGAGGCGCGTCGTTTTTGCCGTCGAAGGAGGTGGATGACTTGGAGGCGTAGGTATCGCCGCTAGGGTTTGTCATAGTTTAGGAGAAAAAGAAAAGAAGAGAAGGTTTGATACCATGTAAGATAATGAATTCCTTGTGTTATTAAATGAATAATGTTCAATATATATACAAGGGAGATCATCTATACTATTATATAAAGAAAGGCAAACTGTGACACCAAACTTTTGATTTCCGGTTTTAGCCTTATAATTTTATTGTTAGCACAATAGTTTAATTATTGAGTTCTTAATTTAGCCTTATAATTTAAGTAGAATCAATAACTATAGTAATTATTGTGATTGAATATTTAGTTTCCCAAAATTTGAAACTTTCTATATAAAATCTCTATCCTTATTTATTTAATCTTTACTTATCCAAATTATTCTTTTACCATATAAATTAAACTAAATTCTTAATCACGCGGGGACCGCGTGTCAGCATTTCTAGTCTCTAATAAAATAACTATCTATCACTAAACATATATATCAATCTACAATAACTACCAAATATACATATTCTGTATCTAATACTTATGCTTTAGTTTGCTACCTTAAAATGTGATTGAATCACAGATTTGCGATTTGGAGGGGGGAAGGATTTGTTCATGTATTTGTTGCTTTTCTATTCTTACGTGTTAAATTACGCAATAGGAGTATTTGTCAATAGGTGACTCTTATTCCTTTTACATTTAATGAGTACTCATGTGTCCTTTTATATTGTTGTGCTGCTCTAATTTATAACAAGATACGGTTTTCTATTTTAGGTTGTTGTCAGGTTCGTACTTTTAATATTAGGGAGGTTGCCGTGGTGACGATTTATTCGATGCTGGTGGCACCACCAGTGGTGGTGCCACTCACATACATATGTATGTATATATACATACATATGTATGTGAGTGGCACCACCACTGGTATATATACATACATATGTATGTGAGTGGCACCACCACTGGTGGTGCCACCAGCATCGATTTGTCACGTGGTGACCTCGCTACTACATATATAAAATAGTAAATAATATTTGAACCTCGATATAACCATGACCATGAGACATCAATTAACTCGCAAATATATGAAAACTAGACTTAACATCTCAAAGAGTCCATCAATAAATAGATATTCCCAAATTCAAAACGCTAACCAATCATGGAAATTATGTAGCTAGTGAAATTCCTTAATTAATCACGATATTGAACTGTACACAAATAAGTTACTACTTTATATAACAAATAATTCATCCTAGGCGTCCACGACATGTGATTCTATTTTCTCTTGAAGGAGAACTAGAAAAACATCCTCTGAGGTATGGCATAATAAGTTAAAAAGGATCTATAATATGTTTAATTAGAAATTAACCTCAAATGTTATTTTAATAAGTTAAAATATCCTTTTGTTGCTATACCTCAGAGGATGTTTCTCTAGTTCTCCTTTGCAAAGAAAGACTCTTATTTCTTGTAAAAACCCATATGATGTTAAAACATTAGCCAAAAAAATCTTTCGAAGTTAAAAAATTAGCGAAAAAAAAAACTATTTGAGCATGAAAAATTAGCATAAAACCTATTTTGATGTTAAAAAGTTAACGAAAACACTTATTCGATGTTAAAAATAGCAAAAAATGTCTATTTGATATTAAAAAATCTCAAAAAAAACCTCTTCGATGTTAAGAAATTAGCAAGAAAAATCTATTTTGATTTTAAAAAAATAAACAGCGAAAAGCTTTTTTGAAGTTAAAATTAGCAAAACAAATCCCCTTTGATGTAAAGAGCTCGCCAAAAAAAAAAAAAAAAAAAAAAACTTCTGAGCCTTTATTCTCGTATTTTTCTCTTTATTTCTTGTGTATTGTTCTTTACAAAATAAATTTAGCCCTCCCCAATCCTGGACACGCCACTAGATGCATGCACTTGTAATAACACCATACCTCAGGGGTGTGATGTAATTATCATCTCTAGAAACATTTTCCTTTAGTTGAATGGTCAATCATCGGTGCATCTCCATGCAAAAGTCACCGACTTTTTCTCATATTCTATATACGGTCCTCCGCCCTAGTAGTTCATGTTTTACTAATAATAATTACTTCTAGAAGTGGACTCAAAAACAATCTCAAATTCTGACTAGTCTTTAATTATACTAGCTGTTTAGTCCTAATACACTTAATTCTATTTTTGTGAAAAAATATTCGTGACTCGTGTCGTGAGTATTAAATTAATTACCGACTTTAACAATTCTTCATATGTTATACCTTTCTTGTTTCCCGAACAACGTATCAGTTTAAGGTTGTTGTAAGAGAAATTATTTGAGAAGAAAACAAAATGTGGTTTTTCAGAAGAAATGGTCCTTCTGGATTTTCTTATTGTTCTACTGCCGAACAAGTTACAGATGGAATTGATGGCTCTGGCCTTACAGCAATCGTTACAGGTCATTTTCATTTTTTATTTTTATTCAAGTTGTGCCCTGTTACTGCATATAATCTGTTTACTTGTTTTTTGGAGAGCTTTTTAATGTATATTTTGGTGAACTAAATTTTGTTTTTTCAATTTATTTAGTTAGTTACCATTTAATTTGGGAATTGGCCGGGGACCATTGCATTTATGCAAATTAAAATGGATCTAAATTAAAGTATATGTAGATGTATGTACTACTAAGTTTGCTAGTACTAATCATCAGTGGAGAAAGAAAAAAAAAATGTCAGCCCTGTGTACCTTCAAGTTTGCAGAGAGTTCTAATTTTCACTAAACATTTTGGTTATAATATCAATTGAAGATTCTTTAAATTCAATAAAGTTGGATATTCCTATAAATTTCAAGTTCATCATAAGGAATCGTGCAGTATAGTTTATGTGTTTTCAAGATCTGGAGTTACAGTCCTATTTGACTTTGTAAATTTGCTATCTTCAAGAAGTGTCCTGTTTTTAGAATTAAACGAAGAATTAAAAACGAAAGCCTCGTTTACGTATTGATTATCGCAGCTAATTGTGAAAAAAATTGGAAGTTCTTATACACACAGCGTTAGGTGTAACGATTCTTGTACTCTGATACCAAAATAACAAAGTCAACTCTTTCGAAATCAATGATCGAGTATTGGAGATCAGATTGATCATCGTTGTATAATCCAAACTCGGACGATAAGTGATTACAGTTATGGCCTTAATTCGGATGAAACGAATTCGACTGACTTGTTTTATTTCAGGGGCATCAAGTGGTATTGGTGTTGAAACCACACGTGTTCTGGCTCTGCGTGGTGTTGATGTGGTGATGGCAGTGAGAAACGTGTCTGCTGGCAACAAAGTTAAAGAAGAAATAGTTAAGGCAATCCCATCTGCGAAGCTTGATGTTATGGAACTGGATCTCAGTTCATTCGCATCTGTTAGAAAATTTGCATCTGATTTCACGTCCTCGGGTCGTCCATTGAACCTTCTGATGTAAGTAGACCAATTTGAAAATCTACATAGCTTTTACCCCCTTGAATTTTTATTTATGCGTCACAATACTCTCATTTCAATTTTCTAATATTGAGTTTTTCGTCCTTGTCTACTGTTCAGTAATAACGCAGGAGTGATGATACCACCATACACGCTGTCTAAGGACAACATAGAACTGCAGTTTGCCACCAACCACTTGGGTATAGATTTAGCTTATTTCCCTAACATGGTTGTTGGACCTCTTTGAACGCAAGCTTTGGTCGCAAACGTTTGGATATTTCGATGCTTTTATGTCATTTAGTATAGTATGATGAACAACATAATATACAACTTGATTATGCGCCATTATGAGTCAGTGTTAATTGAGCAAGTAATGTTGCTCTATGTTATTATTGTTCTGAATGTACATGGTTTTGTTTCTGGTCTGCAGGTCATTTTCTTTTGACAAATTTGTTACTGGAAACAATGAAAAAAACAGCTCGTGAGACAAAAAGGGAGGGAAGAATTGTGATTGTTTCCTCAGATGCTCACCGGGTTGCATATAAAGAAGGAATTCGGTTTGACAAAATCAATGATAAAGAAGGGTATGACCATCATATTTCATTCTATCTGACAATTTGAACTTATTTTAATTATGATTGTAAACTATGTATTTGTTGCTCCTTCAAATTCATAATTTTTGTATTTGCCTCTTGTTGTTTCAGCGAATAGTACTATTTTGTTAGCAATTATGCTTAGCTTGTTTTAGAAAAGTTATCTGGAGATCACATTCATCATAGAGGGCCAAGGTGCATGATTGTATCTACAGAAGTTGATATGTTGATTTCGTAATTCACTTCAACATGCAGATATACCAAATGGGGTGCATATGGGCAATCAAAACTTGCTAATCAACTGCATGCTAATGAATTGGCACAACGCTTAAAGGTATTTTTAGTTAACAGTTCAGCGCAAGTTCATTTCCCTTGTATTTCAAGATGAAACAGCGAATGTTTTCTTGAAATACGTAAGGCTATACTTTACGGCTTTTATTAACAATGTATAGACTTAAGTCTTCAACATACATCATTTATTCTATTCACCGAGATTAAAGTTTTGAACTTGTATATGATGGCGTTAGCACTTTCCAAACCTATGGAGTTATGAATATTAACGGTATTTGTGACCTTGAACAGGAAGAAGGTTCAGAAATAACTGCAAATTCACTTCACCCTGGAGTCATCAATACCAATCTTTTCCGGCACCTTGGCGTATTTGAAGGTAAATGAAATGGTATCTTGAACTACTGTAATTAAGAAAAAACGGCACTTGGTGTGTGTAGATTCTGTAATAGGCTAACTAATCTTACTTGGTGAATGTGCTCTCTATGATGCAGGAGTTGTTACTGCAATTGGTAAATTGGTGCTCAAAAATGTCCAACAGGTACACTCGGCACCTGGTTTATCGAAGACTTTTTTTCTTTCTTTTTCTGGTTTATAGTATTTCTATGGGTTAAAGGTTAATCTGCTTTCAGTATAGTAACCAACAAGACGACTCATTAATCATAATTTAACTAGCCATATGATTTCAGTATTTTTCGTTCGTCAAATATTGCGTAGGAGGATATTTTAACTTTTTCATAGCATCTTAATTGCATGAACATGAGCAATATGGAGTTTAGTAAATATCATATAATATATCTTTGTATGCAATAGAAATCGAGATTTTGTTGGAGCGATGAGGAGATGTTATTTTTGAGTACTAGCTCGTTTCGTATATAAACTTTTACTTATATAATTCATGGACTTGTTGATTGCGTTAAATGATAGTTTCGGTCTCTTACATTTTTGCATTGGCAAAACAGGGTGCTTCAACTACTTGTTATCTGGCATTACATCCACTGCTGAAGGGAGTTGGAGGTGAATACTTTTATGACAACAATATGGCCAAAGCTAGTCCACTTGCTTTAGACACAAATTTGGCAAAGAAACTCTGGGATTTCAGCATGGAGATGACTAAATCATGAGTATATGTTTACATGTATCTTCAAAGTACACTTGAATGAACTTTGGGAATGTGTTATTGATACCATACATTTGATTGAACTTTATGCTTTATAAGTTGTTACAAATCTTTGGCCCTGATTTTATTGATAATAATTTGTGTCTAAAAGTCAAAACAACTGGTTTCGAGAGTACTTATTGTTGGTTTGAAGATGCAAAACACTATAATATACATACATCTAAATTAATTTAAGTGCTTATTGATGTGATGCAATAATACTTTTTGATTTTACGAAGTATAATTCTATATATCATCTCGAGTTTGAGAGATTATTAGGTGTAGCCGCAGTATGTGCATCTATTATGGATGGTTATTCTCACCATTTAGGAATCTCCTTTTAATCCCAATTGTCGGTTGTACATACAACGGATGTATATAATAATTTCTCCTCGAGTTGGGGTATTTTTATTGATTATTTTGTTAAAGCATATACATGACCTCATGAAATAATATCATTTTAGGATAAAGAGTTCTAACTATTTTTTCGAATAAACAGAACTTTGTCAGAGCTTTGAATCACACCACCACCAAAACTTGTTTGGTAGTATTATTTTGGGGAACTTATCAAAAATCGAGTCATCCCGATTTTAGTCTCTTAATCAAAGTTTTTTAAAATTTTAATCCTATAATCATCAAATTCTCATCAATTTTCGTGTTTTAGACTGTTAATGTTTTGGGTTTTGTGACTTTACCCCCAATAAAAAATAATAATAAAAAACACCTGCATCCCTAATTTTTAAAATAATTTTTTTTTTATAATCGAATAGCTATTTTATACTTCGAACTATGGTCAAGTATGAATAAATTACACATATTACCCCTTATCTTGATTGATAATTTTATATATTAATTTATAATGTCTCAAAACAAAAGTATACCGCAGGAGGTGTATCACTGTTTCTTGTTGGGATTGGAAAATTCTTCATTCAACAATACGAATGAATTACAATAGGAGGAGCAACTCTCTCACTCGACTATTACAAAAAACCAACCCTCAAATCTCACGTTTTAGCTCTACGGCTTTTTCTCTCTATTTTCTCTCGGTGTGTGTTTTGTGTGGTTTGTGGATGATTGTTGAACTCCTCTTGAAGCTCTATTTATAGGCACTGAATTTGGAGAAGTCGTCAAAGGAATAGTTGGAGTCGTGAAAGGAATAGTTGCAGTCGTGAAAGGAATAGTAGCCGTCAAAGGAATAGTAGCCGTCAAAGGAACAGTAGTAGCCGTCAAAGGAACAGTTGAGGGGCTGGTACAACAAATCTCCCCCTCCAGCCCAACTATGTTCGTACACAGACCAAGTTTCTCTCGTGTCACCGCCTTCGTTAGCATATCTGCAGGATTCTTGCTTGTGTGAATCTTAACCAGCTTCAATAGTTGTTTCTCCATCACTTCGCGTATCCAGTGATACCGAATGTCGATATGTTTTGTACGGGAATGATACATTGCATTCTTGCTCAGGTCTAGAGCACTTTGACTATCGCAGTGAATAATGTACTCATTTTGTGTAAAGCCTAGTTCTTGAAGAAAACGCTTTATCCATAATAACTCTTTCCCTGCTTCCGCTACAGCAATGTACTCGGCTTCAGTGGTGGATAAAGCAATGCACTTTTGCAGCTTGGACTGCCACGAAACAGCTCCCCCTGCGTAAGTAAATATGTAACTTGATGTAGATTTTCTACTATCAAGATCTCCTGCCATGTCGGCATCTGTGAAACCATTCAGAACTGGCTTTGCTCCCCCGTAACACAAACATATGTTAGACGTACCTCTCAGGTACTGAAGAATCCATTTAACCGCCTCCCAATGCTCTTTTCCTGGATTTGACAAATATCTGCTAACAATACCAACTGCATGAGCAATATCTGGCCTAGTACACACCATCGCATACATCAGACTTCCCACTGCCGAAGAATATGGTATCGCCTCCATTTCTTCTTTCTCCTTCATCGTAGAAGGACATTGTCTCTTGCTTAACTTGAAGTGATTTGCGAGTGGAGTCGAAACAGGCTTTGCTTTACCCATGTTGAACCTTTTCAGAACTCGTTCAACGTAATCTTCTTGAGATAAGTACAACTTTCTCATTTTCCTGTCTCGCGTGATTTTCATGCCGAGAATCTGTTGTGCTGCACCCAAGTCCTTCATATCAAAGAACTTGGACAAATCTTTCTTCAAGTTGTTGATTAGCGATGCATCCTGGCCAACTATTAACGTATCATCGACATAGAGCAAAAGGATGATAAATTTACCATCAGCGAACTTCTTCAAATAAACACACTGGTCTGCCGCAGTCCTGTTATACTGGTAACTCGCCATGAAAGAGTCAAACTTCTTGTACCACTGCCTCGGAGCTTGCTTTAGGCCATACAAACTTTTCTTCAATTTACATACAAGATGCTCCTTGTCGCGGACTTGAAAACCTTCGGGCTGCTCCATGTATATCTCTTCTTCTAGATCACCATTAAGGAATGCAGTTTTCACGTCCATCTGTTCAAGCTCCAGATCCAAACTGGCAACTAACCCAAATATAACACGGATTGATGTCATCTTCACCACTGGTGAGAATATCTCGTCAAAGTCAATGCCTTTCTTCTGTTGGAATCCTTTGACGACAAGCATGGCCTTATATTTCACAATATTTCCACGACCATCTTTCTTGAGTTTGAACACCCATTTATTCTTCAGTGCTCTCTTTCCCTTCGGAAGTTTCACAAGCTCATAAGTTTGATTCTTTTGCAAAGAATTCACTTCTTCTTCCATGGCTTGCCTCCAGCTTTCTTTGTCACTGTGAGATTGAATTTCTTTGAAACTTTCAGGCTCCCCCTCACTCGTAAGAAGGATATATTCTGATGCAGGATACCTTGTTGATGGTATCGGCACACGTCCAGATCGTCGAGGTTCACCATCTTCTTGTAAAGGAGGTGAGAGCTCCCCCTGCTCAGCACCTTCATCCTCGTCAGCATCGTCTACAATATCTTGGACATCCTCATTTTCAATATGAGGTTCTGGTGGTGAAGTAACTTCTTCCGGAGCACTAGTACGTTGTCGAACTGGAGCAGTTGGAGTATGGTCATAGAATTGATTTTCGTAGAAAATCACATCTCTACTGCGGATAACTTTCTTGGATTGTGGATCCCACAATCTGTAACCAAATTCTTGATCACCATAGCCAATAAAGATGCATGGAGTTGACTTGAGATCAAGTTTCTGTCTGAGCTCCCTCGACACATGTGCAAAAGCCTTGCACCCGAACACCTTTAGGTGAGAATATGAAATATCCTTCCCTGTCCATATCTTCTCCGGAACTTCAAAGTTCAAAGGAACTGACGGTGTCCTATTTATCAGATAACAAGCTGTGAGGACTGCTTCGGCCCAGTATGCTTTAGGCAGCTTAGCCATACTGAGCATGCAACGAACTTTCTCAACAATGGTGCGATTCATTCGCTCAGCAACACCATTATGTTGTGGGGTCCTCGGCACCGTCTTCTCGTGCCTAATGCCATGTTCAGTGCAATACGCTGCAAATTCTCGAGAAGTGTATTCGCCTCCATTGTCTGAGCGAAGGCACTTCAACTACCAACGCATGAAATGCTTTGAAGCGATCAAAAACTTGATCTTTTGATCTTAAACAGTAGGCCCATAATTTCCGTGAAGCATCGTCAATAAAGGTCACAAAATATTTGCTTCCGCCGAGAGATTCTTCTTCTATCGGTCCACACACATCAGAGTGAACGAGACTCAGTAACTCAGAGCGTTGCTTCCTGGTGGAACTGAAAGAAACTCTATGTTGTTTCCCGAACAAACAGTGCTCGCAAGGATCTAGTGCAACATCCTTTGTGAGATTGATAGCATCATTCTTGGCTAGTGTAGCCAAGCCCTTCTCACTCATATGCCCAAGTCTTTTGTGCCAAATATTTGGTGACGCCTCTTCTTCAACAGCATTGAGGCTTAACTCGCACAATTTTGTATGAGTTTTGAATAGCGTGCCACAAATATGACCCATCGCAATAACTATCACACCTTTCGACAACTTCCACGTGCCATTTTTAAAATTACTTTCATAACCCTGTCGGTCAAGGGCTAGTCCTGAGATCAGATTCAGCCTGAGATCCGGAACATGGCGCACATCCTTGAGGATAAGAGAGCATCCTATGTTGGTTTTCACGTGCACGTCACCAACACCAACTACACTGGAGTAACTGGTGTTACCCATATTTACGGTACCAAAGTCCCTTGATTTGTATGTAGCAAACAAATCACGATGTGGAGTGGCGTGAAATGAAGCTGCAGAGTCAATCACCCACTCAATATCTTGGTTGCCTACATGTAGGCATGTCTCGTCTCCATAAGAAACAAGAGCAATTTCCGGTGATACTGTGACAATGGTTTCACCTTCATCCTTGTTGGAGCTTTGGCCGGTTTGGGGTTGATCCCTCAAAAGCTTTCGACAGTCCCTCTTCATATGACCGTAAATTCCACAATAATTACAGTTTCCGTTGAATCGACTAGAGTTGTCAACAGATTTACCTCTCTCCTGGGATCTACCTCGATCTTGAGATCGTCCACGATTTTGACCTCGACCTCTGCCTCTGCCTCTGCCACGACCTCTTCCTCTACCTCCACCTCTGCCTCTACTTTCCGACACAAGAGCATAAGATTGGTCGGCACTGACTTCTCTTCTTCGGGCTTCTTCGTTAAGTAAAGCATCTGTCACCATTTGCATAGATACTTTACTGTCGGGGGCAGAATTACTGAGGGTGACAACAAGAGTCTCCCAATTGTCCGGTAGGGAACTTAGAAGTAGTATCGCTTGTTCCTCGTCTTTGAGGTTCCAATCAGCGGCAGCAAGCTGGTTCACGAGGTCCTGGAACTGACTCGTGTGCTCTGGTATAGATGTACCACTACGAAGCTTGTGGTTTACTAAACGTCTCATCAACAAGGTCTTGTTACGTGCCGTCTTTGCCTGATACATGTTAGCAAGCTTATCCCACAACGCGTGGGTACTCGTTTCCTGTGCGACATGATGGAACACGCTATTGTCAATCCACTGACGAATTTGAGCAACAGTCTTCTTGTTCAACTTTTTCCAATCGTCATCACTTGTCTTCTCGGGTTTGACACCTTTATTTTCGATTGGCCCGGCTAAATCCTTCAAATTTAGCAAATCCTCCATGCGCGGCTTCCACATGTTGTAATTAGTAGGCGTTAATCGCATCATCGTGTCCAACGTTGAATTTTCCATGTTAAAATTGGGAAAAAGTCGAAACTAGTCCTTTATTGTGTCCTAGTTACAGTTTTCGTCCTTTATTGTGTCATTGTTTTATTTTGGTCCTTTATTGTGTGTTTCAGTACGATTTTGGTCCTTAGGAAGAAGTCAGAGTCAAAAATATCACGTGGGGACACTTGCCGACCAAAATAAAAACTTTTTTAATTTCCACATGCAAATTCACATGTGGAAACGCTGGTTTCAATTTTTTTTATTTTTATTTATTTAAAATTCTGACCCGGCCAACCCGATTTGACCGGATTATCCGGATCGGACGGGTCAAAATTTTAAATAAAAAAATTAAAATTGTTGTTCCAACATGCGAATATGCTTGTGGAAAATTCAAAAAAATTGAATTTAGGGCAGCACGTGCTCGTACATGACATTTTCGGCTGCGATTCTATTTGAAGGATCAAAATCGTACTGAAACACACAATAAAGGACCAAAATAAAACAAGGACACAATAAAGGACCAAAACTGTAACTATGACACAATAAAGGACCAATTTCGATTTTTTCCCTGTTAAAATTCAAAAAGCTTGCTTGTACCCAAATTTAGAAGCTGAATTTGGGGAAACGGAGTGCACGATTGGATCCGGAACGGTCGAAAACCTTGGGAACCGTTCTGACTTTGTCAAAAACCGACAAGAATTGAGTTGAACCGGACCAAAAGAAGTTGGAGGGAATTGAACCGAACCAAATCCGGTTGGACCAGTCGTTGACCGGTCAGACCAGCAGCTGGCTGGGTCAGGATCTGGGCGGGTCGGATCCGGATCTGGACTTCGTCTTCTTCGCCCGTCAATTCGAGTTGGGCCGAGTTAACTCGCCGTTAACTCGGTCGGCGTGAAATGACGCTTTTCGACAACCGAAAAATCTCGAAAAATATATTTTCGGAATCCTCGCAACACGAGCTTCGCAACGGTAGTAACAAAACACGATTTCGGGACAGAAAAATTTTGACGTCGAATTTGGTCGTCTTCGATCGTCACTTTCCGGCGATCGAAATAGCTCGAAAACTATATATTCGGAATCGTCAGACCGAGAGCTTCACAACCGTGATAAGAAACCAAGGTTTCGGGACGAAAAATTTCGGACGAAACTTTACCGTGGCTCTTGATACCACTTTGTTGGGATTGGAAAATTCTTCATTCAACAATACGAATGAATTACAATAGGAGGAGCAACTCTCTCACTCGACTATTACAAAAAACCAACCCTCAAATCTCACGTTTTAGCTCTACGGCTTTTTCTCTCTATTTTCTCTCGGTGTGTGTTTTGTGTGGTTTGTGGATGATTGTTGAACTCCTCTTGAAGCTCTATTTATAGGCACTGAATTTGGAGAAGTCGTCAAAGGAATAGTTGCAGTCGTGAAAGGAATAGTAGCCGTCAAAGGAACAGTAGTAGCCGTCAAATGAACAGTTGAGGGGCTGGTACAACAAATAAACACGTGGGAGGTCAATGTAATTAACACATACCTCATGGATAGTTTGAATAATTGTCTCATAATTAACATGCCAATTTCTATGTAATTAATCACAGAATAAGATATCTCAAAAAAAAAAATCACAGAATAAGGGGAAAAAAATCTATTTCGTCATTTAAGTTGGCACCATCATCGTTTTCGTCCATTAACTTGTCACGCCTGTAAAAAGGTCCATTAAGTTGGCACATTTCATCAATTTAGTCCATTTACCCCGACTCTGGTGGTTTCCGGCACCAACTGCTGATGTGGTCGCCGTTGACCCATTGACCCGTTGACTCCGATTTTTTTTTAATTTAATTTCCACATGTGCATGACACGTAATAAAAAAAAATCAAAATTCAAAAATAATAAAAACCAAATAAATAATATATAACGGCACAATTTTCTCCATTTCTCTGTTTTACCGAATCCGACTGAATTTCGCCCCAACTCCGACTGAACTCCGCCCCAACTCCGCCTCTCCTTTCTCTCCATTTTTACCGACTCACTCTGCATCAGAAGCTGAAGTAATGGCCTCCTTCAAGAGCTTTTTGGAGGTAAATCTCATACCCAACTTTAGATTAGGGTTGAATATGTTCTTCTCATCAAACAGTTCTCCAATCTTCCCATCACACCCATCATCATTAGATCCTTGTAAACTTTCAAACTCATCTTCTGACAAATTTATGTTCTCCTCATCACTCTGACAAATTTATGTTCGCCTCGCCATCGAGCAAGCTTCTGATGCAGAGTGAGTCGGTAAAAATGGAGAGAAAGGAGAGGCGGAGTTGGGGCGGAGTTCAGTCGGAGTTGGGGCAAAATTCAGTCGGATTCGGTAAAAACTGAGAAATGGAGAAAATTGTGCCGTTATATATTATTTATTTGGTTTTTATTATTTTTGAATTTTGATTTTTTTTTTATTACGTGTCATGCACATGTGGAAATTAAATTAAAAAAAAAATCGGAGTCAACGGGTCAATGGGTCAACGGCGGCCACATCAGCAGTTGGTGCCGGAAACCACCAGAGTCGGGGTAAATGGACTAAATTGATGAAATGTGCCAACTTAATGGACTTTTTTACAGGCGTGACAAGTTAATGGACGAAAACGATGAGGGTGCCAACTTAAATGACGAAATGGATTTTTTTCCCCAGAATAAGACTATATATGTAAAGAAATCAATAACCTATAGATTTGACAATTCGTCCCAACACAATTATATTGTCCACACATAAGTCATGCACTTTATACTAAATAATATTTTATTATCTCTAGAAACTTTTTTCTTTGGTTGAATGGTCAGCAGTGAGTTTGCTATTTGAGTGCTGCTATACTACATCCACAAGTCATCCATCAATGGGCAATCATCACCTCATCTCCATGCAATGCACCAACTTTTGTCATACAATACGGCACTCGTACTAAATTACTAATTATAACTACTTCAACAACAACACTCAAAAACAAATCTCACTAATCCAGTAATTATATAGCCGTTTATTACTAATACACACACTAAGAATTATTATATATATTGGTACGCCTTTCTTGTTTCTCGAAAAATGTTTCACCATTTTTTTATCCGAATTCTAACACTGCTCTAAATCCATTTAAGGTTGTTGTAAGAGAGGAGAGCAAGAACAACATGTGGTTATTTAAAAGAAATGGTCCTTCTGGATTTTCTTCTTCATCCACTGCTGAACAAGTTACGGAAGGAATTGATGGAACTGGCCTTACAGCAATTATTACAGGTCAAGAAAAATTAATTTTTTGTTTATCATTTAATCTGTCCATTTCTATTTTTAATGTTGATTTTGATGGGCTAAATCTTGATTTTCCTTTTCTTTAATTAGCATATAAATAATTTGGTTTAGTATAAATTTCGGGACCACTATGACATCTATATGGAAGTATTGATGGAATAATGTTTTTAATTAGAGATGAACCAGTTGATAGTCTCCTTCTACATTAATTAGTGTAAAGTATCAATCTTTGTATCCATCTGAGCATCAAATACTTTCTTATTAGAATTTTGCATATTAGTCCTAAATGATTATCAATCTGAGCATCAATTGATGTATCAAACACGAGTTTCGGGTTTTCTATGAATTTCCAGTTCATCATATATGAGGGGAGGATATTATATTTTGATTTGTGGAATTTTGCAGAGTAGTTGTGTGTTTGAAGACATTTTCTTCATCCGTGGTGTTTACGTTGTATTTTCGCTTCCTACTTTTATGTATTTACTCGCTTCAAGATCTGTCGTGATGGAAATTAGAAGCGTAATGCATATCGCAGCATGTTGTTGAAGAACTAGAAATTCGTATACACAACGACCCTAGCCTGGATTCTTATACACGTTTTCGAAATTAAAATGAGGGATTCACTATTGAAGGTTATTTGATAGATCATTGTGTAGTCCATACTCGCGTGATGATTTGCTACCAGTATGTTACAACTTGGTCCAATGAAACTTATTCAACATGTTTTACTATTATAATTACAGGGGCATCAAGTGGTATTGGTTCTGAAACCGCACGTGTTCTGGCTCTACGTGGTGTCAATGTAGTAATGGGAATACGAAACATGTCTGCTGGCAACCAAGTGAAAGAGGATATAGTTAAGGCAATCCCTGCTGCTAAGGTTGATGCTATGGAATTAGATCTCAGTTCATTAGCATCTGTTAGAAAATTTGCATCTGATTTCAAGTCCTCAGGTCGTCCGCTGAACCTTTTGATGTAAGTAAACCAGTGTGCAAAAGGTTTACATAGCTTTGAACCCCTCGAGATTAAGTTTAATGTCGTTTATAATTTCACACCATACCCTTTTTTGTCGATTTAATCAGTTTTCTAACAGTGGATTTTTTTCTCTACTGTTCAGTAATAATGCAGGAGTGATGGCACCCCCGTTCAAGCTGTCCAAGGACAACATAGAACTGCAGTTTGCCACGAACCACTTGGGTATTTTAGCTTCTTTCGCTAACATGGTCGATGAAGCTCTTTGAATGCAATCTTAGGGTGCATAATGTTCGAATATTTCAATGCTTTTATGTCATTTAAGTAAAATTTGAATATGCTCCATCATAAGTCATCTCTTTTTGTTTGCTGGTAGCTTGAAGTGGAGTGCTAGTTGAGCCAATGTTGTTGCTCCCTATATCTTCTTTTACATGTTGTAATTGGTTCTGAATTTGGTCTACAGGTCATTTCCTTCTAGCAAATTTGTTGCTGGAAACAATGAAAAAAACTGCTCGTGAGACGAAAAGGGAGGGAAGAATTGTGAACGTCTCCTCAGAGGCTCACCGTATGTCTTATAAAGAAGGAATTCGGTTTGACAAACTCAATGATCAAGAAGGGTACGACATCATATTCCATTGTATATCTGATGAACTGCACATATTTGAATAACGATTGTAAATTATGTATAGTGCGACTCTGTTAAATCCTTAAAGTTCCCATTTCCCTCTGGTTGTTGCAATGAATACAAATTTTTGGCAAAGCTCTACCATTAAGATTGTTTAAGAAAACCAGTTTGGAGATTTACATCATAAAGGCTCGGGTTTCTATCTATGTAAGTTGATGTGTTTTAATACGTAATATCACATTGACATGCAGATATAGCAGATGGGGTGCATATGGCCAGTCAAAACTTGCTAATGTACTGCACGCTAATGAATTGACACGACGCTTAAAGGTATCAGAAGATTGTAGGAGATTTTGTTTGTGGGATGACAAAAAAGAAATCTTTGACATTGCATTTTCCCAGTTACTTCTTTCCAACCTATTGTTCATACCCTAAAAGGTGACATGAAACTATGAAAACATATGGTAACTTTTGACATTGAACAGGAAGAAGGTGCAGATATAACTGCAAATTCACTTCATCCTGGAGTAATCACGACCAATCTTTTCCGGCATCTTGGTGTATTTGAAGGTAACCTCGGTATTTTGGAAGGTTGGGGTTGAAATTAATCTTAAATCCTTAATTTTGTTTCTGGGGACTGAAAACGAAACTTACATGACATGTTTTGTTTATCTTTGGACCTAAATGCTATTAATCAAACATGCTACGTGTGCTAACTGAGTATCTCGAGCTATCATGTAATATCTTGTTGAATGCTCTTCCTGTGATACAGGTTTTGTGAGTACACTTGGTAAATTGGTGCTCAAAAATGTTCAACAGGTAAGTTCTGCACCTGGCTAAAGCTCTGAACCAACCTTTTATTTTTTCTGGTGGCTATTAATTTAATGAGGTAAAGTTACAATCTGCTTTTGATAATCTGGGATTCATAGTTTCGTGGGTTCAAACTTTTTAACGGACTGGGTTCCTCTCTTTCAATATATATATTAACCAACAAAACGACTTGTATTCATTCCACCCGTTTACAAGGATAGTGTTGTGCGCAAGACATCAACAAATGATCACATTGTATACATACATATGGGGTTGCTGGAGACTCTGGATATGAAATGACTTGTTTCTATACCAGCTTAAGCTTTTCAGTCCAATTTTCTCAAGGCTCCATGACAAAAATGTCACTTTGGACGACTTACATGTATGATAGTAGGCATCTGAAGTGTATGACAGTGAGCAATATATAATAGAATCAAATATCATATGTGATCATTACAAACATTATAAATCAACAAACTGTTGCAATGATCAGGAGATGTTATTCAGTACTAGCTCGTTCCGCATATATATCTTGCACTTGTTAGCCCGTAATTCATCGATTTCTTGATGACGTTTAATGATAGTTTCAATCTCTTTTGTTTTTGCTGCATTGGCAAAAAAGGGTGCTTCAACCACGTGTTACGCGGCATTGCATCCACAACTGAAGGGAGTTGGAGGTGAATACTTATCGGACAACAATCTGGCCAAAGCTAGTCCAAGTGCCACAGACAGAGATTTGGCAAAGAAACTTTGGGATTTCAGCATTGAGTTGACTAAACCATGATTTACTTAGGACATGTGTATATTCAAAATAAACTTATTGTTAGAACTTTAGCTAGTAGTCTTTCTCATCCCTTTCTAGTTTGTTATCCCAACTGGAATTACATGATATACCAAATTTGTATACATTTTGATTGAACTTATGTTACACCGATCCATGTGGCATTTGATTTAATTGATAATTCTTCGTATACCTCCGTCTAAATTGATTTTTGAAGTGACTATATTATGTTTGTGCTCAAGTTTTAAAAAAAAAAAAAAAACTATGATAAGAATTCTTGTACCTTTTTAAGATTATCATACAAGAAGAAAAAGACCAAAGTTCAAGCAGAAGTTATTTTCAGTTACTCTAGCAACAAAAACCAACACTGAATTTTCAATAAGTCTGATGTTAACCAAATGGTCCAATGTACTCTGATTCATGGATTAAAGATTTGTTTTTGATGTACGTTTAGACGTCAAGAATCACGTGTTCTTAAGACCAAAGACAAGACATGTTAATCACAAAATAGAGAGACCTAAAATTGTTCACATAATGAGGAAAAACATCTTTCGTCCCGTTATGTGTTTCATTCTGTTACTTAAAACGTCTCATTAATCTTAATACATGGATGTGGTATGGTTCAATTCGACAACCAATAACGTACAAAGTGGAAAAGAAGATCTTTAGACATGTTTGGTCCGCAAAATATTAAAAAAGATATTTGTTATGTTTCAAGATCTTTTTAACATGATTCATAAAAGTCGTAAGAATAGCTATTAATTTACAATGGTCGAAAATGAAAGTGTTACAATACTTTTTGGGAAAACAAATTTTAGAACATTATCTAGAGTGAGAGAAAGAAAGGGTGATGTGGTTATCTAGCAGAAACGGGATTTCTGGGTTCCCAGGTACCTCAACAGCAGAGGAAGTTACTCATGGCATTGATGGCTCCAATCTCACTGCCATTATTACGGGTTAGTTAAATCCTTATCCTTTTTTCTTTCTTTTCTGTTGATGATATAATGTTATCTAAATTTTATAATGCGATTTTGATGTTGCTGTTTTTTTTAATTACAGGCGCTTCAAGTGGTATTGGAGCAGAAACTGCAAGAGTGCTTGCATTGCGCGGTGTTCATGTCGTTATGGCTGTGAGGAATCTAACCGCTGCGTATGAGGTCAAAGAAGCGATCGTAAAACAAGTTCCAACTGCAAAAGTGGATGCCATGGAACTAAATCTCGGTTCCATGGCGTCGATAAGGAGTTTTGCGTCCAACTTCAACTCCTTGAACCTTCCACTGAATATACTCATGTAAAAACACACTTGGTGACCACAACATAATGCTGGCTTATTTGTGTTAAGAGTGTTATTTTGAGTCGTCGTTAATTAAGTTGCTCGTAAGCATCGTTAATTACCTAATTCAGCAGCTTTCTCTTTCAGTAACAATGCAGGAGTGATGGCGACTCCATTTACGCTTTCAGATGACAACATTGAGCTGCAGTTTGCAATAAACCATGTAGGTAAGAGTCTTTACTTTCTGGAGAAAAATGTATGGATTTCGATTGATTTTGTTGTTCGAACTTGGAATGGGATATCAAGTGAGATATGAATTTACATTGCTAATAGATTCTGAGACTTAGTTTCAAGTTCCATTCTGATAAATGTACTTCACCAGCATTGAAGTAATAGTAAAATATGAAGAAATGTACTTTGCAGAGGACGCTAGGACTTGAAGCATTTTAATCTTGCAGGACATTTCCTTCTGACAAATTTGATGTTGGAAACCATGAAGAAAACCGCACGTCAATGTAGTAGAGAAGGAAGAATGGTGAATGTCTCGTCGCGAAGGCACAAATTTTCATACCCTGAAGGGATCCGCTTCGATAAAATCAATGATCAATCAGGGTAAAGAACAAAGGAATGATACTGATTCCCTACTAGATAATTTTCCTCTCGCATTAAAAGTAAGATACATTTTACATAAAACAAAATCCACCAGGATAAGTCCTTGATCCATTTGCATATCAACATTCACAAAGCATTCATCATGGAAGGTGAGGTTGGTGAACTGCAATTTTGAGGCTATTTCCCAAATTTTGTAGGAATTTAAATAGGATGCATTTTGTATTTTGAAAAGATTGAACGAGAAAAGTGAATAGTACGAGAAAAATACTATTTCGGTTTAGTTAGTTGTTTCTCATACTTTGTGCTGCAATTTGTGAGCCATCTTTACTCATTCAGGAATCAACCCTCACGGGTGCGTAGATTTATCAAGTCGAGGGTTCTAATGGCATCATCATATCTAGTTGCAATCTGCTAAATTTCAGGTGTTGATTAATGTATGTTTGTTTCTATTTTTGGATGGTGGTCCATTGTACTGATGCACAGGTACAACAGTCTGTCTGCATACGGACAGTCAAAGCTGGCTAATGTGCTCCACGCTAATGAACTCGCTAGGCGGTTAAAGGTGAAGCTTGCTAAAGGCTAACAATCATCTGATTAACATCTTACTCTTAATTATAATGCATGCGACAGAGTTATACCATACTTATCCTGAAGGGTAATTATAAAAGAGAAGGATATGTAATTTTAAACTTAGCACCTTCAATCATTAGTAGTTTGAAATCTGCTTATCGTGTTAGATGTGATATTTGCTCTCGCTTTTGATGATCTGGGTCGTTTATCTGAAGGAAGAGGAGGTGGAAATAACGGCTAATTCACTTCATCCCGGAGCAATTGCGACCAATCTTTTCCGTTACCACAACATCTTTAATGGTAATGTCTTCTTCAATTTGACAGTCGTACTTAAACACAGATTAGGATGTTCCATTTCTGAACTACAATAGTATATCCTTTGAGAATCGTGGACCGTAGTAGGAAGGATTGGTTGCAGTTATGTGATGAAGATAAATACCAGCACCATATAATTATTGGAGCTCCTCCGACATTGTTTCTTATCTCCAATATACAGAGCAGACTGCATGTGCATCTGGTTGTCGTTTAAACTTTCCTTGGTGTGAGCCTTCAAGCATTTTCTCCTCCAAAAGAATTTCTCTGTCACTTAAAGAAACGCTTCTCATATGTTGCATTTCATGTCTTCAACAAACTCTTTTGGTTGATGCAGGCCTTGTTGCTGCTCTTGGTAAGCATGTGATGAAAAATGTGCAGCAGGTAGTCTTTCTTACTTAACTTAAAGAATCAACAGTGTTCATATGTTTCTTATTCTCTCTGTTCTAGCTGCCTCTAGGGACCTGGAAAAGAGAATTCCAGGACATAATTTCGCAAGTGTTTTGTTGTTGATGATATTTTGAAGCGCTTCATATCTCATTCAAAACCGGTTCTATTCTGAATTTTTGAATGCTTCACTTGTTTAGCTCCCAAATCTTTTGTGTTTTTCAACATTTTATATGTTCGTATGAAATTGCTTTTCAGGGAGCGGCAACAACTTGCTATGTTGCGTTGCATCCAGATGTGAAAGGCATGAGCGGAAAATATTACTCTGACAATAACTTGGCGGAGACAAGCTCACAAGCTAAAGACGCTGAATTCGCCGAAAGATTGTGGGACTTTACCATGAACCTCACCAGACCAATGTAAATTGTAGAGTACTTTCTCTTTATAGAAGGAACATCATATTCCTTTCATATGACTTTTGTTAACTATACTTAAAGAACTTAGTAGAGTCTGATTACTGTACTACACAATTTTTGCTTTATCATCTTTATAGTTACTTAGCAGTTAGCAATTTATACTCCTCAATGTCAATGAAGTCCAAGATCCATTTCATTTATTCTCCCAAGAGATATATTGTTCCTGCAGTTACTATTCTGCTTTATATTCACCACTCAACAAACAAATCTGACCTACAAATGGAAAATTATTAGTCTGGAGAAGAAAAGTTGGGCTAAAATAAGAAGAGTTTCATCAGTGATTTTGGGTACCATTTAATAGTTATACCACTCATTCCCCATAATGGGAAAATTTACTTCATGCAATCTCCCAATCACTCCATGAGGCAATCAAAAACTCACAATCCGAAAAACTGTACATTTGTGCAGTAACGAATTGAAGGCACCACATGCAACAAGTGTATCCTGCGTAATGAACCCTGCCAGAACTTTTTTGACCCATAGAGAGTTACAGACTTCGGTATTAGGACAGACCTTGTAGTCCATGTCAACCCGAAATGTGGAATGAGTTGAAGTGTAGAATGAGTTACACAGGTGCACGTTTCAGATACGTATGGATAAACTTCCAACCAGATACAAGTGCAGGCACCGATGAAGATAAACTCAAGAATACTGTAAAGTTATACAAATGACCAGGGCTTTGCAATTGATACAAGCTTCTTATCGCAGTTTCAATTACACACATGTTCTGTTTCCGTAAATAAAATAATAAACAAGCACAACAAAGAGCCTGTTAAGATCTCCTGATTCATGAACATTCTTTTATCCTCCATACATTTTAGCACACGGAATATTTCAAGGAAAATACATGAACAGTGGTCTATTATCAGGCACGAAAATGTATCGTGAGATGCCCTTTTAAGCATGGGCAAGGCTCTGTAATCCTTTTCTCCCATCACATATCTACAGGTTCGGCAATATCTCCGTATCCAATGCAATACCAATTCGTGAATTAATAGTTCTCTAAATTCCACCATTTTGTAGTTTTAACCAATATATATACATGTTTGCGTTAGCTGACCTCTGATTGCAGCATAGGAAAGAAAGTCCAGTTCTTTTGGGTGTCTAAATCCTTCCTTACAACCTTGTCGTTTGTCCACCACTCACAGTCAATAGTAGATTTGTCTGCAACTTCTCCTTTTGCATTGTTGAAATTGAAATCTTTGCTCGATCCCAATGAGATTGTGCGGTGCTTATGATGGCATTCTTCTTGCTCCCCATCTGAAGCTGACCCACGAATTTCATTTACATTTTCCATATTACTACCTTTTCTACAACCATCGACACCCGTTTTCGTCAAATCCTTCTTGCCTTCAGCTAGCGACACATGTACATTTCCTGATGAGACGGACCTCCATTCTATACAAGTTGGAATATCTTCGCCGATCAATTCAAAAGAGACACGATGATCAACTGCAGCATCATCCGTTCGTGATTCATGATCGGAGTTTGCAAGTGATGCAACCTCAGAAATTTGGTTTTCAACAAGATTGCCATCTCGAGAGGGGGGTTCCATGCCGTTAGGCGTGAGACTTCCGGAACCAAGCCTTGAAATCCCGCCATTCGGGGTCACAGTTCCGGAACCAAGTCTCGATCCCCAAGCGCTTGGCGTCACTGATCCAGAACCCAATCTTGAACCCCACTTGTAATTTGAGAAATGCTCGTAGCCAATGAACTTGGGCGCTTCCCCCTTGCGGAATTCAACAATAGGCCATTTATCAGGGAAAGGCGAAGAGGTCCCAGAAGTAGAAACTGCCGACCCCGGTGATTTAGTCTTTCCTCCTGGGCTTCCTGGATACTGATAAGGTTGGTATTCATATTGGGACAGCGAGTACTTAAGATTATTACCACTGCATCTCCTATTTTTAGCTAGCGACGAGGACAAAAGCTGAGCGAAAGGAACTTCTGGTGAAGAAGGTGTCGTCATTTGCACAAGCTCGGGAGGTGGAGTGAAAGGAGCGGTTGATGGTTCGGTGGTATAGGTAGAGAAAACAGGCGGTGATACTAACTGAGTCTCGTGTGCATAGGGACCAATCGTGAAAATTTGCTCCGTTCTGCTGGGAGAGTAGGCATGTGCTGAAAGTGATGCGAGTGAAAGTAAACCGGCAGGTGAGTGGGTGGCAGAAGGTGGATCAGATGGGAGAAAAGAAGCTGGAGATGAAGGAGGGGCTATGAAGGGCATAATTATAGAGGCTGAGCGGCTCGTACTTTCGACCACTGGAGTTACCGGACTTTGTGTAGTGGGTTCAGAGACAAGTGCAGCATGACCTATTCTTTTACTGTGTTTGTAAGAACCAAAACACCAGTAAACACTCCAGCAGCTTCCCCATCTTCTTTTCTGGAGACAAAAGGAGAAAAGTGTTGTCAGACATTCGTTCAAAATCAAATTCTTTTCGAAGTCATCAAGAATTGCAGAGAAACGAGCTTTTTTCACTGAGAGTAGTTCACATTATAGACCAAAAGAGTATTAAAACCAGTAAAAATGAACCTGACATAGAATAGTAGAAAGAAATTGATCCTGAACAGGAGCAATCCGATCATTGTACTATCAAGAGTTTTTGTCGATTATCTTCCACGATCTCCATTACTAATGCAACAAGCTATACAAAGTGCACTATTTTGTGTGTGCTATAATAGAAACAGCCTTTCCAATACCCTTGGTTCAATTTTTCATCTCCCTCTCAACATGCTCTCCAGGATATCAACCCGACATACTAACGTATTCTCGAAATTCCAATCACGTCATAACAACGTTTTTATTGAGTTATGGAAAACCAAAAAGTATCCTCAAATATATCAACACCTTATCTTTCGACAAACAATTAACGGCCCTTCAAATCGACAAACTGAGCTCTCTGCTAAAGATATTACACTTCCACCGATTATCAATCATTACACAAGACCTTATTATAAGATGAAGACACCTCCATAACAGACCTCAGAGCTAACAGATTAATTAAAATTCAGCAAATCTTAAAAATCTAAAAAGCCTTAAAGGTAAAAGTAGCCATAGAACTTTTTAACTTGTGAGAGAGAAAAAAGATAAATCTCCTTTTCTCATCAATAGTAAGAAAAAATCCAATAATTGCCCCAAAAAGTTATTTTCCCCAAAAGTAAAGATCTATCACCGCATGAACCCACCAGACCACAAACTATTCACGCAATATATTAAAATTTTACCACAAAGTTTCAATCTTTATATCTTATTTGATCTAGAGAACTCAAAATTAAACCAAAAAAATTACCAGTTCACAAACTATTCTCGCAATATATTAATTTTTTACATCAAAGATTCAGTCTTTATACCTTATTTGAGCTTAAAAACTCAAAATTCACAAAATTAAACAAATCCCACTAAAAATTAGTAAAATTCAAATCAAAGACAACAAAATAACCACACACAAACAGTTCTCACAATATATCAAATTTTTACATTCAAAGTTTCAATCTTTATACCTTATTTCATCTAACAAACTCAAAATTCACAAAATTAAACAAATCCCACAAAAAATAGTAAAATTAAAATCAATCAACTTCATAAAAACAAGAAAATATTCAACAAAAAACACACCTGAATTGAAGATGGTTGAACTCTGCTTTCAGCAGTAACTATGGCACTTGCTGCCGCATTTACGGTATCCACGCTGTTATGTACGCTGCTCATACTGTTTTCCGGCGAGGTGACGTCAGATTCCGGCGACTGGTCGGAAGTCAATTAAAGAGAAGAGTTGTTATTATTATGTGTATATATGAGTTATGTAATAAAAAAGCTCACATGGCATATTTGAAATGAAACACAAAGAAAGTAGTAAATGGTGGTCTTTATAAAATGAACCCACAATCATTTGTTTGGTTTTATTAGGTATCCCACTCTTTATTTTTATTTTTTTTCTTGTGAATTTTATGTGTTTTGACATCACATCTGTCGACTCCTTTATTTATTCTGACATTCTTTTCTTAGATTAAAATAGTGTAATATAAATAATATATATAAATATATGTTAGTGACTATATATATATATATATATATATATATATATATATTAACGCGTTAAATAATTATGGCAAATATGAACATAGGACCTGATATAGAAAAGTCCAACGAAGACAAAAACAAATCTAGTCACTAACGTTGCATTTACCAGAAGAATTTAAGTAACGGAATTCGGAATTATTAAATCAAGAATAGTAAAGATGCTTTTTTACAGTTCATGAGTGTGACATGAATAGTGGTTTCATCAGCAAATGATCGATGAGATGGTAACATTTGTTTATAGAGAGGTGATAGTTAGAAACTACCCCAATATTACTTATAATGGATAAAGGAGCCCTCTTAGCCATTTTAGTTGGCAAAGACCCCGAGTGTTATTGATGCAAAACTATGTAACAGCGTGAAGATATTGATGCAAAAACGGATCAAACTTACATAGACCTGGTTCATAGTGAGAACTATGGACCATGTGGTCTTAATTGGTCAAGGTCCCACCTCAAAGTTACCATCATGCTTTAATAATTAAGAAATTGAATAAATAACTTTTCAGAATTAGAATTTGACCCCATAAGTAATCTAAATTTTCATTATCGGGACCCCAATCTGGGAATAGTCCATTACGACCATATCAGGCCCAGCATGCTTCCGTACAAACAATTAAAACATAACCGTAAAAGATACCTCCTTTTGACCGTATCACCGTCGGGTATTCTGCCAGGTTTTACGAAGACTCCTCGCCCTCAACCACACGATCGCAACCGATGGTTCTGCAACAGCTCCTTCAATGGTAACCAGCACAACCCTGGTTCGTTTCCTACTCCGGGTGTAAGAGGCAACTAGAACGGAATATTTAAAAGCTTGACATTAACGTACTCAGGCGAAAGCAAAGATCTTATTTATTTATGTGGAAACTTAGTTATTACAATACACTCATATCTCCTTTTGAGAGGAGTAACCTGTTTAGCTACTCATGGTAGCTACGACTCTTTTGTACATACACTTGTAAACTTATTACAATAAAACAAAGAACACTCGAAAATTAAAGACTGAAATAAAAGACTTAGACTGTTTACAGACTCTCTTGTTTTTGTAAGAAAATAGTGGTGAAGACTTGCTTTCCTCTGTTTCCTTATGCTTGTTTATATAGGCAAAGTTTTCGGATTTGAAATCCGGACTTCATCAATATTCTTGAGTGGAATTGACGTGTTCCACTTGCTCCTGTGGTCCCTCCATGGTAGTGGAGGTAATCCTGTCTTGATCACATGGCTGCTTCCTTATCTTCAGAGTCACGTGGTCCCTCCATTATGTCAGTGGAGGCTGCTTTGTTCACGTGGGTGGCCCTGGTTGTTCAGCTGTCCAAGTCCCTCACATGGGCTCTTGTTCTTTTCTAGCAAAAGTGGTTCCTTTACCCGCACGCGGTAACTTTCCCTTTTTTGAGGGGCCCCCTTTGTCAAATCCTGCTTTGTCCCGTTTCATCGGGAATCCTTTTCCGAAAAGTGGCTCCCTTTGATCGGGACACTTGTCGCAAATCCGTTCATTCCATCGTCCGGCGTGTATCATGTTACAAACCTTCCGACGTGTTTCGGCGGTTGCCGGGATCTCGTTTCTCCACAACATTTGCCGCTTCTTTTCGAACGCGGTCTCAGCAAAATCTGTGGTGTTGTTGGTCATGCTGTTAAGCATGACTGATCCGTTCTCATTATTGTGAAATAGTTTGAACGAATACTTGACTTTGTCCATCTCGGTGAGACAGACCCAGAAACCCCACGCCCTTCTTGTTGAGATTTCGTCTTCGTTGATTGGGGAAATCAGACAAAGTCCCTCAGGTGGTGGCTTAATGAATTCCATAGCTTTCGTATTTGGTCTTTGTATCTTGATGAAGTGAAAGCTTGGTTGGAATCCTTTTCCTGCAATCTCCGGAGCTGCTGAGATAAATTTTAGCTCTAGAGTATCTCCTCTTGCAAGAGTATTATTCATACTCCACGTTTCGTAAACGTTCCTGTAGATCCATCCTGGTAATTTTGAAATTTCCAGAAAACTTGGTGATGTGGTGAATACTGAGGCTAGACAGCCAAAGTCGAACCACTCTCGAACACTTTCTGGTTTTGATTCTGGCAGTGCCCAAATCCTCGGGTATTTTCCGGACCAATCGGCCACGGACTTTCCAGGAATTAATCCTGTTCTCGTGTGTAGTTTTTCCCAGGTTCTCTGATATTCCATCAGGGGAACTTTGGGCTCGTTTCTAATCTTAGATGATCCCGAATGTGGTCTAAGACTAATCTCGTCCTCTTTCCTAGAAGAGGTATTCTGGGATTCAATCGGGTTTTTCCCTCTTGAATCAGACCTGTCTTCTTTCTTTGAAGAAGTATTCTGGGATTCCGTCGGGTTTTCCCCTCTTGAATCAGGCTTGTCTTCTTTCTTTGAAGAAGTATTCTGGGATTCCGTCGGGTTTACCCCTCTTGAATCAGCTCGTTCATCAGTATTCTCTTCGAAAGGATTACTACTTGGTCCGATTTTACTCGGATCCTCAAACTCGTATGTATTCGCCTGTATTTCCACATTAAGTTTAGATGTGGAGGCATCTCGTGAAAGGGGTACCGTAAGGCCATCCCATAAACTCGTGCTGCCCAATAAAGTTGCCTTCATCGAGCTTTGAACCCTGATAAGGTCCCTTTCCTGAACATGACCGGAGGCCCGAGCATTGATTGTCAGGCCGTCAATCGCTTTTCGGAGTTCCTCCAGGTTATCCATGTGGTGTCTCCATCTCGTAAGGATGGTGTTGGCTTCACTTGCCTCCATCCCTAGTCAGAAAATCTGCAAGAACATTCTCATGAGATTTAATAATTTGAACATCAAAATTATAATACTGACATTCAGCTTGCCATCTTAATAACCTAGCTTTTTCGGGTTTGCTTTCTATTTTATTTTTTAAGAAAGCCTTGACGCTAGTGTTATCAATCTTAAGTATGAATTTTTTCGCTAGTAAGAATAAAGGCCATTTTTTGAAGGCCCTTCGAACTGCAAAGAATTCCTTCTCGTTGATGTGCCATCTTGCTGCCTCGTCTTTCGAAAAGAGCCCGCTGCAGTATCTGCATGGTATTTCTCCTTTTGGCTCGACTTTGGTAAGAACCGCCGCCCACCAATGGTCGCTTGCATCCGTATAAAGAACCAAATCGTCCTCGTCATTGGGGATTGCAAGCTTGGGGAGATCCTGACAGATAGCTTTGAGCTTCTGTACTGTTTCCTTGTGTTCATTCGTCCATCTGAACTCTGCATCCTTCTTCAGTAATGGACTAAATGTTTTCCTGTAACTAGCCAGATTGTTAATAAACATCCCAGCGAAATTAACCAACCCCATAAAACTTTGGAGTTGTTTAACCGTCTTGAGGTCGTCGGGAAAGTCACGTACCTTTTCCACCAAATGATTTTGGAGGATAATACCTGATTCGTCAATCTCGACTCCAAGGAAGTCGATCTTCCTTGTAAGAATTACCGCCTTCTTCTGTGACAGCACTAATCCTTCTTTGTGGCACACATCAGAGAAGATCTCCAAATGTTTGATGTGTTCTTCGACGTTCTTCGAGGCGATGAGGATATCATCGACGTAGACGAACATGAACTTGAAATAATTTTTGAAAAGATTATCCATTTTCCTCTGATATATCTGGGGCGCATTAGCCAAACCCATTGGCATAACATTCCAAATATAGTGACCCTGCGGTGTGGAGAAGGCTGTGAACTTCTTACTTTCTTCATCCATCTTGATTTGGTAGAACCCTGATTTGCAGTCAAACTTTGAAAAGACTTTCGCGTTCTGAACGCAGTTAATCAGGTGCTCACGGTTCGGGATATAGTATCCGTCGAACTCCAAGATCTTGTTGATCCCTTGGTAGTTGATCACTAATCTCGGCTTTCCTCTCTTGATCTCTCCATGGTTCCTGACTAAGAACCCTGGACTGCTATAGGGGGAAACTCCTGGTGAGATGAGCTTCAGATCCAGATGTTCTTTGAGAATCATCTGCATATCCTTACGATCCTCCTGATTCATGAGGATGGGTCTATATCTGACCAGCTCGTTTTCTTTTCCCTTTTGAACTCTTAGAGTAGCCTTGAGTTCATTCTTGTTCCACCATGCCAGAGGATCTTCTTCGTAGTTCCTCCGAATCTTTGCCTTGACATCTTCAATTGAAATCTGTTCTTCGTTGGTGATGTCAATATGAGGACTTGGTTCAAGGCTGGCCTTGAGGATCTCGATTGTCTCATCTCTGATCCTTTTGGTCTTTTGTCCGCCCAAGCTTTCATTTCTAAGCTGTAGGATTGCCTTACCGTATTTCCTCTGGTCCTGCATTTTTGGGTGTAGAAGTCGTCCTTCATCACCACGCTTGTTGCGAAATTGAATCGGCAGTTTGCGGTGAAACGCCTGCGTCAATCGCTGCACCACGATCTTATGATCACAATTCGTTGTGAGAATAAGACGCCTTGTTTCATTATCCTGCGTAAATTTTTTGAAAGTCTGCAGGAAATTGTTGCCGAGTAAGATATCGGCGCCGGTGTCGTGGAAATAAATTGGGGGCGTCTTTACTTTGTACCATGGGGTACCTCCTGCTCCGCCAATTAATATTTCTGCCTGTTTTATTCCTCGTTTGAAGATGGTAATCTTCTTTGAGAAATCTCTTCCAGCAATAGCTGGCAAATCCTCTCCTAGTTCTTCTGGAAAGATTCCTGGTTTAGCTGCGCAAATCCCTGCTCCTGAGTCGATATATGTTGCAAAGTATTCGGCTCGGTATTTCTCGTATAACATCCCCACCGAGATGTAGATTGAGAATGGACTGGTGGTCATTTGAGTCGGTATCTTCTTCCTTCTACCGTAAATTCCATTCCATCCGGCACCCTTTCCCAAGGTTTGTGTTCCTCGAGAAATTCGATTCCAAGAACAAGTTGTTCTGGGATCTTTCCTGCACGTCCGTTGATAATAAAATCAAGTCCACCTAACTTTAGGTTTCCCTGATACCTACCAACAAATGGCTGCCTGAGATAATACAATGCGTCGCATGGTAATGTATTATCTTTCTGGGTGGTGTCGAAGATGACTTCGACTTCTCCCCATCCTCCTGGACATTGGAGTTCACCTTTTGTTGTGAATTTCTTTGGTTCAATCACAACCTCCATGATTGGTTTCTTTCCCCAGGTAAGGCTTTGCATCCTGTTCTCCCGGAAAGAGACCGTTCTTGGCTCGAATCTCTGGCTAGTATCTTTGCCAAACACTGGTTGGTCGCGGATTATCAAATCCATCTCATGAATATGTGGCAGGCTAGAAATTTCTGGCCTGACTGCATGTGCGACCTTCTCGAAAATCTCCGGTATCTCAACAAACTCATTCCTCTGGAAAAGATCTGAATGGTGAGTATTTGAGAGTGCGTAGGAGATACTGTATGTAATGGAGTAAGGACGGTTTCCTTCCTTCATTAATTCCTTGTTTTTGAAATCCTGATGTAGAGTTAGAACTCTACTAAAATCCTTATCGGCTAGGTTAAAGGCGATCTTTGGATATATGAATGTCGCCACTTTTCCTGCAAATAGGTTTCCTGAAATACCTCCGAGACAAGCATCTCGTAGGTTCTGGATCCTTCGATCAAAGACGGCAATGTCAATTGGGGAATTGATTCCCTCTTTGAATGTTGCCTTGAGCAGAATCCTAATGGCTCCGATATGGATCCATGACATTTTCTGCGCGATCTCCGGCCTGAGTCTTTTTAGTTCCTCTTTGATTTCGTTCATAGGAACTAGCTGCATCTCCATCACATTACTGGTCAGCTCCATTGGGATAGCAATTTCTCCCGCTGTTACTTTGTAGATGATGTGATGTTTCCTCCTTCTGAAGCTTAGCTGAGCTAAGGCTCTCTCCATCTTTCCGATGGTGAAACCATCGTAGATTCTCAACTTTGGATCTTCTCTCATAATTCTCATCAAGGCTTTGTGAGAAATGCTCGTTTGTGAGAAAAATCCTGTCCTGTCTTCTTGAACTTCCTGATGGAAGATCTCCTCGTCTTCAGTCTGATTCTGATTCTGACTCTGAAGACTCATCTGGTCCTTCGTCTTCTTCGTATATACTTTCGTCTGAAGGGATATCTTCAAACCGGTATACCTGAACAAGGTCCTGAAAGTAGACAGCTTCTTCGAACTCCGGCGTAGCTTCGAACTGTCTAACACCTCTCTCTTGGTTCTTAGGACAATCCGTTGAGATGTGTCCTTTGGCCCCACATGTCCAACAGTTGCAGTCTTTGAAGCTCTCATTAGCACGTGCTGGTGCTCTCCTGAAAGTTCTCCTAACTGGTGGTCTGCTGGTACTTCCCTGGCTGAACGTTGTTCGTCCACGGTTGGGTCCTGGTCTCTGTCCCGATTTGTAACTTCGGGCCTTCTGTTTTGACCAGAATCTTCTTGGCTTCCATGAAGATCTTCTGGTAAACTTGCTTCTTTGCTCATAGGGCTGATCCCTATGCTTCTTCCTCTTCTGATGTCTTTCTGGTGCTCCAATGACTGTGGGAACATCATTGTCGTCGCAGCAAAGCCGGGCTGATTTATTGATACGTTTCAGCCTCTTGAAATTCTTCTGGATTGCTGCCTTCTGGCACCATTCACTCAATTTGGCTTTAAGGAAAGACATCCTCTGAGCCACCGTGTCTACTCCCAAAGGAATATACTCTCGTAGTAACATTTCTCGCCATGGGCTAGGAATCTTGGCGAAGAAAAGGGGAAGCGCCGTTTCTTCTGCAATTCGGCTCTTCCATCTGTACTCGGTGAACAACTTAATGTATAGATCAACTTGACATATGTCATGTAGCTCCAGGCTATACAGCGCTTGTTCGTACCTCTTGACTTTCTCTTGGTCACCTCCTCCGGTCTGGGGATCCACAAAGTATCCTTCTCCGATGAAGTAAATCTTGAAAAGCCTCGCCATTCTATCAACGATGTCTTTGAGAGACTCGCCAGATAGGACTCCACCTCTAACTTCTGGAGTACCATGTTCCCATCCGACCTTGACTGAACCTTCGAGACTCATCTGTAACATCATGATGAATCCTTCTTTGTCGAGTTCAAGCGTCGCCGCCGCAATTCTCATTGCTGCTGCCCATTCATCGATCAGGGCTTCGCGGTTCTTGAAGTCCAAAATATCCAAGTTGAGCATGAGCCCATACGGGTGAATAAGATCGAGTTGAGATCTTCCGTATGGTGTTCCATGAACATCTGGTCTTCTGGCTCTTGCTCTGGTTGGAATACGGTTGTACATATTCCCAGCGACAAAGTCATGCTGGTGTGGCATGGCTTCTTCTCGAACTGGCTCTTCCCGAAGTGGATTTGGATTCGGGATGGAAGATCCGGCACCTTCGGTGACTGTAGATTGTCCTGGTGGAGGACCCTGACTTGATTGTCCCGGTGGAGGACCTTGACTTGGTACCATCGCCCCAAACGTCTGCACATTTTCCAGGCTGAGGCCTGAAAGTGATTCCGCCAGATCGGCAAGGTCTCGCCCAATTTCGAAGTTGAAATCGTCAATTCTGAATCTGGACATGATCTCACTTCGTGCTAGGTTCTCCCCTTATCCGAGCTTCCAGCTTCTCGTTCGTGGTCATCTCTCTTTTGACCTGGACTGCTTTGCCCTTTTGATGTAGCAAAGGCTCCTTCCCGAAAGATGGCGGTAACCATCCGACTTTCCTTCTTTCGGACGACCTTGGTATGGATTCCAAGCTCTTGACTCGTTGCTGGATATCTTGTATCTTTTCCAAGATCTCCTTCTGTCTTTGAGACATGGTTTCAAGCTTGTCTCTGATTTCCTGTATCAGCTCGGGCACATAGTGTTGGCGGTTGCCATATGCTTGTACCGTCTTCTGAACTTCCCTGAGGTCCTGGGATAGCCTGGAGCTATCTGGCACGAGCTCGTGGAAATCTGGCAAAACTAGATTACTCATGAAGAACGGTTATTACGTTCAGTGATTAATCTATTAATCCTCGCAATACTTGCCAAGAGACCATTAACTCTAATGAATTTAACTCTAATGGCATGTATGTCGTCCGGTCTATAACTAGCTAGGTCATCTAACTTAGTTATCAAGATCTGGAGTTCTCGTTCAAGCGTAATACCAGGCATTCTAAAGGCTTAGTATTGAACTTTGTTTCTTTGCCTTTCTGAGGCTTTCTTTTAAAAGCTTGATTCCATCGAGTCTAGCTTTATTCCAGGGGCAATTCTCTTGTTCGAGGTCGCAACAAAGGACCTCATGATGCTTGACATAAGTCTCATGTGTATTAATACTTTCAATTAAAGTCTTGATGAAGTATTTAATACTACTCGTTTTTGGTCCTTTGAAAAAGACCTGAACCGGAGGGTTCCAAATGTCATCCATTGCTGGATTACTCATGTTTTGAAAAAACTCCTCTCATAAGGTAATAAAGAGTTGCAATAAATAAATAAATAACCACATAGAATAAATAAACCATGCTCTGATACCATTTTGGATGGTCGAGATAATTAGAAAATTTAACGAAAACTTATTGGGGATCTTATTATAATTATTACCAAGTGAAATATCCGATTCATTATTCTTAAAACTTTAGGGACTAATAGGCAAATAACCTGACAAATATGGACCGCATGGTCCATACTATTCATATGGACCTGGTCCATATAAGTTTTTCCCTGCAAAAACCCCGAGTGTTATTGATGCAAAACCAACATAAGGACACGTAAAATTAGGTAATAATAGGGAGGGATATCGGATATTTTAAATTCTTTTAACTTTCCAAAATAGCACAATTTTTCTGTGTGATGAGTTACTTTATAAATGCTTTATATCATTTAGGTATCCATTTGGTCAAGCTATGCACGTGCACTCGGCCAATTTGTATGGTATGGGTTTTCGTGCTACAATTTGTTTGCTGCAAAGAGCTAATAAGAGGGTTAGCCCACGTGCGAAGGACAATGACCCCCTATCTCTCTCTCTCCTCCCTTTCTCTCTCTCTTAACTAAATTTAATCCCCCCACCCCTTAATTTAACTACTTTTGCACGAGTGGTTCCCTTTCCACATTATCTATCCTTTTCCTTGTTCGATTATGATATCACAACTTCCATTTTGTGGACACTTTGGCTTCATTCACCACTCGAATCATCTCCTTTTCTTTTTCTTTTCGTAAATATATAATAATATATTGTTTAAATCACCGTGTGATAAAGTTACTTGGACCTACTTATGAAGATTGAACAAGTCGTGTTGTCTTCCAAAAAATAAGATATTGATTTTTGTTAAAGAGCTTTTGTGCCATGGCTACTACATAACACGCGATGGTACTTGAAAAAGTTTTACAATAATTTGTTTAATACAAAAGTATATGTTGTTTAGAAGATATCTTTTTTTTTTTGAAAGTGTTTAGAAGATATCTTAGAGACCTACTAAAGTTGAAGAATTATTTTGGAACTGTTCTATTAGTAATTTCTGGAAGTAACTCGCCTTGTGTTTATTATTTGTTTATAGATAGACGAAATCTTAAAGGAAATTATAAACTTACGAGGTTATAATGTAAAACCACCTAGTTATAGAGCATTACACTTTTCATGAACTGTATAGTATTGAACATATCTGAATTTGATTGCGACAAGTCATCAAATAACTAATCGATGTTTGAACTATAAATATATTAAATAATGTCTTCGACAAATTCAGGTCCCTTTTTAAAGTAAAGCTTTTACATATATTGATTACTCGTTAATATATGAGTATGTGCGAGAGCATAAAGTTATAAGTGTAAATTGACATCTTAAAAAGGCCACTCATTGTCACATGCCTTTAGTTTTCGTGCAAGCAAAATATCATTCGTTATGATGCTTCTTTTTTTTAATGGATTTGTATATACATACATATAGCTTGCACAAGCCTTTCTCTTAGAGCCTTTAATTATGTAGCTTATAATCCTACCTTTTCACTTCGGAAAGTACCTAGCTACCATGGACTCTAAACTTTAACAACTGAGAAGATTTTATTTTTTTTATTTTTTTTTTACCAAACGTCTACTATATACACAAAAAAATTGTTTCTCATAAAATGATAACATGATAATTGGGAAATATAATCCTTAGTCATTCAATTTCTAGAACTAGAAAGAATAATATGCAGCTTAAAAATATAATTTTTTTTCTCTCTTTAAGGGTCCACCTTAAGAATGGAGATTTTTGGGAACCTTGGGCTTAGAATTAATTAATTTTTACTTATAAAAAAGAATTAATTAATTTCAGAATATAGAAAAGTAATACAAAGTTAAGGCATGTTTTTTTTAAAACTCTGAAAAACGTGGTAACACAAAAAGTTAGAAAAGTGAAAAAGAAAAAAAATGAGAACATTTTTAGTCTCTGGAAATAAAGATAAACTTTTGTCACAAACATATATAAAGAAATGAAGATAAAATGAATTAATCCAGGGGTGGGACCCTCCAGGCATACTTCCACTTGGATATTTCACAAACTGACCATCTAAGGTATGGTCGTGGGCCTACATTACAAAAGCCTAACCAACATACCACATGTTTTAGTAGGTGGTAGTTGTTGATCTGTAATTATTCTTTAGATATAATTTACATATTTTCAGTGGACTGTTTTGCAGACAGTATTTTCTCTTTGATAAATTGTCTTTACTGCCCACTTTATGTTTGATGATTTGTTTTGGTGTATTAGTAATTACACAACAATAAAAAAAATAGCGTTTTTTATTAGTCGTCTTCAAGTTGAAAACCAAAACAACCATGACTAATAAGTGAATAAGATACTTTTGTTTTCATTTTTCTTTATAAAGTGGAATATAAGAATAAAATGTTTTGTCTAATCAAAACTGCAGGTAACCCATCCAAAAAAAAGCTACAAACTGAGAAGTACCTTTTTTTGTTTTTTTTTTTTATTAGTGAGACGGCCCAATTCAAGTTGGAGCCCAAGTCTATTCGCATGAACACTATGTTTGGGAGGGGAAGTGATGGAACCATCTGTGTAACCAAATAAATCTAAGCCTCTAAAGTATGGCACGAGTTGAGCTTTCCAAGTGAGATAATTGTCTCTGGTAAGTTTTTCAATGTTTAGAGATGGTGGGGTGATGATGGCAGGTAGAGGTGGAGAAATAGATAGAGAAGTAGTAGAATTTGGAGAACCCATCAGAAGCCGTTCGTCTTGTGGCTCAATATGATACCATGTAGAAAAAGAGATTAGAATGAACTTGTTGTTTCATTAGACTTTGCTGATATTTATACAAATAGAGTTCAACTGATTTTTGTATCTTATCCCTACACTTCAGGTATTTAAATTACAAAAGTCTGATATGGATAAAAATATAAAACAAAGCTAATTTGATAATCTGTTGCTGAAAGTATTTGAACAAACTTTATCTTGATCTTCAACACGCATAAAGAGGAAAGCTGATGGTTCCATTGAACCTTACAAAGCTCGACTCGTAGCAAAAGAATTTCATCAACTACACGGCTTAGACGATACATAAACTTTTAGTCCTAGTATTAAGCCAACTACGATAAGAATTATTCTTACAATTTCTTTATCTCGTGGATGGTGTTTACAACAGTTGGATGTTCAAAATGCGTTTCTACATGGGGACTTGACGAAAACCGTATTTATGCAGCAACCTCAAGGATATCAGCATCCACAGTTTCCATCTTACGTTTGCCATCTTAAAAAGTCGCTTTATGGTCTTTGTCAAGCGCCTCGTGCGTGGTTTTCAAGGCTAACAAAGAAACTCTTGGTACTCGGGTTTCGCGACAGTAAAGCTGACAATTTCCTGTTTATTCTTCACACAAAGTTGCACCAAATATTTATTTTAATTTATGTGGATGACATCTTAATCACATGTTCTAGCAAGTTTGCAATACGCGACGTTATTTCCCAACTACAGTTGGAGTTTGATGTTAAGGACCTTGGGTCCTTAAATTTCTTCCTAGGCATTGAAGCTATAACAACTCCAGAAGGTTTGTACCTTACACAACCTCGTTACATAAGTGACATCCTCCATAGATGCAAAATGGAGATGGCTAAGCTGTGCACGACTCATATGGCTACCTTGGTCAAATTATCCAGATTTGATACCCCAGCTGCTCCAGATCCTTTGTTATATCGCAGCATTGTAGGCAGCCTTCATTACTTGTCCTTAACACAACTCGACATCGCGTACGATGTTCATCGTGTTAGCAAATTCATGTAGGACCCCCATGATTCTCATTGGCAAGTTGTTAAGCGTATCTTACGATACTTGAAGTATCCAATTTCTTTGAGACTACTCTTGTCTAAATCCAGCACGCTACAACTTCAAGGATTCAGGGATGCCGATTGGGCTTCTGATTGTGATGATAGAAGATTCGTTGGCTCTTATTGTATGTTTCTTGGATGCAATCCTATTTCTTGGAGTTGCAAACAGCAACCTACAATAGCACGTAGCAGCACAGAGGCAGAATATAAGTCATTGGCTAATGCCGCCACTGAAATGCATTGGCTCCAAAGTCTTTTATTTGAGTTGGGAGTATCCACATGCTCATCTCCAATTATTTGGTGCGACAACATTGGAGGTACTTATCTTTTGGCTAATCCGTTGTTCCATGCACAGACTAAGAACATAGAAATTGACTACCACTTTGTGCGAGTCCAAGTAACTTCTGGTAAGCTCCAAGTCAAGTTCATTTCTTCAAAAGATCAATTAGCCGATTTGATGACTAAGCCACTCGCTGCTGCTCGTTTTCATTCTCTCACGTTCAACCTCAATGTTCGCGAGCTACCCTTGAGATTGAGGGGGCGTGTTGAAGATCAAGATAAAGTTTGTTCAAATACTTCCAGCAACAAATTATCAGATTATCTTTGTTTTATATTTCTATCCATATCAGACTTTTGTAATTTAAATACGTGAAGTGTACGGATAAGATACAGAAATCAGTTGAACTCTATTTGTATAAATATCAGCAAAGTCTAATGAAACAACAAACAACAAGTTCATTGTAATGTCATTTTTTACAGTTTTGAACCGTTAATCAGTCGATCATTTTGAACACGCTTTAGATTTGGTCTAAGGTGCTCGAACAAAACTGCAAAAGTTTGAGGGCCATTTCATTTTACAAACTTTAGGGGACAATTTGCGAAAACCTTAAACGTTGGAGGGTAAACACGTTATTTATCTTTGCCAAAATGAGGTTGTGATGTGATTATTTTTCATATTTTAAAAATTATTTTAAACTCAATTCACATTATCAATAGAAACGCTGTATTAGATTATACGGCTAATTATTGATTCACTCCTTTAGTGATTTTCACATTTGAAAGATGGTGATGGGAAGAGACGTGGAGAAGATGCTGGCGGTAGGCCTCGTTTGGGGCGCCACCAACGCACTGATGCGCAAAGGCGCAATAATATGGGACCGAGCCCTCAAATCCAGACCCCAACCAAACACATCCCAGATCCACAAATGGCTCAAGCTTCTTTTAATCTGGCAGTACACTTTACCCTTTCTCATAAACCTCTCAGCTTCCGCCACTTTCTTCGCCATTTTGAGCGGAACCCCGATCTCTCTCGCCGTGCCGGTGACCAACGCCACCACTTTCGCCGCCACCGCGGTGTTCGGGATGGTCCTCGGGGAGGAGACACGTGTTGGGTTGGCGCTTTTTGGTACCCTTCTTATTGTTTGTGGTGTCTATATTTGTATTATGTGATTGGTTTCTTGATTCTTGGTTGTGCATGTAGTGTTTGGTGAAATGCTTCTGAGAAAAATGTGATGATTGAATTGGAATGAGTTGTGTGGTTCTGGTTTTTGACCCGACCCAATTTCACTTGGGTTTCTGACTTAGTTCAATAATTCTCTTAGCACCCTAATCAAAATGTACCCTTCAATCGGTTATTATGTGGTTCTGGTTTTTGACCCGACCCAATTTCACTTGGGTTTCTGACTTAGTTCAATAATTCTCTTAGCACCCTAATCAAAATGTACCCTTCAATCGGTTATTATGTGGTTCTGGTTTTTGACCCGACCCAATTTCACTTGGGTTTCTGACTTAGTTCAATAATTCTCTTAGCACCCTAATCAAAATGTACCCTTCAATCGGTTATTATGTAATATTTTTATTTCATATTATGATCCTTGAGGTTTTCTATCATGCCAATAAAAACAAGAGTACTTAAGGATCTAGAGTCTAGACACACACGAAACCGTTTAAGTGTTCTTAGTCGTGTTTATCGTTGGTTAGTGGTCGTTTGGACCCACGAATTGTGAATGCGGGTGTATTTGGTTAAGTCACCATGATCACGAACAAGCTAAAATCATGTCATTAACATAAACACAAAGAGTGGTGATGGAGTTTTAAATATATTTCTTTGTTTTGATTTTACAGATTTTATATTCAACGCTTAAGCTTTTGATAATATGCAAAAGAGATCCTAAACTTGTCCTCAATGTATCAGATACATTTAAAGAGAGCGTGCGACATGCGTGTAGGAGTTTTTCATTCTCTCAATGTGGCGTGTTAGACACGTGTCCTAGACGTGTCTTACAATGCATTTTCTTTGGTTTCCTTGCAACATAATTCAACAGTCGTGACATGTTTGGCTTGAGTTCCATGAGTGAGAAGAATAAGATCATTTTATGCAGCTTTGGTAAAGAACCATAAAAAAATCAAAGCTTATTCTTGATGTTAAACACGATCCAGACATTTTACTCTAAGAGATGTAATTCTTTGGTTGTGAAGGAAGACATCACCAACAATTGAGACAATGTGGATTCGTGCATCCCCGGAAAGAGTATTTTTTTCAAGATTTGGAATCTTCATTTGGATTCTTAGTTGAAACTGAAGTTGAAGAGGATGAAAGAAGAAGTCATTTTGATCGACCGAGAGACACAGTTAAGGCGATCAAGAGAGATGGTGTAGCACGAGCATGATCAATTAATCCATCTGAACTGTATGAGAAAGGCAACAAGGGGACATAAAAGCTTGAACTTGAATTGAAAAATAAACGAGAGTGTTTGACAAAAGTATGAGTAAAATCTTGAAGGAGAGGTTCCTTCCAATTGGCTAATGGACAGAAGTGATCGATCGAAGCGTTCAGTAATGGCTTATATATACAAGAAGGAACCAAAATAAACTAACTTTTTTCCATTGACAAAAACTTGTTCATCGAACTAACACAACTAACAGGTGTTTATTAAAAAACTAACATTTGCATTTTTCCATATTCTGAAACCTCCAGATTTTGCAGCTAAGAACTTTAGAATAAATAGAAGATAATTATCTAATATTAAGCTTAGCTTAACCTTGGTATAAACTTCCACTCGTGTTTTTCCTATATCCAATGCCGACACTGAGTATTTTGCAAAAGACAATTTCAAGGAAAACTTACACAAGATGATTAGCATCTATTGTAGTCCCTGGTCACACACGTAAAAACTATCTCTTTGTCTTTTTCATTCTAGCAAATAATAACAATAAAGTGGATTATATATGTCAGTTTCAATTCTCAGCAACATAATCCCCACACTTGTGTGAAGATGAATATTTCGTATAGGGAACCATTAATTTATCCGGAAGCATAAATACACTTTTTTTTTTGGTCACAAAGCATAAATACACTTCCCAAGGTATATACCAAACGCATATATTTGGAGTCGAAACTTAGTGTAGACACTAGACATCAACTTCGATTATTACAACATTATATTTTGTACAACATTCAAAACGAATAACATGACACGGGAAATAACATCAGATTCCAAATTTCCGAATATCAATTCCCTACTAGTCATCCTCATCATACCCCTCATCATCCTCCACCTGATCTGCCACGTCATCCTCAATATGGTCCTCCAATGCATCGAACCCCTCCACCAGCGCGATTCCACCTAATGCCCCAGCGACCGCACCCACAGCCAATCCCGTCCCCATTCCCCCAAAGTTACTCTTCTTTTTCTCTTCCACTACATACCCCTGCCCTTGCCCCTGCTGCCCGTAGTACCCACTCTGCCCGTAAGCTGGTTGACCGTAACTAGGCTGCCCGTAACTCGGCGGCGCACCATAAGCCGGGTACCCTGAAGGCGGAAGAGCGCCGTACGCCGCCGGTGCGCCGTATGGATTTCCGTACGGTGGCGGAGGCGCGTAGTCCCTCGACACCGGCGGTGGAACGCCGTACGGCTGCGCGTAGTAGGGATCCGGCGCGTGGTATCTAGGCTCACGGACGGTGACCGCTATTTCGATCTTTCCGTGGGGTCTACCTATTTGGCCAATATATTAAAAAAAATTAAATACTTAACCTCTGAGTTAGTAGCAAATAATTTTTGTGTTATTTTTAATAGCAAATTATCTCTTGTAAAATTTAGAAATTACGGAAGACCTTTAAATAATTCAATTTATGATTGTTTGTACCAGTGACTCAAATTGTATCTTCTTATTAAACATATATTGTTAAACAAAATATATTATATTATAACTTTTTATGTCTATGTGAAATTGTATAGAAACATAATATAAATTAAGAGACAGGCTTATGTTTTTATAGATTTAAAATCTAAATGTTGGTTCAAAATAAAAACAAAAACATGTAAATAATAACTCAATCGGACCGAACAATATGAATTATTTGATCAAATAAATACAATAAAAATCAAGTTTTACAATACGTGCAAATGAATTAAATGATCCAATAAAAAGATTTTATATATCAGGTTTTAGATAAGACGTGAGTTGAACATACCTGATGGACGTTTCAATTCGAGTTTCTTCTCGACAGGTCTTCCCAATCCGACATCTTCCACAACGTCGCGTAAGTGGAGCTTAGCCGAGCCAATGAGCGGCTTGGTGTCTTCTTCGGCGTTGGCATGAACGATGTCGATGTAAAGAGTGGAGTCCTCGATGGGAGAGTTGAAGGGGATTGTGAGCTTGGCGTTCCATTGGGGAGACGTGTCGCCTTCCTCGTCGACACGGGTCGAGAGCTTGTTCTTGGGGTCGATCCAAACGACGGCATATGGCTTGATCTTGCCGTGGCGCCAGTTGACGTTCTTGAGATCTTTAGCGGAGGTTAGGGTGAGCTCCACCTCGTATAGGGATCCCATGATGTTTTTTTTTTGTGTGATCTAGAGACTTTGAGAAAAAATGAGTTATAGGACTGTCTGGAAAATGTTTGAAAAGTATAGGTAGGTGATTGGGTATTTATAGGTTATAAGTGATATTATTTACATGTAATTAATTTTTCGAAAGTTGATATCATACGGATTTCAATTGTTCGTGTACAAGTCGCGTTTGCCCACTTCTTTATTATTATTATTACTATTGTTTGTAAATATTCCGCAACTTGACAGTATTATCGCAATTTAAATTATTTGAGTCAATGAGATTCTAATTTTGTGAATGAACAGTTCTTTTAATCGGTTTTTTATTGAACAGTTCTTTTAATCGTTTTTGAAAGATAAAAGATTGTTTGTTTGGAACTTTAAAGAACATCAAGTTTGAGTCAATAGCAAAAAAAAGAACATTTATATTTTCAATGAAAGTTAAAACTCTAATTTATTACTTAGATTTAATCTTTGGGTCATTGATTTCCCATTAGCATTCTTGCCCATTCAACAGATTGCATTTGTAACTTATTATAAAGACAAAATGCTTTGACCTCATGCTTCGGTTTCCGAAAGAATATAAGACATGTTTGTTGTAAAAAAATAAGTTGGGATAGAGGAGTAATTAAGTGAGGAAATATTTTGTAGGGTGGAAAGTAGTGAGGGAGAAATGAATTTCTTGTTTTCTCAAATGGGCATGGGCGTGACTGGTGATGGCATGGGGAAGGTGGTGCTTTTTCCTAAAAAGATAGAAACAAACACGTTGATATTGAGGAAAGGTTTTAGTCCCATAAAACAGAATATTCTTTCTTGGTTTTAAAGATGGTTGGTTATACGCGGCTCCCACACGGAGTGGACTGGGCCTTTTATTGGGCTTTATCGGATTTTCAAGTAAAAGGACCATGTTATCCTATTGGGATTTGGTTTCCTCCATGGGTATTGAAATGGTTTTATATGGTTTTATGTATTTTTCACGTTCATTGCAACTATAACTTTTACGAGTTTTGTAGGATAGTGTGTTGTATCGTTTGCTATATACTTATATCATTTTATAAAGTCAAATATTAATTTTGTTTTTAACTAAAAACAAGTTAGGCAAAAAATTAATGGTTGAAAATACCAAGTATGGATTCTATAACATTGAATCATACAGAGTTCGATACAAATTTGTCTAAGTTACATGTAACTTAATACAATATGAAATCAGTACACTAACTATGTTAATCTAGGCTCATTGGCTTAACTCTTCATTAGCTTTGTCCAAAACACATGTAAACTATGATGTTGAATGACGGCTTGGAATGTCGAGCTTTCGAATGTCGAGCTTCCTGGATAGGCAGAGTATTCCAGGTATGTCGAGCATTCTGTTTATGTCGAGTATTTTGGGTATTCTTGGATGTCGAGTAAAAACTGTGATGTCGAGTGGTCCGAAATGTCAAGTACATGGCACGTCTAGCAAGGTATGTCGAATGTAGTATATCGAGTTCTATGTCAAGTTTCAATACTCGACGTGTATACCACAATGTTGTGTAGTTAATGATCTGCAGAGGATTGCGGCCCGAAAAATTTATAGGTCTTAAGATGTGGGATCCATCACCTTATTTTTCGGGCATGTCGAATGTAGGACCATATCGAGTACAAATACTCGACATGTTTCTAACCATGTCGAGATAAAATTACTCGACATGATTAGAAAGGTCATCATTTTACTGGGTCGACCCAGAAACATTGGGTTGAAATAATAGCCCATATCAATACCAAAATATTTTATTCGATAAATAACATGATAGTAAAATACCAAATCAATGAGACGGTATATCACACCTTTAGAAATGGTTTTGTGTATATCTATTATAATGTATAAAGCAGATGCAAGTTTTCAAAATTCTGGTACTAACTCTCAAAATGAATATCGATAATTGCGTTACACAACTTATATTCCACTTTAAAACTAAAGATTTACTTTATTTCATAGGGAGAGGAGTCAAGTCCCTAAATTCGGCGGCCCTAAGGTCCAAAAATTATTCCTACAATCCTTATACAATAAGGGGAGCATCTGATGTGCAGACTACTTCTCCGAAAAGTGTGAGGCAAAAACCCTTGCGTTTGTAAAGATTATCCCTATTATCCTAACAGTAAACTCGAGTAAGCAAATTAAAAGGCCAACAAGTTTAGACATGTAGCTCCAGCCCAACTTGGTCCGTATGCCCAATTAACGCTTGGTCCAACGTCCATTCAGCCCAATTACCGCTTTATAATGCCCAAACAAAATTTATATCCTTACATAACAATAACAATAATAATAATAAAATATTAAGGGCATTTTATTTTTCATTTTTAAAGCACTATATTTCAGAAAATAAAGCATGAAATAAAGTCTTTTTACAAGCATGAACCAAAATCTAGAAAATGAATAAGAAAGAAAGTAGGTTTTTAACCGAAACATGAACCGAAATCTTGACATTGGGTTTTGAAAGTAGGCCCTGGACGTAGGTTTGTGCTTGACTGAGTTATAGGCTTCCCTTAGAATAATATTTTGGACAAATTCTTACTATTTAAGAAATTAAATTTGATTGAAATTAAACTGTGATGAAAAAGCTAATTTAAATAGTGACATGTTTGTGTTACGGGTGGCATATACGTTAGCCTAATAAGTTATTTCATTCGCCTAAAAATTAACCCAACAAGCACCAAGACATGACTAGCTACGACGAATAACTGCTAAGCGCGCATATTGAATGTGAAAATGTGTATCTATCCAAGAAGAAAAAAAGTGTGCATAGTCATTAGTCAACATGTGATGGGTATGATGTAGCGATTGGAGGTGTTCATCAGTGACCTTGGAGCCTTCTTTTATCATGAATATTTCCCTAATTACATCATGACTCATATTCACATTTATTTCTTTTTTTTTGATTTGAGAGATTGTAACACATCATTGCTACAAAATTCTTGGATTTTAGAGTGTTTCTATATCAAGTTGTAGGCATTGTATCATGAAACATAAGTACTATTGTACCGTAAAACTCGCAATGACAGCAGTTGCTTGAAGACAATAGTCCAACTATTACCTCGATCTACCACTAAATGTTTTATTCGAATCCTAAAAGTCGCCACCGCACCATCAACTGTACAAAGATAAATTTTGGGCGTCCAAATTATTTGTTCTTAATGTTGAATTTTTCTAATGGGCAAATTATGTAAAGTGAATTTAAATATCTAATTAAAAGCGGCATGCTGTAGAAAGTTACTGGCTTGTCGCATGTTAAGTATACCGCAAAACAAAAGAACCCTAGTATTATGGTTATACTTATTAATCAGAGCTTAAAGCTAAATAATGGTACAAAGTAACGTCTTAAACTTGTCCAAAAACATTAAGATGGTAATTTTCATTAGCCGCCATTAGTTACACCAACTAAATCCTTGGTTATGGCAGACAGTCTGGAGTAATTAATGCACCTTAACTTTATATGTTCCCCTCTTTAATATCCAAGCAATAAAAAGGTAAAGAACGATCTCCTCCCCCTTATTATTTTCTGAAACATAGAGTGCATATATCTATGGTAAGAGGCAATGAAAACGTAAGTCAATATTTATGGCTGAAATCACAGTATCCACACCCGGTGGTTCATTTGTTTCGTCATCACATTAGGATCCCTTTACATTCATAAAGCAAAAATGCTTATCAATTTTAATTTAGTTTCACGACAATTTGTTTACTAGTATTTGACTCGTGTTAGTCGTGTACATACATGCATCTTTTCACTCTCTCACGCTATCTCATGTAGATATTATTTCAAATATTTCACAAGCGGATATTTTTATTTCAAAATTCTCAAACTACCGTGCCCTTGTTCTAGGCACATTTTCAGGATTTCCATCTTTTTTTTATATATATTATTATTTTATTATTATTAATTTAATGAAGACAAGAGAGGAGTGGTCATTAATTATTATATTATCAACTTCTTTTAGTTTTGGGCATGAACTGATGATATAGTATTTTGTTGCTATATACCAAACTTTTGATGCAATTTATTTAGACATGATTACATGGGTCCTCGCTTGCTGTAAAACCTATGACTTGTGGGATTTAACTATAATCCAAGTTCACCATGATACTGGCCAGTTCAAAATCCTATACTATGGCTATTTAATTTATGCCCTAATATAACTAGTAACAAGTAACAACAAAAACGAGTTAGAGCTGGAAATTTTCGTGGAGGACGTTCCCCGAGTAATCCTTGATAAGAAAGAACATTTTTGTGAAACTCATGACAAAATTGAGTTACAGAGATAAGGTTCTTTTGTATTTCGGGGACAAGTAAGACTTGATCAAGAACAAATGAATGAGAAGGAGTAGAAATAATTGAGGAACCAATTTTTGAACTTTTCAAACATGTGCCATTACCAACGTGAATCTAATCGGAACCATCATATTCCTCATTGCGAAGGTTCAAGTTGCTCATCTCGTTAGTAAGATGATGTATTGCTTCAGTGTCAGGATGCCAATCATTATCTGGAGTTGTGGGCTAGATGTGAGCAATGCTTGAGGCGCGCGACTGTTTGAGAGAGCGTGGAAGGTAATGTTAAAGCGATGACAACACTTTTGTGCAGTATGGCCTGGATGAGAACAAACTTGACAGTAGACAACCTCACGATTGGAATTTAAACGAGAAAACTTTTGAGGGAAAGAACCCGCACCGCGAGAGCCACGCCTTCTACCACGGTAACCTCATCGACCATGCATTGGTGTTTGATGAGTTTAACGAGTTGCAACATTCGTGGAGTCCTGTGGAAAATGTAACAGGGTATTGTGTGCTAATATTCAGGACTCGTTAGTGAGCAACAAGGTATATATTTCTTCGAGCGTGACAGATTCTTTACGAGCAACAACAGTGTTAACCAAAGAATCATACTCATGGACTAAACCCGCAAGTAAGTAAGTTACAATTTCAACGGAATGAAGGGGCTGGCCAGCAATTGCCAATTCATCAGACAACTTCTTAATGTGATAGTAGTAATTAGTGGAGGATAGGGAGCCTTTGCGAGCAATGGTAAGTTGAGTGCTAATGTGTAGAACACGGGCTTTGGATTGAGAGGCAAAAGTTTGCTCTAAGGAATGCCAGACTTATTTAGACGTACAATATTCGGCAATTTGTGCCAAAATCGGAGTAGTAAGAGTAGAGTTGATAGTGCTAAGGATGATAACATCTTGGCGCATCCAGTGGTGGTAAGCTGGATTAGGTAGAGAACTAGTTATGTTATCGGATGTAGCGTTGATATATTTGGGAGGGGAAGTGAGGAACCATCTGTGTAACCAAATAAATCTAAGCCTCTAAAGTATGGCAGGAGTAGAGCTTTCCAAGTGAGATAATTGTCTCGGGTAAGTTTTTCAATGTTTAGAGATGGTGGGGTGATGATGGCATGTAGAGGTGGAGAAATAGATAGAGAAGTAGTGGAATTTGGAGAACCCATCAGAAGACGTTTGTCTTGTGGCTCAATATGATACCATGTAGAAAAGGAGATTAGAATGAACTTGTTGTTTCATTAGACTTTGCTGATATTTATACAAATAGAGTTCAACTGATTTCTGTATCTTATCCCTACACTTCAGGTATTTAAATTACAAAAGTCTGATATGGATAGAAATATAAAACAAAGCTAATCTGATAATCTGTTGCTGGAAGTATTTGAACAAACTTTATCTTGATCTTAAACACGCATAAAGAGGAAAGTCGATGGTTCCATTGAACCCTGCAAAGCTCGACTCGTAGCAAAAGGATTTCATCAACTACACGACTTAGACTATACATAAACTTTTAGTCCTGGTATTAAGCCAACTACAATAAGAATTAATCTTACAATTTCTTTATCTCGTGGATGGTGTTTACTACAGCTGGATGTTCAAAATGCGTTTCTACATGGGGACTTGACGAAAACCGTATTTATGCAGCAACTTCAAGGATATCAGCATCCACAGTTTCCATCTTATGTTTGCCATCTTAAAAAGTCGTTTTATGGTCTTTGTCAAGCGCCTCGTGCATGGTTTTCAAGGCTAACAAAGAAACTCTTGCCACTTGAGTTTCGCGACAGTAAAGCTGACAATTTCCTGTTTATTCTTCACACAAAGTTGCACCAAATATTTATTTTAATTTATGTGGATGACATCTTAATCACATGTTCTAGCAAGTCTGCAATACGCGACGTTATTTCTCAACTACAGTTGGAGTTTGTTGTTAAGGACCTTGGGTCCTTAAATTTCTTCCTCGGCATTGAAGCTATAACAACTCCAGAAGGTTTGTACCTTACACAACGTCGTTACATAAGTGACATCCTCCATAAATGCAAAATGGAGATGGCTAAGCCGTGCACGACTCATATGGCTACCTTGGTCAAATTATCCAGATTTGATACCCGAGCTGCTCCAGATCCATTGTTATATCGCGGCATTGTGGGCAACCTTCATTACCTGTCCTTAACACAACCCGACATCGCGCACGATGTTCATCGTGTTAGAAAATTCATGCAGGACCCCCATGATTCTCATTGGCAAGCTGTTAAGCGTATCTTACGATACTTGAAGTATGCAATTTCTTTGAGACTACTCTTGTCTAAATCCAGCACGCTACAACTTCATGGATTAACGGATGCCGATTGGGCTTCTGATTGTGATGATAGAAGATTCGTTGGCTCTTATTGTATGTTTCTTGGATGCAATCCTATTTTTTGGAGTTGCAAACAGCAACCTACAGTAGCACGTAGCAGCACAAAGGCATAATATAAGTCATTGGCTAATGCCGCCACTGAAATGCATTGGCTCCAAAGTCTTTTATTTGAGTTGGGAGTATCCACATGCTCATCTCCAATTATTTGGTGCGACAACATTGGAGCTACTTATCTTTTGGCTAATCCGTTGTTCCATTCACGGACTAAGCACATAAAAATTGACTACCACTTTGTTCGAGACCAAGTAACTTCTGGTAAGCTCCAAGTCAAGTTCATTTCTTCGAAAGATCAATTAGCCGATTTGATGACTAAGCCACTCGCTGCTGCTCGTTTTCATTCTCTCACGTTCAACCTCAATGTTCGCGAGCCACCCTTGAGATTGAGGGGGCGTGTTGAAGATCAAGATAAAGTTTGTTCAAATACTTCTAGCAACAAATTATCAGATTAGCTTTGTTTTATATTTCTATCCATATCACACTTTTGTATATTAAATACGTGAAGTATACGGATAAGATACAAAAATCAGTTGAACTCTATTTGTATAAATATCAGCAAAGTCTAATGAAACAACAAAAAGCAAGTTCATTCTAATGTCATTTTCTACAGCTTTGAACCGTTAATTAGCCGATCATTTTGAACACGCTTTAGATTTAGTCTAAGGTGCTCGAACAAAACTGCAAAGGTTTGCGGGACATTTCATTTTACAAACTTTTGGGGACAATTTGCGAAAACCTCAAACGTTGGAGGGAAAACATTATTTATCTTTGTTAAAATGAGGTTATGATGTGATTATTTTTCATATTTAAAAATTATTTTAAACTCAATTCACATTATCAATACAAACGTTGTATTAGATATACGGCTAATTATTGATTCACTCCTTTTGTGATTTTCACATTTGAAAGATGGTGATGGGAAGAGACGTGGAGAAGATGCTGGCGGTAGGCCTCGTATGGGGCGCCACCAACGCACTGATGCGCAAAGGCGCAATAATATGGGACCGAGCCCTCAAATCCAGACCCCAACCAAACACATCCCAGACCCACAAATGGCTCAAGCTTCTTTTAATCTGGCAGTACACTTTACCCTTTCTCATAAATTTGTCAGCTTCCGCCACTTTCTTCGCCATTTTGAGTGGAACCCCGATCTCTCTTGCCGTGCCGGTGACCAACGCCACCACGTTCGCCGCCACCGCGGTGTTCGGGATGGTGCTCGGGGAGGAGACACGTGTCGGGTTGGCTTTGTTTGGTACACTTCTTATTGTCTGTGGTGTGTATATTTGTATTATGTGATTGGTTTCTTGATTCTTGGTTGCGCATGTAGTGTTTGATGAAATGACTCTGTGAAAATCTGATGATTTGAGTTGTATGGTTTGTGTGGGTGTCTGAATTAGTGCGATAATTCTTTTAGCATCCTAATCAAAATGTATTCAATCGGTTGCTTGTTTATTGCTTGTTAGTAGTCGTTTGGACCCTCGGATTTTGAAGGCGATGTTTTGGCTAATTCACCAAGATCACAGACATGCCAAAATTATGTCATTAACATAAACACAAAGAGTGGTGATGGAATTCTAATTGTATTTTCTTAGTTTTGATTTTACAGATGTTATATTCAACGGTTAAGCTTTTGATAATATGCAAAGGAGATCCTAAACTTGTCCTCAATGTGTCGGATACATTTAAAGAGAGCGTGCGACATGCGTGTAGGAGTTACTCATTCTCTCAATGTGGCGTGTTAGACACGTGTCCTAGACGTGTCTTACAATGCATTTTCTTTGGTGTCCTTGCAACATAATTCAACAGTCGTGACATGTTGGCTTGAGTTCCATGAGTGAGAAGAATAAGATCATTTCATGTAGCTATTGGTAAAGAACCATAAAAAATCAAAATTTATTCTTGATGTTAAACACGATCTGGACATCTTACTCTAAGAGATGTAACTCTTTGGTTGTGAAGGAAGACATCACCAACAATTGAGACAATGTGAATTCGTGCATCCCCGAAAAGAGTATTTTTTTTCAAGATTTGGAATCTTCATTTGGATTCTTAGTTGAAACTGAAGTTGAAGAGGATGAAAGAAGAAGTCATTTTGATCGACCGAGAGAGACAGTTAAGGCGATCAAGAGAGATGGTGTAGCACGAGCATGATCAATTGATCAATCTTGATGGAGAAGAGAGGTTCCTTCCTATTCGTGGCAAGTGGATATTTTGAGCGAAGTGATCGATCGGAGCGTTGAGTAATGGCTTATATATACAAGAAGGTAACCTAACTTTTTTCTATTAACAAAAAGTTCATCGAACTAACACAACTAACAGGTGTTTATTAAAAAAGAAAAAACTAACATTTGCATTTTTCCATATTCGAAACCTCCAAATTTTGCAGCTAAGAACTTTTGCATAAACAGAAGATAATTATCAAATATTAAGCTTAGCTTAACCTTGGTATAAACTTCCACTCAGTTTTTTCTATATCCAATGCTGACACTAATTAGTCCCTGTTTGGCGTTCATTTCAGAGAGATTTGAGAATTTTCAGAAACCAAAAAAAATGTTTGGTTTATAACTTCTGAAATAGCCCAATAAGCATTTAAATTGACCCAATTTGTGTTTCTAAATCTAAATTAAATTAAATAACAAATAGGTTAAAAAATAGCTTCTCCTTCATGCACTTATGTCAGCTGATTGTGACACTTGACATTATGTATTTTTTTCCTCTATTTTATTTTTTAGTTGCCATGATTTAATTTTTGTCTTTTCCTTAAACATAATTGTTTTTGTTTTTAAGTTTTTAATCATAGTTCAATTTCGAAACGAAACGAAACCATAGTTCAATTTCGAAACAATGAAAACTTAATGATTTTCACGACACATGCATTTGTGACCACTGACCACCGCTTAAATAATGTCTCCTAATACATAATTATTTAGGCTTCTTTTGAGCATTAATTGCTCTTCACATATTGTAATAATTTACTTGATATTTAGTTGTTGTCAAGCCAAAGTTTTCAGGTTTGGATTATAAATCGAAAAACACTTTTGTCACACATCACGTATTAATTTTATTGTATGTGTCAATTAATTATGTCATGAAAACTTCTTTTCCTGAGAATCATTTTTATTTTTTAGGACATTAACTTTCGTGTACATAAATCATATATATTTTTGTTGTAGTTCTTTGGAGTATTTATATAAATTACCTTTTGATTAATGTTAATTTGCAAATAGTGTAAATTTGTAATATACCAGTAAAATCAAATACGTAGTAATGCAATTATTTCTCAAAAAGGAAAAGCTACATATAATGTAGAAGAAATGCGATTTTATTGACATGTGATAAGTAAGAAGTATTGGCTCTTATATAACAAAAAATTCATATCTCCTTTTAAATATTAAGATGAATTTGTCTTATATTTTTTAAAATATTATTTCTATGATCTTCTCGAAACATCTTCGAAGCTTTTCGAAATGTTTCCAAAATTTATCAAAATGTTTTTAATATTGATCTCACCGAAACATGACCCGAAACTGAAACTTTAATCCATGGTTGTATCCATAATTATGTATCCTTTAATAATAATATATATCATTAAAAATAAATTGACTAGATAGAAATATGTACATAACGCTTAAAATCTGTTGTATCCATTTCTTTTTTCTTTTTTCTAAAGTTACTTTAACAGTTAAATCACTGATTTATATAATTTCAAAATCAAAAGCTACTTCCTAACACTCTTGTTAAAGGAACGATATATGTTAACAATATTTCCTAAAATTGTGGACTTTTGCGTATCAGTTTATCATTGTTCACTAAATCAGGGAGTCAATCTATCCTAGTTTGATATTATGTTTGTGTGATTGTTAAATTTTGCATACGTACCCTTTCTTAACTTTTTTACTTTTTCTTCTTAACAATTGTGGACGAGTTAAGATTGCCTTGTTTTTAATTTAAATTTGTTTTTTTACGTATGTCAAAAACATAAAGTAAGTAGTAATTAAACTGTGCTTAATTTAAGTTTCTCTATTTTTCCTATATAGAAGTTGAAATTTTCTTAGGCAAGGCCCGTTGCATAATATATTCTACAGTACAGTGAAGAAGAAAATTTTAATTGAGTCAATATAACAACACAATTTAAAAGGAGAGGCTATCAATACGTCAATTTAGTGCACTCAACTTCTTCTCTTAAGGTTTTTTTCTTCTTCTAATTATGTTTTCAATTAATTGCAGGCCTTTTTTTTTTCAACCGAACCAATCTGTCGCATTTTGTTTCTCTTTTAATGAATTTTTTGTTGTTATTTAATATCTATTACTAATTTAGAATGTGAATTTATTTTTTGTTAATATATGTGGAGATATGATTAACATTTGATATGTGTAGGAGGTTTGGATGATATGGGTAACTTTTATCTTCATCATGTTAATAAATAAGCCTACAATGCAATATATTTTAGAATCATGTTTGTGTGATTGTTAAATTTTGCATACGGACCCTTTCTTAACCTTTTTACTTTTTTCTTCTTAACAATTGTGGACGAGTTAAGAGTGCATTGTTTTTAATTTAAATATGTTTTTTACGCATGTCAAAAACATAAAGTAAGTAGTAATTAAAATGTGCTTAATTTAAGTTTCTCTATTTTCCCTATATATAGATGTTGAAATTTTCTTAGGTAAGGCCCGTTGCATAATATATTCTACAGTACAATGAAGAAGAGAATTTCAATTGAGTCAATATAACAACACAATTTAAAAGGAGATGCTATCAATACGTCAATTTAGTGCACTCAACTTCTTCTCTTAAGTTTTTTTTTCTTCTTCTAATTATGTTTCCAATTAATTGCAGGTCTTTTTTTTTTCAACCGAACCAAACTGCCGCATTTTGTTTCTCTTTTAGTGAATTTTTTGTTGTTATTTAATATCTATTACTAATTTAGAATGTGAATTTATTTTTTTGTTAATATATGCGGAGATATGATTAACGTTTGATATAACTAATTTTGCTAGACACGAAAAAAACCATTGTTAATCATGCTCTCACCTTAGTGCGGGCGATTTCACCTTCACTGTGTGCGAAATTAGGGTTTTTGTACCTTCGTTAATATGACGAAGAAGAGAGTAAATTTCCGAAATCAAATCAATGAGGAGGTGAACACGAGATTGGAGGAGCATGAAGAGACACAATCGACGGACGAGGAGGATGAGGTAGTCATCGTGGAAGCAAATATAGAAAACACAGAGAATCGAGGAGAGGAGAAAGATGCACGGTCAAGATCGCCACCTAGGGTTCAGATTCAAGCCGATTTGGGGGTCAATCAACAGAGGAACACGAGGAGGTTCAACGAGCTGTTCGCAGGGAATCGCAGAGCAGAAAATGGCACCCCTGTACAATACTACCCACCAGTGAGTAGAGAAGTACTCGAGTTCACAGAAGAAGACATCCATGACTCAGTCGACTATTGGAGGTATGCCCTAATAGGTACTGTTATAGGAAGGAAAATTCCATTTGAAGCTATTAAGAGATATGTCAATGGTAGATGGAAAACAAACCCCCATATACATGTTGCACAGAATGGAGTATATGTATTTAGATTTGATACTGAAGAAGAAATGATGGATACCTATGGGGGTGGACCATGGATGGTGAATGGTTCATTTCCACTGGTACTACAAGGTGGACTCCAGGAATGGTATTAGAACCAACTAATATGCAATGCTATCCAGTGTGGATACAGCTCCCTGCACTAGGACTACAGTTCTGGAACCCAGTCATGATTGGGAAAATTGCAAGCCTAGTAGGCAAACCGGTATACATAGACAAATTGACAGCATCCAAGGAGAGACTAGCATATGCAAGAGTGTTTGTAGAGCTACAAGCAGGTCAACAGATGATAAATAAAGTGACTCTAAGAGGGCTAGATGGAAAACAGTATGAGCAAAGAGTTACTTATGAACAAAGACCTCACCAATGCTTCAAGTGCTTCAAATTTGGACATAATGCAAGAGACTGCCCAACAAACAGGACTGCTTGGGTTGAGAAAGAGACAGTAGTGAGAGAGCAGAGAGAATGAGAAGCAAAGCAGAGGGGTACATAAGAAAAAGAGGAAATAGTAAAGGGAGAGCAAGAGAAGAGCACACTAGAAAGAGAAGATGAAAACAAGAATGCATCAGAGGGGAACAAAGGAGAGGAAAACTCAGAAAACAGACAAGAGGGGATCACAATAAATGAACTCAAGGAAGGAGACCTCAGTGTTGTCATCTACCAAAGTGTAACTAGCACACCAAGGGGGCAACAAAACTTAAATGGAGGAAAAGAAATAAGAAGTGAAGAACAACCCACTAAGCTGAATAAGAAAGAAGAAACAACTAGCAAGAAAGAGGAAGAATGGCAGAAAGTAAGTCACAACAAGAAGGGGAGTAAGCAACAAAGCAAAGGGACAGAACAGATTGAAAGTCAGAGAGCAAGAAAAGGAAGAAGAAGTGGTGATCCCCATGGATAGGGAGCTTAACATTGGGGTGTGGAACTTAAGGGGGATGAATGACCCCCTTAAGCAGACAGCTATGAATTCATTCTTAGCTAGAAATAAGTGTAGTGTAGGGGCAATTCTAGAAACAATACTTAGGCGGAATAAATTTGAGAAAGTAAAGAATAAAATGCAGCAGCAGTGGGAAACAAAGAGCAATATAGAGTTGAGTAAGAATTGCAGAATACTGGTAGTTTGGAAGAGTGATAAGGTAGACTTGAAAGTCATTGATAAAAGTGACCAGCATATGCACTGCCACATGGTAACAAAGGATAAGAAGTGGGAGGGTAATGTGACTTTTGTATATGCTTACAATAGGGAAGACCAAAGAAAAGGACTGTGGGGGAAGATTAAAAGTATAGCAGTGAATATGAAGAAAGCCTGGATGGTAGCAGGGGACCTTAACACAGTTCTCACAAAGGAGGAGAAATGGAACAAAGAAGGAATAGAAACTGCAGTGGGAGAGGAACTGAAGGAAGTCCTGGATGCTACTAGCCTACATGATCATCAATATATTGGACCTCTATTTACTTGGTCTAATAATCACACATACTGCAAACTCGACAGGGTTCTTATCAACAGGGAGTGGGAGCTAACTAATAAAGACTCAAGTGTCCAATTTCAAGCCCCAGGGGTATCTGACCATGCATCCAGTATTACCAAAGTCTTCAATGTGAACCAGAAGGCAAGAGTACCTTTCAGATTTAAAAATATTTGGGCAAAGGAGAAAGATTTATTGGAAATAGTTGCTAAGGGATGGGACAAACAAGTAAAATGATGTAAGATGTTCCAAGTGATACAGAAGATGAAGGGACTGAAGGAAAGCTTTAAAGACTTGAATACAAGGGACTTTCAGAACATGGAAAGCAAAGTGCAGCAGAAATACAAGGAGTTACAAGAAATACAAGAAGAGGAGATGAAGAGGCCAGGGGACAGACTGCTAGAAGCAAATGGCAAAAAGAAAAAAGAGGAGTATATCCACATGCAGCAACAATACACCCAACAATTATATCAGAAAGCAAAAGTGGACTTGTTAGAAGAAGGAGATAGATGTAGCAAGCTATTCTTCCAACACATCAAAGCAAGAAGGAAAGCAAACAATATCCTTTTGTTAACTAAATCAGATGGTACTATTTTAGATACAAAAGAGGATATAACTAATCATATATTAGAATTCTATAAAGAACTGTTTGGCATAGAAAGACAGGTGACCCCTCTTGACTACAAAGTATTTGAAGAAGGCCCAAGAGTAACTGATGAAATGAATGAGAAACTAAAGAAGCCAATAGAGAAGGAGGAGGTGAAAGCTGCACTGTTTAGCATGCATGATAACAAGAGCCCATGACCTGATGGGTGGAATGCCTGCTTCTACAAGAAAAGCTGGCCAATCACAGGTACACTCATACATGAAGCAGTCAGAGAGTTCCAGGAGACAGGTAAACTGATTAAACATATTAATGCTACAGCAGTGTGCCTCATTCCAAAAGGTAAGAATGTATCTGCCATCTCTGACTACAGACCTATTGCTTGTTGCAACATCATGTATAAAATTATCACTAAGGTCTTAGCAAATAGAATTAAGGATATCCTTCCGGATCTGATAAATATGTGTCAGAATGCTTTTGTGAAAGGCAGAAACCTGTTTCAAAGCATATTCTTAGCCCAAGAAATTATAAGAGGTTATAATAGAAGCAATACATCCCCAAGATGTATGCTTAACATTGATTTGAGAAAAGCCTATGATACTATCAACTGGAACTTCCTTGATAATATTCTAACAGGCTTTGGGTTTGATGCAGGATTCAAAAAGCTTATCATTACATGTGTCAGCACAACAAGGTTTTCTTTCTGTGTGAATGGAAGTCTGGAAGGGTATATGCCAGGGAAGCAAGGGCTAAGGCAGGGTGACCCTATGTCACCCTACCTATTTGTCCTCTGCATGGAGTACTTTTCAAGAATGATTAAGCATAATGTGCAATCTAACCAGAACTTTAACTATCATCCTAAGACTGAAAAGATTGAACTTACACATTTGCGCTTTGCTGATGACTTGTTGTTATTTTGCAGGGGGGATAAAATATCAATGGAAATTCTGAAGAAAACATTAGAGAACTTCTCAGCACAATCAGGATTACAAGTCAACAAGGATAAAAGCTCCACATTCTTGGCTGGAGTGAAGGAAAATGAAAAAATAGAGCTTATGAAAGTCTGGGAGTTTCCAGAGGGAAGGTTCCCAGTAAGATATTTGGGAATACCCTTGAGTCCAAGGAAATTAAAGATATCAGAATATGAGCCACTGATAAAGAAGATTAGTGCAAGAATCCACAGCTGGATTGCAAAGAAAATGAGCTATGCTGGCAGGCTACAATTGGTCAAATCAGTACTGAGAGCAATACAAAGGTTCTGGAGTGCAATATTCCCAATTCCAGTGGGTGTGGTGAAAAGAATAGAAAGACTGTGCATAAACTTCCTGTGGACTGGAAAAGAGGAAGGTAAGAGGAACCTGGTAGCCTGGACCAAGATATGTCAAGATATAGAGAAAGGGGGCCTCCAAATAAAGGAGGTACTTAGCTGGAATAAAGCACTAATGTGTGCTCAAGTTATAAATCTTGTCAGAGAACAAAATAGACCAACAATTTGGAGGAGATGGATAGAGGTATACAAGCTAAAAAGAGAAGGAATATGGGGGGTGCAAATAAGGCAGGGAGACTCTCCATGGTGGAAGAGCCTTCTGAGACACAGGGATGATATGCTGAACAAAACAAACATGACCCAAGAGGACTGGAAGAAAACACAGCAGGGGCAGGTAATTGATATATGCTACAATTTATATCACAAGGAGAACACTGAGGTAACTTGGCATGAACAGGTATGGAATAACTACCCCCCTCATAGAGTGGTATTCTTGAACTGGCTAATTATGCATAAGGGCTTGGTTACTAGAGATAAGCTTGCTAAATTCAATATGATAAATGATAAAATCTGCAGTTTATGTAACAAAACTGATGAAACTATTGAGCATCTGTTCTTTCAGTGTTAAAAAGTGGCACAGTAGGAGTTTATGCTAGAGAAGAGAGCCTGGAAGAGTGGATTGAAAAGTTTAACAAAGCATCCAGGAAAAAGGGAGAAGTATTCCAAATAAGAGCTGTTAATGCTATGTTTGGAAGCATCCTGGCAGGTGTGTGGAGATGGAGGAACCACAACACCTTTAAACAGAAGAGTATACCTGCCCAGACCTTATGCAAAGAGATTGCACAAGAATTGCAGATCAGGATAGCCCACAAATCTGGTAAGAAACAGAACAGATTTATCAAATGCATCCTAGATAACATTAGCAGAATAAAATGAATACTTAGTACTCACATGAGTAGTGTAGTGTTGATTGAAAAGAGACAGTATGACACTTGATCTAGTCAAATAGGTTGAAGCCAGCCCAGAAAGCAAAGGAATCAGCCCATGGTGAACAAAAGGTAACAATATCTCATCTCTGCCCTCAATCTCCCCTGAAAGAGAAGAAGGACCAATGTTGAGCACCAATCACAAGAGCAGCCATGATCTGTGAAGAGAATCCAGGAGAGTATAGCCACATGCCGAGCCTGGAGCTGGAAGGAAGGGGATATCTCTTGAAGAAATGACAAGAAGGGTCATAGGAGAATAGACATGGTAGGGGACTTATAAGGGTCATGGTCCTAGACCAGAGCCTGAAGTAGTATTAGCTAGATTGTGCACTGTCCTGAGCACTATCAGATGTATAGAGTGTCTCAAGCCTTATTGCTCATTGTCGGGGGCAACCCTGCTACTTGTATTAACACTCTTTCAGGTTTTAATATATTTACTTTACGTGCAAAATTTTTTTTGCTAGACACGAGCCCTCCGACAACATATGAAATTATTTTTGCAGATACTTCTATTGGAGCATATGAAAAAGGTTAATGCAGAGAATCAAGTTTGTTCAAAACTTGCATAAGGTCAAATAATTTAAAATAATATTTCATCTTTCAAACATATATTAGGTATTTACTTATATGTCGAGACTTTTATTTTAAGATATCATTTTTTATGCTTTGGTTGTTTTGAAAGTTTTAGAAGTAATATTTTTTGGAGACTTGGGGGCGTAGAACTTAAAATTTTTGGAGACTCTTTATGGTTTAATTTTATGTGTGTTGTATGTACCGTGTTAATCTTTTTTGAGGAAAGGAGAAGTGTTTAAACTCTTTTTTCACTTTTCTTGGCCCCCTCATCAAATCGTTTCACCCTCAACTCCTTTGATAATTAGAATTTAAGTTAGTCATATGTTTATCTATTAATTTCAAAAACAAATTTGTTCATTTGTTCAATAATCTTTTTTGTTAAATTTATGGACTTCTCAAGGACATCTTAAAAGCGGCAGTGGAGGACACAAACGTACAAGATTAGAATCATAGGATCAATATTAAAAGTATTAAATTTAGTAATTCAATTCACAGAAGACATATAATTAATCATATTCAAGACAAGATTGATCTACACATCTAATATTTTAATAATAATATAGTTTCTAAGTTTAATTAATTACAAAAGCTACACGTGTAAGAGAAAAGCACATAAAATGAAACGTTTATTAAAAGACACTTGCTAGAAGTTGAGGATAGCAAATGCACTCTTCATTTCAAAGTCATTTAAACTCAATTCATAAAAAAAAAAAACCCTTTGGCATTCTTTAAATAAATCATTTTTATTATTTAAAGCATAAATATTTTTGTTTTCATCGATTATTAAAAATCAACTATGTAATATATATATATATTATATCAAAGAATACGTTGCATGCAATCCCCGCGTGCGCAGGGATGCTAGTATTAATATAAGCCAAAAGTTTTTGTGATACATTAGACCAAAAAAATCATTTTTTAAAATTTAAAATTGAAATTGCTGGCAACCACCCCACTACTCATCCCTAAAAATCCTCAAGCCATTTAAAACGAATCAACCCACATTTCCTCCACGTTGACTTAAGGTTACCGTTTTTTCTTTAAGAAAGTACAAAGATAAGCACAAAATATATTTTGAAATAACGGATCCTCTCTTAATCTTTTTACTTCTTTTTTTTTCTTAATAATTTTCGCCTTAAATTTTGGACGGGTTAGATGGCACCAGTAATAAATTATTTTAAGAAATAAAAAAGATAAGCACAAATATATTCTGGAATAATTTATATTGTTATTTTAAATAACGGATCATTTTTTAATCTTTTTACTTCTTTCTTTTTAACATTTTTTGCCTTTAATTTTGGACGAGTTAAGATAGCACCAGCCATAAATTAGTTTTATAAAAAAACGTACAATTTGCCCCTTTAATTTGTTTTTGTTTACTATTGCATGTAACACGTATTTTTATTACCAATTTTCCAGAATTTGATGAATAAAGTAACATAGTTTCAATTATATGATGTATTACTTGACGATTCGAGTCAAATTTTCTATTTTTCAAATACATGGGCAAAATACTTATTTGTTTACACATTATTCTCAATTTTATGGACGAATTATCAAAAATGCCCGCTAACTTTTGCCTTTAATCCTAAATGCCCGTTGTTTCCCAACATGCTAAAAATGCCCTGTATCTTTTAAAATTTCTACTAAAAATGCCCGAAATAAAAAATAAGCACAAAAAACTTATTTTGTCTGAAAAAATGTTACAAATACCCCGTATCTTTTAAAATTCTACCAAAAATGCCCGAATTTTAAAACACGACTTTTTGATTCAGCAGTGCGTCTCTTTGATTCGGATGCCACGTCGGATAAAAAGTTTGAATTTTTAAAATCGGGCGTTTTTGTTAGAAAATTTAAAACTTAACGGGCATTTTCAGCAAGTTTGGGAATAACGGGCATTTAGGATTACATGCAAAAGTTAGCGGGCATTTTTGATAATTCGTCCCAATTTTATCACTGTTTAACTTTTTCTTAATCTTTCTGGTTCTTTTTTTTTGTTTTTCTTTCATCAGAGTAGAGATGAGATGACTCAGGTGTGATTTCATTTTATGTGCTTAGCAACTGAAATTGTTCATTCTTGTTCTTATATGTAGTTTGTTGCACTATAGCTTATCCGATCATCCAATGTCATACAAAGCATGTCAAGTTATCCACCAGCTTATTTTCGACGTACAGCTGCACACTTTGCTTCACTGCATCAAAATCGATGATATATATCTATTGACACTTTGACTATATTTTATCTTTGGTAATTTGTATATACTGGTGCACATTTGTGCCCCTTTTATTTTTCTTGTTATACATTCTTGCGCGTGTTAACTCTTGCTTTTTTTTACCACTTGCACATTTATTTTCTCTTTCAATCCAGACTAAATTAATTACTGATTGAAGCTTTTCAAAGTTTGTGGACTTCATGTAATTTAAAAGTATTTTGGTACATTAAAATAACTTATGTAATTTTGTGGGATCTTTCTACAATTCATAAATAACCAAGATGATAATAACAATTATTATAAAGGAATGGTAATAAAAGAAATCAAAGAAAATAGAAAGAAAAAGCGACTTTAAGAGAGAAAAGAGAGAGGACTGAAGAAACACGTTTAGAGAAGAGAGAGGAGGGAGGAGAGGTTAATATTTGATTCGTGGCTGAAAATCCGTCTATGGGTTTGTACATGAGAGAGAGATTCATAATACAAAAGTTTTACGTCTCGCATTTATCGGTCTGCTGTTAATTGCGGAATGGTCCTTTTAATTTTTTACTTCTTTTAAATTTGACCCAAAAATTTTTGTTATTTATTTATAGACCATACTGTAAATTATTAATTGGTGCTTTTATTGTAATATTATTTCAGTTTGGCCCCTAAAAGTTTTGCTACAATATTTTTTGGGGTTTTTCCGTAAAAAATAACTTGTGTTCTCGCACGTATTAAACAATTGAGATCCGCTTAGTATAAAACTAATTAACAATGAATATCATGTGGGGTCCGATGTAAATTTTAGAACATACATTTTTTTTTATATATATATATATATATATATATATATATATATATATATATATTAGAGTAACATACACAAAAAATAGCAACTTTATATCACCATCACATCAACTTTATATCACCATCACACATCGAAAAAAGCGAAAAGCTACAATTGTCACTCATATTTTGAAGGAAAATAGTCATTAACATAATTTAAGATGTTAATTTCATCTAAATCTTAACATTTCTTTTCTTTCATGAAAACTTGAGTTTATTGTGTTGCACGGGTTCGAATACGGCGGTACGAGTTTGGTACCGTACAGATACGCCGATACGGCATTTGGTAAAAATAGCCAATTCCGATACGACAAGGATACGTCAATATATAATTTTTTTTAATATTATTATATGTATTTTTTATTTTTAACAAACAATAAAATTTAAAACTTAAATAAGAAAATTGAAAATACACAAAAAAAAGGTTTCACGTTGAAAAAGGCCATGCATCAAGACTAAAAGAAAATATACAAACGTGAATTATGACTAACAAGTTAAGCAACAAGTCAACAAGCTTGTTGTAATATTATAAAATCAAGATGTTCGATACTCGACGATTAATGACTACATAAAGTTTGTAAGAAAGACCCATAATAGTTCTGATATGCCTAAAAAAAGGTAAAGGAACGTATCGAGATTTTTTTATTTTTCAAAATTAAATGATATGCCACGGCAAGCGCATGTGCCTACAATCCAAAAATTAAGGTCATAAATCATACTGAATTTCCCAAAGGGGTCCACGAATACACAGATCCGGTAACGTATGTTGTTTACTAGTTGAACTTTTCTTTCCTTCTTGAACAAACTTGATCTCGTTCTTGAATAATAGATTCCTTCTCTAATTCATACTATGATATGAATAAATCCTAGTTGCACTCGAAGCCCAAATATTTCTGTCTTCAAATGTGTGATTGCGTTGAGCGTTTGAATATGCATATAATGCTCTTCATTATGGCTCCAAATCCTCTCCTCCATTTTCCTACACCACTCCCTCCTCCACTCTTGTTAGGCTGACATGTGTCCAAAATAACAACACTTTTTTCAGCCCTTTGTTAACTCCGGTCAGCTCACCTGCCCAATTCCATAAAGCTGGACCACATTATAAGTAAAAAGTAAATGGAGTTGTATTATAGTTATATAATATTACATTATATTAAAAATAATACAATAATATAGAAAGGAGGTGTTTTGCATGCCGTAATATCTTGATCCTCTCCATTTTCTTCTTTCAAAACTTTTGGTTTTCGAAATGAAATTAATGATAATGGTATGAGATGTAATTGTGCCAAACTAGGATATTATTTTTTTACTGTTACAGAACAAATAGGGCCTTTTTTTTGTTAAAAAATTGAGTTTGGATAGATCACTATATGAATATGGGGTCTGTTCATAGTATTTAAGTTTTTTAGGAATTATCTTTTTAGGGGTTTTCAAATAACAAATTTACTGTTAACATACCACGAATAAGCTTAAACTAAAAGTAATTAAAAATAAAGTCTAACTTTGAAATATTTACTGTTAACATAGCAAAGCAAAAATTGTTAAAGCCATAGTAAATTTTTTTACTTCTCTAATTGGCCCTTCTTTCTAACTATTTAATATTTAAATCACCTTCTTTGATCCTTGTAATATCAGATTTTCTAAATTACATACCTTAATTTCGCAACTATTTCTTGTATAAAGCTGACTTAGTTTATTGTCATCAAAAATATTCAACTGTCATTAATCATGGAAATTAATTTTTTTAACAACTTGTATTCCTAAAATCAGAAAGTTATATTACTCAAGTTGTTAACAACATGTATTCATTTTTTTAACAGCTTATATTCAACTGTGTCTCTCTGTATATATGTGTAGTATTCTATATATATATAAATGTGTTTATATATAAATATAATATATATTTATATATACAAAATGTAATATATGTATATATATATATATATATAAATGTGACCATACTCTTCAATTAAATTTAATTTTCTTTATAAAAAACTAATTACGAGACAATCAACTATTTATAATATTTTTTACAAAGAAAAGGTAGATCTCAATGATATACAAAACATACATACAGACATACATACATATATGTTATTTCCGCAAGATATTACATCTCATACCGTTATCATTAATTTCATTTCGAAAACCAAAAGTCTTGAAATAAGAAAATGGAGAGATCAAGATATTACGGCATGCAACACACCCCCTTTCTATATTATTATATTATTTTATTATATAATGTAATATTATATAACTATAATACAACTCCATTTACATTTTACTTATAATGTGGTCCAGCTTTATGGAATTGGGCAGGTGAGCTGACCGGAGTTAACAAAGGGCTGAAAAAAGTGTTGTTATTTTGGACACATGTCAGCCTAACAAGAGGGGAGGAGGGAGTGGTGTAGGAAAACGGACGAGAGGATTTGGAGCCCTTCATTATGACCCCTGATCGTAATCAAATAGGGCTAAAACCGTGGAAATCAGAAATAAGAGAATAAAGGCAAAACTTAAAGAAAGTAGTTAAAACATACTGTCTGAAGATATTCTGGTATCAATGTTGTCCTGATGTTGGCCCAACATCGATTTAACATTGTTTCTAGTACACTTTGCATTGTCAGTAATATCGATAGAATTATGTATTATGGGTATATGGAAGAAAATACAGCTGCTGTAAATAATGGGGTATTTCTAGATTATCTGACAATCGTATAATGCTTATGTGATGATCGTCATTTAGAAAGTTCACATAACAAGGTGACATACACTTTTTAATGTGCTTTAATTGTGATGATATATATGTATCTCTTTAAATGTTCTCTTGTACCAAATACTCTACCTATGTTTTCGGATAAAATTGATACCTTATTGGAAAGAATTATACTATATTTCATACTCAACTATAATCAGATAAACAAGCCAACGAAATTCCAGAAAATAAATATGGATCTTAAGATCTCAAAACATCATATAATAATAACATATAGTCTAACTATGTAATCATTTAAATATTTAAGCCTGCATTCAAACACCAAAAATTCAAAACTGTTAAGTAGGTAATATGGCATTTAACATGGTATTCAAAATTAATTTAATTGCATTGAGTATATCCGTATCCAATTTGAATAACCTACCACTTCTTAAATTCCATGGCACACCAACCGTTTTTTAAATTTAATTACTTGAGTTATATAATTATTAAGAGTAATATATATGCTTGTAGACAAATAAATTTTGTCTACTCTAATTAAATATTGACAAGTGTCAAGTTACATTTTTAGAAATTAAATTGATTATTTCTATTTTTAATTTAGAATTTTACTAAATTAAATTCTAATTATTAATATGTTAATTAATTAATTTTCTAATAATTATTTGATTGGCCAGTCAAATAAAGTCACATGGAAAAGATGGAGAATTGCAACCAATCAAATAAAGCCACATGGAAAAGATGGAGAATTGCAACCAATCAAATAAAGCCACGTGGAAAAATGATGATGTGATGCAGCCAATCAAACAAGGCCATGTGGAAAAGATGGAGTATTCCAACCAATGATGTGTTTCTTGATAAGCAAGCCAAATTAAATCCATTCTTATCTTGAAAATAAAACCGACCAATCACAAGCAAGGAGCTCTAGGTTTTTACAACTATAAATAGGGGTCCTCTCATAAAGAAAATGAGACACACAAATATTCACAAGTTTGAAGAAGGAAAAGCTCAAGTATTTTCTCTCCATCAAGTCCACCAATCTTCAAGGCATTCCTCGCGGGATTCAAGGTGTTCTTCGTGAAAACCTCCATTTGATCCGGTGTCAAGCTCTAAGTCCGCCAAATAACCATTTTTGAAGATCGCACTTCTGCCGAGGAAGATCGAGCTTCAACAAATTCAGCATATTCGACATCAAGTTCATACCGTTCTTCGACGATCTTCAAGCCCAAAGTCCGTTTGATTCGAGAACAAGCTGCAAGGCCCTCGAAAAACTGTTTTGAAGATCAAAGTCCCTTTCAAAGAAGATCAAAGTCCACATATCCGAAGAACTGAAGACGAAGATCATATCATTCTTCACCAATCTTCAAGTCAAATCCCAAATCAAAGTTTCTTTCGATCCGAGATCAAGCTGCCAAGCACTCGCATCAACGTTTGTCAAACATCCAAGCATTTTGAAGATCAAGATTCCTTCAAAGAAGATTGACATTTAACAAGTTCAAGACGAAGATCAAATTGTTCGTCGTGAAGATCAAGTCAAGTAGATTGCTAATTCAAGATCAAGCTCGAAGCCCTTGGATTAACGTTCAACTCAAATACACGTAGAAGAGATCAAAATCAAATCCACTAAAGTCAACCAAATTTAAAACCATTTGTTTGAGAAAAGAATCAGAGGATTACTAGAGATTGTAATCATACATTGTTTGAAGAAATACAAATTTTATTTGTACTTAATTTTTCTTGTCTTTTATTTTAGTGACTTGAAATTTTGACGCTACAATGCTACACTGCTTTCACTAACTTGTGACCCCACAATATATCACATCTCTCCCATTTCTATTCTCTCTCTCTCTCTCTCTCTCTCTCTCTCTCTCTCTCTCTCTCTCCTTATTAAACTAAACTTAATAAAATTATTTACTTTCCATTATCAGTTATCTTTTAGTATAAATCACATAAAATTTTCCCATCTGCAAAAATTTCTTAAATCATACATAATCTTTTATCCTTATTTAAAGGATCACGAAAAAAATAAAATTTTATTGCTAAAATTACTTTTTAATATGATGCTATGCTATAACTTATATTAGAGAATGTGTAAACAAAATTATGTAGACAATTGGTACCTTTTTTATTTCCACAATAATATAAACTTTTTCTAAGATTAGGCATTAAATGTGAAAAAGAACTTACCATCTCTCTAAATATAATAAACCAAAAATAGTAACAAACTTGGAGATATTATTACATGGAAAAATAAGTTAGACGTTGCTATATAATATGACAACAAACTTGGAGGTAATAAGTTTTTACCATTTCTTGAGTCTTTAGAAACTAAATTCAAAATACAAAAATATTATTGGGTTAATATAAAGATTTGCAATTATTGAATATACTTTTACAATAAATACTTGCAATATACTAAAATTATCATATTCACTTACATAGAAACCATTGAGCTGCACATTTTTTTTTCATTTACTGAACATGTTCAAATCTAAGTCCAAATATCATAAAGTGGATTCAAAATCTGATAATTTTGTTGAAGAAATAAAATTTAACTTTTAAAGATAATCTCAAATAGTGGACTAGTACATAAAGTGTGTAGCGGTGTTTTGCTATGTCGATAGACATGCAAATGAAAGAGGTATGAACATGTAAAAATAAGGTAAGTTAAAATGTATAAGCATCTAATTTACTCATTAAAAAAGAAAGATGGTGAATAATGAACATATAAATTACTTTATCCGTTTCGTAAGTTTTCTAATAAATTGGCGTAATTAAAATAAGGAGAAAATATTAAGATTTCACAAAACTTTACCATAGAAAATAGAAATTTTAGGTTTAATTGCATTAGGGAGGAGAGAGAAGAGATAAAATAATAGAAATAATGTTACTTTGAGAGGAGAGATAAAATAAGAGAGAGAAGAGAATTTACATGAAATATAGGATTGAGGAGAGAGAAAAAAAATATAAAAATGGGAGAGATGTGGTACATGGTGGGGTCACAGGGTTTTTCTCTTTCTCACATATTTCATAGATATTTGATCTCCTAATTATCTTCCTTTTACCAGTAAATTTTATGTATTCCAGCAAAATCATAAAATTTAATACTTCTAGTTTTTAATTTTTGGATATAGATTTGAATATGTTCAGTATAACTAGAAGATCACGAAATGACGATTGATATTTATTTCTATAGATCCATTCATATCGGATCCTATAAAAAAAGGATAAAAATAAAATCTTCAACTTCTTCAATATTTTAATTTTTGACCCAAGGTTTTCTTATAATAACAGAATTTTCCCAATTTTATCTTATCGTAGATAGTCGTGACATTTCACTTTCTTTTATCTGTCAATCTTATCGTATCGTAGGTAGTCATTGGTTCCCTACACTAATATCATTTATAATTGGCAAATAAACCTTTAAACTAATTTTATTAGTAAATATTCTCCCATGACTTCAAGAATAGGGGCCCAATAACATATTTAGTCTTTTTTTGAATTGCATGTTTCCATAAAGAACGAACTTTATGAATTCAATGTTTATTAAGTTATTTGGTTACCCAACTAAACATTATAAGTTATTGATAATTTTTTTTTATAAACTTAGGTAATAACTTTTCTATTATGACTCTTTCTCTTATAAACTTCAAGAAAAAAATAATTAATGTCTTTTAATTTTGTAAACATGGCTTTTCAGGTTTTCTAAATACACAAAATTTTGTTAAAAAATTAAAAAAGTCATATGAAAATATAAAATATTAAAAAATCATCTTGAATATATAAGAATGTGTATATATTAATATCGTTATGCATACAATTATTAAGTGGAAATATAACACTTGTTTATTTGGACTTCCTTATGATATCTATAGCTAAATAATGCGAAAATTCGTAAGCTTATGATATATAATATTTTTAAGAGAGTAAGTGCAATCATGGATCAAGATTTCGGTTTGTAGGTGAGTTTCGGTTTGTCAAATTTTAAAAATGTTTCTAGAAGATTCGAAAAGGTTTCGAAAATTTTGGAAAGACAATTTCAAGGAAAACTTACTTATTGTGAAAGACAATTTCAAGGAAAACTTAGACAAGATGATTAGCATCTATTGTAGTCCCTGTCACAGTCACACACGTAAAAACTACCCCTGTGTCTTATATTTATTATGCAGCAACCGAGAGTTGTTTTCACTCTTGCAAATAATAATAATAATAATAATAAAGTGGATTATATGTCAATTTCAATTCTCAGCAACAACTGGTTGATGCGGTTTGCAGGCTATTTCGTCAATCCGTGAGTTTTACCCGTTGCGCACCCGAAGAGTAGCGGCTGAGGGTTCCCACGTCATCAATAAAAAAAATTCTCAGCAACAACATAATCCCCACACTTGCGTGAATTTGAATATTTCGTATAGGGAAACCATTAATTTATCCGGAAGCATAAAGACACTTCATATGGCAGCATATAATAGTATATACCAAACGCATATATTTGGAGTCGAAACTTATTGCAGAAGATTTATCAAATAAAAACTTAGTGTAAAAGTAAATGACATATTTTTTAATAGTACATTTACTTACCATCGAAGCTTTGAATTCAATAATTCCCAAAGCCATAATAAAAAGAAAATAGAATTATGTGACATAATTTGAGTTGCTGCTTTAAAAAACTTTTAATTATTACAACATACCATTTTGGAAAACAATACAATAACATCTCTCATCAATTCAAAACGAATAACATGACACGAGAAATAACATCAGATCATTCCAAATTTCCGAGTAACTAGTCATCCTCATCATACCCCTCATCATCCTCCACCTGATCCTCCACCTGATCCGCCACTTCATCCTCAATATGGTCCTCCAATGCATCAAACCCCTCCATCAGCGCGATTCCACCCAACGCCCCTGCGACCGCACCCACAGCCAATCCTGTCCCCATTCCCCCAAAGTTACTCTTCTTTTTCTCTTCCGCTACATACCCCTGCCCTTGCCCCTGCTGCCCGTAGTAAGCTGGCTGATCGTAACTAGGCTGCCCGTAACTCGGCGGCGCACCATAAGCCGGGTACCCTGAAGGCGGAGGAGCACCGTACGCCGGCTGTGCGCCGTATGGATTTCCGTACGGTGGTGGAGGCGCGTAGTCCCTCGACACCGGCGGCGCGTAGTAGGGATCCGGCGCGTGGTATCTAGGCTCACGGACGGTGACCGCTATTTCGATCTTTCCGTGGGGTCTACCTGTTTGGCCAATGTATATATATATATATATAATAACTCAAATCGGAACAATATGCATAAGTTTTACAATACGTGCAAATTAAATCCTCCAATAAAAAGATTTTATCAGCTTTTAGATAGTTAAGACGTGAGTTACGTTGAACATACATACCTGATGGACGTTTCAATCCGAGTTTCTTCTCGAGGGGGCTCCCCCCCAATCCGACATCTTCCACAACGTCGCGTAAGCTGAGCTTAGCCGAGCCAATGAGCGGCTTGGTGTCTTCTTCGGCGTTGGCATGAACGATGTCGATGTAGAGGGTGGAGTCCTCGATGGGAGAGTTGAAGGGGATTGTGAGCTTGGCGTTCCATTTGGGAGACGTGTCGCCTTCCTCATCGACACGGCTCGAGAGCTTGTTCTTGGGGTCGATCCAAACCACAGCATATGGCTTGATCTTGCCGTGGCGCCAGTTGACGTTTTTGAGATCTTTAGCGGACGTTAGGGTGAGCTCCACCTCATATAGGGATCCCATGATGTTTTTTTGTTTGTGTACTCTAAGAGACTTTCAGAAAAAAATGAGTTGTAGGACGGACTGTCTAGAAAATATGTTTGAAAAGTATAGGTTGGTGTTTGGGTATTTTATAGGCTAAAAGTGATATACATGTAATTAATTTAATATTGGGGATAGTGGTTTGCTTTTCATGAAACCGTGTGCTTTTGGTTTGTGTACACGGTTTAGGGTTTAGTTTAGGGTTTTAATCTTTGGGTCATTGATTTCCATTAGCATTCTTATACATTCAACAGATTGCATTTGTAAATTATTACAAAGACAAAATGCTTTGACCTCATGCTTCGGATTCCAAAAGAAATATAAGACATGTAAAAAAATGTAAGTTGGGATAGAAGAGTAATTAAGTGAGGAAATATTTTGTAGGGTGGAAACTACTGGAAAGTAGTGAGGGAGAAACGAATTTCTTGTTTTCTCAAATGGGCGTGACTGGTAGGGGTGGGTCATTGGAACCGAAATTCGGGTACCCTAACCGACCCTACCCGGGTTTTATCCAAATTTCGGGTAACAAACCAGAATCGAACCCGGAAATCGGGTACCACAACCCGTATTCCAAGAAACCGGGTAGGGTTCGGGTTGTGTTTTTTTTTCCAGGTAGGGTACCACAAACCCAAATTGTTTTTTTATTTCACGTTTTTTCTTAAGTACAATAATGTTTTTTCTTAAGTCAAAAACTCAAAATCATCTCTCAGAAGTCAGACTCACTCTCACGCAGCTCACTGAGGTCTGAGAGTCAAAAACTCACGCTCAAAATCACCTCAACTCAACGCTCAAAATCACGGTCACTCACTCACGACCGACGAGACGCCGCGCGACACCGACCAGACGTCGACGCCGACGCCGACCATCTTCTCACGCCGACCATCTTTTGAGGTTAGGGCTTGTGATTTTTTTTCAAATTAATTGGGGGTTTTAGTTATACATTGTAATTTGAAGTTAATAAACTATATTTGAAGTTATACTCAATTCCGTGATGACGAATTTCAATTTTGATTCTTTTGTGTAGTTAGGGTTTATGCTCATTTTGTAAATTTGTAGTTGTGTTGTTGGCCTTTTGAAATTGATACCTTGTTATGAGTTTTGTGGAGGTTTTGTTAAGGTTGTAAACTTGTTAAGGTTTTGAGGTGCAATTTGCTGTTGACTGTTGATGCCTGATGACTGTTAATTTGCTGTTAAGGTTTTGAGGTGCAATGTTGCTGTTAACTTGTTAAGGTTATGGCAGAAATTAGCTAAGTATATTTTATATGTTGACTGTTGATGCCTAATGGAGTGAGACAGTGAGTAGTAATTCTGTAATTGTAAAATTCTTCTTACCTTGTGAATTGGTCATTAGTTGAGTTGGTGTTGTGTTGCTTTGTGAATTGGTCTTGAATTGGTAACATTAATTTGTGAATTGGTCATGAATTGGTGTTGTTTTAAATTCATGACTTGAATTAATCACATTGACTTGTTATGCGAAATGATAATGAGGTTGTACTATCTATTAATAGGTCATGGTTTCAAAGGGAAAGGGAGTAATGGGTACAAAATCAAAAGGGAAACAATCGAAAGGCAAAAAAAGCAAGAGGTTGAGTGCCAAGGCCAAAGGCAAGCGGCCAATGAAGGAAGTTTTAAAGGAGAATACGAAGATAAGAAATCCGAATGCATCAATATCTATCAATGACGAAGAGATGAGATCTTATCAACCAACCGCACCTCAAGATGTTAGCCTTTCAGATAGCGAGTCTAATGAAAGCGACAGAAGCGGTGACGCGGTTAGTGTTAATGATTCTAACATGAATACATGGAATCCCGATGAAAAGAAGAGGCTTAAGAGGAGGAAAAAGATTGGGAAGAGGTCTTGGATTTGGGACCATTTTGTGCCATTTCATCACGAGGGGGAAAAGGTCGATAAGGGTAGATGTATGCATTGTGAAAGAGAGATATGTGCAAATTCTTCCGTACACGGTATCTCAAGTTTAATAGCTCATTACAAGCACTGCAAATTGAAGCCAAATGAAGTTGAAACTAATCAACAACGTCTATCCTTTCAGTCACCTCGACCGAATCATCGTGGTGGACTATTGAACTGGCGTTTTGAGCAGGACACGGTTATGGCGACTTTTTGCAAGATGATAATAATTGATGAGATGTCGTTTAAGACTGTAGAAAAGCGTGGGTTTACGGGTTTCGTGGAGTCTTCATGTCCTATGTTTGTTATTCCTACACGGAAGACGTTAACGAAGAACATTCTACTATTGTATTTGGCATAGAGAAGTAAGTTGATGTCTTTCCTAAAGGCACATGCTCAGAGGGTTTGCATTACTACCGATATATGGGCGTCGATTCAGAGGGTCAACCATATGGTAATCACTGTGCACTTTACTGACAATGATTGGTGCTTGAACAAAAGAATCATTAACTTTTGTACCATTACTAGTCATAAAGGTACGTATATAGGCGTCGACGTGGAGAAGTGCTTGATTGATTGAGGCATAAACAAGTTGAATACGGTTACCGTGGATAATGCTTCGTCCAATGATGGGGCTGTGAAGTATTTGAAAGATAGATATACTGCTAGGAGAAACGGAACCATGCTCGAGGGGGAGTACGTGCACGTGAGGTGTGTTGCACATATCATCAACCTTATAGTGCAAGATGGTTTGAAAGGTAATGATGAGGTTTCATGTATATCTCGTATAAGAGCTGCCATCAAGCATGTTAGGGGTTCACCGGCGAGGCTTAAGAAGTTTAAAACTTGTGTGGAATGACAAGGACTTGAAAGTACGCGGTTGGTATGCTGAGACGTTCCCACAAGGTGGAACTCCACTTACTTGATGTTGGAGACGGCTATATCTCTTAGGGGGCTTTTGAGGCGTACCAGTATGTGGACACCGAATATATGGTGATTGAAGAAGGAGCTCCATGTTCGGTTGATTGGGAAAGGGCAAAGTGCTTCATGACTTTTCTGAAGCCTTTCTTTCAATTGACTAACCGTGTTTCAGGATCCTTGTACGTTACAGCAAACACCGTTTTCAAGGAGAAATGTGCAATCTATACACTTGTAAACAAGTACTCCAAGGGGGATCCGGAGGATCAATTGACAATCATGGGTAGATCAATGAAAGAAAAGTTCGCTAAGTATTGGGGGGATACAATGAAAATGAATAAGATGTTGTATTATACCGTGCTTCTTGATCCACGTTACAAATGGATCTACTTGGAGTAATCATTGGAGAGGATGTATTCTGAAGATCTTACAAAGCCACCTCCAAAAAAGGTCACTGATTTGCTAAGTGGAATTCGTAATGGATTCCAAGATTTAGTTGATGTGTACAAACGAGTTTTTGGTGGTTCTACTCCTGGGGTTGGCGTTTCTAACTCACGTTTTGATGGCTCATCTTCGACGGTGAGTCAGAATGATTCATGTGGTGAGGTGCATGATGGTTTTAGGCAAATGATGGCCCAAAGAAGCTCACAAGTGAAGTCTGAGCTTGAAATATATTTGACGGAGGAGGCTTTGAATGACACAAACGATTTTGATGTTTTGAATTGGTGGAGAGTAGAATGCCATCGATTTCCAATATTTTCTAAGATGGCTCGTGACATTCTAGCGATTCCGGTGTCTACAGTAGCTTCTGAGGCATCGTTTAGTACAAGAGGGCGCGTTCTAGATGCATTCAGGAGTTCTTTGTCTACTAAGATGGTACAAGCACTCATTTGTGCTCAAGTCTGGCTTCGTGAAGATTATGTGCCTATATCCGTGGAGGAGAACTAGTACGAGGTGGAGCAATGGGATGAAGGTAAAGATGTTTTAGTCTTTTATTCGAATAACTGAATTTGTAGAAAATTAGTATTGATTTGGCTTATTGTTTAATGCTAATAAAAACTTGTTGGTTTGTCACTTTCTCTTGTAGAGTTGAGCGCCATGGGCGAAGATGCTTCCGTGCTTGATGAATGAACGATGAGGAGAAATGAATGAGGGTCGATGCTTATTTAGTTATTTAGTTGAACTAATTTGGTATTGTGGATTCAGTATTTTATTTTGGCGATTGGTTGCTTAATTGCTTCTAAACTTCGTATTTAATGTGTGGTTTCTTACTTTGTTGTGTTGACGTAATTGTTAGTTTTAGTTGATGTGTTTCAGACATAATTGTTAGTTTTTGTGTAATTGATGATTTTACGACATTCTCTAATCTCTTGTGTTTGTGTGGACTGTGGTGTTTATGTATAATTGATGTGTAAAAGATGTGTAATTTTAGTTTTTTGTGTAATTGATGTGTTTTGGAAGACTGGAACCATGCTGAAAGAACAAGGGAAATGTGTAATTTTAGTTTGGGAAAAAGTATGAACTATACCCATCGTTTAGCCTCTTTTACGAAACTATACCCAACCTTTGAACTTTTGCAATACTATACTCAATCTTTGTAAATCATAACTATGCTATACATAGACTAATTTTTCGGCAAAAAAACGTCATATTCTGATCTTGTGACATCAGCAATCCGATTTGCACGAGGGCAAAATAGTCATTTTATTTATTTATAATAAAAATAAAAAAAAAACTAAAAAAACTAAAAAAAAATTAAAAAATAGACCCCCCTCCTTCCCCCGTCGCCCCCCCACCCCACCCCCACCCCACCCCCACCCCGCCGATTTGTAGCAACACCGCTGAAAATCGCGGTGAATCACCGCGATTCGCAGTGGTGTTGCTGCAAATCGCGGTGATGACCGCGATTTGCAGCCGTGGTGGCTGCAAATCGTGCCACCACCGCTGCAAATCGCGGTGGTGATGCGATTTGCAGCCACCACGGCTGCAAATCGCGGTCATCACCGCAATTCGCAGCAACACCGCAGCAAATCGCGGTGATTCACCGCGATTTTCAGCGGTGTTGCTCCAAATCGGCGTGGTGGGGGGTGGGGTGGGGTGGGGTGGGGGGGGCGACGGGGAAGGAGGGGGGGTCTTTTTTTGTTTTTTCTTATTTTTTATTAAACTTTTTTTAATTTTTGAGTGTAGTACCGGTTTTACCCCTGCAAATTCCCAATTTTGGCCGGAAAATTAGTCTAGGTATAGCATAGTTACGATTTACAAAGGTTGGGTATAGTATTACAAAAGTTCAAATGTTGGGTATAGTTTCGTAAAAGAGGCTAAACGATGGGTATAGTTCGTTTTTTTCCCTTTTAGTTTTTGTATATTGCCAGACAAACAGTGAAACAGAACAGCAGGGGAAAACAGGGGAAAATAGGGGGAAAACAGGGGAATTACCCATTGGATCCCAATCGGGTACCCCGAACCTGAAATAGGGGTACCCGACCCGATTAGTACCCGGTTTAATCCGGGTACCCGATTATTTTTTCGGCTTTCGGGTAGCATTATTCGATACCCGAACATTCGGGTACCCTACACGAATTACCCGAAACCCGGAAAAACCCGACCCGAACCCGCCTGACTGGTCATGGCATGGGGAATGTGGTGTGCTTTTTCCTAAAAAGATAGAAACAAACACGTTGATATTGAGGAAGGTTTTATCCCATAAAATAGAATATTCTTTCTTGACTTTAAAGATGCTTGGTTATACGCGGCTCCCACATGGAGTGGACTCGGCCTTTTATTGGGCTTTTCAGATTCTCAAGTAAAAAGATCATGTTATTATATATGCACGGCCGAATTTTCAACATATCTTGAGTTGTAATTCCTAGAATAACTTCTTTCCTTATATGATAAGTGTGCAAATAATTCTGTTGCAATCCGAATATATCTTCTTACCATATCCATGAGATTTTACAAGCTCACAAAAGATATACAACGAATATGTCTACTAAAATATGTCTAGATTCATAATAAGAATATATATTTAATAACAAGTAAGTTAATCTATAAGATAAAATGATATCTTATAAGGATATGAAAATATTATCAAAATAATTACCATCTAAGATTTAACTAAACCTAATAATGTAACAAAAAACCAAATTAATTAAACCAAGTTGGGCCGATCGGATCTTTGCCCAATCCGAATGAGTGAAACCACCGTTTTGAAAATCGGCCCGGACCGGCCGGTTCGACCGGGAACCGGAGCCTTGTCCGGGCCGGTTCGCTGCTAATAGCGGGTTGTTAGCTGCAACATTTGAACCGGCGAAACCCGCCGGTTCGACCGGTGTTCCGGCGAACCGGTTCAGCCTTCTTTTTTTTTTTTAAATTTTAAAACTAAGGCTTTAATAAAAGAAAAAAAAGTACATTCTCACAGACTATCTCAGCTCAGCTCGACATTGGGGAGAAATTAAAAATAAAAACCCTAAGCTCAACTCTCCACAAATTGTCGCCGCTTCTCGCCGCCGCTTTTCGCCGCTGCTGCTCGCTGTCGCTGCTCGCCGCCGCCGCTCGCCTGCATCACCGCTGCTCACCGCCGCTGCTCGGAAATCGGTAGCTTTCTCCTTTTTTTTTTCTTTTTTTGCTTGAAGTTTTAAGTTTGAACTCAATATGAATATACTGATAATCTGATATAGTACCCGCGACCTTAACGGATTATATTTTGTTGGGACAATTATTTGCATCCTTTATAATAAAATGCTATATATGCTAGTACCCGCAGTTCACTTTAGTGCATATGAAAATTGACAAACTTTGCTAGTTTTGTGGGAGTAGTTAACAAAGTGTTAATTGGAGTTGGTTTGATGACTTGAACTAAAACTGAAGTTTGTTAATTTTAGTAGATTAGTAAATGAGTTTGTTAAATTTAGTTGTATATTTTTTTTTACCAAAAAGGCAAAAATAACTTATTAATTATTATATTTGTATTATAATGATGTATTACATGATACTAGTTAAGTATTTTAGTAGTTTAGTTGATGGATTTTTGATTATGGATTGGTTCTTGTATATTGATGGATTACGTGATGGATTACTTGATGGATTACTTGATGGATTACGTGATGGATTACTTACATAGTCAAATATTTGTGTTTCTTAAATAGGAAATGGCAGAGAACACTTCAGAGACTCCACAATCCGCTGCCCCTCTAGTTGCAAGTGAGCCTACATCACAACAAAGTACCTACGTTCCAAATGTCCGTCGTAAGAGCGACATAGGATGGCGCTATGGCACTGAGTTAGAGCCGGTGGGGGAAAAAAGAATAAAATGTGATTTATGTGGTGTTATTCTTTCAGGCGGGGGAATTCACTGGTCGCGCAAATCCCAGGTGAAGTTGCAAAATGTCTTAAGGTTTCTTCAGAGGTACAATTTGAAATAAAGGAGTATTTGCACAATGAGTCAAAAAAGAAACAATCATCTGTATCTGTATTCGGAGAGATGCTAAAGGAACTCATGTGAAGGCTATTATTTTGAATGATTCTTTTTGGGCCAATGTGAAAGTTATTGTTATGGTTATGTCTCCGATTATGAGGTTGCCACGTCTGTGTGATTCTGATGAGAAACCTTATTTAGGTTACGTTTGTGATGGCATGGCAAGGGCAATAAATGGGATAAAGAAAGTTTTTGGCAATAGAGCAACTAAATACACGATGTACACTGAAATTGTCGATAATAGATGGGATAGAATGTTACAAAAAAGTCTCCATTTGGTCGCTTATTTTTTTAATCCTATTTTTCAATACGGTGATGGTGATCTTATGGAGAGTACTCATGTGATGAGTGTTGTGTGAGAGGTCTTACAAAAGATTCTTCCAAACCGGTCAGAGGTGGTGAGAGAAGTGACCATGTTTCGAGATCGACAAGGGAGTTTTGGAATACCCTTTTGCTGTGCAGGGTATTCACACTACTAGACCCGGTAATGTTTGTTTTAACTTTCAAATTTCAAGTTAATATTTTGTTTATTCATGTATATTTAGTTTGATAAGATATTAACTAATATGATCTAATTATTTAGATGTTTGGTGGAGCCTATTTGGCGGTGATGCACCACTTTTGCAATAGATTGCCATTAAAGTTTTGAGTCAAACATCAGCCTCTTCTGGATGTGAGCGCAATTGGAGTGTGTTCGAACGTTTACACACCAAAAAGTGGAATAGGTTGGAGCATGAGAGGTTGAATGATCTTGTATTTGTGCATTATAACCTACGCTTGAAGATGCGGTATGACTTTAAAGTTTTAATTATTGTTGTTTCTTTTGTTTCAAATTTCAATGTGTGGTTTATTTTATTAGTAAGTATAATTTGTTACTTGATGTTTGTTAACGAGTTTAGAATTATTTCCTATTAACTGAATTATTTATTAAGGTTGGAACGCCTTTGCCCGTGGTTCAAAGGCTAAATGCTATGACAAGAATTTTCCTTCCTTTTATTGACTATACTTCATTCTTTTCTCCGAGTGGATTTTCTTACATTTTTCAGTCTCGTCCCCCTCCTCCTCCTTCCTATTGACATCTCCCTTTATATAGGTTTTGATAGGGGCAGGTGTCATGATGCATGTGTTTACAGGTGTCGTTATGCATGTGGTTATGTTTACACGTGTTACAATGTTTATTCAGCCAATAAGATAACGTGTTCACTTTGAGTGCTGACTGTATCCTTTCCGAGGGCTTTGGTCTTCTTTGTGATACGGGGTAGATTACTTTCTTTGCTGTCTCTAATGGTAGCTTCGAGGACCAAGTTTGGAGCATTCCCGTTTAATGATAGTGCTTTTCCGAGATATGCGTATTCTGAAGTAAGTGTTTCAAGGTATTTTCCGAGAGGGTGGGGGTGAGTTGGTTTCCGAGAGGTTTTTGAGCTATCGTGGGTAGGTGTTTTTCTTTCTCCGAGTGTCCAGAGAGGTTAATTGAGTAACGTTCTGATTTTTGGTCTGATCGTTGAGAGTAGTGTTCCGAGAGCTTTCGTGTTTGGAATGTATAGTCAAGGAAGGTTTTTTTGTCAAGGTTCTGGGACTGTTGTCCGTTGGGGCCCTGTTCGGTATCATGATGGATATCTGACTCGGGTGGATTCCTCCGGGTTTGCTTTTTATCCGAGGCCACCTTGATATCTGGTTTTGAGTCATTATGAATTTCCGAGGGACGCTTAGGTGCCCTCGTCGGGTGGCCAATCATATCGCTTTGAGTTAGTAACTGAGCGATATTGGTCTCACCCGATGGGCCTCCTCTTTGGGAGCGGGTACAACTCATCGGAGGTACTCGTGACAATTTTATTGTCCATTTATTATATGCCCTTTTGGTTTAGGACCAGTATTTTCTTTTTATATCTTTATTTTCTAGTGTTAACACTAGCCCCCCCAAATTTCGATCGCTCTCGTAGAGACGAGGGAAATTTTACTTCGTGGCCTCCGTGAGGCAAGGGAACTGTTAGTATTTATTATTTCTATCATGGGTAATTAAGCCTGCTGATTAAGATAATAGAACGGCTTGCTGACTAGGCTTAAATATTAAGGGTGAGGTGTCGTTTGGCATGTAGCCCTATTTTCTTAAATAAGAAAATTGGTGGACACGTGGATCCCATTAATTATTTTAGACAGCTCAAGCTTTTCACTTTTCTTCTGAGGCGGTATAAATAGTTTATTTAGCAATTCTCTCAGAATTACCCCGAAGTTTTTTACTGTGTAGGCTTGTCACGTTTTTCAAAAAAAAAACGGAGTTTGTTTTTGAGTGAAGTAAGCGAATTACGTACCTTGTCAAAAAATGATGCCCCCATTTTTCAAACATGATGACTCTTCCTCACCCCGTCACTCTAATCGGAATTTGGTTCGGACTTCTTCCTTATCGTTAGGGGTACGGCATGCGACTTCGGAAAATTCGGTTCAAGGGAGCAGGCATAATGAGAGCAGGGTTCGCGGGGGAAGAGGTAATTCCGTGAGGACCACATTAATATCTCGTGAGGAATTTCTCTCTCGTATTAGCCACATACGTCAAGTGTTCACGAGTCGTGACCCTTATCCTTTGGTAGATGAGTCATCGGTGTTTACCAGGCTTGTGCTGGAGCCAGAGCGGATGATGGGGCCGGGGCGCGTGGGTACTGCCGTTGGGAGTGAGCATAGTGCTTCTGTTACAGACCTGTTTGCCCAATATAACCTGGATATTGACGAATTTGACATAATAATACCGCATCCTGAACAGAGGGCTTATGATCCTCCGCTGGGCTATCTCACCGTTTTTCGGGAGCAAATGCGATGTGGGTTACGGGTGTTTTTTCATCCTTTTCTTCAGAACTTGTTTCACTATTGGCAAGTATGCCCGAGTCAGCTGACTCCGAATTCCTATCGTTACCTGGTGGGATATATTTTGCGTTCTGAGTTGCTGAAGTTGCAACTGTCCCCTTCTCGGGTGGGGGCTATATTTAACCTCCGCCCTTGCTCGGGCGGTCTTCCTTTCTTTAGCCTGGCTCATCGGGACAAAAGGAAGGCCTTTCTGAACGTGTCCCACTTTCGTAATAATAGGACAGATTGGAAAAGGGGATTCTTTTTTGTTCGTCCGAGGGGCGTATCGGCTAGGTCATGGGGAATACCGCTTCAATGGGGGTTGGGTTACATTACTCCTGCCGAACCGATTTTAAGAAGAGAGTGGGACATCCTATCTGGTAGCGGGTTGTTCTCAGGGATGTACGATATCAGTAGTATGCTGGAATTCCCAGAGACTTTAATTTTGGCCGGCTTACAGCAAGGGGTGGAACTTTTCAATCTTCCCCAGCAGCCTCTTTATAGCAATTTCTTTTTTCGTTAGTTTCTTCTCTTTCAGAGCTCTTTTTTATGATATTCTAATGTTCCTATTACCACGCTTATTTTTGGGTTTTTGGCAGGGGCGGAGATGGGGGCTTTTGCCATCGAGCCTTTCAGTGAAACTTTCCTAGGGAAAGTAGTGGATAGTGGGTATGCTATTTCGGATAATGATTCGTCCGAGGGCTTTAGTTTGGGTGAGGTGGCTGGTCCCTCGGGGGCAGGGGATTCACGCGGGACAGCCCCCCCAGTAAATTCCGAGGCTTCTACATACGATCCGATAGCTGCGCTTGCGCAGGCGGATATTCCTTTACCTCCGTTAGCATCACATTCTTCTTCTCGGGGAGATACGAGGACCGTGCAAGCTATTGAGGAGGGGGTTTTGTCTCCAATTGTGGGAGCCCTTATTCCATTCGGAGAGGGTTCTGACCGCGTCTCGGGGCCGCGTTTTGACGAAAATCCCCCTGTCATCAGCTCGGAGCCTCTCGAAAGCGGCGCCTTGTCCCCCTCTGCTATGGGGACGATTAACTTTTGCCGCAATTACTTAAGCGGTCTTTTGAACGCTATTGATTGCGAGCATATGAAATCGTTACCCTTATCGGGCCTTCAAGATTTAGTCTGCAAAGATTTATGCGAGGTAGTATATTCTTATTGCGTAATACTAACCTTTACGAGATATCTGACACTATGCAACTGTTTGTTCATAGATCTACATGGTGTTGAGCGCCATCGGGCCTCGGGGAGGATCGTCTTCTGATACCGAGCTGGTATACCGCCGTAGGGACGAGTTAGAGCAAGGTTTGCTGGATGCTCGAGAAGAAATAGATAAGTTGCGGGATGATCAGGAGAATTCCGACGAGGCTCATGCTATTCTTTTGCAAGCAGAGCGGGACAAATCGTGGGACTTGGAGCGTCTTTTGACGATGGAGAAGGCTCGTGTAACGAGTCTAAAGGATGGGGTAGATAACTTCCGAGAGCAAGTTCGTGCTGTTAATGATCAACTGTTGCGGGTGACTGAGGAGAGAGACGCGGCGAACCTACGGGTGTTGGGGTTGACTCGGGCTCATGAAGTAGCACTAGTGCTGGCTCGGGTTCAAGCGGTTTTGGGTGTTGCGGGGCCTCCTGCTTTCCGCGAATCTCTTGCGCAGGAGATGCGTGATCTAGTCCGCATGGGATATTACTTGTGCCGGGATTCTACGGAAGCTCTGCCAGGATTCCCTTCGGACATGGTGATCCCCGAGCTGGATATTCATCAAGTGTTTCCCGAGGCTCCCCCTTTGCAGGGGCCAATAGTGTCGACGGGAGATCCGGATCCTACGTCCATGGAGGACCGTCGCCGTATCATTAGGGAGGGAAAGCGTCCGCTAGAGGACGCTTAGTTTTCCCCCTTTTTTGCGGGATCTTGTATTGCATGCTTAATGGTCCCTCGGGTTAGGTTGCCAGTATGACTCGTAGATAAGGAGTCATTATTTTGTCGGGCAACCTTATTCCCTATGTATAATACAGGTCTTATTTGTAAACAACTTTATTCAGGTACCAAGCTGTTTTACATTACGCATAGTATTTCTTAAGGTTAAAGGCATTCCACGAATTGTTAAGGATAGCGTCCTCGGAGTTGGCGAGGAGATATGTCGCAGGTCCGACAATCCTCGCAATCTTGTACGGTCCTTCCCATCGCGGGTCGAGTTTGCCCACGTTTTTCGAGGCTCCAACCCGTTTCATCACTAGGTCCCCGACTTGAAAAGTCCAGGGTTTTACCTTTAAGTTATAGTATCGGGACATTCGGCCTTTATATTCTTCATTTCGGGTAGCGGCCCGCATTCTTTTTTCTTCTAGGAGGTCGAGGGCAAGGGCCAAGTTAGAACTGTTAGCCACTTCTTCATATTCTCTAACTCGCCAGCTCTCTATAGAGACTTCCGTAGGTACAACAGCTTCGCAGCCGTAGGCTAAGCTGAAGGGGGTTTCGCCCATGGCCACGCTCTGCGTAGTCCGATAGGCCCATAGTATGCCAGGGATCTCTTCCACCCACTTAGCTTTGTGCCAGTCGAGTCGGGCCTTCATATTCTTTAAGAGAGTTCTATTAGTTCTCTCTACTTGGCCGTTGGCTTGTGGGTATCCTACCGAAGCGAAGCGGTGTTTAATTTCCCAATGGTCGCACCACTTTTCTAACCCCCGGTCCGTAAATTGTAGACCGTTATCGCTTACCAAGTAACGAGGGACTCCAAAGCGGCACAAGATGCTTCTCCATAAAAAGTTGATGACCGCGCCAGCGGTGATACGGGCCATTGGCTCCGCTTCCACCCACTTAGTAAAGTAGTCTACTGCAACGAGGAGAAACTTTTTTTGTCCGGCGTCGGGTATAAGAGGTCCCACTATGTCTATGCCCCATTTAGAAAATGGGCAGGGGGTTGTGTGCGGTTCCCATGGGGTAGCGGGTTGATGAATCCGAGGGGCATAAGCTTGGCAGGGTTTGCATCTTTCAGCATGATCCTTGCAATCCTTGGCCATCGTGGGCCAATAATAGCCTTGACGAATCAGGCGTCCAGCCATACTCGTTCCACCCGTATGACTACCACATGTTCCTTCGTGGGTTTCTGCCATAGCTAGTTGAGCCTCTTCCTCATTCAAGCATCGAGCATGGGGGCAGGAGTATGTCCTGCGGAATAATATTCCATCTTTAAGGAAATATCTGATAGTTTTCCTATCCATAAGCCTTTGCGTGATTCTACTCGTGGAGTAGCCTTCCAGGTCCTGCAGATAGACTTTAATAGGGGTTATCCAGCTGGTCGGAGGATCTATAGTGGCATTCACCTCCTGACTTTCGGCCTTCTCAGACTCGGTGATTTGAAGCAATGTGACTTTCCGAGTGCGAATAACGGCTGCTTGGGTAGCCATTTTAGACAGGGCATCCGCCTCTTGGTTTTCCTTTCGGGGAATTTGGATTACTTTGCACTCGTCAAACCATTCTTGTCTGCGGTGAACCGCTTGGAGGTATGTTTGCATCCTTTCTTCTTTAGCTTCATACGAGCCATTGATCTGCTGCACAATTAGTTGTGAATCACTGTGAATGATTATTTTTCTGATTGCGCCTTCTCGGGCAAGTCTCATCCCTATGAGAAGGGACTCGTACTCGGCTTCATTATTGGACAAGGGGTAGTCAATTCGGACTGCGAAGTGGAGTATCTCCTCCTCGACTTCTTGGTTTGCTAGGACTATTCCTGCCCCCCCATGTGTGCTCACAGAGGAGCCATCCACATAAATGTGCCATAGGGGTGTCCTTTCCTCGTTTCCCATTCCCGTCATCTCTGTCACAAAATCTGCTAGTACCTATGCTTTGACAGAGGGTCTCGGGGCATAAGAAATATCATACTCGGTGAGTTCCACAGCCCACTTTATCAATCTCCCCGATGCCTCGGGTTTGTTAAGGATCGCTCGCAACGGGTGCTTGGTTAGCACGGTCACGGGATGTGATAGAAAGTAGGGACGGAGCTTCCGAGCCGTCGTAACCAAAGTTAAGACAAGTTTTTCGGTTTGAGTATACCTGGTTTCGGCCCCGAGGAGAGTCTTACTCACATAGTACACGGGGTGGTGCTCCTTGTTCTGATCTTTAACTAACACCGCACTTATGGCTTCTTCCCCGACGGATAAGTACACAAAAAGTTCTTCCCGTGATGTCGGTTTCATTAGCAAATGAGGTTTCACCATGTAGCTCTTCAACTGTTGGAGAGCTTCCTCGCATCGCGGGGTCCATTGAAACTCTTTGATATTACGTAGCACCTTAAAGAATGGAAGTCCTTTTTCTGCCGATTTGGAAACAAACCGGCTTAAGGAGGCCATTCGATATGTGAGTCTTTGTACATCTTTGATAGTCTTTGGGGTAGGTAATCCGAGGATGGCATCAGCTTTTTCGGGGTTCACTTCTATTCCCCTTTCCGTAACCATGTATCCGAGGAACTTGCCCCCTCTGATGCCAAAGGAACATTTCTTAGGATTAACTTTCATCCCGAACTGGTCCATGATGGCTAGGGCTTTTCGTAGGTCCTCAGGATGGTCACAAGCGGAGCGGCTTTTTACAACTGTATCATCCACATAGACTTCCACCGTATCTCCGATATATCCTGCAAACATTAAGCTTACCAGTCGTTGATAGGTAGCTCCCGCATTCTTTAGCCCGAAAGGCATCACTAGGTAGCAAAAGGTGCCCGCGTCAGTAATGAAACTAGTCTTGTCTTGATCCATAACGGCCATCGGGATTTGATTGTACCCCTGGTTCCCATCTAGGGTAGATAAGAGGGCACAACCTGCTGTTGAATCTACTAGTTGATCGATGCTCGGGAGGGGATAGCAATCCTTAGGGCACGCGTCATTGAGATTAGTGAAATCCACGCACATTCGCCACTTGCCCCCATGCTTTGGGACTAAGACCACATTGGCCAGCCACTCAGGATAAGTGACTTCTCTGATTTGCTGCAGGCTGAGGAGCCGCTGAATTTCCGATCGGATGATCTTGTTGCGCTCTGGGCCCATTTTTCTCTTTTTCTGTTGGACCGGTTTAGCCCCGGGCTTCACATTAAGGAAATGCTGACATACCTTATTGCTGATTTGTCCTGGCGGACCATCTTCCCACGCGAAGATATGGTGGTATTTTTTTAAGATGGGAATTAGTTGGGCTTCTAACTCAGGTTCCATTTGGGTACCTATTTTGACAACTTTCTCTGGGCTTCCTTCCACGAGTGACACTAGCTTTAGCTCCTCTACTGGTTGTACTCGTTCCTCCTCTGCTTTTCGCTTTTTATTGAGGCTGAGTCCGTCTCCTTCCAAAGGGAGGGCATTCATACGGCATTCCCTAGCCCTTGCCTGGCTTCCTCGGACCTCTCCGATACCTGACAAGGTTGGAAATTTTACCTTGAGATGGAGAGTTGAAGGGATTGCTTCGAAGGCTCGAATGGAAGGTCTCCCGCATATTGCGTTGTACGTTCTGGACGAAGCTTCTACAACCCAAAATTTCGTAGGCTCCGTTCTTCGAAGGGCTCCCTCCCCCCATGACATCGGGAGCGTCACAGTTCCTAGTGTATTGGAGGTTTCTCCCGAGAAACCTATCAACGGGACTTCGGCCAATTCTAATCGTTCTTTCCTCAACCCCATGGCCAGATAAGTGGGAAGAAACAAGACATCCACGGAACTACCAGTATCTACCAGTATCCTTTGGACGTCAATCCCATATATCACTGCCTCTATTACTAGAGGATCTTCGTGGGGATAAATTACCCCTTTTAAATCCGCGGGTCCAAAGGAGATGCTAGGAAGCTTCATACCTTGGATAGATCCCACGAATAACCCGTGCTCCGCCCTTCTAGCCTCTTTCAAGTATTCCTTCTTTTTTCCTTGTGATATCACCGAGAGGTCTCCTCCTTCTATCATACTGATAATACGCCCCGAGGGCGCGTTATTTTTGTACGTTTCCGGGGGAGGGGGTGGAGTCTGCTGCCTCGCCGTTTTTTCTCGTGGCTTCCGACGGGGAGTCTCTTGATCCTTTCTCTTTTCTTCCTGCCGGGGTCTTTTGTAGGTATAACAAGGGGGAGGCTCGGGGTTGTTTATCTTGAGGTAGTTTTTAAGGTATCCTGCTTCTAAAAGGCGGAGCACCTCCCTTTGCAGGGTGGTACACTCCTCAGTGGTATGTCCATAAGTCTTATGGTATTTGCAGTACTTACCTGTATCCCTTTCTCTATCGGGGAACCGGGCTTCCCTTGGCCATCGCAACTCAGTGCTGCCCCGCATCACATTGAGTACCTCTACGGGGGCAATGGTCATTGGGGGTAAAGGTACTGGTTTAAGGAATTTCTTAACTGGACCACTCTCGTCTTTGCGTTGGGGATATCTTCCTTCACGGTTTCTGTCCTTAGCTTTTACCTCTCGTTCGATGGATTCGCGTGGTTCATTGTCATTATTCTCTAGGCGTCTCTTCGTGCCTTCAGCTTCCTCCATTAAAATATAAGTCTCCGCTTGCTGCATCAGTTCGTTCATATCAGTGATATGATTTCCTGTAAGGTAACGGAAGAATTCGCCGGCCCGGAGTCCCTGCGTAAGTATGTCCGCCAGAATAGTGGTACTAACGTTCGGGACATCCAGTGCCGCATCCGTAAAACGTTTTATATACTCTCGCAGCGGTTCATTCTTTTTTTGTTTAATGGTGAAAAGGTGCGTGGCGGATTTAGGATATCGCCGGTTGCAAGCAAAGTGCCTTACAAATAAATGGGCTAGTCGATCAAAGCTGTCGACAGACCCAGGTGCAAGTTGAGTAAACCATGACTGCGCCCGTCCTCCAAGGGTTACAGGGAATACCCGGCAGAGCACATGATCCGGGGCGGAGTTGAGATCCATTCCTACCAAGTATTGGTGTATATGGTCCTGCGGATCCTTTCCATCTACGTCACCAGTATACAAAGGGCCATTCACGGGCCGCATTCCCGCGGGGATAGAGGCCAAGGCTATCTCGGGGGTAAAAGGGGATGTTTTAAAGGTAAGTTCTTCCTTAGGTCCCATCGTTTTTTTAATATCGCCCACCTCTTTCCTTAGGCCCTCGAGGATTCCCCATATGGTTTGATCTTCACTGGAAGTGGGGAAGGGTGCGTGGGGTGTCGGAATCATTCTTCTATGCTCTCGTTGGCCGACTAGACACGTTCCCCGATAGGCAGAATGCTCTCTACCATTCCAGGGGGTTTCATAGCCCCGGTGTTCGGAGGCAGGGCTCCACCTAGATTGAGCCGGACCTTCCCCCGTTCTAGGGTATAGGTGGTGGGCGGGTCGAGGGGATGAATCGTGAGGATCTCTATACCCCAGTGGGGTTCTTCGGGCTCCAGTTTCTACAAGTCTTTCAAAGACGGAGCGAGGGACATTAATATAGTCTCTTTCTTCGCATCGACGGTTGGATATAGCTTCTTCCGAAAATCGAGATTGCTGAGGATAACTCCCGCTATAGAATAAATTCTCCACGATAGGCATGGCTCTTGAACGCTCTCGAAGGCAAATTTTATGGCGTTCCCACAGACGGCGCCATTTTGTTAACGAGTTTAGAATTATTTCCTATTAACTGAATTATTTATTAAGGTTGGAACGCCTTTGCCCGTGGTTCAAAGGCTAAATGCTATGACAAGAATTTTCCTTCCTTTTATTGACTATACTTCATTCTTTTCTCCGAGTGGATTTTCTTACATTTTTCAGTCTCGTCCCCCTCCTCCTCCTTCCTATTGACATCTCCCTTTATATAGGTTTTGATAGGGGCAGGTGTCATGATGCATGTGTTTACAGGTGTCGTTATGCATGTGGTTATGTTTACACGTGTTACAATGTTTATTCAGCCAATAAGATAACGTGTTCACTTTGAGTGCTGACTGTATCCTTTCCGAGGGCTTTGGTCTTCTTTGTGATACGGGGTAGATTACTTTCTTTGCTGTCTCTAATGGTAGCTTCGAGGACCAAGTTTGGAGCATTCCCGTTTAATGATAGTGCTTTTCCGAGATATGCGTATTCTGAAGTAAGTGTTTCAAGGTATTTTCCGAGAGGGTGGGGGTGAGTTGGTTTCCGAGAGGTTTTTGAGCTATCGTGGGTAGGTGTTTTTCTTTCTCCGAGTGTCCAGAGAGGTTAATTGAGTAACGTTCTGATTTTTGGTCTGATCGTTGAGAGTAGTGTTCCGAGAGCTTTCGTGTTTGGAATGTATAGTCAAGGAAGGTTTTTTTGTCAAGGTTCTGGGACTGTTGTCCGTTGGGGCCCTGTTCGGTATCATGATGGATATCTGATTCGGGTGGATTCCTCCGGGTTTGCTTTTTATCCGAGGCCACCTTGATATCTGGTTTTGAGTCATTATGAATTTCCGAGGGACGCTTAGGTGCCCTCGTCGGGTGGCCAATCATATCGCTTTGAGTTAGTAACTGAGCGATATTGGTCTCACCCGATGGGCCTCCTCTTTGGGAGCGGGTACAACTCATCGGAGGTACTCGTGACAATTTTATTGTCCATTTATTATATGCCCTTTTGGTTTAGGACCAATATTTTCTTTTTATATCTTTATTTTCTAGTGTTAACAATGTTATTTGCAGACACAAGAAAAAAAAGGAGACATGTGATCCAATTGACTATGAGAATATTGATAGAGTCGACGAATGGGTAGTAGAAGAAGAAGATACAACCGGAGACTTTACTAATGAAGATATGGATGAGATGTTTGGAGAGGCAAGTGTTGCAAGTTCAAGTGCAAGTGTAGCGGGGAATGAAGAAGCTGATTTGACATTGTACGGGTCGTATGAGTGGGTGGATGTGGATGATCATGATGCCTCGTGATGAATGTTTGTCTTGTTGCTACTTTCTTATTTGGGTTTATTGTTGGCTTGTTAACTTTGAATTTGAATTATGTGTTGAAGTTTTTAAAATATGGACTATTTTAGTATTTTATGATTTTTGTTATACACTTGAATATTTCTATATATTTTATTAAATGTTGACTTTAGTAAACAAACCAGTCTAACCAGTGGTTCGACCGGTCCGACCTGTTGACCCTCTACCCGGTAGCTTCATCGGGTCGCTCACCGGGCCGGGTTTCAGAACACTGAGTGAAATGGCCCTAATAGTTCGAATCTTCTCCACATCGAAACTACTAGGTCAAACGCTAAGTTTTGGTAGAGAGTGAACAATAATCTGCAATAAATAATTTACCTCGATATTCGGGGCTTGAGATATTTATAAACATCATAAATCGGGACCACTTCTCGTTTAAATATAGTCCACTATGTCGAATATTTCTTGGATATATGATATTTGACGTAGGTGACAGAATCGTTATTAGGCAAACCAACCTCGTACTAACTAATTAATCATTTATCAAAAAAAAACCTCGTACTAATTATAAGTGGACCACTCTTGAGCTGTAAAGTTGTGTGAACAAAATACACCATATCCGGTGACTTTGCTGTTAGAGTGATGGAAATAGGCGCCTCATCTCCAACTTTCACAATAGAATATTGCAAGTAGTACTAAATTACAAATGATGATTACTACAACAAATAGACAACAAATCTTCTTAATGATACGGCTGTTTACTTTCCATTATTTTTATAAGAAACCTATTATTATATGCGTTCAACTTTACGTGTTTCTCTAGAAACTTTTGACCATTATTAGGATTATTACTATTTAATAACAAGAGATTAAGCTCGCACTCGCCATGTTTTCCTATAAAGTAGTCCAAAATTTTTATTTTTTTTGAACAATAAGTCGTCCAAATTAGTTTAAGGTTATTGTAAGAGAAATTTCAAAAAGAGAAACAAGATGTGGCCATTCAAAAAGAAAAGTCCAGTGGTCCCAGAATTAATAATGGACACAAAATTTATCGATTTCTTTCAAATTTGTAGATTCTTGAATTAATAATGGACCCAAAATATTATGAAGATATTAAAATATACCCCAGAAAATTGAAATGATCATATTTTTATGTTACGAGTTAAATGATATCAGAGCCTAGGTTTATTTATTAAATGTGGAAATTTATTTATTATGTTAACACCTAACTACCTTATGAGAGGAGTAATTCATAATTATGAATCCGAACGAAAGTTCGAGATATATTCTCAACAGAGAGTTTTCCGAGCAATTGGAAAACACGAAACAAATTATAGTGATAATTGAAAACTATCACACAAGATGAGTAATTTGGCCTTACCAAATTTTCACGAGCTTGAGACCGATGGCTCTATGCTGTCTTAGGACCTTAGAGAAATTCAGAAAACGGTCCAATCATATGGTAACCATCAATACCATATGCCCGAGCACCTCCAAGAAATCCAAACGAAACTGGAGACTGTGTCCCGACACCAGAAGGAGATCTTTGAGACTCTTCAGGAAATCCAACGACGAATGAAGAACTTGGAATCCCTTCCAAGATCATCAGAAATGAGGAAAGAAGGATAGTTACCACCATCTTTTGGAAGTGAGCCCTTACTACACCAGAAGGGTAAAACGGTCGAGGTCAATAGGGAATTGACAAGAAACGAGAAGCTGGAGGCCTTGATACGAGGAAAACCAGTACGCCTTAGGATCATGTCCAAAATCAAGCTTGACGAGATCAACTACGGAGACCTGCAAGATCTTTCTAATCTAGCAGAATCATTTTCGGGTTTAAAACTCGTTAATGTCCAGGCCCTGGAGGACGCAATCATGCCAAGACAAAATCCTCCTCAAGATCAGTCAACGGTAACCGAGAGTTTTGGATCTCATAATCCAAATCAAAATCCGATTCGAGATGAACCCATGCCACATTAGAACGATTTCGTGGCAGGATCCATGTTTACGGCGGTGCCAACCAGATCAAGACCAAGGAGGCCAGATATTCATGGAACACCATATGGAAGATCCCAACTTGATTCAATTCATCCTTATGGGCTCATGCTCAACCTGGATATACTGGATTTCAAAAACCGAGAAGCACTGATCGATGAATGGGCATCGGCAATGAGAATTGCGGCAGCAACGCTGGAACTCAACAAGGAAGGGTTCATAATGATGTTACAAATGAGCCTTGAGGGATCGGTCAAAATCGGATGGGAACATGCTACTCTAGAAATTAGGGATGGTGTGCTATCCGGCGAAGCCCTCAAAGACATTGTTGACAGGATGGCCCGACTTTTCAAAATCTACTTCATCGGAGAAGGATATTTTGTTGATCCCCAAACTTGAGGAGGTGACCAGGAAAGAGCCAGAAGATACGAGCAAGCCTTGTATAGCCTGGAGTTACATGATATATGTAACGTGGATTTATACATCAAGCTTTTTACTAAGTACAAATGGAAGAGCCAAATCAACGAAGAAATGGCGATCCCATTGTTCTTCGCCAAAATACCAAGTCCATGGCGGGAAATGTTACTGCGACAATATACACATGTAGGGATGGATACAGTAGCCCAAAGCATGTCCTTTCTCAAGGTTAAGCTGAGCGAGTGGTGCCAAAAGGCAGCATTCTAGAAGAATTACAAGAGACTGAGAGGAATCAACAAATCAGTCCGGCTTTCCTGCGACGATAATGACATCCCAACAGGAGCACCCAAAAGACACCGAAGAAAGAAGCATAGGGATCACCCCTATGAACAAAGAGGAAGCAGGTTTCCCAGAAGATATTCATGGAGACCAAGGAGATTCTGGTCAAAACAAAAGGCCCGAAGTTACAAATCAGGGCAAAGACCAGGACCTAGCCGGGGGAGGACATCTTCCAGTCAAGGAAGTACAAGCAGACCACCAACGAGGAGGACTTTCAGAAGGGGACATACACGTGCCAATGAGAGTTTCAAGGATTGTAACTGTTGGATATGTGGTGCCAAGGGACACATCTCAACAGACTGTCCGGAGAATCAAAGAAGAGGAGTTAGACAGTTCGAGGCTACACGAGAATTCGAAGAAGCTTTCTATTTCCAAGACCTCGTTCAAGTATACCAGTTTAAGGATATTTCGTCAGACGAAAGTATATATATGAAGAAGATGAGGGCCAAGATGAGTCTTCAGAATTAGAATCAGAATCAAACTGAAGACGAGGAGATTTTTCGCCATGAAGTACAAGAATATATGTGAGGATTCTTCTCTCAAACGAGCATATCTCACAAAGCATTGATGAGGATTATGTGAGAAGACCCAAAACTTCGAGTTTACGATGGGTTTTCCATCGGAAAAATGGAGAGAGACTTAGCCCAGCTAAGCCTCAGACAACGAAAACATCACATCATCTACAAAGTTACGACGGGAGAGATAGCGATCCGATGGAACTAACAAGTAATGTGATGGAAATGCAGCTGGTTCATATGAATGAAATAAAAGAGGAACTAGGTCGACTCAATCCAGAGGTTGCCCAGAAGATGTCCTGGATCCATATCAGAGCCATAAGAATCTTGATCAAGGCACCATTCAAAGAAGGAATCAATTCACCGATTGATATTGCCATGTTTGACAGAAGAATTCCAAACCTACGGGACGCTTGTCTTGGAGGAATATCAGGGAATTTATTTGCTGGAAAGGTGGCAACATTCATCTATCCGAAGATTGCCTATAATCTAGCCGATTGCGATTTCAACAGGGTTCTCACCCTACATCAGGATTTCAAGAACAAGGAATTAATGAAGGAAGGAAATAGGCCGTACTCCATCACCTACAATATTTCCTATGCCCTTTTCAATACTCATCATTCTGACATTTTCCGAAGGAAAGAGTTTGCGGAGATACCCGAAATCTTTGATAAAGTGGCCCATGCAGTCAAACCATAGATTTCTGATCTGCCACCAACCCATGAGATGGATATGATCATCCGAGATCAACCCGTGTTCGGCAAGAACACTAGTCAAAGGTTCGAACCCATGAGAGTTTCTTTCTAGGAAAATAGGATGCACAACCTAACATGGGGAAATAAACCAATTATTGAAGTTGTAATCGAACCAAAAAGGTTTACAACTAAAGGAGAGCTCTAATGTCCAGGAGGATGGTGCGAGGTCGAGGTCATGTTCGACATCACTCAGAAGGATAATACCCTTCCATGTGACGCCTTGTATTATCTAAAGCAGCCCTTAGTTGGAAGATATCAAGGAAGCATAAAATTAGGTGGAATGGATTTTATCATCAACGGGCGAGCAAGGAAGACCCCAGAATAATTAGTTCTTGGGATTGAATTTCTTGAGGATCACAAACCTTGGGAAAGATTACCGGAATGAATGGAATTCACAGAGGACGGAAAGAGATACAGATTCAGATGACCACTAGTCCATTCTCAATTTACATCTCAGTTGGGATGTTGTATGAGAAGTTTCGAGCCGAATACTTCGTGGCGTATATCGATTTAGGGGCTGGTATTTGTACAGCCAAACCAGGAGTTTTCCCCGAAGAAATTGGAGAAAATTTACCAACAGTTGCGGGAAGGGATTTCTCGAAGAAGATTATCATCTTCAAAAGAGGGATAAAACAAGTCGAAATATTGATTGGCAGAGCAGGCGGTACCCCATGGTATAAGGTCAAGACGCCACCAATCTATTTTCACGACACCGGAGTCAATATCTTACTCGACAACAATTTCCTGCAAACGTTCAAGCATTTTACCAAGGATACTGAAACAAGACGCCTTGTCCTCACAACATTCTACGATCATAAGATCTTGGTGCAAAGATTGACACATGCGTTCTACCGGAAATTGCTAATTCAATTTCGTAGTAAGCGTGGTGATGAGGGAAAACTTTGCTATCCAAAGATGAGCGATCAGGGGAAATATGGTAAGACAATCCTTCAGCTTAGGATTGACAGCCTAGGTGGCTAGAAAGATGAAAGGATCAACCACAAAACGATCGAGATCCTAAAAGCCAGCTTAGAACCAAGTCCTCACTTGGACATCACTAACGAAGAACAAATCTCGTTAGAAGATGTCAAAACCAAGATCCGAAGAAACTTCAACGAAGATCCTTTGGCATGGTGGAACAAGAACGAACTCAAAGCATCCCTAAAAATCAAGAAAGGGAAGGAAAATGAGTTTGTTAGATACAAGCATATCCTGATGAATCAGAGCGATCAGAAGGATATGCAAAAGATTCTTAAGGAACATCTTGACCTTAAGCTAATCGCACCAGGAGTCTCTCCATACAGCAATCCCGGATTCTTAGTCAGGAACCATGGAGAAATCAAAAGAAGAAAGCCAAGATTGGTAATCAACTACCAAGGAATCAACAAAATCTTGGAATTTGATGGATACTATATCCCAAGCAGAGAACACCTGATCAACTGCGTCCAAAACGCAAAGGTCTTCTCAAAATCCGATTGCAAATCGGGATTTTATCAAATCAAGATGGAAGAAGAGAGCAAGAAATATACGACTTTCTCCACACTGCAAGGGCACTATATTTGGAATGTCATGCCAATGGGGTTGGCTAATGCTCCCTAGATATATCATAGAAAAATGGATAATCTTTTCAAAGATTATTTAAGATTTATGCTCGTATATGTCGATGACATTCTCATAGTCCCAAAGAACGTCAAAGAACATATCAAGCATCTAAAGATTTTCTCAGATGTTTACCACAAGGAAGGATTGGTGCTATCTGAAAAGAAGGCGGTGATCCTAACAAGGAAAATTGAATTCCTTGGAATAGAGATTGATGAATCAGGTATCATCCTTCATAACCATTTGGTTGAAAAAGTACGCGATTTTCCTGATGATCTCAAAACAGTTAAACAACTCCAAAGTTTTATGGGGTTGGTTATTTTTGCTGGTATGTTTATTAACAACCTGGAAAAGTACAGGAAAATCTTTAGTCCATTACTTAAGAAAGACGCATAGTTCTGATGGACGAAAGAACATAAGGGAACAGTGCAGCGGCTTAAAGCCATTTGCCATAACCTTCCCAAACTGGCAATACCTAATGACGAAGATGATCTAGTACTCTATACAGATGCAAGTGATCATTGGTAGGCGGCGGTTCTAACGAAAGTGGAACCAAAAGGAGAAGTCCCTTGCAAATATTGCAGTGGACTCTTTGCTGGCAATAAAGCAACAAGATGGCATATCAACGAAAAGGAGTTTTTTGCAGTTCGAGAGGCTTTTAAAAAATGGCCGTTATTCTTACTTGCTAAAATGTTTACTTTGAAAATTGATAACACGAGTGTTAAGGCTTTCTTGAAAAATAAAATCGAAAGTAAACCTGAGAAAGCTAGATTGGTAAGATGGCAAGCTGAATGTCAATATTATGATTTTGATGTTCTTGTAATTACATCTCACGAAAATATTCTTGCAGATTTTTTAACAAGGGATGGAGGCACATGAAGTCGACACCATTCTAACAAGATGGAGGCACCACAGGAAAAACCTAGAGGAACTCAGTAAGGCGATCTATAGTCTGGCAACTAATGCTAAGGCTTCCGGTCATGTACAGGAAATGGATCTTAATAAGGTTCAAAACGCGATGAAGGCTACTTGGTTGGGTAGCACGAGTCTTTGGGAAAGTATTATGGACCCAATATTACGAGATGCCTCCACATCAAAAGTAAAATTCAAACTTCGAGCAATTACGCTTGATGATGGAGATTCAAGCAACACAGGTCCAGTTGATGATCCTTTTGAGAAAAACACCAATAAACAAGTTGATTCGAAAGTAGAAATACCTAAAGAATCAAATGATACCTCAGAAACTAAAGAGGACGAGATCAATCTTAGGCCCAGAACAGTGACTTCTAAGATTGATAAAAACGAGCAAAGAATGCCTTTGATTGAATATCAAAGGACATGGAAAAGGCTATACACGAGAATGGGACTTGTCCCAGAAAAATCCGTGGCCGATTGATCATGAAAATATCCGAGAATTTGGATACTACCAGGTTCAAAGCCTGAGAGTGTACGAGAGTGGTTCGGCTTTGGCTGCATAGCTTCAGTCTTTACCATATCACCAGGATTTCTGGAAATTTCTAAATTACCGGAATGGATCCACGAGAAAGTGTACGAGACTTGGAAGAACAATCCTACACTTGAAAGAGGAGATGTCATGGAGCTAAAGTTTATATCAGTAGCTCCGTAGCTCCGGAGATTACAGGGAAGGGTTTCCATCCGAGCTTCCATTTCATCAAGCTGCAGAGACCCAATATGAAGGCAATGGATTACATCAAGCCACCACCAGAAGGACAATTTAGTCTCCCCAATTTTTGAAGATGATATTTCTACAAAAAAAACGTGGGGACTGTAGACACTTAAAATTTGTGTCTAATTAAATCTCGACACGTGGAGAAAAAAATATATTAATTTTTAATTAATTTTTCTATTTTATTTTGGATTTATAAGTTTATTTCTGAAGTAAAGTAGTTAAATTGATTAATTTTAATATATATGATGGATAAATTGAATAATGTCTTATTTATTAATTGGAGTTAAATTATCCAATTAAATTAAATAATGGCAAGTCTTGTATAGCAAGAAAAAGAAAATAAATATATATTATTTAATCCTAATATTTTAAAGGGTAAAATAAATATATTTATCAAATGTCAAGACAAGGAAAATCTTCTCCTCCAAGATTGAATATTCAAGAGATATCTAGAAGATTCATTTAGATCAAGTCTTCCATATCAAGGAATTGTAGACGCGATCACAACCGTTCATCTCATCAGGAGATTCTGATTGAGATTCACTCTACAACTATAAATAGAGGTGGTCTTGAAGAAGAAAAACACACAAATATTCACAAGTTGAAGAGGGAAAAGCTCTAAGTTTTTCGCTCCACCAAACTCATCCATCTTCAAGTCTTCTTCGCGGCATTCAAGGTATCCTTCATCCATCCTCAAGATGTTCTTCGTTAAGAACTTCTTTCAATCCGTCATCAAGCCTCAAGTTCATCCAAAACCGTTTTTTGAAGATCGTGTCCCTGCCAAGAAGATCAAATCTTCAACATATCCGAAAAAATCCAAATCAAATTCATACCATTATTCAACAACATTCTAACCAAAAATCCATTTTGATCTGAGATCAAGTCACAAGACCATTGGAAAACCGTTTTTGAAGATCAAAACCCATACTAAGAAGATCAAAGTCCAAAAATTCAAAGAACTGAAGACGAAGATCATACCAATCTTCATCAACCTTCAAATCAAATTCCAAATCAAGAACATCTTTCGATCCGAGATCAAGCCGTAAAGTCCTCGAATCGACGTTCATTAAATCCTAAGTCAAATTGGTGTTCATCAAATCCTAAGTCAAATCGTGTTCATCAAATCCCCAAGTCAAATTGGTGTTCATCAAATCCTCGAGTCAAATTGGTGTCCATCAAATCCTCTAATCAAATCACCGTTTAATCCGAGATCAAGTTCAAGGATCCTCGAATTGACGTTTCTCCAAGTTCAAACCACTTCAGCGAAGATCAAATTGAAGATTTTCACTACAAATTTTAATATTGTTCTTGTAGAATTAAATCAGAGGATTCAATAGAGATTGTATCCCAAATTATACTTTAAATTTAATCAAAAATTATTTTGTAATCCCTTTCTTGTTTTTATTTTCAGAATTCAAGAATTTGTGACTACAAATTTGGCACGCCCAGTGGGACCTCTCTACCTCTCATCTCCTTTCATCAAGAACAACAAGTCAACCATATGGCGCCAGTCAAGACAAGAAGGATGTCCGACTTATTGGCTGATCCATCCACGAAGATGACAAGTGAAGTCGTCCACAATATTGTTCAAAAGGACTCCTTTGTCTCCAATAACGTCAACAATGACGGGGATGTTGAAAGTGACAACTCCTCCCCACCAACTCCTCACTCCGCATCGGGTTTTTCATCTCCATTGGATATCGTGCACGCGTTGACAACAAGTGCTACAACTTTGGAGGAACAAATTGGGATGTTGACCAAAGCCATAGAGATGTTGAACAAACATGTGCAAGACCAAGACTCCAAGATAGAAAAATTGTTGAGTAGGGAAGACAAGGTGGAAGAAAGTCACGTAAAGGAACTGAAGTTTGGAGGCTTGAAGAGGGTGAAACATCCCTGAAGCAACTATCCAATGAGAAGGAAAAATCTATTGCCAAGGAGTTCCAAGTCTCTTCAAATGGCATTGTTAACTGTAAAAAATAAATACGGGATTAAAGAAAATATTAGTCCTAAATATAGGTGTTAACCCTAAAAAATAAAATAGAGGAGATCACTCCTACTCGGGAAAAATAATATGTGGACAATACTATTGTCACGAGTACGTCCGATGAGATGTACCTATAAAGAAAACCCCTCGGAGGATATATGGACAATACTATTGTCACGAGTACGTCCGATGAGATGTACCTATAAAGAAAACCCCTCGGAGGATTGCCCTACCTCTCGGTCACTGACCCGAAAAGGTTTATAAAAGCATCCGAGGAGAAACGCAAGCGTCCCTTGGAAAGTCAAACGGTGAATGAAAAACAGATATCAACACGGCATCGGAAAAAGAGCAAACCCCGATGGACCCGTATGACTCCGATATCCACCAAATGCGCCAAGAGGGACCAAGAGGGACCCCGAGTCCTATGAACTTACAAGAAAACTTCCTTGTTGAACACTCCTCGGAAAAGGCAACACTCGGACTTATCCGAGAACACAATTTTGGAAGAAGTCAATACAGGAACACCCAGCGAATACATTCCGAGCACTCTGGTGAAGAAATTTCACTTTCAGTAAAGCAAAAACAGCCCTCGGACACAAAATCACAGTCCTCGGAAGTCATACCAAGTCCTCGGAGATCACGTTTCCACCCTCAGAGATCACTCCTGACTGTTGAAGATAATACCCGAATCAAGAAGGAGAAATAAAGGCCCTCGGAAGAATAGCTCTATCAGAAATAGTCTACATCAGAAGCCCTCGGAGATATCAGAAGATACAAAAGCTAATCCAGTCAGCGCCTAGTAGACAAACGATAAACCTTATCCTAATTTTCACACCTGTATCAAGGTAACAATAACACCTGTCCTTACCAAAACACATGCACAATGACACCTGCCCCTACCAAAGTCTATATAAAGGGAGGTGATCAATAGAAACAGGGAGGACAAGCTGAAGCAATTAAGCTTACTTACTACAATCTATCACTCAAATATATAAGATAAAAAGAGGAGGAAATGTTCAGTGAATAAAGGAAGGGAATATTCTTGCAATTAATCTCATACTGTCCATCTCGCGTTGCCTTTGAATCACGGACAGGGCGTTTCGACCCAAATAAATATCTTCCGTTAAATAGGGAATAATTCCAAACCCGTTAACAATAGGAATTAATATACGGACAATACTATTGTTACGAGTACTTCCGATGAGATGTAACCACCTCCCACGAGGAGGCCCTCGGAGAGTTACAAATCTGCATGGTCACTAACCTAAAAGCAATATAAATACCCGAGGAGACACAAAACGTCTCATGGAAAGTCAACGATGAATAAAGAAAAGATATCCACGTGGAATTATGAAAATAACAACGCCCGATGAATCCATGCGACTCGGATATCCATCAAATGCGCCACGAGGGACCACAAAGGACCCCGAGTCCCATAAACTCACGAGAACACTTCTTTGCTGAAAACTCCTCAACACGAAACGCCCTCGGAACATCACTTCTGAAATCAAATCTCAGAGCAAAGATAGATCCAAGCCCAAAAGTCATCAGAAAACCACCACGGGGACTTGGACAAGAAAACACCACCTCACGAAGGAAAAATCAATCCCTCGGAGATCAAATCTAGCCCTCGGAGGTCAAACCAAAGCCCTCGGAGATCAAGACAAATCCTCGGAGACCGTACCAAACCACTCGGATACCAAATCAAAGACGAAAACACCCCTCAGAAACTAGCATCCCAAAAAATAGTCCCTCGAAGATCCCGGAGCTATCGGAAGATAAAAAGATCAGCCTAGTCAGCATCTAGTAGACCAAGAATATATCTTATCTTATCTTTTTACACATTTACACATATTGCAACACCTGTACTTACTAAAACACATGCACAACGACACATGTTCCTCATAAACTCTATATAAAGGGAGGTGATCAATTGAAGAAAGATAACTGCAATAACTTGAAACAAAAACAAAGACACAAAAGGAGTGAAATTCAGTGAATAAAAGAAGAAATACTCTTGTATCTTTATTATCCTTACACAATCAACGCTTCTTGAACCTCGGGTGAAGCGTTCCAACCCCCCAATTACTCCGTTAATTAGGTTATAATATTCAACTTGTTAAAAAAATGGTGTCGTCTGTGAGAACGCTATAAAATTTGCCTTTGAGCATATCCAACAAGCGTTGTTTAACATGGATGATTTATTTGAAAGCGAAAGTCTTCAAACCCGTCAAGGCAACTCGGAAGAGACTTTGTCCCACTTCCAAATCCGGTACACGAGATTTCATCAATGTCCCCGCTCTATCTTTGAAAGACTCAGAGAAGCCACGACTCGGAGAATACCATGGACGGAGGAATCTCGGCAATCGATCACCCGAGTCCCCCAGATGGAGGAATCCTCCCTCGGAAGAAGGGACACCCCCCAACGGATGAAGCCCCTCTCCTGTCTCCTGGCGCCATGAACCTCTACGAGAATCACCAAGGTATGCTAATTTTGGGGAAACTCCGAGGACGGGCCAAAGAAGCCAGATACCCCATCCTTGGGAATACCCTAGGGTTGATAATCATGCCCTATGGGGGATGCTAGATGGTTTACGAAAAGAAATGAGTGATATCAAGAAAACCATGGCCCCTAAAGAGGATCCCACTTTTAAAATTTCCCATTTCACCCCCGAAATTTCATTAGCATCCGTCCCCTCGGGGATGCGACCCGTCAACGTTCCCCTATACACTGGGAACGCTGATGGAAGAGATCCACATGACCACATACACCAATACTTGGTGGGAATGGACCTATCCTCCGCCCCCAACCATGTCCTATGTCGCGTGTTCCCGGTCACCCTCGGAGGACGAGCCCAAGCTTGGTTCACCCATCTTCCCCCTAACTCCATAACAAGCTTTGATCGGTTAGCCTATTTATTCGTACGACAGTTTGCATGCAATCGACGATACCCCAAATCGGCCACCCATCTCTTCACGGTGAAACAACAGAAAGATGAACCCTTGCGAGGGTACATAAAACGTTTCATTGATGAGGCGTTGGATGTCCCTAATGTCAGCCCCACCATCCTGGCAGACATACTGACACAGGGACTTCGAACAGGGGATTTCTTCCTGTTAACGGGCTTGGAATTACGACCTAATTAACTGAATTATTTATTTGGGTTGGAACGCCTTTGTCCGTGGTTCAAAAACTAAATGCTATTTTACGGGACAGAAAACTGACAAAAACATTCCTTCATTTTATTCACTATGACCCACTCTCTTTTCCGAGTCGATATGCGTATTTCCGAGTCTATGTGTTTTTCCTTCTTTTTCCGACCTCCTTTACATCTCCCTTCTTCCTCTGTTTATATAGAGTTTTCAGGGACATGTGTCGTCATGCATGTTTTTACAGGTGTCGCTATGCATGTGGTGGTGTTCTACACGTGTTACAATGTTCATTTAACCAATAAGATAACGTGTTCATCTGAAGTGCTGACTGTATTATTTCTTCTTCCGAGGGCTTTGGTCTTCTTTATGATAAGGGGTAGACTGCCTTCTTTGCTTCCGAGAGCTCCTTACTTCAAATGGTGACTCGAGGGCTGAGTCTGAGTGTTCTCTTAGTGACAATGCTTCTCCGAGAGGTGTGTATTCTGGAGTGTTTGCTTCAGGGTATTCTCCAAGGGAGTGTTCGTTCATGGGTTGATCTCCGAGAGGGTTTTAGCTATCGTGGGTAGGTATTTTCTTTTTTCGAGTGCCCGAAGAGTGTTGTTCTGTAGTTGTTGCATTATTGTGAAGTTCCGACCTCTAGGTTGGTCGACATGAGTAGTGTTCCGAGAGTGTTTGTGTTGGGAGTACGTAGCAGGGAAGTACTGTGGTAGTGTTCCGAGAGCGTTTGTTTTGGGAGTGCATAGCAAGGAAGTGTTTTTGTCAAGGTTCTGGGACTCTGTTGGTTTCCGATAGCTCTAGTGGGCTTTGATAGATTGGTTCTTTTAGCTCATCCCTTCCGAGAGTTCATATCTCTTGGAGAGGCGGAATGAGTGGGGCGGAGGGCTTGCCCAATGCTGAAGTAGTTCCGATAGCGGTTAGTCTGTGAGACTCTTTGGAAGTGTATCCGATAGGTGCCTGCCTTGGTCTCGTATTCCTCCTGTTGACTTTGCTCCAGTATTTGATGTTTTGGAGATGTGCTCCGAGGGATACTGGAGGCGTGATACATGTATCGTGAATGTAGGTCGCATAATCATATAATAATATACCTGGTAATTCCTGTAATTGATTTATTGTTTATTTCAAGCAGGTGAATTATCATCATATTAACACTTCCGATACCTCATGGGAAATCATGTCACAGACATGAATGAGCTTATGCAAAAGGCAGAAGTTTACATCCTCATGGAGGAAGCAGAAGGAATGAAAAGACGCATGGAGCATGACGACAATGAGCACCGAGAACACGTTGAACGAGAAGTGAAAACTAAAGAAAAGGGAAAGGAAGGAAAACCCGCCCCCCGCAAAGATGAGGGAGGGGTAGTCAGAAAATTCCTGCGACCCGTACCCCTACCTCCGATGACTATCGCTCCCCAAGAGGTACTTAACGTAATGAGGGGCAGCGATGATTTACACTGGCCCACACCGGCCAAATTTCCCAATCGGGAAAGGACCACAGGGAAGTATTGCAAATATCATAAAACCTATGGGCACACCACCGAGGAATGCACTACCCTACGCAGGGAGATACTCCGCCTTCTAGAAGCGGGATACTTGCACAACTACCTCAAAGTGAATAATTCCGAGGAGCCCAAGCCGAATGTATGAAAAAGATCACGCCCAGAGCAAGAAGAGGGCGAGGCGGCTATGAATCACCGATCACGAGAAAGGACTATGGAGCGCGGCCAGTCCCGAGGATGGACCGCAGGCCAACGACAGGGTTCCCGAGAAAGAACTACGAGGCAGCGTAACTTACCTCCTTCCCCAAACTCATACGAGGACAACGCTCCTTCGAGCCGAACCGTCAATATGATAGAGGGAGGAGATATCTCGATAACACCCCAAGGTAAGAGAAAAAATATCTGAAAGAGGCCCGACGAGCAGAACAAGGACTCCCTGTATGCTCCGTCCAAGGGGCAAAAGTGCCTATTATTACCTTCGGACCCGAGGACCTAACAGGTATAGTTTACCCCTATGAAGACCCCTTGGTTATTTCAGCCGTTATCTACGAATATGAGATCCAAAGGATCCTCATTGACACGGGTAGCTCTGTGGACGTACTCTTCTTTCCCACCTACCTTGCTATGGGACTAAAGAGAGAAAGGTTGGAGATGGCGGAGGTCCCCCTAGTAGGTTTTTCTGGAGAAGCCTGCCATACCCTCGGAACTATAACCCTTCCAATGTCATGGGGAGAGGGAGCCCTTCGAAGAACCAAACCCACCAAGTTTTGGGTAGTGGAAGCCTCTTCACGAACGTACAACTCCATATGCGGAAGGCCATCCATCTGAACCTTCGAAGCTATCCCCTCTACCCTTCATCTTAAGGTAAAGTTTCCCACTTTCTCAGGTATCAGAGAAGTTCAGGGAAATCAATCCAAGGCTAGAGAATGCCGCATGAATGCTATCCCCTCGGAAGAAGAGGAATTCCCCCTCGGAAATAATAAAAAGCTCAAAACCGAAGAGACACGGGTTCAACCCTTAGAAGAGTTAAAGATGGTAGAGTTGGTAGAAGGATGTCCGAAAAAGGTGGTTAAGATGGGTACCCGCATGGAACTGGCAATAGAAGCTCAACTGACTTCCATCCTCAAGCAATTCCATCACCTCTTCGCCTGGGAAGGGGGACCGCCCGGACGAATCAGCAACAAGGTATGCCAGCATTTTCTCAATATAAAACCAGGGGCTAAACCTGTCCAGCAGAAAAAGAGAAGAATGGGGCCAGAGCGCAATAAAATTATCCGATCGGAGATTCAACGACTCCTTAGCCTGAGGCAAATTCGGGAAGTTATATATCCCGAATGGTTGGCTAATGTGGTCCTGGTTCCCAAACATGGAGGAAGATGGCGAATGTGTGTAGACTTTACCAATCTCAACGAAGCATGTCCGAAAGATTGCTATCCCTTGCCCAGTATCGATCAGCTAGTGGACTCCACTGCTGGATGCGAGCTGCTCTCAACCCTAGACGGAGACCAGGGATACAACCAGATCCCGATGGCAACTGCTGACCAGGACAAAACTAGCTTCATTACCGATGCTGGCACCTTCTGCTATCTAGTAATGCCCTTCGGACTCAAAAACGCCGACGCAACCTACCAGAGACTAGTAAGTCTCATGTTCGCTGGACTCATCGGAAAATCGGTGGAAGTCTATGTGGACGATACGGTGGTTAAGAGTAAAACCGCAGAAGATCATCCCGAGGACCTACGAAAAGCATTGGCCATCATGGATAAGTTTGGAATGAAGGTTAATCCCAGAAAATGCTCCTTTGGCATCCGAGGAGGAAATTTCTTGGGGTTTATGGTCACAGAAAGAGGAATAGAAGTAAACTCCAAAAAAGCTGAGGCCATCGTGGGACTTCCAACTCCGAGGACAGTTAAAGATGTTCAAAAACTCACGGGCCGGATGGCCTCCTTGAGCCAATTTGTTTCCAAATCAGCAGAGAAAGGACTCCCCTTCTTTAAAATACTCCGTAACATCAAAGAATTCCAGTGGACCTCTCAGTGCGAAGAACCCCTCGGAGAGCTAAAAAGGTATATGGTAAAACCACCCTTGCTAGTAAAGCCTTCGCCTCAAGAGAAGCTCTTTGTATACCTATCTGTTGGAGAAGAAGCTGTCAGTGCTGTGTTAGTCAAAGAACAAGATAGAGAGCACCACCCCGTATACTATGTCAGCAAAACTCTTCTCGGAGCAGAAACCAGGTATACTGTAACTGAAAAACTCGTCTTAACTTTGGTTACCACGGCGCATAAGCTACGCCCCTATTTCCTATCCCACCCAATCACTGTGTTGACAAAACACCCCTTGCGGGCAATTCTCAATAAACCCGAGTCATCGGGAAGATTGATAAAATGAGCCGTAGAACTTACTGAGTATGACATTTCCTACGCTCTGAGGCCCTCCATCAAAGTACAAGTCATGGCGGACTTCATAATGGAGCTGACCAGCATCGGGTTCGAGGAAAAAGAACCTCTATGGCATGCATATGTAGATGGCTCCTCTGTTAGTACCCACGGGGGAGCGGGAATAGTCTTGGTAAATCAAGAAGTGGAAGACGAAAGACTCTATTTCGCAGTCACACTTGATTACCCCATTTCCAACAACGAAGCTGAGTATGAAGCCCTCCTCATTGGCATGAGGCTTGCAAAAGAATGAGGAATAAGGAGAATACTCCTCCATAGCGACCCTCAATTGATTGTCCAACAAGTTAAAGGTTCATACGAAGCAAAAGAAGAAAGGATGCATGAGTACCTTCGAGTAGTCCATCATAGGCAAGAATGGTTTGAAGGCTATGACAAAGTCCAAGTTCCCCGAAAGGAAAACCAAAAGGCGGACGCCTTGTCCAAAATGGCCACTCAAACGGCAGCCATCCACACCCGAAGGATCACACTGCTCCATGTCAACGAATCTGAAAAATCCAAGGACAAAGAAGTAAATGCCACTATGGATCCCCCGTCCAGCTGGGTAACTCCCATCAAAGCCTACTTGCAGGATCCAAAAGGCTATTCCTCAGACAAAGTTGTACAACGAATAATGTCCAGAAAAACCGTTAGATATTTCCTCAAGGATGGAATATTGTTTCGGAGGACATAAGCCCCCACGCCAGATGTCTTAACGAAGAAGAAGCCCAACTAGCTATGGCGGAAACTCACGAGGGGACACGCGGGAGCCATACCAGCGGCGAAATTATGGTCGGACACCTGGTTCGACAAGGCTATTACTGGCCCACGATGGCTAAAGATAGCAAAAGCCACGCGGAAAGGTGTAAACCGTGCCAAGCTTACGCCCATTGGGTCCATCAACCCGCAGCCCCGTGGGAACCCCATCTGACCCCTTGTCCATTCTCGAAATAGTGGGGCCACTCATCCCTGACGTCGGCCAAAAGAAGTTCCTACTCGTAGTAGTGGATTACTTCACCAAATGGGTTGAGGCAGAACCCTTAGCCCGAATCACCGCGGGCGCCATCGTCAACTTCCTATGGAGGAATATCATGTGCCACTTTGGCGTCCCTCGAAGCATGGTAAGTGATAACGGCCTACAATTCACAAATCAAGAGTTAGAAAAATGGTGTGACCGCTGGGAGATCAAACATCGCTTCGCTTCGGTGGGATACCCCCAAGCAAACGGACAAGTAGAAAGAACCAATCGAACCCTCCTAAAGAACATGAAAGCCCGACTTGACTAGCATAAGGCCAAATGGGTTGAAGAAATACCCGACATACTATGGGCCTCTCGGACCACACAAAGCACGACCACGGGTGAAACACCGTTTAACTTATCCTACGGGTGCGAAGCGGTCCTGCCCTCGGAGGTTTCCGTTGAGAGCTGGCGAGTCCGAGAATATGAGGAAATCGCCAACAGCTCCAACCTAGCCTTGATGTTCTTGAAGAAAGAAGAACACGAACCGCCATCTGGATTGAAGAATACAAAGCCCGGATGTCATGATACTACAACGCTAAGGTCAAACCTCGAACTTTTCAAGTTGGAGACTTGGTGATGAAACGGATCGGAGCTTCCAAGAATGTGGGTAAGCTCGATCCCCGATGGGAAGGACTCTACAAGATAGAGGGAATTGTTGGACCTGCAACTTACCTTCTGGCCAATTCCGAAGGCGCAGTGCTCCGCAACACCTGGAATTCCCTCAATCTCAGAAAATACTATGCATGATGTAAGGCAACCGTTTGTACATAAATAAAAAAAGCCGTTTGTATATAAATGGTTCCCTTACAAAACAAAAAGAAATAGGGTTGCAAAACAAAATGATGACTCCCTGAAAATGTCATCACAAGCAACCTAATCTCCGAGGAGCCATCTAGTACAAACAACTAGTACAAAAATAGTTAGCACCTACAACGAATCCTCATCCAAAAGGGATATTGGATTACATACAATACAAAGAGATCTATGCTATCTCCGCCTACACGGAAACGTCCTTTATTGGACGCTTTCCCTCTCTGAAAAGTCGGCGGCGTTGCTCTTCAGATAGTGAAACAGGATCATCAACAACCACCATCGGAATGGCCGGATCCCCGATAACTGAGGGGGGAACTTCTGCAAAAACTTGGCAAATGCTAAGTTCAGGGATGACCAGGCCCGAAGGAAATCCTTGCAGAGCCTGGACCGCATCTCGGCATAAACAATAACCTATGCGGACCAAATCACGCATCTCCTTATGAAAAGACTCACGAGGGCTAGATGGACCCACCACTTCCAACACTGCATGGACCTGGGCCATCACTAACGCCACCTCATGAGTACGAGTTCCTCTAGCAGTTGTTGAGTTGCCACATCTTTTTCCTTTGTAGCACGTATGAACTGATCATTGGAGAGCTGAACTCGGTCCCTTAAATCCTCTATTCTCCTCTCCAAATTCAATATGCGGGTCCTCTCAAGGACCAACTGACGCTCCAACTCCCAAGATTTATCTTTCTCGGCTTGCAAAACCCCCTCGTGAATTTCCCGAGCAACCTCCTTATCTGCGGCCAATTGGGTTATCTCCTCGTGAGCTTCAAGTAAACCCTTCTATAGCACATCACGACGGCGATATATCAAGTCAGGGTCAGAAGAGGACTCTCCTCGGGATCCGATGGCGTTCAAAACCATGTAAATCTGCATACCAATCAACCCGTCAGCACCAAAGGGATAACAAAGGTTAGTGCTAAATAAAACAAATGAAAAATTGCTACACCTCGCACAAATCTTTACAGGCAAGATCCTGAAGACTGGATAGAGGAAAGGTCCTCATGAATTCACAGTCTGTCGCATTCAACAAACCGCTCAAGTAATTTCGGCAAAAATCTGCCACAGAAGAAGACGAAGGAGCGGAACAACCGCCTTCTCCGAGGGGACGAATCCCCGCCAGAAGAGGATTACCCTCAAGAGGTGGACGAACAACTCGGGCAGGACCCTTCCCGAGGGGATGGGACCCACCCAGAACATAGGAAGTAAAACCCTCCTCCACCACATTTACAACATCTCCCAAAAAGGAGCGTGATACCAACCGCGGTATCGGAAAATCCATCCGAAGAAGAGCAGTGGTGGGGTCCTCGAAGACAGTGGGAGCTGGGGGGGCTGCGGCAAGAAAGGCCCCCAGATCCCTCCTCTCCGAGGGAGGACTCGCCATAATATCAAAGCCCGAGTGATTGGAGCCACCCTCCTCCGAAAAGGCATACCCATCATTTAGCGTCTGCGCCAAGAAGACCTTATCAAAAGGTTTTATCGCAAACGTTTGCATCTCCAAACCTATTGGGAAGACGAGTATGCTATGAGCTCAAAGCAACAGAAAACATCCCATAATGACAAAGATAAGAAGAATAACTTACGAAAGAAGAAATTGCTATAAAGCGGCTGAGCTGTGAGATTGAACATCTCTACCCCTTCTTGAAGACCTGCAATATCAGAGACTCGGGGAACTCTAATAAGCTGCTTATGTCGTAGGTACCCGTGAACAGCCCATAATGAGACAACACCTCCTCCTCACATATTAACGACTCGGAGTTGGGAGTAACGTATCTAAGGCCCCATCAGAGAGGTACTCCCCATAAATCTGCTGATCGGCCCCTCGGGCGAATGAAAAAGAACCTCCGCCTCCAATCCCCTCTACGAGAACACGGATTGGATACATGAGTGAAGGTTCTATAGATATCCCGATAGGCCAAGCTGAAAAAAGGGGGGCTACCCGCACAGGGGCGCAAGGCAAAAATGACTCCCACTCGATGAGGAGACATGAGGAGGTTCAGAAGCTCACAACATAGGATGTACCCCACCAAGTGGCGATACGAGTTCGACGTCAACTGGCTAGGACATATTTGCCAATAACGAAAGAGAGTCTGAATAAAAGGGTGAAGAAACACCCGCATCCCACACCTCATTTGGTCACGGTACACCGTCAAGAATCCCGAAGGGGGATCGTAAGCCCTCTGCTCGTGATGTGGTATGACCACATCATATTGGGTATAATCTAGATTATACTCAGAAAAGAGGGTCATAACCGACCCCTCGTGCTCACTACTCGTAGCAGTGCCCACTTGACCGCGGCCCATCAGCTTTAGGGGGTTTAACGAAAGCATATCAAACTCTGAAGACTGATCCGCCAGAGTATAAGACCCCCTACCCATAAATACCTCTCGAATATGAGTCATCCTGCGGGACTCAACATTTGAGGATCTCCCAGCAACTCCCCTCGAAGGACTTCCCAAAAGAGCTGATATATCATCATCCAAACTATCCCGCCTAGAGGAAAAGCTAGCCGAGGAGGCATGGCGCACTCCTAAAGCCAACGAAGGAGTCCAAACCGAGTTCCGAGTGGAATTATGAAAAGAAACAGACCCTCCTCTACTGTAATGTGGGGGCATCATCTTCTCGGGTAAGTTTTCACTCTTCTATTTCACAAAGAACTGCGCAAAAGCTGAAAAGTGATTTTTGCAATGAAATCGGTGAACACTCTATCTAAAAGATATTTCTTTTTCTAAAAGAAAATTGTGACAAAATTCACTACACATTTGCTCATATATATAATGTTGCCCACAAATAAAAGCATGAGCTGCCCAAGCTAGATTAATTACTAAGGCCACGTGTCTAGTAAAAAACCTATGGAAAGGGTAAAACCTCATGCATGAACACACCTCCTGCTACAAGTTTTACTTGGCGAGCAAGTTTATTTGGTAAACTTATCCTAAAGCATTAAATAAACAGTTAGATAATTATGGCTGCTAAATAGTTACTAACGGAAAAGTAGAACATGAAAGAAATGATTTATTTACTAATAAACCCCGAGAAGTCCTCGGAAAATGACCGTACAGTGCGGAAAAGGTCAAAAAACTAAGGAATTAAAAATTTACACTTATTAAAACAAAAAAGCAAAAATAAAAGTTCTATACTATGCCCTCATGGTTGATGGAGGCGGAGCAGGACGCGAAGGGGACGTCGCCTCGGCAAAGGTACCCATCGGAGCCAGGCGCGAAATCGGTGAGAACACTCCCCCGGAGCCACTGAATCTCGGACTCGGACTACTTGCTGAATGTAGTGGAGAAGGCGCAGGAGAAACCCGAGGGGATAATACGCCACCAAATATCCCCACGAGTACGCGGCAATCCTCGAAAGAGGGCTTCTTCAGCTTACGGAGGTCAAAGGACTTAGTGAAGTCCACGTCCGGCCGCAGTAAGGGCTTCGCCACTCTAGCACACTCTAGATAACCCCACAGTATATGGCCTGCTAAAAGCTCGTGGGGCGGCCTCTCGGAAAGTTTCGGTTGCTGTCTAAAGGTCTCTTGTTGAGCTAATTGGACCGCCGCATCAATTTTGGCTTGTACCGCCTCGGGAGAAATAAACATTGCCAACTTCCCCTTTGCCGACTCTGCCCTGTCAGTGATCTGACCCAGCATCTCCTAAGGTTTCCTCTCCCTCTCCAAACCCTCCGCTACCTCCTTCTCAAGAGCAGCGATTCGAGCATTAAGAGTCCCGTCGGACTCCTTCTTTTCCTTCTCCAAAAGGGCTACCCTGGCTGTTGCAGTCTTCTAGGAGGTTTCTATCTGCTTATATGCAGATTCCGCCTTTTCCAGGCGGTGGTGCAAGTCCTCGATCGTCTTCTCAGCCCTTGCAGAGTGAATTCGAAGTCAGAGATCTTTGTAAGAAGCACTTCCTCCCTTGTTTGGCTCTCCTTATCCCTGAACAGAAGAGGCACCAATTGCGCTCGGAGTGCCTCCACCTCCTCCACGCTCTTTAACCCACGCTGCTCAACAGCAGCAACCGCTTCCCGAGTCTTTCCTACCTACAAAAAGAAAAGCAAAAGAAAAGATTGTTAACATAGAGCATACAACACGAGGAATCAAGTACGAATAGGAGAAGGGGAAATTTGAAACTTACCATCAACCCCATCCAATTAAGGCTGGTGTACAGGAACTGAAACCCCTCGGCAGGTGTGGAATTAGAGGAAGCAAAAAATTGGAAGATCTCCCGGTAGGCATCCCCCACAGTCCAGGACGAAGACCGCCCCTCCGGTCCACGAGGGGGTACGGGTGTTTGAAAGGTGTGACCCCTCGGAGATAATGTCACCGGAACATGACCCCTCAGAGGAGTAGTCCCCAGAATTGGCGTCACCACATCCGAGTCTGTAAACACCGCCCGAGGACCCCCAACAGTTGTGGACGTACCCGCCTCCTCAATCAGTGAGCTCAAGAGCTCCACCTTAGCCTTCTTGTTTTGGACGAGGGATCAAACTCCCCTTTGATATCCTCAGAGTCCCCCAAGGAAGTCTCTGGACCGGGAACCTGAAATTGTGCCAAAAAATCTTCCTCTGCAAGGAATAAACGTACATGAGTAAAAGAGAGAATGAAACTAGAAAAGAATATTGCTTAAGGATCAACCAGAACTTACCGAGAGGGGCAGGCTCAGACACGGTCTTCTCCGAGAACTCCGGAACTCTCGGAGACATGGGCTCAACTCCACGAGAAGAATCGGGAGATGGATCCCGAGATGATATAACCACCACCTCCGTAGTATTCTAGGCAGAACCCTCCCCGCCAACCCTCGGAGAGATCCCTTCGTCAGAAAACCTCGAAGAACTTACCGTATCGGACCCGGAGACTGGCACCAGAGCCCAAGGACCAACCTGGCGCAAGGGAACTGCATTCTCCTTCTCCGGAGCATCGGAAATACCACTCGGAACGGGATCTGCGGAGCCCGAGTGCGAATAATACTTCGCTAAGACGTCCCCTGCACCACCCGAGAACTAGCAAATACAGTTATAACTTACTTCTATGCCAAAAAAGGAACAAAAATGAATACCAGATACTTACGAAACAAAGTCAAGGCATTGGAAGGAAGGGCCAGTGGCTTCTCGACCGCATCGTCAGTGAACACCACGTGATGAAGCCCGGAAGCCTCGAACAACATCAGGAAATCCTCTGACTCCATCAGAAGTTGCTGTGAAATCACCGGGGATAAAACTACATCCTGATCCAAAGTGTGCACGGGAGACGTGCCTTCTCTCCAATCAAAAGGTAGGTCACATACACCTTCTGCTGGTTGCACAAAGAAGTACATGTTCTTCCAGACACTGTGCGAACTTATTGAAGCATCCAAAATCCTCTTCGTGGAATGCCTGCTATTATCCCGATGGCGAACGTGGTAGAATGGGTACCCCCGGGAGAGACCACTACGTCAAAAATAGAAAAAAAATGATCAACCCCACACTCCAACCCATTTACCTGACACCAAAAGACGTAGATGCAGAGGGCGGCAAATCTGTTCGGAACCAATCGACTCGGACTGATGTTACACGCCTTAAATACCTCACAGAAGAAGGGCGGCATAAACGAGTGCCACCCATACCGCACCTGAGCAAAATAAACAGTCAACATCCCAGGGGGTGGATAACGTGCCCTCTGATCCTTCGTAGGGATTTGAAACACCATATTCTTCTGAAAGGCTCCAGTATTGGTGAACAAATCCAGCACCTGCTCACGAGTAGCAATACTCTGAACCTTCTCGATTTTTGCAAAATCACGAGTAGCAGCAGCCTTCTTTGACTTAGGAACCCTAGCATTTTTAGCGGCGGCGCTACTCTCAACGACAGAAGAAGTCTCCCCCTTTCGCTTACGAGTAATTACTCCCATCGGAGCACCCCCCATCCCCACCTGAGAATCAATTGGAGTAGTAACTCCAGAGGTAGTAGAGGCTGCGATAGGATCAATGTTGGTGGAAGAAGCCATCTGAACAGTAACGAGGATAAAGTATTTATCCGAAAAAGGGAAAGAAAAAAAAAGGCGTATGAATTCGCTGAAAATTTGAAGTGCGAAGAAAGACGAGAGACGAAGAAGTTTTTTGCTCTGGAGAAGAATTACCGCAAGAGAAAGTAGTAAAAGTGAGAATGAGGGGGAATAGTTCTCCTATTTATAACCCTAAAACAACAACGGTCAGATGCTCTTCAAATATCGAGCTCATTCAAAACTCCACGTCCCTGCCGCCTCCGCATGCCACGGCGTTACAAATCTGACCGTTACCAACGGTCAGATGCTTTGAAGTTTTAAACTAGTCAACGGCTACCACACCCCGAGACCTCCGCGCGCTTAAGGGCAGTACCCTCAGGGGTAATAAGGTAAATTCTATATGATCCGTTTTTAAATAATTATAAATATCTGCACGTACCCCCTCGGAAAAACACCAAAACACAGATACCTTGAAGGGAAAAAATGAAGAAAGCCCCTCACCTCATGGAGGGTATGAAATAAAATTTCCCTCGCCTCTACGAAGGCGATCGAAACTTGGGGGGGCTAATGTTAACTGTAAAAAATAAATACGGGATTAAAGAAAATATTAGTCCTAAATACAGGAATTAATATACGGACAATACTATTGTTACGAGTACTTCCGATGAGATGTAACCACCTCCCACGAGGAGGCCCTCGGAGAGTTACAAATCAGCACGGTCACTGACCTAAAAGCAATATAAATACCCGAGGAGACACAAAGCGTCTCATGGAAAGTCAACGATGAATAAAGAAAAGATATCCATGTGGCATCATGAAAATAACAACGCCCGATGAATCAATGCGACTCGGATATCCATCAAATGCGCCACGAGGAACCACAATTAAAGGACCCCGAGTCCCATAAACTCACGAGAACACTTCTTCGATGAAAACTTCTCAACACGAAACGCCCTCGGAACATCACTCCTGAAATCAAATCTCAGAGCAAAGATAGATCCAAGCCCAAAAGTCATCAGAAAAACCACCACGAGGACTCGGACAAGAAAACACCACCTCACGAAGGAAAAATCAATCCCTCGGAGGTCAAACCAAAGCCCTCAGAGATCAAGACAAATCCTCGGAGACCGTGCCAAACCACTCGGATACCAAATCAAAGATGAAAACACCCCTCGGAAACTAGCATCCCATAAAACAGTCCCTCGAAGATCCCGGAGCTATCGGAAGATAAAAAGATCAGCCTAGTCAGCATCTAGTAGACCAAGAATATATCTTATTTTATCTTTTTACACATTTACACATATTGCAACACCTGTACTTACTAAAACACATGCACAGCGATACCTGTCCCTCATAAACTCTATATAAAGGGAGGTGATCAATTGAAGAAAGATAACTGGAATAGCTTGAAACAAAAACAGAGACACAAAAGGAGTGAAATTCAGTGAATAAAAGAAGAAATATTCTCATATCTTTATTATCCTTACACAATAAACGCTTCTTGAACCTCGGGTAAAGCGTTCTAACCCCTCAATTACTCCGTTAATTAGGTTATAATATTCAACCTGTTAACAGGCATGATCCCTGCTGATCAATTGAAGGAGTTTATCATGGGAACTATCAAGGACAAGCTAGACGGAGGCTTTAAATCATCATTTTCCTATTCCAAACCGTACACTCAAAGGATAGATAGCTTGAAGATGCCAAATGGTTACCAACCACCCAATTTCCAGCAGTTTGATGGCAAAGGTAACCCAAAGCAACATGTAGCTCACTTTGTAGAGACTTGCAACAATGCCGGAACTTATAGTGATCATCTTGTCAAGCAATTTGTTCGCTCATTGAAGGGAAATGCCTTTGATTGGTACACTGACTTGGAAGCAAACTCGATTGATAGTTGGGACGAGTTGGAGCAAGAATTCCTCAATCGCTTCTAACGCACAAGGAGGACCGTCAGCATGATTGAACTCACAAATGCTCGCCAATGGGATGAAGAGCCAGTGATTGATTACATAAACCGTTGGAAAAACTTGAGTATCATTTGCAAGGATCGATTGTCCGAGACCTCGGCTATAGAGATGTGCATCCAAGGCATGCAATAGGGGCTTCGTTACATCCTGCAATGAATACAACCAAGAACATTTGAAGAGTTAGCAACTCGTGCTCATGACATGGAATTGAGTATGGTGGCAAGCGGAGTCAATGGACCACCTATTCAAGAACCGAGAAGATTCAAAGACAAACAAGATGCAAGGAAATGAGGCAAACCTTTCAACAAAGCACCTACCAAAGAGTCCATGGCAGTGAATGTTGCTCCATTAAGAATCCAAGCCAAGGCAAATGATAACAGTGACCAATGAAAAGGCGTTGCGGTATCTGAAAGGCCGGTAATTCACAAGCTAATGAGCAAAGGAGAACGACACTCAAGGAGATGCGGTCAAAGCGATATCCATTCCTTGATTCTGACGTTTCAGCCATATTTGACGATTTACTCAAAGCTAACCTGATTGAACTACCTGAAATGAAGAGACCAGAAGAGGTCGGTCGCTCTGATGATCCTAAGTATTGCAAGTATCACCGTCTCATAGGACACCCAATCCATGTTTGCTTCATATTCAAAGATAAGGTGATGTGGTTGGCTCGTGATGGGAAGATCACTATAGAAGAGGATGTCGCGTCATCAAACCTTGTTGCACTCTCAAGCCAAGTTGACAGTCTGGACGACTCCCACATCGTTGTTTCATGCAATGCGATTCACGAAGAAGAGAAAACCGCAGACTCTACTTCAAAAGACTACTCATGTCACAAACCAATGTATGTCCACTATATGCTTCACTGATGAAGACCTTCTACTAGGTCCCAAGCTCCACAACCGACCATTATTTGTCGTCGGCCATATTCGCAAGCAAAGAGTCAATCGAATGCTGATTGACGGAGGCTCTGCAGTCAATATCTTACCTCTACGCACTTTGAATGAATTAGGGATCTCGGTGGACGAGCTATCAAGTAGTCGTCTGATGATCCAAGGTTTCAACCTAGGGGGGCCATAGAGCCATCGACGTCATAAGATTAGATCTTCTTATTGAAGATATGTCGTCTAGTACGCTGTTCTATGTCATCGAATCCAACACATCCTACAACATGTTATTGGGTCGACCTTGAATACATGAAAATGGTGTTGTTCCTTCAACATTACATCAGTGTTTTGGATATTACCAAGATGGAGTCGAAAGAAAGGTACATGGTGATGTAAAGCCTTTTTTTGATGCTGAAGCACACTTTGTGGATGCAAAATACTACATTGAGGGAAAAAGCACCGTGAGACTCAATGAAACCGAGCAACTCCAGCAGCATGGTGTAAACGACTCTGATAACAAAAGTGTCACGGAGAAGAGTAAGATTACTGGATCTCCCATTGGGACAAAGCCTTTGAAAGAACTTACATTTCCGCTTACAACACTTGAAAGGAAAGGGCCATCTCCTCCACTTGAAGGATTTGTTCGTCCATCCAAAGGACCCGAAACAGAGTATGGAACATTGCCCACAAAGAAGATTGAGGAATTCTTTGACCCAAAAGCTTTTAAGTTGCTAGTCAAAGCTGGATATGACCCTAATGAAGAACCACGACTGGGGGGCCTCACTCTTGATGCTGCTGCAGAGAAGCCATACAGACTCAATACCACATAAGTCATGTTAAAGGAAAAAGGGCATACCGTTCCAAACATTCGGATAGGCCTTGGCTACAAGCCACCAAACCCAGTTCGTATTGCTATAAAAAAAGTTAACGCCAACTACGTAGGCGAAGTAGAGGGCTCAACCATAGGCCGCGAAGAGAAGATGCCACACATGTTGGTCTTTGATAGACTTGGTCCAAAAAAAACGGTCTTTGATAGACTTGGTCCGAATAAAGCGGTCTTTGATAGACTTGGTCCGAATAGAACGGTCTTTGATAGGCTTGGTCCGAATAAAACAGTCTTCGATAGGCTTGGTCCAAATAAAAGGTTCGATTGGAAAAGGTTGAGCGTTCCGCATATGTCGACACACGCTAAGAGAAGCCTCAAGTTATCAAACTCTAAGAAAGTTCAAAGTCTAATCCCATCTCGGATGACTCGCCGCGAAGGCTTTATAGTGTCTTATGGTGAAACGCTCAAAGTCAAGGTGCAAACTGTGGTGCTCACGAAGACCAAAGACAGAGATGAAGAGAGTGTAGGGTCGTCATGCCATATCACTTCTCATGAAGAAGACGTTGAAGAAGACGCCAAAGATGTGCCCATTGAGTTGGAAAAGGGTGTCAATGCCACCGTTGATGAGTTAAAAGAGGTAAACTTGGGCAGCGTCGATGACCCGAGGCCAATTTACATAAGTGCATTGCTCGGGGATGATGAAGAACAAAGTTACGTTGAGTTGTTGCACGAGTTCAAGGATGTGTTTGCTTGGTCATACAAAGAAATGCCAGGTTTGGACCCAAAGGTGGCGGTACACAACTTATTAGTGAAGAAAGATGTTCGTCCCGTCAAGCAAGCCCAAAGAAGGTTTCGACCTGACTTAGTCCCATTGCTCGAAGCCGAAGTTAACAAGCTCATTGAAGCGGGGTTCATTAGAGAAGTCAAATACCCAACTTGGATTTCTAGCATTGTGCCGGTAAGAAAGAAGAATGGACAAATCAGGGTTTGCGTCAACTTTGGAGACTTGAACGAAGCATGCCCTAAGGATGACTTTCCTCTACAGATTGCAGAACTAATGATTGATGCTACCATGGGATACGAAACCTTGTCTTTCATGGACGGATCTTCTGGGTACAACCAAATTCGCATGGCTCCAAGTGATGAAGAATTGACTGCTTTCCGTACTCCGAAGGGTATATATTGCTACAAGGTGATGCTGTTTGGATTAAAGAACGCAGGTGCTACCTATCAAAGGGCAATGCAAAACATCTTCGACGACATGTTGCACAAAAATGTTGAGTGTTATGTGGATGATCTTGTCGTAAAGTCGAGGGAAAGGAAAGATCACATAAGTGACTTACGAAAAGTCTTTGAGAGACTGTGGAAGTATCAATTAAGGATGAACCCTATGAAGTGTGCATTTGGCGTAACATCTGGGAAGTTCCTTGGTTTCATTGTTTGTCAACGGGGCATTGAAATCGAGCAAGCCAAAATTGATGCAATAGTTAAGATGCCGGAGCCGCGAAATATTCATGAACTCAAAAGTCTACAAGGGAAATTGGCGTATCTCCGAAGGTTCATCTCAAATTTACGGTCGTTGCCAACCTTTTAGTCACTTGATGAAGAAAGACGTTCCGTTTAGGTGGGATGAATCTTGTCGCAATGCTTTTGAACGAATCAAGGCATATCTGATGAAACCTCCCATTTTAGCCGCTCATGTACCGAGACGTCCCTTGATCCTATATATTGCTGCCCAAGAAAGATCAGTGGGGGCATTGCTCGCCCAAGAAAATGACAAAGGGAAGGAAAATGCACTTTATTACCTAAGCCAAACAATGTCCCCGAATGAGTTGAAGTACGCTCCTATTGAGAAGCTTTGCCTAGCCATTGTGTTCTCAATTCAAAAATTGAAGCATTACTTTCAAGCTCATACTATTCGTCTTGTATCCAGAGCAAACCCTTTGAAGTATGTCATGACGAGGCCGGTGTTTTCTGACCGACTTGCAAGATGGTACCTTCAGCTGCAACAGTTTGAGATTGCATATATCCCTCAAAAGGCTTTGGAAGGACAAGTATTGGCGGATTTTCTAGCTGACCAACCTGTTCCTGCCGAGTGGGAGTTAATGGACGACTTACCTGATGAAGATGCGTTTGTGATTGAAGTCACTCCTCCATGGGAAATGTACTTTGATGGTGCCGCACATAGAAATGGAGCCGGCGCCGGTGTTATCTTTCTCACGCCTAATGGAGAGGTCTTGTCGTATCCCTTCACATTAACTCAAAATTGCTCAAACAATGTTGCGGAATATCAAGCTTTGATACTCGGGTTAGAAATGGCAATCGAGCTGAGGCAACCTCACCTAAAAGTGTATGGCGATTCCAAGTTGGTCGTCAATCAATTATATGGCGAATTCGAGGTTAAGAATCCAGAGCTCCTACCATATGTTGAGTATGTAAGAAGATTGATCAAAACTCTTGGTGACGTTACAATAGAGCATGTGCCGAGGAAACATAATGGGCAAGCCGATGCGTTAGCTAAACTTGCTTCTATGTTGGTTACATCGGAAGAGAAGACGTCCATACCCGTGTGCCACAAATGGGTACTCCCGCCTATTCTAGAAGAATACGGCGAGCAAGGCTATAATAATAAAAGTCATGCTATGGAGGTATAAGAAATTGAAGTGGAAGATTGGCGACAATCATTCGTGGACTACTTGAAGCACGGAAAATTGCCCGATGACGTACGTCAAAAGATCGACATTAGGCGTCGTGCAGCTTGCTTCATCTTCTATAAAGACACACTCTATAGGCGCTCATTTGATGGGGTTTTCTTGCACTGCCTAGGAAAAGAAGAAGCTATGCAAGCTATGGAAGAGGCACATTCTGGAATTTGTGGAGCTCATCAGTCTGGTCCAAAGTTACAATTTCGCATCAAAAGAATGGGCTACTACTGGCCTACCATGGTTTTAGATTGCATGAAGTATGCACAAAGATGTCAAGCTTGCCAATTCTACTCAAACTTCATCCATCAGCCGCCTGAACCTTTGCATCCAATTGTAGCTTCTTGGCCTTTTGATTCCTGGGGTTTGGACGATGTCAGTCCTATGACAAAGTCTTCTGGCGGGCACTTATACATCTTGGCTGCAACCGACTACTTCTCAAAATGGGCCGAAGTTGTGCCTCTCAAAGAAGTTAAAAAAGAGACTGTTGTCAACTTCATTCGTACCAATATCATTTACCGCTATGGAGTTCCCCGATGCATCGTCACTGATAATGGAAAGCCGTTTTGCAACAATTTGGTAGACAAGTTGTGTGAGAAGTTTGGATTCAAGCAAAGAAACTCTTCCATGTATTATGCTGCTTCTAATGGCCTCGCTGAAGCATTTAACAAAACTCTCTGCAACTTGCTAAAGAAAGTAGTGGCGAAGTCAAGGAAAGATTGGCATGAAAGAATTGGAGAAGCTCTATGGGCATATAGAACTACACACAGACGCCAACTCAAGCAACCCCGTATGTGTTAGTTTATGGAGTAGAAGCAGTTCTCCCTCTTGAGCAACAAATCCTGTCTTTAAGGATAGCTCTACAAGAAGGACTCACCGAAGAAGAGAATGCTCGTTTGCGCTTGCAAGAGCTAGATGCTCTTGATGAGAAAAGACTAGAAGCGCAACAAAAACTTGAGTGCTATCAAGCTCGTATCTCCAAGTCTTTTAATAAAAAGGTTCGCCGACGCTCCTTTTAAGTTGGTGATTTGGTTCTCGCAGTGAGAAGGCCCATCATTATCACTCATCGAACCGAAAGCAAGTTCACTTCAAAGTGGGATGGTCCTTATGTCATCACAGAGGTATACACAAATGGCGCATATAAGTTGGTTGCCGAAGATGGATTAAGAATTGGTCCTATTAATGGAAAATTCTTGAAACAATACTACCCTTGATGACTGAAGCATGCTCCATGAAGCACGAGCCTAAACTGCATTTTACTCCTGGCCCGCATGAGTATAAACTGTGGATGGCAACCACCAATGGTAAATTATGTGGTTAAAATGATAACTACCCCACTAAAGGTGTTTTATGTGGTTAAGTTTTAAATACCCCACTTTGTTCAAAGTGGTTAAAGAATGAATACTCCTGGCCCGCATGAGTATAAACTGTGTACGGCACCCCCTTAAATTAATTTTGATTTCTTTGAACTACGTTATGACTTGATCCTTTTATTGAGGTACGTAGGCAGCTTAGAGTTTTCTAAGTTCAGTCATAAAATTTGCTTAGGTTGTTTTTGTTGCGTTATGTTACAGTATTCATGGGAAAGAAACATAATGCCAAATGCAATGAAAATGAGATAAATAAAGGTAAATCTTTTATTAATCTCTAAGTTCTGATGATGCTATTAATCCAAAGCAAAACAGAATAAAATATACCACTAAAGCAAAGATGAAGAAAAACAAAACAAGAGAAATCTCTCTCAAAGAAAAGGCCTCACATCCCCCAACTCCAGTTGTGCAGTCTCCAAGTGTATCCTCATAACGTCCAATTCTTCCATCTCCGCGTCAGTAACTGAAGGAGTGCTTCTAAGGACGGACATCTTCTCTTCCAAATTAGAGATCTTATCTTCGGCACCTCGAACAAACTCTTTTTGGCTCTTTAAGGATGACGTCAAGCTTTCTTTCTTCGACTTTAAGTCTTTCAATCTTCTTTTAACACTTTGAAGTTCATCTTCTGTGGACTTGATTTGTAAGGATCCCTTTTCCTTGTCAGCTTTGGCATAAGATATTTGGCCCCCTATTTCTGAAATTTGTTGAAGAAGTGATGAGATTTCCAATACTACGGAGTTTCGCCCATCATAAGCAGCAACTTGATCAAAAAAGTTGTTCACTAAGGCCTCCAAGGGTGCAACTTTTTCCTTCCTAACCAACTTCATTCTTTCAAAAACAATGCGGAATTCATCTTTAAAAAAAAGAAACTTGGTTAACTGGTGCACGAACAATCCTCCCGCTAACATCGGCCCATAGAGAGTTGAGATACCTCTTGTCATGAATTTCCAATAGACTTTCACCCTTGAAAACAGAGACGACAACAGGTGCAGAGCTCTCCTTACCATTCTTTGAGTCTCTTGGTTTCAAATGCACTTTGTCATCTTTTGAAGGTTTGGTGCCAGCACATGAAGTAGACCCTTCGCTTGTTTCAGGATGTTGCTCATCACCTTCAAAGCAGAAATCCTCCATTTACCCGCCTACAAGGAATATGTCGAAAGTTAGGGACATATACATACATATATTATATTATATATATATATATATATATATATGTATGGAAATAAAGAGCAAAGTTGACCAATACCTGTACCGCCAAGTCCAATGTCGCGGATGGGGTGCTCGAAAGGCAGCGAGAAGAATTGACTTCTCTAGGATGCGAGACACTTGAGTCTTTCTTAACCCTCTTCCAGTTGCGGTCATCGTTTTCGCTGCTGCCGCTCTCTTTGACAATGATTTTTCTCTTCGCTGATTCCTCTACCGCAATGTGTGGCGAGTCTCGCGAGTTTTTCCCAAGATGAGCAATTTGGTTGTCACGACTTTGTGCGACCTTGTCATCTCCACCAAGTATCAAGCGCTTTCGAGGCAAAAGTAAAGAGTCGATATTGTCTTCAAGGTAGCTTATATGGGTTTTGGTTATCCATGACTTATAACTATCCGAAAAGTGCCTTCTTGTGTTAAGAGGAGCATTGGGAATCCAAGCCTTTGAATATATCCTTTGTGCAAGACTTAACCTCAAAAAACGAAGTACTTCATGCAAAGAAGCTTCACAGTAGTGATTGATGAGTACGCCAGGGACATCTTGATAATATCCAAATTGTCGGCCGAATCGATATGGACTATAGGGCTCAACATCAAAGGTCTCGCCTTGCCTCAGAGTAAGATAGCACGATCGAAGGTTGATAAAATAATCATGCTTTGCTTCGCCAAGGGTACCGCAATCCACAAGTGCAACGTTATTGACGTTTGGAAGAAGGTTGCATGCCCAAGTGGTGTAGTCTCCTTTGTGAATCCTCTTGCGGGCTTCTTTTGTATCGAAAGGCCTTTCTCCATTTTCTCCCGAAAATACCGTCATGCCAGGTTTCTGCGACTCTGAGTGGATGGAAAACTGAGTCTTGAAGTATAGCGCCACCCACCCGTAGACAAAATGGATCAAAAAAGGAAGGCACCCTCGAGACGGTTGAGTAGACCTTGATATTGCATTCAACTGTTTGTAAATCGACGCTAGTACTGGAATGGTAAGGCATACTCTTTGACCGCTGGCTATAAGACTCGCTATCTTGAATGTACTGGGACGGATAAAGCCAACATCCTTCACAAGGAGAACAAATATGCACAACCAACAAGCTAAAATGTCTCTTCCTTCCAATTACCTTTGACACCGAGTTGTGAAAACAGAATCTCTTCTTGCGAAGACCACCGATTGCATGGATCGAGCTTCCCGGAAGGGTTGTGTGTCGATTGAGGTCGGCGCGCGCTTCTTCTCTATTTGCGTGATGGGGGACATTTGTATTTGACTTCTTTCTTCGACCAAAAGTTGATCCATTCTTTGATTGGCACTCGAGGATCGTCATCACCAACATGTGCTCGGATTAGGTGGAACGCATGGAACAAAGCTCTGCATGACCGCGTCAGGTGATAGTTGTCTTTTTCTTTGCCAAAATGTTCTTTCTCGTTCGGTATGACTTTGTCATATAGGGATCCAAATATAGGCAGACCAGCAAGATGTTCCAAGTCCCATAAAGAAATCGAGAGCTCTCCAAGGGAAGTGACAAGGGTGTTTGTAGACTGTGACCATGCTTCGCACAAGGCTTTTAGGATTTCCAAATTGCACTCATATGTAAATAAGGATGCATAGACCGGCTCGTACGTATTGGTGGAAGTAAGTGTAGGCTTGCACCGAACAAGGACATCTTCTGTCCACTCCCAATATCCGGGGAAGTAATGGATTTTGCTGGGAAAGTGAAGAAAGGCATCGTCCCACATGGCGTCTCCTTTGGCAATGTGTTGCCCCAAGGTATCGAAATGAAGATCACCGTTTGATACTCGGTGGTGAGGAGAATGGAGCACGAAGGACGGCAGAGATCAATTGGAGGACTTAGGAAGCTCTTCGGTCCAGTCTTTAGGCTTAGTTGTGTTAATCAAAGTGGGCCATCGGCTTGTGAAAATTCCGGCAAGAGGGGTACCAACTTCCAATATCGTGTCCCGTTCATTTTCATCACTGGTGATGGTTAGAGTCTCAATTCCCTTCGAATTATAGGCGTGACCAAATTTCACCATTGTGCGTGAACTGTCAACGCAAAGAAGGAAACAAGAGGGTTAGAAAGACAAGTTAGCAATTGACGGAGAAGAATAGAGCAAATAACCAAAAAGAAAAGGAAAAAAATTAGAAAAACCTTTGCAGCTGCTGCGTAAGAAAGAAAAAAAAAATTAGAAAAACCTTTGCTGCTGCTGCGTAAGAAAGAAAAAATAAAACCAAAAAAAAACTGTTGCTGCCGCCACCCAAAAAAAAATGAAAAAGGGAAACCTGCTTCTGGTGCGATCCAAAAAGAAAAGAAAAAAAAAAGAAAGAAAGAAAAGAAGAAAAAATGATATTCCTACCGTACGGAGAAGAAGATGATGTCTCGTTCGTCGGCTCTTGTGCCCGTAAGTTGCTTGCCTTCTCCGAATCGCTGCACAACACAGAAAAAAAGGTGAAATAGTTAGATCCTTGTGATTATATAATATGCATCATATATATATATATATATATATATGTGTATATACATCGGGAAAAAAAAGGAAGAAGAAGGAAAAAAAAGGCTTCTTTTTTTTCTGTTAGTCGCACCGTCAAGGAAGTATGTGGCGAAATTTACACCCGAACTGGATCAATTCTCGCCAAATTCGATGAAATTGCAGTAAAGTCTGTCTAGCAAAAGAAGAAAAAAATCTTTGTTACTGAAAGAAATTTCGTTGGGAAATGTTTCTTTTGTGGATGAAGAAGAACTTATGCCCTCAAGCCTTCTTTTATGGTTGAAAGTGGATGTTGAGTTTGGAAACTTTCTTTCTCCACAGGAATAATTAAAGCACAAGAAATTTCCTTTTCTTTTAGAAAATAAATCCCTCCTACAAATATTGCCTTTAAAGTCAAAAAAAAAAGGGAGAAGAGGGAAGGACGCGCAGCAGGAGAAGAAAAAAAATGAGAAGAGGAAAGTTGTCCGTTGAATTCAAATGGAAGTAGAGGAATTGTCATGCGTGCTTGGTTCATATGAACCACAGCTGGCGGGCTCCACCTATAAAAAAAATGTTGATCGGTCAAACCTGGGAGGGCAATTATCACATGCCCCTGGTCTGTGTGAGCCAAAAAAAAATTGGAGCAATTGTGTGATGCACATGGTTCGCCTAAACCCTCCATATACATGCCAAAAATAAATAGTGGAAATTAGCCATCTCCATGTCAAAAAATTGTGACTCGTCCACGACATGTCTCATTAGGACTCCGCGAACAAGTCACAAGGGGGCAATTTGTAGACACTTAAAATTTGTGTCTAATTAAATCTCGACACGTGGAGAAAAAAATATATTAATTTTTTATTTATTTTTCTATTTTATTTTGGATTTATAAGTTTATTTCCAAAGTAAAGTAGTTAAATTGATTAATTTTAATATATATGATGGATAAATTGAATAATGTCTTATTTATTAATTGGAGTTAAATTATCCAATTAAATTAAATAATGACAAGTCTTGTAGAGCAAGAAAAAGAAAATAAATATATATTATTTAATCCTAATATTTTAAAGAGTTAAATAAATATATTTATCAAATGTCAAGACAAGGAAAGTCTTCTCCTCTAAGATTGAATATTCAAGAGATATCTAGAAGATTCATTTAGATCAAGTCTTCCATATCAAGGAATTGTAGACGCGATCACAACCGTTCATCTCATCAGGAGATTCTGATTGAGATTCACTCCACAACTATAAATAGAGGTGGTCTTGAAGAAGAAAAACACACAAATATTCACAAGTTGAAGAGGGAAAAGCTCTAAGTTTTTCGCTCCACCAAACTCATCCATCTTCAAGTGTTCTTCGCGGCATTCAAGGTATCCTTCATCCATCTTCAAGATGTTCTTCGTTAAGAACTTCTTTCAATCCACCATCAAGCCTCAAGTTCATCCAAAAACCGTTTTTTGAAGATCGTGTCCCTGCCAAGAAGATCAAATCTTCAACATATCCGGAAAAATCCAAATCAAATTCATACCGTTATTCAACAACATTCAAACCAAAAATCCATTTTGATCTGAGATCAAGTCACAAGACCCTTGGAAAACCGTTTTTGAAGATCAAAACCCATACTAAGAAGATCAAAGTCCAAAAATTCAAAGAACTGAAGACGAAGATCATACTAATCTTCATCAACCTTCAAATCAAATTCCAAATCAAGAACATCTTTCGATCCGAGATCAAGTCGTAAAGCCCTCGAATCGACGTTCATTAAATCCTAAGTCAAATTGGTGTTCATCAAATCCTAAGTCAAATCGGTGTTCATCAAATCCCCAAGTCAAATTGGTGTTCATCAAATCCTCGAGTCAAATTGATGTCCATCAAATTCCCGAGTCAAATTTATGTCCATCAAATCCTCAAATCAAATCACCGTTTAATTCGAGATCAAGTCCAAGGACCCTCGAATTGACGTTTCCCCAAGTTCAAATCACTTCAGCGAAGATCAAATTGAAGATTTTCACTACAAATTTTAATATTGTTCTTGTAGAATTGAATCAGAGGATTCGATAGAGATTGTATCCCAAATTATACTTTAAATTTAATCAAAAATTATTTTGTAATCTCTTTCTTGTTTTTATTTTCAGAATTCAAGAATTTGTGACTACAGAGACTTTGGGTCTGTCTCACCGAGATGGATAAGGTCAAGTATTCGTTCAAGATTTTTCAGAAATCAGAGAACGGGTTGTTTATGCTAAATAGCATGACGAACAATACCACACGACTTGGAGAGACAATCTTTGAAAATAAAAGGCAAACGCTGTGGAAAACCGAGATTTCGGCAACGGGAGAAACTAGCCGGAAATTTTGCAATATGATGCACGTCGGCCAATAGAAGGAACGGATCTGTCCAAAATGTCCCGATCAGAAAGAGCCTCTTTTTGGAAAGGGATTCCTAGTAAAAAGAGACAAATGGGAAAACGACAGAGAGGGCCCTTCAAGACAGGGAAAGGTTCCGCGTGCTGAAAAGTGGATAAATTCTGCTGGCAAAGTGAAAGGGGCCATGTGATAAGAGTCAGGACCACCTCCACTAAAATTCAGATTAATAATGGAGGGACGACGAGCTTCAGTGGGAAGAAACGTATGCAGTGACGATTCCACTCTCAAAATGTAGCTGAAGTCTGAATTTGAAGTACGAGACTTCACCTATATATCAAGCAAGCTGAAGAAGCAAAGGGCATCAAGCATTCCCCATTGTTTTCTTAAAAAAATAAAAGAAAGCCTAAAATAGTTTGTAATAGTTTAGTGTTTTAATGTGTGTTGTAAAATTCGAGTGTGTATATTGTCTATATTATGTTCTGAGTGTATGTGTAGAGGAAACAAAGCTACTATGCGTAGCTAAACAGGTAACTCCTCTCTAAAGAGGTTACGGTTGTTATGTAATAAATAAGGTTTCATTTATAAATAAAATCAAGGCTTTTGTCCGAAGTGTGTTGAAGCATCGTGTTCTTGATCATTCATTCTGAATTATATCTCTCACACCCAGAGTAGGAAACGAACTAGGCTTGTGTTGTTTATCGTTGAAGGAACCATTGCAGAACCACCAGTTGCGATCGAGTGGTTGAAGGCTGACGGTCTTTGTAAAAATTGGTGGGATACCCGACGATATCACGGTCAAAACGAGGTACTTTTAGAAATTATGATATTTTGTCATTGATGCGAAAGCATGTTGGGTCTGATATGGTCGTAATGGACTATCTTCATTTACAGTAAACTAAACACGGGTTTATTTCAAAATGTTGGGGTTAAATTTAAAATTTACATAAGAAGGACTCTTGAAAGTAAAAGGAAGGAAGGAGGGTAGTTTGGTACATTACTTTGCCACTTTTACAAAAGCTGAAAGGTGTGTGGTCCATTTGCCACATGTCGTCATCTGAAGGCTTATGGACTCTAAACCCATAGTTAAGTAAGATGCTCCCCTACAACGAGTAGACAACAAATCTTCTTAATGATACGATCGTGGTGTATGAAACCTATTTATTATTTTTATATGAAACCTATTTATTATTCGTGTCATCGTGGTGTATTAAACAAATTACCATCTTTTATAATCATATATTATATATGTGTTCGACTTTACGTGTGGTAATTTTCATTTATCTCTTGTGAGGTTTGATATGGTTTTATGTATTTTTCACGTTCATTGCAACTATAACTTTTACGAGTTCTGTAGGATAGTGTGTTACTGTGTTGTGTCGTTTGCTATATACTTATCTCATTTTATAGTCAAATATTCATTTTGTTTTTAACTAAAAACAAGTTAGGCAAAAAATTAATGGTTGAAAATACCAAGTATGGATTCTATAACATTGAATCATACATAGTTCGATACAAATTTGTCTAAGTTACATGTAACCTAATACAATATGAAATCAGTACACTAACTATGTCAATCTAGGCTCATTGGCTTAACTCTTAATTAGCAATGTCCGAAACACCTTTAAACTAGGATGTTGAATGACGGCTTGGTATGTCGAGTAAAAACTGTGATGTCGAGTGGTCTGAAATGTCAAGTACATGGCACGTCTAACAAGGTATGTCGAATGTAGTATATCGAGTTCTATGTCAAGTTTGAATAATCGACGTGTATACCACAATGTTATGTAGTTAATGATCTGCAGAGGATCGCGGGACTGAAAAATTTATAGATCTCAAGATGCGGGGCCCATCTCCTTATTTTTCAGGCATGTCGTGTCGAGTACAAATACTAGACATGTTCCTAACCATGTCGAGATAAAAATACTCGACATGATTAGAAAGGTCAACCTTTTTTACTGGGCCAACCCAGAAACATTGGGCTGAAATAATAGCCCATATAAATACCAAAATATTTTATTCGATAAATAACATAATAGTAATATACCAAATCAATGAGACGATACAATCGTATATCATACCTGTAAACCTGAAGAATTGTCTTCTTCGAGGGATAAAAATTATGACCATCAGGCGAACATGAAAGAAACCCTCGGAAGCACATTCCCAGAAAGGAGTCATCGGAGGTGAATAATCCGATGAGTTATCCTTAAGAACGATATGAAGGTAACCCTCGGAAATGCGAAAATGTATCCATTGGAGGAAGTAGCCCTCGGACTTAGATGATCCGAGAGACTCTCCTTAATAATGATGATAGGGGAATGTGAATAGGATACAAAATCCATGAGGTACCCCGAAGCTTAGATGACTTCATGATACCTTACGTGATTACGATTATCCTTAGGCATTCCTCCGATACTTCCTGGCATTATCCGATAGTTTTTCTTAAACATCGGTTGATCAGAGATAAGCCCGAGGACAAATACTTAAACTATATTGTTGCATGATAACACCAGGTGTCTAATAAATACGACATCCAAGTTAGCTATCAAAGACCACTTGTCAGCCAAGCAAGCGTGCGAAGAATATATCAGTATTGTTGCATGATAACACCAGGTGTCTAATAACAAGACATCCAAGTCAGTTATCATAAACCACATGTCAGCTAAGCAAGCGTGCAAAGAATATATCAGCATTGTTTGCATGAGGAAAACACCAGATGTCTAACGGTATAGCTATAACCTGCCACTCGTCAGCCAAGGAAGTATGATGAAGTAAGTATCAACAGAATGAAGAGAACTATTTGTCAGAAAAAGAACATGTATAATTACAGTTGTACTTAGTGATCACCCTCTATAAATAGGGGACACGGCCATAAGTGTAAAGGGAGGTAGACTTGTAAAATACTTGGAAAATAAAAAGATAAATAAAAATATCAGGGTGGAGCAGGCAAGGCGTTCCGACACCATAAAATATATTCATAACCCTCGGAGCACAAATCGAGTATTAATAAAATGGCGCCGTCTATGGGAATGCCATAGAAATTGCCTTAAGTAACTCCGCAGAGATATTATTTCAGCAAGTATGGAAGACTCCACCAGCCATCCACAAGAAGGTGAACCAAGGTTGGGAGAGGAAGTATCAACCCAAGATCCCACAGAAATACCCACAGCCTTACCTTTACCCGCCCCCGATGCAGAATTCATAAATATCCCCAGAAACGTGTGTGAAGATCTAACGGAGGCTGCCCTCCGACGATCCGAATATACGAGAGATAGGGAACATAGAATTCAACCCATTTTCCCATATGGGGAGTGATACCATGTGGAAGAACAAGGATCTCGGATGACTCAAATTCCTCACTGAGGCCCTACATACCGAGAGAACATCCATCCCGCACAATGGAGGGAATACGAGGAAAGACCTCATGGAATCTACGACACTCGGCCCGCTAGAGAAATTCCTCCAGAGATACCTTACAACTTCCAACATCCAACAGTCAGGGAACTTACACCGACTCTTTGGGATGTAATTAATCATATGCGTAGAGAAATGCAAGATATGAGAAGAACGATAACTCCTGGGGAAGAACCAGTTTATCAGGGATCTCCTTTCATCATGAAAATTGCACACGCAATCATCCCAGTAACAATGCGACCAATGAACTTTCCTTTGTACTCGGGAGAAAAGGATGGGCGAGATCCGCAAGATCATATTAATCAATATATGGCCGCGATGGATCTCGCATCAGCTTCTGAACCAACGTTATGCCGAGTGTTCCGAATCACACTAGTCGGACGAGCCCAATCGTGGTTCTCGCAGATACCCCCATGTACGATTTCCAAGTTTGAACAGCTAGCATGTCTATTTGTTAGACAATTTGCTTATAACAGGCGTTACCCCAAGTCAGCATGTCACTTTTTCACTATTAAGCAACAAAAGGATGAATCCCTTAGAGATTTCATGAAACGATTTTCCGACGAAGCCTTGGATGTGCCGAACGTAGAACCATCTATGATTGCGGATATACTAGTGCAAAGTTTGAGAGCTGGAAGTTTCTTTCGATACTTGGTCAGAAATAGGGTGAAAGACATGAACGAATTGATGCAAAAAGTAGAAACGTATATCCTCATGGAGGAGGCGGAAAATTCCAAACTACAATCCGAAGGTAAAATCCATGATCAGAAACCAAAAACGAAAGAGGATAAAGCTCCCCCATTTCGGAAGGAGAACCCGGGTAACGTAAAGGCACTTACAACCCGTTCCCCTACCAACCATGACCGTTACGCCAGCAGAGATACTCAATATAATGAAGAGTCATCAAGATTTTGCATGGCCAAGGCCAGTTAAGCAGCCATACAAGAACAAAGATCTGGGGAAATTTTGTAAGTATCACAAAGCTTATGGGCACACCACAGATAGTTGCACTACGTTAAAAAAAGAAATTCGACGTTTGTTGAGCTTGGGGTACCTGAGAGATTACGTAAATGAAGAGGATCGGGACCAGGTATCGGTTGATATGAGGAAAAAGATGAGAGGTGATGAAAGAGAAAATGGACAGACAGTTCATCGGGAGCAACCGGAAGAAGAGTATCATCGTCAGAGGCTTCCCCCACCCCCGGAATCTTACGAAGATAATCCATCTTTGGGAAGAACGGTGAACATGATCGAAGGAGGAGATATAGCAGTAATACTTGTAGGGAGAAAAAAGAAATATATCAAGGAAGCTTGGAGGGTAGAGCATGGGATGCCCATCTGTTCAATTCAGGGAGCAAAATTGCCTACAATATCTTTCGGACCTGAGGACTTAAAAGGAATTCTTTATTCGCATGATCCACTTGTGATCTCGAAAACCATCTTGGGTATAGAGGTTCAAAGAATCTTGATAGATACTGGAAGTTCTGTAGATGTACTATTCACACCTACTTTCTGAGCCATGGGGTTAAGGAAAGAACAGTTGGATCCGACGGAAACACCGCTGGTAGGATTTTCTGGAGAAGCTAGCCGCACGATGGGTACTGTTACTCTACCCATGTCTTGGGGAGAAGGAGCACTGAGGCGAACGGAGCACGTAAAGTTTTGGGTAGTTAAGGCTCGTACGAGAACTTACAATGTGATATGCGGGAAACCCTCGATACATACTTTTGAAGCTATTCCCTCAACTCTTCACCTAAAAATCAAATTCCACACCATATCGAGAATAGGGGAAGTAAGGGGAAGTCAAACTAAAGCGAGAGAATGCCGCATGAACGCCATTCCACTCAATCATGATGAAGAAATCCTCGTACCCGGAAAAAAACGAAAAGTCGAAGGCAAAGAAGAAAGAGTACAACCTGTCGAAGAACTCAAATTAGTGGAAATTGTGGACGGGGATACTTTTAAGAAGGTGAAAATAGGATCCGAGTTGGAACCAGAATTGGAAAGAGAAATTATTGAGGTCCTCAGGAAATACAGCCACCTTTTTGCCTGGGAAAATAAGCCGCACGGACGAATTAGTCCACAGGTATGCCAACATTATCTTAATGTGAGGGCTAACGCTAAACTTGTACAACAAAAGAAGAGGAATATGGGGCTTGAGAGAAATAAGATAATTCGCTCTGAAATCCAACGATTGGTGCGCCTTCAACAAATCAGAGAGGTACTATACCCCGAATGGTTATCAAATGTGGTATTAGTACCTAAGTCAGGGGGAAGGTGGCGTATGTGTGTGGACTTTACTAAATCGAATGATGCATGTCCAAAAGACTATTACCCCTTACCTACTATTGATCAGCTAGAAGATTCTACAGCGGGATGTGCTCTGTTATCTACCTTGGATGGAGATCAGGGATATAATTAGATACCTATGGCGGCACAAGACCAAGAGAAGACAAGTTTTATTACTGAGGCCGGCACATATTGCTATCAGGTAATGCCATTTAGAGAGAGCTATTTCTATCATGGATCGGTTTGGAATGAAGATTAATCCGAAAAAATGCTCATTTGGCATAAAAGGAGACAAGTTTCTCGGGTTCATGGTAACAGAAACGGGGATCGAAGAAAACCCATAGAAAGCAAAGGCTATTGTAGAAATGAAAACCTCCACTACGATTAAAGATGTCTAGAAATTGACATGCATGCTAGACTCGTTGAATCGGTTCATCTCAAGATCAGCAGACAAAGGTTACCTTTCTTTAAAATTCTAAGAAACTTAGGAAACTTTCGATGGGACGAGCAGTGTGAGAAAGCTTTTGATGATTTGAATAAATACTTGACCAGCCCACCATTACTAGTCAAGCCTCAGCCAAGAGATAAACTTTTTGCAAACTTGGCGGTAGGGGAAGAAGCAATAAGTGTTGTCTTAGTAAAGGAGCAAGGAAAGGAGCACCTGCCCATTTATTATGTTAGTAAAACCTTGCAAGGGGCAGAAACTCGGTACACGCTAATGGAAAAACTCGTATTGACACTAGTAACCATGGTACGAAGATTACGATGTTATTTCCTATCCTATCCTATCACAGTCCTTACCAAGCATCCTTTACGGACTATTCTCAATCGACCCGAAACATCCGGAAGACTCGTAAAATGGGCTGTAGAATTAAGCGAATACGATATCAAATATGCCCCGCGGTCGGCTGTTAAAGCGCAAGTGCTAGCAGATTTCATCGTGGAAATGGTCGATACTTGAAGAAAGTCAGGACCCCATATGGCATGCATTTGTGGATGGGTCATCCGTAGGAATCCACGGAGGAATAGGAGTAGTACTCAAAAATACGGAATTTGAAGAAGAAGAAGAAGTGTTGTACTTTGCCATCAGGGTAGAGTATCCCCTATCTAATAACGAGGCTGAGTACGAAGCCTTGTTGGCAGGCATGAGGTTAGCGCATGATGGAGGGATAAGACGACTGATAGTTCACAACGATTCTCAGTTGATAGTACAACGAGCTACTGGAAATTTTGAGATAAAGGAAGAAAGAATGAAAGCCTACACCCGGGTTGTTTGTCAGAGGAAACGAGTCTTCTCAGAATTCCATGTAACACAGATACCCCGGTCAGAGAATCATGAGGCAGATAGCTTGTCAAAAATAGCTTCTCAAACTCTCGTCAACACATGACGAATCACTCTGTTGCAAACTAGCGAGTCTGAAAAAGATACGCCCGAACTATCAGAGACTATGGTAGCACTTAATAATGACGAATGGACGGCATATATAAAGAAGTACTTGGAAAATCCGGAAGGGTATGGTGAGGATGAAAAAGAACGACGACACATGGAATGAAAGGCGGCCCGATATTTCATCCATAATGGAGCATTGTTCCGAAGATGCTATAGCAATCCTCATACCCGATGCCTAGACAGTGTAGAAGCAAAAGCAATAATGAAAGAAATACATGAGGGACAGCGTGGAAGCCATTCAGGAGGAGTTAGTATGGCCCATCGTATCTTACGACAGGGGTATTATTGGCCATCTATGGTGCAAGATTGTAAGGATTATGCGCAACAATGCAAACCTTGCCAATTGTATGCTCCGCAAATCCATACCCCCGCAGCTTTCTGGGAACCCAACCTCTTGGTATGCCCCTTTGCTAAATGGGGGATAGATATAGTCAGACCACTGATACCAGATGCGAGGCAGAAGAAGTTTCTCTTAGTAGCAGTTGACTACTTCAAGAAATGGGTAGAGGCTGAGCCTCTGGCTAGGATTACTGCTGCAGCGGTTATTAATTTCTTATGGAGGAATATACTGTGCAGGTTCGGAATTCCCCGATACCTTGTAAGTGATAATGGACTGCAGTTCGATAATAGTGAGTTGCATCAGTGGTGCGCGCATTGGAAAATAAAACATCAATTTGCATCAGTTGGATATCCTCAAAGCAATGGACAAGTGGAAAGAACAAATCTTACTCTACTAAAAAGCATAAAGGCGCGACTCGACTGGCACAAAGACAAATGGGTAGAGGAGGTACCACGTGTCTTATGGGCATATCGTACTACGCAGAGTTCTGTAACAGGAGAGACACCCTACAGTTTGACATACGGATGTGAAGCAGTGATACCACCAGAGTTAGTTGCGGAAATTTGGCGTGTTCAAGAATATGAAGAGGTACGCAACAGCTCAAACCTTGCCTTAGCACTCGATCTACTCGAGGAAAGAAGAACCCGAGTATCTATAAGGATGGAGGAATATAAAGCAAGAATGTCTCGCCATTACAATAAAAGAGTAAGGGTGAGAACATTCCAAGTTGGAGATCTGGTTCTAAAAGAATCGGAGCCTCCAAAAATGTGGCTAAACTACAGCCCAAGTGGGAAGGACCCTATAAGATATCCCAAATAGTAGAGCCGACCACTTATCGGCTGAGCGATATAGATGATAATGAGTATTTCCACACCTGGAATGCCATGAATCTGAGGAAGTGTTATGCTTAAAGCATAAACATGTAATGTACATATAAATAAGGTGCGATTGAATAAAGGAAAGTTTTATTTTAGCAAGAATCGAGTATTACATAAGTACCAAAAAAACGGCAATTATGACCTGCAAAATGTACTTTATAGTAAAAACTCTAGCTCTCGCGAAACAAGAACTCCTAATCATCGTAATCTCCCTATGTAAATATACCTAATAAGAATATGTGCATATATATGCCCTTCACAATCATCTAATCCTCAACGTAATGCTTACCCTCCCTGATAATCCGACGGCGTTGTTCCACGGTAAGGTCAGAAGGGTCCATCAAAGTCACTGTAGGAACTGTAGTACTACGAGGAATTGGTTTTGATATATCAGAAATAGAAGCTGTAACAGAGGAACGGATATCTAAATCAGGAAGGATTAAGTCACGAGGAAAGCCGGGAAGACTCCTCACGGCATCTTGACAAATGCGGTATCCAATCAGGACCATTTCCCTCATATCCGCACGGAGATAATCTTTTATTTGGGGTAGAGTTGGGATATCCATAATGGCTTGTGTGTGTGCCATAATTAACGATACCTCATTAGACCTGGTCATATTTTCCATTTGACTACGAGATGCGTCGCGGTCCGCGGAAAGCAGGGAAATAATTTCATCATAAGTGTTGATTTGAGACAAAAGATTGTCAATCCTTTCTTGCAGATCGAGAATGTGAGTTCTATCCAATGCCAGGATGCGCTCTAAATCCCAAACTCTTTCTCGGGAGGCATAAAGTAGATCTTCTAGCAGTTTTTGATCAGCCTCGGCCTTAGAAAGAATGATATCTTTTTCTGCCCGAAGTATAGATATTTCTTTTTCCAGGTCTTCCAGATGGCAAAACAGAAAACCAGGCCTTGATCAGTAATCTTTGTGGAATTCTGATGAGTTTGGGAAATACTCATCATTATCAAGCTTTTATACTTTTTTAATTGATTATTCTTAATAGTTTTGTGGTATTTTTATGTTTGTTTTCATGATTAGTAGGTTGAAAGATGATTTGTCAATCAAGAACCGAAACTTCAAAAATTCACCGACACCTGTGTAGATTGAGTTATGTTTGGTTCCTTATATCCCTAGAAAGCCACAGATGTCTAGTTTCCAACGCAACAAGCGGTTTGCGATTCCGACATCTGGAGATAAAGTTATGACCAAAACGGTGAAGTTGCACAAAGCTGAAATGTACATACGCAACTCGCGCACTCGATGATCGTCATATCAAAATAGCTAATCAATGGTCTATATTCAGTCTTGCAAGCTTCCAAATGGAAGATTCTAGAGTGTCATGACTTTGTGATCAATAATTCATCAATTATATAACAACTTTGGACCATTTGATCAAAACGAGATGAACGGTCGAGATGTCGTCTTATGCTTTTGCTTCAACTATAAATAGACCTCACATTTTCCATATTTCAACACACCAATCTTCTTCATTCTCTCTTCATTTAGTAGTCTTTCTATAGTAGTAGTATTCACTAGTAGTTTGTAATTTTGGAGGAGTAATTCGGAGTTTGTACGGGGGAGTCCACCGGAGGCTTTACGGAAGTAAAAATCTGTAACAATCTCTAAACTCTCTTTACTTTTCTCTCTTTACTTTATGATGTTACATTTATCTTATAGTCTTGTTCTATATTCCATTATGTGCTAAATTTACTTTGTTGGGATAGTGACGTAGCCTAATTACGATGATCTAACCTTTAATTAAAACGTATTGTTACGATGTCAAAATAGTTGGTGTATTTATTTGTGAATATAATGCTTCTAAAATTCTGGCCAACTTTTGGATGAACTAAGGATCGAATTGAAACCGAGAGGAGATTTTGGTGAAATAGCTTTGAAGTAAATACCGTGAATTCTCAATAGAATAGAAATATATCTATCGTTTTTACGTGGTTGATAAAATCACCACCGAACATACATGTGCACATCTTTGTAACTAGACTCATTTTCTAGTTGTAAAGCCGTAGAATTTATGTATAACTTGAGAAAAAGTACATAAAGCATAAATGGTGATAACCAACAACAATTTTGAACGTGAAACTCGTAATAATATGCTTAATTAAAAGTTAGATCAGACTAATGACGGTGAAATCATGATTCCCAGCTCTTCTCTCATTGTCTACTCTTATTTATTGAAATACCCTTGTTATTCTATTGTCTCAACGCTCTACTTGGTTAAAAGTTTTTATTGTAGTTAGTTAATGGTTAATCTTTTCACTTGAACAATCTGAAATACGATTTCTCAAATAAAACTAGAGTTAATCAATTTTGGTAATTAATTATTTATTCCTCGTGGGATCGACAACCCTATCTATCACTTTATTACTTGTTACGATTTCGTGCACTTGCGAATTTAACCACAAAAAGTTTTTGGTGCCGTTGCCGGGGATCGAACCCGGGTCACCCGTGTGACAGGCGGGAATACTTACCACTATACTACAACGATTTCGTGCATTTTGCTTCTCATTTTTTTTTACTATTGTTGTTTTTTTTTACTTCCAAAATTGAGAAAAATAAAAAATAAAAAAGAGTTACAAGGAGTGAGAACTCAACACTTTTACTTTTTGATCCTGAAATTGAAAAAACTTTACAAAGATTGCGTAGGATAGAAAAGGATAAAAGCAAAATGAGTGGATTAATAGAAAATGAATCAAAAGCCTTGCGGGACTACGCTGTCCCAACAATTTTAGGTGCCAATACAAGCATCCAAAAGCCCTCAATTGCTGCAAATAATTTTGAAATTAAACTAGTAATTATTTAGATGATCCAAATATCGGTTCAATTTTGTGGACTCCCGAGTGAAGATCCTAATGCACATATAGCTAATTTTTTAGAAATATGTGATACTTTTAAACACAATGGAGTTTCAGAAGATGCTATCAAGTTGAGACTATTTCCATTCTCATTACGGGACAAGGCGAAGAACTGGCTCAATTCACTTCATCAAGGTAGTATCACTTCCTGGGAAGAATTAGCACCAAAATTTCTAGCTAAGTTCTTTCCCCTAGCTAAAACAGCAAAAATAAGGAATGAAATCACTCAGTTTGTGCAACACGACATGGAGAATCGGTACGAAGCATGGGAAAGGTACAAGAAAATGCTTAGGAAGTGTCCTCACCATGGACTTCCCAAATGGTTGCAAGTTCAAACATTCTACAATGGGTTGAGTGGAAACACTAGATCCTTAGTAGATGCAACTGCAGGAGGAGCTTTAATGGCGAAAACCACATAAGATGCCTATCAACTATTGGAGGAAATGGCGTCGAGCAATTACCAGTGGCCTTCTGAATGACAGAAAAGGTCGGTTGGTGTGCACGAGATAGATCCTATCACAGCATTAACAGCACAAGTCGCTACTCTCACCAAACAACTGGGAACAATGAGGGTAAATGCCATTCAGTCCACATCAGCAACATGTGATTTTTGTGGAAACTCACACTCAACTGCCAACTGCCATTTGGTAAGCAATTCTGAAAATTCTGCTCACAATGAATAAGCAAATTTTGTGTTAAATTTTAACAGGCCGCAGAATAATCCATATTCTAACACCTATAACCCTGGATGGAGGAACCACCCTAACCTCTCTTGGAGCAACAACCAGAACCATATCAGGCCTCCTCTTGGATTTCCACTGCACCAAGAAAAGAAATCTTCCCTGGAGGACATTGTCACTCAGTTAGCCCCTACCACAAACCAATTAGCCTCAAGAACTGACCAATTCATCAATGAAACCAAGCAACAGTTCCAAAACCAAGGAACATCCATCAGAAATTTAGAAGTACAAATGGGTCAACTTGCCTCCACTCTAGCCGAAAGAGCACAATGAGAATTGCCGAGCAACACAGAAACCAACAGTCGAGAATATGTGCAGGCAATTACACTCAAAAGTGGAAAAGTGTTACCAGAACCTATTGCCTCACAAGCAGAGAAGTTTCATACACATGAACATGGACGTGAATCTGAGCTAAATCACACTTCCGCCGATGCACGACCACCGAATGTGCAAGAAATTCCATTTCCACAAAGATTGAAGAAAACTAAACTGGATAAGCAATTTTCTAAATTTCTTGATATCTTTAAAAAATTGCACATTAACATTCCTTTTGCAGATGCTCTTGAACAGATGCCCAGCTATGTCAAATTCATGAAAGAAATTTTATCAAATAAGAGAAAGCTGGAAGAACATGAAACTGTATGCCTAACCGAGGAGTGCAGTGCCATTCTACAGAAAAAAATTGCCACCAAAGCTTAAAGATCCAGGAAGTTTTACAATTCCTTGTGTAATTGGGAATTCACATTTTGAGAAAGCATTGTGTGACTTAGGTGCAAGCATTAACCTGATGCCTCTTTCTGTGTACAGGAAGTTAAAACTTGGAGAAGCCAAACCAACCACCGTGTCCCTTCAACTAGCAGACAGATCAATCAAGTATCCTAGAGGTATGGTTGAAGATGTATTGGTTAAAGTTGATAAGTTTATCTTCCCTGCAGATTTCATCATTCTGGACATGGAAGAAGATAATGATATTCCAATAATTCTTGGTCGCCCATTCCTTGCATCTGGGAGAACTCTAATTGATGTGCAAAAATGAGAACTTACCATGAGAGTGCAAGATGAACAAATCACCTTCAATGTCTTCAAAGCTATCAAATACCCATCAGAAGCTGATAGTTGTTTCAAAATCGACATTCTCGATAAGCTGGTTGAACAAGTATTCGACAAGAACCACTTGGAGGATTCACTCGAGGTATGTCTTATAAAAGAAGAGATAGATTCTGATAATGATGATATTGAAATATGTATGTTATCCCTTGATGCAATACCGATTGATTACAAAAGAAAGGTTGAAGAGCTAGAGAAAGGTACAAATATCACAATCTCATCTATTATTAAGCCACCAACTCTAGATCTTAAACCAATTCCTTCTCATTTAAAGTATGCATTTTTGGGAAATAATTCAACTCTACCTGTTATCATCTCATCGTCATTGACTAATGTTGAAACAGATAAGTTGTTGCGAGTTCTAAGAGATCATAAAACCGCCTTAGGGTGGTCTATTGTCGATATCAAGGGCATTAGTCCTTCGACTTGTATGCACAAAATACTAATGGAGGAGAACTACAAGCCAACTGTCGAACATCAACGTCGTCTGAATCCCAATATGATGGAAGCGGTAAAGGCTGAAGTATTAAAGCTTCTAGATGTTGGAATTATTTACCCAATTTCGGATAGCTCATGGGTGAGTCCAATACATGTTGTGCCCAAGAAAGGAGGAATAACTGTAGTGAAGAATGAAAACAATGAAGATATTCCCACAAGAACAAACACTGGATGGAGGGTGTGCATTGACTATCGAAAACTAAATAAGGTAACCTGCAAAGATCATTTTCCTTTACCGTTCATTGATCAAATGTTGGATCGACTTGCAGGTCACCCTTATTACTGTGTTCTTGATGGTTATTCTGGATATAATCAAATACCCATTGTACCTGAGGATCAAGAGAAAACAACTTTCACTTGCCCATATGGTACATTTGCATTTAGAAGAATGCATTTTGGTCTTTGTAATGCCCCTACTACTTTTCAAAGGTGCATGATGTCTATTTTTTCTGACATGGTGGAAAAATTCATTGAGGTTTTCATGGACGATTTTTCTGTCTTTGGTATGTCATTTGATGACTGTTTGACTAACTTGTCTTTAGTCTTGAAGAGATGTGAAGAAACAAACTTAATCTTGAACTGGGAAAAGTGTCACTTCATGGTACACGAAGGAATTGTCCTAGGACACCATATATCTGCCAGAGGCATTCAAGTTGATCGAGCCAAGATTGAGGTAATCGAAAAACTTCCACCTCCTACATCAGTAAAAGGTATTCGTAGTTTTCTTGGACATGCAGGATTTTACAGGCGTTTCATCAAAGATTTTTCTCAAGTCACAAAACCTTTGTGCAACTTGTTGGCAAAGGAATCCACTTTCACATTTGATGAAGAATGTCACAAAGCCTTCAACTTGCTGAAAAATAAGCTAACAGAAGCACCAACAATTTCCACCCCCGATTGGAATCTTCCATTCGAACCGATGTGTGATGCAAGTGATTATGCTATTGGAGTAGTGATGGGCCAAAAAAAGAATAAAGTCTTACATGTGATCTACTATGCCAGTCGAACTCTAAGTGACACTCAAATGAATTATACAACAACAAAGAAGGAGTTATTAGCAATTGTTTTTGCATTTGATAAATTTCGTTCATATTTGATTGGTTCTGAAGTTATTGTGTACACAGATCATTCAGCAATCAAGTACTTACTTTCAAAGAAAGATGCAAAACCAAGGTTGATTCGATGGGTCCTGCTTCTTCAAGAATTTGACGTGGAAATCCGTGAAAAAATAGCTCAGAAAATGTTGTTGCAGATCATCTATCACGATTGAAAGTTAAAGAAGCACATGAACTTCAACCAATCAATGAAGAATTCCCTGATCAGAGGCTATACGCTATGCAAACAACCAATGCTCCATGGTACGCTGATATTGTTAATTACCTTGCATGCAATATTATTCCATATGAATTAACTTACCAGCAGAAGAAGAAATTCTTTTCCGAAGTCAAACATTTTTTGTGGGATGATCCATACCTCTACAAGCACTGTTGTGATCAACTTTTAAGAAGATGTGTTCCGGAAGAAGAAATTGTTGAGGTATTACAACACTGTCATTCTTCAGAATATGGAGGACATTTCGGTGGAACAAGAACTCCAGCGAAGGTACTTCAGTGTGGACTTTATTAGCCAACGTTGTTTAAAGATGCTCATGTTTTTGTTAGTTCCTGCGATCGATGTCAAAGGACTGGAATATTTCAAGACGTAATGAAATGCCTTTGAATAACATTCTTTAAGTTGAATTATTTGATGTTTGGGGCATTGACTTTATGGGACCATTTCCATCCTCATACAACAAATACATTTTGGTAGCAGTTGACTATGTCTCAAAGTGGGTGGAAGCCATTGCGTTACCATCTAACGATGCCAAAGTGGGGATCAATTTCCTTCGAAAATACATCTTTACTAGATATGGTACACCGAGGGCAATCATCAGTGATTGAGGTAAACACTGCATTAACCACTACTTCGAGTCTTTATTGGCTAAATATGGAGTACACCACAAAGTTGCAACTACTTATCATCCGCAAACCAGTGGCCAAGTGGAAATCTCAAACAGGGAAATAAAGCGAATATTGGAGAAAACAGTGAATTCTTCAAGAAAAGATTGGTCCAAAAACCTTGATGATGCACTTTGGGCTTATCGCACTGCTTACAAAACTCCAATTGGTATGTCACCATATCGTTTGGTTTTTGGAAAAACTTGTCACTTACCGGTCGAATTTGAACACAAAGATTATTGGGTTGTGAAAAGCCTGAACATGGATATGAAACTGGCCGGAGAAAAGAGAATGCTACAACTCAATGCTTTGGAAGAATTTAGAAATGAAGCTTATGAAAATGCCAAAATCTACAAAGAGAGAACAAAGTGATGGCATGACAAACGCATTCTACAACGTGACTTTGAGCCTGGTCAACAAGTACTTTTGTATAACTCACGTCTTCGACTTTTTCCTAGAAAGTTGAAATCAAGATGGTCTGGCCCATTTACAATCACAAAAGTCTTTCCATATGGAGTTGTTGAAATTCAAAACGATGACAAGGAAGCATTCAAAGTTAACGGGTTCAAAGTTAACGGGCAAAGACTGAAGCACTACATTGGAGGCGAGTTTGAGAGGCAGAAAACCTCAATGACTCTACATAATCCCACTTGAGTCATTACTAGAAGTCAAGCCGATGACTATAAATCAAGCGTTGTTTGGGAGGTAACCCATATTAATTCTTTCTTTTTATTGTTATTTTCAGTTGTATTGTATGTATGCTATTTTTTTTCTTTTATGTTCTTTACAGTTAACATGGAAGCAGCTAGTGTCGTCTTGGGAATCTGACGTTAAAAGACCCTGTTTGCCAAATTTTAAGAAAATTGGATGGGAAGCCAATCCTCGACTCATAGAAGGCATTTATGTCGTTTCTGGACGTAGAACCAGATGAATATGTGAGCCACGATCACAACTACTATTTTCCTATCAGGTGACTTCTTTTTTATTATTGTTTATATTTGTTTCTTTGGTTTGTAGACATTAGGGGCAATGTCTCATCTAAGTTTGGGGGACATTTTTGATTGTGATGGCTTCTATTGTCTTTATATTGGTTATAAAAAAAAACTACCACTTTACTTCACATAATTGTTCAGATTATGGATCAATGATGAGAAATTTGATACTTATGGTGATTTTTGTGATGATGATGAGCATGATATACTATGTGAATAACGTCTCGTTTAATCTATGTTTGAGCATGCCTATCCTCATATACACTTTTCACACGTTGATTTGCATTGGTGGTTGAGTATACTTGGAGAACAGTTATTGAGATAAGTAAACTAAGGAAGATACACCTGAGCTTCATAAATAATTGATCACCTCTTAAAGCAAAATCGTTGATGATGATTCATTATAGAAATGATTTAGGCCATCTTTTCTTTAACACGGTTGAGCCTTTCAAGCCATACCCTTCATAAATAAAATAATCACCAGAACCCCTTTGAGCCTTTCATTAAAGCCTTTTTTTATGAGCCCATTTACGTACCCTGTGTAACCACAAACAGTTATCCTACCCTTCTAGAGACTGAATTGCATTCAGGAACTTGAAATGGAAGGAAATATGTGTAAAAACAAAATATGAAAAAATAATAAAAAAAGAAGTATGAAGATCACCCCTCTGATACATATCAAAATGAATAAGTTTGGGGGAAATATAAAGGAAATAAAAAAAAATCTCGAAAAAACCAAAGTGCAAGAGATTTCTGAATGTAATATCTTACGTCTCTAGCTCTGCATTCACTTGTTCTTTAGTGAGCCCATATCCGAGCCTAATGTTACAAGCTGAAAAAGTCCTATTGATCTTTAGTGAATCTTATTCAGATTAGCGGAGAGATGGTGTGAAAGTTATACATATGGAGTTAGGATGATTAACTTTGGTAAACTAGTTTTCATGAACTTATCCAAGTAAACTCAATAATCATTGCATTTATTGTTCACACACGTTGCACATTGAGATTTGTTTGTGAAAACTTGATTAACTGCCAGGTTGTGAATGAGTGCATCATTGTTCTGATTCTTTGCATTCTAATCAAACAATAAAGAAACTCTCAGAATTGATCCATGATTTAAATGAAAATGTGAAATAATTTTTTATTTTCTCTTTGTTTTAGTTTTTTTTGAGTCTAGAACGTTGCATTGTTTGTTTTATGCATTTTGCTCGAGGACAAGCAAATGAACAAGTTTGGGGGTGTGATGAGTTTGGGAAATACTCATCATTATCATGCTTTTACACTTTTTAATTGATTATTCTTGATATTTTTGTGGTATTTTTATGTTTGTTTTCATGATTAGTAGGTTGAAAGATGATTTATCATTCAAGAACTGAAACTTCAAAAATTCACCGACACCTGTGTGGATTGAGTTATGTTTGGTTCTTTATATCACTGGAAAGACACAGATGTCTAGTTTCCAACGCAACAAGTGGTTTGCGATTCCGACATCTGGAGAGAAAGTTATGACCAAAACGGTGAAGTTGCGCAAAGCTGAAATGTACATACGCAACTTGTGCGCTCGATGATCGTCGGATCAAAATGACAAACAATGGTTTATATTCAGTCTTGCAAGCTTCCAAATGGAAGATTCTAGAGTGTCATGACTTTTGTGATCAATAATTCATCAATTAGATGACTTTTGTGATCAATAATTCATCAATTATATGACAACTTTGGACCATTGGATCAAAACGAGATGAACGGTCGAGATGTCGTCTTATGCTTTTGCTTCAACTATAAATAGACCTCACATTTTCCATATTTCATCACACCAATCTTCTTCATTCTCTCTTCACTTAGTAGTCTTTATATAGTAATAGTATTCACTAGTAGTTTGTAATTTTGGAGGAGTAATTCGGAGTTTGTACGGGGGAGTCCACCGGAGGCTTTACGGAAGTAAAAATCTATAACAATCTCTAAGCTCTCTTTACTTTTCTCTCTTTACTTTATGATGTTATATTTATCTTATAGTCTTGTTCTATATTCCATTATGTGCTAAATTTACTTTGTTGGGATAGTGATGTAGCATAATTACGATGATTTAACCTTTAATTAAAACGTATTGTTACGAGGTCAAAATAGTTGCTGTATTTATTTGTGAATACAATGCTTCTAAAATTCTGGCCAACTTTTGGATGAACTAAGGATCGAATTGAAACCGAAACGAGATTTTCGTGAAATAGCTTTGAAGTAAATACCGTGAATTCTCAATAGAATAGAAATATATCTATCGTTTTCACGTGGTTGATAAAATTACCACCGAACATACATGTGCACATCTTCGTAACTAGACTCATTTTCTAGTTGGAAGGCTGTAGAATTTATGTATAACTTGAGAAAGAGTACATAAAGCATAAATGGTGATAACCAACAACAATTTTGAACGTAAAACTCGTAATAATATGCTTAATTAAAAGTTAGATCAGACTAATGATGGTAAAATCATGATTCTCAACTCTTCTCTCATTGTCTACTCTTATTTATTGAAATACCCTTGTCATTCTATTGTCTCAACGCTCTACTTGGTTAAAAGTTTTTACTATAGTTAGTTAATGGTTAATCTTTTTGCTTGAACAATTTTGGTAATTAATTTTGGTAATTAATTATTATTCTTCGTGGGATCGACAATCCTATCTATCACTTTATTACTTGTTACGATTTCCTGCACTTGCGAATTTAACCACAACAAGTTTTTGGCGCCGTTGCCGGGGATCGAACCCGGGTCACCCGCGTGAGAGGCGGGAATACTTACCACTATACTACAACGATTTCGTGCATTTTGCTTTTTTTTTACTATTGTTGTTTTTTTTGTTTACTTCCAAAATTGAGAAAAATAAAAAATCAAAAAGAGTTACAAGGAGTAAGAACTCAACACTTTTACCTTTTGATCCTGAAATTGAAAAAAACTTTACAAAGATTGCGTAGGATAGAAAAGGATAAAAGCAAAATGAGTGGACTAATAGAAAATGAATCAAAAGCCTTGCGGGACTACGTTGTCCCAACAACTTTAGGTGCCAATACAAGCATCCAAAAGCCGGCAATTGCTGCAAATAATTTTGAAATTAAACCAGTAATTATTCAGATGATCCAAACATCGGTTCAATTTTGTGGACTCCCGAGTGAAGATCCTAATGCACATATAGCTAATTTTTTTAGAAATATGTGATACTTTTAAACACAATGGAGTTTCAGAAGATGCTATCAAGTTGAGACTATTTCCATTCTCATTACGGGACAAGGCGAAGAACTGACTCAATTCACTTCCTCAAGGTAGTATCACTTCCTGGGAAGAATTAGCACAAAAATTTCTAGCTAAGTTCTTTCCCCCAGCTAAAACAGCAAAAATGAGGAATGAAATCACTCAGTTTGTGCAACACGACATGGAGAATTTGTACGAAGCATGGGAAAGGTACAAGGAAATGCTTAGGAAGTGTCCTCACCATGGACTTCCCAAATGGTTGCAAGTTCAAACATTCTACAATGGGTTGAGTGGAAACACTAGAACCTTAGTAGATGCAGCTGCAGGAGGAGCTTTAATGGCGAAAACCAAAGAAGATGCCTATCAACTATTGGAGGAAATAGCGTCGAACAATTACCAGTGGCCTTCTGAACGACAGAAAAGTCCGGTTGGTGTGCACGAGATAGATGCTATCACAGCATTAGCAGCACAAGTCGCTACTCTCACCAAACAACTGGGAACAATGAGGGTAAATGCCATTCAGTCCACATCAGCAACATGTGATTTTTGTGGAAACTCACATTCAACTGGCAACTGCCATTTGGTAAGCAATTCTGAAAATTCTGCTCACAATGAAGAAGCAAATTTTGTGTCAAATTTTAACAGGCCGCAGAATAATCCATATTCCAACACCTATAACCCTAAACGAGCAGGAAGAACTTCATGCTCAAATGGTGGGTTTCCTAAGTCGATAAAAACTTGAGGAGAAAGTATCGGAGGCAAAAATTATGAGTCAAAAGGTATGATGGCAAAAGAATTCATCTTTAATCCTACATTAAAAACAATGAGACAGGTTAAAACCACCGATAAAAGAAAAAAAACTTTGGAGAACGCAAGGCAGATGACTTACTGTACAAAAGATCCATGTGCAAAAGCTCAGATGAGGACCCATGAGCATCTCTCCGAGGCTGTAAACCTACCATCTCCAAAGCTTGGCAATCTTCCAACAAAGCGCATACATCATAACAACCTGAATATAAACCTGCGGCTGTAAGATAGCTTACTTCGCAGACGAAAATATCAGGGTTAGGAACCACAAAACCCAAACCCCAATGAACAGAAACTCCCCATAATGAGGCCAATCCACTCTTAGGCTTCATAAAAAGAAATGTTTTTTCCAATCCAGAGAAAGATTTATACGACGGGGAGCAGAAACAAAGCTTCGAGGGTTCTCACGAGCCACCAAACTAAAAAAGGGAAGACCATTTGGGCAAGGACGAAGGATAAAAGCACCTCCAACGCGATAAGACGTTAAAGGAATAGCTAGCATCTTACAGCAGAGAATGAAACCGATCAAATAGCAGAAGGAATTTGGAGTTAGTTGGCTTGGACAAATTTGCCAATATCTGAATAAATATCGGAGGAAAGGATGAAAAAACATTCGGAGACCACACTGGAACTGGTCCACATAGACAGTCATATAGCCCATCGAAGGATCAAAAGCCCGATGATAGGAATGGGGAATTACAATATCATAATCTTGTGGGACCATCTGATACTCGGATAAATGTCTTCTACCTCCAACCATCACACATGTATTCATAGAAGATGTATTGAGAATAGAAAATCGATCTACGGGAGCATAAGGTTCCCTGCGTAGGAAAATGGAATGTAGTGAATCATTTAGCGATGAACTCGTGGGAAGTGTGGCAGGGGTGTCACTCAAAATTCTTGTTAAGACATCAGCATCCCCTTGAGAACTCGCTAACGCATGAGAACTGTGAAATGACCCAGACCTGGTACGAGGAAGATGAGGATTTCTACGAATGGATGCTTGAGAAGACGAAGAATGGGACGAGTGATTAGACATACTGATATAAAATATAAGTAGAGTAAACTGGGGCAGAGTATCAAAGGTGGAAGAAAGAAGCAAGAAGAAACTCATAAGAAAACTGAAGAATGAATTAAGGAGTTTCAGAGCTATTTATAAGTGGAGAAGGAATGTTGAAAGACCCACTCAGATGGAATACTAAGTCACCTGGGCGGTGATACTCACCAATCAACAAGCCATGCAGAAAATACTTTGGATACGGAAGGATTGTTGACAACCATAATGGGTGACATTCTCTGACTCAGGTGTTATCGCACGTTCGAGCCATAAACGCAAATCCCAAAAACATGTCAGAAGCATGATTAAAATATGCGACAATGAAGGATGGCTAAGAATGGAGCATATAATAAAAAAAGAGGCTTTTGTCACATGGAGAATGAAAAATGATTATAGCCCTCGAGACATTCTGACGAATTCAAAAAGAAGATACTCATCATACGAAAAGTGTAAGATTCATTCCTATAAAAAAAAGGTCATTACAAAAGGCGAATGAGAGTAGCAAGTTCTAAAAAAAACAGAGTACATGGAGTTGCATAAAATAAAAAGTACGGATCCTGCTACACTGGGCTGTTGTTGGAAGATGCTTCCTTCACATCACTAACACCCACTAGATCTTAGGAAGCCTTAGACACTAGGGAGACAACGTCGGCTCCAACCGTTGCTGAGGGACCAGGAATACTTGATGGAGCTGGAAGTACGTGAGAGGGAGAAGGAGATCTTGCCACTACACGGGTGAACATCTCGAAGGCCTCCTCCATTGTCGGAAGACTATTCAACAAGCCACTCGGATTCAAATGTCTCCAGCTATCTTCCTGAGCAAAGAGTCCATTTTCTCTACCCATATTAACGCAGCGGAGGAACCCACATAAAGAATAGTCGAGAAAATATCCTTGCTGACGAGTGCGTAGATCCTCCTCACAACTTTTGAAAGTAGCGTCCTTAACCACGGCTTCATCCAACTTCATCCTTATCTCATTCGGGGAGATATATCCCACGGGAGCCAGAGGGAGTTTCTTCAGTTCTTCCTTCAACATGGCCACTCTATTTTGAACTTCTGAGAGTTCCTTTTGCAGACCAACTTCTTTTTCCTCCCAAGTCAGCTTCTCCTCCCTCAGGGCAAAAATTTCCTCCTCGTACGAAGAACATAAGGAAGGACTCTTATCCAGAGAATCCTTCAACTCTTTGATTTTATCTTCCTTAACCTGCTCTTGGACGAGGCTTTGGGCGTAACCAACACGAAGCTTAGCAATCTCTTCTTTGGCAGCAGCTAGTTGCTTATCTCTCATCTCGAGTTTCTCCATAGAGAGTACAACGATAGCTTGGGCTGCATCAACTTCGTGCCAGATAGAAGGAATTATCTTCGGAACCTATAAAAAAAACAAAGTGTCAGAAAAGGAAAAAGTAAGAAATAGGAAAGATGTGTAAAACAAGTTAACACTTACCATCTGGACTAGCCATTCGGAGCAGAAACGTGCAACTCCCTCGCTGTGACGAGTTAGGGCAGTCGTTGAATTGAGGTAGCTAGTGATGATATGCATGGCCTCACTCATTTGCATCAGAGGAGGCGTAAGTCCCTTGATAGCACTGTCTCCTGTGGTGAAGTTGAAAAAAGGAGCACCCTCTACGTTAAAGCGGATGGAAAAGGACATGCCTTCACGAGCAGAAGGAGCCGTAGAGACCATTCGGGGAGAATCAGTGTACACAACCGAGGGAAGGGAGGCAGGTGCTACCCAAGCACTTGATATTACTAGCGATGGAAGCATCATGTCCATAAGAGCTAAATCATTCTGGAGAAGTGTAGGATTGGATGAAGACTCGGAGGCTTTAGTAACTGGAAGACGCTAAGAGAGGTCCTCATCGCTGTCAAGCAGATCATCTATCGAGAGACGCTCGACTATTTTCGGTAAGCTAGTTGACATATCCTCTGCTAAAAAAGCATAAGTATCGTCAGAATTTAACAGAGAACTCATTGTAACTTACCAAAATACAAAGAAAAAACTTACCGACGGGAAGGGGAGGATCATCATAACCCACGATGCTATTTCCCTTATCTGGGAAGAATAATGAGAAGGTTAGAAAATAAGCTTTAAGAAATAAATGATAATAGTGAGAATAAGATACCTATTGATGAAGGAATTCGACTTGGATTCGGAGAAAGTGGCACTAAGGGAGGTGAGGCGGATCGCAGTGTGGTGGCCAGAATATTGTTCAAAGTATCGTAAGTGTCAATACTTGTCTGAGGATGCGGTAATGATATTGGAGCACAGGGACCGTCCTGAGAAAGGTGCCCCTCAGTATTAGTAGCCTCTGAGGAAATCGGAGGGAGAATCATTAGTGCAGTGGTAAGGGGAGCAGCGGTGGTGGAATGAGAAGCTGGGGAACAAGTGGATAAAACAGCATCGCGTGATAAAAGAGTCAGCAAATCGGGACCCTCGGATTCCTCGCTGACAGCAAAAGTAAGTGACTTTGCATCAGAAGGACCCTTCAGACTCTTCTTGGAAAGCGGAGTGGTTCCAACCTCAGCTTCTGAGCTTATATCCTCAACACTCTGAGGCAGATCACCAAAAGAAGACTCCGCAGCTCCGATGATTGACCTGGTCTTAATCCTCAAAGAAACTTTGGATGGTTTACTTTCATATTGCGGAAGGGCGATGAAATTTGATAGAGACTCCACTAAAAGTAAAAAAAAAAGATAACTTATAAGCCATCGGTGAAAATGTATCGTAAAACGAAGAAGGAAGAAACCGAAGATGAAAATTCTTACCAAACGAAGGCCTCGTATCCTTCGATAATGAAAGCAAAGATTCCCCTTCCTTCTCCAAGTCGATCGGAGAAATCTTGTACAAGCCCGCGGTTTGGCATAGGGCACGATAGTGATCTGAAGATAAGAGTTTTACCGCGTCATAAATAGGATCAAAAACCAACGAAGGGTCCATGCGATACGAATGAGCCTCCGGCACCCTCCAGGTGAGAGGGAAGTCCCATTTTCCCCCGATATTAGGACTCGCGAAAAAGTACTTATCTTTCCAGCTGTTGTAAGAGATGTTGGTCCCAACTAGAACCTTCTTGGAACGGTCACGATGGCAGAAGAAATAAAAGGGTGCTCCAGCCGAAGATACACATACCATAAAAATAGAGAAAAACCTCTTCACAGTGCACTCTAATCCACGACCAAGGCACCACAAGATGAAGCCCGATAGGATAATGAAGCAATTTGGAGTCAGCTGACTCGGGCAAATATCGCAAGCCTTAAAAACCTCGCAATATAATGGAAGAAAAAAAGTCTGAAGCTTGGCACGAATCTGCATATAATATATGGTGACGCAACCCTCGGGAGGATTGTCACCTCTCTCATCCTCGGTGGGAATCTGAAGCACCAGATTCTTGGAAGAAGCACGGAATTCGACGAAAAGAGCTTGAACCTCCTCCTCCGTCGCGGTGCTAGCAACGTCGCCGACTTTCTGAAAACAGCGAGTTTCCTCCGGAGAAGTCGATTTCTTGGACTTTTTTCCCTTTTTCCAAACCACCACGGCGCCGCCATCATCACTGACCGCCTTACTGGTGGTTTTTCTCTTGTGAGAAGGTGTAGCAGCACTAGTCACCGCCGCCAGAGAACCCATATCGCGGGTAAAAGAGACAATTTTCGTCACGGAGGCAGCTGAGATTGGCTCGGAGAAATTTCCAGTAGTCGCCATAAACAGGAAATGGGTAGCAAAATTTCCAATATGAAAATAAAGAGATTTTTGGCAAATACCGCAAAAGATCAGCGGAGAATGAATAGTAAGGGTTTAAGGATGAAGACGATGAACAGTAAATTATGGAGAAAATGAAGGTTTTTTCCTTTATAATCGGATGAAAACGCAATATGAATGGGAGAGTGGGTGAGTGGGGAGTTAAAGAGAGTTAATGCTTTGACATTAAGGGGGAACGATTACCGAGAAATTCGCAATCGTTACGAGAAGTCAAACGGTCTTTATAAATGGGAACAATCAATGGTGAATATCTGTTGAAAGTTTCGAGAAAAATTAAAGTTGGAGTTCCTTCATATTCTACTGAATAGAGAAGCAACTCGGGGGGACAGGTGTAAACCCGAAGAATTGTCTTTTCAGAGGGATAAAAATTATGACCATCAGGGGAACATGAAAGAAACCCTCGGAAGCACATTCCCGAAAAGGAGTCATCGGAGGTGAATGATCCGAGGAGTTATCCTTAAGAACGATATGAAGGTAACCCTCGGAAATGCGAAAATGTATCCATTGGAGGAAGTAGCCCTCAGACTTAGATGATCCGAGAGACCCTCCTTAATAACGATGATAGGGGAATGTGAACAGGATACAAAATCCATGAGGTACCCCAAAGCTTAGATGACTTCATGATACCTTACGTGATTACGATTATCCTTAGGCATTCCTCCGATACTTCCTGGCATTATTCGATAGTTTTTCTTAAACATCGGTTGATCAGAGATAAGCCCGAGGATAAATACTTAAACTATATTGTTGCATGATAACACCAGGTGTCTAATAAATACGACATCCGAGTCAGCTATCAAAGACCACTTGTCAGCCAAGCAAGCGTGCGAAGAATATATCAGCATTGTTTGCATGAGGAAAACACCAGATGTCTAACGGTATAGCTATAACCTGGCACTCGTCAGCCAAGGAAGTATGATGAAGTAAGTATCAGCAGAAGGAAGAGAACTATCTATCAGAAAGAGAACATGTATAATTACAGTTGTACTTAGTGATCACCCTATATAAATAGGGGACACGACCATAAGTGTAAAGGGAGGTAGACTTGTAAAATACCTGAAAAATAAAAAGATAAATAAAAATATCAGGGTGGAGCAGGCAAGGCGTTCCGACACCATAAAATATATTCATAACCCTCAGAGCACAAATTGAGTGTTAACAAAACCTATAGAAATGGTTTTGTGTATATCTTCTATTATAATGTATAAAGCAGATGCAAGTTTTGAAAATTCTGGTACTAACTCTCAAAATGAATATCGATAATTGTGTTAGTTTACACAACTTATATATAGTATATATATATATATATATATATATATTCCACTTTTTTTTTTTACGATATATATATTCCACTTTAAAACTAAAGATTTACTTTATTTCATAGGGAGCCAAGTCCCTAAATTCGACGCACTACAACAAACAATTATGGTCTTTTACGACTCTTGAAATTACTGACATTTACGAAACAGTCGTAAAAAGTGAGTTTTACAACTGTTTTAAAAATTCAATTACTGTTATTAACAGTCATAAAAAAGTAATTAATATTTCAATATATGTTGTTCACTAGCTCAAATAAAATATCACTTCAGCTATTTCATTTTCTCTCTCTTCCCCAAACCATACACACCAAAAATCCCCAAATCGAAAACCTAACTTTGCGATTTCAAATCTAATCAATCGGACGCATAATCTGAGCCTAAAGTTAGGTGAAATTTTCGACTCTCGTCCCTGCTCTCGAAGCTCGACGGAAGAACAGAGGTTCAAATCTATCAATCGGACGCATGAAGTCAGACATTTGTTTGGTACTCTGTTTTATTGATATGGATGGACTCTGTAGAGATTCTTACTTCTCATACAAGAGATCTTTTTTTTTTTTTTTCACAATGCTAGTTAGTTGGTGTTCGTTAACTTTGGAAATGACTGAGATGTTTAATAAATTTTTGTCATTATTGAAAGTTTATTTGGGTTTGCCGGGATACAAATTTAAGTCATTACCGTGCTAAATAGATTTTAGTTTTTACCTTGGGAACTCAGTTATTGTTTGCACTTTAATATAATATCCCTGTTGCATCTTATAATGAATTAGTTTAGTCCATTCCAACATGTAGACTTGGATGAAATAATGCTTGAAGAATCCTTATCAGTTGTGTAAGTGGTGGAAGATTGCCTTTTCAGGTGAAAATTGGAGTTGGTTTCTGCTCTATACTTCTATAGAGATGTGAAGGATTGGTTGAATGATTTTAACTATTTTAGCTTTAGAGCTGTGTGTGACTACTATATAGAGTTTGATTACTATGTGCAGGGTGTGTTTGGCTTGTTATGCATACAATAGTAAGTTCTTTTGGTGTCTGAATATGTTTTGGTACGTAGGTTGAGTGGGCTGCAATCATTGAAAGACTCTGCTTGTTTGTAGTATCTGATGTTTCATATAATAATAAGAATGTTTTGTTGGGTGTCTAAATTTGTGTTTGATGTGTACAAATTCAGTGGTTTCAATGATTGCAAGACTCTGATTTTAGTTTCTGAAATGCTAAATGCAAACTAATGTAGATGTTCGTTGGGAAGGAATGCATGCCAAAAATGTTCAATCTTTCTTACCTGTCCTAGTATCTTTTTCATGCTTTTTTTACTTATTTCTCCACATAATTTTGTTTTGCAGGTACATAGTTAGAAGATTAACAAGATAGAACCTGAAATAACCCCCCCCCCCCCCCCCCTGTATTTTCATCATACAGCAAAAGCAAATACAAAAAAAGAGGTATGTATTTCAATTAATTAAACCATATGTGCTCAACTAGTTAAGTGTCTCATGGATAATAGCTAGAGTCCAGACCCTATGACCAAAGCCTATGCTTTAATGTGTATAAAGTTTGTGTATGTTGCTCTGCGGATTGTATGAGATGGTAGTACTTTGGAAGAAATTAACAAATGTAGTTTGTTCATTGTTAAAATCTTGTGGTTGGGCCTATGAATGTTGGACCTTGTATCTTGGAAGTTAATTACATAATCATTATGATCTTAGAGTTACACTGTCATACTGTTTTTTGTTGAAGATGTGAGAGCAGCATTGGTGTTCACAATTGAACTGTTTACTAGAAAAAAGTCATAATTTATCATGAGAGAATTTCTTGTTTCTTTTCAATGTCTTAAACCTTTGATTTGGTAATTCATGAAGCAAGTCCAGTGATATTTTTGATCGGTGTCAACTCTATTTCAATGTATTTTACTAAGTTCGCACTGGTGGATCAATTCAAATTGCCTCAAATTTACTCGATCTTCAACTTTACATGTCTAAGGATTCCTCTGTTTTCACTTAATGAACAATAACTTCCTTAGTTCCTTTTTGGATGTTTATTTGTTGTGATCGTCATATACACATCAGAACAGTTTGTCTGTCAATACATATAAATTGCTTTACTTCTTTGACTTCTGTTTCCCCTTTATTTCTTTATCAATGCCATTCTTACTCTATGAATATGTTGTTGAGAATCTGTTCTCTTGTGATCATGTGCTCTAACAGGGGAGATTCTGCTCTAACAAGGGAGATTCCTCACTGAAACAACATGAAGAGACCTGCTTTTCTGATCCGTGCGTTCAATTGAGATCAAAGCCTCACAGAAATTACAAACATACTGGGATTTCTTGTTAAACAGTCTTTGTGATTCTTTGTGATTGTTCTGTATCTTGTGATTGTTCAATTCCAGTTTGTATTCTAGTTTGTGATTGTTCTGGTCTTGGCTTCACTCAATGATGTGGCGATTACATTGAAAAAGAAGTGTTATACCTCATATATCAATAATAATTGTCATGGATTGTGTGAATCATATTTTACCTTTTACATATGAATGGTTGTTTGTATAAGGTTTGTTTAGTTTATATAATGAGCATAAAAGGTGAATAGTAGCTACCTTCAAGGTGGCATTTGAGGGGAAAAAAAACTGAGGAATTTGTGATTGATTTTAACAGTTGTAAAAGGCAAAAAAAACAGTCATCAAAGTCTTTTACGACTGTTTCTGAACAGTCGTAATAAAGTTTTTACGATGGATTTTTTAAGAACAAAAGTATAAACGACTCACCCTTTTGCTGACCCTTTTTTTACGGTTTAAAATCAGTCATAAAAAGCTTTTGCGACTGTTTTTTGCCCTTTATGATTGTTTTTAACAGTCGTAAAAGGACTTTTTTGTTGGAGCCATGACCTTAAGGTTCAAAAATTATTCCTACAATCCTTGTATCTATAATTGCGTTACACAACTTATATTCCACTTTAAAACTAAAGATTTACTTTATTTCATAGGGAGAGGAGCCAAGTCCCTAAATTCGACGGCCTTAAGGTCCAGAAATTATTCCTACAATCCTTATACAATAAGGGGAGCATCTGATGTGCAGACTACTTCTCCGAAAAGTATGAGGCAAAAACCCTTGAGTTTGTAAAGATATCCCTATTATCCTAGCAGTAAACTCGAGTAAGCAAATTAAAAGGTCAACAAGTTTAGACATGTAGCTCCAGCCCAACTTGGTCTGTATGCCCAATTAACGCTTGGTCCAACGTCCATTCAGCCCAATTACCGCTTTATAATGCCCAAACAAGATTTATATCCTTACATAACAATAACAATAATAATAAAAAAAAATTAAGGACATTTTATTTTTCATTTTTAAAGCACTACATTTCAGAAAATAATGCATGAAATAAAGTCTTTTTACAAGCATGCACCAAAATCTAGAAAATGAATAAAGAAACAAACTAAGGGCCTGTTTGGATGTGCTTTGGCCCGCCCGTTTCATGGTTTCCTTTTTTCAAAATGGTTTGGATCACATTGAAATTCTGGACGGCCAAATCCGTTTGGCCCATTTTTTTCAACAAGTCATTGTCTAATTATTTAAAAAATAGATCTTTAAAGATATTCTAAATCAATTTAAAAAGATGATGAGATACGCCCCATACAAATAAAATATTGTATTGATCGAAAAAGTGTTAATCTTTGCTAACTGTGAGTCTGTGACTAAATAAAAACTTTTGAGTATGTTAATAGCTTATATATTCATAATAACTGTTATTATAAAAGTGATATTTGTCTATAAAAATTATATAAAGTAGAACTAAGATTTCTTTCTAATATATGCGAAGGAGTTAGCAATTTTTTTCCTTCTCTCAAAATCAGAAGTCCTTTATTTTGGAACAACTAAATATTGTTGGTGATATGAAGTTTTGTAATTAAAAACTTGGAAAAAAAATCGATATTAATCTATTCCATTAATACTGAAGCATTAAAAATAAGAATGAATACCATCATTTACATGTACATTTAAATATTTAATTGAAGGCATTTGAAATTATTTTAGATATTCAATTTGTATTAAGATAATACGCGCGGAATCCAAGTCAGTTAAAATATCTTTTTTTGCAAAAATATTTATTAAACCTAATGAGCAGGTTACGAGTTTGTTCAAATATGTTTTTTAACTATAGAAAGGGGCATACAGTCCCGTGAGGAAATACAGTAAAATAAATAAATAGAATATATACTTTCTGTAACTTTTTATTTTTAATTTAGGTGAGTGGTGATTTTTTTTTTTTACAAAGAATAATAAATTATACTTTTAATTCAAAATAATTACATAGACAATGAATCATGATTTTTAAGCACATTTTTTTTAAGGATATAGCTGTTCACGGATTTTCAAGGGTTGTACAAGTAATTACTTTTTGTGAATAATAATATTTACAATATTTTAATTAACCAAAATCATCTCTAATTAAAATATTACTTTTACCCATACCAATATGTGTGATGTTTTAATACATACTTTTCTTCCAACACTCAAACACTCAAAATACATCCAAATTATATTTCAACTTTTTCACACGTTTTTTAAAATATTTTCCAAACACCTTTTTTCAAAATGAACCAAACTAAACCAACGAAAATACATCCAAACGGGCCCTAAGTTTTAACCGAAACATGAACCGAAATCTTGACATTGGGTTTTGAAAGTGGGCTCTGGACGTAGGTTTGTGCTTGACTTAGTTACAGGCTTCCCTTAGAATAATATTTTGGACAAATTCTTACTAATTAAGAAATTAAATTTGATTGAAATTAAACTGTGATGAAAAAGTTAATTTAAATAGTGACATGTTTGTGTTACGGGTGGCATATACGTTAGCCTAATAAGTGATTTCATTCGCCTAAAAATTAACCCAACAAGCACCAAGACATGACTAGCTACGACGAATAACTGCTAAGCGCGCATATTGAATGTGAAAATGTGTATCTATCCAAGAAGAAAAAAAGTGTGCATAGTCATTAGTCAACATGTGATGGGTATGATGTAGCGATTGGAGGTGTTCATCAGTGACCTTGGAGCCTTCTTTTATCATGAATATTTTCTTAATTACGTCATGACTCATATTCACATTTATTTCTTTTTTTGATTTGAGAGATTGTAACACATCCTTGCTACAAAATTCTTGGATTTTAGAGTGTTGCTATATCAAGTTGTAGGCATTGTATCATGGAACACAAGTACTATTGTACCGTAAAAATCGCAATGACATCATTTGCTTGAAGACAATAGTCCAACTATTACCTCGATTTACCACTAAACGTTTTATTTGAATCCTAAAAGTCGCCACCGCACCATCAATTGTACAAAGATAAACTTTGGGCGTCCAAATTATTTGTGCTTAATGTTGAATTTTTCTAATCACTATAAGATTCCCAGGTCATTCCCGACCGGAAAATCCCGACCGGATTTTGGTCAGAAGCATTCCCGACCGATATTCAATCGGGATGACTTTTTCCGACCGGTATTCAGTCGGGCTTTTCAAAAAAACAATTCCCGACCGACAATCGGTAGGGAAAATGTATTCCCGACTGCAATTCGGTCGGGAATATTATTCCCGACCGAAATTGCGGTCGGGAAAAATCTGGGCGGGAAATTTCCCGCCCAGATGTAGCCCTAATCTCGGCCCAGCTGGGTCGAGAATTCCCGACCGAATTTCGGTCGGGAATAGTGTCATTCCCGACCGAAATTGAGTCGGGAAAGAGGGAGGTATTTCTATAAATACCTCTCTCCTCCTCTTCATTTTCACACTCAACTTTTCTCTCTCTCCCCCATATTATTGCCAACCGCCTGCCCCTCTTTCGCGACCGATTTTTCGTCGCCACTTCCGATCCGGTAAGTTTTTTCGCTTTTTCTTGTTTTTTATATTTTATTTAATGTTTTAATATTATTTATTTATATTATATTTAATATTTTAATATTAATTGTTAGATATTGTAGAAATTGTTAGGATTTAATTCAGAAATGCCTTTAGGAATTGTTAGGCTTTGGGAAAATATTAGATTTTTATGCCTTTAGCAATGGTTAGGCTTTAGGAAATGTTATAGTTTTATGATTTTAGTAATTATTTATGCCTTTAGGAGTTGTTAGGCTTTGGGAAAATGTTAGATTTTTATGCCTTTAGGAATTGTTAGGCTTTAGGAAATGTTATAGTTTTATGATTTTAGTAATTTTTTATGCCTTTAGGAATTGTTAGGCTTTAGGAAATGTTATAGTTTAGTAATTATTTATGAGTTTAGGAAAACTATATTTGATTTTTATATGTGTTAATTTATTTATTAGGACGTTAATTATGGAGGTATTTAAGTTATATTTAATATTTTAATATTAATTATTTATGTTATATTTAATATTTTAATATTAATTGTTAGATATTGTAGAAATTGTTAGGATTTAATTAGGAAATGCCTTTAGGAATTGTTAGGCTTTGGGAAATGTTAGATTTTTTATCCTTTAGGAATTGTTAGGCTTTAGGAAATGTTATAGTTTAGTAATTATTTATGAGTTTAGGAAAACTATATTTGATTTGTATATGTGTTAATTTATTTATTAGGACGTTAATTATGGAGGTATTTATAAAATATTTAATGTTTTAATATTAATTATTTATGTTATATTTAATGTTTTAATATTAATTGTTAGATATTGTAGAAATTGTTAGGATTTAATTAGGAAATGCCTTTAGGAATTGTTAGGCTTTGGGAAATGTTAGATTTTTATGCCTATAGGAATTGTTAGGCTTTAGAAAATGCTATACTTTAGTAATTATTTATGACTTTAGGAAAAAACTATATAACTTAGTATTGATTAAATTTAGGTCATCTCTATAATTAGAAAAATTCTAACTTAGATGCTTTTACTTAGTCCGTAGCACTTTTATTGACGACATGTCGTCCCGTAATAGCGATCGTGACCAGCCCTCGAAGAGAGGGCGTAGTGGTCCATCGAGCACTCCATCGAGTACTCCACCTACTGGTCCACCGAGGATAGGTCCTCGTCTACGGATCATTCATTCTGGCGGTGCACCACCCGATCCTGTCGATGCACCTGATACCGATCTTGGCGAGTCCCCTGCTTCTTCACATCCACATAGGCGTACTATCGGACCGAGCGGTGGTACTCCACCAGATCTAGTAATACCATTTCGACTAGATGTTGATCACGTAGCATCGACGCCATCTTCATCATCTAGGCCATCGTCATCATCGAGGCCACCGTCATCATCGAGGCCTACGGCACCTAGGCCACACTCTACTGAGTCTACACCGGCGGGGCCTAGTACTTCTTCCCCTGCAGACAATGTCGGTGCAGGACCATCTTCAGCGACGCAGCAGAGACCAGCCTAGGCATATCAAGAGGGCCGCAAGTTCCGGCTGACCGTAGAGCCCGTCGTAGGGTCGAGCTGGACCCGCACGACGTATTTGTTGATGGGAACAAGATAGCGGCGGCGATTACCTTGATCATTAGGGAGTTTATGAAGACGTGTATTCCTTCATACACCGAGGTCGATCCAGATGTCCAGGGGCAGATGTGGGCTAAGTTTAATGTGATATTTTGAAAGTTTACTAAATATATATACATAGTAAGATTTTTATGTAACGAAACCTTTTTAAAAACCTTATTTAATTGCAGAACATATACTACATTGATCCGGCTGACATGCTTCGGGCACATTCCGCATACGAGATGAAGGCTAAGAAGTTTTACAAGGAAATCATGTACAATGCGAAGAAGAACTATTACGACATGAAGGATGATCTGAAGTGGGCGACGCGTCCGAAGAACAGTTGGATGAACGACAAGTTAGAGAGGATGTTCGTGACGCATTGGGAGTCGGCTGACCATGCAAAGAAATCAGAGTCAGGCCAGAAGAACAGGCGAGGAGGAGAGGCACCAGACCCTGATCGTCCTGCACGAGCTATTCATGCTAGTGGGTCCCAGAGCTACACGGAGATTCGACGTAGGATGGTATGTCTTATTAAATTGAGTTTCTATACGAATAACTATTGTCTTAAATTTAAATAGCTAAAAAAACAAATGTATATCCATATGCAGGCTGCTTCGAGACCTCCAGGGGCCCCTGAGCCTCGGCACGATGAGGCATATCGTTATCAGCACACACATGTGCCCAGTGGTCTGCCAGAGGGAGCTCCACGTTGCCGCGTTTGGGTTCACCCCACGTATAGGGCTATTTACGTAAGTATTTTACTTGTAAAGCATTCTTTGATTACTATATTAACATATGTCTTCCTTAATTATGTACTAACAATTTTGACAAAATGAACAGGATGACTACATACGTCGTATGATCGAGAGGTACGAGGCGGATCATTCTGCGTGGCCACCACTAGATCAGGAGCTGTGGAGTGGCGATATGAGGATTGAAGAAGGGGAAGGCTGCGGGTCTCCCTACGGATGCACGTCACGATCGGTTTGGTTTCTCGACGTAGAAGAAGCCAGACATGACACATGAGTATGCGAGGGCGTTGGAGAGGGAGAACCGTCGTCTTAGGACTGCTACAGATGAGAGGGTTGACGAGCTTGTTGGTCACATAGAGTATTTGTCCCAGCACATCACGCAGACTACAGGTACTCCTCCTTCTCGACCCATGCCTACTGGATTCATGTGTGATGCTCGTAGAGCCGGCCAGCGTTCCTTGCCGTCCCTCCTGATCCTTTTGCGCATGGTGCTCCGGATTGCACGATGTATGATGATGAGTACGAGGATGACCCCGAGGATGACACTCTCGGTGGTGATGCAGCCGATCTTGGCGGTGATGGTGATGATGGTGATGGACCCTCCACAGCTCCTGATACATTTGGCTTTCATGACGAGAACTATGAGTAGTAGTAGTTTTATTTGTTCGTTTTATTTAAGTATTGAAAATTGTGTTAGTTGTTTGTATTTATGTAATTCGTTTGATGCTTGGACCAATTATGTAATGTTAAACTAGTTTCGTATTTATTCTGTAATTATGCGGAGTAGTAGTGTATTATTTGTTCGTTTGGTGCGGAGTAGTAGTATTATTTGTTCGTTTTATCTAAGTATTGAAAACTGTGTTAGTTGTTTGTTTATTGGTAATTATGTAATATTGTTATTACTACAAGAACGAATACAAACTATAATATGAAATTAAACAACGTGAATCAATTTTTTTTTTTAAAATAGAAATCGACCACTAAACCATAATCGATGCTAGTCATACATACTATCCTCAGAATCTGAGTCACTCATTATATCTTCATCTTCCTCTTCCTCATTGCCCTCGTCGTCCTTGTAGCCCTCATCTTCCTCGTTGCCATTCGTTGCTGCCTCCTCGTCAACCACATCAAATCTCTCGTTGGCCAATTGGATATTCATATTGAATGAGGAAAGGTCCACGCATAAGTTAAACCCTTCAAATGCATTCTCTTGTAGCACTTGGTTCGGCATCCCCGCGTCGACATCATTTGATCCCGCAACTGATGACATATCGATTATGTGTCTGGCAGGAATAGTGGATACGGCCAACCATCCTCTCTGTCCCGGTCGCCCCGTCGTCTTCTTTGGATAGGGCACATAGTACGCCTGTTTTGCTTGGTTAGCGAATACAAACGGCTCATTGGTGCTGAGGGTCGGGAAATTCGGTCGGGAATAACAACGGTAACTGTTATTCCCGACCGAAACCTGACAGTTTTTAGTCCCGACCGAATTTCAGTCGGGAATATTAGGGTTTAAGATTTAGGGTTTAGGGGTATTGGCGACCGATATTCGGTAGGGAATAATATTCATATTCTTAATTTCATAATTTCGCTCTCCATTTTAGATAAATCGTTGATTTAATGATCAAGTTTATCAATATTAGTTATATATTACTAAAAATCTCACACAAAAATTAAATTTAGTTGCACGTTGATGAATCGTTTGAAGCGTCGATTCATATTGTCACTTATAAATAGATTGGTATATGTAGCTGCTAATAATGTAACTACTTACGATTATGTTAAACATATATTAATATATATATATATATATATATCACAATTAGCTTCTCTATACTAACGTTTATAACAAATGTTAATCGCCAATTGTGAATACTCCTCTACCCTACGTATGATTAATATATGTATAACTCCAAACTAACTTAACTTATATTTCGGTAATTTATACTAATTTCATAATTAAAAGTACTTTAAATTTAAAAACTATTAGTGCAATTCATGTATTTAGTGAGATACTATAGTTATACTTACCAAACACATCAAATTTTTCCAAAAGATCGAAAAAAAAATTGGCTATTTTTTCCGACCGATTTTCGGTCGGAAAAAATATTCAACATCATTCCCGACCAATTTTCGGTCGGCATTGACACTTATTGCCGACCGAAAATTGGTTGGGATTAACATTCAAACTTATTCCCGACCGATTTTCGGTCGGGAATAATATTCAAACTTATTCCCGACAGAAAATCGGTCGGGAATAATATTTAAACTAATTCCCGACCGAAATGCGGTCGGCATTGTCCGTGTTTCTGGGCAGAAAAGTATTGCCGACCGAAAGTCGGTCGGCAATTTTTGAAAATTTGGCGGGGGTGGCAAAATTTTGAACTTTTCCGACCGATTTTCGGTCGGAAAAAACCCGAAAAAATTGGCGGGACTTGGTGGGAAATTCAAATTTGCCAAAAATTCAAATTTTTTTAACTTTTTCTATAAATACACTTCATTATTCTCCTAATTTTTTCATATCCTTTACATTTTTTCTTCAACTTTCTCTTTATTTCAAATTTTTTTTCTATAACACAAATTATTCTTTCATCTTCAAACACTTTTTTCTTTCAACTTCAAAGATAATTTTTTCACTACTTTCTTCAAGTTTTAAATAATCAAACACTTATTTAATTTTTTTGTGTTTTAGATTGAGCAATGAATCCAAAATTTAATTGCTCATCTAAAACACAAAAAAACTAAAGAATGTTTTAAAATATTTCAAAATAGTAAAAAAAATAATATTTCGGTAATAATTACCAGAATTGTTTTTTTATTCTGATGAGTTTTATTCCCGACCGATTTCGATCGGGAATAATATGAACATAATTCCCAACCGCAAGCCGGTTGGAGATTACACGTAAATATTCTCGATCGGGAATCGGTCGGGAATACCGTCACAGTATTCCCGACCGATTTTCAGTCGGGAAACAAATTTGAAGATTTCCGACCGGGAATCGGTCGGTTTTTTTTGAAAAACGTTTCCCGACCAAAAGCTGGTCGGGATATTTTTTCCCAACCGTTGGCCGGTCGGGACTGTTCCCGACCGATGTGCGGTCGGGATTGCCGGTCGGGAAATTTTTGATCGATATTCAGACGGAAAAAGCCCGGGCCGACCAAACTTCGGTCGGGAAAGTATTTTCGACCGAAGCAATGCCGACCGGCCCGTCCCGACTGAAAATCGGTCGGGAATGGGTCATTTCCGACCGAAAAATAGTTATTCCCGATCGGCACTGCGGTCGGGAATGACCCGAAAATTTTGTAGTGAATGGGCAAATCATGTAAAGTGAATTTAAATATCTAATTAAAAGCGGCATGTTGTAGAAAGTTACCGGCTTACCGCATGTTAAGTATACCGCAAAACAAAAGAACCCTAGTATTATGGTTATACTTATTAATCAGAGCTTAAAGCTAAATAATAGTACAAAGTAACGTCTTCAAACTTGTCCAAAAACATTAAGATGGTAATTTTCATTAGCCGCCATTAGTTACACCAACTAAATCATTGGTTATGGCAGACTGGTGTAATTAATGCACCTTTTATGTTCACCTCTTTAATATCCAAGTAATAAAAAGGTAAAGAACGATCTCCCCCTTATTATTTTCTGAAACATAGAGTGCATATATCTATGGTAAGAGGTATTGAAAACGTAAGTCAATATTTATGGCTGAAATCACAGTATCCACACCCGGTGGTTCATTTGTTTCGTCATCACATTCGGATCCCTTTTACATTCATAAAGCAAAAATGGTTATCAATTTTAATATAGTTTCACGACAATTTGTTTACTAGTATTTGACTCGTGCTAGTCATGTACATACATGCATCTTTTCACTCTCTCACGCTATCTCATGTAGATATTATTTCAAATATTTCACAAGCGGATATTTTTATTTCAAATTTCTCAAACTACCGTGCCCTTGTTCTAGGCGCATTTTCAAGATTTCCATCTTTTTTTTTATATTATTATTTTATTATTATTAATTTAATGAAGACAAGAGAGGAGTGGTATAGTATTTTGTTGCTATATACCAAACTTTTGATGCAATTTATTTAGACATGATTACATGGGTCCTCCCTTGCTGTAAAACCTATGACTTGTGGGATTTAACTATAATCCAAGTTCACCATGATACTGGCCAGTTTAAAATCCTATACTATGGATATTTAATTTATGCCCTAATATAACTAGTAACAAGTAACAACAAAAATAATATAACTAGTAACAAGTAACAACAAAAACGAGTTAGAGCTGGAAATTTTCGTTTAATTAGAAAAGTATTGAATTAACCACTTGAAAGATGACAATCCACCCTTTGTATTATACTTTTTTTTTGTTGGGTCGGCGTATTATAGAGAATTGATAAAAAGAATATCAAGTTTGCAACACGCTTAACCTTCATAGGCTTATTATAATTATTAAACTAAAGTGGGGGGTTTAGGTACATGCTTGAAATAATTTATCCATTCACACGTTATTTGTTTTGCTCAAACTAAAAAGTCTAAATGAAAACATGTGTGGTACCCAAAAGACAAGGGGTGTAAAGAGAGCTCATGGTTACGCGTGCATATTAATGACCTGGCGACAGTAATTAATGTTGGGGAATGTCTTTGCTGTTTTTAAAATTTAGTTCTTGACGAATTAGTCATGTGTTTTGCTAATTAAGCAAAGGAAAATGGTTAGCTTGTACAGACTGAATTTTCAACATGTAGATGCACAAGAGAGATATAATTGACTTTGTTAGAAAAGAGACATTAACAACTTGTAACATTCTTTTCTAATCATCTCATCATAAAAAAAAAACACTTGCTACATTCTTTTTTTTTCTTTTTCTGAAAATATGTACATCTTCTGCTATGTGAATTAAATTGATGAGAAACAAGTGCAATATGAATCTTAAATTTAAATTTGGGTGAATTACTGTAAACTTTCTTCTATACTTTACTTTTGAAAACATTAATTTAAATCAGAAAATGTAAACAAGAAGGGCAAAACAATATTTTGATCATTAAATATAATAAGTACATGCACTACAAAATAATTTAGGAGAGCACCGTTCTATCTTTTAATTATCGACTACATTTTTTCAAGTTTTCGGCGTTTGGTCCAATATTTATTAATTGCCATTCTTGTACGGAGGCAATTAGATTATGTTATTTAAGAGAGGAAAGTACGTGTAAAGTATATACTGTATGTCTATATTTAATTATCAAAATTAAAAAAGAAGTACGTACTGTATCTTGCATTCTCGCAGAAATCACGTTGAATATTATATAAACTATACTGCTAAAATACGTAACAGATGTACCAGAATTATAATAAAGGACATGGCCGAAATCTCAACATAAGGCTGTTAAAGTTTATTACGAGAATCATATCGGGGTTGTTCCTGTAATTAGCCAAACAATATTTTAGGAATAGTCTGTTGATATGTAGTAGGATCAAACTTACATAGACTTGGTTCATAGTGAGAACTATGGACCATGTGGTCTTAATTGGTCAAGGTCCCACCTCAAAGTCACCATCATGCTTTAATAATTTAGAAATTGAATAAATAACTTTTCAGAATTAGAATTTGACCCCATAAGTAATCTAAATTTTCATTATCGGGACCCCAATCTGGGAATAGTCCATTACGACCATATCAGGCCCAGCATGCTTCCGTACAAACAATTAAAACATAACCGTAAAAGATACCTCCTTTTGACCGTATCACCGTCGGGTATTCTGCCAGGTTTTACGAAGACTCCTCGCCCTCAACCACTCGATCGCAACCGATGGTTCTGCAACAGCTCCTTCAACGATAACCAGCACAACCCTGGTTCGTTTCCTACTCCGGGTGTAAAAGGCAACTAAAACGGAATATTTAAAAGCTCAACTTCGACATACTCAAGCGAAAGCAAATCTTTATTTATTTATGTGGAGATTTATTTATTACAACACACTCATATCTCCTTAGAGAGGAGTAACTTGTTTTAGCTACTCATAGTAGCTAACTCTCTCTCGTACATTCACTCAAAACAAAAATCAAACTATTCTACAGATACTTGTTTATTTGACAGAAATGGAAAAACTCACACTATTACAAACTATGCTTCTCTCTTGTATATAAGAAAACTAAGGGAAATGTTCGATGCCTTTAGCTTTCTTCAGCTCATGTATTTATAGGTGAAGATCCGGATTTGAAACGCGGATTTCAGCTACATCATGATGCTTTTTCTTCCACTCGCGTAGTGGCCTGGCCCTCCTGTCATTTTAGTGGAATCTTTTCCACCGCAGCTTGTTGTCTTTTCCTTCCCACTATGATAGTGGTCTGGCCCTCCACTTATCATTATGTCGTTGTAGTGGAGATGGTCCTGATTCGATCACATGGCTACTTTAGCTTTGCCAGCTGTAGTAGCCCACTTGCCTGTCCCACGCGGCATCTTTCCTTGTCTCGCATGGCCCTCTTTGTCGTTTTCTTCTTTGTCCCGTTTCATCGGGAATCCATTTCCAAAGAGGGGTTCTTTCTGATCTTGACACTTTGGACAAATCCTCTCCTTCCATTGGCCGACGTGTGCCATGTTGCAGAATTTTCTGCTAGTTTCTGCCGTCGATGGAATCTCGTTTTTCCACAATGTTCTTCGTTTGTCTTCGAACATTGTTTCAGCGAACCTCGTGGTGGTGTTAGTCATGCTGTTAAGCATGAACGTCCCTTTTCCCTTGTCTTGGAAAATCTTGAATGCGTACTTGACTTTGTCCATCTCTGTGAGACAGACCCATAGTCCCCAAGCTCTCCTTGTTGAAACGTCATCCTCTGAGAGTGGGGCGACTAACATCTGTCCTTCTGGCGGAGGCTTGATGTAGTCCAAAGCTTTCCAATTGGGTCTTTGGATTTTGATAAAATGAAAACATGGTAAAGACCCTTTTCCTGCGATTTCTGGGGCTGCGGATATGAACTTCATTTCAAGAACATCGCCCCTTCCAAGTGTATGATTGTTTTGCCATGTCTCATACACATTTTTCTGGATCCATTCCGGTAACTTGGCAATTTCCAGAAAGCTCGGTGATTCGGTAAAGATTGAGGCTATACAGCCAAAATCAAACCATTCTCGTGTCTGCTCGGGTTTTGATCCAGGTAGTATCCAAACCCTTGGATATTTTCCTGACCAATCAGCAATAGTTTTTCCAGGGACAAGTCCCATCCTCGTGTTCAATCTTTCCCACGTTCTCTGATATTCAATCAAAGGTGGGGTTTTCTCGTTTTTGTTTATCTTAGATGATCCCTTCTGGGGTCTAAGATTAACCTCGTCCTCTTTATTTTTAGAGGTGTGTTTTGATTCCTTTGGTATTTCTACCTCTGGATCATCTTGCTTCTGGCTCGTTGATTCTTCAGGTATTTCTACCTTTGAATCTGCTTGCTTCTGGCTCGTAGATTCTTTAGGTATTTCTACCCCCGAATCAGCTCGTCCTTGGGTGTTGTCCTCGAAAGGATCACCTGCTGGTCCAGTTTTACTTGGATCATCACACTCGTAAGTGTTTGCTCGTATTTCCACTTCCAGTTTTGAAAGTGAAGCATCTCGAAATAGTGGAATCGCGAGGCAATCCCACAAACTCGTACTACCCAATAAAGTTTCCTTCATTGAGTTCTGAACCTTCGAAAGGTCCCTTTCCTGTACATGACCGGAAGCCTGAGCATTGATTGTCAGACCCTCGATCGCCTTGCGGAGCTCGTCCAGGTTATCCCTGTGGTGTCTCCATCTCGTGAGGATGGTATCGGCCTCATGTACCTCCATCCCTAGTTAAGAAATCTGCAAGAACATTCTCATGAGATTTAATAACTTGAACATCAAAATTATAATACTGACATTCAGCTTGCCATCTTAATAACCTAGCTTTCTCGGGTTTACTTTCTATCTTATTTTTTAAGAAAGCCTTGACGCTAGTGTTATCAATCTTAAGTGTGAATTTTTTAGCTAGTAAGAATAAAGGCCATTTTTTGAAGGCCCTTCGAACTGCAAAGAATTCCTTCTCGTTGATGTGCCATCTTGCTGCCTCGTCCTTCGAAAAGAGACCGCTGCAGTATCTGCATTTTTGGGTGTAGAAGTCGTCCTTCATCACCACGCTTGCTGCGAAATTGAAACGGCAGTTTGCGGTGAAACGCCTGCGTCAATCGTTGCACCAAGATCTTATGATCACAAGTGGTTGTGAGAATAAGACGTCTTGTTTCATTCTCCTGCGTAAAACGTTTGAACGTTTGTAGGAAATTGTTACCGAGCAAGATATCGGCTCCGGTATCATGGAAATAAATTGGGGGCGTCTTCACTTTGTACCAAGGGGTACCACCTGCTCCACCAATTAAAATTTCTGCCTGTTTTATCCCTCGTCTGAAGATGATGATCTTCTTCGAGAAATCCCTTCCTGCAATCGCTGGTAGATCTTCTCCGAGGTCACCGGGGAAGACTCCTGGTTTAGCTGTGCAGATACCTGCTCCTCCGTCGATATACGCCGCAAAGTATTTGGCTCTGTATTTCTCGTACAACATCCCCACCGAGATGTAAATTGAGAATGGACTAGTGGTCATTTGAGCCGGTATCTTCTTCCTTCCACCGTAAACTCCATTCCTTCAGGCACCTTTTCCCAAGGTTTGTGATCCTCGAGAAATTCGATTCCAAGAACAAGTTGTTCTGGGATCTTTCCTGCGCGTCCGTTGATAATGAAATCAAGTCCACATAGCTTTAGGTTTCCCTGATATCTACCAACAAATGGTTGCTTGAGATAATATAATGCATCGCATGGAAGCGTATTATCTTTCTGGGTGGTGTCGAAGATGACTTCGACTTCTCCCCATCCTCCTGGGCACTGCAGCTCTCCTTTGGTTATGAACTTCTTTGGTTCAATCACAACCTCCATGATTGGTTTCTTTCCCCATGTAAGACTTTGCATCCTATTTTCTCGGAAAGAGACTGTTCTGGGCTCAAATCTTTGGCTTGTCTCCTTGCCAAAAACTGGTTGGTCGCGGATGATTAGATCCATCTCATGAATCTGTGGCAGGCTGGAAATTTCTGGCCTGACTGCATGTGCGACCTTCTCGAAGATCTCCGGTATCTCAACAAACTCATTCCTCTGGAAGAGATCTGAATGGTGGGTATTTGAGAGTGCATAGGAGATACTGTATGTAATGGAGTAAGGACGGTTCCCTTCCTTCATTAACTCCTTGTTTTTGAAATCCTGATGTAGAGTTAGGACTCTACTGAAATCTTTATCGGCTAGGTTAAAGGCGATCTTTGGATATATGAATGTCGCCACCTTTCCTGCAAATAGATTTCCTGAAATACCTCCGAGACAAGCATCTCGTAGGTTCTGGATCCTTCGATCAAAGACGGCAATGTCAATTGGGGAATTGATTCCTTCTTTGAATGTTGCTTTGAGCAGAATCCTTATGGCCCCGATATGGATCCATGACATTTTCTGCGCAACCTCTGGCCTGAGTCTTTTTAGTTCCTCTTTGATTTCGTTCATAGGAACTAGCTGCATCTCCATCACATTACTGGTCAGCTCCATTGGGATAGCAATTTCTCCCGCTGTCACTTTGTAGATGATGTGATGTTTTCTCTTTCTGAAGCTTAGCTGAGCTAAGGCTCTCTCCATTTTTCCGATGGTGAAACCATCGTAAACTCTTAACTTTGGATCCTCTCGCATAATTCTCATCAAGGCTTTGTGAGAAATGCTGGTTTGTGAGAAAAATCCGGTCCTGTCTTCTTGAACTTCCTGATGGAAGATCTCCTCGTCTTCAGTCTGATTCTGATTCTGACTTTGAAGACTCATCTGGTCCTTCGTCTTCCTCATATATACTTTCGTCTGAAGGTATATCTTCAAACCGGTATACCTGAACAAGGTTCTGAAAGTAGACAGCTTCTTCGAACTCCGGCGTAGCCTCGAACTGTCTAACACCTCTCTTTTGGTTCTCCGGACAATCTGTAGAGATGTGTCCTTTGGCACCACACGTCCAACAGTTGCAGTCTTTGAAGCTTTCATTAGCACGTGTTTGTGCTCTCCTGAAAGTTCGCCTAACTGGTGGTCTGCTGGTACTTTCTTGACTGGAAGACGTCCTTCCACGGCTGGGTCCTGTTCTCTGCCCCGATTTGTAACTTCGGGCCTTCTGTTTTGACCAGAATCTTCTTGGCTTCCATGAAGATCTTCTGGTGAACTTGCTCCTATGCTCATAGGGATGATCCCTATGCTTCTTTCTCTTCTGATGTCTCTCTGGTGCTCCAATGACTGTTGGAACGTCATTATCGTCGCAGCAAAGTCGGGCTGATTTATTGATACGTTTCAGCCTCTTGAGATTCTTCTGGATTGCTGCCCTCTGGCACCATTCGCTCAATTTGGCTTTGAGGAAAGACATCCTTTGAGCCACCGTGTCTATTCCCAAAGGAATATACCCACGTAGTAACATTTCTCGCCATGGGCTTGGAATCTTGGCAAAGAAAAGGGGAAGCGCCGTTTCTTCTGCCATCCGGCTCTTCCATCTGTACTCGGTGAACAACTTGATGTATAGATCAACTTGACATATGTCATGTAGCTCCAGGCTATACAGTGCTTGTTCGTACCTCTTGACTTTCTCCTGGTCACCTCCTCCGGTCTGGGGATCAACAAAGTATCCTTCTCCGATGAAGTAGATTTTGAAAAGCCTCGCCATTCTATCGACGATGTCTTTGAGAGACTCGCCCGATAGGACTCCACTTCTAATTTCTGGAGTTCCATGTTCCCATCCGACCTTGACCGAACCTTCGAGACTCATCTGTAACATCATGATGAATCCTTCTTTGTCGAGTTCAAGCGTCGCCGCCGCAATTCTCATTGCTGCTGCCCATTCATCGATCAGGGCCTCGCGGTTCTTGAAATCCAAGATATCCAGATTGAGCATAAGCCCATACGGGTGGATCGGATCGAGTTGAGATCTTCCGTATGGTGTTCCATGAACATCCGGCCTTCTGGCTCTTGCTCGGGTGGGAATACGATTGTACATATTTCCCGCAACAAAGTCATGCTGGTGTGGCATGGCTTCTTCACGAATTGGCTCTTCCCGAATCGGGTCTGGATTAGGGATGGAAGATCCGGCACCTTCGATAACTGTTGATTGTCCCGGTGGAGGACCTTGACTTGATTGTCCTGGTGGAGGACCTTGACTTGGTACAATTGCACCAAACGTCTGCACGTTTTCCAGGCTGAGGCATGAAAGTGATTCCGCCAGATCGGCAAGGTCTCGCCCAATCTCGAAGTTGAAATCGTCAATCCTGAATCTGGACATGATCTTACTTCGTGCTAAGTTCTCCCGGCCTTCCAGCTTCTCGTTGGTGGTCATCTCCCTTTTGACCTGGACTGCTTTGCCCTTTTGATGTAATAGGGGCTCCTTCCCGAACGATGGTGGTAACCATCCAACTTTCCTTCTTTCGGACGACCTTGGCATGGGATTCCAAGCTCTTGACTCGTTGCTGGATATCTTGTAAATTCCCCAAGATCTCCTTCTGCCGTCGGGACATGGCTTCAAGCTTGTCTCTGATTTCATGTATAAGCTCGGGCACATGGTATTGATGATTGCCATATGCTTGAACTGTTTTCTGGACTTCCCTGAGGTCTTGGGATAGCTTGGAGCTATCTGGCATGAGCTCGTGGAAATCTGGCAAAACTAGATTACTCATGAAGAACAGTTATTACGTTCAGTGATTAATCTATTGATTCTTGCAATACTTGCCATGAGACCATTAACTCTAATGAATTTAACTCTAATGGCCTGGATATTGTCTGGTCTATAACTAGCTAGGTCATCTAACTTAGTTATCAAGATCTGGAGCTCTCGTTCAAGTGTAATACCAGGCATTTTACAGGCTTAGTATATAACTTTGTTTTTTAGCCTTTTCAAGGCTAATCTCGATCAACTTGATTTGTTCAAGTCTGGTAACCTGGATAGGACAAATTCCTCCTGTTTGTTCCATGCTACATCGTAGAACATCATGGTTTCTTAATTCCCTTTTGTGAAAATTAAGGTATCTCGTTAAGGCGGTAATTCGCCCTTTAATACTCGTGCACGCGTTTCCTTTCATAGGAGCCCATATAATGAGATCCCAAATGTCATCCATAACTGAATCACTCATGTTTTTTTGAAACACTCCTCTCATAAGGTAATAAAGAGTTGAAATAAATAAATAAATAACCACATAAAATAAATAAACCATGCTCTGATACCATTTTGGATGGCCGAGATAATTAGAAAATTTAACGAAAACTTATTGGGGATCTTATTATAATTATTACCAAGTGAAATATTCGATTCATTATCCTTAAAACTTTAGGGACTAATAGGCAAATATCCTGACAAATATGAACCGCATGGTCCATACTATTCATATGGACCTGGTCCATATAAGTTTTTTCCCTACATACATCTCTTGAATTAAAGTTATAATTCTAAATGGGTGATGACAACTATCTCATACTATCCTTGATTATACCAAATTTGGAATTTAGCTTCAAATTGATTGTTATTTCAGTTTGACTTCTTGTATGATTTTAAAATCCTTTTTCTATATTTGTTTTTGTATTATTAAAAATGCTTGGCTCACATGCATGTAACTAAGCGTTTCTATAAGAAATGTAGGTGTGATTTACTTGTATCTTCGTTCAAATGTATTTGAAAATTAAATTGAACTTTTAATTAGAATTCAGTGTACCGCAACAAAAAGCAAGCTACTTGCTAGTAACTACTTTCACCCTCTTTTGCATCACTAACAAGATTCGTTTCGAAATCCATATTGTTAGATACTTATATTTGATTCTGGTCAAGTCTTGACAAATTAAATAGTGTAAGTGGGTTCAGCCGTTCAGAGAAATAAAATTAAAAAATAAAGTAATTTGTATTTTGTGTAAACTCATTCACTTCTTTCTTACTTTGTTTTGTCATGAGTCCAAAACATTTTTCGATAAGTTCTTACTAATATTTGCGGTGCTATTAATTTCAATCTTCCTTTCTTAAAAATGAACTGCCATAATTACAATATTGTAGCAAAAAACATCATTTTAATAACTCTTGTCTCGACTAAAATTTTGTTCAAAATGTTGAATCACACCACCTACGACATGCATGTAACGTGTAAACCAAACTTTATTCATATATATGACATATCACACATCTTCGTTGATAATAGCAAGATTGAAAAATGTGACCTCCGAAATTACTTTTATCTTTACTATACCTTGGAAGGAAAAAATATTGTTTTTGTGTCCGTAACCAATTGGTACAAGACAACTTAACCGGACTACCCCCATCAATTTCACGTGCAATTTTACATTAGAGCGCATGCATATGCATTCAAGAATTCATAACGTTGCTGACGTATTCCGTTACCAACATTAAAGTTTCGGATAACTCCTCTTTTTTTTTTTTTTAAGTATAAAATTAAATTACTATATTTACTTGACTACAAACTCTCTCATGTGCGCAGGGAAATCGAAGAAGTAGGCAAATGATAAAAGAAACATCACTTTATACGTGACTTATGGTAAATCCGGCTAACCTAAATGTTTGAAAATATTATCTTATACAACCGCAACATTGCTAACATGGTTTAACCAATAGTCCAAATAAAATACTAATTTTAAGTTTTTTAACATCTAGAAAATAATTATTCTTGTAATTACATCTCAACCGTGTATTAGTAGTGGTTGCACAAGTTAGCAACACAACGATTGCATGAAATAATTTCTCCAATGTTTGGGTGTTTCACAAGATGTCGCTAAGGTTTAAAAATGAGAAAAATACCGCTCAACGTATACGTTTTTGTACACATACCCCTCAGTCAATATTTTGATAAAAAAAGAGGGATATTCCCCTGAAGATTCTCTCACGTGCACTTGACGTGATGGTCAAATTAAAATGGCAAAAATATACTTTAATTTTTTGTGTTCTATTTTTTTAATTCTTCTCCAATAGGCGAGTTAGCAATCTGCCAGGCCAATCCACCATCTTTAGTCCTTGGTTGCCACCTCAGTAAGTATCGACAATAAGAATTTAGAGCAAAGATTTAATACCCTCGAGTATCGTCGCCACCTGAACCGGCGGTTTGCAACAAACAACAATGAGGGGTGAGCGCCGAAACAGTGGAGCGATATTGCCAACTGCGGCAGCTACTATGCACATACTAACTAGGGTTTTTCTTCTTGAAAAACTCTAGATTACGATCAAGGATTCAGTCATATTGACGAATTTGGTGAGCATTTGCTAAGGTGCCGATAAGCGGCGAAAGACTGTGGTCGACTGGTTTTTGTCTTTATAACTGGAGAAGAAAAGGAAGAAAAAGATTTTGCAAACAAACACAAAAAGCACAACATTAGGAGGTAGTTCATACACAAACGTTACGAGGTTGTTTTGCCCTTTTGACCATAACATGAGGTGCACGGGAGAAAAACTTCGAATAATATTCCGTTGTTTCTGGTCGAAATGTTGACTCGGGGGTGGGGGTAGATTTTGCTCTTTTTTAAATGGTGTCATAAGGGGGCAATAATAGCCACAATACGTCAATTTAGTGATGGATAAATGCACGATCAACAACAAAATGGTGTGGCTAGAGAATGGATGTGTTCATGTTCATCCACAATTTTGTTTATTGATTTGAACAAATTCACAAAACATATTTCTCGTACCAGTTTTTCAGTGCTACTATATTAAGCTTTAATTTTTCCATTTTGAAAAATGATTTTCATAAACCAATCTTATCATTTGCCAATGATCTAATTTCAAATTACATCACCTTCAACGCCTCATATCTCATAGCTATTCGATAAGTTGATAATAGGAAGATTGGAAGAAGTGACATCCGAACAAACTACTTTAGGTTACCACAGTCGCGAGGAATTTTTTCAATGTGCTTTGGACGAAGAAAATTAATTTTTGTGTACTTTCCACCATTTTTTGCAAAACAACATAAGCCGGACTATCCCCGTAAATTTCTACATTTAGCATATGCATTGAGTTCAAGAATTCATAACGTTGCTTACGTATTGCATTACATATGTTGAAACTTTATAAACTAAATTATCTCTCTTAGCTTCTTGTGCGGAAAATATGTCAGTATTTTATTTTCGATTTGTGACTAGGTAAAGAATATTAGAGTAATCGCATGCAACTTTTAAGATAATAAAATTAAACGCCCTTTACCACTTACAAGTTTACACTAAACTGAAACTTTTCAAATTCCGAGTCAGTTAATAGAATAATATTTATATTCACCCTTATTAATTACCCTTCCTTAATTACTTAAAACATACTTTATTTGATCCATCAGTTTCTATACCTCATCAAAACAAAGTAACAAACCAAAGGACCCAGTCCCATTTTCCCACGAAAGCATAAAAAATAAAGGCAGAACTACACAAACTACCCCTGTATTGTGAGATAATTACACAAATTATCTCATATGTTTGATAAATTATACAAACACCTCATAAGAAAAAAAGATAAAATAATTAAAATAACTTTATAACTTCATATCATAGCAAAGACAAAGATTCACAGACAACCCATTTAAACTTTCAAAATATTATTTGATTTTTTTGTCTTTTTAAACGAAATAAAGGAGACTTAATGTTTTTTTTAAGAAATTATTTATTTATTTCTTATTTTTTTGTCTAAAATAAATGAGGAGCAAGAATTTAAATCCAATAAAATCTAATAATTTTGTACCAAAAATGGTCATAAAAGGCGTTTGTGTAGTTTCAAAAACATGCACCCATACTTAGAGGTCATTTGTATAATTCTACCAAAAATAAAATCAATACAATATTCATTATTTATAACATCAACCGAACACTGTCCTAACAATATTTATTTCTCTTCCAAAAAACTCCAAACTCCCCACTTATAAAAATAACACACACACGTCCATAGTACAAAACACACAACACAAAAAACAAACCCCACTTTCCGGCGGCCGGAAAATGTCCTCCGGCTACTCCGGTGACCTTTCAAATTTCCTCTCCACCGCCGCCGCAAACATGAATAGAAATCTCAACCGCTTACAACTTCCCCACCGTCCGCCGCTCGCCGGAATTCCCCTCGACCCGGATCCGCAGATCCGGCAACCCGATAAGAGACCATTTCAACCACAACAAGGGTTCGGGTTAGGGCCCCACCTCCGTAACGTGAAAGCCAGGTCCGGCGGTGTAAATTACCAATTTCACCCCTCCCCGGTTGATTTCCCTACAGTTCCGTCCAATTACACATTTTCCGTACAAAATCCGGTGGACCAGAGTAAAATTATTATGAACCAGAGCTTGAAGGAATTGGAGAAACAGTTACTGGGCGACGACGATGACGATGACGTGGATTGTAACGGATCGGAGGTTTTTTCCGTTGTAACAAACAGCGAGTGGTCCCCACACTCACACGAGATCAGTAATTTGTTGGTTACTGATAATAATCCAGCCACTGCCACCACCAACAAACCACCACCCGTTACGCCTTCTCCGACGTCGTCTTCCTCCTCGTCCTCGTGCTCCTCCACTCCGCCGCCGTGTCCGAAGCAATCTGCGATCGACGCCGCCTCGGCGATTTCCGACGGGAATTTCAAGCTGGCGGCGGAGACGCTCACGAGGTTACGTAATTTGGGGAATTCGAGGGGGACTCCGGAGCAGAGGCTGGTGGCGTACGTGGTTCCGGCGTTGGATTTACGCGTGGGGGGTGCGGGGCGGGGAGCGATGGAGGCGTTGTACGGGGAGGAGCACGGTGTGGCGACGCAGTTGTTGTATGATGTGTCGCCGTGTTTTAAATTAGGGTTCATGGCGGCGAATTTGGGGATTATTGAGGCTGCGTTGGAACAGGGGTTGGGTAAAATTCATGTGGTGGATTTTGAGATTGGGAGGGGGAGGCAGTATGTGCATTTGCTTCACTCTCTGGCGGCGTCTGCGAAGAGTGGAGCGGGAAATGGAGTCGTGGCGTTGAGGATCACGACGTTTGCAGGTACTGTATATCAAAGTTTCGTTCTGAGAGTATGTTTGTTCGTGTAAATTCAGAGCGTTATTTGTCATGTGCATCTTTTTGTATATTAGTCATAAGACCTTTCTAATTATGTTACGTATTATTGAATTGTCTTCTCATCTAAAACTCGAACGTCTTACAATGACTAATCATTTTAATATTGGTGTTTGATTTTATTTTCTTGTTCTAGGTTCCGCCTCTGGCAACGAGGAGGAGGTGAAGGGCGTGGGAGCTGCGCTTAAAGCGCTAGCCGTAAAGCTCGGTGTTTCGTTTAGTTTTAATGTGAAAAGTCTCAACATCACTGATTTGAGTCGTGAGAGTCTGCATTCGCTACCTGATGAAGCTCTTGTGTTCAATTTTGCTTTCAAATTGTACAAATTACCGGACGAGAGTGTGACGACGGAGAATCAACGTGACGAGTTGCTTCGCCGTGTCAAAAGCCTATCTCCAACTATTGTGACTGTCGTAGAGCAAGAAATGAACACCAACACCGCGCCTCTTGCTGCACGCGTGAGGGAGGCGTGTGATCACTACGGCGCGTTGTTTGATTCGCTCGAAGCAACGATCGGTAGGGATAATTCGGATCGACTCAAGATCGAGGAAGGAATAGGCCGGAGATTGGGGAATGCAATTGCTTGTGAAGGTAAGGATCGTGTCGAGAGATGCGAGGTGTTTGGTAAATGGCGTGCGAGAATGGGCATGGCGGGGTTCGAACAGCGGCGCGTGAGTCAAGTGGCGGCCGAGTTGCTGAGGTCGAAGCTTGAGTCCGGGACACGTGGCGAGTCAGGATTCACGGTTGAGGAGAGATTTGGTGGCGTGTGTTTTGGTTGGAAGGGAAGAGCTGTAACCGTTGCATCAACTTGGCGTTGATTTCACGTTGGTTGGTTTAGGAAAGTAGGAAAAAAGAACTTAATTTGTCGATTAGAGTATTAATTAGTGGTAATTTATGTTATCTTTGTATTAAGTATTAACCTTTTTTATTAAGGAGAAGAATGAACGATGGGACCCGCATCGTGTCTTATCGGTAATGGTCGCTTAAAAAGGTCTAATTTTTCGAATTTTGAATTGTTGGCCTTTATAGTAGGCTAATTAATTGATAATTACCTTAATAGCTTTCATAAAAGTTTTCAAAGGTTTTAGATGCTCTCAAGATTCTTTTATGTGGGATTGCGTAATATAATTCTTTTTTTTAAAAAAAAAATCGGTAACGATTCATTAACTAAAAACAAACTGGAAATTGGCCTACCATTAGAATAATTTAGAATCATAGATTGTTACTTATATTTTGCGTGTCCGGATTCATATGCGTGTGTCAATTGAATATGCTCACTTTTGGCTTAGAATATGTTAAACTAAAAGTAACTTTTTTAATTTTAACAAAGTTAGAGGTCTGAATTAGTAGTTTAGTAGCGTACGAGTGGTCTGAATTAATAACTTAAAACGTCATGCCTTTATTTATAATCCTTCACCAGACATCCAAGTACCGCATATTAGGCGTTACTTCTACTTGCATATTTATGATAATAATTAATGGAGAAGATATAGTGGATTCCAAATCAATGTCAAATGCGTTATTTACACGTCTCATGTATATTTTGCAATACGAAAATTGATAACTTCTGTTTACCAAACTCGGAAATCCTTTACTAAGTTTGCAGATTTACACATATATAAAATAAAAAAATAAATTGTGTGACATTTGTTACAATATCACCAACTTTATTGTCATACATGTCGAGTAGTATAAATTGGGGAAAAAATCGAAATTGGTCCTTTATTGTGTCTTAGTTACAGTTTTCGTCCTTTATTGTGTCCTTGTTTTATTTTGGTCCTTTATTGTGTGTTTCAGTACGATTTTGGTCCTTCAGATGGAATCTCAGCCGAAAATGTCATGTACGAGCACATGTTGCCCTCAATTCAATTTTTTTGAATTTTCCACAAACATATTCGCATGTTGGAACAACAATTTTAATTTTTTTATTTAAAATTTTGACCCGTCCGATCCGGATAAACCGGTCAAATCGGGTTGGCCGGGTCAGAATTTTAAATAAAAATAAAAAAAAAATTGAAACTAGCGTTTCCACATGTGAATTTGCATGTGGGAATTAAAAAAGTTTTTATTTTGGCCGGCAAGTGCTCCCACGTGATATTTTCGACTCTGACTTCTTCCTGAGGACCAAAATTGTAGTGAAATACACAATAAAGGACCAAAATAAAACAAGGACACAATAAAGGACCAAAACTGTAACTAGGACACAATAAAGGACTAGTTTCGATTTTTTCCCGTATAAATTGTCTGGTGGACGTTATTGTAAGTTATTAAATTGGAAACTTATTTCGTGCCCATCTTATAAGAATAGTGGTTACCGATTTTCAGTGGCCTTAAAAATTAAGGTAATAAATTCAAATATTATCATTTTGATAAGACAATTCATATAGTTTTTATGTACCGGTAGTCTGCATCAAGATGCCACAATATTTATTGCATGAGATTTGGAATAAGACTTTCTTGCGAACTATGTGCTATGAATTGATTATTATAGTTAAAAATTAAAATGTAACTCCGCCAGTGAGCTTTCACTGCCTGTCCCAAGCCAGGATAAAGGAGGAGGGTTGTGGTAGGCTTGTGACAGCCAACGTAAAAACCCCGTCACATCCTATGATATGAACCAAATTATGAATTTCGTTGGGGCGTTCCCTACTCAGCGACGCGCTACATCGGACCCCGGGTGTAGTGATAAATGGGCAAGGGTTGCTAGGTCGTCGCCCGGAAGCGACGCGCCACATCGACGCCCGGGTGTGGTGTCAAATGAGCAAGGGTTCCCTCACCTTCCAGGACGGGTGAGGGTAAAGAAGTTAGTCCAAGAACGACGAGTTCGCCTTGCATCGTGGAATGTGGGGTCATTCACAGGAAGATTGGCCAAGCTAGCGGAGGCAATGTCCAGGAGGAGGATCAACATCTTGTGCGTGCAAGAGACCAAGTGGGTTGGTGAAAAGGCCAAAGTAGTAGACCCTTGGGGTTGTAAGCTTTGGTATACCGGGACAGAGAAGAACCGAAATGGTGTTGGGATCATCATAGATAAGCTTTGGCTCGAAGACGTGGTGGAGGTCAGAAGGAAGGATGACAGGATCTTACTGGTCAAGTTGGTCATAGGCGAGGATATCTTGAATGTCATTAGTGCCTATGCACCACAAATAGGACTAGACGAAGCTGTGAAACGTAAGTTTTGGGAAGATTTGGACGAGATGGTACAAAGGATCTCTAGTAGCGAGAAACTCTTCATTGGAGGTGACTTTAATGGTCATGTAGGATCTAGCCGTGATGGGTTCGAGGACATCCACGGCGGGTATAGCTTTGGGGATCGCAATGAGCCGGGCAACGCTATCTTAGACTTCGCCCTCTCCTATGATTTGCTTGTAGCAAATACTTGGTTTAAGAAGAGAGAATCTCATTTGGTCACTTATAGGAGTGGGTCAAATAAGAGCCATATAGATTTCTTCTTAGTTAGGAGGGCAGATAGAAGTCGTTGCTTAGATTGCAAGGTCATCCCCGGAGAAAGTGTGGTTACGCAACATAGGCTTTTGGTGTTGGATATTAGACTGCGTCAAGGAGTGAAGAGGAGTAGGCGCCGGGTGGAACCTAGAATTAAGTGGTGGCGGCTTAAGGAGTCTACCCAAAAGGCCTTCGTGGAGCGAGTGGTTCAAGAGGTAGACTGGAAGACTGAGGACGATGCAGATGCAACTTGGACCAAAATGGCTTGTTGTATCAAGAAGGTAGCTAAAGACCTCTTAGGTGAATCCCGAGGTAGTAGCCTGACAGGTAAAGACACATCATGGTGGAATGAAGAAGTAAAGGCGGCAATCAAGGCCAAACGGGATTGCTACAGGGATTTGAAGAAGAACTATGATGGGACAAGGTTTGAAAAGTATAAGCAAGCCAGGAAAGAAGCAAAGAAAGCTGTTCGACTAGCGCGAGAGGCTGTGTACAAGGAAATTTATGAAAAGAGGGATAACAAGGAGGCCGAGAAGGATATATACAAAATTGCCCGCATTAGAGAGAGGAAGACTAGAGACCTAGGTGCAGTGAAATGCATCAAAGATGAAGGTCAGTCTGTCTTAGTGCGGGAGGATCAGGTCAAAGCACGGTGGAGGGAGTACTTCGAGGGTCTGTTCAATGAAGGCCCCACCCAAGCAGTGGGTGACATCTCGCAGTACCCTCAGGATCTGAGCCGTAATTTTGTGCGCCGTATTAGAAGGCCGGAAGTCAAAGATTCTTTGAAGAGGATGAAGACTCGAAAAGCTGTTGGCCCAGATGGTATCCCTATCGAGGCTTGGAGAAGCATGGGAGAGATAGGGGTGACCTGGTTGACAGACCTCTTTAACAAAATATGGCGAACAAATAAAATACCAGAAGAGTGGAGGAAGAGTACGCTAATACCTCTATATAAGAACAAAGGCGATGTCCAAAACTGTTCTAACTATCGTGGGATAAAGCTTATGTCTCATACCATGAAGCTATGAGAGAGGGTGATCGAACACCGATTGAGACAAATTGTTCCCATATCTGAGAACCAATTTGGATTTATGCCGGGAAGGTCGACCATAGAGGCCATCCATTTGATTCGTCAGCTCATTGAACGCTTTCGAGAAAAGAGTAGAGATTTACATATGGTCTTTATCGACTTAGAAAAGGCATATGACAAAGTACCTCGAGAGGTATTGTGGTGGACCTTGGTGAAGAAGGGGGTACCCATTAAATATATCAACATCATAAAAGATATGTATGAGAATGTGGTGACAAGTGTCCGAACTTGTGGCGGTTTAACAGACGCCTTTCCAATTAAAATGGGCTTACATCAGGGGTCAGCTTTGAGCCCATTTTTGTTTGCCATTGTAATTGATGAAATCACCAGAACCATCCAAGACCGAGTCCCATGGTGTATGTTGTTTGCAGACGATATTGTCCTCATCGATGAGACGAGGATGAGAGTTAACGCTAAATTAGAACGATGGAGATAAACATTAGAAGCACGAGGATTTCGACTAAGTCGAACAAAAACCGAGTACCTAGAATGCAAGTTTAGCAAACAACGAAGAAACAACGATGGCACGGTTCAGTTGGATGGCCAAGAGATACCGAGAAGTGCGCATTTTCGATATTTAGGCTTCATACTGCAGATGGATGGAGAGTTAGACGGAGATGTCAACCACCGCATCCAAGCTGGATGGGCAAAGTGGAAGAGTGCAACAGGGATCCTGTGCGATCGTAACTTCCCTCTAAAGCTTAAAGGAAAGTTCTATCGTACGGCTATTAGACCTGCTTTGCTTTATGGCTCCGAGTGCTGGGCTATTAAGCAAAGTCATGCACATAAGATGAACGTTACAGAGATGCGCATGCTTCGGTGGATGTGCGGTAACACAAGGAGAGATAAGGTGCACAATGAAGATATCCGGCATAAATTGGGTGTGGCAGCCATCGACGAGAAAATGCGAGAAAATCGTTTAAGATGGTTTGGTCATGTTAAACGCAGACCCATAGACGCACCGGTACGACGAGTTGATCTCGACTTAGGACAGACGACTAGAGGTCGTGGGAGACCGAAAAAGACGTGGATGGAGGTCATACGGAACGACATGAAGCTAAAAGATCTAAATAAAGACATGCTCGCAAACCGAAACCTATGGAGACAGAAGATTCATGTTCACGACTCGACGTGATTCATTCTTAGTTCAGATAACCTACTCAATTTAATTGGGATTACATGCTTGGTTGTTGTTGTTTGTTGTTGTAGTTAAAAATTAAAATGTCATCATAAAGTTTTAGATAAGTAAATTACATTTTCAACTCGTCTAATTAACAGTTGGCTCCACCTTTGTGGATCATACATTTTTTAATTTTTTTTTATGTTTTTTTGCTAAGGTTGCGTGTGGTTCGGAGTTATTTCTAGTTCGGTGAGATACTGAGATATATATGTTTAATATTGCATTGGCTTTAAACCAAACATTTCACCAAACTGAACTGCCTGAAATTATGTTAATTATGTTGTAGTAGTTTTCGACACCCAAGTCCCTTCTGCACAGATCCGCGGTCATTTGTCATAAAAGGCTTTTTTTTTAATAACTGGGATATTAAAGCAAGAGGTTCGAGTGGGGTCACTGTTGTCACTTTTCAAAAGTTAAAATAGTTGGGACACAAGAAAATGGAAAATACATTTGTTTAAGTTGAAGCTATCGCCTAAACACCTCATTTGACTACTTAATCAGTTTATTATAATCTTAACTGTTTGTAACAAAATATGGGATCATTGAATTAAAGTTACTCAAAGTCTTCGGTAAATTGTGAACAACACGGAATGTAAATGCACTATGTTAATCATCATGAACAAATTACAGTAGAAAGAATAACAATCACATTCAATTAGTACAAAATTTAACCATTAAACTCTCACTTTTGATGCTTTTTTCATTTATATGCTTTGCTCCGGAAAAAAATCACTATGTCTTGATCATCGTCATCATGAGTGACTAAAATTGAATATTGATGGTTGTTTGTCGGATGTGTAGGCCTAACAGGAAATCCACGATCCACCCTCAACCGTGTTTTACCCATTTCAACTATGTTTCACGGTTCTAGTTTGTCTCGTGTTACTTCATTTTTTTACCATGTCTGCAAGTTTTTGATTGTACGAATCTTAGGCAGCTTCAGTTGTTGATGCACACCTTCTCGTATCTGGTGATACTGAATGTTTATGTGTTGTGCAAGAACGGTACAATTCTTTCTAGATCAACCACACTTGAACTATCACAGTGAAGAATGTACTAGCTTTGTGTAAAGTCCAACTCTTGAAGGAAACAAAAAATTATTTTTATATAAACCCTTGTAATTTTAAAAATTGTACTTACACCCCATAGTAAATTACACTTTGCACCCTAAAATATATATATAAATAATAATAATAATAAAGATATATATAAATAATAATAATAATAAATATATATATATTATAATAATAAACATATAATATATATTAAATATAATAATAAACATATATATAACTATTTATAAAATAATAAATATTTTAACAATACATAAAAAAACAATAAAAAAAATTCATCATCTTCATCACACACCCGTAACCCCCCCCCCCCCATCCCCCCACCCCCTGCCATCACCACTTGCCCACCTCGCGCCGCTGCCACCACCCCATCGTCGCCGCCGCCACCCCCGTTGTCATCATCTTCATCACACACCTGTACCCCCCCCCCCCCAACCCCCACCCCCGCTGCCATCACCACCGATTTCCAGGCGATTTTTCAGGCAATTTTCCGAGCTTCAATTTCCAAGCGATTTCATCGATTTCCCATCGATTTTCGGCGAGATCCGCCAACTTTCAGCGATTTCAAAGTACAGCTCGGTGGTGGTAGGCGGTGGCGGCCGCGCCAGGAGGGGGGGGGGTACAGGAAGGGGATGAACTATATATATATGTTTATTATTATTATTTATATGTTTATTATTTTTACAAATAGTTATATATATATATCTTTATTATTATTATTATTATTATTTATATATATGTTTAATATTATTATATGTGACACCCTAAATTATATCATTCTTGTAAGTTACAATAGTGACACATGGGGGATATTATAGAATAATAATCCGTCAAAGCTTAAACTAGACAAAAGGCAACAACCAAACTCCCCACAGCCAAAGCCAATTCAAACGACAGAAAAGGGGAAACGGTCTTGTAAAACATGTCAGTTGTTTAAACTTGCCAGATTAATATTCGAACCATGTTATGAGAATTGTAACTAACTTATTGATATAAGCATGGATAGATTACTTTAGTCCTTAAATAAAAAGGGTGTCTTTGCCAATTTCCAGAATATACATACAAAGGTCTTAATCTATTACATAACAATTACTTAGTCTGCCATTAGGCTAAGGAACAGGAAGAACAAAAAGAACAGTAGATAAAACTTACTTGGACTCCAAGCCCATATGAACTTCAAACCAAAATATTTTATTACAAACTTTTAATTGACGATTACAAACTGTTTACAAGGAGGAAAAGAAGAGAGAGAAGTGAAAACTCCAAAAAAATCTGCCTAGAAATGAAAAACAAAAGGCCTTATAAAGACGACCGGACTCCAAATAAAATACATTATATTGAATGAACAGTAAAACTTTATAAAAGTAATATAATATAGTCATTTGACTAAAATTCCCTTGCCATTATGTCATGGCATGCGTCATTATCTTCTGGATAAAATTATTAGCCCATCATGCTTTGTCTAAATTTGAGGTATTCCCTCGTTTTGGCTCCTTAATAGCATCATGAAGGAGCTTGAAGATTTCAGGAATATCCAATTGATTAGGATCCTGAGCATCCTGGAATTCATCATCAAGTCTTGTTGGATTCATAAACTCCTGGGATTCTTCTTCATTATTTGATCCCATAGAGACATCTTCATCAGCTTCTTCTAATTCTTTGGTCAAGTCCTTCTGGATTTCTTCAATATAAGCCCGAAGCAGACTTTGTTTATCTATTTTTCCCACTTTTAGTTGGACCCTTCTTTTGATTAAATCCATAGGGGTCTGAATTTCTTTTTTCTTTTGGCTATCAACCATCTGTTTATAAATCTGTATTTTTGCATCAATTTGTTGCAGAGTTTCCTGACCTTCTGGCTGGTTAGTTTCTGGATTATTTTTTAATAATTTTTCCCAGAACTTAGAATAGCTTTTGCTGAAGATATAAGGAATATTATCCTCATCACGTCCAACCTCAGGGGTCCATTTCCATATATATGGAATAGAGAATTCCATAAAGAAATAAAAATAAGATATTCCTTCTGGGCAAACAATATTTTGCTGTCTTTCAAATATCTTCGGACATATATCTACCCAAAGTTTAAATTTTTCTTTGAAAACTTCTGGTAAATTTTTTACCCAAGTACCATGGAATTTCCACCATTTGAGAAACCAATTAGGAATTTCCTTATCATAAAGATGACCACATAGTTTTATAAACCATGTGTGTTTGAACTTATCATTCTCATAAAAGAACACCTTATCAAATGCCTCCATGTAATCCCAATAATTATATTTGATGGCCAATTTTGAAACGGGATGTATTAATTCCCTTTCACAACGACTTGGAGAAGATTCCCATTCATCCATATGTATAACATGTTTAATTATTATTTTGGAGAAATTATAAATTTCTTTCCGAGTACCTAAAAAATGTGTTATTTCACACAACCCCGAATGCTGGAGTAATGTTTCATAGAACATTCTTGATTTATATGTCCCTGTTATGAAATAGGTTGCATCAAGTTTTCTACGGATTATGGTCCAGGGTTCTTTTTCCCATTTGATATCTGTATCTTCTATAAGAAGAATATTTTTTCGACTAGTGTTTTCAACAAAACCAGAATTTGAATCATCATCTGATGCGATCTTGGCATATGATGCCAAACTTTCAAGACTATTGACAGTTTCTTGAGTATTACCCTTTTTCTGCTGTCTTTTAATTTCCAGCCATTCCTGGAATTCTTTATTATTGGTCAGATCAGCAGCTGTAAGCTTCTGATTTCCATGTCTGGCCAGATATTCTGGACCTTTTCCTCTGCCTCGTCTTCCTCTATAAGAGGATGAAGCCGATCCTCGACTATGCATATCTGTAAAATTAAAAAGAGGAATTAGACAAGTAATAAACTTGCAAGCTTTTTATGCCTTTTATAAACATCTTTGATGATTTGAATCGCCATCTGTCGAGTATTTTCGTAATGGAAGCCTAATTCTTCCGCAGTATGATTCTGTAGTACCTCAAGAAGCCTTTTATCTTGCTTAATATCAATTGCTAATTTTTTTACAGTAATTAACTGGTGAACTCATTTTAAATATTCTCTTGTAAGGAAATTTGGAAGACTATTTTCTTCACCCTTTTTATAAATGATTTCGAAATCAAAAGGTGCTAAGTGAGCTTGCCATCTGGCAAACATTTGTTTAGAAATATCATGTTTAAAGTCTTTATTAAACATAAATTTTGCTGATTTACAATCAGTCTGAATTATAAAGTGTTGATTGTATAAATCATCTTGAAATTTTAAAACACATTTAACAATTGCTAAGATTTCTTTTGCAACTGTAGGATAATTCTTTTGAGCATTATTCCATTTTCCAGAATGGAATCTAACAAGAATTTCTTGCTTAGTATTGGGGTTGATTTGTTTCAAAATTCCCCCATAACCAATTTCAGAACTATCAGTATCAATAACCTTTTTCCAATAAGGATTGCTTAACATTAAGCAGGGCAAAGATTTTTACTTTTTCTTTAATTTTTCAAACAACATTAGTATGTTGTTCTGTCCATGAGCATGGTTTCTTTTTTAATCTTTCATATAAAATAGAAGTATCTTGGGTAAGATTTTTATAATAAGGAGAAATATAATTTAGACTCCCTAAAAATCTTTGTAATTTAGTTTTTTCACGAATTTCATCCGGAAATTTATCCGCAAATTCAATGCTTCTATTAATAGGTATAATACTCCCTTTTTCAATAAAATGTCCAAGAAATCTAACTTTGGACTGAAAAAGAGATATTTTGGGTTTAGATATAACTAGACCATTTTTTATTATAATTTGTTTAAAGATTTGCAAATGTTTAAAGTGCATTTCAATTGATTTAGAAAAAACTAGAATGTTATCTATATAGACAATTATGAACTCACTATAAGGAGTAAAAATATCATTCATAATCTGTTGAAATTCAGAGGGTGCATTCTTCAGACCAAATGGCATAACATGCCATTCATAATGTCCTATTGGAACATTAAAGGCAGTTTTGTATCGATCCTCTTTGTTAATTTGAATCTGTCAATAACCTGATTTTAAATCAAACTTAGAAAATATGATAGAATCATATAATCTATCTAATAAATCCTTTTATTGGGAATAGGATGTCTAATCCATTTTAAAGCTTTATTAAGGGGTTTATAATTAATGACAAGACGGGGAACACCACGTTCTTGCTCTGAATTTTTATTAACATAAAAGGTCGTACAAGACCAAGGTGAATTAGAGGGGCTTATAAGCTTTTTCTGAAGTAGCAAAGCAATTTCCTTTTTGCAAAGTTCCAAATGTTCTTTGTTTATTTGGCAGGGCATTGCCTTAGTTTTAATTTGTGTTTCATCAAAATCTTCTTCATATGGAAGGGAAACAATATGCTTCTTTCTATCCCAAAATGCATTTGGGTGATTATTACATATAGTAATAGAAAAATCACTTATTAATATTTTAATTTTTTCCTGTAATCTAGGATTTTGGAGATCATGCTCAATATTGAGAGAAGCAATTTCGAATTTAAAAAAATTTATTTGTCTTTCTTTATGAAAAATAGAATCAAACATTTCATGTAAGATTCTAGTATAAGGTTTAAAAAGAAATTTTATGCCCTTCATATAAGCCCGTTAATCCTTCAAAGGTAATTCCAAGCAGAAATAACTTGGTAAGAAAAGGAGTTCCTAAAACCATTTGGTTGTTGATATCCTTAGCAAGTAGAAAGCTTGTAGGAATACAAGTATTATTATTACAAATATAAGCTTTAGAAAGTTTATATTCAATTTGTAAAGGTTTTCCTCCTGCATGAGATAATGCATGAGTTGTTTTTTAAAAATATCTTGTGGGTATTAACCCTTCCCGAATGACATTTAAGTCAGCTCCACTATCAAGTAAAACATCAAAATGTTTTGTAAAATAATTATGAATCATTAACGTTGTCTCAGTATGCCATTTTTGAGACTTGATTATTTCCATTACAGATAAATAATCTCCATCTTCATTAGGAATATTAATTTTAAAATCTTTAATTTCATTATGAGAAGAAGTTTCAGCTTCTTCTTTAGAAGAAGTATTATCTTCTAATTTAGAAACTCTTATATCAAGAGTTCTAGTATTTCTTTTGAGATTTTTAATTTCTTCTTTAAGGTTATCAACCTCACTCTGTAAATCAAGAGCAGATATAGGAGTTTTCCCCACTTTCCTGTCTTTAAGAAGTTTATGAACTTCAGACATAGAATATGGTCCATAAGGAACCATTGATTCTTCTGATAGTTTCTTAGGAATTTGATCCTTTGTCTCAGAAGTTCCTGGCTCCTCAAGAGCAAATTGATCTATCAATTTAGATCTAAGGTCTTTATCTTTAACCTTTTTAAGGACTTCAAGCATAATATTATCTGTCAAAACATTGATATTATAGTTTTGAAATTGAGATAAGAGTTTATAAAACTCATCATTTTCTTTTGGTAACCTTTTGTCACATGGAAGACCAAGAGGGCATGTATCACATTTCTCAGATTCAGAAGAAGTAAATTCTTCTTGGTTCAATTCTGTATTGATATCATCATCAAAACTACGATTGTCATCTGAAGTTTCTTCTTTGTCTGAATTTAACAATAATTTAGATAAGGACTCTTTTAATCCTTCATCAATATCAAGGCTGTTAAATTTCTTTTTTACCCAACAATTTCGAGCATAGTGGCCAATTTTTCCACACTTATGACAAACAATAAGATTCTTTTTTCTTTCTTTTTATTATCACGCTGAATTTTTCTTTCAGTATTTCTCTCTATTCTTTTGGCAGAGAATTTCCTTTTCCTATAAGTTCTTTCAGTACCATCCCTTTTATGTCCTATTCTTCTGGACGAGGAAGGTTTATGGATTTTAGGGGTATCAATCCCAAACTGATCACAAAATTGACCAAGTTGTTTTCTTTCAACAAGATTTTGTCTTTTAATCTGTTGGTTAAGCTTTATGTCATTACATAAGGCTAATCCTTCTTGGATACAAGTTCCTGTTATATTTCCATAAGTATATTTATCATAAGGAACTGAACTATGATCTTTTCTTAAATTTCTTCTTATTCTTTCAGCAAATAAGCTGGGAAGACCATCAACAAATTTAGACTTCCAATGAGAACTATTACATTCAGGAAGTTCCATAACCCTACTTAGAAAAGTATCTTTGTACCATCTATAATCGGTTAATGTCTTGCATCTAAGATTTTGTAAGAGAGTACGAATAGTTTCATTGTTATCCGCATATCTACCAGTAAAGTGTTCTATAATTGTAACAATAAGATTATAAACTGCATTTTCAAATTGAACATTATTTTCAATCTTAACTGTATTTAGGATATTGGTTTTCATATCTTGTGATAAATAATTACCCCACCAACCTTTCAGTTGACCTGTAAAGCCTGCTATAATCATGTTAGCCACTGCTTTATCAGTATTACCATTTTGCTTACAGATTGTAGAATACATCAGCATTCTATGAGCCACATCATATATCTGTTTGTCAGTATTACCATCAATATTCTATTCATAAATACACTTACCATTGTAAGAGTTATTATCAACAAATTCTCTTTCTTCATGAAGAATATCCATAGGGGAAGGACGTCTATAATAATATAAACATTGAGTAGGCCTATAAGCCCACTTAAGTTTTTCAATTTGTTCATTAATCACATACTTATAATCTGGATTTTTCTCTATTTCAGAACTTAAAGTACTTAATTTTAGTTCTTTAATTTTTTCATTTAACATCTTCTCTAATTCTCCCATAGATTTTAATTTAAAATATGTAATCTCCGGAGGAGGTTGGAGACTAGGGGAGGCTACTTTAATAGCCTGAGGGCCAACCTCAGGTTGGACCACGTGAATATTATTAATGGTTTTTATCACCATTTCAACCCTATTATGAAGAGATGTTATTTGTTCTCCTAAAATAACAAGAAATAAATTAGTATAATTATGTTGTTTTATGATATCATTTAAATGTTTTAAAGTCAAAGGTAATGTATCCGTTTCCATTAACTTTGCAAAAGCAACGAAATTAATTTTCTCCCTTTCAAAAGGTTGTTGAGGAGGATATATTCCCTCATAAACTTTTCCATTTAGAAGATTATAATTTCTTTCTAAAACAGAAATATATTGTTCAATATAAGTTTGAATAAACCATGGAACAAAAGCACATTTTTTATTTTGTTCCTCACAGTATTTATAAAATTCATCACGAATAACGATTTTCTCTTCAGGAGTAAAATTATCAAAATACCATTTTCTGAACTCATCCCATTTGGAAGATTGAACTCTTCACTTATTTCTTTCCTGGCTGGGGACCCAGGGCTAAAATCAATCTTTGTTGTAAAATCCATTTAAATATTAAATTCCATTTCTGAAGCAGTCATATCTGCATCTTTCATATGATTAACATTTTCAAACATACCATGAACAATATTATCTTTATTTATAAATAGATTTTGTATCTTTTCAGTATTTGTATCAGGTGTTTGAACATGTTCTCTGATTTGAGATGTAGAAGCTCTGGAAGGAGTTTCAACAATATAATCTAAAGAAGAGATATAATAGTGCGATCTCAAAGATCTTGTCTTTGATAATCGACTTTCTTCTTTTTAAACTGTATTTGAACAGTTCCTTCAGATGTTTGTATAACATTAAATAAATCATTCTGGATTGAAGGTTGCTGTGTAGGAACTGCTTTGTCTATTATCCAATTTTTTGGAAATTCAATTTCATCCCATTTATTGTTCTTCTAGTGATTATTTTAGATTTTCTAAAATTAGATTCTATAAGTATAATTTCATTTAAAGGTTTATCAACTCTTCTACATTGAGGATTTAGAGTATATAATGGCTTATAATAAACTCTATAACAGATACATATGACTTATGTTCCTTGTAAATATTTATAACCATGAGTTTTAACATTTAATGTTAAAGCGTCAGGAATATTTATATCAGATAAAGATAATTGTAAATTTGGGTAAACATCGAAATAAACTGGACCATGGGCTAAACTAGATTGTATCATACCCATAAATGATTTTTTCCAGTCTAAATTTCTACCATCTCTTAAAGCTGCTATAAAGCTTTCTGGTAATCCTTCAAGAGTTAAAGGTTTAAAAGCAATCTGAATTAAACCTATATGAATAAATTTATGGGTATTTCTGTATAAAGAAATATCTTTCTCATTTAGCAATTTAATTATCATTTCTTCATTATTTAAAGAAATAGATTCCTCAGTTGTTTTAACAACTTGTTTTAAACCCAGTCTTTCAAAAGTTCCTAACTTATAAAGTATTTTGGGCTCTATTTTAGGAATAGTCCATTTATTAAGTAATTCTAAATCATTAGGTATATCATACTCCGTATTTATAATGTTTTGAACAATATTATGTCTTCCTAGAAGATTCATAATCAAGATGTTATGTAATAGATTATTTCCAAAGTATGTTTATCCTGGTTTATGGCTCTGATACCATTCATACCCAAGGACCTCTTTTTTTTTTTGATAGAAGATACCCAAGGACCTCAGTGACACCCTAAATTATATCATTCTTGTAAGTTACAATAGTGACACATGGGGGATATATGACATTTTTTAATTATATTTATATATATGTTTATTATTCTTATTATTATTTATATATATATATGTTTATTATTTTTATATATATTGGGGTGCAAAGTGCAATTTATTTTGGGTGCAAATACAATATTTAAAATTAGAAGGGTTTGTTTAAAAAATATTTTAAACTGAAAATATGACGTGGCGGGGCAGTTTATTGACATGACAGCCACTGTACCGCCACATAGGCAGTTTTAGTCCAAATAAGGCCATTGGGCATTTTTGAAAGGTTTTTTTAAAACATACATGGCATTTTTGCAAGACCTGGAAAAAAATGTCATTTTAACTTTTTAAAAAACGTTAGCGGGCATTTTTAATAGGGATAAATGCATTAAACCCCCTGAACTATGCACGTTTTTGCGTTTTCGTCCTTAAACTAATTTAATAAGCGTTTTCCCCCCTAAACTATACCAGTCTGTGCGATTTGCCCCCTGGCCGGGTTTTTGGCTATTTTTGGCCATTCTTGGCTGGAATGTTTCCCCTTACCCAACACATATGTGTTGTACTAGATGTATTTTAGTAGTTGATGACAAAAAGTAGGCGAAAAAACACCTCGAACGGGAATTTTTCCGGCTAAAATACATTAAAGAGGAAATCACATTTTAGCCGGAATATGTCCGGTTCGAGGTGTTTTTTTGCTACTTTTTGTCATCAACTACTAAAATACATCTAGTACAACACATATGTGTCGGGTAAGGGGAAAAATTCCGGCCAAGAATGGCCAAAAATAGCCGAAAACCCGGTCAGGGGGCAAATCGCACAGACTGGTATAGTTTAGGGGGGAAAACGCTTATTAAATTAGTTTAAGGACGAAAACGCAAAAACGTGCATAGTTCAGGGGGTTTAATGCATTTATTCCTTTTTAATATTTCGTCCTATCTATTTTCCTACTTTCGCAACATATCTTTTTTCAAGTTGTTAATTAAGGATGCATCAACTATAAATATATCATCAACCTAAAGTAGAAAAGAGATAAACATCATGGAACTTCTTTAAATAATCCCATTGGTCTGTCATTGGTGTTCTTTCATACTGGTGGGTCACCAGGAACAAGTCAAACTTCTTGTATTACTGTCTTCGGAGCTTGCTTATGCCTTGCACCAGAAAATCTTTAAGTGAGAATATAAAATATCGTGTTAGGTTCATATACTCTTTAGAACTCAAAATTGAACGTAACTGATGGTGACCTATTTTGAAGGAAACATGTTGTGTGGATAACATCCGCCATGTATATGCTCTAAGATATTTTTGTACTGGGCATACACCCAACTTTTAAACAATGGTACAATTTGAAAGATCTTAGATCTATGTTACTTGTTATCGGATGCAGTTGCACTTGATAGTAGTTGCAACTGCACTCGTAAGTAAGACAAAGAACAATTCTTCAACGTTTAAAAGTTGTTTTATTGTTGTAACTAAGAGAAGACAGTTAAACATAAAACAGTGAAGAACACAAAGAGTTTAACGTGGTTCGGTCCAAATTGTCCTAGTCCACGGGGTTTGCACCCAAAAGTTTGACTCAACCAATATCCTACTTAAGAATTACAATGTAGGTTTTACATCAACCCAAATCTTAGACTCTCTCTAATATTTGCGGTTGCAATACCTATCCCTCAACTATTTTTGGAATATTCGATTGACCTGAAGAACACACTAAGCTATTCCAGAGTTCCTCTGACATAATGCTCTTCTTTAAAAATGCTTTGACTCGATACATGACTAAATCACCAATTGTCTTTTTCAAAGTGTTTTTTAATTGTCTCGAGTCTTCTCCTTATATAGGCATGGCAAAATCTTCATCATATCTTCAGTTCAATCCTCAAAATATCATCTTTCCTTATAGATGAGTATGCTCGATTATTCTGTTGCAACCCGATTGTATCGTCTTGCCTTATCCGAAAGATTCTGCAATATCATACAAGATATCCAATTATATATACTACCTAAATATGTCTAAATACATAATAAGGAGATATGTGCAAGTTAATCTTTAAGATAGAATAATATCTTATAATGATATGGAAATATTATCAAGATAATTGACATCTAAGATTTAACTTAACCTAATAATTTAAAACAAAATAATATCAATTAACCAAGTTGGGCCGATTGGATCTAAGCCCAGTCCGAGTGAGGGAGACGGCCCTAACAATCTCCCCCTTTGATTTGTTTTGTCAAAATCATTGACCAATTTGCACAAGAGGTTAGACCATAGCATACCATAAAAAAGTTCACATCAACCCATAGTGCAAATAAAGTAGTAACGCGAAAAGAGTAGCGGTTGCAACATCGGTGCAACCATTCGACAAAACGACACAAGATACGATTGTTCAGAGTTTAACGAGTTTGCAAAAAAGGGTGTGGTAGGTGGTATGGTAGGTGCTCCCTCTGACTTGCAACTCCCCCTAACTCTTTTTCTCCCCCTTTTTGAAAGAACAAATCAAGGGGTGCCAGTGCCTAACTGTTCTAACAGGCGATCAAGATTGGAGTTCAGCAGCGCCATGGATGTGCTCATTTCCTCATGCGATTTGCTCAACCTCTAGACCAGGCTGTTTAAGCGCGAGAGTTCCATGTGAACGTCCTCAAGGCTGAAAGATGCATCTAGTAGGGAGCCAGTCCCCTGCTTGGAGGTACTGCCAGTTGCAACCGGAGATGGTGTTGGTTTGTTCAAGACCTTGGTGCTGGCTCACGTGCCCTGAACATGGGTGAGATCCTCCCTTTCTGCTTTCAAATCGGGGAACTGAGCGATCAATACCCTGTAGATAAGTGATGGAAAATCGAGAGAGAGATGCAAATTTGGGAATGCCTCTCGATAGATACGCTCAAAAACAAGTTTTCCTAGATCAATTGCAAATCCAGTGCCAATGCAGAACATGACACTTGCAACCTCATCACTCATGGTCGAGGTTTGTGAACATGGTAGCCAGTGACAAACAAGAATGCAAAACAAAAAATTGTACATGGGGGTGAGGTCGCTAGTGGTGAGAGGGCTGGAAGGCCACGATCTGACCGTCCCACCAGTGAGTTCGCTAGCAACTTTGTTCATGCTCTTTTCCTGTTGCAACTCGGAAAGGGCACCTGTGTCCATGATAGGAGTCTCCATCTCAGTAGAGAGTAACTCAGCAGTAAAAGGGCACACATGATTACAGACAAAGACGACATGACGCTGGAGAGATTCCTCCGTATCAAGTTGGGTCTGAGGTTGGCATAGAACTCCTGGACCAGCACCTTCCCGTAACTGCCGACCTTCTGGGTTGCAACTAGCCATCCCTGTTTCTTCAGCAAGGTAAGAACATCAATCTTGGCATAAGACTTTTCTTCCAGGGCATTCCTCAACTAGCGGTCATTTCCTATACCCATTGAACTGTACCTAAGCCGTAGGCATATAGAATCGATCGGAGTGCGCACGAATAGCCTTCAAGGCTGTAACAGCAAGTGCAACTTCGGGCAGGACGAACTGAGTGTCCACGACCGGTGGAGCGGCCTTCTTAGTTTGGGTAGTGGGTCGAACCTTCTTCGTTGAGGGCTCAACATCCGTATCCACCTTTTGTGGTTCTTCCTTGTCGAAATCAGGTTCGGAGGTAGATTTGTCAAAAACTTTGTGCAAGCAACGACCACAAACAAGCTTGCGAGCAAGAATCTTGGTCCTCTTCCTGGTTGCAACTCCAGGAGTGGTAAAGTTAGTTGGGGCAGAGGGAACATCGCCCTCATCCTCGAACGCAGCATGTGGGGTGGCGGAATCACCCACCTTTGCCTTCCCTTTGGCCTGAGCATATGTCCTGGCTGGTGGTGGATCCGACGCATGAGCATGAGAGGAAGGGGGTTGAGGAGTGTGTTCTTTAGTGGGAGGAGCAAGGTCCTCTTCGGTGTCGGAAGCTGTTGGTGAGGGCGGAGTCGCATGTGGAATTGTCTGCAGGGGATCCATGATGGTGGGTTCGTCAGAGTGTAAGGCTGCGGCTTTCTTGGCTGAACCACCCATCTGTAAGAACGCAAAAAGCTAGAGAGGAAAATTATGAGATGTGTTTTGAGAGAGAGAGAGAAGATGAAAGAGAGTAATGGGAAATAATGATTACAACCAGTAATAAATAGATTCTCTAACCCTAGCATTTAGGAGGGGAACTTTCCCATCAAAACGCAATCTCTTATCCAAGTTAACAAAATCTTTCCTTTAGAAGCATAAGACATATGATATACACAATCGAGAGAAAAGATAGATACGACTCGAGTTGAGATAATCACAAGGTAACACCATCATATCTTAACAGATTTTGGCAAAATCTCCTAATAATACACGAAAGGAAACACAATCGAGGAGAAGTTGGGATCCAACAAATTACACAGAACTGAATCCAACGACATAGAGCCACAAGGAATTAAATTAACCGAAGATAATTACAAATTCCATAATAAGACTGAGTCCAAAGATAGAAACTGATATCACGTAATCTCCTCAGTTGCAACTTTGCACAAACAACACATGCAACTGGTAGCTTTCACGCTCACACATTTGTGAACAAGGTAGCTCTTTTCAATAAGTAGACGCGTGAGATAAGAATTGATAGCTTTCACACTTGTTTCTTGTAGGTCAAGCAGCTTTTTCCACTTGCAACTGAAAGTTGGTGTTACAAGCTTCAAATAAATCACCTTGCGGTGTATGTCTCTTTCATGCTGAAAGTACTTTTGAGACAATATCTGTTTTTCTTCCTTTGTTTTTGTTGTGTACATGAAGGCTCACTGAGGAGAAAAACATATACACCAATTTAAATCAGGGGACCATACTTCAAGATGGAATATGTAATAAAATCCAGAAAAGTCACCCTTAGTTGCAACAGTGTCCCTGTTGCAACTCACATAAGGCAGAGGCCCAACGACTTACGAAGGTTCTCAAATCGTGTAACATCGAGAACCTTTGTAATATATATCTGCAAGTTGAAGGTCGGTACACACATGATGTAACTCAACCGTCTTAGCTTCTACCAGTTCCCTGATGTAGTGATATCTTATGTCGATATGCTTGGTGCGTGGGCGTTGGACTGGATTTTTAGATATGTTAATAGCACTGGTATTATCACAGTAAAGAAGAATCTCATTTTTAGCAATACCATAGTCTTGCAACATTTGTTTCATCTAGACTAACTGGGTGCAACAACTACCTGCAACAATATATTCATCCTCTGCTGTAGAAAGAGTTATAGAGTGTTATTTCTTACTGAACCAGGAGACAAGATTGGCTCCAAGATAGAAACATCCTCCCGTCGTGCTTTTTCGATCATCAGCGCATCCAACCCAATCAACATCACTATAACATGCAAGAGAGAGGTTATCGTTAAAGTTGTAACTGAGACCAAAATCAGCTGTACCAGAAATGTAGCGAATGACTCTTTTAACAGCTTCAAGATGCGACTCTTTTGGGTCGTCTTGATAACGTGCACACACTCCAACACTGAACCATATGTCAGGGCGACTAGCCGTGAGATACAACAGGCTTCCAATCATGCTCCTGTAGAGTCTGGGATCCACAGAGATGCAAATATCGTCCTTGTTGAGTCGATCAGTTGATCCCACGGGGGTATTCATTGGTTTGGCATGTTCAAGCCCAAATCTATTGAGTAGGTCCTTGGCATACTTAGTCTAAGATATGAATATTCCATCATCCTGTTGTTTGATCTGTAAACCAAGGAAATATGTAAGTTCACCAGCCATACTCATTTCAAACTTAGTTTTCATAACAAATACGAAGTGTTGCAACTCAGTAGGGGACGACGTCGAGCCAAACACTATGTCATCTACATATATTTGTGCAGTCCTGTACAACACACAGTCGATCAATAAACGACAAAATATAAGACTTATCACGAGTCAATTGCGACACAGAAATAATATTGCAATGTAAATCGGCAACATAAAGGGCATCATTTAAACGCAATCTCCCTAATCTCATTGTTCCTTTCTTGGTTGCCATTATCTTCCCACCATTTGGCATCCAAATGGGACTAGGAAAAATATCCCGAGAACCGCTAAAATTTTCCATAGCGCACATCATATGATGTGAGGCTCCTGTATCAATAATCCAGAAAAGTTGCTCATTACCAGAAAGTCGGGGATTTGAGTCCGACTTGTGATTCTTCAGCAAATCCCAATCCCCAGGGATCAAATTCTCCAATCCAAATATATATGTATCATCGATACCTCTACTCGCAGTCGAATAATATGCTGCTAGTGCCACGTTTACTATTGAGGGTGTCACCGTGAACCTGCCGCCACGTCCACCACCCCTACCGCGACCAGGACCTCCCGGTGGTACTCTCCATCCCTCGAGAAACCCATGGAGTCGGTAGCACATTCCTATCGTATGTCTCGAGCATTTGCAATGATCGCACAACACATTTTCCAAACTCCTCGTGTTCTGTACATCTTCATCGCAAAACTCACGTGATCCGAGCGCTCACTTCCCTTGTTCGTCATATTGTGCACATGCCCTTGCTCCGAAATACGAGAGTATATGACGTTCATGGAGGGCAGCGGACCGGTGGCAATGATATTGAAACGAATCAAGCAATATAGTGCGTCGTTCAATCCCATCAGGAATTGATGCGCCTTTTCTTCTTCACTTTGTTTCTTAAGTCTCGCACTAATATCGCACTTGCACCCATTGCACGAGAACATCGGCATCCTATCATGGTCATTGAGGCCGTTCCATATTTTCTTAATTCTGCCATAATATCCCATGACATTATCTCCATTTTTCTTGCAATTGGAAACATGCGTCTTTAGTTGATGTACTCGCACGCCATTGCGAACACAGAACAATTGTTCTATATCATCCCATAACTCCTTTGCCGTTTTTTGTAAGAGATAGCGGATTTTAGACTCGGCTTGATGGTGTTAAAAATCCAAGAGACAATCATGGAGTTCACCGTCCACCAATCCTCAATCTCATCAGAATCCTCGGCAAGTTGTTTGTACGTTTCGTTGATAAATCCGATTTTTCTTTTCGCCCGAAGTGAAAATCGCACCGCCTTTGCCCATTCTCCAAAGTTGGTGCCCTTCAATTGAGTGTGTGTAATAATACTACAAGGATTATCGTTTGACGTGAGAGTATGGCTGGGGCAACGTGGCCTTGGACTTTGTGAGATCGTCGCCGCTCACTTTTAGCTTCGTGGAATCGTCACCCGACATATTAAGAAAGATGAGAGGAACACGTTCTCAACCTTGCTCTGATTACCATGTAAAAATAAGAAGAACAATTGGTAAAATCATCAAAATTGTGTTGTTTATTCTCACCAAAAGAGCTCCATATTTATACAACAAAACTAACCTAAACTTAGGCCTCAATCTTCTCCTACATACAAGGTAATTATATCTTTCTATATCAGCTCCAACTAATCTATATCCGTTCATATAGTATACAAATATATACGCTAATAGATCTCACATGACATTATTACAATATTTAATATAATTGAATTTTAATGTGATCACAATATGTCGAGCTATTTTTCAAGTTATTATTACAAAAAGATACATATTTCTATTTGAGAGTGAGTTAATGAAATTATTGACCTTGAAAGTTATTCTCTTTAAAAATTTATTCGTATAGCTGCAATTAAAAATGGATTAACTTTTCTCTTTATTGATAATCACTCTAACTCATGCGTGCATAGTCACCTCTCTCTCTTTCTCTCTCTCTGCGCGATTAAAAAGTTTATCGTCACAAAGATAAGAGAAAAATAACAACTGAAAAGCATATCATCACAAAGATCAACGGGAAAGAATGATTGAAAAGCCTAACATCACTACGATCAAACTCGACATCTTCTTCCAAATACACTTTTGCTTTTATCTTAGGGTTGATAGCAAATAACCCCCTTGTGTTATATGAAAGTGGCAAGAAACCCCCTTGTGAAACTAAAAGAGGCAAGAAACCCCCTCATGTTCTACAACTCATAGCACACTGCCCCCTCGCAATTGATTCCAGTCCTTGTGCAACATGATAACTACATTTTTGACTTATAAAAATTAAAAAATTGACCCCTGAAGTTTTAGAATTATCCTTTTCGAAACTTTAAACTTGGAAATAGTCCATAACGACCATATCAGACCCAACATGCTTCCGTCCATATAAATAAACTGTCAAAATTAAAATAGTACCTCCTTTTGACCACACTGCCGTCGGGTTTCCACCAGGTTTTACAGCTTCCTCAGCTAACCACTCGATCGCAATCGATGGTTCTGCAATGGCTCCTTAAACGACAACTAGCACAACCCTGGTTCGTTTCCTACTCCAGACGTAAAAGATACTATCTTGATATCGACTAGATATTTAAATAAGGAAACACTGTTTAAGCGAAAGCCAGAATTTTATTCATAAAAATGGAAACTTATTTATTGCAACAACATAACCCTTATAGAGTAGAGTTACTTGTTTAGCTACTCATGGTAGCCTTGTTTCCAACGCACATACATTCGTAACTATTACAATATAACTGGAAATATAAACACTCAAAATTTAAACACTCAAACTTTTAAACACTCAAATTACAACCTTATTTTAGTTTTTGTAAGAAAGCAGTGGAGAATACTTGATGTCCTATGTTTTCTTCAGCTCGTTTATATAGATGAAGTCTTGGATTTCAAATGCGAACTTCACTGATACTTGGAAGTGGAATCGTCATGGCTTGCATGTTCCACTGAGTCTTGGGGTCCGCTATTATTATTCTGATAAGAGTGGTCTTTAATCATATGGTTGCTTTTGCATCCACTTGGTCTGGTGGTCCCTCCATTATTAGTCTGATAGTGGAGGTTGTCTTGATTGCTCACCTGTTTCTATCGTTCACATGGGTGGACCTGGTTGTTCACATGGCTCCTTTTCCTTTGTTAGCAAAAGTAGCCCCTTTCCGCGGCATCTTTCCCTTTCGTGGAGGCCCCTCCTTGTCGTTATCCCATTTGTCCCGTTTCACTGGGAATCCTTTTCTGGAGAGGGGTTCCTTTTGGTCGGGACACTTGGAGCAGATCCGTTCTTTCCACCGGCCGGCATGTACCATGTTGCACAACTTTCGGCTGTCTCAACAGTTGCTGGGATCTTGTTTTTCCACAATTTCTGCCGTTTATCCTCGAAAATTGTCTCCGCAAACCTTGTGGTGCTGTTCGTCATGCTATTGAGCATGAATGATCCGTTCTCAGTCTTATGGAGGATCTTGAGCGAATATTTAACCTTGTCCATCTCGGTGAGACAGACCCAAAGTCCCCATGCTCTCCTGGTTGAAATTTCATCTTCAGAGATAGGGGAAACCATAAATTGTCCCTTTGGTGGGGGCTTGATATATTCCATCGCCTTCATGTTTGGCCTTTGTAGTTTGATGAAATGAAAGCTCTGATGGAATCCCTTTCCTGCGATCTCTGGAGCTGCTGAAATGAATTTCAACTCCAAAGTATCTCCTCTTTCAAGTGTAGGATTCATTTTCCATGTCTCGTACACCTTCTCGAAAATCCATTCTGGTAATTAGGAAATTTCCAGAAATTTTGGTGATGTGGTAAATACTGAGGCCAGGCAGCCAAAGTCAAACCATTCTCGTATACTATCAGGCTTTGATCCTGGTAGTGCCCAAATTCTTGGATATTTTTCGGACCAATCGGCCACGGATTTCCCTGGGATTAATCCCATTCTTGTGTGAAGCTTGTCCCATGTCCTTTGATATTCCATCAAAGGTGCTCTCGGCTCGTTTTTGTCAATCTTAGAGGATCCCGTTTGGGGTCTAAGACTAATCTCGTCCTCTTTCTTTTCAGAGGTGATTTTGGATTCTCTAGGTGTTTCCACCCTTGAATCATCTTGCTTGATGGTGTCTTCCTCGAAAGGATCACCAACTGGTCCTGTATTGCTTGAGTCGTCCTCATCAAGAGTAACGATTTTCAGTTCTCCTTGTACCTTAGAGGTAGAAGCATCCCTAAGTATGGGTTCCATGAGACTATCCCATAGGCTCGTGCTACCAAACAAGGTAGTCTTCATCGCGTTCTGGACCTTGCTAAGATCCTTTTCTGGTATGTGACCTGAGGCCTTAGCATTAATTGCCAGACCATCTATCGACTTGCTGAGTTCCTCCAGGTTTTCCTTGTGGTGCCTCCATCTTGTAAGAATGGTATCGGCTTCATGTGCCTCCATCCCTTGTTAAGACATCTGCAAGAACGTTTTCATGAGATTTTATCATAAGAACATCAAAATCGTAATATTGACATGGCTCGCCATCTTAATAATCTGGCTTTCTCGGGTTTACTTTCTATTTTGTTTTTCAAGAAAGCCTTGACACTAGTATTATCAATTTTAAGTATGAATTTTTTAGCTAGTAAGAATAAGGGCCATTTTTTAAAGGCCTTTCGAACTGCAAAGAATTCTTTCTCGTTCATGTGCCATCTTTGCTGCTTCATCGTTTGAAAAGAGACCGCTACAGTATCTGCATGGCACTTTTCCTTTTGGTTCTACTTTAGTCAGAACCGTCGCCCACCAATGATCACTTGCATCCGTATAGAGTACAAGGCCATCTTCATCATTTGGAATTGCAAGTTTGGGGAGGTCTTGAGTCTTGACAGATAGCTTTAAGCTTCTGTACCGTTTCCTTGTGTTCTTCCGTCCATCTGAACTCGGCATCCTTTTTTAGTAATGGACTAAATATTTTCCTATAACTTGCCAGGTTGTTAATAAACATCCCAGCAAAATTAACTAACCCCATAAAACTTTGGAGTTGTTTGACCGTCTTGAGATCATCGGGAAAATCACGTACCTTTTCCACCAAGTGATTTTGGAGAACGATACCTGATTCGTCAATCTCGATTCCCAGGAACTCAATTTTTCTTGTTAGGATTACCTCCTTCTTTTCTGATAGCACCAACCCTTCTTTATGGAAAACATCTGAGAAGATTTCCAAATGCTTGATATGTTCCTTGACATTCTTTGAGGCAGTGAGAATATCGTCGACATATACGAACACGAATTTGAAATAATCTTTGAAGAGATTATCCATCTTCCTCTGATATATCTGGGGCGCATTGGCCAAACCCATGGGCATGACATTCCAGATATAATGTCCTTGTGGTGTGGAGAAAGCTGTGAATTTCTTGCTTTCTTCATCCATCTTGATTTGATAGAAGCCAGACTTACAATCGAATTTAGAGAAGACCTTTGCATTTCAAACGCAGTTAATCAGGTGTTCTCTATTCGGGATATAATATCCGTCGAATTCCAAGATTTTGTTGATCCCTTGGTAGTTGATCACCAATCTTGGTTTCCCTCTCTTGATTTCTCCGTGGTTTCTGACTAAGAATCCCGAACTGTTGTATGGAGAGACTCCTGGTGAGATAAGCTTAAGGTCCAGATGTTCCTTAAGAATCTTCTGTAAATCTTCTCGATCGTCTTGGTTCATCAGAATCGGCCTGTATATAACAAACTCATTTTCATTTCCTTTTTGAACCCTTAAGGTTGCCTTGAGTTCATTCTTGTCCCACCATGCCAGAGGATCTTCTTCGTAGTTCCTCTGAATTTTTGCTTTGACATCTTCTATTGAAATTTGTTCTTCGTTAGTGATGTCAACGTGAGGGCTCGGTTCCAAGCTGGCCTTCAGGATCTCAATTGTTTCATCCCTGATCCTTTCGGTTTTCTGGCCACCCAGGCTATCAATCCTAAGCTACAGGATTGACCTACCGTATTTCCTCCGATCCTTCATTTTTGGGTGTAGAAGCCGTCCTTCATCACCACGCTTGCTGTGGAATTGAATTGGCAGTTTGCGGTAGAACGCCTGCATGAATATTTGCACCAAGATCTGATGATCATAAGTGGTTCATTATCCTGCGTAAAATGTTTGAACGTTTGCAGGAAATTGTTGCCGAGTAAGATATCGGCTCCGGTATCATGGAAATAGATTGGGGGCGTCTTGACTTTGTACCATGGGGTACCATTTGCTCCTCTAATTAATATTTCTGCCTATTTTATCCCTCGTTTGAAGATGATGATCTTCTTTGGGAAATCTCTGCCTGCAATTGCTGGTAAATCTTCTCCGATTTCTCCAGGGAAAACTCCTGGTTTTGCTGTGCAAATCCCTGCCCCTGAGTCGATATACGTTGCAAAGTATTCGGCTCGATATTTCTCGTATAACATCCCAACCGAGATGTGAATTGAGAATGGACTGGTGGTCATCGTAATCTGTATCTTTTTCCTTTCACCGTGAACTCCATTCCTTCTGGAATCCTTTCCCAAGGTTTGTGATCGTCGAGAAATTCATTCCCAAGAACAAGTTGTTCTGGAATCTTTCTTGCTCGTCCATTGATGACGAAATCCATTTCACATATCTTTAGGTTTCCTTGATATCTTCCAACAATAGGCTGCTTCAGATAATACAAAGCTTCGCATGGAAGAGTAATATCTTTTTGAGTAATGTCGAAAATGACCTCGACTTCACTCCATCCTCCTGGACATTGGAGCTCTCCCTTAGTTGTAAATCGTTTGTGTTCGATTACAACTTCAACAATTGGCTTCTTTCCCCATGTTAAGCTATGCATTCTGTTTTCATGGAAAGAAATTCTCCTTTGGTCGAACCTTTGACTGGTGTTCTGATTGAACACTGGCTGGTCTCGAATGATCATATCCATTTCGTGGATATGGGGTAGATCTGAAATCTCCGGTTTGACTGCATGGGCGACTCTGTCAAAGATCTCAGGTATCTCGACGAACTCTTTTCTTCGGAACATGTCCGAATGGTGAGTGTTGGATAGGGCATAGGAAATACTGTAGGTGATCGAGTATGGCCTATTTCCTTCTTTCATCAACTCCTTGTTTTTGAAGTCTTGATGCAGGGTAAGGACCCTGTTGAAATCTCTATCAGCTAGAATATAAGCAATCTTCGGATAAACGAACGTTGCCACATTTCCAGCGAATAGATTTCCCGACAACCCTCCAAGACATGCGTCTCTTAGGTTTTGAATTCTTCTATCAAAGATCGCAATGTCAATTGGCGAATTGATGCGTTCTTTGAATGTTGCCTTGATCAAGATTCTTATGGCTTCGATATGGATCCATGACATCTTTTGGGAAACCTCTGGGTTGAGTCGGCTTAGTTACTCTCTAATTTCGTTCATAGGAACTAGCTGCATTTCCATCACATTACTTGTCAGCTCCATTGGGATCGCAATTTCTCCCACTGTAACCTTGTATATGATGTGATGTTTTCTTTGCCTGAAGCTTAGTTGTGCTAAGGTCATCTCTATCTTTCCGATAGTGAATCCATCGTAAACTCGCAATTTTGGATCTTCTTGCATAATTCTCATCAAGGCTTTATGAGAAATGCTGGTTTGTGAGAAGAATCCCGACAAGTCTTCCTGCACCTCTTGACGGAAGATCTCATCGTCTTCAGTTTGAGTCTGATTCTGATTCTGAAGACTCATCTTGTCCTTCATCTTCTTCATATATACTTTCTTCTGAAGGAATATCCTCAAACTGGTATACTTGGACGAGGTCCTGAAAGTAGACTGCTTCCTCGAATTTTGGTGTAGCTTCAAACTGTCTGACTCCTCTATTTTGGTTCTCTGGGCAATCCGTTGAGATGTGTCCTTTGGCACCACACGTCCAACAATTGCAATCTTTGAAACTTTCATTAGCACGTGTATGTGCTCTTCTGAAAGTCCTCCTTGTTGGTGGTTTGCTCGTGCTTCCTTGGCTGGCAGACGTCCTTCCACGGCTGGGGCCTGGTCTTTGGCCAGATTTGTAACTTCGGGCTTTTTGTTTTGACCAGAATCTCCTTGGTTTCCAGGAAGATCTTCTTGAGAACCTACTTTTCCTTTGTTCATAGGGGTGATCCCTATGTTTCTTCTTTCGGTGCCTTTGTAGTGCGCCAATTACCGTTGGAATGTCATTGTCGTCACAGCAAAGACGGGCTGATTTATTGATTATTTTCAACCTCTTGAAATTCTTTTGAATTGCTGCCTTCTGGCACCATTCGCTCAGTTTGACTATGAGAAAAGACATCCTTTGGGCAACTGTGTCTACCCCGATAGGTGTATATTCTCGCAGTAACATTTCTCGCCATGGGCTTGGTATTTTGGCGAAAAATAAGGGGATTGCCGTGTCTTCATTCATTCGCCTCTTCCATCTGTACTCGGTGAACAGCTTGATGTATAAGTCGACGCTACATATGTCATGTAGCTCTAAGCTATACAGTGCCTGTTCATATCTTCTGACCTTCTCCTGGTCACCTCCTCCGGTTTGGGGATCAACAAAGTATCCTTCTCCGATGAAGTATATCTTGAACAATCTCGCCATTCTGTCCACAATGTCTTTGAGGGCATCACCGAATAGAACCCCACCTCTGATTTCTGGGGTAGCATGTTCCCATCCGATCTTGACTGATCCTTCGAGGCTCATTTGTAACATCATAATGTAGCCTTCTTTGTCGAGTTCCAGTGTTGTTGCTGCAATTCTCATTGTCGATGCCCATTCATCGATCAGGGCCTCGCGATTCTTGAAATCCAAGATATCAAGATTGAGCATAAGCCCATACGGGTGTATCAGATCAAGTTGGGATCTCCCGTATGGTGTTCCATGAACATCTGGTCTCCTTGCTCTCGATCTGGCTGGTACAGCTCTGTACATGGATCCCGCCACAAGGTCATGCTGGTGTGGCATGGGTTCTTCTCGGATTGGCTCAGGATTTGGGATGGAAGATCCGACGCCTTCTATAACCGTTGACTGTCCCTGGGGAGGATCTTGTCTCGGCACAAGTGCACTTTCATAGCCTCGAATGTTTTCGAGGTTCAAACCCGAAAATGATTCTACTAGATTGGAAAGATCTTGCAGATTTTCGAAGTTGAACTCGTCAAGCCTGAATCTGGACATGATCTCTCGATGTGCTGGGCTTTCCCCATATCAGAGATTCCACCCTCTCATTTGTGGTCAACTTCTTCTTGACCTCGATTGCTTTACCCTCTTGATGTAATAAGGGTTCTCTTCCAAAAGATGGTGGTAACCATCCTCCACGTCTTCTTTCGGATGACCTTGGCATGAATTCCAAGTTCTTCATTCTTTGCTGGATATCTTGTATATTCTCCAAGATCTCCTTCTGACACCTAGACATGGTTTCCAGCTTGTCTTGAAGTTCTTGAAGGTGCTCGGGCATATGGTATTGACGGTTACCATATGTTTGGACTGTTTTCTGGACTTCCCAGAGGTCCTAAGACAGCTTAGAGCCATCTGTCTCAAGCTCGTGAAAATTTGGCAAAGCCAGATTACTCATCTATTATTCTTTTCGTGAATTAATCTGGTAATTCTTGAAATCTCATCCGTGAGGCCATTAACAGCTACGAACTTAGCTCTAATGGCTGGGAGATTATCTGGTCTTTGACTAGCTAGGTTTACTAACTTAGTCATGAAGAGCTGGAGCTCTTGTTCTAGGGTAATACCATGCATATTTAATGGCTTAGTATCGAACTCTGTTTATTAGCTTTTTCAAGGCTAATTTTTATCGGCTCGATTCTTTCTAACCTAGCCTTCTTGATGGGACATCATGATATTTGATATTTAAAGGCTTAGTATCGAACATCATGATATTTGATATGCGTTTATTCGGATGCAAGGACTCTTGTTAAAACCTCGATAAAATGTTTAATACTTGCACATTTATGTTCCCTAAAAGAGAACTGAACCGGAGGGTTCCAAGTATCAAATGGCTTCAAAAAGGTAGTGGTTCAAAAGGAATCCCACACTCATCTTTTGGCAAGTGTAGCTCACTTTCGCAAGGAAGGGGGTATTTTCCTATGTTTTAAAGAACACATGGGTTGTTTCTGCTTCTTTTTATTACACAGGGAGGTTTTCTGCCTATTTCGCAAAACACAGTTCTCGCAACTGCTGGGAGGTCTCCAGGGCTTCTCGCAATCGTTGGGCGGTTGCTAAGTCACATGACAACCGCCTGGGCGGTTGCTGATACTAGATATCTGCAACCGCTTGGCGGTTGCAGATAATATTCATACTTGAATTTTTAATATTACGGATGATTCGTTGTGGTGCATTGTTTGATCAATTGACAATTACCCTAATGATAGTTAAAACAAGCCAAATTATAAGGTTTCATTGCAAAATCGAGCTTAGGGACAACATTAAGGACTAAGTATGATGAATAGTTGTTGAACATAATATATAGGTGTATCGTTGATAACTCGCCTAATCACATAATCTACTATTTTACTAACTTAATTACTAGTTTTGTAGTTATTTACTACTACTATTCACATGTAATAATGATATATGAGTTCAATAAACACAAACACATCAAGATACTTTCCAAAAACCACTAATTTCAAATATGGATGTTATCTGCAACCGCTAGGCGGTTGCAGATATCCAATTCTCGCAACCGTTGGGCGGTTGCTGATGTTGGTTACTGCAACCGCCCTACGGTAGCATAATAATATTAATACTTGATTTTTTGTTATTTTGGATAATTTATATTGTCTATAATGATATATGTTGTCTATAAACACAAGCACATCAAGATACTTGCCGAAAATCACTAATTTTAAACTTGAATATTATTCGCAACCGTTGGGCGGTTGCAAACATCAACTGTTATAATCGGCGGTTTCTGGGTACCATGGCGACCGCCTAATTTCGCTGAAATGGGCGGGATTCGGGGGAAAATTCAAATTTTCACGAAAATTCAAAATTCTCACCCCAAATCTTATATATACCCCACCATTCTTCTCTCTAATTTTTCATTCACTAATATTACACCCTCCAAACATACCCAACACTCTTCTTTTCCAATCCACAAAACCCAAACACTTTCTTTTATCTCCAAAATAAAAAACCAAAAACTTTATTTTATCTCCAAAACAAAACACCAAACAATTTTTTTTATCTCCAAAACAAACCACCAACAACTTTCTTTTCTTTTATATCTCCAACAATAAACCCAAAGCTCAAGTGGTAAGGGTTTGAGTCTTGTGGATGTAAAAAACACCGCTGGGAGAGTCGCCCCTCAAAAATGGCCCGACAGTGCTCGACTGGATTAGTCGCATAAGCGGACACAGTGAGAAATCAAAAAAAAAACCCAAACACTTTTTTTCGAATCTTTCTTTTTGTTTCACTTCTTTTCTTTTTTGTTTATCTTTTTTTTTCTTTTTGTTTAACGATATTAATTTCAATTAAAAAACAATAATATTCTGGAAAATTTCTGGAATATTATTGTTTTTTTTGTGCATCAGACGCAACAGGAGCTTTGCTAAACCCATCTATGTAGCCTTAGAGTTTTCTTTCAGTAATATGAACTTTCATGAGGTAACACCTGTTAACAAGTTTGGAATTATGACCTAATTAACTGAATTATTTATTTGGGTTGGAACACCCTTGCCCGTGGTTCAAAAGCTAAATGCTATTTTTAAAAGAGACAAAATAACAAGAACATTCCTTCCTTTATTCACTATATTTCACTCATGTTGTATGTCTGTGTCTTGAAAGTTGTCTTTTTTCAATTGATCACCTCCCTTTATATAGAAATTTTTAGGGACAGGTGTCTCTATGCATGTTGACATGTTTTAAGATGAGTACACGTGTTACAAGGTACACCAATCAATAAGATAATGTCTATCTTGATCAACAAAGTGCTGACTGTGCTGCTTGATCTTCCTCCGAGGGGTTTTGCCTTAATTCCGATAGGTGGTTAAGCCGACTTCTTTGTCTCCGAGGGCTTATTGCCTTTAGTAATGACTTGAGGGCCAAGTTTGGGTGTCCTCTTAGTGATAATGCTGCTCCTATAGGTGGGTATCCCGAAGTAAGTGATTCTAGACATTTTCTCCGAGGGGGTGTTCACCCGTGAGTTGAACTCCGATGAGTGTTTTAGCCTTCGTGGATAGGCTTTTCTCTTTCCAAGTACCCGAAAAGTGTTGTTCTTTGGTTCGTGCATCAATGTGCGGTTTCATTCTTTGAGTTGGCCGTCTGGGGCATTACTCCGAGGCATTTGTGTTAGGAGTGCATAGCAAGAAAGCATTCTTGTCAAGGTTCTGGGACTCAGGAGTCCGTTGGGGCCCTGTTCGGCGTCTTGATGGATATCTGAATCAGGAGGATCCATCCGGGTTTGCTTTTCATCCAATGCCGCATTGATATCTGGTCTAGATTCATCGTGACTTTCCGAGGGACGCTAGGTGCCCTCGTCGGATGGCCACTCGTACCGCTTTGGGTTAGTAATCGAGCGGTATTGGTCACACCCGATGGGCCTCCTCGTTGGCAGTGGGTACAACTCATCGGAAGTACTCGTGACAATAGTATTGTTCATTTATTAATCCTTCTTATTTAGGACTAATATTTTCTTTAATCTCGTATTTATTTTATACGGTTAACACTAGACCCCCAAATTTCGATCACCATCGTAGAGGCGAGGGAAATCTTAATCTTGGGGTTTTTGTAAGCCGAGGAATTTTGTGTTCTTTCCTCTTTGCCCTTTTTTTGTGGCCATTCTACGAGGCGGGCGAAGCTTTTTTCAATTTTTGATTTTTCCGAGAGGATAAGAAGCCCTGAGTGTTGTTTTTCCTTTTTTCAAGATTTTTCCGGAGGGATATGATTTTTTCCTTTTCTTCCGAGGAGGTTTATACTCTTTTTCATGTTTCCGAGGGATCACAGTGTATATAAGTATATATTTAAAATACCGTAAGAAAATTACCTTTCTGTCCCTGAGAAGCAACGGTTCAGATAACTGTAACGACTCTTTCTGACCGTTGGATGCCTTTAAATGGCATTTACTCATCCGTCCGTTGATCTCCAGCAACGGCTAGCGCGTGGAAGTACACGTCGCTTCATGAGTGGAGACGTGGGGCGTGGGAAACGGGGCACGTCTTGATGACTGTTGCCTATAAATAGGCCCGTCCGTACTCCTTTTCACTTTACCAATCTTTACATGCTTTCAACTCTCTCAATTTTCTTAAGCAAGAGATCGGCTCATATATCTTTCAAATTTCTTCCTCTCGTTAAAAAAAAATGGCTTCCTCTGTGAACACTTCCTCCGCCGATGTCTCTGCCGCTCTTGGGACTACTGCTCCCCTCGTGGGGCCGGCTGCTGCTACTCGTAAAAGAAAGGCTGCCGTTGCTGAGGGGAGCGGCGCCGCCTCTGCCAAAAAAGCTAGGGTTTCGAAGTCGAAGAAGCCCCCTGTTCGTGATTTTTCTAAAATTGAAGGGGTCCGGTCCGTTGTTACTTACGAGCACGTCATGGATTTATTCAAGGCCACGAGGACCGCTATGAAGAATGTGACTGTTCACATTCCCACTGAGGATCAGAGTGCTTGTCATCCTCCCGCGGGTATGCTCACGGTGTACTTCGCTCAAGTGAATTACGGGTGGCACTCATTTATGCCACCCTTCTTTTGTGAAGTTTTCAAGACTTGCTGCATTTGTTCAAGTCAATTGGTGCCCAATGGGTTTACTGCTCTGTGCATCTATGTGTTCTGATGCCACGTCAAGGGGTACGAGTGCGGAGTGGACCATTTCATCTCCATCTTCGATACGGGGGTGTCACCCGGTGGATACCCATTTTATCACGTCCGCCATCGGGAGAGCACGCCTAATTCTATGAAGAGGATCCTGCGTGCAACGATCAACTCACACAGTGTTTGGAAGGATAAGTTCTTCTATGTGAAGCCTGTCCGAGGGAGGTGGGATGTGCCTTTCGCATGGAAGGAGGGTGCGACTCTGGTCCGTAACCTGGATCAGGACATGGTGCTTTCCCCGGTGATTGCTCAGCAGTTGCTAATGGAGTCGGAGGACTTTCCAAAGCTGTTTGATGATTCCGGGCTTCACCACGTAGTGTTTACTGACGACAAGGTGAAGAAACCGCTTTTCGTTTCGGCCCTGCACTTGCCAGCTTTCAGTAAGTTTCTCTTTTTTATTCTCATGCTCTCTTTTTCGTATTTACTTTCTCCAAGTAGTTTCTTCGTGCTCGTAGGTATATTTCGTACGTGTGTTGTTTGTAAACGGGCGTCTTATTTCTATTTTTACCCGTCTTTGTGTGGTACATAGGAGGTTATGGTGAGATACTACTTACAATCGGATTTTGAAGAGGCTCCCGATGCGGGAGATCACGAGAAAGGGGACGTGCAGGCTTCCGAGGGGGGAGATCATGAGGAAGTGCAGGCTTCCGAGGGGGGAGATCATGAGGAAGATGAAGTACAGGCTCCGGGAATGGCAGGGGTGTGTCTGGAGGCCGTTCCGCTGCGACAAGTGGACCCTATGTCTGCTTTGATCGTAGTGCCGGCTCCCAAGTCTAACACTGGTAGCTCTCCGAGGAGCTCCAAGGGGGCGTTATCCCCGAGGGCGGAAGTAGAAGAGCCCTTGTCTCCGGGGCCGGATGTCGTGCTTGTCTCTTCCCCGGATCCTTCTCCCTCACCCCCTCGTAAGTTTTCCTTCTCTCATTTGTTTACTCTGCTTTAGATTCTATCTATGTTATCACGTTCGAATTTACTCCGCATGGTTACTTAACTATATATTTTGTTTTTGTAGCGGTAATCAATAAGGGAAAGGCCCCTATATTTACGGGTGTTGACTTGTTTGCTCAACTGCTCCAATCGCACCTGGAGGAGTCATCGGGGGGTCCCGAGAGGATTTTCAAGAGTCCTGCTGACTTGCTGAAGGACTTAGAGGTGAAGAAGGAGGTGTTGGGTACTTTGCTCAGGGGAGAGGGTCCCTTGGAAGCTACGGAGGTTCCTGAGGCGGTCATGACGGAGGTAGTGACCGTAACTCCCACTACGACTATCCCTCCTCCGACAGCCGATCTCCCGAAGAGGGCTACTTTGTGGAGGTCCGCTTCCGAGGGAAGCTTTTCGCCTCCGGCACCCGAGAAGGAGCCGCCGACCGTGGGGGAAGCCTATCACGAGATTCTTCACTTCTTCGGCTCTGCTCATTCCGCGCTTGCTGAGGGGTACCAATTCCTATGGGCCAGCACCATCTGGATGGAAGCTATCGTAAGTACTTGTTATCTTGTAATTTTTTCTTCATTACGGTTTCCTTGCATTCTTACTTATACTCCCTTTCTCGTCATGTAGTCCAAGAAGACCCGGGAGGTCATCACCACTGTGGAGCAGCGCCATTTAAAGGAGGTGGCAGAAGTGGGTATTCTTCGAGGGCAGGTGGCTTCTCTCCAAGCTCAACTCCACGAGGCCGAGTTGATGATCGCGGTTCTTCGTACCAAGCTAAAGGCCCACGACTTCAGGTGGAAAGAGGACCAGGAGGTAAAGGAGGTGATGCGCCTTACCTTGCAGCGGGTGCAATCGGCTCACGACCAGATGGAGGCGTCCGAGAAGGTGGTCCGGGCACAGTTATCTCGCCTGGAGAAGGAGAAGGCGGAGTCCGAGGGGATCCTTCGTGCTCGGGTGGAGGCTCTAGAGAAGGAGAAGTCCGAGGGTTTGGAGAGGGAACGGGAGCTCCAATCACGGATAAATGAGTTGGTGAAGCTGAAGTTAGTCGGGGTAGTGCCACAGAAGGAGGTGCAAACCCAGATTGATGAGGCCGTTCAGCACGCAGCAGCGGAGGCGGAACGCCAATACACTTCCTTGTCCGCTCGGGAGACACTCAGGCACATGCTATGGGGATACTTGGAGTGCGCTACTTTGGCCCGCGGGGTGGTGCCTACGGGGGTGAACTTTGGCCGTGTCTTCGACGTCAAGAAACTTGCTAGGCCGTCTCCCGAGCAGGTTCAGAACATTATGGAGATGTTCGATGGTGTGATGACGCCAAGGAATTCTCCCGCACCTCCTCCGACCGCGTTTGCTCCTGGGGCAAGTAGCTCTAGTGAGGCTCTGTCTCCGAGTCCGTCCGCTGGTTTACCCGAGGAGTCCCTCCCTACTCCGCCCCTGCCTCCTCCGAGTACGGGGATTTAGGATAGGATTTTCTTTTGTTTTTCTATTATGTACTTTCTATTTTATGCATTTCTAACATTCTGCTCTTGTAAGCTTTTCCGAGGGCTTCTCGGATTTTTTTTAATGAACATGCTCTTTTTTAATCAATAGTGCATTTTAGTAAATATCATTACTTGATAATTATATTTATTGCTTTAGGATAAATAATAATAAAAGCTTGCTGACTAGGTTAAAAATTAAGTATGAGGTGTCGCTTGGCATGTCGCCCTATTTTTTTGAGTAAGAAAATCATTGGACACGTGTAACCCATTAACTAGTTTAGACAGCTCAAGCTTTCTATATTTTTTACTTTTTGAAAAAGTATAAATAGTTGTTCAGTAATTTTCTCAAAATTACTTAAAATTTTTACCGTTAAAGACTCATCATAATTTTTCTGAAAAGCTAAGTTTTCCTTCGAAAATCGAGTAAAGCATGTAACTTACTTACCTTATCAAGATGATGCCTCCGTTTTTCAAGCAGGATTACTCTTTCTCGTCCCGCCACTCTCCTCGGAGTTCTGCCGGGAAACTGCTAGGAGTGCGCCGTGCGGCCTCAGAGAATTCGACTCAGGGGAGTAGGCCTAGTGAGCGCAGGGTGGTGCATGTTGGGAGGAGTAATTCTGCGAGGGCGCGGCTATGTCCCCGGAGGATGATCTCTATCGTATCAACCATATCCGCAATGTGTTCACGAGCCGTGATCCTTATCGGTTGGTGGACGAGTCGTCGGTGTATACCAGGCTTGTTTTGGAGCCCGAACGGATGATGGGGCGAGGGCGCGTTGGCACTGCCGTTGGAATCGAACATGGTGCCTCCGTCATGGCACTTTTTGCCACATACAACCTGGATATCGACAAATATGATATAGTAATACCGCACCCCGAGCAGAGGGCTTATGATCCTCTCTCGGGCTATCTTACCGTATACCGGGAGCAAATGCGGTGCGGGTTGTGGGTGTTTTTTCACCCTTTCCTTCAAACTTTGTTTCAATACTGGCAAGTGTGTCCGAGTCAGCTGACTCCAAACTCCTACCGTTATCTGGTGGGGTATATTTTGTGTTCCGAGTTGCTGAGGTTGCCACTATCTCCTCATCGGGTAGGGGCCATATTCAACCTTCGCCCCTGCTCGGGTGGTCTCCCTTTCTTCAGTTTGGCCCATTGGGACAAGAGGAAGGCCTTTCTGGATGTATCCAATTCACGTAATAATAGAACGTATTGGAAGAGGGCGTTCTTCTTTGTTCGTCCGAGGGGCCTATCAGCCATGTCGTGGGGGGTACCACTTCAGTGGGGGCTGAGTCATATTACCCTTAACGAAGAGACTCTGAGGAGAGAGTGGGACACCTTGTCCGATAGTGGGCTGTTCTCGGGGTGTACGATATCAACAGTCTATTGGAGTTCCCGGAGACATTAATTATGGCAGGCTTGCAGGAGGGGGTGGAGATTTTCAATCTTCCTCAACAGCCCCTCTACATCAATTTCTTTTTTCGTTAGTTTCTTCTCTTTTGCAATCCTTTCGTGACACCTTTTGATGTCCTCGTACTCACATTACTTTTTTCGTTTACCAGGGGCGGAGATGGGAGCTTTTGCCATTGAGCCTTTTGACAAGGCTTTCCTAGGAGAAACAATGAACAGTGGGTATGACGCTTCGGATGATAAATCGTCCGAGCGTCTTAGCTTTGACATGTTAGCAGGCCCCTCAAGGGCGGAGAATTTGCCTGTGGCAGCCCCCCAGTGAGTTCTATGGCTCCTGAGTATGATCCGATAGCTGCGCTTGCGCAGGCGAATATTCCATTGCCTCCGTTGGTACCGTATTCTTCTTCTTGGGGAGATATGAGGATTGTATATGCTGTTGAGGAGGGTCCTTTGTCCCCGATTGTGGGAGCTTCTGCGCCACTCGGAGGGGGTTCCAACCGCATTCGAACGCCGCCCCTTGAAGGGAATCTTCCCGTTACGGGGTCAGAGCTACTCGGAGGTGGTGTTTTGTCCCCCTCCGTCTCGGGGATGGTTAGCTTTTGTCTTAACTATTTGAGTGGTCTGTTAAACGCCACACATTGCGGGCTTATGAAGTCGCTGCCCTTGTCGGGCCTCCAGGATTTAGCCTGCAAAGATTTATGCGAGGTAATAGTATATTCTTATTTGCGTGATACTAACCTTTACAGGCTCTTCGTAGTTATGCCCTTATTGTTCCGCAGATCTATCTGGTGTTGAATGCTATCGGATCCAGGGGCGAATCATCCTCTGACACGGAGTTGGTATATCGTTGTAGGGATGAGCTGGAGCAGGGTTTGCTGGAAGTCCGAGGGGAGATAGATCAATTGCGGGCCGACCGGGAGACTTCCGAGGAGGTTCATGCCGCTATCTTACAGGCAGAGCGGGATAAATCCTGGGATTTGGAGCGCCGTTTGGTGATGGAAAGAGCCCGGGTGGCAAGTTTAGAAGACAGGTTGGGTGATCTCTGGGAGCAAGTTTGCTCCGTTGATGAACCATTATTACGTGTTGCAGGAGAGAGAGAGATATAGCAACCTTACGAGTGCTGGAGTTAACTTGTGCTCATGAAGTGGCGCTAGTTGTGGCCCGGGTCCAAGCGGTTTTGGGCGTTGTAGGGCCTTCTGTCCTTCGCGAGTCCCTTGCGCAAGAGATGCGCGATTTAGTCCGTATGGGATATCACTTGTGTCGGGGCGCAGTGGAGACTTTGCCAGGATTCCCCTCGGACGTGGTAATTCTGGAGTTGAATATCCGGCAGGTGTTCCCGGAGGCTCCTTTTCCACAGGGGCCGACTGTGTCTATCGGAGATCCGAATCATATGTCCGCGGAGGACCGACGTCGCCTGATCAAGGAGGGAAAGCGTCCTATGGAGGGTTTAGTTTGTATAGGTGTTTTGTGGGTATAAGGGCCTTTATATAGGCTGCGGTCCGATATACCTTTAGTATGTGGGGTCTCATGGTTTGTGTAAGATGGCCCATCGGGTTAGATTGCCAAAAATGACTTGTAGGCCTGGAGTCATTATTTTGGAGGGCAATCTTATCTCCCTTGTATCGTAAAGCCACCATCTATATACAAATAACTTTTATTTATGTACAAAGCTGTTTCGTTACATTATGCATAGTACTTTCTAAGGTTAAAATCATTCCAGGTATTGTTGAAGATGATGTCTTGAAAATCAGCGAGGAGATAGGTCGCAGGCCCGACAATCCCCGCCATTTATATGGTCCCTCCCATCGTGGCTCGAGTTTGCCTACGTTTTTGGAAGCTCCGACTCGTTTCAACACTAGGTCCCCGACTTGAAAAGTTCTGGGTTTCACCTTCGCATTGTAGTATCGGGACATCCGGCCCTTGTACTCTTCATTCCGGACCGCGGCCCGCATTCTTTTTTCCTCGAGGAGATCAAGGGCAAGGGCCAAGTTAGAACTGTTAGCTACTTCCTCGTACTCCTTGACTCGCCAAATTTCTATAGAGACTTCAGAAGGTACCACAGCTTCGCAGTAAGCTGAAGGGGGTTTCGCCCGTGGCGGCGCTCTGCGTGGTCCGGTAGGCCCACAATATACCAGGTATTTCTTCCACCCACTTGGCTTTGTGCCAATCAAGTCGGGCCTTCATATGTTTCAAGAGGGTCCGGTTGGTCCTTTCCACTTGACCGTTTGCTTGAGGGTATCCCACCGAAGCAAAGCGGTGTTTGATCTCCCAGTGGTCACACCATTTTTCTAACCCTTGATCCGTAAATTGTAGACCATTATCACTTACCAGGTTCTGAGGAACGCCGAAGCGGCAGATGATGCTTCTCCAAAGAAAGTTGATAACCGCGCCTGCGGTTATTCGAGCTAGGGGCTCCGTTTCCACCCATTTGGTGAAGTAATCAACGGCTACGAGGAGAAACTTCTTTTGACCGGCATCGGGTATAAGGGGCCTTACTATGTCTATGCCCCACTTGGAAAATGGGCAAGGGGTCAGGTGTGGTTCCCAGGGGGCAGCGGGCTGATGAACCCGGGGGGCGTAAACTTGGCACGGCCTGCACCTTTCGGCATGGATTTTGCAATCTCTGGCCATCGTGGGCCAATAGTAGCCTTGGCGAATTAGGCGCCCGGCCATACTTTTGTCGCCCGTATGGTTGCCGCATGTACCTTTGTGGGTTTCCGCCATAGCCAGTTGAGCTTCTCCCTCATTTAGGCACCGAGCATGAGGGCATGAGTATGTCCTGAGAATAATATCCCGTCTTTAAGGAAATACCTGATAGTTCTTCTGGCCATAAGCCATTGCGCGACTTTATCCGTGGAATACCCTTCCGGGTCCTGTAGATAGGCTTTGATTGGGGTCACCTAGCTGGACGGGGGGGGGGGGGGGGGGGATGTAATGGCATTCACTTCGTGGCCCTCGGCCTTCTTGGACTCGGTAACTTGGAGCAGGGTGATTTTCCGGGTGTGGATGGGGGCTGTTTGGGTGGCCATCTTGGACAAGGCGTCCTCCTCTTGATTCTCCTTTCGTGGGATTTGGACTATTTTGCACTCATCAAACCATTCCCGTTTGCGGTGAACCGCTTGGAGGCACGCTTGCATCCTTTCTTCCTTGGCTTCGTACGAGCCATTGACTAGCTGCACAATTAGTTGCGAGTCGCTGTGGATGAATATTTTTCTGATGCTGCCTTCTCGGGCAAGTCTCATCCCTATGAGTAAGGACTCATATTCGGCTTCGTTATTCGACAAGGGGTAGTCGATTCTGACCGCAAAGTAGAGTATCTCTTCTTCTACTTCTTGGTTTGCTAGAACTATCCCAGCCCCCCGTGTGTGCTCACAGAGGAGCCTTTCACATAAATGTGCCACATGGGTGCCTTTTCTTCAGCTCCGATGCCCGTCATTTCAGTCACAAAATCCGCTAAGACTTGTGCTTTAACGGAGGGTCTCGGGGCATAAGAAATATCATACTCGGTGAGCTCCACGGCCCACTTTATCAATCTTCCAGAGGTCTCGGGCTTGTTGAGAATTGCTCGTAACGGTTGTTTAGTTAACATAGTTACGGGGTGGGAGAGGAAATATGGGTAGAGCTTCCGGGCTGTGGTAATTAACGTTAAGACAAGTTTTTCGGTTTGGGTATACCTGGTTTCGGCCCCGAGAAGAGTCTTGCTCACATAGTACACGGGGTGGTGCTCCTTGTCATGATCCTTGACTAGTACCACACTTACGGCCTCCTCTCCGATCGATAAGTACACAAAGAGTTCTTCATGCGGTGCCGGTTTCACTAGTAAAGGAGGTTTCACCATATAATCCTTCAGTTGTTGGAGAGCTTCTACGCATTGCGGGGTCCATTGGAACTCCTTGATGTTGCGTAGCACCTTGAAGAATGGAAGTCCCTTTTCGGCCAATTTGGAGACAAATCAGCTCAGGGAGACCATTCGACCTGTAAGCTTTTGCACATCTTTAACCGTCTTTGGGGTAGGTAACCCTAGGATGGCTTCGGCCTTCTCGGGGTTGACTTCTATCCCTCTCTCTGTAACCATGTATCCTAGGAACTTGCCCCCTCTGATGCCGAAGGAACATTTCTTAGGGTTAACCTTCATCCCGAATCGGTCCATGATGGCTAAGGCCTTTCGTAGGTCCTCGAGGTGGTCCTTGGCGGAGCGGCTTTTAACGACCGTATCATCCACGTAGACTTCCACCGTGTTTCCGATGAGTCCTGCAAACATTAAGCTTACCAATCGCTGATAAGTGTCCCCTGCATTCTTGAGTCCGAAGGGCATCACCAGGTAGCAAAAGGTGCCCGCATCAGTGATAAAGCTAGTTTTGTCTTGATCCACGATGGCCATCGGTATTTGGTTATATCCCTGGTTCCCATCCAGAGTGGACAAGAGTGCACATCCCGCTGTTAAGTCTACCAGTTGGTCAATACTCGGGAGGGGATAGCAATCCTTGGGGCATGCGTCATTGAGGTTCGTGAAATCCACGCACATTCGCCACTTACCCCCATGCTTTGGGACTAGGACCACGTTGGCCAACCACTCGGGGTAGATGACCTCTCTGATTTGCCTTAGGCTGAGGAGTCGCTGAATTTCCGACCGGATGATTTTATTGCGCTTCAGGCCCATTTTCCTCTTTTTCTGTTGGACTGGCTTGGCCCCGGGTTTCACATTAAGGAAATGTTGACATACCTTATTGCTGATTTGCCCTGGCGGTCCGCCTTCCCATGCGAAAATGTGGTGAAATTCTTTCAAGATGGGAACCAGTTGGGCTTCCACTGCAGGCTCCATTTTGGTACCTACTTTGATCGCTTTCTCCGGGTTCCCCTCTATGAGTTCCACCAACTTTAGCTCTTCTACGGGTTGTACTCGTACTTCATCTGCTTTTCGCTTCTTGCTGCCTCCGAGGATAGGTTCGTCCTCTTCAGGAGGGAGAGCATTCATACGGCACTCCCGGGCCTTTGCCTGGTTTCCTCGGACTTCTCCGATACCTGAGAAGCTTGGGAATTTTACCTTGAGATGGAGGGTTGAAGGGATCGCTTCGAAGGCCCGAATGGATGGCCGCCCACAGATTGCGTTGTACGTTCTTGATGCCGCTTCTACCACCCAAAATTTTATGGGTTCCGTTCTTCAAAGTGCCCCTTCTCCCCACGACATCGGAAGTGTCACGGTTCTGAGTGTTTTGGAGGCTTCTCCTGAGAGACCTATTAACGGAACTTCGGCTGCTTCCAACCGCTCTTTCTTCAATCCCATGGCCAAATAAGTGGGGAGAAATAGGACGTCCACGGAACTACCAGTATCAACCAGTATTCTCTGGATGTCTATCCCATAGATCACGGCTTCTATCTCCAGGGGGGTCTTCGTGTGGATAAATCACCCATTTTAAATCTTCGGGTCCAAAGGTGATGCTAGGAAGCTTTGCACCCTAAATGAATCCTATGAACAATCCTTGTTCCGCACGCCTAGCTTCTTTCAAATACTGCTTCTTTTTACCTTGTGGTGTAACGGAGAGATCTCCTCCTTCTATCATACTGATGGTACGCCCCGATGGGGTGTTATCTTCGTATGCTTCCGGGGGAAGGGGTGGGTTCCACTGTCTCGTCATTCTTTCTCGTGACCTCCGATGGGGAGTCATCTGATCTTCTTCTTTTTCTTCTTCTTCCATGTGAGGTCTCTTATAGGTATACTGAGGGGGATTCTCCGGGTTGTTCGCCTTGAGATAGTTCTTCAGGTACCCTGCCTCCAAGAGGCGGAGCACCTCCCTTCGCAGTGTGGTACACTCCTCGGTAGTATGCCCATAGGTTTTATGGTGTTTACAATACTTACCCGTATTCTTGTCCCTATTTGGAAATTGGGCTTCTCTTGGCCATCGCAGCTCGGTGCTGCCCTGCATCACATTGAGTACTTCTACGGGGGCAATGGTCATCGGGGGCAAGGGTACCGACTTGAGAAATTTCTTGACCGGGCCACTATCGTCTTTACGCTGGGCTGGTTTCCCTTCCCGGCTTTTTTCCTTGGCCTTTACTTCCCATTCAGTGCGCTCGTGATGTTCATTGTCATCGCCCTCCAAGCGTCTTTTCGCGCCTTCTGCTTCCTCCATCAGGATATAAGTCTCCGCTTGATGCATAAGTTCGTTCATATCCGTGATATGATTTCCCGTGAGGTAGCGGAAGAATTCGCCTGCCCAGAGTCCTTGTGTGAGTATATCTGCCAAAATGGTGGTACTAACGTTCGGGACATCCAACGCTTCACCTGTAAGCGTTTTATGTATCTCGTAGGGGTTCATTCTTCTTCTGTTTAACAGTGAAGAGATGTGTGGCGGATTTAGGGTACCTACGGTTGCAAGCAAACTGCCTCACGAATAAGTGGGCCAGTCGATCAAAACTGTCGATGGAGCCGGGTGCAAGGTGGGTAAACCACGATTGTGCCCGTCGTCCGAGGGTTACAGGGAACACCCGACAAAACACATGGTCCGGGGTGGAATTGAGATCCATTCGGACTAGGTATTGATGTATATGATCCTGAGGATCCTTTCCATTTGCCTCCCCCGTATACAGGGGACCATTTACGGGCCGCATCCCCGCGGGGATAGAGGCTAGGGCTATTTCGGGGATAAAAGGGGAGGTTTTAAAGGTAGGATCCTCTTTGGGGCCCATAGTCTTCTTAATATCGCCCATCTCCCTCCTAAGGCCATCAAGAATTCCCCATATAGTATGATCCTCACCCGGAGATGGGAATAATTGAGGACGGTCCGTGGGAGCCGTTCCCCCTTCTGGCTGTCCAATCTGGCGCGCGTCCCGGTAGTTGTAGTGCCTCCATGCATTCTGCGGGGGTCCTTGGTGCCAGGGATTGGAGACTTGGCTCCCTCTAGCTTGAGCTCCCCCTTATTCGGCCCGGGGATTTTGGTGGTGGGAGGACCGAGGGGATAAGTCGTAAGGGTTCATGTATCCGGGTGGTGCCCTCCGGGCCCTAGTCTCCATAAATCTTTCAAAGGCGGAGCGTGGGATGTTGATAAAGTTCCTCTCCTCGGATTGGCGGTTGGACAGAGTTTCTTCCTCGGATGGGCATCGCTCTTGAACACTATCAAAGGCAGACTTTATGGTGTTCCCACAGACGCCGCCATTTTGTTAACAGGTTTGGAATTATGACCTAATTAACTGAATTATTTATTTGGGTTGGAACACCCTTGCCCGTGGTTCAAAAGCTAAATGCTATTTTTAAAAGAGACAAAATAACAAGAACATTCCTTCCTTTATTCACTATATTTCACTCATGTTGTATGTCTGTGTCTTGAAAGTTGTCTTTCTTCAATTGATCACCTCCCTTTATACAGAAATTTTTAGGGACATGTGTCTATATGCATGTTGACATGTTTTAGGATGAGTACACGTGTTACAAGGTACACCAATCAATAAGATAATGTCTATCTTGATCTACTAAGTGCTGACTGTGCTGCTTGATCTTCCTCCGAGGGGTTTTGCCTTCATTCCGATAGGTGGTTAAGCCGACTTATTTGTCTCCGAGGGCTTATTACCTTTAGTAATGACTTGAGGGCCAAGTTTGGGTGTCCTCTTAGTGATAATGCTGCTCCGATAGGTGGGTATCCCGAAGTAAGTGATTCTGGACATTTTCTCTGAGGAGGTGTTCACCCGTGAGTTGAACCCCGAGGAGTGTTTTAGCCTTCGTGGATAAGCTTTTCTCTTTCCAAGTACCCAGAAAGTGTTGTTCTTTGGTTCGTGCATCAATGTGCGGTTTCATTCTTTGAGTTGGCCGTCTGGGGCATTGCTCTGAGGGCATTTGTGTTAGGAGTGCATAGCAAGGAAGCATTCTTGTCAAGGTTCTGGGACTCGGGAGTCCGTTGGGGAACTGCTCGGCATCTTGATGGATATCTGAATCAGGCGGATCCATCCGGGTTTGCTTTTCATCCGATGCCGCATTGATATCTGGTCTTGATTCATCGTGACTTTCCGAGGGAAGCTAGGTGCCCTCGTCGGATGGCCACTCGTACCGCTTTGGATTAGTAACCGAGCGGTATTGGTCACACCCAATGGGCCTCCTCGTTGGGAGTGGGTACAACTCATCGGAAGTACTCGCGACAATAGTATTGTCCATTTATTAATCCTTCTTATTTAGGACTAATATTTTTTTTAATATCGTATTTATTTTATACGATTAACAACACCAATAGGAATAATTTGACCCATTCAATTTCACTTGAATAACTTGATTTTGTTCAGTAGCCATTTCAAGAAATCTAGGGCTCAAAAAACAAAAGAAGCAACAAACTTAGAAAAGAAGAAGAAATCTCACCAGAATATTTCAGAAGATGATATGGCTAAAAAACCAAGCTGTGATACCATGACAAAATAAGAACAACAAACCAAAATCTTCATGGAATTTGAAGAAGCCATGAAACGAGCTAAGAGGTCAGCAAAACCAAGAAAATACATTTTGTAACTTGACTTAGTACAATAAAGAGAAAAGTAATATACAAATGACTACATATAGTAAATGTCCTATCTACCCTTGCATAAAGTTTAAAAAGACAATTTTATACATTCCAATTCTCACTTACCTGATAAAAGATTTATTCAAATTAATACATAAGGAATTGCTTCCTTAGTCCGATTTACTAACCTTGGGAGAAGGCACAAATTATACAAGAAATATGCCATTTATCAACAATAAACTGAGCTTGAATGGCTAATGTGAAGTTCAAATGAAGAGATGGAGCAACCTTTTTCGATCAAAGTTTAAAAAGGGACTTTTTGTTCTAGCACCCTTGATTATTGCTGACCCGACCGAGTCTTTTTTTTAGAAATCTCAGTGCGTATGAGCAATAATTCTTCGATACTCTAGTGATTTTGTGGAGGATTATGTTTTTTTTTTTTTTTGAAAGTGCAATGGCTCATTTTATATTTTGTGCAAGAAGAGGATATATTGAAGCGTGAAAAGACTAAAAGTGCTCATGTTGCAATTACCTGTAAAAGCATTAAGGAAAAGAGGACTAAGAATAAAGTTACTACAGTGGGAACATCACAAGCCAAGACGCAAGATAAAGGACTTGTTTTTTATTTTGTGAGCCACTAGGACTTGTGAAGAAGGATTGTTCCAAATATGCCAAATACGTCTTAGGCGTGCAAAAGAGGGTTGCATTCGGAGTCAATCGCCAAGTGATGCTGAAAGAATCATTTATATGGGGCGATGACAAAACAATTTTCAGTTGTAAACATTAGAGCATACTTCAATTATCTTCTAGGACTAGTCATTTAGTTGAATTAAGAAAGACTTATGCAGTATCGTCATTTAGATGGGTATGGTTTTATTTCTTTTGGACGAATTTGGTAATTCTTGTTCATTTAAAAATAATAATTTAGTCTTTTACTTAATTCTATTTTGGTTATGACTAGTACCTTGATGTATAAACTATGTATGCTAAAACAATTACTTCAACTAATAAAGTCCTGCAAATAAACTCAAGAGGCACTAAAGGTCTGTAGTATACATACTCTGTGATTTAAAGTCTGAGTCCTTCTTTGAGACAGAAAATCTGAGATATCTTAATGATGTTGTATTTGAGGGGGAGATAGTGTTGTCTTTGCAAGACAATAATAAGGAATCACCTATGGAAATCCCTGCCCAATATTAAGAGCTTGCTTCAAAAGAGCAAACACAACAACCTCAAGAGGAAGTGTCACTTATGTGATACAAATAAGTATTCATTTCAGTGGTACCACAAATATTATCCAGTCATTGCCTCGTGCAATTTAAAGTTTAATACACTTGATACTTGTGTATATCATTAGTTCAATGGGAGTATTTATACTCTTAATGCTCGGTGTTAATGTCATACTTTTCTAAATAAATGAGATACAAAAGATTAATTTTGCTTTGGAAACTGAAACTTTTGTATGCTCAAGCTTGTGTGCATCTAGATTTAGCGTACATAATTGATATGTTGGACAATTACTTAAGTGAACCTGTATGGATCGTTGGATTGCAGCCAAATGGGTTATAAGGTACTTAATAGGATAAAAGACTACATGCTCATCAATTGTAAGTCAGAAAATTATGAGATCATTTGGTATTCTGACTACAATATGGGGTTGCCAAAGGATCCAATTCTTGTTATTTCTATATGCTATCAAATGAAGCTATATTATGGGAAAGTGTTCAAAAGACACTTATAGGTTCTTTCAGGATAGCATTATAGTTCATAACTTGTTATGAGGTAACCAATTTTGTAATATAATTGTGAAATTTGTCACTGGGCTGCAAGTTGTGGATAAGTTTGAAAGACCACTCAAGAATATTGGTGACAACATATTACAATTATATATTTGAACAATAAGAGTTCTTCTAAGTCTAGCCACATAGACATTGAAGTATCCAATTGTTATTTAGAGAATTCAGAGCCTGTTTGTGCTTTATGAGCGTAAAGAAACAAACGTTATGCTAGCAGGGCCACTTATAAAGGTTTGACTTTCAAGGTCTTTCATGAGCATATTGTGTACACGAGTGTTGTGTTATTTTATGATATGGAGTTTTAGTGGGAGTTTGTTTCATGTGTTTGGCTCATTAATTGACACAATACATTGGTTTATGTATGTTCAATTTTCTGCAGAAAAGGTTGATGGTTTTCTTATTATAGCTCTGAATATTTTATAATTTATCTTTCAATTGTGGTTTGACATAAGATTTGAAAGTCTAAGGTTGATCTCAATAAAGATTTAGGACCGATTGGAAATAGGCATGATTCAGATCACATTGCATGTAATTTTCAGTTACACATCCATGCTTGATCTATGTCATTGAATATATTTGGCATGCATGATCATTGAAGGTCGAGTTACGATTAATGTGACAAATGCCGCTTTGGTTCCATGTTGGTATATGAGATGGACCAGATTGACTCAAGAAGATGCTTCAGTATTAGCGAATTTGGTGCGCACTTATGGTTATTAATGTAATTGTCATTTGGATTCAATTTATAGTCCTAGTGGAAGATTAACACAATAGGTATTTTTCTTAGAACTTTGGTTCTATCTCCTTCAACAAGAAAGGCAATGGAATCTGGCGAGATAAAATCAGAATCCAAGAATTTGTCTTTTCTCATTCTTTGACTTCTTCTTGGTTCTATAGGTTCATCGATTTCTTTTCTTTTCTCACCGACCCCCACAGTTAGCCGATTTGATACAACCTGATTTTGTATTTCATTTCCATCTTGAGATGGAACAGAATCATGAATGAATTTATTTTCAAAGAATTCAACATGAATGGATTCAACAATGACATTTGAACTTAAGTCCAATATTCTATATGCTTTTGAATTCTGTGCATATCCAACAAAAATACCTTTAATGCCTCTTGGTCCTAACTTCGACTTATGAGGATCAGTAACTTTATAAAAAGCAACACACCCCCACACTTTAAAATAATTCAAGTTAGGCTTTCTACCGTTGTTCCAAAGTTCATAAGGTGAACACTTAAATTTCTTAAACGGAACACGGTTATAAATATGACATGCTATCAACAAGGCTTCACCCCAAAGTGAGAAAGGCAACTTTGCATTTGTTAACATGGAATTAATCATTTCTACCAAGGATCTATTTTTTCTTTCTGCTAGTCCATTTTGTTGAGGACTATATGGTGCAGTTCTTTGATGAATAATTCCATGACTCTCACAAAATTTATTAAAAGAATCTGAAAAATATTCACCACCTCTGTCACTTCTTAAGATTTTGATCTTTTTCTCTTTTTGATTTTCGACAATGGACATGAAGTCCTTAAATTTATCAAATGCTTCATCCTTGGTTTTCATTAAGTATACATAAGTATATCTTGAATGATCGTCAATAAAGGTGATAAAATATCTTTTTCCACCTCTTGTTAATTGACCATTTAATTCACATATATCAGAATGTATAAGTTCTAATAATTCAGAAGTTCTTTCTACCTTTAAAAAAGGTTTCTTTGTCATTTTTGATTCTACACAGATTTCGCATTTTCCATCATGTTTATCATTAATTGTAATATAATTATTTTTTGACATATAATGCAAATAATTATAATTTAAATGGCCTAGTCTAGCATGCCATAAATTAGAAGAATACTCAACAACATAAGCAACAGTAGTTATTTCATTAATAGAAAGTTTGAACATGCCATCACATGAGTATCCTTTTCCAACGAATACTCCATGCTTGGTTACAATCACTTTGTCCGCTTCTAGAACAATTTTAAAGCCACTCTTACACAACAAATTTGCAGAAATTAAATTCTTCCTAAGATCGGGTACATGAAGGACATTCAAAAGGGTAAGTTTATTTCCCGAAGTGAAATTCAGATCCACACTTCCCTTTCCCTTTACTTCTGCAGCAACATGATTTCCCATGAGCACTTGTTCGGGTTCCTCCAATTCATTGTATGTCTTGAACAGAGACTTGTTGTTGCAAACATGAACGGTAGCACCAGAATCCAACCACCAATCTTTCGTCACGGCAACAGATGCCATGTGAAGTTCTGTGATCATTGCCACAAACTCTTTGTTTTCTGTTTCAACAACATTTGCTTTGTTTTGACCCGAATTAGGACCACCACCATTATTATTCATAGTGATGTTGTTTCGGTATCTGCACTCTTTGATGTAGTGTCCCTTCTTACCACAATGATGACAGTGGCGATTCTTCTTGACGTTATCGGCTTTGTTGTTCTTCTTCTTCTTGAAGTTCTTGCCCTTTGGTTGCAGATTATTCGGAGTGCCACTAGTAGATGAATTTCCAGTATTTGGAACATCAAACACATGGTTCACTTTTGAACCGATAAGTAATTCATCTCTAGTACGATTTTCACACTCAATCTGCATGTGCGTAATGAATTTCTCTATAGAAAAAGTTTCTGCCGAATGCAAAATCTTCCTTCTATAGTCATTCCAAGTTGAGGGAAGTTTAGATAATATCGCCCTCACTTGTAGTGCATCCGGAATGCTTATTTGCAATTCATTCATTTGAGAGACAAGCACTTCTAACTCTCGAACTTGATCCATTATAGGCATGTTATCAGAAAAACTAAATTCAAAATACTTTAAAGCAAGGAACCTATCCGTACCTTTCTTCAAGTCTTTGTATTTAGTTTCAAGTGCATGCCAAACTTCTTTTGGTGTCTTATAGTTTCTGTAAATATCATACAACTTACTTGTAAGAGAATTCAGAATGTAGCCCCTACATAACATCTGATCTGTATCACGCTTTGCTTGATCAGTGACCAATTTAGCCTTCTCTGCATCAGTGGCGTCGGCACTAGGTTCTCCAACATCCTTCAATTTCGGGTCCAAGATGTAGAACAGATTCAGCGACGTCAGGAACCAAGTCATGCGATCCTGCCAGCGGGGATAGTTCGTTCCATCAAACCTGTCTAGTTTAACGGATTCATTTTCATGAAACTGAAATGCTTTCTTTTCTGTTGCCATTGATAATATTGCTTTTAGATTGTTAGAAAATCGGAAAACAGAAAAGAATATGATACGAAATGTTTGTGAATTTCCTTGAGGGCGTGAACTGAAAACACTTTCCTAAAAGCAATATTTTCACTGTATATTAAGAAAATCTGCTCCCCAGGATACAACAAGGAACTTAGGAATATTTATGAGATGCAGAAAAATGTTAAGTGAATAAAAAACGAATCTGTCACATTCATATTTATAAAACACGAAAAGTCTTATATGAATAGACATGTTTATTCACAAAGGTTGTGTCCCGTAGGATAGATTTGCACCCATTCACCAATTATTTCAGATTTCAAATATAACAGAATCTAAAAAATAAAATACTACGGGTTGCAACTCTTCACTAATTTATTTCGAATTAAAACAAAATAAAATTCAAAAAATAAATTACTATAAGTATAAGTCTTGAACCTTATTATTGCCCCAAGGCCCCAAGGTGCCCCAAGTGCCCAAGTGCCCAAGTGCCCATCATAGACTTATATTATATATTAAATATATATCAAGCCCAAACAGACCTAGCCCAACACAAGTTACCAATACTAGAATTAACTCTTTAAGAGTCCAATTCTAAATAAGGTGTTCAAAACTCTTATCTCCTACCAATGTGGGATACTACATTGTTCACAACTAATAATACACAATACAAGATTTCCAGGTCTTTTGCGACCGTAAATCTGCAACCGCATTTGCGGTTGCAAAATTTGCAACCGCAATGCGGTTGCAAAAACGTTGAGGACGACATTTGCAACCGCAATGCGGTTGCAAATTCCTATAGGGTTTAGCATTTGCAACCGCATCGCGGTTGCAAATTCCTATAGGCTTTAGCATTTGCAACCGCAACGCGGTTGCAAAAACTAGTATACGTTAGTTTCTGCAACCGCAATGCGGTTGCTGAAAACATTCATACTTTCAAAATGCCGTTTTTTTGATTATTTGAGGTGCCACATTGTTATGTTGGTTGATAACTATCCTAATAATGGTAAAAACAACCATAATTACAATTCTCATAACAATTTCAAGCGTTATATATGTGGGACAAGCCGTGATATCTATGATTTCAAACGATAATGTTCGTATACACACACACACACACACACATATATATATATATATATAAATATCATCCCTAAAAATATATAGAAATAAACGTAACGTGAAAAATTTATCTACTAATTAAACCAATTAATCATATTATTAGTGAAGCAAATCATAATAACAAGAAGAAATATGATGATGAGTAGTAAATAGAACATACCATATGTTCATGCATGGTCTAATAACTCATTCGATCATTTCACATTCAATCTACTCTTTCATTCCTCAATTACTTGTTTTGTAACTATTTATCATTTTATATCACATGTAGCATTGAAGTTTGTTGTTAAAAATCAGAAACGCATTGAGAAAGTCCCATAAAATTGCGATTTTAATGTATGAATATTTTTTGCATCCGCAATGCGGTTGCAGAAAGAGGCTATTGGGACCGCAAAGCGGTTGCAAAAGCTAGTATTTGCAACCGCAATGCGGTTGCTGAAAAGATTCATACTTTCTGCAACCGCGTCGCGGTTGCAGAAAGTGTTCATACTTTCTGCAACCAGATTGCGGTTGCAGATACTATTTTTTTAAATTTTAAAAACTTTCAGCAACCGCTTTGCGGTTGCAAATTGTTCAAAATTTTTGAAAATTTGGGCGGCCTAGGAAGGGAAATTTGAATTTTCGCGAAAATTCAAAATTTCACCCCATTTTCTATATATACCCACCAACACTTCTCTTCTTTTTCCAAATCCAAAAAATCACTAACACTTCTCTTCTTTTTTCAAATCCAAAAAATCACCAACACTTCTCTTTTTTTTCCAAATCCAAAAAATTCACAACACTTCACTTCTTTTTCCAAATCCAAAAAATCACCAACACTTCTCTTCTTTTTCCAAATCCAAAAAATAAAAAACAAACCAACACTTTTCTTCTTTTCTTTTCCAAATCCAAAAAATAAAAAAACACTAACACTTCTCTTCTTTTCTTTTTCAAATCCAAAACAAATAACTCCTAACACTTCATTTTTTGCTTTTTTTATTTCTCTTCTTCTTTATGTTTTTTTGTTCAACTTTTTTCATTTTTTATTTCATTTTATTCATTGTTTTTCGTTATTTAATTACATTTGTTCTTGTATATTCACTATATTGATTTGCTGCCATTATCTATTTGTAATTTTAACAAAAACCAATAATATTTCGATAAATTACCGAAATATTATTGTTTTTTTTTTATTTTCGTTCGCAGGTCATTTGCAACCGCAACGCGGTTGCAAATGGTTTGAATATTTTCTGCAACCGCAACTTACTGTACTTTCTGCAACCGCAATGCGGTTGCAGATGCTTATTCTACTTTCTGCAACCGCGAGGCGGTTGCAGAAAGTCCAATAACAAATTGCAACTGCTTCGCGGTTGCAAAATCTGCAACCGCAATGCGGTTGCAGATTATCTGGTCGCAGATGGGCATCTGCAACCGCGATGCGGTCGCGGATGACAAGTAATTGAGGCTTTACGAGACCTCGTCATCTGCAACCGCATCGCGGTTGCAAATGACTATCTGCAACCGGATTTGGGCCTTTTGCAACCGCAAATACAGTTGCAAAAGACCCTGCAACCTTGTAGTGTTAGTATTATTCTCTTGCACTGCTTGTCCACTTCCACACTTTGTAGCAAAAGACCAGGCAAATAGATGTCCACGTCACAATTTATTAGTTGCATGTGAACTAAATGAATCAACAACAAAGCTTATTCAATTGAATGGAATTTTGATCCAATTTGACGAAGTTCATGAGTGAAAATGATTTCAAGGTTGAATTGGTATTTATTTTGTTAATATAAGGTCGAGTTGAAAAAATTATGAATTTACTTGACAATAAATTACTCGAAGACGCCCTCATTCGATGGAGACGTATAATTCCTCATAAAACATCCATTGACATGAAATAATTGGAATCGTTGACTTGTTATTTAATTAACTTTTAATAATTACTTGAAGCAACTGCACCTCAAGTTGCAACAAAGCTTAAATAGGAACGGCAAGCACCGATATTCCGATAAGATGGAAATGAAATAACAGCGTAATTGTGCAACCATTTCATCCAGTTCTCAGATACTGTAATTGTGCAGCGATCTTGTAGCTGTGAGTCTTTTCAAACTCTTTCTTATTAAATACTTCAATGCAGATAGTTATTAAATCTTACAAAATTGGAATATATGCTATTATGATTGGATTATTGTAATTTGACTCGGAAAAATAGAGCACGGTGTGAAAATAATCGGAAAGTTACTACAAATGCATTATTATATTGGTACAACGACTTTAAGTGTTTCCTGTATGTTTCATTTTAGGCAAACTTGAACTCTCATAGTGATATCCTTGATTAAGTTCTGTGCTATTCAAGTTTCTTTTCTGCCTGCTATACTTGTAATATACTTCAAAAAGTGTTAATGGGTTACACATCTTAAGCACATCATGGAATTGTGGGGGAAAATCCATAAAATCCCCCTGTGGTTTCGAAAACCTGCACGAAACCTCCTTGTGGTTTAAAAACTGCACATAACTTTTTCGTAGTATCAAAAACCCTATACAAAACTCCCTTGTGTTTTCATAAATTCGCACGAAATCCCTTTCCGTTCAGCTCAAGGGGTGTTCTTTATTCATGTTGATAGCTGCGCATCAAGGTAATTCTTCACTGTTTCTTCTTCTTGTTTTGTCTTTAATTTACTGCACGCGTGTTCATGTCTTGTAATTGAATCAAATGATTAAATAGGTGTTTTGAAAGAGTTTTACCGGTTTGCATCATTAGAACAACATCCACCATGACTGTATTATATTAATTACTTGAACATGTTGTCCAGGTATGAGATCTACTATCAAATAAAATATATAATAATTGGCTCATGTAACTCTTGCATTTTTTATTTTTTGTCCAGTTTATATTTTTTATCCTGGAGAGAGTATTTTTTTAGTTATAAAAGGTCTATTATACCTTTTAGAATGTTTAGCACAAAACTCCTTTGTTGTTTAAAAACTGCACCAAACTCCCCATGTGGTTTCAAAAACTTTGCACATACATAATCCCCTCCGTTAAATTTCAACTAACTCCGTTAACTTTTCTATCAAATGACTAAATTGTCCATTCTTTATTTACCATAAATATATATTTTATATTTTACAAATATAAAATTAAAAATTGGGATTTCGTGCAAGGTTTTTTAGACCATAAGGTGGTTTCGTGCAGGTTTTCAAACAACAGTGGGGTTTTATGCTAAACATTCTAAAGGGTATAATAGATTTCTTATAATTAAAAAAATACTCAAAAATCAAGCTCACTCTTGTATAGAGGAGTGTACATGCCTAGTTGGTTAAAGATGAATAGTCTTCTCTTCTTGGTCTCAAGTTCGAATCCCATTGGGGGCGAATTGATTCTATGTCTTCTAGGTTTGAGCCCGTCACACATGATTATCCTAGTGTGGTTTATCTGGTTGGTGAGATTTGCAGGCTATTTCGTCGACCCGAGGGTTTACCCAGTGCGCACCCGAATGGTAGCGGCTCAGGTTCCCACGTCATAAAAAAAAAAAAAAAACCATGAATAAAGAACGAAAAACAAAGGCGGTGGGTGCGTGTTTCCAGAATTTGATAAAAGTAATTAATCCCTACATCAGATGTAGGCTTGTAATAGTTAAAGTATAATTAGTTTTACTAATTGGGCTTAGTGAAAATGATTAGTATTTAACAGATCGAGGGACAATTATTTGTTAGGGCTTTTGAAGATAAAAGTTCAACAACTTGGAAGACTTAGTATATCCACCCTACTCAGCATAATCTTTCAAATAAAATAAGCATTAGTTGGCTCATTTTATAAATTTAAATTCTGGTAATTGATGAAAACGAATAAAAAAGAAAGTTTATCAAATAAATAGTGGTAAAAAAAAAATCAGGGTCTTACATTACCCTTATGGTCGATTTTTCGTCTAAAAATTATTAGATTTTATCGAGTGTCATGCTAGTTTTTCATTTATTTTGAACAAAAAACAAAAAAAAATTGTTGCATTAAGTCTCATCATTTGCCTTGTTTAGAAAAAACAAAAGAAATTAGAAACAAACAATATCTTGAAAGTAAAAATAAATTATCTACGGATTTTAGTCTCTGTTATATATGATTTGAGATTGTAAGGTTGTCTTAATTATTTTAATTTTTTTTAACATAAGCTAGGGTGGTTTGTGTTATTTCCCAAACATGAATGATTTATAGTTTGTGTATTGTTGACGGGTAGTTTGTGTACAATGTGGATTGAATGACAAATTTGAGTTTTATGGTTCTTCAAAAAATAAGATCCATCAATGATGAATGAACACCTAGACTTCCTACGTACTTACTATCTTTCTATGTTGTCAATCATAATATTTGCTAAAAATCCTTTACTTCATACTATATATCACGGTGCACAATTCAATGTTCTTGTTTGAAAATGCGAAACGATGATATGCAGTTCTTGCTATGAGTTACGAGTTCTTCAATCAGAATACATTTAAGTTTTAATACAGTCCATAAGTTATATTAATTAGTAGCTAGTAAACGATTTATATTTTCATGACCATTAGCTTATTTGTTTCTCACAATATATTAGTTTTTTCTTCTTCTTTAGGTCTCTCATCGTATTAGCTTATTTACATACAAAACATATTTTGTGATTTTTTTCAGTACATAAAATGCATTCTAGTGACACAACAACAATCTGTGCTGACATAACTAATGAGCTTACAAAGCTTCCGACAGCACAATTGGGACGTACAATCTATAAAGTACATGATCATTTGAGGGATGTCAACCGCAGTGCTTATGAACCAGAGATCATAGCAATTGGTCCATATCATTGTGACAAGGTTCGTCTCAAAATGATGGAAGATCACAAAATTCGCTATTTGCGTACACTCGATCAACGCAAACCAGGAAACTTGGAAAAGTATGTTTCGGCTATCGAACAACTAGAAGACCAAGCGCGCAACTGTTATGCCGAACCCATTAACCTGACTCCCAAGAAGTTCACTAAAATGCTGGTGTTAGATGGTTGCTTCATTATTGAGTTGGTAGGAAAATTTACCGATGCGAGTCTGAGAGAAAATAATGATCCAATTTTCAACATGAATTGGATCAGGAATAGCTTGAGGCGAGACCTGATGCTGTTTGAAAACCAGATTCCGTTCTTTATTTTGTGCAAATTGTTGGACTTGATATTCGAGGTACCAAACCAGCATAACACTTTTATGTACCAGGTGCTTGTTATGTTTCACAGTCTTCTTTCGCGAGGAGTAAGAATACAGACGCCAGACCGAAGCCCTGACACGATAAAACATTTACTCGACTTAATACATAAGGAATTGCTTCCTTCGCACCAGTTACTAGACTGGGGAAAGGGCAGAAGTTATACAGAAAATCCGCCATTTATCAACAGCACAGCTAATCTTAGAATGGCCAATGTGAAGTTCAAAAGAAAAGAAGGTGCAACCTTGTTTGATGTAAGTTTTAAAAACGGGACTTTGTTTCTAGCACCCTTGAAGATTGCCGACAGCACCGAGTCGTTTTTCAGAAATCTCATTGTGTATGAGCAATATTTCCTTTCTGAAACTTGCTTTGTGACGGATTATATGACGTTGATGGACGGTCTCATTGATTCTTCGAGAGACGTTGAAATACTATCAAACTGCAGGGTCATCAATAACTTGCTAGGCGATGATGAAGTGGTTGCCAACATGTTCAATAAACTTCTGGATTCGGTCGTGGTTCGCAACCATTTTCTTCATGCTAAATTGATCGACGATGTGAATATCCACTGCGACAAATTTATAAACAAATGGATGACAAAGTTAAGAAGAAACTATTGGAACAGCCCTTGGGTTGTTCTGGCTATTCTTTTGGCGGCTGTATTAGTTTTACTTACGGTCACTCAAACTGTGTTTACTATACTGCAGGTGGTGTTATAATCCTAAGGGGAGATTGGACAATATTGCTTGGAAGTTCTACACATTATAAGCTGTTATTTAATTGATGAGTCTTATTTGTCAAGAGGTTCTTATGTATTATCTTTTAGTTTATGTACATGAGTTATAAATGGATCAGCTAATGTCATTTTATTTGATAGTTTTCACCTTCGCCCGTTAATGTTTTGATCAAATAGCTTTATTTTAGTGTCCAAACTTTCCAAAGACTAATGTTAACAATGAGGTTATACCGTATACGCTATTCTTTGTGCCATGTAGAAAAATCACAGAGGTAATGATTGTAATGGCACCCATGGATCAAAATTTCCGTGCGTTTCCTCGAAAAGTACCGAAAAGTTTCCGTTTTTGACTTCACCGATACGAAATATACATGTAGTTTCCATGGTAGTTATAACTACAATTTTACGAATTCTTCGAAACATGCCGAAAAGTTCTCGAAATATTACGAAACGTTTCTAATTTTTAGCTAACCGAAACGTACTCCCGTACCGAAATTTTCATCCATGATGGCACCTCAATTAATTAAGTCCCAACCCAATAAAATTTATATGAACAAATTGTAATAACTTTGAGGTAGTTACAAACATTGGAAGTTCTTTAGAACTTGTTAATAGAGTACTTCATATTCACCTATGTGGCAATTATTACGTTATATGTTCATAATTTCAGCCTTAATTAGTTTACTGAAATAATCAAAACTGATTACATAAAATATTATATAAAATATCAATTCATCACCACTTGGGAAATTGAATAAAAAAACACTTTAATTTACTTGCTTGAGTACTACATTATTTTGTAATAAGATATATAATTAGGGGTTACCATTTTCATTAAACTCTCCTTTAGGATTCCTCGAAACGAAAAAAAGCGCGAGCACTGGGCTTTTCGTGATATAAAAACTCTCCTATCTCTTCCCCGGAGGGGGTTAGGGGGGCATTTAGTTAAGCTGTTAGTAGTACTTATAGTCAATGTCTCTAATCTGGGAGCATACCGATGGAATGAACGAAATACGAACAATTAACATAATATGGTCATAGATCTTAGGTTGTAACTTGATCATGAGCGAATTTGTTGATGTTTCACCCATAAAGTATTATGTACCAGCGTTTTGAAACCCGGCCCGGACCGACCGATTCGACCGAGAACCGGAGCCTTGTCCGGGCCGGTTCTCTTGTATAGCCGGTCGCACGCTGCAATGGGCGAACCGGCGAAAACTGCCAGTTCGCCCAGCGACCCGCTGAACCGGTTCCGCTTGCGAACCGGTTCAGCCCGTTTTTTTTTTTTTTTTGAAAAAAATGGAATTTACAACTGAAAGTCAGCCTTTAATAAAAGGAAGAAAAAAAAAACCTCATGTCTCTACCCTCCATCTCTAAGCTCAGGATTGGGGGAAATAATAAAAAAACATAAGTTTTTCTCCACAAATCGGCGCCGGGTAGAAAGAAAGTTGAAAATATATGAAAGTTGAAAGAAAGTGGCGATGATGAGGAGAATTTAAAAGAAAATGACAAAAATGAAAGTTGGAAGAAAGTGGCGGATGATGAGGATTGAGGAGTTTGACACTTTGATTAGGGTTTTCTTTCTATTTTATATTAATAAGACTTCAACATGTTTTGGGCCTAATTATTTTATATTAGTAAGACTTCAACAATTTCTGGGCCTAGTCATCCCACTTTAATTGGGCTAGAACTCATTAACCCATTTACTAAATTTTTCAAGGCATTTTGTACATGTTGACTATATTTTTTATATACTAGCAATTGTGTGCACGCGGGGACCGCGTGCAACGTATTTTTTTTGTTTAACGTAAATAGTGTTTTGATTTTAACGTTTTCTTCTTCTTTTACATAGTTTGGAACATTAACAATGTAAATGCCTACATTATTTTTAAGTAAACTTAAAAGTTCAATATTTATTACAAACATGAATGTTGAAATCTAATTATGCTCAAACTCATCAAGAACGTGATTAGTGGAAATAAAAAATAAACTATTAACATATTTCAGCGAGAATTTGGAGCAATTCATGAAAATTAAAGTTAGAAGTAAGAAGAAATTAAATCGTGCGCAGCAGAACCCGTGTGCAAAGTTTGTTTTGATGTAAAAAGTAGTTTGATTTTAATTCAGAAATACCGTAACATATTTCTTTGTTTTAGTTTTATAACATGCATAGTAAATTTGTATAGCCCGAAGCATGTAAAGTGAAAAAAGAAGAAAGAAGGTAATAACAAATGTCAATATGTAAAACATCGTACTCATAAAAACATTTGGAGACTACATGCATTACAATGTTGTTATGGATTATCTTCGTCATTAACAAAAATCATAGAAATTATATGGTGCTTGTACATTAGTTTGACACGTCACGTTTGAGCTTCGCCTTGCTAGATGTCAAATTCTCTTTAACGGGTTTCCTACAAAATATATATTCTTATGGTTATTCTTTAATTATTCATGAATTCAAAAGTAAAACTATAACCATTGTGTTACTTTTCATGTATGTTTAACACCCAAGTAACACCATATAAACTTGCCAAAGTTAGAAACCAAATTCTAATTTAAGCTTGTTTATTAAAAGATTTATACTACATTCAGGGAAACTGTATAATATGGAGTACAAAAGAAGGTAAGAGATGATATTCATCAACAAAAAGAGGAATGTAATAACAAATGCGTGGATAAAAAAGCACAAAATACTTTGAAAAGCATAAATAGAAGTAAAAAAAAGAATATCAAAGCTTTCTGAATCTATTAAAAACTATAACGGAATGCCAACTGAAGGAGCAATAATAATTGCCGATTAATTAAAAAAGTGCATCAGAGTACTGCAATGATTCATGAATTTAAGAAATCTCATGACAATTTTTGTGAGAAACAAAGGAGGATCAGGTTTTAAAATTCTTGTTGAGAGAAATAATGATGCCTCGAAGAGTTTTAGAAATAAGAGTTATGTATTATAACTATCCGTTTCCTTGAAATTAGCAAGAAGATGTTTTTTTTTTCTCTTCATCTAGAAGGATAACCGTTAACTATAACAGAAGATTGTGGAAAAACATTTCTAAAAGATAAGAGATAAGGCCAAGGAATGAGATTAACAGATAAACTCGTATACAAAAAGAAAAATAAAAAGAAAAAAGAGATAACATAATAACATGCAAAATAACATATATTCTTATCATCAGATGAAGTTGCGAAAAGTGAAAAAAAGAGTAAAAACACTTATACTTTTCTTAAGACAAAAAATGGCACAAAGTGTCTCTAATAATTCTCAATTTCCTTCCCAAGACCCTTATTTTTATTAATGGAGCACAATATTTTATTAAGCACAAATACTTGCAAAAACCACAATAGCGCTCAAAGAACATGAATAAAGGAATAACTAAAACTGCATTCAGAGTAGTGAAGTGAACCCCCAAATTAGTCTTCTTCTTTTCATTTCATGGATCAGGTTTTCAACATGTTTTCTCTAGTGTCTTGAATCATATCCATTAACGGTACCCTGCAAATTTAATATAATTAGAAAAGATTTAAAAAAACTAAAGATTGGATCAGAATAAATACGGTCATGCAATGCAATTAAATAAATCAAAAATGCTTCGAGACAATCATAAAAATATAAAATCAAATAGTTTGGGAGATCACTGGAATTGCACCTTATTATTATGAAGATTTTGAGGAGAGAGAAGGAAATGAAATAAAATGAATTAACCGTGTAGAGATTTGCCTGGATAATGGAGCTATTTAAGGGTTAAAATAAAGTGAATTAACCGTGTAGATTTGTTTGGATAAAGGAGTTATTCAAGGGTGGTTATAATTCAAATTATTTCAAATCTTTTCAAATTTTTAAACCTGATTTTCAAACCGGATGTTTAGTAAGAAAGTGGATAAGTGGAGAAGTTTTGGTCCATTGGTGTAAGAACTACTTGGTCTACACTTGTTTTTCCAGATTCGCCCTTAAATTAACTATATCATATTTGCTGATAAAAAATAGTAGGGACAATTTAGTAAAAGAATTAAAAAAAACTTCCATTTTGTGAGAGGGATTCGCTTTGTTTATATTATTAATAGATTTTATTAAATATTAACTAAAGTCAACAAACCGGTCTAACCAGTAGTTCGATCGGCCTGACCTGTTGATCCACTACCCGGTAGCCTTACCGGGTCAGTCACTGGGCCGGGTTTTAGAACACTGATATGTACTATCTTACTGTGCTAAGAAACTATAAATAAGTCATAGAAATGGACGATTATCAGGATCACTCGACAATGTACTAATGTTGCTTCCTCATTTTAATGAGCGATAATTGATTGGCTTGCTCTAAATTTTGACCAAAGAAGCTATTGTAATTTTTCGTAAATTTAATATATATTATAAAAACAATAAAGAATACCACAAACAACTGGTCTTATATATATATATATAACACTTCATTTGAATTTTGCATTGGATTACTAGTCTTGCAGATTTATTAATCAGGTATGCAACAAAACATAGCTAACTACAACAACTAGTATATTTAACTCTAAAATAGGAAAGCTGTTAAAATGTTAATACATATGATCTATATATATGATACATATGATCTATATATATGATAAATAGTGAGACGCGCTGAGAGCGTTGAGCATGTATATATGAACTTGTTGTGGTCCAATATTGACCTCTATGACTCATTAACGTGCGATCCACCACTTAGAACTTTACAAATCCAAATATGCGTACCGTATGTATTCTATTACTTCGTAAATCACTTTAAACTCAGGTATAAAGCTACAAAATTGATTTGAATGTTTTTTCCTCTCACAAAAATAAAGACTTATTTCAGGGATACTAGTCTTAATTAAACTGTACTCGTCATTCAGAAAACTTGCACGAAACTCCATTTGTGATTTATTATAAACTAATCTCAAAAGTTCAGCACGAAGTTCTATCTAAATGTTTGAGTAACTCAGTTGATGTTGTTATCAAATGCCGAAATTACTCTTACTTACTTACAATCAAAATACTTACTAATTAACAAGAACAAATTAGTGAGATTATTTTTCAAAGAGAGAATAATTATTATTTTATTTGTGTTACTTTATAATAAATACATTCACAACTGATGAGATTTAATTTTGTGTACAGTTCTCCTATTCACAAGAAAGTTTTGTGTAAGTTTGTGAAGGAGTTTTCAGTTTTAAGGAGTACCATAGAACAAAAAAAGTAGTCTATGATTGGACCTGCTCTAACATAATGCATATGACCACTCTTTAACGAAGTTAGACGAAATGGATTTGCAGAATGTACGAAACCATAAATAGTTTTATGCAGACTTTTAAAATCACAAGTAAACCCTAGACAATTATCACTACAAGAATACAGGGCCATCTACAACTGCCCACGCGGCTGCAGATGGCCCATGGGCGGTCGCCCGATGGGTATCTGCGATCGCATGTGCGGTCGCAGATAACCCTCGTCGTGGGTACTCTGCGACCGCCAAGCAGTCGCACATACCACTTGGTGACCGCCAGGTGGTCGCCATGTCCATAGAGACGAGGCAACCGCTTGGCGGTTGTCATATCCTTATAATCATGGCAAACGCCCAACGATTGCGAAGTCCCTAAGAACATGGCAACCGCCTAGCGATTGCGAATTCATGATTTTCGAAAGCTCGCAACCGCCCAGTGGTTGCAAAGTCCCTAAGGACATGGCAACCGCCCAACGGTTGCGAATTCAAAATTTTCGAAATCTCGCACCCGCCTAGTGGTTGCAAATTCATGATTTATTAATAAAATTTGTTAATATCATCAAAGTATTTGGCTATTCATTTTTGAATTTATCATTTTATTATTTAAACAAAATCAAAAATTTATCAAAGATCGTCCATTATCAATATACCCTTTCAGTTTTAGTCCTTCAAATAAAGCCCTTTTCAATTTTAGACCTCTAACTTTCGAATTAAATCGATGAATATTCTTCGCAACCGTCGCGCGGTCACAAATGACCCTATTTCGTGACCGTCGGGCGGTCGAGAAAGGTTCTGAAATTTTCAAATTTCAAATATTTTGCAACCGCCCGGCGGTCGCATAAGCCCCTGGAATTGGAGGGATTCACGGGAAAATTTCAAATTTTTGAAAATTATTCAAAATTTTCACCCAAGATTCTATATATACCCACCATTTTTTCCTATAATTTTCAATACACTAAAATTATACTCTCCAAAAACAAAAACACTTTTTATCTTTTCTTTTTCCAAATCCAAAAAAAATAAACCCAACACTTTCTCATCTTTTCTTTTTTCAAATCTACAACACTTCCACAACTCCAAAAAAAATAAAAAAATCTCAACACTTTCTCTTCTCTTTTTTCCTTTCATTTAATTTCATTTGTCATCTCTTCCTTTGCATTTGAGCTATTTTCGTCATATTTGAATTTTGTACAATTCTATTCAATTTCTATCAAAAAAAGAATTATATTCGGGTAAATTACCGTATTTTTTTTATCTGATGAAGATTATTCGTGACAGCCAGACGGTTGCGAAGAGTATGAATATTATTCGCGATTGCAAATGCATGAATATTATCCGCGATCGCTGTGGGGTTGCGGATAACATTCGCAACCGTCAGGCGGTCGCGAAACACCTTAGGGCAAGTCGGCAGTTGCGAGTTTCGCAACCACCTTGGCGATCGCGGTAAACTTATTATGTGATTGCCGCATGGCGTCGCATAAGGTGTTTCTGCGACCGCCAGATGGTCATTCATGACGCCTGGGTGGTTGCGAATGACCTTAAAATTTTGTTGTGTAAAATTGCAAAGACCCAACTTGGGGGCACGATGCGTTCAGGGATAGCTACTTCTATACTAGTTTAATAATACTCTTAATTGCCATCGATTAAAGTGTATTTTCTTTTTCTTTCTTTTTTAGATTTTGTTTCTTAACTTTACTAATACAAAACTCACATGTACTACCAACGGTTGTTGGTTCAAGTGGTAAATGACTTGAGTTCACTTAAGCAAGGTCTCGGGTTTGAGCCTTGTGGATGTAAAATATACTGCTGGGAGCGCCCCCGCCCCCCTCAAAAAGGCCCGATAGTGCTCGCCTGGATTAATCGCATAAGCGTACACAAGTGAAAAAGTAAAAAAAATAAAAATTTCACATGTACTTTTTAAGTTATTTGCATCTATAATTTCCACGACTTCTCACAAAATATACTAAAAATATTTAACAAGACAACTCACATTTTCAGCTTCAATACATGAATAATGTGATGCTAATATACCACAAGGATGTCTAAGGCCTTTGTATTATTTTTTTATGAAGATAAATGTGCCTTAGTTAAACAGGAATTTCTCTTTTTCTCAGTTTAAAAAAAAAATGAGTTATTTGATTGGACGTCTATTAGTTTGTGTTTGTGGTACATGACTAGTCTAGTGTGAAATACTAATTAGCAAGATTTACAGTCTATTAAATCAATCTTTAGATTAAAAGATTTAGCTAATGTAGCGACTGCAATTTTCCACGTCATAAAATACACTATCATATTTGGAACCATGGAGGGGGCAATTGGGTCACATGAACCAAATCAACAAGGGCAATTTCGTCATAACACTATCACCTTCCATACATGACTCTCCTCGCAAGTGTCCAGCTCACAATTCTCGATGGAATTTCTGACAAATCCTCTTCACTCAGTAAAACTTCCCTCACTAGTTACCGGACACCGCCAACACCGACGGTTATAAATTCATCACAGTTCATCAACCGAAAACTCCGCCGCATTTTCCGCTTTTTTAATACGACGCCGTTTTTGCTAACAGCAATGGAGGTTGGAGCATGCAATTTTTGATTCATATTTGCTGAATTGCAGGTATACATGATTCAAAACCCTAATTTGTTCTGTTTTCGATCTGATTTCCTTTTGTTGCTGTTAATCTGCAATCGAGTATAAATTGACGTCATCATGACAGCTATTGATTTCATTGTTATATAGATCTGAAGCTTGAGAAGAAACCCTAATTTCCGTCTATTTTGTCTAAATCCTGATTTTAACTGTTATTATATTAGATCAGGGGATGGTAAAAATATTTGCAATCGATTGAATTTCATGTGATTGATTGACACTTGTGTTTTAATTTTTTTATATGATTAGATTGCTTGTGACAATTTCTTCTGTCGTGTTCAAAGGGTTCTCGTAATCAATTATTTGTGTGTAGATTTAGGGCAAAATGGAGACAAATGGATATGATGTTGATGCCCATTTACCGCCTCGCAAACGGCTTTTGGCTGGATTCAAGAGACAGAGTCCTGATGATGTGCCATCAGCTTCGATTAGCAGTTGGAGCGAGTACAGTAACCGTCTAAATAGTCTATTGAGGGCCCAGTTGAGTGACCTTAGAATGTCGAATGCGGACTTTGTCGAATACTCAAAATTAGTTGCAGTAGAAGCTACGAGAGTTGCCGAGGTTGCGAGAGCTAACGCTGAAGAAAAGGCTGAAAAGGCAGCAAAAGCAAAAGCAGCTGCCAAGAGGGCTTTGGAACTTGTCGCAACTATTTCAGAGAAAACTGCTGAAATGGGGAAAAAATGTGTTAAAAAGGACTGGATGAAGAAGCAGGTACCTGTTCAAGCATTGTACAGTAAGAAGAAAGGTAAAACAAAATGTAAGCCACATGAAAAAGTCACCAGCAACTTACACAGGGTCATCCACAGTTCCTTGAAGAACGCCGATATGAAGAAACCGAAGCAAAAGAGACCGAAAAGCTCAATGCATTCCGGGAAAGCCTTGGTATCTAGTGGAATTCCATTTGCAGAAGGGAGTCGACCTTCCATGGCTACAAGAAATGATAATGTTGTAGCTGAAAAGATAGGTATGATTACAGTAGATTTGAATACAGTAGAGTCTGGCCATGATGACCAACCAAGGTTGGATAATGGGAAAGAATTGCAATCCAATAAAACTGATCGGCTGCAGTCGGATAATAGTGAGCTGGAGACACTTCCATCAAAGGATAAATCCACTGAGTCCTTGGACATTTTTGGTAAAAAGAGGGGGAGAAGTAAGCAAAAGAAGTTGCCCTTGAGCGTTTGTAGTCTAAGGGATGAAACCGGCTCAAAACAGGAACGGAAGTCCAGAGCTACTCCACAGTCTGGAGACAAGACCAGGAGAACCACTGCTGGCAGTCTGCCCTTGGTTCAAGTTGGCCCTTCAGGCAATACAATGATGCTTGTTGAGAGGACAAACATGTGGAAGTGCCAAGCATTCAACCTACCTGCCTGTGTAAAGCAGAACAAAGTTGTGCAACCATAGTGTTCCTTGTTTTATATGAGGGATAGTTGTAAGTCCATCCCTTATCGCCTGTCTTTATTATGGGAACCCTCCCCTGAAGTTTGAATAATTGCAGTGATATCCTTGAGTTCTGCCCAAACATTGCAGATAAGTCCAACCTCTTACCGCTGCTGCAATGCTTGTCCTATCTTTAAAGGTAGGATGTTCTTATAAGCTCTATGGTTTTCTCTGTAAGTATACAAACCAGAGAGTTTTTTGTAATTAGACCAGACAAGGTGTGTAGATATTATCCAGGGTAGAGCCTATGGCCAGGGTAGTTCTTGGTTGTGCTTTTGGCGTCGATCTGAGGCCGTTTTTTTTTTTTTTTTTATATTATTTTTTTGGTTGCTCTTGAGTATGAACTTTATGATTCTGAACTTGACTGTATATTTGAACTTCTTGATTTGTGTATGTTGCTCTTGCAAGAGAAATTCATTCGTAATTTTCAGAACTCTGTGACATCTTGTTTCCCACCCCTAAAATAAAGTTATCAACGGATGTTAGTTTGTTACTTGAATTGCTTCAGAACTTGGTATGCTAGTACATATAACTTTGAAGTTTGGCATTCTTTATACTTATACAACATTAGTGGTATTTTCTTTGCATGGATATAGATGCTGGGATATTGGGAAGATGTAGACGCAATCCAATTTCCGTAATGGGGATTGTACAAATGTGAGGGATCGCCAAAGAAACAGCGACGACCATTCACAGTAATAAGTGAGGCTTAAGGACCAAACTTTCATAACCCATACTAGATAATCTTTCCTTAAATGGACATGACTCCTGAATGCAAAAACATATATACAGCCACACAATACAGCAAATAAACAAGTATAGCACCACAACTGGTCTAGAAACTAACCCTTTTCACCCCCATTGCATGTAGTTAAAGACACCAGCACCCAAGTAGGCGTTACATGGATAACAACATGAAGGAACTAAATACAAACTAATAAACCTGTGGTTGTGATTGATACGAGCTTCTGAAAATCTTATCTTAACTTATGTTCAATATCATCTACGCTTAATGACACATAAACTAGGTAGACAATTGACACTGCAAACATCATGCAATGCAAATTCAGTAATCATGTCATAATATATGATATATGATCGGGAAAAAATCACGTTTGGTACCTTAATTTGGCCTTGTTTTCTGTTTGGTACCTTAATTTATCCAACCAACTTTTTGGTACCCTATGTTTGCAAAGTTCATCACGGTTGGTACCTCCCTAGCGGCGTCCCCAATTTAACCACCGCGAAGTCTATGTGGCTCACCGTTGATCCGCACAGACTCGATTTTGACCCAATTTTACACACATGGACAAGCTGACTGGATTAAAAAAAATAAAAAAATCATTTCTCCCTCCTAATAAATTATTATTTTTAGTTTTTATATTTCTTTATAATTAATTTTATTATATAAAATTTTAAAACTTATTATATAATTCTATTTTAAAAAAAAAATATAACTAATGAATTTTAAAGAAAAACAAAAAAAAGTAAAATAAAATAAATTAATCTTCAACAGCCACCCCCACCCCCTCCCCCCACCCATCACCGCCACCCATCACCCCCACCCACCCACCACCACCACCCATCACCGCAGGCGCCACCTATCACCCACCCCCATCACTCCCACCCCCACCACCACCATCAATTCAGCACCCCCACCCGCCGCCGCCGCCGCTCACACCCATTCATCAAAATGCCGTTGTTTCCTCAACATGCACTGTCACCATTTGCGAAATCACCATCGGCATCAGCGAGGCGGTGAAGATCCATGGAGCGTGGGCCCTCACCAAAGAGATCGAGAGGAGTCGACGTCGTCAATCTCCATCACCACAGATACGCTGCCGATCGTACGGCCGACCACCACCAGCGGCTCATCTCTCGAAAAGTACTCTCGGTTTCGAAAGATGAGGAATTGATGGTGGGGGTGATGGCGGTGGTCGGGGTGATGGGGGTGGGTGGCGGTGGTCGGGGTGATGGGGGTGGGTGGCGGTGGTCGGGGTGATGGGGGTGGGTAGCGGTGGTGAGTATCGGTGGTGGGGGTGATGGGTGGCGGGTGGAGGGGGGGTGGAAGATGATTGGTTTCTCTTTTTTAATCATTTTTTTAGATTTGGGTTTTTTTTTTTTTTTTTGGAAAAAAAACTTATATTTATAATAGTTATATAATTTAATAGTTATAAATTTAATATTAATAACTTTAAAGTTCATTACAAAATTTTATAAAAATTACAAAAATTTAATAGTACATAGTTATAGATTTTAAAGTTATGGTTTTATTTTACTTTTTTTTTTGTTTTCATTTTTGCCTTTTTCTTTAAAATTCATTAGTTATAAAATTTGTTTTTTTAAACAGAATTATATAATAAGTTTTTACAATTTATATAATAAAATTAATTATAAAGAAATATAAAAACTGGAAATTGTGATATAAGATTTAATAGTTTTTTCAGTTTTTTTTTTGGTTAAATCCAGTCAGCTTGTCCACGTGTGTAAAATTGGGTCAAAATCGAGTATGGGGTGGTCAACGGTGAGCCACGTAGACTTCGCGGTGGTTAAATTGGGGACGCCGCTAGGGAGGTACCAACCGTGATGAACTTTGCAAACATAGGGTACCAAAAAGTTGGTTGGACAAATTAATGTACCAAATAGAAAACGAGGCCAAATTAAGGTACCAAACGTGATTTTTCCCATATATGATCTATATGACGTCGATCTAAAACTAGTGATTGTTAAGTCTATCTAAAATCAAGGAACACTAAGAACAACACTCATTTTCTTCATAATGAGAGTAGTCATAGTTGATTAGTTCTGTGGTTCAAACGCTTACTTCGAACTAGGTGGCCCGTGCCACACAAAGAAGTGAGAGTAAAGAAGTGGATTTAGGCCGACCAGAAGTCATGGCATCACCTAGTACATGGTCGGTTTTGTTATAAATTAGACGAAAATACTCTCATTCTACACCTATGATGCAGCGACACCTCAAAAAATCACACTTATGATGTGAAGGGATCAAAAATCTTTCATTTTTGAAGTCTTATTAAGATTACAGTTCCTGAATTCTCTGTACTCCTTTCACGAATACTCTTATCAGAATTTTGCGCCAAAGTTCACATTTTTTCATGTTATTGTTCGGTGAAGTACCTCAGATACGGCCCACTGTTGTGTATTCGATATGTATACGAACGACATGGCTTTGTGTTATATCCAAAATGTGCTTCCAACTATACTTACTATGTTATTCCATTACATATGTTGAATATAAACTCAGCATATGGATTGCCATCGAATTTTATGTTTGTTAGTGTACCAAATGTATGCAAATTGACTTTCCGAATGAGTGAACCAAATGTTGCCATTTTGTGCTATTTGGGGGGCCAAAAAGGTTTCAGGTTGAACCGACCCGTTTCCCTTATGAAAAATGACTTATATTGAGTGTTTGCAACAGAAGCTCTTACTTTTTAAGCGAAAGTCATAAAAAGAGACAAGCCGCAAAAACAAGGCTTAGAGTGTTAAGAAAATATGATATTTTGTCAATTTTTTGAAGAGAAAAGGTATTAATTCTAAATTACATTGAATGTTTGAGGAATTTTTTATTTTAATATTCTCAACGAACATGCGAATCTCTAATAACAACTAGGAAGTAACATTTGGTTTTTGACAAGGCTTCCAAATCACCATTCAACGCAACATTAATATTAGTAATGTACTTGAATATGTAAGCCCCGTTTGGATATAGTTTCGCCCATTTGATGTTTGGTTGGAGTTTTTTAAGATTTTTTTGAAAAACGTGCAAAATATTTTGCTTTGGTTTGGTTGTAATTTGAGTGTTGAGATTTTAGGAAGAAAATAGGTAGGCTTGTGTCAAATCAATAGGTTTGCGAATATAAAATTAATATGTTAAATATTACACATTTGACTTGGGAGTCAATTTTATTTATGTAATTTTAATTTTTTATATTTATAGCACCAAAAATGAAATATAAAATATATAAGATATATAAAATCAGGTTTACTTAGATGTTAGAATGACTATGAGTATTTAAAGTCATTTGATGCTTTTCTTTTCTTTCTAATTTACATTTACCTTTCATGTTAATTTTTCTATAATAATAATAATAATTATTATAATGATGATGATGATGATAATAATAATAATAATAATAATAATAATAATAATAATAATAATAGGTGGATTTTCATCGAAATATATTGATTAGCAGTGAAGAATATTTTTAGTACAATGTGCCGCCATATATTATTTACAATTTTTGTTGCGGGAAGGCTGAAAAAAAAACACATTTATTTACTTTAAGTGAACTTCCAAATATAAATAGATTAAGTCGAGCTGAGAAACTATAACTGAAAAACAAAATCACGTGGTTGTAAATGTCATGTAAATATGAGATTTTTTTTTATTTTCTTTTCGCAAAACATAAGAAAAAAAATTAAAAAGAAAATAAGTACCACGTTTAGCCGTTTACTCAGATGTAACTTGTGACACCTATAATAATAATAATGACAATAATAATTATTATTATTATCATCATCATATTATAATATTAACAATAATAAATATGTATTATAATCATATATCTATTACAGCTAAATAATGATATATACTAGTAATAATAATATTACAACAAACCGGAGCAATAGCATGAAAAGTCTTGCATTCGAATTTTTATTTTCGGATGCAAGACATTTAGAATCGAAAAAATCCGATGCAATATAATTGCATCAGAAAATTTGGATGCAGCAACGCAGGCTGCATCCAAAAAATCAGATGCAAAGCTTGCATCGGATAAATCGGATGCAGCCTACTTAGGTTGCATCGGAAATATCCGATGCAAGCTTTGCATCGGATGGTTCGGATGCAGCCACGTAGGCTGCATTCGAAAAATCGGATGCAATGTCTTCTGCATTGGATTTATCTGATGTAGAAATTAAAATAAATAAATAAAAAATATAAATAAATCTTGCATCGGATTTATCCGATGCAAAGATATAAAATATCAATCCGATGCAGAAATAAAAAAAATAAAAAAATCTTGCATCGGATTTATCCGATACAAAGATATAAAAAACAAAAGCCCCCCACTGTCCGTCCGTCGTTCTTGTTATTGTAATTTTTATATGTTTGTTATAAAATTTTTATATGCTTGTTAATGTAATTTTTATAAAAAAACAAAGATATATGTTTGTTATTGTGATTTTTATTCCAAGTATGTTGTAATTTGAAATTTTGGGACTATTGTTATTTTTCGTGGTGTCCTTATTTTTATTTTTCGTAATTTTTATTTTTAAGTTATTATTAAATCAAAAAAGAAACAAATCATTGTAATCGTGGCGTTTGGTGAATCATTGGGACTGTTTACCACATAGCCATTGGGACCGTTTACCACATAGCCATTTTCCCAACTAATCACCTGATTCTTTGGTCCAAGTGCTAGGTTTAGCAGCCGCGGATCATAATCGTGGCATTTGGTGAATACCATATCCTTGAACCATTGTACAATTGATCGTTCCGTCTTTGGTTGATTGCATCATCGGCTAACCCAACGCACATCTCCTCATCGAAAACACTGATATAACACAATTTGGAAAATAAGTAATGTATTTATTTTAGTACGAGAACTTAATTAACATTTATATTGTTAACCCTAAAAAATAAATAAGGGATTATATGAAAGATTAACCCTTAAATTAGGGATTAATCCCAAAGGCGATACTATCGTCACAAACACTCTCGTATGTCACATACCTTACTATGGTATGACGTGGCACCTGAAGAGGTAATAGAATCCCTCGGAATTCACATATCCTACCAGGATACGACGTGACACCCGAAGGGACATCTAAGCGTCCCTTGGAAAGTCAAGATGAATAAAAATAAGATATCAACGTGGCATTGGAAAAAGAGTAAACCCCGATGGATCCACGCGACTCGGATATCCATCACTGCGCCAAGAGGGACCACTATATGAAAATACTTCCTTGCTGAACACTCCCAAAGCCCTCGGAATCATTATCCCGAAGGCCAAAATTCACAAAACAACGTCCTACTCAAAGCACCAACCACTAAACTCCCTTACTCCGAAGGCACCAACCAAGGAGGTCATGCAACAAAGACCAGAAAGCCCTCGGAGAATGATTCCCGAAGGAGCCACTACTCTCACGATAGCAGGAAACGCTCGGAATCCCCACTATTGGGATCCATACACAAGAATACCGCCTTACATACACATTGATGCCCTCGGAGCCCACCTCCCAAGCCTGGCGAGACAAATCTGCCCCTCGGAAAATCTTACTAAAGAAGTCAATGAAGAAATAGCTGTCCCCGGAACAGAAAACTCCTCGGACACCCACTTCACTTCAACAAGTGAACCTCCTCGTGAAATTCAGCCCCTCGGAGAAAAGAAAACAGAAGATTCCGCCTATCAAAGGGAAGAAAACAGAAGAAGTAACCCCTCGGAACTCCCCGTAGCCCTCGGACAAGATAATGATCAGCCTAGTCAGCACCTTGTCAACAAGATATACCTTATCTATAAGAAGGACACTTGTAATACATGCAGCATTACACTTGTACCACATGCATGGTGACACATACCCCCTCCCATACCTATATAAGGAAAAAGGAGAGGAGGAGGAAAGGGGAGATACAAAAAAACTCACCCAAAAAAGCATAAAATCATATTTGTGCTCCTCGGAGTAAGGAATTCAGTGAATAAAGGAAGGATATTTTCGTAATTTTCCCAAATAGTCATTTACTTTCTTTGAACCACGGATAATGGCGTTCCGAACCTCTAAATAAATCAATTAATCGGGTATTATTCCAAACCTGTTTACAAAATGGCGTCGTCTGTGGGAAGGCCATAGAAGTTGTCCTCGAGCGTGTTCAAGAAAGCAAATCCACTATGGAAAATTTGTTTTACAGCGAAAATTACTTGCCCCATTCGGACAATTCGGAAGAAACTGTAGCGAATCGCCGTTTCGACGAAAGGGACTTCATCAATGTCCCCCGATCTGTTTATGAAAGATTAGTGGAAGTTACCACTCGAGTTAATCACCGAGAACTCGAATCTCCTCTGGAGACCGCCCCAGGATCTCCGAACCAAGGAAATCATCCCTCGGAACAAGGCGAGGATTATGCAAGAAGGGCACAATGCCCTACGCCAATCTCGTGGTACCAGGAAACTCCTCGTAGGACGCCAAGGCGTTATGATCATCTGGAAACTCCAAGGATAATCCAGAGGGAAGAGAGGTCTCTCCCCGTATATCGTCCCCCCCTATTATCACTCCCAACGGAGAACCAACCTTATGGGGAATCCTTGAAGATCTACGAAAGGAAGTAGGAGATCTCAAGAGGACTGTAGGACCCAAGGAAGATCCGACGTTTAAGATATCTCCCTTCATTCCTGAAATAGCATCTGCTCCGATTCCTTCGGGAATGCGGCCTATTAACGTACCATTATATACAGGGGAAGCTGATGGGAGAGATCCGCAAGATCACATACATCAATATTTGGCAGGAATGGACCTATCGTCCGCCCCGGACTATGTCCTATGCCGAGTGTTCCCTGTTACCCTCGGAGGACGAGCCCAATCTTGGTTTACCCATCTCCCTCCTAATTCAGTGGCCAGCTTTGACCAGTTGGCTCACCTGTTTGTACGCCATTTCGCCTGTAATCGGAGATATCCCAAATCGGCCACTCATCTTTTTACTATTAAGCAACGCAAGGATGAATCTCTTCGGGAATATATAAAACGCTTCACGGATGAAGCACTGGATGTTCCGAATGTCAGCCCGACCATTATGGCCGATATTCTGACACAAGGGCTTCGAGCGGGAGAATTCTTCCGATATCTAATGGGGAATCATGTCACGGACATGAATGAACTTATGCAACAGGCTGAAACTCATATTCTTATGGAAGAAGCCGACCATACAAAGAGAGGGCTAGAGAAGGATGACAATGAACGTCACGAGCAGACGGAAAAGGAAACTAAAACCAAAGAGAAGGGCAAAGACGGAAAAGCGCTCCCTCGGAAGAACGATGGGGAGATGGTCAAGAAATTCCTTAAACCCATGCCCCTTCCTCCGATGACCCTGGCTCCCGTGGAAGTACTCAACGTGATGCGGGGCAACGAAGAAGTGCGCTGGCCCCGACCCACCAAATTTCCCAACAAAGATAAAGATACGGGTAAGTACTGTAAATTCCATAAAACCTATGGACATACCACCGAGGAATGTACTACCCTGCGAAGAGAAATACTTCGCCTTCTGGAGGCAGGATATTTGCATAATTACCTAAAAAGAAACAATCCCGAAGAGCCTAAAGCACATGTATGGAAAAGGCCCCGAGGAGGACCTGATGAGGAAAAGGATACTCTCCACCAGCAGTCGCGGGAACAAACCGCGGAACATCGGAGGAGGTCCCACGGAGAGACCAGGAAGCGTCAAAGATCCCCCCGGGAGAGAACCGTTGCGTCTCCGTGGCGGTCACGGGAAAAGACCGCGGGGTATCGGAACCTACCTCCCCCTCCCGACACATACGAGGTCAACCCCTCCTCGGGGAGGACGATCAACATGATAGGGGGAGGAGACATTTCCAGAATACCCCAGGGTAAGAAGACAAAATATCTCAAAGAAGCTAGACGAGTGGGACAAGGGCTCCCAGTATGCTCCGCTCAAGGGGCTAGGTTACCAAATATCACTTTCGGACCCGAAGACCTGAAAGGTGTAGTCTACCCCCACGAAGACCCTTTGGTGATTGAAGCTACCATCTATGGATTTGAGATCCAACGTATCCTCATAGATACGGGCAGCTCCGTGGATGTCTTGTTTTTTCCCACCTATCTAGCCATGGGATTGAAGAAGGAGCAACTGGAAGTGGCTGAAGTCCCTCTAGTAGGCTTCTCTGGCGAAGCCTGTAACACCCTCGGAACTGTGACCCTGCCAATGTCGTGGGGAGAGGGAGCCCTACGAAGAACGGAACACACCAAATTTTGGGTGGTGGAGGCTTCGTCAAGGACATATAACGCTATATGCGGCAGACCCTCCATTCGGTCATTCGAAGCGATCCCTTCTACCCTCCACCTTAAGGTAAAATTTCCTACCTTGGCAGGCATCGGAGAAGTCCGGGGCAATCAAGCTAGAGCCATAGAATGCCGAATGAATGCCCTACTCCCCGAAGAAGACGAAAACCCCTCGGATAGTGGCAAAAAACGGAAAGTAGAAGAAACACGAGTCCAACCCATTGAAGAGCTTAAGATGGTAGAACTCGTGGAAGGAAATTCCGTTAGAGCGATCAAGATGGGCACTAATATGGAACCCGAATTGGAAACCCAATTGGTATCTGTTCTAAAGGAATTTTGTCATCTTTTCGCATGGGAAGGAGGCCCCCCCGGACGAATCAGTAATAAGGTATGTCAACATTTCCTTAATGTAAAGCCGGGGGCAAAACCCATTCAACAAAAGAAGAGAAGAATGGGACCCGAACGCAACAAGATTATCCGGTCAGAAATTCAGCGGCTTCTCAGCCTACGGCAAATCCGAGAAGTCGTGTATCCTGAGTGGCTGGCCAACGTGGTCCTGGTCCCTAAGTCAGGAGGAAGATGGAGGATGTGCGTTGACTTTACCGATCTCAATGATGCTTGCCCAAAGGACTGCTATCCCTTACCAAGCATAGACCAATTGGTCGACTCTACCGCTGGTTGCGCACTCCTGTCGACTCTAGATGGGGACCAAGGATACAACCAGATCCCGATGGCATTCCTGGACCAGGACAAAACCAGCTTCATTACGGATGCAGGTACCTTTTGTTATCTAGTCATGCCTTTCGGACTTAAGAACGCAGGAGCTACATACCAACGATTGGTGAACCTCATGTTTGCGGGACTCATCGGAAAAACCGTAGAAGTATACGTAGACGACACTGTCGTCAAAAGTCGTTCCGCGAAAGATCATCCCGAAGACTTGCGAAAAACCCTGGCTATTATGGATCGCTTTGGGATGAAGGTAAACCCTCGGAAATGCTCCTTCGGTATCCGAGGAGGCAAATTTTTGGGATTTATGGTCACTGAGAAGGGAATAGAAGTTAACCCCGAGAAAGCTGAAGCAATTATTGGGTTACCAACCCCGAAATCCATAAAGGACGTGCAGAAATTGACTGGGCGAATGGCCTCCCTCAGCCGATTCGTCTCCAAATCAGCAGAGAAAGGGCTCCCGTTCTTTAAAATCCTTCGGAATATCAAAGAATTCCAGTGGACCTCACGATGTGAAGAAGCTCTCCAGGAATTAAAAAGCTATATGGTAAGACCACCCTTGCTGGTCAAACCGTCGCCCCAGGAAGAACTTTTCGTGTACTTATCCGTAGGAGAGGAGGCTATTGGAGCGGTATTGGTCAAAGAGCACGAGGGAGAGCATCATCCGGTCTACTACGTTAGCAAAACTCTCCTCGGAGCAGAAACCAGGTATACTCTAGTAGAAAAACTTGTACTCACTTTGGTTACCACGGCGCGTAGACTACGCCCGTATTTTCTCTCCCACCCGATCACTGTCCTGACTAAGCACCCTCTACGAGCAATTCTCAACAAACCTGAGACCTCGGGGAGGCTGATAAAATGGGCCGTCGAACTAACGAGTATGATATCTCCTATGCCCCGAGACCTTCCATTAAGGCCCAGATCCTGGCAGACTTTGTAGTAGAACTTGCGGGAATCGGAGTAGAAAGGAAAGAACCTCTGTGGTACGTCTACATGGACGGTTCCTCCGTAAATACGCATGGCGGAGCCGGAGTAATCCTGATCAACACGGAAGCCGAAGAGGAGGCGCTACATTTCGCGGTTAGAATTGACTACCCCGTATCCAACAATGACGCTGAATATGAAGCCCTCCTTATCGGAATGAGGCTTGCTCGGGAAGGCGGAATACGAAGAGTCCGCCTGCATAGCGACTCTCAGTTAGTTGTGCAGCAAGTTCAAGGCACATATGAAGCCAAAGAGGAAAGGATGCAGAGTTATCTCCGAGTAGTCCATCGGGCCAAAGCATGGTTCGAGGAGTATCAGTTAGTGCAAATTCCTCGAGGGAATAACCAGGAAGCCGATGCCTTGTCCAAAATGGCTGCACAATTGACCACCATCCGTACCCGGAAAATCACTCTGTTACACATGAGCGAGTCAGAGAGGACTGAACCTGAAGAGGTAAGTGTCACCATGACAAATCCTCCGATAAACTGGACAACACCCATTAAAACATACCTACAAGATCCTGAAGGATACTCCGAGGACAAATCCGTCCAACGAATGATGTCTAAGAAGACTATCCGATATTTCCTCAAAGACGGAATACTATTCCGAAGGACGTACTCCTACCCTCATGCCCGATGTTTAAATGAAGGGGAGGCTCAACATGTTTTGGCAGAAACTCACGAAGGGGTGTGCGGCAGTCATACCAGTGGCGGAAGCATGGTCGGACGAATAATCCGACAGGGTTATTATTGGCCCACGATGGTCAAAGATTGCAAAAACCACGCGGAAAAGTGTAAGTCGTGCCAAGCTTATGCCCCTCGGATTTATCAACCAGCGGCTCCGTGGGAACCCCATCTGACCGCATGTCCTTTCGCTAAATGGGGAATAGACATAGTCGGTCCACTTATTCCCGATGCTGGTCAAAAGAAGTTCTTACTCGTAGCAGTAGACTATTTTACCAAATGGGTAGAGGCGGAGCCCTTAGCGCGAGTAACTGCAGGGGCGGTCATTAACTTCTTGTGGAGAAATATTCTGTGCCGTTTTGGAGTCCCTCGGAGCCTAGTAAGTGACAACGGTCTGCAGTTCACGGACCAAGGGTTAGAAAAGTGGTGTGATCATTGGGAAATTAAACACCGTTTTGCTTCGGTGGGATACCCTCAAGCCAACGGACAAGTTGAGAGAACTAATCGCACTCTCCTGAAAAATATGAAGGCCCGACTCGATTGGCACAAAGCCAAATGGGTTGAAGAAATACCCGGCATATTATGGGCCTATCGGACCACACGAAATACCGCCACGGGCGAAACCCCTTTCAGCCTATCCTATGGTTGTGAAGCAGTCGTACCCTCCGAAGTTTCAATTGAGAGTTGGCGAGTCAAAGAATATGAAGAAGTGGCCAATAGTGCTAACTTAGCTCTGGCCCTTGATCTCTTGGAAGAGAGGAGAACCCGAGCAGCCATTCGGAACGAGGAATACAAAGCTCGGATGGCACGACACTACAATACCAAGGTAAAGCTTCGAACTTTTCAAGTGGGTGATTTAGTGCTAAAACGGGTTGGAGCCTCTAAAAACGTAGGCAAGCTTGAACCCCGATGGGAAGGACCTTACAAGATAGCGGGAATTGTCGGACCTGCAACTTATCTACTTACCAATTCCGAGGGTGCCACTCTTCGTAACACGTGGAATTCCTTCAATCTTAGAAAATACTATGCTTAATGTAACATCTTCATTGTTACATAAATAAAACTGTTTGTTCACAAGTGGATGGTTATGATACGTTCGAATCCGATAGGGTACATATGGTTGCAAAACAAAAGTGATAGCCTTACATAGGAAATCATTACAAGCAACCTAACCCCTAGGAGCCATCTACTATAGATAAACAGCCCTCGGACCCCAAAAAAACCACCTACTACAAGTTGAATACCACCTACTACAAACTACTCCTCTCGTAAAGGACGCTTTCCTTCTCGGATAAGGCGGCGACGCTGCTCCTCGGATAAGGTTAGCGGGTCCGCCAATGAAACGCCCTCGGAAACCACGGGACTATCTTCAGGAAAGATGGGATGAAGATTAAGCTCGGGAATAATTAAGTTCCCAGGACACTCTAGCAATGATTGAACCGCATCCGTACCAAGTCGGTACCCGATGCGGACCAGATCGCGCATCTCCTTTTGCAAGGCCTCCCTCAAAGTTGAAGGACTCGCGATATCCATAACAGCTTGGACCCGAGCCACCACTAAAGCAACATCATGAGCGCGAGTAATCTCTAGCACCCGATGAGTTTCCATATCCCGTTCCCGAATCATCTGTAATAATTGCTCATCGGAGTGACGAAGCTGACTCTTCAACTCCTCCAAACTCGCTTGAAAACTCGTCACCCGGGTCCTCTCTAGCATTAATTGACGCTCCACTTCCCAAGACTTATCCCTCTCAATCTGAAGGACCATATCGTGAATCGCTTTAGCCGCTTCATGCTCCTCTTGCAAACGGGAAATTTCCGTCTGAGCTTCCAACAAACCATGCTCTAACTCATCCCGACGACGATATACCAGGCCAGGATCTGAAGAGGAACACCCCCGAGATCCGATGGCGTCCAGTACCATATAAATCTGGATGAAGAGGAATGGATTACTACTGGATAAATGAAAGGTAAGTAACCAAAATTTGCAAATAAAATGAGCCTTTACCTCACACAGGTTTTTGCAAACCAAATCCTGAAGCCGGGAGGAAGGAAGGGTCCTCATGAGCTCACAATCCGTAACATTTAGTAGACCACTAAGAAAATTTCGGCAAAACCCCGATACCTCTCCGAGAGGAGAAAACCCTGGGTCCGCACCCGCGGGAGAAGAACCCACGGGAGGAGGATTCCCCCCGGACAATGACACAGGTACGCGCTCGGGACCTCCTTCCATAACATTCACAATATCGGAAATCCGAGGAAAGGATTGTGACACCAAAGGAGGCGCTGGATAGTCTATCGGAGAAAGTGTTGTAGTCGGATTTTCTGCCCTGAGAGGGATTACGAAGCTCACTGGGGGGGCTGCCATGGGCGAACCCCCCGATTCCTGCCTCCCCGAGGAGGAATCAGCCCTCGTAACCGCCACGAAGGTATCGGAAAGTCCTTCTGACGCCCGCCCCATACCATGTAGAGCTCGCCCTAGAAAAACACCATTAAATGGATCTATGGAAAAGGCCGCCATCTCAGCACCTACGAGACAAATATAGAGTATATGATGATCCCGAGGACACATAAGTTGATAAAAGAGAAGTCGACAGATCTTTAGACTTACGAAAATAGAAATTGCCATGAAGAGGATGAATTGGCGAATTCTCTCTCCTTATTCCCTCTTGAAGACCTGCCAGAATAAGAGCCTCAGGACACGCAAGCAAACCGGTAATATCGTACGAGCCAGAAAATAACCCGGAATGACTCAGTTCCTCCCACTCCCGCCCCAACGTCTCGGATATGGGCGAAACATATCCCAAGCCCCATCGGATAGGCACTCCCCACGATCGGGCCGAATGACATTTCGAACGGACGAAGAAATACCTCCGCCTCCAGTCCCCCCTGCGAGGGCGAGGACTGGATGTACCAGTGAAGGCTTTTTCGACGTCCCGATAGGCCAGGCTGAAAAGGGGGACTCCATCCGAGCAAGGCCGAAGGATAAAAATTGCCCCCACCCGATATGGTGACAAGGGAAGGTTAAGGAGCTCGCAGCATAAAACGTATCCCACTAAAAGGCGATACGAAGTGGGTGTTAACTGGCTCGGACAGATTTGCCAATACTGGAAGAGCGATCGAAGAAAAGGATGAAAAAACACCCGTAATCCACAGTGCATTTGATCACAATAGACAATTAGGAATCCAGGAGGAGGATCGTAGGCTCTCTGGTCCGGGGAGGGCACAATCACATCAAAATCATCAAAATTCAGATTGAATTCCGTAAAAAGAGTTACTATAGACTCTCCGTACACAGTACTAACGGCGGAACCAACCCGTCCCCGACCTATCAACCGTGAGGGACTCAAAGGTATTAAGTTAAATACAGAACGCTCATCAGCAAGAGAATACGGTTCTCTACCTAGGAACACATCCCTTATATGGTCTATCCTTCGAGAATCTGTGTACGATGACCTACTCCCCACCCTTGAAGACGAACTTGTCCCAATGATCACTTGATTCTCAACCAACCTATTACGCTGTCCCGGGGAAGAACTCTCCGAGGAGGCACTATAAACCTGGGATCCAAGGCCGACTCGGGCACGACTCCGAGAAGAACTACTTGATGATGTGGACCCCCCATGCCTGCGATGTGGCGGCATCATCTTTAATGGTAAGTTTTCCGTTTACTCTTATACGAAGGTCGAAAATAAAGTATTGAGTACAACTACGAGAATGAAAACAAGTCTTACGAAGGTAGATTTCTAAAAGAGTAAAGTAAGATGATTTATCTGCTAGAGCAAGATAGCTTTTAACGATGAATATAAATACCATTGTTAGCATATTATATGTGATGAATTAATCATATAAAAAAAAAAAGCTGGAGCTGTCCCACCCACTCCTACGAGTATGACACGTGTTAATGAGTGTCCTTAATTAGGATAAATAACTCTTAAACACGCATGTAATTTGACACGTCCTGCTAAGTTATGTACTTAGTCAGCAGATAAGAGGTTTTGTCTTTAGCTTATCTTTTTGAAGAAGAGTAAAAAGAATAAGTTTATATGTAAGCATGCTAATAATTTATTAATATCTCATGCTAATGGACAAATAAGACAAAATAGAAAGGTAGGAATAGGACAAATTGTTCATTCATAAATCCGAGAAGCTCTCGGAAAAATTTACAAAAGCATAAGAAAAGGCTACAAAAGGAGAAAAAATAAAAAAGAAGGGATCCTATTCTAAATCCCTGTACTCGGTGGAGGTGGGGGTGGAGGTGAAATCCTACTTGAACCAGTAGCCCCAAGATCTGACGCGGTCGGAAGAGGAGCAGGGGAGCCTCTAGGTGTCATCACCGCGTCATACATCCCGAGAAGATTTTGAACCTGCTCAGGAGACGGCTTGGCAAGCTTCTTGACGTCAAAAAGACTACCAAAGTTTACCCCCGAGGGCATTACTCCACGGGCTACGGTAGCACACTCTAACCATCCCCATAACATATGCCCAAGGGAATCCCGAGCGGACAAAGAAGCACTTTGACGCTCCGCTTCCACCGCCGCGTACCGAACAGCCTCGTCAATTCGGGCTTGTACCTCCTCCTGAGGCACCATCTTGGCTATTTTTAGATCCACTAACTCCTTGACCCGAGATTGAAGCTCCTGCTCTCGCTCCAACCACCCCAACTTTTCTTTCTCCAGAGCCTCCACCCGAGCACGGAGAAGCTCCTCGGATTCCCTCTTCTCCTTCTCCAGAAGAGTCAGTTGGACTCGAGCAGCTCCCTCGGACGCTTCCAGCTTGTCGTAAGCCGACTGCATCCTCTGCAAAGTGAGCCGCATCACTTCCTTGGCTCTCTGATCTTCCCTCCAAACGAAGTCACTGGCCTCCAACTTCGTTCGGAAAACATCTATCATTGATTCGGCCTCATAGAGTTGAGCCCGAAGAGAAGTCACTTGCCCTCGGAGAGATCCTAGTTCAGCCACCTCCTTCGAATGGCGCTGCTCTATTGCAGTGATGACCTCTCGAGTCTTCTTGGACTGCATAACAAGAAGAGAAACATAAGAAAAATACAGGGGTATTATTTAAGAATAAAACGATTAGAGGATTAATACTTACAATTGTTTCCATCCAGACCATGCTGGCCCGCAAAAACTGGTAACCTTCCGCAGGTGCAGCAAGAGAAGATCCAAAGAAATGAAGGATCTCATGGTATGCCTCCCCTACAGTCGAGGGCTCCTTCTCAGGCACTTGAGATGAAAAATTCCCCTCGGAAGCTGACCTCCGCAGGGGAACCCTCTTCGGGAGGTCTCCTATCGGAGAAGGAATAGCCGTAGCAGGAGTCGTGGCCACTGCTTCCGTTGTAATCACTTCCGGAACTTTTGCAGTGGTCGAGGGACCCTCCCCCCGGAGCAGGGTATCCCACACTTCCTTCTTTGCCTCAAAATCCTTCAATAGGTCCGTAGGACCTTGGCCGAGCCCCTCGGATGGCTTCTCCGAGTCCGGTTGGAGTAGTTGAGCGAACAGATCCGCGCCCGGAAACATAGGAGCCTTCCCCTTATCAACCTCTACAAGAGCAATGTAAGCAGTTAAAATAATAAAAACGAAATTCGAATAATGAATCAATATAAATAAGATATTAAAGTCAAGAAAGCGGAGAAGGATAAGAAGCTTACGAGGGCGAAGGGGAGAAGGATCCGGAATAGCAGGCGAAGGATCCCGAGAGGAGACCAAGATGACATTTGGCCCCGGAGATGAAAATTCTTCCTCCTCGGCTATCGGAGATTGCACCCCCTGCGAACTCCTCGGAAGATTGCTAGTATTGGACTCGGAAGAAGGCATCAAGATCATTGCCGACCTAGGGTCCACCTGTCGCAACGGAGCAACATCCAGACATATGCCCTCGGCATATAGAGAGGGACGTGGGATATTCTCGCATACACCCTCGACTCCCGCGTCCATCCCTGCTTCCTCGGATTGCGCTTCCGCCTCCTCGTGACCTTCCTCCTCGTGATCTCCCCCCCCCCCCGTGACCTCCCCCCTCGGAAGCCTCGCTGTGTCCACCTAGAACCACCTCTTCAGAACCAGGTACCAGATAGTACCTCGCCATAACCTCCTCTGCACTACACAAAAACGTATTAGTACGGGTGAAAGAAAAATAAGGAAGACTACTTAAAGAAATAGATATAGAGTAAAATAAATATGCGAATAAAGAAGAGGAAACTTACTGAAAGCCGCCATATATATACTCGGAACAAAAAGCGGCTTCTTCATGTTGTCATTAACCCCTACCACAAAGTGAAGCCCAGCCCTATCAAATAGCCATCGAAAGCCTTCTGACTCCATTAGTGCATGATGGGCAATCACTGGAGAGAGCACCATATCCTCAGCCAAAGTGTGAATTGGAGTCACACCCTCCCCCCACTTGTAGGGCACATCCCACTTCCCTCGGACGGGCTTCACGTAAAAGAATTTATCCTTCCAAACCCCGTGCAAGCTTATCGTCGCGCCCAAAATCCTCTTTGAAGAATTAGCCGAGTGATCCCGATGGTGAACGTGATAAAAGGGATATCCCCCGGGTGACACTCCCACATCAAAAATAGACAGAAAATGGTCCACGTTGCACTCGTACCCCTTAACCATACACCAGAACACGTAAATGCAAATGGCAGCATAACCATTGGGGACCAATTGACTCGGACAAATCTTGCAAGTCTTGAAGACTTCGCAGAAAAAAGATGGCATAAACGAGCGCCACCCATAATTCACTTGCGCAAAGTACACGGTAAGCATACCTGCGGGGGGATAGCACGCCCTTTGGTCTTCCGAAGGAATATGAATAGTCGCATTCATCAGTGTAGTCCCCGTAGCTTCAAATAAATCCGTGACCTGCTCATAGGTCACCACGGATCGGACATTCTCAATTTTAGAGAAATCACGAAGAGGGGGTTTCTTCGATTTAGAAACCCTAGCCTTTTTCGTGGCGGCGGCACCACTCCCTTCGGCGACAGCCGCCCTTTTCCTACGAGTAGCGGCAGCAGGTCCCACGAAGGGAACGGTAGTCACGACGGGAACAGGAGCATCCACAGAAGCAGCAGCGGCAGAGGACATGTTGACAGAGGAAGCCATCTACTTTTTGGGATGGAGAGAGATTTTTACGAATTGGGTAAGAGAGAATAAAAAATTGAGAAGAATTAAAGTCACTCTTTTCTGATTTAAGAAAAATTGGAGAAGATTGAAGATTTGGAAGCTTGAAAATTGAAAGATTTTGCGAAGAGAATGGGGAAGAAGAGTACGGACGGGTATATTTATAAGTAGACCGCCATTAAAGACGTGCCCCGTTTCCCACGCCCCACGTCTCCACTCAGGAAGCGACGTGTCAATCCACGCGCTAGCCGTTACTGCAAGTTAATGGACGGACGAATGAATGACATTTAAGACATCTAACGGCTAGAAAGAGCCGTTATAAAAACAACTTTTCATCTGAACCGCTACTTCCCAAGAACATAACGGTAATTTTACTTCACGGTATTTTAAGTGTATACTTATATACATATAATACCCTCGTAAATCATAAAAAAGAACGGAAAAATTCCCATCCCCTCGGAAAAATCACCAAAAATAAAGAAAAACCCCTTTTTAAGGCCACGAAAGAAAATTTCACTCGCCTCTACGAGAGCAATTGAAATTTGGGGGGGCTAGTGTTAACCCTAAAAAATAAATAAGGGATTATATGAAAGATTAACCCTTAAATTAGGGATTAATCCCAAAGGCGATACTATCGTCACAAACACTCTCGTATGTCACATACCTTACTATGGTATGACGTGGCACCTGAAGAGGTAATAGAATCCCTCGGAATTCACATATCCTACCAGGATACGACGTGACACCCGAAGGGACATCTAAGCGTCCCTTGGAAAGTCAAGATGAATAAAAATAAGATATCAACGTGGCATTGGAAAAAGAGTAAACCCCGATGGATCCACGCGACTCGGATATCCATCACTGCGCCAAGAGGGACCACTATATGAAAATACTTCCTTGTTGAACACTCTCAAAGCCCTCGGAATCATTATCCCGAAGGCCAAAATTCACAAAACAACGTCCTACTCAAAGCACCAACCACTAAACTCCCTTACTCCGAAGGCACCAACCAAGGAGGTCATGCAACAAAGACCAGAAAGCCCTCGGAGAATGATTCCCGAAGGAGCCACTACTCTCACGATAGCAGGAAACGCTCGGAATCCCCACTACTGGGATCCATACACAAGAATACCGCCTTACATACACATTGATGCCCTCGGAGCCCACCTCCCAAGCCTGGCGAGACAAATCTGCCCCTCGGAAAATCTTACTAAAGAAGTCAATGAAGAAATAGCTGTCCCCGGAACAGAAAACTCCTCGGACACCCACTTCACTTCAACAAGTGAACCTCCTCGTGAAATTCAGCCCCTCGGAGAAAAGAAAACAGAAGATTCCGCCTATCAAAGGGAAGAAAACAGAAGAAGTAACCCCTCGGAACTCCCCGTAGCCCTCGGACAAGATAATGATCAGCCTAGTCAGCACCTTGTCAACAAGATATACCTTATCTATAAGAAGGACACTTGTAATACATGCAGCATTACACTTGTTCCACATGCATGGTGACACATACCCCCTCCCATACCTATATAAGGAAAAAGGAGAGGAGGAGGAAAGGGGAGATACAAAAAAACTCACCCAAAAAAGCATAAAATCATATTTGTGCTCCTCGGAGTAAGGAATTCAGTGAATAAAGGAAGGATATTTTCGTAATTTTCCCAAATAGTCATTTACTTTCTTTGAACCACGGATAATGGCGTTCCGAACCTCTAAATAAATCAATTAATCGGGTATTATTCCAAACCTGTTTACATATATAGTATTTATCACTAACCGTATCCAGGGTTCAACCTCCGGGCAATTTAAAAAGATATACAACTCGGCGGCCTTGAGCTCCGCGACGCTTAATCGACGTATGCGAGACGCTTGTCCTACTGGCAAACCGACCTTTCGAAAGACGGATAGTCTTTGAGAATCATTAGGATCAACTCTTGTCTCTTTCTACTCAGGCAGACCAGACGCGTATCGAAATCATGCTCAAAATAATGACCGAAGAAATTGGTAAAAAATAGGGTAACGAATATCGTAAAAAATGGGGTAACGAAAGACGCAAACAAACATTTCGGGTTGAAAATGTAATTATTCAAAAGTTGGAAAACAACCAAATTTAACTTTTTCTTCCCTTAAGATCTTCTAAACCATAAGTAGGAGTATTTTTTCAAATCTCGTCAAAAACGGAGTAACGAAAGACACAAAGAAACCTTTCGGGGTGAAAATATAATTAGTCAAAAGTTGCAAAACAACTCGAAATCTACTTTTTCTTTCACCACACTAAAACAAAACGGAACAATAGCATGGAAAGTCTTCCATCCAGACAACATCCCATACGCTGGGAAATCACTAATAGTCCACATAACTGCAGCACATAACTAAATATTCTGTTGTCTAGAGCTATCCCACGTTTGCACGCCGACTTGCCACAAAGAGACTAGCTCATCAATTAAGGGGCGTAGGAAAACATCTAGGTTCTTGCCAGGGCTACTAGGGCCACGAATGATAAGGCTTAAACATATGTACTCTTGTCTCATGCACATATCTGGTGGAAGATTGTATGGTGTTACAAAGGCAGGCCAACAAGAATAAGGACCCGAAGAACTGCCAAAAGGGGCGAATCCATCAGAGCACAATCCTAGCCTTACATTTCTATCCTCAACGGCAAAATCAGGATGACGATTATCAAAGTATTTCCAAGCATGGCCAGATGCCGGATGTATCATGTGATCCCTATTCTCACGACAATTGGTATGCCACGTCATGTGCTGAGCAAGTAGAAATCCACTTTTTCTTTCACCAACATTTTCTAAACAGCAAGTAGAAGTGTTGTTCCAAATCTCGTCAAAAATTGATTAACGAAAGACGCACAATAAACAATATAACACTATATGATCTTCAACTCTAAACCCTTAACCCTAAACCCTAAACCCTATAGTATACTCTGTTAAACCAAAATTGTATTTTCACATGTAGAGAGTGTCAATCAAAGTCCACTCGTCGATTTTTTTTTTACCATACGCTATGTTATTAAAAATAACAGTGTTCTTCAAAATTTTGTCAAAAACGGAGTAAGGAAAGACGTTTAAAAAATATTTGGGGTAGAATATCTAATTATGCAAAAGATGGAAAAAAACATCAAACCTCCATTTTTTTAATCACTATTTTAATAACACTTATGAGGCATATGTACATTCAAAATTTGTCAAAAATGTGGAACGAACGATGTTTAAAATATTTTTGGGGTCAAAAATATAAATACAAATTTAATAAGTATAAGTTTTTAATAAATAGTAATAATTTACGCATAGAAATTTTTCGATGCAAATTGTACACTTGCATAGGAAAATTGCTATGCACTAAATGTTGCATTGGAATTTTCCCATCCAGTACATGTTGCATGGGAATTTTTCCATGCAAAGAAAATCATGCATGGCAATATTGCAATGCAGTTGCTATTGCATCTGAATTTTCCGATGCGAAATCTACAACTTTCCCCTATAAATACCCCCACACCCCATTTACTTCTCAATCATCCATTTTGATCTTTTCTTCCTCTCTACTCTTCTTCTCTCTAAATTTATAATACAAATATATATACGAAAAATATAAATATGAATTTAGATACGAAAAATATAAATATAAATATAAATATAAATTTATATACGAAAAATATAAATATAAATATAAGTTTTCATCACATTTTTTTAATATAACTATACGAAAAATTTATATAACTACGTATAGAAAATAATTATACTTGAAATTTAATATGTATTATCTTGAAAAAAATCAATATGTATTATAAGAAAATTTATAATTTAGTATAAAATATTTATTTCTTTAATATAAATAATACTTTAAACAAAGAATATACTTTAAAAAATTATTTATATTAATAAAAACAAAAATATTTAAAAAGTGGCGGAGAAATCCCGCCACTTTTTTTTTAAAAAAAAAATTTGCATTTTTTGCATCGGAAATTTCCGATGCAAAGAATTAAGCAATTGTTGCATCGGAAATTTCCGATGCAAAGAATTAAGCAATTGTTACATCGGAAATTTTTGATGCAAAGATCGCAAAGAATTAAGCAATTGTTACATCGGAAATTTTCGATGCAAAGATCATTTACCGAACCTCCCTAACGCTGCCACGTTGCACTTTCACTCTTGGGCTATGCATGGAAAATTTCCGATGCAGGACATTTCTGCATCGGATTTTTTCGATGCAGGGTCTTTCTGCATCGGATTTTTTCGATGCAGCTTGTTTTGCATGGGAAAATTTCCATGCAACTTTGCATCCGAAAATTTCGATGCAGAGACCTATTGCATCGGAAATTTTCGATGCAATTCTCTTGCATGGACACCAAAAGCATGGAATTTTTGCATCGGATATTTTCCATGCAATTGATCAATTGCATGGAAAATGTACCCAATTGCATGGAATTTTTTCCATGCAATTGATGGGTTTTGTTGTAGTGATATAACTACACTACATTGTTCTTAGCAATTGAGTTTCAAGAGTGCCTTGTTTCTTAGCTTCAACTTAGGGCATGCCCCTCGTATCTTGTAAAACACTCTTCCGGTTTCTATATATTTACCTTTCGTGCAAAAACAAAAAATATAACTACACTGAATTATAAGTATAATTTTAGAGCCGATCAATTACTAGTTTGTCAATTTGTTGATACATACTTTTCAATACATAATAGTAATAGTTATAATTATATTAATAAATTTGAAGTATAATCAACTAATTACTACTACCAAATAATAAATACATATAATAGCAGTAGAAATAATAATATGAATAACTCTGAATGACAATCAAGTAACTACTACCGCTAATATAATAATGTATGGTAATATTATAATAATAATAATAATAAAATAAGTGAATAAATAAGATGGTGATGATGATTAAATATAAGAATTGCATATATATATATATATATATATATATCATACAACTGAAAAAAAACTCAAGCAAGGAAATCATTTATAACTCATAATTCATATTATCACAATAAAATATGATAAGTATTTTAATCGTATTAACTGAATACTTGGCAATAAAATAACGAATAATTCATCAATAGGAAAAAAAAGATCAAAATAATTAAGAATGTTGAATTATTTGACATACATGTCTTCCCACAACCACAAAAGTGCAAAGAAAAAATTAAAAAAGATAACGGACAAAAAAAATAAATAAATAAATTTAAATTGAAGAGAGAAATCAAGAAAAAAGAAAACGACCAACCAAAAATACATTCAGACGTGATACGAAATTTTGTTTGATGATAATTTAGATGGGTCGTAAAAATAGAAAAAATAAAAACAAATCAGATTTATATATTTAAAGATATGGATCATCCTATTAAAGTGGAATTGAATAGCATGTGACTTGTGAGTAGTCAACTTTATAGGAAAATGATTTGTAACGAAAGTTGTTTCAAGGATTTTCCCAAACCAAAATCTAAAATTACATCCAACTCACGTTGAAACCCTGAAAGTTTGAAAAGGCCGGGTAGAGGCCATCCAAAGTCCAAACGGGACCGTAGTCTTTGCACAAATCCACTACAAGAATTCCCGTTCAAATAAAACTCATTTGCGTCAATGTTAAGAAGTATTTTAGAGGAATATGATATAAATGCGAAATAATTGCATCTTTCTTTCCACCATAATTAATGAAATGTTTCTAATAAATAAAGAACTTGCAATGCCTATACAGTGGCATGTTTCATAGCAGTTTATTTTCGGTCAAAAACATGTTTCCAAATTCAATGTTAAACCCCATCACAATAACACAATGCAAGCTTCAAAAGCATTCATACCTGCAACGCATATTTGCTAGACCTTGTTCTCTTACAACCGTTTTGTCATGAACCCACAAAACACACTGAACCATTAGTTAAAAGCAAATATAGTTTACAAAATGTTGTCAAGGTTCAAAGTTTGCACCAAGTAAGACTACCTAAATAGAGAGTTCTTGCTCATAAAACTGTAAGAAAAAGATATATTTAGTTACTTCTAATTTGTATACTGCTAAAGCCGCCACCTGTTTGGTGCATCATAGCATCTATCAAATCTTGATCTTTCATCCCAGCCTGCAGGACAAAGTCAAGTTCGAAATTAATCGAAATATTGGCTGCAATATTTAATATGTTACAATAGGAAGTATTATCCAAACTATATAATAATTACTACGTTACATTTAACAAGTTCTTGTCTAAGTTGAATTTCAGAAAGAAAAGAAAAAGAAAAAAGAACTTCAATCACATATATATATCTTATATTCAAACTAGCAAGTGTTACGCCTTCTGATTGATGAACAAAATATTGGAAAACTTAAAATACAATTTAGGAATATCTTGTTCAAGAAAACAGTAGAGTTTATGCTAATCGATCGATCGGTAATATACCTGAGCGATAGTATTTGAAGACTTGATATTGCGACCATCATAATAAAATATCACTACTTTGCGGTCAAACTCCTTATCCTCACAATATATCTTGAAGAGACTTTCTAGTTTCATATCGTCCGGAACCTCATAAAAGTCCTTGTCTCCTTCCTACATACATTGCCAAAAAGTAGTATAAATGTCAAACACAATGTTTAAAGTACATAAACTTAATAAACTTTGATATTAGAAACACAGTTAATAAAATCATCTAAACACATCATAAAGTTGCGCAACATTTGAGAATCCTAGAAGAGATGAGTTGTCAATAGGATTATTGAGTTTTATCACCTGATTGAATTAGAACCATTTTCCTCGACCCAAAGCTTGTTAAAATGACTCAATTTGGGAGAATTATGGTTTTCGCCTACATACTAAATGTTTTTTGTTCTCTCAAAGAATAGTAACTGCAAAATTGGTATAAACTTTTATGTTTCTATCTTCTTTTCACCACCCCCACCACCCCCAGAATGTTGTTACGCTATGGCAATAGGAACTATATATGATGTACGGGCACCGACACGGCGACACGGATTTTTTGAATAGGTTCCTACTATATAGATATCTGACATACACCAACTCAACTGAGAAACGTGTGGGTTTTTGGAGTGTCACAAACATGTATGCTATTAACTATTATGGAATGTTGATATCTTAATAGTTTTCTCTTAATTAGTATTATGATATAAGTTTAAAATTTTACTTGATTTGCTACTTAGTTTTATAACAATTCTTTGATTTCGAATATAGTAGATCCTAGATTTTTATCTCTTCTTATTCTTATTTTTCTTCAAGTAACAAACACGAGAAGATTTTATAACATTATTTAATTTGAGAATATAATCTCCTTTAGTAAGATAGTTTTAATATATATCTTTTATCTCTTAATATTCGAGTCATTATTGGTCTTGGATAGGGAAGTTAGGGAATAATCCTCAAGAGCTATGCGTAGTAAATAAAAAATGAAAAAGCAAAGAGAAATATGTCATGTGTTGTATGTCGTATATAACCAGATCAAACTCATGTAAGAAAAATGAACACCTTCTATTCAGAGGGAATAAAGAGAAGGTATTTTATTTTTGTATCTGTTATTGTGAGGGTTTGTGTATATTTAGAGTAAAAAGATAATCATCTTAGAACTATAATCTTGATACATAAAGTAAATCACATTTCATATATGTTAATTGAAAGAACAAAAAATGATATTTTGTTCCAATAAAGTTAAATTGTTGGCTATGCTCCTGATCCCATATTTCTTTTCTGAAAATATCACCTATTGAGATTAAAAAAAGAAATTAAAGCATGTGCGTCAAAGAGCGTGTTTTGGAAAATATATACAAAATTTAAGTATTAAATCTACAAGTTTGATCTTTTTATATGAGAGAACAAATTTAGTCTTCAACCATCTATGGTTAATTAATCTTGTCGCTCTAATGCAATTGCATTCCGTGATACATGTGCTCTTAATAATATGTGATGTTGCTCTAGATTTAAAATAAAACGCTTACTCTAAAATCATTATTGTATTTAATTTTACAAATTGGTACATTATTGATGTATGAGAAAAGCGACGGAAAGAAAGAAGTGAAACAAAAACCTAGTACGTGATTACTTTTTTTGGGTATTGCAGTATAAGCAACAACACATACACTTTGATTGACTGTAGATCAGACTATTTTTCATATTTAGTCTAACACTGATTAACATTTCATTCTAGCTTAATTTTTTGCCTTAATAGTAGTCACTCTCCATCACCAAAACACAAAAAGTCCCAACATTAATTCTACTTTTCTCTCCTCCTTCCCATTCCCTTTCTTTTAGTATTATTGTTTTCATCACTTTAAATTCAATTACTAACTGAAACATCATAGATTAATAACTTGGCACGAGATAAGAAGGTAAAAGTGCACCTGGGAGTAGATGCCGAGTCTGATGATTGTTATAACAGGCTCTTCAATTGTTCTTTTTCCTTTCATTTTTCTATCGGTAAGCTTTTCTACAACTCTTTTCTCGTTGGTCTTTGTGGTGATATGATTTTCAATCACTTCTTTTCCATCAGTCTTTGTGATTGCTGGTTTTTTAATCACTCCTTCTTTTTGGATCTTAGAGGGGCTGGACCTTCGAACCTCTCTTTTCTTGCTGCTCTTTTTTGTGGCAGACTCTTCAATCACTCTTTTTCCGTTAGAATTTGGTTGACCCTCTTTCTCAATTTCCTTAAAAAATAATATTGTTGTTATGTGTGTATCTTTACGGGAGGGAGGGCGGGAGGGGGACAGAAGGGCGAGGAAATAGGCGTGAGTTACTATGTTTATGCAATAAAGAAAAACAAGTCTCGTACCTAATTGATACCCATAAGAATTAACTTTTGGCAAAAATAACTTCCATGGTATAATGATCTGGAAAATAGTTGGATGCATTTTGATAACATTGAGACTCAATTATATTAATTTGGTAGGTTGACAAGAAATTACATATATATATATATATTATATTATATATATAGAATATTATAAACATGCCAAATTCCCTGAACTATTGGTGCTATTATCATATACGTTAACAAGAAGAAAAAAAATCCAGCAGCAAGGCACAAACTATGAATATTTGTGATTGGCCCTATTTTTTTACTTGTTGGCCCTAATTTCGCCAGAAAGTTGAGTCGTGCTAGACACGTGTTTCACGCAAGAATTGTCCAAGAAATAGAATCCTACTTTTGCACATTAATACTCTCCATATACTATTACTTTAGTGTAGAGTTGCCCCCCAAACTAATGTACACAAAAAATAAGACAAAACTAGAAAGTGCTCTTAATAATTTTCATGTTTATTTTCGAATCATTCGTCGAAATTAGTGTGCATTTGGTCGTTTACGTAATATTTTTATCAATAGTGTTTTTCAGATCTTCAAACTTTCAAAGAATCATCATATCTTCAAAGTTTTCTTCACCATTTTCCAGAAATTTATTGCACTTAAATTTAGTTTTCCCCCTCAATTTTAGTCACTATTATGCTTTATCAGTTTAAAATACAATTACTAATTGAAACATCACAAATTAATAACTTGGCACATGAGATAAAAAAACAAATGTGCACCTGGGAGTAGACGTCGAATCTGCTCATTGTTGCAATAGCCTCTTCAACTATTCTTCTTTCTTTGATCATTTTGTCAGTAAGCTTTTCTACCATTATGTTCTCATTGATCTTTGTGGTATTGATCTTTGTGGTGGTAGGATTTTCAATCACTACTTTTCCATCGACCTTTGGGATGGTTGGCTTCTCGGTCGCTCTTTCTTCTTGGATCTTAGAAATGTTGGGGTTTTCAGCCTCTTTTTTCTTCTTGTTCTTTTTTATGGTAGGCTCTTCAATCACTCTTTTCCCATTAGAAATTGGTTGACCCTCTTTCTCCATTCCCTTTAAATAAAATATTGTATTTAATCATGTGTCTTTGAGAGGGGCGAGTAAATAGGCGTGAGTTACTATGTCTATGCAATAAAGAAAAGTAGATCGTGTATATTTAATTAACAACTATAAGAATTAACTTTTGGCGAGAATAACTTCCTTTGTCAAAATTTAGTCGTGGTCATGGATTCACTTTGAAATGGAAAAAAAATGTATCTCATAATAATTATCTCAAAAATAGTTGGATATATTTTGATAGTATTGAATTTCATTTCTATTAATTTGGTAGGTTAACGAGAAATCCACATTGCGAGTAAAGGAACACAATAACCAACAAGAGCAAATTTTCGCAGGAGGATGGCACAAACTATGCACATTTGTGAATTTGCCCCATTTTAACTTTTTTGGTCCAAATTTTGCTAGAAAGTTGAGGCATGTGCCAAGCACGTGTTTCAGGCAAGGGTATAATTGTCCAAGAAATAGAATCCTATTTTGGCACATTAATAGTATCCATAAACTATTGATTTAGTGTAGAGTTGGCCCCGAACTAATATACCCAAAAGATAACACAAAAACTACAAAGTTCTCTTCATATTTTTCATGTTTTTTCTTGGATTTTTGAATTATGCGTCGAAATTAGTGGGAATTTGGTCGTTCCCGTACTATTTCATCAATTGTGTTCTTCAAATCAAACATTTTCAAAGAATTCATCATACTTCAAAGTGATTTTCATCTTTTTCGAGAAATCTCTAGCTCTTAAATTTTGTTTTCTCCCTCAATTTTAGTCCCTATTATGTTTTATCCATTTAAAATTCAATTACTAACTAAAACAAAAAAAACTTGCAATATGAGATAAAAAGCAAGTGTGCACCTGGGAATTGACGTCGAGTCGGCTCATTGTTGCAATAGGCTCTTCAACTATGCTTTTTTCTTTGACCATTCGGTCGTTAAGCTTTTCTACCACTCGCTTCTCATTGATTTTTGTGGTGGTAGGGTATTCAATCACTACTTTTCTGTCCGTCTTTGGGATGGTTGGCTTCTGAGTCGCTCTTTCTTCTTGGATCTTAGAGATGCTGGGTTTTCCAGCCTCTATTTTCTTGCTGCTCTTTTTAATGGTAGGCTCTTCAATCACTCTATTTCCGTTAGGAATTGGTTGACCCTCTTTCTCCGTTTTCTTTAAAAAAAATATCATATTTATTTATGTGTCTTTGAGAGGAGAAGGGAGGGAAGGAGGAAGGAAACAGTGGCCGCGTAAATAAACGTGAGTTACTATGTCTATGGAGTAAATAAAAGTAAATCTTGTATATTTAATTGACCACTATAAGAATTAACTTTTAGCGAGAATAACTTCCTTGGTTAAAATTTAGTCGTGGTCATGGATTCACATTGAAATGGAAAAATGTATCTCATAATAATTATCTCAAAAATAGTTGGATATGTTTTGATAGTACTGAATGTCAATCCCATTAATTTGGTATATATATATATATATATATATATATATATATATATATATATTATAAAAAAAATAAAAAAATCTGAACTATGGGTCCAACAAGAACAAATTTTCGCAACAGGAGGGCATAAACAATGCACATTTGTGAATTTGTCCCATTTAACCTTTTGGACCAAATTTTGCTAGAAAGTTAAAGCATGTGTTTCAGGACAGGGTATAATTGTCCAAGAAATAAAATTTTATTTTGGCACATTAATAGTAGCCATAAACTATTGATTTAGTATAGAGTTGTCCCCGAACTAATATACCCAAGAAATAACACAAAATCTACAAAGTTCTCTTCATATTTTTCATGTTTATTCTTGGATTTTTTGAATTATGCATCGAAATCACTGAGAATTTGGTCGTTTATGTATTATTTTCATCAATTGTGTTCTTCAAATCTAAGATTTTTGAAGAATTCATCATATCTTTAAAGTGGTCTTCATCTTTTTCGAGAAATCTTTTGCGTTTAAATTTTATTTTCTCCCTCAATTTTAGTCACTATTATGTTTTATCAATTTAAATTCAATTACTAACTAAAAAAAAAATTTAGTCACTATTATGTTTTATCAATTTAAAATTCAATTACTAACTAAAAAAAAACAATTGCCAAATGAGATAAAAAGTAAATGTGCACCTGGGAATAGACGTCGAGTCTGCTCATTGTTGCAACAGGCTCTTCAACTATGCTTTTTTCTTTGACCATTCTATCGGTAAGCTTTTCTACCACTCTCTTCTCATTGATCTTTGTGGTGGTAGGGTTTTCAATCACTACTTTTCCATCGGCCTTTGGGATGGTTGGCTTCGTAGTCGCTCTTTCTTCTTGGATCTTAGAGATGTTGGGCTTTCTAGCCTCTCTTTTCTTGGTGCTCTTTTTAATGGTAGGCTCTTCAATCACTCTTTTCCCGTTAGAAATTGGTTGACCCTCTCTCTCCATTTCCTTTAAAAAAATATCGTATTTATTTATGTGTCTTTTAGAAGAGAAGGAAGGGAGGAGAAGAAAAACACAGGGCGAGTAAATAGGCGTGAGTTACTATGTCTATGCAATAAAGAAAAGTAAATCTTATATATTTAATTGACAGCTATAAGAATTAACTTTGGCGAGAATAATTTCATTGGTCAAAATTTAGTCCAGTCATGGATTCACTTTGAAATGGAAAAATGTATCTCATAATAATTATCTCAAAAATATTTGGATATATTTGATAACATTGAATTTCAATTCTATTAATTTGGTAGGTTAACAAGATATTTATTGAGATATGTATATATTTTCTAAACTATGGGTCCAACAAGTACAAATTTTCCATTTAGTTGGACACAAACTATGCACATTTTTGGATTGTCTCATTTTAACATTTTGGCCCAATTTTGCTAGAAAGTTGAGGCATGCGCCAAGCACGTGTTTAAGGCAAGGGTATAATTGTCCAAGAAATAGAATCATATTTTCGCACATTAGTAGTATCCATAAACTATTGATTCAGTGTAGAGTTGCCCCTGAACTTATATACCCAAAATTTAATACAAAACTCCAAAGTTCTCTTAATACTTTTCTTGTTTACTCTTTGGATTTTCTAATTCTGCGTCGAAATCAGTGGGCATTTGGTAATTTCTGTAATATTTCATCAATTGTGTTCTTCGAATCTATAGATTTTCAAAGAATTCATCATATTTTCAAAGTGTTCTTCATCTTTTTCGAGAAATCTCTTGCACTTAAATTTAGTTTTCCCTCTCAATTTTAATGATTATTATGCTTTATCAGTTAAAATTCAATTACTAGCTGAAACATCACAAATTAATAACTTGGCATATGAGATAAAAAGCAAAAGTGCACATGGGAGTAGATGTCGAGTCTGCTCATTGTTGCAACCGGCTCTTCAACTACTTTCTTTTCTTTGACCGATCTATCAGTAAGTTTTTCTACTCCTTTGTTCTCATTGATCTTTGTGGTGGTAGGGTTCTCAATCACTACTTTTCCATCGGCCTTTGGTATTATTCTCATTGATCTTAGAGATGTTGGGCTTTCAAGTCTCTCTTTTCTTGCTGCTTTTTTTTATTGTAGGCTCTTCAATCAACTTTTTCCCGTTAGAAATTGGTTGACCCGCTTTCTCCATTTCTTTTTTTTTTAAAATATATTTATTTATGTGTCTTTGAGAGGATAAGGGGGTGGGGGCGAGGAAAACACAGGGGCGAGTAACTAGGCACAAATTACTATTTTATGCAATAAAGTAAAGTAAATCTTGTATATTTAATTGACAGCTATAAATATTAACTTTTGGGAAGAATAACGTCTTTGGTCAAAATTTTACTCATGGTCATCGATTCACTTTGAAATGGAAAATGTATCTCATAATAATGATCTCTAAAATAGTTTGATATATTTTGATAACATGGTATTTCAATTCTATTAATTTGATAGGTTGGCGAGAAAAACAAACCAAATTTTATGAACTATGAGTGCTTTTAACAAATACACCAACATGAACAAATTTTCGTAGCAACAGGGCACAAACTATGCACATTTGTGGATTTACCCCATTTTAACTTTTTGGCCCAAATTCCGCTAGGAAGTTGAGGCATGTGCCAGGCATGTGCATGGGTATAATTGTTCAAGAAATAAAATTCTATTTTGGCACATTAATAGTAAGCATAAACTATTGATTTAGCGCAAAGTCGGCCATGAACTAATATATACAAAAAATAACTCAAAAACTACAAAGTTGTCTTCATATATTTCATGTTTATTCTTGGATTTTTGAGTTCTGCGTCGAAATCAGGGGGCATTTAGTTAGTTTCGTAATATTTTCATCAATTGTGTTCTTCAAACCTATAGATTTTCAGAGAATTCATTATATCTTCAAAGTGTTCTTCCTCTTTTTGAGAAATCTCTTGCGCTTAAATTTAGTTTTCCCTCTCAATTTTAATGATTATTATGCTTTATCAATTAAAATTCAATTGCTAACTGAAACATCACAAATTAATAAATTGGTATATGAGATAAAAAGCAAAAGTGCACCTAGGAGTAGATGTCGAGTCTCCTCATTGTTGCAACAGGCTCTTCAACTATTCTGTTTTCTTTGACCATTCTGTAGGTAAGTTTTTCTACCTCTTTGTTGTTTGTGGTGGTGGGATTTTCAATCACTACTTTTCCATCTGCTTTGGGATTACTAGCTTCTCAATTACTCTTTCTTCTTTGATTTTAGAGATGTTGGGCTTTCCAGACTCTCTTTTCTTGCTGCTCTTTTTTATGGTTGGCTCTTCAATCACTATTTTCCCGTTAAAAATTGGTTGATTCTCTTTCTGCATTTCCTTTATAAAAAAAGTATTGTATGTATTTATGTGTTTTTGAGAGGAGAAGGCAGGGGAGGAGGAGGGAAACAGAGGGGCGAGTAAATAAGCGTGAGTTACTATGTTTATGCAATAAAGGAAAGTAAATGTCGTAGATTTAATTGACATCTATAGGAATTAACTTTTGGTGAGAATAACTTTCTTGGTCAAAATTTACTCGTGGTCGTCGTTTCACTTTTGAAATGAAAAAAAGTATCTCATAATAATGATCTTGCAAATAGTTGGATATATTTTGAACTACATGTGCTTTTACCAAATACCCAATATGTACAAATTTCTGCAGCAGGACAAAACTCATGCACATTTGTGGATTTGCACCATTTTGACTTTTTGGCCAAATTGTGCCAAAAAGTTGTGGCACGTGCCAAACACGTTGTTTCACTCAACGGTATCTGTCTAACAAATGGAATCCTGCTTTGGCACATTAATAGTACCCATATACTAGATGATAAGTGTGGAACTGCCCCCAATTAATGTATCAAAAACTACAAAGTGATTTTCATATTTTTCATGTTTATCCTTGGATTTTTGAATTCTATGTCAAAACTATAGGGAATAGTGTCATTCCCGCAACATTTTCATCAACTGTGTTCTTGAGATCATTAAATTTTGAATAAATTCATCATATCCTCAAAGTGTTCCTCATCTTTTTCAAAAAAAAAACTATAACCGTCACAATGGTATTATTAAAACTTGCTTATTTTCATTGTTTCTGCAATAACAGAAAGCAAATCTTGTATTTAATTGACAACTATGAGAATTAACTTTCAGCAGAAATAATTTTGAATGTCAAATTTTCTTGTGGTCATCAACTCACTTTGAAATGAATAAAATAAAAAAACGTATCTCATAATAATGATAACTTGGAAATAGCTGGATATATTTCGATAACTTTGAAATTCAATTTTAATTTGGTAATTGGTAGGCTGACAAAAAATTGCATATATACATACATATATATATATATATTTATTTTATATATATTCAATTTTCTATATCTATACTATTATATAAAGAAAGGCAAACTGTGACACCAAACTTTTGATTTTCGATTTTAGCCTTATAATTTTATTGTTAGCACAATAGTTTCATTATTGAGTTCCTAATTTAGCCTTATAATTTAAGTAGAATCAATAACTATAGTAATTATTGTGATTGAATATTTAGTTTCCCAAAATTTAAAACTTTCTATATAAAGTCTCTATCCTTATTTATTTAATCTTTACTTATTCGAATTATTATTTTACCATATAAATTAAAATAGATTCTTAATCACGCGGAGACCGCGTGTCAGCGTTTCTAGTATATATATATATATATATATTCAATTATATATGTATGAATGATAAACACACCTAATATCATAAATCATGAGTGCTTTTACCAAACAACTTTAGAAATGTTTGGCACCAGTAGGGTACAAACTATGCATATTTGTGCAATTTATTCCGTTTTTACTTTTTGACCAAAATTTAGCCAAGTTGAGGCCATTCTCGGACACATGTTTTACGCAAGGGTATAATAATCCAAAAAATAGAATAAAACTTTGCAGCAGTAACAGTACACATAAAATATAGTTTTTTGCGGAGTTACTCCCTTAAATCATAGGTGCTTCTACCAAACAATTCAGAAGAATTTTTGGCACTAGTATAGGATACAAATTATGCATATCTGTGCATTTTGCCCTATTTTGACTTTTGGGCCGGAATTTTGCCAGAAAGTTGAGGCACGTGTCGCACACGTGTTTTACGCAAGGGTATAATCATCCAAGAAATAGAACACAACTTGGCGCATTAATAGTACTCATAAACTATGGGTTTGGAGTTACCCCCAAACTAATGCACCAAAAAATAACATCCAATGTGTTCTTCATATTTTATGGATTCTTTTTGCATTGAAAGGTAGATTATTGTACATTGGGTGGTTTTCATGTTTATTTTTGTTTGTTGAATTCAACATCAAACTTCAATGGGAATTGGGTCGTTTCCGTGATATTTTCAATAATTGTGTTTTTGAGATTTTCATATTATTAAAATGTTCATCATATCTTTAAAGTGTTCTTCATATTTTTTTGAGATTTTTTGCATTTAATGTGCATTCTTTGTAATGATTTTAATTTTTACAATATTGTCACAACTGTCGTAACCGTCTCCATGAAGAGAATATTTTGTTTGAAACAAAATTCTCTACAAAATTTTGGCCAAAGTCAACATGGGGCCAATCACACAAATAGCCATAGTTTATGCACATAGTGATGCAAAAAAGAAAAAATTAAATAAATAAATCTTCAAGGGCCATTTGTTAAAAGCATCCATTGTTCGCGGTTTCGTGTGTTTTTCTTGTATATATTATCTTTTTGCCTTTCCTACGTTGAAATTTAAATATACAAATACTACTTCGATGGGTATCAATGTCAGTTCGAAGTAAATATATGAATCAGTTTTTTTACGATTTTCATGTTTATATTTATCTATAGCTAGGTAAACGAATATAAAACACAATACAAGAAAATAATGCCAATAAAAAAATACAAAAAGTTAAAGAAAAAGAAAACTGTTTACTCTAGTGGATTGATTATTGTTTTGAGTGTAAATTAATTTTGAAGTCTTTTCATTATTAGGGGCATATCGAATTAATCGGCTCTCATTCCTGCTTGAATTCAAAAGCCAATCAATCTTATCAAAGAGCACTTTCATTCTACTTTGTCGAACTAGAGTAAGGTATTATTGATCGATTGCTCTTGTTGCATCAGGATATTTAAAGAAAGAAAAGTGTTGAGATTCTGAAATAATATCTTAAGACTTTGTAAAGTTTAAATGATCATGTTGTGTCAAGTAATTTTAGAAAAGTTGGTGTTTTTTTTATATATATTTTTGAATCTAGTTCTTTGTCTTTGAATGACTCCAATTACATTTCTTTTACGTAATACTTGAATATGTGCTTGGAATATTCTGTAATATTTGATTACACAGGATTAAATACCTTTGGAAGGTTTGCAAGCTGATCAAATCAATCATGGAATATGACCGAAGCAACAGTTAATTCCAAGAGGATTTGCATTCTATAAAGACAGAAAAACATGAGACAAAGAAGAACAAGCTTGGAGAGATTAAGTCATTTTGTTTAAGAGTCAAAATCTCTTCGTATTAAATCGTTAAGGAAATTATCAGGTTGAATGAACTTCGAGTTATCTTGAAGGTTTCTAAACTCAAGCAAAGTACAATAGTAATTTATCACATTAGGTAGTAGGAAAGTAATTGGAGAGATTTAAGTTACATGTACGTGTAAATCCCGAGAGAGAGAGTCTTGTACTAGTAGAAACAAGACTTGTGTTGATTATGGGCAAAAGCCAAAGTGGGTGTAGATTTGTTGAATTGAATCATTATAAAAATCTATGTGTTCTTGCTTTACTTTCTTTAATGTTGAAATAATTAATTGTTACGATTGATGATGCAATATCGCACGACCCCCCGAGGAGTGATATTGATAGAGTGAGTTTATTCGAAACGCCTGAGAAAAGTGACGATATTTTTTTATTGATATTCACGATAGTTGAGTAGGTTACAACTGGTCGAACTCGATTGGGAAGGGAGAGCTATTACGAGGATAGCATCAGGTTTACAAGTATAGCCAATTTTTAGCAACTAAGTGCTAAGTGTTTTACTAAAATTTATATGTGTGAGTGAGTGAAAATGGTGAGACTAGAGCTGAAAAAGGTGTAAGGGGAAATGAATGAAAGTCTTGTCTCCAACTTAGTTGTTGTGGGAGTGCTAACAAGCTCCTATTTATCGAACTTTCATGGGGGACTTTGCCTAATCGTTGCAAGTCTACAATTGGGAGTAATTGCCTCGATCAGGTTAGCCAATTAGGTGGGTCTTTTCCTGCGCCAATGAGCATTTTTGACAAGGGTTTCCTATGGCGAGGCTTCTTATGTGCCAATGTGGGTCGTTGGCTGGGGGAGCCAATCAAACTTGGTGTTCTACATCCAGTAGGTGTTGTAGGTTTTATGAACCAATGGGTGTTGTTGCCTACATGCCCAATGGTTTTTCTTATGTGGCGAGTGACTAACTAGATATGGTCTTCTCCTTATTTATGGCGAGTGGTTGGGAATTAGGGAGTAAATTCGTACTGAGTTCCTTCTTGTAACCTCTCGTTGTTTCTCTCGGTCTGTCGTTGACTGACACCATTCCTCCCCTTATTCCTGCCAAGGTGTGAGAATAGTGTTAGTGAACTATTTTCTAAGTGTGGATACACTCGTGACAAGTGTTTATCGGAACTTTTAACCGAGTTGGTGAAAGACATATGTATGCCTGATGGGGTCTATTGCTAAAGGGGTATATTGCTAAAGAGAGTTCGTACGGTGTTAGCGGGCTTCGGGTGCCGAGTATCTTTAGAAGAGTACAGCTAGGGCATCTTGTGTATATGACCTTTAAGGGTCACGGTTCCACATAGGATATGATGCAATGAGCGTTATCCGAGGGGAATAGGCAAATCTCGATTTGTTGAGTCTCAGCGATGCACTCAGATATGTCCCCGTGCGGGCAAAGTCATAGAGTGTCATCGTGAGAAGGGTTCATGTTTACGCTACTTGTTAGGAAAGGATCTGGAGAAACCCCAGGAATGCGATCCATGCCTTCCTACTGGTGTGGTCGATAGAGACGTTCTGAGTGTCTCACCTACCATCCCAGAGATATCTCTCGTTGCTCCAACCCGACCTCTTCGTGGATGAAATAATTATATTTTATGATATGCATCATCAACGACATATCAAAAAGTAAAAGTGGTCCCATAATGTTCTATTCACTCCTAATTACCGGTTTGTAGACCAAGTCAAAAGTCTCTCGCATGTGAAGAGAGGTTAATTAATGGAGAGAGTTGTAATGTTTGCCCACTAACTATTAAAGAGATATCTCGATTTTTTAGGTTTTTTTTTTCTCCCAATGAATTTGAACGACAAAATCAACGAATGAAATAGAACACACTAATCAAAAACCTATCGAAAAGTAAAATTAACAATATTTTTTTTAGATGACTATACTTTGAAAGTGGGTAAAACAAGAAAATGACAGTGTACTCTGTTTTTTGGCAAGGGGAAGAGAAGAAAACAGAGTTCAATAATATTGCAACCAAATCGAACAACAAACTCAACAAATTGAAGTCACGCCTTATATTAAAAAAGCATACCTAACATGCAGTCAACAATAAAGGGAATTTCACATCTAGTTGAAGTTATTGTTCAATCCGTATTATAAATCAAAGGGGAGGGGGTGAGGCCGGTTGATTGTGCTCCCCAAGGTCGGGTCATTCGGATTGACCCGTTAATGAATATGTACAACCAAAGTAGCTGACTACCCTGAATCCTGATTAGCCCACATAAATTCCCTTAATAAGGCTTTATAGAGCTTACCAAACGAGCCCTAAAGAAAATTCCATATTCTCTTCTCTCAGCCCACCCCCCAACCACCAAACCTCAAACTAACTTTGTAACCTCGTTTTCATTCTCTAATCAATTCATCGCCCAAATATTATGTACCTCTTTTCCTTGAAACGTAACTCCCGTTATCAGTATCAAGCAATTATACCACTTTCAACATAAATCTATAAATTCCACTCTAATGGAGTCATTTACGATGTTTTTGTAATCAAATTGACGTGAATTCACATTGAGTCCAACGGCAGCAACGGTGAACGCAACTCTTTCAAATCCGTAAAAAAAACAAGTTGTATACGGCTATTTTGATGAATGGTAGCGAATTCCAACGCCGCTTCTCCTCCATCGTCGTGGTAAAAAAAGTGCTCGAGCTCCTCGATACCGAAGTCTCCGCCACCAGTGTCGTCATAAGTATGATCGCGCGTGAGACTTTGATAGTTTGCTTCATACGGGTGAGCTTTTCGATAAAGCACGGTATTTTGGTCTTATTTCATCACGGTAATAGAACACAGTAAACAGTACAATTGAGATATAACTAACCAAAATAATACTAATCAACTTTATTATCGGACTGGCTTGGTCCGGAACACTTATTACAAGCTTACTAGATTGAATAAACAATTAAAACAGTACAATAGCGTGTCGAATTCTAGGCGTTCGATGCTGACGTGTCGAATGCCTTGTTTGATATGAACTGTGCTGCAAGGGTTCGATGCTGAACTCAAGCGTATCGAATTCAATAGATTCGATGCCCCAACTGTATCGAATTCGATGCGTCTTTTGTCGTATCGAATGAAGTAGATTTGGTTCGGTCACATGTCGAATGGGATTCGTTCGATCCGATCCGCCTCGAATGAATAGTGATTCGATGCTGACTGTGCTGAAGTGATTCTCCAATGATAACGTGCACGAATAACAAGGGGACAGGCTATATATAGCCATCGTCCTGCGGGTCCCAATGCCAGATGCAAAAAGCGTATCGAATCTTGTCTATTCGATGCGGTTATGGGCTGGCCCAATACTCGGGTATTGGGCCAATCATAAAATATCCACATCACATAGTCCCCCCAGTTTGGGAGTCGATATCAATTTGAAATCGAGTGCCAAACTTAAATAATAATGTTCTGCGGACTGATGAACGGCCAACGTTGAACCGCACGGATAAGGTTTATTAACCCGACACCAATTATTTTTCACTGATTTGGGATATTCCAAATCATTCGTTAATTTAGAACAGATTGCAAATGCCCGCAGTGAGTATCTGTTAATTTATACACCGCATCAAACAAAATATATTCGATGCGGTTGAATTGTCGCATCGAATCGCACATGTACGATGCGCTGAAGATATGGGCCTAGTGGGCTGCCCGTGGCCTATATAAAGGTTGGCCTGCGGTGGAGGCTTCATTTTGCTCCTGTCGCATTTTTTTTCTCAAGGTAAGGTGCATGGAACAGATGCAATTCGATGCAGCCCGCATCGAACAACATGAATTCGATGCGCTTGGCATCGAACTGTGGTTGTTCGATGCGATGCCTTTGCATTATTTATGAAATGTTTATAGTGTTATTGTGTGCTTTTGAGTATTTGACATTTTGCTGTTGTTTAACAGATCAATTAATCAAGCAAAAACCTTTCACTTGGAACTTCAGTTAAGGTAAATCATACGCCCTTATATTTAGATTTTATCTTGCTGATAAATTGATTGTTATGCATGCTTGAGAGTTATGCGAGAGCGTAGAATGACGTGTTCGCCGTTAGTCAGTCTCCGTTTCTTTTGAATTCATTTCAGTTTGTTCTCGTCAAAGATGGTGAATAGTGAATCAACGTCTGGGAGTGACTCGAGTACCGGCTCGAGCTCTAGTTCGATTAATATGGCGGCCCCATCTAATGCTCCCGCGGATTTGAGCACAGTCGCAGTAAATGAGGTTGAATTAATAGATATAGAAACTGTTGATTCACCCGTGGGGAATAATCTCGACGCAAACGCTGATCAAGCAGCGTCTCAAGCCGAAAATAATGATTCGCGAGAGTCATCTACTTGGGATAATGGCGCCCCAAGCAAGGCCTATGAAGAAGTAGATTACATCAACAAGGAGTTTGATGATCATGTTGAGGTTCCTGGGATGACATATGATATGTACGTTTCCCGTCTCCAACATAATCGTAAGGGACTGCGCGAAAAATTTGACATACCCATTCAGTACAAAATTGTTGTCCCTGGGCCGAATGATCGGATGCACAACCCCACCTCCCGGGCATATGACTGTGTTTGTTGGTCAACTCCTCAACGGTCTCCGCTTTCCCATTCCTTTAGAGTTAAGATGATCAATGTCGTGCCCGCTCAACTCACGCCAAACCACCGTGTTTGATTGCTTCATCATTGTCATGAAAGCATTGTGCCAACCACAAAGTCCCAATGAGTTCTACGCATTGTTCGAAATTGCGAGGCGGGAAGAGGGGTTTTATCATATTAAAGCACAAACACATCGTAAATTCTTGAATGGTGGGGCGACCGGATATGGGAAAGATTGGAAAAGACGATATTTTTATATCAAGGTGAGCTATGAGGGCGAGTTTAGGCAATACCGCCGTGAATGGTATAATGGCTCTAGGGTGGCGATACCCCACGACATTTCTGTGACATCTTGGGATTGCGAGTTTATCCCGAATTTAGTTCGAGAACATCAATTAGATGTCAAAAAATTAGTAGAAAACCGAGTCCTATCATTAGCTGGGAGGATGACCCTTGGTATAATTGCGTAACTATATAATGGACCACCATGCCCGAATGAACCGAGCAGCTGCGGCTGATCAAGCTAGTTCTCAGACCAACACTGCTACTGACATTCCTCCCCTGCGAAAAAGAAAAAGCAAGGGCAAGAAAAATATTGCTGGTCCTTCTAAGGTTGGTGCTGCTGATTCAACAGTCGATCCTTTTGGGGATTTATTGGGGGAAAGTCGCGACACCGCTCAAGGTGGTGCTGAGGCTTCAGAGAACCCGGGAGCTGGTCTAGACGACAATATCGAAGGCGCCGTCCAGACCAAAAAGAGAAAATTGCCCCAAACTCGGTCACAAACTGGAGGGGCTATTCCACCTCCCATCCGAGCAGGTAGGCCAAGTGCTTCTGATGCCCCGGCCCATGCAACTGGACTGAGTACTAGGATTGGGTCCAGCCAACGCCCTCGTGCTCGGGCCGGTGGGTACGAAATTTCAGAGGCCGAAGCTACTGACCATCTGAGGGCTCTCTTGCCTGGCCTTGATGTCCCTCTTCCGATATCTGTTGAAGAGAGGAGGAGGGTAGAACGAAACACGCTTCATTTGCTGGCAGCGGTAATTATTTCTCTTCTCTGAGCTAACATTCATTCGACCTAAAATTTAAATGTTGATTTGATTGCTCAGTAATTGTTAGGCGGGCGGTTTCGTGGACACGATGTTTTCGGCACTGATGGAGTTTCGAGAAACAGCCGCGGGTGGTGATTCTGCTGCATTTAGAGATGCAACAAGTGAAGGATTATGCTGCGAGGGCACATGCCGATAGGGAGGCAGCCAAAATGGCACGGGAGGAAGCTGATCAGCTCAAAGAGGAGTTGATTGAGCTCCAGAGGGAGTTGGCGGTGGCGAAGGAACAAGTTTATAATGCCGATAACGAAGGATATCTACGCAGTTTAGGCGAGGTATAGAATCCCAACTCTTGACAATGGGCATTAATTTCTGCCATTATCTCATTAATTTTGCCTCTGCCTCTATAGGTTTCTCCTCAACAAAAGGTGGAGATTGCTGAAGAATTACTTTAGAGCAATGCCTTTGAAAAGATTTGCACTCGGCGAGGCGATCTAGAAGCGCGTAATGCTCAGGTTCTGACCGTTCACCAGTTTTACGCAACGCAATACATCTGCGGTGGCTTTAAGCCAGAATGGTTGAACCTTTCTCTGGGGCCTAATCGAGAAACTCTTCCAGCTCCAACGACTTTTCAGCCTGAAAATCCTGACGAGTTTGCCTCGTTGCTGGAGAAACAAAACCTTGTGCTCCAGGGACTCTCATCACCTCCACCGATGCCTGAGCCATATCCCTCCTCCGAGGACGAGGAAAATATTTAAAACTACAGTTTGAGGATTTTTCTATTTATGTTAATGTTTTATGAACAAATTTTCTTATTTTAAGTTTTATTTTAATGTGGCGGTGTCTCGCCTCTATTTAAACAATTTGATATTTAGCAGCTTCATGTTTCTGAATGCTCATATTGATTTGCTCAATTTTATAAGCTCATCTCGTTGTCTTTTATTTCAATTTCCTATATTGATTCTTTACTTTATTTTGATAACTTGCGAGTTATTTAATCTTCATTATAGAATTTTCATTTTGCAACCGAGTATTGAGCGATGTTGTTATTGCTAGGAATTTGATCGTCCTATTTGTTTTTATTTCCCATTGGGATAGATTTCAACTGTCGTTTGGAGACAGAGTACTTCTATTTTTGTACTCTTGTTTGGTCATTATAATTTTCCTTTTGAGAGTTTCGTTCACGCTTGTATGAACTGCGGATTTCAAATAGCACTTACAGTTGTGGTAATAATTGCCACCTCGGAAAGAACCTTTCGCCTTTCTTCGTCATTTATGTGAAATTCTGAGTGTTGTAGCACAATTGATAGAATCTTCATTCCTCCCTTGTATTCTTTGGGAATCGCGGTATCTCATTTCACATTGGATAGAATTTACGCCTTTCTAGTATTTCCAAGATTTCTCGGTATTTCGTGCCACGATGGACAGAATTTCCATTCTTCTCGTTTTGCTAGGGATTTCTGGTATCTCATGCCACGATGGACAGAGTTTCCGTCCCTTTTGTTGCCTCTGGCTTTTTTCGGTATCTCGTGCCACGATGGACAGAGTTTCCGTTCTTCTCATTTTGCTAGAGATTTTCGGTATCTCGTGCCACGATGGACATAGTTTCCGTCCCTTTTGTTGCCTCTGGCTTTTTCCGATATCTCGTGCCACGATGGACAGAGTCTCCATTTCTTCTTGTTCTGCTAGGGATTTTCGGTATCTCGTGCCACGATGGACAGAGTCTCCATCCCTTTTGTCGCCTTTTGGACGTTATGTCTTGCATACAGTTTTACCATGCAAGTTAGATATATTTAATACATAACTCGGTTGATTTAAAGGAAAACTTTCTGAAAAAACTAAATCCGATTATGGAAGCAGATCGGAGCTTGAGACATCGCTCGTTCTCCCTGATTTCCTATGTCACCTTCCAGATTCACTTTGAGTGTTCCTGTTTTAAGTTTATACATGCCTGTCCCTCATGCTTGTCATAGCAGAGGGGACGAATAAATATTGTTCAAAATATTCAAAATACTGAGGACTCTTATGAACTGAACTAGGATCTCTTAATCAATGTGCTCCATTTGCCCAGGAGCCAATGCTATTGCTGCGTCTTTTTCCTGTTGCGGCCGCGTCCGGAGCGAATTTACGTAACACTTCCAACCTTCGATATGGTCTGCTATGACTTCGCCAGTGCCGGCAAGGGTTGGAAATTTTACCATTTGATGATAGGTTGATGGTAGCGCTCGAAATGCATTCAACGTCGGTCTTCCTTCCGTTGTAAGCAAAGTGCATGTCAACGATTACATAGTTCTCCAGAATTGTCTTTCTCTTTGGTGATGTACTCAATGAGGTTGGGAGCTTGAGCATTCCTAGCGGCACTATCGCTGGACCTCCAAATCCGTGAAGTGACGTTCTCACCGGTTCTAGTGCTTGATTATTCAATCCCATTTTAGCCAATGTAGAGCTGAACAGCACATTTACGGAGCTTCCATGGTCCACAAGCATTTTGGTGACTCCATAATTAGCTATATCGACAGTTATTACCAAAAGGCAATTTATATTGGACATATGTATAGCTTGTGCACTCAGTTTCCGTAGGTCTGCCGTAGAGAATGTGACCTCCTCATGTGGCATTTCTTCAATTCTTAGTATGTTGGCCATATTGACAAAGTTATCTGATTCAACAAGCCTTGTGATCTTTCTTCGCCCATTGGTGGAATCCGCTCCCCCCGGTGCTCCTGATATCATATTGATCATCCCATTTCTTGCATTTTTGTCTTCAATCTGAGGATACTCAAATAGTTGTGGTTCGTCGACCATCCTCTGTTTATCCTTCATGGGAGAAGGAGTTCTCTTTCTATCGGAATTGTTTTCTTGTTCTTGAACTTTCTTAACAAACTCTGCAAGTTTGCCATCCTTTACTAACCATTCAGTTTCATCTTTCAACTTTGTGCAATCCTCAGCATCATGACCCTTCTGGTTGTGATATTTGCAGAATTGATTCGAGTACCTTGTAGCCTTGGACTCCTTCATTGGTCGAGGATCTTTTAACCAACATTTTCTCTTTGATGCCCTAAAGACTGCTATGATGTGAGCCTTTAATGGCGTGTATCGTCTAGGCGAACTCTCCCGACCCTTGTAATTCTTGCTCCTGTTGTTGTAGTTATTGCGGTTGTGATCTTCTCTGCCTCTTTCTCTCTCTTTCACGGGTGCAATAACAGGCACCTTAGTCGCCATCATTTCTTCAAAATGAACCACCTCCTGTGTTATTCTATTAATTTCTTCGATGTTGGTGGGCTTGCGTCTGAGTAAGGCCCCACTAAACATCATGTTGGTGGTCGCCCGGAATAGTATGCTCACGATCATTTCTGTAGATGGGCTGTCAATCCTCAGTAGCTCCGTGTTGAAATGCTTCATAAAGTCTTTCAGACTTTCATTGGTTTCCTGTTTCATTGTGTAAAGATGTGAGTGGTCCAAAACCAATCTTTCTTGGCTGGAGAATTGATCTTCAAACAGTTTTCTCAATTGGTTGTAGCTTATAATCGATCCCGGAGAACCAATCCACAGCTACTCCTCATAGAGTTGTCGCAAATATCCTGGCTTGGATATTGACTTTAAAGCCATAAAGGGACAGTTTCCTATCCAATTGAAAAAGATGATCTCGGGGATCAGATTTACCATCGTAAGTTTTCAATTCTGGGATCTTATCCCCTGGTTCCAAGATCTCTGATTCTATCGCTTGACATAATGGACTTCGATTGGAAGTATTGTCCTCTTGTATCCTCTGACCTACGACTATCGTTTTCTCTTTCCCCAGCCTTTCTATTTTTCTGGCCATCTTGTCATGCTCCCTTCTTAATCCATGACCATCCTGACGTCTCCTGTCATGCTCTCTTCTTGTTTCTTCCCTCAGGTTTCTGTCCTCATTACGTTCCCTTCTAGATTCATGACTCTCCGAACGTCTTCGATCATCCCTTTTCTTCATCTCTCCTCAATGCAATCATGTGGTCTTCCTCCTTTTCTTTTTCTCTCCTTTCACGGTGCCTTTTCGATTGTACCTCCACAGAAACTAACTTCCGTCCCTGATCGTCATGAGTTGATTTTCCCTTACTCTGCAATTCCTCTGACGCAGATTTAGTTCTTCTATCATCTTGTCGAAATTTTTCTTTCTCCTTTCCTTTCAATATTCTGGCAGCGGAACCTTGTTCCCTTAACACCTCTGGATGTTCAATAGGCGGTGGTGTCAGTACGGGCGGTGCAGGAGTCAGTACTTATGCCACTACAGCTTTTACCATTGCCATTATTTCATTCTTCATATTGTTTGGAATTGAAGCACTCGTTGTTGTTGCCCATGTTGTTGCGGCTTTAGTCATCGGTGCCTCCTCGCCTTGGAGTCCTTGCATTTCTCTTCTTGCAAGCGTTGGTACTGGTGCGGGTATTGCTGACAGTCCCGCATTATCCGACGTTATTTGCTCAGGAGTTCTTCTCTGAACCTCTTCATTAGTTCCTTCGACAACTTTGCTACGAGATCTGGTAATTAACCCTAGATGTCATACCTAATAAACTAATAAACTTAGTGTTCCCACAGACGGTGCCAATATTTTGGTCTTATTTCGTCACGGTAATAGAACACAGTAAACAGTACAATTGAGATATAACTAACCAAAATAATGCTAATCAACTTTATTATCGGACTAGCTTGGTCTGAAACACTTATTACAAGCTTACTAGATTGAATAAATAAATTACAACATTACAGTAGTGTGTCGAATTCTAGGCGTTCGATGCTGACGTGTCGAATGCCTTGTTCGATATGAACTGTGCTGCAAGGGTTCGATGTTGAACTCAAGGGTATCGAATTCAATAGATTCGATGCCCCAACTGTATCAAATTCGATGCGTCTTCTTTCGTATCGAATGAAGTAGATTCGGTTCGGTCACGTGTCAAATGGGATTCGTTCGATCCGACCCATCTCGAATGAACAGTGATTCGATGCTGACTGTGTTGAAGTGATTCTCCAATGATAACGTGCACGAATAACAAGGGGACGGGCTATATATAGCCACCGTCCCGCGGGGCCCAATGTCAGATGCGAAAAGAGCATCGAATCTTGCCTATTCGATGCGTGATTCGATGCGGTTATGGGCCAGCCCAATACTCGGGTATTGGGCCAATCATAAAATAGCCCCATCACACGGACTCCGGCGCCGGAGAGCCTAACGTCGTCGTCGTCGTTGGTTGATTAACCGTCGTAGGAACTCGCAAAAAGGGCCGCATCGCTGTTTGCGTCTCCACCGGCGCCGCCCAAAAGCTCAATTGACGGAGCATCGTAAGGGGGATGGACAGCCGACTCTCCGGTTAGAACGTCGAAAAACGCCGACGATATCGCAAAAGCTCCTGTATTGTTGAGAAATGGCGCCTCTCCATGTCAATAAGACTTTCAGTGATAGAAACTAAGAGAGAGAGAGAGAGAGAGAGATTGGAGAGGATCTGCTTCTTTTTTTTTTCCTTTTTTTTTAGTTTCTACTTTTCTCTTTCATACATAGGAGGAAGAAGGAGGTAGTGATTTGGTGCATTTCCTACATACCCTACAATGCCATGTGTCAACCTCTAGTTGGTGGTACATAGAGTGTAACAGGGATCTGGAATAGAAAACCGAAGCGAGCGAATTTGGGGCTGATGGGAATGGGGTGGTGGTGGGCTTGAGGCCCAAACTTTGGTGGTGGTGCTGGTGGGGGTTGGACGGATGTCAAAAATGAACCATTATTTTAGGGATAAAAAAAACATAAAGCAAATGAACAATTAAAATTTATTTAATTAACATAATATTATCAACTCCTATAAGTTATAACCAACATATATAATGGATAATAAATTTAATTATGCTCTTTAATTGAGGAAAAAATATCATATACTATTTACTTTTATTTGTTTGTCATTTTTTAGTTTTAAGGTACGTAATTTTATTATTAAAAAAATAACTTTAAAGACTAAGAAAATAGCAAATGATACATTTGTTTATTAAAATTATATGTATAAAATTACAATATTTTAGTATTGAAGAAATATAATGTATAAATTATGCAAGACTTCTTTATATTTATTTTGAAGGTAACATTTAGTATGTTGAGTTAAGAAAAAATCTAAAATATATCATAAGAATGTAACATTCTCTATCCTGTATGGCAAGGTCATGTGGAGGCCATGTCCAAAAAACACACGGTTTTTGGTCAATAGTATTTTCGGCCTAAGACAAACATTTTGTGAACGGAGTTTCTTAGTTACCAAGCATCTACAATGCTTGGATTTACAATGGGTAAATAAGGTAATTATATATGATAGTTAGCAGGCAAAAAATGCAATTCTCCATAATTAATGATACTAATTGATGTGTATTAAAATTTAGGTACAACAAGATTTTGTACCTAATATTAGTTGAGGCAAGGTCGTTGGGACAAATCTCAGGTTCGTTTTGTGTACTTTTCTCTGTACCTAATTAACCATATTTTGTTCATTAAAAAAGGACTATTTTTGGAGAGGTAGTTGGGTGTTACATTGAAAGTTATTTGATAAAGGAAAATTATTAAAATGGGAACTATTTTTAAGACTTGTTTTCGGAATTATGTTTTCAAGAGTAATATATTGAAAATTATTTTTCCGGAAGTGATTGATACTTCAACAATTCTCTCCGTATATACCAACCTTTGTTCTAAATAAATTATGAAGGGATATTAATTTATGAAGGCAAAACCTCTAGTTGACTTTATTTATGTTATGATCTCTTCTCACATTTTCACACTATAAAAGGGCTTGTACCAAATTAAAGGTTTCATTACAATAAGAATACTCCAATAATAATAACAAAATCAAAACATGGCCCCTCTGTCTTCTAAATGCTTCCTTCTGTTTCTTCTCTTCAATGTCCTCATCACATCCATCTTTTCACTCACTTTATACGATTGGACAATTCAAATAACGAATGTTTCCGAGAACCAAACGTTAATTACAAACTGTGTGGCAAATGGTAAAAGTGTTGGGACAATTACAATTGCCCCAAATAGAGAGAGTCAAGCATTTTTATGTCCCGTGATCTTCAGGGGTCGGAGCCTGGCCACGTGCGACGTGACCCAGGGAAACTTGCATGGGAGTTACGACCTTTACGATTCGAATCGAGATGGCAAACGTTGTGCGGACAGGGCGTGTTTGTGGGAGATAAACGAGTCGGGTTGGTATTTGAGGCTGGCTAATGGAACTACTGAACTGGAGTACCTATGGCCACAATGAAATTTTTAAAATTTTGTCATTATGGCAATGAATTAATCTGCTCGTTTTAAATCATATTTTGTATGGTGTTGAACCAAAGTTTTATATAAAACACATTTGAGTACTATTGGAAGCATGTTTATTTACCGTTCTTATTTGATTGCGTTGATATTACTTATTAGTGTAGCAACAATATTCTTTTTTTTATTTTTTTTCCTTTTATCGGCCACAATGATATTACTTATTAGTGTAGCAAACTTAATTTGTGTGAAAAAGAACAAAGAAAGAAAGAAGAATTGGTGGTGAAGTATCAGGAGAACCTGGAAAAAATGAAAGATGAAATTCAAGCATATAAGGTTCAAGCCAGTTATGCAAAGAGTGATGACAAACTGGCAAAGTTGGAGGTTGAAAGGGAAATGCTTAGGGAGAAAGCTCGACTTCATAAGCGGCAAGCAAAAATTATTAAAAAGAAACTACAGCAATATAGTTTCACATGCATGGTGCTAGGTGTTTTTTCATTTGTGGCTTTGATGTTGCTCTTGTGGCAGAAATTGAATTGATGGTAGAATTGATGGTGTTATTGTGGCAGAATTGTGTTGTAAGATAATTTTGGTGTTGTTACTTTGATGTTGGTGTTGTAGTCTTGTTTTCTGTTAACCACTGTAATGACAATGTGATTGTGATTTTTAGTTCATTTTGAATAATTCTCCATAATGTGATTGTAGTCTCTTTGCATATTCAATTGACTGTCTATGCTCTATAAAACAACAACATTTGCCAAAATGAAACATTAAATGAAATAGGACCAAATTGCAGAAAAGCCCCAGTGACCAAAAGCAATTATAAAATAATTGCAGAAAAGCCCCAGTGACCAAAAGCAATTATAGAACAATTGCAGAAAAGCCCTAGTGACCAAAAGCAATTATAGAACAATTGCAGAAAAGCCCCAGTGACCAAAAGCAATTATAGAACAATTGTAGAAAAGCCTCAGTGACCAAAAGCAATTATAGAACAATTGCAGAAAGACTAGTACATTACATTAGTACCTGAATGTGAGTTACAATAAAAAAGGGACACATCTCCTCAATGTTTGCAGCAACAACCTCAAGCAAAACACTACTCTAATGTTAACACCAATACATCAACACAGACATACCAAACCATTCAAACCAAAATGAGGTAAATTGTTTGCAACATGAATAACCAAAATACCACAACACTATCCAGTTTTCAACATGATCAAAATTCAGGTACAAATGCACATTTACCACCAGAACCAAACCCCTCACTTGTACACCCTTGTGACAGAAGAAACACCATCACTTAGTTGAGTGACAATGTTGTCATTACTCATCCTAAAGTATCTTGTTGCAACCGGTGGTCTTGGAGGTGCATTAACTGTACGTGCAGTCAAAGGACTTGAGCATGATGCTTGAGATGGTAATGGACTTGAGCTTAATGCTTGAGCTTTCTTTGTTTTATTCTTCTTAGCCTGTTATATAGCAAAAGTTAAAAACATAAATACATATGACCAAAAAACAAACTATATTTCAGAAAGACTAAAGACACTTACAGGGGGTTTTGCAACTTTTGGTAAAGGCAGGTTTTTGCAACTCTTCTTGTTGTGCCCAAGATCACCACAATTTGAACACATATACTTACTGCCCCCTCTTATAATTTTCTTCCCATTCTCAGTTTCCACAATTAACTCACTTGAATCCTTTCTTCTTTCATGGAGCTTAGGCCTACCTCTCTTTTTTGGCTTTTCAGGCCAAGGACTTAATGAAACCAACTGTGTTTTGGGCCATTCATCTCTACCCTTCATTGGTTGCATCATATACCAATGCTCTACATAGTCTTCAATTTTGCCTCTTTTGTAGGTAATGCAGGATACAACATGCACACATGGTAGGCCAGACAAGTCCCACTTGTTGCAGCTGCAACTCCTCTTTGGTAAATCAACAGTATAGACCTCCCATGTCCATCCAGTGACCTCAAACTTGTCTTCACCATTCCATAGTAATCTATAATCACGGGCATGCTTCTGGTGGCCATCTATTATCTTCTGTGCATTTGGACACAGATTACCTAAAGACTTCATCACTCTGTCCCTTTGAGCAGGCAGCCTCTTGTACAATATAAGCCTGATAATCTCAAGCATTTGGATGATTGGTTTGTTTCTCGCTTTTAGAATGACTTTGTTGAAGCAGGCATCAATATTTTTTGAAATTAAGAGTGAATAATTACAATATTTTTTATCCATCACTAATTAACACTTAATTATAATTCAATAATACTTGGAAGTAAATAAATTTAATCCACATAAGTGAACTTAATATTTTACAAAATCACATTAAAAGGTAAATATTGTAATATGATGTAAAGAACTAAAAGAGATAGTAAAACTTATACTTTAATATGCGTTAACGTAATGAAAGCAAAATTTTGTTAAGTTTGAAAAAAAAATCACACAATTAGATTAATGTTTTGTATATATTATTACTTACAAATATATGTTCTAATTGTCGCTCAGTAAATACCGAGGCTTCACAATATCATGATACAAACTTAAAATAAATCAAAAACCGAAAGTATTCGGTGAATGCAAAATTCGGAATTATTTGGCCATTTCGTATGAAACGGGCCGTTTTCAATCCATGATAAAAATAAATTTGAGACCAAACTAAAGAGAGATATCCTCCTCTTAACTAACTAGGATTATTAAAAGGTATAATTACAGTTACATCTCTTGAGATTTGATGTTATTACAAAGACCTCTCATGAGATTTGAGTAATTACAATAATCTCCCCTCAATTGTAAGGGATGATTACAATTACACACCATGAGGTTTGGTGTAATTACAAAGACCTCCCATCAGGTTTAAATAATTACAATGACCTCCCCTCTAACTAGTAATTGTTTATACATTATTTTCAATTTTGTCCTTGATCAATTATATTGTTTAAATCAATTTAAATGCCTTGTTGAAAATACTTGATATTTATTTAATCTCAAGAGCTTGCATTTAATATTAAATAAATTAATTATTGGATAAAAAATTATTAAAGAATACACTAAATTAATTTTAATTATTCTCACATATATTTAATGTTATTGCTCTTATCAAAAAAACATTTAATTTTATTATTCAAAATTTCTTGACGAGAAAAACCTATTGGTGCGAGAATTAAAGATAAACACTAATGTCATAGTGGTAGAAAATATTGATTGAAATTTTATATTACAACATAACTTTTTTAATAAAACATATTATTTTAAATGTAGTTATCTCCACTTTTAAACAATAGGGATTAACTTGTTAAAATTACAATTGATATTTTCTACCACTATGACATAAAGGGTTATCTTTTATTCTCGCACAATGAGTAACAAAATTAAATATATATGAGAATGAATAAAATTAATTTAGTTATTCTTTAATACTTTTTCAGTAATTAATTTATCTAACATTACATTCAAGATCTTTAAATTAAATAAAACATCAAGTACTTTAAACAAGACATTTAAATTCATTTAAGCACTAGAATTGATCAAGGGTAAAGTTGAAAATGCATTTATAATTACTAGCTAGAGGGGAGGTTTTCGTAATTACATCAAACCTCGTGGGGTGTAATTGTAATCATCTTTACAATTACTTGTTAAATGGGAGGTCATTGTAATTACTTAAACCTTAGGAAAGGTCTTTGTAATTACACCAAACGTCATAGGGTGTAACTGTAATTATCCTTTATTAAAACAATAGCCCTTACTTCTAATCAACAGTACCTCGGGCCGTTTTTGATCCTCTAAAGTAACCATCATTTCATTTTTGGTCCTCTATAGTGTCATGTTTGGTCCTTTTTGCTGTGTAATTACGAAGTTACCCTTATTTTTTGGCATTTTACTTGCACATGATTTCTAATTTCGATTTTTTTCTATAATTTTGGTACAAATCTTTGAGTTATTATACTTACACCCCCACAATTTTATAATAACTATGTTTTTGATAGTTATGTAATAATCATATTTAACATATTAAAAAGATAAGCCTAAACATTTATTATTGTGTCATTCTTTTTAGTTATACAAAATGTGTACATTAGCAACTTAATAATTTTCTATAATTTATTTTTTCTTTATATAATTTTATCTAAGTTTTTTAAAAACTCTATAATTAATATTAAACAAACAAAATTGAAATTATAAATATTAATATTTTTCTCAATTCAAAATATCATTCATGTTTATCTATGTAAATTATGAAATTTTATTCGCAAGTTTGATTTAATTAAGCGTAATTCCTAAATAAATCACATTTATTTTTGTTTTTAAAGGAAAAAAATGAGTTGTTCAAACGACCATCAGCTTAACCTAGCATTTTTGGGGGCAAAAATAACAACTTGAAAAATTACACTTTATTTAAAATTACAAGTATATAATAATAAAATTTACTATGTGTTTAAATTGTGAAGTATATTTGCCATTCTTTTTTAGTTTTTAGGTTATATTAATGTTAATTTTTTACCTTCAAAATTAATAAAAATGTTCTAGGATACAACTGTTAATACAAATAATAAGTAATAAAACTATAAAATTTCACAGTTGAAGAAAATATATTGTTTTAATTATTTCAAGATTTTCCTTTTATTAAATTTTTGGAGGTAAAATTATTCTCATTATTATTATTAGTGTGTTGTTAATGTGCAAATTTTGTACAACTAAAAAAGAATTGAAACAATGATGAATTTTTAGGGCTTATGTTTTAAGATATTAAATATTATTATTACAAAATTATGAAAAATGGCTATTATATTATGGGGGTGCAAATATAACAACTAAAAATATTTAATTGTAAATTGATGGAGAAAAATTGAATTGGAGGTCATGTGCACATCACATGCTAAAATTAAGGGCAAAATAGTAATTTTACTGCAATATGACCAAAAACGAAACGAGGTACTATAAATGACCAATTTTGAAAGTTGGTTACTATAAAGGACAAACTTTGCGAAATTCCCCTATATAGAGTGTGGCATATGATTTGTTTCACGCTCTTCAAGATAAATATAAAGTAAATTTAAGTCTTCATGAACCCTAAAGCAAATTCATTTGTTGAAAGTTGAAACACGTACACTATGTTTTTTCATGTGTACTGATTTGATTGACCACACGCTTGGTGACGACTTTACTTAATTTGAGTTACTCCGCTTGAACACCTAATTTTGACTCTTCAGTTCTTGTTATCTAATTGGCTACTAAAATATATATAATTGATTATTTTAACTATTTAGCAAAATTCAGAATTTAAAAACTAAGAACTTATTTAACTTTTAATACATTTAGCAAAAAAAAAAAAACAATGAGTTCAAAATTTGGTTGTCTACAATTAGTACCTCAAAAGTGTTGCGATTCAAGAAAATATATGCAACATGAGTGTTTCTCTCTAATGTTGACGAAAGTCAAATGTCTACATATATTATAACGTTCATTCGAATCAACGGTGTAGGTTTTATGCAATGGCATTATTCAAAAGTAACGTAGTTCTGTATTTTACTTAATTAACTGATACTTCTATTCAAAAAAATGCGAACAATATAAATTAATGAAACTTCCTCTGCACACAGCACCTATAGGAAAATTATATATTTTTCTCTATTTTGTGGCAAAATTTCTTATGTAATTAATTGGATTTCTCCACCATACCACCATTCGTGGAGAAACAATAAAACGAAATCTTTTTGTTAATGTTAATTATTATACCTAAAAAAAATTGATGTTAATCAAGTTAAATCTACAACATTTTAATGGTCGTCGTCTCTAATTGGTAACGCTTGAAGAAGATTTAGGAAACTTGGTTTTGGGTCTCCCAGATTTTGTGGTCATAATTAGTAGCATACGTACACCCTAATTATAAGAAGCCATTAACAAGATTCAGATTAATTAGTAAAATATTCAGTTATACCCCATACGAGGTTCTTATTATACAAATCAAATTGATTTTGCTGTTGTAAATCAACTAGTATATTAATACTGTAAAAAATGTTCTTTATAGGATTATTGTCAATATAAACATCATTAAATCAAGTGATATTGAGGTTTTCGTATAAAACGTTGACATACAAAATATATTTATTTTCTTTCTTTCTTCTTTGTTTTTAAGAATTAAGGAATTACCTTAACTTACCAATACATAGCAAGTGGAAGATAATTCATAATAGGAAATACCATTGATAAAAAAACAATTTCCCAAATACACTACGCATGCAGTTCAATATTAGACCAACATAATATTACTTTCTCAATATTACTATTAATTAGCATAAAAGGAAATTGAATGACTCCTTACCATGCATGGTCACATTTTACATAAATCTTTTTACTCAGTCAATGTCCGTTGAAGGTTTAGTGAATCCACATGCAAATTATGTCTATTAATAGATATATTACCTCAATTGTATGTATTTTATTGACCATGCCTTACCAACTTTGTTATAAAACCCCCATGGTATGTCTCTCATGCTCTCACAACCATTCTCAATTCTTTATTTTTTTAACAGAAAGTAAGTATTATCAAATGTTGAGAAATATTAATGCATCATGTTTGTTCATTCAAACAAACCATGTGTCCTGATTAATTTTTCCATCCATGTTTTTTTTTTTTTGATAAAAGCATCAAACTCCACATCGTTTGGTGTTTTTTTAGTATGTCCTCGTAACTCTCAAAAGAGAACTTAACGACCCAACCTTAACAAAAATATGCGGCCTCCCCCCTATGTCAGATGTATTAGTACTTTTGTTCGTTAGAGTGGTCTAAGGCGAGCGGAGATCGCACATTCTCAATAGGTTATGGGGCTAATTGCCTAATTGCTTTTTTGAAAGTTACACGGACGATGATGGATTTGATGCTTTTAGTCCTGTTTTGATAAATTAATAGTGAAAGAATATTTGAAGATGTTTGATGTCATTCTTTGAACCATTTTTTTGCAGGCTATGGAGAAGATTTTCATCTCTATATTTCTGGGATTACTCTGTTTAAATGTAGTTAAGGCACAACAAGTGTTCTATCCCGCAATAAATTGTCGTAAACACTCAGCATCTCTTACAGATTTTGGAGGAAAAGGTGATGGAGTAACCTTAAACACTGCTGCATTCACAGCTGCCATTGCTAATCTCACCAAGGTTGCATCAGACGGCGGTGCACTGCTCATTGTACCCCCCGGAAAATGGCTGACGGGGTCGTTTAACCTCACTAGTGATCATTTCACACTTTACATACACAAAGATGCTGTTATTCTTGCATCCCAGGTTGTCCTAACTTGCTGCATTCCTCAAAATCTTTTTTTTTTTTTTTTCGTGCAACGATTGGCAAAATCTAACAATATTACTCTGTTTTGTATTAACAATCGATTAGGAAGAATCAAGCTACCCTCTTATTGAACCGTTGCCCTCTTATGGAAGAGGAAGAGATGCCCCAGGGCCAAGATTTGCCAGTCTTATTTTTGGAACAAACCTAACTGATGTTGTCATTACAGGTACTTATGATCTTTCACGTAAAACTTGAAACGAAAAGAGTGAAATAACAATTCTTTTGCGTGTCGTGTCTTGTCTTGTAATTTTGTTATTTGTTTCATAAGGAGGTAATGGAACTATTGATGGCCAAGGGAAAGTCTGGTGGGACAAATTTAAGGCAGGTCAGCTGAATAACACAAGACCTTACCTGATCGAGCTCTTGTTTTCAAATCAGGTTCAGATTACTAATCTGACCTTAACGAATTCTCCTTCGTGGCACGTTCATCCCACGTACTGCAGGTATAAAAAATGGACCGTTGTTTTTGGTGGAAAGATCAAACTTTACTAATGGTATTTTTTTTGATTTCTATCGACTTCATTGAGTTTCTTGTTTGAAATATTTGTAGTGATGTTATCATCGAAAGCCTGACAATTCTTGCGCCGGTTGAAGTTCCAAACACAGATGGAATCAATCCAGGTCCTCTTTAAATTGATTTAGCAACCTCAATCAGTTCTAGTACTAAATCCTATATGAATCTTTTAAAAAAAAAAAGAAGGTACATTGTAGTTTGAGCTTTTACTGATGTTGTCCTGCAGATTCTTGTACTAACACGCGAATAAGAGACACCTTCATAGTCTCGGGTGATGACTGCATTGCAGTGAAGAGCGGCTGGGACGAATACGGGATAAAGTTTGGAATGCCTACTCAACACCTAAGCATCAAAAGACTTACATGCATTTCCCCTGACAGCGCTGTCATCGCCCTCGGTAGTGAAATGTCTGGAGGAATCCAAGATGTTCGCGCAGAGGACATCACCGCCATAAACTCACAGTCTGGTGTAAGAATCAAGACAGCACCGGGGCGTGGAGGCTATGTTAAAGACATATTTGTGAGGAACATGAAAATGTTTACCATGAAGTATGTTTTCTGGATGGCAGGTAACTACAAGGACCATGCTGACCCCGGATTTGATCCCAAAGCTCTTCCTGAAATATCAAACATAAACTATAGGGACATGGTCGCGGAAAATGTTACCGTTGTTGGGAATCTTGCTGGGATCCAGGGTGATGCCTTTACGGGAATTTGCATTTCTAATGTCACTGCTACATTGTTTGTGAAGAATTCGGTGGAGCTTTTTGAGAAGGCGAAGAAATTGCCGTGGAATTGTACTGATATAGCGGGCGTATCAAGTCGAGTGACACCAGCGGCTTGCAATTTGTTGCCGGAGAAGCAAGTGGATTGTGCTTTCCCTACTGATCAGTTGCCTATTGATAATGTTGTGTTGCAAACTTGCTCTTTTGCCAATACTTTTGCTTGAGTTTTTAGGCATGGATTGTGGAATGGAGTAGAGTTGAAGATCATTTTTAGACATATGCATATTGTTTTGATTAAGTTTTGTATCCATGTTGTAACCATTAATTAATGAGATTGGCAATTTTTTGATAAGCAGTAAAACAAAAAGGGGGAATTATTATTTCTGCCCAATAATTTTGCTAAAAATTACTTTTTGCCCTTTTTTTCCGGGCAGACTTTTTCTGCCCCGCTAGTTTTTCATTTTTCTACTAAAAATGCTCAACTGCTCTTATTCGGGACAAATTGCTGATGTGGCTGCCCAGTCAATAAGTTGCTACGCCTAGTCAATAAGTTGTCGCGCCACGTCATATTTTTTAGCCCAAATAACGTTTTTTGGACTAATCCTTGTAATATTAAAAATTGCACTTGCACCCCAAAATAAATTGTACCCCCCCCCCCAACCCAAATATATATATTTATAAATAATAAAAATTTATATATATAAAAACTTATATATAACTATTTGGTAAAAATAATATATATATAATAATAACAAAGCTATATATATAGATAATAACAATAAACATATATATAAATAATAAAAAAAGCTATATATATAGATAATAATAATAAACATATATATAACTATTTATAAATAATAAATATTTTAACAATATATAAAAAAATAGAAAAAAAATATAATAAAAAAAAGTCATCATCTTCATCACACTATCGCGTACCAAACCCCCCCCCCCCCCCCCCCCCCCCGACGTCACCACCACCATTGCCCAAAAAAAAAAGAGAAAAATCCACCACCATCAACCCAATCACTCATCAATCCAGCACATAACAAAGCCAAATCGCATATTTAACAACAAAATAGAGCTGATTTCACTGGATTCAGCTCTGCTCGCGGCGGCGTTGTTGAACGACGGTGGAGAAATTGGCGAGATTGCGGAATAAAGGCCAATAACTTTTGACACATTTTCATTGATCTCGCGAATCAGTTCCACGTTTTTCGCCAAATTACGTGGAGCCAACGACTTGTGATTCTCGTTGGACTGCTGAATCAAACGGCGATTGCGATCCAACGGCGCCATCATCATCACCATCCCCAATTTTGCCCCCCCCCCCCTATAAACGTTAAATCGGACGCGATTCCGAGAAGAATCAAAAACTTCGGCGGCTCTGCTTCAAACTCCGGTTGGGGGCGGGGAAAAAGAAGAAGAAGAAGATGATATGTTTTTTTTTTTATTTTTTTTTTATTTTGGGGTCCAAGTGTAATTTAAAAAACTATTAGTTGAGTTGTGTAATAATTCATATTATGTTAAAACATTTTTTCAGCAAAAAAATTCGTCGTGGCTATAGCAACTTATTGACTAGATGAGCACTTTCTTGACTGTACAACCACGTCAGCGTTTTAACCCGATTAAGATAAATTGGGCATTTTTGATCGAATTTTAAAAACTAGCAGGGCAGATAAAGTCGGCTCGGGAAAAAAAGGGCAAAAAGTAATTTTTGGCAAAGTTATTGGGCAGAAATAATAATTCCCCCAAACAAAAATAAAAACACAGAATCAATATACTTTTTTCCTATTTTACTTAATTTCTTCTCCCGCCAAAGCAAAATGGACAAGCATTCCTATTATTTAGTGATTCGTTCTTCAACTTTCGAGTGGTTAAAATGTATAAATTCATTTCAATATAATATAGTGCTCCTCCTTTAATTTCAATATTTTTTCTATTATTATATATTTTAGTATTTTCTTAATTTCTATGTTATATTTAATAGTTGCTTCTTATGTTCGTTCCTTTATATAGGTTTTAGAAACTCATAATAGTAAAATAGAAGAGAAAATGTATTCTTCCTACCATCAAATTTGCAAATTATAAATTACGCTTGTTTGACCCTAATCGATCAATGTTCAATTGCAATGACTAAGTAAGAAAGCAAGGTCTAAAGATGGCTTCCGTGCATCTTATTGATTTGATTTCAATAAATTGCAGTTATTTTCATGCAATTAATTATTTTATTATGTAATTTGGCGTGTTTTTAATACATGAAACTTGAGTTTATAAAGTATTTACTTGAATTATTTTAAATTTCTTAAATTTAATTAAGCATCTTTGATGTTAGTTTCTGCTTGAACTTAAAATATCAAGTGTCACGTATTTTAATGAAAGCATATTATATATTGGTTTACACAGTATAATCGTATCTTATAACATCGTTCTTATAATTTTGAAATATCTCAAAGTCGTGTTCACTCGCGCACTTGGAAAAAACCAGCAGCTGACCATTTCAAACTGAATGCAGATGGGGGACTGAACTGTGGCTTCAACTCAGGCTCAGCAGCAGGTCTGCTCAGAAACTCCAATGGTGACTGGTGTTGGGGTTATGCTCATGTTATCCAGGCGCCTATTGTCGACGAAGTGGAGTTGCGGGCGCTGCATAAAGGTTTACAGTTTGCTTGGGATAGAAGAATTCTTAATCTCGACGTTGAGTTGGACTCTATGCAAGTGTTTCGCATGGTTAAAGGTGATTTGGCGCCAACGGATCATCTTAAATGGTTGGTTGATGAATGTATTAAGTTCCTCCATATGCCATGGAATTGTACCATTACCTGGATTCCAAGAGAGGCCAACAAGGTGGCTAATGCACTAATTAAGATTGATAGCATTTGTGTTGGGGAGGAATTCTTTTGGGAAACTCCTCCTTCTTCTTGTATTTTTAGTCTTCTAACTAAGGATAGGATGTAATTGTATCTGCTCTTCCTTCTTTTATCAAAAAAAAAAAAGTCGTGTTCGTATCTTGATTATATTGTACTCGTGCATAATAAAGTTATGAACATATCGTGTGAATGCTTGTGAGATAAGCTCTTTATTTTATTTTATTTTTATTTTCTTGATAAGCTCTTAATTCAACGTCAGCACCATCTTTCACATTTACATGCGGAAACTTGCCATAGCCATGTCACACGTGCTATAAATCTAATAGAAGAACAATGCACAACATTTCTTTAGGAAAAAATCAATTTACGCCATACATTGTAATTTGCTCATTGAAATATATCTCTTAAATTTCAAAAGTAGAGTTAGATTTTCTTATGATGTGTGTATGGATCAAACTTTCCGTGTGTTTCTTCGAAAAGTAACGAAATATTTTTGTTTTTGACACTATCGAAACAAAAATATATGTATTTCCGTGCTGGCTATAACTACGATTTGTACGAATTATTCGAAACATGTCGAAAAAATCTCAAAATATTACGTAGCATTTCTAATCTGTAGCTGACTGAAACCTACTCTGAAACCAAAACTTTAATCCATGAGTGTGTGTGAGCATGTGGTTTTTGAAATTTAGCTATAGTTTGTTTTTTATCTGTAATTTAGGTACAGTATGAGGTTAATGTGTATAGTGTGATTTTAGGCCAATTTAAATATACAGTCTGTTTTTAGGTGATTTAGGTGGAATAATCCGTAGTTTTTAGGTCATTGAACTGTGATGTGCTTTTTTTTAGGTGCTTTAATTAATTAGTTATTAGTTTTCATAAGTGGTTTTATTTTTTTCCTTTTAGGCGTTTTAATTAATTAGTTATTAGTTTTCTAGGTGATTTAAGTGTATTTGGTTGAGGGATATAATATAAAGTTCTCTTGTGATTTCAAAAACTTGCATAAAATTCTCTTATGATTTGTTAATTGACTAAAATTTCGTTGTGGTTTCAAATATTCAGTACAAAATGTCATCTGTGATGTCTCAACTAACACAGTTAATATTTTTATCAAATGACTACATTGCCTATACTTCAATTTCATAAATATATTTTATATCTATAGTTTAAGATTTTTTAAATTTACATGTACAATATAAATACATTTATTTATTATTTAATATTGAAAATGTAAATTTTGTGCAATGTTCTTCAAACCATATGAAGGTCAATGAAATTTATTCAATGGACTTTTCAAAAGAGAAAAATATACAAAACTCAAATCTACTCTCGCATTGAGTGAGTGAACACACCACTACCTAATAAAATTGAACGGAGAAAGCACTTCTTAAACCACAACGGCATATGTGCAAGATTTATGAAACCATAAAGATGTTTTAGATAATTATCAAACTACGAATGAAATTTGTGCAAATTTGAAATCTCAAGAAAGGTTTTTTGATTTTCTCCATTTGGCTAGCGAGAGGGAAAAATATTGCAAACAAATAAATTTTGTTTAAACTTCCTACTATTCTTCATTAATCAATCATTCTTAAGGTAGTGTTTGCAAACTCTAGTACAAAAATAGAAGTTCATCATTTTAAATTAAGTTTCAAAAGTATTTAAATTTAAAAGTTGAAAGTATTTGCAAGATAATCTTGAATTTGAAATTATTCAATTATTTTATTTAAAAATACCCACCATAAGCCAAAGCACCTCACACCAGCTTTAAGATTGTGAGGTTTTTTAACTTAAAAAAAAATTGTGTAACCGAAAAAAATATATTTGCAAACACCCCAAAATCACTTATTTAAATAGAAAACTAATTTTAGCCTTAACTTATAAGATTCATATTCTCCACTCTCAATACGCAATATTTCTATATATTTTGGTTCCATTGACGTTGTCAATCAAGTTCTTTTTCCTGGTAAAGCGTTGTAAGTCAAATCTACAAACATATAATTAACTGAAATCTACAAACATATAAATAATACAAAGTTACTTTTTTCATTAATTCCTATATTAACACTTAAATAATTGGTTTCTCTAAAAACGAATTTCAAAAATCAAGTTCACATAGGTCTTACTTAACTTTCAAACTAAATCCGTCCATTAATTAACTGACTAACGATTATACTCGAACAAGCACAACAAAATCATATATACGTTAACGTATATAATACATCAAAGACAAACAAAATGAAAATAAAAATGAAAATGAAAGATGTTGAAATAAAAGACTCACGCTGACGTAAGTCGTAATACAAAATGAAAATGTTATAGCTGGCATATTATACATAAAATCGAGAAGGCAAGTTCGAACCAGAAACAGACAAACAAATTACTACCCATACTTACCACTGCCTAAAAAATGAAAGAGAACCTTAATTTCTTTTTACTCAAAAGCATACTCGACAAATTACCCAAAACAGTACAAAATCATATGACTAATAAAGTCCAATATTCAAAAGTTATGAAGACAAAATAATCTTTACGTTTTCAAATTAAAATACAAATATTAATAGGTATGCAAAAGAGAATGGCTCATTCAATTTCACTATAACTTTTTACTAGACAACTAAAATCCGTTTAAAAAGTTTAGTGAAATCCATGCAAGTTTTACAACAGTAACTTCCCTTTATTATTTAGATATTATCGACAATACCTTTTCAATTAATAGTACCAACTTTTGTTATATATAATAGGCCATGATACATGTCTCTCACACCAGTCTGATCAGTTCTCATTTTCACACCAATATCACTATGTGCAATTCCAATGTAAGTATCTCACAAGAGTTGAAAAATGCATGCACCGTTTTCCTGATTGATTTGTTGTTCAAATTTTTTAAAATTAATTATTGAAAAAAGCCTCTTTGATTTCATTTTTTGACTATTTTTGCAGGCTATGATGAGAATTTTCATCTTTATTTTCCTGGGATTGCTCTGTTTCAATGTAGTAGAAAGTAAACATCACAGAGGCAAACATTACAAAAGTAAAGCCGGAAAAATCCTATATCCCGCGATAAATTGCCGGAAGCACACTGCATATCTAACAGATTTTGGAGGAAAAGGTGATGGAGTAACCTTAAACACTGCTGCCTTTCAAGCAGCCATTGCTAATCTCAGCCAGGTTGCATCAGACAATGGTGCACAGCTTGTTGTACCCCCTGGTAAATGGCTGACGGGGTCGTTTAACCTCACTTTTGATCACTTCACACTTTACATACACAGTGAGGCTGTCATTCTTGCATCCCAGGTTGTCCTAATTTGCTGTATTCCTCAGATTGTTTTTTGTTTCAAAACAAAATGTTACACGAACGCTTATAATTTTTAGGCTGTTTTGTATGAATATTAGGAAGAATCGGACTATCCTCTTATCGATCCATTGCCTTCTTACGGAAGAGGAAGAGATGCTGCGGGGTCAAGATTTGCCAGTCTTATTTTTGGAACAAATTTAACTGATATTGTTATTACAGGTACTTGTGATCTATCTTTAGGACTTTTGCAGGATGGTTTTTTCTGTAGTATTCGTGATGTTGAAGTGATGGAACAATTTTATGTTGTTTCTTTTTCCTTTTTCTTTTTCCTTTTCAGGAGGTAATGGAACAATTGATGGCCAAGGGAGAATCTGGTGGGACAAATTCAAAAATAAACAGCTGAAATACACTCGACCGTACTTGATCGAGATCTTGTATTCAAACCAGGTTCAGATTTCTCATTTAACTTTGACGAATTCTCCATCATGGCATGTTCATCCTACTTACTGCAGGTATTTGTGGTCTTTATACGTGGAAACATAGCTACATTATTGTTGTAATGTTTCATTTCTTATCTACTCTTTTTGTTCACTGTGTTTCTTGTATGAAATGTGTTTAGTGATGTTATCGTTGAAAGCCTGACGATTCTTGCACCAGTTGAAGTTCCAAACACAGATGGGATTAATCCAGGTACGTGCCTTTTTCAATTTGATGCAGCATAATATTTTCTTGATAAAAAAAACAGTTGAGGGAGAATGAGTTGATTTAACTATGTTATCGTGCAGATTCTTGTTCAAACATACGCATATGGGACAGCTACATAGTCTCTGGCGATGACTGCATTGCAGTAAAGAGCGGCTGGGATGAATATGGGATAAAATTTGGAATGCCTACTCAACACCTAAGCATCAAAAGACTTACATGCATTTCCCCTGACAGCGCTGTCATTGCCCTTGGCAGTGAAATGTCCGGAGGAATCCAAGATGTCCGTGCAGAGGACATCACAGCAATAAACTCACAGTCGGGTGTAAGAATCAAGACTGCACCAGGACGAGGGGGCTACGTTAAGAACATATATGTCAGAAACATGAAAATGAGTACCATGAAGTATATCTTCTGGATGGCTGGTTCTTACAATTCACACCCAGACCCCGGTTTCGATCCCAAAGCACTTCCTCAAATAACAAATATAAATTACAGAGACATGGTTGCGCAAAATGTTACCATTGTTGGAGATCTTGCGGGGATTCAGGGTGATCAGTTCACTGGAATCTGCATTTCGAACGTGACAGCTGAACTGTTCTCTAAGACAACGTTGGAGTATTCCAAGAAGCCGAAGAAGTTGCCGTGGAACTGTACTGACATAGCAGGGGTGTCAAGCCGAGTAACACCCCAGGCTTGTGATTCGTTGCCGGAGAAGGAAATAGATTGTGCTTTCCCTGATGATCAGCTGCCTATTGATAATGTTGTGTTCAAGACTTGTTATGTTTATGCTTAATTATTAGATTTATTGGCATAAGATTCTAAAACTAAATAGAATTGAAAGGTTTTTTAGTATGATGCTTCTTGTTTTGAAGAAGTTTTGTGTTACTTAAACAATATATGTTTTTGTCCATGAAATTTTGGGATCATATTGTACTGACCACAACAAGAGTTTATAATGAAAACCAGCTATTCATTGTTACCTGCTATAGATTAATCATAAATCGCATTTACTTGGTACAAAGCCTTTGTAGCACATACATTTCATTACAGAAGAAATATCAAACTGTGAGATGTTGTAAATTTTGGTGATTCTCTGATGGTTTTCTGCATTTTGTTTGATGAAAAGCCGAGTGAAGATTAGAACAAGTATCAAGGGCTATAAAAGTGAGGAGCACAGATTACAATTATTTCAACGAATAGTAAAATCAATGCCATGATGATTAAACTCAAATTTGTGATCAAATTTGTCTTGATATTAATCCGGCATGAGTTCATTGTCGAAGATTTGTTTCAACGATGATGGTTTAACTACTCGTGAGTTCATCGTCGATTAATGGTTTCAACACTGATGGTTGAACTATACTTAGCGCATGAACGCACCACACATGCATGAAATACAACCTAAAATGATTGGATAAATGATAAGAGTATCTCCATTTTCTAGTATGTATATCAAAGAAAAAGTTAAAAACTATATTTTCTCAATAATGTTAAAAAGTTTTCCAGAGGTTGATTTTGCTCTATTTCTATCTGAAATGTACTGGCATCAGAATGCAAAGGTTCTCGATGTTTCCATTGAACTGTGTTGTCTGGTTCAGCTTGATCTCATACAGCTTTGGCCATAGCTTTCCAGTAACTGTAAATAAGAACAATCAAAAAGGTTTGGATTAAGTTCAGCACTAAATAGTATTAAGTATGAAACTAAAAGCTCAACAAGGGCATTTTAGATGATATATACATACGATTGATACATCAGTACTCTCATAAGCAAATTTAGCTCTTTTCTCCTATTGCTGTTTATAAAGTGTTTAGACCAGATAACGTCAGGTCAGAGCAACATATTCTACGGTGTCGGTAAGTTTCAATCAATGGAACATTATTGAGCTTACCAAAGAGACGGTTACGTTCTTGGTCCCATGCTATGCCATTCAAAACGTCAATTCCCTGAAAATGGGGGTAAGTTTCAATTCTCAAAATAATACAAAAACGATACTGAACAAATAACTAATCAAATAGTTTTGGTCTGTAAATATTCTACCGTATTTCCAGTTGCTACCAGCCCTTCCCTGTGACCATCATTAACATGTGAGCTTATTGCAACTTCCAAACAAACGGGAGAGAGAATAGGTTGATCTAATTAAAAACGCTACAATGAGTAGGAAAACAGACAACCTTAGACTTGGAAGGTATATCCATCCCAGTAAGGTACCATCTTTACCCGAGATTCTTGCAATGCAGTCAGTCTACAGTGTCAGAATATATATGAATCCAAGGTTAGGTAAATAAAATACATATAGGAGAAGATACGGAAAAAGACTATTTACTGAAAAACTTGGACATATTGAAGGTCCAGTCACACCTGCCAAACATTTGCCCATACTTCACCATTAACATACTCCAGTTCATTTAGGTTATGTACTTCGTGTCCTTTGTACTTCACAGTATGTTTTTCAACAACTACATTTATTTAGAAAAGATTAACGGGAGGAACAGAACAGAACAAATCTGACGATATACAAAAGCTAGCAAATATCAGCAGATAGATGGAGAGGAACAAGTCAGGTGCAATATTGAAGAACTAAAGTCACAGACGTATAAATGATGCACACCTTTCAACGTTTGAGGTTCAATCTTGTACAATGTTGAAGACCCGTCACTTCCAAATATAAATTTCCCATCAGTTGCCAACCCCCAACCATCTTTCATTGGATTTGTAAATATGTTAACCTGAAGATGATGCAATAATATCTCGGGTTACAGAGCAAAACCATGAATTGCAGAATTCGCCTTTCTGTAGCAAGAACTGGTGATGAAGTTAATAAGCGATGCAAGACACAATATTAACAATTGGCATATTAAGAAAATCATTATAAATCGTAGTGATAAATGATACATACACACATCCACTGTTATTATAACAACTGAAACACCCTGAAAACAAAGAGATACATAGGTTTCTTTGAGGTTTGAACAAGTACAGGGACACTCCTTGGTGTTTTAAGATACACTCCTGAATATCTTTTTAAAATTTAGGAGCTGTCACTGTGATTAGTCAAATCTAAGGGAGGTTTCTGTATTTAGACTACACTTCAACAGATGTAGACGTAATTATCCTTACAAATAATATAAGGTAGTCTAACCTCTTGAATTTCACTCGGATAAAGGGATCAGAGATTGTGATAAAAGGACATTCAACTAGTCTATGAAGCAAATGCTCCTATAAAACTGAATCGATCTTTTTAATTACCATTCAATTAATTCAAAGATCACGTATGGAATTCTTTCTCTATAATAACTTTAAGAAAAAGTTATGAGCCTGACACTGATGCTCGAATATATTAAAATGTGATAAGTAAACAATTTACTATACTTTCTATAGCCATGCAATTTATTAGTCTCCGTGGTGAAGTAAACCTTCTTAAATTCTAGACATGCAGAACTAGAATCATAAAATCAGCCCCTGCAACATCAGAGACACGTGTTGAAACAGTTTAAATGAAAAGAACTGCTCTATTAAAGTAATTCACACGCAAAGATATAATCAAATGAAGCAGTATCAAAATAAATGGAAAAGAAAATGAAGTAAACAAAAGAGATAAAGCACAAACATTGCTTAGATTATTCCGGTTATATATGAAACCAGTTTTCTTCAACCAAGTAACTTGAAACAACCTACAAAAGAACATTGGATTACTACATCAGAATTAGGGTCTTTTATCTAAACTAATAGATCAGAGCAAGCCAGAGATATATTTTTTTATTAAGTTATGAACAAACACATCAAATGCAGGATAAAAACTAAAAGGACTAGAGATAGAAATCCTTATAGAGCATACGACTGGTTTAATGCTATTATGAAATAAATAATAATCAAACAGTTGTTGATAAAGCTAAAGCAACCAAAAAGAAAACACAGAGCTTTGCACACAAACCTGTCGCCAAGAAGAGTTAAACCCTCCCCGAAGTGAGAGTAGTGCATTTTCTGAATAGCCTCAACCTATAAACAAGAAATATAAGTTACTCAAACATACATAAATGCAGCTTGATAGTCCAGATGTTTTGTTGTGGTCATGCAATCCAGACATAAAATAAGTTCTTAGCCAGCGTATGCCTCTTCAATAAACTATAAACTCTTTTATAAAAATATCAGAATGGTATATATATATATATATATATATATATATATATATATGTGTGTGTGTGTGTGTGTGTGCGTGTGTGTGTGTGTGTGCACATATCAGAGAATTGTAAATGTGGATATACTTTTGTACCTCCCCTGTCTTAAGAGCAACTTTTCGAACGGATGACTGCAAATCCAAAAGAAACAAATGCAGAAGTTTAGAAGAATATCTACATATTTGAGCCAAGAAACGAGGACATCACATGCATACAGAAACCCTCACACGAAAACAGAAAAGATGGTAGTGCCCATCAATGTGTACAATGCGGCTTTCGTGACAAAAAGTTAATACATAACTAATAGGCATGAACTTTCAGCATTGCTAGCAGTGGTGACCATGGAGAAGGATAGTGATAAAGCTATATGGTCACTAAAGCATATCTATAACTTCTGTTTACGTTCTACCTCTCTTTTTAAAAACTTCATGGAACATCTTCAGCATTTTCTAGCACGATCCATCGTTAGATAGATCGACATTCACGAAAGAAATCGCACACAAATGCTAAACCGACCAAGTTTCCCCTTCTCAATCTGGTATATTTCCGATATACTTTAAAGTCTGACTATGTCTCTTGAAGACACATTTTCAGAGACAAACCACTGGTAATCGAATTCACGCCTAGGAATAACTTTCAAAATATCATTAAGGTATTATTATACACTACAAACTAAATTCAATATCTTGGAGTAAACTCACTTGTCCATTAAGGCCAGTTGATTCAAAAAGGGTATCATTTCCTCCATACAACAGCCCCTGCAAAACATTGAAAATCAATCACTTAAAAAAATTCACCTTTATAACCAACCAATTTCACCAAAAGGAAAAATAAAAGTAATCACTGTAATGAAATCAGACCTGAGTGAAGGCACTTGGATCATGTGGGTACTCGTTCACCACCTCAATACCATAAATCCGAACCAACGCCGGGTCCGTACGAATCCACCACCGCGCATTTAACAAAACGAGCAACAGAACCACCAGAGAAACGAATACAACAACCGAAATCGGTAACGAGAATCGTCTGAAAATCGGGCGGAATTTCGACCTCATCATTAAATTGCTGTCGGGGTTCGGGTTCGGGTTTGGTGATCGCTTGTTGTTTGATCTTTTTCTCAGTGATTTGATGCCCATGCCGGAATGAGCCTCATCGGGTGGCGGAGTGCGGTGGTCAGCGACGGTGGTTGGTCAACGATTGAGCGGCCTTATTTTGACTTTAACAGAAAATAGTGAACGACTTGAACTAATTAAAAAAAAAAAAAGGAAAAATTAATGTGTGCAGATTTCACAGCTGAAAATAAAGCAATTTATTTCTATCTTGTATTTAAATAATAACCACAAAAAACTAAACAAATGACAAAAAGAGATGCAGTAGTTATGTTTGATATCTGGCCTTATTTTTATTTGCTTTTACAGTCTATTGATGCTACTGTAACTTTGAAAATTGATTTTATATAATTATGAAATTTGTATAAAGTGTCTAAGATCATACAATTATTTTAAATAAGGTGAGGGTGTGAAGTAAAGTATCTTCTTGTCAACTCACTTTTTTTTTCGTTGAATTTTAGTTGGATGAAAGACTTGCAGTTTCAACTACTCGTTGATGATGAAGGATTAGCCCCAATGTTCGAATTCGATTGGAATCACCAAAGCACCTCTTTTGGAAACTTTCTCATAATACATTCGTGCAATTCACTGCAAACTTTTGGAACCACGTTTTGGCTCTTGCATTTCCATTATCGCAACACAATACTGCTAATAATCAATCGATCTGTGTCGAGGTGCCTGCACTTCTTTCTTTGTGACAGTTGAGGAAATATGCAAGCACCTTAATCAAGTGTACATGACTTATCTTCATCACAAGGAAAACCACTTGTATCTCTCAAAATTTGCCGATGTCTTCCTTTTAGCTTTCTGCCACTTGAATTTTGATCATGAAATGAATGTTACATTTGACACATTTTGTATACGCAATCATGCCAGCTCTGTTTTTGGGCAGAAATGGACCGCTCCATTACCCTGAACGCGGTTTTAAGGAATCAGAATCACTCAAGAATTTTTAATCAAAATGGACACCATTGCGCGCCAAGCATCAAACCCACCGCACTTCAGTGAGGTGGGATCAACTTAGCTGTTTATCAGCAGTAGCTTTTTTACTTCTAAGACAGGAATGAATCTCACACTTGGTAACTCAAGTAAAATGAACATCACATTCTCTTTTTCTTAGTAACAAGCAAGAGTCTAAAACAAGCCTCTCACGAAATCACAGATTCATAATTGAAATTACAATAGTTCATTGAAAATGCAAAATATTAAATTGTGTTCCCATATTTCTAACATGTGAAATCCTAGCAAAGAAGTTAACTTGGAGGTGCTCCACCAAAGCCACCAGAGCCCCGGCCAAAACCAGGACGCCCACCTGCACCACCCTGCATTTAGAACAAAATGCATGTTAATTTTTCTTCATCATTATGTAATTAATGTAATAGATGGTGGTTGTGACTCATTGATTATTACTCAGGGGATACATACATATTGGTGAAACATAGACATGCAACATTTGGACAGCAAATTATAATCACAAGCCATTCAACTTTTCAACTCCACAAACACATCAAAGATCATTTATATTCCAACAAGAAAGATAAACATGTCAATGAGAGATTGCCTCTATTAAGTAAGCAAAGATGTATGACCATCATCACTTTTCATAACCAGAAAATCTGAGAAAAAACTATACTCAGCGTAACAAATTGCAAGACAATGTATATATGCCACAAATACAGAAGTTTTACCAAATAAGCATTAACTAAAATTCTAGAATCGACAAGTGAGTGCATAGCATTAAAATATACCAACAGCCAGTTCTCAGAAAGAATTCAACAGATTATTGTGGTAGGCAAAGGGCGTGGTAATAACAATGTCGATGGATGTCAATAATAATAGAACAGTGGGACAGTATCTAGCCATACTAATGAGAAAATAATAGCACTAAATCAAGACCAAATACAAATTTGTCTGACAAGATCATTAACAAATTTTGGAGGTACTTGCATTACAACAAAAAAATAACTACATCAAGTTATGGCTTACAGTCACAAAAGTTGATCATGATCTCAAGCAAAAGGGGCATCATTTCATCAATTGGATAGAAAAGAAGCCAAGAGCAACTGGTGCATATATATATACTATAGCATTAGAAAACAAAAATTACCCTGAAGGCAGGTTGGTAATCAGCTGGTGCTCCACCCTTATCTTCACCGCCAAATTCCCCTGGTGGCCCTCTTGGCCCACCACGGTATCCATCTCGGTCACCAAATCTTGGTCTGTCACCTTCAAATCTAGGTGGTCCACTACAATGACAAACCACCAAAATAAACATAGATCAATACCGTACAGAAAGAAAAAGAAAAAAAAACAATTCATGAGCAAACTCTACACCACCATAACAAGCAACAAGGAGCAAAAAATCACGTAAACTATACAAGCATCCAACTAAATTCATCCCTTAAATATATATACACTAGCATCCAGTAACACCCTATCAAACAAACTATCATGTACCAATGCATAATAACAATTACAGCTTCAACAAGTAAATGAAACGAACGCAATCAAGTCAAATTGACTACTACCAGTAAACATGCCCTCAATCATCGTAATTATCAAAAACAACATTGCTTCTAGAATAGAATCTAATAATAGCTTTACCGAGGGCGATCGCCAGGGGGTCCACCCATGGGACGACCGAGCGGCTTAGCAGACTTCTTAAGCGTGGCTGGAACAATCTCGGACGGCAAGTTCAAATAAGTCCTCAGAAACTCAATGCCATCATTGGTAAGATACCAGTAATAATGCATCCAGGCAAAAGTCTCGCGCACATACTCCTTCGATTTGAAGCTCTGCATCAACTTAATCACTTGCAAATTCGGTACGTCGATATCGGGGTGCTTCGCCAAGTTGAAATCCTTCTTCGCATAGCACACACCCTCTATTAAAATAAAAAATAAAATAAAAATAAAAATCAACAGAGCAATGCTTATCAGCACTCAACGGCAATACTACTATACAGTTACAGAGTGATTACGAGTAAATAATAATATTGTACGGTATTTAATACGTGTCGTGTTGTGTTGTGTTGTGTTGTGTTGTGTTGTTACCTTGGAAGAGGTACTTTGAGATTTCTCTCCGATTCTTCTCCGATATGATCTAACATTACAATAAATTAAAAATTAAAAACGGAATCAGTAAATTTTATTAAATTAAATGTTAGTTAATTACAAGAGAGGAATGTACTGTACCATGGCTGCTGAGAAACAAGAGAGAAAGACCGAGAGAAGCAGATGGCAGCAGCTCAACAGATATATGCTACTGAATAAAATAAAATAAAACCCTAGAAATGGAGCGAGAAGAGAGTTGGGGGTGAAGGGTTAGGTTTTATGTTAGGGTTGTTTCAAGTTATTATTATTATTATTATTATTATTGGGCTTGGGTTTTCTGGATAAATAATAATGATAATGAGATAACTTGTTTGTGAAGCCCAACATGGAGTTTAAAATCACACCATCTATATCTATATTCTATAATCACACCAATGTTTGATTCTTTTTATTTACCCCTAGATGTACTACTCTATATTAATTCTTTTACTTAGTTGAGATATGACTGTATAACTTTATTTTTTTCAAACATTCTCCTTAAAGAAAAAAAAAATATTACTTAATTTTCTCTTTTTAAAAAAGGTTAACATGTATGTATACATATATATTTTCTATTATAATCTTCACCATAAAATTTAATTGTATTATTTTTTAAATAAATTATTAATCATGCGGAGTAACAAGTTTCTAGTGGAATTCATAAAATATATGATATGATGTAACAGTCTATTCGTTTACCTTGTAATCTAAGCATAAGCATGTTTTCAAAAAAAAAACAAAAAAAAAATCTTACCATAAGCATGCCTTAAGTACAAATTTTTCATTTTTAAACGCGATCTTTTCTTCATTTGTATGTTCTTACTTTAATTGATAGTTTTCGTGACATTAAGAAAAATGTGGTAGCTATAGGAACAATACATTATTTTGTTCCTAAGTGTATCATGTACATTTTTGGAGTTTAAGGTTTAGGGTTGTTGAGTTTGTGTTTTTTAGTTAAACGCTCTAGTTCTCTGCTTCATGGTTTCATCGAGTGTTCTACTTTAGTTTATAGCTCATGTTTTTCAGTTGAACCTTGTTGATCTTTGATAGTTTTCGTTTATGCTCTTTAAAATAAGTTGGCTGACTGTAATAACGAAAACCTCTGCGAAACATGCAAGAAGTAAAGATACTTTCAAATTCCTCCTACGTTACTACAAAGTATAGTGAAAACGTCTCTAAAGAAAACAATTTACTGAAGTGTAAAACAACAATTTCAACCGTCTTCTTGATTTTAGCCGCATTCTGTTCTTTTTCTTTTTCTTTTTTCTTTATTCTGAAAGCTCAAGTCAGCTCAAATTGTAATAAAAAAAAAAAAAAAAAAACAGCCTCAAAAGTATTAAGCGTTAACACACACACGACACAACACAGCCATTGGGCAACAAAACTACCAGTGCTACACTATAACGACAAACCATTTCGAGGTATTGCACAAAGTCGATTACAGAATACAACATTTTCACCATTTTTGGTGAACTAGTGCACTACCCTCAACATTATATCCTGTTGCACGAAGTAAAATATCTGAATATGCAATGATATCCAGTGTCTTTCACGAACCACCCCAACCACCGCAACTGAAAGCAAAATCAAACTCACAATTCCATCTTCTTTTTTTCTCTTCTATACTGAAGAAACAAAGAAAAAGAATGCAACTACTGTCTCTGTACTTGATCAAGATTGTCTTCCTCTAAAGACATTACATGATCATTTAACCTTGCATGATATGCAATCTCACTCTCATCACCCTTCATCTGATCGGATTCGTCGTCACTGTTTGATTTTCTTTTCATGATTTTCGTAACCCAGCGTGTCACCTCTTTCGTCTCTGTTGATGCATCCTCGTTGTTTATTCTTTCAAATCGAACGGCACTTACCTTTCTTGCATTCCCTGCTAATATCTGCACCAATCACATAAATACTTATATGAAACCATACTTTTATGTGATAACTGTAGTTTTTTACCCCTGAAGTTGGGTATAATTACAAAAGTTCTACCATACGGTTGAATAATTACATAACCACTGCTTGAGATTTAGAAGAATGTTACACATAAATTTCAATGAAGTTTGAACAATTTCAGGCACCTCATAACGTGTCCAACAAATATTACAGATACTCCATTCTTTTTAATGTTTTTCAAGCTTAAGGAGTGTCTCTGTAATTATTCAAAAGTTTATGTAACTAGACCAAATTTCAGGGGGTGTAGATGTAAAAATTCATTTTTTTACTTTGTTATAGTTTTAAGAAAAGGAAACTCTTCTAGGCTCATGGTAGATTTCAACTGAACTGGCTCATTAACTTCTTCTCGGAGAACGCACCATCAGATCCTCGACTATATGACACTTGACTTGAACGTATAACTATATATTATGAGTAGTATTTCATGTTCGCAAGTTATTCATACCTCGAGCTTAAACATTTGTGTCTTTTCTTTTTCATCCTGTCGCTCAGATTCGTCTCCATTATAATCACCATGATCTTCTCTATTTGCTCTTTCAAGAATAACTTTTATGGTCTCACCAGTCCTTGGAATATATCCAAATGCCTCACAGATGAAACCTGACACTGTTTCATACTGATGATCCTGCATGAGAGGAAAGAATCTAAGCAAACATCATACAGACTTAATGAAGTCAAAAATACTGGTCAAAGAAACTCACATACTGGAAAGTGTTCCCGATTTGTCATTTCTGCAATAGAATCTTAGGAACTTGAAACTTAATAATCACTAAGGTACTTTAGATCTCATATAATACATCTCTATACCCGACTGCTCAAAAAGAACTATCACGAAGAGATTGAAAACATTAAGAATACTAATGCACCAGAATTAGTGCCTCTATATAGATTTTTGACCAAATCACGATTCAATTGTATTAACGTAGAAAGATAAAACATATTGGGGTACGCAGTAAACTGTTGGTACATAATTTACAGGGAGATACCTCTGGCATTTTAATGTCTAGATCTTCAGAGAGCTGGTCAATTGATGTATTAGCATCCACATCATAAATACCTTCAGCACGCATGACAATGTAGCCAGTCTTTTTCTGGATTTCCTCCTGCCATAGAGCAAAACAAAGGAGACAAATTTAAACTTGACAAAATAAAACTAAGACAAGATTATCAATTATGGTAACTTATGTATTTGTATTATTAGAACAAGCAAGTCCAAAACAGAAACTGAAGCTCCAACATCAACCATTCCGTAGATTTTTTGGTCGGAAAATTGTCAGGGGGCAATGGGGCAACTCGAACAGGTTGGCAAAGGTTAGGGGGCAAAATGCTTATTTACAAAGTTCAGGGGGTGGTGTCCAAAAGTCGTGATAGTTCAAGAGGTTTGATGGAATTAATATATATATATATATATATATATATATATATATATATCGATCAAGAATACGTCCAAGTATCTAATATACTCAAAAAGAACATCAATTGCAGGGGATTTTTTCTAAAATGGTCCCATAATGTGTAGCCATTTCAATATTGGTCCCATAATGATACTTTTTACAATTTTAATCCCACAGTGTACTAATCGTCCAATTTTAGTCTCATTTTCGCTAATCCGTCCAATAAACAGCACGTGGCCCCACGCGACCCCCTAATCCCCTTAATTAGGCCCTTAATAATTTAAATTTTTATTTATTGTTTTGAGAAAAATCTGATAGCCAATCGATTAAACAAATTCAAAATAAAAGGACTTATTTGCAAATACCCTTAATCTCTTTTACTTTCAAAAGTCTTCTTCTCCGACGAACCGCCATGCTCCGCCGCAACTTCGGCGAACCCACCACGCCGCTATCAAACAAAGATATTATTGTCGACCAACAAATTCGAGTGCTTCAAATCGCGGTGAATTATTTTGTGTGAGTCTAAAATTCGAGTCCGCTCAACACCTAGTGGCAGATTTTGGCTAAGATCGATTCGGTGAAAACGACGTCATGGCACTTAATGACGTGCGGTGAGTCGGTGCGGCGGAGGATGGAGACCTCGCGGAGGATCTGGCGACAGAAAGAGTGGACGGCTTTCAAGGCATAGATCTGGGAGGTTGTCGTCGTTGCCATGGCCGAGTAAGGTACAGTGTCCTAAAGTCGTTGCATTAACAGTATTTTCAAGGCGTAGATTTGGGAGTTTTTCGAGGCACCGAGGGAAACATAGGCAGAGCGTTTCTTTGCTTGATGGTGGCGTGGTGGGTTCGCCGGAGTTGCGGCGGAGGGTTCATCGGAGAAGAGAAGAATTTTGAAGGTAAAAGAGATTAAGGGTACTTGCAAATAAGTCTTTTTATTTTGAATTTATTTAATCAATTGGCTATCAGATTTTTTCTCAAAAATAAAACAAAAATTTTAATTATTAAGGGCCTAATTAAGGGGATTAGTAGGTCACGTGGAGCCACGTGATGTTTATTGAACGAATTAGCGGAAATGGGACCAAAATTGGACATTTAGTACACTGTGGACTAAAATTGTAAAAACTATCATTATGGGACCAATATTGGAATTGCTACACATTATGGGACAATTTCAGAAGAAAAAAAAATCCCTCAATTGCAGTGCAAATTTTAGCAGCGGGAACAGAACAAGCATCTGAAATCAGTGGAGTAACAACCACAAAGTTGTGAGCTTACCTTTGAATCATTTTCATCAAAAATTTCACCAACAATTTCTTCAACCACGTCTTCTAGGGTCACTATCTGTTACAGCATGAAAGAAAAAAGATATATCTAAGTACAACCCAAGGCTTATTCACAACTTAAAAAGACCTTTAGTCTTGTTCGAAAATACATACAAAATTACAAATATCTAAAATTATTGATGAGCTAAATACAACAAATTAGGCTTTTAACAAATAATAAAACCATGGGGAAATACTCACTCCAACAGTTCCTCCATACTCATTCAGGACAACAGCCATGTGCACCTTTCTGATACGGAACTCCCTGAGAAGATTCCACACAGACATCGAATCTGCAGTATTGCAAGACAAATTAGGATGTCAACTTAATCTAGGTTGCAGAAAACATACATAGTAAATTAAATTACTCAATATGCATTATTCAGAATAAATGTGCAGTCCTTACAGAAACTAGATTTGGAGTATTATTTGGATCACAAAGCATAGGGTCTTAGGAGACAGTAGCCCCCCTTAATCTTAATAGTCACATCAGATACACTTGTCCAATGATGCGGCATATCCAACTAGTGAAAGTCTGAAACTCATGGGGACTAAAAGGGATCTTGGTGAAAGCTCAATATTCCATCTTAACCATCTTTGTAACCTCACTTACAGAATTTTATCATTCTACAATGTGGAACTGGAATTCCAAAGAAGTTTCCAGGAACTAACATGAAATCAAAGAACTAGTAACTCACCAGGAACAAAGTACGCAGGCTTGTGTGCCATGTCTCCCACCATAGAACTTTCTAGAAGTTCCCCCTTCAAAACCAAATAGAAAATAATTGTACATGCTATGAGACTAATGTTCACGACTCGAAAAGATGAAGGAACGACATACTGGATAAGGTAGAGCATTAAAAGTTAGTTGACCTTCTGCACATAATCCAGAAGATCCATCGCATATGCAATACCAACAATATTATCAATACGCTCCTCAAAGACAGGCACCCTACAAAGAAATTTGTGCATTATTAGTCTGATAAATGATAAATTGATGGTAACGCAACCAATACCTGGAATACTGATGATCCACCCATGAATTATGGAAATCAACTAGTGTTGCACTGACATCAATCGCGACAACGTCAACAAGAGGTGTCATCACCTCTCTAACATGTGTATCTTTAATCTCCAACACATTCTCGATCATATCCTGACAACGACCAATCCATATTAGACTTTTCAATATGCTTATTATGATATGGATATCAAACCCCATATACAATGTTAGCCGTAAGAATTCTAGATTTCTAAAATGTATTCAAATATGGTGTTGAATCGTTGATGAGCTTACAGCATTACTAATTATCAAAAAAAAAAAAAAAACTTACAGAATTACAATAGTCGACATGCTGCAAACACCAAGTACACTAACCTAATCCACAAACAAGTATGTTCAGTATCCTGATAAACATGAGGTAGTTACCTGTTCTTCCTCCTCGATTGCACCACTCAACTCCGCCCCACGTAGCATCAATTTTAGTTCATCTTCAGTAACATACGGTTCACTGATACATCAAAAACAAACAGAGTAAAGCACTAGCAAAGTGTTGATAGAAAGTTGTTCAAACAAGGACCAGTCGACAATGACAGGTAACAGAGGCATAGAAAACTGATACAGAATTAAAGAGTGTTGTTACATTTTCCATATAAAGTATGCAACAAAAGCAGTTAATTTTACTATAACTGGCAAGATTATTGCAAATAAAGCTGCTTAACTTCTCCAGAGGAACGTTAGTGCAACGGTCAAAATAATTTCATATGGCTTGAAGATCAAGTTTCAATGCATATGAACAGTTCCCCGTGGAATGCTAGGTAGGCTGCTTTATACAGATCCTTGATTGTCTGCCCCTTCGCCAAACCCCCCACACATGAATCCCCCTTTAACATAACTTAGTTTTTCAGACAAATAGATACTACTTATGGTTCACGGCTCTTTACATCTTTTTGAAATAATTGCCACGTTAATGCACAGATGATGAAACGAGTAATTGGATAGTAATTAGAGGGAAAAAATCAAAAGTTCCACACCTTCTTCCTTTCAAACCTAGCAGTTTCAACATTCCCATTGAGAGATATGTTACAACTCGACCAACGGGATATAGAACAAGAGAAAGCCACGCCACCGGCCTGACCTAAAGGCATCAGAAATTGCAATTTGTAAAAGAGCAAAAAGGCATATTCTAGACTATAATTTTGTTTTTTATATTATTTCCTATATTAATTTACCAAGAAAGCAGAGGAGACAAAAATCACGCCAGTAACAGCTCAAAACTTACCACAAACCTGGCAACCTCGGTCGCATTGTGAACAGCTATACTTTTTGGAGTAATTTCAGTGAGGAGCAGAACTAAAACCTGGTATTATTGGCAGCTTCAGGCTTAGTGATCAGAAAACAAAAAGTTCTACACGTTAAGCAGAGCAAAGTATATTTACAACTTAGATGAAAATGAAAAGAAATCTCCTGTAGATCCCCACAGCCACAACAAATGGCATCATGTAAGATGAAAATAGCAAATGGACATTGCAGAAAATGTTTTTTTTCTTCTCATTTTTTGAGTCTATAAGTAGCAAGCTACATACTTTAGGCATTGAGTAACATAACGAATAATAAGCTGAGCATTAATCAGGAATGATGATAGTTATGATGTAAAAGCAGAGTTCCTCAGTGAGTTGGAATCAGACAGGCTTTTGTGGAAAACAGATGATTAACTTAATAAAAAGATAAAAAAATACCAAGCAGACAATGCATAAAATGGCAAGACAGGAAGCATAAGAATTGTACAATCAAAAAAGGTGATGCGCCTATAGCCAAATTGCCAAAGCTGATGATTTTACAAACAAACTGCTTTTCTTAATTGAAAGAAGACCATGAAGTGCTTTTTGAGACTTCAGCGGTAGCGGAAGTATATTAGCATGAAAGAACTGACTACAAAGCAAGGAAAAAAAAAAGTTATAGGCAACTCTAGACATACGGTCATCACTCCAGTAGCTGCAGTGACACCAGCTACACCAAATAATTCTGTTGCAGCTTCAGTGACCAATGCTGTGGCAGCAATATTCACCACTCTGCGCACATAGAAAATCTATAAGGAGCAAAGAAATTACATTGAAAAGAAAAATATGTTGGGTTGAGGTAATAAACGAACAGTACGTGGTGCCAATTAGGATTGTCGTGAGGAATCGAGTGACATCATTTCGTAGCATTTTAAACACGCCATTGTCTGGCTCTTTTTCAGCCAATTCCCGCACCTGCGATTAAGTCTAATAACAATTATGATTTTTATTCCTAGGAAGAATAAATCACAACTGAAACAAATGCTGATTCCACAAGAAAGAAGTAAGAAGCCAAATCAGTGGTACCATGCCATAATCATTGCTCATGAAAACTTATTTGAGAATGAGCAATTTATATGGCTACCAATCATATCATACCAGTAAACTCATTCAAAGTTCAGTCGCCTCACAAAACTGCAATAACATCCTATTGCAGTTCTGTATGATGCAAAAATTATGAAAAGAACAAAGGAATATTATCGATTTAATCGAGCCATGATATCCCAGTATTATGAAAAGAACAAAGGAATATTATTGATTTAATCAGATCTTCGAATTATACAATAATGGTAATGGACCAAAACTCGGTCAGCTTGATCAAAATGGTCATAGTAACATATTCGATATGCAGGTTTTAGTTTCTGATTAAAGCAATAAGAATCAGCTTCCAGTTTTTGATAAGTAAAATATAATGAATTAACCATGCTCTGAAGGTAAACTTCATTGCCTTGAAGAAAGCATTTAACTTTCGAGCAACACAACTATAGTAAATATTGAACATGATCAAAGAAAATTAATATAAACATACATGAGAAACTCATCACAAGCAACAAGATAAACTGTTCTCTAATTCACGCAAATAATCATCAGGTAAAACACCTAACAATGCAGGAATCTGAGAACTGAAACTCTACAAATAACACAGTAGTACAAAACTTATCCACGACGCTATGTTGCACAGAAACGGAATTACGTGTATGGTCTCGGTACCGGCACCGCGAGAATGGTTTTCTTAAAAATGATGGATACAACAAGACATGAATACAAATAAATTACTTGATTATTAAAATATTTGTTATGCATTACATCAATTCAACTTATAGTGCATCAGAAACATTCTATAATGTATCAATAAAATTCAAAAAAACAGGTTATCTAATCATTCAGTTTTAAAATGTTTTTGCAACATATAAATAATCCGATATCAAGCAGGTATTATTGACACATCAAATACGGTATAAAATGATTCAAGAAACCAAACGAATTCTTAATCCTTCAATACCTTCCACGGCCACAACGTAGTAATGGACGTCTCCGCCATCGAGAAAAACGCCGAAAGCCCCAACAGAGCAACCAGAACCAACCCCTGCTCCTTGAAAACCGTCAAAACCTGCAACGTCTTCGGCCACGAGCTCCTCCACGCCACCAAACTCCGCTCCCAAACCCCGTACCCCGCACCCACAACCCCCTCCAACGCCACAGCTCTACGGCAACCCAATATCACAACCACCCCAAACGCCGCAGCCGCAATCATAATCCCCCTCCTCACATTTTCGCTACTACTATCACTGTTACCTAAATTCGCACAACAGTTCGATTTCACGGTAAGTAAACGAAATGGAGCTCTTCTGTAATTAGAGGAGAAGCAAAAAACTCGGGAGTTGTACGGCGGAGTACTACAGGCACTACTACTGCGTAGGGATTTGGGTGAGATTCTCAAACGAGTAACAATACATGAAGAAGTTGTGAAGCTGCGGAAATTAGATCCGTTGAGTAATGGAAATTCCGGTACGGCGGCGGCGGCGGCGGCGATGGCCGCTGATGCAACCATGAATTAATTTGAAGTTAAATTTTGGAAAGGAAAAAATGTGGAGTTTGAAGTGTGTGTAGTTAATCAATGTATGGTTAGGATTGAAATTAGGGTTAGGTGAAATAGGGCAGGTGAGAATCTCATCGCTATTGTTCTTCCCCAATTTTGCTGCTGTTGGCGTGAAGAGCTTCACTGGATTTTCTTTTTCTTTTCTTTTGCGTTACGAAGAAGGGAATCCCGTCAAGTTGCAATAGGTAATTACATATTTACCCCTCGAGAAAAAAAATATGTGCCATTTTTATAATGAGATGATTTAAGAATATAAATTATTTTATGCAAACGTTGTACAAGTCACGATCTAGATTTAAATATTTTTCATAAAAATTGATTGAAATTTTTGTTGTAGATTGTCCCAAGGGCAACTCACGTGGTGGTCGACAGGCATTCATATATTTTACAGGTGTTGATTGTGTGCGGTAGTGGACAGGCCTCCTAACATTTGATGTTTTGTATGAATAACCCCTAACATTTGATTATTTTTTATCTATATGTCATAACGTATGTTCCATTTTGTACCATCAAGTGAGTTGCACGCAGGAGAATTACGACAAAATGTCCTTCTTTTTGCCGAAAAAGGTGACCATCAGGGCACATGGACATTCAGCATACCTTAGTCGACATATTGATACTTTTGAATTTTTACGAGGCAAACTAAAAAATAAAGCAACGCTAGTATGCTTAATGGGATTCACACATTAAAATATATATATATATATATATATATACACACATATATTTTTATGCACTCGTTTTTGACGTAGTATAACCGACAATTTAAATTCAAATCTTTTTCATAAAACATAAAAATAACTCCATAAGTTCATCGGCAATGTATTGATAGTCGTTGCATCACTTCATCGATATGAAATTATTTCTCATAAAAGTAAACCAAGTTTCACATCTAAGATATTGAATACTTTATGCATTTTTGTGAAGCAAAAATGATTGAGAGAGATATATGCTAAGCATGTATTAAGTTCACGCCCTTTTATTCTCATTCACGGTTGAATTGGGCAAGCCCGAATTGGGCAAGCCAACAGAAAGATTCGACTCTATAAGAAATGTCTAATAATATGTGTTCATATTCCCGACTGCTGCAACTATGATATACCATATTCCTGCTTAGCTCCCATAATAATTGGTAGTACGTAAATTGAGAAATATTTCCAACGATGGTATAGGGATACTCGCGCACTTAGAATTATTTTGGTGTAAAGTTGTAATCACTATATCTTTTGTACAGTCGATAAATACATTTAAATAGAGATATTGGTTACTTGTAATTATCATGAATGTAAAAAGTTCATCGACGATAGAGCAATCAACGTTACTTACGAGTCACTTGAGTAAAGTGGAGAGAATTAAGTTTCCCTTTTGAAGCATAAAACTATTCGTTCGGTTTGCCATTATTTATGTATAATTTTAATATATTAATAATGATGCTATCAAGTTGAATAGATTCTAAATTCTAAATTCTAAGAAAGTCATGCATAACTGGAGTCTTGAACTTAAAGAGTGTCCAGTGCAGTGTATCTTTTTCTTTTTGAGTTTAAAATTCTTTGATAGATCGAGAAATGTCCAAAAATACCTTCATCACTTAAAGAGTGGCTCCATATATAAGACCCATTAAAAACAAATCGTAGGAGATGAACTATGAGAGTACATACTATAAGAAACTCAAATGTAAGTCAGGTATATTGTATATATATTATGGCATAATTTTAAATTATAAATTAAAAAACAAAAATCAAATACCTGATGCATAGTGTGAATTAACAGTAAATTAAAAGTTAGCATCTCATCAAGGCAATTACGATAGCATCTCATCAAGGCATTGAAAAGTTAATTGTTTCAAATAGCTTCTTTTATGTATTGATAATATATACTACATTTCATAGATTATAATTATCAGTCTCTCATGACAGTCGGTGTCAAAATTGTGACATGCCAAAATAATCTTAAGTTTCTAACATAGCATAACATGGATCTCATATGTATCCACGCAGGTTCGCATGGACAAAATCCTAGGTTGAACTCCTGGAGCTCATAGGTTGAACTGCTCAAGGTTGAAACATTACTAGCAACCTTCTTGCATATATGCCCTTACACTAGTATGAGAAACGAGGCTTTCACCCCTACTTTGAGTTTGAATCTTGGACATACAAATTCCTTTAAAGGTAATCATGGATTTATATGAGAAGTAACGAGAAGATGCATAGAACAAAGAAGGTAAACTCGTTGGGTATATCCAAAGTCCAAACCACCATAAATAATCAAGATCAACCAAAGCTCCAAAGTCCAAACATGGGAGATACTCTAAAAATGACAAGTAAAAACACTAGTTAAATTAAGTCGGAAAAATGTTTCTTTAAACTCTTGCAAAACACTCAAGTTTCATACGCTATCAGAACAAAAAAAAATTACGCCCCATACGCTTACTGAACAAAATAATACCCTAAGGGTTGCAAAGACTAACCACTACATTTTTTAACCTAGGTTGCATGATGGTACCAAGGCAGCTGAAAGTTACCCTGAACCCTTAAGTTGCACTTTTCCTTTTATAATTAGTTCTTAAACGATTTGATTTTGTGTTTTGTGAGTGATTCATCGTGACGACAATAGCTTCCATCACTTGAACTGTCTAAAGCGTCACAACAGTTGAGCACAACGTATAACAATTTCTAAATGACAATAACAAACATAAGTCAACAGAGAAATGCTGCATTTGTGTTATGATTTACAGAAAAGACAATACTACAAACTTTTATCAATGCAAGACAACAGGATCAAAATTTGTATTTACAGATATCACTATAATTTACATTGCCGCAATAAACCGCTCTCTCTTTTTATTTTGTCCCAGTCAAATATGTACAAGACAACTCAACTGCATAATCAAAACAACTAGAAAATGAGAAGCAAAATACTCACAATTATATAACAAGAAGAAGCAAAGTTCAGTGTCGCCCTGCCATTAGAACAGTAAGCAACCACATTCAGACCAACAAGCATAAACAATCACAAGAAAATGGCAAACGCTTGTCTTCAAATGAGTCAAAATAAAACAACAGATGGCGTACCGCATGAGACGGCATCATCACACTAACTAGCGATGATGGTATTAGTTGCATCATAAGCATCGTCCTTCTCGAGCTCAATCTCATAGGATGAAAGTAGCCTCCTCTGTAACAATAAATTAAATAGCTAATCTAATTTTGACTGAATTGGGGTTAAAGCCAATGGGCCAGGATAAACGAAATGCATGGGTGTCGTTTAATAATTCAAAAAGATTATCTGAACAAGTGGTTTCTCTGAACTACATGTTGAACCTAGACCCATGGTTTCTTTTAATCATTGTTTACATATATTAACACTTACATGATCCTCAAAATCAGGACTGGCCAAATTGACAGACAGATTCCTCATCAACAATAATACCTGTTGAAAAGGCCAAGAAGTAAGAGGGATCAGATTATATAATGTAAATCATAAGGTTCATGCAATAACCGCCAACAATGACCATCAAATAAATATGGGATATGGAGAATGGCATTGTTGAGAAGATTGAAGGGCAGAGAGTTGGAGCATAAGCAAGTATTGAAAATAATGCCTAAACAACAAATTCTGCAAAAGAGGATTTTTGAAGTATTTTTCAACCGACCAGCAAGAACATGACATTTAATCATAGAACTATGACACAGAAGTCAAGCTAAGAATTCATACAGTCTCGATATTGATTGGGTCCATTTTCTTCAATTTCTGCAAATGATCTGACACATTAGGATCAAACACGCTGCCAATGAAGCCGTAAACTTGAGCAAAATCCGGAAGAACTGCATCCAAGGAAAAAATAACTAAATATTTGAATACATTAACAATGGAAACAGAGAGAAACAACATATAATGGCACTGAAGATGAGTTAATGAAGAGAAGGGCTACCATGCACACATCAGAACAACAGAAGGCAGCGAATAACGCAAGATAACCCATGACAAGTTTCAAAAACAAAGTACGGATTATTTGTTTAGCTATCTCACCTGCCGGCCTGGTCCTTGGAGTGCTCTCGTTGCTATTGCTTGAGTAATTTTTGGGCAATGACTGACCAAATCCAACATTGCCTGCAACAAAACAGAACTTCAATTCCATGTACGCTCTGTGAAAGTATTAGTGTAATATAACACAGGATCTTGACAGACAATAAATAAGAGAATATATTGACAAACAATAAAAAAGGAACCTGCAGTAATATTTGTAAAACTGCTAGCTGGTGCAGAATTGTCTGTCCATCCAGGCACCGGTGCAGTAGTACCAGGATGTCTAAGTAAAGCTGAAGAGTCTGGCCTACTCACATATCCAGCATCTGGAACTGCCGGCACTATTTGGAAAGTTGACAGTGCTTGTGAAACCACCGGAGCTTCAAATGTGTGCGAAAGAATACGTTAGTTTCAAGCTAGGAAACTGTAGATAAGGCTCACATTAATAAAGCACGGTTACCAATTTTAGAAGCTTTTTGTGGGTATGGATGAGCAGCTTTCCTTTTTGGTCGAGGTGGAGGTAGATGCTCGTTAGTTCCACTCTTTTGCACCTTCAGAAAATACTTCTGTGCATGGCTACGTATCTACAAAATTATCAGTCATCCCGTATCAAGAGTAATATTCACAAACAGAGATTCAGACCACAAAATTATATATTTTACTAACTAGCAGCTATCGTTTTCATTAAATACAACGTTGAAAATTATTGAACGCAAGAGGCATGTACTTAAGGCCTTCTAAAGAGAATACTCTTATCTTATACCTCAAAAATGTAATGATCAATATGAACTATCAAGGACAACTCAAGTATACCCTGTTGATTGAGCCTAGCCTCCTGTTCTTATGCGAAAACTACATAAAAGATATACCAACATCCCATGACCCCAAAAGTCACCCTATGAAACAAACAAATGTCTGAGAAATGATCGCTGAACAAAATGCATGCCACTTGAACATGCATACTCAGGCTTATAGCCCAACAACGAAATCACCCTACTACAGTCAGGAACTACAAAGTAATTACCTGGATCACCGTCTTCGACCCAACAAATGCTTCTATCTTCTTCCAATCACGGTCAAAGCTGTATCATAAAACCACACTAACATTTTAGATTACACCCATTTCAGAGGAAACGACAGTCATACCGAGTCAAATTCGAACACGTGAATCATAACACGGGAAAACAATCCGCATCAAGCATTCCAGCTACTTCCAGGAGAGAAACGACGTCAACAAGATTAAAATTTCATCAAAACACGGTGATTTAGCGCAATTACAGCAATTCGTTTCTACGCAGCTCATTCCATAAAAAATAAATTCACTCAATAAAACCCTAACACATGCCCAATTTCACAGGACCACCACATTCCAAAGCACGCCAAAACCCTAATTTCTCCAACTCGAATTAAGGAATGTTTCCACTAATTTTTCAATACTTACAGCTGCAGTGCTTCTAGAAACTTGTCGTGCTCCGGCTCGGTCCAGCTCTCGCGTGATTTGCTAACGGTATAGGGTTTTCGCACCTTCTTACTAGCATCATCAAACGACGACGTCGTGTCGGCGGCGGAGGGGCAGGGGATTGAGCCGCCGATGTTCGGCAAAGCCATGGCCGTAGATTATTCCGAGTACAAGCCTTCAGGTTCGTTTGTGTACACTGGTACCATGCGCTGTGAGCGTTGTACAGTGACTCGCGAGATTTTGTTGGCTGGTTGGGTTTAATTGAAAACTGAAAAGGGGCCGGGCCATTAGTAACTTTATTTGAAATGGTGAATTTCGTGTAGCTCCCTCGGCTTATGAGAAATTCCGATTCTGTCTTAGTAACTTTACCTTTTCTCCTAGTCATTTTGAGACTTGTGCGAGGAAGAGTTTCAAATGGAGAAAATGTGAGACTTTTGGTAATTTAAGCTGGCACGATTTTGATCTTAGTGACATGATTTGGAGTTGCACGTAATTAGTTTTTTACGTTGACTCCCGAGTTTACTTCATAGTACCTAGAAATTTAAAAATTCGATTAGATGACCCATTGATCGAAATTTAAGGTATTTTGACCTTTTTTAAGTACCTCTGGAATACGTGACATCTATCCAAATGCCAACTAAGCCCAATTTCTTCTGAAAATTGTAATTTCTATACTATGTTAAAAAGGCTAATATATTTTGTTACTAGTGATGTAATAACCAAAAAACAAATATGATGCTAAAAATTAGATTTAAATTATTTTATAATTATTATTTTCCAAAAAGATTGATTCAAAAAAAAATTTGATAGGGCTAATCTTTTCTTTCGTTAAAAAAAAAAAACTAATTCTTACATGCATTATTAATTAAGGTGATTGTCTCAAAAAAATTATAATGCTAAAAAATAGGTTGAGTTTTTCCAGAGTGCTAATTAAAAATAGATTCAAAAATAATTTAATAATGCTAATTTCGTTATAGAAAAATATTTAAAGAATACCATTCAATTTTTATTACTATACTTTACTAATTTCACAAAATCAATATTTGAATGTTTTACGAAACTATAACTAAATCACAAATGAACTAAAATTGTAAACTAAAGTACTAGGAAGAGAATTAAGTAAAGATTGCAATTGAAATGATTAACTGAAGATTAAACTAACTAAATAACTATAACATAATTTTATTGATTGATTGGATGCTTGCTAAAGTTGTAAAACAAATTAATAAAAAAGTATCTAAGGATCGAATTTCATTAGTCTCCGATATGTGTACTTCACAGAAAAAGTACCAAAAAGTGCATTTCCTCTGATTGGTAGCGATGTGGCCCATTTCCTCCTTGTTACCAAAAAGTGTTGAAATCCTCAAATTAAGCATTGCTTTGCTCCGACTTGACTCAAACTGCAAAAACAACAAAACAATACTAGAACGATTAGAATTGCCACAAAGATTTCACAAAAGTATAAGAAATCAGGTATATAAATCACTACAATTATCCTCTCATCAACAACTAAAGTTGTTCTATGGGAAGAAGATTGTAGTTGGAGATAGGTATGATTTTGGGAGGCGTGAAATGGGTATGGTGGTAAGGGTTTAATAAGAAGGCAATTTTTGTCTTGAACTAATTGATAACATAAATTAGCACAATGGAATAATTCTTGTATTAAAGATAATTATAGAGGTTATGAGCGTTTCTTCACGTAGTTAAGAAAGAAGTCTTTGTGGATTATGAGTGTGCTACGATGGGCAAATAAATGAGGCAAGAGATTTTAGCGCAAGGAATGATAAAAATGATAAGTGCTGAAATAAGATGCTTCTCGTGGAGTGTATAATAGGGGGTTGTAGCAATATTGGTCTGTTAAAGATTGTAAAATTAATACGCTCAATTTTAGTTCTTTAAAGATTTCAATTTTGATTTTCTAGCCAAATCGATTTCAATTTTGGCTAGGAATTCTCATGTGCAACGCATATGACGGCATGAAATGCGTAATCTGACATCACTATGCTCCGAAATAGATCATTTTTCGGCCTCATTCCCCTCTGCTTTTGTCTTACGATCCTTGCCTCAGGTTTTGCATTTAACTTATGTTAACACAACTTTAGCTTTATTCTACACGTATTTCTAGAGAACCCAAGTCACTTGCCGCTCCACCTTATCCCACATTTTCGTTCTAATTTGCACTTTTTGTTTTGGCTAGTAGGCTACCAACTCAACGATTTTGAGTTATCCTGCAAACTTCACATTGGCCTCTTTTGTTTTACTCTTGTTATGCAACACGAGTTGTTGATGAGACTACCATGGAGATGCATATTGTGATATTGAACTTATGCAGCATTCCTCGGTCTTGCTTGTTTATGCAAATTTCTCATACCCCTCTTCCGCTGGGGAACTTGACTTTGAGGTACATTATGGACGGGATGGACTCAAAGGTCTAGAGGGCGACTCCATCGCATATAGTTCTATAAGGCTCTAATGGTGCATCCACCACGTGGGAAGTGACCGCCCTCATATCTTGAATAAGATAGCACCCCTTGTGCAGAGCTGATCTCTTACAAATCCTTTGAGGGGAATTTGCAGAGGCTGGGTTAGGACATAACTAGTCCCAACAATTTGAAGGTGGGAAGGAATATTAGAAGAGAGCACTCTCAATGTCCACGAGGATCCTTGGTATGTTGATCTCATGAATGGGGGCTTGCACCATAATGGGTCCACGTGAGGACACGATACTCCATTCATATCTTCGGGGTCGAAGTTGATGGCAAGGCCTTCGTATCTTTGTGGCTTGATTCAGGGAGGCCTCTTGAGGGTGAAGTGTGTTTCTCTTTTTACCTCGAAGGATTAAATGACTTTGAACTATCATATCGGAGTTTTGTGATGAGGAACTATTCTCTCAAATCGTGCACAAGAAGTTCTAAGCATTCCCATAGACGACGCCAAAATGATAACACAAAATTAACATAAGAGGTAATTCTTGTATTAACGATAATTAAAAGGGGCTAGAAACACTCTTCCCATAGTACAAGGAAAAGTATGTGTGGATTGTGAGTGTGTTACGAGGGCTAAAAGAATATAAATAACTATGTCTTGTCCCAATGTGATGAGTGGATTCAAAAACTTGATCATTAGGGGCTACATAGATGGGGTGTTCGGTTCTAGTCAAAATCTTCAGATTTTGGTCAACTGTTGCCAAATAGATATTTTTTTAGCTAATTTTGTAGTTTTTGGCAACTAATGACTAAGATTGAACTCGACGTTCAAAATAATTTTATGTGCTTCAAAATTAAGTTGCTAAAATCAAAATTGTGCCAACTTAAAGTTCCAAATTCAAGTTCTTAATGTTTACACTAAATGATATGTTGTTGATTTGAAAAAAAAATGATATGGTATGAATTTTGACGATCTGCCCACACAAGTTGCATATTTGGTTTGTATTAAAAATATGAAGAAGAAATGCATTTGATATATAATAATGATTTTTTTAATTAAAAGGTTAATTGAGTGGAATAAACAAATTAAATCGAGGTAATGATTTCTTGGAGTTTTTCTATAGCTCGGTATTTTTATTTGTACGTGTACATGCAACTTGAGCATAGATATTCCTCATTTGTTACTTCGTAGTTATTAAATATAAATCAACGATTGAGATTATTGCCTTTATATTAGTTATGACTTTTATAATCAAACTTTAATTTTTATGGGTGAAATCAATTGATTGATAACATAGTTTTTGCGATGGTTATGTTGTAGAACTTTGAATTAAATTCTTAATTTCATGTAGCAATGAAATTTCTTTGGACCATGCCACCGCAATTGTGGAGCCTATGGTTTTCACTTTACTCAAGTGAACCGCACCCCAATAAAATTACCTTAGCCATTTTCAATATCAACATAGTGAGAATCATCTCGTCAAATGATCACCCTCATACTCTATTCGCTAAGTCGATTTGCCCAACGGAATCAACAACCCGTAAGAAAAATGTTTTCCCATCGAGTAGTGTGGTCGTGAATCATGGCGCCATAGTCTCTAAGGTAAACTCGACATCTTTCATATTTTCTTACAATATGCATTTTCAAGATGGAGATTGGGATATTATGTCCCGTCAATGGTGGGGAACAAGGAAGTAACTCATAGTGACAACACAATTCTACGGTATCACGACTCATTGGCTCAATTCCATATGATTTACCAACTAGGACAATCATGATTGATGAGAAGAGGAGATTCATGAATTGGAGTTGGAAGAGAGATCCCATCTAGAAGTAATTGGCAAACCGATTGCACAAAATGTAAAAGGATGCCTTTAGCGGCAATAACACTTGAAAGTCTATTGAGTGCCAAATATGACAATTCAAAATGAAAAGTAGTCTTCAAAAGTGAAATATTTGACTTATCCATTAACAAAAATGAAATCAGTGCAGCTTTAGCCATCAATTATCATCCTCTGCTAGCACACTTGAAAACATGCTTCGGTTATTGTTCAATGTTTCCCAAAAATTATGAGTTTGAGATGAACGATTTGGTTTTGTTATATGTTGTAACTGTATTAATGAGACGCTACATGCACCTATCTCGTTTCTCATGTTTTTACCTCTTGTCGTAAAGAGAAAACTTGCAAAGACAATGAAGTCGTATATTATATGTTTTTGACAATGGGCTTTAAGCTTCTTTTTTCTGAAACGTTAGGAAAAATCAAGTACAAGAAGAGTATACCGACTTTGCACAACTATTTTATAATAGTGAGAAACATAACTTCATCAAGTGTCCAATGGTCTTTTTAAAAAACTTCTTGAAAATAACTTGTGCCTTGTTTGATACCACACGTCACACGCTAAAACTCATCACTCCAAGTTTTGTTAGTGTGCCATTGTTAACTCGATCTTGTTGTATAGCAAGTTAGTCTAAGTTGCCCCAAAGTATGTTGCCTAAGTTCTAAAAGAAGACAAGAGAACGCAAAAATACACGAGAGAGCTTAGAAAATATTTTCTTGATGTATTAGAAAACAACCAACGAACCGTATATATAGAGTAGTTGCCCGACCCAATGGACAACGAGGATCAATTTGATCAAATAGTGGTTCTAAGAGTTCTACAATTTTTTAATAATAAAATAATCTCAACCCATCTTATCTTGATCCTAGAGAACTTTCTATAAGTGTGGAAGACTCTAAATGGTTATATTTACATGATAGTCCCTTGAGTAATGAAGATTCAGCCCTGAAGTATCAAGTGTTGGATCTCGTTGCGAGTGTGCATAGCGCGTGGGGACGGAGGCTGACGTTTAGCTCTTGCAAATAATTGGCGCTCTATTAGCTTTTGGCACGCACTAGGGATGGGATTCATATGGTTCTGGTAGCCCGAGCGGTTTGATTTTGGAGAAAGTGTTCTTGTCGATGACATTCACACTATCTAATTGGGCGATGTTCTCGACGCCTAGTTAGCCCATAATGCCTCTATTTTGTACTTCCATTGTCATAATTTCTCTTCTAGCTCCCAACTTTTCTCTGTCGACAATGGTCTCTTCAACTAGACCAAGATGCGTTAGAATTTGGCCGAGCAACAACGTAAGAGTAGGTGCTTCAAAATTTGAACTCTCTTTTTCGATCTTTTAGTCAATCAAGTACACTATAGACAAAATGCAAGATGCACCCAAGGGCAAAAAAGAGGATTTGGAAAATTAAAGTAAGCGGTGGTGATCGTGGCATGCTGGCCACTCGGGCACCTACAAGGGTCGAAGTTTTCAGACCAGACGAGTGTTAAAAGCAATCATCTTTAGTCTTTATTATTTGAAGTGGTATTGTCGTTTTCTTTGGATTTCAGTCTATTTTATATAGTTTTGTTTAATTTCAAGTTTTAGAGTCGGATGCGATGTGAAAATGGCATGAAAACAATAGAATTGTGAACGACTCGTTCATGAAAGTCAAATATAGGAGTAGAAACGCGAATGAGGAGCCGGAGTTAAGGAAACAAAGATAAAGCAAGGCAAACAAATTAGAAATATTATACAAACATCCACATAAAAGAGAGCGGATTGCACAAATAAATAGGTCGCAACGCTACTAATGCTACGAACTTAGCACAATCAGTGCCACAAACGCAATGCGACGACACCGGGCGTCACACATAACTAGTAGGCGTAGCGCTACAGTAGCGCCAACGCAACATAAGCATCATTGCTCGACCCGCACCGTTAATTTGTGCCTAAGCGTGTGAGGCAATATAAGGAAATTATTCTAGATAATTTCTAATTTTAAACAATTGCCTTTTGAATTGTGACACTAACAGGGAGACCAATGGGACCTAAACTCTATCAACAACTAAGCTTACCAGGGCTAAAAGTTGACCAAAACATGCTATAAAATTGACCAAAACATGCTAAAAGAGATCCATTTTATCCTTAGTGATTTCAAGGACATTGCAACAAATGAAGTCCCCAAGAGGAGGGTCGTGGATCACAAGATCGAGCTCGTGGCAGACGCCAACCCACCGTCTCGAACTTCCTAGAACATTGTTACACCCGATCAAAATAGCTCATACGTTGAATTATCGTGGTTTTGGAGTGCGGGATGATCCAATCGTCTAAATAAATGTGCGGGGTACCAAGAAGTTTTCAGAATAATGGTCTTTATCAATGTGTGTGGACTAATCAGGCGGTCAACAATCTTACTGCCCACAACCACTATCCTATTCTACTCATTGCGAGTTGTTTGATCAACTTGGACGAACCATGTTACTTTCGTTTATTGACCTTTGATTGGGCTACTAAAAAATTAGGATAACCGAGGGTGGTGAGCCAACAATCACAATGGTCACAAGGTATGGGTTTTATGAAGTCATTGTCATGCCATTTGGCTTCACGAAGGTACCGATCATCTTTTGCGCATTGATGAATAATTTATTAGAGTAACTCTTGGACAAGTTTGTTGTATCATACCTTGATGACATTGCGGTATACTCACCTTCTTTGGAGATACATGTTTAGCGCTTCAGATGTGTATTTCGAGCTTTAAAAAAAATGACCTCTATATCAAACTCGAGAAGTGGTTGTTTGCCAAGGACATGTTGGCTTTTTGCGACACCAAATCTGACCTGGGCGTACTACGAAGGACGGTGAGTAGGTGAAGGTCATTCAACAAAAGATCTTTTGTGGAACATATAAACTATTTTCTTCTATTCATCATGGGCTATTCTAGAATAGTGGCACTGCTAACGAAGTTGCTAAAGAAGAACAAGAAACCATGGGCATGGGATAAAGGGAGCAACAAGACCTTTGAGGAGTTGAAAGGCTCGTGGTGGAGCAACTGGTACATTGTAAAAAAGAAAAAAGAAAAGAAAGACAGTATTCTACATTGTAAAATAAATGCAACACAATTTGATATTTGTTCTGATCTAAAAACATTTTATCATTACATACACTAAAAGAAGCTCAATGGACTAAATTATGTTTTATTTATAAGTAATAAACTTCAATAATTATATTTTTAATTCTATAAAACTTTACAAATACATTATACTAGATCGAAACTCAAATAGTGCATATACTTCTATCCCTTGTTTATATAAAAAACTACACGTTGTCTTTTTTTTATTAGCTACACGCTCTTTTATTTATTTCTCCGCTTCCATCATTTTCCTCCAACATATAATTAATTAATTAATTATGCCTTTCGCTTATTTTCTAATTTCTACTACATGTTGATCAAAAAGTCTTGTAATATTTCAGTCAAGCCTAGTGTTTGCGGACTGAAATAAACTTATAAAAGTATAAAACTCCCATAGGAAAATACCGACTTTCACGTACTAAAACTTCGAACAAGTCATTAGTATTTAATTAATTATTTACTTATTTAGTATCCAAAAAAAAATTATTTTCCAAAACACACGTTTGGGGGTCATTTGGTTGAGATTTAACTATTCAAGTCACTTAAGTTTAGTTGCTACTAGATACAGTTTAAGCCTTGGGAATATTTGCTTTGGTAGGTACAATTCTACTTTGGTTGGCATATAAAGGAAGCTGTTAACTTAAAAACTAGTGAATTACCTAATTCACCCCTGAATACTATCAAAAAAATTGGATTCATTTACTCCAGTTCAACAACCCACAGAAGCAACGAAGTTCACTTTGTGAACTGCGAAATCCGATACACCAAGAGGGGCTTTCAAACTCAATCGGCGAGCAGGCCTAATGACTTACATTTCTGAGCATTGAAGAACACGAGTCCTTTATTAAGCGCGAGCGTGTAATTATCCGGCGGCGGGGGATGGCGGTGGTGTCGCGGCACCGTCTTCACAATCAGCGTCACAAATCCGGCAATCAATCCGGCGGCAAGTATAGTCCCCACAGTCCACACGAAGATCTTAAGGCTGACGATAATGCAACCTAGATCGACGTACTTCTTCTTCTTCTGCTCACCTGGACCTAACAGCCAGCTCTGCTGCGTCTCGTCGAGAGGCCTGGAGAGTGTCGCCCTTTCGTAGTCCTACAAGTTGCGACTGCGGTCGTCGTCGATGGCGGACTCGGCGGCGATCTCGAGCGGACCGCCCCATGGATCCCGGTCGTACATGCTCATTTTCCGCTCACCTGGACCTAACTAGCTAGCAGGATTTTGGAGCTGTTGTTGTTAAAGAGGGTGTGGGGGTAGGGGGTAGGGTCGGGGGTGGAGTGAGAAATGAGAACCAATGGTCGTAGTGAAATGTATAGTATTGTATTAAATAGAGAAGGATTAAATTAAGTTAAATTATTAAAGTCAGTTGAGTTCACTTTGTGTGTGTGTGATTTTTAATTTGGAAAAATAGAGCAGGAGAGGGCAAGCTTGGAATTGGCAAGCAAATATCAGGGACAATAATGTAATTTAACCAGCCGCAATTTTTGACAAATTTTTACTGTTCAAGTATGTTTCCGAAAATGCTCTTGCTATCTCCGCTACTTAAACCCGAGTCGACCATATTGAGTAGCATGGACCCGGTTTTGTATCTTAGCTACCAAAGCAACTATTTGTGCTGTGCTGTTCAAGTCACTCAAATACTCCTATAAGAACCTACAACGGCCAAGCAAAGCAATTTTCTAACATATTTTTCTTTAGTCAATTTCGATTTTTTTTTTAATTACGGGGAATTTAAGTATTGACTGACTTTTTGCAGAAGAATATTAAGTACGCACATAAAACAAAATACAAACGTTTTTTATAAAACTCACTTAATGGTATATTTAAAACCTTTCTAGAAGCCATGGCGTCGATCCAACCACCCCCAACCACCGCCGCCGCCGCCGCTCCGCCGCCGATCTTCATCTCCACCACCTAACTCCACTCCGTCACAACCCACAAAAACCTAATCTCCCACCTCAAATCCACCCTCCCCCACCTCTCCACCTCCACCACCACCCCTCTCCGCCACTCCCACCAAACCACCCCACAATCCTCTCTCCTCATCATGCCCTCATGGTCCACGTCACCCTCTTTCCCCTACATCGGCGTCAAATTAGTCACCCACCACCCCCACAACTCCGCCCTCAACTTACCCGGAGTACAAGCCATTTACGCCCTGTTCAATTCCCTCACCGGCCAGCCCTTAGCCACCATCGACGCCACCGATCTCACCCTTTACCGAACCTCGTGCGTCTCGGCCCTCGCCTCGTCGTACCTATCGAGGGAGAATTCCGAGACGTTGGTGATGATTGGGGCTGGATCATTAGCCCCACATTTGATTAAGGCGCACTTGTCAGTCAGGCATTTTGTCAAACGGGTAGTGGTGTGGAACCGAACGGTGGAAAAGGCGGAGAAATTGGTCGAGAGTTTGAGACAGGAGAGTGGGTTTGAAGGGGTGGTTTTTGAGAGTAGTGGGTGTTTGGAGGAGGCGGTTAAGGCGGGTGATATTATCAGCTGCGCGACGAATTCTGATAAGGCGTTGGTGAGGGGGCTTGATTTGAAAAACGGGGCGCATTTGGATTTGGTAGGGTCGTTTACGAGGGAGATGAGGGAGTGCGACGACGAGGCGTTGAGGAGGGGGAGGGTGTGGGTGGATAACGAGGCGGCGGTGGTGGAAGCGGGAGAGTTGGTGGGGGCGTTTGAGAGGGGGGCGATGAGGGAGGACGAGATTGTTGGGGATTTGGTGGAGGTGATCAGAGGGGTGAAGTGTGGGAGGAGGGGTGAGGAGGAGATTACTGTGTTTAAATCTGTTGGCTCTGCTGTTGTGGATCTTTTGAGTGCACAAATGGTTTATGAATGTTGCATCAAGGATTAGTATGTGAGATCATTCAATAATATATATGAAATTCCTGTAGTTGGTTAAAGCATTAATAATGATGAAGGTATAGTGTAAATGCAATAATGGCAGAAGTTCTGAATGCATATACATATTTGTCATGGTTTTTGGTTTCTTACAATGTTGGTTATATTTTCATTCCTAGGATTCATCAACATCAGCATTTGCAAGTTACTCATCATAGTTCAAAAGTATTTTACTCAATCCAGACAAAGAATGTGTGGAGAGGGCTAAGAAAATGTGGAGAAACCATAGTTTTACAGGAATTGGAACGTTGTCCTACACGCTATGTACAACATACAGATGTATAGATGAACCAGAATTGCATGGGCCCTAAAACAGTAAATCATATTGCAGCATCCATCATTGCAATTCTTTCCAACTTGCTACTTGTTGAATATTAAGTAGTGTTGAATCTTTACCTTAATTCTGAAGAACAGATCATGGATCGCTAATGTAACCAAGCATAATCCAACTGAAAGATTTTACGTCATATAAACAAGAAAGCAAATGTAGAAGCTAAAGGAACAACATCATTTAGAGAGAAAAGTACTGATGCATTTTTTCCAATTGGTAAATAACCCATATATCATATTTACTAGCAAATACCAGCGATTCAATATAAAATTTAGTACTAGATGATAGATTAGATAATTATTGTAAAAGTACGCGGAATAGATAGAGAGAACGGGAGATTAACATGTTTCCCCAAAACAAAGATTCACAACTAGAAGAGTTAAAGGAATTAAAAGTAGGAATTAAATCATTCTTGCAAAGATAAGATAGGATGGTTGATCCCGGATGTCCTAAACGGTTGTGCCATAAAAAAGGTGTTATGGCGGCAAGAGCTGAGGGCGACGAGAGGCTGGAAAGTTTGGAGTTTGTGGTGGTGAGGGGATAGAGGTCGCCAGTACTATTGCATCTCAGGATAATGGTGCCCGTCTGCAAACAGATCAAATTCAATGAAACATGATTGTCAGTGGTGAGGAGGCGGACATAGATAAGGTTTTTGACAAGTTTAGGAGCATGAAGGACATTAGAGAGACGTAAGGGAGGGAGAGGGGAAGGAAGCAATGCTTGACCGTGACCGTGAATTGGAATAACTTGACCATTACTAACAAAAATATTATTATGCATGCTTTTATTTGAATAAGACTTTAGAGTACCTTGTGACGACGTCATATGTGAAGAGGCGCCCGAGTCCATGTACCAGTTCAGATCCGAAGGCATAAGAGACATAACATTCATAGCAACATCAATGTCCGTGGGTTGATGACCCGAAACTGGAGGTGCGTGAGCTGAGTAGGCTTGTTGAGGGCGGGGTCTGAGAACTCCGGGTTGCGAAGAGGCTGGTGGACGCGTCCAAGATGCCGTCAGATAGGGGCATGGTGGAGGCGTCCGCTGATGATAGTATGGCCACGGGTAGGGTTGTGGAGCGGGGTGAGGAAGACGGGAGGAGTAAGACGGTGCGACCGAATAAGGGGAGTTCCGACAGCGACCCCAATTTCCCCCGACCGCGCCCATGTGATGATTGGCCTCGCGAAGGACCGCCGCGCTGATTAGTGGCGATGGAGTTCGTTGGAGTAGATGCAGCGACGAGGGCGGCGCTATCTGAAGACGCGAAAGCAGAGGCTTGCTTGGCCTTGCGTGTTTTTTCGAGAATCAGGCAAGACCGAGCCTCATAGAAAGATGGAAGTGGATCGGTTTGTTGGATGTACATAGCCTCGCTATAAAAATTCTCATTAACATCCGTAATTAACTGAAGAACCAACCACTGATTCGAAACCGGTGCATCAACGTTTGCCAATTGATCAGCAAACACCTTGAGTTCTTGGCAGTAAGCGGAGGCATTCGGGAAGTCGTCCATATGAACACATGTGAACTGGTTTTCCAGGTACACCACACGAGAGTGTTTCTTGTCCTGGAAGATGTTCTGGAGGCGTGTCCATGCTTGTTGCGCACCGAAGTCCGATTTAAGAATGGTATGAACAAGATCATTAAAGAATGTGCCATAGATCCATTGGAGAATAATGGCATTAAGACGCCGCCATAGAGCATCATCGATGGATATCGAGTCAGCGAAGGAAGAGGCGGTTGGGGCGGCATCGGTCTAGGAGTCCGCGACCCTGTCCTTGACTTTTTCAGAAATCGTGGATTTTTCGGTCGAGACTTGGACGGTTAGGGGTGATGGTTGGGAAAAAGGTATTATATGGTCGATGACATTGTAAGCACGACAATGTATCTTAAGGAGCTCCTCCCAAGATGAATATTGGCCCTTTTCCATCTCGAGATGGATGGGAATGGAATTGCAAACATTGGAGACCGCGAGGGCGGGTGAAGTTTTCCTTTAGCCATGTGAGATTGGCGGCGGCGTTATGGACATGAGAAAGTGAGAGGCGGAGGGAGGGTGATGGGAGGCTAGGGTTTTTAGGCTAGTGATACCATGTAGGAAATAATCCGTGAGTATATCATTCATCAAGAGTGATATTTATACAACTTATAAGGAGAGTCCTAATTAAGGTAAGTTATCTATCACAATATTAACATATAATTTACAATAATTATCTAGTCTATCACTAGATAGTGCCCGGCAAAACTTATTTAATTTCATACACCCAACAAACTAGACTTCATTATACTTGTACATTTTTCAATAATAAATTTTGAAAAATAAACATTGCTTTACAGATGTGTAGAAACCTACTGCAACAAATATATCAAAGAAAAATTTATACTGTATAGTTGAATAAAGACGAGTTGAGTTTTTGGAAAATAAAGTCTATACTCTATAGTTATCTCTACAAGTCTTAAAATCATTAAAGGGAGGACATGGAAAAATGCGAGAAGTGTAACTTCCAAGATGAAACGACGATTCACATACTCCGACATTGTCCTGCGGTGAAGGAGATTTGGCGAAGTTACTGTCGGTGGCGAATTTACTGAACTTTGAGGCAATTTCTGATAATGTGTGGTTGCTGACAAACTTGAGGACAAAGCAGTTTAAGGGGTAGAATATACCGGGCGTGAAATGGGAGTTCATCTTTGCCGCTCCGATTTGGATTATCTGGAAGTCGAGGAATAAGGGGACGTTTGAAGACAAGGAGGATTCATTGAGCAATCGCATCCATCAAATAAAACTACTATGTGTTGATCTTCAAACGACAAGTAAGAACAGAACGGCTAGAAGAGAACGGGTTAAATGGAAGACACCGAAACTGGGGTGGGTAAAACTAAATGTTGACGTTAGTTGTTGTGCGCATCAAAATGAAGGCGCGCCCGGGGTGTAATGCGGTCAGATTCAGGAGCTTGGATATGTGGTCTTAAAATCTTCACTACATCGCCAATCGTTGAGGAAGCCGAACTTGAGGCGTTAAATAGAAGCTTGGAGTATGCTTGAGAAAAAAAAAGAATATCGGACATAGAAGTCGAGACCATCTCGGAGGTCTGTTACAAGATGGTGATTCAATATAGCATCTTTAGTGTGCATGAAGATACACTTGTCAATGGATGCAGAGAACTACTACGACTACCATGGACAATGGAGTTTAAATAGATTCCAAGTGAGGTCAATAGAGTTGCTGATATTATTGCGAAACTAGATCTAAGTGGGAATGAGCGGGAAGTATTTTTGGTTACGCCCCCGACTCAATTATGTAGTCTATTAGACTTTGACGTTGTTTAAATTTAAGCTTGTCATCCCTTACCCAACAAAAAAACAACAAAAAAGAGGACACCGAAAAAGAATCTATTCAAGTTCCCCATTTCACCTATGTTCCTCCAATTAAATAATGATATATGGCATGTGAAAGCCCAAATCAACCACTCACTTTAACTCAATGCATTGTGCAATTAATTATTTCTTTTGTCAAATAAAGTTAAAGAGAATTTATTTCTCCTGGCATAAAGAACACACAACCAAATTCCTCTATTCTTTTCAACCTACATGTTGTAATTTCATTTTCAATTAAACCCTATGTGCTGCAATTTTCAGTTTCGTAAGGCTTCAAAATTGGAGGTAGTTTTTTCAGGAAATTTCTAATAATATTGTGATTTTGGAGAATTCTTAAAGTTACCCCACTTTGTACCTGTTTCATTTTTCACCCACTATGTTGACAAAGTCTAATTCAAGCCCACTATATTGGCAGTTGGCACCAATGTTAATGTTCTCCTAATTTGACACGTCTCGCCGGAATTATCCACGTATGCTGCGTATGGCGCCATGAGACTTACATTTTCACACGTGGCTCTCTCCTGGATCAATTTGGGTAATGGATTGTTAATTTTTTAAATTTTTTAGATTTTTTGAAAAATTAAAAAACCTAATACAAGTAGAAATATTGAAATAATAAAGCCACGTGTGGAAATTGTAGGTCGCATGGCGTTATGCGTTGGATACATGGTTTTCAGCAAGACGTGTTAAAAATGTTTGAACATTGACGTTGGTGACAACATAGTGCGCTTAAATCGAACTTTGCCAACATAGTGGGCTAACTTTAAAATTTTCCCTTTTGAATTGTGTAAATTAATACTAAAAATTAAGTGAGTATAATTATAATGTATCCTAAATAGTATAGTTCAATCATTGTTAGTAAGTAAAACAAACAAAGTCATGCAATGCTTAGTGTCTGAGATTCAGTTGAACCTTATATTATTAAGATTTAACGATGTAATGATTTCTTCCTCCGTTCACAACAAAACAATACACTTAGGAAGTTTTTCCACTTGAAGAATATCAAGGCCAACCTTCAATTTCTTGATGAGTCCCCTGCATTAAACAAATCCATTATTAGTACCTACTTATAAAAAAATAAAAAAAAAGTTGAACTAAGAAAAATACTTTTAAACTTGATGAAACAAACTCTGCATTTAACTGCTAAAGCATATAAGGAAAAAGCAAAAACATTGGTCATAACCCAAAGTCATTCAATCCAGTGAACTTTTCAACGTCGAACTTTGTTGTCGCCGTTGCCACATTCACCGCACAACTTGTTAAGTCTGATCACTGAATTTAAATAGCAATTCAACAAAATTAAATTGTGGATCTACTCGAATAAGTAACAAATAGTCAAAACACCAATGCAACACAACCAATCATCAACAATGAAACGATCAACACAATGCACATCAATTTACTTGGTTCGACATTCAAAATAAATTAGATTTTGAACCCTATTCCAACATATAAATCTGATTTTATGGAGGTATTAGACTACAAGCTTTTGAGAAAAAAATTGGCACAACTCATATGAAAAACTTGATTTTAAACCTGAGCTCAATGCAGCTGCATTGACAGAGCTTGTAACTACCATAGCTCAACTAAAGTGAGATGCTAAAATGAGCCGCCAACTAATCATACTAACCCAAGCCAGTAACTAACTCTCAACATACTAAGTGAAAAGACTTATTTGCCCCTGAAGTCAGTGAACATCTACTCCACCGTAAGGAAAGCAACGAGTATATTTATTTCACTCGTGTGTTTGGGTCCTAATATTGTGACTTACACTTGTTTAATGGGTGAACATTGCAACAAGGGTAACATGGATCAAGCTTGGCATCTTGACTTTGAAATGTCTCGTAATGGTTTGAAGTATAATAAGTTTTCTTTTAACATCATGTTATGCAAATTTTCAATCACATATGGTGCACCCGTAGTGCACTTATGGATGGAATGTGCAGTAGAGTTTGAGATTGATTTTGTTGATGTCTTAGCAAATGACAAAAACCTTTATAGATAAATTTAACTTGACCCAATGGATGGCGAGGATCAATATAATTCAACCATGGTGCTAAGAGTTCTAACTCTTCTAGTAATAAAATAATCTAGACTAATTGTAGCCTAATTCTTGAGAACGCAATAGAAGTGTAAGCCTCTAGACAATTGTATTTACATGATAATTCCCCAATGATGGAAATGGAAAAATTAGCCTCGACGTAGTGTTAGATCAATGTGCTAGTTCGTGGGGGCGCATGCATGCATTCGACTCTTGTGAGCTCTGGGTGCACATGGGGTACATAGCTTTTATGCTTCTCGAAACTAGCATCGTTTGATCGAATGAAAGAGTTTTCGTCGTTGATATTCACCCCTACCAACTGAAGCGACGTGCTCGACCCCTTGGTTAGCACAAAAGGCCTCGATTCATTATTGAATCGCCAAAATTCCCCCTCTAACTCCGAAATCGACTCTTTTAGTGGTGGTCTCTTCATTGGACCACAACATTAAAAGAGCATGTACTTCAAGACTCGAATTATCTTAGTTTTGGTGTTTAGTGTTGGTTCCGTGTATTGCACATAAACATGTTTATATAAACATAAACATAAGCCATAACATATGATTAAATCCTCAGAACAATAAACAATAATATATATAACATGTATTGCAAAACTGAAAGTAAATTACGACAATAAAATAAATTCGACCTCTCAGCAACGGTAGGAAAATCCTTGGAGTGGATTAGACGAGTCAGAAAATTCCGTCGAAGCATCAGACGAGTTAGAAGTTTAACCTCCTCCCCTTAAGATCAATTTTCCCGGCTACCCTTCAAGCCCTCAGTGGGAAACGACCTCCCAAGGTACAACGTCCTCACACAATAAGGGAGTAAGTGAAGGACTACGCTCCCTTCTCAAATGAACACTTAAGAACTCAAGAAATGAAATGCTATGAATATGCTGAAAAAAGTTTTGAGTGTTGGATGTTAGGATGATTTTTCCTTCTACAAAAGACATCCTTTTATAGTTGAGAAAACATGTATCAACCAATACACCACTAATGAGGAATTCAATTCAGTCAACCTGATTAATGACGCGAATTAAATCGCCCAAATTAATCAGCCCTTAAGTGTGTCTTGAATATTTTAAATATTTAAATTAAATTTAAATATTTTTCACCAATTTATTTATAAAATAAATATATTTCCCACTAGCTTCTCAATAAGCCAATATCATTCACACACTTATTTATTTGGACTCAACTCCAAATTCTTATGCCATTTTGTCACACTACAAAATTAGGAATTTCTCCAACATTTAGTCCATCAAGGACATGATCAGAGAAATACAAGACACATCCATGGCAATAAACACTTTGCATCGGTTTCAGTCATGGGCACGCGACCGCACAAGCCCCTAAAAGGGCCGACGTTAGGAGGCTGAAGCAATATGAAGCCCTCAACTTGCTGCTTGTTACAAAAAATATAACCCTGTGTTGGATTTTTGAGATAATACAGAAGAACATATCATGCCTCGCTTCTCTTACCAAGCATAATCCAACTAAAGATTTTATGTCATACATAAAAGAAAACATATGTAGAAGCTAAATAAACAACATTATCTAACCCTTTGTGTCACATTTTAAAAACAAATCCTAATTAATTAAGTGACAAGTGGCGGCACTATTTGATCACATTTCTATTATGAACTTTCAAAGATATATACATTGCTCCGTAGATGTATGAGAACAAAACACAACAAACATATAGCAAAATTTACACTGCATAGCAGGATAAACACAATTTTAATAGTCTTTTGAAAAATGGAAGTATATAAGAATCTGCACAATACTCAAAATCATAGAGGATGAAGGGTGTGTGCTAGGCTAAGCTGCTAGGTCATTTTTTGACAGGGGATAGCCATAACGAGGTGGCACGACATGTTGGTTATTTCTACCAACACCCTGGAGACCGATTTATGTTTAAGTTATCTTCTTAAATTTAGGAAATCGTTTTAACTTTTAATCTCAATCTCCGCCTGTCTTTCCTTGTTTGTACCAGGCCACTACATTATTGGGCCTATGATTCAATTTATAAACCCAAAATGGAACCATAGCCCAACTAATAGCTAAGCCCATTTTGTACATACACAGAGAGAGAGAGAGAGAGAGAACACTACCCCCATTTCGCATCAATCGATTCAACCAACAGAATCAACAACCAATCGAACGGCAAAATGTTTCTCCGGCGACTAGCGCGGCCGCTGATGATGGCGGCGAAGGTAAAGGAAACCACCGGAATCGTCGGACTTGACGTCGTGCCGAACGCGCGCGAGGTTCTGATCGGACTGTACAACAAAACCCTAAACGAAATCAAGGCGGTGCCGGAGGACGAGGGCTACCGGAAAGCCGTGGAGAGCTTCACGCGCCACCGCCTGAGCGTTTGCAAGGAGGAGGAGGATTGGGAGGAGATCGAGAAGAAGCTCGGCTGCGGTCAGGTCGAGGAGCTCATCGAGGAAGCTCAGGATGAGCTCAGACTCATCGGTCACATGATCGGTAAGTGTCGTTTCTCACCGATTGATCTACGAGGAATTTATGCTTTCTGCATTTTGAATTTGCGATTGATTGTGTCTAATGTCCGATTATTGATACCGTGATTCGTGCATTCGGTTCAGGTGTTGTATCCATTGCTTGATTTTACGTTTATGCAGAAACGTGTAGTCTCGTTGTTTATAATTGTCGAGAGCTGGACGAATTTGAAGGAAAATCTAGGAAAAGTGAATTATGCTTTATGGATTTGAAATTGCATTTGGTTTACCTAAAATGTCGTGCCTGTTGTTGGAGCTAGGGTGTTAGGTTCGGCGATTGATGCATCCTGTTTGGCGGTTTGGGTGTTATCTCGATATTGCGTGATCGTTACTTAAGTGGCTTTACATGAGGTTAATTTAGATTTATGCAAGTGTAGTTAGTTCCGCTATTTAACTAATTGTCGTGAGCCTGGCAGATTTAAGTGAAAGTTAGAGAGGTGGATGTGGAAACTTTGATTGTGATATACTTGATTTTGTATAAATGTGTTACACGAGCATGTGTTAAATAACCGTGTATCTGATCTCAGTTTTGCTTGACTGTGATTAACTGAATTCACGTTAGGTTTGGTTTCACTGTCTGACTAGGTGTTAAGAGCTTGGACAAATTTAGGGAGAAAACATAGAAAGGTAAATGTTTTAACTTTTGATTGCTAGTTTGAACTCTGATGTACCTCTATGTAAAACGTGGGACATAGAAAGGTGAAGTTTGATAGATTTAATGGCGAAAAATTTCCTCGATGAGAAAGATGGGAAGAAATAAAAATCTTGTGAGAAGAGAATAGGTACCCCATGTGGTTCTTGTAAAAGAGGCAAAACAAGTCATCTACTCGGGGCCATTTTTTGGCCAGAATTTAGGCCTTTGCAGTTTTTTTCACCGAAACATAAGAAGGGTTATTTTTGCCTATCGTTTTCCTCATGTTTTTGTTTAGCTTTTCTCATAACACAAGGTCTTTTTATCTTTTCAGAAGCACAACTAAAACTTGCTCATAGGAATTACAACAATCTAATCATCTTAAACTGATTAAAAATACATTTTCAATCATTGAGGGCATGAAAGAGTTATTTGATTTGTTTGCAGAGTGGGACCCATGGGGTATCCCTGATGACTATGAATGTGAAGTTATTGAGAATGATGCACCAGTACCGAAGCATGTTCCCTTGCATCGACCGGGTCCTCTTCCGGAGGAGTTCTACAAGACTCTCAAAGCTGTCGAAACTGGCACTTTGGAGCAGGTTATTTCACCCTCCAAAAAAGAAGAACCTGCAATTACATCTAGCGAATCACAGGCGAAGTAATTTGTTTCTGTGTCTGTTGGTTATTTATCAAGTACTGCAAATTGAACTTTTGCTATGTTCGTCTGCTCACATCACGGTTCTTCTATTGCTTATGCTATCTGCAATTCTCTCATTTCCTAATGATCGGATACTGATCATTTTTATGGGTGTTCTGGTTTGAGTTAATAATATCCGTTTGAGCTTTTCAAAATGAGACTCAGTTGATTGTCTTTACTATATCTTCCTGCCTTTCATGGTGAAATAACCTAATCGGGGAATGGTTCTTATTGATTGTGAAATAGTCGAGGAGACGAGTAACATCCTTGCTGATGGAATATCAGAGATTAAACCCCATAATAAATTGCGTTCTATGCCGGTTACATTCTTGATATGCACTGGATTATTTTGATTTGTGATTGGAAATGGCATCTATTATCTTAATTATTGAATTCTGCAAATGTCTACTTTCCAAGTATTAGAAGTTTTAGATTACCACTAATACGGTCGCTAATTTGTTTTCTTGTGTATGGAGAAACCATCTAATGCTAAATAGTCGTGTGGGCACTACACAGCTGTGTAGCATAAATATTTTTGCTCTTGGAAGCATGGTTGATAATGATAACTAAGCAGTGGCTAGTACTAGGCTACTAGTGTTCTGTCTCCAGAGCTGTAACAAATTTTGCACCAATAACTTTTAATTTGTGGTCACAGTTTTCTCATTCATTAAAAATTCATCATATCTTGGTTTTAGATCGTGTTTGCGAACATGGATGAAATTTCGGTTCGGGAGTACGTTTCGGTTAGCAAAAAGTTAGAGACGTTTCGTTATATTTCGAGAACTTTTCGGCATGTTTCAAAGAATTCGTAAAATTGTAGTTATAACTATCATGGAAACTACATGTATATTTCGTACCAGTGAAGTCAAAAACGAAAATTTTTCGAATACTTTTCGAGGACACGCATGGAAATTTTGATCCATGCGAACTCCTTAAAAGAATGATCAAGTGTTTTGCTTAGCAATTAGAAGTTTATATGTAAGCTAAAAACTCATATTATAACTATCAAAAAAAAAAAAAAAAAAAGTAAGCTAAAAACTCATAATTTTTAAGTTGCGCGTTACAATGCTTTCATATAATAAACTTAAGTTTAGTCTCTCGATTAGTTTTTAAGCACTCTTAGTTTTTGTCATTGAACTTAATGGGGAGCTTTTACTCTTAAAGAGAGTTTACAAATACTACAACTTGGTCACTCAAAACCACCCCTACAACTTGCAAATTGCAATGAAGCCATTGTTGCCTCTTGAACTTTTTCCAAGTCTTTTGTATCTGTTGTGTGTGTGTTTTTTCTCCGTCGATTTTTGACATAATGTACATGAAAGGTAACTAGAATAAAACTTAAGTAACTTATAAAAGTGTCCAAAGCATTTGAAAATTAGAAGGGTTTAGATATATTCCGAGCAAAATTCCTAACAACAAAGCAATTTTTAGTAAAATTCCTCATTTAACCTCTTTAGACCCAAAGCAAATCTCGAGACTTACTTGGAAAATATCTTCTGGATTTCTTTTGTTTTCTTTTCAACGTCAAAAACAGTTTCACTTTTCCTATATTTCAGGTTTATTAAGAAATCGAGTTTTTTGTTTTTTCACACAAATCCAACAATATTCTTTACATGTAATTTTTTTTTTTATAAATTATCATTATTTTTAACGGCATAGTTTTTCGAAATAAAAAAATTCAATCTTTAGAGTGTTAATTTATCATAATAAATAAAAAAAATGTTGGTCCGATCCCAAATGTGCATAATTGAAAGCAAGCCATGTGAATAATATATTTATAATTAAATGAGCCACTTAGATTGTTAAATTATATCATACTTTCTTGTCCATTATAAAATCCAGATAAAGACGATTTAAAGAAAGGAAATGAATTATTATATATAAGTTTTCTACATACAATAAAATTATATAGTGATTTGAATTTGCCGTTACAAACAATATGATCGACCTAACTCACATAATCCTTCACAACATTAAGATTTTCGATGCACCGTCACACTACCGTGCTTTCTCTAGGAAGCTTTACAAATTCTTAATTCTCGCACTAAGATTTCCTAGTTCTTATATTGAGATCTAATGAATAATTGGAGAAAGCATGTAAAGAACGAAACAAAGTTGAGTTAGGTAGAAACTTACTTTTCCGGATGCACGTCCTTCTAATATGGACTTTCTGCATTTTCGTTACTCTATATTTGAAAGCTTATATGTTAAATGGGAACACGCTGCTTTATTTTCTAATTATAAGGGTTTTGTAATTTTCACCAACTACACCATATGATAAGAATTATACAAAGAAATAGCTAGCTGTCAATTACTTTGTAAAAAGAGAAAGTAAAATACCCATTTTGTGTCATATACTTAATTATATTAAATAAGCACGTACATCATCTAAGAGAGAAAAATGACATAAGAAAGTAAGAAACTCCCGTGGTTAACCACCTACACCCTAGACCCTAAGAGACCATTTCTAGGACCTTCATGCGATTAATTGATTTAATTCAGAGAGCTATATATCATGTAATTTATGTGAATCAAATTTTAAAGGCACTCGCGAATTAAACATAGAACTAATAATAAACCTCAGAGGTTGATACCTGCGACATTGTACATACATCTGACATTCGCACAAGCTCAAAGAAATAATTATAACAAGTTGAAGTTCGTACCTAGACTTTTCCATACACCATAAATCATCGCTTAACGGTAAGCTCCACCTTAAGATGGAGTACGCCATTTATGAAATAAACACAATCCTCTGCCATGAAAGAACTCCAAGGCATGCTAAACAAATCGAAAAATCCCCAAGCACAATCCTCTTTCGTGAAGGTATGGTTTGACTTACATATGCTGTCATACTTTTCTGTGGGTTTTGATCTGGCAGAAAACTCGAATTCGACATCGAGCGTGGATGAACTATTTTCATCCATCCACAGAAAAAGACCAAAACTTCCGGATGGATTCTCTTCATTGATGGTGCATTTTGCACTCAAATAGAAATCTTGTTCCCCAAAGTTGAAATCTTGAGAAAAAATACTCCCTGATGGGGGAATTTCTGCACATTCCTCGTGCTTTAGATCCAAGTAGACTACACACTGATGTTTTAGGTGTTCAAACTCAACTATTTTAATGGGGCGATACTTGTAGGCTCGCTCTATGAAGCGACGGCATGGATCCTCTTTGACGTGGATTTGTTGTTGATGTGATGCCTCCGCTTTAAACATTAGAGCATCAAGTATATAATTAATAACAAATTCGTGATCAAAGTCGTCGCATGTAATCAGGTTCCTAAGTTTCTTGCAAGTCATGTAAGAAAAACGGATATAAGGACCCAAGTGCGTAGAGAAGATCTCCTTCTGCTCCTTTGGTTCTTGGTAGTGGGCTCTAGTCCATTTTAAAGCAAAATCGTAAACCTCATCCTCTGAAATGACATGAAGGCTATCGCTGGACAAGATTGCCTCAATTACGGTAAGAGGAAAATCTATAACTACATCTTGACACCTGTTCAAAAAAAGACGCACACATTTAAGAAACTATATAAAAGACAAAAATAGGGAAATCCACATCTAAGCCCCCTCAAGTTTGGCCTTAAGTACGTAAACATTCCTTCAAACTTGCATGTGGAAATAAGTTATACCTAAAGATCAATGAGATACCAAATTTAAGGGATATGATGAAATTAGAAATACAATGAAAAATTATGAGTGGCTCTTTTCTTAAAGAAATAGAAAAGTAAATGCACCCTTTTGTATAATGAAAGAACAATGTGAGGAGGAAGGATAAGAAGATTTACTTTGATAAATCCTTATAACGATCAACTAGGAATTCCTTTGATGCATCACTCAAGTGTTTCACTTCATCAACCATTAGAATACTAGAAGGGAGACATAGATACAGTAATGCAGACTCTGTTGTCATAGGTAAATTGCTCAATAAACGAATGCAATGTGCCATACATGAAGCGACCTCGAACTTATCAGCGACCCTAAGCACATCCAATAATGCAGGTGTTGTCTTGCTTGTTAATGTATTGCAATACATATAATTTAGGAGTTCCATAAAGGCAGCTTCCTCTGTTCAATCAATCAGGCAAGCAGTTAGAATTTATAAAAGCAATTTCTCACGTATGAGCAATATATTGAAACCAAAAATGTTACATGACAAAGATCACAAAACTTAGGTCTAGATAAATTACCTCACAACTAAATATACACAAAGTAACATGCAAAAGCAAATTGCGCGAGAAAAAAAGTTTTAGATAATACATTTCCATGAAACAAGGCCGCAACTAAAATAAAGAAATAAAGAACCAAAATATTAAAGAGACTAAATATTGTGCAACCAATCACCAAAAAACATGTTAAAAGTACTTAGTAGTATTACAGTAGAGAAAATACCAGAATTGCTAATTCTCAGAGTTATGTATCCTTGCTTAGACTCCATCATGCCATTTGAAAACAACTGCATAAAAAGAGGGCCATAAAAGTAAAATACATATAAATCCATACATGGGACTCACATTACAATAATAACTACCAAACTTATTGTACCTTATAGAAAAATGGACTTTTTTCTGCTAAGATTGGAGGGCTGATATGTAACGTTTTGACAATTGGAACGTTAGAACCATCATCAGACAAAATTGATTCACCACTATTTGCAGCTTCGTCATCTCCTATAAGAGGAATATACAACATGCCATCAAATACATGTTGGAACAACACAAATAGAAGTAAGTACACTGGTTACATGCAAGTAATGGACCAACTCTTTGTTTTTTACTTTTTTTATTACCAATATATAACAACACGAGTCAACGTAGTATATTATACGCATTACTACGCAAATTAATCAAGTCGAAACAACTAAAAGTTTGACTAATTAACCTGCGACAATCTCAATATGGAGAATCCGGTCCGAAAAATTACGATTGTTGAAAGCGAAACCGAAGTCCGGTATTGCTGCTTTCGGGTCGACAAGATTCCCGTTCGTATCCCCCATAAGCTCTCAAAGTCCAATTTAATTACTATTGTGGCGCTAATGTGGGTGTGGGGTGAATATTTACCCTAACTATAATGGGTATCATATATATAGTATAGAAGTCTAAATCGATTTGGAACTAATTATTATGGAAATTATCAAAAGAGAAAGATATTAATTTCACGATTACTCGAAAATGGAAAAGATATTAATTTCAATTTTTTTTTCAATAATGTATAAACCCTCTCATTTATCTATTAAATAAATAAATAGTCAATCTTGAATTAAAAAATAAATGGATAGACAATATCTAAAGATAACAAATAACAAGTAATATTTAATGAAATAACTTAGTAATTATATTAGATCATTGATCAGCGGCAAACTATTAATTATCAATTATATATATCATTCCATGCACAAAAGCTATCTATTTATATGTTTGAACAATACAACATCATTGTAATACATTTTTTTTATCTATAAATTATATAAAGAAAGACAAACAGTGACACCAAACTTTTAATTTCTGATTTTAACCTTATAATTTTAGTGTTGACACAATATTTTATTATTAAGTTCCTTATCCCGCCTTAAGATTTAGGTAGAATCATTAATTACAATAATTATGGTGATTGGGGACTTAGTTTTGCAAAATTTAAAACTTTCTATATAAATTCCCATCCTTATATATTTAATCTATACTCAATTAAGTTATTTTTTTCACCATACAAATTATAATAAATTTTCAATCACGCGAGTACCGCGTGCCAACGTTTCTAGTAATTTATAAATTACAATAATTTTTATTTGAACTAGATTTTTTATGACTTCATCTATATACTTAATTTTATTCATATTAAATACAAATTTAATAGTTTAGAGTATTATGATATTATACTATTGAATGATTACGTTAATAAAAATGCAGTTTCGATTTGGTTCGGTTAACCAAGGGTAAAAAAAATTAAACCAAACCACATATGATTTCGATTACCAATCTCCCGGTTCGGTTAAAAAACTAAACCACCGAACTGGTTATTAACCGGTTTAGTCGATTTTGGTTTTTATGCATACCTCTAGGTGACCGCGTCAACCAGTATCAAGGGACCACGTCAACCTGTATCAGGGGACTACGTCAACTAGTATAGCTGACCACGCCAACCTGTATAAGGTGACCACATCAATATCAGCTGACGACGTCAACCTTATCAGATGACCACATCAAACAGTATCAGGTGACCATGTCAACCAGTATCAGATGACCACGTCAACCAGTATAAAGAGACCACGTCAAACATTCTCAAGTGACCACGTCAATCACTCGCCACCGGTTGACGTGCTAACATTTAAGGGCTAACCTAGTGAGCTAACTCATGTAGAGCAAGCCGATTGCACTCCTATATTTAAGGAACTAATAAGCCTAAAAATATCTCCACAAATCATAATCAAAGACAAGTTGATCAGAGAGCTCCTAAGTCACGTCAACTATTTTACGTCGGACATTCAACTAGCAAACCTCCCAACCAATTGACGTCTCAACTTGCTAACGTCCCAAATGCTTGATGCGCCAACCAGCTGACGTGCCAACCTGCTTACGTCCCAGCCTGCTAACGTCCCAACCGGATGACGTCTCAATTTGCTAACGCCCTAACTAGTTGAATTGCCAACGTGCCAACATATCGGGTCCAACCCCTAAGTCCAACGTGAGATGTGTCACACAATAACTACAAAGAAATAATGAACTAAGTTCGACTTGATTCCCTCCATGGGATACGTAGGCTGCTTTCAGTTCAAAATCAACAAACTCCCTATCCACATCAGCCATTTCTCTCCGACCTATCAGATATGTTCGACTTACTTAACTATTTTTCATATACATCATATTTGAGCTATAACATGTTTATGGTAAAACCCCTCAACGCCATTAACTAACTTAGGCATCAGAGTGCCTACGCTGGGTCAACCCCGACCTAGTTTACGAGCCGTATTTTTAGTGCAGATTTTTTGAACTCAAAGCTAGCTCACGATCAATAAGGAGCTTGAGTTAATCTGATGTGGAGTGATTAGTCAACAGACGGAATTACCCCGCATTAGTGGCGCCGTCTGTGGTAAGAATTCGACCTACATAGATTGACCTAAAGTGCATTTACAATTTAAGGAATAAACATGAATACAATGATAATTTATAGTTACTTCACATGCATTAGTGGGTTCTCATTACAAAATATTAACCCAATGTTTAAAATAGCAACCCCCCAAAAAGAAGACAAGCAATAGTTAGTACTTAGTAATTAGTTGGTTACAATGTAAGAATATGCATACATAGTCTATACAAAAGAATTATAATTTTTGAGAAAGAAAGACGTGTGAAGACTTTAGTTAATATATTAAGTTACTTAGTAGTATTTCATTCGCATTATATATATTTTGTTTCGCCACTTCCCACCTTTCTCATAAGTTATTTATGTCGTTTCTCGCCAAAAATAAGAAAACGTGTGTAGTGCATGTTTTTTGAGAAAGGAAAACATGTGAAGTGTCAATACTTTTGTTAATATATTAAGTTACTTAGTAGTATCTCATCAGCATTAAAAATATTTTATTATTTCATAACTTAATTTCATATACTATTCTATATTTATTTATTTTTTAAAAATACGACGAGTATTCGATTTGATGCGATTTTTAACCTCTGAAATCGAGGATCAAATTAAAGGGTGGTTCGATCCTCATGCAAAAACCAAGAGTTGGACCAAACTTCCAATTGGATTTTTAGATCAGATCATTCGATCGATTTTTAACTGATTCAATCGATCCGATCAATTTTTTCTGCACAACCCTACAGAAATATATTAAGAACGAGCAGCCTACTAAAATTATTATTTATAGTTTTGCATTATCATATTTCTAATATTTGATAAATCTATTACCGTGATTTTGTAATATTTTTATAATTTAAATTACAAACTTAATTATTTTATATTTAGAAGTTTCAAAACAAAGAAAGAGAAGAGATGGAAATAGAAGAGGAAAAGAAGAGTTTTTGGCATAATACCCCCTGTAATATGAGAAATAGACATATTATCCCCCTGTAAAAAAAAGAAAGGACATATTACCCCCTATAATAATAAAATAGCCGGTTCTCTGTCCCTTTTCAGGCCGTTTTGTCGATTTCCACTCGGTCCCCCGTTCCCCTCCGTTTTTCGTCGATTTTCGCCGCCTCTTCGCCACCGGCGCTAAGGTAGCTTCGGTTTTCCTTTTTATTTTTATTTTTATTTTCTCATTTTTTTATTAAATCCGATTAGTGAATGATTCACAAAAAAAAAATTAGATTAGTTAGATTAGTCAGTGTTAATTTTGTTAGATTAGTTAGATTAGTTAGATTGTTAATTTGTTAATTTTGTGTTAATTTCTTAATATTGTTAGATTGTTAGATTAGTGAAGAATGTTAGATTGTTAATTTGTGTTAATTTGTTAATTTGTGTTAATTTGTTAGATTATTGTATTAGTTAATATTGTTAGATAGTTAATTAGTGAAGAATGTTAGATAGTTAATTAGTTAAGAAGGGAGTGGGGTTTAATTACCCATGATCCCTCAATTAATGAGCTCACCCCACGACACCCTAATGATGGGCGCGAAAACCAAAAAAATTGAACCGTTATCCTGCCCTTCCCGCCACCCCAGAACGTGGCCTTAATTGCGCCACATCATAAAAAACAACAATAATATATATAACGGTAACATACCAATACCCCACACGAAAGAAAATTCCTCTTGCCCCTAAAAACAGGAGCAACATGAATTGATGGAGGCTAGTGTTAACCCTATTTTTCCTTCGCCATGCTTAAAAGCATCTCGAAGACCTACCCCCATATTGATGAACCTTAGATGGTGCTCTCGATCCCGGCAAAATGGTACCCCATTATCACGATAGGTATGTCCCAGTGTACAAATCCCACGCGAGGTATCAGACACTTTAAACAGTTTCACGAATACCCCATAGGGACACGTTACCCTAACACTTACCCTATCAAGATACATAAGATATTTATCAACCCCTCTCACGATATGTCTCCCTATCTGCGAACGAAGTTCTCTCCCCGTAAAAAAACTGGTATCGGAGTACGATGACAAGTAACCTCCTAGTCTGCGTCAAGCACTCATTTGAAGTTAAAGTGATAAGATCTAAATGGTGGACTACTCAGCTCCTGTAAGACACATGGCGTCAAAAATTCAATGGCAACAACTCCTTAAAATATGTCAGCACCTTCGAAGATAGATGTCAAATGTCAAGCCCCCTACTTAGCTCCTATGGACATGCACACAAACACTTGTCGAAGAAGGGACATACATAAAAATGCCATGGTTCTATATAAAAGAGAGAATGTAGAGAAGAAAAAGACACATTGGAAAATAATAAAGGAAAGATGGCTATTTTTCAATTCAGGCAAGATGTTATAATCCACCCACAAAATCCCGAAAAATAAACAACTGTCAACACTTCTTTTGCATAGACACCATCTACAGAACCAAACAATTTGTAACTACATAATTTGGCAAATGTGGATGGTTACTGAATCAACTCCAAACTTATAAGATCGAGTATATTTGCATTGCTATTCATCTTAAATCGCAAGCTTGTAGAAAAATGACACAGAGTGTGGAACGTATGTACTACAGAGCAGACACGTGAATACAAGATCATGACATGTGTTGTCATCACAACTAAAAGGCATACATACAAAGCAAACAATCCGCGCTCAAGTGAGAACCTTGCTCCCAAAATCATCATTTCTCGATGCAAAATAGCGAATTAGAGTTTTGACGTAGCTGATTCGTTACATTTATGTTGATCAAACTTTAAGAGAAACAATTTACTTTTGCATCGACAGGTCTTGGTAGCCAAAACAAAAAGCAAGAGAGTTTCTATTATGATATATAAAACTTTTTGCTCATAAAGATATGTATGTGTAATTTGGCGATGATGTGGCGCAATGTTACTGGAGAATATTCGAGTTTTGGTAATAATTCTATGATATATAGATGACGTGTCTCAACAAACTTGAGACCTTTTGCTGTTGTGTTGTTAGATATGAGCTAACTTATTCTTTATATTGGTTTTCCACTTTTCCTCATCTGCAAACATATGTAACCTTGTTCTGTTGCTAGTATCAGCGTTGTCCTCATAGTCTAACGAACTGTTCGTTCCTGCTATATATGCGCTCAATGCTTATCTCCAAAATTGCAGCACGTCAATAACTCATTATGTCACTACTTTGCTAGCACATTATGTCGTCTTAGGATACTTGTATTTTCAACACCGCGGTGTAGAATTCAAGTTATTGAGCTTCACTTCTTGTTGTCTCACTGTGAGAAGTCTGGAAGAATAAAAGTTACTGCCCCCGTTTGAGCATGGGGCAACCACCAATCAGTGATGATTGGCCATTGAGTTTTGTAAAATGGACATTCCTCAAAATGGCTAAAATTAGAAATAAATTCCCATAGAGCATAAATTAGAGATTAATAGTAAGCTCCACCTTAAGATGGAGTACTCCATTTATGAAATAAACACAATCCTCTGCCACGAAAGAGCTCCAGGGCATGTAAAACAAATCAGAATATCCGAAATCACAATAATCTTCTTTTGCAAGTGTATAGCTCAACTTACCTCTGCTAACATATTTTTCTCTGGGCTTTGATCTGGCAGAACACTCTAATTCGACATCAAGCATTGACGAACCATTTTCACGCATGCACAGATAAAGACCAAACCTAGGGGTCATGTTCCCTTTATCCATGTGGTAATCCGCAGACAAAAAGAATTCATGTTCCTCCAAGTAGAAAGATTGAGAAAGAATCCTCCTTGATGTGGATAGTTTTACACATTCCTCGTGCTTAAGATCCAAGTATACTATAGACTGCCGTTTTGGGTGTTCAAACTCAACTATTTTAATTGGACGAATCTTGTAGGCTCGCTCTACGAAACGATGGCTGGTGGAGGTTGAATATTCTTTGATGTGGATTCGTCGAAGATGTGCTGCATCTGCCTTAAAAATTAGAGCATCAAGCAAATATTTAGTTGCAAATTCGTGATCAAAGTCGTCGCATGTAATAAGGTTCTTAAGTTTCTTGTAAGTCATGTAAGAAAAACGGATATAAGGACCCAAGTGCATAGAGAAGATCTTCTTCTGTTCCTTCAATTTTTGGTAGTGGGCCCTAGTCCATTTTAAAGCAAAATCGTAAACTTCATCTTCTGAAGTAACATCAAGCCTATCGCTGGACAAGATTGCCTCAATTCCGGTAAGAGGAAAATTTATAAGTTCATCTTGGTACCTGTTCAAAGATATACACAAATCAAGAAACTATAAAAGCATAAAGATTGGGAAATCCACATCTAGGATTAGGCCCCCTCAAGTTTGGCCTTAATTATGTAAATCTCCCTTGAAATTTGCATGCCTAAATATAATTTTACCTAAAGATCAATGAGATACCAAATTCAAGGGATACTTTGAAATGTAGCAAAGCAATGAGAGATTATGAGCAACTCTTTTTTAAGAAGAAAAAGAAAAGGTAAATGCACCCTTCTGGATACTGAAAGGACAATTGAGAAGGAAGGATAAGATGATTTACTTCAATATATCCTTATAGCGATCAACTAGGAATTCCTTTGACGCATCTATCAAGTGTTTAACTTCATCACCCATTAGAACGCTAGAAGCGACCTCGAACTTATCAGCAACCTTGAGCACATCCAATAATGATGAAGTTGTCTTATTTGTTAATGTATTGCAATACATGAACCTTAAGAGTTCCATAAGTGCAGCTTCCTCTGTTCAATTCAAGCAAGACGTTACAATTTCTATTGCAATGTCACATATGAGATTTACATCAGAACCAAAAATGCTACATGGCCAATGGTCTAGATAAATTACCTCACAACTAAATATACACAAAATAACATGCAAAAGCAAATTGCAAAAAAGTTTTAGATGCATTTCCTTAGAAACAAGGATGACTAGAAGAAATATACAAAATATCAAAGAGGCTAAATGTGCAACCAATTACCAAAACGCATTAAAATTACATAGTATTACAACAGATAACATACCAGAATTGTTAATTCTCAAAGTTACGTATCTTTGCTCCGATTCCATCATACCATTAGTACACAGCTGCATGAAAGAGGTACATATACATAAACCTCGACATGGGACTCACATAACAATAACTACCAAAACTTATTGTACCTTATAGAAAACTGGACTTTTTTGTGCTAAGATTGAAGAGCTGATATATAATGTTTTGACACTTAGAACGTTAGAACCATCATCAGACAAAATTGATTCACCGCGATCTGCAGCTTCGTCATCTCCTACAAGAGGAATATACAACTGGCCGGTAAGGTTTTAGTTTGGAGCAACATGCTATCAAATACAAGCATCAAAAGATGTTGGAACAATACAAATAGAAGTAAGTACACTGGTCACAACTAATGGGCTGACTCCTTGTTTTTACTTCTATCAATATATAACAACACGAGTCAACGAAGTATATTATACACAATAATACGCTGACGACTAAAAGTTTGACTAACCTGCGACAATCTCAATACGGAGAATCCGGTCCGAAAAATTACGATCGTTGAAAGCGAAACCGAAGTCCGGTATTGCTTCTTCCGGGTCGATAAGATTCCCGTTCCTATCCCCCATAAGCTCTCAAAGTCCGCTTTCCCTATGAATAATGGCTCTAATGTGGGTGTTGGGTGAATATTTTGCCCTAACTAATGTATATCATATATATATATATGTACCCTAACTAGTTATTAAGAAAATAATCAAAAGAGAAAGATATTTAACGATTAGTCGAAATTGTAAAAGGCTGAGTGAGTGTTCATTTTATTTTATTCTTGCAACTGGAATATAGCTCCTCTAAGTATATATATCTTTGTTTTGACTTTCTTTTTTTGCTTTCTAATTTGCATACTGAGTAAACCTTAGTTGTCTTGTTTACATCCGACGTATGGTTAAAAAGAATCTTATCTTGAGTGATAAAATAATATTTGTGATTCAACGGAATCCTGGAACGGATTTTTTGGCGATCCTGTGGCAAATCGAACCGTGCAACCAATTCCTACACCGGGGAAAGATAATTCCTGGCGTCCCTCATCTGCTGAAGAAGAAACTTTAATCTTTGGCGTAATGAGTGCAACCAAACCTGATCTAGGGTTGCAATTGAACGAAGACCAAGGAGCGCAAAAACGACCTAGGCAACTATATGAATTTTCCGCTGGTTTGCAACAAACACCGTCGCGAGTGAATGAGCAGGTCGCGATGATGGGACTACAACAATCATATGCGAATAAGTTGAAACCAAAGGATGTGCGCATCGAGAAAGGGAAGCATGAAGAGATACTCAAAAAATTAGGGTTACGGAACCCACAAGTGACGACCCCTTCGATTGCATTGACTTAGACGAGGACATAGACGACATGTTGTTCTCCCAATGGAAGGATACCATCCTCATTAAAATCCTCGGTTCTACCAAGCTCTTGTGAACCGACTGAGTGCTATGTGGAAGCTTACGGGAGACTGCGAGTTGGTAGACTTAGGTTTAGAAACTTACTGTCTTAAGGGATTAACATAAGTTCAACGGGAACTAATCCTAACTCAAGGCCCATGGCAACTAGTGGGAAGCTTCCTATCCATTAGGAAGTGGACTCCCAACTTTCGAGCAGATAGTGACTTGATCGATTGTGCCATCACATGGGTACGCATACTGCAGCTCCCCTTGGAGCTATTTCATGAAGCCATGATTGAATCGATTGCATGCTGAATTGGTGAGCCCATCAAGATTGACGAAAATACGTTTTCGGCAACGAGAGGACGGTATGCAAGGTTTTGTGTGCAAATACCTTTAAACAAACCCGCCAAACAAGGGGTACGAATAAAGGCCCGTGTGTATCAAGTTATGTATGCGAACTTGCCCAATTTTTGCCAAAAGTGTGGAAGAAGTGATCATAATATGACAACTTGCGACGCCAGGAAAGGGAAAGAGGCTGAAGTGGAGGTGGTACATGTTATGGAAATAGGAGAACCATCAAATACGAAGGCACCAGATCGGAATGACTGGTTGTGCGAAAAGGCAAAAAGAGATGAATACAGAGATTGGGTTGTCGTGCCGCAGCGAAGAGGAAGTTGGGGAGTAGTTAAGAGTAACAATGGTGTCACAATTCGGGGCAACAAGGACTTGGGGAAGAAAACATCAATACTGAATGCTAAAGAGGTGGGTTTGCCTTTGCATAAGGAAAACAAATATTCTCGTATTCACAATGGAAAAGAAATTGCAAACAAACAAGGAAACTCTAGGCAAAAGAGTACTCCCCAACTCTATCTCAAATCCTAAGACTGGAAACCATAAAGGAAAGAAAAAATCTGGGAAACAAAAAGGTAGTAAAGAGGCGGCAGAAGTCACAAAGAATTCGAACAAATTCCTTTCACTTCATAACCTCGACGAAACTGAAAGTGGATTCAATTTCGTTGAACGACTCGAGTAACACCCCTCTCCTGAGAACCTAAAACGCCGAATGGAGCAACAAGGACCGCTCGGATTGATTATCAAAAATGGGATGCTAATTGGACTCGTGCAACCAGAGTTTTGGGAAATTCGAACGGAGACACAACGGTTCAACGACCCCTCGATGATCTCACAAATAGAACCGCGAACAGTCAAGGTGACAAATGTTGCATCAACAATTTGGGAATTCGATATTCGAATGGACTTGAGTTTACGTCTAGGTGACAAATGTTGCATCGAGAATATACCCATATGTTGGCAGAGGATGGACTTGAGTGCATGTGAGTCGATCAGACGCAACTCGTCTATGTATTGAGCAAACTTATGAGGTAACTGATACAGATATAGCTGGGGGTATTGACTACCCGTTCCAACCATACCACGTTATTAATTCTCCAATGAAGGTGGTGTCATGGAACTGCCAGAGGGCAGGAGATCCGGATTTTAGAATTAATTTTCGTGATTTAGTGCGAATTCATTCACCTGATATTGTTTTTCTACTGGAAACAAGGGTTGTAAGTGAGCGTGCGTATGAAATTGCACTCACCTAGGATATATAGATTTTTGTATCGCGCCGACCGATGGTATGGATAGCGGGGTCTGGATGTTGTGGAACTCTGAGGATGTTGAGGTGGAAATCCTACATGCCGAGGATGAGGGGGTTCACACGAAGGTGGGAATTAAAAATAAGGACAAGGGGATGGTGTCTGGGATTTATGTGAAGCCTTATACTGAGGATAAGCGAAGGATTTTCAGTAACTTGGAGAGGATGAGTAAAAGAACCAAAGGGCCGTGGTTGGTCCAGGGTGATTTTAATGAAATTGGATTCACCCACGAAAAACAAGGAGGAAGGGGAAATTCAACGAATCGGTGTCTTGCCTTTCAAAGATGGATGCACGTGTGGGGTTTGCAAGATTTAGGATCTCATGGGCCCAAGTTTACGTGGAGTAAAAAAAGATAGGGAACCGCACTGCTTAAGGAAATACTGGACCATGCTCTCGCAAACATGGCGTGAATTGATAGCTACCCGAATAATAGCCATCCTATATTAACGAGTTGTTTTGGGTCGAATGTTAATAAGGTAATGAAGCCTTTAGGTTTGAAGCTATGTAAATGTCGAATCCAAAGTGCGAGAATATACTCCAATCGGTGTGGGATAAGAGCTCGACTATTGTGGAAGCGATTGTGCATATTACGAATGCAATAATCCCTTGGATCACTAAGCGATTCGGGAATATTTTTGTGAAAAAGTGGGGGCTGATCCGACGCATCGAAGGTATCCAAAAATCTTTGGCTCGTATGTATAACACGGATCTCACAACATTAGAAAAAGATTTACAGGAAGAATACACCACAGTTTTGCGTAACGAGGAAGTGTTTTAGCACCAAAAATTAAGGAGTAAGTGGTTGGCTGAAGGGGATAGAAACACGGCCTTCTTCTATAAGTTGACAACCGCGCGAACGAAAAGAAATCGTATTCTCACTATTCTAATTGACGAGAATTGGGCCACGGATCAACAGGTATTAAAAGAGCATGCGGTGCAGTCTTTTCAAGGAATATTCTCGGATCGTTCAGATAATTATGTTGCTCTTCCAATTTCCCATTTGCAATGTGGACTCGATGAAGAGATGTACAATAAGGTGGGGGAAAGTGTGATGATGGAGGAATTAAAGGCGACGGTGTGGGCGACTCATCCTAATAAAGCGCTGGGACCAGATGGAATTCAAGCGATGTTTTACCAACGATATTGAAGTTGGACGTGCACGTCGCTGTTGTAATTCATATCAAAAGCTTTTAAGGAAGGGCAGTTCAATCCAAATATTTGTGAGGCGCACATGTGCTTAATCCCTAAGGTAATTACTCCGTCGAAAATTTTCGAGTATCGCCCTATCTCATTATGCAATGTACTTTATAAATTTATTACAAAGTGCATAACTATGAGGCTTAGGGATTATATGCTGCTACTCATTGCCCTGACGCAATCCAGTTTTATTAAATGTCGAAGCACGCAAGATAACATCTCTGTTATTCAAGAAATCATACATTCATTGCGAACAATGGAAAAAAAATAAAGTGGGATGTATGGTGCTTAAAATTGATCTTGAAAAAGCATACAAGATTAGTTGGGCGTTCTTGGAAGACACGTTAAGGGCCTTTAATTTTTCGGAACATATAATTGGTTTGATCATGTTTTGTGTCCGTAACGTGTCAACGAAAATTCTTTGGAATGGCGAGCCTCTAGCGCCATTTAAACACGGATGTGGACTGCGTCAGGGAGATCCGCTTTCACCCTATTTATTTGTGCTATGTGTCGAGCGCCTATCTTACCTAATTCTTGAGGAAGTCGAATGAAGGAATTGGGACCCATTGGTGCCGTGTCGAGGTGGTCCACAGTTTTCTCACATTTTCTTTGTTGATGACTTAATGTTAATGGGTAAGGTCACAATTAAAACCACCACATCAATGAAAAAGACTCTGGAGAGGTCCGGCTTAGCCTCGGGACTTAAAGTGAATGCTAGAAAGTCTAGTATATTTTTCTCGAAAGAGGGAGGAGCGAACTTGAAGAGATGTATATGTTCGTTGATGGGTTTTAATCATGCAATGGGGCTCAAAAAGTACTTAGGGGTTCGACTAAGTCACGGGAGAGAGAGTGCAGATCGGTACAACGAGATGTTTGACAATCTATTAGGCCGGTTTCAATCTTGGAAAAATAATACATTGTCGCTAGCGGGGCGAGCAACTTTAGTGCAGCCAGTCTCCACGACGATTCCTATCCATCTAATGTAATCAGCGTGGCTTCCATAAAAGGTTTGCGACAAATTGGATTGGTTGAATAGGTACTTCTTATGGGAAAGTGACCCGAATGCAAGAAAGCTACATCTCGTTGGATAGAACCATGTAACGAAAGACAAGAAGAGCGGGGGGCTTGGTATCCAGACGACGCGAAGAAATAATGAGGCATTACTCTCTAAACTGTATTAGAAAATTAGAGAAAAAGAGAGTTTGTGGTTAAAGTTTGTCGAGGCCAAGTATTTAAAATGAATCAATCTTATGGCATATATAGTGAAGCCCAAAGATAGTAGCGCTTGGAAATGAATTATACGGTGTATGGCGTTGATAAAACCATTCTTACGTTGGAAGATTGGAAGAGGTACGAGTATCTCGGTGTGGTTCGACAATTGGATGGGTTCAACAACGCTTCAAAAGGCCGGGATTTTTATTGATCCAAGAGACTTTAGCGTACGACTTTCGAATGTGATCGACGAGCATGGCGAATGGTGATGGGATCGGTTTTATACTAATATTCCGCAGCGCTGGAGGCATAAATTGGTGCAAAGTAATGTTACATTGAATGTAGCGGATGGCCGAATCCTTTGGGGAGAGTAAGCGAATGGCCAATTCTCGTGTCAAACGGCTTATAAAGCTTTACAACGTGAATACTGTGAGGATCCGCAGCAAAGGACGCCCTTTAGCTGGATTTGGAAGACACCGTCAAGAAATAAAATACGGCACTTTATTTGGTTAGCATGCTTGAATCGATTGGCGACACACCAATTGCGTTGAAATCGAAATATTACTGAAAGTGCAAGATGTGAAGCGTGTTTTGATCCAGAGGAGTCAACTATTCATATTTTAAAAACATGCGCGGAGGCGACGAAAATTTGGGAGAGGTTGATTCCTATGATGGAGTGGAAGAAAAGGATGGATGTCGCAAATTCGAAGTGGTTGCATACAAACCTTGAGAACCCGGATGCCGCAGACCCAACAAGTGACTCCACGTCGTGGAATATAACTTTTGCGGCCGCAATTTGGCAAATCATCGGGTGTTTCAAGGAAAAGCGTTGGCGACGAATGTGATTCTCGGTCAAATAAAACAACTTAGCGCGGCGTGTGCGAGTGGACCTAAACCGCGGTACTGTTGGTGGAGTGTGCGTGATGGAAAAGGCGATTGGAGTTGGGGATTTAGCGCGCATATTTCTTGTCCAACAGTTCTTGAGGTAGAGATCGAAGCCATTCGCAAAGGCTTGGAGATAACATGGAGTAAGAGAATACAAATATTAGTGGTCGAGTCGGACTCAAGTGAAGCAGTGAGATTAATAAAGGAGGATGCCGAACTTGATGAGAATATGGGTCCGTTGATTGCAGCATGTCGTACACTAATCGATAAACCATTGACTTTGGAGATCACATGGATACCCCGAGCACGCAACAAGGTCGTAGACCGGGTGGCAAAGAGACAAGTATGATCAAGAGAGTGGATTTAGTTTTATGCTTGATTCCCCCCCCCCCCCTCCCTCGCGCGAGTTAGTCCCAATTTTAGAGGATGATTTAGTTTAAGTACTTTTGTATCATTTTTCTACCCCAAAAAAAATGTATTTGTGATTCGCTCACATTATCGATCACAAATGAAAAAAGATGGATAACGTTTCCATCTCATAAGTAGGAAACATGGGATCTTTTCCTAAGTTCCCAAAAAAATCATAATTAAGTAATTGACATGCGTTAAATAGAAACAATTAATGTGCAAAATGTATTAGACAACAAAATTAGGGATAATTCTCCTCTGCCTACATCTTAAGCTAATATCGACATGTTTTTAAGAATAAGTCTAAACCCTTGTGATCTTGCTTGCTGATTAATTCATTCATCATTTTTTCTTTTTTACAGAAAAGCCGCGACATGATGACGGCCACCACCAGACGCCTCCTCGGCCTCCGCCACTCCGTGGTGGCGCCATCACCATCGGTCTCCCTCTGCCACATTTTTTCCTCTATAAATGGTCAAACTACTTCTCAATCGATGTAAGATGATGACTATTTTTGTTGTTCTGTTTTCTGTATTTTTTTTGGATTTAAGGGAGAGATAAAGAGAGCAGAGAGTATGAGAGAAGAAATTAAAGAGATGGAGTTTTGAAGCAATTTTTCGTTAGTTTATTAAACTGAAAATGCGAAATTTAAAGGAATTACAAAGCAGATTAACGTTACAATTTCCAACGTTAACTGTACGGAACAGTACTAACAACGGTAATTAAAAAACGGCATTTATTTGTAGGGCTCGATCATCTTCAATTTGGTTAAAGCCCGTTGGATCAGTGAGCTGCGGAGCTGGGCTTATCAATAAGGGTATTTGGAGTGGGCCGGATGTTTGGGCTTTCCTTTCCTTTAAGTATTTCTTGATTAGGCCCTTTTGTGGATTTAATTTGTAAAGTGAAGTCATTTGATTGTTTTGCTACGTCACTTTCCATTTCACTTTCTGGAATTGTCTGAAGCTCCTCTCTTGCCTTTTCATCCATAATTTCAGCAATTATGTAATTTTCTTCTTCCTTCTTTTTGTGTCTCGGCTCTTCTTCTTTCTTCTTTTGATTTTTTAACTCAATTTTCTGGAAAGCTAAAGTTTCACTGTCATGTGTTTGTAGATTCATGACATTACCCCTCCGTGCGAATCTTCCTTGTCCCCAAGGATCAAATGAAGGGTACTTAGCTTTGATAAAGGCGAAATCTTCCCACGTAGCCTCCGTCGGATCAGTGTTGGACCAGTGAATCAATATCTGAGGTATGAGTTCTCCCCCTCTGTTAATTGCACGTTTGTCGAGAACTTCTAGGGGTTCGATCTTAAATCGACCTGACATGTCTATATCTGGTAGTTGAGTGCTAGGAATAATTGTGTCATTTATGCGCTTTTTGAGCAACGAAACGTGAAATACTGGATGAACTTGTGAATTTGGGGGTAAAGATAATTTGTATGCCACTTTACCAATTCTGTCAGTAACTTTATAGGGCCCATAGAACTTAGCAGCTAGTTTAAGGTTCCTCCTTAAACTCACTGTGTTTTGCCTGTAAGGTTGCAATTTTAAGAATACTTCATCTCCCACCTGGAATTCTCTTTCACTTCTTTTTAGATCAGCAAAAGTTTTCATCCTTTGTTGCGCTCTAAGTAGATTTTCCTTGATAGTTTGACTCATAACTTCTCTCTCTTGTAATAAGTCTATAACTCCTTCTGTAGTAGCATCCAAATATGACCTAAGGGACAGTTCATTAGGCTGGTAGCCATAGAGAGCCTTGAATGGAGTCATTTGTAGGCTTGTGTGGTAATTGGTGTTGTACCAGAATTCTGCTAATGATAGCCATCTACTCCATTTCTTTGGGTTGTCAGATGTCATGCACCTTAGGTAAGTTTCCAAACATTGATTTACTCTTTCTGATTGTCCATCTGATTGTGGATGATAAGCAGTTGATAGGCTAAGTTGGACTCCCAGTAGCTTGAACAGCTCTTTCCAGAATTGGCTAGTGAATATCTTATCTCTGTCTGATACAATATTGATAGGTAATCCATGTAACCTGTAGATATTATCTAGAAAAACTTTGGCTATAGAGCCAGCATTATAAGGGTGAGATAATGAGCAGAAATGTGCATATTTAGTATACCTATCCACTATGACTAATATAACAGATTTTCCTTCTGAATTAGGTAGTCCCTCTATAAAATCCATAGATATGTGGGACCATGCTTGCTGGGGAATGGGGAGAGGTTGTAATAAACCAGGGTAGGGAATATTCTCATGTTTGTTTTTACTACAAATATCACATTTTCTTACAAAAATCATAATATCTTCTTTCATTTTTGGCCAATAAAACAAGGCCTTAGCTCTCATGTATGTACCTTGCATACCTGAATGTCCTCCAAAGGGTGAGGCATGTAATGCATTTATAATCTGCTCCCTTAAAGAATTAGCAGAACCTACACAAACTCTTTTTTGAAATCTCAGAATTCCATTAGTAAGGGTGAAGTCAGAAAATAAGGTAGAGTTTAACACTTTAGCAGCAATAATGTTTGAGAAAAATGTATCATTTTCATAGCTAGACTCAATCTTTATTGCCCAATCAGGTTGTACAGTGGTAATGGATGTACAACTCATGTTACCTTCACTTTTTCTGGACAGAGCATCAGCAGCTCTGTTTTCAGCCCCCTTCTTGTATTGGATTTCATAATCCAAGCCCAGCAATTTTGCAATCCATCTTTGTTGTAGTGCAGTGGTTATTTTTTGTTCTAACAAGTATTTAAGGCTCCTCTGATCTGTTCTGATGATGAAATGATGCCCTTGAAGGTAATGCCTCCATTTTTGTATAGCCATAAGAACTGCTAGGAACTCCCTCTCATAGATAGATAGCATCTGATTTTTGGGGCAGAGGGTTTTGCTTAGAAAGGCAATAGGCCTAGCTTCTTGCATAAGTACAGCTCCAATACCTGTGCCACTTGCATCTGTTTCTAAAATGAAGGGTTTAGTAAAATCAGGTAAAGCTAACACCGGAGATGTAACCATGGCCTTTTTCAAATTCTCAAATGCCAATTCTGACTCTTTAGTCCATTTAAAATTATCCTTTTTTAACATCTGAGTTAAAGGTCTACTAATAAGTCCATAATTTTTAACAAATTTTCTATAGTAACCAGTGAGGCCTAGAAATCCTCTCAGTCCTTTGATGTTTTTAGGCTTAGGCCAGTTGGTCATGCTAGTGATTTTAGAGGGGTCAGTAGAAACTCCATCAGCACTAATGATGTGGCCTAGATATTCAATACTTTCTTTTCCAAAATCACATTTTGTCTGTTTTGCAAACAGTTCTTCTTTAGCCAAAATTTCAAAAACTAAGTCTAAATGTTTGAGGTGATCAATCCAAGATTTACTATAAATCAAAATATCATCAAAAAAGACTAATACAAAATTTCTTAAATAGGGACCAAAGACTTGGTTCATTAAAGATTGAAATGTGGCAGGTGCATTGCACAAGCCAAAAGGCATTACCAAAAATTCAAAATGTCCATGATGGGTTTGAAAAGCAGTTAAATATCTGTCCTGTTCCTTCATTCTTATTTGAAAATAGCCCGATCTAAGATCAATTTTAGAGAAATATTTAGAGCCATGAAGTTCAGATAATAATTCATCTATTACTGGTATTGGATAATCATGCTTGACAGTTAGAGAATTTAAATACCTGTAATCTACACATAGCCTCCATGAGGCATCTTTTTTCCTTACCAACAAGACTGGAGATCCAAAAGGGCTTTTGCTATGTTGCACTACTCCATCTTTGAGGAGTTCTTTGACAATTTCTTCTATTTCTTTTTTGTAGGCATGTGAATACCTATATGGATGCTGATGCTTGGGAGTGCTGCCTGGCTTGAGTATAATTTGATGCTCAATATCCCTCTTTGGTGGTAAGTCAGTAGGTTCCCTGAAAACTTGTTGGTATTTGTCAAGCACCACTTGAATGTCTGTGTTTTGCTTAGCTGTGTTACTGATGATGTCCAAAGCAAATACTTGTTCTGTCCTTTTCTTCATCAGTCTTTTATCCATTTCTGCAGCTGATATTAGTTTGCATAAGGGTTTATGCACTAGCCCTTTGAAAGTAATCTTTTTTCCTTCTGTCCAGATGCTCACAGTCATGAGTCTGAAACTAAATTCTACCGGATCAAATTTTATAAACCAATCACAGCCTAGAATCATGTGGCAACCCTCTAAGTTGAGTATTCTGAAGTTGAATTTGAAAGTATGGCCTTGCATGGTCCATGTGAGTCCTTGTGCCTCTTTTGAACTAACTAGCCTTCTACCATCAGCCACCTTAACCGTTCTAGGTTCAGCTTTTGATATGATGCAACCTAATTTAATTGCAGTACTTTCATCCAAAAAACAATTAGTAGCTCCAGTATCTAATAATATGTTGACAGGTTTTTTCTCGTAAAATCCTTGAATTCTCATAGTTCCTTTACCTGGTTTACCTTTCAGGGGTCCTGACTTTCCCGCTAGAGCATTTAAGGAGACAGTTGCTTCATGTGTTTCATTGTCAGGATCTTCTTCAGGCTGCTCCTCTGACATAGCTGAAAGGTATTCATCCTCTTCTTCTGGTGTAAGCTGTAGAGAAAACAATCTATTTTTGCATCTGTGGTTGAAGGTATAAGGTTCATCACAGTTGAAACAAAGACCTTGTTCCCTTCTGGCCTTCATTTCAGACATGGATAAGGTCTTTCTGGGGTTATTTGGTTGATTGTTGGGAGGGTTGTTTGCTGTGTATTCCAATTTCTTTTGGTTATAAGTGTTTGGGGGTGGCCATTTGGGTTTGGCTTTTTTGCTTAAGGTTTCAAGTGTTTTTTCCTGTTTCTTGGCTAATGCCATAGCTTGTTGCAAGCTCTGGGGTTCAAACATATCAATCAAAGCTTGTATCTCTTCATGTAACCCACTAATGTAACTAGCAACAATATATTTTTCAGGCAAATCTCTGCTATTAAAAAGATAAAGATATGAAATTAACTCCTCAAATTTTTCATTATAATGATCCAAAGTTCCTGTTTGTTTGAGTTTATTAAAATCAGCAATAATCTTATCCTCTCTTAGATCTTCAAATCTTGCAGCAATAAGTCTTAATAAATTATCCCATTCAATTCCTATGATTTTGGTGCTATAGTTTCTGTACCACAAAGCTGCTTTACCTTCAAAATTTATAGTGGCTAATGTAACTTTTTGGCTTTCACTAATACCAGGGTTAAAAGAGAAATAGCTGTTACATTTTAGCATCCATTCCCTTGGATTAACCCCATTGAATTTGGGGAAATCAATTTTAGGGATGAAGTTAGTATTAGAACTGCTATTAGCACTATTATCACCCATGTATTGATACCTGTTGTTGTTGTTTCTACCTGGTGATGTAGCCCCATGTGTTTCCAGCGATATTGGTGTTCCCATAGTGTTTGCTCTGTCTTTGTTACTGAGGCCATCAACTTTGTTACTGAGGGCATCAACTGTATCTGCCAGCTTTGCAATTTGCATTCTGAGTGCTGATATGACTGAAGCCATTTCATTGTGGTTGTGGTCAGATCTGGTAGTTTGCTCTTGTAACTTGGTGCTAACATCCTCAATTTTGTCTTGCAGGTTTTCCCTTTTAAGTGCTTCTTCTTGTAGCACTTGATCAAACTGCTTTTGAGCATCTTGTAGATCCTTTAGCATTGGTCCATTCACCATATTTGTCCAAGGACAGCTTGGCTCTGGATACCAAATGTAAGATGATGACTATTTTTGTTGTTCTGTTTTCTGTATTTTTTTTGGATTTAAGGGAGAGATAAAGAGAGCAGAGAGTATGAGAGAAGAAATTAAAGAGATGGAGTTTTGAAGCAATTTTTCGTTAGTTTATTAAACTGAAAATGCGAAATTTAAAGGAATTACAAAGCAGATTAACGTTACAATTTCCAACGTTAACTGTACGGAACAGTACTAACAACGGTAATTAAAAAACGGCATTTATTTGTAGGGCTCGATCATCTTCAATTTGGTTAAAGCCCGTTGGATCAGTGAGCTGCGGAGCTGGGCTTATCAATAAGGGTATTTGGAGTGGGCCGGATGTTTGGGCTTTCCTTTCCTTTAAGTATTTCTTGATTAGGCCCTTTTGTGGATTTAATTTGTAAAGTGAAGTCATTTGATTGTTTTGCTACGTCACTTTCCATTTCACTTTCTGGAATTGTCTGAAGCTCCTCTCTTGCCTTTTCATCCATAATTTCAGCAATTATGTAATTTTCTTCTTCCTTCTTTTTGTGTCTCGGCTCTTCTTCTTTCTTCTTTTGATTTTTTAACTCAATTTTCTGGAAAGCTAAAGTTTCACTGTCATGTGTTTGTAGATTCATGACAATCGATTACTGGAAAAGCTGATTTTGAAACTCTGCCTCACTCAATATATGCCAAGGAGAATCAGGTCGAAAATGGAAATTTTGCGGAAGAGAAATCGACGAGTCTGAGACTTTTCGACCATATTACGGAGCTAAAAAAGGTCGAAAACAATAACGTTTCGGAGGAAAAGAGTAAGTTAAAAGAATCTTTGGCTTTTCACTGTTTCTGGACATTATGATTGTATGTATTCTATATTATATTGCCCTGGAAATCCTGAAAACAATGTGCACGTCTATCTATTTATTTATATTGTTGATGAATAAATTGTTACAGTGCAGAGACTGGACCTGTTCGATGAAACACCACCTCAAGAGGAACACTTAATAGTTTGTCAAATATTTCTTTTAGATCTGTGTAATCTGCACTCTTATCTGCTGGTACACAATATTTTTTCGAGTATATAGTCATTTTGTTCGTATTTCAATTGCGAGAATATGAAATATTGCTCCAACTACGCAAGGGAGCTGTCGTTGGAATAGCTATGTAACATGTTTTAGTTTTTATTGATAATGTTTTGGGCATTTCTAATGCCAAACCAGGACTTGGCTGGTGATGTTGATGAAAGAATACTTCATTGCTGCTGTTACGGAGTTTGATGTCATCAGGAAAATTGGTAACAATCTTACTATTCAAGCTCATTATACTTAAAGTTACTGAAACAGAACCTCCACATAGTTGTTATATATTTACGCCGAAGCAAGCTCATGGCATGAATTCAGCTGACGTTCTTGTTCAGCAGAAGTTACGTTGCAACATAAAATTTGTGGCACTGAGTTAGCTAACTGTTTCAATTGCCTTTTTATTAAACTATGAAGCATTTCTAGAAGAATCTATAATATTCTAAATATATATATATATATATATATATATATATGTAATTGTAATAATAATATGGATGAATTTAGAGTAGTCCTTACTACACTAGTTAAAGAATATTCATAGGAATATTCTAGGAATCTAGCAAAGATTAATCTAAAATGATGTAATGGGAGGGTTCTAGATACCTCCTCCCACACCTATAAATACACCCCCTTGGGGTGATCTTGTAAACTATCCTTAAAAACATTTGAGCAATACAATCTAAATATTTTGGAGATAAGAACTCCATATTCTAAACACTCTAAATTTCTAAACATTCCACTACATCTAAAATAACCTTTCTCCTCCGCTATCCACATAAACACAAATACAAAACTTCACTATCCTACAAAACCTCTATCATATATAAATCTCCTATTTTCTAACAAGTGGCATCAGAGCTTGTTCAATCTAGAACATACGTCATGGCTAATCCTCGCATTATGGAATCAACTCCATTGTTCAATGGATAAAACAACGACTATTGGAGCATTCAGATGAACACATACCTCGAGTCTCAAGATCTATGGGATGTTGTTGAAGAAGAAATTACAATTCAAGATGGGGCCGAGTCTTCTACAAGTGAGGTAAGTTCCAAGAAAGTAAGATGCCAAAATGCTAGAGCTCTTTCTGTTATTCAACAAGGCATTAGTGAATCTATATTTTTATGAATAAGAAATGCCACCACCGCAAAGCAAGCTTGGGACACCTTAAAAGAGGAATTCCAAGTTAAATGCTAAGGTGAGAACTATTAAATTATAAGGCCTGAGAAGAGATCTAGAAAATCTTAAAGTGAAAGATTCGGAGCTCGCCAAGGATTATTGTTCAAAACTTATGGAGATCGTCACCCAAATGAGAGCTATGGATACAACATTTCCGATGAAAGAATTGTCGAAAAGATCTTGATCAGTCTTCCTAAGAAGCACAATCCCATCGTAGCCGCTAATGAGCAGTCGAAGGACCTATCAACAATGATGGTCACGGAATTAATGGGCTCCCTACAAGCACATGAGCTAAGGATGAATAGGCGACATGAAGGCTCACATGAGAGTGCCTTTCAATCAAAGCTCAACATCAACAATAAGAAATCAAGAGACGGAGGAGGCTCGCGATGATGGCAACGAGAAGAAAAGAACGAGGAGACCAAAGGTGAGTACCCCCTTGCCGAATATGCAAGAAAACTAATCACTTAGAAAAAGATTGCTACCATCGAGGAAAGCCACAATGTAGAAATTGTAAGACTTTTGGGCATGTGGACAGAAATTGTCGATTGAAGAAGAAAGAGGAATCAAATTAGAGAATTTAGGGTTAAAATCAATTTAGGGTATTTAACCGCAATTAGGGATTGCCTGAATGTGTGAGTGGAATGAATTTAAAGAATTTAGCTTAAACATCTGCAATTTGGGAAAGCAGATGCAATTATGGTTTTGAACCAATTTGGGGAAATCAGGGCTAAGGTAAATCGAGGGCATGCATTAACAATTACGAGTTAAGTACATTTGTAAGAGCTAGTGTTTATAATCAATTTGGGAAAATAACCTCAATTAGGGTTTCTCGTGATTTTGGGGAAATTAGGGTTTACGTTAAGCAATCAGGTTCAAGATTAGACTACACATCTCATTTCCTACACACGATTCAAAATTTACAAGAACTACATTACGAATTAGACTACACATCTCATTTCCTACACACGATTCAAAATTTACAAGAACTACATTACGAATCTTACTGTAATTCAGAATGGGTTCATCGTGTTTTGTTGAGTCACGAATTTTTGGTACCGGTTTCGCTCTTTTAAAACGTCGCGCCATTGTTGAGCTGTGTAGCGTGACATCGGAGAGAGTTAACGGGGACGGTGAAGGAGAGAATTGACGAGGACGGTGAACGACAAAAATTGGGGAAGATGGAGTTGTGAGTGAGAGGAGAGAGATGACGATTTTAGTTCGCGTTTTTTTTAATATATTACATCTTTTTTTTTTGCTTATGTGGATATGCCACCTGGAAAATTTTAAATAAAAAATTAATTTAATTGGTCAAAGCTAGCTGACTGGAGTCAATCGACGGCCACATCAGACTTTTTCGGTCCATTTTGAACTTGGTTGGAGAATGAACCAAAATGCTAACTTAATGGACTAATTTGACAACCTGCCTAATTACGGAACGAAATTGGCGAGGTAGCCAAATTAAAGAACAAATTAAAGGACGAAACAAATCTTTTTCCCTACATTTGTCACCTATCATCTAATAATTGTAAGACTAAAGTATTGAAAGGAAAGTTTTGGACACGTTATACTAAGGTAACCTTGCAATGGCAGTATTGTTATGTGGTCTAGAAAATAATAATACTAAAAACACTAAAAAACTCACAGCTATAAATTACCAAGAGCGTGACTTGTTTCAATTTTAGTGCGGTTTAAGAAGGAAAAAAAAAAACGAGACAAAGAATTCACGTGTTCGACTACGATATTTGCGTTCCATTCTTATAGTTTTATCCAAGAAATTATGATTACAAACGTGACAGTTGTAAGACTAAATTATAAAAAGAACGTATTAGACACGTTTATATTCTAAAATTTTAAATTTCCTTAAATTCAAACGTGTGAAATGCCTCTACCCCAATTATGAAGAAAAAATAAAGAATTATACAACTATTCCATTACCGACCTCGTGCAAACGAAGATTTAAATTTAATATAGATTTAAGCTTTCTTGAAATATAAAACATAACTACTCACATATATATGTCCATCTTAATAGTGTATTAATAATTGCACCACGTTAACAATACAATGATTTAATAAAAAAAAAAATCACATCTCTCTATTACTCTGTATTATTGGTCAAAAACAAATATTACTCTATATTAGAAGAATAATATCTACTCTTCGAAATAATGAAGGGGTATTTTATCAAATCAGCATAAGGCAAGATATAATTTAGAAAAAAAGAAAGAAAAAAGCTTTTCAAAATGCTGACGTGGAGTCACTAGTATTTTGTCGTGACGTTCGTGTTTATTAGTTAATTATTATTTTGAATTCAAATTACACACACGTAAAATCCACAGTACAGGCAAACACGCGGGAGTGGTGCTCGTACAACTCGTCAATGGCGGCCTCGGATCTGGAAGCGAAAGCGCGAGCGGCGTTCATCGACGACCACTTCGAACTCGCCGTTCACCTCTACTCCGCCGCCATTACCTTAAACCCTAACAATGCCGAGCTTTACGTTGACCGCGCTCAAGCCAACATTAAGCTCCAAAAATACACCGGTTAACACTGTTTCTCTTCATAAATACACCGATGCTTCGATTAACCGAATAACCGTTTTTTGATGGCTGGAATTCGTTGATTCCTTTGTTCTGTTGGTGTTTTGGTTTCATTTGGAGGAATAAATTGCGTCTTTGTTGTGTTTGTTGTTGACGTTTTTTGAGTTTTTACTGATGCTTAACGAAATTTTGATGAACAGAGACTTCTTTTTCGTCGTAAATATACGGATGCTTCGATTAATAAGTTTACGCGGTTTGTCGATTCCTTTTTTTTTGAGTATGTGGAAGTGGATGAATGTATATACGTTACTATTTTTAATTTATTGGCTCGATTTCGTTGATTTATTTGTTCTGTTGGTGTTTTTGGTTCCATTTGGAGGAATAAATTACGTCTTTGTTGTGTTTGTTGCTAGTGAGTTACGAAGTGTTTCAAGGTTATTACTGATAATAAGCAAAATTTTGATGAACAGAGACTGTTTTTTAGACATAAATTTACGCGGTTTAAATTATATATATTCTTAATTCATTCTGAGATTTACGAAGAATTGTGCTGAGTATTTGGAATTGGATGAGTCGATAAACGTCGTTGATTCTACTATATAGGCTCGAATTCATTGAGTCCTGTGTTCTGTTGGTGTTTCGATTTCATTTTGAGGGAAAATTGCATGTATGTTGTGTTTGTGTGTTTCTAGTTTGTTGTGAAGCGTTTTTGAGGTTATTACTGATACTAAGCAAAATTTTGATGAAAGGAGACTATTTTTCGTCGTAAAGTTACTGATGCTTCGATGAATTAGCTTACGCTATTTATCTATTTTGATGATGTCTGCGTTTGACGAAGAAGGAATATTTAGAATTGGATGAGTGGATGAACCTTCCCGCTTCTGGTGGAGTTTGATTCCGTTTGGAGGAACTTTGTGTGTTTATTGTGTTCTTTGGTGCTATTGTGTAATGAAGTCTTTTTGAGTTTGTTACTGATACTCCACGAAATTTTGATTGAACAGATGCTGTTGCTGATGCAAATAAAGCAATTGAGTGTGAACCTTCCATGGCCAAAGCGTATCTACGCAAGGGGTGAGTGAGAGTTTCTTGAAATTTTGCGCACTGCTTGTCTGTTTGCTGGATTTGGACACTGCACTCACGAAAGAACTGATACGTTTGTCTGTATGCATTTTGTCATGCAGTAGTTGTCACTGGATGTGTTGTCTCTTATACGTCAAATCTTATTTGGTGCTCTGTTACTATTTGATGATTAACTTGGAGTGTTGAGAGTTCCTTATTCTCTAGTCTCTCTGTTATGATGCTGTCTGCTTGGTACTGTTAAAACTTAATTTGATTGAAGTTCGTGATATTATCTCGGTCTTCTCATATCTTTCTTGAGTAAGCTTGTCACTCAGCTGAAATAGATAATTGGCTCATTTTTAGTAAATTGGATTACTTGACGAGAAACATATCTGTGTGTGATATGATCATATGGTACAATTACAGTTGACCTGACAAAGTTGAATTGATTGCGCCAGAATTATCTGAGTATTTGTTTCCAGGCTTCAGCTGGGATTATATGTCCCCAGGCTTATGCTTCACTTCTTACTTAATATTAGTTTTAGTTTCCGAATCTGCTCCCATACACCCCTGATTCTTGATCTTTTAAATATGTCTTTGTTGACCGTCTTAATACTGTTGCTATGAAATGAAAATGAAGATTCATGATCTGGTTTGAACATCCATGTTTCCTTTTAGTTCCTTGTCGCTTGCTTATGTTAACTGGTTATTAGTATTTTCTCCCTACAGCATTGTCTGCATCAAACTTGAGGAATACCAGACTGCTATAACAGCCTTGGAAATTGGTGCTTCTTTAGCACCTGGAGATTCCAGGTTTACTAAATTGATCAAAGAATGTGACACGAAGATATCAGGTCATTTGAATCAACCTAATTTTCTTTTTCTCCTTTCTCATTTCTCTCTTAGACTACTGTGAACCACATATTCACACTCTTTCCATTTACTATCCCGTGAGTTCAGTACGTTCTCAGGTGTAGCCATTTAGAGTTTAAACAGACATAAGCATACTGATGCGTTGTCATCTCTTCGACTCAAGAAAGCTATCTACTGTTTACTTCTTCCTTTTAGAACATTATTGGAGCATGCCCAAATACATTTGATTTAACTAAGTTCAACTAAATTTGAGGGACCTAAATCCACAAATCATATGCTATTTGCATGTAATGTCCAGGGTTTCTACTCAATTCTCTTTGTTGTTTGCTTGATATGACTATCTGATTACGAGGAAGTTATGATTTGTGTCTGTTGGCTTGGGTCAGTAGCTGGGTTATGTGAACTTGCAGTTGAATCTTCCCTTCGTATTTTCTAGTTATGTCTAGTTAGTGGTTGGCTACTTAACTTTACTAAATCTATTTTTGAAAGTTTAAGATGAACTCGCTAGACTATGGTGTATTTGAGCTCTTCTTTACCTCTTTAAACTAATTGCGTATGATGCTTATTTGTGAAAGAAATTACATGGTCTACAATACAAGAAGATAATCATTTTTACCATATCGCTCGTTGTCTTCATCTATCTTTCTGTACCTCAAATGAAGCAGAAGAGCTGCCTAGGCAATTGGCTTTTAAAGTTCCAACAGGAATAGTGGCTTTAAACAATTTGCCAGCAGCTGCTGCCCAGCCTAGTCAAGTAAAGACAAAGTTGTCTACCAAATCAAAACACAGGTTGGTATCTGTGGCACATATGGTGTGAGCTACATGTTTGCTCACTCAGAATTTCCCAGCTTTATATTCTTTGCTTCATCGTTTTTTAAAGGAGCATGAAAAGTGCCATTATCTTTTTTAAGACCTTTGTTATAGTTTACTTACCTGTCTATGAAATCATTATTTTCCATTATTTTGTGCAAGGTGTTCGTAGCTTTAATATGTTTCATGGTAAATCTCGATCTCAGAACAGTCAGAACTTCCTCATTAAAACCTATTCAGGTGAAAGTAAAACCTACATATGAAATAAGAAAGAAAGAAAAAAAAACGTGTGAAAGTGTTCTATTTCATTGTATCACTGTGTAATAATTATATACAAATTTCAAATTTAACTTAAATATTGCCTAATAAAGCTTAGTATAACAACCTGATTTTCAGAAAGTAATGAATAACAACCAAAGGATTTTATTTCCAAAGTAGATACGGTATTTCTTAGCTGGATGTTTCATATTTTCCAGCTCTCCGTACTAACCAGTATAATATTTGCATAAAGTTGTGCTCACAGAAAGATGCAGAGAGAAGCTTCGGAGATTATTGAACAAGGCGGGGAAACAAGGAAGACGCCGAATAATCTCTGCTTGGAAGATTATCTCAGTTTGTTGGATTCTCCCTGTCTCGAGATGCTCACTGTCGCCAATCTCAATCAGGTCCATCAAATGCACGGCCACAACTCCATCTTATATTGCAGCTTTGCTATACTTTTTGGTTTTTATGACGTATTAAATCTGGCACTAATTTGCTGTTGTTTTTTTATTCTTGCAGATTATTAGCTTGCATGGATTCTTAAGACTAAAATCTCAAAAGGTCTGCTACTATTCCAATCTTAAAGTTTTATGTTGATTAGATTAATGTTTGGTTCTAGTTTTTTATTTACTAATTCATTTCAGAGTGTACTGATTGAGGCTGTGAACACTATGGAGCTGATGGACCTTGGCCGCTCGACTCTGCAAAACAATGCCTTATTTGGTGGTAATGCTTCACTTGACCTGAAGGAAGTTATAATGGATCTCAAGGATCTTAATTGGCAAGAGTGTCACGCTACCTCTCTCGCCACACAAGGAGCTGATTTGAAGAAGCGAAAGAGGAGAAGCGTCAGGAAGTCTAAAAGTCTTGCTAAAATTGTTACACCAGGTTCAACCAGTGCTACAAAGAGTGCTAAATCAAAGGCTCATATTCTTCCGACTTCCACTTCCAACGGGTTGGAACAATAAATTCGAAGGAAGGAATAAATGATTTAGTTTCAACTTTCAGTACATGTAAGTCTCTGCATTCTGCACATGCACAAAACGTTATACATAATCGACTTTATTGTTCCTTATTTAGTAACAATGGTGATTAATCACTTACACTGCGTCATTCTTTTAAGGAAGATGTTAAATCTGTAACATCAACAGCGGAGGATATTCTGTTTTGATTCCTTTAGAGCAGAACCAAAATTAGGCCTAATTGAAAATTGATAGTTCATCTTGCAGTTTTGATGACCGTATCTATATTGTATTGCTTTCACATTGTTTACAAACATTGTTACACGAGCTCGTGAAATCAAAAAAAGTATGCGACATGACAAAGCTATGTGGACATAATTGTGTGATTATGTTATCCATAATAAGTTGTTTAATTTGATTATATAATTCATGGATGTGACATTAACAGTTTGTGAAAATATGTTTTTAGGGAAAGATTACAGAAAAATCTTGTATAGTGCCACCCAAATGTAAAAGAACATATTTCGACAGTAAATTGGATAACATGTTTATTTTTTTACAGAAATTGCTTTTGGTAAAAAAGAAGCTCTAATGCATAAAAATTCACTTCAATATATAAGACGAACTCGTAGAATACAAAATCACTCCCCATACTTTTCTACCTCAAACACTATTGGGTTATAGAACGAATTCAAAAAAGAACAAGAAAACAAAATTTTGAGCACAAGATTATTAAAGCTCCGATAGCCTCCCACACGTAATCTAATCACAATTCATTATTTTTCCGCTTTATCTATTTTTAAATTTTAACATTATGATAACATAATTAATCATTATACTAATAAAGATCAATGCACCAACAAATATGATTTAAAAATTACTAGAGAACACCCGACCGATTAAGTTTATAAATCTTTACCATAAGTACATGCCGGGTCAGTGTATGTTCTGTAAGTGATTTAATTGTGGGAAAATTTCAGTTACTTATTCAAACTATTTTTTGACACTTTACGGTCCAAACTTTCAATTTCATTACATTTTACGGTCTAAACTTTCATTCGGACCTATCTCAGCCGAAAAAACGTCACTTTGCAACTAAATGACGCATCGCTGGCGTCATCTAGAGGAGTATTTTTAGTATTTTACTAATTTTCAACGGCTAACTCATTCAAACTCTTTTAAAACCAATTTAAACCTAAAATCAACCTCAAATTGAATTATTCCACGACCCTAAAAACTCAATTCCGGAAATTAACAACAAATTCATCAAATTAACGCCACAATCATAATCGACTAATGTCAGAGACTACTGTTATGGAGGAGTTTTCTTGCAAGTGCGGGTTTCCAGCGATTACCTACCTCTCCTTAACTGATAAAAATTCGGGTCGTCGATTTACTCAATGTTACAAGGGAAAGGTTGTGGGTTGTGGTTCTGGGTTGATGAACCCCCTTGTCATCTTACAAGAGAGGTTATACCGACGTTGAGAAGAAGAATTGAAAAGGCCGAAGCCAAATTGAAGGAATTCCAAAAGGGAAAAATTGAACATAAGTTGCAGCAGAAGAACATTGAGTTGGAGTTGGAAAATGATAAGCTGCTGAAGAGGATGAAGAAGCTTGAAAAGCATGCTACTCATTTATAGGCCCAAAATAGGAAATTATGGATTACCCTATGTTTTTTCCTATTTTATGTGTTGTACTCTAACTTGTTTAAGTAGGCTTTTGTTTTTTGATTTTGAGAATAAAGTGTGTTAAATCACATAGTGTTGGATTTTTGTTATGTAACTTGATGCATGTGTTGAACAAATGCACATAATTATTAATGAAGCGAAAATAGAATAAAGACAGAATTAAACTACAACCATTCATAAAAAAAAAAAAAAAAAAACATAAAAAACCATTGTACAAAAATCCCCAGAAAAAGCAAAATACACCCTTGACATAAAAGGGTAGGGGGTCCCAATAGGGATTATAAAATCCCACTACTTTAGATTATGCCATATTGTAGGTGACTCCTGGTAGGTGACTCCTCGCCTCCAGTTGTAGGTGACTCCTGGTTTCCCATAAATCTGGGTGAAGAGTTGAAGGTGCGTCTGCATTATCCGCAGACGGTCCAGAATCTCCACAAAGGTAACTTCAACGCCCCTCATCTCTGAGAATTTTGCAGCCAGTTGCTCATACACTGGCTCATAGTTGCCTTTATGTACCAGAGGTCATGCTGGACGAGAGCACAGAGTTCATCCATAATATCAGTGTTCTGAAACCCGGCCTAGTGACTGACCCGGTGAGGCTACCGGGTAGTGGGTCAACAGGTCGGACCGGTCGGACCACTGGGTGGACCGGTTTGTTGACTTTAGTCAACATTCAATAAAAAAAATTAATATAAAAATTAATTGTATAAAAATTTATAAGACTTTTAAGTCACTCATATTTTGTTATATTATAAGAAATATAAGAATATGATTATCACAAAACTAGGACTTGAACACTTGACCTCCAACAAAAAAAGCTCTTGAAAAGTAGTGGAAACGATTGAGCTATCTAACAATTTACTAAATAATTCAACAAACATTATATTTAATACAAGTTAAAAGATTATTTTGGATTTTTTATTGTTGGCCAACCGTATCACCAAATTCAATACAAGAACAACAATATGTGACACTAGAATCTGAAAAATAAACTTAGCATCGAACGAAATACTATGCACGAAATTCTCGAATGCATGCTCGTTTAGCTTTAAAGTCAAATTAAGTATGGAAAACAACGTATTTTTGAAAATTTGTTGGCCCAAACCGCCGTAGGATTATATACATATTATATTTTTGAAAATTTGTTGTTAACGGAACCGGGCGACCGGGTCGCCGGGAGAACTGGCCTAAAACACCAGTTCGCCCGAAGCAGCCAACAGCCCGCTATATAGCAAGAATCGGCCTGACCAAGACGCCGGTTCCCGGTCGAACCGGCCGGTCCGGGCCGGTTTTCAAAACACTGCATAACATAGGCTTCGTTGATGTGAGAGTAGTTAGCAAAGTTGAGGAAGATGTTAGGAAGGTACTCGCTAACTTTGTCATACTCGTTTTTTAGAGTTGACTGGTAAAAGGATAGTTTTGTTTTGAGAATTTTGAGAGAGGAAAGTTTTTTTGCTATGGACTTTAAGGGTTTGTTTACATGTAATAATTAGGGTTGACGTTTGGTATATTAATAGTAGAATATGAATAGTTTATGCCTTGTGAGAATTTATGTCTTACACCGGTCCTTGTTTGATCCAACAGTGATAATGGAATAGATGTCTAATCGTGTTTAACTTGCACCGAGGCTCGATTTAAATTGGTAGTTGAGCAGCCACATAAATACGCATTATGGGAAAAAAAATATTTGTTTATGTTGGCTGACATCTATTCAATTGTTATTAATCAATGAAAAGGAAAAAAAATCTTGCTTTAAGTTTCTGCTGAGTTGATATATGCGTCTTATCAAATAAAAGAAAATAAATAATTAATGTAGAAGTTCAGAATTGCGGATGTCAGACCTTTCAAAGTTTATTCAAAATTTGGACAGTGAAGTGTAAGATTTTTCAAAGTTTGGACCATTAAGTGTAAATAGTTAAAGTTTATATTGTCAAGTGTAATTTTATATATAGTTTGGAGTTGTTTAATTTATTGCATGTTCTTTCAGAGTTGTTTCATAAAGAGACACATTAAATATCCATTCATATGGACAACAAAACCTTACAAAACAGTACCACTCACTAATAGATTCATTACACAAAAGAGTGGCAATCACTAATGTTCATTATACATCACAATTAGTCAGTACCATCTTCTGCAGTACTAACAGACATAATCTCAACAGACCTTTTTGAGACTCCAATTTTTTTTCTTTAGAGCATGAGGTTTGAACCTATTTCTGCATGGAGGAGTGAGAGTCAAATTACTGCTGGATATTGGTACCTCTGAGAACACAAGCTGCTTCTTTGTCTTACCTGTAAGTTTCTCAGTAGATAAACTAGTAAACCTTTCAGGTGTTTAACTTCTAGTGAGTGGCCTAGTCTGTACACCACCAACAGAAATTGGAATATGAACTACTCGTGCTGGATTACTCCTTGTAAATGGTCTTGCTTGAGGACCAACTTGTAATTGAGAGGCTTCACTAGTAGAAGCTACATTATGTGATTATCTACTCAATGGTCTTGGTGGCAAATTAATTGTTGCACGTTTCTTTTTTTGAGGAGCCACTTTAGTATGTGCCTCCATTTCAGATGTACATAATCTATAAATGGATCACAGAAATATAATTAAGTTAGCTAGAATGATTAAGTCTATCTTAATTACCTGCTTTTTCCTTTTATTAGCTCTTTGAGTAGGCTGACATTGGCCATCACCATCAACAACACCAGTATTAACAATAGACTCATGTGTTCCAGCCACCTATCAACAGAGATTACAAGTTAAATTTGGCTTCACACTTTGTTGAGAAAGTAATTAAATTAGTCTGGTAATCACTCCAGCTTGTTTACTAACACTTGTCTGAGAAGGAACATTTGCATTTGTAGGAACTTCAGCAGATGTGCTAGCATCAACATATGTACTAGCATTTTTTTTTCCTTTTTTGGCTCTACCCTTCCCACTCCCTTTCTTAATTCTACCCCTATCATTGACCCTTGTCTTGGGAACCCATGTACTTTCTAGAGGGTTATTCTTCTTTTCCTGACAACTCCTAGCATTATGACCTTCATCTTGGCAATAACCACAATGCATCTTAATTTCATCCTTAGCTAATTTTCCACTAAGTTCATTCCTCAACTGTATCTCTCTGAGTTCTTCAGGATCAATATTTCTACCATTCTTTTTTGGCCTACCAGGCATAGTTTGGACAGGTGGAGGTTCTATTATGTTCCTCTGAGTTTGAGGCACATGCCATGTACTCTTTCCTTGTATAGGAGACATGTAGTTATTGTAGGTCCTTAGATAGATCTCCTTTGAATAATAAGCATGTATGTGCTCTTCTGGCTTCCAACTCATGTGTCTAATTGCAGCACGGGCATGAACACAAGGGATACCTGTCAACTCCCACTTCATACATGAACATACTTCTTCTCCAAGTGCACCACAAAAGTGTCACTATAAGGTGCCTCAACCTCAAACTCAAAGTGTCCATTCCAGTGAGCCCTATAACCTCCATATTTTCCTCTAATCTTATCAAGAATATCCCATACCTTAGGAGTAATAACCTTGTTGCTCTTGTTTATTGCAATCTTCCTAATACATGTTCTCTTCGTCAAGGTTCTCCTAATAGATTCCAACATGTCAATGATTGGCATCTCCCTGGCTTTTACAATTGAGGCATTAAAGCTCTCAGACATGTTATTCAACAAAAGATCACTTTTGCAATGTGTTCTAAAGAATGCTCTAGACCACTGAGTTGGAGGCTTGCTTGATAACCAGTTGTATGCTTTGACATTCCTCTTTTGCAGCCTATCCATGATCTTGTTGAAATCACATACTCTACCAGCTCTTGTAGCATCCCAAAGTATATTGTTCATTGCAAGACCTGGATGCTCCTTCTTCAAATTTACCCACAAGTGAAAAACACAAAACCTATGCTCACAGTCAGGCAACAGTTCATGAACAGCATCAACCAAACCTTTCTGCTTATCACTCATAACAGTACAATGATAATTGTTAGTGATATTCAGATCATCCACCAGAATACCTAGAAACCAATACCATGATTTCTTCATCTCCTTCTCTACCACTGCATATGCAATGGGATATGTGCAGTTATTTGGATCAACACCAACAGCTGTCAAAAGTATACCTCTATTTTTTGTTTTGAGATGTGTCCCATCAAAGCATATGATGGGCCTGCAACAACTTAGAAATCCCTTCTTCAAAGAATCCCATCATATGTATATTCTTTTGAACTTACACACCTCTCCCATCACTTTACACTTCAACTTCACAGTAGTCCCTGGATTAGTCTTTATGATTTCCTCAGCATAGCTCCATAGCAAGGAATATTGGTTTCCTCAACCATGAACATCAACAAATACCTTCTTCTTAGTTATGTATATTTGAAGCTATATGGAAGTCTATACCACAATCCATGCTAGCAATAGTTAGCATGGAGCTAGCAGGTCAGTTTGGATCACTACTTATCTTTGTACGATGTTTCTTTACTAAGTATCTGGTAGTTGCTTGTTTTACTTTGTCTTGTCTGGCACATTCATGTGGTTCCTTTGGAGTCTTAATCTTCATTGTGTCTTCTTTGTTTGGTCTTGATGCATATAGTTTCTATTTACAATTAGCTTGTGCACACTTTACTTGGAGCTTCAACTGAAAATTAATTGGAAACTTAACAGACCTCCCCTCAGTTATTGCAAAAGTTACCACAACATCCTCAACAGTTCAGTGGTACCAAACTGCATCCGTAGCTCAAATTTGATACAATGCATGTCAAGTAATGGATTGAAAATGGGATGACCTTGGTGTGTAGGTCTTTTTGGTATTGTCTTTTGTGGTTTCCTTCCTGCCAAAGTCTTTTCTTTTTCGTTTCCTTTCCCTTTGTTTGAATTATTTTGTGCCCCAACTTGCACATGAGCATTTCTACTAGAGCTTTCAACTCCATCATCAGCCGTTGGAACAAATTCAGGTGGTCCATTAACTTTTTCCTCCTCAAACCCCATTTTCTCACTAGCACTCCTAAGATATTCATCATCAGCTGCATCATTGTCACTATCATTGAGAGTGTCTGAAAATTCTGAATCATCACTACATGAGACTTCACCATCACTATCATTACTGTCCATTATATCAACTATACATTCCAACAGTGGACTAGTATTATTTCTTAAGCATTGGGGTACATGTCTCTGGCTTCGTGATTCAGTTGGGGGGCACTATGGATATCATCATTAGCCCTTGAAGAGCTTGGTATATCACTTGCTCTTGCTTTTCTGGTGGCCATATCTCTTAATATAATTGCACATCTTCTACATCAGGCAATTCATCATCATCATCATCACTCTCTACAAGGCCTTCTACAAACTTCTCATCTTCACCAACATTGGCACTTCCATTGTATCACCAATATAATCCAATCCTTCACTCATTGGAGGAAGATTAGGCAATTCACTCTGTGATTGAGTAGCATTTGATGGTACCTCATCTGTAAGAACATAAACATCTACTGATTTCCTTGTAGATGCCTCCAATGCCATATCCAGTGAGTCTTTATCATTATTTACTTCAATATACTCACATGGAGGAGAATCTTGAATGTAACATATTCTCACCACACAACCCTCTGTTTTAACACCCACCTCTTTCACCATTTCCAGTATCTCCAGCCTGGACATTTCATCCTCATTACACCAGTCTATATAGCTCACTCGTCCCTCAAGATAAACCCATTTGCCCAAATTCATTAATTTGCCAGAATGATGCAATATAATGGTGAATGGGTCGTCTCTGTCTCCAGTTGAATATAGACAAAAATTAATTAATATGATATTAACATACATAAACACACTTAAACTAATCACACAAACACACAAGTGGCAGTTAAAGTGAGAACAAAAAAGGAAAAAAATTAATATTTTTTCGCATGTGTTCAACTATGCTGTCAAATACACCCAAAAGGAGGGACCACACGATGAAAAATAACTCCAAACAAAGAAATAAATTAAATTTTGGATTTTGGGATTCTTACCATAATTGGGTGTAATTTGTCCTTCAGGAATAACGTCAGTGGAGGGTTCTTACTCTCCACACCATTGTTAGATTCTGTCGATCGAGTGAAAAAAACAAGAAATTGAGGTTCGATTTCGTAGATTTGCTTTCGATTTTGGGAATTGGGGCTTCTAATTTTGGCGGGTTGTGTGAGAAAATGGCGCGTCAAATCTTTATATGTCTGATTTGTTAATTTATTTAATTTTTAAGTAAATAATTAGTAAAGTACCAAAAATACCCTTTGGATGACGTCAGCGATGCGTTATTTAGTCGCAATGTGACGTTTTTTGGCTGAGATAGGTCAAAATAAAAATTTGGATAGGTAATTGGAAAAGCGGGCATAGTTTGGATAGGTAACTGAAATTTTCCGTTTCATTGATGAAAATGAGTTAATGAGCTCAAACTGTACAAACGCAGCCATATATACAATAACAGAAAAGAAGCGGGAACGGGCCTAACTAACTAACAGACTGGAAATGATATATTACAGAATGGTCCCCGAACTAATGGCAAAACACAGAAAAGAGGAAAAAGGAAGAAAACAGAAACTAACTAATCCAATAGATGTTGTTCCTATGTTGCTGTGTCGTTTATTGCCCATTGCCCATCATAGGTATAATCCTCTCCAAATAGCTCAGGGGCAAGTAAAGACTCCAAAAACTCATCTTCTTCACCCTGTAATAAAAGCCGCTCTAATGTATAAAAATCCACTTCAATATAAGACCAAACTCGTAAAATACAAAGTCACTTCCCATGCTTTTCTACCTCAAACATTCTCTCGGCCGGTTACAGAACGAATCCAAAAAAGAATATTAGAAAATGAAGGATTTTTAGCTTTATAATATGACTTGCCTGGTTGGGAACTTGCTCCAAATTAGATGAAGCATTGTTGTTCCAGTGAGTCATGCCCACACCCTGGCTTGAGCTTGTACCAATATCTTCGCCTCCAATTATTTGCTGCAAAATAATAATAAAAGAAAAACGAACTTTCACTAAATAAACATCAAAGATCTATAAGTACTAGAGGAAAACAGTATCAAATTAGTTTCCACTTTTCCGTAACCCTATGCTTAATTAATTTCTCTCAGTTTATTCAAAACACTAAGACCTCTAGTACTTATTTATCAAGCTGTATTCTTATTCAAATAGCTAGCACTGACCATTTTGCAAGCAATATTACTCGATATATATTATATATATTATTTCTTTTTTACAAGCTTGAACTTTTAATCTACCGCAGCTTAATAAATACCTCTAAGTGCGGGTTTTGTGCATTCACTTGATGATCTTCAACGACAAAGTTGAGATCACCCTCTTCCTCAGGCTCATCAATAGGCGATATCACTATGCCAACTTCAGCTAAATCAAGAATGAACTGTTGGCGCGTATAATCAGATTCTTGCACTTTCCCTCCATCTTCCACATTTTCTAGAAAATGTTCTTGTAGATGATCCCAAGGCTGGAAAGATTCCGCAATAACATCCGAGGGGAAGTATTGATCATTCGCACCAGCATTTGTGTCATCATCAGGTGCAAAATAAGCCGAAAAAGGCATAGAAGAAGCCATTGGATCAAGATCTATATGGCTGTCGTTTGTCGACACAGGTCCAGCCACGTCGACGTTACTGCTGGTGCCCTCAACAGCAGGTGCAAAATAAGTCGAAAAAGGCATAGAAGAAGCCATTGGATCCAGATCCATATGGCTGTCGTTTGTCGAGACAGGTGCAGCCACATCGACGTTACTGTTGGTGTCCTGAATTGGAGGTGCTGATTCAAGAAACCTTTGAATTCCAGCAACAGTGTACCCCACGAAATTGTGCTCCTGCTTTGAATTGGAAGTGCTCGCATTATTCGTATCAGACACAGCCTCATTATAACTCATGTTGCACGAATTCCAATTCGCAAACATGTCAGAGGTATTGGTTGGAATGCTTGTGGAGGTCGCATTATTCTTGTCATGCGAAACCTCATTAAAACTCTTGTTGCTCCAAGTCCAATTCGCAAACATATCGGAGGCAATGGATGGAGTAGAAGAGGTCACAATATTTGTGTTGTGCGAAACCTCATTATAACCCGGGTAGCTCGAGTTCCAATTTGCAAACACGGCGGAAGTATTGGTTGGAGTACTTGAAGAGGTCGCATTATCCTTGTCGTGCGAAGCCTCATTAAAACTCGTGTTGCTCCAATTCCAATTCGCAAATATGTCGGAGGCAGTGGATGGAGTAGAAGAGGTCGCAGTATTTGTGTTGTGCGAAACCTCATTATATCTCGGGTAGCTCGAATTCCAATTCCAATTCGCAATCACGTCAGAGGCATTGGTTGGAGTTGACGAGGTAGCTTTATTCTCCTCGTGTGAAACCTCATTATTACTTGTGTTGCACGAATTCCATTGCTCTAACATGTTGTAGGCATTGCTTGTTGAACCTGAGGCATCAAAACTGCCTGACAGGCCCCTGGAAAGATCCCCCCGGAACTGGAATGCATCATTGTTTTGCTGGTTGCTGCTGTTCACCAACCTGGAAAACCAACCATTGTGACCACCCTGATTTATCAGGCTCGTGATGTTGGTCTTTGGCATCGGCATGTTTCCACGATTGGAAGGAGGTTGAGATTGCACGAATGGTCCGGATTTGGGTGTCAAGGTGCTTGCTCCATTAGTACTAGTAGCTCCTGGAAAAAGTTGAGCACTTTCCTTCTGGAAGTTGAGGAATGTGCGGTTGAGACTTGGGCCTCGAGGGCGCGTTACTGATGTGATTCGTGAACTAAAGCTCATACTCTTTTCAGGAGAAGGATTCTGAAGTTTCTTCATGCCAATCGCAGAAACCTTTTTGAGGAAGATTCTATATTTCTGTATGGAACAAAATCAGAAACTAATTAAGAGTCATTTATTAAATAAACACAAATTAGATACTATCTAACTAGGATCAAAGAATGAGATATTATTAGCACTGAGAGGTTATAAATACAAGATTATTTACTTTAATTTACCTTGGTTTAAGATTTTAAAATACAGTGGTTGTTCCAGTCTATGTCAAATCAAGAAAATTTATTGTGTTCGAGTGAACACTGCTCTGGTAATACTAAGGTGTGAAAAACAAGTTGCGATAACCTGAACGTGAGGGAGCGTGTTACAGTCATTAAATATCGAAACAATTATCCTCTTCAATAGCTTCGTCTTTTGAAATAAGGTTGTAATTCAATAAAATTATTGTAAAAATGCATTACAAAGAGGACTATTAATCTTCTTCGTTGGAAAAGTATTGTAGTTGGTTTGATGTATTGTAACACTTTTCCTCGTTGTTATGGAATGGTTTTGATTAGAGCATTATGCATTTAGCGGAATATATAGAGTCCACTTAGTTAAATGGCAAAGAAATATGAACCTGCAAATGACTTCCGACATTTATTCTAGTCACTCCCGGTACATTCATAACCTTCAAAATTTTCTTTGGAACAGCATCTGTATACAGTTGCAACAAAAAAGAACAATCAGAAACAATTAATATATGACTTTAATTTTGGTAAATATATAATTAAATACATTTCAAAAATCATTAACATCAACTAGACAAGTGCACATATATATATGTATATTATAATTAAATCTTAAATATAATTGTTAGCTGACAAATAACATAAATATCCGTAAATATATATATATATATATATATATACACAGATATAACTCTTAAGTTGTTACGCGACAAAGAACATAAATATCCGTAGATATACATACATACAAATTTTTAAGTTGTTACACGACAAATTATAACATACATCTAGGTAGATTTGCATACATACAAATCTTAAATCGTTACACACAAACAAATAATCGATCTCTTGTAATTCTATATAATCTGATCCGTATATGTCTAAGCGTGCATGTTTGCTTGACGTATAATACAAACACACGCATATACGCTCCCACACACAAATATAAATATACATCAATAATTAGATCTGTACAAATTCATATAAAAGATGAGAGAAAATAAAAAAGAGATCTTACTATGAAGACCAATTGTGTTAAGAGCCTTCAAGAAACTGTTGGTAAGGGAATTAGTCCAAATCACTTTACGCTTGATCTTTTTTGAACCTTTAGATTTAGAAATTTCCTCCCCTAATTCATCCTCATCAGACTCATCAGCATTTAGTACCGGCGGGGCTTTTCCGATTTCATCCAAATTATTATTTTCATCACCACCACCAGCAGCAGCAGCAGCACTAGCAACAAGTTGATTTTCCATTTTATTCAATGTAACGAATTGCCACAAATCCCTCAAGTCGTCTGGAAAATTGGCTTTTGTATAAAGAATGCGGCACCACCCTCTAACCCTTTTAAAACAATGCCCTCTTGGTCATCAGCTGACATTACTGTGCCATTTAAACCACAAGTTAAAATGAGGATTTAGTGAATTTGAAATGTATTAGAAGAATAAGGTGAAAAGTAAAAAGAGAATTAGGTACACTTGTATAATGTTAGTTACTAATTATTAATAAAGTAATTACATTTTGTCACTTATGGAAAAACAACTCACAAACAACGGGCAAATTGAATTCTCGTGAAATGGCTTGTTGAAGTTCAAACCCATTCATGTCTGGCATGTGGACATCCGATACTATACTAAATCGAACGCACCCGCTTTTATTCGAAGTGTGCATAAAGCGTCAACTGTAGCAACTGTATACATTAATCATAAATTAAGCCACAATTAGGATTTTAAATTATAAAGTCAATATTACTTATATATGTCACACTCAGAATGTTAGTACGTAGTACTAACAATAATTATATTCCAAATTAAATCAGAGTGTTGGAAATCAATTAATTTTATATAGTAAATCATGGCTGATATGTATAGAATCTTGAATAAAATTAAATCACGTTTACGATTTTATAAATTCCGTTGTGCAAACCATTTTTAGCCGATTAAAATATTATAGTAGCAAACAATGGGAGATGAAATTCAACAATTTATTAGATGAATTTTATAGCCCTTTAAATATAGGCACTATATTTACTTGATTGTAACCCAAATATTCAATTAATTTACTTTTGTTTTTATTGAATAAAAATTTTGATGTTACGTTAAACATTCACTCATTTACATGAATAAATAATAATTTAACATCGATGATTAACTTTATGGTAAATAGCGTACCCGATACATAGGTAGCTCTAACATTTCTAAAAATAAAACTGTATCTGCTATTGACGCAATTCGATCGGATCTTCAAATTTAATTTATTCAAATTTATAATCAAAATAATCGATAACAACAGCTATAACAGTGCCAACCATTATAACTTACGATATATGAAGCGATGAATATCTTCTAAGCAAATAGTTAGTAGCCGAACTTTACGTAAACACTTTAAACCACAATTTACGGTTCTTCATAGAAGCAGATCCATCAATAATCGATTAATCAACTTTGAAAACTAAGCAATTTCTTTTTGAATATCCATTACTAAACTACTATAAGAAAATTGTCTTTTCATTGATGAAATACATGTTTAGATGTTGATGTAGAAATCAAAACAACCCAAACAAGTCGAATCATTATACCAGTAGATAGTATTTCACTTCCCTAGGCAGGTAATGTGCAACAAGATGAGGAGGCATACAATAGACCGCTGATGTTGGGAATGAGGAACATACTCCTTTTTTCTTTTTTGCTCAACAGGAGGAATAAACCCATTATGCTGGGAATGAGGAACATAATGGTGCTGTTGGGATTGAGCAACAGAATGGTGATGCTAGGAATGTGGAACAAAATGGTGAAAGTGAGGATGAGTATATGTTAATGTTGGAATGAGAATCATACTGCTAATGTTGGGAAGGAGGGTGTACTCAACAATTTTATGACTTGATAAAGGGATAGTTTTTAGTTGGATGATGATGAGGATGATGCGAACAGAGACTAGCTTTCAGACTTTTGATAGGCTCTTAGACAATGATAATGATGTTACTGATGAAGAAGAAAAAGAGTTTTATAAAGAAAGAAAAATGAGAGGTACTACAAATGGAGATCGAATAGTGTACCCTACCCATGCGACCACAAAAAATCCACCAATAGCTTAAGAACCCATTAGCTAAAAACATAGAATCTATTAACTAAGTCAAGCTAATTTCCTTTAACACTCACAAAAGCCAAATGATACTCAACACATACTTAAACCCGCAAATTTGTTACGAAAATAATAGTGCTCAAAATCTTTATTTCTTTTGGCAAGTTGGCGTTTCCTATTTCTCATTGTCATACACGCAGAAGATCTTTTGCTCGTGATTTCAGCATCACTACAACCAATACGAATTTTCTTTGAGCATTCGGAATCCGACAACATACCTCTGTCATCCGTGGAATCGTTGATAATAATATAATCAATTGATTCGAAGTGAATTTGCCTTTGGCATTCTCAGTCTGAGCATTCAGCTCTATTATCAACAATACCCTGAAAAATATCCTCCATTGAGGGCCCAAAAGCTCCTCCAGTTTCAGCAAAGACATTATTTCTGTTGCCCTTAAAGAACGGGTCTAAATCATACTAGTTTTCTTTGTTTTCTTCCCTCACTTGTTGAACATATTCTACCACTTGGTACTTTTGATTGCAAACCTCCTCAGTGTACTTAACTACAATTTCACATTCTTCTAATTTCTCCTCTTTAACAACCTTTTGTGCACATGAGCAACAATCCCTAAATCTATATTATCAAAACTCTCATCCCCATCCTCAATATTTGAATTCTCTCCTCCATTATCTACATTTAAAGTCCCATCCACATGTCCATTTCCTTCACCGGAAGCCACCAAATCAACAATTTTAAAATCTCAACCTCGCCATCAACAAAAGGCTCTGCAACAGTTAAATTATTATAATCAATAACACCTTTTCAAAAACACGTAGCGTTCCAGAAATCATGTCACATTTATTATCAACTAACTCGGCTAATACCCCAAACTTATTAGACGGTTCACAAACTAACCTCGGTGACGTATTCGTCACTGGAACTGCCGCCGATAATGTCGAGTTATTTGTTTCTTTTGTTGCTCCTTGTTTAAGCATTTCGTCGAGCACTTTTTGGTCACTCTTTTTCTAGTTTCATAGGCAACCTTCTGTGACCCAAATGCTTACACTCGGTACAATACGTGGAAACCTTTTCATATGCTATCTTCAACAACACCTCTTCGTCGCTCATCCTCACCACCACCGAGTCTTGAGTTTTCTCCAATAGATTAATTTCGATGCAAATCCGAGCAATACCAGGCTTGGTGCAACATGCCGTCGCTTCATCGAGTCGAAGCGGTTTTTCGATCATCTTTACAATCTCAATCAATAAATCCTTCGATAACAAATACGTCGGCGGCATCGGAATCGTAATCCACACTGGAATGATTGGTGATTCTTCCTCAATCTTGAACGACTTTGTCCATTTAAACACCCTCATGGGGAACCCCTTTATCTTCCAATCACGACACACCCACAACATGGAGTAATCCTCTTCCAACGTACATGTAATCAACACATGCTTTGGATCGAGATGCCCGATTGAATATTTTCCTGTAATCCCAACTATCTGAAAACTTGGGCTAATGCATTGAGTTTAGAGCATCCATGGGAGAATTTTCCAACTAAAGCGAGCTTGAATGGTTGCAAGTTGCAACAGTACTCGCATTTCATCATCGGGGATAAAAATCGAGCGTTTCCCTTATAAATTTCAACTTGTTTAGGTTTGATTCTTCGATTCGCGATCTGTAATGATGGGTCATCGACACACGACTTCAGAATCGTAAGTCTAGATTGGGCCAAGCTACCGTAGCATACGACCTTTGAGGAGGGTTCGTCATTTCCGGTTGTTTTGGCGGCGAAGCAGATTCCGCCGTCATAGGCAGTGGCGCCCACATGAGAAGCACGGGTCAATTAGACAGCTTCCATTTCGGTGGGCGACAGCGGTGGTTGGGGGGGATGGTGGTGGTGGTGGAGAGGGGCTGGGGGCGGCGGGATGGTGGTGGTGGTGGAGAGGGGCTGGGGGCGGCGGGATGGTGGTGGTGGTGGTGGTGGTGGTGGTGGAGATGTGGATTTGGAGATGTAGGATGTGGGATTTGAAGATGGCGATGGTGGAGAGGGACAGCGGGATGTTGGTGGTGGTGGTGGAGAGGGGTTGGGGGCGGCGTTGTGTGCCTTCAACAGCTCAAAGGAATACTTGGCCTTGACAAATTTACTCATGAGACTGATGTTACTGATGATGAGGCTTTGTTTGAGGGACATGGATAAATAGAAGCTGAATTGAGTGTGTCAAATTTAAGGGGCATTGGGCAAAGTAGTGCTTCTTCGAGGAGGAGGGGGGGGGGGGGGTGAGACCTAAAGAACATTTATGTTCATATAAGGAAATTATCCAGTATTCAACCCTAAGCTTAACATGGATGAACCCAAATTTGAGGTTGGGCAGTGGTTTGAAGATAGTAAAACCTTTAGAGCGGCAATTACGGAGCTTACAATAAAGCTAGGGAGGGATATCAGATTTGTGAAAAATGACAGGGATATTATCAGGGCTAAGTGCAGGAATTCTGAGAGTCCATGGCAAATATATGCATCCGAGGTGGTAGTGTGTGGTACATTGAAAGTGAAGAAGTGTACGGCCACTTCTACTTGGACTGTAAAGAAGTACAGGGATATGATAAGAATCGATCTTGAGTGGCGAGTGGCATCCATGTTGACCACATTTCAGAATCAAAACAAATTAACTTTCTCTAAATTCCAAATGTACAGAGCTAAGTGTAAAGTAAGGTTTATGTCAGTTGGCAGAGAGAATGAGCAGGATTTCTATGGAGGTATGTAGCTGAAATTATGAGAAGTGATAGTGAGAACACAGTGAGGATTAAGATTATAATGACTGAAGATGGTCCAAGGTTCAAGAGATTCTATGTGTGCTGGGGTTCATTAAATAAGGGGTTGTTGAGTGTGTGTAGGCCAGTGATCTGCTTAGATGGATGTCACCTGAAGAGCTATTGTATGGAACTTTGCTCCCTGCAGTGATCGGAAGAACTGTTGATATCTAGGTATGACGATTTGATCGTATTTTTGATCTCACGTGGCTGCGATTACTGTATCTCACGGAATATATACTCAGGCGATCGTTTTTTTCTTCTCAATATCTTAAGTTTTGGACTCTGTGTGCTGTTGATGTTGGATCGGTGAATTTCTTAATTGTGATCATGTGTGGTAATTTGGCGGAGTTACGTTGGCTTGTTGTTGTCGCTATTTTGAGATTTCAGTTTTGGACTCTATGTGCTGTTGATATTTGGATCCGTCATCTGTGAATTTCTTAATTGTGATCATGTGTAGAACAGTGGTAGTGTGGCGGAGTCACATGGGTGTGTTGTCGCTATTTTAGAGAGTAAGCACAGCGTGTGAGTGATTAGTAGACAATTCTACGGTTAGGTGCTTAAAGTAGTATGTGAGTGAAATTGCTCATTTGTAAAGCTATTTCTAGTCTGGAGCAAATATTGTTCTGTTTTGGAGCTGGCTGGACGATTGCCTTGTGTTTTATGTCACACAACAGTTGGAATCAGCCTTAATTTTTGTTGAGGTGCTGATAGTTGAGGCTATGTTTGTGTTAAACGTTGTGCTGTTGTTGGTAAAATGCTTCTTCATAAGTAGGAGAAGTTCAGTTCTTATCGATGGAATGAGTTACGCTGATAAGTACACAGTTCCACCAATACCGACTTAACTATAGCAGAAAGAATGACTTTGTGTCTCAATAGGATGAGAAAGATACAGGATTTAGCTTGTATATGCTGTATAAACTTGTCTGATGCCCTGTACCATTTGGATTTAATTAGTACATCCATTCACGTTCTTGCAGCAGAAAAAGACTTATGAGTAACAATGCTTTTTTGACACAGTTTCCAGGTGACGTAAATACCTAATCTGAAGGTTAAAAATGAGATGCAATGCGGGCTGGCGAGAACTGGAAGGACGAGCCATCACCACTACCTGTGGTCACCTCTTGTGTATGCAATTAATAGTTTTAATTTTCCTCAGTTGCGACTTTATGGTTCCATTTAAAATGTTCTGTGTTCTGTGAATTTGATGATTTCCTTAATTACCTTAAAGGCACTGAAGATGCCAGCAAGATTCTCAGCAATGATGGTGCTTGCCCCATCTGTGATCAAGTGCTCTCGAAAAGGTATTATGAACATCAAAATATTTGGTCCATCCCTCACTTTAAAATCGTGAAGAACCCTGAGATCAACCAGAAAACAATGAACATAAAAATTCTTTTTAGGTGTTGTTGTGTGACTGAGAGGTCACGGGTTCAAGTCCTGGGAGCGGCCTCTTGTCAAATTTGACAAGGGAAGGTTTGCCCCTTATACACTCTTGCGGTGGGACCCTTTCCCAGACCCTCGCATTAAAGGGATGCTTTCGTGCACCGGGTTGCCCTTTTTTTTTTTTTTAGGTAATGAAAATACATAGTTCTGGCCATTCCGCATTGTTCTCATTCTGGTAATATAAAAGTCCAAACATTGATATAAGTAATTTGTTCTGTATTAAACTTGTAGCATCTGTGGCATGTATATTATTTCACTTTGCTTTTGACATGATGTCTTTTTCATGTGTCAGTCTTATGAAACCTGTGGATATCAATCCCAATGATGAATGAAACAAATGTAAGAAACTCAACAACAAGCTTTCCTCTGCCGTCCCCAGATCTTTCTGTCCATCCCCTCGTCACAACATTTTACAGGTTACATATCATCTATAATGTTGCTTACGGAACATGTTATAATCTCTCTTGCTGAGGGTCATGAACGGAATCTCTCCTCAGACACGTATCCACATTATTCAGTTATATCCTTTATGACTTATATTGTTGCATGTTGAGTTCTGATGAGAGACTATGCACCTAATTCTTCAGAATAGCATCTCCCATTTATTTTCCTTGATTGCTCCCAGTGATGAAGAGTGCATATCGAAGTGTGATGTTTTATATTGGGCAAAAGGAATTGGAGGCACAAAATAAGATATACAAACTAATGGCTCAGTGCCGGAAAAAAGTTGAGTCTATTCAAGAAAAATGTTCAGAAAAACTGGAGCAGGTTTTCACAGCATACCAGAAAGTATCTAAGAAGTGCCAGATGATGGCGCAAGAAATGGAGAATTTGACCAGAGATAATAAGGAACTTCAAGAAAAGTTTTCAGAAAAGTGCAGGTTCAAAATGATTTAATATTTGTGAAATGCCTTTGTAGTCCTCTTGTTATATCTATTTTGAGGTGTAACCAGAGAGCTTGAAAAACTGGTCATATCCAGGCAAATGAAAAAAACTTCATCAGATGTATGATAAAGCGAGAAATAAAATTGACTCATTGAAGAGAACTGCTATCCAGCCTGCAAATAACTTCTTTTCAAGACCAGAGGCAGATTTCTTCCCAAATCAACCATGGATGGATAATAGAGAAATGTTAAGGAGAGGTAACGTCGTTCTACTCACAGCATCACACATATTTTGCTATGTCGACATATTTTAGGACTACTCAAATATCTAGGTATCGAAGTTCAGTTTTATCAATACACCTCAACATCTAGGCGCTAATATTGTAGGACTACTCAAATATCTGCGTTAAGTTTTAGTTTTATACATCCAAAAAAGACTAGTTGACTCATGTTGGTTATCGTGCGTGCACGTAAGCGTAATAAACAATAGAATAATCTACAAAACACGTATCAACAATTCATAGAAGAAATACTTCAATAAACATGCATAGATATGAATTGAAACGCAACAAAAATTAAAACTACCTCTCAGCAACTGATGATAAATCCTTGGAGTGGATTAGACTAGTCAGAAAATTTCTTCGAGAGAATTGGACGAGTTGGAAGTGAGACCTCCTCCCCTTAAGATCAATTTGCCAGTTCAGCTTCGAACCCTCGATGGCAACGACCTCCCAAGGTACAACGTCCGTCGCGGTGGAATAGTCTTGAAGCTAAGAACGATTCATCTATCGAACTTTGTAATACTTGCGGAACTCAAAAAATTATGTATGCTATGTTATGCAAAAATAATGCTTTGTTTTGTATGCTTGTTGGATGAGTTTGACAAGAGTGGAGGCCTCCTTTTATAGGTGAAAAAATATGTAACAACCACAAACATTAAAGGGGGTGTATTAATCTTGTCATTCAAAATATTTGAATGTCATCAAATATTTTGACCTCATTCAAGTAATACAATAAATGTGCCTTTAAAATTCAGATTTTTAATTTAATCTTGAATTTTATTTTAACAAATAAAATTGCTTCTCAATAAGCAATTACAATTCACACACTTTGCACATATATTTGGACTCAATTCCAAATTTTTTCAACAATCCCCCACATGAATGTAATTGGTTGAAATGCACGTGAGCCTAGCAATGCTAAATGCAATTTTCGAGTTCCGCGGGAACTTGTTGCATCAGGAAAGGTGGTTTTGGGCCTTGAACCTTTCTTAGTGAAATACCATCGGATATACTTGCCAACCAGTGGACGTGATGCCTTGAACTGTTTGGCGTTTTGTGTATACCAAGACAATGATACTCACACAACTCATTCCAGTATTACTTTTCGTCCTTTCGTTGTTGTCCATTTCGGCCCTGGACTTGCCTTGGCAAAATTCATCGAACGCTCTAGAGATTTAGCCCTTTAACTCATCTCAACGAAGCGGCCCCTTCACATTCGACATAGGTGATCTCTCATTAAGGGTATCCTGTAATACCCCGCTCGTGTCACAAGCCATAAGGATCATTAGAACCTCAAGTTCTCCTTCACTGTACAGGTCTATCACTCTCTCATCATAGAAATGGGTTGGGAACTCAATTTCCCGAGTGCTTTGTTCGACCTCACCTCTCACAATTCGGTTGTCCCTTTGAACCTGCAAATTGGGGTTTACAATTCAGGTAGGGTTGCCATCGTGGTTGGAGGTCATTTTCGTGGGCTTCAATCCCATTCCCCTCGATGAAATTTCTACTTGGTCTCTCGCTAGACCTTTAGTCAATGGGTCTGCAATATTTTCTTTAGACCTCACAAAGTCTAAGGAAATTACGCCAGTTTTCAACAACTGTCGTACACTCTTATGTCTTCGACGTATGTGTCGAGACTTCCCATTGTACACATTGCTTTGTGCTCTACCTATAGCTGCCTGACTATCACAGTGCACGCTAATAGGAGCCACTGGCTTTGGCCACATCGGAATATCTTGAAGGAAGCTCCGAAGCCAGTCAGCCTCGTCAGTTGCAAGATCCAACGCTATGAACTCAGATTCCATAGTTGATCTTGCAATGCACGTCTGCTTGCACGATTTCCAAGAAATTGATGCACCTCCAATTATGAATATGTATCCACTCGTAGATCTTATATTCTTGGAGTCTGCAATCCAATTAGCATCCGAATAGCCCTCTATGACCGCTGGATGTCTGGTATAATGCAATCCATAGTTAGCAGTGTATCTTAGATATCTAAGTACTCTAACTATCGCTTTCCAGTGCTCAGTACTGGGATTGATTGTATACCTACTCAGTCTATTCACCGAGTTCGCAATATCAGGTCTAGTACAGTTCATGAGGTACATGAGACTGCCTATGATCCTTGAATATTCTAACTGGCGCACACTATCTCCATAGTTTTTGTGCAAATTACACCCCACTTCTATTGGTGTTCTCGCAATAGCATCGCTTCCCTTGTCAAACTTGTCAAGAATTTTCTTGACGTAATGACCCTGGGACAGTGCATAGCCATCTGGTGTCTTGGTGATTTTCATCCCAAGTATGACATCTGCAAGACCTAAGTCTTTCATGCAATGTTTTAAAAAGCTTATTTGAGGCTCGCTTTAAAGCACGCTTTGAAGCAAAGCTCACTCGAAAACGCCTCAAGGCTCATGAAAAAGCTTAAGTGTTATAAAGCTTACGCCTTATTGCCAGGGCGTACACTTTTGGTGCGATTTTTGCGCTTTATGCCTTGAGAAATAAACTAACGCCTAATTATATATTGAAAAAGAAAGAATTTCTCACTAAATCAATGGCAAAATTTTGAATATAATTATAATGTTGAAGGTAAAAGTCAAAACCATGTTTATTGACAAAAAAAGTATGTGGTTTTTTTTTTAAACATTAAGTTAAAAGAAAAAAGCCACAACACCTATTTTCACAGTAGTTTTATTTAGAATATGCATAATAGTGTGACCAAAGTGCATTTATATTATACTTAGAACATATTTATATAAGATTCATATTATATATTCATATTTTTAGCAACACTTCTTTTCTTATAATACTTAATATCAAAACCTATAAAGCTTACACTTTGTGCCTCAAGGCTTACGCCTCGCCTTTTGGAACATAAAACGCCTCACCTACGCTTTCGCTTTTTAAAACACTGCTTTCATGTCAAAGTTTCGTGACAACATCTTCTTGGTAATATTAATGTTATTATTATTACCGACAATGATCATGTCATCTACGTAGAGACAGACTATAACATAGTCATTTTCCTCTCCTTTCACGTAAACACATTTGTCACTCTGATTTATACGAAATCCATTTAAAAGCATAACGCTATCAAATCTTTCGTGCCATTGTTTAGGTGCTTGTTTTAACCCATATAAGGATTTGACAAGTTTGCACACCTTTTTCTCTTTACCTGGAACCACGAACCCTTCGGGTTGTTCCATGTAAATCTCCTCTTCTAAATCTCCATTTAAGAACGCCGTTTTCACATCCATTTGATGGATCTCAAGGTTAAACAAAGCCGCGAGAGCAATGATTAAACGAATTGACGTTTTACTGGAAACAGGAGCATAAGTGTCGAAATAATCAACACCTTCTGTTTGTCTATACCCCTTGACTACAAGTCTCGCCTTGTACTTGTCAATGGTACCATCAGTTTTCATCTTCTTCGTGAAGACCCACTTGTGTCCTAGTGGTTTATTTCCCGGAGGAAGATCCACTAGCTCCCACGTGTGGTTTTGTAAGACAGAATCTATCTCATTGTTTACCGCTTCTTTCCAAAGAATCGAGTCCGAAGAGGACATTGCTTCCTTGAAAGTAGTCGGATCGTTTTCTAACATGAATGTTAGAAAATCTGAGCCAAAAGATTTCTCTTTTCTAGCTCTTTTACTTCTTCTCGGACTTTGTTCTTCTTCATCTTCTTGAGATTCTCTCACCCCCACATTTCTTTTCGTTTCCTCAATGAATCGAGTTTTGTGGGGAAATATCTCCTCGAAGAATGAAGCGTCTCGAGCCTCAATGATAGTATTCACACTCATCTCAGGGTTATCTGACTTGTGTACCAAAAACCGATAGGCGCTACTATCATGCGCATATCCAATGAATACACAGTCAACTGTCTTAGGTCCTATCCTAGTCCTTTTAGGAGGAGGAATTGGGACCTTTGCTAGACAACCCCAAACCCTTAAGAACTTGTAGCAAGACGCGCGTCCTTTCCACAATTCATAAGGCGTTTTATCCAACCTTTTGTGCGGTAGGCGATTGAGCACATGGTTGGCGGAGAGCAAAGCTTCCCCCCACATGTTCTGAGGTAGACCAGAACTTATGAGCATCGCATTCATCATCTCCTTCAACGTTCTATTCTTCCTTTCTGCAATACCGTTTTGCTCGGGAGAATATGGCGCTGTAGTTTGATGAATGATCCCACTTTCTGCACAAAGTTGTGCAAATGGCGACTCATATTCGCCTCCTCGGTCACTTCGAAGATTCTTGATCTTCTTTCCGAGTTGGTTCTCAACTTCATTCTTATAGTGAATGAACATGTCTATTGCTTCATCTTTACTTCTCATTAAGTAGACATAGCAATATCTTGTACAATCATCGATAAACGTTATAAAATAACTTTTACCGCCTCTAGATTGTACATATTTAAGATCACATACATCAGTATGGATCAAACTCAGTGGTTCAGAGCTTCGCTCAATAGAGTGGAACGAGGACTTTGTCGTTTTCGCTTCGACACAAGTCTCGCACTTGTGCTTATGGTTGATGTTAAATTTTGGTATTAAGTTTAGTGAACTTAATCTTTGTAAAGATTTAAAGTTCACATGACCTAATCTACCATGCCATAATGAGGCACACGAGTAATCTCTCACAGTTACTACATCAACGGACGTGCTAGCCTCATTGCTAATCTTAATTTTAGCCTTAGGCGTTATTGTCGTTACAGACATCTTAAACAGATTGTCCGACAAATAACCCTTGCCCACAAAGGTTCCACCCTTAGATAAGATGACCTCGTCTGACTCAAAGACAAGTGTGAACCCTTTCTTGTTTAGCACTGTACCAGATATTAGATTCCTGTGAATCTCTGGAACATGAAGCACCTCTTTCAGGGTCAACTCTTTCCCCGAGGTCATCTTCACCACAACCGTGCCTTCTCCCTCAACCTTCGAGACAACAGAGTTCCTCTTATAACACTGCTCATTCTCTACTGGTTTATAGGTCTTAAACATCCACCTATTGGTGCAGATGTGTCGAGTAGCCCCAGTGTCTACCCACCATCCGTTCGAGTTGTTCTTTGAATTTTCAGTCGCCATTACTAAATAATTCTCACAATTATTTCGATTAGTATCGCTGAGAATTCTCAACTCAAATATTTATACAGATATTCCCAGGCTGGTGGAGGGACGAAACCTCTTTAAAGTCCACCTTTCTGCGACAGAATATTAGGTTCCCAGGCCAGTGGAGGGACAAGTCCGCTTACACTCCACCTTTCTGCGACAGAACCGTCTGTATAGATATTCTCACTTTGAATTTCCTTCGAATTCACAAGTCTCAATACTTGGAATTATTTTTGAAATTCTTTTTATTGATCCACGTGCAATTATGGACTTTTCGCGAGTCACTTTGCAATTTATTCTCAATATTCAATGGCTCACGTGCAATATCACAAGCATATAATCGACTAATTCTATAAAATTTTTCTTTCAAATTTTCTCTTCTAAAATCTTAAAGCTTTTAATATTTTTTTCACAATTTAATTTAGTCACATAAGCATGCAAAAGCAATATAATAAATAGCATGTGAGTTAAAGATTTAATACTAAATAATTAACTGCAGCACTATAGTCAAGTAAACATTTACGCATGCATTAAACAGAATTAATAGCTGGTCTAACGGTAGAGATTACAGTAAGGTATCCTGAGGTTACAGGTTCGAATCCTGCTTGTAACGTCTTTGGAAAAAAATTTAATTCAGCAGTTTTATAATGTAATAAATATGTAACTGCGCAATAAAAATTCAAGAATTGTAACAGCTTAACGGTAAAGATGGCTAGCAATGAGTAGGAGGTCTCGTGATCGAATCACAGTAGTAGCAGTTTTTGAAATATTTTTGGAACTCTCAGATTCAGTTATCAATCCGTTAAAAACATAAGCTATAACAGACTTAGAAAACAGAAAATGATTAAATATGAGCAACAGAACACAATTTAAATTCTGAACTTTACAGAAGCAGATTAAACGTTTTTTCTTTTTCAAAACCAAAATTAAACTAAACAAATTCTGGAAATTAAAAACACCTTCAACATGCAACACACGAAATACTTAAATATACGAGAAATTTGATCTTAAGCTTGTTGGTTATCGTGCGTGCACGTAAGCGTAATAAACAATAGAATAATCTACAAAACACGTATCAACAATTCATAGAAGAAATACTTCAATAAACATGCATAGATATGAATTGAAACGCAACAAAAATTAAAACTACCTCTCAGCAACTGATGATAAATCCTTGGAGTGGATTAGACTAGTCAGAAAATTTCTTCGAGAGAATTGGACGAGTTGGAAGTGAGACCTCCTCCCCTTAAGATCAATTTGCCGGTTCAGCTTCGAACCCTCGATGGCAACGACCTCCCAAGGTACAACGTCCGTCGCGGTGGAATAGTCTTGAAGCTAAGAACGATTCATCTATCGAACTTTGTAATACTTGCGGAACTCAAAAAATTATGTATGCTATGTTATGCAAAAATAATGCTTTGTTTTGTATGCTTGTTGGATGAGTTTGACAAGAGTGGAGGCCTCCTTTTATAGGTGAAAAAATATGTAACAACCACAAACATTAAAGGGGGTGTATTAATCTTGTCATTCAAAATATTTGAATGTCATCAAATATTTTGACCTCATTCAAGTAATACAATAAATGTGCCTTTAAAATTCAGATTTTTAATTTAATCTTGAATTTTATTTTAACAAATAAAATTTCTTCTCAATAAGCAATTACAATTCACACACTTTGCACATATATTTGGACTCAATTCCAAATTTTTTCAACAACTCATTAGCCCGCAGACTGGTCGATTGTCACTCCTGACACACCAGGGCCAAGAGAGGACATATGGCCAACAAGACCGAACAGTTCGAACTCTACATTTGAAGGTGGTTCACCAACAAAACGCCCCATGGCTCCAATTGATACTGGAAATAGGATGCCTAGTGGTCACTCTGCTGTTAAAGTTGGAGGTGGAGCTAGTGCTAGCAATCCTTCAATGGCATTAAGGAACCTTTATCTTTCACCTATATAGCGGCCTCAGCTCTCTCGCAGTCGATCTCAATTGCTCACGTAAGGATGCTACTTCTAACAGTCTTTTTGAATGGCGCGCCATCTATGGATTCTGACAAATTGCTGGTTTCTCCGGTTGTAGTTATCCTTTAAAGCTCTTCTGGAGACCGGGCTTGTCAGAGAAAGTGGACCAAGAAAGCTGCTGTTGTGGTATTGCTTAGATTTACCCTTTTGTAAGATATGTCTTTTACTCTATAGCTATCATAGTCCCTGATGATTACAGTGCAATGGTTTCAGAATAAATTTACAGAAAGTTCATCTATTGTTTACCAAATAATGTAGCATCACATTGGAAGAGTATTAGCTATGTAGTTAGCAGTCATAATCCCTAATTGTATTTTGAGCCTCAAACCTTAAAGGCAAGTATTATAAGAAACGTGGCCATGATTCTTTATGTTAAGCATCTGGCCAACTTGAACCGGTGCATGACTCATGCCAGTATGATTGCCACACCATTTATAATGAATAGCCTGAGAACATGAAGTTAATTTGTGGATTTCACATTTTAGACACCGGTCGCAAGAGACACCTAGCTTCTAAAAGACGAGAGTCATACACAAAGTGAGCTCAACTCAGAATACCACACAAACGTTCTTTGTCGACACCAAAAATTTTGTACCAAAATAATTTGACAAATTCATCTACATTTCTCAGTACAATTCAACACATATTTACACCCGTTACATTTCATAATCAACCAATATTGTTTTCTCGTATATGGTTGGCGTAAATTACCTGATTTCAAAACTTGAAATAATATATGATGGAACTAACCTGTATTTTTTTTAGTCTTTTTTATGAGAAAAAGACCATTAAATGGCTAAAACATGGGATATTGACGAGTAGTCTCCCTCACAGTACGAATTCACAGGGATATCACAAAACAGCAAATGCTTCGACCAAATTATGTACTCTTGCGAAGCGCTAAGTTGTGAGCGGCTTGATTGTTTACTCTATTAACAAAAAGCGTCATTTAAGTCCAGGCGATAAAAAATATCTTATTTCGAGCACAAAATTATAGCCACATGACACATGATCTAATCACAATTCTCTACTTCTTCGCACTATTTATTTTTTATTTTAACATTATAATTTATAACATAATTAATCATTATAATAATAAAGATGCACCAACAAATATGATTTAAAAATTACTAGAGAACACTCCGATCTTTTAAGTTTAAAAAATTCAACTACAAATACACAGCGCTCAGTGTATGTTCAGGGCAATCACGTTGATGTTGTTCCCATACTGCTGCATGTGTTTACTGCCCTTCAAAGGTATAATTCAGAAGAAGCAAGTAAAGACTCCAGTAAATAATCTTCTTCACCCTGTAATAAAAATTAAATCAATTTGATATAACGCCTTCACTTTATTTCGTAACTTACAAAATGATTTATTTATTGTTATATCGAATCATTAACATCTTTTTTTCTACAAATTTACTTCTCAGTTTATCTTTAGTGAAATGTTTTTAGTCCTCAATCAAGTAAACTTTTTAATTCCAATTCTGCCAACAAATCTATATTTCCTTTTTAAAAATAAAAATGAACAGAAACAATATGCATGATATATATCCATAAGAGGAAAAATAAAGGACGAATTATTATTTATGCCCGGGATGTTTAATTTTTTATGAAAATGCCTGATATCTTTTGAATTAATGAAAATGCCCTGGATCTATTCCATTTTTTGACAAAAATGCCCTTTGTGTGCCAACTGTGAAAATCGGCCGATGTGGCCTCCAGTGTGAAAGAGGCGTGTGATAGTTGGAAAAATCGTCTGCGCCACATCATTTTTGACAAGCAAAAAAAGGATTAAAAATACCCTTTAAGTATGTATTTAATTAAAAAATACCCGGTAAGTTTGGTGTTTTTAACAACTATGCCCTAACATATTACACCAGGGCGCGGACGATTTTTCCAACTGTCACACGCCTCTTCCACACTGGAGGCCACATCGAGCGATTTTCACAGTTGGCACACAAAGAGCATTTTCTACAAAAAATGGCATAAATCCAGGGCATTTTCATTAATTCAAAAGATATCGGATATTTTCATAAAAAATGAAACATCACGGGCACAAATAATAATTCGTCGAAAAATAAACCTTTAAAAGATATGCAAAAAAAAACACTCGATTTGTTTTCTTTAATGTGATAAAAACTCCTCGTGAAAGATAAGTAGGCGAACAGCCTTTGTATGTCGAAAACATACAAGAGAGTGGGTGCTTCATTCCTTAAAATCATATAGCCAAATGTTTTGCCTATCCATTTTCTTCCATGTGAGTTTTTCTTTGGCCATTTAAACAAAAAACTATACTGTGGTTTTTCCCTCTTTTGTTTGTTGAGAATTCTTTTCCTTAAGAAAAATAACACATATTTTTGTTACATGAGACTCTAGAATTATTGTTAACACAAAGGTGCCTAGCTTTTCTTTTGGTGGAAAAAGTAACACTATAATCTTACCTAATTAAGAACATATAAAGCAATTCAAGTTACAAAGTGACTTGCCTGGTTGGGAACATGCTCCAAATTAGATGAAGCATTGTTGTCCCAGAGAGTCATGCCCACACCCTGGCTTGAGCTTGTACCAATCTCTTCGCCTCCTATTATTTGCTGCAAAATAAAGAAATGAACTTTCAAGCTTTTCCGTTTAAATAAATTAATAAATATCAATCTTTTTAACAAGCTTGAACATTAAAATTAGCGCAGTTTGATGAATACCTCTAAGGGCGGATTTTGCGCATTCACTTGATGATCTTCAACGACAAAGTTGCGATCACCCTCTCCCTCAGGCTCATCAAAAGGCGGTACCACTATGCCAAGTTCTTCTAAATTAAGCAAGAGCTGCTCATGCGTAAACTCGAACTCTTCCATTTGCCCTCCACTTTCCACATTTTCTTGAAAATGTTCTTGTAGATGATCTGAAGGCTGGAAAGTTTGATAGTATTCCGCACCAACATCAGAGAGGAAATACTGATCATTTGCACCAGGATTTGTGTCATAATCAGGTGCAAAATAAGCCGAAAAAGGCATAGAAGAAGCCATTGGATCAAGATCCATATGGCTGTCGTTTGTCGACACAGGTGCAGCTACATCAACGTTACTGCTGGTGTCCTCAACTTCAGGTTCTGATTCAAGAAATCTTTTGATATCAGCGATAGTGTACCCCAGATTATTGTACTCTAGCTCTGACGTAGTTGAAGTGCTCGCATTGTTCGTGTCAGGCACAACCTCATTATAACTCGTTATGCACGAGTTCCAATCCACAAACATATTGGAGGTATTGGTTGGAGTACTTGAAGTGGTCGCATTATTCGTGCTGTGCGAAACCTCATTATAACTTGTGTGGCTCAAATTCCAATTCCCTAACACGTCTGAAGCAGTGCTTGTTGAACCTGAAGCACCAAAACTGCCTGACTGGCCCATGAAAATATCCCCCTGGAACTGGAATGGATTATTGTTTTGCTGGTTGTTGTTGTTCACCATCTTGGAAAACCAACCATTGTCATTGGCCTGATTTATCAGGCTATTGCTGTCTGTGATTGGTGTCTGAATGTTTCCAGGATTGGAAGGAGGTTGAGATTGCCCGAATGGTCCAGATTCGGGTGTCGAGGTGCTTGCTCTATTACAACTAGTAGCCTCTGGTAAATGTTGAGCACTTTCCTTAAGAAACTTGAGGAATGTACGGTTGAGCCTTGGGCCTGGAGGGCGCGTTACTGAAGGATTCAGAAGTTTCTCTATGCCGATCTCAGAAACCCTTTCGAGGAAGATCCTGTATTTCTGTATGGAACAAAATCAGAAACTAATTAAAAGTCTTTCATTAAAAGAAAAAAAAACACAAATTAGATACTATCTAAGGATCAAGAAATGAGAGATTATAAATACAAGATTATTAAGTGGTTGTTGAAAACAATCTGTCAAATCAAGAAAATTTATTGTGCTAGTGATTGGTTTGGCGAAAGAATTGTGATAACCTGGACATGAGGGAGCGTGTTACGGTCATTAAATTTCCAAACAAGTGTCCTCTTAGTAGCTTTGTCTTTTCAAATAAGGTTTAATTCAATATAATTATTGTAAAGACGCATTACAAAGATGAATATTAGCACTTTACCTAATTATTATAGAATAATTTTGATTGAGGAGATCAATTCAATCGATTAAAGCATTGCGCATTTACTAGAATATATAAAGAGTCCACTTAATTAAATGGCAAAGAAATATGAACCTGCAAATGACTTCCCACATTTATTCTACTCAATCCCGGTACATTCATAACCCTCCAAATTTTCCTTGGAACAGCATCTGTATAAAATTGCAACAATAAAAAAAGACAATCAGAAAAATTCATATATTATTTTTGGTAATAATTAAATGCATTTCAAACATCCACTAGACATGTACACAGTTATCTCTCTCTCTCTCTCTTTCTATATATATATATATATATATATATATAGAAATATATATATATATATATATGTGTGCGTGTGTATTATTATTATAAATCTTAAATATAATTTTTAGCTGACAAATAACATAAATATCTGTCGATATATATACATATAAGTTGTTACGCGACAAAGAACATAGATATCCGTAGATATATACGTATAGATCTAAAGATGTTGTTACGCGACAAAAAAAATCATACATACCCGTAGATATATATACGTGTAAATCTTAAGTTGTTACACGACAAAAAATATAAATATTTCTAGATATATATATATATATATACAAATCCTAATTAAGTTGTTACACGACAAATTATAACATATAGATCTCGGTACATCTACATGTATACAAATCTTAAATCGTTACACAATTAAATAACTGATCTCTTGTAATTCTATGTAAACCGATCCGTACGTGCATGATATATACATCTAAGCGTGCTAGATGTATGGTGTAACCACACGCATATACGAGCCCGCACACATATATAAATATACATCAATGATTAGATCTGTATAAATTCATATAGGGGGGGGGGGGGGGGGAATCTTACTATGAGGACCAACTGTGTTAAGAGCCTTCAAGAAACGTTTGTGAAGGGAATCTGTCCAATTCACTTTACGCTTCCTTTTAAGTAAGCCTTTAGATTGAGAAGCTTCCATCACTAATTCATCCTCATCATCAGAATCATCATCCTCATCAGACTCCTCATTTTGCTCATCTTTATTCGGTACAAATGATGAATGAAAGGCCATTTCATATACATTATGATTTTTGTTGTTACGATTATTTTCATCATCACCACCACCGCCAGCACTAGCAACCAGTTGATATTCCATTTTATTCATTGTAAGTTTGTAACAAATATAATTGCCACAATAATCGTCTGGAAAAATTGGCTTTTGTATAAAGAATGCGGCACCACCTCTAATAACCCTTTTAAAACAATGCCCTATTGGTCATTAACTGGCATTACTGTCCCATTTAAACCACAAGTTAAATTAAGGATTTAGTGAATTTGAAATAAGGTGAAAAGATAAGAGAATTAGGTACACTTGAATAATGTTAGTTACTAATAAAGTAATTACATGCATGTAATTTTGTCACTTACGGAAAAAAAAAACTCACAAACAACGGGCAAATTGAATTCTCGTGACATGGCTTGTTGAAGTTCATCCGATACAACTAAATCAAACTCACCCCGCTTTTATTCGAAGTGTGCATAAAGTGTCAATTGGGTGCTTCACTGTAGCAACGTACTACACACAATCATATATAAAGTAAGCCACAGTTAGCATTTTTAAACAGAAAAAATCAATATTACTTATGTTACACTCAGAATGTTGGCACGTAGCATTCCAAAATCAAATCAGGTTTACAATTCCATTGTGCATACCAATTTGTGCTGACTATAATAGCACACAATGTGTGAAAAGAATTATCTTTTTTAAACAATTTTCCTCAATATAAAAGTGGGTATAAAACCAAAAAACCAGGATCGAGAAAAAAACCACATACAAAAACAACTTACAAAAACAACTTATATATCATACAACTCTTTGATGGACGGAAAGCAAAACGTGAGGGAGAAAAATACAGGCTGTATGTGGGACAAATGCTTTGTCAGAGGAAGTGAGACAAATTATAATATAGAGAAGTCCAAATTCATTCTCAAACAATGGGAGATAAAATATAATTCAATTTATTAGATGACTTTTATTATAGCCCTTTAAACACAGGCACTATATATATACATGTAACCCAATTATTCAATTGATTTATTCTTTTTTCTTTAACAAAAAAATCACCAAAGCCAATAAGACAAATCTAGGAGACGCGAATAGTTTTTAAATAGTTTAATTAATGAAATTCTATTTTTTTAAATTTTTTTATCAGGTTTTTAAATAGTATAATATTAATAAATTTAAGATATAAATATAAATACTAGTAGTTTAATTTTTTAGATATAAATATATAAAATTAAACAAAATAATGAATCTACTTTTCTTACATGGTTTGGGGTGCAAAAAGCGCAATTTTAAAATTATAAGGGTAGTTCTGAAATTTTATAATTTTATAATGCACCAATTATTAAAAATACCACGTAAGTTTGTCCTTTTGATGAAAATGCCCAAAAGAATTTTCACGTGGCGACGATGTGCCAGCCACGTCGGACAAATAGCCCGAATAAGAACCATTGGGCATTCTTAGCGGAGAGTACCTATAGTTACGGTGCATTTTTTAAGTCTGATATTCTTTTAGGTATTTTCATAAATATGGCAAACTTACAGGGAATTTTTAATTATCCGTCCTTTAGATGTGGATATAGAAATCAGAAGAACTAAAACAAGTCAAATCAATATATTAGTGAGATAGTATTTCACTTCCTGGGCTTTGATAATACTTCGTACGACTCTGAAATTGTTGAAACGTGTTCACAACTAATGTTCCTTAGTATAACTAGGGAAATCACCTTTTTCACATAACTGTCCGCATCTCATCCATCTTATCTAAATTTATGAATAATCTCTCATGTATTAATTGTTATACATAATTGCATCCAAAATATATTGCGATTTCCCTACATCTTCCTATAAAAAGCACTTATATATCCAGCCCAATAATTTTATGAAAAGATGCAATGTAATAGGATTTTTTGCATCCTTGATTATCAAAAGTTGTATTTTCTCAAACTTAGCCATTTAAAGAAGCACTCATCAATTTTAGTCGAAAGTCGTCATGTGCATGGCACAAGAGGACTGAAATTTGAAAACCATTATTTGCACGTGTGGACCATTTTCAAATTTAATCCTTTAAAGTGGCAATGTTCAAATTAATCGTTTGTAAGAAACAATTTGCACCAATTTTGGTCCTCTGACTAGATTGATTTCAAGATTTTCTAAAGGTAGTCAAGTGTCGTGCATGGGATGACTGGAATTTGAAAGTCGGTCGTTGCACATGTGAATTAACACGTACAACGTGAACTCAATCATTTCCTTTGAAAATATTAACCAATTTTGTTATATTAAAAATGGAAAAATACGGTCGTTAAGCCCACACACCCCCTCATCACATCCCCATCCTCATTCCTGAATCACGTCGACCCCAAAACATAAAATTAGGTTTCGCATTTCACCCCCAAATTGTCAATTTGAGCAACTTCATTCCTTATTGATTTGTAGAGATTTAGATGATGGGAGGGACTTAGGGTCAGATTTCAAAGACTTGAGCCTGGGGTATAGTCGAATAGAGAAATTATGGGCGAACAAGATCCTTAATTTGTATTTTGTGGTTACCGCGATTTGCGGATAGGTAAGGTGGGTTATGGTGGGGGTGGGGGAAGTAAGGGACTGAGAGCATTTTTTAGTTAAAAATGAATAAAATAGTTTAGAACGTATTGCGCGTATTTACACTAGGAATGGTCGATTTTCATGTCCCTTGTGACAAGTCTGGACCAAATTGAAGCTCATTTGGTCACGAGCAAGCTATTTCTTAAAATTACTAAGTGTGACTTTAACGGACTAAAGCTGGAAATAGGTCCACACATGCACTGGCAGATTTTGAGATTTCAATGGTCACGTGCACGACTTTTGACCACTTCCTGCTAGAATTAGAATTAATTTAGATGAAAGACCAAAATTGAATATGTTGCATCAGTATAGGACTAAAATTGAGCAGTGGTTCTTTAAAGGACTAAGTTTGAGAAGGATGTCTTTAGAGGACCAACGTAGCCAAAACTCCAAGATAACAAAAAATCAAATAACACTATTACATAGTTGCAGCTCTGCAGGATATAAGACTTGTGATCTCACTCAATATGTGAAGTGCAACATCAAACATATCAAGTAAATTTAACATATTGTTTTTCATCTCGAAAGATAAGAATGCTCTTGTTTGTTAACCAGAACAGTAACTTGTGGTGCTGGAATTGGAGGATCTTAGATAACTAGTTTAAAGCGTAAATATGGATTAGGAACGCAGCTTCACATGAGAGTTGATTTTGGAGCCCTCGAAATTTATTCAGTAAATACCGCATACACTTATCTCTTTCAATGAAGTTGATGAAGTTAGATGGCAGTTGAAAGCTCAATGGAGGACTAATACACCACCTAAGGTTGTCACTTTAGGATGGAAAGCTCTCATGAATAAGATTTCAATTAGATTAAATTTGTCCCGAATATGTATTATTAAGTGGCCCAGATATCATGTGTCCATTTTGTAGTTCTTTCGAGAAACTGTTAATTAAATTCTTACATCATGTAGTGTTTATTACCATATTTGAATGACAACTTTTGTCGCTTGGTCAATTTGGCGTATTTGAAACAAGCTAGTATTCTAAAGGGAACAACTGATTTGGAACAAACTATGGAAATGATAAAGTTAGGCTATAGAGTTGGGTTAATTCTAAAAACAAGGATATTGTGTATTCTTTTCAAGATTTGTCATATTTTCCACTTCTATATTGGCCGGGACAATGTAATCTTTTTTTTTGGGGGGAGTATCTCTTATACACTAGATTTTACTCAATAAAACTTTTTTTTTTCGCAGCAAGTTAAAAATATATAGAACCCAACTCGGAGTAAGTACATAGAGTTTTGGCCAAGGCCCAGAAGCAATGTCAACAAGACAAAATTTTAACTGATCATAATCAGCGGCTCAGGAATACCTATGCTCTAGGCTATGTCTATTATACTAGACAAAGCCCACAATCACTAGAAACACTCTCATCCTCCTATGGTGTCCAATCATGGCTCATACATCTCTCCTCCATTGGCTCCAGTTTAGAAGTATGACCATTTTCCCAACTATTGAGTGCAATGTTGTTTGCCTTCACTATAGATGGTTTGCTTCCTAATGATCAGTCAACTCCTTTTTGGGGGTGAGAAAGCTGAAAGTGAAGAAGTATACTTGATGACAGTTTTGGCCAGACTTCTCCATTGGTTTCCAATAGAACATTTGCTCATCAAACAATAAGTAGTGTATATGCAGTATAAGGCATCAGATCTGTTGAAGCTTTAAACAAATGGTTTTTGTAACTCTATTGCTTTTAATCATGTTTCCTCCTCTTGTCTAGATTCTGTTAATTAGAATGTTAGCTATATCTTTACTAACCTGATCAGCAGTCACCTTCCTACCAGTGAAGTCACCTTCCTACCTGTGAAGATAATCTGATTTCTGACTTTCCATATTGCTGCCACACTTTCTTCTATTGCGGTTGCCCTGATCTGGTATATATTGGTTCCTTTTGCTCTGGATATTGCAAATAATCTTATTCAATCTTCTAAGTCTCCTGAACAGATCCTTACCCATATGCTGCTAAGAATTTTGCTTAAAACTTCATAGGATTATATGCATTTAAAAACATATGGCTATGAGTTTCACTTTGATCACCACAAAGCACACAATTACTATCAGTTAATGAAATGAACTTTTGATCCTATCTTTTGTAGTTAGTCTATTTTGAACAGCTAGCCAATGAATAAAGGTAGATTTAGGGCGTGCTATCTTGTTCCATACATGTCTCTACCATCTCACCTTAGGCTATGTTGGGCACATTTTACTATAAAATGCTTGAACAACCTTCAGCTTTCCTACTCCCACTTCCCATGCCAGTCTTACTTTTGGTATTAGTTCAACCAGTTTGTCCCTTATTCTCAGTAAATTCTTTCACCAAGGGGAGTCACTGGCTTGCTGCTCCATGTCCCGTATATTATTATATTTTAGTTTGTAGGTTGCAACCCACTTTTGCCAGATAGTCAGTTGTTCCCTTGTACATTCAGTTTCATTATTTGCATTGCCAAGACTGCTTTGGTCCAGCCTAACACCTTCTTAATATGCAGCCCCTACTCTCATAGTCTTGACAAATTGTTCTCCAGGCTACCAAATTCTTCTTGCCTTCCTCTTTTCCAACCCAGAGATAGTTATTGCATATCCTCTCTATTTGCCTTACTACTCCTTTTGGGATATCAAAAATATGACTCCAAAAGTTCTGGATACTAGTCAGAATTGCTTTAACTAAAATAAAACTTATATTTGCTAATTACAAAGGAAAAAAGAAAAGAAAAAAGAGTTTTATCTCATATACATGTTGTATGTGTCAACTTGATTTTTACGTCTTCCTATAACAAGTTCGTCAGTTGAAATTGATTCTACTATTAGAATAAACTATGCAAAATGCACTTGATCATGATATTTTAAGGAAAAGTCAACACATTAATAATAAAATTCAGGTGAGAAGAAATGCTCAACTAGAATCATACTTTGAGTTTTGTTTGTTATAGGGGAGGGAGTGATTCCAATATATCAGCTATTAGAGAGTGTGATAGTACCTTCATTTATATATCTCCAACTTATATCGCCCACATTGTCGAAGAGAAGGTTAGCCGAAATAGTACTTTGGGGCTGAACAAAAGCGTGAAGTCCAACTTGCAGATTATGACCCAAGTTTGCCATACCGTCGGCTACCGTATTCGTTTCTCTATATTCATGTATTACCTCACACTTCTGAAAGTGCACAGAAAGACTAATGCACGCGTCGACAATAGGTTTAATAGGGTGGGAGTTCGGAGGATTATGGAGCAGTGAGACAACAATTTTGGAGTCGCAAGCGACGATAACACAATCAAAGTTCAAGCTTTTAGTTATTTCCCCTAATATCATGTGCAAATGACAAGCAAGACTATGAATGTATGTATACATTTCGAGAAACAAACTTTGTGAGCAATTTCTCTCTTTGCGCATGTTATTAGCACAATCATAATTATCCTCAAATGATATGTATGGTAAGCTAATTATTATTGATGTTATTGATATTTATAAGGCAATTATAATGAATTATTCTATCTCATTAGCAATTAAAAAGTATATTTTCTATTACTTTTGGATTAACTAATCCAGTTATTTATTAGATTTTCTTATAAAATTATATTAATAAGAATGTATGTTAAAATTATCGATTTGAAGACAATTATGTAGATGTTTTTTTTCCTTTGTTACTTCCATCTAAGTTCACAGAGATGAATTTATCACTTACGATAGTGCGATTTGATTGATGTGTGAAATTATCAATCTGCTTCTAAGTATTACAGTGGTTTTTGGTAGGTATGATTAATGTGTCAACTTGTTGGCCTAAGTTCAAACATAATCGTTCAAAGAATGAGATAGAAACGAGATTGCACGATAAGATGATACATCATGTAGGTTATTCCTATTAATACATGGTTATGGGTTATTATTTTAATAATTTAGCAAATAATTTGTAAACTCAACATTTGGTTTTATCACGTCATCAATACAAATAATTATATACAATAATTTTGTAGTAATCTAGGGTATCATCAACACGAATAAAATCTAGTGGATAGAGATGCCCGGACAATAGTAACCACTAATATCGAACCATTTTAACCATGTGATTGGAACCAAACTCTTCTTTATGGGGATTGGTTATATCTCGCATTACAACTAGTACAACACCTAATATGAATGGGCGTTAATAAGCGAAAGAAGAGCATGCATGAGTATATAATAAAATCAAGTAATACCAAAAAATATATGAAACAATTCTCAATACTACAATCGATTAATATTACAACTTTAGTACTACGGATTTGTCATCTCGAAAAGTCAAAAAGTCATATTGTATTATATAATCATCTAATTACCGTATGAAGTTAGGCATATCTGTTAACAATCTTAAATTTGAGTTTCCCGTGAAATAAATATCTTTTGATGGAGGTATGATGGCTGAATAATGCTCTCACTTGCCCTACAAGTAGGTCTTTATTGCCCCGAATCTGGTAAAGTTATTATGATATTATATTAGATCTTCATACGAGGCATTGTTGTAGCTTCAAGGCTATCTGGGATTCTCTTACGAGGATCTTCAATTCTTGTTTCGTAGGAGGTGCATTGAGGCGAGGCTCCAAGGCTCTATGTACTGTCTTGTTCGTGTCTTGATGAATAGAGTTGTTATAATCTTCTCTCATTTTTTTTCTTTATTTTCGAGAAAATCCCTGGCTAACATTCAATTCGTTTGACATATTCTATAATTGATAATTATAAAAGTTGAAGCGTAAAAAATTATATAAACAGTTTAAATAAAAGCTAAAATAAAGATAAATTTGAAGATTTTTAAAGCTAAACGTGAAAACTCTAAAGTTTATACCATTGTTATATCAATGGAGTGGTACATTTAATATTTCAAATCAGAATAACTTCTTAAAATTACAAGAAATATCATACTCTTTGCCCTCACGCCGAACCGACTTATTGTGACATCCCATTGTTCTTTATTTTTATCGAATTTATTGTACCATCTCATTGTTCTGTTGTTAGAACAAAATAATTTTCTCTCGAAGAGCTTACTGGAAGGTGTGATGTGCTCAACTTTTTTGTGGGCTTTTTCCAGAAAACATTACAACATGAGATGTAAAACAATACAAGTTGTCTAGTTGATAGATTTGTTCTATCAAAATTACCAATAGGTACTTAATAATCAATAGGTAACGATAATCTTTCCTTATTTAATCATCAACAACAACAACAATAAAAAATTCCCTACTCATAATTTGCCATAAATAATTAAACCATTATTCCATTCGATATATATATATATATATATATATATATATAACCCTTTCCAACTTCAATCCCTAATCAACTCGAATTCACCAAGAGATCCAATCCCTAGTCAACTATATACTCACCACCTCTTTCTCTCTCTTCTCTCATTCATTCACAAAACTCACAATCGAACAAACACGCGGGAGAATTTGTTCTTGATTCAATACACAATCCGTCAATGGCGTCATCGGATCTGTTAACCAAAGCGAAAGAGGCGTTTATCGACGACCACTTCGAACTCGCCGTTGACCTTTACTCTCAGGCGATTGTGTTAAACCCTAACAACGCCGAGCTCTACCATGACCGTGCTCAGGCCAATATTAAGCTACAAAACTATACTGGTTTGTGTTTGTGTTTTTGTTTTCCATAATGGTTAAATTTGGTTATATGGTTTAGTATTTACTGATGCTTTTGGTAATTAGGTTATGCGATTTATTTGTTTTCGCGTGGTTTGTGGTTGTGAGAGATATGAATCTATTTGTGTTTTTGTTGGAGATAGTATATAAATTATTTGCAAGTCAATAGGCGAGATGACAATCGATTGGGGGTTCTGGAGGTGGTCATTAATGAAGAGGTCGTTGTTCGAATTCGATCGATCATTAAAGGTCACGTGTCGGGCGTAAAAGAAAATTTATTGCCTAGACGTGAAGGGGTGTGTGGGAGAGATTTAATTATTTTCGTGGGGGGCTCGTGGTTTGTGCTTGTGGTCAATATGATTTTTTTTGTCGGAGATCATATTTAATAATAAGTCAATTGAGTACGAGGTTTGAGGGGAAACGGCAATCGAGTGGGGGTACTAGAACTTGGTCGATAATAAAAAAGTTGTTGTTTAAATTCGACCATTGTTTACTTATCCAAAAAGTTCACGTGCCAGTTGTAAAAGAGAATTTATTGTCTACACGTGTAGGGGGGTGTGGGAGTTTTATTGCCAGCGAAGGGACGTGCCGTAGAATATATATAATTTGGTGAAGCCAGTTTTTTTTATAAATTCGAGGTTTCGATGGTGCGGCAAGTTAGAAGTACTGAGTTTTTGGGAATTGGATGAATTGGAAGATGTTCTTACTTCTAATCGATGGCTTGTAGCCTTTGATTTCTGTTTGGAGGAATAATTACGAGTTTGCTGCTAGAGTTGTTCTATGTTTGTTGTTATTTTCTGGTTGCTGGTGTATTATGAAGTGCTTTGAGTTTTGTTACTGATATAGTGTAATTTTTTTTTATGAACAGATGCTGTTGCTGATGCAAATAAAGCAATTGAACATGACCCTTCAATGGCCAAAGCATATCTACGGAAAGGGTAAGTGGGAGTTTCATGATTTTTTTTTAAATTTTTTTGGCCATACACTGCTTGCTGGATTTGAGCATTTTTTTTTTTTTACCTTTGGAATGTTTTCCCTGGGTATACAGCATATTTTGGTCCGCGCTGAACTTTTTTTACAACACTCATACAGTATTTGACTGGTGTGTAAGCACTTTGTATCTTAGTCTCTCTGTTACGATCCTAAAGTCATTATGTTCACCCAACTGTAGGCTTGTGTAATTAAACTAGATTTTATTGAAAAGTGATTAAGTCTTGGTTTCTGCCTCATGGCTTCTTTTTGTTTCTAAAGTCATACGATCCTAAAGTCATTTTATTGAACCACTGTAAAACCACTGTAGACTTTAGGATCATGTATCAAGTTTCCTGTCACAGGGAATACTGATTCATTGGGTAAATTAGTTTCCTTCTTTCCAATTGGGATAAAAGTACCAAACTCCCAATGCTTCTCTTTCTTAAGTGAGTCTGTCGCTCAGCTGCTATACATAATAAGGCCTTTTCAGTTCAATCATTAAAATGGAATCGAATACTTGAGGGGAAAAGGAGCGTATCCATGTATAATATGATTATATGCCTTGATTACAATTTTGCGACAAAGTTGAGCTGGATTATGCCATAAATATCTTCACAATAGGGAAAAGTTTATATCGTTTTAGGCGCAGCTGATCATCGGCAGGTTTAAACTGAACCTGGTTGATAGTGCTTGCTCGATACTTTACTTTTAATCTCTAAATATAGCTTCATCTGTTGGTTTGATTCATAATCTTTTCACATAATTCTATAAGTTCTCTTTGTTTGACCAGAATGATAGTGTTACTATTAATTAAATAAGCATGATTGGGTCTCAAAGTATACTAGTTCTCTTTTAGTGTGTTATCACTTTTTTCTTAGTCATACTTATATTTTTCTTACAGAATTGCATGCATTAAGCTTGAGGAATATCAGACTGCCAAGACAGCCTTGGAAATTGGCTTTTCTTTGGCCCCCGGAGAATCAAGGTTTACCAACTTGATCAAAGAATGTGATGAGCGCATAGCAGGTATTTTAGTCAACTCTTCTCTTTGCGTTCTTAGATAGATGAACCTGTGTGGGTTTCCTTTCACATTTTCGCTCTCTTTCTATCTACCATTCTTGAGAGTTCAGTGCATCATAAGGTGCACCAATTTAGAGCCTAAACTACGGGAAGCATGCTGATGTGGGGTTAAGTCACCTATTCAAGAAATGTATCTAGTTTTTACTTCTTTATGTTCTTTTTTGGAGTATTCACGCATACAGTTTGATATCTGTTATGTTGACTAGACTTGACCATATATATCCTGAAATTAATATAACATGTGCCTTTTGCATGTAGTTTTACAATATTACTGCTCAGAATTCAGTGTTGTTTGCTTGGTGACCATCTGATATCAGAAGTTGAGATTTGTTTCGTATTGTTGAATTTTCTTACCAAGCATATTGTTGAGGTATTTGGAAAAATTGATTTGTTGTTGATCGTATCCGATTATATTTTACAAGTAGATAAAAAAAAGAAAAAAAAAGGGCAGCCCGGTGCATGCAAGCATCCCCGCAATGCGAGGGTCCGGGGAAAGGTCCCACCGCAAAGGTGTATAAGGGGCAAGCCTTCCCCTGTCAAATTTTGTCAAATTTGACAAGAGGCAGCTCCCGGGACTTGAACCCGTGACCTCTCAGTCACACAACAACACCTTTACCGGTGCGCCAAGGCTCCGGTAAATGACGGTGTAAATCGAGCTCTTCTTTTCTTGTTAATCAACCTGCATATGTATTGTTTTGTGAAAGAAAGTATGAGTAGTCTACTAGTACAACAAACTTTAGCTGTCAGACAATAAGCTAATTATTTCTGCTTGTTTGGTCTTTTTGTTTTGATTTATCTTTCAGAGGAAGCAGAAGAACTGCCTACCCAAGTGGCTGATAAAGCTCCAACGGAAGTAGCAGCTTTAGATAGTTTGCCAGTGACTGCTACTGCCCCGCTTAGTCATGTAACAATATTGACCTCTACCAAACCAAAATACAGGTTAGTATTTGTGGCACGTATGGTTTGAGTTACGACTTCACGTAAAAGTTCTTGTCTTTGTACTTCTCAACATCAATTTTCTTCTTTTTCTTTCTAAAATCAAGAGCAGAAAGTGTCATGGCTTATGCTATTATTTTCTGTTTACCTTTTTGGGTATATAACTTGTATACATACTTTCAATTATCATTTCATATGATACAAAACCAAATGACGGTCTTTGTAGACTACAAGTACAGCTAATAATCATGTACTACCTCTGCCTTTTTCGTATCTCGGTTATTTATCGTAGAATAATGCATTAACGTGGTGCAGTAGTCAATTTGATGCTACTCACGTGCGCTCGCATCAGGTAATCTGTTCTGGGTATTTATAAAGTATGTGGATTCTAACCCTTTTGTATAGTCATAAGTAGGTTTTGTGAACCCACATTACCTAAATTGGAGCGTGGATAATGTAAGGAAAATGTGTTATAATTAGTTTGATGGAGGTCAATTCTCTGTACTTTTGTGTAAATCTTGCATTAAATGACTTCATTTGGCACCGAGTATTTTCTTCTTTTAAGGGTTATAGTTGTGTCTGTCGAGAGCCATATGAACCCCCTCCCCCTCCCCCCCCCCCCCACAACCCACCACCACATTAGTATTAATGAAATAACTTGACCCGTCTTGATTAGTTTCTGTGCCATGCTTTCTGATCTTCTTGGTTCGTGATAGGCATGAATTCTATCAGAAACCAGAGGAAGTAGTGGTGACTATATTTGCAAAAGGAATACCAGCGGATAGTATTGTGGTTGATTTTGGTGAACAAATAGTAAGTGACGGACAAACAATAGTTTTGCTCTTGTGTTTACTATTTCAAATGTATGTTGTGTAACTTTTTCTGACTTGCAAGGTCCTTTTATTCTTGGTTTATATCAGCTTAGCGTTACCATTGAGGTGCCTGGTGAAGAAGCATATCACTTTCAACCTCGGTTATTTGGAAAGGTAATGTATGAAATGCATGCTTCTTATCTGGGATAAGTTTCTGCCTTTTGCATGTTCAAACCCCAACCCACCCCCAACTGGGAATTGCATACTGCTTGCATGGTTTTGTTACTAAGTATTTACACAGAAGCTTCCAGCCAGTACTTGGGTTTATTTAAGTTGTACTCCTATTTTTCCTATTTTAGTTATCCTATTGTTAAATGACTGACTGATAGAAATTTAGAAGATACTTCAAATTATTTGTCGTTGTTTGGCTTCAATATGCCACAGAATCACCCCACTCTACTGCTTACGTTCCTTATTTTTTTGATCATATAATTTGGCGTGCAGATAGTTCCGGAAAAATGTAGATACGAAGTCATGTCTACAAAAATTGAGATTCGACTTGCCAAAGCTGATGCTGTTCACTGGACGGCCCTCGAATTTAGCCGGGATGTTACTGTTTTACAAAAAGCAACTGTATCATCAGGTCAATCTTCTTTTTCAGAAATCACCACATGCAGGTCATTTTATGCTAGTCTGTTGGTATTAGACTTTCACTTACTCTTGTCTTTTTTGCTTTTGGTTATCAACAGACAGTCAGAAACCCACTTATCCTTCATCAAAACCAAAAAGAGTAGATTGGGATAAATTGGAAGCTGAAGTGAAAAAAGAGGTATATTTTTAGCTAGTTTTCAATATCCTGTACGTGCTTGGACTTGTAGATTATTTTATCCCATAACTGCCTGGTCCTTGGTCCATCAGGAAAAGGAAGAGAAACTAGACGGCGATGCAGCTTTGAACAAATTTTTCAGAGACATATATGGAAATGCCGACGAGGACACACGAAGGGCCATGAGCAAATCTTTCGTGAGAACCGTCAACTCTTTCTTGTTTGAATTATTCATTCAGGGAGCATTTTTTATAATTCCTCACCCACATATTTCCACTATCATCTTTCCTGTAACATTAAAAATCTAACCATAGGTATACCATCTACCTTAAAGTTCATTTCTGTTGACTTCTTCCATTAATTTGTCTGTTAATAGGTTGAGTCAAACGGGACGGTGTTGTCAACTAATTGGAAAGAAGTTGGCACGAAGAAAGTTGAAGGAAGTGCACCCGATGGCATGGAGTTGAAGAAATGGGAGATCTGAAATCTTTGATCCAATCTCATGTCTTTCGACATGTAATCTCTTTTGCGCGAAGTTGCTTTCGTTGTGTTCAATACTTAAGACGTTTACCTTTTGCCCAATCCAAGCCCCCCGCCCCCCCTATTTATTTATTGAAAACTTCAAATTTCAGTGGTGTTATTTCCGTCTCGGTGTATTATAGTCAACCCATGGTTAAAACTTAAAACACTGTGGTTGCTGAATTATTTACTGGTTTTGTCTGATTTTGTCGTCATTGCGGAGGCTTGTGCTTGTGTTACATATTTCTTGTCTGGTGTAAGGATTCTTATAACTTGTCTTGAACTTTGTTACTAAACTACCAGTAGTGCTTCGTCAAAATTTGTTACATTGCCTGCCAATGTTGTGAATGTATAGTTTCTTGGCTGATTCTCTGAATATTTTCATTATGTTGTTTCTGACCTTAACTTTGTTTCAAGCTATTGCTCTCTTCGATTACACATTGGTTTTTTACCTTACACGTCTTATAGAGGAAAACATTACAAACAATTTAATATTGAATAAATAAGTGGCCGAAATATGTTACGTGAAATACTTTTAATTACTACATTTTACTTATAATTGTGTTAGTTTGGAGTTACTTCTATTATTTTCATTACATCTTCTTAAGGTATTCAATGTAATTTTTACTTATAACTATGTTCTTGTGATTCATATTCGTGGCTTCTGATTGCATATATCTATCAATTTTGAATTATCATGATTTGTAAAACTTTAGGGGCTACTGATCATAGTGACGGCTCAACAAAATTTCCATAGGGTGCATGCATGAACGCAAACTCACAAACTACAAGAGAGAAAAAGAAAAAAGAAAAAGACAGTTAACATGGTGAGTGGAAATAATAAAACACAGACCCGTGAACCTTTGTAAGCACTGATTCTGATTCAGTTTTGAAGAAAAAGACAATAAATCCTCTGCGAAAACTTAGGTACGTAGGGTGCTTCATTTTAGCCACCATGTGACATGGTACAAACGACGAAAACAATATTACATAATATTATTTCCAGTAAAACGACGATTCTCTATTCACGATTTTAAGTGTTTTGGCTTATACACTTTGGGCATTATCGGACAAGGACCCGTGAATGATATAGAATTGGAAGTATTGGGTTGATGAACTCTTCCTGTTGTATTCTCTTAGCTATTGGATTTTGTTTTTCTTATTTCATTAGGAGGTATAAGTCTTAAATGGAGCCTACAATTCTATATGATTTGGTAAAAAGTATCAAGGGCTTTGTCACCTTTTGGCACTTGGGGATTCCAACAATCTATAACATATTTTAAATTTTCTCAAACCAACAGTTCATATTATTCAGCACATACAATATAGTATAACTTTAGTTGACCAACATTACTTTAATAAAATCGTTGGCACAACTCTACTAACAGTTTTAAGTTGTAACTTCTTTTCTTTTTGAGAACAACGTAAGTTACGTTCTAACTTATTATCCTCTCTAAGTTGGGACAAATATTTAACGGTTGCATAAAATAATTTCTCGCAAATGAGAACATTTGGTGTAATTCCAACTAACAAAGAAAATGAAAAGAACCATTTATCCCCCACAAGTTGTATAGGCACAATGTCTTGTGTAAAGCTTTCAATGCAACGTACGTATCATGAATCCTTAGCTTCTTTTCTATACCGCATAATGTATGGAAGAGACGTATTCCTAAACCAAATTTCTTCGACATGGAATCACGAACACGGACACGTACTCGGATGCGAACACGACACAGATACAAGTAATGTTCTAGAGTCGTAGTGCATCACTGCAAACTTTCCAATGTACATAAAATTATGTAGAGTCATCAAAAGTTCAAAACTGAAAAGAAATTACCAAAAACTTGAAAAACTAAACAACAGGTTCACTTAAGTGATACATGCATGAACCAAATTCCAAAAGTAGCAGCACAAAATCGAAGAAACATTCTAACCTCTAATCTACTAATAAGTAGTAACATATCATATACCAAATTCGGACTCATGGACACAGACACGAACACAGACGCAAACCACAGATTGGTAAAACAAATTCTTTAAACTTGATGTAGTCGCCACAGGCACAACATCACACAACACAAACACGTGATTCTCTAAAGTATCAATGCACCATAGCCAATAACTTGTGTATACAAGAGATTAACAAGAGCAAGAGAAATTCAAATTAGCACTTCCTTTAAAAACTTGCAATATTTCTTTTCTTCTACGCCAAATTACAGGGAAAAAGTGATTCTTAACAAACATGCATGTAAACTTAACAAGAAGTAAGATCATTAAGTAATTACACCAACCTCCATAACCTTCCTCTTTACTTCACTTCTTCGACCTCGAAACCCTTCTGCTCAACACCACCAACCACATGACTCGATACACCACGAAAAACCCAACCATAACATACACATTCACCCACCTCCCCTCCTCCCCCAACCCCCTCTTCTCCAGCACATCCCCCCCACTCACCAAACACGTTTCTTTCCTCTCATCGACCCACATCAAACACCTTGTCACCAAACACGAATACTCATTGATCAACAACGCGTCAAGCGCGTACTTATACATCGACAAGTAATGCATGAACAACCAAAACCTCGGCAAGCTCCCCTTCGATATAAAATACCCCGAAAACAAAAAGAATCCTGCCAGCACCACCGCGACAAGCGAACTCCCCGCGATATAATTTGGCGCTATCGAGCTCAAAAAGAGCACAAATGAATTCGCCATTAGCACAATAACCCATATCACAAGCACGAAGTACAAAAATGCTGACCATGTTGAACACAACCCCACTAGAAAGTAGACAGAAACAGAGTATAGTATAGCAATGGCGAGTAGGTACGGTAGGAATACGAGGGTGTTTGCGATTAGGTACGATGAGAGGCGGTAGACCCCACTTGAGGCTTCTTGTAGGAGGATTGGTCGTTCGTTGATGAAGATCGGGAGAGTTTCTGTTGTGGAGGAGAGGAGGAAGGTGAGGGTGAAGGCGAATAACCCGAGGCGCTTCTCGATACCGGCCCTGTCGTAGCCGATGTCGATGTAGATTGTGCCTAGTACGAGGCCAACGACTAATGCCTGCAAGGTGTTGGTTAAAAGTAGCTGCCTTGTTCTGTAGATGATTTTCCAGAATCGGGTGTGTAAGTTGGTTATCTCGTGGAGCCTCGAGCTTTTGTAGGTAACCGTTTCTCTGTGTAAGTTGGCGTTGTGAGGGGTGACGGGGGACGGTAGGGGAATGGGGTCGGGTTTTTTGAGCTGGTTGAGTACTTCCATTGCGTACTCTAATGGGTTGAGCTGTGGTGGGACGGTGAATCCGTTGTCGAGGAGGAAAGCTTGGAGGGAGGATAGGTTGCCGTGGTGGACTACCGTCCCTTTGGATAGCAAGAGGATTTTGTCGATTGTTGAGAGAATCTTGTAGCTCGGTTGATGGATTGATAGGATCACGGTGCGTTGGCGGGAGTCGGTGACTGATCGCAACGTTTGCATTATGTTCAAAGCGGATAAACTGTCGAGTCCCGAAGTTGGTTCGTCGAGGAGTAGCACCGCAGGGTCGTGAACGAGGCTAAGTCCGATTGAAACACGACGCTTTTCCCCGCCCGAGAGGCCGTGGGATAGTCTAGTGTTTGATAAATGTGTGAGGTTGAGTTCTTTGAGGAGGGAAGTGACTATAGCGGAGATGTTGGTGTTTTTGGGATGGACTAAGCGGGCGGAGAACGCTAGGGTTTCGGATACGGTGAGGAGAGGGAGGAAAGCGTCGTGTTGAGGAACGTAAGCGGTGAGTTTGCGGAAAATGGAAGGGTTGAGAGGAGAGGAGTTGAGGAGGAGAGCTCCGTTTGTGGCGGACGTTCGTGCGGCTAATATGTCGAGGAGGGTCGATTTTCCTGCGCCGCTTGGACCGACTATTGCGAGGATTTCGGAAGGGTGTGCGGTTAGGGAGATGTTTTGCAAGATGTAGTTAGTTGGCGGTGTGGAAATGCAAGGGTTGGAGACGGTGATGGTGGTGGATTTTGTGTAGGATATCGAGATGGCGGTGAGGGTGTAGGTTTTGTGGGGTGGTGGTGGTGGTTCTTCCATGGAGGAGCAAAGGTGGGTTCAATGGGAAGAGGGGGGTTGATTATTATAAGAGAGGCTAATAATGTTGTGGGATGATATTTGGCTTGTTTGCATTCTTGTGGAACAGAGTGTAGAAGCCAGTTGGTATAAGTGATTGCATGGGAATTGGAAAGTTTTATTTGGATCTAGTTTGTAGAAAAATCATATATTTGTAACATACATATTTTGTTTGTGTTTTCTTTTTAAATTAAAAGAAGTATTGCAAATTTTAAAAAGAAGTTACTTATGATCTCCATAGTTCATACACGTTCATTAGGATTTTGGAGACCTTTCCCTTCTGACTTATGAAAATAAAATATTTCTCAAGTTTATTACACAAATTAATTGTTTGCTGTTTTTTTTTTTTCCGTTGTTTTTTATATCTCATAAATTACGAAAAAGATCATCACATATACTGACCATAACATACCTTAAAATGGTTTTGCTTTTGACCCACTAGTTGTGATGTCTTTTTCATATCTGAATTAAGATGACAGTTATGATGATTAGTCACATGTGAACATTCAAAGAATTTGGCGCTATCATTTGATATGAACAAATAGGACATCTAACATTTGATTTGGACTCACGAGCGCAGGTAATATATGAGGATTTAGAATTAAATATAAAGGCATTGATGATTGAGCTCATATTTAGAGTTTGAAATGGCATGTTTAGTTAAGATTAGGTGCGGGTTCGAGGCCATGAAAATATTTTTAAGTTAGCGAATATACTGATCAGTTGGGTAAATCAGTGAGTTAAATGATTTTTTGTTATCAGGCCAAAACCGGCTTTTATTAAAGGTGGAGTAAGAAAAAAAAAAGTGATACATGAGAAGAACATGAAAACCAAATGAGGAAGTTAACCCAATCTGAAAGAGGGTAAAGAAAATCCTTGTTTATTTGGACTTGATCAATTCCATTTGTTCAACTTAATCATATCAATAACTACAATCAAATCAATAACTACATCGCTCAAAATACGTCTTTCCTTTAAACAAAATTGTTTCTCAATGATGAAGTTTATCCAAACGATAAAGAACCAATCGAACTACCTCAACTGTTTATTATCCTTGACTCTTTACCAGCACTCTTTACTATCCTTGTCTCACATTCCGATTTATTGCCGATTGAGGTTAACAATTTCCTACTTGTATTGACATTGTTTTTTGTTTATCTTTTTCGTCAATAATTATATTATTCAGTTCGTTTGGTGCTTTGTTACTAACAGGAGGTTCTCTGTTGTTTACGTATTTTGTTTCTCATCACCCTCTAAGTAAAAATCGACATTTTGTATAGTATCAGATTTCCAGATTTGTTCAGTGCATTACTACCTGCTATGTGTGAGTAATTGATATTTTGATCTAACAATAAATTTCTTCGACGGGTTCTATTGACAATCATATCCAAAGATGCATTTTTTGCTTGAAAATGCATACATATGTCACATGTTGTAATATGCATTCATGCTCCCATTCACAGTTTTGTCATTTTTAGTTAGTTTTTGGGCTATTACTTTTTGGAAACATGTGTTCTAATTTTACGAATTTCTAATGTAATAAGGCCACGGATCACGCAATTATTAATTGAATAAGAAATATTTTGATGATCAAACATTTTTATTTTTATTATGGACCGGATAACATTAAGTTGCTGTCAGTCCGTGATACATTGGCCACTTGAGATTAAAAATACATTGTTTACTTGGCTTTTTTTTTCCCATCATATTTCTTTTTGGCATGGTATGTGTGTATGCCTGTATGGGCTGTTACCCTTTTGTAGGGAGTCAGATCAGTTCAATTTTATAGGGTTAGAGCTGTACAGTCACGGGCACAACAACCTGTATACATATATATATATATATAGATAATATATATATATATAGTGATAAAAGCATCAAACTTCCTAACCTATGAGGTGTTTCGCGCTTTGGTCCTTAAACTATGTTTATCAGCGCTTTGGTCCCTAACCTTTAGGGTGTTTGTGCGATTTGGTCCTATGGTGCAGCTTCAGTTTTTTGTGGCCAAAATATTCCTCCCTCTGAGGTGTTTTTTTTTTCACCAACTATCATTATACATCTAGTACAACACATATGAGTCGGGTAGAGGAGAATATTCGGGCCAAAATTGGCCGAAAATTGCCGAAAATGGGCAAATCCCGTAGTGCCTTCATGGTCTTTTTTGTGGCCAAAATATTCCTCCCTTTGAGATATTTTTTTATCTTTTTTTGTTTCACCAACTACTATTATACATCTAGTACAACACATATGAGCCGAATAGAGTGGAATATTCCGACCAAAAATGGCCGAAAATTGCCAGAAATGCAAAACTGGGGCAAATCGCACATACACCCTAAAGGTTAGGGAGCAAAGCACTGATAAACATAGTTTAAGGACCAGAGCGCAAAACACTCAATAAGTTAGGGGGTTTGATGCTTTTATCCCATGTATATATATCATTAAAATTGTCTGATCTTTTTTGATACAGATGAATATGAACTATTACTACAATAGACACAAACCGGAAGCAGCAAATAAGGAATTGTCTGATATACAACAGGGGGCAATACCCCCTGCACTCCCAGAGCCCGATTGAGTAACAATTTGATTGTAGTCAGTCCAACAACATCAAAGAGAATGGTTCATGTATTGTCTTTTTAATCTTGGCGTGAAAGTTACTCTGCGAGGAGTTCAAGCACGACATTCATTTGTATTATATTGTGTACTACATTGTGCTATTTGCTGGGAACTTCTGATATACAGTAGGGGGCAATACTCCCTACACTCCCAGACTTGTGAGCCCCACTCATGTGGGTCCCACGCGGGGCCCACACGTCTGTGAGTGCAGGGAGTATTGCCCCCTGCTGTATATCAGCAGTTCCCAGCAAATAGAAATAGCACAATGTAGTACACAATATAATACAGATGAATGTCGTGCTTGACCTCTTCGCAGAGTAACTTTCACGCCAAGATTAAAAAGACAATACATGAACCATTTTCTTTGATGTTGTTGGACTGACTACAATCAAATTGTTACTCAATCGGGCTCAAGCCTCCCCTTTCTTTGTACTGGAACTTTAGACCCATGCTAAACTTATTGGACCTGTTCATTAACAAGTATTAGGCCAACCCATATATCATTTTTACAATTATATTTATCTGGTATTTGCTTAGTTGTGTAATAATTGATTAGAGCTATTTAACTTATATAAAATTGGGAAATTTAATCAATTGGTCCCATAACTTGGCAATTTTTTACTTTTGGTACATTAACTTGTCACGCCTTAATTTTGGTCCTTCAAGTTGGCATTTACTCGTAATTTTGGTCCCATCAACCGATCGCCACCCATCTCCGCCGCGGCTGTCCGAAGTGGCAGTCGTTGACTGTTGACTCACCACCGTTGACCCCTCTTTTGGGCCCCAGTTTGCCAACTGTGTATTCCACCTGGGTAAATATAAAAAAAAACATAAAAATATAACGGGTCGAAGCTTTTTACTCGCGCCATTTCTCTTGCTTCTTCCACTCTCTCTCCCGCCAAAGATATCACCTTGCACTCACTTTTTTGTCGTCGTCACATTTCACCGCCTACGCCATCGTAATGCAGCTGCCTCCGCCATGGCTCGTAGACAGAGGAACCCAAAAATACGTAAATCCGACAAAAACGAAGATTCCAACCCGATTTACGGTAAGTTTTGGTACGAATATGCGAAATGTTTTTAAATCTTTGTCAATACATGCGTTTGTAGTCGTTTTACATGATTGCATGCCTCAAATATCCCCTAAATCCAGGAACCCCCAATTTTAGAACCCTAATTTTGGAAATTCGAAATTTTTAAACCCTAATTGAGGAATCACCCAATTTTAAAAACCTAATTTTGTAAACCCAATTTTCAGAAACACCCTTAGCAAGTTTTAAAACCTAATTTCAGAATCCCCCAATTTCTAAAACCTAATGCTGTAAATCCCTGATTTCAGAAACACGCTTAGCTCTCAATATGCAGGCGCATTGTCTAATCTCTAATGAAAGCTCTAATGAAATCCCCTCTTTTCAATGCAACAGCTTGTGGATCATTATATGTTACTTCTCAATTCCAGTATGGAGGAAATGTAACATCTGAGGGTATTCTGGATGGCTATGATAATGCAAAGGTGGTGGTAGAGTATGTTGGCCCAGCACATATATCCTACAATGGCATTCAAGCTTTGTGCAGAACTTGGGTTTTTACTGGTGAAGGGTATCTATATGAAGCAGCAAGCTGGTTATGTAATTCTCCAAAAAGACCATGATATCTCATCACATTTCCTGTCTTCTCAGTTGGATAGAAATATGGTGTTATTTGTAGATTGTGAGGGGAGGATAAATACAGAGCAACAATCTATGTTTGAGGGTGAAGACAATGTGGTGGCAGAAGATAATGAGGAACCTCTACAAAGCAATATTCTGCTTTATGGGATTTCAAAGGAGAGATTGAGAGATCAAATCCAGGATCAACTGTCCTTCTATCTGCAAACAATACAACAGGAGAAAACAAGTTTGATAGGTTATATATGTGTTTGGCAGCACTGAGGCAGGGGTTTCTCTATGGATGTAGGAGAATAATTGGAGTGGATGGTGCCCATCTGAAGGGTCCACACAAGGGTATACTATTGACTGATGTTGGCATTGATGTTAATAACAACATATATCCCTTTGCCTGGGCAGTTGTTGACAAGGAAGATGGCAGAAATTGTGAGTGGTTCTTATATGTGTTGAAACTGGATCTACACATAACAAGAAATGAAAGGTGGACTTTCATGTCTGACAAACAAAAGGGCGTGTTACAAGCATTCAAGAATGTGTTTCCTGGATCAGTTCACAGGTTTTGTGTGAGACATCTACATGGTAATTTCAAGAGGGCCAGTTTCACAGGTGATGCATTAAAGGATGCTCTATGGAAAGCTGCAAGAGCCACAACTGTGAATGAATGGAAAGTTAGAATGGAATAACTAAAAGCCATTAGTCCACAGGCTCACAAGTGGTTAGAAGATAAGCCTGCTGAGCACTGGAGCAGGTCATATTTTGATCCAAATCTTAAATGTGACATGTTATTGAACAATGGCTGTGAGGCCTTCAACTCATGTATATTGGATGCAAGGAAGATGCCTATTCTATCAATGCTTGAATGGATACAACTATATTTGATGACTAGGTATCAAAAGAACAGAGATATAGCTAAGGGAAAATGGAAAGGAGAATGGTGTCCCAAGATAAAGAAAACTGTTTGGCAGTTAATACAAACTCGTGTGAGATATTGTAGGCCAGTTAAAGCTGATGACACACACTACTTTGTGCAATGCAGAAATGGAGATACATATGTTGTTGACTTGGATGAGAGAAAGTGTGGGTGTAGGAAATGGGATATCAGTGGTGTACCATGTATTCATGTTGTGAGTGCCATAGTTGCACAAGATCTTGATGCATTTGATTTCATTCACCACTCATATTGTATTGGTTTTTATCTGGAAGCTTATAACAGACCAATTCTGCCTATGAATGGGAGGAAAGAATGGAGGAATATGAACTATCAACCAATTAACCCACCAAATGATGGAAGAGTAGTTGGGAGACCTGAGGCTGTTAGGAGAGGAGAACCAGGGGAGAAACCTCTAAAGAAGCAAAGGAGATGTAGAGGGAAGCCTGTTCAAGTCTCTGGATCTGATCCTAGCAGACTGAAAAGACAACAGAGGACAGTGAGATGTAAAGGCTGCAAAGTTTTGGGGCACAATATTAAGGGATGTCCAGTGAGGAAAGCAAAGGAGGCAGCTGAGCTTGCAGAAGCAAATAGAGCTAACACTGAGGGTAGTAATGTTCAAGGAGGGGAAAGAGCTAACACTGAGGGTAGTAATGTTCAAGGAGGGGATAGAGCTAACACTGAGGGAACTAATGTTAGCTCTGGTGGTAGTAATGTTCATTCAGTGGATACTAATATTCAAGATGAAGTTGATGATGTAGTGGATAATGATGGTGTAAGTGATAATGAAGGTCAGGGTGATGATGTGTATGTTGATGACCTAGATGATTTGCTATTTGGTAGTATGATGGATGTAGAGGTTGAGGGAGTAGCAATAGCAGAAAAGAGTGATAACAATTTGCCAATAAATGTTGGAGATGTAAACTTGGGTGATGGTGTTGACAACAATGAGCCTGAAGTTGGTAGTGGAACTTTACATACAGAGATTCATTGCAGTGGATCTCAGCCAATAGTTGACTTAACTCAGGAATCAAGAGTTGATTATCATCTGGACTTAACTCAGAACAAGGTAACTTAAATATAAGACATGCAATTGATCTTGTTAAATTAGTTGGATTCCCATAAATATTGTTATTCTTTATGGTAGGTGAAGAACCAAGTTTCTGATGGCAACATATTTGAAGGGCTGAGTTCAAACAAGTGGGTTCACTTGCCATCTAGTCAGACACCACCACCTAGACTTCCTGAAGGTCCATCTATCAATGATCAATTGATGTCAACTGGCAAGCTGCCTGTTACTAGGATCGAGAAGTTAAAAACCAGAGGAGGAAGCATGCTGTTACAAGTGCATAAGGAAAGATCAGGGCCTACAAAGAAGATGTAGTTCAAACTATAAGAAGAGATATTTTGGTGGAACAAGGTTCTGTAATGAATGATGTATTAGTTGAGCATGAATATTCTGTAATGAATTATGTAGTAGTTGTACTTGATTGTGTTGTGGTGGAACAAGGTTCAAAGACTCCATTCCTTTTAAGTACTGAATTTTGACAATGTTCTAAATGCCTCTACTAGTTGGATTTATAGTTTATTCAACCAGTACAATTAGTTTATACCAAACATGCCATACCATACCAAATAATATACAAAGGCCAAAAAGACCATAACAAATAGCATTAATATTAAGGCAATACTATTCAAAAGACCAAAACAGGCCATACCATAGCAAATACTATTCAAAATGGCAGAACATGCCATATAAAAACCACAAACATAAAAACATAGCAGAATTAATAAAATTGTTCAGATAACATCAAACTCTTCTCAAAATCTTCTTAATCCACATCATTGAGACCACTACCACTCCAAGGGGCATTAGCAACAGTCCCTGTGCCATCATCATAGACCACCATTGCCAGATTATTGTCTACCTCATCTGCCTCAGACTCACTATCACTTAGCACAATAGGATCATCTGCTGTGTGATTGCCTTCATCTGGAAACTGGTACACTCCTAGCTCCTCAAACAACTTGAAAAACAGGGGAGCATTATCAAGACCTTGAAGGCGAAAGAAGTAGTTGACATCTGGCTCCTACAATTATACAATTATAAACAAGTCAGTTGGTTAAAAAAAGGAAAAGTAAGCAACAAGTCAGGCAATGCAAAACTAACTTGTTAGTTGGTTACCTCAGTGTTATGTTCAAAGTAGTTGTGGTCCTAGGTGACAATGTAATGAGGTCCCTCACAGATAACACCAGGTAGGCCTCTGAAGTGGTTGAAGAGCTCAAATTTAATCCTCAATTTGCCAAGAATCCTTTTCAGATCACCCACACAAACAAATTTTCCTGTTTTTTTCTCCAATGCAGGTATCATCAACCTCAAGCCCCTCATCAGAGAATACTCATTGCCTATTCTGTGCTTGGTCCCATATTTGCACAAGGACTCCAGCAGCAGTGTCTCACCCAGTTGATTATCAATCCATGGCAGAGCCAAATCAAGAACCATAGGATCCCCAAATATACTAAATTATAACAAAAAGATGAGTAGTTAAAAATACCAACCAACACATCACATAAAACAACACAATCTTACATCACCTAAAACAACACAATCTTATTAAAATCTTGATTTTGAGTCTTACAAAAGAACCATACATAAGATTAATACACCATAACTTCATGTTTTTACATCCTCGAATACATTACAATTAGCAACCCAATCAAAATGCAGAACACAACAAAGAATAGCAACCATCCAATTACACAACATATCAATGCAGCCCTAGTTGCATTCATATTCATAACATAGTCCAAAATTGGACTTGAAGGCTGAATTCCAGAGACACTTTGCCCAATAGTTGCTGTGTTTGAAAACCTACTAAGCAGAGGATCATATTCAGACTGCCTAGAACCCTCCTCACCACGATACGTCCTACGCCTCTTATTTATGCCCTCCTCGGTGTCGTCAGCCCACAAGAAGTAATGAGGGTGACGAACGTGCAAAGGGCAAATGTAGTAAAAACTACTAGGCCGAGATGCTGTGTTGCTAGCCTGCAAATACAACATCATGCCACGACCACGGACACAGGGGATTTGACGGGGGTGAGCCATCTACAGTAAACACGACAGTACCAATTTAAACCCTAATCGTCAATCAACCACAAATCCAACACAAAAGCACAAAATATCTTACGATTTCTGGTATGAATCCCCTAGTTCCAACATATCAAATCGATTTAATCAACAAAACAGGAAAAACATGCAATTAGAAACCAATTTGATCAAAAACGAACCCTAAAACCTAATCATAACTTAGAGCGAAGAAATTAAGCGGACCAAACCTTCGATTTGGTGGATGAAATGAAGGGACGGATTGAGTGAAAGTGAAGAGAGAATTTAGGGTTTGGTGAAAATGCATGTATGAGTGTTATTTGTTTTGATTTTGGCAGATGAAACGAAGGGTCGGGACGATTTATTTGGTTTCTGAAATATGACCGTTATATTTTTATGTTTTTTTTATTTACCCAGGTGGAATACACAGTTGGCAAACTAGGGCCCAAAAGAGGGGTCAACGGTGGTGAGTCAGCAGTCAATGACTGCCACTTCGGACAGCTGCGGCGGAGATGGGTGGCGATCGGTTGATGGGACCAAAATTACGAGTAAATGCCAACTTGAAGGACCAAAATTAAGGCGTGACAACTTAATGTACCAAAAGTAAAAAATAACATTAAATCTGAAGATGCTAATCCAAATGACAAAGAGGTCAAACTCAACATTCGAACTTCACTTAGTTTTGAGGTCCATAATTGGTGATCTCAACTTCACTTAGTTTTGAGGTCCATAATTGGTGATCTCGACGCCCATTTTGCCTCCAGGTTTTAATCTCTAGATTTGGAGATCAAATTAACAATAACTAATCTCATATTTTAAGATGTAAATTAGAGAGCTCATCGCCTATATAAATCCACCGACCCTACAAGAACATGTTTTTTTTTATTATTTGATTAAGTTGAATTAAGATAGGAGATTGAATTCTATCCTTAGCCATTTTTTTAGCTTTGGCAGCGAAGTTCAAATTCGTTACAGTCACAATCCAGCCATTGTGATACACCTTCGAGCAAGAATCATGGGGCCTCAAAGTCGAGCTTTTACAATTTGACCAACTAAACCATTATGATGCATTACCTTCAATTTTTTCGACCCTAACTATTTTTTCCTCTAGGGTTCGATCCTTCGTTATTTAAATAAATTATTGAAGTACGGATCGAATGACCTATGGCAGGTCTTTCAGTTTGTTCATGTGTGTTGCTTAGGGTGCAAGTAAATAAACAAAGTTGGTTCAAGTGAGCCTTGCATCAGTCTAACATAAAATGTGTAGTCGAGGTGCAAGTTAGGCTACGAAGGCATCACGCATCGGGGGGATTAAACATGTCAAGTATTTGAATAGTCGTTAACCGCTGTCATATAATGAGAACATACAAGTATTCCGCGGTAAAATGACAGGTGCATGGCTCACATAGTCTGGGTAGAAAAGATTGTGACAAACTTTTCAGAAAGTTTATATGAACTTGTCTTCTCGGTTTTCTTATGGGGTAAAAGCATGAAACTTCTTGCGTGTAGCCTCTTTTGTAGTTTATCTCCATAAATTTTTTACTTACAACTTACTCCCTAACCTATGCAAAAATGTGTGAATTCTACCATGAGGCCAACCTAACGATAAAAAAAATGCTAACATATATGCAAATAGTGTTAGGTATTTGAATCGACAAATACGCACCCCCATAATTTGTCCATCGTGGATATACGAAGCAAATACGAATAAAATATGACGATAGTAACAACACAAGGATTTTACGTGGAAACTCCTAAACCGGAGAAAAACCACGGGGCCCGAACGAAAATACACTATGTAGAAAATTGTTACAACTACACAATTTCTCGCTCAACCCAACCGATCCCCACAGAGCCTTTATACTGCAACACTCCCCGAATAAACCTCGCACAAATATATATAATATTACAAGAGGAAAGAAGAGAATTATATGCTAAAGAACTCTAAATGTTGGGATGAATTTCCTTCACAATTCACACCCCTATTTATAGGGAGGAATTGAAGCAAAGGCCAACCCTTCCAAATGCCAACTCTTCCAAAAGGCCAACCCTTCCAAAGGCCAACTCTTCCAAAGGACAACAACTATCCAAAAGGCCAACAATCTCCACCTTGAAGATGTGATTACTAGTGACTAATCATGTCTTCAAAACCATCTTCATTCCGGGCTTGGATAATCGCATACCCACTCTACCTCCGAAGATCTCCATAGTTCACGCTATCACTGCAACCGCAGTCGTACTTTTAGAAGTACCATGCTCCACCATAAAGCATAACCACTCAGAATAAACCAATTCCGAGAATTTCCCTTTTCGGCCCATGTCGAACATTAACCTGCTCATAGGATGGTGCAACTTCTCCTTTTGGCTCATCTGGAAGTCATCAGCCCGCCGACATGAATATACCACACATTGCATTAACGCCAAAAGCAATGCCCGTGTGCACACTAGACCCACTAACATTAACGTCATGTCTCATGGCAACTTTTAGGGTCTCATGCCATCAGGACGAGCATGCCGCTTACAGAACTTCAGAGTCACTGCAATAAGCAATGTTAGTATCTCCTCCAGTGTTTCCCTTTGATGCCTCGGAGCCACTTGCCGAACCGGCTCCCCTTGTTGGACAATTTCTTCTAACATGGCCAGATTGTCCACACCGCCAACACACTTTCCTCCCAGAGTTTGTCTTCCTTCCATCGTAAGTCACCAATGCATTGTTTACATGTGAACCGTTACCCCCGCTAAGCCTCCTCTCTTCAGACAGAAGCTTGCCCGTAACTTCAGAGAGATTTATTTTCTCTTTCCCATGAATCAATATCGGTTTCATGTGCTCGTACGAACTTGGAAGACACCAGATGAGTCTCAAGGCTTGATCATCTTCATCAATTGCAACTCCAATGGATTCAAGCTCAACAACGATTCCGTTCAGAACACTCAGATGATCTGAGATACTCGCACCATATGTCATTCGCAGTGTGTGAAATTGCTCTTATAGGTACACGCAATTCGATACGCCCTTCGCCTGGTACAACTCCTCTAATTTTTCCCAGAGTCCCTTAGCCGAAGAAATTCCATGCACGTTCGCAAGAATATTTTTGGCCAGACACAGACGAATTGCGCTCGCAGCTCGCAAATCTAGATCCTCCCAGTCATCATCGTCCACCACAGCTTTTATACCAGCTGCTTCGGAACTCGAGCTAGTAGGGTCGCTACCTTTAGCAACCCTCCCTTTTAAAGCCTTGTGTAACCTTGACTGAATCAACACATCCCTGACTTGAACTTGCCACAAGCCAAAGTTGATTTTTCCGTCAAATTTTTCAACGTCAAATCTCACCGCACTCGTACCCTTACTTCCAGACACTGCACCAGTGAGCCTTGGTGAATTTCAAGTAGATCCGAATAGCACAAAGTAAACCCCCAGAAAGAGATAGCTCGTCTTTCCAGACAGGATTTGAAGGTTCCCAGGTAATTGGTGGGGTCACAACGGTCCCGCTTAATAACCAATTACCTTTGACAGAACCGCCTTTATTAGCGCGTATTCACACTACTATCACACCAGAGCTCCACCCTAACAAAAGCTCCACCTCCAGCAGTACCCGAGCTCTGATACCACTTGTTAGGTATTTGAATCGACAAATACGCACCCCCAGAATTTGCCCATCGTGGATATACGAAGCAAATACGAATAAAATATGACGATAGTAACAACACAAGGATTTTATGTGGAAACTCCTAAACCGGAGAAAAACCACGGGGCCCGAACGAAAATACACTATGTAGAAAATTGTTACAACTACACAATTTCTCGCTCAACCCAACCGATCCCCACAGAGCCTTTATACTGCAACACTCCCCGAATAAACCTCGCACAAATATATATAATATTACAAGAGGAAAGAAGAGAATTATATGCTAAAGAACTCTAAATGTTGGGATGAATTTCCTTCACAATCCACACCCCTATTTATAGGGAGGAATTGAAGCAAAGGTCAACCCTTCCAAAGGCCAACTCTTCCAAAAGGCCAACCCTTCCAAAGGCCAACTCTTCCAAAGGCCAACAACTATCCAAAAGGCCAACAAATAGTACTGTAAAAAAATTACACAAGGGGTAATTTACACGTTAAAGTTTTGTTGGGTTGTGGAGCCTAAATTGATTCGGGCCCATACTGAAGATCAAGGCTAATTTATGTGATCCAACTTGGGCTGGCGTACAATAGTCCATGTAAAATTATATTAGGAGTCTATCTAATATAAAGAGTCTGTCTTATAATTGTAACCCTATAATATAAGATATAGTGAAAATTCTGGCTTGGTACGCTCCCAGATGTAGGCAACAATCTGGGTAAACAAATATCGTATTTTTCTTACTTTTCGTTTGTGTAATATTTTCTGTTTATCGTATTGCTGCTCAACAAGTTTAAGTGATTAGTTATAAAAAAAAAAAAAAAAAAAAAAACAAAGTTATTTGGGTAAAGTGCAAAACCGGTCATACTCAAAGTTTTGATGTCTTTTTCATTATTTTATTTTGATGACGTGAGAAGGTTCCTTATCCAGGAAATGCCATCTTGGACATGTAAAAACCTTTGGAGACTGTCCACTGCAATAAACTTCTAGAGAATCTTTGAAATTGTCAAACTTGGGGAACCTTCGCGGAGATGCAACTTTTTTTCCACATATTCGTCCATTAGGCGTGAAGAGTGAAGACCATTGCAATATGTGCGCAAAACACATCAACGTCATCACCAAGAACAAGCAATGATGTTAAATCAGCCTTGTGCGTTAATGATGTGGTCAAGTGGGAGTGGACGCCATTGACTTCGAAGTCAAAATAGTTTGTTGGAGTCGTTCCTTAACTTGTAGTCTTGTAGTATCATCATTGGTAGTAATTCTCAAAAGAGAACGGATTATCTTGACCAATTATTCGTCTAACCACCTTTTTTCTCTAATAAAAGGTAAATATACAACTTGACCAATTAACTATTATTAATTAAGAGATACTTTGCCATTTAGGCATTAGTTTAGTCCCAGCCAAGTAGAAGCTTCTCCCACTAACCCGTAGTTAAACTCAGCTTCTCTGAAAAACATGACTAAAAAGTAAAAATTCACATTTTTATTGCAAAAATAACCAAAAGGTACAGTCATGATTATTCAAAGTAAGCTGCTACGCGTTAAATAAGTCTCACTACATCAAATAAAAACACCAAAATATTACAGCTACCAATCTTTACTTTATGTCTTTATCATTACAATCCAATAATATATACTTGTAATTTAGTACCGACTTCAACGTAACATTCTTTTCGTGTTCAGTTTATTTAGAAACAACAATCTTTTTCCTCTTCTTTTTTCTTCTCGCTAATTAGTTAAATAAATACGATGCCTCAAGAGGTGATCAACAAACAACCAACACACCACAATATGGCGCCAAACGGCAGCGAGACGGATGCCGCCTTCGCCGACCACAACGCCCGTGTCCAACGCAAGAAGAATCGCACAAAATGCCTCCTCTACATCATACTCTTTGTCATCTTCCATGCCGCGGTGGTAGCCATATTCGCCACGACCATAATGAGGGTTAGAACTCCGAGGTTACGCGTGCTTTCCGCCACGTTCGAGAATCTCATCGTTGGAACTCCATCTAATCCGTCCTTAACGACTAGGATGAACGCCGAAGTGAGTATAAGGAACAACAACTTCGGGCGGTATAGGTACCATAACACCACGCTACATTTCTTCTACCGGGGGGCCGCGGTGGGCGAGGGGCACGTTCGTAGTTCGCGAGTGAATTGGAGAGCCACGAGGAGGGTCGAGGTGATTGCGGAGTTGAGATTGGCGGGCAATTCGTCAGAACTGGTGAGTGATTTGAGCTCGGGGGTCGTGCCGATCACGAGTCGAGCGAGGATGAGTGGCAGAGTGGATTTGATTTTTGTGATACGGAGAAAAAGAGCTACCAATATGAACTGTTCCATGGAAATTGTTATGGCAACACAGCAGCTCAGGAATATTGTATGCAATTGATGCTTGTTTTTTGTTTTTTTTTTCTTTTTTAGGGAGGGAGTATTTGTTGTTGGTATTAAGTTTATTTAACTTCTGATTTTGAGTTATATTTTGGCATTTTAATGATTTATATGTATGTATTTCGTGTTCTATATATGTGTTGATTGTTTGTAGATTCATACTTGAATCTCGACTATTTCATTCATTTTGGAAAATTAAGTCAACACATTTATATAATTAGTTTAAGACTTATCCGCAATGATGGTATTACCTTCTCTCTTTTTTTATTATTATTGGTATTAGGATATTAGTAAGCATATGTTAAGAAGAAGAGCCATTATAAATAAATGTTTATATTATGGATAAGTTGGCCATCATCACACAAATCATAGTGGCATTTTTAGAATCCGTAAAAGAAGAAGACCAATAATTTAATAGTCGAGCGTGCGAGATTATGAGTCGCCTTTATAATGCGGTGCATAAGTTTGAATTTCTATTGAGGCCATAGATTTTCAACTTTCGGATAGCAATAACAATAGAAGAAATTGTCCAAGATATCTTCTTTACGGTCAATGATAGCTCATAGCTCCCCTAAGTTAAGATAATTTTGTCTTAATAATGGCCTTGTTGATCTTGGCCAACTGAAGTTGATGACAACTTGACAAGTTTGGAGGATAACAAGTGCTTCAGTTGTGATGGGTACCCTGCAAAGATGACGTTTAATAGAAGCAAAGAAGACAGTTCCCTCGTGGTTACGAGTTACGACAAATGCAAGATGTGGATGCTTTCTTGTATTTAAAAGTTGCATACGATTGATCTTCGTCCAATCAATTGTATTTTGCTCCTTTAAGCACTCCAATGTTATGGTGAACATTTAGGAGCCATTTGCTGATGGTAGGATTGTCAAAAATGGAGTTAAGCTTGTAATCATTCCAAGTGTGGTCAATCGTGTTCGTAACACTTTTCACAAGACAATAGTTGATATTCAAGGGATTATTTGAATTGTTTGGCTCAGGTTACGTCGAAGTACCTGACATTCATGGTAGGGCGAAGGATATGATGTTGGAGTCGACTGCAGTAGGAAAGCAAGTACCACTAATGAGGAGATTTCTCATGTGGTGGATGTCTTTCCATATTCAAGAAGCATTGTGTTAACATTGGTTAGCAAAAAAATATACATGTAGTCTACAGATATTTAAAATGGATAATGTTAATCAAAGACTTTGGTTATTAGAGGTAGTTTTCCACGCAAGTATGATAATAAAGCACGATTGAAATCATACATGTGATGGAAGTCAAGTCCACCTTTGGACTTAAGAGCAGATATATTATCCCCAAGTAATACAAGATAAAAGATAACAATCAATTTTAACCTCATGAGAATTTATAGATATAGCATCAAATTTATTATGAATAGATATATGCATGAGAAAAGTAGACATGCAATGGAAAGGGATGCATCGAGCCATACACTTATATGAGAACAGATTTACCTGAGCGGCATTAATAAGCTTCCAATAAGAAAAACTTGTTGCATCTTAGGAAAAGCATTCATATGGAATTTAGTTTCGCAAAGAAAAATCCAAAATTAGTATAATTATGGTTGCACTTAAAATGTGTCGCATCTTATATAACAACTTTTTTTTGGTAACTAGACATTGAAGAAAACTTAAGAGCAACAATTCAAACTATACACAAAATATAGAGGTTTCAAAATTGTCATCAACCAACTCAGAGAACGGAAATGTTAAAGCAACAAAAAGGCCTTTGCAATGTTAATGTTTGCCTATTTAGCAAAACTATGGGTGTCTTATAGGCACATTGGTGGCCAGTCTATATAATTTTTATACCAAAGTGAGAAGTTGCATTGTACATATGTCAAAGAGAGCGTAAATGCTGTCTTCTACTTCCTAGAAAGATGCATTGCAACCGAGTGGGGCCAGGTTATCGGCCTCTAACAAGCCAAATAACCATGTTGAAGTTCTATTTTTCAAAAGTAACATGAGCTTCTTTGAAGACAAAGAGTTCAACAGTAAATGTGTTAATTGCAATAACGAGAGCTCTACATTGGTTTCAAGCAATAAACAAAATGACGATTTAGCATCAATAAACATAAACATCATAATTCACTCTCATTTTCATCTACAAACATGAATGGATTCTATCCATTTTTTTTCATTTTCTACTATATTGTAAGATCTTTAGAGTTGTGTATTAAACAAATTTATTTTTTATTAAATTAAAGCAAAAAAGTTAATTTAAGAAAGAAAAAGAACAATCATTCCAACCTAAGAAATAAAGTATCAAAACAGCTGCCGCCAAACCCTAATTCGACGATTAACGATAATTCACCAGAATTCAACCATGGAATCGGAGACTCCGTCTCCGACACCACCTCCGGATGACCAAATCGATCCAATGGTAATAAACAACTACGAAACTACTAATGATCCGGGATCCCTCAAACGACCCCGGCGAGCTTACGAATTCTAGGAAAAATGCCCACAGGGCTTGAACATGCACGCCCAAAAAACCGGAAGTAACGTGCCTAGAATGTCACATGTAAACAAATTGAAACCCCATGACATTAGGATTGATGACATCAAGACTGCGGAAATTCACGAAAAAGCGAGAATTCTCCCCCCATCTGATACCAAGCTTTATAAGACACTGGAAATCTCAATCGAACTGCAAAACTCATTGGATAATCAATGGAAATATGCGATAATAATCAAAGTAATGGGACGGCCGTGGTTCTACCCAAACCTAGTTAATCGACTGAGCACGATGTGGAATCTAATGGGGATTGCGATTTGGTGGACCTTGGACATGGCAGTTATTGCCTCAAAGGCATTACTCAACAACAAAGAGAAACAATTCTTACCCAAGGTCCATGGCAAATCATCGGATCCTTTGTATCAGTTCGCAAATGGATTCCCGAATTCCGCGCAAGCGAAGATAAAGTGGCGCATGTAATTACTTGGGTGAGAGTGCTCGAAATTTTGATCAAAATGATGCATGAAGCAGTCATACACCCTCTAGCACAAGGGATCGGCAATCTCATCAAAATTGATGGGAACACCTACAATGCAATTAGGGGGAATGTGAGAGGTTTTGCATCCAAGTTGCAACGAATAAACCATTTGACAAACCTATTTATATCAGAGAGAAACTGTATCAAATTCAGTATGAGAATATTGAATCCATGTGTTACTCGTGTGGTCATGTCGGGCATACGACCAATGATTGTAGAAAGCAGGCTTCGAAATCGGAGGGGGAAGAGAGTACAATTCAAATGGAAACGACCGAACCGATATTTGCAACCGAAGAAGTACCGATGAACTGGTTGGTGGAAAAGGCGAAAGTCAATGAATTCGGCGACTGGATGCAAGTTGCGTCGCACAAAAACTGGGTCCATAAAGGTTCGAGTAGTAATTCTCGAGATACATGGAAAGTGGAGAATAGGAAAGTCGCTAAACAAGGCAATATGAGAAGTGAGGTGTTGAGTATCCTCGGGCCATGTATGGAAAGTGGAAAGCAATTATAAGTGGAAAAAGAAACAATTAACATCAAGGAGACTATTAATATGAGGAGACCCCCCCCCCCCCCCATCCCAACGGGTGAACACCCAAAAGAAGGCGGCCTTGAAAGGAAGGAAAATCGGCTCCAAACATAGAGAGCAACAACAGGGCTCACAATACTCCCTTTGCTATTCACGAAAATCAGGACACGGAAGAGGAGGCCGAGTAAAGCAATGGAACACGAGGACAATCTCAACATCGAGTGGATGAACGAGGGGATGGTCGTGCAATTCCAACCAGAATTATGGGAAATCTAAACACGGGTCCAACACTTCAGCGGCCTTTCCAAGACATCACTAATAGACCCCACTAACTGTCATAGTGATGGAAATACCACCGACGGTGTAGGAATTCGAAATCATCACCCATATGAGGGAGAGGGTGGAACACATCTGAAACTATTGGCAAAGGTTTCAAATGAGCAGCTGAGAGAGGATCAAACAGGAGTTCTTTGCACAGGAATTACTGAGACAAACGATCACTTCATGGACTGGGCGGGCGATTGCTAACCCGGTCCACGCGCAATACCTCATTCTCACAAAGATGAATGTCGTTTCATGGAATTGCCAAGGAGTGGGTGATGAAGATTTTCGAATTAATTTTCGAGAACTAGTCAGGATTCACAAACCCAATGTTGTTTATTTATTGAAAACACGCGTGAGGGGGGAGCGAGCGTACAAAATTGCGCCAACACTCGGATACTCAGACTTTTGTATAGCTCCAACAATGGATATGTCAGGGGGTGTTTGGATGCTATGGAATTCGGCGAATATTGAGGTAGTTATCCAAAAGATTGTCGACCAAGCCATTCACGCCCTATGGCCGATAAAATAGGATGCATGGAAAGTTTCGGGCATATATGCAAAGCCTCACACAGCCGACAATGTTCAGATCTTTGAAAAATTGGAGAGGATGGCGAAAGGAAGCAATTTGCCTTGGCTTATGCAAGGAGACTTCAATGAGATTGGTGTTGCATACGAAAAAATGGGAGGTAACCCCGATGTTGCAAACCGTTGTCTAGCCTCTCAACAACGGATTAATTCGTGGCGCGTTCAAGATTTGGGGTTTAAGGGGGCGGAGTTTACATGCACAAATCGTAGAGAGGATGACGATATCATCAGAGAAAGGCTGGATCGGATGCTTGCTAATGGGGAGTGGGTGTCAAAATTTCCTAATTATGTGGTAACGCATTTACCACGAACACATAGCGACCACCACCCGATCCTAACTTGGTGCGAGGGCTCTGCAATAAAGAAGACCAATCGACCTTTCCGTTTTGAAGACATGTGGTATACGCACCAAGATTGAGAGAGTTTGATGCGAGGGTTATAGGATAAACACCCACGCCTTATCGATGTTATTAAGGCTATTCCAGATAGCATGAATCCATGGAATAAAAACAACATTCGGCAAGATCTTCAAGAACAAAGCCCGAATCTTGAGAAGGATAGATGGGTGTCAAAAATCCTTGGCGCGACATTACAACCCGACCCTCGAAAAATTAGAACGAGAGTTATTGGCCGAATATAGTGAGCTTCTCAAACGCAAGGAGATTTTTTGGAGACAGAAATAGAGGGTTAAGTGGCTTGAAGAAGGCGATAAAAATACGAAGTATTTTCATAGAGCCACTCGAACCCGACGGAAGCGAAATCAGATTCTCACTCTTAAGGTGGATAATGTTTGGACCGAAGATCAGGGGACTCTCAAGAATCACACGATCTCCTTCTTTCATGGTCTTTTTTCTGGAACAGCCACGTACACCCCGCTCCTCACTGTTTTGACTTTTCAGTTGTCCATGGTGTCGGATGAGGCCAAAGAAGTTGGTAGAAGCCTAACACTTGAGGAGCTTAAACGCACAGTTTGGGTGACACATCCGTTGAAAGCCACTGGTCCTCACGACTTACAAGCTAAAGTGTACAAAAGTTTTTGGAGTTGTATAAATCCCTCCCTCTGCGAATTCGTGGCGAACGCGTTTGAGTTTGGATATTTCGACACTAAAGTTTGCGAGGCCTTCCTCTGTCTCATTGCTATGGTACCTAATCCTTCGGTAATTTCTCAGTTTTGACCGATCTCCCTTCATAACGTCACTTATAAACTCATCACGAAGTGCATCACTTTAAGCCTCAAATATATTATGCCAATATTTATTGCGCCAACTCAATCGAATTTTATAAAGGGTCGGGGGACACAAGATAATATTCTAGTCGTTCAAGAATTGCTCCACTCGTTACGTAATAAAAATAAGAATAAGATTGGGAGCATGATCTTGAAACTGGACTTAGATAAGGCCTATGATAAGATCAGTTGGAGTTTCTTGGAAGAAACCTTTCACACCTTCAATTTTCCCGAGAATACCACGAGATTGATTATGTTTTACGTGAGTCATGCATCAACCAAGATTCTTTGGAACGGGGAACCACTTGAAGCTTTCAATCATGTGTGTGGTTTAAGACAAGGTGACCCCCTCTCGCCCTATCTCTTCGTGCTATGTATCGAACGACTCGTGTATCTTATACTTGAGGTCATGGAAGAGAAAAAGTGGGAACCGATAACACCTCGTCGCCATGGCCTAAAACTGTCCCACTTGTTCTTTGCGGAAGACCTCATTCTTATGGGGAAAGCAACCCTCAAGACCACTCGCACTGTGAAGGATAATTTGGACCAATTTTGCGCCTCATCCGGTCTTAAACTTAGCGCCGCTAAGTCGAAGGTCTTCTTCTCCAAAACGGACGGGTGGAGGTTAAAACGGCACATATGCGCGGTGCTAGGCTTTGCCCAAACGTTTCATATTGGGAAGTACCTCAGAGCACAACTTTTCCACGACCGCATTAAACCTGAAGACTTCACGCATACTTTTGATAAGTTCCTTATGTGGTTCTCAGGTTGGAAGAGCCAAACGTTATCATTGGTGGGTCTTGCAACACTCATTCAATCGGTCTCGATAGCCGTCCCCATCCACCTCATACAATCATGTTGGCTCTCCGATAATATTTGTAAACATTTGGACAAGATGAATCGGGAGTTTATTTGGTCAAGTGATCCGAACATTAGAAAGCTTCACCTTGTGGATTGGCAAAAAGTTAAAAATTTGCTTCGCTGGAAATTTGGTAAGAGAAATCATATATCTTTTTGGTACGACAATTGGTTGGGCGACGCAAGGTTGTGCGACTTCGTTCCGTGCATTGAGGAGAAAGATACGCACATTGTCTGCGATGTTCTTGATAATGAAGGAAACTGGTGCTTTGATACTCTTACCACAGAAATTCATACGAGATGGATGAATTTGATTATTTGTCGTGAACCGATGTTGAACGAACAAGAGGACCGCATACTTTAGAACTAAACGGAGAATGGCATATTCTCTTGTCAAAGCGCCTATAAATTCCTTTACCGCAAGCAAACTCAAGGGAAAAGCGCTAATAAGAAGTATGCATGGATATGGTCAGCCCCGTGTAGCAATAAAATCCATTTCTTCTTATGGTTGGCTAGCCAAAATCGTTTATCTTCAAATCACTTGAGCATAACGATGAAAATTACGGATTCGGCTTTGTTCGAAGGATGCAAGCGAACGAATGCGACTTCTATACATATTTTGCGCCACTGTGACGACGCGAAAAAGGTATGGCACACTCTTCTTCCCGCTAAGTATTGGCATGAATTTAGCTCTTTGGATGACTATTGTTGGTTGAAGTGAAATATCTGCAATACCGAAGGGTGGTGTCATCTACATCCTAATGTCCAATGTAATATAATATTCGCGGTGAGTATTTGGTGCATTTGGAAGGCTAGGAACACTAGAGTATTCAAAGGAACGAGGGAGAAAAACTATGCGATGGTTTGCCAAATAAAGGCATTGAGTTTTGATATGCTAAAGGCGAAGTACAAAAACGAATAAAAGAAGTGAGAGGTTGGGCAAAGACCAAAGGAGGACTGGATGAAACTTAATGTGGATGGGAGTGTGGATGTGAGGCTTAATAAGGGCGCAATTGGTGGAGTGTTGCGCGACGAAAAAGGGAATTGGATTTGGGGTTTCAACGAAGCACTCGCATGTCCTACAGTTTTGGAGTGCGAAATTGAGGCAATCATGAAAAGGCTGAACTTAGCTTGGGAAAAAGAGAGTCGCACGTCTCGCTGTCGAAACTGATTCCTTGGGAGCGTTCAACTTGATCACAGACGTGAACGCGCGAGAACCGAACATGCAGCACAAAATTGAGGAATGTCGCGCTTTACTCAAGAATTCTTGGACTTGCGAGCTCCTTTGGGTCGCACGGGACAAGAACAAACCGTTGATGCCTTAGCAAAGTAGGATTATGATGCGGATGGTGGACTTTGTTTTATGCATACCTCACCCCCGAGTTTATTTCTATTTTGTCTAATTATGTAGTCTAAGGCTTCTTTTTCTCTTTTTGTTACCAAGAAGAAAAAACAATCATTCTGATTCACAAAATACTATCGAATGTGTGTACAAGTCATCCAACGTGAAGGCCCATCAACAAAGATTCAGAATCTTTCATACCCCTCCTTTACTCCGAACCACCCACATCCGAGCCTCAAACCTTAGGCTACGAAACTACGAACCTCAAACCAAACTTTAAATTCCATCTCTCCCATAGTCCCATTCCCCTAATTTCCGTACACATTCAACCGAACTTCAAAATCCACACACACAGTGATTTCGATTGAACGAACAATAATCTCACCATACGGCAGCGATTGTGATCGGAGACTCGAAACCAATGGCCGATCATCAGGAGAAACACGAATCCGCCGCGGAATCGTTGGTCGATAAGATCATGGAGAAATTTCAAGACAGCGACTCGTCCTCGTCGGATTCCGATGACGATAAGAATGTCAAATCATCGGTCGCCGCTGTGAAAGCGAAGATCTATCGCTTATTCGACCGCGAAAAGCCTGTGCACAAGGTTCTAGGCGGTGGAAAGCGTATGAATCTCGTGTTCTGAATTTTGTTTTTGATTTATTTTTTGTTACTTTTGCTATATAATGTTTGATTAGTTTCGTATATGTTTAGATTTGGTTGTGTTGGTGTTGAAATGCGTTTACTTTTTTGTTATTTGCGTTGAATGTGAGTTTTTATGATTGATCATATTCTCAGATTATTTAAATACGCAATGCAATATTAAGGAGTTTCCTGAATCTGTAATCCGTTGTATTTCATGCTGACGGTTAATTGTCCGTGATGGAGAAGGACGATTTAATAATACTTAGTTATCTTGTTATCGAATAGGATTCGTCACTTGTTGAACTCTATTGGTCTAATTTACCTTATTTGTTGAAGGACGTGCGTATGAGAAACTCTACATGATATCAGAATTGTCGTCAAATGAATGAGTTGGTTATTGACGAGTTATTGTCGGTGTTATCCACTTATTTGTAATTTTTGTTGGTGTTTTTGACGTAGCTCTATCATGGTTTCAAACAAATAACAAAGTCAATTTGTTTGTTATCGGAATTAGTATTTAGCATTGCACTTTATTCGTTCGCGTCGCAAATGTTTTGGAAGTACACTGTTTAGTTGCATTTTGGTAATTTGGAGTTCTGATATGCTTTCCGTTCCTACATGTTTCCTCTAAAAATAGACATGTGTAATCTTACTTATAATTTTTGATTTGCGTAATACCTAACTAAAAAGATTATTTTCTGGCAGCTGCTGATATTTTTCTATGGAGGGACAAAAAGGTTACCGGTGGTGTGCTAGGTGTCGCCACTGCAATTTGGGTGCTTTTTGAGTTGCTTGAGTACCACTTGCTCACACTAGTGTGCCATTTCCTGATACTTGCTCTGGCAGTTCTTTTCCTGTGGTCAAATGCATCCACCTTCATCAAAAAGTATATTTCCTGAATAACCTATAACTCACTTTTCTTCGAGAAATTTTATGTGATTCTTCCTTTCTTTCTATGTTTCTCAGGTCTCCACCTAAGATTCCAGAAGTCGTTCTTCCGGAGGATATTGTCCTGGGTGTCGCTTCGGCCTTCAGAATTGAATTCAACAAAGCACTTACCATACTTAGAGAGATTGCATCTGGAAGAGACTTGAAGAAATTTCTTGGTGTGTGTATCTTATGTCTTTCTCTCTCATGTTTATGCAACGTTATTTAGACCATTTGACCTGGTGTGTATGCAAAAAAAAAAAAAAAAATTGGACTTTATGTGGGGAATAAATGGGTTGAAAATAGTATTGTGATGGAAAAGCAATTATAACAACACTTCATGCCCTGTGTTTGATATGATCTAAGAGTGATAAAAGCTACTTTTCTGTTTGATTTGCTTTAATGGAGTTTAGGAAAGTATCGAAAATTCAAAATTGCACGTTATTTAAAATATCAAATCGTATTTAAGCATGACTTTTGTACTGTATATCATGAATGCAAACATATGCAACGTAGAAAAGAATCTATTCTGTCTTTGTATAGTGTCTTAATTAATTTAATATTATAGACATATTATAAGATATATATTATGAGCTTATATACGGGGAATCTTGTAATGATATTATATATTGATAATAAATATCCAGAAACATACACGTATATTGTCCAGAAAAAGCTTTGTAGTTCATTCCGAAACTATTAGGATTACCCAGACCTTTGAGAAAGGTGGGAAATGATTAATTTCTTGATACAAATTCCTCGAGTGATAGGGATTCTGATGGCAAATTAATATTAATCAACAGGTTTGGGATTATATTTATTATTGCAACTCTGTTTCGTCCTTGAACTTGTATCTGCATCCTGGAACTACCATGTGCTCATCAGAATTTTGTGCTATGCTTTTGCAGCTAATTGGTGTTCTCTGGGTCTTTTCAATTCTAGGAAGCTGGGTCAACTTCCTGACCTTGTTTTACACAAGTATGTTGTTACTATATTAAATGGTTCTTATCCTCAAACTATAATAAAGTCATGTATCTAACTGAGAGGATTTTGACTTTTCACGTTCACAGGTTTCGTGCTATTGCACACACTACCTGTGTTGTATGAGAAATACGATGTCCAGGTTGATGCTTTTGCTGAGAAAGCTGAGGCGGAATTCAAGAAACAATATGCTATGTTCGATGCCAAGGTGTTGAGTAAAATTCCCAGAGGTCCACTGAAGGGCAAGAAGCTTGCTTAGGATGCGTTTATTGCTAGGTTCTCAAAGTCACGTGGTGGCTAGCTGCGTGTTTTTTGGTTTTGTTGTTGTGGATCTGTTGTTTGATACAACCCATGTTTTAGTGGTTTGTTTTTGTCTACCTATGGGTTCATAATCTGTAACAACAATATGGTATTTTAGATGGTATTTTCGAGTCTGTGTTGCGTCTAAATATCTAAGCTAATAGTGCTTAATGGAATAGTTGGTTTTTGTCATGGCATTTTGCCAAGAATTGATAGATGGGATCATGGGAGGGCTTTATATTTGGATTCTTTGGAAGTGGATTTGGTTTTGGTCTTGGTTTTATTACTTAAATTCTTTATGAGAATGATATGTTTTTCCACCACAAATTGATGCAAATCCTCTATGACATTGGCTATGCTGCTTTCCGGTAAACTATTAGGTTTTCAATTTCATTATGCGTACAAAGTGAGATTTGACTACTGCTAGTCTGCTACTGTACATACATACATATACTATGCTAAACACATGCAGTACAATTCTTAAAAGAGAGCGCTCCTAACCTGCTATCCTAATTCCTCCACAATATATTAAATTTTGAGCCTACTCGTACTCAGCAACGCATAACGGAACCATCCTGCCCTTAGTGCCCATAACAATGCCGAACCATGGAACACAATTTCTACCATCTACTCGTAGTTCACAATATCCAACTCCCCTGCCCCATGAACACCCTATTATCCATCTTCATTACGCATTCCCGAAACTTTGTTGGCGGTCGCCTGTTCTTGCTTGTCCACTTACCATCCATCACATGGAATGTTGTGTACCAACTCCACAACTCCCTGTAAACTAGAGGAACCTTCCACCTCATCCCCCTTTGCTACCAATATCCTCCGCTTGAAGTGGGGCCTTCCGCTACCAGGATATGCCTTACTCAATGTTGATGGATCGCTCAACTGGAATTCAGATCCCACGGTCTGATGACAATTTTATGCGTTGCTTAGTTGATCAGACACTCCATCAATAATCAAGCAGGATTTTGTGACCATCAGGATAGGTTAATTCACGTCAACTCCTAGTATATCCCTTATCATTGCTACAACTTCCTCTTCAAGCATTTTATCACGGCGGTGCAATGATAGCCGAGTACGAATTAAGGGTGTTCTTTGATGCAATGGTGGTGGGCATAGGTGGAAGTCAATAGGGGATGTTGCTCCAGTACAAGCACGACCCCTAGCAAGATGGACTCGCCAACTGACGCACAAAGCCCTTGGACGACAATGAGAGGATTTTTGTGAGTAATATACGTAGTGTGTCACTAAATTTACCAATCTAATATCATAATGATGCTAGTTGAAGAATGTATAGCCTAATTCATTACCTACTTATTTTGCGCACCATATGGTCTGATTATCCAACTAATATCATAATTATACTACTTGAAGATTCCATCAATGGCCTAAATCACCTCATGCAGATATGTTTTTTGATCGTGCAAAGCTTTTAAGTTGTGGAAAATGAGATTATTGCTTAAATATTAACTTCAATATTAACTTTTCAATTAATACGTATTTAGTGCATTATAACCACCAATATATATTTTTACACATTTACAAAGATGAAAACCAATCTGGAGACTTAGTTTTAGCTCTTTGAAATTCTATGCATTTTTGCTTTGGACGATGCTTCTATTTACAGGGGAAAATCTTCAACCACTAAGGACTTGAAACTGTGACGTTGGCCTCTGATATGGTGACATTGACTAATATCTCTTGGAGCATTGTTGCACTGGTGACTTTGATTCATGATTCAACTTCATGTGACTGGTGGTTTTCGACACCACCACATTAGTACACTAGTGATTATTTTAATGCAAGTGAAGATGAAGACTCAGTCAAGTTCATCTTGATGATGAAAATGGGGACAATTGTTTTACAGTATTTTCACCTATTATTTTTTTTTTAACAAAAAAAGTTACAAAAAGTTTACAAATGTGAAAGAGAAAGAGGAAAAAAAACAAAGAAGACAACCTAAAGGGAAAAGTGGAAAAGGTTGCACAAGTTGAAAAAGGTACAAAAGGGAAATAATTGGCAAGATCTCGGAATACTCATGCCAGAAAGCCACAAGTCGGGTTTTTCGGGTTTCGGGGTTTTCGATTTCGGTTGACATTTTTAATCACCCAATACCCGACTTATCCTTAAGATACCGGAAATATTCGAATACCCGAATGAAAGTCAGGTTTCGGGTTTGTGTGATAAAGAAAAATTATGCAATTATTTTACCACTATTAATTAGTCTTTTTATCACTATTTTTAGCTCCTAGAAACAAAAAGACATTCTAATAAAAATAACACATTATTCAACATGAAAATAACAATTTCACACAAAAACATATTTCTAAAAATTAAAAACAAGAAGGAAATAACATTGTGCTTATTATGATTCATCACAAAAATAAACTAGCTTTTGAAACTGAAACTCAAAAGTGGTGAACTAGTTTTTTTGCTAATAATTACTATTAAGTTAGAACTTAGAGTTTGATACTCTTTTTCTTTGTAATCATAACGGTTTTTTTATTTACTTACATAGAAGCACCTTTTTTTTTGCTTAATTACTTTTAAATTTGCATATTTTTTAAATGTAGATTTCGGGTTTCGAGTACCCAAAGGGTGGTACCCAAAACCCTACCCGATTTAATAATTTCGGGTTCGAGTTGCAAATCGAAATATTTGCTTAAATCGGGTAAAATCCAATTGGGTCCGCTTAAATCGGGTAAAATCCAATTGGGTCGGGTCAGGTCGGGTATCCAAAACTCGAAACCTTATACTCACCAATATCAGAGCTAAGAGCTGGATTCCAAGTCACTATATATGCACACACACACACACACACACACACACACATATATATATATATATATATATATATATATATATATTATCATACACATACATCTCTCTCTCCATTTCCATCTCTCTCTCCCCCTCACTCTCTCTATATAGAGTGCTATACCTCATTTTTTGGGCATGTTCACCAAGAAAGATTTTAATGACATTATCCCTTGTACAGGTCAAGTCAAAAAAAAAAAAAAAAACTGCAAACTCTCGTCCGGATTGTCAAACAACTTGATCAAATAATTCTTCACACTCACTCATCATAAGTCACTCCAATCAAAGATCATGACTTCATTTCTAATTTACAATTTCTACGCAGTACATAAAAGGAATGAAAATAAAATAATCAATGAACTAAGTTGACTACTTTACACATGATGAATTTACACCAAGCTGGCTACTATAAGGGGAAAATACATTCTACAACAAACAGGTTTTAATTGCTATTGTCTTCAAAAGTTCGATGGCGAATCCCATATACCATATGCAGCACACTTAAAGTTTCCATACTAGGCAGGTCCTAAATGCAATCCAAACGCCGATTGTTTATGTCCCAAACAAAGAATACAAGCAACAGACAAGATTCATTTCACACGAGGATCCGAAGCATTTGACGTTACATACCTGTTTGCTCCAGTTCCTTAAGCATTTGAGACTTTCTCAAAAAAGAGAACTACTGATTACTGTCTCCAAATGCACACAACTGACACTCTAAAGGAAGTAAGACAACTGCTCTTTCTTTCTTGAACCTCCTTCTCCATATAGGTCGTTCCATTGCTTTAGCTCAGCCATTATGTTTCCCTCAGAAGCGAAACTGGCGGCAACCTGCAAGATAATTTTATGACACTCTTGTAAGAGTTTGAAATATTATGTTTTGATCTGACTCACTGTCAGCAGTTCTTTCAAAATAGAACCAACTGATATCAACTTATAATTAAACTGTTTTATGATTTCCGTGTTCTACCAAAACTAAAACATTCATACGTTAGGTTTGTCTAATGATCAAAGACTTTCCCTTTTCCCAAAAATGTTTCTTACGCACGGGGGGAGAGAGGGGGGGGGAGCCTATATTACCTGATTCTTTGCCTGTCTCATGTCTTCCATATTTAAGGGCCGTAAAGTGATTACTCTTTCCTCTTTGGTTTCTTCTTTCGCAGCAGAATCATCTTCTGAGTTCTGCACTTTTTCAACCGTCTGCTTCTTTTCCTGAAGATTCAAAGTGGAAATATTTATATTAGAAATGTCATTCCTCTGCATAACTGAACATATTCAAAAAGTTAAACCGAATCAATTTATTGCTTAATAATGTGAAATATACCGTATCCTTTTGTCTCTCTTGCTGTATAAGTTCCCGTACTGGCCGGTAAGCTGCAGTTATGCACAAGTTCTGTTTCCAGTAGATGTTTTCGTGAGTGCCAAGACATCTAGAAATTAAATCTGACGACATTATAAGTAAACAATGCAAACCTTGAGATCACTTCCACTATAACCTTCTGTCATGACTGCAAGCTCTTTAAAGTCTAGGTCTTCAACTTTTTCTTTGGATAGCAGGGTTTTTAAAATCATTTCTCTGTTCTCCACTGATGGTAGATCAACCATAATTCTGTCAAACATAAAATGAAAGTTCAATGGATTGCATAATGACAGAGCTTTATGAGCATAGAATACCTAAATAAAACTTCTAGTTAATATTTCAAATTATCTGCGAAGTAAAGAAGGATGCAGAGCTCGATCTAATAATATGACAAATTACCTGCGCTCGAAACGCCTAATGATCGCTTCATCAAGGTCAAATGGTCTGTTTGTTGCTGCAAGAACAAGGATGCGCTCTCCAGGTTTTGTTAATAGTCCGTCCCAATGCGTCATAAATTCGTTCTTAATTTTGCGCATTGCCTCATGCTCTCCTACTCTTGTCCGCTGCCCAAGCATACTATCAACCTCGTCTACAAAAATAATTGTTGGAGAAACCTTTGCTGCAAGGGTGAAAAGAGCTCTAACATTCTTCTCATCTTCGCCAAACCATTTTGAAGTGATAGTTGACATTGAAACATTTATGAAGCTTGCTCCAGCCTCATTGGCAATTGCCTTGGCAAGCATGGTTTTACCCGTACCAGGAGGACCAAAGAGCAGAATGCCTCTGCAAGGCTTAAGAAGCCCACCGTTGAAAAGGTCTGGCCTTCGGAGAGGAAGCATGACCAGCTCCTGAAGTGATTCTTTAGTTTCTTCTAGGGAACCAATATCGGCGAATGTCACTCCAATATCTTTTGCAGGGATAACTTCTGGCCTTATGCGCTTCTCAAATTCATTATCAGGAACAACTTCCTGAAAGGATAAAGACAGGGTGTAAGGCCCAAATGAAAGAAGAAAGAAAATCTGGTGTTATCTCATGCGAATGCAATGCAGGAAGTTCGTAACACGTTTTGTCAGTGATGATGAAGTATTTCTTCTTTATTTCTGAAACACAAAACACAATATCAAGGAAAGAGAAAGAGAAATGCGTCTATGTTATGTGAATAGTAATACATAATATGCTAATTAAATCCTTTTCGAAAAATTAATCGATCAATTCACACATATAATGAGCTTTGGGGAACGAAAACGAAGGAAATAAGTTCGACAAGGTTAGCCCTTCATCATGGCATGCATCACAATATTCATGCACTTGAAAAAATATTTAGTTCAATAAATTAAAAAGAGTAAGACTTACTGGTGGCTTTGATATCACTGCAATCTCACTATCCGTCTTAGTTGAAGAAATTGCCTTCTCGGCCTCATTCTTGTTCTCTGATGTTGCGTTATCAGACTTTGTTTCAGGCTTCACTCCAGCATTCACGTCGGCGTCCTAATATCGTATATGGTAAAGTAATTATATAAATAGGCAATACGAGAATATGACAAACCCCTGGAAAAGTATAACAGAGGAAGACAGACCTTGAATGATTCACCATAATTTTCCATTTTAAGGGAATCTTTGCCTCCACTTTTTCCCTCCTGGAAAATGCTTAACCCATGCGACAAACTGAACCAAATTCATCGAGTGTTGGAAAGAATGAAAATGTTAAGCAAAAAAATCGAGAGAGAGAGAGAGAATAGAAATGATATACTAAAACATAGAAAGAAAAACATATCTCGTGTACCTGTTCGATGATATAACAAGCTTCCCGTTACGATACTCAGGTTCTTTGTTTTTCATCAAATGATAAGATATAGCAGACACAACAATTTCCTCTATGTAATTACTTAGAACCATAGTGTCAGCGTGACAGATGGATCCAAGATCATCACAGTCAATGTCATTGGCTGCAAGTACTTCAGCAATATGATTTTTGTTATCCTGAAACTGAATCCTCTTCATATCTTCTTCTAGTTGAGCTTTCCAGCTCACGAGATGAGACTCGTCTTCTGGTGGCCTAATCTCAATATTGTAAGGAAATAAAAGATTCAGTTTGTCATCTACCTCCCCAGATTCCTCTTCAGGATCCAACATCCGGGAACCAAGAACCAAAACTGATCCTGATAATTTCTTCAACATTCTATCAAACAATTTGCTTAGTCTAGAGGACTGAAGAAACACTCCGTCGACATCCCGGATGTATAGAATTAGGCTACTAGTTTGGGAAATTGAAACCAACACCTGCAAGCAACATCTTTATCAACATCAAATGAAAAATCACAAGGTCAACATTTTGCAATTTAATGAGGTAAGTACTATCATGATCACATTAAGTTATTCAATGCAGATTCAGACGATCGGAAACTACAACTAGTCCAATATGTAATAACGAGAAGAAATCCATAGTTCTATGAATGCAGGATATATGTGCAGAATATTACCTTATAAAGTGATTGCAAAAAGATTTTCTCATCAAAAGACCAGCTGCAGACGCGCTTGGAAAGAGCTAGAAAATTCAAAAGAGAGATCAATTGGAAGATACATGTAGGTTTTCAGTTAAACATGCACAAGACTTGCTATCAAGTAACTGAAACAAATGTGCTTTATCAAAACTATGACGAGTAGCATAGAAAAACTAAACGGGAAAAAAAACATTCTGCATAAATAGGCTCAAGGTAGCGAAGCCAAGAAAATGAGTAAAACATCAGTGCTGGCACAAAATTATGAGAACGGATAGTTCATTGTTCAGGTCATGTGCTTCAATGGTGTAATAGAAAGAGAGACATAGCAAGTAATCCCAGTCGAAGAGAATGCATATACAAACCTGGATTTGAAGAGGATGACTGGATACTGATGCTACTCATATCTGAAGAAACAGATGAAGTTCTGCGATGCTTCACAGAATTATTGACTCCTTCAGCATTCCTTTAAGGAGCAGATTTAAGAGTAATTTAGGCATGTAGTCAAAAACAGCAATTCATGGTCTGCAAAGAATTTAGCTAGCATACCTAGGTGAAGCGTCGAATCCACTATTTTGCCTTGATATTGTACCTTCATTAGAATAACATACGTGAATAATGGCACTTGATATAGGATAATGCCAGGAAATTGCAAATCAATTCAAAATTTAAAATTGTTTGCCAGATATTTTATGGGTTATTTGGAAAATATGGGGAAAAAATACATCACCCTACTTAATGTTGCCAGCAACAAACCTAACCTTAGATGATTGGACGAACAATCAAGATTTTCAGTAGAGAAATTTCAATTATGTAAACGTGTAACAATCCATACTAGTGAAAGTAGTTTCTCAAACAACTAAAACCTATGCGCATCCAATCTGGTATTTATGATTCTTAGTGCACGAGGACCGCAGAACATGCCCCAAAACATAAATTGCTTACCATGTTATAAATTTGAATGTTTCATAAGTTTTATTTGCCAATTCCCATGTCGTAAAGATTTGGAGACACGAGTCTCTTTGAAGCGGAAATTTGAGTACTAAGTTATTTCTATAAATGGACAAAACTGACTGATTTTACATTTTCTTTTAGATTTTTGCTGCATTAACACTCACGGGAAAAGATGAAAAACAACAGAGAGCAAACAATACTAAGAATTACTAAATTCATGACCTCACCAACCCTCCACAAACCCGATAATCCGTTTTATTACCAACCCAAATTACTCTTTCAGCGTTTAAATACAAAAAGTGCCATTACCATGCCAATCACCAGATCCGAAAAAAAAAAACAGATACATGACTCTAAAGTATAGATCGCTAGCCACCACAGGTCTGTGAATAAAATTTCAATATTAGGATACAGGCATATATTATGTGTACCTACCTCTGTTGACCTCTCGTGTTGGACGAATTGAGAAGGAACCAAGGTAACTGGACACTCGTTCTAATGTTAAATCCGAGATAGACCTTTTGAGAGACTGCAAATTAAGAAATCGGAGTCAAAAATGATATTTCACTCAAAGCAGAATCTTAAGATAAGTCACATTGGGCCCAGAAGAGAAAAAAGAAATATATCCCTTCAACTTTTCCAGGCTCCATTAAAACTCATAAACTTAATGATGTGATCTAAAAAATCTCATATTGATTCTTAGTATATGCCAATAGTGACTTACAGATTCTTTCTTGGAACAGCCATACTTGCTCTGCATCTGCACAACATCAACCAATTAAACAGAACAAAGAACACATCGTCAGTACAAACATAGAGAGATACTAGGAGATAAAAGACATCAAAATTAAACCACCTTAAGTGAAAAATCATTCAGATCCAGCAAGAGCAACTTTGCGTCAAAATGATCCGCTAGAGCCTTTGCAAGCGTTTGTTGGTAGAATTCTGGACAACAACACAAACCAATATTCACCTATGATGCGTAGATATGGACATGGACATGGACACGGACACGGACACGACGACAAGTTTTGTTTAAACAAATTCCTACTACAGATGTGGTGTGTCTGACACAGTATCGGATACACAAACTCGATAAGAACACGGACACGTGCCCTTTTTTTTTTTTAAGTGTCGGTGCATCACACAGATATTTACAAAACAGAATGATCGGAAAATCGACGAAAACACTTCAATTGCATACAAAATTCATACATCACAAAAAAGTGAAAAACAAAGCATACTTACCGCCAGGTCCGGAGAGCAATATCGCCCGACTAGCAGGGGAGAGATTCCTCATGTGCTTCGTGACATCAAAGTGCTTAAAATGTACATACGCCGCATTCGTCAACAACGCTAGCGTCCGGTCACTGTCAACAACACAACACAACACACCAAAATCAAATCAAATCAAACACCACACCAATTCCTCTAACTAACTCCCTAACAAACTCCTAACAAGCAACAAATCACTAACATAATTAAGATTCAGGACACGTGTCATCATCACACAACACAGAATTATGAACAACAAACCTCAAATAATAGGGGAAATCCTTGAAATTAACGCCGGTTTCGTTTCCCTCGACGACGAGCCTCAACAGCTCGAGCTCAATCTGCTCGGCGGAGATACCTTGCTCCGACGAAGCGCCGCCGTTCCATTTAGCGGCGGAGGAACCGGAGACTAATCCGAGCCCCACACCTACACCTACCCCGACGCTTAATGCCGACAAAAGCATGTGCTTCTGTTCCATCATTGCGTCATCTAACAGAAAAAAATATCCGTTACGTATTGTAAGTACGTACAGATATGAGATCTGAATGGGGAGGGGGAAATGCAGGAGAGGAGATCGGACTTTAATGGATAATTAATTAACGTCTGTGAGTGTTATTATTATTACTGGATTTTATGTATCTATATATTATTTATATATTGATTGTGTGTGAGTGAGAGAAAAATGGAGAAAGAGAGTTTACTGGACAAGGATATTGGTATCTCCGAGGAATCAGGCGTTGGAATGGAAATGTGGGGTGGTATATATATATAGGCGGGCGGAGGATGTCAAATTGGGGAAATTTTACTTGGGAAGGGTTGTTATGTCCATTTTTGGGAGAGAGAAAAAAAAAAAAATATATATATATATATATATATTATTTAATGTAGAGATTACGTGGTGCAACAAAGGGCTAAGAACATCGATATATTATTTTGTCTGTGATGTGACACTAACAACTGAGTGAGTTGTTTGTATCAGATTCTGTTTTTAAACTTGATGCTTCAGAGTCGTTACTGATTGAACTTGTTTGTTGGTTTAATTTCTTTCTTTTACCCTCACGATTTACTCGAGGAGTTTAGGGGGTCGTAGAGATTGACTTTTTTTACGGACCATAAGAAGAACAAATGGGAATGTGCTATTTTCAGTCATCACATTTTGCTCTAGTTAGCACAAGTTCGTCCCGAGTGATTACCACACTTACGGTGTGGTATATCATGCTTAACGATTTATAAACATATCATACGTCCTAGTAAGAGCTAGCGGGAAAGGGTTGAAAAAGAAAAGAACTGATAAAGATTGATAGATTTGGCAATGAGATTTTTCAATAAATAGCTGCACCTCATGCACAATTGGAGGATCTTGGGTGAAATGTTTGACTTCCAACTCAAGTTGTGGATAGTCCCTCACCCTAGCACGTATCGAAGAAGAGATGCAGATTCCATTCTCAAAAACCTAAAAACTATTTCTTCTTTGAATCTATGTACAGGCGATGCACCTTTTACCTTCATTTTTAGTGTAACGCCTTGAATATGTTGTATCATATTTTTAAATGGTATAAATTTCAATAATAGTTATGACATAAGATTTATTATATACCTTGTTCGACACTTTAATTTGATATATTGTATATTATGTTTGACATATCGTGCAATGTGTTGTCGTCAAAAAATAAAATTGACTCGTGCAAAATAGCGTGTTCACTACGTTTGGAACGCGTTTTCGAATACATTTCAATAATTTTGTGGTTAAAAACTTATTTTATAACAAATCGTTGATGGACAAACGTAGAAAAACTAACTTCTAAAACTCAAATCATTAAGTGAGTATCTTAGATTCAGATCATTGTCAATTCACATCTCACCACGTTATTTCAAATTTAACGCTCAACTCTTCGAGTCACGAGTCATCACAAACGTGCAATTTTATTTGTACTTAAATATATTTGTTCTTATTTATACTTGAACTTAAAATATTAGGTATGCATATTTAATATATTTTACTGTGAATGAAATCATATTTTAATTTTTGAAATTCATTTTATCGCTTATGTGTCGTGTGCATTAATACTTTAATAGTGTTATGGCGTGTTCAAAAACATTACGATATACAAGGAAAGATGACAAAATTTACTTGCATTTACTATTATTAATATTACTGACTGTAAACATAAAAAAAAAAAAAAAATAGGGGGAAATGAAAGGAAATATTACTTACATTGACTTAAAAGAGTCCGACAAATGTCAGAGATCTAGTAATCACTTGCACATTGGTTGGCTGGCAACTTATATGTCTTAAATTGCAGTTGTCCTTCTCACTTCTCATTTAAGTCCTACCAACTTAAAAGAAATTTAACTAAACGGTTCTTTCTGGTCTGGAATTTTTACCTTCGAGTATTTTTCGGAGATGATAGATTTTCCTTGAATTAGTGATTGGATTATTATAAATCTATATTTTTTGGAATATCAAATATTAATTTGTAAATTATATATGGCCAATTATAATTTGCAAATGAAGGATAAGTAAATATAGTGACATATACTAAGTTTTTTTTTTATATATATATATATATATATAAAATCAAACCGATTCATAACTATTACTTTGTGTGACCTGTGACCAAGTAGTACAATTCGACAAGACTTTTCTAAAGGTACGTACGTAAATTAATATCAGTACATTCCTATATCCAGAGAGATCCAGTGAAGCAACTATACAAGAATGTCATGTTCTTTTTTTTTTTTTTGATCAAAAGAATGTCATGTTCTTCGATTAGTGTTCTTAAATCAATTTAATTCACAGTTGTTGCATGTTTTGTCGTGGACATATTTAGCATCAATTTGCAACTTGCAAGGAATGTTAAATTAACTCATTGTTAATTACATACAAAAAAAATTAACTCATTGTTGTTCAGTGGTCATTAATGAGGTGCGTTAATAAGAAAAATAGAAAGGTGCAATAGTTTACTTAATGAGGCAGTAATTGACTAACTTAATTCTTAATTAAGTCTGTTGATGCATGAACGGATCCAAAAGGGTTCAGCAGTACTTCACATGTTTAGATTATTATTTTTGAATGCTTATTACCCGATAAATTAAAGCTACAGGCTGCTCCGAATATTCTGACCAAATTCGTGCACTTTCGAATACTTATTGTATAAGGAAGATATTTAAGAGACTTAACAATATAAATTCCAAAATTCCTATCATTGATGGCTCGATACTTTTTTTTTTTTTTTGAAAGAATATAATTTCATTAAGGCCAAAAGTTGTTACAATAAGAGTTTACAAAAGTGCCTCCATCGCATAAGCTACAAGATGGGAGGTTATAGGAATTGAAGTGGCTATTCCAAGCGTTTGAAGAGGCCCATTTAGCTAAATTGTGGGCAGCTTGGTTGCCATTCCTATTAACAAAAACGAATTGCCAACGGGGCCATAATGCCTTGAGGTTAAGGATGGCAGTGATGATCGGTTGGGCAGTCCAAGGGGGAAGGATGTCGGAGTCGGTAATGGCTGAGATGAGGTCGAGGCAGTCTGATTCCAGGATCGCCTTTTGCACTTTTCTCTCGTTTAGGCATTGACAAGCATGTAGAAGACCGAGCGCTTCTGCAGTTGTTGGGTCCAAGCAGTAGTGTGCTCTAGATGAGGCGAAGATAATACTCCCTTCACAATTCCTGATAATAAAAGCCGAGTGTGCTTTTCCATCCACAAATGTAGCATCAGTGTTTGCCTTCGCCCAATTCCTTGGTGGTTTTTTCCAGCATTGGATAGTGGAAGTCTTTGCTGTAATTTTCTTGGCTTTTTGACTTCTCCAGTGTTCTTGTCCTTGAGAGTTTGCCAATTGTGATAGTTCCTTTGGGTTGAGATGACTGATTCCATGTAGGATTTTATTCCTATTCTGCCAAAGTAGATCACAGATGTTAGCAAAATAAACCAAGAATTCATCATATGCTATGTTAGAGTAGAAGAGACTCCCTGTGTTTAGTAAAATATGCATTATCCACTCTTTGCAGGTCCAAGTTTGGAATGGAAGTAGATTGAGATGCCAACCCGAGAGCAGCCACACTTGGTTAATGAAAGGACAATTTATGAATAGGTGGTCAATTGTCTCGTCTTGTTGATTACAAAAGAGGCAAGTAGTGTCATTGATCTTGAAAATAGCGTTCAGCCTCATACGAGTAGGGAGAATGTTTTTAATAATCTTCCAAAGCAACAGTTTATGGCGTCCGTGGAGACGAGCACTCCAAAGCTTCTTAAAAAGAATTGTATCATTGGGAGTGAGGGGGATACGTCTATGATCCGTATCAGTGAGGTAGGCACTCTTAGTGGAAAATATTCCTGTCTTGGAGGGTTTCCAAAGAGGTTTTATATCCTGATTTTCAGAAAGTTGAGGACAAATCTGAATTTTGAGGATTTCATCTGTAGTATCACTGTCAAAGCAAGTATTTAATTTATCAATGTCCCAGGTTTTTGTATCTTCAGAAATAAAGGTTCTGACTTGGAAGTTTTGATTTGGGTTATGGGTAGCCGGGTTCGCAGGAGAAGGGGTGAAATTTTTTATGTTTGGAATCCATGGCTGATCCCATGTTATGATATTTGAGTTCAAGTGAACAGGGTATATGAGGCCTTTTGAAATAAGGTCACGGGCAGTGAGAATATCCCTCCATATCCATGAAGCATGGGCCGCAGCTTTTATTTTCAAAATATTTTCAGATCTAATATAGCGGGCCTTTATGACATTGGCCCAAGGGGCCTTATCATTAGCAATTAATTTCCAAAGGAGTTTGGCAATCAGGGCTTTGTTAAAATCATAAGTGAGGCGAAGGCCCAGCCCACCATTAGATTTGGGCTTGCATATGTCCGACCAGGCCAGGAGAGTGAGATGGTTATTAGAATCAGAATTACCCCACCAAAAATTTCTACAAATAGAATCAATTTTAGCACATAAATTTTTTGGAAGAAGGAAAGTGGACATAGGATAAACAGGAGTAGTCTGGGCCACAGCTTTAATGAGAACAGTTTTCCCTGCCTGAGAGAGATTCAGACGATTCCACTTAGAAAAATGATTTTTTAATTTTTGTTCCAAGTTGGAAAAAGCTTCTTTCCTCGAATTAGGCTTGCAAAAGGGGAGGCCAAGGTGGTAATGGTTGTGGGTGCATTCATTGGTATTGAGAATATTTAAGATATCGTCTTTGACGGATTGAGAACAGTTGTTGCTAAAATGCACAAGAGATTTATCCTTGTTTATGATTTGACTCGACCAGTCGCAAAAATTTTGAAGGACATCACATATACTTTTCGCATTTAAATTTGTGGCATGACCAAATATGACAAGGTCATCCGCAAAGAGAAGGTGCGAGACAGAAGGGGCAGTACGGGCAATTTTGATGCCTTTAAAATTATTGGTTTTTTCCTTTCGGGATAGTAGTCTAGAAAATAACTCGGTATAGATCACAAAAAGGGCCGGAGAAAGAGGATCGCCTTGTCTTATGCCCCTTGTAGGCTTGAAAAAACCAAAAATGGAGCCGTTGACAAGGAGGGAGAAAGAGGAGGAAGATATACATTGATGAATCCAATTAATAAAGGTATTGCCAAAACCTAAATTTGAAAGGATGCAACAAAGGAGATCCCACTCCACTCTATCGAAAGCTTTTGAAAGATCAATTTTTAAAGCCATGAGGCCATTCTTACCCTTACGGTTGTGGATAAAATGCATGATTTCATGGGTAAGAATGGTATTGTCATTTATGTTTCTCCCTTTAACAAAAGCAGATTGAGGCTTAGAAACAATCCGGTCCAAAAAAAGCTTGAGTCTATTTGCAATAATTTTAGAGAAAACTTTGTAAGATATATTGCAAAGACTAATGGGCCTAAAATCCTCCACAAAATGGGCATTTTCCTTTTTAGGAATAAGGGCTATCAGGGTGTGGTTTAAAGCTTTGTGCATGGTCCCTGTTTTAAAAAAACATTGAACAGCAGCAATAATAGTAAGTTTAGTGATGCTCCAGAAAGTTTTGTAAAAGTTGGCCGGAAGGCCATCTGGGCCTGGACTTTTATCAGTGCCAAGGGAAAAAAGGGCCAACTTAATTTCTTTTGGGCTAGGGATTGCACAAATTTTTGCATTTTCATCATCAGTGACAATTTTAGGAAAAAGATCTTCCAAATGTGGCGGGAAGGGGAGGTTATCATTCAGATGATCACTATTGAAGAGATTTGAATAATAATCACAAAAAAGATTACCAATTTTATCCCAATCATAGACATCATTACCATTCAAATCAGTGATAAACTTGATATTGTTGTGGCGTTTGTGGAGGGAGGCTTTGACATGAAAATATTTAGTGTTTGCATCTCCCTCCTTAAGCCACTTATCTCTAGATCTTTGACACCAGAAGGTGTTAAGCCTAGAAAGCCAAATATTTAAGTCATTCTGGAGGCTCTTATTTCTAGCCACATTAACAGCAGTCTGAGGGCCATTTTGCACACAAGTAATGTCATTAGATATAGCTTGAATGGTATTGTGAATATTACCAAAATGCATGCGGTCCCAATTTTTAAGGGCATATTTCACAGATTTGCATTTAGCATGTAATTTAACAATAGGGGGGCCGGGGGTAAAACGGTTCCAATCATTAAAAATAATGTCAGCACACATAGGATCATTAAGCCACATATTTTCAAACCTGAAGGGTTTTTGGCCCTTTGCAGTTTGAGAGATAGTGTCCAGCATGATCGGTCTGTGGTCTGAAGCCACTGCTGTGAGGTGATGAAGGTGAGCAGCTTGGAATTGGAGACACCACTGGGCATTGGCAATACACCTATCAAGTCTCTCCTGGATATTGTGAGGATCAGGCCTGCCATTGTTCCAGGTGAAATCTGGTCCTGAGAAGCCAATATCAAATAAAGATAGGTTATTAAGATCATCTTTGAGAGAATGGCCAGAAGAACTGGCAAAAGAGTTCCCCCCAAGTTTTTCATCTTGGCTAACAATGTCATTAAAATCCCCTATAATGGCCCAAGGACTAGAGATGGTTTGGGAGATGTTTTTAAGATGGTTCCAGAAACTGGTTTTGGCATTATAGTAGGGAGGGCAGTAGACACCAGTAAGGTTCCAGGGGCAAGAGGGGGGGTTAGTGATGGTGGCATTAATCATGAAGGGGTTGTAGTGAGAAATAGTGATGGGGATGTTTTGTTTCCATGCAAGGCAAATGCCCCCTGCAGTACCACGGGGAGGGACAATAAAATTATCAGACAGAGAGTAAGCAGACAGAGCATTAGACAGAGGTAGCAAGTTAGAAGTTTTGATTTCACAAATAAAAAGGATATCAGGCCGATTGTTGCGCAGCAACAACCGGAGGGCTTGGACTGCCGAAGGTTTGCCGAGACCTTGGCAGTTCCAAGCAATGATTCTCATAAGAGCTCAGACATTCGACCCCTCTTCAATTGAGGGGTCTCCAGATTTGTGTGACGATTCGACTTCCAAGTCATCCAGGAAAATAGATGGAGTTGGTGGGTTGTATTGGCAGGCTCTTGGTTTGCGCCCAGTGAGGGGTGCTCTAAGTTTTTTGGGGGGGTTCGGATTCTCGTCAGCATTATGGGTTTGGGTGTTGTTTCTTTGTCTCTTGAGGGTAGTAGTGGAAGAGGGAAGATTTGAGGAATTTTGTGTGGATGGTGATGTGTTTATAGGAAACGGTGGGGATGGGTTAACTGGAGCGGTGATGGTGATGTCAGCTAGGTGTGTCAGTATGGGTTTTGGGGATGCTGTCATTTTGAGATTAGTGGGTGGAGATGGGGTAGCGGTGGCTGCTTCAGTTTGAGTGTGCTTATCAAGATGGTTGGTGGTGGGTTGTGGATCTGGATCTAGATCTACATTCATGGGTATGGGTTGGGTTTTGGGTTGGGGTTTTGGCCTAAAGGGGTTCGGGTCGGGGCTGGTGGATCCTATGGTGAAGTTTGGGTTTGGAGTCAACTCGTTTTCAGCTTTAACCCATAGCCCCGACCGTCGCAGCGCCGGATCTTCCATAGCTTCTGGCAACTCGCGGCAGTGAACGTTTTTGTGTCCTAGTCGGCCGCATGAGAAGCAAAACTCCCCTAATCTTTCAAATCTGACCTCGACAGTAAAGCACTTTCCCTCGTTAGATTCAAATGACACTTTATCGTTGAGGGGGTCGGTGATGTTGATTAGGGTTTTGATTCGGAAGCTTCTTCTCCATTTTGAGGCAATCCCTCCTTCTTCCATTTCAATGAAGTCCCCCAAGATGTTACCAATGATTTTTCCGTTCTCCTTTGTGATGAATTTCACAGGGAGATGGGAGATCTGGCACCAAAAGAGAGCTTTAGTCATGTCGATTTCGAAAAGGGCTTTTTCTGGCGGCCACTGATTAATTATGAGTTGATGCTCTTTGAAGGTCCAGGAAGAGCTAAGCACCCTTTTCATATCCGATTCAAGTTCGAACACACAAGAGTATAGGTTTTTGTTGATGTGATTGAAAAAAATTTTATTTCTAGGGTTCCAGGCTTTAGCGATGGTATTTTTGAATATGTTGGTTGGTTGCTGTTTTTCAGTGAATATGTTGATGAGAAGAGAGAAATCAGAACATGGTATTGGTTTATTTGATGGGTCAGTGGGGCAATCGATCGTGGTTTTGTTGAGAAGGTCAGTGAGAGGAGTTGATTTGGGGGATTTTGGTGGTGGTTCCATGGTGGAAGACGAGGGGAGAGGGCGGAGAGAGGGCGGAGGGAGGGGAGAGAGGAGCGGAGAGAGGGCGGAGAGAGGGAAGAGAGGAGCCCAACGGTCACAAGAAGGCGTTGGAAGAAACGAAACGGGAAGAAACGGCGGAGGAGACACACCAGCCCTAAAAGAAGGGAGCTCTAGGAGAGAGAGCAAAATCTTTCGCTTTCAAAATGATTCATCATTTTTGATGGCTCGATACTTTGACCAAGTAAATTATGCCGTATAAGATATGTACCAGATACCAATATAAACCAATTATATTGATACTTGTACGAAACGTATTGATACACCACATGGTGTATTTGTTAATTCTGAAAAAAAAAAAATCGATACGCATCCAATACGTTTTCTAGACGTGTTGAAAATATTGTGGGTTTTTTTTACTAATTTTTTTTTATAAGTTAAAAAATGTGATGCGCCGATACTTTAACTAAGTACACCAAGAATGGAACACATTGATTTTGTGATATTAAAAAAATGTTAATTTGTTATAAACTTGTAAGTTTTGTATGTTCTCTTTTTTATGCACGTAAGATGTTATTTAATGGTGCAATTTATTTTTTCTCGGCATTTTCATGTTTAATTTTAAAATTCTATTATTTGTAAAAACAATACTAAAAATATATATATATATATTAACATTTATATAAATTTACATAAACGTATTTCTGCCATATCCGTATCGTATATTTTCTAACAAAAGTCGTATCATCGTATTTGTATTGTACCCATATCGCCGTATTTGTATCCGTATTACATAGCATGCATGTAAGTACCATAAAAAGAAGGTATGTTCAATTATTATAATATGGAGTTTTTTATTGTCTTACAATTCGTTACTTTGTACTGGTAGGGTTGGCATTAGAGAGCGTACGTCAAGTGAATCCCTGTTTTAGCTCACGTATAGTGTTTGAGTGCATGTCAGCGAAAATCTAAATTGATACATGACTTACAATGAAAGTGGACTAGCTCGAAGCATAGTGAGCAAATGTTTTAAAAGTGTTTTTGGAGCACGTCCTAGTGCCTATGGGTACGCATTAGAGCTACAACTGGGACACAAATATGTGGTTCACGAATTTGGGTACGAAAAACAGGGAACATTACATAAATTTAGAAGAAAAATATTGTTTTTGTTTTCTTTTACTCTTAAAAGATGTATGAATCTGCCCTAAAGTTCAAAAGACTTCAAAATTTCATTCTTTCTAATCGTCATCAAATCACTACAAAATATATTATATGCATGATCTTCTTTTCACTCAAACTTCTTCCTCTTTCAAGGTTAATGGATTTTTAGGTTCAAAATCATGATCTGTGATTTTTATTTTTTTTTTGAGATTATCATCCATTATTATGGATTTAAAAATAAAAGCATTGATATCCTGTATGGGTATCATTTTGGAATTAAAATGAATCCGATTAGTTTCAACTTTTCATTCATGTTATTATTATTATATATCCATATCACTTTTTTTAATGATTTTTGGTATAAAACATAATTTTTAAAATATTACATGTCAAAATTGGTTGTTTTCTGGGTTTTGCCTTTTAAAATATTGTTATGATGATTTACTTCATTAGTGGCACCGCATGTGAGAAATCATTAATTATACTATCACAATATTTAAATGAAAGGGATCAATAAAAATGTTGATAGCGTTCTTATCACCAAAAAGACTCCACCGAAATTGGAAACTACTATGCCACAATTACCTCCATCGATAGCTCAACCTCTATTATCGATAGCTCAACCTCTATTACGAGGCACTGGTATTCCACTTATACTTGAGAAATTGGCTTAGGTTGTAGCTGCAACAACAACAACAATGGAAACTATTCTCCACAGCCGTGCTCCGCCTCTACCAAGGGTGTTGCGGTTGCACTCCCAACCTGAGAAGCCTCCTCATATTATAGTTTTAGTGCGAGCAAACATTGGATCTAAGCTAATTAAGTTAGGATAACCCGGCGTATATCCTCCCATACTTAAGTTAGTAAAATATTGAAGTTGTATGGCTCTAATTGAGTATATCAAATTAGAGATGCATAGAAACCCAAGATTTTGAATTTTTGCTTTTTGCGCTCGTATTTATACAAATCAAAGCATAACTCAGTGATGAGAAAATTTAAACAGGTTTATACTAGCTTAAAAATTATTAGCCTTTTTCATAAATGTCTTTAGATAAACCTTAAAACCCATGAAAAGGAAAATGCATAAGTACGTCTCTCAAGTGAGAGAACTTTGCCTTCCCGGTAAGGCCTTTGTCGATCTCTGCATGGCAATTTCTCATCGGAATCAGCGAATTTTTCACGTCGTCTACTTCCATTTTCGCTTCCTTGTTTTTTCTTTCGTTCATTCGGCTAGGGCTTTTTTGACATCGTGGATTTTCTCTTCCGTTAGCTTACCCTTATTTCCATTAATTCTTGTTGAAATTTAACATAGTTCTGTTCGTTTCTAGGGTTTATATTGCATTATTCTCTTTTTGTGATTTAGTTTTTTTCTTTGGCATTCTAGGGTTTAAGGAAAAGGTTGTTCATCCTCTTGGCTCTGATCTACTTCATACTGCTCCTCAACACACTGTCTGATCGTTCTGTTCGCACCCATGGATCCGAATATTGACCAGCTATGTGAGAAACTTTCGCTCTTCGATGAGGATAGCCCCATTATCCTCCCTGATACCACTTGGAAGAACACCAAGGAAGCGGCTAAATTAATTCTGGTAGGGCGTTTGATAACACCTAAGACGACATATAACTTCAACTTGTTCTGCTCGGTTATAAAAAATATTTTCAAGGCAGGCAAGGGGATCGAAATCCAAAAGATTAGTGAGGACCGGATTCTATTCCAGTTCTTCCATGTGCTCGACAAGAATCAGGCGCTAGCGGGGTGCCCTTGGTCTTTTGATAAGAATATTCAGATTCTTAATACAGTGGAAGATAATGAAAACCATCTGGATGTCACCCTCGATTTTTGTAGCTTTTACGTCCGCTTCTATGGTGTCCATTTTGCGAGGCAGACTGGAGAGTTCACGAGAATTATTGGAAACTGTCTTGGCTTCTTCAAAGAGCTGAACATAAATGAGTCAAACTATGTATGGATGCGTGCTAGGGTGAAGATTAATGTTGCCAAACCTTTGCTTCGTTATGTGAAACTTCGTGGCAAAGGCGGCGGCGAAATGATAGTAAACTTTAAATATGAGCGGCCTCCGAACTTCAGCTATCTTTGCGGTATCATTGGACACACAATGGGTGATTGCGAAAGAAAATATGAGTTGGAAGAGGAAATTTTGGAATCAAAACTTCCTTACGGGGCATGGTTACGTGAAGAAAGGCCTAAGGTATGTGGGTTTAGGTACCAAAAATTATCGGATAAACCGTGTGGCAAGATCGGATTGGCATAATAATATCTTTTGGTAGTGGCTGGGGTGTAAAGGAGAAGAGAAGAGAATGGAGCGATGAATCTTTGTCTCATATTTTTGAGAGACATCATGCACATGCAGGTAATCTCGGTGCAAAAAAAAAAAAAAAAAAAAAAAAAAAAAAAGAGGAAAGGAAGGAATATAATGAGATGGCAATAGACATTCATACGGGGCAAAAAAAGAACTCACTGACGTAGCCTGGTGTGTTGCGTAAGTGTGGACAGGGGGTTAAAGACTTGTTGGGAGAAAAGGAAAATCAGCCTGATAAGGTATTAGGGGGTGAGGGCAGTAGTGAAGGAGTTAAGAGTGTGAGAGATAGTGAGGAGCTTGGGAATTTATTTGGGATCAGGAAGTTTTGCTTTTCCGGATATTACTACTAAAAATATAACGGAACATAAAACTGGAGCTTTGAGGAGTATTGAGGGCAATGGTAACAAGGGTAAGGATGCTTCAAGAAAAATGTACACGCCAAGCCGACGAAGGAAACTAGATCCAAATTTTGAAAATACTTTGAGCCCCCAAATCACACCTCATAAGCGGGTTATGGAGCAGCGCGAGTCTAATCTACCGGCACGAAAAAAGAAAGGAACAAACTCTAAGCTCGAAATCTGCAAGATATCTACAACGGCGGAGGTTGCAGTGCAACCCCGCCGAGACCAATGAGTATCCTCAGTTGAAACTGTCAAGGCGGGGCCGCCCGCCCTTGGACAGTTCGAGAATTTAGAAACACGGTTCTAAGTATCGGCCTTCCTTAGTCTTTCTGACGGAGACTAAGTGTAGACAGAGAATGATTGATACAATAAAGCAATACATTGGAAATTTCGGAGTTTCTGTGGATTCTAAAGGAAAGTCGGGTGGACTAGCTTTGCTTTGGAGGAAAGACGCTAATGTTCATCTTATGAGCATGTCCTCGAACCATATTGACGCACTTGTTTTATTACCAGGCGGGGGTCCTGAATGGCGCTTTATCGGCTTTTATGGCGAACCGGATGGAGCGAATAGGAAGATTACATGGGATTTATTACGACACCTTAAAACGCTTTCTTTGAAGCCATGGGTTTTTGCCGGGGATTTTAATGAAGTATTATGCCAAATCATAAAAACTAGGCGGTGGCCCAAAATCGAATTGGAATCTTCGTCATTTTTGGTAGGCTTTATTGGGTACGGGGCTTTGTGATTTAGGCTTTAATGGTTTGAAATTTACATGGTGCAATCGGCACTTTAAAACCGACACAGTATGGGAACGTTTGGACAGAGCTTGTGCTGACTCACAATAGCGCCAGTGTTTCGATACGGCAAGGGTGGATCATCTACAGATGGATTATTCGGATCACTCGGCTATCCTCATATCGCTTAAGGAGGCTGATTTTGCAAAGACAAGGAAAGGAACCCCAAAAAGATTTCGATTTGAGGCGACATGGATAAAAAAGGAGGAGTGTAGCAAGGTTATCGAGAAGATTTGGCGAGATTTTGTGGACGATTCCTTGGATAATTCTCTAAAGGCGAAATTGGATGAATGTTTATTGGGTGTCAGCGGAATAGATATGAAGAAGAAGATCGAGAGGCTGTCTATTCGGATAAAACAGTTGAGGAGTGGGTCGATTACACAAGAGTCTAAGAGGGAGGAATCCAAATTGAAAATGAAACTGGAGGAGTTGAAGAATTCAGAGGAACTATTTTGGAAGCAGAGAGCAAAGGTCCAATGGCTTCGTGAGGGAGACAGAAATATGTCATATTTTCATAGACGTGCTAGTGAGAGGCATGCGAAAAATGAGATCAAGGGCTTAAGGAACAGTAGTGGAGTGTGGGTTAATTCACCGTAGGATATGGATCTTATTGTTACAGAGTACTTTCGAGAGATACTAGGATCTTCAGGGCCGACAGAGGAGGATCTAGATGATGTGATGGGAGTGGTACGAAGGAGAGTCAGCCAGGAGATGAATGATCAACTCCTTCAACCTTGCACGGAGGAAGAGGAAATTAAATCACTTTCTGAGATGTATCTTTATAAATCCCTATGGCCGGATGGTTTCTCTGTTGTTCTTTATCAGAAATTTTGGAAAATTATCAGCCACGATGTTATATCTTTTGTCCTTGCTTTTCTTAATAATCGTTTGCTTGATACTAGCGTGAACTTCACTTATATTATTCTCATAACTAAATGCAAAAATCCTGAATATATGCACCAATTTCGCCCTATAAGCTTGAGTAGCGTTAGCTTCAAGATTGCTTCAAAAACCATTGCTAACAGGTTTAAGCCTCTACTTAATAATGTTGTTTCATACTCTCAGTCTGCTTTTGTTCCTGGTCGTTTGATAACTGGTAATATTTTAGTTGCCTTTGAGGTTAATCATTTTTTGAAGAACAAAAGGACAGGAAAATGACGGTTTATGACGCTGAAACTGGACATGAGCAAAGCCTATGACAGAGTCGAGTGGTCCTCTCTGGAGAAGGTAATGCTTAGATTAGGTTTCCATTCTTCTTTTGTGAGTTTAGTGATGCTAGGTGTGTGTTATGTTTCATATTCTGTCATTGTTAATGGGCGCGAGTCTATTATTTTTCATCCTGAGAGAAGCCTTCGACAAGGGGATCCATTATCCCCCTTATTTGTTCTTATTTGTTAGCGAGGTTTTTTCAGCGCTCATTAGTGAAGCAGAGTCACGGGGTACCCATAAGGGCATATCAATCAGTCGCCATGCACCAGCAGTATCCCACTTATTATTTGCAGACGATACTCTGATATTTTGCGACGCTAATCTAGGAACAGCTGAGGAGATTGCTTTGATTCTGAAAAGGTACGAAAAGGCGTCGGGAAAAAAAATCAACTTGGATAAGTCTGTGGTTGTATTTAGTAATAATACAAGTGAGGATGAGGCTCAGATTATTACAAATGTTTTGGGAGTTCAAGCGACGCAGAAACATGACAAATACCTTGGCCTTCCATCGGTGGTGGGGAAATCTAAAAAAGAATTATTTGCTTATATTCGCGAGAGGATTTGGAAGAGGGCACAAGGGTTGAAAGGGTAGAATCTTTTGAGTGTCGGGAAAGAGGTTCTCATTAAGTATATGTTCCAAGCTATCATGTCGTCCGCAATGAGCTTCTTCCGGCTTCCTGACAACCTTATCGAGGAACTTGAATCCTTGATTTGTAACTTTTGGTGGGGTAGTGGCCCGATTGACAAAATCCATTGGTTGGCGTGGGAAAAGATGTGTATCCGGAAAACAGAAGGCGGTATGGGTTTTAGGAATTTGAAGGCGTTCAATTTGGCATTACTCGCGAAACAAGCTTGGAGGATTTTTACCCATCCCGATAGTCTTGTAGGGCAGATCTTCAAAGCAAAAAACTTTCATAACACCTCTTTTTTGGACACAAAGGTAGGGAATAATCCGTCTTTTCCACGGAGATGCATAAAGGAGACGATAAATGGTGTTGAGAAAGGTATCCGTTGGAGAGTTGGTAATGGGAACTCGACTGCTATTTGGAGGGATAAATGGATTCAATGATCGTCGCTATTCCGAGTTTTTTCGCCGCGACCTACTGAATGTGAGGCCGACGTGATAAGTGATTTGATGGATGCAGACTCTAGGGAGTGAAACATGGGGCTGATCCGTGAGCTTTTCTTCGAAGAGGACGCGATTGCAATCTTGTCAATCCCATTGGCGCATAGAGGTAAGGAGGATAAGATCATTTGGCACTTTGAGAAGAATGGGAGTTTCTCGGTGCGTAGTGCATACCATCTTATTCTTGAGTGGGAACTACACAAAAACAAGGAACGCACGACCACAAGTGATGGAGCCTCGAGGGTGAAGTCGTGGAAAATAATTTGGAGCTTAAAGTGTCCGAATAAGGTGAAGATTTTTGTGTGGAGATTACGCACGGACAACCTACCGACGAAAGGAAATCTTGTGCGATGAAAGGTTGTATCGGATGATTTATGCCCAGTTTGCTCTTGTGGTAGAGAGACATCAAACATTGTTTATTTACATGCCATGTCGCACGGCAAGTCTGGGACCTATTGCATTTACCAAGAAACAATATGATTCGGGATGAGGAAGATGTGATAATTTGGCTGAAACAATGCGATCAAGGGCGGATGATGTTAAACTAATGGAATATGCAATCATTTGTTGGGCACTTTGGAGCAACCGCAATCGAATTGTGGTAGGGGAGGGAGCTTCAAGTCTGGGACATATTCTATCTTTCGCACGTAGCTTCATTGCATCTTGGGTTGCAGCAAACGTGGGACAGGATAGCAGGGACCAACAGCGTTCCGCTCTTGAATGGCAGCCACCCGCGGGTAGTACAATAAAGGTTAACTTCGATGGAGCATGCTTCAATGATCAGAACGCGTGTTGTAATATCCCTAAATTTTTCTAGTATATATATATATATATATATATATATATATATAAGAATATAAGTATCATATAGATACTTCTTAAAGAAGAAAAAAAATAGCAGCTGGTTACCTACATGCAATTCAAGAAGTTCCCATGCAGCTTTAGCAGTTGTACAAGTTTGAATAAGTTTGAACATATGGTTACCTACCCAACTAAAAATAGCATTGAGAGCCTTTTCATTGAAGTTGTAGAGAGCAATCTCATTGGCTGTCCATTGTCCTCTTGGCTTAGGTACCAGATCAGTATCTCCATCTCTTGGCAAGTAGGGGATGGTGTAGCCTTCTAGTACTACGTCCCAAGCTCTCAGGTCGATGGATTTGATGTGAACTCTGAGTCTGATCTTCCAGTAGGCATAGTTATTGGGACCCTCCAATACTAGCAACCTGCTGGTATTGGGGTTGGGGTTGTTCATCTTGTCGTATCAACGCCAAACACCGGTGAAGTTGGTGCTTGGCTCTGATACCAATTGAAATTGTGGATCGGGTCGATACGTTGTTGTTGTTAACTTAACATTGGAGTTTTAACAACAGTTTGGTATGTTGTTAATCCAATGATGTTACTTTAACAACAGGCCAGAGTAATAGTGCAGCGGAATAAACAAACACCAAATTTAAGAAGTGAATATAAAAATATATTAACTTCCGAGCCGTAGGCAAAATAACCCGTTAAGGTTTTAACAAAGTCGTTCTCTCAACTCTCAAGCTCCTCACTCTCAAATTTATTGAACTAAGCAAAGCACACAATAATTGCTTCGACTATCTCTAAAAGCTGCTCACTCTTAGATCTATTCTAACAACTCACAAACTTTGCTAAAGCAAGACAACACTCAACAACTTGTAAATAAATCTCTCAGATTGATTAGCTCTTGTCTCGTGTTTGTCTTGATGTACTTCACACCTATATATAGGTTCTTGACTTGGACTTCAAGGTGTGTTGTAAACGGTTGATAATTCTCCTAGTTTCCTTCTCGAACTCCCTTTCCTTGTTCTCGCAGTCCTTCTTGAATAATAGTTCATTCGTTAGTGATCTAACTAAGGAAAGACTCATTCTTTAAATCAGGACTCATCTTGGAAAGCTTTCCTAGTTACACTGGAACTCGTCTTTTCTTGTAGAGCGGTTTGTTTAATTAAGGAAACTTCCCTTCTTGGAAACTTGAGCGTCCAACCTATGACAAGTTTGTTTCCTGAATAATAATCAAAGACAATCACAATTGTGGAACTCAATTAGTTAAATGAAGAAGGCAAAATAATAATAATAAATATAAACAAGATTGTAAATCGGATTCTGCTCAGCAATGTTACTCTAACATTGACTTCTCAATGTTAACCTAACATTGCCAAAATACCTGCACTTTCAGATTTTATTAAGAAACTAATAACCTTACGGTGAAATTGCGAGAACCAAAATGTGATTATTTGTCCTATTTCTATTTATTGACTTGGTTGTCATCAAAGATAAGAAAGACATGTGAGAAAATATAACAAACTATAAAAGTTAATTATTGTTTTAAACTTATTAATGCTTTTAAATTTATTTAGGAGACGGCGCAGAATTTCCCGAACACGAAGTTACTGTCTCAAGTGAGATTTATAATACTTTTAAGCCTTGTTTGTCACCTGGCATGAGGAACTTGGATTGCGTACTTGTGATTCTTGGTTCTAAATGGAGAACAATTTATTCTTTCAACAACATTTTTTCTTTTATGATCTCATTTCGTAACCTAATCTTTTTGCTTACTGTTGAAATATTTTTGGACCATGAATTTTTAATCATTTTTCACAATTACAATAGCTTCTCCAATATAATAATCCACATGTTGGTTTTTGAACTGTGCAACGAGCAACGAATTATGTTCGGGACATGTAGCTCAAAAGCAACGGACACTGTCTGGGTTACTAGCTTATTGTTTATCTATTATACCCATTGAGACGCCTTTGGGAAGTTAGGCCCATGGATTGAGACGATTTACTGCTGGGCAGCAAATGTTGTTGGTTTAAGTAAATTTGCTCGATACCCATTTATCTAGGCGATGCTTGCAGTCAGGAGTTGGCTGTAACCGCGTGCTAGGTTGACATGTACTCAGACATGTCTCTTGATCTATTTGCGAGGTGGCTCCTTGTTGGGAGGTAAAAGGTAGTATATTGGATGAAATAAGGTTGAATATGTTAAATGAAATGCACGAGTTCATTATCTTATTGTTCGTTTACTATTCTTTACCTCCCAGTTCTAATGTTTTCTTTTCATACCATATCAAATTTCACATATTTGTCACATCTATTATTATTATTAAAAATCTCACTAAGTCACCACAGACTTACATCTCGTGTCATTTTCTCTGTCAATTCCTCAGAATAAGCAAGGCTTAGCAAGACGGCTGGATTAAACTACTGTAGACGTGTGGGATTTTAAATAAATCAAAAGTGTGTGACAATAAAAATAAATCCCCAATAATTATTTGTTTTATTACGTATTCGGTGATTTGAGTTTCGTGTGGATTTGTAATCATATACTCTATAAATCTTGAAAGCTTCCGCTGTAATAAATAAATTTATATTTGGCTTTATTATGGTTCCATTTTAGTGAGCCTGATTGAGGTAGCATTAAGGTTCGAACTGGAAATCTGCAAATACTATTCGGGGACTTAAACGAGACTTAGTTTGGGACCTCACACGTGTGGGATGAGAATTATTGCACGAGTTAATTCGGGTGCTATCTTGGCGTGGGTAAGACGACGACATCAGGCGCTACTTGATCCGACGGTAACAGAAGTTATGGTGGCTCGTTGGGCAGTGAAGTTGGCGTTGAAAATGAATTGGACGGATGTGGTGTTTGAGGGCGATAACTTAAATGTTATCATGAATCTTACGCACATTATAGAGGGAGATGCATAATATGTGTAAGGACATAAATAAATTCGTCTTTCGATGGGTTTTCTGCGAGGCTAATAGAGAATCACGCATGCTTGCTCGGAATGCACACACAAATTTAGAGTTTCCTAGTTCGTGCATTTAAATTTTTTCAAGTTTATGTGTTTGTTTTCGTCAACAGTGATGTATTACGACATTTGGTTTTTTTGCGTTAATCCAAAGCCTTCTGGCATTTCAAAAAAAAATGCATAAGTGAAAAAATGAATCTATATTTACTATCTCGATTCTCTTTCCCCGTCCCACTAAATTAGAATACAATCAACATTTAATAACAAAATCATCTTCCAACAATTCATAAAACAGAAACGAAGCACAAACTATTTATAGAATAAAGTAGCACGAAATACCATAAGCTTTACCTCCATTACACGACATATACCACATACATAAGTACAATTAAGTGATGTTGACAGAAGAAGTTGTCACGATTTGAATATGTCTTCAAAGGTTAGAACCTAATGTTCGAAAATGGCATATAATTTGTTATATGTTGGTTGTTTATGGGGCATGGAGAAGTATATGGTCGCCAAATATATGTGAGTGTAGATTTTCTGGTAGGTTTGTAATTGATAATGACTTTGTTCAGTTTGGACGTTTTATAAGATTTTATAGGGTTCTGTTTATTTATTTTTGAGTTAGGCTGTTAGAAAGTTAAATATAATGGTATTCCGTATTTGTAAATCCGGAAATTCTTACGTAATAACAAGTCTCAATTTTCATATCACAATTATAACATCTATTCAATATCTTGATTTTTGGAAATGACCTAAGTTATAAGCACTTTGGTTAGTTAGGCAAAAACATATCAATTTGGGACAAGGTCGTGATCACAATCCTAGTAGTTTAGATCAAAATTAGTATTAATAGGTGGATCGTATAAATACCAATTTTCAGTTAACTGACACATATGTAATAAACTATGCGAAGAATTTGACATCGGGCCTATGCCTACCCGGGCACTATGGGTAACTCCGCCTAACCTGACCGTCATGAGCTTGTACATAAACTCTTAGGACGTAGGACTCTTGTTAATCATAATGAAATTAGCATTTGATTATACTTTTGGGAGAATTACACAAAGTACCCCTCAACTATGGGTAAATTACACAAAGTACCCCTCCTCTTTGGGAAATTACACAAACTACCCTTATGACCGATTTTTCGTAATTTTAAACTTTTGAATGTAAATTCATGCTCTTCAATTATTTTGCACAAAAAACAAAAAATAAGTCAAAATTATTGCATTAAACCTCATTTATCTCGTTTAAAAAGACAAAAAATATTGATAACAAATAATTTCTTCTAAGAAAAAATAAATTATCTGCGAATTTTAGTCTCTACTATGATTTGAATCTGAAAGGTTGTCTTAATTATTTTAATTTTTTGACCATAAAAGTAGTTTGTGTAATTTCCCAAAGAGGATGGGTACTTTGTGTAATTTACCCATAGTTGAGGGATACTTTGTGTAATTCTCCCTATACTTTTTGATCAAACCATATATATAATTTATGCCAACATTACACTTGGTTTTAACCATATTATCACATGCTTTAAGGATTCTATGAAGGTAATTCTTGACCATATATAAACCCCATAAATTACTAAGGTAGGGGCTCACCCTAAGTGGTTTGAAACATTTGTAACTTAATAAATAATTATCTTTATAAGTGTTCCAAGAAAAGAAAAGAAAAAAAATTATCTTGATATATGGACAACTGACAGCCCACGAAGAAAGCAACCTTCTTCAATCCAATTTGTTTTATTACTTTTTAACTTACTTTCCATTTCGTGCCTTGTGACGAGTTAGTGAGGAATGGGGATCTATATATATTTCGATTTGCCCAATTATATGTTAATTAGCATGTGGACTGGAGTTAGCTATCTTTTAAAAAGGCAATTACACCTAAAGTTGTGGCTTTTAAGCCTTACATGCTGCGCTGATTCATCACCAAATCATAAACTAAGATAAATATTTTCAAAATTTTCAGTTGTGCCCATTTCTCCACCGCATATATACCACAACATATTAGCAAGTTCATATATATATATACACACACACATATATGTGTGATAACGTCAAATTAGTGTAGAGACTAAATAAGAATTATTGGAAAACCAAAATAGATTTTGGGACGTTATTCCTGCTAATTAAGAGAGGATGCAGTCGAGAAAATAGAAAAAATAAAGTTTACTGTCTGAATGTGCTTATGAGTTAAGTTGTCCTATTATTAGTTGTGTGTGTAACTGTAATGTAATATCTAGTTGCCTATTAAGTGCCGCACCACTTGTTTTTCGTGAATTTTGTGTTAGTCATTCTTTAGTTTGAATTTTTCGCGGTATAAAATGTGCTCCACTGCTGCTATGATGTTCACATATAGTGATAAATAATGGTGTGATCCAGCCTTCAATTTTGGTATTTAGGGGCAGGATCTCATCAGACCCCTTTAATGTATTATTAATCAATCCTCGTACGAGGCTGGCGATGAGTGGCCTTCCACGAGGGTGGTTTCCCTGAATTCAAACAAGGCTGAATGTTCCTCTCCAATGAGGCAGAAATTTGTTGATTGCTCCTTTGGTACGATGCTCCTTCACTTCATGGTATTATTCTTCAATTGTGTACACTTTGACGAGGTCATTTTTCAATTGTGTACACTTTGACGAGGTCATTTGTCGTTTTGATGTGAGAAGTCGTTTCTGTTCCTGTGATCATAGAATAGCTTATCAATATTGAAAAAAAAATATAAAATAACACATAACATTTCATGCATCTCTCATCATGAAGTGTTATAAGCAATACGTATAAAATGATATCAAAGCGGGTATCAAATAATTAAGTAGTTTTGGGTTCTTATTTCACCACCACGGTGCCACCTACTTATTAAACTTGTTGCGTATCGTTCGTAATAAAATGATCATAAGTTATTAATAATGGGAGATCGAGGAGTGCATGTAAATATTTTAAAAAACTAAGAAACACCAATCATCGACACAAGTTTGATTTTTTTTCTTTTTTATGAGACTAATGTCATTTAATAAATATACCAAGTTTCATTTTAAAGTTTAGCAATAAAATTTATTTTATTTGACACTATAAAGTATCCATACCGCTATATTTTATTCCATGACTCTAAAAAGTATAGTCACTGTTCATACATCAAGAAAATTGCACATTCCAATATCACGGGAATATTGAACGTGCGTGTATATACTAGGATAATGTTCATGATAAATATCTTGTGCAACTTGGTCTGATCAGAAAAGCTCTAGTCATGGTGTATCACTCGTGTGATAACGAATTGAAGCATATGTAATTTGTAAGCCCCACATGTAGGTTTGAGTTTGATTGTCGAAGTCCTTGAAATGAAAGTTCTAAAAAAATAGATGTACAATTCATACAAAATTTTGTGAAGGAAAAATTAACACAAACTCACAAAGTAAGAAAACCAGAACTATAATTACAAGCGAATTAAATTTTAATCATGATCTAGTACAAATTAATAAGGATATTCGACAAGAAAGCATAGAAGGGAATCCACACGAATATGAGTGTCTTATTAAGATCGTTGCTCATGTTTCCACTCCATATTCATAAATAAATGCAATCCTTTTTTTCCCTATTAAATAAGTATTAAAAAAAATAAGTGAAGGGCCTCTAGACATGTTCACATTTTAATTTTATTGTGTGGTAGCTAATTTTCCAGCTCAGCATCACATGCTTGATTTTTTTATTCTCAATTCCACGCCATATGATTGCGTTCACGAAAATAAAATTAAAAGTATCCACACTATGATCTGTGGATTACACGCAATGACTCAATGGCAATGTCGCATTCTTTTAGTTACCTTGACTACTTTCTTATATATAATCATCATTAATTTCATATTTCAACTATATAGTACATGCCCCATCGATACATATAGAATCTCAAAGCATTAATTATCTACTCATTAGATTTGTTGTACCAGCCCCTCACATGTTCCAACTATTCTTTTGACGGCTCCAACTGTTCATTTGACGGCTACTATTCCTTTCACGGCTACTATTCCTTTCACGGCTGCAACTATTCATTTCACGGCTCCAACTATTCCTTTGACGACTTCTCCAAATTCAGTGCTTATAAATAGAGCTTCAAGAGGAGTTCAACAATCATCCACAAAACACACAAAACACACACCGACAGAAAATAGAGAGAAAAAGCCGTAGAGCTAAAACGTGAGATTTGAGGGTTGGTTTTTTGTAATAGTCGAGTGTGAGAGTTGCTCCTCCTATTGTAGTTCATTCGTATTGTTGAATGAAGAATTTTCCAACCCCAACAAAGTGGTATCAAGAGGCACGGTAAAATTTCGTCCGAAATTTTTCGTCCCGAAACCTTGGTTTCTTATCACGGTTGTAAAGCTCTCGGTCTGACGATTCCGAATATATAGTTTTCGAGCTATTTCGATCGCCGGAAAGTGACTATCGAAGACGACCCAATTCGACGTCAAAATTTTTCCATCCCGAAATCGTGTTTTGTTACTACTGTTGCGAAGCTCGTGTTGCGAGGATTCCGAAAATATATTTTTCGAGATTTTTCGGTTGCCGGAAAGCGTTGTTTCATGCCGACCGAGTTAACGGCGAGTTAACTCGGCCCAACTCGAATTGACGGGCGAAGAAGACGAAGTCCAGATCCGGATCCGACCCGTCCGGTTCAACCGGATTTGGTCAACGACTGGTCCAACCGGATTTGGTCCGGTTCAATTCCCTCCAACTTCTTTTGGTCCGGTTCAACTCAATTCTTGTCGGTTTTTGACAAAGTCAGAACGGTTCCCAAGGTTTTCGACCGTTCCGGATCCAACCGTACGCTCTGTTTCCCCAAATTCAGCTTCTAAATTTGGGTACAAGCAAGCTTGTTGAATTTTAACATGGAAAATTCAACGTCGGACACGATGATGCGATTGACGCCTACTAATTACAACATGTGGAAGCCGCGCATGGAGGATTTGCTAAATTTGAAGGATTTAGCCGAGCCAATCAAAAATAAAGGTGTCAAACCCGAGAAGACAAGTGATGACGATTGGAAAAAGTTGAACAAGAAGACTGTTGCTCAGATTCGTCAGTGGATTGACAATAGCGTGTTCCATCATGTCGCACAGGAAACGAGTGCCCACACGTTGTGGGACAAGCTTGCTAACATGTATCAGGCAAAGACGGCACGTAACAAAACCTTGTTGATGAGACGTTTAGTAAACCACAAGCTTCGTAGTGGTACATCTATACCAGAACACACGAGTCAGTTCCAGGACCTCGTGAACCAGCTTGCTGCCGCTGATTGGAACCTCAAGGATGAGGAACAAGCGATACTACTTCTAAGTTCCCTACCGGACAATTGGGAGACTCTTGTTGTCACCCTCAGTAATTCTGCCCCCGGCGGTAAAGTATCTATGCAGATGGTGACAGATGCTTTACTTAACGAAGAAGCCCGAAGAAGAGAAGTCAGCGCCGACCAATCTTATGCTCTTGTGTCAGAAAGTAAAGGCAGAGGTAGAGGTAGAGGAAGAGGTCGTGGCAGAGGTAGAGGGAGAGGTCGAGGTCAAAATCGTGGACGATCTCAAGATCGAGGTAGATCCCAGGAGAGGGGTAAAGCCGTTGACAACTCAAGTCGATTCAACGGAAACTGTAATTATTGTGGAATTTACGGTCATATAAAAAGGGACTGTCGAAAGCTTTTGAGGGATCAACCCCAAACCGGCCAAAGCTCCAACAAGAATGAAGGTGAAACCATTGTCACAGTATCATCGGAAATTGCTCTTGTCTCTTATGGAGACGAGACATGCCTACATGTAGGCAATCAAGAAACTGAGTGGGTGATTGACTCTGCAGCTTCATTTCATGCCACTCCACATCGTGATTTGTTTGCTACATACAAATCAGGGGACTTTGGTACCGTAAAGATGGGTAACACCAGTTACTCCAGTGTAGTTGGTGTTGGTGACGTGCACGTGAAAACCAACATAGGATGCTCTCTTATCCTCAAGGATGTGCGCCATGTTCCGGATCTCAGGCTGAATCTGATCTCAGGACTAGCCCTTAACCGACAGGGTTATGAAAGTAATTTTAAAAATGGCACGTGGAAGTTGTCGAAAGGTGTGATAGTTGTTGCGAGGGGTCATATTTATGGCACGCTATTCAAAACTCATACAAAATTGTGCGAGTTAAGCCTCAACGCCGTTGAAGAAGAGGCGTCACCAAATCTTTGGCACAAAAGACTTGGGCATATGAGCGAGAAGGGCTTGGCTACACTAGCCAAGAATGATGCTATCAATCTCACAAAGGATGTTGCACTAGATCCTTGCGAGCACTGTTTGTTCGGGAAACAACATAGAGTTTCTTTCAGTTCCACCAGGAAGCAACGCTCCGAGTTACTGAGTCTCGTTCACTCTGATGTGTGTGGACCGATAGAAGAAGAATCTCTCGGTGGAAGCAAATATTTTGTGACCTTTATTGACGATGCTTCACGGAAATTATGGTCCTACTGTTTAAGATCAAAAGATCAAGTTTTTGATCACTTCAAAGCATTTCATGCGTTGGTGGAAAGACAGACAGGGAAGAAGTTGAAGTGCCTTCGCTCAGACAATGGAGGCGAATACACCTCTCGAGAATTTGCAGCGTATTGCACTGAACATGGCATTAGGCACGAGAAGACGGTGCCGAGGACCCCACAACATAATGGTGTTGCTGAGCGAATGAATCGCACCATTGTTGAGAAAGTTCGTTGCATGCTCAGTATGGCTAAGTTGCCTAAAGCATACTGGGCCGAAGCAGTCCTCACAGCTTGTTATCTGATAAATAGGACACCGTCAGTTCCTTTGAACTTTGAAGTTCCGGAGAAGATATGGACAGGGAAGGATATTTCATATTCTCACCTAAAAGTGTTCGGGTGCAAGGCTTTTGCACATGTGTCGAGGGAGCTCAGGAAGAAACTTGATCTCAAGTCAACTCCATGCATCTTTATTGGCTATGGTGATCAAGAATTCGGTTACAGATTGTGGGATCCACAATCCAAGAAAGTTATCCGCAGTAGAGATGTGATTTTCTACGAAAATCAATTCTATGACCATACTCCAGCTGCTCCAGTTCGACAACGTACTAGTGCTCCGGAAGAAGTTACTTTACCACCAGAACCTCATATTCAAAATAAGGATGCCCAAGATAATGTAGACGATGTTGACGATGATGAAGGTGCTGAGCAGGGGGAGCTCTCGCCTCCTTTACAAGAAGATGGTGAACCTCGACGATCTGGACGTGTGCCGATACCATCGACAAGGTATCTTGCATCAGAATATATCCTTCTTACGAGTGAGGGGGAGCCTGAAAGTTTCAAAGAAATTCAATCTCACAGTGACAAAGAAAGCTGGAGGCAAGCCATGGAAGAAGAAATGAATTCTTTGCAGAAGAATCAAACTTATGAGCTTGTGAAACTTCCGAAGGGAAAGAGAGCACTGAAGAATAAATGGGTGTTCAAACTCAAGAAAGATGGTCGTGGAAATATTGTGAAATATAAGGCCAGGCTTGTCGTCAAAGGATTCCAACAGAAGAAAGGCATTGACTTTGACGAGATATTCTCACCAGTGGTGAAGATGACATCAATCCGTGTTATACTTGGGTTAGTTGCCAGTTTGGATCTGGAGCTTGAACAGATGGATGTCAAAACTGCATTCCTTCATGGTGATCTAGAAAAAGAGATATACATGGAGCAACCAGAAGGTTTTCAAGTCCGCGACAAGGAGCATCTTGTCTGTAAATTGAAGAAAAGCTTGTATGGCCTAAAGCAAGCTCCGAGGCAGTGGTACAAGAAGTTTGACTCTTTCATGGCAAGTCACCAGTATAACAGGACTGCGGCAGACCAGTGTGTTTATTTGAAGAAGTTCGCTGATGGTAAATTTATCATCCTTTTGCTCTATGTCGATGATATGTTGATAGTTGGCCAGGATGCATCGCTAATCAACAACTTGAAGAAAGATTTGTCCAAGTTCTTTGATATGAAAGACTTGGGTGCAGCACAACAGATTCTCGGCATGAAGATCACGCGAGACAGGAAAATGAGAAAGTTGTACTTATCTCAAGAAGATTACATTGAACGAGTTCTGAAAAGGTTCAACATGGGTAAAGCAAAGCCTGTTTCGACTCCGCTCGCAAATCACTTCAAGTTAAGCAAGAGACAGTGTCCTTCTACGATGAAGGAGAAAGAAGATATGGAGGCGATACCATATTCTTTGGCAGTGGGAAGTCTGATGTATGCGATGGTGTGTACTAGGCCAGATATTGCTCATGCAGTTGGTATTGTTAGCAGATATTTGTCAAATCCAGGGAAAGAACACTGGGAGGCGGTTAAATGGATTATTCGGTACCTGAGAGGTACGTCTAACCTATGTTTGTGTTACGGGGGAGCAAAACCAGTTCTGAATGGTTTCACAGATGCCGACATGGCAGGAGATCTTGATAGTAGAAAATCTACATCAAGTTACATATTCACTTACGCAGGGGGAGATGTTTCGTGGCAGTCCAAGCTGCAAAAGTGCATTGCCTTATCCACCACTGAAGCCGAGTACATTGCTATAGCGGAAGTAGGGAAAGAGTTATTATGGATAAAGCGTTTCCTTCAAGAACTAGGCTTTACACAAAATGAGTACATTATTCACTGCGATAGCCAAAGTGCTCTAGACCTGAGCAAGAATGCAATGTATCATTCCCGTACAAAATATATCGACATTCGGTATCACTGGATACGCGAAGTGATGGAGAAAAAACTATTGAAGCTGGTTAAGATTCACACAAGCAAGAATCCTGCAGATATGCTAACGAAGGCGGTGACACGAGAGAAACTTGGTCTGTGTACGAACATAGTTGGGCTGGAGGGGGAGATTTGTTGTACCAGTCCCTCACATGTTCCAACTATTCCTTTGACGGCTCAAACTGTTCCTTTCACGGCTCCAACTATTCCTTTCACGGCTCCAACTATTCCTTTCACGACTTCTCCAAATTCAGTGCCTATAAATAGAACTTCAAGAGGAGTTCAACAATCATCCACAAAACACACAAAACACACACCGAGAGAAAATAGAGAGAAAAAGCCGTAGAGCTAAAACGTGAGATTTGAGGGTTGGTTTTTTGTAATAGTCGAGTGTGAGAGTTGCTCCTCCTATTGTAGTTCATTCGTATTGTTGAATGAAGAATTTTCCAACCCCAACAATTAGAATCGAACAAAAAAGTGTGAGTAATTAATTCAACACAACAAGATTGTTATAGTATCAAATTTACAATTGTAAACTAGAATAAAATTTATTGTTTATGATTTTAATTTCATTTACTGTATGTAAAAGGGAGAAAGAATACTAGTATTCACGTTAAGGAGTAAAGGAGTAGTCTTAGTTTTTAGTTCATTCTATGTGAAGATTTAACCGGGATCTAGAATGATGTGACATGTACCAGATACTCCACCAACAGCCAATAAAATCACTTGGTTATATTTTACTGCTTTGTGGCATAATATCCATGCAATTCCCATGAATCCCACTAAGATTTGTGACATGTCGGAAGCATTAACCTTTAAGTACAGATCTTGTAAAAAGACACAAAATATAGAAGATGCCAAAAGAAACGATCTTGAACTTGCTAGGACTGTTTTCTTGCTAATGAAGATTATAATATTTATACCTTCTTCCTTGCTAATAAAGATGATACTTATATCAAAGAACTTCTAATACTGGATATATATATATATTTATTGACAATTACATCCATTTTATTTACTATTTTCAATTATAAGAAATTAGGTAATTACATCAATATATGTTACTTTCTATGTGAATAGTTAACAACATTTATATGAACATTAAAAGAATTCAAGAAGTAGCTAGATACCTCTACTACTAACTTAGGTGTTAGAAATGAAAGCCCAAATTATTATCAAAAAAGCATCTTTAAAAACAAAAAGTCCTATGGCCGACGACACCTGTTCCTATTTTTTCAATATATAAAAAAAATATTAATTGTCTACAAATATAAAATATATTCATTTAATTAAAAAGTTATGAGTGGGGGTAGCCATGCCCATGTGCTAGTGGGACAATTTCTGGCAAGTGAACCAGAATTAAGTTGGATGGTTCTTGCCCAACATGCAGCTGCCTACTGGCATTTGAGCCTTTAGTACTCTTTTGTAACCAAAACAACATTGTTTTTTATTTTTTTGATAAATAGTCCAAAATAATATTGTAAAAAATGGAAAAAGGACAAAAGAAAATGGTCCTCAAAAGTAGGTCAAAAGGCGAGGCAACAACTATTTTGCTTTATGAGAAAACAGTGGTTCAAAAAGCAATGTCTAATCATACTCACAAAAGTTCTAAAAGACATATGAAAGCCACAAATTTGCATGAATGTGACACCTTTTTCTATTTGCTCTTTTGTCTCTATAAATTCGTACTTTTATGTCGTTGCATTAAAATTAGTTGTATTATATTTACACCCTTAAACTTGATTTAGCTGCATTAAGTCTCCCTTAGATTTGAATAGTCATATGTGTATGTAACCTTGTAACTTTGGAAAGTAAAATAACAAGGAGCCTTTGTGTATTTTGTTTTTCAAATTTTGGAGGGTGTTGAATTCATTGGATAAGGAGGCTCGTCACTTGATTTATCTCATTCTTGCTACCTTTCTCTGAAGGCACAATCAACTCTTAGCAAGACACTTACATGCTTGACATCAGTCCACCATGGCATTTCTCGATAGTAGCCCGAAAAGGCACTACATCAAGCGATCCAACTAGTTAATTGAAACAAGGCTTTGCCATTGTTCACTTTAGACTATGAGTGCCAATTCGAAAAGAAGGTTGGAGTAATCAAGTTTTTCATGCATCGTGTAACTTTTATCTATAGCTATTCGAATTGATAAAGGTTGATTTAATGTTCTTTTTAGTTCCAAATGTTGTTTTTATAAAGCTTCAAATTATATGAGATATCTTTATACTAACTCAAAACTTAAATGATGTAAATGTAACTATCCCTTAAAATTATTACATTTAAACTAATAGCAATTGATATTGTCTCCAACCTCTGACTTCTATCCTCTGATACTAAACCAAATTATGTTCACTTGGAAATTCTTTTCCAGGGTAGGTATGCGTTTATTGTTATAAGTCCTTCATGCAATAAGACTAGTAATATAATTGTGTTAAGTACAAAAATATTGAATATTTAAATCACACGTTACATAATTAATGATGTGTAATCAATAATATATAAACATCTCATGTTCTCTTCATTTACGTACAATTTGTCTGCGCCGATTAATTCTTTGTCATATTATAACAACTTGCACGTAAACGTCTGGATAGCTACTAATTACAATTTGCACTTAAAGAGACAGTTCCATTAAAATATATATATTATGAAACAATGTCAGCTGAAACACAAGTTAATTATTCGCTCGGGAATGTTTGTGTTAGAGTTCATTCCTTAATTATTTGAAGAAACGGGTACACTTATGACCTATCCTCATACAAGAATAAAAAATAAAAATATTACAGCTTTCAGTTTTGATATTTCGTTTGTGAAGTTTAATAAAGTCTAGTTACATAGAAAAATTCAATACGTACTCAAACTTGAAAATCTTTTTTGTGTAGAATCTAGATGAGTCTTTTAACAAGTGGAGCTTTAGTTTCAGCTCAACTCAGATTGTGGTACGAACTACGAATACTTTGTGTCAAGACCCAAATACTCGTGTATCGAGTCCATTTTTATGTAGTTTTATAAAGCAGTGAGTTGGAAGCTTTTTTTGTCTGTTTTTATAATTCTAAGAAATTTAATAGTTCAAATTTGGTTCGGCAACGAATCCATTTTGTATAGTATTGTAAAGGGGCCAAAACATAGGATTCAGAATATAATGGCTCATATCGGGTTGGAGACACATTTGGGCTTGCATGGAGGATGAATGTGAATAGCCCTACGAGAAAAGAATTAGGGTCCTTAGAAGGCCACAACAAGATATTAATCCTCTCATTTTCCTTGTTTGTCAAGTAAAAAACGAACCCGAAAGCGCCGTTTCAAGTATGGATTGTATAAGATGTTGGGTCACAAGAATGGGCTTTCATTTCTTGTTATTGTTTCAATATGGATTGTAATAATTTACATAAGAAAAAATGTTATTACTCCAGGGGGCATGTATTGTTTCTAGGCCCAATATGTTACTACTGCGTAACAAAAATAGTATGAAGAGAATCAAACAAAAGAATTAAGATATTAGTGAGAAAGCGAGTTATTCAGATTAAAGATACGTGCGTGAATGTTTATGCTAATTATTTTGCAACGAAAGTGTGACGAACGAATCAAGGTAATTAAATTGAAGTTGCTTGAACCTCATAATGCTTGTGCAACACAATCGAAACGAGTACATGAGATTCCATGTACTTTATACTTGAAAGAGCAATCGTTCACTTGACTATAACTGTATAATGCATCGACATTCCAAAATATCATACTTGACTGTGTGGTGTCATGTCATTGTGTCCGACACGTAATGAACACAAGCAGAGATATACTTAAAAAATATCGTGTCACCATATTCATATCGTGTTGTGTCTGTGTTCGTATATCATTGTAGAGGTAACCTTTACAATCTTTCGCCGACCAACTTATACAACATTAAGGAGTTCTACGCCTATAATATGCAATATTTTCACTTTTCACCATAGATTCTTACCTCTCTTACAAAGTACAAGTTTTTTTTTTTTTTTAATATCTTTTTTGTAATATTAGCTCACAAATAAACTGCGTGGCCTCGTTTGCAAACAAAAAATCCGCGAGCATTTTTGTTTTTGAGCACGAGGATCTCGCGCCAGTAGTGCTTCAACTTTCATTTAATGATTTAAACGGTCCCACATCTCGAAGACACACCGTAAGCGCAAGTAGTCTACCACAGGCAACAATATAGCCCCTCACCCTGCATGATTAAAACGACGCCGTTTCGACCTGCAAAAACCCAGTTTTATCCCCTTAAACCCAACCGTTGTCACCATAATTTGAAATCCAACTCTCATTATTCTTACTAACAGCTCTCTCTCTCTCTAGGATTTTTTTTTGCCGGCGGTGATGGCGCAAGTGGTGGCGACGCGGTTGTGTCACGGCGCATTAGCGGCGGCGGCGCCGAACTCTGGCTGCGGATGTGTACGAAGCCGAGTCGATAAGCTGAAGCCGAGCTCGGCATTGGCGGCGAAAGTCACGGCTCAGTCCGCGAAGAGGACTCGCCGCGGTAATGTCCACGTCAGCTCGCCGATCGCGGCCGTGAGGTCTACGCGTGTCGAGACGGAAGTGGCTCCGTTGTCGCCGGAAGATTTTCCGATGGTGAATCACTCATTTCCTCTGTTTTCGGTTTTCGTTAATGCGTTTAGTTTGTTGTTGGATGAGAGTGATGGAACAATGTTATGAAATGGAATTAGCTTAAGCGCTTAACTCGTGTTGAATGCGATAATATGTTTGCAACTGGAAATTCGCATCTAATTTTGCTTGTGTAGTGTGGAATGAGATAACTTGTTAATCGAGAATTTAGATTCGTCACGATGTTTAAGGGACGGAGTATATATGGATTACGTGTGATGTGTTGCAATTTAACTCGGGAAATTAGATTTATGCTCGTTGAAGTATTTTTTTCTAATTCGGACTTGGAGCTATTAAAGACGTGTTGTGGTGTCTTTCCTTGACGGTTTTATCGTGAAGAGATATGAACATTTTAATCAATCTAACATTCAGAAATAGTGTTAATATTACTTTTATGTGTGATCAGATCGGCCAGCAAAATCAGTATGCCCAGGTGATTCCACAACTTGGCGATACGTCAGTGGGCGTGTGGTCTAAGCCTACGGTCAGGAGAAAGACAAAGATCGTTTGCACTATTGGTCCCTCAACCAATACCAGGGAAATGATATGGAAGATGGCAGAGGCAGGAATGAATGTTGCTCGTCTTAATATGTCCCATGGAGACCACGCATCTCACCAGAAAGTCATTGATTTGGTCAAGGAGTATAATAGCCAAGTGAAGGATAATGTTATTGCAATCATGCTTGACACCAAGGCAAGTCTTTTTCTCTTGATCGGCAGACCTTAGTGTGATCGAAGGTTGTTATGTTGCAGCTTCAGTAAAGTTGGTTATTGTTTTTATTTTTTCATCATTTGAAACTTTTGTTGAGCAAAGGTGTAATTAATAGAATGCTATCCTTATGCGTGAGATCCTAATGTAATTACTACACAGTTGCTTCATTTCTGTTTCTTTTACAATTTTGACTCGATGTTGAATTTTGTAGTATTCTTATAGTTTTGGCACTTCTTTAGTTTCCTTTATTCAACTTTGATTCAGCTATTCCAATTGTGGTAAATTAATCCCAAATGACTATTTCTCATTGTAAAAGTAATTACGAGTATATTGCAATGTCACTCTAGATACTAGGATGGTGTGCGAAACTGAAAAGTAGAGCACTGGAATTAACACATCTTTGTCAGAACACCCTAATTTTTGTATAAGCTGATAAAGATTTTTCTTGTGACAGGGGCCTGAAGTCAGGAGTGGTGATTTACCTCAACCAATTACATTATTACCTGGTCAGGAATTTACTTTCACTATTCAAAGAGGGGTTGGGACAGCAGACTGTGTCAGTGTCAACTATGATGATTTTGTTAATGATGTCGAAGATGGGGACATGCTCCTAGTTGATGGTATGAAACTATGAGATTCTAAGATTATTTTTGTCGTTAATAAGAAATACTATAAATGAATGTAATTTGTGAAATGTAATTATGATGGCAAATTGGTTCAACATATGACATTTGAAGCTTTTTCAGTCATATAGGTTCATGGCAAAATTGTTAAACGATATGCCTATTACTCACTAAGACCCAGCGTGGATTATTTTACTAGGTTCATTTTTTGTTTTTATTTTTATTTTTGCCTTTTTTATAAGGTGTTTATCTGGGGCTTATTAAATTCCATGACAATTTGAATGTTAAAAGTGATCAGCTCTTTTGAGAATTCATCTTTGAGTCATTATGTCACCACTATTTTGGCTTTGATATTGACTACTTCTTGACAATGCAGGTGGTATGATGTCATTAATGGTAAAATCAAAAACTGAAGATTCCGTGAAATGTGAAGTTGTGGATGGTGGAGAGCTTAAATCTCGAAGGCATCTTAATGTTCGTGGAAAAAGCGCAACACTTCCATCAATTACTGGTTAGATCAGCAATCACACGTTGTACATCATAATTGTTCTTCACATGCGCAATAATCATGTTACACCAGCATATAGCTTTTTCATTGACTGCCTGATACTATTTATTTGATTTGTATCTTTGTGTGACAAATTGAATGAACTTCAACTGTTAACGTGAAACAGAAAAGGACTGGGATGATATCAAATTTGGAGTAGATAACAAAATTGACTTCTATGCTGTCTCCTTTGTCAAGGATGCGGCCGTGGTACACGAACTGAAAAACTATCTGAAAGGTAAACCACAAAATTTAGTGCAATATATTATCAGAGTAGAGCTCGCTAGTTTTACTTTTGCACTTAATGCAACAAAGGCTGCATCCTTCATTAATTTCCTTGTATTTTCCCTGCAGACGCCGGTGCAGATATCCATGTCATCGTAAAAATTGAAAGTGCAGATTCAATACCAAATCTGCATTCAATAATAACTGCCTCTGATGGGGTAAGGATGCAAACTTTGAGCACTTATTTGAAGTAGAACTGTTATTAAGCTGTTGCTGATCTAAACTATCAGACAAAAATGGAAGTTTGAATATCGAGTTAAAGTTGCTGAATGTCAGATCCAATTGACTTGGGAAACAATAATTAATGTAGAGTGAGGCCACATTTCTCTTTTAAATGATGTTATGGCTTTAAAGACGAATGTCAAACTTTCACCAGCATGCTAATAGTCCTAGTCAACTCTAGGCCACATGAGACTGCTGGAATAGTATATTGGCCCATCACAACCTTTTCATCTTTTCCGTTTAGGTGAATATTAACTTAGCCCCACAAGATTATAGCTTTATTTATCGCTTGACAGGCAATGGTTGCCAGAGGGGATCTTGGTGCAGAATTGCCGGTAGAAGAAGTACCTTTGTTGCAGGTAATCATGATGTATCAGAAGGAATTAATATGTTTCTTTACGAGCTTGTTACTAATTGGAGTGAAGCGCACATAGGAAGATGGTTTTTGTATGCTTCACATTAGCAAGTCCATGAAATATATGATGAAAGCAGTTCATTAAAATTGTAGGAAGAAATTATCCGGATATGTCGGAGCATGGGAAAAGCGGTCATAGTGGCAACAAATATGCTAGAAAGCATGATAGTACATCCCTCTCCTACACGAGCAGAGGTATCAGACATTGCCATTGCTGTCAGAGAGGGTGCTGATGCAGTTATGCTTTCTGGAGAAACTGCTCATGGGAAGTAAGCAGCTCTTCCTCCTGTTTTTATTATAAGATCAAATTGTTTTCTTGAAAAGAGGACTGCATTAATTTAATTTTCTGTTAGGTTTCCTCTGAAAGCTGTGAAGGTTATGCACACAGTCTCTTTAAGGACTGAAGCTACTATGGCTGGTGCAGAAACTCCTCCGAATCTGGGCCAAGCCTTCAAGGTCTGGAGTTATTGACAAATTTTTGTTTTGTGCTAGATGCATGTACGATGTCATATACTGATTTTGTAACTTATTGAATATAAACCTCACTGATGTTGTAACTTATTGACGTCTTTCCTTTCTGCAGAATCATATGAGCGAGATGTTTGCTTTCCATGCAACCATGATGTCTAATACACTGGGAACTTCAATAGTTGTCTTTACAAGAACTGGGTTCATGGCTATTCTACTTAGCCATTATCGTCCATCTGGCACAATATTTGCTTTCACGAACGAGTAAGTCATATATTAACATGTGCGGGGTCTCATCTTATCCATTGTCTCTATGTCTGTCTCCAGTTGTCTGTATAATCTAGTAAATTATTAGAGCCTAAACTTTATTATTTCAAAAGTCTACAGGAAATGATATTATGGGTATCTTAAATCTTATGGATACTTATATTATTCTCGTCTTGTGACAGCAAAAGAATACAACAGAGATTGGCTTTATATCAGGGGGTTTGCCCCATACACATGGAGTTCTCAGCTGATGCTGAGGAGACCTTTACTGATGCATTGACCTTGTTACAGGTGAAACTCCTTACATGTTTAGTATCTGACTGCCATTAAGTATTGTATCAATCAATCACAAAAATAAAATAAAAGTTCGATTGTAAAAACATAAAAACTTTGCTTACATGCTCGGATCTTTTTTTACCTTCATTGCACTAGCGTTATTGGGTAATAGCAGAGAAACAAAAGTACAAATGTTTTTATCTCACACCGAGTTCTTTGAAATATGTAGAAGCAAGGAATGTTGAAAGAAGGCGAGGAGGTGGCACTTGTTCAAAGTGGGAGACAGCCCATTTGGCGGTTCCAATCAACTCATAATATTCAAGTCAGAAAAGTATAACAGGGAGAAAATGATTGGAAATATATTTTTTTCGTGCGTTATATTGATTGCCGTTGTATAGATGGGAAAGGAGACGAGAGATCTAACTATCTAAGCCACATTCATTTCGTAAACGTTGGTGCTGTAACAATATTGTTTGATTATGCAGTGTATATTTGTTCTTAGTTGATTAAAGAACTTTAGAAGAGCAGTAGGAAGTTATCAGTTTGTATCCTGTGAAACCATTAGATGTGAGATTTTGATTTCTAGTTGAGAATGTAACTTTTTGATTTCTGAGATATCTGCGTTCGCCCTGTCACAAACTGGATGATCTTTTGTAAAAGTAGTATTCCCACAGTTGGGGAGTTAATTACTAATAATAATTACTTGAAGATACTTTCTGGGTAAAAAATTTGTTCTTATGCATTTAGAAATCACATCAACCTAAAATGTTTATTTATCTAATGCTTTGCATACCTTTTGCAAATAGTAATGATCAAATTATCAACTACTCATGGTTGTGAAGTGAATATTATCTCGATATCGCGTATGCCTTTGATCATAATGATTTCTAATCTCCCATGAACACAACTTAAGTCTAACTTACACAAATGACACATCCTTGTGGGATAATTTTGGTTCAACTCCTCAATCCTACCCAATACTCTTTCCCTATTTCTACGGTGGTTTGAGACTTTGAGTGGCGTGGACAGTTGAAATAATACACTGACTTTTTTTCTTTTATTTATTGATTGCCTACTATAATTCATTGTTTTTTCCTTTTCTCTTAATAATTATTTTGACAATTCACTTATCCGGCTTCGGGCTAACATCGCAATGGACCAAGGCCTAACTATACTATCAGGCATATACGATGTTTGAGAGTTCAAATGATATAGTTACTTTTTCCTACTCCAACTGTATAACTAATATTAGGAATAAAAGCTTCAAACCCCCTCAACTATGGGTACTTGTGCAACATACCCCCCGAGAAATTTAACAAACGGTATGCCTCCTAACCTTTGCCAACTTGTGCGTTTTACCCCAGTGCGTGTCTTTGGCAATTTTCTTGACAAATAGAAACTTGCTGGAAAGTCTGCCTTCTCATTTCAGTATTCTCCAATTATATAGAATACAAGCCTCACTACAGTTACAGATTTGTCCACAATATAAGCCTTTAATTGATACAGAACATATCCCTTAATATCAGCTATCAATATACATACTATATATAATACAACATATTCCTAAACTTTAGTAAGACAATAGATGACAGCTAGGATTCACACACCCCCTCAAATTGATGCTGGTGTGAACAGCAACAATTTGCTAACGAAAAACTCATGTCGCTCTTTAGGCAACGCTTTTGTGAAGATGTCTGCCACTTGTAAATGAGTCGGAACATGTGGTAAAGAAATAACTTTGCTGTCAAATGCTTCGCGAATAGAATGACAGTCAACTTCTATATGTTTAGTTCGCTCGTGATAAACTGGATTGGCTGCAATCTGTATCGCGCTGTTGTTATCTGCATGTAGAGGAGTTGGAGTATATTGAGGAAATCCAAGTTCAGCAAGAAGGCCACGTAACCACAAAATTTCAGAGCACGCAACAGACATGGCCCGATATTCTGCTTCGGTAGATGATTTGGAAACTCATTCTTGTTTCTTTCATTTCCATGATATCAAGGCATTACCAAGATACATACACCATCCCGTTGTAAATCGTCGTGTGTCTGGGCATCCGGCCCAATCCGCATCACTATAGGCAGAAAGTGTAAGATTTGTTCCAGTAGGGAAAAATAATCCTCGTATAAGAGTGCCGTGTAAATATCTGATTATGCGATGGACAGCAGTCATGTGAAGATGTCGAGGAGCAGACATAAATTGGCTAACTTGATGCACGGCATAAGAGATATCCGGCCGAGTGACAGTTAGATAAACAAGACTGCCAACCAGCCTCCGGTACATGGTGGGATCAGGTAACGGGTCACCTTCATCTTTTCGATACTTAACATTCACCTCCAATGGAGTATTAGCTGAAGAAATATTTTCTAGACCAGCCAAGGAAATAAGATCGTTGGCATACTTGTGCTGGTTAAGAAAAATACCTTGAGCAGATCTGTGAACCTCGAGTCCAAGAAAATAAGTGAAGGAACCAAGATCCTTCATATGAAAGCTGCCATGAAGAGATTGTTGAAGTTGATCTATCAAGGATGAATCGGTGCCAGTGATGATAATATCATCGACATAACCCAGAAGAAGAACGATACCCTCAGAAGTTCTCTGCAAAAACATGGAAGTATCATAGCGGCACTGCACAAAAGACATATTTAGAATAGTTTCCCAAAATTTTTCAAACCAAGCTCGTGGTGCCTGTTTTAATCCGTATAAAGATCTCTTCAGGCGACAAACATCATCTTTTGAAGATCGTTTCATTCCAAGAGGAAGGCGCATGTAGATTGATTCTTTGAGATCACCGTGAAGAAACGCATTCTTAACTTCCATTTGATGAATAGGCCAACCTTGTGACGCAGCAATAGCGATAATTGTGCGTATTGTACTCATCTTAGCTACCGGAGCAAAGATCTCGCCATAATCAACACCATATTCTTGGTTATTTCCCAAAGCTACGAGTCTAGCTTTGTAACGATCCAAGGAACCATTAGATTTAAGCTTGACTGAATAAACATACTTACAACCAATTGGTGTGACGCCTTCAGGGCAAGAAACAACCTCCCATGTCTGATTTGTTTGAAGAGCATCCAGTTCTTCTTTCATTGCTTGTTGCCAACACTTATATTTCATAACCTGCGTATAACATGAAGGTATATGAGTAGTTGACAATGTAGCAGTTAAACATGTCGCAGAATACCCATACCGGTTAGAAGGCTGATTTTGACGAGTTGAGCGCCGAAGTGGCTGCATAGTGGGAGGAGACTCAGGTTCAGGCGCTAGAATAGGATCTTGTTGAGGGCCATCATGATGAGCACGCCTTTCATACACAAAACCTTCTTTAAAGCGAACTGGGGAAGGTTGTAAGGATCGAGAGAAATCATCAGAGAACTCCGGTAAGACAGACAATGAAGGCAAAGATGAAGGGGAAGATTCAGTTGTAGAGGAGAAAAAATATTGATTCTCAAAGAAGATAACATTTCTTGAAACACGTATCCTTTTAGAAAAAGGATCATAGCACAAAAAACCCTTCTGATGAAGACTATATCCAAGAAATGCGCACCTAACAGACTAAGACGAGAGTTTATGTCTTTCATGGGAAGGTAAATGGGCGAAGCAAACACACCCAAAAGTATGTAAAGATGAATACTTCGGAGGAGACTTGTAGAGGCGATAATATGGTGACTCATACTGTAATTTAGGTGTTGGAAGGCAATTAATTAAATAAACCGCCGTGCTAAGAGCCTCCACCCAAAACTTGGAAGGAACTGATGACTGAAGTAGCAAAGTTCGAACAACATCAAGTAAATGTCGGTTCTTTCTCTCTGCAACTCTGTTTTGTTGTGGAGTTGGTGGACATGACTTCTGAGATATTATACATTTTTGTTCCAGAAATGCTTGAAAGTCGTTTGACATATACTCCCCACCCGAATCTGATCTTAATATTTTGATGCTTGAGGAAAATTGATTTTCAATAAATGATACAAACTTTTTAAATATGTCAAAGACTTCATATTTGAAACGAAGGAAATAAATCCATGTGAATCGACTGTGATCGTCAATAAAAGTCACAAAGTACTTGTAATGGGCATGAGAAACTATAGGTGTGATTCCCCATACATCACTATGGATTATATCAAAGCAATTTGTAGAGAGAGTACTGTGAGTAGGAAAAGGTAGCACTTTACTCTTTCCCAATTTACAGCTAGAATAATCAAACTCAACATCATTGACAGAACACTTAGTTTTATTATCAATCAAACCAGAATTCAGTACATGAAGCAAGATCTTGGAGTTTGGATGTCCTAAACGGTTATGCCACATGCGACTCTTACTTTTGTCAGAAACACAAAGAAAAGAAAACGGTTGGGAATTGAAAGCAGCTGCTGGAATGTGTAATGGAAATAGTCGCCCCCATTTAGACCCCTTCGCGATCACCTTCCCGGACGCCTGATCCTGCACAACACAACCCGTCGCAGAAAAATTGACATTGCAGTTATTTTCAACCAATTGGCCAATAGATATAAGATTACTACTCAATCCAGGAGATAGAAAAACATCTTGAAAAACATCTTTTAAAGAAGAAGAAACATCACCAATTGCCATAATGGGTAAATAACCCCCATTTGTATTTCCATATTACAATCATATTTTTTGACATTAGAAAGACTTGTGGTTGAGTAGGTCATATGATTGGAAGCTGTGGAATCAAAGAGCCAAAGGTTCGATGGGAATTTACTATTACCTAAAAGTCCAAGTGCTGAAAATGCAGATAAGATCATCTGTTGCACCATTTCAGGCGTGACATAATTATATGTATTATTTGCCGCGGCAGAAGACTGTGAAGTCGTGGCAACGTTATGATCTAATGGTTGAGAGTCCGTAGCATACGCCATGGTGGGACTGGGTGTCACAGAATTAGCAATGGGACCTTGCACCATAGCTTGAAAGGCTCGTTGAGTTCTGTTTTGGGGGCGTATTGCACATGATGTAATGATATGCCACTTTGTCTTGCAGTAGCTGCAAAACTTCTTAGAACAGTTCGTTGCAATATGATCGAATTCGTGACAGCTATAGCACTGAACCTTCGTCATATCCCTCCCTCGTTGTTTCTCATTAGTTGCATATGCAATTGTTGATGAATTGATGGAAGATTGTTGCTCCAAAGTTGTTTGTGTGAGAGAACGCTGCTCCTCCCTTATAACTTCACCTAAACATGTGTCCAACGAAGGTGCTGGAGATCGGCTCATTAGATTTGACCGAACAGTTTCAAATCCTGGGCGTAGTTTCATCAAGAACTGATCTCTTTTGCTAATTTCATGGACTGCTTGGATAGCCGCCAAAGAATTCTCAGGAACTTGAACATATACAATATCCGAATACTCAGTCCATAAATTAACAAAGCCAGAATAGTATTCTTGAACCGATAAGTTTCCTTTAGAATAGTTTGCAATATCAAATTTAAGTTGAAATCTTCTAGCATCATTATCTTGGTTGTACACTCGTTTGAGATAATACCACATTGCTTTAGATCTTTTATAAGGTCTGAGATTCATCATAATAAGGTTATCGACAGAAGCAAAAATCCAACTCATGATTTGCGCATCTTTCACTTCCCAATCATCAGCCTTTTTGGCACCATCAGTTGTGTTAACCCTAAAAATAAAATAAAGAATATTACTCCTACTCGGAAAAAGCAATACATGGACAATGCTATTGTCACGAGTACTTCCGATGAGACGTGCCTATAAAGAAAAACCACTCGGAGGATTGCCTTACCTTTCGGTCACTGACCCGAAAAGGTTTACAAGAGCACACGAGGAGGAACATAAGTGTCCCTTGGAAAGTCAAACGGTGAATAAAAAATAGATATCAGCACGGCATCGGAAAAAGAGCAAACCCCGATGGACTCGTACGACTCCGATATCCACCAATGCGCCAAGAGGGACCACAACGGACCCCGAGTCCCACGAACTTACAAGAAAGCTTCCTTGCTGAACACTCCTCAATCTGAACTGCCCTCGGACCATCACCCGATGACCCATTTTCGGAGAAAAATCAGAAGTGAATAACAGAGTGCCCAGATAACATATTCCGAGGACTTAGATGAAAAAATACCATTTCAAAAGGAGCAAATCCAGCCCTCGGAGATCCTATTAAACCCTCGGAGATCATACCACGCCCTCGGAGATCAAATTATGCCCTCGGAGATTACTCCTGATCATTGAAGAACGGACCCGAATCAAGAAAGAGAATTAGAGTCCCTCGGAAGAATAGCTCTACCACAACAATCGTACCTCAAAAGCCCTCGGAAATATCAGAAGACACAAAGACCAATCCAGTCAGCGCCTAGTAGATAAGAGATAAACATTATCCTAATTTTCACACCTATATCAAGGTAACAACAACACCTGTCCTTACCAAAACACATGCACAATGACACCTGCCCCTACCAAAGTCTATATAAAGGGAGGTAATCAGTAGAAGAAGGGGGGAGACAACTTAACTTAGCTTACTAAATACAACTGGGTACTCATGTACACAGAAAGAGAGGAGGAAAAGTTCCGTGAATAAAGGAAGGGAATATTCTTGCAAATATTGTTATCATTTCCACCTATCATTATCTCTGAATCACGGACATGGCGTTCTAACCCAAATAAATATCTTCCGTTAAGTATGGAATAATTCCAAACCCGTTAACAAAGTGGCGCCGTCTGTGGGAACTCCATAACATCTGTCCTCGAGAGAATTCAGCAGACGTCAGCTAGGATGGATGATCTTTTCGAAAGTGACAACCTTCCTTTCTCGAACAGCGACTCAGAAGAAACTTTGTCCAATTACGAATCAGGTACTATAGATTTTATTAATATTCCCCGATCTGTTTATGAAAGACTTATAGATGCTGCACGAACACCCCGGAGGGGTGAACCTTTCGGACACATGTCCTCAATACTCCCCGAGGCCAGGAATTTCCCCTCGGAAGGAGACGCACCTCCGATGGCGTGGAACCCAAATTCGAATCCGTGGCAACAGGTACCCCGACAAACGCCTCGAAGGTATGTATGTCATGAAAGAACTCCAGTGAGGGGTCGAGAAGAAATTTCTCGCCCCTCGGAGTATCGAGGAGAGGTTGAACATTACTTATGGGGAATGATGGATGATTTACGAAAAGAATTAGGTGACCTCAAGAAGACCATGGTCCCTGAGGAGGATCCTATATTCAAGACCACTCCTTTCATTCCCGAAATCGCTTCAGCTTCTATCCCCTCGGGGATGCGACCTGTCAATATCCCGTTATATACCGGAGAAGCTGACGGAAGGGACCCGCAGGATCACATCCATCAATATCTGGCCGGAATGGACCTCTCTTCTGCCCCTGACCACGTGTTATGCCGCGTATTTCCTGTTACCCTCGAGGGCGGGCCCAAGCCTGGTTTACTCACCTTCCACCTTGTTCCATTACGAGTTTTGATCGATTAGCTCATTTGTTCGTACGACAATTCGCCTGCAATCGAATGTACCCTAAATCTGCCACACACCTTTTCACTATTAAACAGAAAAAGGATGAATCCTTATGAGAGTATATAAAGCGCTTCACGGATGAAGCACTAGACGTTCCCAACGTTAGCCCGACCATCATGGCGGACATATTAACTCAGGGACTCCGAACGGGGGACTTCTTTAGATACCTTATGGGAAATCGGATCACGGACATGAATGAACTAATGCAAAAGGCAGAAATCCACATCTTGATGGAAGAGGCCGAAGGAACAAAGAAGCAAATGAAGCAGGAGGATAATGAACACCTAGAGCGCGTCGAGAAAGAAGCAAAGACCAAAGAAAAGAATAAGGAAGGAAAACCTCCTCAGCGCAAGGACGAAGGAGGAGTGGTTAAGAAATTTCTCCGACCCGTGCACCTGCCTCCGATGACTGTTACCCCACCAGAAGTGCTCAATATAATGAGGGGTAGCAACGAATTACACTGGCCCAAGCCGACTAAATTCCCTAACCGAGACAAGGACACTAGGAAATATTGTAAGTACCATAAAACTTACGGGCACACTACGGAAGAATGTACTACCCTTCGTTTAGAGGTGCTCCGCCTGTTAGAAATAGGGTATTTGAAGAATTACCTCAAGGAAAATAACCCCGAGGAGCCCAAAGCACATGTTTGGAAGAGATCACGAAGAGAGGAAGAGGAACAAGAAAGGGAAGAAAGGATACCTAGTCGGAAGTCACGAGAAGGGACAACTGGACGCCTCCGATCCCAAGAGAGAATTAAAGACCGTCGGCAAAATTCACGAGAGAAAACGACAGGGTATCAGAGTTTGCCTCCTCCACCTAACTCTTATAAAAGCAACCCCCCAACAGGGAAAACCATCAATATGATTGAAGGGGGTGAAATTTCTATGACACCTCAGGGTAAAAAAAAGAAATATTTGAAAGAAGCCCGACGAGCAGAACAAAGATTATCTGTCTGCTCCATTCAAGGATCAAATCTGCCTAGCATCACTTTCGGGCCCGAGGACCTTATAGACGTAATATACCCTCACGAAGATCCATTGGTTATTTCTGCTGTCATCTACGGGTATGAAATCCAACGGATCCTTATAGATACGGGTAGCTCCGTGGATGTGCTCTTCTTGCCTACCTATCTTGCTATGAGATTGAAACAAGAAACGTTGGAAACCGTTGAAGTCCCGTTAGTAGGATTCTCAGGGGAAGCCTGCCAAACCCTCGGAACGGTGACTCTTCCAATGTCATGGGGGAAGGGAGCCCTTCGAAGGACGGAGCCTATCAAGTTTTGGGTAGTAGAGGCCTCCTCACGAACGTATAATGTTATCTGCGGAAGACCATCCATTCGGGCCTTCGAGGCTATCCCCTCTACTTTACATCTTAAAGTGAAATTCCCCACTTCTTCGGGAATCGGAGAAGTCCGAGGAAGTCAGTCAAAAGCCAGAGAATGTTGCATGAATGCCATTCCCTCGGAAGAACCCTCACTCGGAAAGAGCAAAAAGTGTAAAACCGATGAAACCCGAGTCCAACCTGTGGAAGAATTAAAGATGGTGGAATTAGTAGAAGGAAGCCCTGAGAAAGTAATCAAAGTAGGTACCCACATGGCTTCGGCCATAGAAGATCAGCTGATTTCCCTCCTCAAACAGTTCCATCACCTCTTTGCATGGGAAGGGGGACCGCCCGGGCGAATCAGCAATAAGGTATGCCAACACTTTCTTAACGTAAAGCCCGGGGCTAAACCTGTCCAACAAAAGAAGAGGAAAATGGGACCCGAGCGCAACAAGATCATCCGCTCGGAAATACAACGCCTTCTTAGCTTGAAACAAATTCGGGAAGTCATTTATCCCGAATGGTTAGCTAATGTCGTGCTAGTACCCAAACATGGAGGAAGATGGCGAATGTGTGTTGACTTTACCAACCTCAATGAAGCATGCCCTAAGGATTGTTATCCCTTGCCAAGCATAGATCAGCTAGTTGATTCTACCGCGGGATGTGCGCTACTATCAACTTTAGATGGAGACCAAGGGTATAACCAAATCCCAATGGCGACTATTGACCAAGATAAGACCAGCTTCATCACAGATGCAGGCACATTTTGTTATCTAGTCATGCCCTTTAGGCTGAAGAACGCGGGAGCTACCTACCAAAGGTTAGTAAGTCTTATGTTCGCAGGACTTATTGGGAAATCAGTAGAGGTTTATGTAGATGATACTATAGTTAAAAGTAACGCTGTCGAAGAGCATCCCGAGGACCTAGGGAAAGCGTTGGTCATTATGAACAATTTTGGTATGAAAGTTAACCCTCGAAAATGTTCCTTTGGTATCCGGGGAGGAATTTTTTTGGGATTTATGGTTACGGAGAAGGGAATAGAAGTAAACCCCGAGAAAGCAGAAGCTATTATGGGGTTACCGACCCCAAGGACGGTGAAAGATGTCCAAAAGTTAACTGGAAGAATGGCCCCGTTGAGTCGGTTCGTCTCCAAATCCGCAGAAAAAGGGCTTCCCTTCTTCAAGATACTTCGGAATGTTAAGGAATTTCAGTGGACTCCCCAATGCGAGGAAGCTCTCGAAGAACTAAAAAGGTATATGTTGAAACCACCTTTGCTGGTAAAACCTATACCTCAAGAAGAGCTATTTTTGTATTTATCGGTCGGAGAAGAGGCTGTTAGCACCGTCTTAGTCAAGGAACAAGACGGAGAACATCATCCGGTATATTACGTCAGCAAAACTCTCCTCGGAGCCGAAGCTAGATATACCCTAACTGAGAAACTCGTCCTAGCATTGGTTATTACGACTCGAAAGCTACGTCCCTACTTTCTATCCCACCCAATTACTGTGCTTACTAAGCACCCCCTGAGGGCAATTCTTAACAAGCCTGAATCATCAGGGAGATTGATAAAATGGGCCGTAGAGCTTACTGAGTACGATATTTCCTATGCTCCGAGACCATCGATTAAAGCGCAAGTTCTGGCGGACTTTGTAACAGAACTTACGAGCATTGGATCCGAGGAGAAAGAACCATTGTGGCACGCATATGTAGATGGATCCTCGGTAAGTACACATGGGGGGCTGGAATAGTTTTTGTAAATCATGAAGGAGAGGAAGAAAGACTCCATTTTGCAGTCAGAATAGATTACCCCCTCTCTAATAATGAAGCTGAATATGAAGCACTCCTTATTGGTATGAGATTAGCAAAGGAAGGGGGAATGAAGAGAGTACTCCTCCATAGTGATTCCCAATTAATCGTCCAGCAAGTTAAAGGATCATATGAAGCAAAAGAAGAAAGAATGCAAGAGTACCTCCGAATTGTTCGTCAAAGGTCCGAATGGTTTGAAGAATATGATATAGTTCAGATTCCCCGAAAAGAAAACCAAGAGGCGGACGCTTTATCCAAAATGGCTACTCAAACAGCCGTTGTACATACTCGGAAGATTACTCTGCTTCATGTCAATGAATCTGAAAAGAGTGAAGGCCAAGAGGTGAATACCATTTCAGATCCCTCATCTAGCTGGGTGACTCATATCAAGACCTATTTGCAGAATCCCGAGGGATACTCCTCGGACAAGAATATTTAGCGAATGATGTTCAGAAAAACTCTCCGATACTTCCTCAAAGACGGGATACTCTTCCGAAGAACCTATTCATGTCCTCATGCTCGATGCCTTAATGAGGAGGAGGCCCAACTAGCTTTAGCAGAAACTCACGAGGGGGTATGCGGAAGCCATACCAGCAGCGAAAGCATGGTCGGACGCTTGATTCGACAAGGCTACTACTGGCCCACGATGGCCAAAGACAGTAAAAGCCATGCCGAAAGATGTAAATCCTACCAAGCTTATGCCCCTCGGACCCATCAACCCGCAGCTCCTTGGGAACCCCATCTGACCCCTTGCCCATTCTCCAAGTGGGGTATTGATATACTGGGACCCCTTATTCCCGATGCCGGTCAAAAGAAATTTCTACTAGTAGCCGTTGACTACTTCACCAAATGGGTGGAAGCGGAACCCCTGGCTAGAGTAACCGCAAGGGCTGTTATCAATTTTCTTTGGAGAAGTATTATTTGTCGCTTTGGAATCCCTCGGAGTTTGGTAAGTGACAACGGTTTGCAGTTTACGGATCAAGGGTTACAAAAATGGTGCGATCATTGAGAAATAAAACATCGCTTTGCTTCAGTGGGATACCCTCAAGCAAATGGCCAAGTAGAAAGAACTAACAGAACCCTCTTGAAAAACATGAAGGCTCGGCTTGATTGGCACAAAGCCAAGTGGGTTGAAGAAATACCCGGGATATTGTGGGCCTATCGGACCACGCAAAGCGTCGCTACCGGTGAAACCCCTTTCAGCCTATCCTACGGATGCGAAGCTGTCTTGCCCTCGGAGGTCTCAATAGAGAGTTGGCGAATTAAGGAATACGAAGAAGTAACCAACAGCGCGAATCTAGCCCTCGCCCTTGATTTGCTTGAAGAAAAGAGAACCCGAGTAGCCCTCCGAATGGAAGAGTACAAGGCTCGAATGTCGCGGTATTATAATGCCAAGGTAAAGCCCCAAACCTTTCAAGTTGGAGATTTGGTGATGAAACGAGTAGGGGCTTCCAAGAATGTGGGCAAGTTAGATCCACGGTGGGAAGGACCCTATAAGATAGTGGAAATTGTAGGGCCGACAACTTATCGTCTCGCCAACTCCGAGGAGGCAATACTTCGCAACACGTGGAACTCAAGCAACCTTAGAAAGTACTATGCTTAATGTAATAATCATACATGAATAAAAATAGTGTTCATATACGAGGGGATCTAGTACAAAAGAAATTAGAGTTGTCCGACAAAATGATGGCTCTATATATGAGACATCGGGACAACCCGATAACACCAAAAACCCTCTGTGTTATGAACTAAACTATATAACATTCATCTACAAGCTAAGTCCCTCCCATGGGACGTTTTCCCTCTCGGATAAGTCGTCGGCGATGCTGCTCGGAAAGAGAGTCTGGGTCATCAAAGAACACAGTTCCGACTGCAAAATCTCTAATGGGTGAAGAAGGAAACTCCTCGGAGACCTGACGAATGTTGAGCTCAGGAAGGAGCAAGCCCGAGGGGAACTCTGGCAAAGCTTGTACGGCATCTCGGCACAATCTATAGCCTATATGCACTAAATCACGCATCTCACCCCGAAGAGACTCACGAAGATTGGATGGACCCACTACTTCCAAAATGGCCTGGACTCGGGCCATAACCATCTCTACTGCATGGGAACGAGTTATCCCTAGTAGCTGCTGACTCAAGGCATCTCTTTCCATCATAACTTGCATTAGTTGCTCTTCCGAGGACCGTACTTGGCTACGTAATTCCTCAAGACTCCTTCCTAAATTTAGTACACGGGCTCTTTCAAGCACTAATTGGCGTTCCAATTCCCACGCCTTATCCTTCTCGGATTGTAACGCATGGATATGAGTCTTCTGAGCGGACTCGTGAACTTCCTTCAAATGAGTTATCTCCACTTGAGCCTCCAAGAGACCTCGCTCTAACTCGTCCCGACGACGATATACTAAGCCTGGATCTGAAGAAGAACTTCCGAAAGACCCGAGAGCATCTAGCACCATATAAATCTGCTCGAAAAACAAAGCGAATGGCATCAGACCGGACGACAGGTTAGTATTAAATAAAATGAATAAATACCTCACACAGGTCTTTACAGGCTAAATCTTGGAGAACGGGTACCGAAAGGGTTTTTATCAGCTCACAATCTGTTACGTTCAATAAACCGCTGAGAAAGTTTTGGCAAAATCCCACCGCTGATCCGAGAGGAGAAATATCCTGAGTATCCCCAGGGGGAAGAGATCTCCCGAGGGAAGGGTGGTCCTCGGGCGGTGGTACAAGAATACGATCAGGGACATCTTATCAGGGCTGCCAGTCCTCTGTGCCAGGGGAGAGAAGATACTCCTCTAACACATTTACCACGGCAGAATTACGAGGAATAGGATGTGACACTATCGGATTCATGTGAAGATCCGTCTGTGAGAGAGCTGCTATCGGATCTGACGGCCCAGGAGGAATTATATAACTGACTGGGGGGGCTGATATAGGTTCCTCCTCCTCCGAGGAAATCTCAACCATGGCCTCATTCACGAGAGGAACGGAATTACCAACCTTCGCCATCCCGGGACTACCATGCAATGCTCTCCCAAGGAAAACGTCAGTAGAAGATCCGAGGGAAAATGCTCCCATCTCCGCTCCTGCAAAAGATATCAGTAGAAAAACGGTCTGAGGGCACCCATAAAGTTTACAAGTTAAAGAAGGGTTAGTAAAACTTACGAAAATGAAAGTTACTGTGAAGAGGACGAGAAGTAGGGGTACATCCCTCCACCCCCTTTTGTAAACCTGCCAAAATCAGGGCCTCGGGGAAATCCAGTAGCCCGGATATGTCATAAGAACCAGAAAAAAGTCCCGAGTGAAGCAATACCTCCCTCACTTGCCCTTGTGTTTCAAGGTTGGGAGCAATATATCCCAGACCCCATCGGATGGGTACCCCCCACGATCTGGCTGACTGACCTCTTGGACGGACGAAGAAAAATCTCCGTCTCCAATCCCCTCTACAAGAGTGGGAACTGGATACACGAGTGAAGGTATTTTCCTTGTCCCTATAGGTCAAGCTAAAAAAGGGAGTCCCCTCTGAGCAAGGTCGAAGGGTAAATATTGTTCCCACCCGATAAGGGGACATTGAAAGGTTTAAAAGCTCACTACGAAGGACGTATCCCACCAAATGACTATAGGAACTTGGTGTTAACTGACTCGGACACACCTGCCAATACCGAAAAAGTATTTGGAAAAAGGGGTGGAAAAACATCCGTAACCCGCAACGCATCTGTTCGGTATAAACGGTCATGTAACCCGAGGGTGGTGCGTAAGCCCTCTGGCCCGAGGAAGGCACTATTATGTCATAATTTTCGAAATCCAGGCTATAACCAGTGAAAAGAGATCTTACCGAGTTCTCACACTCTGTACTCATAGTGGATCCTACGCGTCGCGTCCTCTACCTATCAATCTGGACGGGTTAAGAGGAATCAAATCGAATTCCGAAGACTCATCCGCCAAAGAGTATGGCTCCCTACCCATGAATATCTCCCTGATATGATTGACTCTACGTGAATTTGTAGATGGAATCCTACGAGCTACCCCAAGAGAGGAACTACCACCAAGTGTTGCCTGATTTTCGGATAGATTGTCCCTCGGAGAGAAACTTTCACGAGAAATGGGAGGAACCCTTGATGATCCAGAAGGACTCCGAGCGGTATCCCGAGAAGAACCACAAGACGAAACTGAACCACTTCTTCTATAGTAAGGAGGCATCATCTTGTTGGGTAAGTATTATCCTCGTACTTGCAATTATTGACAAATTTGAAAGAAGATTAAAGACTAGCTATGATTATAAGATTAGAGATAGATGCATAATTGGTAAGGGGCCTAAATACATATATACTCTTTATTTCTTGGTTAAAAGAAGAAGTTTAGACTCTTATTATGTTAATTAAGGGACACATGTTGAAAATTTTCTAATTAAAAATGACACGTACCCTATTTAACCATGCAAAGCAACACCTCCTACTTAGGAAGTTTACTTAGTCAGCAACCTTATAAGAATTATCATTATCCATTTTAATTGAATTTTAACTATAAAAACAAAAAGTAGAAAAAGGAAATTGAACAAAAATATTTATTTATTTAAGCCGAAAAGCCCTCGGAAGGGGTAATAGATACAAAGAACATTTATTTAAAAACAAAAAAATAAAGAAAGCAAGACTAAGCCCCCGTGGAAGGAGGGAGGGGAGAAGTTGTCTCCTCGGCGGAAGTACCCAATGGAGCAAGACGAGAAATTGGAGAAAATACTCCCCGGAACCGCTAGCCCTCGGACTCGGACTAGTGGCAGAGCGCATCGGGGACGGTGCCAGAGAATCCCGAGAAGATAACAAACCCCCAAATCTCCCCACAAAGTACTGGCAGTCATCGGGAGTTGGCTTCTTCAACTTACGAAGGTCAAAAGACTTTGAAAAGTCAACCTCCGACCTTATCAAAGACTTAGCCAATCTAGCACACTCCAAATAACCCCATAAAAGGTGGCCTGTCAAGAGCTCGTGAGAAGGCGTCTCGGAAACCTCATAATGCTGCCTTGATGTTTCTTGCTGGGCGAATAGAACTGCAGCATCAACCTTAGCCTGCACCTCCTCGGGAGAAAGAAAGTTTGACAACTTCCCCTCGGCTGATTCAGCTCTGTCAGTAACTTGGCCCAGCGTCTCTTGGAGACTCGTTTCCCTTTCACCACCTTCTGCCACTGCCTTCTCAAGATCAGCGATACGAGCGGTGAACACCCTCTCGGATTCCTCCCTTTCCTTCTTCAAAAGAGCTATTTGGGCCATTGCAGCCTTCTCGGATGCCTCCATCTTCTTGTAAGCGGACTCGGCAGCATTCAAGTTATGTTGCAAACCCTCTTTCGCCTTCTCTGCTTCATTAAGAGCGAATTCGTAGTCGGAAATCTTGGTGTGAAGAATGTCCTCCCTAGTCTGACTCTCTTTATCCCGGACTAAGAGAGGTGCCAATTGCGCTCGGAGTACTTCTAACTCCTCTATGTCTTTCCGACCGCGCTCTTCAACGGCAGTGACCGCCTCCCGAGTCTTTCCAATCTGCGAAGAAGTCAATAAGGAAAAAGTTAACATGAATACATCATATAACCCCAGAAGAATAGTATAGAGAAACTTACCATGAGGCCCAACCAGTTAAGACTGGTATACAGAAACTGGTACCCCTCAACGGGTGTTGAACTAGAAGAAGCAAAGAACCGGAGAATATCCTGGTAAGCTTCTCCTACCGTCCGAGAGGAGAATTGCCCCTCGGGCCCACTAGGAGGAATGGGCGCCTGGAAGGTGTGACCTCTCGGAGAAAGAGTCACGGAAACAGAAGAAGAGCCTGGAATACGACTCCCCGGAAGAGTAGCTCCGGGTACTGGAGTCATCACTTCCGAATTTGTGAACACAGCCCGAGAACCACCAATTGTTGCGGACGGGCCAGTTACTCCCAACAGTGAGTTCAGAATCCCCTCCTTCACATCTCTGTCTTCGGAAGAAGGATCGAACTCCCCTTGAGTATCCTCGGAATCCCCTCGTAAAGCTTCCTGCTTGGGAATGTTGAACTGGGCCAGAAAATCCTCCCCTACAAAAGGTACTCACTGTCAGCAAGAAAGAGAATGAAACTAGAAAAAATTATGGAAAGAGGACGAATAATGGATACTCACCGTATAATGAAGGCTCTTCTACCATCGGAGCTTTTCCCTTATCCATAGCCACTACATCAAAAGAAAAAGCATCAACACATGAACAAGTATTACAAGTAAGATATGAAAGTCTCATTAAAACCTCATAAGAACTTACCACGAGGAGCAGATTCGGAAACTATCGGAGGCTGAGGAGAAGGACCCTCAGAAGACAAGTCTATTACTTCAGTAACCTTCTGAGCAGATTCTTCCTCGTTAACACTCGGAAAGATCCCCTCCTCGGAAACTCTCGGAGAAGTTCCTATGTTAGATTCAGAAGCAGGTAAATTCCCCGACTCGGATTTGGAAACGGGCACCAAAGCCAAATCCCAAGAAGCAGGAGCTACTTGGCGCAAGGGAACATCGCTCATGATGACCCCCGTCATATCCATGCATAGAAGAGAATGGTCCTCGTGAACTCCACCCTTCTCTGAACCCTTATGCCTACTCTCGGGGAGCATTAACCTCATCCTCCTCGTGATCACCCTCCTCTGGTATCTCGGAAACACCACTAGGAGTAGGCTCCCTCGGACTCGACTGCAGATAGTAATTCGCCATGACATCCCCTGCATTACCCCCACCAATAACGTGTATAAGCATAATTTACTGCTGTACTCGGAGAAAGAATAAAAGAATAAATAAGGGGACTTACGAAAAAGACTCCTCGCATCGGGAGACAAAGACAAGGGCCTCTCGACGGCGTCGTCGGTAAAAACTACGTAGTGGAGACCGGAGGTCTCGTATAACATTGTGAAGTCCTCTGATTCCATCAATTTGTGTTGAGAAATTATAGGAGATAAAACCACCTCCTGGTCCAAAGCACGCACGGGAGTAGTACCTTCTCGCCAGTCGAAGGGCACATCCCATTTACCCTTAACAGGTCCCACGAAGAAGTATCTATTCTTCCAGACGCTATGTGAGGTAATTGTCGCACCCAAGATTCTCTTCGTGGAATCCCCCGTGTTGTCCCGGTGACGAACATTATAAAAAGGATACCCCCCGGGTGACACCGCCACATCAAAGATCGAAAGAAAATGGTCCACCGTGCACTCTAGTCCATTCACTTGACACCAAAAGACATAAATGCAAATAGCGGCAAACTCGTTCGGCACCATTTGACTCGGGCAGATATTACAAGTCTTGAAAAGCTCACAGAAAAAGGTGACATGAATGAACGCCACCCGTACTTCACCTGGGCAAAAAACACTGTCAGCATACCCGGAGGAGGATAACATGCCTTCTCATCCTTCGTCGGGATTCGGAATACCATATTCTTCTGAAGGACCCCGATTGAAGTAAATAGATCCGCCACCTGCTTACGAGTAGCAATATTCGGCATCTTTTCCACCTTAGCGAAAGTCCGAAGAGGCGGCTCCTTCGATTTGGGAACCCTAGCCTTTTTCGAGGAAGTTGCGCCGCCCTCGGCAGCAGTAGCCATTTCTCCCTTGCGTTTACGAGTAACAACTCCCACCGGAATACTCCTCACACTCGTAGAAGTGTCAATCGGAGCAGTAACCTCCGAGGAGGTAACAGCAGCAACAGGGTTCATGTTGGCAGAAAAACCACTCGGAGGATTGCCTTACCTTTCGGTCACTGACCCGAAAAGGTTTACAAGAGCACACGAGGAGGAACATAAGTGTCCCTTGGAAAGTCAAACGGTGAATAAAAAACAGATAACAGCACGGCATCGGAAAAAGAGCAAACCCCGATGGACTCGTACGACTCCGATATCCACCAATGCGCCAAGAGGGACCACAACGGACCCCGAGTCCCACGAACTTACAAGAAAGCTTCCTTGCTGAACACTCCTCAATCTGAACTGCCCTCGGACCATCACCCGAGGACCCATTTTCGGAGAAAAATCAGAAGTGAATAACAGAGTGCCCAGATAACATATTCCGAGGACTTAGATGAAAAAATACCATTTCAAAAGGAGCAAATCCAGCCCTCGGAGATCCTATTAAACCCTCGGAGATCATACCACGCCCTCAGAGATCAAATTATGCCCTCGGAGATTACTCCTGGTCATTGAAGAACGGACCCGAATCAAGAAAGAGAAATAGAGTCCCTCGGAAGAATAGCTCTACCACAACAATCGTACCTCAAAAGCCCTCGGAAATATCAGAAGACACAAAGACCAATCCAGTCAGCGCCTAGTAGATAAGAGATAAACATTATCCTAATTTTCACACCTGTATCAAGGTAACAACAACACCTGTCCTTACAAAAACACATGCACAATGACACCTGCCCCTACCAAAGTCTATATAAAGGGAGGTAATCAGTAGAAGAAGGGGGGAGACAACTTAACTTAGCTTACTAAATACAACTGTGTACTCATGTACACAGAAAGAGGGGAGGAAAAGTTCAGTGAATAAAGGAAGGGAATATTCTTGCAAATATTGTTATCATTTCCACCTATCATTATCTCTGAATCACGGATAGGGCGTTCTAACCCAAATAAATATCTTCCGTTAAGTAGGGAATAATTCCAAACCCGTTAACAAGTTGGTTTAGAATCACTACCATCAACATGCCCCCAAAGTCTCTTTCCTTTGACATATATTTGAAATTGAAATGCCCAAGAAAAATAGTTCTTTCCAGTAAAACGAGTACAAGATGACTCAATTTTATCAAAAGACATGGTTACTACGATTTCCAGAACTCAACGACTGAAAACTCAAAAAAAAACGACCCCAGAGAATTCTCAGACAAAGAAAACTACCTCTAAAAGAATGCCTACTGAATCGTTGGCTTAGACTATGAGAGAAGGTGATCAAAGTTTTATCACCAGCTCTGGTACCATGACAAATAGAAACTTTGCTGGAAAGTCTGCCTTCTCATTTCAGTATTCTCCAATTATATAGAACACAAGCCTCACTACAGTTACAAAATTGTCCACAATATAAGCCTCTAATTGATACAGAACATATCCCTTAATATCAGCTATCAATATACATACTATATATAATACAACATATCCCTAAACTTTAGTAAGACAATAAATGACAACTAGGATTCACATTTCTGACCAAAAAGTCGCCAGAAAAATTATTTTGAACAAAATCTTCTTCTCGTCGAGACGATTCCGACGGTGGTGAAGGTATCGCAAAATTCAAAGCCTTTACACGCTAAATTAAATTACAATTCAAGGAATTTTTGGAAAATGTTAAGAACTCCTTTCTTGAATTAAAATTAATTTTTGCGTGTAATTACTTTGATTTTGTGACACCGTCATCACCGTCAGAACCTTTTCGATGAGTGGAATAGTCATTTTGAATATAAGAAAGTTCGGCAAAAACTTTCCGGCAATCGGCAGCGACAAAGTGGTGGGTTGTCGAAAAAAAATCTGAAATTTTTATAGTTGGACTCATTCTTCTCCTCATCGAGACGGTTCTGGCGGGGGGTGACGGTATTGCAAAATTTAAAGCCATCACACAAAAAAATTATTTTTAATTCATGAAATTTTCGAAAAGTATGAATTTTGCAATACCATCACCACCACTGAAACCGTCTCAATGAGGAGAAGATTCTGTTTAAAATAATTTTCGCGATTTTTTGGTAACGAATAAGTTGGTGAAGGTTAGGGGACATACCGCTTATTAAATGTCTCGGGGTGGTATGTTGCAAAAGTGCCAATTGTTCAAGGGGTTTGAAGCTTTTATCTCTTAATATTATGTCGTGGTAAGTATCCAAAATATATCTTAGTAACTTGTGTCAGTGTGTGCATAATTTTGTCGTATAACAATAAAGAAATGATATTTATATTTTTTGAATCCGCTCATCTTTTCTTAGAATGTTTTCTAACATCACTAAGCATGTAAATCAGATACATTTCTAATGATATTATCTGTTTCGAATTTTCAGAATATAACCAAAAATTGGGAAAACAACCACGTAAATTTGAAAATAATTTACTGCGTATATTATGTTAGCTTATTTTTGGAAAACTGTCCAAAGCAAGTATGTTTGTGTTGAGTTTGATGTTATGTACTATTCGTTTTTTTTTTCATTCACATCCAGACCTATGTTTAGTGCAGGTAATTCGTGACGAGTTTAATACGTATATGTTAACGGCGTTGCAATGATCATAGATAGATTTTGATTTGAATATGCAAAGTTTTAAGTAACCACTAAATCAAAGACCGTCAACAATGTTTTAGCAACAACTAGAGCTTGTAATACGTGTCTTCGAAGTATATGGAATGCAACTCTTGAAACACCTAATATTGCTATTTATTAATAAGTTATTGTATGCTTAATAGACATTTGTCGTGCTTAGTTTAACTTTTCTTTATTGCAGTTCCAGTCGAGGAGACTACTTGGGGCCATGAGCATTGCTAATTTGGTATTGAGAACAAACAAAAAGATGATATTTTTTTATTCTTGTAAGTTGTTTGCTCCATGGATCACATTGATGGTTCAATATTTCACGTTCTAACATTTTCTTATTGATGTTGAATTTTTACATAGTTTTACCTTACCATGAGCATTACATACATAGTTTTACCTAACATAGTTTTTACATTTTCGTCTTGAGAGCTAGGGGCCCGTGTTGATTCCTCTTTTTTCTTTTATTTTTTGAGAAAATAGCATAAAATATGAACCAATCATACACATCTATGCACAATTAGATTTAAAAACCCAAATGGTATAAGTAGAAAATAGTTTTCTTAAAAGAAAAAACAAGCTCTTGAATTTCCTGTAATAATATTTCAAGTATGATGAAACTATAAGTGTATAAAAGCAACAAGTTGTTGAATTTCCTGTAATAATATTTGAAGTATGATGAAACTATAAGTGTATAAAAGTTATAATTTGTTATATAATAACTAAAACTATTTAGTAATTATAACAATATATTAAAAGACTTAGGAAAAGAAGAGCAAATAAGGAGTATATTACTTGTGAATGAGTGTTTTTCTCTTCATCTTGATGGCTCCTTATATAGGCAAGAATTTTCAATATCTTACATTATTTACAACAACTACTATTATTATAAAATAGTATTTGTACATAATTTTCAACAATAGCCACAAGGCATATTCTACAAATACTAACGTCTTATGCTGCCTCGTTAAAAACCTTATAAGAAAAAATCCAGTGGGATAAAAACCTTAATAAGGGAAAAAGAGTGCAGCCGTGTGAACTCCCCCTCAAGTTGACATCTCCAATTCTTCATAAGTCTCGTAGGTGACGCATCTCAATACTTTGAACATATTTCTTAAAAGGTACAGTAGGGAGTGCCTTTGTAAAAAGATCTGCTATATTGTCACATGATTGAACATATTGGATATTAATTTCTTTGTTCTTCTCGATTTCCTGAGTGTAGGCAAAATATCTTGGGGTATGTGTTTGGTTCGATCACTCTTGATATAGCCTTCTTTCATCTGTGTAATACATGCAGAATTGTCTTCGTATAATATTGTAGGACCCTCTCTAATAGGTAAGCCAGATGTACTTCTTATATGATGTGTCATTGATTGTAGCCATACGCATTCCGTGCTTGCTTCATGGAGTGCAATAATCTCAGCATGATTCGATGATGTTGCAACAAGTGTCTGTTTCTGAGAACGCCATGAAATAACAGTGCCTCCATACGTGAATACATATCCAGTTTGAGATCTGGATTTATGTGGGTCTCATAGAAAACCTGCATCTGCATAACCAATCAATTCTTGTACCGCATTGTTAGGATAAAATAGACCAAGATCCACAGTTCCTTGAAGATAACAGAATAAATGTTTAATTCTTTTCCAGTGCCTTTTTGTGGGTGATGAGCTAAACCTGGCTAATAAATTCACAGTAAATGATATATCAGGTCTAGTACAATTAGCTAGATACATTAAAGCTCCAATGGCACTTAAATATGAAACTTCAGAACCAAGAATTTCTTCATTTTCTTCACAAGGACGAAATGGATCTTTATCTATAGTTAATGATCTTGCAATCATAGGATGGTTCAAAGGTGTTGCTTTTTCCATGTTAAAACGTTTCAATATCTTTTTAGTTTAGTTGGATTGATGCACAAGTATTCCATTTTTAACATGCTCAATTTGCAAACCAAGACAATATTTAGTCTTTCCAAGATCTTTCATTTCAAATCCATCCTTTAAATAATTCATTATTGAATGAATTTCTTTGTCAGTGCCAATGATATTTAAATCATCTATATAAACCGCAATAATTGCAAAATCAGATGATGTTTTCTTAATAAAAACGCATGGACACAAAGAATTATTTATATATCCTTCTTTTAATAAATATTCACTCAAACGATTGTACCACATGCGACCCGATTGCTTTAACCCATATAATGATCTTTGCATTTTAATTGAGTACATTTCTCTAGGTTTAGAACTTGATGTTGCGGGTAATTTAAGTTCATCAGGGGCCTTCATGCAAATATCATTATCAAGTGATCCATAGAGATAAGGAGTGACAACATCCATGAGATGCATGTTTAGATTTTCATAGACCGCTAGACTGATCAAGAATCGAAATGTAATCGTATCCATTACAGGAGAATACGTTTTTTCATAATCAATTCCAGGTCTTTGAGAAAAATCTTGTGCGATAAGGCGAGCTTTGTACCTTACAATTTTATTTTTCTCATTTCGTTTGCGAATGAAGACCCATTTGAACCCTACGGGTTTCACACTTTTCAGTGTGAGAACAATGGGTCCAAATACCTTTCGCTTATTAAGCGAATCTAATTCAGCTTGCATAGCATCTTTCCGGTTATCCCAATCATTCTTATTTTGGCATTCAATTACAGGTTTGGGTTCAGGATCATCATTTTTATTCTCAAATTCATAAGCGACTAAATATGAAAATATTTCATCCATATTTTCATCTCATTTCGATCCAATACCATTCCTGTATTGATATAATTTATAGAGATTTCAACGTTCTCTTTATTTATAGGATCTGATTGGATAACTTCTTGAGGTATCTCATATGTCACATTTTGTGACTCATCAGACATAGATTCCTCAATAATAGGATCATTAGGTTTTGATTCTCCTTTTCTTTTTCGAGAATTTTTGTCCTTTGAGCCAGTAGGACGCCCACGTTTCTTAGTTATATCAAAGATATCATCATTTGATGTTTCTTTTGGAATTGCAATATGACCAGGAGCATTTGCAGCTGGTATATGTGATTTTGTTATCCTGTTTATGTCAGTAAATGCATCGGGTAATTGATTTGCAATAGCTTGTAAATGCAAAATTTTCTTTACTTCAAAATCACATTGCTTTGTTAGCATATCAAAACTTGTCAAAGATGGATTATACCATGATATATCATTTTCCAACTGCTTCTTTTCTCCCCCCTAAGGTTGGAAAATTTGCCTCATTAAAATGGCAATCGGCAAAACGTGCCGTAAAGACATCACCTGTTAGAGGCTCAAGATATCTGATTATTGATGGTGAGTCAAATCCAACATATATTCCCAACCTTCTTTGTGGTCCCATTTTTGTTTGCTTTGGTGGTGCAATTGGAACATAAACCGCACAACCAAGAATCTTTATATTGGAAATATTAGGTTCATGACCAAAAACAAGTTGTAATGGGAAGTATTCATGACACGAGCTTGTTCTAATGCGAATTAGTGATGCAGCATGTAAAATCGCATGACCCCATAGAGAACTTGGCAATTTAGCTTTCATCAACAATAGTCTAGCAATTAATTGAAGACGTTTAATTAATGATTCAGCTAAACCATTTTGAGTATGTACATGTGCAACACTATGTTCAACCATAATTCCAATTGACATACAATAATCATTGAAAGCTTCAGATGTGAATTCACCAGCATTGTCAAGTCTGACTTTCTTGATCGTATAGTCAGGAAATTAAGCTCTTATTTTAATTATTTGAGCCAAAAGTCTCGCAAATGTCATATTGCGAGTAGACAATAGACAGACATGTGACCATCGACTTGAGGCATCAATTAGTACCATAAAATATTGAAATGGTCCACATGATGGATGAATAGGTCCACATATATCACCTTGAATTCTTTCACGAATTGTGGGTAATTTTGTCTTAATTTTAACTGGTGAATGCTTTATAATTAGTTTTCCAAGAGAACATGCTTCACATTGACTATTATTGATTAAATTGAGTTTTGATCCTTTTAATGAATGTCCATGTGTAGTTTCAATTATTCTTCGCACCATTGTTGAACCAGGATGACCTAGTCGATCATGCCATAAAGTTAATAATTCAGGATTTTCATTGACTACCATATTTGATTCGATAGCATTAATATATGTATAATTCAATCACAATGAGAGTTTGGTAGTTTTTCAAATATATGTTGCTTTCTTGATATATACTTAATCATGAAAAGATATTTAGTTTTATTCTCAGTCTTTGAGTTGGTATCATATCCATGACGATATATATCATTAAAACTCAGTAAATTTCTTATGGATTTTGGGGCAAATAAGGCATCGCTGATGATAAATAGCGTTCCATTTGGTAAAACAAACTAGCTTTACCAAATCCTACAATCAGGTCAGTAGGATCTGATATCATATTGATTTTTGCCTTTGTTGGTTTTAGATATGTAAAATATTTCTTACTTGTGAGAATTGTGTGAGTTGTATCGCTATCAAGGATGCAAAGAATGACTAGTATGCTCCATATTGGCTTCATATCAAACAAGTAGAGTTAAACATGATATAACGATAAACGAAGTATATATTTGAGAAAATAGAAATAGTTTCATTAAGATACATAAAGAAACACGATTAATGAAACACAACACATTACAAGAGAAATTGCAAATACATATCAATTCAAAAATCACACAACAAGGAATCACATAATGTAAATCAAACCAGGAATCATGCAGACATGAATCACATAGCTCATATCAAACCATAGTAACATCATGATCATCCGCGAAATCAGATGCTGCTAAATATGTGGGATTATTAGGCATTTGTTCAACAAGGTTCACTTCTTTTTCTTTGCCTTTACTCTCTTGGTACAATTTACAAAAATGTTCAGGTGTACGACATGTATTGGCCCAGTGTCCTTTCATTCCACAGTTAAAACAATAACCTTCAGATTTATTATGAGCATTTTTTCTTTTATTATGATGGTTATTGTTATGAACCGTATCACTAGTCGAAGGGTTGTGATAACTACCTCGACCACGTCCACGACCACGATTGGCATTATCATTATTACCTCGTCCATAGGAGTTTGAAAATTTAATGGCATTTGCCTCAGGTAATGCATGTGCTCCACGAGGACGAGATTGATGATTTTTCATCAATAAGTTACTGTAACTTTCTGCCATTAACAACCTTTGTTGCAAGTCGTGATATTTTGAAATATTCAGCAATCTGTATTGTTGTTGAACATTTATCATGGACACACGGAAAGTAGAAAGTGTTTTCTCATATAGATCACAACCTCACATTTTTCTGGATCTGTATTTGTATTTATTGCAGCAAGAGTTTCAACGATACTCTTTGATATGAGGTACAATTTTGTATCTGATTTCCATTGTCTATAATTCTTGCCAGTGTTATTGAGTATACAACTAACTGTACTCGTGAGGTTAGACATTTTTCCAGCTAAATACGTAACCAAAAAAATATAATTAGGATCGAAACATTTTATTTAACACATAATCATAGAAACACAATTATTACAATAATACAATGTAATTATCTCATCTCTAGCCAAATCTTGAACTCAACATTATTATGATAAAAGGGAGGAATATCATAGGGACAAACATAGGAGTGTCTTCATCTACTAGCATAAAAATAAAAATTGAAAGGTAAATGAGGATCAAGATCGCTGTTGTCGTAGAGATTATTTTGCAAGATGAGAGAAATAAGGTGAAGATTTGTGTGGAGTTTGCGTTATGAAATTTGTGTATTTATAGAGGAAAAATATCCGTAAGTAGCCGTTAGAAAAACAATTATTTTTTTTTATTATTTTTGGCATATTTTATGAACGATAATGTCTTTAATAATTTAACAACAAAAATTAATTATAATAACATGTAAAATAATTTCCGCCACATTAATGATATTTTAACAGGCATATGGAATAATATTACGATAAGTAAATACATATATTTTTTCCGCCACATTACTATGTAAAAACTTTCATGGGCTTATGGAATAATGTAAACAAGTAAAATAATTGCAATAAATTAAGTGCGTAAATAATTTCCACCACATTACTATGTAAAAACTTTCATGGGCTTATGGAATAATGTAAACAAGTAAAATAATTGCAATGAATTAAGTGCATAAATAATTTTCGCCACATTACTATGTAAAAATTTTCACGGGCTTATGGAATAAAATAAGCAATAATAAATTGTCAGTAGTCGTTTCTAGCTTGGGGTTAACTCAAGCATCAATGAAAGTTAAAATTAGCTTTAGTGTTAGAGTTAGATGACAGTAAAATATAAATAGTTTTTTTTTTATCTAATCTTAAAATTATAGATAGGCGGTAGTCCGCCTTGTCTATAATAATGTAGATAGATGAACACGTAAATATTAAACTTTAACAACAAAATTATTAACACATATTCATCTAATCATAAAATTATAGATTGACGGTAATCCGCATTGTCTATAATAATGTAGATAGATGAGCACGTAAATATTAAACTTTAACAACAAAATTATAAACACATATTCATCTAATCATAAAATTATAGATTGACGGTAATCCGCATTGACTATAATAATGTAGATAGATGAACAAGTAAATATAAAACTTTCGTACCTTTTAACGTTGAACGTTTTCTCTAACGAAGGAACTAAATTCTTCCGGATCGAGCACTATCGTGCTGATAACGTGTTATAGAATAACTAAAACTATTTGGTAATTATAACAATATATTAAAAGACTTAGGAAAAGAAGAGCAAATAAGGAGTATATTACTTGTGAATGAGTGTTTTTCTCTTCATCTTGATGGCTCCTTATATAGGCAAGAATTTTCAATATCTTACATTATTTACAACAACTACTATTATTATAAAATAGTATTTGTACATAATTTTCAACAATAGCCACAAGACATATTCTACCAACCATATTTATAACATAATTATTTTAGTCGCTTTATATTTTTTTATCATCTCACTAGATTTTTTTTTTCTCCAAATGGAAGAGCCAAACTGGTTAATCTCTAATTAAATAGTAGAAAACGATAAACTTAGTTTTTTTAATATGTTTCTTGAGTTCAAAACTTGCGAGTTTAAACCGTAACTTAATTCATTATTTAACCTTATATCAAATGAAGTTGAAAGAAAACCTAAGAATGCTAACATATATAGCGTTACTAGTTATTACTTGTTTGACTCTATATTTTACTGAAAAATATGCAAAGTTACTTTAGTATTTTTTACACTGATCCGCGAAAATAAAAACTCAAGATAGCGAGTAGGGTTGTGCAAAAAAAATCGAATCGATTGAATCGAGTGAAAATCGATCGAATGATCCAATCCAAAAATCGAATCGAATATTTGACCAGACTTTTGATCCTTAGGATCGAACCCCCCTTTGATTTGATCCTCGATTTCAGAGGTTAAGAATCGGATCGAATCGAATACTCATTATATTTTTTAAAAATAAATAAATATATAATAGTATATATAATATTATATATTTATATATAATGCTAATAAAATGCTACTAATTAACTTAGTATATTAACAAATGTAACACTTAACATCTTTTCCTTGGTCAAACAAAGGCCACATTTTCGTTTTGGAAAAAGCAGGAATGAAACAAAACAATAGTATAAAAACCTCTAAGCCTCACTCACAACGCTAGTACAGCAAACCCTTTTGTAAGGAGAAATCCACTAATGCATATTAATTTGTTTTAAATTGTTATTGTATTCATGTTTATTTAAGCTTTCTTTAATTTTAGATGCAAAATAACCAATCATGTATGTTTGTTCCATTGATATTAAAATAAAAAAGAAAAAAAGAGATCGAAATCGAATCGAATTGGATCGAAATCGAATGATTTTGGATCGAATCGGATCGTTTTAAATTGATTTGATTTCGATCCTCATTTCTCCAGGATCGAAACCGACTACCAGCCTGGATTCGATCCGATTCGATCCGATTCAAATGCACAACCCTAATAGCGAGATTGATTTTGGGCCACAAGGCAGGTCGAACTTGAACGACTAAAATTTCTTGGACTAACAATTTAGAGAATTTTAACTTTTGTGGTGTAAAATAAAGAACACCTACTGAATTCTACATAATTCACCCTGCCGTACAACCCAAATAAGCCCTCTGCTTGGGTTCTGAACCCTTGGGCTACCGATATTCAAAGCAATAGTAAGAAAGTGGTATTCTCACAGTTGGGATTTGGGAAGTTAATAATCTGTACAATTGTATAATGGAAGTAATGTTAACACCAATCTTTTAATTTTCTTATTTACTCCTCGGCACACTATTAAATTTTGTTATTTTTAATTTATTTTAGCTTTATCATTATTTAAACCTTCTCATTAAACAAAAAATATTATTTAATTGTCTCACACTCATACAAAAAGATTAAGATACATAAATTTTTCTATCCATATGTAACTTTAAATCTTTACCATACAAATTAATTACATTATACTTAAAATAAATTATAAATTACGCGAGAACGGTGTGTCAATGTTTTTGCTTTCTAGTAATGATTACGTAAATATGCATAGGACACTAAGTACACTAATTTGTTTAAGCTTATGCCCTTAGGTTCACAAAAACCTATAGTATTTATTTTTTTCATCATCTATTTTTAATATTTTATAGATAGTGAAAATAGTAACAATCAACCAATCAAGTTATCATCAACTTGTGGTTTGAAGTGAATAATGAATATTACTCCGTGGTTCAAATATAGATGATCTCTTTGATAAATTTGTAATTTTACCTAATATTTACTTTTAATGTTAATTAAGTTAGGTCAAACTTAGACAAATGTGCACTTCGCACACGTTCTTTGTGGGATAATGTTGGTTCATAAATCTAACTTGGCAATACTTTTGTGGTCATTGACATAAACAGTATTTTGTCAAATATAGAAGAATAGAGAGATATGAATTGAGAATTAATTTTGTTATTAATAAATAAGAAGTTTGGCACATAAATAAAGTATGAGTGGTACAAAGTAATCAGTGTAATTAACCCCCAACCTCTTTATTTATCAAAGTAAGAAAAAAAAGTCCCAAAGTCGTTCTTCAATTAACCCTTCTTCCTTAAACCACAATCGTCCAATTTTTTGAAAACACTGTTATCAAATAAAATGTTATTATGGCTGGCGAAAAAAGAGTTTGATTGAGGCTACTGCAAAAAGTACGAATAGGGACTGGAGGTTTATCTGGAAAACCAAATGTCCAGCGAAGATATATATTTTTCTTTGGCGCATTTGTTTGGAAATTTTACCAACACAACATGCATTAGTTTGTTGTCATATTGCGAATGATTATGTTTGTGTGGTATGTGCGTGTGGCGTGGAAGATACTTTCCATTGTTTCCATACTTGTCATTTGGCGAGACAAGTATGGGCATTATCCTTCATTAATACTTCACTTCTTATGCAAGCAAATGAGGATGGCGAAGCATGGTTCGTAGAGTTTGTAAGGATGCGAGTCCGGAGGGGACGTAGAAGATAGTTTTTACTTGTTGGGCTTTATGGCATAACATAAATAAGATCACAACTGGAGAGGAATCATTCTTACCCGAGGATATTGCTTCTTTTGTCGAGGCTTTTTGATTGGCTTGGTCTAATTCTGCACGGGCACGAAGAGTGAGTTTTGATGAGGGTGGTGGCCGTGAATGGATGCCACCTGCTGCTACGTGGATTAAAATTAATTTTGACAGTGCTACTTTTGACGATGAGAAGGAGATGGGCCTTGGTAATCTTGGAATGGATGAACGTCGTTTGCTTGGTAATCTTGGAGCAGCAAACGCTGAAGCTTGTGCGGCTTTGTTGGGGATAAAATTAGCAGTGAGTTTGGGTTGGACTCATGTGATTTTCGAGGGAGATTCACTTTCAGTTATTCATGACATCAATCATCCGATTTCTTGTGAGACTGCTTATGCAAACATGGTGCGTGATATACGTAAGATTGTTGATCAAGAAGGTTTTTTGTGTGTGTTTCAATGGGTGTGTCGCGACGCTAATAATGATGCACATCACATCGCTCGGAATGCAACTTGTGACAAGATTTGGATAAGGGAGAGTTAGGCGAATGATTGAAGGATTTTTTCTTGTTTTGATAGTAGTTCACCATGTGTTGTTTTCGTCTCATGTTCAATTTTGTTCTTTTCTCTTTGATCTTGATTTGGTGATCTGTTTATGACCTTTGTGTTACCAAGTTCTTTACGCGGGAGATATGAACGAAATGTTTAGTTATCAAAATAAAATAAAATAAAACATTACTATAAGCCACACTTCCTTGTATAAGTGTGTAATGCCTCAATTTTAAGAATTATATAGAGTATCTTGCCTATCTATTTTTATAGGAGAATAATTTTCCATTTTAGCATAATATAGCGAGTTAATTTGTCAAATACCTTTTTTTTAATAATAAAAGACTTGACTATATAATCTTACTAGTTGACTAATCACGAATTGGGCCTAACATCTAAATGGACCAAGGCGGAACTATATAATATAAGGGCTAGAGACTATGTCAAAAGCCCAAATCGTAATATTTTAGATATTAAATTTCAACTTTATTATTAATACAATTACAGAATGTCGTGGTTACGTTTTTTATTCATAATTTATGAACTTTCATAACGTAATTTGAAATCAATAATCAACATAATACTCGTAAAACTATAAAAGAAAATTCAATTACAATTTTTCTTAAATTGATCCAAAGATCTCAAATCTCACACACTGCACCATTCTTCACCTAACTAATAAATTAGTAATAATCAAAAAACCAGTTTGGTAAATAAAATAAAACCCCCAGTCCCTAATAAAAACATAACTGAAAAATAAAAATCAAAAAATCAATTTTCATCATCAGGTCAGGTGTAATTTAATTTAATTTGCGCAACTGACAGTCGAAAATCGAAATCTAAATGCAGAGCAAGGGATCGAGTGCGGCGAGGTTCACCGGAATGTCGTTGATTCGATCCCGTATCTCAACTCTCGTCCTCTCAATGTTCGCCACTTTTGCTTCTCTCTACGTTGCCGGAAGGTATCTCCATTTTCATTTTTTTTTTCAATTTATTTATTAACTTATTTAATCAGTTGAGTGTTTGTTACGATTCTGTTATTTCGTGTGTTGATTCGTTTTTTTTTTGTTGGGATTTAGTTTTGTTAGTTTTAGGTTATGTGACTTGTTGATCTATTATTGTGTTGGATTTGTTGAGATTGAATGTAACAGTTTTTATTTGTTATGGAAAGTTGATATATGTGTGTGTGTGTGTGTGTGTGTGTGTGTGTGTGTGTGTGTGTTTTTCTGTGTGAAAGATTATGGCAGGATGCGGAGCATAGGGTTTATCTAGCGAAGGAGCTCGACAGAGTTACCGGTCAGGTGTGTATCGTAGGAAAATGCTTCTTACGATTATTGGTTATATTAGCTTATTTTGGTAATGTCGTGTGAATTGAGTATGTTTGTGTTGAGTTCGATGATGTTGTGTATTCTGCTTTTCCTTTTTTCGTTATGCAGGTTATTTGTTAAGGCTTTGTATGTATATGTGTTTATTCGTTTGCGTAGATCGTAGATGGATTTAGGTATTTATGTGCATATTGCAACAGTTTTAATAACTAGTGAATGAAAGATCGTCCACAAATTTTTAGCTGCAAGCAGAGCTTGTAACAGCATTTCAAAGTATTTGGAATGTTACTTTTGAAGCATGTAATGTTGCTATTTATGAATATGTTGCTATATGTCAATATGATATTGTGCTGCTTAATTTGATTTAACAATCATTTTTTGACTTGCGATGAAGATGACGTATGTGTGTTGTGCGTGTTTCTGAAATTTTGTCTTTGTTTTGATGTTTACCAAGATGCTGATCAAAGTTTGACTATGATGTCGTTAACAATTTTTTCTCTCATTTTCAGGGAAGATCTGTGATGTCAGTTGATGATTCGTGGAAAATACTAGATTGCAGGTGATATTGACTTCCTTGTATTTTTTGTATTCTCGTAAATGCACTATTTTTTTCAAATATAAATACGTGTCGAGATTTAATCGAAGTCGGATGTCAATTAGGGAAAAGCAGAAGGCACTATCAAACTTGGAAATGGAACTTGCAGCTGCCAGACAGGAGGGTTTTATTTCAAAGCATTTATCTGGGAGTAATAGCACCCCTCAGAAAAAGAAGCCCCTTGTAGTGATAGGAATACTATCAGGATTTGGTCGTAAGACCAATAGAGATGCTATACGCAAGGCATGGATGGGCACAGGTATATTAGTTTCTTTTCGTGCCTTCTTTAATTTAATGTTCAGCGAACTAGTTGCTCGTAAGCACTCTTTACATATTCTAGTTATGTACCTTTACCTGCCCACCAGACTAGAAACCGAAACCCGTTTTCTTGTATTGGTTCTAAGAAGTGGGAAATTCAATATTCAGATTCTTTTTATTTTATTAAATACCAGTGAGATTTAATGTGCAGCCATGGGAGGACGAAACTAACCAAGATTGTGTCTTGTATTTGTCATATTCCATTCATGCAGGTAAGGCTTTAAGTACGATGGAGAGTCAAAAGGGAATTGTTATACGTTTTGTAATTGGTAGAAGGTGTGCTTTCTGTTCTCTTTTTGCGCCCCTTTTAATATATACTCGCCTAGTGCAGCTGTACTCTAGCCAATTTTATTGCAATATGCAGTTCCAATCGAGGGGACAGCTTGGACAGGAGCATTGATATTGAAAACAAACAAACCAATGATATTTTTATTCTTGTAAGTTGTGTGCACCATGGGTCACAATGATGGTTCAATATTTTGTGTTGTAAAATTATTTATAAATGTTGATTCTATACGGTAGTTTTACTTTATTATTGAAAGATGTACAATTGTGAAACAATCATGTGAATTAGTCTATGTGGTTGACATTGCCAGTTATCTGATTCGTTTGCAATACATTTTTGGTGTCAACGGCTAGGGATCTATCAGAAGAAGAACCACTTGACAATTTTTCTTTTATCGTTTCCATCAGGAAAACTATGTAGAGGCGCCTGAGGAACTACCAAACAAGACAAAATTATTTTTTGCTCACGCTGCAGAAAATTGGGATGCTGATTTTTATGCAAAAGTCAATGATGATGTCTATGTAAATATTGGTATGTACAACCTACATTTAATTGGTAATATCTTTCTTCTTTCCATGTGGTTCTCATAAATTATGTTATAGTTCGCTTGTAATGACTAATCTCTAAGGTTGTGATCAAATATTATTCAATCGCATCACCCGAGATTGTTCTAATGCAATAAAGATTAGTTACCAATAGTGTAGTATTGACACTGTATAAGCATTGAGTGGGATGTGAAATGGCTTATATACCTTATCCACAGATGCATTGGGGAATACACTTGCTACTCATATGGAAACGCCTCGTGTATATATTGGGTGTATGAAATCAGGCGAAGTTTTCTCGGAACGGTGAGTATGGCTGACCTTTGACTTAGTGAAGATGACTGCAGAGAATACCTTAATCTGATCTTCTGTCAATTTCTACTGAGAAAACTGTATACTTTTGTGACTTGGCAGAAGCCAGAAATGGTATGAACCAGACTGGTGGAAATTCGGGGATGGGAAAACGTAAGTAGTTTACTTCTGCATTTTATTAGCTTTTGTTATGAATTTGCGGGTCAGAAAGTAAAGGTGGCTAGTTGATTTTATAATGATGACACTCAGTATACTTGGTGTTGACTTGCTTCTTGGTTTTGGTTCAATATGGGTTGCATGTAGTACTTTTGATGTACTATAGTACTATACGAACGAGAAAAATAGGGCTTTGCTCAAGACTGATTTTTAGATCTTTTTTGTAAAATCGTTTTCTCAAAATTAATATGTTTCGACCCCATTAACCAATATGTTTTCATGACCAGTTACTTCCGTCATGCTTCGGGTGAAATGTTTGTGATATCCCAAGCTTTGGCTAAGTTCATATCTATCAACAGGTGGTTCTACTTCGAGCATGTAGATTTTCTTTGAAAGCTCTATGATAAAAACCGAACTATGTCTGACCTCTATTTTTGGGTTGACAGATCACTTCTTCGTGCATATGCACATGACGATGTCAGTGTTGGTTCCTGGTTTATTGGTCTAGATGTGAAGCATGTTGATGAGAGAAAGTTTTGCTGCTCATCTTGGTCTTCAGGTCTCTCTCTCTACAATGTCACGCCCAGGCTTGTGATAACAATACCTTCAACAAAGCATTTTTTTTACGTTTGACTTGTATGAACACATCATGCTTTTCTGTTTGCAGGAGCATTGTGTTCGGGTGTATGATTCCGCCTCGAGAGATATTGACAAAAGCAGCAGAGAGTTTCTTATATTCTTTATAGGGACATAGAGTGACTGACTACCAGTTGGCTTTGGAGTTCACAGCTGACCATGTTTTTCTTTGTTTCCTTTCCGATGAAAGGAAGGTTCCGTTTAACTCACTTGAAGTTGAGCATTTGCAGGCGCCCCCTTATACATGCGTATGTACGTATCTATACATAGGTGAGGATCAGTAGTGGCGTTGCTTCAGACATAGAGATTAGGAATACCGTTTTAGTAGTAGGAAAGGAGAATCGAGTGATTTCCGATTTTCACACATTTGTACACAGGTTGGTTAGTATCTGCTGGATGTAACATTTTTCGTGTTGGAGCATCTGAAATATTTTGAATTTCATTTGTGACTGCCTTTGTGAATTGTGACCTCGTATAACCATTTTGCTTGTGAGATCTTGAATATAAATATAACATTTTTGCTTGTGAGATTGTTCAATATAGTTGATTCATGCAACCCAAATCCTGTATGCGTAGTGACCACTTTTTATGTAGAGTAGATGTGTATTCTTTCACTTTCCTTCGTATTGAAGAAAAAGACATTTCAATTCAAGCTCATTTTTAGAAATATGTGCAGAAAAATTGAGTGTATTTCTAGAATTTTTAATGTATTATGAAAATCGTAGTTATTTTATTCATATGTTTTGAGAACTCATGAGTCATGACATCTCATATTGATATCGGTCCTTCAACAAAAAGAAAAGATGAACTGTTTGTACTTTGTATTCATAAACCATTTCAGTTTACACGAGGTCTAATTTAAAAAGTTTGAACCTATTACACAACTCGATTTTTTTTTCTTTCATATAATTTGTGATTGTCACGTCAATATAATACTTCAACGTTGAAATATATTTTATGTTCGCATATCGCTAGAGGTGGGAGCGGGACGACGTTTTGCGGGATCCCGTCCCCTGCCCGCAAGGATTTTCAGTTCGAAAAAATCTCGCGGGAAGGAATTCCTGTGGGATGGTATAAAGTATAAACGGGAATCCGGCATGTCGCGTGACAGGAACGAGAATCAACTTCCAGTTCCCGCCAGATACGGGATTTTCGTTATTTGTCAGACTACGTTTTTGGGAAGGGGGCTAGTGTGTAATTTTTACTAACCTGTTTAGGATGAGGGCATTTTGAAGAGTAAGAATGTAAGGGTTGTAAAACGTAAAAATGATCGTTTTAATCTCTTCTCAAACTTCCGATTTCTCCTTTAAGTCATTTAGATGATCACTTTGGCGTTCAAAATAGAGGGAATTCCCTGTTGCCAAAGTGGCTGAAAAAAAAACGGGAATCCCACTGGATCCTGGTTTTTTCCAGCAACTAGAATTTTCCGACATCTGAAAATAAACCATTCCAATTGCTGGGAAAAATGAGAATTCTGCATAGGATCTTGCGAGAAACGAAATTCCTTATTTGTGGATTCCGTTTTTGTCCGCTGGAATGGGAAGCCGTTTTGGCATCTCGTCGCGGGACTCCTGTGTCCCACCCCCAGTGTATTACAAAATAAAACAATAATAATTTTTAAAAAGTGTTAATCATTTGATGCTTATATTAAGTATTTCATGCAACCGTTGTATTGATGACGTGGTGCAACCACTACCAATACACAGTGAGGATGTGGTTATAGTGTTAGTTATTTTTATATTCTAAAAAAAATCATGTATTTAATCTACACTGTTGGTTGGTTGCAACACGTCACCAATACAACGGTTGTATAAAATATTTTTTTGGTAACAAAAAACTATTTTACGATATGTGCTTCCAATTTTCCAATATATGACATAATAATTTAATTTATTTCCAGTTTGCTTTCTTATTATATATCTCCAAAAATTAAACACCAATTCCTCAATTTCCGCTAAAATATGGAGTACGATTTCAGGACACGAACTGGATCATCGTCGTACGATTCAAACGCCCCGTCGTACGGCCGGCCACCGCCGCCCTCGTCCGCCGCCGCACACCCGATGTACGGACAACCACAGCCGATGTACCCGAAGATCGGCGGCGCTTCAGGACGGAACCCTCCTTTTCAGACCGCCCCTGCTCCTCCTTCTAGTTACTCTCCCCTTTCTCCTAATTACTATTTTAAACTTCAATTTAATTTGGATTAAAATCACTAATTTGTCTTATTATTGTGTTTAATTTTAATTTGCAGTTGGAACTGGAATTAGGGTTGCTATTAAGCCGGAGTACCGAATTACGCCACCGGTACTTTCTTTCTCTTCAATTGGATTATGTTATATTTAGCTTTTTTGATATTTCTATTAGTGTGATTGCGAGGAATTATTTCGTGCAACCGCCGAACGATGACGTGATTATTGCGTTATGTGTCTAAATGCACGTATGAGATGAGATTAAACTTCAAATATTAACCGTTAGTTGCACCGCATCATATTGTAGTGTAGTGTTGACTAATTGGCAAAATTGTGAATTTGCAGCCTCAATTATTGCCGCAAGTGGGAGAGGTTCCGCGGAGTAATTTCCATTTTGATTTTGATTTCGAGAGGAATGTTTTGACTGAAGCGGTGAAGGAGAATCCGAATTGGAGCAGGCTCGGTATCGAAAATGTTCCTCCCAAGGCAGCACAAGTAAACAATTCATATGTAAGTTTCTAAGTAAAGACGAACATGGTTAAATGACGCCATTAGTATGTTTGTTCGATCATTTATATGGAAGCTCTGAATGTTGCGGTAGTCTTTAACAATATCGACATTGGTGCTACCTAATTTATTTGGAATGTCTTGGTGAGAGTAATGAATGAGTTTTTATCCAGCCGAATTTTCTTTTTATTTCGTTGCAAGAATTATGATTGGTTCTCTGGTTTTGGCTTCTTTGGTTATAACTGAGTTTTATATCCTTGGACATCTGTAAGGCCTTGCCTGCACTTGATTGTTGCAATGAATCTGGTATTTCTTGCATATATCTTTAAGTTACAATTGGATTGAGGGTTCCAACTCGGACAGAGAGGAAACTAGATGTCATTTGAACTTGTTGGTCAAAGTTGCTTAAGCTTATTATGGATTTTGGCTGAAATTACTTATAATTGACATACTTGGCTTTGTGGAAGATCGACTTATTATCGCTGCATGTATTCTTTTTTAATGCAGGGTCATACTGCTGATCCCGTAGTTAGCAAGTATATGTCCGCTGGTCTTAATAAAGAGGTTGTGACACTTGCTATTGCAAATTATGGTGACAATCCTACCAAGGTAAAGTCCCATCTGTTCGTTTTCAGTTAGTGAGATACTTTGGCCATCTCTTGGGTTCGTTTGGTAAACCTCATCTTGATGGAAAGCAGAGAAGAAAGGATTTTGTGACTTATGTGTTAGCAATAGTTGTTAATGAACTGTAAATCATCCGTTTTCGTCCATTTGCTAAAGCAAAAGTTTTTATACCTTTGCTACAGAAAAAGTCTTATACCGTTATTAATGATTAATGCTTATACTCAGGTTAAGGAATTTGCCAATGGATATGCACTTTTGCGAGAAATGGGATTCTCGTCAAACAATGTTGCTGAAGCCTTATTAATGTACGATAACGATACTGATAAAGCATTGGCCCATTTGATCAACAATGCATCATAAACAATACTGAAATGATCATTATATGACACATCCCAGTTATTATCCAGCGTGTATTGTATAATATGGAAAGATTTACCTGTGAGAATGTATTGTTCGAGATGATACTCTTAGGTGATTGTACAGAGATTTATGGCTTGCAATGATTGCCTGTTTCTCTTATGCTGGGTTCAAATTTGCTCTGATACCTTTATGTAAACTATTGCAACTCGGTACAGTGAAATATGGATATTTGTCTTCATAGTTAAATATGGATATTTGTCTCCATGGATTCTTGCATCCAATATGTGATGTGAAACGTTAGCTAACCAGTGTTGTAAAATACGTTGAGGAAAGACTGAATGTACCATGGGACTTCAAGGCTTTTGTAAGCCTCGAGGTAAATGGCGTAAGTCTCACAAATTGGGTTCAGGAATAACAGCCCCATCTCCGAACCATCTCTCGCAATCTGCAATTTTTGCATCCTTAACAAGTGCAGGAGGAGATTTTTAAAAAAACAATGCAGTAGAAAGAGGCTCAGATTCTCTCACTTAACATTACAAGCTTCCACCCAAATATCATACCAAAACACCGTATTTTCCCGTTCCCAATAATGCTACTTGTTTCTAGCTCGTGGCACCAAGGAATTGAGAATGCTCCACCATGATGAGGTAACTTCTTCTTTCCCCAACTTCATTTTATTCTCCATGCAGGTATATTCTTCTCACCTCGTCCCAAAAAGAACAACGTACCATCATATTGGATGGATAATCTCGAAATTCTGCACCTTTCAACTTCAATAACCAGAATCATGCCGTCGACCTTTGCTTTCCCGACAAGACCGGATAAGTACCCTCCACCATAATGGATATCCTTGTCTCAACCCTCTTTCCATGACAAATTACTTCGTAGAACCTTAGTTCAACAAGACTGATGTCTTAGCTAAGCTTAAGGCATTCCATGATCCAGCCTCTCTATTTTTGGAAAAACCTGAGATACTTGTCATTGTATTCAATAAATTCCAATTGACGTAGTCATACGCCTTTCTCAATCGACTTTAAACACTTGGCGTTTTTTTGGAGTTTCACCGTGTGAATGATTTCGTTAGTAATCAATAGGCAATCCATGGTTTGTCTCCCACCCATAAATCCCTATTGTTCACCCGATATAAACTCTCATCCATCAATCCCCAACCCAATTCTTTCTACAAGCGTTTATGCAAGAATTCGTGTACGTACTTCAGTTAACGAGATAGTTCCTTACCCATTGAGAGACTGAGGACTCGTTTGCTTGCCATTATTGGGCCTTATTAAATTATTAAATGCTGTTAGTCTTTTGTTTGCTTACTCAATTTCCTAGTATAGGAGACCCGGTGTTAATTTCTTTATTGCTGATGTGGCATCTTTAAACTCCCCACTACTTAACAGGCCTGCATACCCCCATTTAATAATGCATGTATTATTTGGAGTAGTGTAATTACTTCTCTAACCCTCCTTTTGACTAAAAAATCCCCAATATAACCCTTGACACAACATGAATTACACCAATAATTTAGGGCAACATCTACAACTCTCCATCATCAGCCATTACACTCCTTCTCTACCACAAGAAACGCCTCTTCCAAATCTTGTCCAAGAATTCCTTGAAATCGCAGGTAATTTAGTTTTTTTAACCAACTAGGCTTTATTTATCATCAATTACACTTGTAGTTGTTTCAAATTGTTTTCAATTTCATAGATTTCTGAGGAAACTTAGGGCTTATTCTCTTGTTGGTCGATAGCTTTCTGTGTTAAAAGATACGTTTATTAACATCTATGAAATTGGCGTCCATATGTATGCTCAACTTGGTTGTCGGATTTTTAGTTTATATTTTTTTGTTGGTAAATTTAGATCATATTTGTGGAGTACTAGGTGCAAGGAATTATGTTATAATGGCCCTATGTGCATGATTTGTTGTTTTCTTTGTAATGGTGTGAAGCACTCCAACTACAATTGAGTTACAGATCTTAATTGGATTTCTGTTAATATTTTCCCACAGTGAATGCAGTAATTTGTGCAAGGTAATGAATGAATTTATAAATTAATAATCGATTATGCAATCTTCTCACCTGACTATGTATAATTCCAGGATATACTAATGGATGACGTTGATGATTTTTTGCATTTATATATGCTTTACCACTTGATTATTCATGCGACGTTGGTAGTTTTTTTAATGGTCGTAAAGAGGCGTAGGGGGTTTAGGGTTAACAATCGACGAAAACGTGTACTCCCTGTCCGATATAGTATTCTAGCTAGAATGCCCCTCCAAGCATCATATCTGGATAAGCTGATAAACACTGGAGACAATAATTGTAAGACAAGTTTTCGGATGGACATATATTGTTTTAGCAAATTATGTCAGTTGCTACAAGATTGCGGTGGTCTACAGGCATCCAAATACGTTGGGGTCAGCGAGCAAGTAGCTATGTTCTTAAAAGTTTTATCACACCATTCAAAAAATAAAACGGTCGGACTAGATTACACACGCTCAGGTCAAACTGTTAGCAAATATTTCAACAAAGTAATGTTAGCCCTACTAAAATGTCATCATATACTCTATGCTGATCCTGACCCCATTGACGACGACGAAGAAAATCCAACATGGGCTTGTTTTAAGGTTTGTGAAACGTTATAGCACACATTTATCGATGATTACTATAATTGTTATATTTATATTTTTTGATTTGTAGTATGTTGTGATATTCAGGGTTGTTTAGGTGCTTTAGATGGAACGTATATACCATTTCATGTACCTCTTGCTGACAAAGGAAGATATCGTTCGCGGAAGGGGTTAATAGTGACAAATGTATTAGCAGTGTGCGACCAAGATGGAAATTTCGTCTTGGTTTACCCTGGCTGGGAGGGAGGTGTGGCTGATGGGCGGGTACTAGAAAATGCGGTAATACACCCTAATGGTTTAAAAGTTGCAACAGGTACTTCATTTATAACATCATTAAATTGAGGAAAAAAAAAGCATTATTTTTTCTCATTTAATATTTTGAAATTATTGCAGGTTGCTATTACTTGGCCGATGCCGGGTATACAAATGGCCCAGGATTCTTGACGCCATATCGAGGTGTGCGTTACCATCTCAAGGAGTGGGAAACTGGCCGTCAGGCTCCCCAAAATTACCAAGAATATTTTAACATGAAGCACTCAAAGGCAAGGAATGTGATTGAGAAGTGTTTCGCGGCACTCAAGTATCGATGGGCCGTGCTACGAAGTAAATCTTTCTACTCTATTCAGAACCAGTGCAACATCATAGAGGCATGTGGATTATTGCACAACTTCGTCCGTCGAGAAATGGGGGCTGAAAATGATGAAGAGTTACGCGAGTGGCTACCAACTGAGGATGACCACGATGATAGCAATGGTGAACACGTTGGCAACGTACAAGCAACTCGTGCATGGGCAGATTTTAGAGATAACATGGCAATCGAGATGTTTAATCGTTGGAGTGCGAGTAGATCAGGCCGTTAGCAGTAACTATTGCTTATTTTGAAACCCCCTAATGTTTTGTTCCGTTGTGAATGTACTGAAGCATATGTTCTGTTTGGAATTTGGGTTTTTTTGTTTTTTTTTAAATTTGACTATTTTATGTTTATGGAATCTGTATTAACGTTTAATGTGCAGCTTCTGAATGTGTTTTGGAAAGTTTTATCATCTGTATCACTTCTAATTAAGTCTTATCTTTTTCTTTGGGTATTTAAATAGGATGGATTCGTCCCAGAACAGCTCTTTCATTCTTGGATCAGCCCATACAAAAGAAAAGGCATCACGTCGTAGCTGGTCTCGTCCGGAGGAGGAAGCATTGTTAGTGGAAATGAAAAATCTTATTGAGCGGGGATGGCGTTCGGAAAACGGTTTTCGGCCAGGCTACCTACTACAACTAGAAACACCATTCAAAATCCGATTTCCAAATGCAAAACTAATGTCAAAGCACTTCAACTCGAAGCTCACTGTTTGGAAAAAAATATATCATCAAGTTTTCCAAATGCGGGACACAAGTGGATTTGGATGGCAAGATAGTACTAATCAGATACAAGTGAATGATGATGTGTGGCAAGACTATGTGAAGGTTAGTATGATTATATTTGAAAGCTGTCAAAAAAATATTAAGCTAGACTAGAAAACATAGCCATTAGTTTTAAGTAGCCACACCAATGTATTTCCAAGGAACAACTTAAATATGTACTTCATAGTGTTTAATGTAGCCACACCAATGTATTTCCAAAGAACAACTTAAATATGTGATTAAGTGGCCATTAGTTTTACTTGGACTTATACAAACTGCTCTTTCTTAGGTGCATCCGCTTGTGGCTAAGATGAGATACAAAACTTTTCCATATTATAACGATTGGGTAGAAATATTCGGATCTGACCGAGGAACTGGCGAACATGCTCGGATGACACGAGATGCAATATTGACCATGAAGCACCCTCACAGGGTGGAAGACGGAATCCAGGACAAGGAAAATGGTAAGGGTATGGCGTCGGAGGATCCATTGGAGTACATGAACTTGAGCTCCGATGCAGATCCAACGGATGTTGTTGGGGAGAACTCGGATAACGATACCACTCAACAAGCTTCATCTAAGGGTAAGGAGAAAGAGGGAACAAAGAAAAACAAGTACATTAAGAGACGTAAAAACCCACGCCCAACTACTCATGACCCGTATGTTGAGATGCTTGGTTCTTTCTTCAAGGCTGCACAGAATTCTATGGAAACCATAGCCACAAAAATTAGTGGTGGGAAAGATGGTACTAGTGCAAAGACAGAAAAGGTTTACGATATCATTGAGGAAATGGCGTTCATTGCACCTGAGGCTAGAATCTTCGTCTGTCAAAAGATATGCAGCAATCCCACGTACACAAACTTGTTTTTGAAGATGAATGGTGAAAGACAAATCAACTTTGTGAGTATGGTGTTGAAGGGTAAGGTTCCTTAAATAAGTACATTTGAGATTCCGTGCTACTTTACCATGATGCTGTTGACAGAAGTGACATTCTCATCAGTGGATATTTGCAATGAAAAGTAGTACTTGTAATATATTTGCAATGTTGGCCAAACGCATGTTGGATTTGCTGTCACGTTGGTTTTGCTGTCTTAAGCTATTTGCCTTATTTGTATGCAGTGTAATTTCCATTGATTTATGTTATATTTCAATATTTCTTGTGGTATCGATGGGTTTTTTTTAATTTTATCTTGTTAGCTTGATAATACAAGGCAATGAATGAGATTTAGCAAATACGTGCAGGTGTTTTCACTATATTCAATTATTTATAACCCATGTTCATGAAATAATACATTTTTAGGAGCCTTTGTGAAATAAATCAATATTAAATAAACTATATTTTGGTTGAAATGGGAGGTGCAGAAGGTTTGTTTTATTTTTCATGAAAGTTGAAGAGGAGAACCAATGGAGATTGAAGTATGCAAAAGGTTCATTTCATTAAACATGAGAGTGAAAAAAGAAGGGTATTTAAGTCTTTAGATCTTCATTGTAGTCAAATTAAGTGAAAATAGTTATATTTGGTTCTTACCAAACACCACACAATATTATTAAATGAGTCTAATCATGGGTGGCCTATAATACTAACCATGTGTAAGATAAGCACATATAAATATATTAGTTGGGCCTTGTTAATAGTAAAGACATTAATAAAAAGGCAAGCAAACGAGTCCTGAGGGTTGAAGTTCATTTAGTTCATACAAGTAACCTCTACTGATGGAGAAACTAAAATGTTATTGTTGTATACGCAAGAAAGCTTCATTTGTGGCTACTTGAGTTTGAGACTATTTTTGGTTGGCGGAAAGACGGTTATAATATATGTTTTGATGAATAATATGAAATTACTCATTCTATCAAAAAAATATCAAATTACTCATTCTATCAAAATAGTAACAATTTATTCATATATGTTTGTGCCTATGTGGCATATTTCTTAAGAGTAACGAATAACTCATTTTCTAAAAATAAAGATTTATATTGTATTTCTAACAATATTCATACCAAAAAAAAAAAAAAATATCAAAATCATGTATGAAGATAATGAACGAAGTTTATCTGATAATCTTTTTTTTGTGCATTACATTAATTAGTTTTTTCTTTCATTTTTTGTGTGTGTCAAATGATGGTTTGTATCAGGCCTTATTGGTACAGCACCCCATGTGGTATGTGAAATATAGGCACATACTCCATGAAAAATACAAATAGGCACATTAATTATAAGCCCCACGGTTATTTTTATAGGTTGCAAAACTTCAGCTATGTATGACGGGGTAATTTCCTATATTTCATAATAACATGGAGTAATGCAACGCAGGATTTAATTTAGCTCATGGATCAAAATTCCTTGCGTTTCCTCGAAAAGTACCGAAATATTTTCGTTTTTGACTCTATGAAAACGAAACATACATGTTTTCATGTTATATAACCACAATATTACGATTTTTTCGAAACATGCCGAAAAGTTCTCGAAATATTACGAAACGTTTCTAATTTTTAGCTAACCGAAACCTACTCCAAAACCGAAACTTTGATCCATGATTTAGCTTATAAGAGGATAATTGTCCTATTTAATATATATAATTGGAATGTAATTTGTCTATCTATATTTTATGGGAAGGTGCATGTGCCGATTTCACATAACAGAAGAAATAAATTCAAAATGCCATTATATACCTCTTCATATACCACCGTCAGACTTATGTCACATGCACATACATTAGAAGTGAACGTAATGCACTTAATAAACATATATAACACATGGAGTTATTTCCTTTTAACTTTTTATAGCCATCACATACATCAAGCATTTGCACTTTGCGAATAGATGCAAATCTTAGTTGATACTTGATACGTCCCCATAATATGGCAAAATAGGCATATGTATATATATATATATATATTTAAGAGCATATATATATATATATCAATAATGTATTATAGCTATTCTGCAACTCTGCTAACCATTTGTTTCGTGTTTGACCAACAAGATGGAAGTCTCGTACGTTGTGGCAGGTGCAAATTATACAGTAATAAATGTATGCGAATACGACACTAATTAGTCAAGTACGTTTTTGCTGCCAATAATTACCAAAATATATGCATATATTCTAATTCATATACGTCACAGGAAGGAGAAAATGCCAGTGAGATTTGTTAATCATATGTGATTTAAATTATATATTGTGACCGAAGATTAGAATGGTCCATATGTTTTTCTAATGTTTTCAGTCGGATTTGTCGGCTGACTTTTAGGCTAGCTCACGGCATGTGCAATAATGTGGCATGAATAGGCCTCGTCTCGTAATTAATAGAAGTTTTAGTTTAATTAGCTGAAAATTTTATATCATATTATTGTATGAACGCTTAAGAATTATTATCACACTTAATGGATCCAGTGTTTGATTTATTTATTTCTGTAATATGTGGTAAATAAAGATTTTGGCGTGTTTAGTGTGGAAGCATGTTTATGGTTTGCATTATTATTTCATAAAACGCAGGCATGAATGCTATATTGTGTTTAATATTCCAAACTTTATAATTTGCAAAATTGACAACTTATGAGTAAGCCGTTACTGTACGTAGTTTTATGTCATGTCAAAGTTGACAAGCGATTAACTATTATATTTAATATGAAAGCAGATTAAGTGATTATCTTGTATTTATTATTCTCTGCCAGGGGTACGTAATGGTGGATGATATCACTAATACGTTGACTTTCGAGTTCTATCATGTTCTAATATGTTCATGCAGGTTAAGCGTTTCAAATGGGACAGGGTATATCGTAAGATATTAATCCATAAAAGTATAATTAAATTTGGGCATTACAAAGACACTACAAGAATATTATCACAATGCTTAGTACACACAATATAACTTCAAAAAAATAACAAAAATTCTAAGATAATATTTTGCTGTATAAATATATGTGATTTAAAAACTTAGTATACAAAAACCAATAGTTTTCGATGCAGTAAGCTTCCAATATAACAGCAGGATAATCTCATTTGCGAACTTTTAAACTTTATAGGGACATTTGTTAGTTATTTTATAAATAACAGATGGGGTTAGTATCCAATTACAAATAATACAAGGGTAGTTTTGCAATAAACTCTAAATTATTGCTTTCCAGTAATAATATGTTCATGTTTAGTCAAAAAAAAAGCCCATTGGTACTTTCCTAGTGCATGACACTCGTTCATGAAGTGCCATTTACGCAGCTGTTATCATGTTATTATTTATATTAACTCTCTTTCTTTCTCTCTCCTCCATATTTCTCCCCATAACTCCAAATATAATACTCATTTATAGCTTTTCCACTCCATTGCAGACTTTGCAGTCTCTAAATTACTATTGGCTAAATTGCAGAAACAACCCTTGTGTTACTCCTAATTAGGTAATAACCCCCTTTATTATTTAATTTTAATTAGAAGAAACCCCTTGTGATATTTAAGAAATTAGGGAAAAAAAACTTATACCCAATTAATTGGAACCTTAATGAAACTGATCATAATTCATATTACTTGATTTTTATTACAATTTTTTAATGAATAATATTTATTTGAAAAAACCCATGTGATAACGTACTTGACATCGAATTACATGCATATTCATTTGTTGCAATTTATCATTTATTCTGAAGAAAATATAAGTTTTTTTTTAATCTGTAGAAACATAGGTGCGATATTTGTTGAATTACTTATCCCACATTGGTTGGGGACTACCCTGAGCTATTGTTTATTAATAATTTCTCTTCTTCATCTAATAAGGCCTTTTAGGGGGAAATATGAGGGGACTCTAATTTCTACATGGTATCAGAGCCTACCCCAGCCAATGTTGGGCTTGCCCATCTATTTCTCTCACGTGTAGTTCCGTTCGGTATTGTCCCGGCCTACACGTGAGGGGGCGTGTTGAATTACTTATCGCAAATTGGTTGAGGATTACCATGGGCTACTGTTTATTAGTAATTTCCACCTCTCCCTCTAATAATGCCTTTTAGGGAGAAATATGAGGGGGCTCTAATTTCTACATGTATCATTGGGGTTCTTCTCCGTTAATTTTGAAGTTTTACAGATAAGTATTTGCTAATAAAAATAGTACAGAGGCTATTTGGAAAATAAAAATAATAGAGGGGCAGTTTTTGCTATTACTTACTTATACTAATATTACTACCACTACATTAACATACCTGTAAATTTCACGCTACAGCACGTGCTTGTTCCCACTGTTCCCGCGCCATTAAATCACACCACCTACCTAATATGCAGAAACAAAATTTATTCTCTCTCTAAATACAAAAAATACAATCATTTATTGCCCTCCTGTCACCCCACACCATTTCCGCTCCATCAAGCAAGAATCTTTTGCCTTCTTTTTTCTTTCTTTTTTAGTATCCGTTACATTACAATACACTTACTTATTTTTCCATTTCTTGTTTTTTTAACTGCCATTTTCAGAATTCTTTGCTGGTGGTGCTAAAGCTCATGGATCTCTAAAAACAGAGGTGGGTATATCTTTTTTTAGTTGGGTTTGTAATGAAATTGTGTTTGCAGCATGAAAAATGATGAATGTGATCATTTTGAGAAAAACCCATAAGTTGATATTTTTGTGTAATGGTCTAAAATCAACCTTACATCAAAGTCAGTGAATGTGGGAAGAAAAAGATTGGATCTTTTTGTTGTTTCTACAGTTGTTTATTACTATTTGTTACGTAACTGTTAGTTCTGTTTGTTGACCTAACCTTAGTATTAGTATATTGAACTAAACAGCTACTACATTCTTGATTGGTGTATAATTTTGATGATTATTATTATATTGTATTCTTGATTTTGGGTTCTTTTGATTTTGTTGGTAGCTCTAGAAATGGAAGAGTGAGAGGATACTATTTGATTTGGAGGATTACAAGTATTGATCAAAGAAAGGAGAAAGAATGGGCATCAAGTTTGTATTTTTACTCATTTTTGTGTGTGGTGCTCTGCACTTGTTGCTAGCAAGAGCTGAGCCTGTTGAGGATAAACAAGCTTTGCTCGATTTCATGAACACTATGTACCACTCGCGGAACCTCAACTGGGACGTGAGGACTTCGGCTTGCAGTATTTGGACGGGCGTCACTTGTAATCACGATAACTCGAGAGTTATAGCTGTTAGACTGCCTGGTATTGGGTTCAGAGGTAGAATTCCGGCTAACACGCTTAGCCGTTTGTCCGCGCTTCAGATCTTGAGTCTTAGATCCAATAGTATTAGTGGCTCTTTCCCTCCTGACCTTTTGAAGCTTGGGAATTTGATCAATCTTTATCTTCAGTTTAATAACATTCAGGGTCCTCTGCCATCGGATTTCTCGGTTTGGAGAAATCTCTCGGTGTTGAATTTGTCGAATAATGGATTTAACGGGAGTATCCCGTATTCGATGTCGAATTTGACTCAGTTGACAGTTTTGAATCTTGCGAATAACTCGCTCTCTGGTGATATTCCGGATCTCAATATCCCGAGTCTGCAGCTCTTGGATTTGTCGAATAATAAGCTTACTGGAGTTGTGCCTCCACCTCTGCATCGATTCCCTAATGCAGCCTTTGCGGGTAACAATATTTCAACCGAGAGTTCTTTGCCTCCTGTTCTTCCTCCCACTTCGTCGCCAAGAAAACATTCTTCAAAGTTTAGTTTATCCGCGATTCTTGGAGTTGTTATTGGTAGCTGCACGTTGGCATTCGTGTTGATCGCTTTGCTATTGATCGTTACCAATAGAAAGAAAAGTGGGGAGAGTAATTCAACCACTGCCGCCCCACAAAAGAAAGAAAAATCGAGAAAGAAAATGGGTTCGGAGCCTCATGATGGCAATAGCAGGATAACATTTTTTGAGGGATGTAATCTTGCATTTGACCTCGAAGATTTGTTGAGGGCTTCTGCTGAGGTCCTGGGAAAAGGAACATACGGCACTACATACAAGGCGGCACTAGAGGATGCAACCACAGTTGCAGTGAAGAGATTGAAGGAAGTTGTTGTTGGTCGAAAGGACTTTGAGCAGCAGATGGAGGTTATTGGAAGTATCAGACATGAAAACATAGCTCCATTGAGGGCTTACTATTATTCCAAAGATGAAAAGCTCGTCGTGTATGATTACTACAATCAAGGAAGCGCTTCTGCTTTACTCCATGGTACGTACTTTGGCAATATTCCCTAATTTTACATGTTTTTGGATTTTCAGATGGTCTTTTTATTGATATTCAAACAAGAATAAAAGTTCATGATGCGAATAGAAGAACCGTAGGAGGTGCAGATGCAAATAGCCCTAAAACTTAATATATCATGTGCTTCCCCCCGTTATTACATTGTTATCTTGATTCTGTTTTGATCTAACTTTAGTTTCACCATACAGAGTAGGTTGTTCGTTTAGTTATCACGACCATGTATTCTAGTTCAATTCTCACTCAAATAGGCTAAATGAATGATTAGACTCCACCGTATTTTGCAGCAAAAAGAGGTGAGAATCGGATCCCATTAGACTGGGAAACGCGACTAAATATTGCAATCGGCGCAGCAAAGGGTCTTGCTCACATCCACTCACAAACCAATAGCAAGCTCGTTCACGGAAACATAAAAGCCTCCAACATTTTCCTCAACTCCAAAAATCACGGCTGCATCTGTGATCTTGGCCTAGCAACATTAATGAATCCAATCTCGCCTCCTCTAATGAGAACCGCTGGTTACCGTGCCCCTGAAGTCACGGACACGCGAAAGGTCTCTCAGGCGTCTGATGTCTACAGCTTTGGAGTTGTCCTGTTTGAACTTTTAACAGGAAAGTCCCCGGTCAGCGCATCGGGCGGTGAAGAGGCTGTCCACCTCGTCAGATGGGTTCATTCGGTGGTTCGCGAGGAGTGGACCGGTGAAGTATTTGACGTGGAGTTGTTGAGGTATCCCGGGATAGAGGAAGAAATGGTGGCGATGTTGCAAGTAGGTATGAGTTGTGTGTCGAGAATGCCAGAGCAGAGGCCGAAGATCGGAGACGTGGTGAAAATGGTGGAGGAGATTAGAAGTGGTGGTAATGGTGGGAATAATAGTCCATCTGCTGGAACAAGATCTCCATCAGGTTCAACTCCAACTCTAACTCCAACTGTTCTTGAGATTGGATCTTCTTCTCATCATACCTGAAAGAGTGTTTGTTGTATTAGTGTTAGTGATATTCTAGTTTTTTTTTTTTTTAAATCAGTGATATTCTAGTTTTAAATATGGATTTTTATTTTTTTGAACTATGATATGTGGATTTGTTTATTAGGAAGTTACTGATAACATTATTTATCATTGGGTTTTGTTTTGTTCTTGATTTTTTTTTAACACAAATTGGTGGATAGAAGTTAAACCACAAGACTTGGAATTCCAGTGCTCGACTATGTTACTTGTGAGTTATGGAATCCAATAACATTAGTTTTATATCTTTTTATTGAGATATCTGTTAACGTTGGCGGTAATTTTTTATTTTGTAATTTGTGTATCAATCAAATATTATAAAAGCTAATATATATTATTTGCCAACTAATCACTCTTACGTTATAGAAACTTAATGCATGAACTTTATCTTGACTGCGCATCTATATCTCTCTCCATCCAATTTTTTGTTTTTCAAGCAAATAACATTTTTATATCTTTTTTTTGGTAACAAATGAAAATCAAAAGCAACTAGGCAATATCCGCTCGCAAACAAGCCTTTAAATTAGGGGGTTAGGCGCACACTAACTCCATCCTCTAACAAACTAGGAACTTTCGCCATAGCATCCGCAACTTTCTTTGCATTTCACTTGATCCAATGGGATTGTATGTCCCATGGCCGGTGCAAAAGAGCTCGACACTCATTAATCATGGTTTGAAGCTCGTGCACGCCGACCATGTCATCATTAATCAGCTTGAACGCTTCCTCCGAGTCCGTTTCAACCTCAATCCGCTGCACTCTTCTATCCAAAGCTACTGACAATCCCATTCGCACTGCTTCTATTTTCGACTCAAGAACCGTCAGGTGCGCAAGCAGCTTTACGAATCCCCACACCCACGCACCCCTCTCGTCTCGCAGTACACCCCTAGCTGATCCCTCGTTGTTCTGTGTTCTAACGCTCCCATCAATATTTAGTTTACACCAACTCGGGCGCGAAGACGTCCAACCACTCTTCTTCGAATTATGCTTCGATTTCCTCACAAGCTTATGAGCATATTTTTTTTTATTTGACAAAGGATGGCAAAAGTCGTCACCTTTTTTTCGTCGAACGTTCGTTTGTTTCTTGCCTTCCAAATACTCCAACATCCCGCCACAAATATAATGTTCCATTCGGTACCTTTGATATGCGCATCCACCCCGTCCATTTTCTTCACATTACGCCGCAGTCAATGTGCATCTTCCTCTTCAAAGAAATCCCTCCAACCACTCTTGGGAATTAAGGTCTTCCATAGGTTCCTCGCCACCGGACAGTCCCTAAGAACATGGATCGTAGTCTCGATTGTATCCGGGCATCGGGAGCAGCTCACATCATCTGTACACTTTCTTACCTTGTGCAGTAGATTTGTCGCGATTCGGTTTTGGTTAGCTAACCAAAGGAAGAACTGCACCTTGTTGCTACACGACGCTTTACATACCCAATCCCCTCGCTCAATCACAACCGCCGTTTCCGAATATCTTTGGAACATCTCTCTATACGCACTTTGGCATGAAAATTTACCAATCGAGTTAGGACTCCATATTGCCCTATCCTCTAACTCGCTCGGCACGATCGAGGTGACTAAAATACGTGCGAGCCACTCATCCAGAATATGCATAAGTATGCACTCCAACCTCTATTTGTACTCCTCATCCAATAGGTCCGCAACTTTAACACCATAATCATCCGGATTAATCTCACCAATCATGTCGCGTAGTCGTCCCTGCCCCCAACCAATTGTCGAACTAAAACGAGACTGAACGCCCATCACCAATTTTTCAACGGATAAACGGTTGAATTAAGCGCATACAACGGATTATTCCTTTCCAATTATAACTATCACTCGGCCGCGATATATATTCTATAATTCGACTTCCCTTCAAATACTTTGCCTCGACCAACGTCGTCCAAACACACTCCACGCCTTGCAGAATCTTCCACCCAATTTTAGACAAGAGCACCTCATTATTAAACCTATCCGCACCTTAAACCCAAACCTCCATGTTTTTTAATTTGAAGCACCCGATTCCAACCCACAAGATGGAGCCGTTTCTTGTTCAGACTATGTGAACAAAGAAAATCACGATTACCTTATCCAATTTATCACAAACACTCTTCGGCATCCAACAAGATTGCATGAGGTAAATTAGGATTGATGTGTGGACATATTGAATCAAGGTCGTCCTTCCCGTGAGTGAAAGGTTGGTGCATTTCCACCCCGCCATACGCGACTCAAGCTTGTCGAAGGTGTCATTGAACTGCTCTCAGCCAACTCTCCCATGAACTAGATTTGCACTGAGGTATTTTTCGAGCGACGTCGTGCGCGCAAATCCAAGGATTTAGCAGATTCGTCTCTTCATATGCCAACCCCCATTGTTCGAAAAATATATTTTTGATTTTGCCTCATTAATTTTGAGACCCGATGCAACGCACAAACCGCCTAATACTTTTTTGATGCACCGCGTCTGCGTAGAGAGCCTTTCCCCATTAACATAAGATCGTCGGTAAAAAAAAGGTGCAAAATTCGCGGCCCACCCCTACAAAGTATCACGAGTTCCCAATCTCCCTCGTCCACTGCCTCATGAATAATGTAGGATAGTCGCTCCACGCAAAGGACAAAAAGATATGGCGAAAGGGGGTCCACTTGACGCAAACCGCAGCCGTGATTAAACGCCTCTAAAGGTTCACCGTTCCAAAGCACCTTCATAGATGCGTTCCGAACAAAAAAGAGGATCAACTCAATAATATTGTTCGGGAAAAGAAAAGCCTTGAGTGTGTCATCAAGAAACTCTTAACTTATTTTATCATACGCTTTCTCGAGGTCGAGTTTAAGAATAATGTACCCCGTTTTATTTGTTTTCTTCTTTGAGCGAAGGGAGTGCAAAATTTCTTGGATGACGAAAATATTATCTTGGGTACTCCGGCCCTTAATAAAGCTTTTATATCAATATATAATAGAAGCTAGTGTCTTTTGTTATAATTGAAAGATTTAAATCAAGTTTTAAAACTATTAACGAGGATTGTAACTATGACAGAGTAAAATCAGTAAAACAATACACATCTTTTTTTATAGATAAAAAATAGAGGGAGTGCTAAATAACAACTCCCAAAAAGAACATCCACATAAATCACAAGAAAAGAGGAAAATCGCCGTCGCGAAACACTTCCAAAGCAATATTACAAGGCTTAATTGGGCCAAATATTAACGCGGACGCTGTCCAAGAAGCTAAATTTTGCGCCGCGTTATTGGTACTACGGTTCACGAACTTGAATATACACTTTGGCCATTTGTACCAATATCTCATGATTTCAATAATGAGTTGTTTGGCGGGACAGTCAGACATGAAATTTGAGTTGTTGATGAGAAAAATTGCGTGCTTGTTGTCGTTTTCAATCGTGATTTCTCGAATTTTGAGGAAGTTGAGCCAGAAACAGGCTTGGCAATGACTTTAGCTGCCAAAGTATCATGGCTAAATCTCCAATGAGCGAATGAGAAAATGACCGAGCCATGATGATCGCGTAAGACTCGCGGTGCCGTTGTTTGTCCATTCCTGAACGCTGCATATGTGTTGAGGATTGGGCGGCTTCCAAACATTTGAGGCAAAGCAATCAGATTTTGAAAAAGGAATCAGATTTCAGCCTTTTATTGGAAAAAAAGATTGTTGGAAGAATAATTGGTTAAGATTACCAACCGTCTTGAATCAGATGCTTTGGTTGAATCCTCAAATAAGATTTTGTTCCTTTTATATCAAATGGATTCGATACAACAAAGAAAAAAGATGGTGAATATAAAAAGTAACGGACACAATATGATTCAGCCACAAAATGAGGAGGATTATTGGAGTGATAAGGATAAATTTAAATGGAGTGATAAGGTTGTTCCTCCTTAACAAAATTCCTTGATCGATGCAACATATATGAATGATGATAAGGATGACTCAAGCTCACCTCAATCTCTCAATGTGATCAGCCAACAATAGAGTCCACATGCACGCACTCAAGTTACAATATCCAGAAGATGATCTCTTGAAATTTAAATCTGGAAGTCTATCTATTTGTAATCAAGCAGCATAGTTAATTAATTATAAATAGGACTTTTCTCATTCCTTGTACTCACGTTCAGAACATACTAAATGCAATATATATTTTCATTCTAATTTTCTACTTGGTATCCAAAGCCATTGTGAGTACAAGGTTCTCTTTAAACACACACACACACACACACAACATTGAATTTTTTCCCCTTTCTTCAAACATGGCTTCCCTTTCACTCAACGTAGGAAACTTTATTACTTTAAAACTCACTTATACTAATTACCCGCTATGGAGAGAGCAAGCCCTTGCTCTTGCAGAAAGCCAAGATTTAGTTTCACACCTTACGGGAGAAAGCAACCCACCCCCAAAGTTTGTCCAATCTCATCTGCAGAAAGCCAAGATTTAGTCTCTCAGCATTCTGTGAACAACTCTCAAAGACACGTATGCTCAAGACTCTCAAGAACGAGAATACACGTTACAACAAGAACTATCATGCCTGCACAAAGATGATGAAACCTCCCTCTACGACCATCTTCGTCGTTTTAAAAATCTTTGTAATAACCTTGCTGCCATTGGCACCCCTGTTTTAGAAAAAATCAAAGTTTTCAAATTATTAACTAGCCTTGGTCCAAAATATGAAAATTTTCTATGCTAAAACCACCCCGTCCTAGCTACTCTGAACTTATATCTCAACTTCAAAGTTATGAGCAGCGCCAGATGTGGTATGAATCTAGACGTACAACTCAAGCAAACCAGCAAATTGCCTTCTACGGCCAACGCCGTCATCCATCTCATCATCAATCTCATCATCAGAATGTTCGCCGCGAGTCTCCTAACTTTAACTCTCAAGGTAGAGGTTTTCAGGCTCATCATAATCCTTCCACTAAACTTTCTAATGCAAGACACACTGACAACCATAAGGAGTTTGAAAAAATTGGGTTGGCGCCACGTCAACCACCACCCCCGGGTCAAAGACGTATGACACCTACTGAAAGAGACATGTACCGCAATGAGCAATGTCAATACTGCGGAAAAGATGGACAAATTGCAAAAACTTGCTGGTGGATTTCAAAGCAACCGATTCGACAAGATGATGTTCCTCAAGCGTTGGCAGCACTTACACTCGACACTTCAGTGGCTGATACTGAATGGATCACTGACACATGTGCTTCGAATCATATGACTGGCACATCAGGTATGTTACATAATTTACGTTCATATTCGGGCACAGATTCTCTTTTGATTGGTGATGGTAGTTCCCTTAAGATTCATGCAGTTGGAGATACTTGTTTGAAGAGTAAATCACAAAGCCATTCATCAAGAGATGTGCTTCTTGTCCCTAAACTCTCAAAAAACTTACTTTATGTCAGTCAATTAACTGATCAATTTCCTGTAAATTGTGAATTCTCTAATGTTGATTTTCGTGTTAAGGAACGATGAACAGATCATGTGCTAATGAAAGGCCAACGCAAGGGTGACTTATACGTCATCTCGTCTCCCCATGAACTTTATTTTTCCAATCGCTTTAAGAAAGGGACTGAAGAAGTTTGGCATCAACGTTTAGGACATCCACATGCGTCCACTTTACGACATCTCAAGAATATAGGACATATTGAAGTCATGAAAGGCGAAACATCTAGTTCTTTTTGTGTTAGTTGTCAGTTAGGAAAAATGAGCAAGTTACCTTTTAATTATTCCGAGAACTCTAGTTTGTCATCCTTTAATAAAATTCATTGTGATTTATGGGGACCTGCTCCTATTTCTTCTATTGGTCTGTTTCGATATTATGCATGCTTTGTCGACGACTTTACAAGATATACATGGATTGTTCCTTTAAAGAAAAAAATCTGATTTTTATACTGTGTTCCTTGCATTTGAAAAATATGTTGATCGTCAATTTGACAAGAAAATTAAAATTTTTCATTCTGATGGTGGAGGTGAATTTCTTAATTCTAAACTTAAATCACATTTTCAAGCGCATGGTATAGTGCATCAGCTCTCTTGTCCACATACACCTGAGCAAACTGGTATGGTGGAAAGACGACATCGAATTATTCATGAATTAGGAATGACCATGATGTTCCACTATATTTGTGGCCTGAAGCTTTTTCTACGGCAGTGTACTTGATGAACAAATTACCATGTTCATCAATTGGTTTTGAGACACCTTATTTTAAATTACATGCTAATCATCCCTCTTATACCTCATTGCGTATTTTTGGTTCACGTTGTTTTCCTTATACATGGGATACAAAGAAAAATAAGTTTGATCCTAAAATAGTGCCTTGTGTATTTGTTGGCTATAGTGAGAGACATAAATGATACAAGTGTTTTCATCCTACCACACGTAAAATGTTTATCTCATGACATGTTACTTTTGATGAAACTTGTTTTCCTTTTAGTTTGCGCACAACATTACCACATAACCAACCACTAAATATATTTGATTTATGGACTTATGTTCAAGATTCTAACCTTAATTCTTCTTCTTCTTCAGGTGCTAATTATCTTATAGGTATGGATGTTCCATTGCCATATCCTCAACCTTCCGATACACCTTCCTTAGCTATTGACGGGTGTTCCTCTAGACATATCCCTACCGTTCATTCTCCAAGTCCCACAACCACTCGTGAACCACGGGACTCGCAGCCACAAATAGATGCTGCTGAACAAGACAGTCCCAACACGCTTCATAATTCTGCTTCTAATCCAGCTATATCTAACGCGAGTGCACGAGACTTGCAGCCACAAATAGATGTTGCTGAACATGCCAACCTTGACATGCTTCATGATTCAGCTTCTAGTCCAGCCGCATCTAATGATAATACATTCCCATGTCCATTACCTTCCTTTACTCCCGTACTTATGGCTGATGAGGATGCTACCACTTCCAATGACTTGACACATCCAATGGTAACCAGGTCTCGCTCAGGAATAGTTAAACCAAATCCAAAATATGGGCTTGTAGTCACATCCCACGCTACCCCTCGTGAACCTCGCTCTGTCAAGTCTGCCCTAACCCATGATGGTTGGCGTAAAGCCATGGAAGATGAAATTAGTGCACTTCACGAGAATCAGACTTGGATTTTAGTTGCTCGTGACCTGAATATGAACGTTATCGGGTCCAAATGGGTGTTCAAGACAAAGCTTAAAGCCGATGGATCTCTTGATCGTCTTAAAGCTCGTCTTGTCGCCAAGGGATAACACCAAGTTGATGGTGTCAACTACACTGAAACATTCTCCCCAGTTATTAGACCCGTCACCATTCGATTGGTCATCTCACTAGCATTGGTTCAAAAGTGGGACATACGTCAACTTGACGTTAAAAATGCATTCCTCCATGGTCGCATCACAGAAGACATATATATGGAGCAACCTCCTGGAATGGTTGATTCAAAGTATCCTAATCATGTTTGCAAACTCTCTCGAGCCTTATACGGTCTCAAACAAGCTCCTCGAGCATGGTTTGATCGCTTTAGTACCTTTTTACTTCAATATGGATTTTTTTGTAGTCTTGTTGATCCATCTTTATTTATCTTACATTCTTCTCATGGAACACTAATTCTTTTGCTCTATGTTGACGATATTCTTTTAACAGGTTCAAGTCCAAAGCTCTTAGAAGCTTTCATCTCCAAGCTAAGTGTTGAATTTTCTATGAAAGATTTAGGCCCTGTTCACCACTTCTTAGGAATTGAGGTAACTTCCCTTTCTGATGGTTTACATCTATCTCAGTCTCATTATGCTCTCACTATTTTAGAAAGAACGGATATGGTGGATTGTAAACCTATGAGCACTCCGTTAAAAAGCAAAACACCTGGCCTAAACAATGATACTCTTTTGGATGATCCATCACATTTTCGTGGGATTGTTGGCGCTCTTCAATATTTAACCTTAATCGACCTGATCTCGCCTTTAGTGTCAATTTTGTATCACAATATATGCATTCTCCTACTCAAGTGCATTTGAAAATGGTGAGACGTATATTACGATATGTCAAAGGCACGATTCATCATGGACTTCATTTTTCTTCCCACACCACACTTGATCTTTTTGCGTTTTCTGATGCAGATTGGGATGGTTGCCCTATAACCCGACGTTCCACCACTGGCTTTTGCACTTTTCTTGGCCGCAATCTCATATCATGGTGTGCTAAGAAGAAACATATAGTTTCTCGCTCCAGCACTGAAGCTGAATATCGTGCTATGGCTCACACCACAGCCGAGCTCACTTGGCTTTCATTTCTCTTACGCGACCTTCATGTTCCATTGAAGAGTCCACCAACTTTGTACTGTGACAATATGAGTGCGCTTCATTTGACTATCAATCCCGTCTTCCATGCGTGAAGTAAACACATCGAGTTGGATTATCACTTTGTACGGGAGCGAGTTGCTCTTGGTCTCCTTGTCACCAAACATGTCTCGACGCATCATCAACTTGCTTATGGGAAGTCTAAGATTTAATATTTCATCAATACCAAAAATATATTGAGTACATATAATTACATATCATATCAGATGTATAATTATTAAATATATAAATATAAACTAAGTCCAAACTGAAATTGGATTTGTAATTTTTATTTTAGAATTCTTTAGATGCTTAGTCTTTTACCTCTATCTTATTCATATGCTTAACTAGTCTTAGCATATAAAGGGCAGTTCGGTGCACGAAAGCATTCCCGCAATGCGAAGGTCCGGTAAAGGGTCCCACCGTAAGGGTGTATAAGAGGCAAGCCTTCTTCTGTCAAATTTGACAAGAGGAACTGGCATTAGCATATAAAAAAAAATAGTTGTTCTATTAATAGTTTCTCTCTTAGAGTACGTAGAATCATTGTATTCAAACTAAGATAAATCATTAATTTATACTGTTTAGCATTTGATATTTATCCAAAGTCATATAAGCATCTAATTTCAGTTAATCGATGCTTAATAATAATAATATTTTGGCAGAATTGCTAGAAATGCCCGATTTCTTTTCTCAACTTTACTTTTTGCCTCGTAACTTTTTAAACCTAAGTTTATGCTCGATAACTTTGCCAAAAATGCCCGAAACACTGTTTACCAGCCAGATCAGAAAATCGTGTCTTAGGTGGCAAAGTCGCACTCCCACGTGAATTAAAATTGGTACACCTGGACTATTTTTTCCTTTAAAACCAGATTTACTTAATTTCATATTCTCCTGCATTTTTGAAGAACTCTAATTCAATTTGGGCAAATTCAATTCAGCTGCTTTCTCTCCCTCTTGTTAATTCAACAATGTCCGAAACAAGTTATCTCGCTGATATGAACTGCTTTTGTGGGAGAACGGCAGTGACGAGGACCGCTTAGACCGACGCAAATCCTGGTCGTCGTTTTACTGGATGTTAAAAAGGTACGAAGTATGGTTGCGGGTTGTTCTTCTAGGTCGATGACACTTTATGTGAACACGCTAGAGTTGTGATATCTCAGTTGAGGAGGCGTATTGAAGCCTTGGAATCCAGATTGAGGGAATTAAGGAATTCAAGAAGCGAAATAGAGATCCAAAAAAGAATGAAGGAGTATGAGAATCTGAAGTCGACTCTAGCTAAGAAGAACGAGGAGCTAGAAAAAAAAGCTGATAAATTGGAATGCAAGATTAGGAATTTGTTGATGCTCGTAGTTTTTCTGATTTTGGCGGTGATTTACCGTAGTGCATGATTCTGGTGTGTGTTAGAGATGCCTGAGTTAGTTTTTAAGGTTTAGTGTTGTTTGAGTTGTTTAAGGTTTGTTTTAGTTTATTAAGGTTTTAAAACATTAGTTTGCATAGTTTAAGATTTTTTAATGTTGTTCGAATATTTTGTTGAATTTTGTTTGTACTGTTGTCTATTAGGCTTTATGTATTGCTATAATGTCAGTGGGGGATTTGGTAATGTTGTATGAATTCGAAGTGGTTGATTAAGGTTATATTTCTATTGTGATTAAGTTGTTTGTTTGGTTATAATCACTTAAGGTTGTATTGATTGTTGATGTTGTTGTTTAAGGATGGTTTTTAAGACCTGAAACCTTAACAAAGTTATGGTACTGATCATATAAGCTTATGACAAAAATAGATGATTTCTATTAATAAAGGGAGATTAGTAGATCTGATAATATTAGGTTATGACCAAAAGAGAGTTATCTTATGCTAAGGAAAACTCAAACTGAACTCTACTGTCTAAATGCTAAGAATAATACTAAAAATCTACGTAGATTTGCTATTGACTCTATGAAGTATTAACCATATATGTTTGCCAATCAATGTAAGTATACAAAATTTTCTAATGTAGTTTTATAAAAGTGTGTCACCTGCAAATAGTAGTTGGTCGGGTTTTAATGACTTACACTGATATACCAATAGGGTTACTCAGTTTAAGTATATATATATTTAATATTTTATTTGAAATTGATTAGACAACTGTTAGTGGTGACCGATGGATTACTTCTGGAGGGTTGTAACTCAGTAACTGTCGCGTCTCTTCAACTCCAGCCACTAATAACCACCATCTACCCTAAAAAATGACACTTTCTCTCATAATTAATTCAACAAAAAAAACTAAGAATCAATATCAATGGCATCATCAAGCACTACAACACTAAAAATCTTTGTACAACCCCGTGAAGGATGACATTATTTCAACATTCTACGAGTTTTCCTCGTTCACACAAGACGAGGAAACATGGCTACTTAGGAAGCTGGTGAAGCGCGACATATGGATATCGGAGGGAATGATGAATGATATTTACGCGGAGGTGGCTCAGAAACTGACTAAGAAGATGGGGAGTCCAGTATCTCCTTTAATGATAAAGGAGAGACTGATGAAGATGGAGACCAGGTTCATGCTCTTGAACCACCTGTATAGGTGCCCTGGCGTGAGGCTGGACAAGCCTACTGGGATCGCGACCACGGATGATGTGGACTTTCCTCGTCTTATCAAGACGGTGAGTCCCTAATGATATGTATATTTTTTATTTATCTTAGTTATGTATTTAAGTCCCTCTATATACCATGCAGCCTACTATGATGGAAAACATGTTCATACGTAATGGGTTCCAGAACTATACAAGGATGGTTTACATGTTCCTGGTCAAAGCTCTCCCAATCCCGAAGATAAAGATGTTGTCATACATGGACATTCTGAATGATATCATCTAGTCTTTATGTTAGTTTCTGAAAGGTTGTTTGTGATGGTTTTTGAACAATTTTATTTCTATCTATGTTGAGCAATTTTATATTTTTTGTTGAATTTTTTGTTTGGCTGTTGGTATGTGGACCCGCTGAGGTCTACATACTTTTTGTTGTATTATGAAGTTGCCTGATTTTGAATAATTTTCTATGTTAGGGTGAATTATTTTGCTCATGATTTCTAATTGTTGCCTATTTCTGTTGATTAGTTCTGTTTACTACTTCTTGTTATGATGACGTTATGCATTGGCATATTTGTTGCATATCTTATTGAGAGAATGATTAACATGTATGCCATTTATTAGTTATACTTGCCTAAATTCATCGTAAAAAAGAATGTTCATGGCAACAAATGCACATTCTAGTTTTTTGAGCTTTAGAGGTTTAAAGAAGAATATAACAACTAGTTTCAAACTTTAGGTTGTTCTACAAAATATATAGTTTGATTCCCAACTAATCCTATCACCGGTTTCCACTTTTAATAACTTGTTTTCTTGCAAATCATAACACTCACACATGCAGCTAAATGGGTATAATACCATACACTGTTTTTTTATCTTCCTTTTGTCAGCCGCTAATGGTGCCATCAACAACGATTTGCCACTAATAAAGAACGCAACATTCTGCAAGCTTTGTCCCATGTCGATCCATCTCCTTTCACACTAATCCATTTCGAAAATGAAGTATTTACCATATGGTACAATATTCCTCAAAACTATTATAAGGTTTCCCTCATTTTCGATCAACCAGTAAGTTGACTCGTTGTCGTAGCCACAATTTATAAAACTCGAAGCATGAGGCACTGGTAACCTTTCCACGACTAACTTCCATAACTCGTCCACCAAGTCATAGCTTTTCAGGACCCCCCTGCTTAAAAAATAAAAGAGTTCTCCGTTCATGTAGCACACGCTAGGATTTTCATCCTCTATTGTTTTAAGATATTCATGCTCCATCTTATGTCCCCAGACAGACAGCCTCTACCAACGTAAAGAGCTTTGTTTGTTAGATTACGGATTCCAGGTCAGCACAATCACAACATAACCACCTTACACCCAGAACACGCAGGATCCATAGTGAATGTAGCGTCCAAAAAATCCAAAGTGAGTTTCGTACTACTCATACAAGGCAACAAGATGACATCCTTTGTGAAGGGGTTGTGCAAGAAAGTCGACGTAGGGTGTGTACTATAACACATGTTCGATACATGATGTTTCATTAGTACTTAGCAATAACCATCCATACTTTGAATCAATCAACCTGAATAGAGGGAAACAAGCAGTGCTATATGGCACACACATGGGAAAGAGTTGTATGGACTTTGATGAAACTTTCCGTGTTTGTTGTGAGCGAGGATTATGGACTTCAAACTTAGCAGGTTGCATCACGTCGAATATTCTGAATCTTCTTACCAATTAGTCGCAACCCGGACTCCTTATAACGTCCTTGTGTATTCACCAATCCTTCGTCTCAGAAACAAACTTGATCACGAGTGATGTACAATTTGTTGAAAATTAATATGAGGATGTCTAGTGGAAGATCAACACGAGTTCTTGTTTCCTTCTCTTTAGCGCAAATACTATTGACACAACCCATTGATTATTGTTTTTCCCCCTTCTGTTTGCTGTATGTTTGTTTCTTGCTTTTTTTTTTTTTTTTTGCACGAAAGGTAAATAAAATAGAACTGAAAGAGATTTATTACAGAATACGAGGGGTATACCCCAAGACGAAGCATGGTTTGGTCAAGCCAAACCATTCTAGCAAACAAATGAGTGCCCTATCCAAGCTAAGGAATACAACAAGCTCTAGTTTAGAACTATAACCAGTGTAAAGCCTCAAATCTATGCTACAACTCCATTAGAATCAGCCCTCTCCATTCCTACTTCGGGTCTTGCCTGTGATCGTACTCTCCGAGAATCTTCTCGTAGTCATTGGTTGCTCAAAGGATAGGTGCTTCTATACTGATCTGCTCTCTTTCACGTAATGAGAGAGGAGGGATAGAAAAGTACCTTCAGCGTGTCAGCCTTGCATTCAAATAATATCATTTTATTTTTTGCCTTTACCTGTTACAAAAAGAGAGAAAATCTCCAAGCCAATTTGCACAAAAGCAGGGTTATGTCTGATAGGAAGTATAGGCAAATCATAACCAATTGTGAAAGCTTGCTAACCCACTCTATTTTAATCTTTCTAGGTTGTCCAGTACACATTTAATAAATCTGTTGTATTTCTTACCAAATTTATGGTTGATTCTAACCTGGACCTCATAGGAAATTTCTCTGCAAATGGTCTGGACTCATGAATTTGTGCTAAAAAACAACATGATTCATCCATCTCCACACACCAGCAAGGATACATCCAAACATATCAGCTCTGATTTGAAATACATTTTTCTTCTTTTAAGTGGCCTGACTAAACAGATCAATCCAATAATCCAGCTTGTATTCCTTAACATATACTCCTACAACTTTCATCATGATATCCAAAACAGATTTCACCTTCTCAAATTGAAAATATAAATGCTCAAGAGACTCATCTGCATTATAACAAAAACTACAATGCTTTGCAGTTACCATTTTGAATTTGACCAATCTATTCCTAGTAGCAAGGCTCTTGTGCATAACCAACCAGTTTAAGAAAGCTACTATAGGAGTAGAGATAGAGTTCCACACCTAGGCCCTCCATTTAACATCTGCATTTTCCTTATGCAACAATTTATAGTATAGATTTGTTACCTGTCCTTGTGTTGCCTTTGTCCAGTCACTTGGTTGCAATGAGGATTGAGTCATCATCTCATCTCTTAGCCTCAAAATGGTTTTCCACCAAGGGGAATCACCCTGTTTCACTGTTACTCTCCATATCTTTTTCTTTTTCAGTTTGTACTCTATTATCCAAGTCTTCCAGATGGTTGGCCTTGTTTGATTTCTTGCTAAGATAACTATTTGGGAGCACAATGATGCTTTGTTCCAGCTCAATATTTCCTTGATCTGCAGTCCCACTGCTCCAACTCCTAACAAATCTTTGACCAAGCTACCAGGTTCCTCCTCCCTTTCTCATTTCATGTCCATAGAAAACTTCTACAAAGCCCTTCAATTTTCTGTACCACACCCACTGGGATAGGTAAAATGAAACTCCAGAATCTCTGGATGGCTCTCAACACTGCTTTTATCAACTGTAATCTTCTAGCATAGCTAATCTGTTTGGCTCTCCAGTTATGAATCCTAGCACTTATCTTTTTCAGTAGGGGGTCATACTCATCTATGTGTAATTTCCTGGGACTCAAAGGGATACCCAAATATTTGACTTTCCCTTTTGGGAATTCCCACACCCCCATCAGTTCTTGTCTTTCCCCTCCTGTATGCCAGCCATAAATATGGAGCTTTTGTTATTGTTTATATGCAGCCCTGACTGTGCTGAGAAGTCATCCATTGAACTCTACAGTATCTCGATTGATAATCTATCTCCTCTGCAAAACAATAGTAAATCATCAGCAAAGCACATTTGAGTAAGTTCTATTTTTTCAGTTTTAGGATGATAATTTATGTTCTCATTCTCTTTCACATTATGCTTTATCAATCTAGATAAATACCCCATACACAACACAAAGAGATAGGGTGATATGGGATCTCCCTGTCTCAGTCCTTGCTCTCTTGGCATGTGGCCTTCAAGACTGCCATTTATGCAGAAGGAAAAGCTAGTTGTTGATACACAAGTAAAAATCAGGTGCACTAAGCATGTGTCAAACACAAAACCAGTTAGCACATTCTTAAGGAAGTTCCAATTTATAGTATCATAAGCTTTCCTCAAGTCAATATTAAGCATACACCTGGGAGATATATATGCTTTCTGTTATAACCTCTTATGAGTTCTTGAGCTAAGAAAACATTTTGAAACAAGTCCTTGTCAGCTACAAAAGCATTTTGACAAGTATTAATTAGATCAGGGTAAGTGTATGATATTGCAACAAGCTATAGGTCTGAAATCAGAAATGACAGATGCATTCTTAGCCTTAGGAATAAGACAAACTGAGCTAGCATTTATTTGTTTGAGAATCTTATGTCTCATGGAATTCTTTGACAGCTTCATAAACAAGTGTACCTATAATTGGCCAGCTCCTCTTGTAAAAGCATGCATTCCACCCATCAGGACCTGGGCTTTTGTTGTCATTCATACTGAAAATGGCAGCTTTCACTTCGTCTTTTACTATACGTAACTTCAATTTGTTATTCATCTCTTCAGTCACTACCTCCTGATTTATTGGGTTCACTTGTTTTTCTACACCAAACAATTCATTATAAAACTCCAATATGTGAGTGGTAATATCTGTTTTAGTATTTAAATTGGTGCCATCAGGCTCTGTTAGCAAAAGGATACTATTAGCTTTCCTCCTGGCTTTGATATGCTGGAAGAACAACTTGTTGCAGCTGTCCCCTTCCTCCAACCAATCTACCTTGGCTTTCTGATAGAGTTGTTGATTCAAGTTCTGTTACATTGTTATAAACTCCTCTTTCTTCTAACTTGTATCTATTTTGAGCTAAGTATTCCCTGGGTTCTGGCGGAGTCTTTCTTACAACTCTTGAAGTTCTTTTTGTTTCTGTTGGACATTACTCTCCATGTTCTGCAATTTGCTGGTGTTCAAGCCTTTCAACTTTACTTTGAGATCTTTCAACTTTGTCACCAATTGGTATATCTTGCACCCCTTAACCTCATTGTCCCACACACTAGACACCAACTCCATGAACTTCTCATATGTGGCCCATATGTTCTTGAACCTAATTGGAACCCTCACTTTTTGATTCACAGTAAACAACTTGGTAACACTTGGAGCATGATCTGAGATGCCAGGAGCCTGAAATTGCACCACAGAGTCCTTGTTGAAGGTTGCCCATTCATGATTGATCAGAACCCTATCTAACTTGCAGTATGTATGTGAATTTGTCCATGTATAGACAGGTCCCACATTCTGGTAATCCTGAAGCTTGGTATCTTCAAGAACTTCCTTAAGCTCATTCCCTACAGTAACTTCTATGCCTTCATTATTCCATTTTTTTTTTTACTAAGTACAACATTCAGATCACCTGCCACCATTCAATGCCCTTTTATATTTTGAGCAAGCCTCATTAACCTCCTCCACGAATCCTTTATCTGATCCTCTTTATTATGAGTGTATATAAATGCCATGTATCCCTTCCACTTCTTATCCCTTGTCTCTATACTGCAGTGCATAAATTGGTTACTCTTCTCCTCCACCAAAAGGCTAAGCAAATCACCCTTCCACACTATCAGTATTCTGCAGTTCTTACTTAATTCCATATTGCTCTCAATTTCCCATTTCTGCTGCATTTTATTCCTAACCCTCTCATACTTTCCCTTCCTCAACATAGTCTCTAAAATAACTCATATACTACATTTATTCTTGGCTAAAAAAGAGTTCATAACCACTTTCTTAAGGGGGGGGGGGGGGGGGGGGGTCATTCATCCCCCTTAAGTTCCATACCCCTACATTGATTTCACTATCCATTGGGGTCACCCCCTCTTCTTCCTCTCCTTCACTTTTGGTTCTCTACTTGTTCCTCGCTGTTTTCCACTTTCCCCTGCTGTTTAGCTGACTTCTTCTTATTTCTAACATCCTACCATTCTTCAATCTCCTTTCATCCATTCTCTTTTCTCACTTTTGTAGCTTGTTGATCCTCTGTTGTAGTTTTTTTGGTAAGGCCTCCAATATTAGATGCTTTGCCTCCCCCTCACTAGTCTTCTCATTTGATGTGTTATAGCTGTCTTGGAATAGTTACCTTCTCACTATCCTCCTCTCTAGTAGGTGTTTCTATGCTCTATGTTGTGAAACTGCTTCATCCTCAATAGGTTTCTCAACCCATGCTTTCTTCACAGCTTAACAATCTCTGGCATTGTGCCCAAATTTGAGGCACTTAAAGCGCTGGTGTGGCATGTGCTCATAAATTACCCTCTACTTAATTTGAGTCCAATGTGGTCCTTTTAGTGTAACTTTGTTGATCAACTGTTGGCCTGATTGCAGTTCCACAAATACCCTAGCAAAAGCTAAGCTATCCTTTGTTGCAGTCATTTTATCTATATAGACCGGTTTCCCCACTAAACTTGCAATTTTCCCTATCATCACAAGATTCCAAAACTGAAGCCCTAGAGCTGGAAGATGTATCCAAGCTGGATAACTCTGCATCTTAGTAGGTCCTAGTGTCATTCCTGGCTTCCATCTCTAAAGCACAAGAGGGTAAGACCCCTTAACCATCCATGTACCTCCACTATAAGTTGCCAACAACTCCTCCTCATTATCAAATCGAAATACACACACACTGTTTTGTGCAACATGTATATGTGGCCTAGTTGTCCACCTACTATCAGTATGTCTTTGTATCGCCTCATATGGCATTTTCATTCATATAACATAACCAATCAAAGAATACCTCCAATAGTCGACCGAATCGTGAATGCCGCTTCTGTGAATTCCAGAACCTCCCGATTTGTAGGTGGATAATATTAAACCGGTGTCTCATTCTCGAATCTTATGTTCCCCGCGAATAGTTTGTTGAATCTTCTCGTGTTGCATTGTTGATTCACTCCCAGATCGGTTGGACTGAAACCCTCGGTGGCGATCTGGATCGCGCCACCTGCTCCGCCGCTTGATTTTCCAGAAATTATGCATCTCTTCAACGGTGATTTCTTCTTTTTCTTCGATATCTTTAAATTGCCCTTCCTCCATCTCCTCAGTTGGTGAATTCATCCCCTCAGTAGTCTGATTCTGAATTGAAACTCTCTTCTTCGTCATGTAAGGGACGAAGGTATGAACCCTAATGTTTTTATTCCCCCCTAATTTACTGTGTGAAAATCGCAAAGAGTGAGCGTGTCATTTTCCTTTCTTGCTTATTGAATACTTAGAAAGGAGAGACAACCAACATCTATATAAAGCAGTACATGTATTGTATTCTAAAGCACGACAAAATCAAGGAATTTTTCAATCACTGATTCTAATTCTATTACGGTACGTGCTACTCTTCCCATATAAGTAAAACTACATTCCTATTATATATGACTAAAAATCCCTAAAACTCTTATCACACTATCCTTATAATATTTTAAAATTGCACTTGCACCCCTATAATATATTGCCCTTTGATACTCCAAAACTTATATATATATATATATATACTTTTTTTTATGCCTAGAAAACTATTTTGTAAAAATAACAAATACTTTAACAATTTATAAAAATTATAAAGAAAAATACATTTCATTAAAAAAAGAAAAATATTATCATATATATATATATATATATATACAATTTTATTTTTTATATGTCTGTTGGGGCAGGCGGCGCCGGTAGGATTTGATGAAGATGATGACAATATTTTTTAATGAGTGTTTCTTTTACTAAATGTATTTGTTTTATTTATTTTTTACATTTTTATAAATTATTAAGATTATTATTATTTTTACAAATAGTTTTTAAGATATTAAAAAAATGTATATATATATATATATGTGTGTGTGTGTGTGTGTTTTGGGGTGTCAATGTGCAATTTATTCTGGAGTGCAAGTATAATTTCAAGATATTATTAGGGCAGTTGAGTAATAAAAGTGTTGTGTTAAAAACGTGTTTTGGACGAAAAAAATAACGATGTAGCAGGGCGCTTTGTTGACTAAGAGTTGCGTTTTATTGAGTGTCAGGTCACGTAAACAATTTAACCCGAATAAGACGTTTTTGTGCTTTTTTAGTAAAAAAAATAAAAAATTACGGAGTAAAAATAGTTGACCCAAAACAAAAAGGGCATAAACTAATTTAAGGCAAAGTTACACTGAATAATTCGCCCTAGTAATTTTCCCAGCTTTTAGAAATTCGGTGGAGGCAACGAACCCTTTTCCTCTTTCTATTTTTTGTAGGCTTGACTTTAAATACTTAGTAACGTTTCTTGTTGTTTTAGCCAGATAATATAAAATTACTTTTTTTTGTTTTCTTTAATTCTAAAGATTCATATAAAATTTCATTGTAAAAGTGTAAGGAAATAATATTACATAAAAACAGGTTGATACCCTAACTTTTGAAGTAGAGAAAAAATATAACTTATCATTTTTCTTGTAAGTAAGTAGTTAATCATTTATTAACATTAAATGTAAAAATTCACACTAATATATTGAATGAAGAATTTAACATCCTCAAACTAATATTTTTTTCTTTTGCATTCATTTTTTAAATATACTACATGTAGGGAATCCTCACAATTTCGCTTCATTCTATAGTTGGAAAGGAGTTGTTTAATAGTTCAAAAACTAAAAAGTATTGAATGGGTAATAAGTAAACAAAAAAGTAGTAAAAAGACATAATAATAATAATATATTACCTCTGGACTTACAGCAAACATGAGAAAGAGTGAAATCTACTTCGCGGGGGTGAGTAATGCCAAGAAAGGGGTGATAACTGCAGCAGCCCAACTGCAAGAAGGTGCAATGCCTTTTAGATATTTGGGGATCCCGTTGAATGCTAAAAGATTATCCATCTTGCAATACCAGCATTTGCTTGAGAAGATGGTGGGTAAAGTGAGACATTGGACCTCTAAACGGCTTAGCTATGGTGGTAGGCTACAGTTAATCAAGAGTGTCTTATATGCTATCCAATATTACTGGAGCCAAATATTTTCCTTCCCGAAAAAGGTGTTAACTGCAGTTGAGAGTATATGTAGAAACTTTCTTTGGACAGGTGAAGTGGGCGAGTCAAGGAAAACTCTGGTTGCATGGGAGGAGTTATGTAGACCACGATCAGAAGGGGGACTAGGACTTATACACCTCCCATCTTGGAACAAAACATGTATGTTGAAACTTCTTTGGGCCTTAAGCATTAAAGCAGATAAGTTGTGGATTCGATGGATGCATACATATTATATTGATGAGCAGAATGTGATGTCTATGGAAGCCCCTCTTCAGGCATCTTACTTGTTCAAAAAGATCATTAAGGTGAGGCAGTTGGTGATGAACTCAGTGGACTGGCAGGAGCAATTGACAAGAGATACTTTTAGCAGTGCCCCTATCTATTTGTTGCTCAGGCCTCCAGCTGACAAGGTTGAGTGGAGGGATTTTCAATTGAATAATATGGCAACACCTCGTGCATTGTTCATACTTTGGCTTGGTTTATGGGGGCGATTGGCCACAAAGTCTCGACTACAAAGTTTAGGCATAGCTGTTGATCCTCTTTGTACACTTTGTGATTCTCAATTAGAAACAGGGGATCACCTCTTCTTTGGGTGCACCTACTCTGCTGCTGCCGTACACGCTATACTCAGATGGGTGGGATATGAAGGATTTACTAATGTTGAGTGGCAGAACCTATATCCATTGATCAAAGGTAAAAGTCCGAAGAGCAGGTTTTTGAAGGTAATTCTCACAGAACTTGTCTATGCTATTTGGAGGGAAAGGAATGGGCGGATTTTCCAGAAAAGAGTGGTACCGGCTAATGTGCTATTGAGGGAGATTGCACGCACTGCTCTGACTCGGGCTCTCTTCTCTAGCAAAATGCAGCAATATTGTCTATCCTTATATGAGTCCCCTCTAATAATGTAGTTGAATTTAGTTTCAGATCTCTCCTTTGGTTAGTTGCTTGTTAGGTGCCGTGGTATTTTGTACCATGCTGTTGTAGATGTTAGAGCTGACACTATCATTGACCTACTGGAATAAATAAAGCTAATTTGTTCACAAAAAAAAAAAAATTATAACTGCAAGTAATTTCTCCATGATTCTCTAATAAAATACTTAATCAGATTAATTCAATCCAGCACCCTACAAAATTCATTTTCTTTTCCCATTTTTCACTTCGTAAAGCGATAAGAATTTCATTTCCTCTCAGGTATTAAATCAAACATGTACAGTTCAATATTTATTTGTGATTGTAATTTATTTATAACAGATAGATCTGTTTTTTTTTCTTTTAGGTTGGATTGTTGAAATTGGTGATGGCTTTGAAGCGGATCTCGAAAGAGCTTAAGGATCTACAAAAGGATCCTTCTACCTCTTGCAGTGCTGGTAATTCTATTATTTTTCATATTTTCATGAAATTAAAAACCTCTTTTGGTGTTTTATTTTTATTTTTATTTTATGTTCTGTTTCTATTGGCAGTTATAATTTGTTCCACTATGTGTTTTTGGTTGTTTGGTTTTATTAGTGAGTTGGTATGCATAGTTTTGCAAGATGAGGTGTCACAACTAGTCGGTTATTTCTACACGTACACGGAGGGAATGGGGTTATGGGTGGTTATTTCATATTAAATTAAATTAGGCAATTAGTTCGATCTCAACCGTTACGTTGGTTGTACCACTTTATCTATACAACGGTTGTACACAACAATTATTCGTATAAGAAGTAGCTTGGCCAATTCATGGAATGCAATTGAGATTATTGAAATGATGACTTTCTAAATCCAAGTTGCCATATGTGTTTTGGTGTCCAATAATTACCGTGTTTGGTGATTGATGTGCTAATTGTCTAGATTTTTTTGTGAAATCTTGGCAAGTGCTTTACTGAGTTCGTTTCAGTGTTTCTTGTATGTTGATTTACGCGAAATTATTAAGTAGACAATAATATTTAATATTGTATAGCAAGAGAATAACGCTTAGCGACTTTTCGATTTGGCGAAAAATTGTTTTTATTCAATCTTAGACTAAAACTTCGAGTTTTGAATTCGTGTGTAGTATATTGTGATTGTTCTTTCGTAATGAAATGGCCTCAACAGGAATTATAGCTGATTTGAATAAAAAATGGCAATAATTTCCAATGATATTTGATTGACTGTTAAGTAGCTTGTAATACGCCCGTGCTAATCTGGACTGTGTTTAGATTGGGATTTTGTGTTTTCCTGTTGCTTAAGTAAGAAAGATAGTGCTCTGGAAAGGGTTTGTATATCCTTTGTTGAAATGCGGATATGATGAAGCATGCGAGAACAATAATATAATTTCAGAATTTGCTGGTGAATCAAATATGTATGGCTGCTCCTATCAAAATATATTATATATATATCTCAATATATGGCTGCCTTTTTTTGAAAAAGATGCGGAGAATCTGAAAATCAGCTGTGGACTTGTTACTTTTAGCATATTCTTATTCTTCATAGGTACCCATGGCTGCAGTTTCTGTTTCAGACTTAATAGTCTTAGAAAATAGGTGAAATGAGGTAAATGATTCCGTTTTGTCATGAATCACTTGAACTTGGAATTGGCAACCGTCTTCTTGAGAATATATGGCTTGCTTGCATCTTATCTCTCTTATTTTTGTAGTTTTTATTATTGCATGTCATAGATACAATCATAAGTTCTTTGTAAAAGATATTTGTTAAGTTATTCATATCATTTTTGTATGTCTTATAAGTTTTTCTTTAAAAAAATTATTGAAGATGGAACTTTAAGATTCTCATTTGAATATACATTTGGCTTTCAAATTTGTATACATCACAGGACCACTTGCTATCTACCCCAATTTAATTGGGATTACAGGCTTGGTTGTTGTACAGGACCAGTTGCTGAGGACATGTTTCATTGGCAAGCTACGATTATGGGTCCTGCCGATAGTCCATACTCCGGTGGGGTTTTCCTACTTACCATTCGTTTTCCTCCAGACTACCCTTTTAAGTCTCCTAAGGTAATATTCCACATGCTTAAATGTTTTTCCAAGAAAACAAAAACCCATTGCTTATAATTTCAGAACTTATTGATCAGATCATTTTAAATAATTCCTTTGTTGTCTTTCAGTCTGATATTTCTATGTAGGTTGCTTTCAGGACGAAGGTTTTCCACCCTAATGTAAACAGCAATGGCAGCATATGCCTTGACATGAGCCTTGACATATTGAAGGAACAGTGGAGTCCTGCATTAACTATCTCCAAGGTTCTTTATGTTACATTCAGGCAAAAAATAGTCTCTTAATTTTAGCATGGTCAAATATAGTCCTTCATTTCTTATAACTTTTAATTCCTGTTCTTTATGTTCAACTGACGTCTCTTGTCATAATTTTAATCATTTTACTACAGCTTACAGATATGGTTCTTTATCTTCACTTGTTAGCAATCTACCTTCACTTTTCTTGAACTCTTGTCCTTGATTTATCTTTATGAATTGATTGTTTGTTTTCGGAAGTGCTGGACCGTTAAAAAATTTCAGTAGTTGCTTAACCTGAAAGTTAGAATTATTCATCAAGATAAATCAAAGACTGAAGCTCAAAAAATAACCTAAATTGCTAACAGGTGGAAGATACAAGACTGTGTTTGCAAGTTTTAGTAAAGAAACCAGACTATTTTTGCAACTACATTGTAGTTCTCCCTGTTAATTCTGTCACCTTTACCATAATAAGCTCTGTATCTTATTCGTTTGTCTGTGTTTTTGTAATCAAGTTCCTGAACAAGTTATATTATTTTGTTTTTATACAGGTGTTGCTCTCTATTTGTTCTTTGTTGACGGATCCAAACCCAGATGATCCTATGGTGCCCGAGATTGCAGATATGTATAAGACGGATAGAAACAAGTACGAGACGACTGCAAGAAGCTGGACTCAGAAATATGCCATGGGCTAGTTAACAGGCTGCGGTTTTGGTACGTGTGATTGGTGTTTCATGTATAAATTAGTAAGAATAATCTGTATTTGGAAGTCCCTAAACCTTGGTCTAATTAGAAGTCCAAGGTGTATGCGAAGAAATGGGAAAATGAACATGAATGCTCTTCAATATATTTGTAATGTTAGTGGATCTTGGAATTGTTCCCTGCATTTAGATCTGTTGATGTGTTTGGGAAAATATTTTCTCAATTAGGTGTATGGAGATTTTTGTACATATTGTGTGTTATAAGTTGTGTCATATATGTGAAACGATTGTTTTTGACATTGAGGAAATGTAGCACAAGTGGTATCATTTTTCTTCTTCATATTTGATCTAGAGAGGAAATTTTTGTTGTTTTGTAACCTGATCGTTATTGTGTACTTCTAAGTCACATAATTTGTCCATGTTAGCTGTTGAGATATGGCACCATGCTCAAGATGCGTCTTTGCTTTTGGGGCGTTAACATAGGACGTTTTACAAATTATTGCCAACTCGCGCGTTAAGATTCACTAGGTTGATCCCTACCTTGATACCATGAAGAGAACCGTGCCCATAGGTGGTTGGGAAGAGATTTATTGGAAGTATTGAGGTTGAGATCCCAGTGATAACCTTTTAAACAGACAAAAATGGAGGCCCAAGAAAATGTTGATTGTGTACGTTCACAATTGTTTTTCTTGAACTCTATGCAATTCAAACTAATTTATTAGTTTAAAAATGAAAGGGACATAACAAATATGTGCCTGAACAGAAAACGAAAGTCACGCTAATTGCCTTCATAAAAAATCACGCCGCTTCCTCCACAAATCATGCAAGTTATTTTTTTTTTTTTTTTTGGTTAAGTAGTCTTGCAAGTTATAGCAGAAGGGTTTATTGTACTTCTTCCTTAATTCCTTTTTTTTTTTTCTTTTAGGATCAATTGTTGTACTTTTTGCTTGATTCACTATAGACATTGCACTTTTGAAAGAAGTATACATTTGAATACGTACTATTTTTGCCAAAGTAGTACAAATGAAAATACATGCATTTATTTCAAACCTGACAAATGAACAAGGAAAAGACACATCTGAGTTGCAGCTGGTGGATCCTCATTTCTGTTTCATGAATGATCATCGAGCTGCCCAAGGTTCAATGCTATTTATTTCAGTGCACTATGCCACCTGCAAACAAAATCTATGAAATTTAGACAAAAGATTCAGGCTTAGATTCATAAATTGATTGACCTTGTACTTATATATTTTTTTTATGGGAGATCTTTATTTATGTAATTATGTTTGAGTTTTGCTCTCGGCCCCTACCCTTTTTTAGTTAATACATACTTTTTCATCTTTTTCATTCAATTTTTGTTTATTTTCATTTGGGCAGTTGGTGATGTGAGAAGGCCTTCTTAAATTATGGTTATTAAAGAGTCTCGCCAAGTTTCACCCAACAATCTCAACTGAAAATTAACTTAGGGTTAAATCTTTCTTCTAGATGTTGAGCTATGACAAACTCCCAACTAAGCAACGTCTTTTCCAGCAACAAATTATGTGTCTAATCCTGACTGCCCTTTATGTCAACAGTCGCCAAAAACGATTCATCAACTTTTAGGTGAATGTCCAATGACAAAGCACTTAATTCGACAAATATTGCCAACTATGCCACCTTTACATAACACCCACCCCCTAATCCATCTTACCTCACTTCCTCGAAAAACTCGAGAAAATTGGCCAACGCTTGCATGGACTATTTGGAATGCTAGCAACTCGCTAGTGTTCAACAATCAAATATTCTCCAGCTCTCAAATCTGCTAGTCTTTTTACTATCACCTACACTCAAGATCTAAGCAGATTGAGCCCAAGTAACCATCACCATAATCCGCCATTTTTCACCGTTTATCTCAAATGGACTTCTCCACTCCTAGGTTTTGTCCAACTCAACATATACGATTCATCATATGGTAATCCAGGCCAGGTAGTGATAGGGGGCATCATCCGGGACTCTAATAGAACATTTGTGACGGCATTCTCCGCATCAATAGGGCACACTACCAACAACCAGGCTGAATTCTGGGCACTTAGGGACGGTCTCATTTTAGCTCAGTCACTGCAACTCACACACATCATCATCGCGTCGGATTCTATGTTTCTGATTGATTGTCTCTCCAGGACACAATCCCCACCAGCTCACCTGAGTGGTATGCTTTAGGAGATTTGGACTAGACTGGCATCTTTTCAGGCAACGATTGGTACTTTCACGTATAGAGAGACTAATCAGACATCATACTATCTTGCCAAAATGGGAGCTTCTTCCATCAGCACCAACATAACGGACCAACCACCATATCATGTTTGGGTTACATGCCCTACTTGTTTACAGCCTTTATTGCTTTTTGATTAAAAAAAATCTTAACAAATGACTATAGCGTGGATTAATGTTTAGTTTCGAAATATGTTTCATATGCTAAATGTTTGAAACTTTTTTCTTGATGTCTCAAAAAAAAAAAAAGAATTGTTCGCAAAAATATCTAGGTCGAATCACTTGGAATATATTTATATATGCCTTGATAGAGCTAGCGAGAACATTTTGGTTTTTTTTTTAGAAGATGTGCAACAAATTTGATCCACGACTCTGAGAACAAGAAAGTCCCTTTAAAGCCAGAGTGTTTAGGTCGTGTAAGCAAATACACAACTTCCGCAACAATTAAATCACGTATTTAACATTATTAATCTGAATTCTTGTTTTATTTTCGATCGGTGTACACATCATGCGTTAATCTCTCGTCCAAAAATAAATAAATTCAAAAGCGCATGTTACATTTACAAATTACAAGCATGCTTTCAACTTATATGTTTCTCGGAAAGATTGAAATGTCTAACTTGTAAACATTTAAACAAAACACGAGAGTATTTTTGTACGCTTATTGCATAATTACATTTATCATATTTTCTTAAAATTTTCATTTATATTTGCAAGTCCTTATTATAACATGCGTTATAGTCTATATAAGGGCAGTTTAACACCAGGAAACATGTACCTTAATTATTAGAACCTCAGTTTATCCTACACTTGTCAAGTTCAGAAGCTTATTATGAACATTAAGTGGGAACTGTAAAAATTAATTGTGATACAGTTGTAGTAGGCTGCAAAAAATTATACATCATTTGAAGCAAGTACTGCGAAATTAATATTGACTAGGAATGTCGACTACGTACTCTTTATTCACTTTCACCTCCTCACTGCCAAAAATTAATAAAGACTCGTGACTTTAAATCCTCCATGTGATTCAAAAATTGATAGCCACATGCATGGCAGAATTTTTACTGTGACGTGTTAACATGCTGCTTGAACTCTATACGTCAACTTCTCAGTTAATTCATTTAAAAAAAAAAAAAACTTCTCAGTTATTAAATATATTAATGAATTGTCCGATGGTGTGTCTAGAATTTCAGTTTCAGTTTGTTCTCAAAAAAAAATTTCGAGCAATTTCATTTGTCCTCAATTACAGTTAGGCATGGCAATGGCAGGTTTTACCCTATCCTTACGCAAACCTTGTCAAGACCCTGTGTTTAATTTTGGGTAGGATTCTTTACCTGACCAAGACCCATTGAAAACCTTGCTTTTAGGACCCAGGCCCTACCATGTTAGATGGGTAGGGTCCTTCTACAACAATACTTCCATATATGAGGCGCGGAATGGCCTTCTATATCATCAAAATCGCCTCCTATATAAAAGATAGGAGACGATTATACCAGCCACAATTTGCCTCTTATATGGACGCATTTTACTAGATGGGAGGTGATTATTTGCCTTTAGTATTATTAAAGGCGCGTAGCAGTGGAACAATCGCCTCCAATATTTTAGTGTGGGAGGCGATTAATGGACTGCAGTGTATGTGGGGTCAGGCGAATATTCTATGCCGCTTATTGTTTCTTTAATATATTATTTTACGCTGATGACGTGGTGGAAGGAGATCTCATCGCCTCTTATATTTAATTTATCATTTAAAAAAATAGTTTTCAGCTTTTAAGTATTGTAAAGAAAAATGAGAAGCGTTGGAGGTGATTATTCGCCTCCAACCATTTGCAGAATTGTGAAAAAAAAAAATGCGGCAAAATTTTGCCGCTAACTTTTTTCACAAAATTTGATTCCCCCAAAATTTTATTTGAATTTGCAGCTCATTATTTGCCTTATTTTTGAAATTAAGAATTAAAATTGAAAACACACCATATTTTAATTTACCAACATGAATATATACAAAAAGTTACTGTTAACATTATAAAATAATGAGATTCATATAATATCATCAAATTAATTAGCTACATTTAATAAATACTATGACATGTAAATAGAAAAATACAAAAATAATTAATTTGCAAGATCGATGCAGTCGAGAAAGCGTTGGAGTTTATGGTGAAACGGGATTATCCCAAGTTGAGAGGCTGATTTTGGCTCGGTCCGTTTTTGACGTGCGAATAGTCAAGTTTTATCCGAAATGGGCCAACGAACCATAGTAATCATCTAAAGATCATTTAGGGAGCGGATTTTAGCCAAATTCCTTCGTTTAGGTCTAGAAAATGCCGTTTTTGCCGTTTTTAGTAATTTTCGTTTCAGTTATATCTTTATTTCTAGAACTCGTAATTGCATTCCGCTTGTTGGAGCGTGTTCCTTATGAGTAGCACTTTTAGTTTATGCTTTTATTTCGATTTTTACCTTTGTTTGAAAAAAAAAACGTTATTACCTATTTTTAGTTATGCTTTTAGGGTATATATTCTATGTAAATCCTATGAAAACATTCAGTTGATTATTTAATAAATTTCTTGAGAGTTTCTCTCTTTTGCATCAATTTCTTGGTATTCTTCGTGAATCAACAAGCTTTTGATTTTTGTGTGTCGTTCTTATCTTTCCTATAAGCTTCCGCTACGTCAAAGATACATTATTACATTCCAATATATTACATATTAAATACTAAAAAAGATATTAATTGTGTTCATGAATAAAACTTGCTAGCAATAAAAAGAATATGAACACCATCTTCATCTTGCAATAATTACTCCTTGTGTTCTTCCTTATAACTTTTGTAATAACTTCATCTTGAATATGAACACCAACTAGGTTGTGAAGGACTTTTGTAATAACTTTTATTTGATGTTGTGATGTTCTGTGGGAAGCACTATTTGTAGTTTTTTCTCCACAGATAGGAGGCGAATTTTTGCCTTTAATATCTGAGCAGATGGTGGAAGTTTAACTGTGCAAATGTGTTGATTGAGAAAATCTAACGGTGGAAATTTTTCAATTCTAGTATCACGCGGATCGTTGTTTTGTTGGTGGGAGGCAAAATTTTGCCTCCCAATTTTTTTAAAAAAAAATTGCAAAACTAATAATATTGACTTTAGCAAAAACAACTCTATTATTGCATGGAAATCTCTCCCTTCAACCTCTATTCACCATATACAATTCACCATATACATATTTCATTTTTTTCCATTGTTGCACATCTCAAAGAAGAAGAAGAAAAAAAAATCATAACTTGCCTCTTATTTTGTAGCAAAACATCAGAATTATATATGTATCATTAGATCTGCAGAAGTCGAACGTTAAGAGGTATGTAATGTTTTTTTAAGTCTTTAATTACGAGTCCATCAATACATTACATATTTTTTTATTATTGACTTGGTTAAATATTGTGGTAAATATTGTTAGTAATGTTTATTGAGGGTATATTTTTTTATGGACGAATTATCAAAAATGCCCGCTAACTTATGCTTTTAATCCTAAATGCCCGTTGTTTCAAAACATGCTAAAAATGCCCAAAATGGAAAAATAAGCACAAAAAAACTTATTTTGTCTGAAAAATAATGCTAAAAATGCCCTATATCTTTTAAAATTCTACCAAAAATGCCCGAATTTTAAAATGCGACTTTTTGATTCAGCAGTGCGCCTCTTTGATTTGGATGCCACGTTGGATAAAATGTCTGAATTTTTAAAATCTGGCATTTTTGTTAGAAATTTAAAACTTAACGGGCATTTTCAGCAGGTTTGGAAAAAAGGGCATTTAGGATTAAAAGCAAAAGTTAGCGGGCATTTTTGAGAATTCGTCCTTTTTTTATTATTGACTTGATATTTAATGTTTACTGTTAGTAAATAAAATCGATTTGTGATTGTTGGTGTAGATCTAAAATGTACAACAACGAAGATCGGAGTTGGATGTACGATAGAGTGACTCATGTTTATCTCAACCAGAGTATTGTAGATGGTGTTGATAGGTTTGTAGAGTATGCATCTTCTCAGACGAACTTGCTCAATCGGGGCAAAGTTAAGTGCCCCTGCAAAAAATATTGTCACACTAAGTATCATACATTGGACAGAATTAAGAGTGATCTTTACGAACGGGGTTTTCTTCTAGATTATTATGTTTGGGTAGCGCTCGATGAGTCATTCAGTAACACATTCGGGACGTCGAGTTCTTATATCCTAGTGCAGTCACCTCCTCATGAAAATTTTGGTGGTTGTATTAGGGAAATGGTCGACGATGTGCTTGGTGGTCGTTATAAGAATGTGTAGTCTAATCAAGAGGTAGAGGAGGTGCCAAACCACGAGGTAAGAGACTTCTATGACTTATTGCGACAATCAGAGACACGAATAAGTACTGGCAATTGTAAAATGGCTTTGGAATTCGTGTCCCAGTTTATGACATATAAGATTTTGCACAACACGACTCAAGCTAGTTGTAACCAAGGTTGCACGGATACAAGAATCCGTATCCGTAGGATACGGATACGTGGATATGATTTTTTTAAAATTTACAAGATACAATACGTGTAGTATACTTCGAATATTTAATATTAATAAATAATAATTATATAAATATAAAACTAAAAAAAAGTCAAATGATATATTATATCATATGTAATCACTTGCAAAATTAATTTAAATATAATAAAAAAATATAAACATATATAAAAGATTTCTAATAGCCATAGGCAATTCATATAAGCTCAAAAACTCAAAATACTAACGATTAAATGTTAAATACATTAAACATGGTCAACAACAAAAGTTAAAGAGTTTAAAACATAACAAATAAAAATGCTAGATTAGCATCTCAAACGAAGCATTTACCTCTGGAACGCCATAATTCGGGCTTACCACTCGAATGTATTAAACATGGTAGAAATTAGTCAAATTACACAAATCAGATGCTTTAATCTCCTTTTGATTTAGATTGTACAAATTCTAGTTTTAAAGTTGAATACATTCTTGAAAAATAAAGAACAATAACTTAATGTGCAAATATGTAATGTAAACATGTTCATATTATACCTTAATCAAAGTTTGAAGGTTGAAAATTGAAGATGAATTAGACACTCATTCGCAAATTTCACACTCCTCATTCTTTTTCTTTTTTTGGTCAAAATGATGAAGGTAACATGGCTTCACAAATATATTACGATGGAAATTGTAATTTAGTATTTTAATTGTAATTTTATTGTGTTAGACAACTATATATTTGAGAAAATTATAATTTGACCTCGATACGTATCGGATACTCTTCAAGAGAGTATCTGATACTCGTATCCATATTTTTTAATTAATTTTAATTCAGGATATTCTAGCTGGCATATCGAATACGTATCTCGTGCGTATTCGATACGTAACCGTGTCCGATACGCATCCGGAGTTGACCGAGCACTTTTTTTGAGTATCCGTGCATCCTAGGTTGTAACAAATGGCTAAAGTAATTGCGCAAAGTGTTGACTCCAAAGGATCGCGAAAAAATTCAGGAGGATGTTAGAGGGATGACGCGTGTATTAAAACGGTTTTTCCTGGAACAGAAGACTTATGACCTATGTGAGAATAATTGTTTCTTATACTACGGGCAGTCCGAAGCTAGCAGTTATTCAATCTCCAGTGTGCAACGCAGACATATTTGAGGGCGGAGAGAGTACCAATCCAAGGGCCAAACGCATTCCCAAAAACTAATTGTGGTATTTCCCTTTGACATCTCGATTGCAGTGGTTGTATATATCTCGAGCAACGTCAAAACACATGACGTGGCATCTAAAATGTCAAGGAAAAAACGATACAATGATTCACCCAGTTGGTGGTAATGTGTGGAAATCTTTTGATCAAGAGTATCCAGATTACGCTGCTGAGGCCAGAACTGGTAGGCTTGGTCTTTGCACAGATGGGTTCACTCCGTGGAGAAGCTTTGGTAATTCATACTCTTGTTGGCCAGTTTTTGTGACACCCTACAATCTCCCTCATGATATGTGCATGAGGCAAGAATATATATTTTTGTGTTTGTTGATCCATGGACCCAAGGAGTCCTAGAAAGAACCTTGACTTGATGCTATGACCCCTAATCGATGAACTTCGTTCGTTGTGGAGTATTGGAGCTCAAACTTATGATTCATTTTAGAAGCAAGATTTTGTAATGAGAGTGCATTTGATGCGGACGATTAGTGATTTTCCAGCTTACAGAATGTTATCCCAGTGGAGTACGCACAGTAAGTTATCTTTCCCGATTTTATGAAGCAAACAAAGTATTTCCGTCTTGAGCATGGAAAGAAACCATGTTGGTTCGATTGTCATCGCCAGTTTCTGCCTCACAATCATCCGTTTTGTTCCAACACTGCTAATTTCAAAAAATGTGAGGTAGAATACAACCCACCACTGCTTCAAAGATCGGGTCTAGAATCAAAGATGAGGTTAGCTGTCTACCTTTAATTGAGTACGGAGATAGTGGCGAATTTGTGGAGGGTTTTGGCACAAACCACAACTGGAATCGACGTAGCATATTTTGGGAACTTCCATATTGGAGTCAAATCTTATCCGTCACAATCTGGACGTAATGCACTGTAAAAAAAATTATTTGACAACATAAAAAATACAGTGATGGATGGCCCAGATAAAACGAAGGATAACTTGAATTCGCAAAAGGATTTGAAAGATTGGACAACCAGAAGTGAATTATTTCTGATACTTACACGTAACAGCCAGTGGACCAAGAAAAAGGTAAAGTACTGCTTAAGTAAAGATGAAAAGCGAAAGGTTTGAGAATGGGTGAGTGGAATCAAGTTTTCGGATGGATATTCGTCGAACATTAACCACTGCCCCCTAATCCCCCAACTACAACTAGCAGGAATGAAAGAGTCATGATTGTCACGTTCTTATGCAAAGGTTGCTACCTATTGCATTTCGTGACTTCTTAGAAAAGCCTATTTGGGAGGCAATCACGGAGGTGAGCATATTCTTTAGATCGCTATGTGCAACAGAATTAAGCATACGCGCAATGGAAGAATTAGAGGCATTAATTGTGATTACAATGTGCAAGCTCGAGCAAATATTCCTTCCCTCGTTCTTGATTCAATGGCGCATCTGGCCATACACCTTCCTTGAGAAGCAAAGGTTGGAGGACATGTCTAATACAAGTGGATGTATCCCTTCGAGAGGTAAATGTGTCTTTTGTCTTTGATACATAATTTTCTCAATAATTGTTTATTTGATTTGTTATCTTTTTATTATTTTTTGTATCTTGTAGACGCATGCGAGATTTAAAAAAAAACAGCAAAGAATAAAGCTCGTGTAGAAGGATTCATTGTCGATGAGTATCTAATTTTCGAAGTCACCAACTTCTTACAACACTATTTTCAGCAATCTATTGAGACAAGAGTCAATCATCTCAACAGGAATGAGGTTGCACTGAATGAGAAGTTCCATGAAGAACTCTCAATCTTCCACGTGAAAGGGGAACCGATTGGTCGTGCACTAAGGGATAGATACCTTAACACGGTCGAGTATAGAGCTGCTGAGTTATACATCCTTCTCAATTGTCCAGAAGTGGGGCCATGGTTGAGGTAAGTACCTTATTAACTTTGTTTAAACACTTTATTGCCTGTTTTGCTCTATTAAAATTGTGACTTTCGTAGATTCTTTGACGAGCAAATGTGTGTTGGCCTTCTGGTGCAACAAATACAAACACACCGTAATATGTACTTTGTGGAGTGGATCAAGGGAATTGTTGTGTCCCGAAACCAGTGTTGTGAAAGGCGTTGAGCGTAGGGCGAGCGTTTTTCATACTTAGAAGCGAAGCGTAAGCCCAGAGGCATTAAGCGTAAGCTCCATAAATGTTGGCATTTTTATTTTATTTCAAATATAAAAATATAATTAAGTAAACAACATTGGAAAAAATATTGACTAGAAGAATTATTCACAAATCAAAAGTATTTTATGAGATTAACAGGAAAAATATTCGGAAAAAAAAAAAATACCTCTGAAATCTTTCACCGTTTCACGCAATTGAATAGTGAAGAAAAAAAATAAAAGGCTGCCAAACCCTTTTTCTTCTTCAATCTTCATCTAATTTAGTTTTTGGGCTTTCATTTTGAACAACCCACTCTTTCTTTCTTTGGGCCGTACGGGCTAAAGTCAAAAAAGCTGAACGGGCCCAGCTCATTTTTTTTTTTTTTAAAAAAAAAGGTTGAACGTGCGCTCCAAGAAAAGCGCGCTTGGAGCGTCCGCTCTGTCTGTTAGAGCGTGCGCTTTCGAAAAGCCACGCACAACAGCAGCGCTCCAGCGCGTTTTTACTCTCATTTCGCTCGGAGCGCGCTCTAGTCGCGTTTTTCACAACATTGCCCGAAACTATTAATTTTTATAACTAATAGTTTAAAAAACAGAAAATTACTCCACCCCACCCCACCCCACCCCCTCACGCTACCCACCACTACCCCAAATTCGAAATAGGGGGTGGAAAGGGTGGTGGGTGCGTACCCTTTCTTTTTCTTTATGTTTTTTACTTTTTTCTGTTTTATTTTTAATTATTAGTTATTATAAATATTTTGTTTTTTTAATATATTTAAATTAGAATTATATATATAAAGTTTTATAGTTTAAACAAATAAAGTTAACTATATTTAAAAAGATATTATTAATAATTTATTTATAATTTATTAGTTATTGGAAAGTTGAGTTTTTGAAAATGTTGTATTTTTTATATTTCTTATTTTTATTAGTCTCTTTTCTTTTTAAGTTATTTTGCTGACTGGACAGTTATGTAGCAAAAAAAATATAAAAAAAATGGTCAAAATTGATGATCGGTGGTCAAACCACCGCCATGTTAGCAACTCTCAGCGACAATTGTAAGTCTGCCGTTAAGTAGACCAAATTGAAGAAAAAATTGGGATTATGTGACTAAATTGGCGGTGAAAGTGCAAGTATTCTGGCAATGTTAGAATGTCAATGTTAGAGTAACATTGACTGACATAATCAGTTTTACTAACTTGCTGTGAGTAATTTTATCTATTTGTTTTGCCTTATTCACCCGTCTAACCTAGTTCCACAGTTGTGTTTATCTTTGGCTATTATTCAGGAAATAAACTTGTCATAGCTGCTTGATCACTCAAAGTGTCCATAAAGAAAACTTTCCTTAATTAAAGATAGTCCCGTATCAAATAAGGAAGGATGAGTTCGAGTGCAATTAGAAAACTTTCAAGTTGAGTTTTGATTTGAAGAAGGAGTCTTTCCTAAGTTAGTTCACTAACGAAGGAACTGTTATTCAAGAAGAACACCGAGAACAAGGAATAGAAGTCCGACAAGAAAATTAGAAGAGTTACCAAACCGTGTGCAACACACCTTGAAGATCAAGACAAGAACCTATATATAGGTGTGAAGTATATCAAGAAAAACACGAGGCAAGAGCTAATAATCCAAGAGATTTATTTACGAGTTGTTGAGTGTCTTTGTCTTGCTTTTGCAAAGTTTGTGAGTTGTTCAATTAATTCTAGTTTAGGATTGAGAGAATAATTATTGTCTGCTTTGTTGAGTTCGAACAATTCGAGAGTGAGAGCTTGAGAGTTGTAAGAAACATATTTTCATAAATCCTCGTGGTGTTTTGCCTACGGCTCGAAAGTTAATATTAATATATTCACTTCTTAAACTTTGTGTTATTTAGTTTTCCGCTGCTTGTTAACATTGACGTTGTTAAACTAACATTGAGAAGTTAACAACGGTCTAGTATCAATCGATCCACAATTTCAATTGGTACCAAGAGCCAAGCACCAACCTCACCGGTGTTTAGCGTTGATACGAGAACATGGCAACTCCAACCCCAATACCAGCAGACTACATGTGTTGGAAGGACCAAACAACTATGCATATTGGAAGATCAGACTCAGAGTCCACATTAAATCCATTGACCTGAGAGCATGGGAATCAGTCCTGGAAGGCTATACCATTCCTTACTTACCAAGAGATGGAGATGTTGATCTGGTCCCCAAAGGACAATGGACAGCCAATGAGATTGCTCTCTACAACTTCAATGAAAAGGCTCTCAATGCGATTTTCAGCTGGGTAGGTAATCATATGTTTAAACTTATTCAAAACTGCACTACAGCTAAATCTGCATGGGATATTCTTGAACTTCATTATGAGGGAGATGTGGATGTGAGGGACTCTAAACATAGGAAGTTGCTTCAAGACTTTGAAAAAATGGTGATGGGTGAAGATGAGAGCATTGATAGCTATTTTGAGAAACTACTTGATATTGCTAACTAGTGTCAAAACCTAGGATTTGTTATTTCTAATAAAAATATGGTTTACAAAGCTTTCAGATCCTTGTCTACTAAATTCACCATCAAAAGAATAGCTATGAATGAGTCTATAGATCTTGCAAATATGGATTTTCAAACCTTAATGAACACTTTGAAAGAATTTGAGCTAGAATTTCTAAGTAAGTCCAGCAAGCAACCTACTTTAGCCCTACTTGGAACAGGCTCAGATAATGTAGGAAGTAATGATGATGAGTATGAGTTGATCTCTTCTAACTATGGAAACATTACCAAGAAGTTTAGCAAACTAGGCTTCAGAGATAAAGGTAAAATCCCCTAAAATCAAGATTGTGTGCAATGTGGTTTTCTCTGCTGTTTATTCTAACCTTTCAGGGAAGTGGTACTTTGACAGTGGATGCTCAAGACACATGACAGGTACCAAAGAAAATCTTAAACAGGTGGTTCTCTTACCTATGGAGGAGGAACCAAAGGGAAAATCATTGGAAAATGGACACTCAATGTTGAAGGATTTCCACCTCTCAAGGATGTTCTGTTGGTTGATGGGTTAAAAGTTAATTTAATTAGCATCAGTCAGCTCTCTGATGATGATCTGCTTGTCACCTTTGATAAAGTGTCTTGTGATGTTTATGATAGTGACAATGTTCTTGTTATGACAGGTACCAGATCTAAGGACAACTACTATCTAGCTCAGGAAGAGGCAGAATGTTTTCATGCCAAAATAGATGAGGCTTCTGTTTGTCACAGGAAACTAGGACATGTACACTATAGAAACCTAGAGAAATTACAGAAAGTTGATATTGTAAGAGGTTTGCCTAAACTCTCAAGTCCATGTAAGCTTGTGTGTGGTGATTGCCTCAAAGGTAAGCAAACCAGAGATGTTCATGCTCCCCTACATGTACAAAATGCTTCTCCTAGATCTAGTAGGTGTTTTGAATTGCTGTATATGGACTTAATGGGGCCAATTGAGGTAAGCAGTTTGAGTGGAAAGAAATATGCGTTTGTAATTGTAGATGATTTTTCTAGATATGCTTGGATAAAGTTTCTTAGAGAGAAATCAGAAGCCTTTGATTAGTTTAAAACTTCGTGTGCCAGTATCAAACCTTTGTATGGTTCTACTGTGTCTAAGATTAGGTCTGATCATGGAAAGGAAATGCAAGTTTTGATAACTACGGTAACACTAAAGGCATCTTTCATGAATACTCTGGTCCTAAAACACCTCAGAAAGAAAAATAGAACTCTTCAAGAGATGGCCAGAGTGATGTTGAATGCTAAAGATCTGTCTAAGAGAATTTGGGCCGAAGCTTTAAATACTGCCTGTCACATTAGTAACATAGTATATCTCAGACCCGGAACTAATAAGACACCTTATGAAATCTTGAAGGGTGTAAAGCCAAACATTGCATATTTCCATGAGTTTGGATGTGACTGTTATTTGTTAAAAGACAGGGATTACCTGAGTAAATTTGATCCCAAAAGTGAGTAGTGCATTTTTGTAGGCTACTCAGCTAATACTGCTTCCTTTAGAGTCTATAATCCTAGAACAAAGACATTCCAAGAATCTGTGAATGTTGTGTTTGATGATTTCACTTTTGAAACAGGTACTGGTGACATTGCAGTGGCAAATGTTGAACCAACAGTGGAAACTAGGAAGGCTATACCAACACTGGAGCTTGAAGCTGGACTCACTGAGCAAGAGACAGGAACTGATGTTAGACTAACACCAGTCAGATCGGATGTTAGACTAACAACAGAAGAATCTGACTCAGAAACTGAAGTTGGCACTGAGTCAAGAAGAGACCCCCCCTGCTAGGATATAAAAATATCACCCAGTTTCTCAGGTAATTGGTGAAATCACTGAAAGGGTAAGGACACGCAACAAAGAGAGACTGAATTATAGGGATATGGTTAAACTGTGTGTCTGTATGAATTTCACTTGTACTGTTGATTATGCCTCATGCTTTGTCTCTGCCATAGAACCTAAGAACGTGTATGAAGCTCTATTAGATAACTTTTGGATTAATGACATGCAAGATGAACTATTACAGTTTACTAAGAATAATGTCTGGACCTTGGTACCTAGGCCACCTGATGTAAATGTGATAGGGACTAAATGGATCCTTAAAAACAAAAGTAATGAGGAAGGAGTAATTGTAAGGAACAAAGCCAGACTTGTTACTCAAGGGTATACTCAAGTGGAAGGTGTAGATTTTGATGAGACTTTTGCACCAGTTGCTAGGATAGAATCTATTAGGTTACTTCTGGCTATTGCTTGCAGTCTTAAGATAAAATTATATCAGATGGATGTAAATGGTGCTTTTCTGAATGGGCTAATTGATAATGAAGTGTATGTAGAACAGCCCAAGGGTTTCACTGATCCTAAGTTCCCCAATCATGTGTACAAGCTAAAGAAAGCTATGTATGGTCTCAAACAGGCTCCTAGAGCATGGTATGAAAAACTTACTGAATTTCTTTTAAGTCTTGGTTTTGTCAGAGGTGATGGAGACAAGACATTTTTTTTAAAGAAAAATTCTGATATCTGTATTGCTCAAATCTATGTTGATGATATAGTGTTTGGTTCTACTAGCAATTCTATTTTGGAAAAGTTTGTTGAATCCATGACAGGAACATTTGAGATGAGTATGATAGGAGAATTGAATTTCTTCCTTGGTCTCCAAATAAGACAAACAAATATTGTGATATTCTTGAACCAGGAAAAGTATGCCAAGAATTTGGTGAAAAGGTTTGAACTTGCAGATTCAAAGCCTTGTAAGACACCTATGTCTGCCTCAGTGAAGATCACTAGAGATGGAACTGGAGCCAATGTTGATCCAACATTGTACATATCAATGATAGGAAGTTTGCTTTACTTATCTGCATCTAGTCCTGACATAATGTTTTCTGTTTGTGTATGTGCAAGGTACCAGGCGTGTCCAAAGCAGTCTCACTTGATTGTTGTGAAGAGAATTCTTAGATACATAACTGGAACTTTGTCTCTTGGCATCTGGTATTCATTTGACACTAACACAAATCTTGTGGGTTTTAGTGACTCAGACTGGGCAGATGATACTGATGACAGGAATTTCACAAGTGGAGGATATTTTTATCTGGGAAATAATTTAGTCTCATGGTACAACAGAAAGCAAAAATGTGTGTCTCTATCCACTGCTGAATCGGAATACATAGCAGCAGGTAGTTGTGTCACCCAGCTTGTGTGGCTCAAACACATGTTGCTGGATTATGGGTTGGATAGTGATACTTTACTTATGTTTTGTGATAGTCTTAGTGCTATCAGCATCTCTAGGAATCCTGTCCAACATTCTAGAACTAAGCACATAGACATAAGACATCATTATTTGAGAAACATGGTTGAGGACAAATTAATAGACATTGAGCACATTGAGACTAACAATCAGCTTGTTGATATGTTCATTAAGCCTTTAGATTCTGAGAGGTTCTTCAGTTTGAGGAATTCTCTTGGCATGTGCATTGTATAAGAATGAGAGTTCACCAGTATTGACATAACACCACTGTCTAGCACTGGTTATTGGTTGTGGTGTGTCTGTAATTCTTTTATTTCATAGTTCTGCATTTCTTTTTCTTGCATATTACAGCTTGGTGTGTCTTCATTTGAGGTGTGTGGTTAACCTATGCTACTGGCTGGATTGACTGATGTACATGTTCATAACTTAGGTTTTGTAAAGTAAGAAACTCTGATGTTGTTCTGGGAATGTTAATCTAACATTAGGAGAAGCTGGGGTGCCTAGAGTTCACTACTTTGGTGTCATTCAGTTGTGACTTATCCATGTTAGGTTTCAACAGAATATGAAAATAAGATGGGGTGCATGATGTTGAGAGCTTCAGTGTGATTCGGTTGTGCTTATTTTCATGTTTTTGTTATATTTGGCCAAGGAAATGCATGATGGTGATCCTTTCTACTAGGATGTTTGGTGTTTCGACTGCCTCACATTCAGTAGCACTGATCACTTGGTGTTTCCCTTGTAAACAAGTTGGTCAACAAGTATGCATAAGGAGTTGGGGTGATGAAGTATATGATAAGTGTATTGTCCTCATTCAGTTCCTTTGTACTTGCCTAATCTATAGCTGGTAATTGAGTTGCTGGGGTGTGTGGAGTCCTGAGCTGCCCACATTCAGTGATAAGATTATCCTTGTTTAATCATTCTCAGCTTTTTGTTCTAAATAAGTTTCATGTTAAAATAAATCAAAGGGATATGTCATGGACTCAGTCAGTGCAGTTATTTATACATGGTTACCATCTCTCAATGGTGATCTACCATGGTTGCATTCATTCTTTTTTTTCTGCATTTTATTGTTATGTCGGTTTGGGCTTAGGGGGAGTAGTAACCCAAATTCATGTGTTGAGGCACGCACCTTGGGTGACTATACTACAGGTAAACACACTGGATTATGATTTGTCATGCTAAGGGATTGAATGTCTTCTGGATATTTACATCTACTATCTGTGTGTTTCTCTGTCAGAAGTGTTACTTACTCATACTGATGATCTTTAACTGTGTTGTGTGTACTTATGTGTTTTGATGAAGTTTCAGATTTGTATTAAGTAATATCTCACGCTCTCACATGAAGTTGTTTGGATGAAAGCCTTGTACCTCTATCTTCCTTACCTAATGTTACCTTGCCAATGTTAGACTAACATTGTAACTCTGTGACTTATAAGTTTTTTAAGGAAACTGCTCTGGTCACGTGTTAATCCAACAAGACACGTGGGCAAGGACTGTACGCGGGAACGTGTGTAAGTGGTCAAAAATTTTTGGTAACTTGTCACAAATCCACTAACACCACTATCCTATTTCGATTACCGTATATATTTTGCCCTAATTTCCTCTAATTCTTCACGCGTTCAGAATCATCTTTGTGCAATTAAAATTCTCTGTGTTTAAGTTTTTTTTTCTCTCTTCAAAAATCACTCTAACAATGGCCCGCAAGTCGTCGATTGATGCTCTCGTAGATGCTGTTGAGCAAATTGAACAACCGAGGAGGTACAACACCAGGCATGCATCCACTGAATCGCTTGTCGATGCTGCTGCAAAAAAAGAAAACAACCTACAAACGGCGCAAGGGAAAGAGATCAACAAAGGACAATGTTGGTTCAACATCGAAAGCCATTGAAAACACATCCACTCCCACCAACACAGAAAACGAGGTAACAATGGCTAACCCTACTCAAAATTTATCTGCTGAAGTTGAGATTGAGAGGGAGAATGTAGATTATGTTATGAACGTGGGTGAGTCTGAGGATGTTGAGGTTGTTGCTAATGATAATGTTGAGATGGTGACTGAGGAGGATGTTGAGGTTGTACATGAGGAGGATGTTGATGGGATGGATACTATTGAAGGTATCCCTACTGATAATGAGGATAATGTGAGTGAGAAGGAAGAATAAGTAGAGAGTCCTACACTAATTACTAGAGTTAAGTCTGTTAGGAAGAGAAAAGCCAAGCAAGTGGTGGTTGCTTCTGAGTCTGAGTCAGAAGCAGCTGAAGAAGAAGCTGGTGAAGAAACTGAGGAAAAAGAAGAAAATAGGGAAGAGGAACAGGAAGGCGAGGATCAGGAGGTGACTGAGAATGAAGAGGAAGAACTTGTGGCTGAAGACCCTGCAGAGGCTGATGTTACTCCAACATCTGATAATGAGAAGTATTGTGATGTCATGGATGGAGAGTATCCAGAACAGCCTCACTCTGACTACTATGTGTCTACAGAAGCAAAAGAACAATGGGAGGCTTATCAAGCTAGGGTGATACACAAGGAAAGGGAAATAGAGGAAGAGAGTTTCAAAGAAAACAGAATTTTTGAGCTACTAGAAGCCAGAGGAGTGCTTGGCTCAGTGATGAACCACTCTTTTTATGCTTCTGATATCATCAGAGAGTTTTACATGAATCTCTCCCACTGGGTGTGCCACCAGGACTCCCCCAAGTATGGGAAGGCCTGGGTCAGAAAGGGTGTCTTCGACATTAGCCCCTCCATCATCAATGAAGCTTGGGGACTGCATGATCCAGAAGAGTCTGAGGATCGAAGCATGGATGAGATCATCATTGATGTCACTGGTGGGTTGACAAGGAACTGGAATGACAACTTTCCCACAATTAGGTTGACCTCTCTGAGTGCTGTGTTGCACAAGATCTCTACCTACAACTGGCTGCCATCTTCAAACACCACTGTAATGACTAAGGAATCTGCAAGGTTGGTGTTTAAGCTAAAGAATGGATTGAATGTTAATATAAGGGAAAAGGTATTGAGGTCAATGAATAAGGTCACAACAAAATCCAAGGGGATCATTCCATATCCATCTCTGATTTCCAACATTTTGGTGAAACAAGGGTTGAAAACCTCAAAGACAGTGGGGTGGGTCAAGAACAAGGCAAGACTGCCTATCACCAAGAGCTACTTCACACAATCTAAGATCTGCCATGAAACCCTGAGGATGCAGCTGGACCAAGCAAGAAGAAGAAGAAGAAGAAGAAGAAGAAGAAGAAGAAGAAGAAGAAGAAGAAGAAGAAGAAGAAGAAGAAGAAGAAGAAGAAGAAGAAGAAGAAGAAGAAGAAGAAGAAGAAGAAGAAGAAGAAGAAGAAGAAGAAGAAGAAGAAGAAGAAGAAGAAGAAGAAGAAGAAGAAGAAGAAGAAGAAGAAGAAGAAGAAGAAGAAGAAGAAGAAGAAGAGGAGGGCTCACAAGTTTGTTGCCTCTTCAGTGCCCATTGCCAGTGGTGACAGCTGCTCAGTGATTGCAGACGCATTTGTGGAAGAGACCCTAAAGTGGCTGGACATAGAGTACAAGGACACTCAAAGGGAGATAGCTGGGAAGCAAGTAAGGCTGCAGGAGATTGACAATCTCAGGAAGAACTTAAGGGATCTGCCTTCCTCACAAAAAGGGGGAGAGTAGATGATCAAATATTTGAAGTTTCATTTGAAGTTTCCTGAGTTTAATTTTCTGACTTTGGTAGAATGCTTTGAACTGTTTCTGTTTTTGATGAACTATTTCTATTTTTCTTTATCTTTCTTCTTTTGATCAAGGAGTGTGTTCCTTATTACAGTTATGGCCTGTAATTAAGTGTTCTTATTGGGACTGAGTGCGTATTGAGTTTCTGTCAAGTACTAACCTTATCTGCAGGTGTTAGCTGATATCTGATGTTGAGTTAACATTGGAAGATTCAATGTTAGAACAATCGACTGAAGTCAATGTTAAGTTAACATTGATACAAGAGGATGTTATGACAACATCGGAGTTACTTGTTGTAGGAACATCACAAGGTTGAATAAGTTTGTTCTGAATATTTGATCTAATCACAAGTTCTAAGGTTTTGTTAAGTAAGGCAAAAAGGGGGAGATTGAAAGTGCAAGTATTCTAGCAGTGTTAGAATGTCAATGTTAGAGTAACATTGACTGGCATAATCAGTTTTACTAACTTGCTGTGAATAATTTTATCTATTTGTTTTGCCTTATTCACCCGTCTAACCTAGTTCTACAGTTGTGTTTATCTTTGGCTATTATTCAGAAAACAAACTTGTCATAGCTTGATCACTCAAAGTGTCCATAAAGAAAACTTTCCTTAATTAAAGATAGCCGCGTATCAAATAAGGAAGGATGAGTTCGAGTGCAATTAGGAAACTTTCAAGTTGAGTTCTGATTTGAAGAAGGAGTCTATCCTAAGTTAGTTCACTAACGAAGGAACTGTTATTCAAGAGGAACACCGAATTCCGAGAACAAGGAAGAGAAGTCTGACAAGGAAATTAGAAGAGTTACCAAACCGTGTGCAACACACCTTGAAGATCAAGACAATAACCTATATATAGGTGTGAAGTACATCAAGACAAACACGAGACAAGAGCTAATAATCCAAGAGATTTATTTACGAGTTGTTGAGTGTCTTTGTCTTGCTTTTGCAAAGTTTGTGAGTTGTTCAATTGATTCTAGTTTAGGATTGAGAGAATAATTCTTGTCTGCTTTGTTGTGTTCGAACAATTCAAGAGTGAGAGCTTGAGAGTTGTAAGAAATATATTTTCATAAAACCCTCGTGGAGTTTTGCCTACGACTCGGAAGTTAATATTAATATATTCACTTCTTAAACTTTGTGTTATTTAGTTTTCCGCTGCTTGTTAACATTGACGTTGTTAAACTAACATTGAGAAGTTAACAATGGTCTAGTATCAACCGATCCACAATTTCAGGCGGGTTGCCAAGTTAGAGGACAAAATTGGCGAGGAGGCCAAGATAAAAGCCTAAACCGATTTTTTCCCCTTGCATTTGTTAAAAAGAGGTGTTTATGTTGAATTTTAGGGTTGTGTTCTATTTCTTTTGGATTAGTGATGTAATTATGCATATGATAGCTACTTTTGAGGCTGGGTGGTGATGAGTAGGCTGAATTTCTTGTAAATTCATCGACTTTGGTTGATTTTAGGACTGTAATGATATTTGTTGCTCTAATAATGTAAAAATTCGGTGTTCTAATGTTGCATTTATTTAAAAAAAATGTGTTTTTGCTTAATTTTAGGACTGTGTTCTAATTCTTTTTGATTATTGATGTAATTATGAAAATGATTAAGAGTAGGACTGTATTCTAATTCTTTTGGTTGATTTTTCAGATTTGGATGCATATTTAATTACTGCATTGTAGAGTTTAATCTTAAAATTGAGGATAATTTTTTTTGTGTAATGAATTGTAGATGGCTACTACCTCCAATCGGTATGAGATACCCGAGGGTACTAGCATAGACACCTTACTCCTCGCCTTATAGTACTAATAAAAGAGTCCAGACGCCAAAGAACTTTGGAGTACTTTTTGGAATCAAACTAAAGGGATCCCGCTTAGTGACGTGGACAAACTGACCCTGTGGGGAGGAAAGTGAACCCAATCTTGAACCCCAGGTGTAATTTCTTCCATACAGGATTGGTTCATTAGATCGAGGAGTGCGCAGACAGCGAGTTCCGATGTTGAGCCGGGAGGAACGGGTTGGTGGTTCAGGGGATGGTGGTTTATCCAAAAGGCAATGTACAAGTGGATTACAGTCATCACCACCGATGATGTGTCAGGCATTGGACAACGCCACCCAGCCTCCGTCTTTTATGGCTCACATGAGTTCCTTACACATCAATCAACTTTTGTCGTTGACAGGACCCTACACCCAGCCACAAGTCAGGTATACGCAACCACAGATGGCGCCACCTTCGATCAGAGTCTACACACAGCCACAAGCGATGTATACGCAGGCACAGATGGCGCAGATGACTGGCCTACGCGAAGGTATCTCGTCACCTCAACATCATATGGCGACGACGCAGTACAGGGCGCCGCAGAGGGCATACAACAATGAGAAGTATTCTGATAGTGGGTCGATGACTAGACCGCCCCATGGTATGCCGATGCCTCGGTGCGTGACGCCACATTCATCGCCCTAACAGACATCGACGGGGGCTGGTGGCTCGAGCCAGGGTGATAGCGCAGAATATGTGCCCGTTCAGCCAGAGCGGCAGGGCTTTATGTCGGCTCAGGAGTTGTATGAAGCCACTTTGGCTCAGTCGGTGATTTACTACAGGCCGGTAGCTTCGACTCAGCCATTGCAGGGAAACACATAGGTTATAGAGGATGAGGATGGGGATGAGGATGAGGTTGAGGGGGTGACATGCCGGTGGTTCAGGATGATCGAGAGTATGAGTTGGAAGAGGAGTTGCCAATTTTGAGCACGTTAGATTTAAGAGATACGGGGTACAGAGGTTCGGGATAATGGCAACGTGAGCGAGAGGTCGAGTCGTTGAGGCCTCTATTAATTGTGGCATATGATGGGAGTTTCATTGGTGGCGCATCAGCCATGGTGACACATGTTTAAAGGAGGTGATGAGAAATGCACACACGGGATACCCTAATTTTACCAAGGACGAAAGGGAGAACGACTAGAAGATATTTCAGGTATTCTCATCCCTTTTACTAACTCCTTAAATGTACATGCAGTTAATATTGACAGTAATTTAATATAAATAAATTGACAGTAGTTTAAATATAAATAAATTGACAGTAATTTAACATTTTGTTGATTAAATCTGTGATATTTTGTTGTTCAATATGTGAGTAGTTAAAATTAAATATTTGGTGACTAAACACCAAGTTTAGGATTTGATTTAGCCAAAAAAAATGGAACTTTTTACTACTGCAAGCACATTTACAGTTGAGATAAAATATTTTTTATTATTATATCACAAGTATAATTGAACTTTAGTGTGTATTAAGATCTGTGAGCAGGATAATGTATTATATTTTTATGTTAATTCCAATATTTGTTACGTGCCTTGAAAAAATGTTATCGGTGGGACAAAAACAATGAGGTAACCATTGAATCGACGTATCACAGAACGGCCCAGACCAATTTTTCACGCATAACTACGAATTGCAAGAAATTTTGGTTGGCGTACAGGAAGGACCAAAGCCATTCGGAGAATCACAAACCTGGGCAACTACGGAGTGGCTCGAATCCTACATAAAGTACTGGGGAAAGAAAGAATCAAAGGATATAGCTAAATCTTCGTAGGACAATCAGGCCAAGAGAGAGAAGGAGCTCCCTGGATCGGCGGGTGTAAAAGTGCAGCGGCCTATAGACATGAAATAGTACGTGTAATTACACTTTATTAATTATTATATTTTATTATAGTCATCTAGTAAGTTTTGTAGACGTCTATTGATTTTCAATTTTAATTTTCAGGCAGAAGCAAGAGGGATACACCCCGATTCAGTCCCTATTCAGGAGGTTTGGTTGAACACACATTTCAAGATTTTCGACAATGTAGTGAAGTAGGGTAGTGAATGGGCGCGCGATGTTTTTGTAAGTGATTGTTAAAACTATGTCTAATAGAATGTTTATTAGTATATTATATTAGTATTAATAAAAAACACTATGTTTGAATGATTTTGCTGAATTATTATGTTGCATTGATCTTATTTCCTGTATTTCATGTAATTACAAATTTGAATTAGTATTATGTTGCATTTTATCTGATTATTGTGTTGCATTTGATCTTATTAGTATTATGTTGCATTTGCTGAATTATTACTTTGCATTTGATCTGATTTTATATCAAAATTCCTGTAACTTATCAGATTTCCTGTATTTATGAGAGTTTTATCAAATCTTTAAAAAAAACTATGGAATCGAATGTGTAACTTACGAGACTGGAATCAAATATGTGATTATCTCTAACAGTTACACTTTTTTATTTGATGTTGGACAGTTGAAGTATCTACGTGAGTCTATAGTGGAACACACTGCTGATATGAGAAAGTGGCAACCGTTGAATCAAAGAAGAATTTTATTCCAGGCCTTTCAAAATGTGGCGACCCAGAGTTTGTCGGCTTTGAGACAAGGGTGAAGCCTAAATACGGGCATATGAGCAAGTACGAAGCGTTGCTTGAAAAGCAAACCAAAGCTATAGCATGTTTCATTGAATCGAATGCTGCAAAGGATGCACAAATTGCCAAACAAGCGGAGGAGCACCAGACCATGAAGCAACTGGCGAAGGCCATGTTCGTGATGCAAGGTCTACAGATTCCCCCCAAGTTCGCTCGTCTATTCGTTGGACTTGAAGCCGCACCATCAACTGAACATGAAGCCATTGCTGGAGCATCACCCTCTGGACCATCAACGGCACGATCATCCGGTACTGGACCATCACCTACAGAGTCTGTTCAAGTGACAGGAGTTTACCGGCCTGACATGTCAGCCATTCCTCGGCAGTGAACTTGTCCACATTCCTATTGGAACTCATTAACTTTTCAACAGTGTTTAATTTAAAGTATGTGCATGTATTGTGGTATTTGGTTTTTGACTTGGCCTTATTTTGGTAATTGACTTGGCCTGATTATGAGTAATTTTGTTATATATTGACTTGTTTCTTTTTGTTTGATCTGATTGTTGGATGAATTTTGGAGTTTGGATGGTATTGGTGTTGAAATGATTTTTTGTGTTTTGGAGTATGGGATTTTGGAGTTCTCGAGTTGGAGTTGGAGTTAGAGTTCTAGAATTGAGGTTCTGGAATTGAATGTATTGGAGTACTGGTTTGGCGCCTCGCTAGTTATAAAAAATAAAAATAAAAAATGTTTTTTTTAAGAACAGAAGGCAGTTATTCGCCTACCAGCACCTTATAATTTTAATTGTTTTTTTTAGAAAACAGTTTTGACCATAAAGCCATTTTTCATTGTTTTTAAAAAAGTTTTTTCCTAATTGTGGGAGGCATATATTCGCCTCCCACCACATGGCGGTTTCTGAGTTGATATGTCTCGCACATTTGACTGGGCTGTCAGCTTAATGGAGATATAAGGCGAATATGAGCCTTCTAAACTCTAAAAGGCATGTATTTTCCATTATCATATTTATATTGGTTACTATATGGAGGCAAATTTCATGATTAATGTGTTTGGTAATCGCTGTAACAGTCAAAATAATTATTTGTTGGGCAATTATTATTTACTGATCATGCCCTTCATGTCTCGCAAAAAGATTTTTAGAGCGAGGATAGATCCACCCATGACCCATTACAAATTCATTGCACTTTGTATATCTTTCGGTTGTAATAAGACATCATTTTGCACAAGTTAATTTCACATCACAATGTAATTTATATATGTATAGTCTGGTGTCATATATAGGACCAAAAAGCTAGTACTACTTGTCCTAATAATAATTATGTTACACCATGTACATGTTGCAAGTATCATTAACCACTTGGACTCATCCAAAATTAAAAGAAACCTTTTGTGAGGGACGACGGGATCATTTGAAAATGAGATTTCACAGTTATACACGTACTATCATCAATGGTAAATTAAACAATCAATTAAACATAATCATTTGACAATGGATAATTAGCTTGTCTGTTAAACGTATGGACTAGGCGTGCATGTATGTAGCAGAATTCAGATTACCGTTCTTAATCTATATTATCACAAATGAAAATTTAAATCTCATAATTAGAATTTCATCTGTCACACAATTAATTAGGGTACGCCTTAATCATTATCCTGCCCCTGTCCTTGTAAAGTTTTAAATATCTTGAAATATTGCAATTAGCGATTGTTTTTCAGACGTTCAAAAACTAAACGCTTCCCAAAAAAGAAGAAAGCATACGAGTAATCGCAAAACTACACGCGTGTCTAGCTAATTGGCAACTAACCTTGTGTGTTATCTATATACTATTATATAAAGAAACTCATTGTGACATCAATCTTTTGATTTTCAACTTTAACCTTTGTGTTTTAGCTATATTGTGAAAATTTCTTATTAAATCCCCAAAATAGCCTTACAAATTAAGTTAGACTAATTAATTACATTACTAATTATAATTAATGACTTACTTTTCCCATAATCTGCTTTTCTTCTATTGTTCTACTCAAAATTAATGGGATATGTTATCTAGATAAATCTTCTTCTTTAACCCACATAGAATGACATTGAAAAAAGAATTATGCTCGCGGGAACCGCGTGCTACATTTGCTGATTTTAATTAACAAAAACCTCTTGTGATGTTAAGAAGTTAGCAAAAAGGAAAGCATTTACTGCACGTACTATAGTTTATAAAATATTTAGTATGTAATTGTACTTATATTTTGATATAAAAACTAATGTTTTTCAACTTGAATGAAATACACATTTTTTATCGTACTTTTTTCAGAAACCATTAATTGTTTAGATATGTAAACATATAAGTACATGCAGTGCCGATTTATTTATTCTGTTTTATACAATTTTTAACAAATAAAAAAAAAACTTATAACATAGTTAATAATATTCAGTTCAATAAATATATGTTCGATAAGATTTTACAATGCACTTAATTATTGATTCAATTATCATAAAATATGTTATTATGCTTTTTTTGCTAAGTTTTTATTTTCACAAAGAAATATTTGCTAATATCATAATACATAGGGTTATTGTAAACGTGGGTATTGAATTTGAGATGATTATTTATATAAGAATCTAAAATTATATTCACTATTAAAAAGAGAATTTTCTCTTTTTAATATGCTAACAGAGAATGCGACCCATTCTATTAAAGTCCCAAAGTTGTTGCTGATATGCTTCGACTTCAAAAGACGTTACAGTTATTAATAGTATCCGGGAAAAAAATTTGTTTTGTCCATTAAGTTGGCTACCTCGCCATTTTTGTCCATTATTTTGGCAGTCCTCCAAATTTGTCCATTATGTTGGTATTTTTAACCAATTTTGTCCAGGTTACTAACTGGCGGTGGTTCCCGGCGGAAATTGGTGACATGGTCACCGTTGACCCCCAATCCTTAATTTTGACCCACAGATTTATTTTTTTTCTTTTTTTAAATCCACATGTCTGCCACGTTCCGATTCCTTTAAAAAAACACCAAACTAATTAAATATATACTCTCAACGGATCGATTATTTCCCCCATTTCCTCCTAATCGTCCCGCCACTTCACTAACAGTCACAAATTAGGGCTCTCATTCACAAATTCTTTGCCCCAAAAAAATCACTCTGCCCCTTCAAATTCTTCCCGCACTTCGAATCCAAGGTTCGTCCCTTCAGTTTTCCAGTATCCGCCTATTTTGTAGTGTATTTACAGTCCTTGCATGCGTTAGATTAGGGTTTATTTTAAAAAATTTGGTTTGTTTTTATGCAAAGCAAAATTGATTTGAGTCACTGTTGTCTGCAGTGTTCGATTTTGGTGGTGGGTATTTTTGTTTGTTGCTCAAGTGGTGTTCATGTTTCCACTGTAGATGGCTCACCCACGATCGATTCCCTGTGTTTGTGGTCGCGGCCCGATGCTGTATTTTCAGGCTAGTAATACAACATCTCGGCCAAATTGTTTTTACTACATATGCCCCTCTCGTGTTCGTCACCCGAATTACTTCATATGGGCTGACGTCGCGGATGAGTGTTCAAATAGGAGGAGAAGAACGTGTGTTGGTGAGGAGGGTTCTGGTCAATATGAACCCGAGCCTCCGATTAGTCGTGTTTCAACCTCAACGACTCTCGGCCAAAGCTTTTCTGGAATTCAACATTCAAATCCTGTTATTGACTATATTATGAATGTGAATGCAACTAGGGCTGCCTTAATTTGTTGTTTTATAGGGTGGAGTCTTTTTTTCATTGTATTTGTGATGTTGATTGTATTGCTTTTTGTTTTTTATTCGAGGGTGTAATATTATTGGATTGGGCAGTTGTTTTATTAGAACACCATTATAGGTGTGGTGATCTTATGTAAGACTGTGTTATGTTTGTTTTGTAAGCCTTGAAATTTTGTTTTAATGACATTTTGCTGTTTAATATGATCTGTTGACTACCTATATATGTTTGTTCTATATATGACTGTTGGTGTTTGTTTATTTGTTAGTTTAGTATCATGGCTTTTCCTTGGCAAGATAACCTTGTTGGGGGTATTGGTGAGAAAGTTCTCCTGGAGTTTCTCTGCAATTATGGCATCTCTCATAGAATTTGGGAGGAGAAGGCTTTGTTGAGGGGCCTGAGACTTGTTATACCAGAGATAGAGAAGGCTACTGGGAACTGGATTAGTGTTGGTATACTGAAGGGGAATATTGAAAAACTGAGATTGAAGTTGGAGGTGTTCAAGCACTTCAGGTCTCCTGGTGTGGTGTGTAATGGGCCTGATTATGCAGTATTCATTGACCATACATACTTTCTTCTAAATCATGAGGTAATCACATTGATCCTTATTGTTGTAGTGCTTGCTTTTGTTGGTTTATAACCTTAATATTAATGCTTTGCATTTGTTGTAATTGCAGCAATCTGCCAGTAATTATCACTTCCGCAGGATTGGTCTTGCTCATGCTCCCCTGCTGTACAAGGTTTTTGAGGAGATTGGTGTCTACAGCGTTCCAGATGAAGGCCACACAACTACAGATGATCCTATGGAGTTGTCTGATGATGAGCATGTTAATGAAGAAGCAGAGGAGGTTGATAACAGCTTGGCTATGGTGGTTTATGATTATGGGTCTGGTGTTATTGCTCCTTACAGTGGTGGGGGGCTTAATGATGTTGATTGAATTTCTAGTTTATAAGTTTTGGTTGTTTGGTCTGATGAACTAGTTGTTTTTTCTGATGAATTAGGTAATGATGTTTTTGTTGTTGTTCTGGTCTGATGAATTTGCTCCACATAATGTGGATTGACCTGTTTGGTCTTGATTTTGTCTTGTAATTGGACAAATTATTGGCATGATCTATTAATGAAGTTTATGTTTCGTCTATCATCTTAAATGCCAATGCTCAAGCAAATATAGCGACAACAGAAAGTTTATCATCAAGCAAATATAGCAACAACAGAAATTTTATGACATACTGCACATATAGCAACAACAGAAAGTCCATTGAACATACAGAAAGCTAAGGTTGAGAAGTAACAATTTCAGCACTACTTAAATGCCAATTCCAGTGTCTCAACAAACATACTGACAACTAGTCGTTTTTACAAACACAGTACACAAAAGAAGTTGCACTGGGCTAGAAACTTCACTTCCAAGCTGGTTTAGCAGAATCTTTCTTGACCTTTTTGTTCTGACCTACCATGAACATAACTGGTCTTCCATCCCTTCCAATAATCTTCTTCACCTGTGACTCTCCCTTCCTGTCACTTGTACTCATCTGTGATGCTATACTAGGACACCCTTGCACCACACTTTGTGATGTATAATGAAGTTCATCAATATACTCACTGATAGTCTTCATCCTCTTTGCAACAACATCCACACCACCCTCATCCTCTCCATTAGGTACTGGATTTGGCCTTACTTCATCTACTCCATTAGGAACTTGATTTGGTATATCTTCATCTACTCCATTAGGTACTGGATCTGGACCAACCTCAATCAATCCTCCCCCACACTTATATATCCTTCTTGACTTCCTAGGCCTTCTCCAAGATTTCTTTTTCCGAAACAAAGAAGATCAATAATAAGATTAATATAATATAAAGTTAAGAAGGGTATAATAACTTCAGTAATATATAAAATTCAGTGCATACTTTTGGAACTCTAGAAATAATATCATCTCCATCATTTGGTAGCACCAGAGGGTTATTAAGGTTTTGGTTAACTCCACTTCCAGTATCCAAAAAAGGTTCATGGGTTGAATTAATTTATTGAGTAATCTGTGGTTGTGATCCAGTAAATGGGATCTCTGAATTACCACATGCTTCTGTAGTGCTGACTGTTGCATCATCAACCAAAACCCCAAAACAGCAAGAAACCAGTGCCAGTTCATTTCATCTTCTTTGTCAACAACAGCCCATGCAAAGGGATAGATGTTATTGTTAGCATCTATACCTACTGTTGTTAACAATATTCCTTTATGAGGCCCCTTCAAATGAGCACCATCGACACCTATAATCTTTCTGCATCCAGACAAAAAACCTTATTTCAAAGCCCACAAGCACATGTAGAATCTATCAAAATTGTTCTGACCATCTTGGATGTTGGTGCCTAATAGAACAAGTGATCCAGGGTTGGTTCTCTCCACCTCAGCTTTGAACTCCCACAGCTTGGCATATTGCTCTTTAGTACTCCCATTCAAAGCTCTTAAAGCCTTAACCTTGGCCTTGTAAGCAATATTTATAGAATACTCAAACCCCAGAATCGGGCCTGTATCCTTACAAAATACCTTCACACTTCTTTTAGTATCAGGACAAACAAATGCTGGAACTTTTTGGCAACCCAAGATGACCTCAAAATCTTGATATTAGTCTGAGCAGGACACATGTGCTTGGAATGATATCTGTTTATCATGAAAGTCCCTACTTCACCCTCCACTTTTTTGCCATGCACCCTCCAATCACAATCCACTCCAAGACATCTGGCATACAACCTTTCCTTGTTACTTCTGTGAAATTCAATGTTTCTCTGAAGATTGATTGCATCTGATCTGATGGCCTCCTTCAACAATTTTTTGGATGTAAATCTCATTGCCAGCTTAAGGTCTGGATAAAAGATGTTCTTCTCATCAAATAGTTCACCAATTTTCCCACCCTCTACTTCTTCATCAGACCCTCTAACACTGTCAAACTCATCTTCTGTTAATACAATATTCTTCTCATCTCCCTCATCAGTATCATATTCACCACCAAGGTGAAGGATCTGACTTCCTTTTGATGTTGGCTTCTCAGTTTGTTCAGCAACATTTGTTTTCCCTTTCTTCTCATTAGCTCTTCTATGGACTTTCTTTACTATATTCTTGGGCTGTTTTCCATTAATTGACTTTTACTTCCTCTTATCAGTTGCATTTACCAGTATCTTGTTTTCTGTACAACCCTTCCACAAATATTAAACCCAACTGGCCTCAAAGCACATGCAATCCTTCAATACTAATAACTGAGTAACCAACATAATCCACTACACACTTCAGCCCTCCCTCATACTCAACCAAACCCTCAGTCTTCATTTTACCTCCATAGTAAAAATGTACAGATACATATAGATCACCACATTCTGTAAAGGGAAAAACTTTGAGTTAGCTACTCTATAATATACACTAAACAATAATGCATTTAAGTGGAGTATAATTGGGTGAATAAAGGTGTTAAGACGAATTGTGGGTAGTAGGGTGTTAAGTCGACTTGAGAGAGTTTGGGTGTACAGGCGAATCGGGGAATTAGGCAAAATTAGGGTTCGTCGTGATTTGGGCAAAATTAGGGTTCGTCGAAAATTGGGGGAAATTGGGGTTTTTCGCGAATAGGGCAAAATTAGGGTTCTATATCTATAGAATGAAGAGAATTAACAAAAATTAAAGAGAATGAACGGAAATTCTTACTGTAAATAGGAATTGGGTCCACCAGTTTCGATGCATGTCGAATTTTGGGTTTCGGATTGGACCTAAGCGCGCGCCTCGCCATTGTTAAGCTAGTAGTCTGCAACGGAAAAGATCGCCGGAGAAAATGGTGACCAAACAGGAGGGCGGAGAAGCAGAAGTAGCGGGAGAAATGACCGAAAGTGGCGGGAGAAAGAGTATATCTCTTTTTTTTTGTGTTTTTTTAAAGGGACTATTAACGTGGCAATAACAGGTGGATTTAAAAAAAGAAAAAAATAAATCTGTTGGTCAAAATTAAGGATTAGGGGTCAACGGTGACCACGTCACCATTTTCCGTCGGGAACCACCGCAAGTTAGTAACCTGGACAAAATTGGTTAAAAATACCAACATAATGGACAAATTTGGTGGACTGCCAAAATAAAGAACAAAATGGTGAGGTAGTCAACTTAATGGACAAAACAATTTTTTTTCCCATAGTATCCAGTATCTTCGGCGCTGTTGGTATGTAATACCCATGGATTTCAAGATAAGTTGAAATCATTAATCAAACTTTTTGTTTCGGAAAATTGGTAAAATTTATAGTTGATAAATGTGTTCTTCATTTAGTCAAAGCTAAATATAAAACTTCTCGAGAAAATGAAAACAAGCTTTGATCCAAAGGTCAAAATATATCACGCTATAATCTTATTTTATTTTTTGTAAACAAATTTATTATTCGAGTGTCTTTGAAAAATAAAAAGGGGAAAAAGATTTGGTGAGCTCAATTCGTACGACCAAATTGGTCAAGCCTGACTAAGTCACATGCACACCGCTAATCGCGCCTACCACCCTGCCCATGCGGCCCAAATAATGCCACTTTGGCCGTACAATATCACACATTCACACTGTCAAAAGAAACAATCACATTTGAATTTTAAATAAATTATGTTTAGTTTATCGAAATACTTTTTTTTTTTACAACCAATACATTTTGAATGTCAAAATCAAACAATGAAACATCATAGAATGACAACTGTATAGTAGGTCAGCTTAGTATCTTAGGCCATTGCAGTAACAAGATCCTTTAACCAATTTGTATTCAATTAAATACACTTGAGTTGACTGATAATTTGTGCATATTTAAAAAAAAAAAAAAAAAAGGCAAGTTATTTATTACTCAAAAGACATATATTAATATAATTAACACCCCACTCGTTCTCCATTTTGCTTTATAATGGAGATGCAAGTACAAATAATTAAACCTCTCTATGATACTTCAAAATAATATTAAAAATGAATAAAATACTAGCCGGTTAACAAAATTTGCCTCTAATTGGCAAGCCGGCTAGCACTACTTGGATCAATTTTTGCACCTCATATAGCCAAAAGAGCATCCACACTAGCATAGTCAATTGCATCGTTCAAATTATCTTCGCCTTTAAATAAATTGAAATCTTGAAAGTCGTCAAAATACCCAAAATCAACTTGTTGTAAATTGTTGTCGTCAAATGGAAGAAAATCATCGAAAGACGTCAACGTGAGATCGTTGACATCGTTTGGGAAACTTGGAATATCGCCGAATAGTGTCTGATCTTGAGTTTGAAAATTGAAGAAATCGTCTATAGACGACATATCCATTGAGCATTCGTTAGATTGATCCATTACCATACTCGATTCTACTTTGCATTTCTTCATTTCAATAACCGGTTTATTTGTCGGGCATGTTTCATTCAAAACCCGGTCTCTATAATCCACCAACCCAACTTCGTTAATTAACTCTTGACCCCATGCTTGATCTTGGGTCTCAAAATTGAAGAAATCATCCAAACACGGAATATCCATAAAGCAATCGTTATTAGGAAAATCCGGCTCAATTCTTTCGACTTTGATCTCCTTCAATTCCTTAACCGGATAACTCGCCAAACCGGTCCGATTCTCAAAACACATCGACTCAACAGGCTCGACTTTCTCAACAACCTCTTGACTCGAACCGGACCGGCTCGGTTCACACTCTTCACTCGAACCACTACTCTTAAACCGTAAGACCGAGGTCGGCGAATAAACATTCCTCAACTCCACCCCAGAATCGTACCCCGACTCGGACGCCGAAGGAATCTCCGGCACTGCCGGTTCAACCGGCGGCGCAATAAAGTTTGTCAAAGCCTCCGGCCCACGCAACTTTATCGCAGCATTGTCGTAAACCATCGCCGCCTCTTCCGCCGTATTATAAGTACCCAACCAAAGCCTCACCTTCTTCGACGGGTCCCTTATTTCCGCCGCCCACTTGCCCCAGGGCCGCCGCCTCACTCCCCTGAACTTCCGCCCGCCGCCCGCCGCCGCCGGTTTTTTCAACTTCATGTCCTCCACACCATTTTCTACCGCTCTTTTATTCCCATTGACCGCCACATTGGCAGATTTCTCAATCTTGATCTCGGTTACATATTTTTTCACTCTTCTTCTTTGGAGAAGCTCGTCGTTTTCGTCGGAAGAGGAATCGGTGGCGTCAGGGTCCGTAACGGAGATTCTGATTACTTTCGGGGCTTTATTGCAAATTTGCTCATCTGAGCATCTTTTTGTGATGTATTTTTTGGTGAGTCTTTTGTGCTCTGTGTATTTCACCGGCCATAAAAAGCTTGGATCCATTGTTATCAGCTCTTGTAATAAATAAAAATTCAATCTTTATCATAAAAACAATGATTTTAGAACTGGGTTTTTCAAGAAATTGAAAAAAGATTGAATCTTTATCATAAAAATATGATTTCAGAACTGGGTTTGCAAAAGAAAGAAAAAATATTGAATCTTTATCATAAAAATTATGATTTTAGAATTGGGTCTGTCAAAAGAAAAACAGAGCACAAAAAGAAGGCATATTTTGATATGGGAGAGTGAGATATATATATAGTGGGTGGTGGGGTTTAAAAAAAGAGTGGCAAGTGTATCAGAGTATCAAAATAAAAAGGAAAAAGATTAATGAGAATTTATGATGATAAGGAAAAAATTAATATAAAGAGTAAAGTGATTTGTATGGAGACTAACAGCGTTGAAATTGCTGTCTTATATAAATTTGGTAAAACTGAAATATGCTGTTATTATATTAATATTTAAGGAATTAAAAATGGTACGGTTTTTTGGTAGTAGTAGTATCGTACTTGGAATTAAATATATTTGTATTAAATTAGATTCTAAAAATATCTTAGTAGAGCCGTCGGGGTTTGGTGGGGGTTAAAGATTCCGACCACCGCTAACGGCGGACACGGCTCGCCGCATCTAATTTTTAATTAGTGAGAGGTTGATGTAATGAGTCAGTGACTTAACTTTTTTAACCTCGATGTACGTGTGGCTGTCACGTGATGTGCGGTTAAAAATTGCAAGCTGGAAATTTCCATTTCAGGGGCCAGTAGAAAAAGGAATTATTCTTGGTAAGTCAGATTCTAGTAATTAGTGATTTTGAAATTCTTTTGTGTAGTTGTTTATTTGAGACTTATGAACCATTTATACGATAAGTAACAAAGTTAATAGTTATACGATTATAAGTCTCAGAGAGAATTCAATATAATAAACAATTTATAACCTTTAAATAAAAGTATGAAGCTAATATTACATCAAATTAGTAAATTAACAAACAAAATACTACACTTTATAATCAAAATCGAGTTAAGTAAATATTATTAATACCTAATAAGTAATAGTTTGGACAGAAACAAAAGTAAAATAAGGTACATAAATTATAAACCTAAACACGAAATGATGATATCGATTAATTCTCTCATTCATTGTAGTTGAATTCTAACTAAAGCCAAGGAAAATACAATTCTTCCAAAAAAAAGAGAGAGATAACAAAGTTCCTTGTTTAGATTTCGTATTAAATTGGTTTGACCACTAGGTTCGATTCAGTTCGTAGAACAGTGGTTAATTACTTAGATTCATGGACGTTATAGACATCATATATGGGGTAATAATAATATGTTTCATTTTTTGTATATTTTTATGGGATTTTCACTAATTAAAAGTATATATCCCAATAGCTTAAAGGAAACACGTTTGGAACATTACGAAGCTAGAGTGACTAAATTTTATGCTCGCAATTTCCTCACGTGCATATCAAATTAGGTCCAATTCTAGCTAGCAAATTCTGTGAATTTTGAACCGAGTAACAAATTAGTAAAGTTGACTAGCAATAGTAGCAATACTATTATCAAACACGTATTTATGATCAGTGAACTGTGTACTTGTATTATTGTATATTTGTATTGAAAGAGTTTGCAACATTACCATATAAAAATGAATGAATTGTTACAATTATTAACTTATTATATGCATATATATGAACCTTTCAGTGTACGTGTAACTTGTGCCAAAAATAATATATTTTTGTACGTAATGTACGGTTGATTTGTGGTTATATAGAAAGGCATTTATTTTATTTCTAAACACTAAAATTTTATTCAAGCAAAACATTATTTTTTGCATTGACCATTGAATTGACTTGATCTTATTTAGCAATATAATGTACTGCTTTTATTTCCGAAACTAGAAAACTTATCAAGTAACTTCGATGTACGTTCATCTAAAACAAGCAAAGAAATATATATAACACAATAATATGTTTTGGGAAATTTAAGGGTTTTCTTTTTAATGGGTTGGTACATGTTGTACGGTCCCGCGAATAAAGCGTTGCTTCATTAATGTTTACTATAGCTATTAAGTGGTCGTGTAATCGTGTATATGATAATTTCATTTAAATCAGCTTTGCATATATATAGTTCAGAAAACAATATTTACATTATTTCGCGGGCTTTTATATATATGACTACTTAACTTATTTGTACTCCGCTAGTCGCTACAAAGAACGTCCTTCGATCCTATTGGGATGTTGCGCATCGAAAAAAATACAAAATCACAACAAGAATAGAGAAATAAGCACAATCGAAAGCGATAACAAAACAATCACCACACAAGACACAATTTGTTTACTCAGTTCGTTGCCTACATATGGGGGTGTCACCAAGCCAGAATTTTCTACTATTTCTCATAATTACATTTCACTGGACTATTTATAACAAGGACACACTCCTAGTACTCCTAATTATAGAATTACTCAAACTCTTCAATTCTCAAGAAACTATGTCTCTACAACTCTTAGTTAAACTAGGAAACTGCATTCTTTGGTAATTCAGGCTCCACAAAACCTAACAATCTCCCATTTGGAGACTGAATTCATATGTGATTCAATTGCAAACAATCCATTAACAACAATGATGACAATCCTTGAACTCTTCAAGTTCCAAGACCCGTTGAAGCCACGCACAACTTCAACTCTACTAAGGCAACAACCTTAGTCAGCAAATCTTCAAACTCCCACTGGCTTGAATCCTTGCTCATGCAGCAACATCCGCATCACCACAAACTTGCACCACTTTTACCACCACGATTGAACCATCATGTTGGACTTTTCCACCATCAAGATCGATGCCATGTTGGTTGACTTGCATTAGATGAACCTTGTTCGCCGCAGATGGCTTCCCGAACACGTGAGCCAACACCTTCAGCACCCCTCCAAGATTGTCTCATCAGCTTGAAATGCCCTGTTTCACATTAGAGACAAACGAACGTTGTCATTGCCTTCCTGTCTACCATCACCAGTTTGTGTGTCTGACATCACCGTCGGTTTAACCATCAGAGATCTCCATAAACCATTACCAGATTGGTATTTCCGATGTGCAATCTCCAATATCCATAATCCGACCATCGAACATCTCGATCAACAATTCCTTCCGTTCAACATACAACTCCATCATAATTGTATCTCCCCTCAGAACCTAGGGCTCTGATACCACTTGTTGCGCAGCGAAATACAAAACCACAACAAGAACAGAGAAATAAGTACAATCGAAAGCGATAACAAAACAATCAGCATACAAGACACAATTTGTTTACCCAGTTCGTTGCCTACATCTCGGGGCGACACCAAGACAGATTTTTTACTATTTCTCATGGGCGCGCAAATAACAATTACATATCAGTGAAATATTTATAATAACGACATGCTCCTAATATTAGACAACTTCTAATGATAGAATTACTCAAACTCTGCAATTCTCAAGAAACTATGTCTTTACAACTCTCAGTTAAACTAAGAAACTGCATTTTTTTGTAATTTAGGTTAAAAAAACCTAACATGGGATTCATATTCTCAAAGTATATATACAAAATAAAAGTTGAAAGATTAATTCCTTGATTAGACATAAAACGTGCTTGTATATATTCTCTTTTTAATTATGTCACAAGTCATTATAGAGAATTCAAATCACAAGACATGTCTCTTGGTACGGGTTGTGTTCCATATGTGGATTCTACTTAATTCCAAACTTTAAATCACTCTGAATTTAATTAAAATAACCGTGCACGGGCCACGGATTTTAATTATTACTTACATAAATTGTATATTACATATAACAAACCTCAAAAACTTCGTAAATGAGATGTTTTAATTTCTTGGTTCGTTATATATGTGACACTTACCGGTATTGGGAATTGATGTACAAGTCCATGTGCATCAAGTCCAAGATGTTTATAATGATTATGTTTTTGAATTTTGGTGAGTAGCCCTCAAATCTGCCCCCTTAATCATCACTAAGTAATTGTCGTCAAGCATGGAAATGTCATATGTTACAGCGAAAATATCAGTGTTTCAATGCGAAGAAGTTTAAAAGACTTTAAGTTGTTTGAGAAAATTAGTGGTTTACATTATTGTCCCGATACGCGTTAAAGCACTTTCCTCACAATTTTTTTTTAAAAATAAAGGTATTTAAAAAATGTACAACGCAAGAAAAATTAAAGTGGAAGAACGAGTCCAAGGAAAACTTCTCATTATTTTTAAAACAGTTAATTAAATACAAATATTGTATCTTATATCGAAATAGTTTATAAAGCTTCGATCACCACTGACACGATACTTGAGAGTATGAAAAATAGAGAGGATAATTTGCTAGAATGGAAACTAAAAACTATTGAAAATATCATTGAAAAAAAAGCTAGAAGCAAATGTATATTCTTTGTACTTAAAGTGTACTTGCAATTTTTTACTACTTTTTCAAATAATATTCTTGCCAACAGGCATGTTTCTCTACCAATTTAAAATGACACTAAATATAACAAAATAAAAAAGGCAAACTTATGTCGTGACATTCAACGGAAGTAACATTTTTTTTAACATGTTTAATTTTTCGACCAATTTTAACAGAATTACTATGATGACAATAAATACAAAAAAGTTAAAAGTCCAAATTATGCTGTTACATTCAACGGAAGTTAAGTTCAAATTACATGTGCATGGAAGACAGATAAAACTATATATCATGTTTAAGTTTAACAGTTTAAGTTCCCTTCTGTGTCTCAATGTGCAATTGGTACAGTAAATTCAAAATTATTAAAGCCCGTAGTACAATTTCTGCTCTGTATATCTATTCATCTATTACTATATTAAAAGCAAACACCAATCACTCACAAAATGGCACTTTGGATAACAAATTTTGAGTTTCCAAAAATACCCCAATTTGATTTTTCAACAATTAAAAAATATGTAATTAAATAAGTAACTATCAACACTCCTAAAATTCCTCCACATATTTAGCAAATTTCTTACGTGATTTTTAATGTGTAGAACAGATTGGTTTCCTTATTATTTGCATCAATTTTATAAATTATATTAAAGTTGTGTTACATGAAAATTTCTTTGATAATTTATATACTTTACACGCGGTCCCCGTGTGTGTCAAAGTTGCTAGTATATCAAAAACAAAGCCCTCTCACTCACAAAATGTCAGTTTGGATACCAAATTTCGAGTTTTCAAAAATACCACTGCTTTGACTTTTCAACAAGTAAAACATAAGGAATTAAAATAAGTAACTAGCACAACTCCTAAAATCCCTCCACATATTTAACAAATCTAATTCTTACGTGGTTTTTAATGTGGACTTAATTTTCTTATTATTTGCATCAATTTTATAAATTATATTAAAGCATGTGTTACATTAAAATTTCTTTGATAATTTATATAGTTTACACGTGATCCCCGTGTATCAAAGTTTATAGTGTATCACTATATATGTCACGTCTAACTACAAACCATATAATTAAAATTTCGCTTACCACGAGATCCGTTCCGGAAAGAAGGGCCACGAAGTGATTTTTGAAGATTATTGTTGTGGCCTTCATAGGGGGTGTTTGCAAACTCTTAAAATAAGCTATAATCAGCTTTTTATTTGAATAAGTGATTTTGGGGTGTTTGCAAATCCAGCTTTTTCGGTTACAAAACTTTTTTTAAGCTAAAAAAGCTCACAATCTTCAAGCTGGTGTGGGGGTGCTTTTGGCTTAACTAAAAATTGTGAACTTCTACTTTTCCACTAGAGTTTGCAAACATCACCATAATAGCGTGGAAGATTAATAAATCGGCAAAGCACAAATCTTAATGTGAACAAATGACCCAACTAGTAACTCGGGCAAAAGTCATTTATATATTTATCTATATACTATTATATATATAAAATAAAAAAAACAATGTTACACCAATCTTTTGATTTCTTTATTTACCCCTCACTATATTATAAAATTTTGTCATTAGTAGGGATATAACTGTAATTTATTTTAACTTTAATATTATTTAAGTCTTCTCATTAGAGAAACAAAATTATTATTTAATTTCTCTTACATAAAAGTAAGGTTAACATATATAGACTTTCTATCTTTACATGTTTAATCTCTACATATTTAAGTTGTAATCTTTATAATTTAAATTAATTATATTATATTTAAAATAAATTCTTAATCACGCAGGAACCGCGTGCCAGCGTTACTAGTATTATATAAAGAAACTCACTGTTACACCAATCTTTTTATTTCCTTGTTTACCCATCATTATACTATTAAACTTTGATATTAGTAGGGATATAACTGAAATTTATTTTAACTTTAATATTATTTAAGTCTTCCCAATCATTACTTAATTTCTTTTACATAAAAGTATGGTTAACATATATATATATATATATATATATATATATACTTTCTATTTTTACATATTTAATCTCTAGATATTTAAGTTGTAATCTTTATCATTTAAATTAATTATATTTTACTTACAATAAATTCTTAATCACGCGGGGACCGCGTGCCAGCCATTACTAGTTCTAAATTAAAATTAGATGTAATCTTCAACGAGAAACGTGTCATAATGCATCGGTTGGAAGCAAGAGATATTGGTTCCTCTCCCTAGTTCAAATTGTCATCAAGGTTATGTTTGTAAAACATTAAATCAAATTTTCATTTCGTGGATTAAATCCTCGCGATCTATATACATAATCATGTGTTTAGTTGGAAAATATTACTCCTATATATCTCGTATACAGAGAAAAAATCAACGTTGGTACATTAATTTGGCCTCATAGAAGAATTGTTACATTAACTTGTCGAGCCTACTCTAAGTTTCCATTTCTTCTCAAAAGTGGTACCCCAATGGCGGAGAAGCACAACTTTTTGTCTCAAATGCACATGTGGACCTCCGTTGACCTTAGAATTACGTACTTTAACCATTTTTTTGCCAAATGGACTTGCTAACTATATTAATAAACAAAAACAAATTAAATAAAAAGATGAATAGAACTACTCTATCCCTCTCATTGTCACAATTATCCCGCCCATTTCAGCTCACAATCGTTTATTATAATGTCCACGTGTGCATTTGGGGCAAAAATTGGGCATCTCCCGCCACATGGGTACCACTTTTGAATAGAAATGAAAACTTAGAGGCTGGACAAGTTAAGGTACCATTTACCAAGTCTGTTTAGTGAACAAATTAATGTACCAACATTGATTTTCTCCCTCGTATACACGTGGCAAAGTGTTATCGAACCAAAATCTCAATATCCAAACCCATTAACAGTTCACTACCACAACTACGAATATTTCCTCGTAGTTCATTAGAATTAAAGTATTTTTATTTCTCTCGATTACAACTTAGTGTTTATAAACAACTGACAAGGTTATACTCTAAGACATTCTCACGTGCTAGTTGGATCAGGCCTCAACTCGTAAGCAATTATATAAAGAAACTCAGTGTTACACCAATCTTTTGATTCCTTGTTTACTCCTCATTATACTATTAAACTTTGTTATTAGTAGGGATATAACTGTAATTTATTTTAACTTTAATATTATTTAAGTTTTCTCATTAAACGGAAACATAATAATTACTTAATTTCTTATAAAAGTAAGGTTAAGATATATAGACTTTCTATCTTTACATGTTTAATCTCTAGATATATAAGTTGTAATATTTATCATTTAAATTAATTATATTTTATTTACAATAATTTTTAATCACGTGGGGACCGCGTGCCAGCCATTATTAGTTCTAAATTAAAATTAGATGTAATCTTCAACGAGAAACGTGTCATAAGGCGTCGGTTGGAAGTAAGAGATATTGGTTCCTCTCCCTAGTTCAAATTGTCATCAAGGTTATGTTTGTAAAACATTAAATCAAAATTTCATTTCGTGGATTAAATCCTCGCAATCTATAAACCTAATCATGTGTTCAGATGAAAAATATCACTTCTATATATCTCGTATACACGTGGTAAAGTGTTATCGGACCAAAAACTCAATATCCAAACCCATTAACAGCTTCACTACCACAACTACGAATATTTCCTCGTAGTTCATTAGAATTAAGCTATTTTTATTTCTCTCGATTATACATATAACATATGATGTGAATATAATATTATGGACAAAGAAAAGTGTTAGGCTACACTTCAATTTTTTCTAGTAGTGCAGACTTTGAGAAATTCACAACATGGAATGGATGGGTTGTTGTATCCTGGAGTTGAACGTGCATGGTGTGACCCTACTGCATATTCTTCATGAATATGGGCGCGGATCGTCTTAAAGAGAGCTATGACTTAGTCCATGCCTCGTCCCAATTTTACTTTATTATAGTTGGTAATTTACTAATACTTGAGGTAACATTCATCCGATTCTCGCATGAGGTAATATTTTTCTTGTGTGTTTCTCTATTTTATTTCGTGATTAATTCGATAGAGAAACAATGATCTATTTTGTGCTAATTTATAGAATAAAACTTTACTGTTCTTTGTAATACTGTGAATTTTTGAACATGGAACTATAAGGGATTAATTTGAAGTGATAATTCTTCATTAGAGATTGGTAGAGTATAAATACAAGTACAACAGAATCCTAACATAGCTAAACTATGAAACTAAATCACTATAAACTAGGAAAAGGAAGATATTACAAAAAATTACAAGATATTGCAAAGATATACAAATATAATCTAACTAGGTCTATTATGCCCCTGCAAGATCGACGTTCCATCAGCAACGGAGAGCTTGGAACGCATAAGTTAGAAGCGAGAGCGCGCAAGAGGCTTGGTCAAGATTTTAGGAAGTTGGTCAAGGGTGTTGACGTAGGTAACCTTAAGTATTCCCTTGTTAACATAATCACGAACAAAATGCAAGTCCACAACAATGTGCTTCATTACTGAATGTTGCACGGGATGACTAGATTGACGAATAGCACCCATATTGTCACACTTAATGTGAGGTGACGGGGGAAGGGGAAAACCAAGCTCCACAAATAAATGTTGGACCCAACGAACCTCTACCGCAACATTAGCGAGCGCACGTTACTCGGCCTCGGTCGAAGAACATGAGACGGCTCGTTGCTTGCGAGAAGTCCAAGAGATGGGATTTGGGCCAAGAAAGAGGACATAAGCCGACCTGGAAGTGTCATGAACAGTGTCGCCAACCCAATTAGCATCTTAGAAGGCCGAGAGTATGGGAGACGGAGAATGGTGAAGAAGGAGGCCGTGAGCCAACGTGCCCTTAAGATACCGAAGGATCCTCTTAAGAGCAGCCCAATCACGCTCAGTCGGAGCAGCCATTCGCTGCGCAAGACGACTAACAGCAAAGCCAATATCCGTGCGAGTGAAAGCAAGATAATAGAGTGCACCAATTATTTGCCGATAAGGTGTAGGGTCAACTAGTGAGGCCGAGGACGAGACGACCGGGCTGAAGGTCATGGGAGTAACCAAAGGCTTGGCACCATCCATCTTGTGACGAGCCAAAACGTCAGCAATGTATTTGTGTTGGGAGAGAAAAATACCTTCTTTACAGCGGAGAACCTCAATTCCCAAAAAGTAAGTAAGTGCACCCATATCCTTAACTGCAAACTGTGAGCCAAGCCACGAGATAAGGGACGTGATAAGAGGCTGAGAGTTGCCCGTAATAATAATGTCATCGACATAGATAAGAATATAGCACATGATCTTCTCGCGAGAGTAAACAAAAGACGTCGGACTTGGCTTGAATAAAGCCAAAAGAGAGAAGAGCCAAAGGAGCCTGCTTAAGTCCATAGACCAACTTGTGCAAGCAACAAACACGGTGAGGATGCTTCCGATCAAGGAAACCCCGTGGTTGGCTTATAAAGGTTGTCTCAGTGAGATTGCCGTGTAAGAAGGCATTGCTGATATCCAGTTGACGAAGCGACCAACCATGAGTGACAGCAATAGTAAGAACGACGCGAATGGTTATTGGCTTGACAACCGGACTACAGGTTTCCTTAAAGTCGAGGCCCGGGCATTGGTGGAATCCTTTTGCAACCAAGCGAGCCTTGTACCGATCAATCTTGCCATTAGGGAGGCGTTTGATACGAAAGACCCACTTTGACCCAATAACCGTACGGTTCGGCGGTGGTTCAACAAGAGACCATGTACCATGTTGAGCAAGAGTCGTGAGCTCCTCATCCATAGCCATATGCCAATTCGGGTCTTGTAAGGCTTGGCGAACACATGTCAGCTCCACAGAATAAGGTAGTGGATGAGTAGCCGCCAAATGAGCAAGCATCAGCTTAAATATATTATTACGGGAGCGAGTAATCATATGATGAGATCGGTCCAAAGGCTCAGGAGGAGACGGAGCCTGGAGGGGCTGGACCGGAGCCGAGACGGGCTCAATAGGCTAGGCATGGGGCAGACCGGCCGGTGCAGGGGCAACCGCGGGTGCAGGCGGTCGAGCGGGCGGTGCGGGCGGTAAGGACAAAACCACAACAGTCGAAGGTGGTGATGAGTCCAAGGAAGATGACATGTAGCTTGGAAATTGATCCTCAATAAAGCGTACATGGTGAGTAATATATAGGCGGCCCGTCTCAAGATCAAGACACTTATAAGCTGATTGAGACGAAAAATAACCAAGAAAGATGCAACGTCGAGCCGGAGGATCAAGTTTCCCACGAATATATGGGCGTGTGTGAGCAAAGCAAAGACAGCCGAAGGTCCTAAGACGAAGATAATTGGGCGAACGCCCCTGCAAAACCGAGAAGGGTGACTCGTTGTGAAGAACTATAGTCCTGCAAAACCGAGAAGGGTGACTCGTTGTGAAGAACTATAGTCCTGCAAAACCGAGAAGGGTGACTCGTTGTGAAGAACTATAGTCGGGAGACAGTTAGAAAGATACCACGCCGTGGCAAAAGAAAATTCCCAAAACTGAGGGGGAATATTTGCACGTGACAAAAGAGTTCGACCCAACGAGACAACTTGTAAATGGATGCGTTCAGTGGTACCATTTTGTTGGGGAGTGTGGGGAGATGTGGTAAGCCAACTGATGCCATGGGAATTAAGATAAGGACGTAACGCCATAAATTCACCTCCGTTATCTGTATAAAAGTTTCGCAAGACAATACTAAATTGTTTCTCAACTAAAGCATGGAATTGTGGAAAAATACGTGCCACATCATATTTGACCACCAACAGATAAAACCAACAATACTTGGAATAGTGATCAACGAGCGATAAATAGTAACAAAAACCATGCATGGAGGGTACTTGCGTAGGACCCCACACATCACCCTAAACATAGTGTAAAACAAGAGAAGTACTCCCAAAAGGCAACTGTCTACTTTTATTCAAAAAACAATGTTCACAGGCATCGCGCAAAACTGTTTGATCAACACATGGTAAATTAAACTTGCGCAAAAGAAAAGAACTAAGTTTGGAGGACGGATGTCCCAATCTATCATGCCAACAATTCTTAGTAGTTCGTTCCCCAACTAAAGCAGTGAAAGGCGGTTGTCAAACAGTAGGAAGTCGCAACTGATACACTCCACCAATGCAAGGTCCTGTAAACAGCCTATCCCCCGAATTGCGATCCTTAACAACAAAGTGAGATGCAAAGAACTAAATAGTCACATTATTGGCTTTACAAAGCTGATAAATAGATAATAGATTCCAACGAGACGAAGGAACACATAAAGCGTTATCAAGAATAAGGCGACGGTCCGAACAATTAACGAGAGAAGTACCAATATGCGAAATAGCAAAACATATTCCATCAGCTATGGCGACCTCATCGAGACCCTCGCACTCGGAGTGAATGGAAAGGTTCTTGAGATCAACGGTCAATGAGTCAACGAGCCACTCATTGGCGGGTGCGTGCGAGGAGGATGGAGAGGATGCCGCGTTCGCAGTAGGAGAGCGGAAGAGGCGGCAACTGCGTGCCACATGGCCCGGGATCCCACAAAGCTGACATATGACATCCGAACGGGGCTGAGGTTGGCCGCACGCTGGTTGGATGGCGGAGTGCAACGACCGAACCCTGATCCAGTGGATTGACCGCGTGAGATGCACCATAATTAGCCGTGGCTACCAACGCCGCAGATTCAGCCTCACCGCGACGAAGGAATGCTTCTTGAGAGAGCAAGAGATCATGAAGCTCTGTGAAACGGATCGGATTCTCACTGGCACAGATTGGTCCAGCAAGGTCACGGTAGGCAGGTCCAAGTCCGTTCAACACATATAGGGTAATGTCATCGTCATGAAGGGGGTGATCAATCACCGCTAGTTCATCCACCTTGGCCTTTATGGCCTGAAGAAACTCAGCAACCGAGCGCGACCCAAGCTTTATCGTGTTGAGGTCATCCTTGAGTTGGAGTATGCGAGACTGAGAGTGGTTCGCGTAGGTGCGTTGCAAGATCTCCCATGCAGCCGTCGCGGTTGCGTCGCCGGAGATCAAAGTTTGTAAGGAGCCGGCGAGATGACCAAAAAGACCGGTGTCCAGATATAATGAGGGAATTCTGCCTCGTCCAGTGAACATGACGAGCAATGTAATCCGGTGTGTCGCTACGGGGAGGACACAGAGTGGTGTCGTCGAGATGACCAAAAAGACCGAAGCCGTGGAGGAGATGGCGCATCTGAGCACGCCACGAAGCAAAATTGCTTTCGTCCATTTGAAGGGGGAGATGGTTGCGAATGCCGATCGGGACGAGGGGATCAGAACCAGTGCCACTAGGGGCCGGACGTTGGGTGACTTGAGAGTCACCGGTCGGTGGCGGAAGGTGTGGTAGGGCCGACCATGGATCAATATTAGAGTAGAATCTCGTGAGAGAATTTTAGACTCGTAATACCATATAAGGGATTAATTTGAAGTGATAATTCTTCATTAGAGATTGGTATAGTATAAATACAAGTACAACAGAATCCTAACATAGCTAAACTAGGAAACTAAATCACTATAAACTAGGAAAAGGAAGATATTACAAAATATTACAAGATATTGCAAAGATATACAAATATAATCTAACTAGGTCTATTAGGAACATCGGAAACAAGTTTGCTAATCAATTTCGAAGTCAAATATAATCTAACTAGGTCTATTAGGAACATCACAAACAAGTTTGCTAATCAATTTCGAAGTCAAAAGTGGGTATATTAGACAATAATCACTTATAGTCAATTAAGCAATGAGATAAGGAAAATGTTTGTGTTTCTTGAAGAGATGTAATGAAACTATTAGAAGTAGATGAGCCGACATGAGAGTTGTGGCTACCGTACTATTCACGACAACAAGGAACGAGATATTGTTGTTGCTTTGATTAAGAGAGCCTAAACATAGTTGATTGCATAAGGACATTCACTTGATTTTTGTATTGGGCACATTCTTACACCGATATTTTTTTAATTTTAGTATGTATCCAATACACACTATTAAAATTACATACAATTTCTCTTTTTCACCATACAAAAAAAAAGGCATGCCTTCATTCTCTTAATGTAAAGAAGATTAAGATATATAAGTACTATACCCTTACGTATTCAAATACATATAGTCACCATACATAATAAATACATTACACTCAAACAAATTATTAGTTGCGCAGGCCAGAGCGTATCAGTGCTTCTAGAATATATAGGTGAGTACCGTTAACAATACTTGCGAAAAAATAAACCAAAAAATTGAACCGAAACTAATACGCTACCAAAGATATAATCGTTAAGAACTTCAATAATTAGACTTGTAATTATTAATGGAATAACGATTATGAGAATGAGCAGATTGGCTCAATAATGATGCTAATTATTGTTTAAATCACAGGGTATGAATAATTATAACTTCTTTTAGAACTCTAAGAATGTCTGTATAACTATTCAAAGTATAGGAGATCCTATCTGTATTTCTGAATTTTGAAGTTCAAGACTCAAGAGATATTTATATTTTGTAATTATTTGAATAGAAAGTATGAAATCAAACCTCTAGTTTAAAAACTTATCTACAAAAAAGATACCAGCTATCGTACGTTCTCATTTCCCATCTCAAATCATTGAGTGTGGTTTCCCACATGCCTCTTCAATTATAAGAACATTATTACAAAATAATCTCTAGTAGAATAAAATTAATAATTAAAATCCCAACTGAACGCTGCTTTAATTTTCCGGCAGCTACAACCACCACAATTCCCCCACTCACAACGCCGTGAGTGGGAGGCAGCTTGTCATTCTCAAACTTTGTCTCCGGTTAAGACAAATCCCACAAGCACAAACCAACTGACAAATGAACCTTATTTTATGGAAAACAAAGATTTTATATTGAGTTAGGTTTAATTATTTATAAAGTTGGTATTAATGAACCTGATTTTCTGGGACCATGCCTAGTCTTCCACTCGTGGGCATGACCATTTTGCCGGGTTTATATTAATTGAAATGTTTATTCGGTTTATATCAGATTCTTAGGCAGATTAAATCTTGACACGTGTAATTTTGTATATAAAAATTGTTAAAAACATACATGACATGGGTCACCTTGCATTGTATTATTAGTTTTAACAGCGTCATATGATTTCATTTATGGGGAACAAGAACGTTAATAATTGGATTAGGCACATGATTTTTTGGCTTTCTTTTCGTCAGTTCTTACTTTCCGGTCACAAATAAACTACATGTGATTATTTAAATTCTAGTAGCAAATTAATTGGTTAAAACAATAATCTTGATAAAGCTGTAAGTGAAAACGAGCCACCAGTGACTAGACACCGAAGATTCAAGTCTATGCTGTAATTTAAGCTCGCTTGCTACGTGACTTTCAAACTCATTGGAATCTGAAGTATAAGTAAATTAGTATTATGAATTGAAGTAATGAAGAAAGATATCCTTATACATTCTGGTCTGACAAATATTTTGGTTATCATATTTGATAAATAAATTATTAGGATTTTATGGATTAAAATGATATGCAACACCATAATAACAAGTGGAAAACGTAATGCCCTAGCATGAAGAATTCTCAACTTACTTACCTGGTGTTGAGAATAATATGTGGTGCTCTGTGGAAAAAATAGCCCAATTACCTTAAACCAATCTAGACTTATTAATTTTAAGCCCAAACATACCAACTGCAAACCCACAGCGATTGGCCCACGAAAATTGTTCATGAATAAATCAAAGCCGGTGGCTGTAACAATATACTATATCATTTGTATTGACCTATGATCCATACATTCGAAAAGCTTGTGGTTCGCCTATTTCCATTTGCCTATGATATAGATATGTAAGATTTGACATTGGCGAAATAAGATACTCCTTATAGTTGCCCTTTAGATGGTATATCTCGATTCTCCTTTTGCGTAGGAGAAATACAATAAAGAAAAACTTTGGGAACATTCAAAAGGGTGCAAAATAAGTCTGGCATGAAACTCATGCAAGAGTTACAAAGATTAATGTCAATGGTAGTGTTTGAGAAAATCTTGAACATATAGATTGTGGCAGAATTTGTAAGGCAGACAATAATCAATGGTGTTTTAGTTTCGCTGCAAATGTGGAGCGTCTACTTTGACTTACATGAAGAAAAGAGAATGAGATGTAAGCGAGTTATAAATTCATGTGGTTCTCAGATCAGTTTGTCCCTCATCAACTAGTTCGCTTCAATATTTTATCTTATTTTATCCTATGATTGATGCTTATCACTCACCCATGCTACAATATATGTCGTCCAACATCATACATGACTCTAGAGAAACAAATTGTAGATGTTTGGGATAATTACAGTCACTCTTTACCGCTTAGCTCGCACAAATTCCATTGTTCGCCACCATCCATTTCCTCGCTGCTTTTGCATGGCTTCATAGAGGATGAGTCGACGTTGTGTTCCCTAGTCTTAAAGTTCTTAGTAGTGCACTTTGAGCTTCGTTCCCCCTTTAATAGTTTTTTATTTCTTTTTATTTTTGTATCGTTATAAATTAGAATTGAACTCTTATTTGCATCTTAGCTCGGGTTTTAACAATTTTAGTCCATTAGAGATATCTTGTTGTTAAATTAGTCTGCTAACTTAGCTCGAGTTTTAACAATTTTAGTCCATTAGAGATATCTTGTTGCTAAATTAGTCTCCTAACTTGTGAAAGTTTCGATTGCTCCATTTTGGTCCTACGGCCTAATCAATTTCGATTTTGATAGCAAGTTGTCACGTGCAACGCACATGACCAACGAAAACGCGTAATTAAACACCACATGCGATTGGCACTGCGTTTTTAGCATTTTTTATATGTTACAGATATATTGTTGCAAATCAGTTCACTAAATATACAATGCTCAATTTTTGGTTATTTAAAACTTCTAATTGCTTAATTTTGATACTCCGGCCAAATCAATTTTGATTTTGGTCAGAACTTATCGCATGCGTCGCACGAAACAACCATAAATGTATAATTATACACCACATGTGCGGAACCGATTAATTTTATTCCTGGGTAGGGGGGAGGGGTTAAAACACTAAAAATCAAATTATACCTTAAGTGGAGAATCAACATAGTCATGGTACCATCCTCCGTCGATGTTTTCTTGATAAGGCCAGCCTAAAAGTTGTCGTTTTGCCACAATAGCATTTGTAGGGTGACATGTTCGTAGAAAATTATGACATTTCAAAATATGTTTTTTTTTAGACCGGGCACAAAATTTGGGGAGATATGTGGGGTTTAAGGTTGAGGTTTGAGCTTTTCTAAGCAAGGAGTTGGGGTTGGGGGTTGATTTCACGGGATTTTGTCGTCATGCTTTCGACTTGGAACCTTTTTGGGGGGTGATGAATCCCTAATTTGATTTCCCTCCAATTTGGACCAACGAGGAGGGAGGATCATGGTGTACGCTTTCTGTTTTGTGTGGAGTAAGATGGGAGGGGGGAGGTGGTGTGAAATCGCACCTGTAGTTTTCGATTACGTATTTATGCACGTGAGGACTTTGTTGCATGTGACAAGTTCCCACAAAATTCGAAATTGATTATGAAGACCAAAATTGAGCAATCGGAATATTTGAAAGTCTAAAATTACGCACATCTTTAATAGAGTAATTTTAGAGAATTTTGACTTTGTAGTCCTTTATAGTAACCACGTTTCAAAATTAGTCATTTATAGTACTTCGGGTCGTTTTTTGTCCTCTAAAGTAACCACCATTTCATTTTTAGTCCTCTATAGTGTCATGTTTGGTCATTTTTGCTGTAAAATTACGAAATTACCCTTATTTTTTGGCATTTGACTTGCACATGATTTCTAACTTCGATTTTTTTCTTTAAATTTGGTACAAATCTTTGAGTTATTATACTTACACCCCCACAATTTTATAATATTTTTGATAGTTATGTAATAATCATATTTAACATATTAAAAAGATAAGCCTAAACATTTATTATTGTGTCATTCTTTTTAGTTATACAAAATGTGTACATTAGCTACTTAATAATTTTCTATAATTTGTTTTTTCTTTATATAATTTTATCTAAGTTTTTTAAAAACCCTATAATTAATATTAAACAAACAAAATTGAAATTATAAATATTAATATTTTTCTCAATTCAAAATATCATTCATGTTTATCTATGTAAATTGTGAAATTTTATTCGCAAGTTTGATTTAATTAAGCGTAATTCCTAAATAAATCACATATATTTTTGTTTTTAAAGGAAAAAAGGGAGTTGTTCAAACGATCATCAGCTTAACCTAGAATTTTGGGGGGAAAAAATAACAACTTGAAAAATTAAACTTTATTTAAAATTACAAGTATATAATAATAAAATTTACTATGTGTTTAAATTGTGAAGTATATTTGCCATTCTTTTTTAGTTTTCAGGTTATATTAATGTTAATTTTTTACCTTCAAAATTAATAAAAATGTTCTATGATACAACTGTTAATACAAATAATAAGTAATAAAACTATAAAATTTCACAGTTGAAGAAAATATATTGTTTTAATTATTTCAAGATTTTCCTTTTATTAAATTTTTGGAGGTAAAATTATTATTATTCTTATTATTATTATTATTATTATTATTATTATTATTATTATTATTATTATTATTATTAGTGTGTTGTTAATGTGCAAATTTTGTACAACTTAAAAAGAATTGAAACAATAATGAATTTTTAGAGCTTATGTTTTAAGATATTAAATATTATTATTACAAAATTATGAAAAAAATGCTATTATATTATGGGGGTGTAAATATAACAACTGAAAAGATTTAATTGTAAATTGATGGAGAAAAATTGAATTGGAAGCCATGTGCACATCACATGCTAAGATTAAGGGCAAAATAGTAATTTTACTGCAAAATGACCGAAAACGAAACAATGTACTATAAATGACCAATTTTGAAAGTTGGTTACTATAAAAGACCAACTTTGCGAAATTCCCGTAATTTTACAATAAGGTGTCTTTAACGAACTAAAACTTTTACTACAAACCTCGTGGAAAATCGCACGTATGCGCTCCAATAACGCGTCGTAACACACGTGACGACCTGTAGCTAAAATCCAAATGGATTTGCATTATAAGGATGAAAATTAAGCGATTGAGATCTTGAAAAGACTAAATTGAGATATCTAATAGACTAACTTTGCAACAAGATATTTTCAACGGACCAAAACTGCTAAAAAATATTATCTTAGCTTGGCGCGTATAAAACAAAACATCTGCATGTCGGTAACCACTACTTATAGCGGACATAATCCAATATTCATTTCATTTTACAAAAGTTAAACAAAAGCCAACCACGTGGCAACGTGTAACATTTTTCTTTCCTTATTTCTTGAACAACAAGCCATCGCGAATAAAAAAAAAACTTATAGTAAACGACGAAATTCTCATTTTCTTTTTCAATTAATATAATAAAAAAGAATGCTATATATAACATAATAATATTTATAATAATAATAATATCACTGATGTGGGTTAAAGTTAAACCTAACCCTAATTTTGGTTAATAACCCTAATTTTGGATACTCCCTGCCTGGCTACTCCCTTCCACAGTTCAACTGATATCACTCTCTCCCGCTCTCTGCGAGAGGTGGGGCGAGTGTAACTAATATCCCTATATATACATACACATATATATATTGCCGTTATTCTGTTAATTAATCAAAAGCTGTTAAACGAGGTAAATGGTTGACAATTTGAACCACTCCGTACAACAATGGATGACAACACCCCCACCACCGGAGGAGGAGGAGGAGGAGCATTCTTCCTCCTCAATCGACAAGGACGTGACGTTAATGTCCGGATCGACGGTTATTGCCGACGGAATTGAGCTCTCACAGCCTCCGGTTACGGATTCTAACGGCGGTTCCGGTGAAAAATTAGGGTTGCACGACCGCGCCTTTTCTGCGGCGGGGGCGGCTTTTCTGTCCGCGATTCTGGTCAATCCACTTGATGTTGCTAAGGTGTGTTGATACTCGATACACAATGTGTGTGTGTTTTTTTAGCTAATTTTGAAATTTGTGGGTTTTGTGATGATGACCATATGTTCAATTTTGCAGACGAGACTGCAAGTGCAGGCGGCTGGAGTTGCGTACTCGCATCCGATGAGTAACGTTACGAGCCGCATGGCGTGTTTTGGACCGCAAATGGTTAGCTTTTCATTTTCGTGTGTTTGAAGTTCTATGTTTGTTTGTTTTCTCGTTCCTATGAAGCGGTGAGTCGTTTTTGAGTGTCGTTTTTGGACGAATTAATGGGTTGGGAGGGCTAACTGCATTAGGTCGTCTAATGTTCCAGTGGTGTATGTGCACTTTAGTTTATCTCTGTTTATGTTGTGTAATGTATCAGAAGAGACGTGTTAAATGATCCCTTCTTAAATGAGCCGATGAATATTGACCTGTCCAAGATTAACCTGATATTTTCTCACAATATTATTACTACTAGTGCTCTCTCATACGTGTTATAACCCTGCAGCTTTCTGAACTGATGGATATTAATCTCAATCTTTTGTTTTATTTTGTTCCAATGTCCAGTCTTCAGCTTTATGCTAGTCCTTTTGCCTAAGAATGTTTAAATTATCACACTTTATCATCCTTTGGTGTGTATTGACTCTGTCCTAGTTGGTTAGTGTTTGTCTAAAGATCAACCCCACGATGAGATGATGGCACTTAGTCGAATTCTGGAGTTTTGTGTAACTATGCATGGAGAAATTCAACTGTCATAGAATGGTTTATCATTCACAATTACTTATTTTAACAGTGAAGGGCTTTGAATTGATGATCAAAGTAAAGTTCTCCTCAGGATAATAAGTTATTAAGTTAATGGTAGTTAGTATCCACGTCATGTGTAGGTAAAATGCAACCAGTTTAATTTCTCACACACACACACACTCCCTCTTTGTGCAATTTCATTAGCACTAACTACATTTTATATGGTGTTTTTCGTCGATAGATGTACCAACCATCCCACCCCCTGATTTGTATGTTCACGATATAAAATTTGACTATTGGTTTGCAATATATTTGCCAGATGTTTGCTGATCTAAGGTGTTCTCCCTCATGTGCCCATGCTGGGGTTCATGGTACAGTTGCTCTCTGCCCACCTGATTGTTTTCGTTACAAAGGGACTTTGGATGTCTTTTACAAGATTATCCGGCAGGTTTGTTAATGATACTTGAATCAGTCAGAGCTGTTGCTCTAAACCTAGTTTGAGCATAAACTTTGTTTTCTACTGAAATATCTATTAAACAGCTGACGTAAGAAAGTGCAAGGGCTTTGTTCTTCTCAAGAAGCATTACCTCATACTTATATGTTTCTGTCGTTTGTTAGTCTCAGGAAGCATTATTTCACATGTATATGTTTCTGTACCATGTGCCATAATTGATTTGTGGTTGGTTAGATACTTAGAGATGTATTTTTGTAGGAAGGAGTTTCTAGACTTTGGAGAGGCACAAATGCTGGTTTAGCTCTCGCTGTTCCAACCGTAAGTTTTGACTGGCTTCGAACAGCAATTATTTTTGCCATGTTTGTTAAATGAATTCCTATTAAGTAATGTATATATGGGAATTTAACATTTCTTCAAATAGGTTGGCATTTACTTACCTTGCTATGACATTATCCGGAACCAGCTAGAGGAATTCACCGCACAGAATGCACCAAGCTTAACACCATACACGCCTTTAGTGGCTGGTTCTCTGGCCCGTTCTTTAGCTTGCACTAGTTGCTACCCTATTGAGCTTGCCAAGACACGCATGCAGGTATTTAATATGCGTTTCCTGCGCGATCAATTTCTTCATCTCATGTCCTTCATTTCTTCTAACGATATACATTGCACATCTCTGGAAAGGCATTCAAGCCCGGCCACGGTGAGAAAAGGCCAGCTGGAGTCTTGAAGACATTAGTTGATGTTATTTCCCAAGTCAAGAGTACAACCAGCTTCAATAACAGCTGTGAGTTGATAATTCTTAACTTACTAGAGACTCTGAATTTGTTTGGTTTAGTCTGTTGCTATGTCATGTACCCAACAGTAATCAACTCATCATGATTCGTGGAATCTGGGCTTCCTAATCCTAACCAGATGGAAAAATTATATCAGAACTTCAAGACAACCTATTCTAAAGTCAGTTTTTCATCTTAATTCCTGAATCGTATTGATAGCCACCAACAGATGAAATGTCTATGCCTACTTTTAGAGAATGCATCACTATCTCTACTGTGAATATAGTGGACTTTAAAATATTTTAAGTTCTTAGCTAAGCTTTAGACATCTCATTTCATTGAATGCATGGAGATCTCTTACAGTTTTGCTGCATTCCTGATATTTATTTATAGCTTGGGATATCTGCTGCAGGGCAGAACTATCGTGTCCTATGGACAGGCCTTGGGGCTCAGCTTGCTCGGGATGTTCCTTTCTCTGCAATCTGCTGGTCAACACTTGAACCTGTGAGGGCTCCTTCAGAATGACTTAGATTTCATGCTCTTTTTTCTTTTTTACTTCTTTTGAACTTTTCTTCCTTGCCCGTCCTTTAGATTATTCCTGCAATGAGCTTTTCACACAACAAATCTGTTATAGGTGAGGAAGAAGCTTCTCGATCTTGTTGGAGATCAAGCTAATGCAGCAAGTGTCCTTGGGGCAAATTTTTCCGCTGGTTTTGTGGCCGGGAGCATTGCTGCTGCTGCTACATGTCCGCTAGACGTTGCAAAGACCCGTAGGCAAATTGAAGTAATCTCTCTGACTAAAACCTAGGCTTACATGAGTATTAAATCATATTACTGTAGTATTATTATATCAGAGTTCTGTTATAGAAAGAAACTAAAAGATTTAGAGAAGACCTAGACCGAGGGTTTTTAGAATACAAATATCATCCCTTTGTTTGTGACTGTCATTCACTGCTGAATAAGCTCATTCTATACGCATTTTGGGGTCTTAAACTGTTGTACTTATGTCATTCCAGAAAGATCCCACTAGGGCACTGAGCATGACTACAAGGCAGACGCTCGTTGAAGTTTGGAGGTAAATATTCCAGCCCATGTTTGTTAACCAATTACCACAATGTTTCTTGTTTAAATATCAATTTAACTTCCATGAATTTTAGTTAACTTTTGGTAAATACTCTTTTCGAATTACGTTGGATTGCATCGTACGAAAGATTTTCCTTTTAGAAGAAAAGATCTCAATAATGACGTTACTCTTATAATCCATGATATCTAGCATGCTCATTAGTCCTTACTGAATCAGTCTCCTCTCCTCATGCAAGTCTCTGTGTTTGTCTAAGTCAGTTGGCCTCCTTTTTTACTAGATTCCCCCCCCCCCCCCAGACTTGGTTTGTGCAGAATTTGTGGTCTTAATTCAGCCATGTAATTGAGAGAACAATATTTTCGAAAGATGTCGCAAAATTTTGGCCGTGAGTTCTAATAGACAAGCTATTCAAGTTGGCTTTCTTGCTTTACCCGCTATTATTAAATACTAAATTATCTCTACAAATTCCACCTTTAAATGCATTATGCATGCCGGCACCAGGATTTCAGATTCGTAAGTAGCTCCATTATAGTTTACTTCGATTGCAAACCTTCCACTTATTGCCATTTTTTTCTTCCACCCATTACAGTGATGAATAGAATACAGATGATTATTTATTCCTCTGGAATTACTAAATCTCACTTGTCTAACTTTTCACAGGGACGGAAGGATGAGGGGGTTGTTTACTGGTGTTGGCCCCCGTGTTGCCCGTGCAGGCCCATCTGTGGGGATTGTCATTTCCTTTTATGAAGTTGTAAAGTACATGCTACACCAACAGTACAATACTACTTAGCATACCCGACATCTTAGGATATTCATTGGAAGCCGCGGCTACTGACTGGAAGCTAACTTATTCCGACTTTGCACCAGAGCGCTTCTCCTGTCAATAAACTTAGGTGGTAGGCATTGGACATTTTTTTGGATGTGGTAGATAGATGAGCTACCTCTTTTGTACCAAAGGGAATAATTTTCTCTTCTCAGTTTTCTTGTGGGGATCCAATTTTGAGATATAGTTAGTTGTCTTTTGGGTCTTATTTGAGAAGAGAATTTGTAGAAACTTACCCGATTAGTTGGCAGTTTTTTGCTGAGTGACACTCAGTTTGCGAACCTATGGAATGATTATAGATTGTGGATTCTTGCCAACATTTGTAGCATTGGTTTTTTTTTCTTTTTCTGCCTTTGCACTCGTTGTGCTACAGCCTACAGCCTAGTTTCTTATGTCATTAACCGGAGTGTTTGAGTTTAACAAGTTTGAAGATTAAGTAAATCGCTGTAACGTTTTTTAACAGAACGAGTCTTTCTGGGCCAAGGATGTCCCAGTGTTTACTTCAACTTGGGACGAAATCATTAAAATTGAGACTCTGTATTTTCTAAAGGTTTTTTTAAGGAGTTGTAAATCACCAACGCGTGACGCCAATAAAAATTGAATAATGCCCTTAGTTGTAGTGCTCTACAGACTACAATTTTTTTGTAAAATTGTTTTCCCAACTTCACATCCTGACGTTTTTCAAGAGTAGGGGTGAACAAAAAAACCGTGACCCGTGAAAACCCGCACAAACCCGCACGTATCCGCGGGGTTTTTCTTTTATAAACTTACACGCGGTTGGTCCTTTTGTAACCCGCACGGAGAACGGGTGGTGGCGGGTATAGACATTGTTTCGCCCGCATTTGCCACCAGCCCACATAACTATTAAAAAAAAAATAAATTTAGCATTTATATTACTTATAAATCATAATTTTATATTGTTAAGGGCTTAAGGCTTAAGGGAAAAAAAAAACCAATAAGACTAATTGTCTGTAATTTGGGCTTTAGAGGCGGAATTATGATGTTACATAGTATTTTAATGCTTTATAATGAAACTTGATGGCTTGATGCTATTGAAACTATGTTTTGCTTTTACTATTTAAAACTTAAATTGATGTTTTAGATTTTGTTAATATTTTGGGGAGCTTAGAAGTTGTATATTTGTTACTTTTGGACTAAAATGTATGATTTTTTTTTTCTCGTTGTATAACCCGCCATCGCCCGCAAATCACCCACAACCGTCAAACCCGCACCCGCACGGTTTGATAAAAAAAGCCAACCGTATGATTTGTGAATTATATCATCCGCTGCGATGTGGGTGGGTGATTATTTTTAGGTAAACCCGTCCACTACCACCCGCGTACACCCCTACTCAAGAGATATATGACGTGAATTATTATTTACAAAAAGTATTCCAACAATATGATGTTATATAATAGTGTATGCTACTTTCTTTTAGTTGTTAAAGCAAAGAGAATCAATTTGAATATCAGAATGTACATTCCTATTTAGGGACTCCAAGCTAGCAAAACTCATATTACAATCAGGATGATGCCTATCATCTACTGAAAAAACATGGAACGTGTTGTTTACATCGATCCAGCTGCACCCGGGATCCTTCCTAACTCCCGATTCTCTCAAAAAGTTCCTCATCTTTATCTTATCCCCCCACTGCCCTGATCTAGAATACATGTTAGACATAATAACATGTGTAGATGGCGAACAAGGGTCCAACTTTAACATCTTTTCGGACACTCGTTCGCCAAGTTCCATATCCATCCAAAACCAACTAGCATGAAGCAATGTGATCAGGAGAATTTTGTCGGCTTCAACTGACATGCTCTCAATAAGTTGCTCAGCTTCCCGAAGAAGGCCTGATCGACCAAGGAGATCCACTAAACACGTAAAATGTTCTACAGTTGGAATAATACCATGCTTCTCTTTCATTAAGCGGAAAAACTCCATTCCCTCGTCGACTAAACCTGCTCTGTTACAAGCAGATAATACAGCCACAAAAGTTGCTGCATTTGGAGTGATCCTCCTTTTTAGCATAAGATTGAAGAATGATACTGCTTCAGAGCCCAGCCCGTGATGTGCATACCCGTTAATCAATGCAGTCCAGCTAGCCACGTTCGGCGAAGATATGCAGTTAAATGCTACTACTGCATCTGCAATGCTTCCACATTTTGAGTACATGTCGATGAGAGCAGTGCCAACATAAACATTGGATGTAAATGATGTCTTCACGAGATGTCCATGAAGTAACTTCCCCTGTTGCAGAGATCCCATGTTTGCACATGCATGAAACAGCATAGAAAACGTTGATTTAGTCTGATTTACAGATGATCTGCACATGGTACGATACAGTTCCAATGCAATTTCATTCTGATCGTTCAGAATATATCCCGAAATCATTGAATTCCAAGTAATGGGGCTCCCTTCTCCTTTTGCTTTTTCAAAAAGATTTACTGCTTTGTCTATCTCACCGTTCCTAGCATATACCATGATCATGGTATTCAGAGAAGCTAAGTTCTTGACAGGCATTTGCATAAACAACCTTTTAGAGTCCTCAACTTGACCACACGTTGCATACCCTTTGATCATCAAATTGTAAGAAACATGGTTCTTTTCAGTGAGTCTCCCGAAAATCAAGTCAGCTTCTTTTATCTTGCCTAACTTTATAAGCCCTCCAATTAACTCATTTGAATCATTCAAACACGGATTCATTATTCCATCATAAACAGTCTTTGCATCATCTACAACTGCACAACTAGAATATAAATAAATCAAAGCACTACTTATCGAACACTCAAATTCATACCCAAGTTTCAATAGAAGCCCATGAAGCATCCTTCCGTTCCAAAACTCCCCCAATCTACCACAAGCCCTCACCAAACAATCCAGCGTAAACTCATTTGGAACCACCTCACAACTCTTCCTCATTTTCTTAAAAAGCTCCAACGCCTTCTCGCACCCGTCCTCACTTACCGCATACCCCGAAATCAACGTAGTCCACTCCACCACGCCCCGCCTCGGCATTTTATCAAAAACACCCAAAGCGTCATCCAATAAACTACACTGAGCATAACCCACCAACATCACACTCCACAACAACTCATTCTCCTCGTGTAACTCATCAAACACCCTCCTCCCATCTCCCATCTCGTAACAATTAGCATACGCATACAACAATGCACTCCCCACAAGCTTGAATCTTTCATGCCCAGATTTCACAACCAACCCGTGAATCGCCTTCCCGTCAACCAACGACTGCGACCGCCCACAAACGCTCAACGACGTGGAAAACGTCGTCTCGTTGAGCTTGACGTCTGAACGATGCATGAGTGAAATTAAGTCCAAGGCTTCGGGAAACAAATCCCATTTGGAGTATCCGGTGATCATGGTGTTCCATGACACGACGGTTCGAACGAGCATTGTGTCGAACAGGTGGCGGGCATGTTTTAAGTCGCCATTTTTGCAGTGGAATGTGATGGCTTTGTTTTTGGAAACGACGTCCGGGTTTGTTGGATGTTGGTGCTTCCAGGTGGCGGGTGGTGTTGCCGCCTTTACAGATTTTCGGATACTTGCGTAAATATCTGATCGCAGTTTTGACATGGGTCATGCCTAAACTTAAGGGGAAGGTTGTCTTTGTAGGTTTATGTGTTAGTGGGTGTTTTTAAATTCATACGTTCTCAAGGGTATGAGAGCTAAAAGCCCAAAACAAGGAAAAAAATCTTTTTATGATGTGAGAATTCCGCAATCGCTACCCTTTAAGTGCGCACCAAGTAAACTCACGGTTGGTTGACGAGATTTGAATACGAGAGTAAGAATTCTGTCCTCTCTAACCAATTAAGTCACTTTTTAAGTCATTTAATTTATTTTAGTAAATACTTTTATTAATAAGCATGAAAGGTCACAAAACAACTGAATAATAAAGCCCACGTTACAACGACAATTGACCAACAAGGAAATGAGAGGGTTAAAGTACTATCGTCTAACGTTGTTTGTGAAAAAAGAAGAGGGCGAAATTCCTACCGTAAAACATTGCATGTCAAATCGGGCTAAGGGATGAGAAAAGTTATCAAGCTAGTTCCAAAGATAAAGTAGGAAACAAAAAAAGTAGTGAATCCCTTTTGTCCAGCCCGTGTCTTGAAATGGAGCAAAGCAAAGTCACTTCTTTTGTTTGCCAAGCAAGGAGTATTGCATTTGTTGTTCTTCTTACAACAAGCGATCCATACCATAATACATAGGGGAATAACTTCATCATCGCAAATCAATACTTGGAGGAGAACTTTTGTACAATTATAATGACTATGCCGTGAATGTTATTAGACCATGAAAACTATAAAAGGAGCATTTGTGAAAGTGAAGAGCGACAAGATTGCTAGAAGTCTTATGTGCTACAAGGGGAGACGTTGCAATAGGGATAATCGTCAATGATTGACATTAGAGACTCGGCTATATGTACGAACAAAACATGAACAATGACATTGAAAAAAGTACCCTTGTTTTTTTTGTGAGCAATGACATCGTATAAAGTTTATCAGCTCGATTCTAGAAGTAAAATTATTTTAGAGCTAGTTGACTCTGACGTATGGCAAGCATCCGTAAGGAGCAAATAAGTTACGCCTTTTATTGATGATTATTTATGAGATGTTTAATGTTTGCAACCAAGTATAAGGCAATATATTTCCTCAAGGTGTAGATGTAGAAAGAGCGATAAGAACTTAACTCTGAAAGACGACCAAGTACCTGATTTTGAATAATGAAAAAGAATTCACATGCAATGAGTTTCACTAATGTAGACACACCAGGATTAAAGCCCTACTTACTACGACATACACTCATGTAAACAAAATGAAGTGGTAATATTGACCAAGACCTTGTTGAATAGATCAAGAGTGACGATGTTGGTTGCGGGCTTAGAAAAGTTTGCTAAGTGAAAGTAAGTCAGTACCGCTCTCCATCAACAAAGCTGGACTCGAAGACACGTGTAAAAATGTGAACAAGTAATAGAGTTGGATGTCTCGCCTAATATTATCGTCTATGGTAAAAAAACAACTAAACTAGATCAAAAACCGAGAAAGTATATATTTTTAAGGTACAATGAACGAGTGAAGATTGAAAGTTAAATAATAAAGTGATCAACATTTCAAGGAAGAGTGGAGAAACATAGAATAGAGGAGTCATTATATATTAAAAATTCTTATTCTAAGATCCTTGAAAATATGTAAAGTTAATGTGAAAATAGTAAATTTTCATCACATATGTGTATATAACCACGTATTTTAATGATGATAGTGTGCAAATATATATATATATATATATACATTATACATAAAACTATATTTATTTTTAAAAGAAAAACAATAAAATATCTAATCTGAGCGCACATACACAACGCAACCAGCCTTGCAAGATCTGTCTGTCCCTTTCCATTCGCGGGGTGTAAATTTCACGCCCTCAGAACCCTAATAATTTCTCTCAGGTGCGCTTCTCCTTTTTCTTCTATTTATCGTTTAATCTCAATTTTATTACGTCATTTATTTAGGGTTTCCTGACTAAAGGTACGAACATTCGTACGAATTTTACTTTTTCAATTCATGAATTGGTAATTGATAATATTAAATTATCGCTGTGGAAAATTTGCTAATTTTTGTGTATTTGAAGTTGGTTTGTGAAGTAATTTTGCGTGTTTGTCGAATTGTGTGGTGAGAGTTTCTATTACTTTTCTAGTGGTGTGATTTGTGTCTCTACTTTGTTGGCTATTGGGGCTTCTATGTGGAAAATATCGAGTCGGATTCCAGAAGTTTGCCCGCCCGATTTGAGCTTCGTGCCACTGCGGAAGGAATACATGCGTGTTCTAGTAAAACACGGAGTTGTTCCTTTGTGCACTTTCGTCATTATTGAGTTTGTATGCTGGTGCATGGAAATTGGTGGTTTGATATAATTAGATATACTTATGGTGGATATGTAGAAACGGTCATTGGCCTGCCATCTTTTTTGTTTCTTTGTTATTACAGTGTTGTGTTAAAGTCTTTGTAGAGCATAGGGTGTGATATTTAGTTAAACATTCTGCGGTTGGGGTTGTTGTTGTGCAGTATGTCATCTGTCTCCAGCCAGCAACAGTTTAGGTACACGCAAACCCCCTCCAAGGTTCTCCATCTGAGAAACTTACCATGGGAGTGTACGGAGGAGGAACTAATCGAACTGGGGAAACCGTTTGGTAAAGTAGTAAACACGAAATGTAATGTCGGAGCCAACCAAAATCAAGCTTTTATTGAATTTGTAAGTTCATATTTTGGTTTCCACTTTTAATTGAAACTTTGATGGATACAGATTTGATGTTCTTGTTTGTGTCTTTTTTCGTCTTTTACAGTCTGACCTAAACCAAGCTATTGCTATGATATCATATTATGCATCATCGTCAGAGCCGGCGCAGGTACGAGGAAAAACTGTCTACCTACAGTATTCAAACAGGCAAGAAATTGTGAACAATAAAACCACAGCAGATGTTGCTGGAAATGTGCTCCTGGTAACGATTGAGGGGAATGACGCACGCCTTGTCAGCATTGATGTCCTACACTTGGTAAGCAACGGCGTATCCTCCTCAGAAGCTCAAAGCAGTGTGAACTCATGGGCAATATAAGGATATTCTGTTTGATTTTTTTTGTGTGTAGAATGTAGTATGCGCTGCTTCGTTAAGCTTTTATTTGACTAGAGTGTGAATGAATCAGCAGGCACACAAGGATATATCTTCGATGGCAGCTTGTTGCATCGGGAGAAAGAGCGCATGCGTGTTTGTTTCCTTTCTCCTTTGCTTAACACTGGCTCTTTCTTCCCTTCTTCATTTTCATGAGTTAACCCTAAATATTTAAGAAGCTTAAGATGCTTACTTTCCTTTTCCTAGACTTTCTTGTCTTGTGGTTCGACTTTTTCTTTATGCCTGATTTGGTTTTCCCTTAATGGTATAGATAATACAAAACTTGATGTAGATTCCCTTATTTATTTTTTCCATAATTTTTCAACAATGTTTAAAGATAAGGATTTAATTAATGTTTATCGGCGAAAGCACGGCCGTAGATGGGACATTCTTATAAGTTATTTCTTACAACTTTTCGGTAAGAATTAAAATATCCTGGGGATTCTTGCCTAATCTGATTGGAATCTTGAAAAATCGTTAAGTGTATTTTTACCCTCAAGGAAATTATAATGTAAAACTTGGTTTCTTGGCTAGTCACAGAGTTAATATCCTGTCACAAAACTTCTCATTCTCTCTCGCTCTCGTAAAGTTCGCGAATACGAATCCTTATGAGTATTTTTCTTGCTTATGTTATTATTTCTTCTGTTATCATAACTTTAACTTACTTTCTGGAGTGGTGTATATATAACATTTTCTTTTGTCTCCACTATGACCTGAAAGGATTCCAAGAACTTTACAGTTTTGAGAGATCATTTCTGAACAATGTTAGCATTCTTTTCTCATTAATTAGCTTATATAAGGCTGCTCTACTTTCTTTACTTTGTGGAAGTTTAAGATCACACATCAGACAATACAATTTTTAATTGTTTCCTTATTTTGGATAATTTACTGTTGAAAAAGTGTTGTTGCACGAATCTCGGAAAGTTTTGTTTTTTGTTGCAAATTTTCTCCGTTATTTGGTGACTGTTATGTGCAATTTTTCATTGAGAGGGCGGTATAAATTTTCTTTTGTAGGAATTTTCATACTTTAGCTTCCGTAGTTATTAAATCTTATCCAATATGCAGGTATTTTCTGCATTCGGTTTTGTGCATAAGATTACTACATTTGAGAAGACTGCTGGTTTTCAGGTATATATATATATTTTACAGGGCTTGTCATCAAGTTATTATTGCCTTCTGCTTGTAGGTGATTTTTGTCACTCATAGAAACGCTATACTTGTTATTAGGCTCTGGTGCAATTTTCTGATTCAGGAACTGCCTCTGCTGCAAAGGATGCCCTCGATGGACGTAGTATTCCGAGGTGATGTGGGTTCTACATTTTGATTTGACCTAATTGTTGCAGTCATTTGTTTCAGGATGTGGTCTCATGTAAAATTACTTAACATCATTCAGTAGTTTGTTGAATATGCAAGCCTCATTTCCCCCTATTTTTTCGTCCTCTATTGAATTTGTGACCTTTACCTTATTTCTGTCAAACATTCCCAATTAGATCAGCTGTTCTGTCCTGGGTCACTACCATGAACTGATTCTGTGTCGAACTGGGCAAAATACAAGATTATGACATATGAATGATAATTTGGAGCTGATTATTTGTCTTCATAGATTAGACGTAAATCAGGCTTTGAGATCCATCCATTGTCTGATTGATGATTCAGGATGTCGATTCTGTACTTCATTTAGTTGAAATGTTATCATTAATGTATAAATGTTTGGTAATGAAATGTGTCCGTCAACTTTTAGGGCGAGTCTGGGAGGTCTTAGTTGTCTTATTTGTAAACCGTATGTGCCTTTAGGTGATTTGTTACTTTTGTTGTTGATATATTCCAGGTACCTGATCCCAGAGCTGGGGCCATGTACGCTAAAGATCACTTATTCCGCACATACAGATCTGAGTGTGAAATTTCAGAGTCACCGTAGTAGGTAAGAAAAGTCTTAGTATGGCCAATTAAAACGGCAAACATTATGCTATGGTCTGTTTTAAGTGTATGTTTATTTGTTTTCTAAAATCATAGTAGCGTTGAATTTGATTTCTTTCGTTTGAAAGTTTTTTAAGACTTAACATTTCTATTGATTATGCTGTTTGTCATTTTAGGGACTATACCAATCCTCTCCTCCCCGTTGCTCCATCTGCTATAGATGCAAGCGGACAGGTAATTACTGAAGTTGCTATCTCTTATCATCTTTGGAGAAAGTACCCTTGTTAATTGCCAAACAACATCGACATTGCTTTTTGTATACTGTCTTGAACTTTGTGTCTGTTTTTCCTAGTATTTCTCGACACAATTCCCATTCCGCACATTATTATTTATTCAAATGGTTGACTCTGTGTAAAGAAGACTATTTTACTTGTAGAAGTAGCTTAATGTACAGCATGGTCAATTTTGTTTCATTTCTTTTAATTGTTGCTAGTCATTATATGGGATTCTCCTCTCTCCCTCTCTCTCTTGAATTTTTTTCATGGTCTTGTGCTTTCTTGCAGTTTAGTGTAGGAGTTGATGGGAAGAAACTGGAACCGGAGAGTAATGTTCTTTTAGCTTCAATTGAAAACATGCAGTATGCAGTCACCTTGGATGTTTTACATACGGTAACCACTTTCAAACATGAAAGCCTTTGATATTTAGTTGTTGGCTGCATCTTTGTTCTTGACTATTTTCTTATGTGTTTAGGTGTTCTCCGCATTTGGGCCTGTCCTGAAAATAGCCATGTTTGATAAGAATGGGGGTCTTCAGGCTCTGATTCAGTACCCTGGTAAGATGGACTTTGCAACTCGTGGTAGATGTTCCTTCCATACCCTTCATTGTAGATATTTTTATTTCTTACGAGATTGAGTTGGCACAGTATATGGGTAACAATTTAGGATCCACTCAGAACCCTAAGTTTCCAGTACAGGTATTTCTTGCAGGTCTTTTCAGATTTTGAAAAGAGATGTTATTTGTAAAACAGAAATTGTTCTTACCATTACTCTTGAAATCAGTTTGTTAATTAGGGTTTTAGTAAAAAATAAGCATTGGTTGGTTAATCTCGTGAAATTTGGTCAGTTCTTAGGTCTTTTATATATGATATGGCATGTTATGGAATATACGCCACTGCTAAGAGAATAGAACCCAAAAAAACCAAAATCTTTTTTAGATCTAAATAGTGACTGAAACTGTGGGCTTTGCAGATGTCCAGACTGCTGTTGTTGCAAAGGAAGCATTAGAAGGCCATTGTATATACGATGGTGGATTCTGCAAGCTTCACATCTCATATTCTCGACATGCTGATCTCAGCATAAAAGTACGATTTTCTTGAAAGCCTAATTTCATATAATGTTTTCTCTCATCCTGTATGCTAGACTGACCAGCATGCTACTATGGTTTGTTTAGGTTAATAATGATAGGAGCCGAGACTATACCATCCCCAATGTTCCTGTCATGAACTCTCAACCCTCGATATTAGGGCAGCAACCTTACCAGATGGGAGGTCCTGCTACGCATGCTTATAACCCCTCACAATATGGTCATGCCCCAGATCGCAATATGGGCCCTCCTCCCCCTTCAGCAGGAGGATGGAACCCGCCACAGTCCATGCCGATGCAAATGCATGGATACCCTTATGGGCCTCCTGCAGGTGGGCCTCCCCCAATGGGCCATGGGATGATGCCGCCTCACGGCCCACCACACTCAGCCCATATGCCCCCGTACCGTCCCCAATGATGCAAGTTTGTAGTTAGCGAATGGATGCAAGTTCGTTTATTCATAATCCTCTTCGGAGCAGAGGCGAGAGAACTGCCTCATTAGTTAATGAACCACTCCTTTCCCCTTTCTCGTTTTCATGATTCAAGAGTTATGAAGGCAAGTATATATAACTTCCTTTATAATTCATTAACTTTTTCTGGACCAAAAATATTTGGGGTATTGCCTCTTGAACTGTAATGTATATTAGAGTCTTGAATCCAAAATTACAAGAGCTTTACTGGTTTCATTCTAGCGCCCATCAAAGACACCAATTTTAAATATTGCTTTTCGCCTGTTACACAACCTTTTTGTCTGTTATATTGACGATATGTGGTTCTTGATTTTTAATGATAATTACCTTTCTCACAAAAGAAATGCTTTTACATTTTCTTTTGGGGAATTGCTTGAACGTTGAAAGTCTATTTGGTATTTGCTTTTACCACGGACAATCTTCAAATGCTACTTACTCGGTATTTTCTTTATGAAATGCTAAAATGTTCCCCTTTTCTTTTTCTTCTCTCTGATGCCCGTTACTTAGAGAGACCAGACCTTTAAGGCTTATGTATATGTCAGCTCGTTATGCGAAATGGAGATTATTTATTTGCGGAAACAATCGTCAGTATCGATAATTTGTCAAACGCTTTGAAGCACTTAAGACTGTCATCACCATTATGCAGACAAAAGAGATGTTCGTCATGGTCTTTAAATGATTGTCTAGTCAAGGTTCAACTCGAGCCAAACACCCTTGGTGCAAATTTTTATGATCATTGATCACAGTTGATCGTAAGCATAATAGTGGTGCATTCGACTGAATAGAATCTGCTATGCCTCGCAATATTACGGTTATTGCTGAGTTTATTATTGAATTTTCACTCGATGCAGATAACTCCATATTATGCATTTAGGAGAAACCAGATTTTCAAATGAATCCAGCTTATGAACATTAAACCAACATCTATAAGTAATCTGTTCATAATGCTGTCGCTTCTAATTTTGGAAATTGGAACTATTTCACTTACTTTGGTGCTGTCTAGTGTCACGCTCCACATACCATAATGTGAAACATTGCTTATTTCGTTTAGCATATTTCTCAACAAGAGAAGTCAAAATGTACTGATCAGCTATCGTTACATTACTTTTGTGCGAGATGAAGCTCTATATGATCTCTGAAAAAGATAATGAATTTACAAATACACTTTTTGCCTGCTGCTGCCGAAAGAAACCATTTAACGTGATTGTAGAGCCGCGCATGAGATCAGTTTCCCAACATGAGTGTCAAACTATCAATCATATACAGATAAGTCCCAGATTGTTGTGGTTGACGTCCTTCTCGCTGGTTATGACCATTAGCATTTGGTCTTTTTAACTTTTTATCTTGTGAGGTCCCCTTCTAATAAGAAGCCTCAAACTCCTCTAATACCCATGGTTTTGAAGTTAACAGGGATGAAAATATAAAGGAGCCACAACATAATTTGTCTCTTTACTCACTGCAGACAATGTAACAGCATTTACCAGTAATCATTACAGGAACATTTTCCATCTTTAATGTGGTGAAACCTATTAGAATCCCGCACCACTATCTCTCTGCCTGTTGCCGTTGATACATACTTCATTGCAGAATGACAATCTCCACACACTCTAAGGTTTTTAAATATTCTGATAGCCTTTGGTTTTTTCGTGCTGATAAGACCATACGCCAAAGCTATTTTCTCACTGTGTTGAAACAAATATTGTTCCTTTTGTTCCTCCTCCACTTCATGTAACACAAAATTAGTATCTGGGGCATAGCCAATCTCTTTTATCTTGAACACTAATCGATCTAATTCTTCGTAGATCTCCTTCGCTTCAGGATGTTTGGTATCCCCAACATAAAACTTATGAACCTTGTTTGCTATTTCTATCCAGCTACAGCCAGCTTCTTTCACCAACTTCCTTTCTTTCATTCCTTTTCTGATTTTCGCCGCGTTTTCCCATTGTCCTGTCGAGGCGTACAAGTTTGATAGTAACACAAGTGCAGCTGGATCATTTGGATCTTGCTCGAGGATCTTTTCCACAGCATGCTTCCCAAGTTCCGTATTACCATGAACACGGCAGGCACTAAGCAGTGTGCGCCACACTAGAGCATCAGCAGGAAAAGGCATTGCGTTTATAAACTCTACGGCCTTTTCTAGCGACCCTGATCTTCCTAATATGTCGACCATGCACGCATAATGTTCCATCCTTGGTCTTACTCCATGTTCTTTTTGCATTGAGTGAAAATGCATCCATCCTTCATCAATTAGACCCACATGGCTACATGCTGACAAAACGGCAATATATGTAACCTCGTTAGGTTTCACTCCAAAGTCAAGCATTTGCTTGAATAATTCCAGAGCTCTCTTGGCAACCCCATGCTTAGCATAGCCTGTGATGATTGAAGTCCAAGATATAAAATTTCGATCTTCCATTTTGTTGAAAACTTGAAAAGCAGCTTCTATGCTACCACACCTGGTGTACATAGAGATCAAAGCATTGCAAACAGCCTGGTTAGAATCAAACCCTGCTTTCAGTAAACGAGCATGAATTTGCTCTCCTTTACCAACTGCTCCAATACTCGCTGCTCCACTCAAGAGACTAGCGAAAGTAAAAGCATCAACACCAGGTCCAGAATCTTCGATTTGATTGTAAAGTTCAAAAGCTTCACCAGCTCCCAAGTTTCTAACATAACCATTAACTAAAGAATTATAAGAAATTAAATTCTTTTCAAATAAGTAGTCAAATGCTTTTCGTGCATCTTCCATTCTATCACTTTTCGCATACATGCTGATGAGTGAATTGCCAACACAATTGATTGAAGCAAGACCTAGTTTCACTGCATGGTTGTATATCTGTTCACCCATATATGGATCAAAAAGATTCCCACATGCTTTCAAAAGTCCAGCAAATGTAAAGTGGTTTGGTTTCACTCTTCCCTCTGTTATCATCCTACAATACAACTCAATAGCTTCCTTCTCATATCCACCATTTTGTACATATCCCGTGATCAGCGCCGTCCACGACATCACATTATGATCTGGCATTCGATCGAAAACTTTACGAGAGTCAACGATAGACCCTTCCGCCATAGCTTTTGCATACATATTCACCAAACTACACCCAACACAAACGTCACAACACAACCCATACTTCACGACCAAACCATGCAACTGCTGCCCGAACGAAAACCACCCCAGCTCAGAACAAGCCGACAAAACACAACTAAACGTAAACCTATCCGGCACAAACCCCAATGAAACCATCTCCAGAAACAACCCAATCGCCTCCCTCTCGAAACCCATGTGCGCAAACCTCGTAATAACCAACGTCCACGCCACCGAATTCCTCTCGGACATTCCATCGAGCACCTTCCTCGCCGACCCCAAATCACCAAATCCCTTCACAAACAAGTCAATCAAAGCACACCCAACACAAACATCCGAATCAAAGTACCCCGTCTTCAACAAGAACCCAAAAACCGTCAACCCCACCTCCCCAAACTCCCGATTCGAGCACGCCCGTATCGCCCCCGTGAAGCAATACTCATTAGGCCAATACCCCCCACACTCCAACATCTCCAAAAACATCGAAATCGCTTCCAAACTCATACCATTGTTCGCGTAACACGATATCATCGCGCTCCACGACACAAGGTCCCGCCTTTCGCCACCCATTGTGTCAAAAATCTCTTTCGCCTTTTTCAAGTCGCCGCATTTTGAGTAGAGAGTGATGAGGGAGTTGAGGAGGTGTGTGTCGAGGTGGGTTCTTGATTGGGTTAATTTTGAGTGGAGGGCTTTGCCCAATTTGAAGTTTTTGGTGCGGATGCAGGATTTGAGGAGGACGGAGAAGGTGGTGGGGTCGGGTGTAAGGTTGGATTGGGACATGAGATCGAGGGTCGAGATTGCTTCGGTGACGCGGCCGGCGTTGGAGTGGAGGATGATGCGGTCCTTCAGTGATTCGAAGGATTTTTGGCGGGAGAGGGGAGGAGGTGAGGTGGGGGGTGGTAAAGAGAGGCTTATCATCATTTCTCTTTTGCAACTGAACTAACGTCTCCTCCTATTGAGCCTTTTATAGAGCTAACTAATAATAATGTCGTCGTTGTTGAGACGCTTAAGTCGTGTTTTTACGCGGCATGTTAGATCGCATGACTTGATCGGAGCCACAAATTTGGTTTAGGAGACCGTGTCTGATTGTCAATCGCATGGGGAAAAAAATCACATCGAGTTTATTCAAGTTAGTTCGGTTTTATTTCACATTGATATAATTATTTAAGTCGTAAACATTCTCCACTTTAAGACCTTCGGAAATTACTTAAAGTCTATAGAGATAACAAATTTTCTACGGATATTTTTAAACTAGGGATTTTGACTCCAAGACACCCAATTCATCATCGAGGTTTTATTATGGTGTTACTACTATGATATGTTGTTAATAGCCATGGCAAATTGGCATGTGCAAACAACCATTATGGCTCGGAGATATTAAAATTAGAAAAAAAATATTTAAAACTTTCGCCCATCTTCTATTTATTGTACAAAGTAACTATATTAATTTTCAATATTTGTGCCATAGTTGTTTCTACTTTGTATAGCGTTGAAACAAAGTGTACTCTTTTGTAATAAGAAATTGTGTACCCTGGTTGAGGCAAGCAACTAAAGTTTGGGGCCTGGGAGTATAGTGCGTTATATTATTCTTATGGTCAAGTAGTGAAGTTATTGTATTTTTTTCAACAAGTGTACAACTTAATGCCTAGTGATGGGCTATTATATAGGTAAACCATGTTAAAGACGAATACTTTTCGTGGTCACATGATACATTTGCTTGTAATGTATGTTGATAAGATTGAAATGTATGCTTGATGTAACTCTCGTACAAAGTAATCGTGGATTTGGGTTATGGATCATCAACATGAGCTAACCTAATCCATTCAGTCTGAATTTAAAATATGAGGAGAGTAATTCATCACCTCTAATTTTCTCTCAATTCGATCCATCCTATGATGAAGGAAAGTTTTCTCCAACCTTTCTAAGAGGTTGAATATATCCATGTGAGAAATGCCTTCACTTTTCTTACTATACTATGAGGATATAAACAGAAGGCTTAAATACATATTTTTCCAGTGAAAGCTCATTAAATAGCTCTTGAATTGTGGCCATTGAATCTCTATTGTTTGCGATCGGATTTTGGACTAGTTTAGAGAACCAACAATGGAGAAAGCATCATCAAATATTTGGGGTTCAATCAACATCCATATATGTCATACAAGGTGGATTCAAAGTTAGTGACTTCTAACACAAAAGAATGTAGCCTTTACAAAATGTTCCAACATATACCTCTTAAAGTTTGGTCTAGCCACATAAATCTTTGTTATTGTTTAAATTATTATATAAGCACCCCTTAAATTTTTAAAAATCTCAAGAATAAGCCCTTTTGAGATTTGAATAACATAAATAGGGTTGTGCAAAATAAATGGATTGATCGAATCAATTGAAAATTGAGCAAATGATCCAATCCAAAAATCGAATCAAACATTTGATCCAGTTTTTGATTTGTGCCCTAGTATCGAACCCCTTTTTGATTTGATCATTGACTTCAGGGATTAAAAATCGGATCGAATCGAATAACCATCTACTTTTTTAAAAAATAAATAAATATATAATTGTATACTACATTAAGTTAAAAAATAATAAAATATTAATGCTAAAGTATTAAACCTTAAGTCCACTACAAGTAAAGTATCGGTTACCTATTGTGACTTGTAGTTTAACTACTTAAAGTTGTTATACTTTTGTATCTAATATATATGTATAATCTCGAATTGTAACCTACTAATTATTAATTAGTAATTACTAACTATAACTTGTCTTTTTTTTTTTTTTTTTCCGGAGGGGGGTGGGTTGGGTGTCATTTTGAACATTGAGTTAATATTTCGTAATGCGAAACCCGCTAATGCATGTGAATTTGTTATAAATTCTCATTAGGTTCATGTTTACTCCAATTTTTTTTTTAATTTTAGATACAAAATAAAAAGTTATATAATGTCTATTTTTTAATATTAAAAAAAATCGAATAATTTTGGATCGAATTGATCTGATTTCGATCTCCGTTTTGCCAGGATCGAAATCGAATACTAGTGTCGGTTTGATCAGATTTGATTTAATTCGATCCAAATGCACAACCCTATACATAAACATCCTTTAAAACTTGACAAATATTTGAATTATACTCTCTATTTCAACACATTTTTGAAACTTTAAGGGGTATCGTTCTATGAGTCCAGGCAATGGTAGAGCCAAGGAGGGTGCCTGTGGGGGTAGTTGCACCCCCTAATATTCTATATTTTTTTAATAGTAGTGTATATGGATTTTTTTAATCGTTGACTGTCGAAAATGAACGGCTCCTCCCCCCCACCCCTTCCCAACCACACCCCACACCATCTGGGCCTTCTTTTATTATTCTTAGAAAACAGTAAGCAGACCTATATATTAGCCCACAAAAAATAGTACATATAAATAAACACAGCAACCCATACTTATAAAAACTCAATACAATTTAACTATAATGCATGCAGTTTTTCTTGAACTTGATATTGATATTTTAGTTTATATATGAACTAGCAAATGTAGCACGTGGTTCCCGCGAGCATAATTCTTTTTTCAATGTCATTCTATGTGGGTTAAAGAAGAAGATTTATCTAGATAACATGTGCCATTAATTCTGAGTAGAACAATGGAAGAAAAGCAGATTATGGGAAAAGTAAGTCATTAATTATAATTAGTAATATAATTAATTAGTCTAACTTAATTTGTAGGGTATTTTGGGGATTTAATAAGAAATTTTCACAATATTGCTAAAATACAAAGGTTAAAGTTGAAAATCAAAAGATTGGTGTCACAATGAGTTTCTTTATATAATAGTATATAGATAATTATATAGTTTTTAACTAAGTTGGGAAAAAAAAATTAGTGCAATCTCGCCCCCTGAGTCCGGGATTAGTGTAATGAGACCAAACCTCGTGGAGTGTAGATGTAATTCTCCTAAAAGTATATTCACCAACAATGCATAAAGCTTGGAGTCAAATGCAAAGACTGAACCTATTATTTCTTTAGACTCTCCAACTTATTTTAGGACCTAAATGTACTGCTCATTGAACCTATATGCTGAGAATGTTAAATCATCAGAGCGTTTTAGGCTTCATAGATTACACTGATAAAGTAATACTTGTTACATTACTAAAACAAAGTATATATACATCACCTAATTTACAAGCTATTAAGTGCAACTTATTGAGTACAATCTTGCCTAAAGCTTCAACTAGTAGATTACCCTCTTTACCTTATCGATCTTAGAACTAAATTCGTTCACACATTATGTTCTTGAGTCATTCGATTCTTAGTTCTTTGCAAATCTTCCACGGATTCTTGGTTGGCTGTCGGCTAATGCCTTCCTGCATGCATACTGATGAGCAAAAAAAGTAGCTCAACGTCCCGTTTTTCTATCTTCAGAAATAGCTTGTAACAATAGTTTCAACTAGAAAAAGAGAGGAGAACGATCAAGTTACCTTGACTTTCTTGCCAAAATTTCTCCTTGATTTCTTGCTGCGGTACCTGGACAGCTTTTCCTTCCGAGCTTCTGAATTTGCAACAATGCTTATATTTCCGTTACCAAGAGTCTGTCATAAAAACTCAGAATCAATGACCCTCCTCAATCCTGTCGAAGAGGCCAAAAACACCTAAACATTTCTTAGTTCATAGACTTTGTCAAGATACCAGCAAACGCACGTCTGGCTCAATAAGGAAGCATATTTACCACAAGTTGAAGCATGTGTTATTTCCATCTTTTGCTCTTTGGCTTTGTCCATTTTTTTCTTTAAAGTTTATGATTTTGGGATCATGCTTTCAAGTGTTGGCCATTTTGCTTAACTTGAGATTCAATCTTAAACCACATGACTCTAGGATGCATAGTGTAAAGGGATCATTACATCTATGGACCATAATATTTGGCTTAACTACTTAAAATTCCCCCAAGGTTTAAACGACGGAAGAGACACTGTTTGAGGTTTGCACAAATCTAATTGAAAGGCTCAACATCATGGCGTGCCTGATCTGATCTGTATAATGTAGTTTAACGTTGTTACTTTTTCAAAGTTACTTCTATAACTAGATCAAACCTCAGTGAATGTATGATGAATATATATAGTCTAAAATTAGTAGCATGAGGGGCGGTACAAGAACAATTTGAGTAATAAACAAGATAAAAGAGAACAATACTTGACCTTAATGTCCCCTTCGCTGAATGCTCTTCGCATCCCATAAACGGCGTCAAAGTCCATCACCGGAAAATCAAGGAAATTTGGCCTCAGCGGAACCGCCTCTTGCACTCCTTCCATTGACCTTAGACAACTGGAACTAGCACTCTTCTGAAAAGGACCTTCGATGAGTAACTTTTCACCTGTATTTAAAGTAGGAACCTTGATATCGAGAACTTCAGAAATTGGCGTTTCGTTCCCTTGTTTTGCCCAAAGATCCTTCTTGCATTCGTAGAAAACGTCGCTGAGGAGCTGTCCACTCTCAATCGACGATTCAATATCTGAAACAGTCAATGCTTGGTTCATTATGGCATCTTCTCCACAAGAAATCATTGAAATTGTAGCCGTTATCGGATCTAGGCTCATTAGTGGTTCTTCCATTATGGGTTCGGGATCCTCAAATAGATCGCACTGTCCCCCGAAGTTGTAATCGAACATCGTGGGCGTCTGCATGAAGCTGCCTGTAGTGCCCTATGTTAAGATTGAAGGCCAAAGAGGATGCAATATTGTGAGAAACTGTCAGTTTTTTTTTTTTTTTTTTACTGATGAAGATCAGTTATTAACACTGCTATTATAATTTATATGAATGATCTAAACTGTGGTAATCCATTGTAAAAAAAAACAAATAAAGACTCCTTTCTCCTGTCATTTGTTATTTTCAAACATTATCACTTTTAAAACATGAACTATTACATGACAAAATTATTGCATAGGGAGCAATAACTTGATGTCACTTGACATATCAAACAAGGTAAGAAGTACAAGAGACTGGGGCCAAGCTCACATGGAGATAGATACAGTTTACATATAATATAAATACAAAACTAGATTGGAAACCAGGCAACTTCCTGGAAACTTCAGCTCTACAAATCCAGACAAAAAGTAGACGGGAAACATTAAAAAAAGTCACCTACTTAAGATTCCACCTAGCCTTAAAAAATTCACACCAATCATTGAAGTGTTCTGAATAATCTTTAGTTGTCATTTCCATGGAAATAAGGTCTAATTGTTCTACCAAAAAAGTTTAAACTCACATGGACAGCTAAAAGAGCAAACCACTAGCATATACAAAGCTAGAGAGATTAACTACAATCCAATTTTTTTGCTTCAAATATGTGCCATCTCTGTCATCACTGTTATATTATGATTCATATAGTACAGATCATGTATGATGGAGGTTAAAACATTAATGTTAATTAAAAAACACGATTAGTTAAGAATAGATACTATTGCAGGTAGACGTAAATTTAATGGTGGTACAGACTATAACATAGATATTAAGACTATATTTGATTGATCATTCTAATGTACATGGCAAAGTTTCTGCCCAAAATATGAATCTCACTAGAAACAAAGGTAAAACTCATCAAGTGGTAAATCCACCTCTAGATTTTGTCCCACTTTTTTCCAACTTTAATCCTCACAAGGCACTGAAATGAACTCATTGCCTATTTTATTACCTTTTTATAGCGGTGGCAAAGTGGAGTGCCAAAAAATGGCACCAAATAGTGTAATTTAGTTTCAAAACTTTGCTTTTCTTCTTATTTAAACCAAAATAAAAAGAAGAAAGAAAGAAAAAAAGAACAGCTTATAAAGAAATCAAATTTCCTTTTTTCCTTCAACAAATTCAATCTTTGAACTTAGTCAAATGGGATTTCTCTGACTTTTCTCATGCTATCATCAAATGCTCAAACCATGTGGTGGAATCAAAGTTCAAAATGAAAAATATAAATCCATAGAGTTACATTAAACTGATTAAACACAAGAAATTCTTGAAAAAAAATTCAACCTTTAAGATTTCACTCAAATCTTTGTACACCAACACTAATTGACAGTATATTAAAAAACCAACAAAACAAAATCCAAGCTTGAAGACAAATCACATGGGAAAAAACCAAAACCATCAAAATACTTTGCATTATACCATTATGACTAGAAAAAAAAAAGGCATGTTGATGAAAAGGAAGAGATTATTAATTACATGTACCATTGAAGCATGGGGGTGATCTTGTGAGTAATAATAAAAGTCATCATCAGAAGAGTGCTGCTGAACTTCTTGTTGTTGATGGAAGTATTCGAACGTTACCCCTGTTTCTGCATACATTTACTACTTCTCTTTTGCACACTGTGTGTGTGTTGTGTGTGTGTGAGTGAGAGTGAGAGTGAGAGAGAGAGAGAGAGAGAGTTGTTGTTTGTTAAAGTTTGAACATGGGCCTAGGTGATTGTTGTTTTATAAGGGTCAAACAGAAAAGGACAAAAACAGAGCAACAGCAGAAAGTGACTTGAAAATGGAATTTCATTTTGGTTCCTTCTTTCCAATAGAATTTGATCACAGTATTAAGTTATATTTTTTAGTGAAGTATGAAAATATAATTAGGGGTCATTATCTTTGATACAATCTTTTTTTTGTTGTATAATTAGGTTTGTGTGGACCTTATTTCACAATTTTTCGACTTGTTGAGAGTTGGGTTAATCTAAGGACGTGCAAAACACTCAATTCATTGATAGTCGCGTCGATTAATATGTATAGTTGTCTCAGTTAAGTGATTTGACAAACGATCGGCAATTAAATATCAAATTTAAATTTGGTACGATATAATTTTTTGAATATTTGGAGATAGTTGTTTGTCTCACATAATTTTGTTTAGTATTGTGATTAATGTACCTCAAAAGCATGGAAAACAAGATGGTGGTGTTCATTCATCACATTCAAGCAGGTTGGATGAAATATAAAAGCGCTATCAGAATCGTGTGTGATCTTAACTTTTCGTTAAAGCTTAGTGAAATTTTTAATTGAATTGTTATGAGTCGGGTTACTATATGACTCAGCTTCTTGGCTATTAAGCATAATCATGGACAAAAAATGAGCATACTTCAATGGCGGTGCTAGGAGGTAAAATAAGAAGAGTTAAAGTTACAAACTAAGACATTTGCTTTAAATTAAGTTGACACTTATTAACGAGAAGATGTGAGAAACTCGCTTACGATAATTCAGTCAAATAAGTAAAGACCCATAGACACACCAATATTGTGTAGAAATTCGCGACTTATGACATGCAAGAAGAGCACTAGGACAGCTGAAGAAAACGTGAACATAGAACAACGTGAAGATAAAAAGCCTATATAAAGACGATCTACTCAACCTAAGCAAATAGAGACATGCATATGTGTTGTTCGATTCGACGTGATTCACTTTATGTTCATGAAAGATCTTGGATATATATTACTTATAACCGAATACAGTTGCACTTGACAATAGTTGCAACTGTACTTGTAAGTAAGACAAACGATAGTTAACGTTTAAAACCTGTTTTACTGTTGCATTTGTTAAAAGACAGTTAAACATAAATCGGTCCAAATGGTCATAGTCCACGAGGTTTGCACCCAAATGTTGACTCAAACATTACCCTACTTAAGAATTACAATGAACGAATTTACTTCACAAAATATCTTTTTCAAAGCTTCATTATTCAAATGTGTAGAGTCCTCTTTATATAGGCATGGGCAGAATCTTGAACAGATCTCTTGTTGCAATCCTTGAAATATCTTCTTTCCTTATATGATAATCCTGTTGCAATCCGACCAGAGCTTCTTGCCTTATTAGATAGATTTTGCATGATCATCAAAGATATTCAACGAACATGCCTAATATTATGTCTAAGTACATAGATATGAGATATGATTTATATCTAACAAGTTAATCTTTAAGATAGAATAAAATCTACTAAAGACAATATAATATCAAGATAATTACCATCTACAACATTAACATAACTTAATGACTTAAACAAAACAATATCAATTTTAAACTATAGTTGGGCCAAGTCGTATTGAGCCCAATCCGGATGTAAGCCGGCCCTAACCGTCCACAAAAAGCTATTTAAATGAATTAGAATCACAATTTGCTTTTACATATTTGAGGTAAATATAAATATTCGGTTCGATTAAATATGCAAATTAGCTGGGTCGCACAAACTGATAAATTATTATACGCAAATTTACATAATAGACCACCTATTTAATTTTTATTTAAGAAATGCAAGGAGCTTAAACTAAATAATAAATCAATATATTAAAGAATGCAAGATATTTTCACTTTTGTACTGTTTGTAATGTTAGCTTAGATTCAGGAACTGAAAGTGACATATTATTTGGAATTTAATAAGCAAAAGATCCAAAGAAACATCAAATCAACTCATAGTACTGTCTTCTATTTTCCTATCATGTCCAACTATTTAATTTGTTTTATTGCTTAGTTCAGTGTTCGAATTTAATATACATATGAAAAGCACCAACTTGCTTGCTGTGAGTGCTGTTAGTGCAAAGAAGAGTACATGCGCTCAAATGATCAAAAAAAAGAGTACATGCGCTCACACGTACATGATGAAAGCCGCCTTTTAGAAGTTTTTTATTTCTTTCTTTTATGCAACACACAAGCCTTATTGCTGTAACTTGATCTCATAATCATTTGTACTTACTGTGGAAGTTGGTTTACAACTTGAAGGGCAATTCAGTCTTTGCACTGGCAATTAGTTAAATCGGTTAAGAGGCTCAAGATATCTTTGTGTTGCATGGCTCATTTTAGCAGTGTAAGTTAGCTCATTCCAGGCCGTTAGAACTGTTTTGTAGCTGCAGCTTATAAGCAGCATTTGCTCTCATTTTGATTGGCAATTCTTTTCGATCAGTTATCAGTTATCAGTTTTTTCCTCTGACTTGTAGAACACCCATCTAATGAAAATCATCTCCCCTTGGATTAGGTTCATCACTGAATTGGTAATTGAACGCCGAACCAAGTAAATCCGTGCGTTGATTGTGTATTTGTGATTGTTTGTTTCTAATTTTGTGTTTTCGCATTTGTGTTGAGTTTATCGTGTTGTGTTATTGGTGATTTTTTCATTTGTTTGGTGATGGAATTTCACATTAAACGCTACAAATGGGTTCAATGAAACGTTTGATGTTGAGAAATTCACCGGAATCAATGACTTCGGGATATGACGGTTGAAAATGCAAGTGCTCCTAGTTCAACAAGGTCTGGAAGCTGCACTTGATGAGCAAACCATGGATAAGGACATCGATGATAAATCGAAGAAGCTTATCATGGAGAAAGCTCACAATGCATGGAGAAAGCTCACAAAGCTAGATCTAGAGAACATTGATGTTCAATTAGAGGATGAGGATCAGGCTTTGTTGTTGTTGAGTGCCTTACCTAAATCCTACACTCACACATTAATCTAGATGAAGTGCAGCCTGCTTTGAACTCAAAAGAGCTGAATCAAAGGAATGAGTATAAAAGCTTTGTAAATGGTGAAGAATTGGTTGTGAAAGAGAAACAAAACAAGAAAGAAACAAAAATGACAAGAAGAAAGGGAAGTCTACTGATAAGGCTACCGCATGTGGCTTTAAGTGCTATCATTGCCACAATGAAGGGCACACGAGAAAGTGTTGCCCATATAGACAGAAGAACACTGGTTCTGAAAGGAGAGTGCCAGTGTTACCGTTGTTCAGGATGATTATGAGTCAACATATGCCTTAATGGTGCCAGAGTGTGATCCTGGGAAGGAGTGGGTTATGGGCTCTAGGTGCTCATTTCACATTACACCTAACAAGACATGACTTGAGGATTATGGAGAGAGGAAGTGTGGATTTGTTATGTTGGAAAATAATAAGCCCTGTAAGATTTATGGTATGCGATCTATAAGATTGAAAGTTCATGATGGCAGTATAAAGGTTTTGCAAGATGTTAGATATGTTCCTTAATCAAAAAGAAATATGATATCCCTAGGAGAATTTGATAGAAAGGACTATGATTTCAAATGTCATAAGGGTGTTAAGAGAATCTTGAATGGATCCATGGTTTTCATGGAAGGATACATGAAAAATAGGTTATATACCCTACATGGAGAGGTTGTTCCTGGATCCACAGCTGCTGCAGCAAAACAAGGTGTGTCAAAGACAGAGCTATGGCATAAAATACTGGCACACATCAGTGAAAGAGGTTTGGTGGAGCTATGTAAGCAAGGCTTATTTGGAGCTGATAAACTTAAGAAGCTAAGTTTATGTGAGAATTGGGTGAGGCAAGTCTTGTACAGTTAATGGAAAAAATAGAACTAAAGGAACTTTGGACTATGTACAATGACTTGTGGGGGCCCCTAAAGAACACTATCACATTCTGGTGCCAAATATTATATGGGCATAGTAGATGATTTTTTCTAGAAAGATTTGGGTGTATATTCTGAAGACTAAGGATGAACGTTTTGAAGCATTCAAAGTGTGGAAAATTATGATTGAAACTCAGATAGAGAGAAAGTTCAAGAGGTTTACGACTGACAATGGGCTTGAGTTTGGCTCCGAGCAGTTTAACAATTACTATAAACAACAAGGCATTGTAAGGCACAAAACAGTAGCTGGTACTCCTCAGCAAAATGGGCTAGCTGAGAGGTTCAACATGACACTGCTTGAGATGGTAAGATGCATGCTTCAAAGTGATGTATTACCTAAGGTGTTCTGTGTTGAACCTATTGTGACAACTGCCTACTTGATAAATAGAAGTCATTCTGCACCTAATCTTGATATATGAGGGCGTTTGGGTGTGTTTCTTATGCACACATCACACAGGATAAACTAGAGCCTAAAGTTTTGAAGTGTATGTTCATTGTTTGCCCTGATGGAGTGAAGGGTTATAAACCCCGGTGTCTGAAATCAGGGAACATCAAATGTATAATCAGTAAAGATGTAGTGTTTAAAAATGGCTCACACGACTAAAGGAACTGATGTTGATGTTGAGGACAAAGGTGTGTCTGATCCCCAAGAGAGATTGCAGATTGAGGTGGAGCCTAGATCATGAAACTCAGATTCAAGCTTGTAATTGGCTTTTAGAAGATGAAGATGAACATATGGCACAACCTAAAGTTCCTGAGGAATCTGAAACTTAGTAACAACTAGAAGACAACACTTATCTTATAATTAGGATAGAGTGAGGAGGCAACCAAGGGCACCTGAAGTGATTGCAGACCTACTTGCATACTCATTAGTCACAACCAATGATGTGCTAGAAGATGATCCTAAGAATGTTCATGCTGCAATCACTGACAAAGACAAGGAAAAGTGGCTTGAGGACATGAATGAAGAGATGATCCCTTAGTCTAAACAAAATATAAAACCTGGTCAAGAAACCAAAAGGTGCAAAATTGATCAGTTGAAAATGATTTTTTAAGAAGAAGCAAAGGATACTTGGTGCAAAAGACAGTAGATTTAAAACTGGATTAGTAGCCAGAGGGTTCCCCTAAGAGGGAAGACATTGACTGCAATGATCTTCTTCTCGCCAGTAGTTAAGCATAGATCAATAAGGACTCTGTTAGCTCTAACTGCTGAACATGATCTTGGAGTTTGAGCAGATGGATGTGAAGACAACTTTTTTTTGTATGGAGAGCTAGATGAAAATATTTTGATGGATCAACCTGGAGGGTTCATAGTGAAAGGGAAAGGGAGACTATGGCGTAAGCTGAACAAATCTTTATATGGCCCGAAGCAGTCTCTCAGACAGTAGAACAAACAATTTGATGAAATCATGACAAAAATCAAGTTGACAAGAAGCAAATGTGACAGCTGTGTTTATTTCTAGAGCACATGAGATAAAGTGTTTGTTATCATTCTCTTGTATGTTGATGATATACTACTGGTCAGTAACAACAAGAGCAAGCTGGAAAGTGTAGCCTTTTCAACTACTCATGTAGAGTATATAGCTTTGGCTGAGGCTATTGAGGAAGCAATGTGGCTTGAAGGGATAGCACAAGAGTTAACGTTGCGCGATCAAGCTCTCATAGTTCATTGTGATAATCAGAGTGCTATACATTTTCTAAGAATCAAATGTATCATAAAAGGACAAAGCATGTGGATATAAAACTACACTTTGTGAGGGAAGTGGTTGCAAAAGGATCTGTTAATGTGAAGAAGATCTCAACTGATCATAACCCTGCAAACATGATCACCAATGTTCTTCCAAGCAGCAAGTTCACTCATTGCTTGGACTAAATGTTGTTAGCTCTCTAGACCTAGAATTGAAGTTGGTTTGTTGATGGTTAATGAAGAATTGTGGAAGTTAGTTCACAACTTGAAGGGCGTTTTCGTCTTTGCACTGTCAGTTAGTTAAATCGGTTAAAAGGATCAAAATAGCTATATGTTGCATGACTCATTTTAGCAGTGTATGTTAGCTCACTCCAGGCCGTTAGAACTGTTTTGTAGCTACAACTTATAAGCAGCATTTGCTCTCATTTTGATCGACAATTCTTTTCATTGAGTTATCAGTTTTCTCCCCTAACTTGTAGAACACTCATCTAATGAAAACAAGCTCACCTTGGATTAGGGTTCATTATTGCATTGGTGATTGAACGCTGAACCAAGTAAATTCGTGCGTTGATTGTGTATTTGTGCTTGTTTGTTTCTACTTTTAGATTTCTGCGTTTGCGTTGAATTGATCATGATGTGTTATTGGTGATTTATGTCATTTGTTTGGTGATTGAATTTCACATTAAACACTACACTTACTAATCAAAAAAATCCAAAATGTAGATATTTGAATATCCGCTCTTACAAAGCGTGATCCAATTCTCATTCATCTATTTAATCAATGTGATGTATGTTCTTACAAATATAATGACTTAACAAGGCAAATTGCGGCAAAACTTATATGGAAGTTTAATCACAAGATATTAAGTATTTAAGTTTAGGGAATAGTTATGTAAAAATTAACCAACAAACTCATGTAAGAGACTAAATTTTGTATAGAACTGTTTATTCATCTAGCATCCACCTCTGTATCTCCTTTCAGAAAAGCGGACTCCTCCTCAAATAAACTTTCCCCCAAGAGTAGCTTGAGCTCACAAGGGCTTTGAACCCCCGAATCCAGAAAAGTCCATATTCGGATTCTGAAATAATAACAAATACTCATCAGTTAAATACTTACGTTTGATCTCATTGATAATAATTTACCTATTCAGTTTTTACAAGTCGTAATGTGCCTATTTTACATAATACAAAGAGACGACTAATATTTATTTAATTTTTTTGTTGCAAGTATTCGTGCTTCGCGTAAGAGATAGGTGGGGTTGGGCCAAAAATCACAAGAAAAAGAATACATTTGTAAGATATATAGCACAGGAGATATGATAATCCGTGAAGTTTTTACCTCAGTCATGATCTTCTTTAATAATTCCTTCTTTTGTATCTCATCACTTGTTGGTTTGCCCATTTGCTTTTGCCGTTGATCAAACTAATAAGCAAATGAAGAAAAGTCATAACTTGTAAGCATATAAAAAAAGTATCTAAGTTGAAGATTATTATGTGTGTACCATAATAACTCAATGTCTCAACATGTCAAAATAAACAGTTATTTATATTTTATAGGGGATAATTGGCCTATTTTTACAGGAGACAAGTGTTAAATATCATTTGCTCTTAATCTATATATATATAGGCTTGAACCAAATTATTATTATTTTTAATTAGTTAAAAGATTGATTACCATGACTTTTTCCACACTAGCACGTGTCTCAGGGTCCAAATCAGATAATTTGCTGGTCTCAGGTTCTGTTTTCTGTGTGTTGATCTCAGGCTCACCCTTCACTAAATATTTCCACCAATCCATTTGGTTCTGTTTCGTCAAAAGAATGGAAATTGATTTCTGATCCTCTGCCAAAAACAAAGCAATTTTTATTAACAAATCTGATAGTTAAAAAATCCAAATGGAATTTATTATTAATTAGTAGTAATATTCACACTGCACCTAAACTCCAGAAGGAGTCTTCCACTTTCGCAGCTTGAAACAGTTCACCCTACAAATGTATATAACTCAATCACATAAGTTACACAAATAATAATATATTTTGTTCATGTAACATGGTAGCAAAAATATAACTATTAAGTTTTTCAAAAAAGAAAAAGTAAAAACAGAACACAAGTGTGAGGCACTTACTTCAATAACTGGCGGCTGATTTTTTAGTCCAATTTTAATATGCTTCGGCTTCATTTCAACCACAACTGAACTTGCTTTTGTTCCCATAGGGACGGGAACTGTAATGTTAACCTCTTGTAAAGATTGACCCCATGAGTACTTTTCCATATCAAGCCCATTGATCTTGTTTGGAGCTGTTCATATAGATAATATAAAAAGATTCATTTAGAATATAAATAACACCATTATTAATCTTCTACCCGAATCATTTACAGGACAAAAATCCAAACTTTTCTATAATAGAGAAAATTGTAAGAACTATTTCTATATGTTATTTCAATTGGCCAACACCATTTTGTGCAACTTTTATTAGCAATTACTATTTGAAAACATGTATAAAAATAACAAATGTCACCCAACAACATTAAGCTTGTAAGTAACATGATACTTCAATATAAGAACGAACGAAGGTGGAACGAGGCCATTAATTTATGAAAAATTAGTGTCACGTGTCGGGTTGAACAAAAAGATTAGTGATGGCAAGTGAAGGGTCGTGATGGAGAGAATTATAAGTGTCTATTCTCTAGAAAAACACAAATCCAAGACAAAATTTCAATAAGTACCCCCAAATTGATTTATCCAACTTCCAAATGATTACTATTGACGCTGTTTTCTAAAACCAATAACATTTCCTCATATTATTTATAAAAAATATACAAGAAAACCTCAATCTATGAAATCGTACTGCAAAAGGCTAAATTAATGAAAGAGAACAAAGTGCTCTTTATCTCAGAAAGTACTTTGATAGGGAAGTTAATGCACAAAGCTAAATTATATAGAACCACAAATGATAATCATGACATTTTCATCATTTAACATATATAACACATAACGGTTTTGCACTTTACTCAACAAAGGCCCTGAGAAAAAGAAAAATCAATATTTACCTCGAGGTCCATCCTTCTCCTCCTCCACTTTACTTTCGTCGCTCTTCTTTGACGACGGATTCTTCTCTACCTTATTATCCTTTCCTTCGACTCTCCTCTTCTTCTCCTCCGCCGCTACTTTCTCCTTCATCATTCTCACGATCGCATTCAGATAATTCACCCTCGAGTTGCTTCTAAAAGCATCGCTCTCCTTCGCCAAAAACTCAAACACCTTCTCCAAAAATCCTAATGGATTTGATGGATCCAATGCTGCGTTGAACTCTTTCTTCTCCGAGGGCACAAATGACGTCGACTTCTTTTGATTAATTTCCTCGTTGTATTCGGAGAGGATCGCCATTGATTCACTAGTGAGAAATTAGAGTGAATTGAGAGAGGTGTGTACGTAGGGCTTATTTCATGCATGCATTTGTATAAATATTGTGTTGTGAGATTTATGTCTTTCGGGAGCTTTGTGTCTATAAATTAGGACAATTTGACATTTGATCGTTATGATGCGTTTTAATCGGTGAAGAATAGTTCAATAAGGTTGAAAATTTGTAACACATGGTGTGACAACATCTGTCCTGAAGTTTTGCGAGTTGTAATGGTTAATTATTGTGTGATTAATGAATAAATTGTCTCAAAATGTTGACCAAGTTTTTTTATTTTTATTTTTTTGTCTCAAAGTATGGGTAAAATATAATATATAACAAGTTTTGTTAAAGATATACCAAGTTAAAAGCTTTCATTGGGCTCAATGTGTGTGGAGGAATAAGTTAGGCTTACCTCTAGGCCTTAATGTGTTACTTATATCACATTTCAGTTGTAAAAGAAAGCCCAATATATCTATTTAAGCCTTTATTACTAAAAAAAAGAGAGTAATATTTTCAATGCAATTATGTAAATTAAACCTCGGGTAATAATATTTCAAGTAAATGTGATGCAAAAGGAATTACCCAAGTAATTTTCATTTCCTTTTGCCATCTATTGTAGCACCAGTCAAGTTTTGATACATTTGAAGTGAAGTTTTAGCCTATTTGATCCTTCATTGTATAAATGCTGTTTCTTGGAATTATATTATGCGTAACTTTAACATGCTATATATATTGTGAAATTATTAGATAAATACAAAAACAAACTGTAAATTCAATTTTTAAAATCTCATTGTTATTATATTTTCTATAGTCTTTAAATTTTTAATAATGATAAACTTAGAAACCACTTTAATAAATACTTAATAAATACATTCATTTTTTGATTATTTATTTTGTGAATTCAATAAAACTAAGAGAAAATACAACTTCAAGTTTTACGTGATGAGTTAATATTACAGGTTACAAATTACTTTTTTTGTGATTAATTAATAATAAGTAATCAAAATGATTGCCTTTTAGAATCACTTTATTATTTTAGAATCACTTTATTATTTAGTTGCAAGTTCTACTTTTTTCAAACTGTTATTGAATATAAGAAAATATCAAAGTTGTAGATTTAGCTATTTTAAGAATTTAGTCAGGTAAGTGTAATTATTTAAGATATTATAAATTATTTCTACATAAGAGTGTACAAAAATCTGAGCAATAGTACTATATCATATCATCTATACTTATTATATAAAGAAAGACAATTATGACACCAGACTTTTAATTTCCATTTTTAGCCTTATAATTTTAGGTGCTGACACTATATTTTATTATTAAATTCCTAATTTAGCCTTAACATTTAAATATAATCATTAACTAGAATAATTATGGTGACTAGTGATTTAATTTCTCAAAACTTGGACTTTCTATATAAATTCTCTTTCCTATTTAATTTTTACTCATTTAAATTATTTATTTTCACCATACAAGTTGAATAAATATTAAATCATGCGGGGAATGCGTGTCAGTATTTCTAGTATATATAAAAGAAAAGTCGAGCTATATAAACACGTCCATCATTTTCATGAGGAAAGTCTTTAATATGATTTTTGATGGAGAAAAATAATCATTTGGTTTGTCATTTATGTCTATTTCAGTTAAATTAACAAACGTCACTGTTAAATTAATCACTTTCCTTCTTGAATTAAAGTCGCTTTTCCTTTGTTCTGGTACATCAATAATCCAAAAACGGATAGTATTATTATTGAATCGTGGGCCTATATTCGCGAGGCTCTTATTTATGGTGAAAATGTACACTAGATGTACAATTACAAAGGTGGATGATTAGTCAATTTTATGTATAAATAATTAAGTGATAATTGCGATGTAAAGTAGCAGCCTTGGTTATGGTAGGACGTCAAACGTCTAAGTTCTAACTAAAAGCTAACCCGATCTGATCACAATAAACTTTACAATTTCTTTAACTGCTTATTTACATGTATATACCATACACACGCTATGTTTTCAACTATATACTTCAGAAAATGGGTTATTGATATTTTAATGGAAAGAAAACGCTTTATTGTGTTTGAAATGTGAAACTTGAACTTTGCTTGACGTAGAAAAAATGGATTTGGGTAATTTATATACTTTCCTACCAATTTAGTCTTTCATTTTTTATGATAGTATGATATTTATGAAAAATTAGAAATATAATGGTAATTTATTAAATAATATATTAATATATACAGTAGATATGGCGGTAATGTTAACAAACATAGGATTCTTGAAGCCGAATGGCATGACCTCGTAGTAGTATAAGGGCTAACTTCGTGAGGAACCTGGTATTTTCTTGATCCTCAACAACAATGATGATGGTTAGCATGCATAGTGGAAAGAAGCTCACATTTGTGGGTTGAATCAACTAGTAGGTTAATCCTCAACAACACGTAAGAATCCTCTAGGCACGCGACTTCAAAGTCCGTGAAGTCTACACACATTTGACGTTTCTCATTGGACTACAACACCAACATCATGGATAATACATGTTTGGGGGTAGCTATTAGATTCATGGTCGCCAAATTACTATTATATATGGTCTTGTGGATCCATTCTTCTGTGTTTTTTACCGTACAATGCCAAAGTTGATGGCTTTATATTGCGTGAAATTAGGGCTGAAGAGATGTGTCGTACAAACTAACTCTCCCTCTGAGCTCGGGCACATGAGGTTCCCTATCTTCTACAAATTCTCAATTTGTCCCCATAGCTCTTGGCCTCGCGCTCATAGGCTTGCATAGTTGTATGTTAAGATTGCCAGAGAAACCACAACCTTCAGAGGATGTCGACTATATATATCTTCATCTATGGGGGCAAGGCATAGGTGAGAGAGGTGGTGGCTAAGATGACCTTACGATCTGGTGCTTCCATGAATTCACCATAGGAGGTGGTCTCACATGAATCATTAGGGTTGTAAGTGGGGCTTGTGTCCATTTTTAAAGGGTCCTACCTGCCCTCTCTCGACTATAGTTTTTATCATGATTTACTTTGATAGAGCTAAAAATCAAAAGTTTCGGTACTTTTCACTGAAAAGAAAAGAAGCTTTGATTCATGGTTTAAGTGAGATCCTCGAGTTGAGTTCTGACGAAGCTAACTATCTTTTGTGATGCCACTCCATGAGCAAACAATGAGTTTAGGCTCTTTTAAGGATCCATGTGCTCTTTTTAACAACTAAGGCTATTAACTTTTACCCTCATTGCACTTCTTTTAATAACTATGTTTCCACAGACAAGGCGTTGAGTCATACAAAAATTGGGAGGAGGTATAAAAGGTATAGGCAGAACACGTTAAAGTCTTGGCAATATTGAATCACGTAATCTACAAGTTTGTTTCAACTTTAATGATCAAAAGTCATGAGCCAAAGTCGAGAGTACAAAAACTCAAAGTTCTTACTATTGAAGAGGTGGTGAGCTAATTATAGGAGAGCACGACATCATAAGGGGAAGTAACTCTCAAGTGTGCTCTCATAAGACAGTCAACTATGGCCACATAGTGTAGAAACAAGGCTGCAACTAACAATTAGACTCATCTTTTGATCAATATATTTACTTTTTTGTGTTGCCTAGCAAGATGTGGTATACAACAATGAACCTTTTGGCTTGTACGACTCCTCGTGGATGTTTAACAAATACGATCAAAGAGGTTGTCGATTAGGAGTATTTATTGCATAGATGTGAGAGTTTGTTTGCTACACAACAATGATATAAAAGATTGGTTAGGCCTTAAAGGGTAGTTATTGTTGTTTGTACTTGTACAAGAGTCCGGACTTTGATGATAATGGTAGTGATAACATCATTGTCGGAAAGGTTAGAAAGAGTCGACTTTGATGGTAATGGTAGTGATAACATCATTGTCGGAAATGTTAGAAAGAGCCGCCAACAAAGCATGATTACTGATTAGTCAACTACTTTGTCGATACCTTTGAGACTAAGCTTAACGGGGTTCTGCATACGGAGTTGAGTCCTTGTGCGCGAGAGTTTATTTTTAGAATTTAGGCAAAAATAAAACTAATTATTTTATCACTGTCTTAATATATCACGATATATTCTAACATGGTAATACGGTAATAATTCTTAATATTTTACACTATAGTTGTGACGAATGGAAAAATTATATTTCACGATATTCTCTTACATGGGAATAAAATAGTAAGGTCCCATAATTTAATAATCTAAAGCGTAATATATAAGATGTTACTAAAAACCAGAATTGTCCGCCCATATATACATATATCCTCCCACCCCCACTCTACTACACTTCACCAAATCCTCTAACACCTCCAAATTCCAATCGCTTGAAAGCCAAATAAAAGAACATGGGCTACGGCAGGCTTGGAAACCCCGAGGCCGACCCTATTGGCTCCTCATCCCAGAGCCTAGCCTCCGAACCGCCCCGCCCTCCCAAAACTTTAAAACTCAAACTCCTCCTCATCCTAGCCACCATACTCCTAGTGGTCTCCGCGATCACCGCCACCGTGGTGGTCGTTCTTCATAACCGACACGCGCGCTCCAGCTCTGAGCCTAGGCTGCAGCATCTGCGTCCCTCCCAAGCCATGTCCCGAGCCTGCGCCCGAACCCAATACCAATCTCTCTGCCTGAACTCGCTTCTTAATTTTCCAGGCGCACTTACCGCCTCGGATAAAGAACTTGTACACATTTCTGTTAACATGACGTTACATAAATTTGGACATGCTCTAAATTTTGCTTCCGAGATTAGTAATATTGAGATGGATCCTCACGTCAGGTATGTCTCAATTTCAGTGTACTTTATTAGTATTTAATCGTTTATGACCGCATAAAGAATTTATAGAATTATATATATAATATAATATAATATAATGTGTGGATGATCGCGTTATGTAACTTGACTTCATCCTTGGACGCACTTTAGTTGATACTCAACCTTTTACGAATATAATTATATTCCCTCAAGAGAAGAAAGAGAAAAGATTCCAATTCTTTTGACGATTTATTCCTACAAACTTTGGTAAAGAGGTGAAAAGCATAATCTCTTTTTGCATTTAAAATTAAACTTAGGTGGAAAGCTTGAGGTTTCACAATCTTGCCTATTTTTTTCAGAACTTTTACTATACTTGTGATAAAGTTGAAAAGAGCAATTAACCACTAATGTAATAAAATGTTGCTTTTTGATTGCTGAAGCAAAGTTGAGTTGTTTGATTTGAACATGTTTATGCATTTAGTCATCCAGTTACCGGTTGGAGGAAGAGTGCTATATAATTTTAAACATTGAAGGACAAGAATTATACCAAGTTTTGAAGTGTTAAGTAGAAAGTCTCAAAATGGGGCAAACGTTAGTTAGAAAGTTGCAAAATGAGCCAAACTTTAGAGTTAATGAAATTACGCATTTATTTATTTGGTCGAGTGACAAGAACTATACCTAATTAGATTGTTTTATAGGTCTGCATACGAGGATTGCGTCGAGCTCCTCGACGATTCCGTGGATCTCCTCTCGCGATCACTCACCTCTATCACCAGTTCAACACAAGACGTATTAACCTGGCTCAGTGCCTCTTTAACCAACCAAGACACCTGTACAGAAGCCCTCAACGAGCTAAATGGGCCCGTCAAGGATCAAATCTTAGACAAATTAAAGGACTTATCCGAGCTCGTCAGCAACTCTCTCGCAATCTATGCTTCTTCAAGCACCAATGACGATTTCTCCGGTGTCCCCACACAAAATCGAAGACGAAGATTGATGAGCAACAACAAAAAGGAAAAGGATCACAAACATTTTCCCGTGTGGATGTCGAGTAGAGACCGGAAGCTGCTCGGCTCGCCTGTGACGATGATTAACGCCGATTTGATCGTATCGAAAGACGGCAATGGCAGTTGTAAGACTATTGCGGAGGCGATCAAAAAGGCGCCAGAGAAAAGTAACCGCCGGTTTATCATCTACGTGAGGGCAGGAAGGTAAATTCGCCTTGTGGAAAAGTTGTTAACTTTTTTGATTACTTTTATGATTTCGCTTTTCACGGGTCATTATGCTTTCGTAATTGCGTCGTTATTTTTAAGTGATTGAGATTTTGACTTTACTTGTTTTCTTTTAATTCCATCAATACTAAGAAGTCAGTGATTAATTATTACTCACCCGAATCATTCTCTTTTGATTATTGTATGTTAATTATATTTGGCTATATGAATATGATTTTAACCCAAATCTAGTTAGTATTACATATATTAATATATATGACCTACCATATAGACTTTTAGGTCTTGCATGATATGCATTTGCTATATAGTTCACTAAAAACTATTGTGGGGTCAATTATAACTTATAAGGATAAAGTCATAAAACAGTATGTTTTTGTTAGTATTTCATAATTTTGTTAATGGTATCATATATACAAACCATATATATGACATTCTTTCTTTCTTTCTTCTTCTTCTTCTTTTTTGTATTTTTGTATGAATAAGGTATTTATTATAGACTCATAAGGTGGGAAGTTGGAAAATGTGAAATGTACTTAATTGGTATTTAATTAAATCTCTAGATCCTTCTTTTTAATATCCTACCACGTTTTACTTCATCCGTCGTAATCTTAAACTTAATTTTAGAATTAGGAATTATGTTTTCATTCTAATGTTGAATGATTATGATAAAAATAATTATACAATATGACACCTATGTGAGTAAATTATGTTTTGTGGGGACTTCTCTATATATATAAACAAACTGTAGTTTTTCATCACAATTCTTTTAGGTATGAGGAGGATACATTGAAGGTTGGGAGGAAGAAGACTAATATAATGTTTATTGGAGATGGGAAGGGTAAGACAGTCATAACAGGTGCAAAGAGCGTCCAAGATAAATTGACAACTTTCCACACGGCAACTTTTGGTAAATTATATCTCGTTTTTCTCGCACCTTCCCTTAATTTTTAATTATTTACATTTTCCCTCGTTAGTACTACTAAAACATGCATCTTATACTCTCTGTGTCAATTTACATTATTTTTAACCTTCACTGTGATATCGTTTTAAACAAGTATTTGACAATAACTTTAGTAAGACATTCATTACATACGTGTAAAACGTGTTACGTAGCGGACCCGAATATTGTGTATTTGTGTTAGAAACTTATTAAAGACGTTTTTGACCGTGTCCAACAGTGCAACGAAAAATAAAACTACAATTCATGATTTAATGGTAAGTGGTAAGAGAATCATGATTCATCCTCATCTATAAGAGGTAAAATGAGAATAGTTCATGTGTTGATCGCCCAAAACCCTAAAGTTATCAAGTAAAGAGCCCCCACGTCCTCATAGCGGCTACTCTCGCACTACATGAGCCCTTAGCTTGCAAATAAGAAGGTGGTTACGAAGAAATGCCTTGTGCAAAGGACAACCACTCTCGCATGAGTGATCACACGTGAATGAAGCTTAACCCTTAAGAAATCTTGTCCATACTAATTTCTCTTCATATTTCTACAATCATATGATGCACATGATTCATCCTCCAAGTTCGAACAATTTCACATCTTTAAAGAGTTAGTTGCTCTTAAAAGTAATATCACGCAAACAGACTAAGAAGACAAACTTCCCTTTCTCTCATATATGTTCTCCTAGGAATATAGATTTTCAATCATATCTGCTTAACTCTCAGAGGGTCTAGCAACCTTCAAAACTCGCCCTAGTGGGAAGCGTGATTATACGCGTCGAATTTGTTCTTGAATAATTGCTATCAGACAAGCCTCGTTAACTTTCGTGACATAATTTATCCACTTCATGATCAAAATCGATTTCCTCAGAGGACATAAGCAAAACACTTATTTTCCAAGTTGTACTAGGGGTGGGTGTGGTACGGGTACCCACATGCGTGCGGATACCCGCGCTAGCGAAAAATGAAACTTTGTTATTATTTTCATTCCCGCACATTGCGGGTTTCGGCGCAGATGCAGTACGGTAGCGGGTACCAAATTTTATGTGATTTTCATATTTTATAACCTAAAAAGTAAATCAATAGGTTATCCAAATCAAATGTTTATAGGTAACTTTATCAAAATCTGAAATGCTTATAATAACTGAGATCTAATAATCAATCATATCATACTCTATCATTCATCAATGGCAATAAAACCACATGGTACATAATTAACTCGATTTATAAAAATATAATAAAATACAAAAAATAAGAATATTTTAGTTAATTGAAATTACTTAAATCTTAATTATAAAATATATAATCTTAATAATTATGCCATGTTTCTTGAAATTAGTATATTATTCTATAAGTATATATATGCGTGTAAATATATATATATATATATATATATATATATATATATTTTCATTATTGAAAAGACATGCGGGTATCCATACGGGCCCAAAAAATTAATAATATTACCCATTCCTTTTTTTGCTTTGAAAATTAAAATGCGCGCATTGCGAATACTCATTCTCACTTTATCCACTCTAAACGGGAAATACCCAAACGAAAGTGATACGGGGGTGAATACCCACTTTAAATGCTTCGCCCCCACTTTAAATGCCCACCCCTAAGTTGTACTGTCTTGTATAATTAGATGAACATGATCCATAATTGAAAGACTATTGATCTTAAAAGCACTACAAGACTTTGTGCGTGACTTGTAGTCCTGTGTTTTACGTTCTTGTCACCTTATTTTTAATTCTTATAATTTAGCGAAACTTAACAACAAAAAATTAAGAACAATAAAGAATATATGCTATTATTAAAAAGTTGAGACAGCTTTTCTCACTTTAAAAAAAAGAAGTTATTACACTTTTATTCTTGAACATATTCTTCTACTTTAACTATATATAGACGCAAAGCGTTAAAGTTACTTTTAGAAAAGTTAAAATATAGTGATTCTATATTTTATTTACAAAGTATGTTTAACTTCAACTTTTTAAATTGTCAATGATATATAATTATATATACATATACATGTGTGCATGTGTGTTTGTCCATGACATCATATCTTGAGATTTTTAAATTTTGTCTTTTGTGTTTGCATGTATGGTATATGTATTTGTCATATCCACGGCAGTGTAAATTAAAATTAAACTCAGGAATGAGGGATTATAAACTATATATATATATATATATAATTTGTTGTATGTTTACTATTTTGTAATCTAATTTCAAATTTGTTTTTGAATAAATTGAACGATAGCGATATCCAATAATATACTTTGCTATATTTGACTTATAATACTAATGGCGGGTGAAAGCAATGGGCGATCGATATGTTAATTAGTTGTTTGACAGGCACGTGGCTGTCGTGAAGATGTGATTAAGCCTGTCTGAATGCATTATAGTACTATACATTTACCAAACAATATTCATGATCATTTCACAGTTTAGTGTAACATCCAATTGCTGCCTTTTTTTTAAAGCTTTGTCAACCCTCGTTTTCACCACTTGTTTGTTTTTGCACCTTTTCCACGACGGATGTCTCCTCTTTAGCAAAATTCCACAAGAAAATTGTCGTGAAATGACACTATATATGTTTCATAGGTGACGAAGCACGCACAGTTGGTTTGATTAAGAATGTTTTCTTTTGAATAGATTTATGTATTGAATTTAATAAATTTGTTTAATTAATTAAACAAATTTAATTGTTTTTTTGAACATCAAATTTAATTATGTTTATGAACATATAATTTCATCTATAGAAATTATCCTAAAAGGAAGGGTGACTCCTGACTTATTCAACATATGCCGCACATGCTTTTTCTTTCTACTTGTCTCACATCGTGTTCGAGAATTTATTACCTTTTTTTATAACACGTGGAAGTCATGTTGAGCACCGATCAAGGTGATTTTTTGAAGTATATATAGAATAAGTTGGCTTATTTTCTAGCAAAAAAGAGAATAGGTTCTTTTCAACTTTTTGTTGAGAAGATATAATCGAAACATTCATTTTGAGCTGGAAAAAAAGGGGTAAGATCAGGGTGACATGAAAAGAAATAAAAGCATAACCTTTTTTGTTAGAAAATAGATGCTTAGATCAATTTTGACTTTTGAGCATTGCCTACCGCAGATAATACGGTGGCTATGATGCAATGGAGATCAAACCATTGAGGAGCATTCGAATACTTTTAAGGGGTCCACAGCAAGTTTTATTTATTTATTTATAGAAATACACATATATTATATAGTATGTCTCAATGTGTGACATTATTATACTGCAAGAAACATTTATCATCTATGAATATAAAATTCAACAAAAGACATGTGATTTTAATATGTATCTTGACCTTTTAATTCTTATTGACATATATTAGCTGCAACCGGCGCTGGTTTCATTGCAAGGGACATGACATTCGAAAACACAGCTGGACCAAGCAAGCATCAAGCTGTAGCCCTCCGCATTGGGGCGGATCATGCGGTGGTCTACCGTTGCAACGTTATAGGTTACCAAGACACTCTCTACGTACACTCACAAAGACAATTTTATCGCGAATGTGACATTTATGGCACAGTGGACTTCATATTTGGAAACGCTGCAGTGGTGTTACAAAGTTGCAACATACATGCTAGAAAGCCAATGCCACTTCAAAAGAACACCATCACGGCACAAAACCGTAAGGACCCTAACCAAATTACCGGTATTTCAATCCACAATTGCAAAATCGTGGCTGACCCGGATCTTGAAGCGGCTAAGGGCACCTACTCAACATACTTAGGGCGACCATGGAAGTTGTACTCACGCACGGTGTACATGCTTTCATACATAGGCGATCACGTGCACCCTAGGGGGTGGCTAGAATGGGACTCGACATTTGCCCTTGATACATTGTACTATGGAGAGTACATGAATTATGGACCGGGGGCTGGGATAGGCCAAAGGGTGAAATGGCCGGGGTACCGTGTGATCACATCGGCGAAGGAGGCGAGCAAGTTCACGGTGGCACAATTCATATATGGGTCGGAGTGGTTGCCCGCCACCGGTGTGGCTTTCTTGGCGGGTCTCTCAACTTGAAGAACCACACATCATTTGTTGTTCAATATATATGAAAATGGGTAGGGGCTCTGATTTGTTATATTCATATGGTAAATGGTAAAATTTTTTTTTTGTCTTTTTGTCTTTTTTTTTTTTTGCCTTCTTGTCCTATTGATAAATCCAATAACTTGTTCAATGGTGATTGAAGCTAAGTGGTACTTTGTAAAAGTTACAAGAAATTAAATTCCAGAATCTTCGAAATAAATTAAGTTCCTGAATAATCACAATTAGTAGTACTCCGTGGCTAGAATTATCATCCGAATAAATATGGACGGATGTATGGCTTTCGGCTCGAGTGAATTTTATTTTATTTGGTGTTAATTAGAGTACTACTAATATATATTAGTTCTAAGTCTACTACAAAAAGTAAAAGGTACACAATTAATTACACTTTAACTTATGAATTATGATTCTACATATAACATCCAAAGAAGGCTGACTATATACACAATTATAATAATTCTTTTTCATCTATCATGACCCTATAATTTCATATAAGATTAAAAGAGAGAAAAATACATGTTTGGGCCCCTAAGTTGGTACCCTTACGCATTTGGTCCCATAATTTGTCACTCCACTCTTTTAGTTCCGTAAGTTGGCGAAAATGCACAATTTTAATCCCAGGTCGCCAAAATTCCCTAAACTCGCCGGTTTTTGCTGATGCAGCTCCCTTTTGACTTAAAAACTAGTGATTTTGACACAAGAAAAAGCCTAATTACATGGCATGCCACTTGGACGCCATGTAATCAAATAATTAAAAAAATAACATGAATTGTGGGTTTAAAGAAAGAAAACATGAAATTAAAAAATAACTTCACTCCTCGTTTCACTTCACTCAACTTCTGACCCATAACACACCATATTGTACACTCCGCCACTGTCAGCCACAACCCGCCACTTCACCATAAGCCTTTGATCGACGGATGGCAAAGATGCGAGCTAAACGAAGCTGTGCATGCGCCACTCGACCAAAACCAACGAACCTGTCACCATATACCGCAAACACTTATCTAAAACCAGTTTAAATCGAGAAATTCGTACCGTATATATGGGGATATGTTCGTTGATTTTGGTCGAGTGGCACACTCACAAGTCACAACTTTATTTTGGCTCGCATCTTCGCCTTCTTTGACCGCGGGCTTTTGGGGAGTGGCGGACTGCGACGAATAGTTGTGGAGTGTATGGTGTGGCGTGGATCGCAGGTTGAGTGAAGTGAAATGAAGAGTGAAGGTTTTTATTTTTTAATAGGTGTTATTTTTTAAGACCACAATTCATGTTATTTTCTCAAATTTTAATTACATGTCGTGCCATGTAGTTGGATTTCTTTTTTTTTTTTGTGTGTCAAAATCCCAAGTTTTTAAGTCAAAGGGGGAGCCACATTAGCAAAAACCGGCGCGTTTAATGAATTTCGGTGACCTGTGACTAAAATTGAGCATTTTCGCCAATTTATAGGATTAAAAGAGTTGAGTGACAAATTACGGGACTAAATGCGTGGAGGTGCCAACTTATAGGACCAAACAATTTTTTTACCATTTTAAAAGGCATTCGTTTCAAGAAAAAACAAAAACATCACTTTGGGTTCATATAAAATAAACTTCAATTCTCGCGTACTTCAAAAGTACCACCTATGTCAACACACGGGAACTTTTAGTGTGCATCGGAGCCACAACTCCCCCCACTCATAGAGAGGTGGGCCAACACACATGGATCTGCATGGGGCCCACGTCTCTGTGAGTGGAGGGAGTTGTGCCCCCGATGCATATTATAGAGTTCCGTCAATGTTGCTCAATTTGAAATTCATGTTTGTCAACATCGAAAGGGAATTTTGATTTGTTCTCTTGTGTGCACGCAAATTAAATCGTATATATTGCGGTGAGTATAGTTTAATTTGGATTATATATGTAATATAATTTTGAAACGTCTTAACATTCTTACATAAAAATAGGTAGTGCATAAATATTTTTGTTCAAAATTATCGAGCTAGCTTTTTATTGAGTGATAATAACTAAAGGGCTTTTTATAATTTCTGCCCGTTAATTTCCACCAACTTCAAGTTTTGCCCTTTTTTGGACCGGGCTTTATTTTTGCCCGGTAATTGTTTTATTTTTTTTAAAAATGGCCGACGAGCTTGGTCGAAGCCCAGAGTTGAGCCCGTCGGGCATTTTAAAAAAAAATAATTACCGGGCAAAAACTTGAAGTTGGTGGAAATTAACGGGCAGAAATTATAAAAAGCCCGCGGTTTAATTAGATCAGAAAGAGAAAATGTTGATGGTTTCTCCCCGCACTTTGTCTAATTGCTTAGATAAAATCTATGAAGAATAATTTTGCCTATACTCGTTTAACTATTGATTTAATATATGTGTGGCTAATTCTGTGTTAAACGCCTCTCGATGGTTTTCTTGCTTAATTAACATGACTTTTTTACTTGCCGCCGGCACCGCCACCACCACCTCACCTCCCCTGTTTGATTGGCCCATTTCATCAAACACTTCAACTGCAAAACCGAAAAAGAGAATTTCAAAGAGAAATGGCACTAGCCGAAGCAAGGGCTTCTTGGCAGAGAACGGCCAACCGATGCTTGGTCTAAGAAGACGCCAAAAGAGCTCCGAACACGAGCTCCGTCCCTTTTAACCGAATCCCTTCGTATACTAATTTATCCCCAAATTCAAAGTGGTGGCTACAAATGCCATTAAATTACGCCTGTCAACAACAAGTTTTCATCGACAAACAATTAAATTCCTCTGATGGTGATATGGAAAACTGCCAAATGAACGAAAGCTCACCGGGTTTGGAGTCTTTGGTTCATGATCCAAGTGAAAATTATGCAACTTGCAACAAAAATCTAGATACATCATTAAACAAGAAGAGTTGAGAGAGTATAATAATAGTCAGAATTGCCAAGAATATCTCCAAACACCACCCTCATGCCGTTGTCTTCAAATTGGGGATTTCGACTCTCAGTTTCCACCTGGATGCTGGCTTGTATTTTGTAACAATTAAGAAAAAAATCTTTAATTTTCATAATTAAAAATCACTTAAAAAAAAACCTTGATCGATTCTTATACTTCCCAAATGTTAAAAAAAATGGCTTTTTATAATTTCTGCCCGTTAATTTCCACCAACTTCAAGTTTTTGCCCGGTAATTGTTTTTTTTAAAAAATGCCCGACGGGCTCAACTCTGGGCTTCGACCAAGCCCGTCGGGCATTTAAAAAAAAAAACAATTACCGGGCAAAAATAAAGCCCGGTCCAAAAAAGGGCAAAACTTGAAGTTTGTGGAAATTAACGGGCATAAATTATAAAAAGCCCATAACTAAACTAACTATACCCAATTACTACAAATATTATACTTTACATTCATATCAAGAAGATACCACCTCAACTCAATATGACATCGTGTCATTATCTATGGTTACCGTTGATTTACGCCATGTGTATTTGATAAAAGGTTAAAAAAATGTATGCTTAATTATTTATAATTGCCCATTTTTAATATATCGTCACACATACGTTAGATGCATGCACATATATTTTGGCAGGCAGATCTGGAGTTAGAAAACACTGTTATTATGACTCTTGATAGGGGCTAATTATTCTATTGATGTGTTTCAATAGAGCATTTTTTGTATAAAAATTAGTGTTTATAAGCTGTCGGTAGGGTTCAATTGTTATTTTATATGGTATATGCTAATAAGACCAATGGATGCCCTCCACTGGCCTGATAAATTAAATAATAGTGGTTTATTTTACATTTGCTTTACTAAATAAAAAAACCCAAAGCCCCAGTATAAGCCCATATAATCCGGTAAAAGTGGGCCCAAAAGAGCATTTCGGCTCATTTATTATCTCACCTTCCCCCTCATATAATTTAAACCCACAACTACCTGCATGTGCAATTCTACTTATGCCCCTGCTTTTTCAAATGCAATTACCCTGCTACCCCTGAAAAGCGCGACTATTGTTCATCATCTCACATAAAAGCTCAAACTTGCAGATTTGGGGGTGGAATTCGGGAATAGGGTTTTCGGGGAGGCTAGGTTTTTCTTTTCTCTCAACTGATTTCTACAATATGGTTTGGTTTCTGGTTCACAGTACCGTTTCTAATCAATTTCTTTCCATAGGTGACTTGTGGGAGCTCGGCATTGCTGAAAGTGCGGTTGCTTCTTGAAGATTCACACACCCTGCATTTTGTGAAGGTAAGGTTTAGCACGGCGTACAACCCTATCTTCTCACGAACTCGTTTTGTGGTGCATAAAAATTAGTTTGTAAATGGATTACATGGTAGTTGCAGTTATTGTCAATGTTTGCTCCTTTTAAATTTTGCTGCTTTGGTAAATTGTTTTGATGAATTGTCCCATTTTAGGTTATGTATATCACGCTCCTTCAAAATGGAGTTCAATGAAGTTTTGTTTTCCTTTTGGATTTCGACTTTTTGGCTTTCGTTGTTTGTGTTTTTGGTTTTGTGGATAAATTTGGTCAATTAATAGATATATTAGTGGTTGCTGCCCATTATCCCTGTAAAGCATATACTCCTCGGGGTGTCCTTTAATTAATTTGTGTTGCAACATCCATCAGGAATTCCATTATGGACGGCGTTCACCGGTTGCACGTGTATATGTTGATGTATGAAATAATGTTTAATGTGTCATTCACAGGATTTTTAGCTGTTCTACTTAACGCAATCGAGGCTGGGCTGTTAGGTCGTAGACCTCGTAGGCGCAACATTAAGCACATAATTATTAGGCCTATTCCGTACCAAATTAAATACCTAGACAAGATGTTGAACACTGGTGGCACACCCATCAAAGATAATCTAAGAATGAACCGAGATAGTTTTTTAAAGTTCTGTTATTTATTACATGAATATGGGGGTCTGCATGAATCTAAATACGTTAGCGTATCAGCCCAAGTGTTGATGTTTTTAGACGTTTTATCACACCACACGAAGAACGTTAAGGTTAAGTTTCACTACGTCTAGTCCGGTGAGATCGTTAGTCGATTCTTTGGTAAAGTTCTACTAGCCCTCTTGAACTGCCACCAGATACTCATTGTGAAGCCAACCCCAATAGGCCCGGATGACATTGATCCAACCTGGAAGGTATTCCAGGTAATACAACGACAAAACCAAATTAATACCACTTTAAAAGATTGTAAGACCCAACTAACCTTGATGTTGAACCCTAAACACTTTTTAATTCCACGCTTTAGGGATGCATAGGGGCACTAGATGGGATGTATATGCAACTTCGAGTACATGTTTTAGACAAACCTCGCTATCGTTCAAGAAAAAGGAGTATTGGCAATGAACGTGTTAGCCGTGTGCGATAGACATGGGAAGTTTGTATTTGTTCTTGCGGGTTGGGAAGGTTCAGCAACCGATAGTCGTGTCCTTAAGGATGATATCAATCGTCCCAACGATCTGAAAGTGCTTCATGGTACGCTAGCTACATAATAAATTAATAAAATTTAATTAATCTACCAAAATTGAACTATGAACTCACATCTCAATGGCTTCTTCACTATAGGTAATTATTACTTAGGCGGCATGGGTTACACTAATGGAGAGGGTTTCCGAGTACCGTATCGAAGCGTCCGATACCACCTGAAAGAATGGGGAGTGGGGAATCGAGCACCACAAAACTATCAGGAGTATTTTAACATGAAGCATGCACGCGCCCAAAATGTCATTGAATGTGCCTTTGGAGCTTTGCAGAGTCGATGGGCAATACTGCGCAATAACTCGTATTTTCCAGTTAAAACTCACTGCCATATTGTAATGGCATGCGTGCTGTTACACAACTTCATACGGCAGAATATGCCCTACTCACATCTGGATGAAGAATATCCTCAATCACCAAGGAACTATGAACCCGAAGTTGGCTACGTAGATGTGGTCGAACCTTCGGTAGCCTGGACCAACTATAGAGATGAGATGGACATACAGATGTACAAAGCCTGGAGAGCACGTCGTGCACAAGCTTAGGACGATTAAGAAGCAACCCACATTTGTTGTTGTTTAGAATTGTAACTTTATAAAGAACATATCGCATCGCACTGTAGAGTGTTTAATGTTTATTTAAATCATCACTTTGCATCTGAGAAAATTTAAAACACCCCAATATCTTGTTTTTTGGTTTCATAATGTTGCATTGTTGCTGTTTGTGTTGTTTGTACGAGCACTCTTGTTTTAAATCATTTTGTGCATGCTGTTATGGTTCTGTCTTCATTTATTAATTGATAATCATGTATAAATCTTGTGGTATAAATTAGTATGAATTATTCAATGTAACTGCTCTGTTTATTATTAAAATTGAGATGCTTGAACGGGGTCTATTGATGCATTTCTTTCGTATTGTTTTAGTCTATCCTACACATACCCTTAATTAGTATCTAAATTTCCAAGAACCCCGCTGTCATAGTTAATGTGAACCCTGTTTCGTTGCTCATAACTTCTGTTGGTATGAATGTATATTTTACAATACACTATATCCTCATTCCTTTGCAGGACTGGTTTTTGACTAATGTCTAAAACCAGCAACACTACAACCACTATTTGGTCAATTTTGCATTTATTTTAGCTTGGCCTGACCAGTAAGTAACAGTGTACATGCAAATATAGTTCCAGGTGCTTTGTTTTAAAGTGGCTTCTCAATTTGTCCATGGCCCGTTCAAAAAACCATTAACTACTAGGCGTTCATGGAGTCGCGTTGAGGAAACAGCTCTGTTAAATGCACTTCTGAATCTGGTTACCAATGGCTGGCATTCGGAAAACGGTTTCCGAACTGGTTACCTAATCCAACTGCCTAATCCAACTGGAGAATGCACTCCAACAGAAGTTTCCAAATGACCGCCCACTCACTCAAAAAAACATTAATTCGAAGCTTATGGTGTGGAAGAAAGTCTACAACACGCCATATAGTGGGCACATCTGGGTTTGGATTTGAGTATACAAAACAAAAAGGTGACCAACCGGATGATGAAGTTTGGGATTCTTACGTTCGGGCAAGTCCTTACTCATCATTGTTACTATAATCCTATTTTTTATGGTTGCTTTTTTCACTCTGCTTTGAATTAACAAGGTTAGCATAACATGTAAGTTTGACTATTTATACTCTACATCAGATCTACAAGGACGTTGATTCCTTCTGTGACAAGACTTTCCCCTTCTACGAGGACTAGAAAATCAGCTTTGGAAGTGATCGGACTAATGAGAAGTCAGCACAAGGGATTGATGATGCTATCTTAGAGTTGGATAACCCCCACGACCTAACGTACGAGGTCTATGACTTCCATGTTGTTAGTGGAGCCAAAGGTAAATCTGTTTGTAGCTCATACTCGGGACCCGACTCAAACCCAAGGGATCAAACAAACCCAAATGCAGAAGACATTGATGACACAACCTCAACACATGTACCCAATGTAGGGGCCTACTCGCGGGACGCCGACCCAAATGCAAATCAGGAATCGAAGAAGATGAAGGGACGCGAAACAAGGGCACTGGCCGAACAGCTGGTCACTCTTGTTGTTGGTCTTATTGAGAGGACTAACAAGAATTTTGGGGAGATGCACTCACAAATGGACGCAAGGACCAACCCCACTCCTGCACCCTCTGCCTCGGTCTAGCCACCGAGTAAAACAAAACATGTTTATGATATTGTGTCAAAGATGTGACTTGAACCGGTGCAACTTATGCTTGCCGTTGCCCACAAGATCATTGCTGACCCACACAACACTGAGTTCTTCTTAAGCATGGAAGAAGGATTCCATGGGCCGTACATGGATATGAGCATCAACGGATGCCTCCAACCTGGAGGTGGTGCTGTGTGAGAGATTTCCAGTTGCTATTAACCTCCATTTTCGAGTGTTGTTACCTAAATAGCATTACTACAAATATTTTTAGTTACACACTTTTTGATTATGTATAATAACCATTTTTGGTTATAGAATTTGCAAATACTCCTGGGTAATATGCCTATGTACATATTTTTCATATTAATTTTTTTGTACTTAGTTCATCAAAGATTTCTGGAGAAACTTGAACTGAAGTTAATATTCCATTGCACTAGGAATTTAACCTTTCAAAAATTAATTCATCTTGTAGGTTTTGCCTTTTCCAGAGATTGACTTCACTTTAATATTATATGCAATGAATGTCAATAAAAGTAATCCAATAACCATGCAGCAGTGATTGCAACTGCCACACAAGGCACTTATTAAGCTAGCTAGCCTGGTGCAATTACTCTACTCAACCACTAAGCACAAAATAATTATAATCTATGTAATTTATAGAAAAGCGTGAGATTGTTTAGCCTCCAAAGAAAGCCATGGGTCACTTGATTGACAAAACCAGTGACACAAATTCTTTCATTGAACCTGAACACTTCGAATTCTAGTTTCTTTCAGGTAGAAAACTTTTTATTTCTCGAAATTCGTACCTGGTTAGGCAACAACACATTTTCAGGCTCAAACACCATGGATAATATATTGGATTTCAACGATTGGGTCCACCTCTGGGAATTTCAAACATTTCACAACACTTTTGTGGCGCCTACTCTGATTGAAAATTCTATTATGTGGGAAATAATAATTCTTGTGACTACAATTCCCGCCACCATTTGGGAAATCAAAGCTGAAGTGCACAGGGTACAACATGGTGAACAAAACGCTTATGGTGGGAAAGGTTCTACTTGACGGACTGGGAGTTGAACAGACACAAGGAACTCACTTTGGAGATGCTTCGTCAGCTTCTGGCACAAGGGATCGGGATACCACGCAACAATCCAGTCATTCCCCCACACCTCTATAACCTTCCCATGAAATTAGTCACATGGAATTGTGATTGGGCTGGAGACGAAGAATTTGAAACAAATTTTCGTGCATTGGTTCGTATTCATCAACCAACGGTTATTTTTGTTGTGGAAGCGTATGTTTCAGTTGAAGAAGCCTGGAATATTGCTCCGTACTTAGGCTACAACAGTTACGAGATAGCTCCAACAATTCCAGGAATTATTGGAGGACTTTGGATGTTGTGGAATGACTATGAAGCGGATGTGTAGTTCACCGGCATTGACTTTAACCACATCGCGACCATCATTCGACCAAGGATGAATGATAGTAGGAGGGGCATAGGTGAGTATGTTCTTCCAAAGAAAAAGACTAAGATCAAAGTGAACCATGCTCTACCAACTACAAACATTCCCATAACTACTAACAAGATAGATTTTCTCGGGAATGGAAGCGAAGTCGTTGTTACATACAATGTTTGAGGGGTGGCAAAAGAATGTTAGGAAAAATAGTTTAGGATTGGTACCATTTTGTAACTACCTACTGTTTTAATGATTTTTCTATAATGGTCTTTTTTTCTTCTGTGATCGATTAATTAAAGTACACATTATTGACATTTGTTGCAAACTAAGCAATGGTATTTATTTATATACGATCACTGGATTTGCTTGACAGCCACAAAATCTGATAAAGCGGCATCGGACGGGAATTGAACTATGAACTATGAGTTTTTAAATTAGAAGTAATGTTCGCAGCGCTAATAAGTTTGTTGGCTTCTTCTCTGTTGAATTAGATATCTTCAATAGAGGAGCTACATTGTACAGTTAACTCAAAAGCTGGAAATAGCTACATACAAACAACGAGAATTATATCAACTGGTTGTCCATTCATAATTTCAAAAAAATGTCAGCCTGCAAAGCTTACATTGAGTGCAACCATTAGAAAACGACACTTTTGGACCGATACCAACATTACAATACTATGCCGAAGTTATCATAGATCTTCTAAATACTGATCGAAGAGATCTAGGAGTAACATATAATAACTACTACATGCATACACAACATCACCAAACATAATAATAACAATAGGAATTCACAAAAAAGCACTAAAGTTAGCGCCTATCGTAAATTCGCCGACCTAAACTTAGACCACCAAAAGGGGAAAAAATGTCTTGTCTAGAACCATACACCACATTACTTATAATTAGCAGGCTTACTACACACTACATAACCACTTTAGACTTAATTAATATACATACTACACCCAAGTACTAACCATACTACAATTTTTGCAAAGGTACCCGCAAACTTCCTTACCCAATCATGATTTCTAGTAGTTTTAGAACAGTGTTGTGATACTATCGAGAATAGCACTCCCAAGCGACAACTTAGCAACTGCATCCTTTACCGGTGTGTTGACAGTGCTGGAGGAACCAGTAGAGCTGGTTTTACGATTTGGACGACTGTTAACTTGGGGCAGAGCCTCGTCAATTAGGCATTTTACAAAATCCTCCTTCAACTTAGATGCGACCTGCGACGTAACAGGGGGTCTACCGGTGTCTGCTCCGTTCAAGTCGGGGAGTGCTGGTGGCTCATCAAAGACAGGAGAGGATTCCCAATGCACCAGCCCTTGGTCCCTCAGGTCATACCAGAAGGAGTTGGTTGGACTATAATTTGGAGGGGCATCACCCTCATCAGCCACGGGACTGGCTCGATTACCGGCACTTGAGGAACATGTGCATCGTCATTGTTGTCACTTAGGTTGATGAATTCTATTGATCCACAGGGTGACCATGGTCGCGGCACAACAAAGATGATGCAAAGTTGCCTCCAGGCCGGTTCTCCCTCAATTATATACGCCTCACTCAACGGATACTTCTATAGAAACGTTAAAAACATTTTTTTGTCAACAATAGGGAACCGAACGATATTCGACGCTGATATTAAACCAGACACTCCACACTGATCTTTAAGCAACCACAAAACTTGAAAAAGTGACTAAAAATCAATAATCTTACCAAGTAGCAGTAGTCCCACACGAATTCCTCGAAAGCATGCACCACATTGTTCATCTCGTCTTGGTACACCGCGCTTAAACAAATTACGAAATTGAATATGTTGTAACACCTTTCCAGGCAACGAAACTGGATGATGGCTTCACGCAGACTGAAGTTCTTGTTAAAAGTTGCATTGGCAGTGTTACGAGCAAGGAGAATGGCCCCAACGTCGGAGGTAGTTAGTCTACGATCCAGCCTTCGTGCTTCAGTGACAAGGACATCAATGAAAGTGCAATCAATGATATACGTCCACTGTGTCGTGTACAACAACGCCCTTTGTGATCGAGGGTTTGCTGGAGCAAAGTTGTTGCGAACCATGTGTTCTGGTTTTCCATGTAGGCTTAAGCATGTATTTATGGTTGGAAATGTGTTAAGTTTACTGTATCAGTAGTAATTATCATTACTTGGTCCAACAACCAAACACTCAAGTATTTCTGAGTAGTAGACAGGTAGCAAAGAGTGTGGATGCATGTATTTGTTGTGCGGTTACATCCTAAGTGGCCATTCTTCAAGATTTGGTTGCTGGGCTCGAATATATTTGAACTTAAGTGGAGATTGGATTGTCATCAGTACTCCTAACCATAGTAATTGTAGCAATCCACATGAGTGGTTGCCATTACTAGGCTCAACCACAAAACTCATCCCATTTATAATAAGATATATATTAGTAATTAACCAAGTTACTTTTACACGGCATCAAAGTTTTTCTATATGAATAAAGAAATATCAAAGTTGTTTTAATATTTAATTACCGATGGCCTTTTTTTAACCACAAGTGTTACTAGGTTCATTGTTGACCCAAAAAAAACCATATATCTGGTTGTTGGCATATTTTATGATTCTTTACTCTGCATACAAGTTTTAACTATTTCCGCAATTACACATTGTAAACTCAATAAAATATAGGTAAGAGTAGATAAAGTTGTAACATAATTTCCTTAACCCAGAAAGCAGCAGAGGTTATTTATGCATAAGACGGAGAAGAGTGGGTGGTTGGTATAGTTGACTATCTATCTAAAATCCACATAATTGTTTTTTTACTCATTAACCTATAGTAAGTGGCAAACTAAAAATTTCATTGATAGAACAAAAGTATAACATTTCATAGTTCACTAAACAATACACATTTGAAGTACATTGTCGTAAACAGTTACGTGCAACTGCCCCGGTTACACAATTCATCGTCCCTAAATGAGTCGGCTTATAGCTTTTTCAACGCGAGTACTTGTAAAGGCAAAAGATTACAATCGACAACGTACCAACCAGCACCGTTACAATGAACTTAGGGCCTAGGTTAACTTGCCCGCTTCTAATATACGCCCTCCTTTGCTCTTTGTATTTTTGGAGTATGTCGGTAACGAGCTGTTTGTAATGTGGCGATAATTCACCATATTCTCAAGCACGATACGCGCAACGCATCCCCTACAAAATGATTGCTGCAACGATTTAGAGTCATACGAATCTTCTGTTTTGGCCAATCAAAATAGAATACTCCTGCATATTATATAATTTTACTGAAACATTTTTGTTTTGTTTCAAAAAGATTGTTGGACAACTAGACACTTGCCCGTTCATTTGGACATCCCCATTGATGACGACCTGGGTTGTCGCTTGACCAATTGGTGCGGAGAACCATGTTGAGGCGGCACGCGCATTGACGATTATTCTGGGCACACGTACTGAAACGAGCATGTGGCATGGTAAACGTTGCAGTCTCCCCCCAATTTTCGTCTAAGCTTACTGCTGTTGCAGTCATTTTTGTCCTGAAGTTACAATTTGTTGTAGAAATTGTAAGGGAGTGTTGTTGTTTGTCAAATTATGGGTAATATGTGTTACCTATATACTTGGCTATGAAGGGTTAGTCAGGATTGGTTGGTCTGGAAATAAATACATCCAACCATGTCTTGACCAAAAGGCATTATTTTAGTCATATCAAATACAATACTACAACTTTTCACTACTGTTGGAGGGAACAAGGTTATTAGCCATTTATGTATCACATGAAGCACATTAGTTTCAAAGATAAATTATATAGTAGTGGATGCTAAACTTAACATAAACGAATACAAGCAACCGGAGATTTAACATAACAGATGAAAGGAAAAGAGAATGCAGAGCATCAAACAATCAACAAACTTTTATACAAAAATATATTCCAAATACAAAGTGTGACGTTATATTCCACTTCTAGTTCAAAGGCAAGGACATTATTCTAATTAAAAACACACGAACTAAAAAGTATGCAACGATGCATAACATAGCCAAATTTACCTGAACAACTACAAATGACCCGAAACGGTCGGACTAAAAGTCTATAATTGGTAAACATCAAGCCAGACCCAAAGACCGCGCCGAACGTAGAACCTTGTTGTGGCGTATCTTAATCACCTTGCAATTCTCTTCTACGTTATGAGGTGGTATCGCCATCAGCAAACCCTTTATGTTGTACGACGGAGTATTCGGATCAGAAAGGGCATAGATTTTTTCCTCGGGAAATGCCGCTACCTTGTACCTAATGAAAAACCTCAGCTTCAAGTGGTATCCTAGGTAACCATGCTCACTCGGATAAGTTATATCAATGTGTAAGTGATTTAATGGGCGGTTGCACCACGTCGGCAAAATGACTTGGTGCAACTGATGTACAAAATAATTCCTCCTGAGCGTGAGGCGTAAGACTCATAATATTAATATTTTATTTGTATATTTAGATAATAATTAAGAAATATGTAAATAAAAACTATATTAAATTAAAAAGAACAAAAGAAAAGTAATAAGCATTTAATTGAAATAATACTTTGTCTAGTTTTAAGTTATTTGGATAACAAATATTGAACTCCTCCCGAAGAATTTTAATGAGCCGAACAAAAAAGAATAAACAAAGACAAGGAATTAATTAAATAAATAGATAAGCATTATGCCCGTACAAATCTTTCACCTTTTTTTTCTTTTATATAATATATTGATGTGGCCCACCTTGTTAGTGGGCCATTTGGGCCAATCAACGAAGAATGGTGCTTAATTTTCATAGTTTCCTTTTTTTTTAAAGAATTAACGCTCCAACATAGCGCCGCAAGGCGTTTTCACGCGGATTTCACCTTAGGGAGCGCCCCTGGACGCGCCTTTAATAACAAAGATTTTTAGCGAGATAATTTGCCACTATATGTGTTATATTTTGAACATGCCTTGCTTTTTATTAATGTACCAAGTTTGAAATGTCAATAGGTTTATAATTTACTAAGAAAACCATTTATAATATAAATTTATAATTAATATTTTCTACCACTATGTCATAATGGTTTATCTTTTATTCTCTCACCAATAGTTTATTTAATTATTTTCGTCAAGAATGAATGAGTTATAATTTTTTTTTGATAAAAGCAAAAAAATTAAATATATGTGAGAAGAGTTAAAATTAATTTAATGTCATCTTTAATACTTTTTTATTCGGTAATTTATTTATTTAATATTACATGCAAACTCTTGAAACTAATAAAATATCAAGTATTTTGAACAAGGAAACAAATTCATTTAAACAATAGAATTTTTCAAGGGTAAAATTGATGATGCATTTACAATTACTAGTTAGAGGGGATGTCATTGTAATTATTCAAACTTGAGAGAAGGTCTCTGTAATTACACCAAACCTCGGGGGTGTAATTACTCAAACCTCAGGGGAGGTCTTTGTAATTACACCAAAATTCAGGGAGGTGAAATTGTAGTTATCTCTAAATATTGTTTGATATGAAATTCTATTCAAGAACATAAGAAAACACCACTAATATATTATTATATCAACAAATGTATAAAACTCTATACAAGACTAAAAATTAAAAAGTTGTAATTTATTAACTATTCATACATCAAAATATCAAATTCCTGAGAACCCGGATAATGAAGATTTCTTTACATAGGCATTTCATCCAGAAAACTATTGACATATACTATCTAAGAAAACTATTAAGCCCCTTGAAATCATTCAAAATCTTGATCCTGTACACTAATTCACTATCTGCAACTGGAAAGTTTTCTTTCAGTCCTCCCTAAGTCCCTCCCTCTACAGTCTTATGCGTATATGTATAACGACTCATTTGTTCATAAACCCGAGCTTTTAGCAGATATCCAGCGTGCTTTGGCTAAACTTTAAGTTCACAAATCAGAGTCGTCTGCCTCGGTGTGCACCACAAAGCTGGGAAATGCTAAGGATATATCCCTGGAAAAGCCAAATCACGACAAGTTAGATCATTTAAGTATGGTCCATCCTGATTATGCGAAAAAGTTACTCAAAGAAAGCATTTTGAGTAGTACGCATAAACGAAACGCACAATATCTTCCACATCTCGAACATTTGGTCTATTTACAGACACTCCTAGGTTTTAATGATCATAGAAACAACCATTTGAGGCTTGTGCAAACATTACGTCTAGATCCAACTTTAAGGAGGTATTTGTAATTGTTCAAATCGCCAACTTACTTCAAATATGGAAGAGTCATGTTCTTGATTAGAGAGGGATTTTTGGACACAAATTCCTTCCATTCATCGGGATCTATCCTTCCATCTCCTTTTGCATCCGCTTCACAGATCGTCTGCAGAGACGGAGGGGAAAAAATGAAATCTTGAATCTGAATATTGATATCATGTAAGAAAATATGGCAAGTAGTGAAATCTTTACCTTATCCACGATCATTTCTACGAATTCTTCTGACAGTTCAAGATCTGACTCATGTAATAAGGCTAAAACCATCTCTTTCAACTGTCAAGTTATGTAAAGAAAATATTAGTGCAAGCATCATAACAGGCTTCTGTCAATGGCATTGAGAAGTATCTTTGCATATCAAGTTCTTTCGGGAAAGGAAATGGGGAAAAAAGGACATTTTAATGGTATTGACTGCACCGTGTCAAATGCTACGACGACATGAAACAATCGATCTTTAACAAAGATAATGAAGTGTATGGATGTATAAGAGTCGTAGCAAAGGAATTGTAATAACAATGTCGGGAGAAATCATAAGAAGTTCACCTCTTCCCTCTCGATATAACCCGTGTGCCGTAGATCATACAATCTAAATGCAACTGGCCAGCAGAAAGCGTTTAGTTAGAAATAGGAATAATAGACACCAAGAAAATCACACACCATTGCTTTAAACCTTACATGCAACTTTATCTTCAACTGGTGCGTTCGGGTGAAATACACCTAAGGATCTAACGAACTCTCCAAATCCAATAACTCCATTGCGTTTGTAATCAAACATATCAAATATCTGCATAAATAAAATTCACAACCAAAATTCAGTAGAGCAGCCAAAGGATACACTACAAAATCCGATATGCAGGGGAAAGAAACAAAGATAGTTTACCCTATCCGCGAACAGATTTCTCCTGTCTTTGTTTCTGAAGAGTGCTAATTGGAATTCTTCCTGATGACGAAATTGAAGAATAGTTACTACATCGACCCAATCGATAAAATTTGCAACTTACTTCAGTAGTACATGAGCTATAAGATAATGTACCTTGTGAATGAGCCCGTCATCAAATATGGAGCAGCTTATTTTCTTGAACAGTTCGTACAACGCCTCAACTTCGTTCACTGTGACTGCAAGAACACATTTGCAACAAAACTAATCAAACAAATTGACATGGGAAACAGATGAAACTTTATGCGTAATTTGCTGAATACTAACATGGAGTCTCCGCAGCAAGAACGGTCGGCTCCTCGTAACCAGGGGTCCGTCTCAAGGTCTTAGAATTTCCACAGCCCATAAGAGGAATTTGCAACAGGGTTCCACAACCACTACCGCGTCATGCAAATGGGGTTTCTTTGAAGGCTTAACAACAACAATTTAGTATTCATGAAAATACCCGCCACGATACATTTGAGAACATGGGGATGTTCTCATAATCATAATTGCTCGAATAATTGCTTTCCAAATTAGGACTCAGAGACAACTTTAAGTATCATCAGCATGACATACTGTAAATGTTAAGTTAGATGTAGCAGCTTTACCTGATTTGGCATAACACCTAATGATGGATGAATCACTTGTCACAAAAAGATAGTCTATACTAATAGAAAATACACAGCATGTGAAAACAAGCATGCAATGTACTACTTAAATTACCACAAGATCCTACTGTAATTTTGCACCATTGCAGAATTTTAGTCCTCTGCTCCCCACCCCAAAAAAAAAGGTTGGCAAATGTGAAATTTTCCAATCAAACTTTAACCAATACACACTCTAATAGAACTCTATATTGACTATACTATACCATCAAAACAAGAAGAAAAATTAATTAAACTCATGATAATGCAAAATGGTACATTAAATCATAAACCAATAAAATAAAACAGGTGATAAGAGTTAGTTAAATTACCATGTACATTTCGCACCTTAAAGCAGAAGAAATGACAAGAGAGCAAAAAACTAGAGACAAAAAAATAAATGAAATGAAAACAAGATAAGTAAGAGGGAAAATAAGAGTTGACCTTTAATTTGATAGTGGCGGTAGTAGGCTCTCTCTTGGGAATTAATAATGGCTTTGATCTTTGGTAACACACACCCACCCCTCAATATTTGTTATTGCTCCCTATTTCTTATATGCATTTCTTATGATACATATAGTTGTGTGTATATATATATATATATAATGTGTGTATATATATATATATATAATGTGTGTGAGAGAGAGAGAGAGAGAGCAATATGATCTATTTTATTTTTGCGTTTTCTTGTCGTGTCATCCCTTTCTGTTATGTTATATCAAATCAAAATATAATTTTAAAAAATAGGAGCTAGTATATTAATGTCTTACCACCGAACCACGTAGCTAGGAGGATTCAAACTTTCAGCACAACTTGATGGTGTATAATAATAAGTTATTATTTAAAAGTTTATATTTCATTCTACAAAAATGTTTTCGAGAATCACTAAAAAAAAGTATTAACCATGAGAAAATACTGAAAATGAATCACAGGTTTATTCATCGAAAAATAATTATATAATATACTCCAAAGAGTGGTCCTAAATATCAGGCATGTAGTTTTATGAGGGTTTATTAATTGCATAGTACGTATGTTAACACTCGTATTGGTATCTCAGGGTTGTGAAATTTTTTAAGTGTCGGAACGCCTTGTATGCTCCACAGATCAATACGTTGTTCTATTTATTTCTTGATTTTTCACGATAATTATTTGTATTTTTTCTCCTATTATTTAAACTTATCCAAATCCCTAGTGCAATTCTTCGCAAAACGCCAATGACCAAGATCTTTTTTTTAAAACAAAAAAAAAGAAAAAGAAAAAGGCGTGTTGAATAAATTTGACATCAAGTAAATTGTTTACTTCTCGCCTCATTATTGAAAAGTATTAGAATTTATTATTTTCCCTTCCCCCTAAAAGGTCACTTCAATTGATAGGGGACTAAATTCAAGACGCACATTCACGTGTAGGACAACACGAGCATCGAACCCTATCACGCATCATGTGCGTTAAATAATGGCCTAACAACTTGGGAATAACTAATCTCCTTTTTAAAGACCTTCTCAACTGAAAAAGGGTAAAATGTGTATAAAGTATAAACACAAGTCCAAGAACATTTCCGAGGAATAGAAATCAAGAAAAGTAATAAAAGAATAATATTGATTGAACCAAATAGCGGTGGAGTGAAGAATTCAAACTGTAATTTTGCACCATTGCAGAATTTTATTTTTGATATGAGAGAGCAATATGATCTATTTTATTTTTGCGTTTTCTTGTCGTGCCATCCCTTTCTATTATGTTATATCAAATCAAAATATAATTTTAAAAAATAGGAGCTAGTATTAATGTCTTACCACCGAACCACGTAGCTAGGAGGATTCAAACTTTCAGCACAACTTGATGGTATATAATAATAAGTTATTATTTAAAAGTTTATATTTCATTCTACAAAAATGTTTTCGAGAATCACTAAAAAAAAGTATTAACCATGAGAAAATACTGAAAATGAATCACAGGTTTATTCATCGAAAAATAATTATATAATATACTCCAAAGAGTGGTCCTAAATATCAGGTAGGTAGTTTTATGAGGGTTTATTAATTGCATAGTACGTATGTTAACACTCGTATTGGTATCTCAGGGTTGTGAAAATTTTTAAGTGTCAGAGCGCCTTGTCTGCTCCACAGATCAATACGTTGTTCTATTTATTTCTTGATTTTTCACGATAATTATTTGTATTTTTTCTCCTATTATTTAAACTTATCCAAATCCCTAGTGCAATTCTTCGCAAAACGCCAATGACCAAGATCCTTTTTTTAAAACAAAAAAAAAAGAAAAAGAAAAAGGCGTGTTGAATAAATTTGACATCAAGTAAATTGTTTACTTCTTGCCTCATTATTGAAAAGTATTAGAATTTATTATTTTCCCTTCCCCCTAAAAGGTCACTTCAATTGATATGGGACTAAATTCAAGACGCACATTAACGTGTAGGACAAGACGAGCATCGAACCCTATCACGCATCATGTGCGTTAAATAGTGGCCTAACAACTTGGGAATAACTAATCTTCTTTTTAAAGACCTTCTCAACTGAAAAAGGGTAAAATGTGTATAAAGTATAAACACATGTCCAAGAATATTTCCGAGGAATAGAAATCAAGAAAAGTAATAAAAGAATAATATTGATTGAACCAAATAGCGGTGGAGTGAAGAATTCAAACTGTAATTTTGCACCATTGCAGAATTTTAGTCCTCTGCTCCCCACCCCAAAAAAAAAGGTTGGCAAATGTGAAATTCTCCAATCAAACTTTAACCATTACACACTCTAATAGTACTCTATATTGACTATACTATACCATCAAAACAAGAAGTAAAATTAATTAAACTCATGATAATGCAAAATGGTACATTAAATCATAAACCAATAAAATAAAACAGGTGATAAGAGTTAGTTAAATTACCATGTACATTTCGCACCTTAAAGCAGAAGAAATGACAAGGGAGCAAAAAACTAGAGACAAAACATAAATGAAATGAAAACAAGATAAGTAAGAGGGAAAATGAGAGTTGACCTTTAATTTGGTAGTGGCGGTAGTAGGCTCTCTCTTGGGAATTAATGGCTTTGATCTTTGGCCACACACACACACCTCAATAATTGTTATTGCTCCCTATTTCTTATGCATGTCTTATGATACATATATTTTTGTGTGTATATATAGATATATAATTTGAGAGAGAGCAATATGATCTATTTTTTGCGTTTTCTGGTTGTGTCAATTGTCACCCCTTTCTTTATTATGTTATCAAATCAAAATATAACTTTTGAAAATAGGAGATAGTATTAATGTCTTACCACCGAACAAGTAGCTAGGAGGATTCAAACTCTTAGCACATGCTCTGAAAGATATGTATCCGTATAAATCTTTGGGACCTAATGATTTTTCTGTCTGTTTTTATCAAAAAATTTAGTCTATTGTTGGCGAAGATATTACTCGCTTTGTGCTTGCTTTTCTAAATGATCGTATTCTTGATCCAGGTAAATTTTACCTATATTGTGTTGATTCTCAAGTGTATTAACCCTGACTTGATGACAGAGTTTCGTCCTATCAGTCTTAGTAATGTTAGTTTTAACGTAGCCTCTAAGGTTATCTCCAATCGTCTGAAGCCGTTTCTTGGTGGCGTCATATCCCCAATGCAGTCAGCGTCGTCCCTGGTCGTCTCATCACTGACAACATGTTGGTGGCGTTCGACCTCAATCATATCTCAAGAATAAACGCGCAGGGAAACGTTGTTTTATGACACTGAAGCTTGACATGAGTAAGACATATGATCGAGTCGAGTGGTCCTTCTTGGAACAAGTAATGCTTAGATTTGGTTTTGATACTTCTTTTGTTTCTCTAATTATGATGGGTGTGCGGTCCGTCTCCTATTCCACCCTTATTAATGGTCGTGAGTCGAATGTTTTTTTCCCCGAAAGGGGTATTAGGCAGGGGGATCTTTTATTCCCTACATATTCTTACTTGTTTCTGAAGCCTTTTCAGCATTGATCACGAAGGCCGAGGAAAGGGGAAGGCTTCAGGGCTTGGCCGTTAGTCAAGGAGCGTCGAGGGTGTCACACCTCCTCTTTGCCGACGACACCCTACAGTTTTGTGAGGCGACGAGGGAATCAGCACTTGAAGTGAGGGATATTCTTCAGAGGTTTGAAGCAGAGTCTCGACAAAAAATTAATTTGGAAAAGTCGGTGGTTGTTTTCAGCAAAAATACGGGTGCAGAGTTAGCGCAGGAGATAGGGGCGATTTTGGGTGTTGCAATAACTGAGCGGCATGAGAAATATTTGGGGCTTCCGTCGGTTAAGGGAAGTCGAAAAGGGAGCTATTCAAGTTCATTAGGGATAGGGTTTAGAAGAGGGCTCAGGGTTACAAGGGAAAGACACTTTCGAGTGTAGGGAAGGAAGTGCTGGTTAAAGCGGTCATGCGATCAATTCCAACGTTTGTGATGAGCTGTTTTAGGTTGCCGAATTCAGTCATCAGTGAAATTGAATCCATTATTTGCAATTATTGGCGGGGAAGCGAGTTACAAAATAAGATCCATTGGGTTGCATGGAAGAAGATGTGCCGGAGAAAGGAGGAAGGAGGGTTGGGTTTTAGAAATCTAAAAGCTTTTAATATGGCACTTTTGGCAAAACAGGCATAGCGGATATTTTCGAACCCAAAGAGTTTGGTGAGTCGAATATTCAAGGTTAAGTACTTTCCAACGACTTCATTTTTGGAGGCAAGGGTGGGACATACACCGTCCTTCTCATGACGATGTATTTGGGAAACTATTACGGTGATTAAGAGGGGGGTACGTTGGGAAGTAGGGAACGATGAGGAGATTGCAATTTGGGACGATGGGTGGTTGCCGCGTCCTATCACGTTTCGACCTATAACAACACGCCCACAAGTCACCACTTTGGCGAAAGTCTACGACCTCGTTGATGGTAATACTGGATGGTGGAATGTCGATCTTATTCGAGGGATTTTTTGGAAAGTGGACGTACGCACCATTCTCTCAATTTCGTTGGAAAGCCCGGATAATCCCGATCGCAAACTGTGGCATTATGAGAAGCATGGAGGTTTTACGGTACGTAGTGCTTATCATCTTATTATGTCACTGGGTTTGATAACTCGAAGTGGGGAAGAGAAGTTGGACACGAGCGAAAGGAAGGTCTGGAAAAGGATTTGGAGCCAGAAATGTGCCAATAAAGTTAAAATCTTTTGGTGGCCCACATGCATGGATGTTTTACCTACACGAGTGAACCTCGCGCTATGTCGAGTTTGTGATATTTTGTCATGAGTTACGTGCGGTGAGGGTACAAAGACTCCTCATTATGTTCTATTCAGCTGTCCGGTCGCAATCCAAGCATGGGCATTGTCGCACTTTTCGACAAAGACGTTCATTCATGATGGTGAGAGTCTGTTGGATTGGATTGTGCGACTTCGACAGGAAGTGGATGCGGATCAGGTTGAGGTGGCGATTACTTTGTGTTGGGCTCTGTGGAATAATCGAAATACTATCCTCGCGGGGGATGAACCACATAGTCCGCTAGACAGGCCGGTTCTCCCTCAATCATATACGCCTCACTCAACGGATACTTCTACAGAAACGTTAAAAACATTTTTTGGTCAACAATAGGGAACCGAACGATATTCGACGCTGATATTAAACCAGACACTCCACACTGATCTTTAAGCAACCACAAAACTTGAAAAAGTGACTAAAAATCAATAATCTTACCAAGTAGCAGTAGTTCCACACGAATTCCTCGAAAGCATGCACCAAATTGTTCATCTCGTCTTGGTACATCGCGCTTAAACAAATTACGAAATTGAATATGTTGTAACGCCTTTCCAGGCAACGAAACTGGATAATGGCTTCACGCAGACTGAAGTTCTTGTTGAAAGTTGCATTGGCAGTGTTACGAGCAAGGCGGATGGGCCCAACGTCGGAGGTAGTTAGTCTACGATCCAGCCTTCGTGCTTCAGTGACAAGGACATCAATGAAAGTGCAATCAATGATATACGTCCACTGTGTCGTGTACAACAACGCCCTTTGTGATCGAGGGTTTGCTGGAGCAAAGTTGTTGCGAACCATTATGAAGAAAAACGCTTTCTTTTTTGAATTTTAAGTTGCTACTATGTAATTGTTTGTTTGCTTGCATGTGTTCTGGTTTTCCATGTATTTATAGTTGGAAATGTGTTAAGTTTACTGTATCAGTAGCAATTATCATTACTTGGTCCAACAACCAAACACTCAAGTATTTCTGAGTAGTAGACAGGTAGCAAAGAGTGTGGATGCATGTATTTGTTGTGTGGTTACATCCTAAGTGGTCATTCTTCAAGATTTGGTTGCTGGGCTCGAATATATTTGAACTTAAGTGGAGATTGGATTGTCATCAGTACTCCTAACTATAGTAATTGTAGCAATCCACATGAGTGGTTGCCATTACTAGGCTCAACCACAAAACTCATCCCATTTATAATAAGATATATATTAGTAATTAACCAAGTTACTTTTACACCGCATCAAAGTTTTTCTATGTGAATAAAAAAATATCAAAGTTGTTTTAATATTTAATTACCGATGGCCTTTTTTTAACCACAAGTGTTACTAGGTTCATTGTTGACCCAAAAAAAAAACCATATATCTGGTTGTTGGCATATTTTATGATTCTTTACTCTGCATACAAGTTTTAACTATTTCCGCAATTACACATTGTAAACTCAATAAAATATAGGTAAGAGTAGATAAAGTTGTAACATAATTTCCTTAACCCAGAAAGTAGCAGAGGTTATTTATGCATAAGACAGAGAAGAGTGGGTGGTTGGTATAGTTGACTATCTATCTGAAATCCACATAATTGTAGTTGTACTCATTAACCTATAGTAAGGGGCAAACTAAAAATTTCATTGATAGACCAAAAGTATAACATTTCATAGTTCACTAAACAATACACATTTGAAGTACATTGTCGTAAACAGTTATGTGCAACTGCCCCGGTTACACAATTCATCGTCCCTAAATGAGTCAGCTTATAGCTTTTTCAACGCGAGTACTTGTAAAGGCAAAAGATTACAATCGACTGCATACGTACCAGCACAATTACAATGAACTTAGGGCCTTGGTTAACTTGCCCGCTTCTAATATATGCCCTCATTTGCTCTTTGTATTTTTGGAGTATGTCGGTAACGATCTGTTTGTAATGAGGCGATAATTCACCATATTCCCAAGCACGATACGCGCAACGCATCCCCTACAAAATGATTGCTGCAACAATTTAGAGTCATACGAATCTTTTGTTTTGGCCAATCAAAATAGAATACTCCTGCATATTATATAATTTTACTGAAACATTTTTGTTTTGTTTCAAAAAGATTGTTGGACAACTAGACACTTGCCCGTTCATTTGGACATCCCCATTGATGACGACCTGGGTTGTCGCTTGACCAATTGGTGCGGAGAACCATGTTGAGGTGGCACGCTCATTGACGATTATTCTGGGCACACGTACTGAAACGAGCACGTGGCATGGTAAACGTTGCAGTCTCCCCCCAAGTTTCGTCTAAGCTTGCTGCTGTTGCAGTCATTTTTGTCATGAAGTTACAATTTGTTGTAGAAATTGTAAGGGAGTGTTGTTGCTTGTCAAATTATGGGTAATATGTGTTACCTATATACTTGGCTATGAAGGGTTAGTCAGGGTTGGTTGGTCTGGAAATAAATACATCCAACCATGTGTTGACCAAAAGGCATTATTTTAGTCATATCAAATACAATACCTCAACTTTTCACTACTGTTGGAGGGAACAAGGTTATTAGCCATTTATGGTATCACAGGAAGCACATTAGTTTTCAAAGATAAATTATATAGTAGTGGATGCTAAACTTAACATAAATGAATACAAGCAACCGGAGATTTAACATAACAAATGAAAGGAAAAGAGAATGCGGAGCATCAAACAATCAACAAACTTTGATACAAAAATATATTCCAAATACAAAGTTTGACGTTATATTCCACTTCTAGTTCAAAGACAAGGACATTATTCTAATTAAAAACACACGATCTAAAAAGTACGCAACGATGCATAACATAGCCAAATTTACTTGAACAACTACAAATGACCCGGAACGGTCGGACTAAAAGTCTATAATTAGTAAACATCAAGCCAGACCCAAAGACCGCGCCGAACGTAGAACCTTGTTGTGACGTATCTTAATCACCTTGCAATTCTCTTCTACGTTATGAGGTGGTATCGCCCTCAGCAAACCCTCTATGTTGTACGACGGAGTATTTGGATCAGAAAGGGCATAGATTTTTTCCTCGGGAAATGCCGCTACCTTGTACCTAATAAAAAACCTCAGCTTCAAGTGGTATCCTAGGTAACCATGCTCACTCAGATAAGTTATATCAATGTGTAAGTGATTTAATGGGCGGTTGCACCACGTCGGCGAAATGACTTGGTGCAACTGATGTACAAAATAATTCCTCATGAGTGTGAGGCGTAAGACTCATAATATTAATATTTTATTTGTATATTTAGATAATAATTAAGAAATATGTAAATAAAAACGATATTAAATTAAAAAGAACAAAAGAAAAGTTATAAGCATTTAATTGAAATAATACTTTGTCTAGTTTTAAGTTATTTGGATAACAAATATTGAACTCCTCCCGAAGAACTTTAATGAGCCGAACAAAAAAGAATAAACAAAGACAAGGAATCAATTAAATAAATAGATAAGCATTATGCCCGTACAAATCTTTCACCTTTTTTTTCTTTTATATAATATATATTGATGCGGCTCACCTTGTTAGTGGGCCATTTGGACCAATCAACGAAGAATGGTGCTTAATTCCCATAGTTTAACGGTCGATAGTTTCCCTCTTTTTTTTTTTTAAAGAAATAACGCTCCAATAGGCCATAGCGCCTCAAGGCGTTTTCACGCGGATTTCACCTTAGGGAGCGCCCCTGGACGCGCCTTTAATAACAAAGATTTTTAGAGAGATAATTTGCCACTATATGTGTTATATTTTTAACATGCCTTGCTTTTTATTAATGTACAAGTTTGAAATGTCAATAGGTTTTTAATTTACTAAGAAAACTATTTATAATATAAATTTATAATTAATATTTTCTACCACTATGTCATAATAGTTTATCTTTTATTCTCTCACCAATAGTTTATTTAATTATTTTCGTCAAGAACGAATGAGTGATAATTTTTTTTGATAAGAGCAAAAACATTAAATATATGTGAGAAGAATTAAAATTAATTTAATGTCATCTTTAATATTTTTTTATTCGGTAATTTATTTATTTAATATTACATGCAAACTCTTGAAACTAATAAAATATCAAGTATTTTGAACAAGGCATTTAAATTCATTTAAACAATAGAATTTTTCAAGGGTGAAATTGATGATGCATTTACAATTACTAGTTAGAGGGGATGTCATTGTAATTATTCAAACTTCTTCTGTAATTACACCAAACTTGTAATTACACCAAAATGTTGTACCAGCCCCTCACATGTTCCAACTATTCCTTTCACGGCTCCAACTGTTCCTTTGACGGCTACAAATCTTTCACGACTCCAACTATTCCTTTGACGACTTCTCCAAATTCAGTGCCTATAAATAGAGCTTCAAGAGGAGTTCAACAATCATCCACAAACTACACAAAACACACACCGAGAGAAAATAGAGAGAAAAAGCCGTAGAGCTAAAACGTGAGATTTGAGGGTTGGTTTTTTGTAATAGTCGAGTGAGAGAGTTGTTCCTCCTATTGTAATTCATTCGTATTGTTGAATGAAGAATTTTCCAATCCCAACAAAGTGGTATCAAGAGCCACGGTAAAATTTCGTCAGAAATTTTTCGTCCCGAAACCTTGGTTTCTTATCACGGTTGTGAAGCTCTCGGTCTGACGATTCCGAATATATAGTTTTTGAGCTATTTCGATCGCCGGAAAGTGACGATCGAAGACGACCCAATTCGACGTCAAAATTTTTCCGTCCCGAAATCGTGTTTTGTTACTACCGTTGCGAAGCTCGTGTTGCGGGGATTCCGAAAATATATTTTTCGAGATTTTTCGGTTGCCGAAAAGCGTCGTTTCACGCCGACCGAGTTAACGGCGAGTTAACTCGGCCCAACTCGAATTGACGGGCGAAGAAGACGAAGTCCAGATCCGGATCCGACCCGCCCAGATCCTGACCCAGCCAGCTGCTGGTCTGACCGGTCAACGACTGGTCCAACCGGATTTGGTCCGGTTCAATTTCCTCCAACTTCTTTTGGTCCGGTTCAACTCAATTCTTGTCGGTTTTTGACAAAGTCAGAACGGTTCCCAAGGTTTTCGACCGTTCCGGATCCAACCGTGCACTCCGTTTCCCCAAATTCAGCTTCTAAATTTGGGTACAAGCAAGCTTGTTGAATTTTAACATGGAAAATTCAACGTCGGACACGATGATGCGATTGACGCCTACTAATTACAACATGTGGAAGCCGCGCATGGAGGATTTGCTAAATTTGAAGGATTTAGCCGGGCCAATCGAAAATAAAGGTGTCAAACCCGAGAAGACAAGTGATGACGATTGGAAAAAGTTGAACAAGAAGACTGTTGCTCAAATTCGTCAGTGGATTGACAATAGTGTGTTCCATCATGTCGCACAGGAAACGAGTGCCCACACGTTGTGGGATAAGCTTGCTAACATGTATCAGGCAAAGACGGCACGTAACAAGACCTTGTTGATGAGACGTTTAGTAAACCACAAGCTTCGTAGTTGTACGTCTATACCAGAGCACACGAGTCAGTTCCAGGACCTTGTGAACCAGCTTGCTGCCGCCGATTGGAACCTCAAAGACGAGGAACAAGCGATACTGCTTCTAAGTTCCCTACCGGACAATTGGGAGACTCTTGTTGTCACCCTCAGTAACTCTGCCCCCGACGGTAAAGTATCTATGCAAATGGTGACAGATGCTTTACTTAACGAAGAAGCCCGAAGAAGAGAAGTCAGTGCCGACCAATCTTATGCTCTTGTGTCAGAAAGTAAAGGCAGAGGTGGAGGTAGAGGAAGAGGTCGTGGCAGAGGCAGAGGCAGAGGTCGAGGTCAAAATCGTGGACGATCTCAAGATCGAGGTAGATCCCAGGAGAGAGGTAAATCTGTTGACAACTCTAGTCGATTCAACGGAAACTGTAATTATTGTGGAATTTACGGTCATATGAAGAGGGACTGTCGAAAGCTTTTGAGGGATCAACCCCAAACAGGCCAAAGCTCCAACAAGGATGAAGGTGAAACCATTGTCACAGTATCATCGGAAATTGCTCTTGTTTCTTATGGAGACGAGACATGCCTACATGTAGGCAACCAAGATATTGAGTGGGTGATTGACTATGCAGCTTCATTTCACGCCACTCCACATCGTGATTTGTTTGCTACATACAAATCAGGGGACTTTGGTACCGTAAAGATGGGTAACACCAGTTACTCCAGTGTAGTTGGTGTTGGTGACGTGCACGTGAAAACCAACATAGGATGTTCTCTTATCCTCAAGGATGTGCGCCATGTTCCGGATCTCAGGCTGAATTTGATCTCAGGACTAGCCCTTGACCGACAGGGTTATGAAAGTAATTTTAAAAATGGCAAGTGGAAGTTGTCGAAAGGTGTGATAGTTGTTGCGAGGGGTCATATCTGTGGCACGCTGTTCAAAACTCATACAAAATTGTGCGAGTTAAGCCTCAATGTTGTTGAAGAAGAGGCGTCACCAAATCTTTGGCACAAAAGACTTGGGCATATGAGCGAGAAGGGCTTGGCTACACTAGCCAAGAATGATGCTATCAGTCTCACAAAGGATGTTGCACTAGATCCTTGCGAGCACTGTTTGTTCGGGAAACAACATAGAGTTTCTTTCAGTTCCACCAGGAAGCAACACTCCGAGTTACTGAGTCTCGTTCACTCTGATGTGTGTGGACCGATAGAAGAAGAATCTCTCGGTGGAAGCAAATATTTTGTGACCTTTATTGACGATGCTTCACGGAAATTATGGGCCTACTGTTTAAGATCAAAAGATCAAGTTTTTGATCGCTTCAAAGCATTTCATGCATTGGTGGAAAGACAGACAGGGAAGAAGTTGAAGTGCCTTCGCTCAGACAATGGAGGCGAATACACTTCTCGAGAATTTGCAGCATATTGCACTGAACATGGCATTAGGCACGAGAAGACGGTGTCGAGGACCCCACAACATAATGGTGTTGCTGAGCGAATGAATCGCACCATTGTTGAGAAAGTTCGTTGCATGCTCAGTTTGGCTAAGCTGCCTAAAGCATACTGGGCCGAAGCAGTCCTCACAGCTTGTTATCTGATAAATAGGACACCGTCAATTCCTTTGAACTTTGAAGTTCCGGAGAAGATATGGACAGGGAAGGATATTTCATATTCTCACCTAAAAGTTTTCGGGTGTAAGGCTTTTGCACATGTGTCGAGGGAGCTCAGGCAGAAACTTGATCTCAAGTCAACTCCATGCATCTTTATTGGCTATGGTGATCAAGAATTCGGTTACAGATTGTGGGATCCACAATCCAAGAAAGTTATCCGCAGTAGAGATGTGATTTTCTACGAAAATCAATTCTATGACCATACTCCAGCTGCTCCAGTTCGACAACGTACTAGTGCTCCGGAAGAAGTTACTTTACCACCAGAACCTCATATTCAAAATGAGGATGCCCAAGATAATGTAGACGATGTTGACGATGATGAAGGTGCTGAGCAGGGGGAGCTCTCACCTCCTTTACAAGAAGATGGTGAACCTCGACGATCTGGACGTGTGCCGATACCATCTACAAGGTATCCTGCATCAGAATATATCCTTCTTACGAGTGAGGGGGAGCCTGAAAGTTTCAAAGAAATTCAATCTCACAGTGACAAAGAAAGCTGGAGGCAAGCCATGGAAGAAGAAATGAATTCTTTGCAGAAGAATCAAACTTATGAGCTTGTGAAACTTCCGAAGGGAAAGAGAGCACTGAAGAATAAATGGGTGTTCAAATTCAAGAAAGATGGTCGTGGAAATATTGTGAAATATAAGGCCAGGCTTGTCGTCAAAGGATTCCAACAGAAGAAAGGCATTGACTTTGACGAGATATTCTCACCAGTGGTGAAGATGACATCAATCCGTGTTATACTTGGGTTAGTTGCCAGTTTGGATCTGGAGCTCGAACAGATGGATGTGAAAACTGCATTCCTTCATGGTGATCTAGAAGAAGAGATATACATGGAGCAGCCAGAAGGTTTTCAAGTCCGCGACAAGGAGCATCTTGTCTGTAAATTGAAGAAAAGTTTGTATGGCCTAAAGCAAGCTCCGAGGCAGTGGTACAAGAATTTTGACTCTTTCATGGCGAGTCACCAGTATAACAGGACTGTGGCAGACCAGTGTGTTTATTTGAAGAAGTTCGCTGATGGTAAATTTATCATCCTTTTGCTCTATGTCGATGATATGTTGATAGTTGGCCAGGATGCATCGCTAATCAACAACTTGAAGAAAGATTTGTCCAAGTTCTTTGATATGAAAGACTTGGGTGCAGCACAACAGATTCTCGGCATGAAGATCACGCGAGACAGGAAAATGAGAAAGTTGTACTTATCTCAAGAAGATTACGTTGAACGAGTTCTGAAAAGGTTCAACATGGGTAAAGCAAAGCCTGTTTCGACTCCGCTCGCAAATCACTTCAAGTTAAGCAAGAGACAGTTTCCTTCTACGATGAAGGAGAAAGAAGATATGGAGGCGATACCATATTCTTCGGCAATGGGAAGTCTGATGTATGCGATGGTGTGTACTAGGCCAGATATTGCTCATGCAGTTGGTATTGTTAGCAGATATTTGTCAAATCCAGGGAAAGAACACTGGGAGGCGGTTAAATGGATTCTTCGGTACCTGAGAGGTACGTCTAACCTATGTTTGTGTTACGGGGGAGCAAAGCCGGTTCTGAATGGTTTCACAGATGCCGACATGGCAGGAGATCTTGATAGTAGAAAATCTACATCAAGTTACATATTCACTTACGCAGGAGGAGCTGTTTCGTGGCAGTCCAAAGTTCAAAAGTGCATTGCCTTATCCACCACTGAAGCCGAGTGAGTACATTGCTGTAGCGGAAGCAGGGAAAGAGTTATTATGGATAAAGCGTTTTCTTCAAGAACTAGGCTTTACACAAAATGAGTACATTATTCACTGCGATAGTCAAAGTGCTCTAGACCTGAGCAAGAATGCAATGTATCATTCCCGTACAAAACATATCGACATTCGGTATCACTGGATACGCGAAGTGATGGAGAGACAACTATTGAAGCTGGTTAAAATTCACACAAGCAAGAATCCTGCAGATATGCTAACGAAGGCGGTGACACGAGAGAAACTTGGTCTGTGTACGAACATAGTTGGGCTGGAGGGGGAGATTTGTTGTACCAACCCCTCACATGTTCCAACTATTCCTTTCACGGCTCCAACTGTTCCTTTGACGGCTACTATTCCTTTCACGACTCCAACTATTCCTTTGACGACTTCTCCAAATTCAGTGCCTATAAATAGAGCTTCAAGAGGAGTTCAACAATCACCCACAAACTACACAAAACACACACCGAGAGAAAATAGAGAGAAAAAGCCGTAGAGCTAAAACGTGAGATTTGAGGGTTGGTTTTTTGTAATAGTCGAGTGAGAGAGTGGCTCCTCCTATTGTAATTTATTCGTATTGTTGAATGAAGAATTTTCCAATCCCAACACAAAATTCAGGGAGGTGAAATTGTAGTTATCTCTAAATATTGTTTGATATGAAATTCTATTTAAGAGCATAAGAAAACACCACTAATATATTATTATATCAATAAATGTATAAAACTCTATACAAGACTAAAAATTAAAAAGTTGTAGTTTACTAACTATTCCTACATCAAAATATCAAAATGCTGAGAACCCGGATAATGAAGATTTCTTTACATAGGCATTTCAGCCAGAAAACTATTGACATATACTATCTAAGAAAACTATTAAGCCCCTTGAAATCATTCAAAACAAAGTCAAAATCTTGATCCTGTACACTAATTCACTATCTGCAACTGGAAAGTTTTCTTTCAGTCCTCCCTAAGTCCCTCCCTCTACAGTCTTATGCGTATATGTACAACGACTCATTTGTTCATAAACCCGAGCTTTTAGCAGATATCCAGCGTGCTTTGGCTAAACTTTAAGTTCACAAATCAGAGTCGTCTGCCTCGGTGTGCACCACAAAGCTGGGAAATGCTAAGGATATATCCCTGGAAAAGCCAAATCACGACAAGTTAGATCATTTAAGTATGGTCCATCCTGATTATGCGAAAAAGTTACTCAAAGAAAGCATTTTCAGTAGTAAGCATAAACGAAACGCACAATATCTTCCGCATCTCGAACATTTAGTCTATTTACAGACACTCCTAGGTTTTAATGATCATAGAAACAACCATTTGAGGCTTGTGCAAACATTACGTAAAGATCCAACTGTAAGGAGGTATTTGTAATTGTTCAAATCTCCAACTTACTTCAAATATGGAAGAGTCATGTTCTTGATTAGAGAAGGATTTTTGGACACAAATTCCTTCCATTCATCGGGATCTATCCTTCCATCTCCTTTTGTATCCGCTTCACAGAACGTCTGCAGAGACGGAGGGGAAAAAAATGAAATCTTGAATCTGAATATTGATATCATGTAAGAAAATATGGCAAATAGTGAAATCTTTACCTTATCCACGATCATTTCTACGAATTCTTCTGACAGTTCAAGATCTGACTCATGTAATAAGGCTAAAACCATCTCTTTCAACTGTCAAGTTATGTAAAGAAAATATTAGTGCAAGCATCATAACAGGCTTCTGTCAATGGCATTGAGAAGTATCTTTGCATATCAAGTTCTTTCGGGGAAGGAAATGGGGAAAAAAGGACATTTTAATGGTATTGACTGCACCGTGTCAAATGATACGACGACATGGAACAATCGATCTTTAACAAAGATAATGAAGATTTCTGTATGGATTTATAAGAGTCGTAGCAAAGGAATTGTAATAACAATGTCGGGAGAAATCATAAGAAGTTCACCTCTTCCCTCTCGATATAACCCGTGCGCCGTAGATCATACAATCTAAATGCAACTGGCCAGTAGAAAGCGTTTAGTTAGAAATAGGATTAATAGACACCAAGAAAATCACACACCATTGCTTTAAACCTTACATGCAACTTTATCTTCAACTGGTGCGTTCGGGTGAAATACACCTAAGGATCTAACGAACTCTCCAAATTCAATAACACCATTGCGTTTGTAATCAAACAGATCAAATATCTGCATAAATAAAATTCACAACCAAAATTCAGTAGAGCAGCCAAAGGATACACTACAAAAGCCGATATGCAGGGGAAAGAAACAAAGATAGTTTACCCTATCCGCGAACAGATTTCTCCTGTCTTTGTTTCTGAAGAGTGCTAATTGGAATTCTTCCTGATGACGAAATCGAAGAATAGTTACTACATCGACCCAATCGATAAAATTTGCAACTTACATCAGTAGTACATGAGCTATAAGATAATGTACCTTGTGAATGAGCCCGTCATCAAATATGGAGCAGCTTATTTTCTTGAACAGTTCGTACAACGCCTCAACTTCGTTCACTGTGACTGCAAGAACACATTTGCAACAAAACTAATCAAACAAATTGACATGGGAAACAGATGAAACTTTATGCGTAATTTGCTGAATACTAACATGGAGTCTCCGCAGCAAGAACGGTCGGCTCCTCGTAACCAGGGGTCCGTCTCAAGGTCTTAGAATTTCCACAGCCCATAAGAGGAATTTGCAACAGGGTTCCACAACCACTACCGTCATGCAAATGGGGTTTCTTTGAAGGCTTCGTCCTGTCATAAGTAACAACAACAATTTAGTATTCATGAAAATACCCCGCCCACGATACATTTGAGAACATGGGATGTTCTCATAATCATAATTGCTCGAATAATTGCTTTCCAATTTAGGACTCAGAAGACAACTTTAAGTATCAGCATGACGGACTATAAACATTGTAAATGTTAATCTAGATCTAGCTTTACCTGATTTGGCATAACACCGAATGATGAATCACTTGTCACAAAAGGTAGTCTATACTAATAGAAAATACACAGCATGTGAAAACACGAATGCAATGTACTACTTAAATTACCACAAGATCCTACTGAACTTGCACAACAACATTAATCAAGGCATGCTGGTTTCTAAGAATAAATTTCCAAAGGTTTTACATCGATAAATTTCCAAGGTCAGTAATTTCAAATAGAACAGATTAAAAGCTACAACCTTTGAAAAACAAGAAACTTTGAATCAGGGATGCCAATCCTTACAGATATTTGTTATAGATGAAATTTCAGCCAGAGAAAGTAAAAACATGAAGAATGGTGTCTGAATTTTGTAATGATGAAGCAAGGACAGGAGACATATATTTTCCTAATATTTAGATCCACAAATTCAACCTGTCATTAAACAAATCACTTTCGTACCAGTATTACTTTATTTTGTATCGAGCAGGACAGCTACACATAAAGGTTGGACTTTTTAACTATCTGCCAAAATAACAATTGTGTAAAATAACAACAGGACAACAACATCAAAAGGGAGTATACATAAGCAAATCCAACCCTTTCTTACTAGGGGGAAATAACCAAATCACTCGTGCAATTTTTCGCAAAACGCCAATGACCAAGATCCTTTTTTTAAAAAAAAAAAGAAAAGAAAAAGGCCTGTTGAGTAAATTTGACATCAAGTAAATTGTTTACTTCTCGCCTCATTATTAAAAAGTATTAGAATTTAGTCTCCTATTATTTTCCCTTCCCCCTAAAAGGGCTTTGGAGGAGAAACAAAATACTTATAAACAGAATCTCAAGGTCACTTCAATTGATATGGACAACATTCAAGACGCACATTCACGTGTAGGCCAAGACGAACATCAAACCCTATCACGTGCGTTAGATAGTGGCCTAGTAGGCCACGCCCAACAACAACTTGGGAATAACTAATCTCCTAAAAGACGTTCTCAACTGAAAAAGGGTAAAATGTGTATAAAGTATAAGCACAAGTCCAAGATTATTTCCGAGGAATAGAAATCAAGAAAAAAGTATGACAAAACTTTTTTCACCAAAAAGAAAAAAGTAATAAAAGAATAACCTTGATTGGCGGTGGAGTGAAGAATTCAAACTGTACTTTTGCACTACACACTCTAATAGTACTCTATTATATTGACTATACCATCAAAACAAGAAGAAAAATTAATTAAACTCATGATAATGCAAAATGGTACATTAAATCATAAACCAATAAAATAAAACAGGTGATAAGAGTTAGTTAAATTACCATGTTCATTTCGCACCTTAAAGCAGAAGAAATGACAAGAGAGCAAAAAACTAGAGACAAAAAAATAAATGAAATGAAAACAAGATAAGAGGGGAAATGAGAGTTGACCTTTAATTTGGTCGTGGCGGTAGTAGGCTCTCTCTTGGGAATTAATGGCTTTGATCTTTCACCACACACACCCCTCAATAATTGTTATTGCTCCCTATTCTTATGCATATATGTCTTATGATACATTATTTTTGTATTTTATTTTAGCTACACAATTGAGTGTACAGGCTGGTGGGACTCACTTGTGTGGATCCACGTCTCATGTGAGTGCACTGAGCACTCCCCACTAGGTAGCATATATATAATCATATTTTTGTGTGTATATATAGACTAGTAAATAAGCTTGTACACATTTTCATTAAGGTTTTACTTAAATATTATTTGATGGCTAATTAATAAGATTAAAATCCAAAAAACTGTCTTTCATGTATTATTTTTATATAAAGTAATAATAAATCATAAATTAATCTACTTTGGTTGACTACCGTATTTATGTGAATAATAAGATTAAACCCCAAAAATTGTTTTCCATTATTATTTTATATAAAGCAATAATAAATTATAAATTAAATTACTATCGTTGACTATCGCATTTATGTGAATAATTATAAATTATTAAACCTCACAAGACCCCCCCCCCTCTCTCTCTCTCCACGCACGACATATGGTTCCGATTCTACCGCTGCATTCTCGCCCTAACCGGCCCACCACTCGTTTTTTCGCTGAAATCCCACTTCGACACCTAACTTCCTCTGCTCCAGCGGTCGATACAATTTTCTTCTAGCACGTCGCCACCAAGCTTCTACCACCACATCATACGGCCCCCGCGACGCGCACAACCACCACTACATTCGACTCCTCCGATTGCGCATATCATCACAACCACATCACACACCTCCAAAGAGACCCACTAGCACATTCTACGCCACAAAGTCTACAATTGCGACTACCCCATTTTCTTGGTGTTTGAGCTTCAGTATATTGGAAAGTAATTATATATAATAACATGGTCAAAATAGGGGCATACCAAATTACATGACTAAAATCGTAGCAATTTATAGATATAGTACATATACATATACATAATGAAACAGAACATAGTAATTAGTTGAACTTACAAGGGCATAATTGAAACAAAGAAAGATGGACGACGGAATGAGCTAAATGACAAAAAAATTGGTGCAAAAATAAAAAAAAATTAAAATTTGAAGGACTGTGTTACAATTTACTTTTGGGCCCAATAACAAATAACATGAAACTTTAAGGGCGAATGTGAAATAGGTAAAAACTATAAAGATTGTTCTGCAATTTACCATGGAGCCCAAAAGCAAATTATAGAAAACTTTAGGGACGAAAGTGAAAGGCGCAAGGGTTGTTCTGAAATTTACAAGTCAATAGCAAAAATCTTTGGAGGCAAAATTAAGAAAATTTAAAATTTGAAGGGTTGTGTTACAATTTACCATGAGGCCCAAAAGTAATTAATAAAAAACTTTAGGGACAAAAATAAAAGAGTTAAAAGCTACAAGGACTATTTTGCAATTAACAGTGACAACAACGTTCACCTTTATATATAGTAGTAGATATATAATTCTCGAGAGAGAGAGAAGAGAGAGAGCAATATGATCTACTTTTTGCGTTTTCTTGTCGTGTCAATTGTCATCCATTTCTATCAAATTAAAATATAGTTTTAAAAAATAGGAGCTAGTATTAATGTCTTACCACCGAACAAGTAGCTAGGAGGATTCAAACTTTCAGCACAAGTTCTGAAAGATATGTATCCGTATATATCTCCGGGACCTCATGGTTTTTCTGTTTTTTTTTTATCAAAACTTTTGGTCTATTGTTGGCAAAGATATTACTCGCTTTGTGCTTTCTTTTATGAATGATCGTATTCTTGATCATGAGGTTAGTTTTACCCATATTGTATTGATTTCAAAGTGTACTAAACTTGACTTGATGAAATAGTTTCGTCCTATCAGCCTTAGTAATGTTAGTTTTAAGGTAGCCTCTAAGGTTATCGCCAACCGTCTGAAGCCGTTTCTTGGTGGCATCATATCCCCAACGCAATCAGCGTTCGTCCCTGGCCGTGTCATCATCGACAACATGTTGGTGGCATTCGACCTCAATCATTATCTCAAGAATAAATGCGCAGAAAAACGTAGTTTTATAATACTGAAGCTTGACATGAGTAAGGTATATGATCGAGTCGAGTTGTCCTTCTTGAAACATGTAATGCTTAGATTGGGTTTTGATACTTCTTTTATTTCTCTAATTATGTTGGGTGTGCGGTCCATCTCATATTCCACCCTTATTAATGGTCGTGAGTCGAATGCTTTTTTCCCTGAAAGGGGTATTAGGCAGGGGGTCCTTTATCCCCCTACCTATTCTTACTTGTTTCCGAAGCCTTTTCAGCATTGATTACGAAGGGCGAGGAAAGGGGAAGGCTTCAGGGCTTGGCCAATAGTCGAGGAGCGCCGAAGGTGTCACACCTCCTCTTTGTCGACGACACCCTACTGTTTTGTGAGGCGACGAGGGAATCGGCGCTTGAAGTAAGGGATATCCTTCAGAGGTTTGAAGCAGCATCTAGACAAAAAATTAATTTGGAAAAGGGCGGTGGTTGTTTTCAACAAAAATACATGTGCAGAGTTGGTGCAGGAGATAGGGCCAGTCTTAGGTGTTGCAATAGCTGAGCGGCATGAGAAATATCTAGGGCTTTCGTCGGTTGTGGGGAAGTTGAAAAGGGAGCTATTCGAGTTCATTAGGGAGAGGGTTTAGAAGAGGGCTCAAGGTTACAAGGGAAAGACACTTTCGAGTGCGGGGACGGAAGTGCTAGTTAAAGCGGTCATGCAATCAATTTTGACGTTTGTGATGAGCTGTTTTAGGTTGCCAGATTCATTGATCACTAAAATTGAATCCATTAATTTCAATTATTGGTGGAGAAGCAAGATACAAAATAGGAACCATTGGGTTGCATGGAAGAAGATGTGCCGATAAAGGAGGAAGGAGGGTTGGGTTTTAGAAAACTAAAAGCTTTTAATATGGCGCTTTTGGCAAAACAGGCGTGGCAGATTTTTTCGAACCCGGAGAGTTTGGTGAGTCGAACATTCAAGGCTAAGTAGTTTTCGACGAATTATTTTTGGAGGCAAGGGTGGGACATACACTGTCCTTCTCATGGAAATGTATTTGGGAAACTATTACAGTGATTAAGAGGGGGGGTATGTTGGGAAGTAGAGAACGGTGATGAGATTGCAATTTGGGACGACGGGTGGTTGTCGCGTCCTATCACGTTTCGACCTATAACAACACGCCCACAAGTCACCACTTTGGCGAAAGTCCGCGACCTCATTCATGGTAATACTGGACGGTGGAACGTCGGTCTTATTCGAGGGACTTTTTTGGGAAGTGGGCGTACGCACTATTCTCTCAATTCCGTTAGAAAGCCCCTGATAATCCCGACCGCAAATTGTGGCATTATAAGAAGCATGGAGATTTTACGGTACGTAGTGCTTATCATCTTATTATGTCACAGGGTTTGGTAACTCGAAGTGGGGAAGAGGAACCGACCACGAGCGAAAGGAAGGTCTGGAAGAGGATTTGGAGCCTCAAATGTGCAAATAAAGTTAAACTCTTCTGGTGGCGCGCATGCATGGATGTTTTACCAACACGAGCGAACCTCGCACGACGTCGGGTTTGTGATATTTCGTCATGTGTTATGTGCGGTGAGGGTACAGAGACTCTTCATCATATTCTCTTCAGTTGTCTGATCGCAATCTAAGCATGGACATTAGCGCACTTTTCGACAAAGACGTTTATTCATGATGGTGAGAGTCTGTTGGATTGGTTTGTGCGACTTCGGCAGGAAGTGGATGCGGATCAGGTTGAGGTGGCGATTACTTTGTGTTGGGCTCTGTGGAATAATCGAAATACTATCCTTGCGGGAATGAACCACGTAGTCCGCTAGACTTGGCGTCGTTTACCCGTGAGTACGCGGTGAACTGGAGGGGGCTGAATTACCCGCAAGCGGCTACTCAAAGGTTGAATGAGTGGGTGGCGCCAATGGAAGGATGTCTTAAAATCAATTTTGATGGCGCGCGTTTTGAGAACGAGAGAGAGGTTGGGCTTGGAGTCGTAGTACGGGAACATAACGGTATTATTGTGGCTAGAGCTCAAAAGCGTTTTGTTGCAACGTTGGAACCGGCAGGGTGGAGGCATACACAACCTTATTGGCGATTAAATTGACGGTGGGAATGAATTGGACGGAGGTGATGTTTGAGGGTGATTGCCTTAATATCATTCATGACATTATTTACCGAACACAGGTGTGCGCACAATACGCGAGTTTGATAGTCGATTTCCTTCATTTTTTCGAGTTCAAACCATATATATGACAGAAAACGTTGACGAGTTAAAAAAAATTAACTAAAGATAAATTGAAAATTAATTTTATATTTCATTCTACAAAAATGTTTTCAAGCATCACTAAGAAAAAAAGTATTAACCATGAAAAAATACAGAAAATGAATCACAAATTTAATTTATTCATCGGAAAAATTTGTATGATATATATACTCCAAAGAGTGGTCCTAAATATCAGGCAGGTAGTATTAGGTGGAGATAAGTTTATTTCATAGTACGAAGAATCTGTCACCTGGATCAAGATACTTCCATGTCCAGTTGTTTTCCATAGTAATCTAAAATAAATGATATTTAATACTTTCAACGGTTAAGATATCAGCTGTCCATATGGACGACTGGGACTAGACAGACCCTTTTAACCTAATTTTGGAGGGAGAAAAGAAAATATAATAATGTCGAATAACAAGCCAGTCGTACATTACGGGACACCAAATTTTTTTTGTTGATAAATAGCGATTGATTTTACATTTCTAATTTAAAACGATATTGATAAAATAAGAGGGTTAATGATTGATTCCAATACATTTATAAGTTATAGAAATCTTGAGAAGACAATCGGTAGAAGATTTCGTCTCGCCATCATTGTTTATTGGCATATTAACGATATTCTACTAAGTGCTGAATCACTTCTATTGTAAAACAACACTATAATTAAGCTTGATTTTGTTAAGTTGCACCTTATTAAGCTTGATTTTGTTATTAAAATATTTGGATTATCATAGATATACTATTGAGAATTTAAATATAAAACGACATATCTCTAAGTTTTAATGATTATAATGATAACTTAAAATCGAAGAACAAGAAAAATGAGTAGTGTCATATATATACGGGGTTAGAGAAGTAAAAATAATTTGTGATCCCACTACGAGGATCTCCTCGTCAAAATGTCTGAACGTCAGTAAAAGAAGTACACGAAGCAGAAGAGCTTGTAATAGAGAAGAAATCTCCATACAGCGAACAAGAACGGACGAGGCGAGAATAACCTACCTCGTAAGAAAGAAATACTTAGCCTCGCATTTCCCCGCAATGGCAAAGGCGCGCAGTTCTAAATGAAGATTTCATAGGTCGATTAGCATATTCAAAAAACCTGCCAATATTCAGCTCCCTAATACAAATATTAAAGGTCGATTCATACTAATTCATCGTTGGATAAGAGCACATCATTGCCACGGACAACCTAAAAGTACAAAAGTATTCATGAAGATTCATCAATTGTTAGTAAGAATGAGATGTGGCTCATTCCAGCCAACTAATGAAGAACATTGGCAGCATACAATTGAAAGATGTATAACTTCAATAATACTTTTACCCGAATATTTCATTTGTAAGGTCATGCATGTGAGCAAAATTATCAGAAGTCAAATTCAAGCAAAATATACACGTTATTTTCTTTATAATTGTATTCTCTCGTTCTCTTTTAACTACGAAAAAAGTGTCTCAACTCTTATTGTAATTACTAGATAATTCTCTTTTAGAATCTCACACTAAATTGGGTATATCAATAGATATGTGATATATACACATATGTGTCATGTTTTTTCTAGTGTAGAAAAGTGGTCAAGCAAAGAAAAAAAATTGCATTAACAAAGAAAATTGTAATAGTTAGTAGTTACTTAGATGACTATTAAATATAATATTAATTTGTTGCGACTGGACAGTACTTCTTCCTATTGAGCTTTTCACATATGAAAAGAACATAAACACGGTCTTGCATATTATCGATAAATTAGAGTTTATAATACTTATCACTTATCCTTTGGAGTTTGGATGAGATCTGAGCGGTTAATTATTGATTTAAATTAATTTCGTCACATTTAGCAAACCTTTTTGGACCTCACAAGTCACAACACAACACTATTCTTTGAATTAATTTCGTCACATTTAGCAAACCTTTTTTGACCTCACAAATCACAACACAACACTAGAGGATATCGAATTCGAAACAAAGTAAAAGCCAACGGTTAATAATAGTTGGCGTGAACCACGTGATTACAATTTGACTAGTGCTTTATTTAAAGAAACTGTTCACCTTTCTATTTAACGTTTCCCTTCAAACACACAATTGCATCAACTAGGTTGTGCGTCTTGTTATATCAAATCAATTGCAAAGTATCAAATTAATGTTAAATCTAATGTTGGGGTAACATCGGATAACATTGAAAAAAAAATATTTATTGCAGTATGTGTTTTAATTGATTTATTTAGTTTTGCCTTTATTTACATATTAATTAAGTTCCACAGCTTTAGTTTTTTATGATTGTGTCCAGAAAAGTATCTTAATCATAAGAAAAAACATTACACGTTTCCTTACTTGAAGTTTTCATTATTCAAGTTAAGAAGAACGGTCAACACAACGCGGTTTCAAGAAAGGAAACAATTGGAGATCTACTGCAACTAAGAAACTTTTCAAGATTAAATCTAAAATGAAGAATGTATCTTTCCTAATTAGAACTCTAATAAAGAGAACAATTATTCAAGAAGGAGATCGAGTTTACAAGGAAATAGAATTCATCAAGGAAACAACAAGAGTTACCAAAAGCCGTGAACAACACACATTGGAGATCAAGTTTCAAGAAACCTATATATAAGTGTGAAGTTTATACAAACACAAGACAATGATGCTAAATAATCTGAGTGATTAGATCATTAGAGTTGGATTATTTTGTCTTGCTTTGCAAAGTTTTTGGATAGTCTAGTTAAATCTAGTTCATGGATCTAAGGAGAAAATCTTTGTTTGCTTTGCTGAGTCCGATCAACAGAAGAACGTAAGTGATCTTGTTATGATGAACGTTTTGATAAAACCTTTATTGGTTATTTTGCCTAAGGCTATGAAGTTTATAATCTATTATAAACTTCTGAAATTTATCTTCTTGTGTGCTTAAATTCCACTGCATTATTAACTCTCTCAAGAAGATTAATTATGGTCAAGTTAAGGCAACGCCAGATTAACTTAGAGCTTTCAACGTATCAATCGCGATCCTACAATTTCAAAATCCATTCAGACCAATTGATATATTTATTTGATTTTGATCTTGAAACTGAAATTGTAGGATCGGGATTGATACGTTGTACGCTCTTAGTTAAGTCGGTGTTGCCTTAACTTGATCACACTTATTCTTCTTGACAGAGTAATATTGCAGCGTAATTTAAAGCACACAAGTAGATACTTTTCAGAAGTTTATAATAGATTATAAACTTTTTAGCCTTAAGAAAAATAACCAATAAAGATTTTATCAAAACGTTCCTCACAACAAGACCACTCACGTTTTTTTGTTGATCGGACTCAGCAAAGCAGACAAGGATTTTCTCCTTAAACCTATGAACTAGATTTAACTCGACTATCCAATAACTTTGCAAAGCAAGACAAAACAATCCAATTCTAATGATCTAATCACTTAGATTATTTAGCACTATTGTCTTGTGTTTGTCTTGATAAATTTCACACCTGTATATAGGTTTCTTGAAACTTGATCTCCAAGGTATGATGTTCATGGCTTTTGGCAACTCTTGTTTTCCTTGATGAATTCTACTTTCTTGTAAATTCTGTCTCCTTCTTGAATAATTATTCTATTTATTAGTATTCTAATAAGGAAAAACACCTTCTTCAATTCAGAGTTAATCCAGGAAAGATTCCTAGTTGCAGTCGATCTTCTATTGTTACCTTTCTTGAAACCGCGTTCTGTTGACAATTCTTCTCCACTTGAGCTATCGAAAGTTCAATTAAGGAAACGTGTAATATTTTTCCTTATGATTAAGATACGATCATGTACATAATCATAAACAATTATAACAACTTGATTAATAGGTGAATAAAGACAAAACTAAAATAAGACAGTTTAAAAACAGATTTGATTTCAATGTTATCCGATGTTACTACAACATCGTCAACATTGATTCCAAAATACTTTGCACTTTCAAAAACGTGAAATATAATCTTAAAAATGGATGGATTGTATAGAATTAAAACTGATTAATATGATCCAAACTCGATCTGGAGTGTATATTTTATTTTTGGTTTTAGTTTACAGGTTTTTAATTGACATCTAAAACCAAATAACGGGTTTTACAATATTTTATCTTTAGTTTTAGTTTTACAATATAATGGTTATATGTTTTTTGTCGAAAAATAATCGATAGTTGATTAGATCGGATATACCCCTAAATAGTAAATGAAATTGAAGTATGGTTGGGGTAGAATTTGATCAAGTAATTTAGTCGGATAGTTTGATCTATTTAATTTAAGACGATTCGATCGTTTCGAGTATTTTTAGACGCAACATTTTTATTTCATTTGAGCTACGTGTGTGTGCGTGTGCGTCTGTTAATTTTTTAATCATGCGTTTGTATCCATGCAAACAATACACAAATATTATATTGTATGTATTTATATTACCCAACCGAGAGTCGTCTAAAACGAATCCATCAAAAAAATTAAAAAAATGAGTCGTCTAAAACGCAACATCAATTGACAGTTGACCTGCAATTGGTGCAGCAACTTATCCAGCTATACGTACATTATTTTATTCACATGTTGCCTTACTAAACTAAATTTTGTACATTTTATTCGCTAGACGTTTAAAACTTCTAATCATTCGTGAACTGGCATTAAAAAGCTTATTTAGCATTTTGTCCTTGAAATTGTATAAGGTAAGCACGGGCGTATGTATGCTTGGGGTAGGGAGGTAGGGAGGGCTTAAGCCCCCGTTTGGTTTTTATCTCTTGCACATTTTAAAATTTTCAGAAACCAATAAAAGTGTTTGGTTTTGGCATTCTGAAACGGCCCAACACGCATTGAAAATGGCCCATTCGTTGTCTCAAAACTCAGGATTAAAATTAAGTAGAAATTAGGCTATAAAGTAGCTTCAACTTTCTGCAATGTTGTCAGCTGTGACAGTTTCGAAAAGGTGATGGAGCCAAAAAGCTCTGAACTGTTCATAAAAAATGCGCCAAATCTTCCCTAATTTCCCCAGCTCAGGAATAATACCATTCAGCAGCAAATCAAAATTATTCAGTCCAAACATCCAAGATTCGAAAGTTTTCGTTTCTCCCTAATAATCTTCTATATATTACAACCCTCACTCTCATTATTTCCATTGCAGCTTCCATTGTTAGTTAAGGTAAATGAAATTGTTCCAGTTTTTACACATAATAATCTTATATATATATTACTTTTCTTGTTCATTACTGGTTATTAATTTGATGTTTTTTTGGGGGTGCATGTACCAACAAATCCGTTCTTTGCCTGCAAATTCCATAAAAAAGGTTAAGTTTTTACCTCACCTCCTGTTGATTTATGTTCATATGACAAATACCTTTGCTTATATTACTGTTCATGTTTCATGTATTTAGTGTGTGCATTCTCCACTGGTGTTCACATGAAGATATCTATGCTCAATTAGTTATAATGTTAGACGCACAAAACATGTTCCTTGAATCCTTTATGCATAACTTTGAAAGGTTTCTTAAAAATTGATCTCCAATGTATGTTGTTTCCTAGATGACCTTTTCTTATCTTGGATTATGCCACCTTCAACTAGGGAACTTGTATTGTTGTTCCTTGGTATTAAGAGATATTCACGTACATAATCAAAGCCAACTAAAGACATATACTTTTATGATGTGTGACTAAATGCATAACTAAGTGCAGAGTAGCTTAAAACAGTTTGGCGGAATGGTTTCTGATATCAATGTTGGATTGATGTGGGATTAACATCTTTCTAACATTGCAACTAGAACACTTTCCTGTTTCATAGTTCACACATTTTCCCTATTTTCGTGTTAGTATTTACGTACGATTGTTGAGTGTTACTAATTGGTAAAGATAATTGAGGTTTAGATGGTTAATCGTCGCGGTGGTAGGGCCGAAAGGCCCCCAATCCAATCGAAGCGCTCTAAGAATCAAGATGCCTACTGGGGTGACGAAAACGAGCATTTTTTCATTCAGCTTATATACCAGGAGTTTGTGGATGGTAAGTTTCTAGGGAGCACCTTCACCACCGCAATGTGGAACGATCTGGTGAAAGCCATGAGAGCGAACTGCCCGGTCAGGTTTGATTAAAACATTAACCAGCTCAAGGTAATGTACAATAGGTTGAAGGTCCTATGGAGACACATTAAGATTGATAGGAGAAACACTGGTGTTGGTGTTGACCCAACGACTGGTATTCTGGATTTTGACGACAAGCGTTGGGCACAATTCTACAAGGTAAAATGTTAATCATTGTTTCCTTCAGTCTATATTTCTAACGTTGATAATCTTGAATGCAATCTTATCTGTTTATCGGTTGACATTGTGCAGGAAGATCGCACAGCCGTTGCTAGCTGCAAGCGTGGCTGTCCAGACAAAGAGTTGTTGGAGGAGATGTGACACAACCGGGTTGCCACCAGCGACATGGCCCACTACTATGGATAGGACGGTTTCGATTCTGAGGACGAGATCACGCAACTTGGCGATGCCAAGCAGGTTGCTGGCGGGAGCTTGGTGTTTGATCAGGACAACCATCATGATGGTGGTGACACTAATGGATACACACAAGACGCTTCCCAATATGCATCTAACAGTCTGAATCCCCCAAACGCCACTGTGTCTCCGCCTTCTGTGGTTAATATGACTCCTTCTCAGTTGGGGCTTACGACCAGGCGCGCCCCAATGAACGTTCTGACAACCCTACTTCTAGAAGCGCTATGTTGGACACTACTCTTAGGTGTTGGAATATGATAAACGATGCAAAATTGGCCAACATCACGCAATCAACGGCCATCCAGATTGGTGACTGAGTGGATGCACTGTACAAACTGGATATCGAGCCGAAATCATTGTTCTTCGAAGCCATCAAGTGCTTGATGGACAAAGAGACAAGGATGTTTTTCACGAGGATGAGGGAAGAGGATCGTTGCGAATTGGTGATACGTCTGCCGGTTGAACATGCTCCTACCAACATGAATACGAACCCTTAGAGTAGCGTTGTCGTCATGTGTGTTCAAGGCCAAATCTTTTGTATTAGACTTGAAGTCTACGTTGGGCCTCCCTGAAGCCATCTTGGAATATTACCTTATTGTTTCCTTTTGTGTTTGATTATATCCAGCATATTGTGAACTCTTTGTATGCATTGACAACCGTTAGTGCAATATGTTTGTGCCCTTTTTCTATGAATGCATCGTGTTTGTTATGATTTTTTTATCAAGTTTTGAGGACTTGACTAGTAAATATCGGTCCCCTTGCACGATTATGATGGTTCTCTTAATTCACCGATTTTTATAATTTACAGAAATGGATTCTGGCAGCGATAACACTGTGTCGACCCATACCCACCAAAGCAACGATGATAGCGACAATGGCCTTAATGATTTCATGTTCATTGGTTTGTCTTTGGCCCTCGATTGGTTTTATTCGAAGCACCCTAGGAATAACTCGAAAATGATGGGTTCGAGGTGGCTGATGGAACTATTGCTTGAACACGATGATCGGTTCTTTGATGCTTTGCAGATGAACCAGGATACACGCTGCATGACACGCTAAAGAACCATTACAGCCTGACTAATTCGAGGAACACGCAGGTACAGTCCATGGAGGCACTTGCGATATTTTTGTGGACTGTTGGGTTGAATCACAGATTCCGTGATTCGTGCGAGCACTTCCAACACTCAATGAAAACCATTCACTGCCACTTGCGTAGGGTGATGAAGGCCATTTTAAACATGAATGTGGACATGATTGTACCACCCAACTTCAACGTTGTTCATAACCGCATTGCCAACAATGCCCGCTTTTATCCTTACGTTAAGGTATATTTTAACCAATGTGAAGTTGTGTCATTCTTGGTAACACTCTATGGTTTCAAACAATATGTGTGGAACATTGCTACCAGAACACTTTACACTTGTCCTCGAATTTAAGAACGTTGCTGCACGTTAAGAATGTTTCTGGTTTCACTGTTGGCCGGATGTTGCCTCAACATCCATCCAACATTGTTTTCATAACTGGAATAAAGATTCGTTTAGTCCTTTAATTTGGCTACCTTGCCATTTCCGTCCCTCAATTAGGCAAGTCGCCAAAATCGTCCACTAAGTTGGTAATTTGGTCCATTCTCCGGCACAAACTCAGAAAGGCCCAGAAAAATCCTATGTGGCAACCGGTTGACTCCAGTCAACCCGGTTTGACCAATGAAATTAATTTTTAAATTTCTTTTTTCCATGTGGCATATCCACATAAGCAAAAAAAATAGATTTTTTTAAAATAAAAAGCACACTTCTTCTTCTCCCCTAACCCCCTACCACCATCACCCCCAAACTCGCCTCCCCACTGCCCCTCTCCTCCAAACACATTAATCCCACCACCACCATCAAATTCTACAAAAACCGTCGCCCTTCCCCAAACCCACCACCACCCTTCACGCTACCTCCCCTTCCCTCCCCTCCCCACCAAGCTGCCCCCACCTATATCACTATTTTTTCTTCAAATTCATTTTCGATTTCATAATTAAACTCCTTCGTCGATTTGGATTCCTTCTAAACATTCAATTTTGAGTTTGTGTTGGATTTGGAGGGTGGTGGGTTTTGAGTTTGTGTTGAGAATTTATGGTGGTGGTGGTGAGTTTGTGTGTGGGGGTGGGTGGCGGAATTGGGTGTGTTTGGAGGAGAGGGGCGGTGGGGAGCCGAGTTTGGGGGTGATGGTGGTGGTGGTGGTGCTTCCAGTGGTGCGGGGGGTGGGGGTGGGGGGATTCTTCCCGTGAGCTTTTGGACATCTTTGATCGTCTTAGGAGTAGGCATGTCTAGGAGCGCATGGGCTTTTTCTGGATTCATTTCTATTCCCTTTTATATGACCATGAACCCTAAGAACTTATCCCCTTTTATGCCAAAGGAACACTTCCGAGGGTTGATTTTCATTCCGAATTGGTCCATAATCGCCAGTGCCTTACGGAGGTCCTCTGGATGATCTTCAGCCCGAGGGCTTTTGACAATCATATCGTCTACGTACACCTCCATTGACTTCCCAATTAACCCAACGAACATCAAGTTCACAAGGCGTTGGTATGTAGCGCCCGCGTTTTTCAATCCGAATGGCATTACTAGGTAACAAAAGGTGCCCGCCACAGTGATGAAGCTAGTTTTGTCTTGATCTATGGCGGCCATTGGTATTTGGTTATATCCTTGATCCCCGTCCATCGTAGATAGTAAAGCGCACCCTGCTGTAGAGTCTACCAGTTGATCTATGTTGGGGAGGGGATAACAATCCTTTGGGAAGACATCGTTTAGATTGGTGAAATCGGCACACATACACCACCTTCCTCCTGTCTTAGGTACAAGAACCACGTTGGCTAACCATTCGAGGTAACGTACCTCCCGGATCTAACATAAGTTGAGCAGTCGTTGGATCTCGGATCGGATAATTTTATTCCTATTCGGTCCCATTCTCCTTTTCTTATATTGTACGGGCTTGGCTCCGGTCTTGACATTGAGGAAGTGTTGACATACCTGGTTACTTATCTTTCCTGGGGGCCTGCCTTCCAAGGCGAAGAGGTGGTGGAACTCTTTGAGCATAAGGGTTACCCCATCTTCTACTTTCGGATTCATGCTCGTCCCTATCTTGACAGTCTTAGGGGGGCTCCTTCCACTATTTCAATCATCTTTAGCTCCTCTACGGGTTGTACTTTCAATTCTTCCTCTAATCTTGGTTTCTTGGCTGGCAGGGTGATCCCCTCTTCATTTTCGGATGGGATAGCGTTCATGTGGCATTCCCGGGCTTTGACTTGGCTGCCACGGACTTCCCCGATGCCCGAGGGGGTAGAGAATTTGACCTTCAGGTGTAAGGTAGAGGGGATGGCTTCAAAATTTGTATGGACGGTTGTCCGCATATCGCGTTGTACGTCTTAGAAGAAGCTTCTACTACCCAAAACTTTGTCAGTTCGGTGCGTCTCATGGCACCCTCTCCCCAGAACATGGGCATGGTGATGGTCCCTAAGGTGTGGCATGCATCCCCAGTGAACCCGATGAGGGGAACTTTGGCCGCTTTCAGATGGTCTTTCTTTAATCCCATGGCTAGGTAGGTTTGGAGGAAGAGAACATCAACAGAGCTTCCCGTGTCAATTAGAATGCGTTGGGTCTCAATACCGAATATCGTGGCTTTTATGACCAGAGGATCCTAATGGGGGTACACGATACCTTTCAAATCTTCTGGACCAAAGGCAATAGTAGGTAATTGTGCTCTTTGTACGGAGCACACGGGCGGTCCTTGCTCCACTCGTCTCGCCTCCTTCAAATATTTCTTCTTTTTTCCTGGCGGGGATACAGAGATGTCTCCTCCCTCTATCATATTTATAGTTATGCCCTAGGGAGGGTTGTCCTCGTAGGATTCTGGGGGGGGGGGGTGTGGCAGCCTTTGATGAGGAGTGTCCTCCCGGTTCTTAGGGTCAGACTCTCTCTCTTCCGTAGGTCCCTCAGACCGGATTCTCTTCCAAACATTAGATTTGGGGGTTTCTTGATTATTTTATTGCAAATAATTTCCCAAGTATCTGGCGCTGAGGAGTCGATGTATTTCGATTTTCAAGGTTGTACAAGCGTCGGTGTCATGTCCCCATGCTTTATGATACTTACAAAATATGCCAGAATCTTTTTTGTCGTGGGGTCTCCTGACGGCACGGTGCCATTGGAGATCAGTGCTTCCTCTCATAACGTTGAGCACTTCGGCGGGGGTGATGGTTAAGGGGGTAGCGGTGCGGGCTGGAGATGCCGCTTTACCGGCCCCCCATCTTCCCTCCTCTTTGAAGGTGTCTTCGCTTCCTTAGCTTTGTTTGGGGCCCCTTTTCATGCTCTAGATCATTGCGCTCTGCCCAGATTTTGGAGTTTTCCGCCTCCTCCATAATGATATAAGTTTTTGCTTTGTGCATGAGCTCATTCATATCTTTAACTTGGTTACCCATAAGGTATCGGAAAAAGTCCCCGGCTCTAAGTCCTTAGGTCAAGATGTCCGCTATGATGGACGGATTAGTGTTTGGTACGTCCAAGGCCTCATCCGAGAAGAGTTTCGTATATTCTCTAAGAGGTTCATCCTTTCCTTGCTTTATCGTGAACATGTGTCTAGCCGACTTTGGGTATCTCTGGTTGCAAGCAAATTGGCGTACAAACAAGCATGCAAGTTGATCAAAACAGAAGATCGTGTCGGGCACCAGCTGCGAGAACCAAGCTTGGGCTCTACCTGCCAGGGTGGTGCGAAACACTCGGCATAGGACAAAATCTGGCGCGGAGACTAGGTCCATGGTAGCGATATATTGATGGATGTGGTCTTGGGGATCTCTTCTGTCCTTCTCCCCTATATATAAGGGGAGGTTACTGGAGCGCATCCCGGGCAGGACTAGAGCACGAGCTATTTCCAGAACGAAGGGAGACCCGTGATACGCAACTTTCTCGCCCAGGGCGAGATTTCTTTGTAGGTTCCTCATCTCCCTTTTTAGGTTGGCGACCATACTCCACAGAGAGTAGTCCCCGCCAGGGAAAATAATTGGTAGTTAGTGTTCTCGGGGATAGGGGAAGTCAGTTCTGTCCTCGCCTCGAGGTATCCTGCTCATAGCATTTCCGAAGGGGGTTCGTCGCTCTCTGGCCAAAGGGAAGGTAGCCTGGCGTGGAGGGGCCGATCGGAAATGGGATCTTGGGCGGGACTCATATTCTTCTAAGTAGGTACGCTCCTTGTTATTTCGGGGAGGACATTCGTCCCTGGGGTAAGCCGTTTCCGGTCTATCCCTCCGGGTTGCTCCTTTCACAAGGCGTTCAAACACGGACCGTGGGATATTTATGAAATCCCCTCTTTCTGTAGTTGGTGATGAGTGCGTTTCCGAGTATTCCCTTGGTGTGGATTCCACAGAATTTCATTGGCTCCCTGAAGATTTAGAGTTAGGGGAATTATTCATGGTAACTTCTTTCTCAAAGGCAAAGTTCTAAGGCGATTCCCACAGACGGCACCATTTTGTTAACGGTGTTGTATTTTTAAAGGAATTTATGGGGTGGGAATGATCGCTTTTGCCTGAGTCTATGCTTTTATTCTTGGAAAAATTATATCATATATTCTTGATCTTCCTTCCTCTTTTATAGGAAGTAGTTTCCATATGACTTTAATGGGATGTTTACAGGTGTCGTACTTGTGTGAACTTTATCTTCATTTTGATAGGGAAAACTAGCTGGCGTGGCTTTCCCGTGGTCTACAGACGTTTGGATGAGGGGCAGGTGTTTCGAAAGAGCTGGCAGAGCTGCTTAGCGGGGACTTTTATCCATCTGTTGGGATAAGGGTGACATGTGTGCTCGGAGGGCTCCTTTATTTTGGGATAAGGACAGGAAGTACGTTTCTCTGAGGGGTCCTTTATTCTGAGATAAGGTCGGGAGGTACATTGCTCCGATGGCACCTTTTGGGAGGTGGGGGAGTTTCCGAGAGTCCCTTTTTAGGTTTCTCTTTAGGGAAGTTTTATCCGAGTGACATGATAGGTGCAAGAGTATCGTATACCTAGAGGATGTTCTGGGAAGATATTTAAAGTTCTCGACATCTAGCACAGTATTTGTACTCTTTGAGATATCCGTCGTGGGGATGGGTGCACCATTTGTGGTCTTTCGGGGTGTTAATATGATCTTTTTAAGGGTTAACACAATGTATTTGCTCACTTGTGCTAAAACCTTTTTAACGATGCTCAGTAAACAAGTATGTGTTAGGTAACTGGGGTGTAGGTGTCTTGAGCTGCCTACATTCAGCCCTATGTACTTGCATGTGCATCTATATTGATTTTGTTGTCACTGGGGTGTTAGGGGTCCTGTTACTGCCTACATTCAGTGAAGACATGATCCCTTCTGCCTCATCATGTTAAGCTTGAAAGTTATTTTAGTTAATCAGGTCTGCAAATTGAATAAGTAAAGAGTTTCTGTCTGTGACTACTGGGTTATTAGCTACCAGTAACACACAGGTCTATTTTTCATTGAACTATAGGAGCTTAATTATCTTTCTGATGTTAATCCCCTTACTTTTTTCTTGTGTGTTTTTCTGTTATCTAACTCCCACTCCTATTTCAGATCTAAGGCAAGCTACTGTTTTGAATGGATCATTCTAACTCTTGAAGTTCCAGTTATCTTGCTTAGATTCTGTTTGTGCCATTATGTGAAGAAAACCTTGGTAAGACCTTGACCACACAGACACTTGGCTCAGTACTATGTTGAGAAGATGGAGTTCGAATGTTGGGCCAACACCGGATCTGGGAATGTTGTCTCAACACTCACCACAACACTATGACTCATAAGTTATATGCAATAACTGCTTCGGTCACGTGTCATGCCAACACGTTCACGATCAGCACGTGTTGACTCAACATGGTGGGAATGGCACACGATCTCATTATTTACCTGCCCATTACTCCTTATTAATTTCCACTTTCCTTTTTTTCATTCTTCTTACCTAAGCTTAAATTATGCAAATTGATTAAACCCTAATTTCTCTCTTCATACCTTATTTACTCACGCAAGCTACAATGGGGAGAAATCCACCATCACTGATCTTGCCAACGTCGTTGTTGCCATGTCATCAGAGGCATGTGGAGTCCAACCACGGAGAAGCACCCGCACTTAGTGAACCACCAAAAAGAAAGGCCCATGTTTATACCAGGAGGAACGTCAAGTCCAAGAAAGGTGCCTCTACCAGTGTTGAGCCAACACTAGTTCCGGAGGATGCTACACCAGCACATAAACCCATGGATGTGGTTACAACATTATGCCCTGAGGATGTTGACACCACACAGGAGACAACACGGCATGTTGTCTCTGAAGAGGCTCCCCTTACCGATGAACATGTGATTCCGTAGGTGGATCAACCCGAGGAGGGTCAACCTCCTGCTCCTCCTTCTGAAATTGAGGGGGAGAAGGAAGAACAACAAGTACAAGATGAAGAGGAAGCTGATGAGGAGAAAATTGTTGAGGATGATGCAACAGAAGAAGATGAGAATGCTGCTGATGAAGAGGAATCCTCATCCTCTGAAGAAAATGACTCTGCAGATGAGGATGAGGAAGAGGGTTCTGATGAAGAAGAGGAAAAGGATGATGAAGGAACGGAGGAGGATGTTGAGGATGAAACTTGTCTTGATGTTGTGCCAACATCAGCTAGGAGGAATGTTGGACCAACACCCACTAATCAGAATGTTGACCCAACACCAGCAGAGGTCGATACGGACGCAACACTAGAGTCGGACAAGGATTCTGAGCCTGAACCACCAGAAACATTTGAGGCCAATTTTCCCACTAGGCATCATAATAGGTACTTCTTGACCAAAACAACGAGTGATAACTATGATTTTATGAATGCAAGGAAAATTTGGCCAGAAAGGAACACTGTTATTGATGACTTTAAAAAGTACAAGGTGTTTGAATTTCTTGAGTTTAGGAGCTTGGTTTACTCGTTTATAGAGATTGTCCCCTATGTCCCCATTGTTGTTAGGGAATTTTACAGTAATCTATCCAAGTTTGTGCATGCCAAGGGGTCTCCCAAGTATGGGAGAGTATATGTGAGGGATAAGTTCTACAAATCCAATCCCTCACTCATTAATAAAGCTTGGATGATGCCTATAGGACAAGAGATAGAGGTTGAGATTGATGATGACAACATGATGAAAGAACTGCCTGGGGGACTTGAGAAGAAATGGAAGAACAAGCAGAAGGTGACTAGACTCACATCCCTCACTGCTGTCATGTGCAAAGCTACCTCATACAACTGGATACCCACTACCAACTCCACAGTCCTCACTCATGAGATGGCTGTGTTGATATACAAACTGCTGAAGGGGCATCCAGTGAACATGTGGGAAAGAATTTTTAAGATGATTGATGAGGTTGCATACAAGAAGGATGCGATCTTGCCCTTTCCTTCTCTAATCTACAAGATACTCACTGATCAAGGCTTCAAAAAGGGAGCAAATGAGACCCTTGTGGAAAAGACAGGCCAGTTGCCCATAATCAAGAACTACTTTGGAGGTGACAGAATTATTGATTTTCCATGGAAGGATCCACATGCTCCAAAAAGTAGTGGTGCTCAGCAGGGGAAGAAGAAGGCACACAACTTCATCACTGCCTCAGTTGCTGAGGATGATCTACCCCTTCTGTGGCCATCAATGCTGCCTTCATTAAAGAAAATGTGGAATAGTGTGACAGAATGGTTGCTGACACGAGGAGGGAGATTGCTGACAGAGAGGAAGAGATCAAAGAGTTGGACACCATCAAGAAGCACATATTGCTGGTGCTTTCCTCACAAAAAGGGGGAGATTAGCCACCATTTTTTGTTTCTTGTACTTTAAGTTATTCTTGAACAATATTTTGGCATAGAGAGCATGTTCTCTGCTTTTGTTTCTGGGCTGTAATCTAAACAATATTTTGCACACTGTTATTCTACTTGGATTTGTATTGACGAACTAACTGCAGGTGTTGAAATGTCAGATAAAAATGTTGGGTCAACACAGAGGATAACTGTGTTGGCTCAACATTGCAGTACTTCATTCTTAGATTAAGGGGAGCAAATTAGAATAACTATAGGTTCTGATATTCTAAAATACAGGTACTTAATGAGAATTGGTTGCAGGTGGAGTTTTGTAAAATAAGGCAAAAATTGGGAGATTGAAAGTGCAAGTGTTGTCAGGAAGTATTTATCCAACATTCTGGAAAGAGATGTTGGCACAACACTAAACTCAACACTGTTATGTCTGATTTAATTATATTAAATTGTTTTGCTTTTATTCGTAAACTCACCTAGTTCCACAATTGTAGTTATCTGTGAATATTTCAGAGTATCAAGGAACGTGCAGAACACTGCTAAGAAACTTTACAAAAGATCTTGAAGATAAGAGTTGAAGATCTTATGAAGATAATGCTGAAGAAGATCTCAGAATTATCCAAGTGATAAGAGAGCAATCAACAAACTCGTGTCTATCACGCCATTGCTCAAGGACGATCAAATCCTATAAAGAGGCGTGCTCGACATCAAGAACAACAACAAGACTAGAATTAAGTTCTGAAAGTGTAGAAGTAATTCTTATATTTTGTTGGTCTTGTTTTACTGAGTTTTATCTAGCTAAACTATAGTTTGTAGGTTAGCTAATGTCAGGATTGGGTTCCTACTCAGTTGTATTTGGTAAAATCATTGAATTAACGTTTAGTGATTATTTGGCCGTAAAGCTCGGCAGGTTATATTTACATAAACTGCTTAAAATTCATATCACTGTGTTCGTTATTTCGCTACTTAAATACTCTACAACGATCGTTGGGACAACACCGAATACAATTGGTGTTGGCACAACATTCAATGTACACTCTGTGTGTGAATCAAAACAAAAGGGTACCAATCCCGGTCCATACATTTACAGCAACCATCTAGAAACCCATGTTTCAAAGCCCCCCAGCAGATGTGCATCCTCTTGAATTTACAGATATCACCAAACAGCTTGCATTTGATTTTTACTGTTGTTCCAGGATTGGACTTCATCATCTCCTCAGCATACCTCCAAAGGTGGGAATATTGATCTACATCATCTCCCTGGCCCAACTTAAAAACCTTGTGTTTGGCTCTGTACATTTGATACTTGCTGAATACCATATTGCATTCTCATGTAAGTACAGTCAACATGGACTCAACTGGCCAGTTAGGATCAGAAATGAGCTTGTCATAGTATTTTTTGACCACCCATGTAGAGGTAGCCTGTCTAATAGTGTCTTGTCTTACACAGTCATGGGGTTCTATTACTGTGTTGTTCATCATTATGTTCTCCCCTGTGAGCTTCGAGGCATATATATATACCAAGGACATTCCAGATCTTCACACCTTGCACTTATCTTCTCCTTACAACTCTTCATCATCCTAATTGGTCTTCTCTCATCAATTGCATATTTGAACAAGTGCATCCTTAAAATGATCAGAAAACTGGAAGAACATCTGGAGCTTGAATACAACATTGTTCATATCAACTGTAGGGTTGAACACATCATGGTTTTTGTATATCTCTCTGACAGGCTCTCTTATTACTACAGGGTTTTTTTGCCTCACCCTTGAATCTCTAAAGATGGTAGATGCAATGGGACCATCAGAAATCCAGGTTTGCCCACCAGTATTATTTGCATCAACAGAGGGCTCTCCACCAATATTAGTAGCACTTGCATTGGCATTTGAGGTCTCTCCATCAGTAGCATGTGCACTCTGATTTGCATTAGCAGTAGCTGAAGGAGGATCAGGTACATCATCAGTAGGTCTCTCAAGATCAAGATCTTTAACATCAAGATTATCATCTTCCATTGCATCATTGTCAGGATCTACATATCCATCAGAATACTCAGAATCTGGGCCCCACAGATACATCCCCTTCGCTATCATCATTGTTCTCCAAGTCAATAATAGATGTCACTACTAGTCCACAGTTCTCCAGTATCCAGCTTAGCAAATCTCTAACACTCTCCTCTCTGCCATTTAACTCTGGCTGATCATTTGTGTCAGTAGCACCAGATGCATTACCAGCATCATATGTCTCTCTGTAAGTGTTGTCAATTCTTTCATCAAACACGTTAATCTTTGCTCTTGTTCTTCTTCTTCTTCCTGGGAGCTTTTTCCCTTTGCCCTTCCCAGTAGCTTCATCAACGTTAGCAAATTCAACACCATCACCAGACTCTACTTGACTTGCAACTCTTTCTAGTTCTACTTGAAAACCATCAGGATCTTCTTCACATCCAAAATTAGAACAACCTTCATCATCACCAACATAGTCAAGTGGTTCACTGATAGGAGGGAGAGGATCTACTTCTTTAATAGAGACATCATCAGCAACCTCAACTACCTCATCATTTGACTCAGAGGCAACAGTGGGTGAATATGGTTTAAGTAGGTAAACCTCAACAATCCTCTTTTGAGTACCAATTTCAGCCATGAAACAAGCATTACTGTCATTAGTGATGCATGCCAAATGTAGTGATGGATGATCAGGATCATCTTTGTAAAAAATCATCCAATTATCACCCAAACCTAACTCAATAGCCATATTGATCAACTCAATTTTGGACATCGTATATGCAGTGTAGTAGTCAACAAAGCTTATTTGTCCCTCTAAGTAGGTAGGTTCTCCCAAAAACATCATATTACCCGAATGATGTATCATTATAGTAAAAACATTCCTTATCACTACCTGCATATACACAACAATACCATCAAAACCCTAATTTTAAAATAAATCCTAGTATTAGTTTAATGAACACTGTTGACCAAAACCCTAATCTATGCAATATATTATTTGTAAAGTACCCACCATTTTGGTGAGTGGGGAACACATTGGCCCAAAAGCCAAGCAAAAACAGTACAATAATTGACAAAAAACCATAATATAGAACAACTAACTAAACATCAACTACACTTTTCAATTAACTGCCAGACAACTAACCCTAGTGCTTAATAAACAACTAAATTGTCATTAGGGAAGGATAAAACGACGTTCATAAGAATACCCACTCACCATAGTCGGGAAACAACGATGACGGGGGAATTATTGTGTTGTCATGTCGTATTTTCCACGCCATCGACTTCTCATCCTCGGAGATGACGAGTTTAACCAGAATCATTACGAAATTTGAGTTCAATTGGGAGAATTTTGGGGTTTAGTCGAAGTGCGATTTTAGGGTTTTGAGAAATCTCCAATTTGGAGTGGGAGAAATGAATGTGATTAGACCAATTGCCACCTAAATACCCATCTAAGACGAAATGACTATATTGCCCTCAATGGAATCGGAGTAATGACGTAATAACGTCGACATATGACATTTTTGAGCCGAAAGTATAGGTTGGGGTTAGTTTCTTTTGATATGCAAAGGTCAGGTATAGTTTTGCCAATTTTGAAACGTTGAGTATAGTTTTGGTAAAACGACGAAACGTTGGGGCTAGTTTGTCATTTTTCCCAAAAAGTTATGACTTCCAACATAATAGTTAACTTAATCACTTATAATTGTTAAAATATTTTATATGCGGAAATAGCTCAAATAAAAAATATGTATTAAATTTAATGGTGAAATTTGAATTAGTCTACAACATATGAAAAGTTGAGTCTAAACACATCTTTACGGGATTTCTTTTAAGATACTTTTATTTTCTAGACTGTTTCATTATCATAACTTTTTGTAAACTTTTTCTGTATCTATTTAGAAGCCTCTTTATGTTATTTTATTTTGCGAAAAATCAGAAGCATTTCTTAAGAATTATTAGAGGCATAATTGTCGCCACCCAAAATGAAGAGTTGCATTTATACCTTTATCACGTCCAAATTCATAAATAAACAATAATGATAAAAAAATATAGAGAGATTGACTCCATATCAAAGATAAAATATAGTTTTTCAATCATCTTAGATTAGGATAGATTGCCTCCATAATTATAGGAACTATACTTATATATCTCTACTATTTGATATGGAAAAATCCATAATTTCAGGAAATATGATTAAATTGCAAGGGTTGTCTTTCTCTTAACAAGAGGTACGAACAAGTAGCTTTTGATTTTGAAATCATATAAATATAAGAAAATTAACTTCTATTGTAACATTAGAAAAAAAAAATACAACGGACTTTAAGCTTTTTGTACAAATTTCTTTCTAGTCAACTTATTTTTAATGATGTATGCATGTATGGTTAAAGGAAAATTTTCTCTAAAAGAAAAAAAGAGTTAAAATTCAATTATGTGACACCTAAAAAGTAAAATAGGAAAAAGAAACTTGTGTTGCCACGTGTCAGATTTTAAGCTGATAGTACATTTCCTTTTCGGTCCAATCAACTTTAGGGGGCTGTCAGCTGATATAAGTGCAAAAAGGAGAAGACATTTTCTAGCCTATTTGTCATTTAATTTAATTCATATTTTAGAGACACCAATTGGGCCAATTTAAATGTGTTTTGGACCGTTTTCAGAAATCCTAAACCAAACAATTTTTTTGTTTTCTAAAAATTTCCAGATGTGTGCGAAATGAACACCAAACAGGGCCTGAGAGTTTCTCCTTAATTACTTTACAATTTTAAGAACAATTGTAGTAGGTGGTAGATTTGGTAATGCTAGCATGTAGGGAATGATTTTATCTTATCATTTTATTTTGTTTCTGAAGAGAGAGTGAATTTCGGGCTCTTTTTTTTTGGGTAACGAAAATGAAACACTAGCACGTAGGCAATAAATTATGGGGAGGGGTCGAGAATAATCTTGTCCCTTACCCAACTGTCACTGAAATCTTCACAATAGCGTTTGTTGCCTGTTTGCCTCTCTATTCACCCAACTGAATGAGTGATCCCATGGTTTGTGGAGTAGTGAGCGGCATTCATCAATAATTCGTTGGAAAGCATGATTAAGAATCGAGGTTTCCATGATAACATTAAAGGTTCTTCCGAGTTCGTCTCGACCTCAATCTGTTGTATTCTTTCTCCTACACGAGCGTAAGTCCCAAACAGATGGGATCAAGTTCGGTCTCCAGCACAGTCGAAGTGCTCACATTCCTCGCAAAACACCAAAGCCAACTTCCTTTCTCGTCTCTTAACAGCACCCCCAGAAATACTGGAGTTGTTTGTCGCGTGTACACTTCCATCCGTATTCAGCTTACACCAACCCGCTTTCGGCTTGTTCCACCGCGACTCCCTTTTCTTGTCCTTCAAAATATTGGTAAGAGCAAAGTCCCCGCAACATTGCTTGATTTGGCAGAATGTCGCATATGTTTTGATCAAAGATATATCAAAGAGGCGTGTGTTGCTTGCTTTCCAAACGCACCAAATTGTCGCCGTGAAAATAACGTTCCATGCGGTTCTCGGGATTGAGCGACTGGTCTCCTAAACAAAACCCAGATTTTTCTTTAACCATGATCTCTCGTTTAATCCGAAAAACTCGTTCCAGCGCGCACACGGGATAATAATCTTCCAAACTTTTGAAGAATGCGGATAGTCCCGAAGGACATGAATAACCGATTCCTTAGCCTCCGGACATCAAGCGCAACTATCGTCGTTTGTGATCTTCCTTTCTTTTCTAAGCATATTCATCACTATCTTGTTTTGACTTGCAAGCCAAATAAAAAAACAGATTTGTTGCTACAAAATGCACTTCAAACCCAATTATATCTCGCGGACAAACGTGGCGTCACAGAATATCTCTTAAATAGTTCATCATACGCGCTTTTGCACGTAAATTCCCCATCCGTCGTAGGACTCCAAATCGTCCTATCCTCTTTGTCACTCAACACAATGTGCTTTTGAACTATTTTTTCCTCCCAAACCTGTGGCATAACCGTAAGAAGACTTCACAAGCTCCAATCACCAAACTCGTCCAGTACATCCCTAAGGCATATACCGAAGTCTTCATGGTTAATATTCCCAATAACGTCACACAATCTTGCCTCTCCCAGCCAATTATCCAACCAAAATGAAATCGTTTCCCCGTTTTCAATCTTCCAACGGATGCACGGATTAATGAGCTTCACACACTTAATAATTTCTTTCCAAGTAATGCCATTGTTCGGCTTCACCACGTACCTATCAATACGAACGTTCTTCAAGTATTTGGCATTCACCAACTCGGTCCAAATATTATTCTCCTGTTGAAGAATTTTCCAACAAATGTTTGATAAGAGCGCCTCATTGTTAAATCGAGCTGAACGAACCCCTAAACCGCCCTCTTTTTTGCTATGCAAAACGCAATGCCACCCACAAGATGATTTTTTTGTGAGTTTGGGCCATTCTACCAAAGGAAATCCCAATTAAACTTATCAATCCGATCACAAACCTTTTTTGGAAGCCAACTATATTGCATAATGTGAATAGGAATAGCCGTTGAAACTGACTGAACGAGAGTCGTCCTCCCCGCAAGAGAGAGATTCACTCTCTTCCAACCCGTTGCACACGCCGAGAGCTTATCAAATAGATCATTAAAATTATCTCGTCCGATCCGACCGTGAACAAGATTCATACCCAGGTATTTACAGAGAGAAGTGGTACACGCAAAGCCCAAAATTGTGCAAATTCTCCTTTTTATGCTCCATCCTCCATCATTCGAAAAGAACACCTTCAACTTAGCTTTGTTTAAACGCAGACGCGATGCTTGGCAAAACATAGCAAGAACCCGCTTCATACATCGAGTCTTGCGCACTGTGGCTTTCTCCATAAGTATAAGATCATCCGCAAAAAAATGGGTGATTCTCAGCCCGACACGGCATGGTACAAGTGGTTCCCATTCACCCTCACACGCCACTTCGTGAATAAGGTACGACAACCTTTCCACGCTTAAATTGTGGATCGATTGATACGAAACCGTTGTTAACTTCTCAACGTTACTTTAACAACGTCTATGTTAACAAAGCAGTGGAAAACTAAATAACACAAAGTTTAAGAAGTGAATATATTAATATTAACTTCCGAGCCGTAGGCAAAATACCACGAGGGTTTATGAAAATATGTTTCTTACAACTCTCAGGCTTACACTCTCGAATTGCTCGAACTCAACAAAGTAGACAAGAATTATTCTCTCAATTCTAAACTAGAACTAATTGAACAACTCACAAACTTTGCAAAAGCAAGACAAAGACACTCAACAACTCGTAAATAAATTTCTTAGATTATTAGCTCTTCTCTCGTATTTGTCTTGATGTGCTTCACACCTATATATAGGTTCTTGACTTGATCTTCAAGGTGTGTTGCACACGGTTTGGTAACTCTTCTAGTTTTCTTATCAGGCTCCTCTTCCTTGTTCTCGGTGTTCTTCTTGAATAATAGTTCCTTTGTTAGTGAACTAACTTAGGAAAGACTCCTTCTTCATATCAGAACTCAACTTGGAAGTTTCCTAGTTGCACTAGAACTCTTCTTTCCTTATTTGTTGATCGGCTAGATTTAATTAAGGAAACTTTTCAATAGGAAACTTTGAGTGATCAAGTTATGCCAAGTTTGTTTCCTGAATAATAACCAAAGACAATCACAACCGTGGAACTAGGTTAGTCGAGTGAATAAGGCAAAACAATAGATAAAGTTATTCACAGCAAGATAGTAAAACTAATTCTGTCAGTCAATGTTACTCTAACATTGACATTCTAACATTGCCAGAATACTTGCACTTTCAATCTCTCCCTTTTTACCTTACTTCACAAAACCTTAGAACTTGTGGTTAGATCAAATATTCAGAACAAACTTATTCAACCTTGTGAGATACCTACGACAAGTAACTCCCCCTTAATATCAGAAGAGTCCAACCCAATGTTGCTCTAACATTGATTTTCCAATGTTGTCATAACATTCTCATGTATCAATGTTAACTTAACATTGACTTCAGTCGATTGTTCTAACATTAAATTTTCCAATGTTAACTCAACATCAGATATCAGTTCACACCTGCAGACAGAGTTAGTATAATGTTATCTTAACATTAATCATCAGCTAACACCTGCAGACCAAGTTAGCACTTGACAGAAACTCAAGATAGCATAAGCACTCAGTACCAATAAGAATACTTAATTACATGCCATAACTGTAACAAGGAACACACTCCGTGATCAAAATGAAGAAAGATAAGGAAAAATAGACATAGTTCAGCAAAAACAGAAATAGTTCAAAGCATGCTACCAAAGACAGAAAGACTCAGAAATTTCAAATATTTGATCCACTCTCCCCCTTTTTGTGAGGAAGGAAAATCCCTTAAGTTCTTCGTGAGGCTGTCAATCTCCTGCAACCTTACTTACTTTCTAGATATCTCCCTTTGGGTGTCCTCGTACTCTCTGTCCAGCCACTTGAGGGTCTCTTCCACAAATGCATCTGCAATCACTGAGCAGTTGTCACCACTGGCAATGGGCACTTATGAGGCAGCAAACTTGTGAGCCCTCTTCTTCTTCTTCTTCCTGCTTGGTCCAGTTGCATCCTCAGAATTCCATGGAAGATCTTGGATCCTCACCTGTGTGGAGTAGCTGTTGGTGATAGGCAGTATTGCCTTGTTCTTGACCCACCCCGCTGTCTTTAAGGTTTTCAACCCTTGCTTTACCAAAATGCTGGAAATCAGAGAGGGCTATGGAATGATCCCCTTGGACTTTGTTGTGACCTCCTTCATTGACCTCAGTACCTTTTCCTCTATATTGACATTCAGACCATTCTTCAGCTTAAACACCAGCCTTGCAGACTCCTTAGTCATTACAGTGGTGTTTGAAGATGGCAGCCAGTTGTAGGTAGAGATCTTGTGCTGCACAGCACTCAGAGAGGTCAGCCTTGTTGTAGGAAAACTGTCATTCCACTTCCTGGTCAGTCCACCAGTGAGATCTGTGATGATCTCATCCATGCTTGGATCCTTAGGCTCTTCAGTATCAGGAAGTCCCCAAGCTTCATTGATGGTGGAGGGCCTAATGTCGAAGACACCCTTCCTAACCCAAGCTTTCCCATACTTGGAAGAGTCCTGGTGGCACACCCACTGATATAAGTTCATGTAGAACTCTCTGATGATATCTGGTGCATAAGAGGCATGATTCATCACTGACCTAAGCATTCATCTAGCTTCCAGTAGCTCAAAAATCCTCTTTTCTTTGAAACTTTCCTCATCTATTTCCCTTTCCTTGTGAATCACCCTTACTTGATAAGCCTCCCACTGCTCTTCTGCTTCTGCAGACACATAGTAGTCAGAGTAAGGCTTTTCTGGATACTCCCCATCCATGACATCACCATACTCCTCATCATCAGATGTTGGAGTAACATCAGCCTCTGCAGGGTCTTCAGCCACAAGTTCTTCCTCTTCATTCTCAGTCTCCTCCTGATCCTCTTCCTCCTTTTCCTCTTCCTCCTTTTCTTCATCTTCATTTTCTTCTTCTTCTCCAGCTTCTTCAGTGCTTCTGACTCAGACTCAGAAGCCACCACCACTTGTTCGGCTTTTCTTTCTCTGGCAGACTTAGCTTGAGCAGCCAGAGTCTAACTCTCTTCTTCTTCCTTCTCACTCACACTATCCTCATTATCAGTAGGGATACCCTCAGTAGTATCCATCTTAGCATCATTCTCCTCAGGTACAACCTCAACATCTTCCTCAACCACAATCTCAACATCATCATTAGCAACAACCCAAACATCCCCAGACTGACCCACATCCACAACAGAATCTACATTCTCCCCCTCAATCTCAACTACAACAGGTAAATTTTGAGTAGGGTTAGCCATTGTTACCTCGTTTTCTGTGTTAATAGGAGCGGAGGTGTTCTCAGCGGCTTTCAATGTTGAACCAACATTGTCCTTTGTTGATTTCTTTCCCTTGCGCCGTTTGTAGGTGGTTTTTCTTTTGCAGTAGCGACGACGAGCGACTCAGTTGATGCATGCCTGATGTTGTACCTCCTCGGTTGTTCAATTTGCTCAGCAGCATCTGCAAGAGCATCAATGAAAGGCTTGCGGGCCATTGTTAGAGTAACTTTGGAGAGAGAAAATACTTAAACACATAAACTTTTAATTCAACAAAGCTGATTGTGAAAGCGTGAAGAATAATAAGAAATTAGGGCAAATTATATAAGGTAATTGAATGAGGAGAGTGGTGTTAGTGGATTTGTAACATGTTACCAAAAAATTCTTGCCACTTACACACGTTCCCGCGTACAATCCTTGCCCACGTGTCTTGTTGGATTAACATGTGACCAGAGCAGTTTCCTTAAAAACTTATAAGTCACAGCGTTACAATGTTAGTCTAACATTGGCAAGTTAACAGCATGTAACGAAATTGGAGGTGCAGGGCTTTCATCCAAACAGCTTCATGTGAGAGCATGAGATATTACTTAATACAGATCTGAAACTTTATTAAAACACATAAATATACAAAACACAATTTAAGATCATCAGTATGAGTAAGTAACACTTCTGACAGAGAAACACACAGATAGTAGATGTAAATATCCAGAAGACATTCAATCCCTTAGCATGACAAATCACAATCCAGTGTGTTTACCTGTAGTATAGTCACCCACGGTGCGTGCCTCAACACATGAATTTGGATTACTAATCCCTCTAAGCCCAAGCCGACACAAAAAAAAATGCAGAAAATAAAGAATGAATGCAACCATGGTAGATCAACACTGAGAGATGGTAACCAAGTACTAAGAACTGCATTGACTGAGTCCAGGACATATCCCTTTGATTTATTTTAACATGAAACTCATTTAGAATAAAAGCTGAGAATGATTAAACAAGGATAATCTTATCACTGAATGTGGGCAGCACAGGACTCCACACACCCCAGCAACTCAATTACCAGCTACAGATTAGGCAAGTACGGAGGAACTGAATGAGGACAATACACTTATCATATACTTCATCACCCCAACTCCTTATGCATACTTGTTGACCAACCTGTTTGCAAGAGAAACACCAAGTGATCAATGCTACTGAATGTGAGGCAGTCGAAACTCCAAACATCCCAGTAGAAAGGATCACCATCATGCATTTCCTTGGCCAAATATAACAAAAACATATAAGTACAACTGAATCACATTGAAGTTGTCAACATCATGCACCCCAACTTCTCTTCATGTTCTGTTGAATCTTAACATGGATAAGTCACAACTGAATGACACCAAAGTAATGAACTATGGGCACCCCAGCTTCTCCTGATGTTAGATTTACATTCTCAGACCAACATTAGAGTTTCTTACTTTACAAATCTTAAGATATGAACCTATTCACCAGTCAATCCAGTCAGAAGCATAGAATAACCACACAACCCAAATGAAGACAAACCAAGACAAAATATGCAAGAAAAAGAAATACAAAAATAGGAAATAAAAGAATTACAGACACACCACAACCAATAACCAGTGCTAGACAGTGGTGTTATGTCAACACCGATGAAGTAACATTCTTATACAATGCACATGTCAAGATAATTCCTCAAACTGAAGAACCTCTCAGAATTTAAAGGCTTACTGAACATATCAGCAAGCTGATTGTTAGTCTCAATGTGCTCAATGTCTATCAATTTGTCCTCAATCATGTTTCTCAAATAATGGTGTCTTATGTCTATGTGCTTAGTTCTAGAATGTTGGACATGATTCTTAGAGATACTGATAGCACTAAGATTATCACAGAACATAAGTAAAGTATCACTATCCAACCCATAATCCAGCAACATGTGTTTGAGCCACACAAGCTGGGTGACACAACTACATGCTGCTATGTATTCTGATTCAACAGTGGATAGAGACACACAGTTTTGCTTTCTGATGTACCATGAGACCAAATTGTTTCCCAGATAAAAACATCATCCACTTGTGGACTTCCTATCATCAGCATCACATGCCCAGTCTGAGTCACTAAAACCCACAAGATTTGTGTTAGTGTCAAACGAATACCAGATGCCAAGAGACAAAGTTCCAGATATGTATCTAAGGATTTTCTTCACAGCAATCAAGTGAGACTGCTTTGGACACGTCTGGTACCTCGCACATACACAAACAAAAAACATTATGTCAGGCCTAGAGGTAGATAAGTAAAGAAAACTTCCTATCATTGATCTGTACAATGTTGGATCAACATTGGTTCCAGTTCCATCTCTGGTGATCTTCACTGAGGCAGACATAGGTGTCTTACAAGGCTTTGAATCTGCAAGTTCAAACATTTTCACCAAATTCTTGGCATACTTCTCCTGGTTCAAGAATATGCCAGTACCTGTTTGTGTTATTTGAAGACCAAGAAAGAAATTTAATTCTCCTATCATACTCATCTCAAATGTTCCTGTCATAGATTCAACAAACTTTTCCAAAATAGAATTGTTAGTAGAACCAAACACTATATCATCAACATAGATTTGAGCAATACAGATATCATAATTTTTCTTTAAAAGTCCATCACCTCTAACAAAACCAAGACTTAAAAGAAATTCAGTAAGTCTTTCATACCACGCTCTAGAAGCCTGTTTGAGACCATACAGAGCTTTCTTTAACTTGTACACATGATTGGGGAACTTAGGATCAGTGAAACCCTTAGGTTGTTCTACATACACTTCCTTATCAATTAGCCCATTCAGAAAAGCACCCTTTATATCCATCTGGTATAGTTTTATCTTAAGACTGCAAGCAATGGCCAGAAGAACCTAATAGATTCTATCCTAGCAACTGGTGCAAAAGTCTCATCAAAATCTACACCTTCCACTTGAGTATACCCATGAGCAACAAGTCTGGCTTTGGTCCTTACAATTACTCCTTCCTCATTACTTTTGTTTTTAAAGATCCATTTAGTCCCTATTATATTTACATCAGGTGGCCTAGGTACCAAGGTCCAGACATTATTCTTAGTAAACTGTAATAGTTCATCCTGCATGGCATTAATCCAAAAGTTATCTAATAGAGCTTCAGACACGTTCTTAGGTCCTGTGGCAGAGACAAAACATCAGGCATAATCAACAGTACAAGTGAAATTCATACAGACACACAGTTTAACCATATCCCTATAATTCAGTCTCTCTTTGTTGCGTGTCCTTACCCTTTCAGTGATCTCACCAATTACCTGAGAAGCTGGATGATCTTTTTGTATCCTAGCAGGGGGGTCTCTTCTTGACTCAGTGCCAACTTCTGTTTCTGAGTCAGATTCTTCTGTTGTTAGTCTAACATCTGATCTGATTGGTGTTAGTCTAACATCAGTTCCTGTCTCTTGCTCAGTGGTTCCAGCTTCAAGCTCCAGTGCTGGTATAGCCTTCTCGGTTTCCAATGTTGGTTCAACATTAGACACTGCAATGTCACCAGTACCTGTTTCAAAAGTGAAATCATCAAACACAACATTCACAGATTATTGGACTGTTTTGATCTAGAATAATAGACTCTAAAGGAAGCACTGTTAGCTGAGTAGCCTACAAAGATGCACTTCTCACTTTTGGGATCAAATTTACTAAGGTAATCCCTGTCATTTAACAAATAACAGTCATATCCAAACTCATGAAAATATGCAATGTTTGGCTTTACACCCTTCAAGATTTCATAAGATGTCATAAGTTCCAGGTCTGAGATATACTCTGTTACTAATGTGACAGGCAGTATTTAAAGCTTCGGCCCAAAGTCTTTTAGACAGATCTTTAGCATTCAACATCACTCTAGCCATCTCTTGAAAAGTTCTATTTTTTCTTTCAGCAATGCCATTCTGCTGAGGTGTTTTAGGAGCGGAGTATTCATGAAAGATGCCTTTAGAATTACAGTAGTTATCAAAACTTGCATTCTCAAATTCCTTTTCATGATTAGACCTAATCTTAGACACAGTAGAACCATACAAAGTTTTGATACTGGCACACAGAATTTTGAACAGTTCAAAGGCTTCTGATTTCTCTCTAAGAAATTTTATTCATGCATATCTAGAAAAATTATCTACAATTACAAAGGCATATTTCTTTCCACTCAGACTGCTTACCTCAATTGGGCCCATTAAGTCTATATGCAGCAATTCGAAACACCTACTAGTTCTAGGAGAAGCATTCTGTACCTGTAGGGGAGCATGAGCAGCTCTGGTTTGCTTACCTTTGAGACAATCACCACACACAAGCTTACCTGGACTGGAGAGTTTAGGCAAACCTCTTACAGCATCAACTTTCTGTAATTTCTCTAGGTTTCTATAGTGGACATGTCCCAGTTTCCTGTGCCAAACAGAAGCCTCATCTATTTTGACATGAAAACATTCTTCCTCTTCCTGAGCCAGATAACAGTTGTCTTTAGATCTAGTACTTGTCATAACAAGAACATTGTCACTATCATAAACATCACAAGACACTTTATCAAAGGTAACTAGCAGATCATCATCACAGAGCTGACTGATGCTAATTAAATTTGCTTTTAACCCATCAACCAACAGAACATCCTTGAGAGGTGGAAATCCTTCAACATTGAGTGTCCCATTTCCAATGATTTTCCCTCTGGTGCCTCCTCCATAGGTGACTGTTCCAGTACTCAGAGGAACCACCTATTTAAGATTTTCCTTGGTACATGTCATGTGTTTTGAGCATCCACTGTCAAAGTACCAGTTCCCTGAAAGGTTAGAATAAACAGCAGAGAAAACCACATTGCACACAATCTTGATCTTAGGGGATTTTACCTTTTCAACCAAAGTTCTACCTTTCTGTTCAGAACCCAATGTTGGACTAACATCAGAAACATTTGTTGGTTTAGCATCAGCTGCAGAAGCTGTTTTCTTACCACTCACTCTCAAATATTTTTTACAAAATGGTTTAATGTGACCTGGTTGAAAACAGTATTGACAGATAAAGATAGGTTTTCTTTTTGGTATGCTAACTGGACCAGAACTTGAAGTAGAGGATTCTTTGACAAAACTGGTTTTAAGGTAAGAAGATTTCTCATTAGATGATTTCTCCACAACATCTTTATCAACAAAACCTAGACCATTTGTACCTATGTTTCCCATGTTCAGTACCTCATCAAGTTTGGAAGTACCTGAATTCCATCTGGCAATGATCTCAGTGTCCTTTTTGAGTTTATCTTTCACCTCCCTCAACTCAGTTTCTGTTCTGTCAAGATCTCTTTCATAGAGTTTCATCAGGTTCTTCAAACACCCAACCTTAAATTTCAGGGATTTATTGCTTTTGATGAGCACTATGTTCTCTTCTTCAAGTTTGATGAATGTGGAATGAAGCTCTTCAATGATTCATCATGGGATTGTTCTTCATCCAAGCAATGTTCTTCCTCCAGATCAACTGAACCATAAAAACAATCAAAGTTAGTATCATCATAATCAGAGTAAGTATCAGAATTAACCTGTAAGTAATTGTTGTTCCAATTTCCAAAAAGATCTCATGTGTTGTTGTTGGTTCCTCAATGTTAAAGTAACATTGTGGATCATTGCAGTTCATGGAATCTTCTCCTGATCAGTTAATCTGAGTGTAGAGCGCAGCAGTATTGACTTCTTCTGAGTTGAACTCAGCTTCATCAAAATCATCTACACAAACCTAGTGAGAGTTTCCTCTTACTCGGAGGACGTTAGCACATTCATGTTTATAATGACCAAACCCTTCACATTCATAGCATTGGACATCTTTTAGTTTTTCAGCATCTTGGGGAGTACTCTTTGATGCCATGTACTTTATGAATTTAGAGGGTAGCTTTTTATAACCAGGGTTAGCATTACCAGATTGTTTCTCTTTACCTTTATTTTTGAAATGAAGCCTAGTTTGCTAAACTTCTTGGTAATGTTTCCATAGTTAGAAGAGATCAACTCATACTCATCATCATCACTTCCTACATTATCTGAGCCAGTTCCAAGTAGGGCTAAAGCAGGTTGCATACTGGACTTACTTAGACATTTTAGCTCAAATTCTTTCAAAGTGTTCATTAAGGTTTGAAAATCCATATTTGCAAGATCTCTAGACTCATTTATAGCTATTCTTTTGACGGTGAATTTAGTAGACAAATATATGAAAGCTTTGTAAACCATAGTTTTGTTAGAAATAACAAATCTTAGGTTTTGACACTAGTTAGCAATATCAAGTCGTTTCTCAAAATAGCTATCAATGCTCTCATCTTCACCCATCACTATTTTTTTCAAAATCTTGAAGCAACTTCCTATGTTTAGAGTCCCTCACAGCCACATCTCCCTCACAATGAAGTTCAAGAATATCCCATGCAGATTTAGCTGTAGTGAAGTTTTGAATAAATTTAAACATATGATTACCTACCCAGCTGAAAATCGCATTGAGAGCCTTTTCATTGAAGTTGTAGAGAGCAATCTCATTGGTTGTCCATTGTCATTTGGGTTTGGGCAACAGATCCATCTCTTGGTAAGTAAGGAATGATATAGCCTTCCAGAACTGATTCCCATGCTCTCAGGTCAATGGATTTGATGTGAACCCTGAGTCTGATCTTCCAATATGCATAGTTGATCCTTCCAACACAGGTAGTCTGCTGGTATTGGGGTTGGAGTTGTCCATGTTCTCGTATCAACGCTAAACACCGGTGAGGTTGGTGCTTGGCTCTGATACCAATTGAAATTGTGGATCGGTTGAAACGAAACCGTTGTTAACTTCTCAATGTTACTTTAACAACGTCTAAGTTAACAAAGAAGCGGAAAACTAAATAACACAAAGTTTAAGAAGTGAATATATTAATATTAACTTCTGAGCCATAGGCAAAATACCACGAGAGTTTATAAAAATATGTTTCTTACAACTCTCAAGCTTACACTCTCGAATTGCTCGAACTCAACAAAGCAGACAAGAATGATTCTCTCCATTCTAAACTAGAACTAATTGAACAACTCACAAACTTTGCAAAAGCAAGACAAAGACACTCAACAACTCGTAAATAAATTTCTTAGATTATTAGCTCTTGTCTCGTATTTGTCTTGATGTGCTTCACACCTATATATAGGTTCTTGACTTGATCTTCAAGGTGTGTTGCACACGGTTTGGTAACTCTTCTAGTTCCCTTGTCAGACTCCTCTTCCTTGTTCTCGATGTTCTTCTTGAATAACAGTTCCTTCTTTAGTGAACTAACTTAGGAAAGGCTCCTTCCTCAAATCAGAACTTAACTTGGAAGTTTCCTAGTTGCACTCGAACTCTTCTTTCCTTATTTGTTGATCGGCTAGATTTAATTAAGGAAACTTTTCTTTATGAAACTTTGAGTGATCAAGTTATGTCAAGTTTATTTCCTGAATAATAACCAAAGATAATCACAATTGTACAACTAGGTTAGTCGAGTGAATAAGGCAAAACAATAGATAAAGTTATTCACAACAAGATAGTAAAACTGATTCTGTCAGTCACTGTTACTCTAACATTGACATTCTAACATTGCCAGAATACTTGCACTTTCACACGCAAAGTACAAAAAGATACGGCGAAAGAGGGTCTCATTGTCGTAGTCCACACCCATGTTCCAAAGCTTCTAACGGATCCATGTTCCATAACTTGTTTAAGCATTTCGGACACAAAAAAGAATAAGCTCAATAATATTCTTCGGAAATCCAAAAGCAATAAGCGTGTCTAAAAACGTCCAACTAATTTTATCATAGGCCTTTTCGAGATCAAGCTTAAGAATCATACACCCCCTTTTTTTGCCCGGAGAGAGTGAAGGATTTCTTACATAGCAAAACTATTATCTTGGGTACTACGACCCTTAATAAAACTAGATTGCATCGGGGCTATTATCCTTGGCATAAAATCTTTCAATCTCAAAGTAACACACTTCGTGCTGAATTTATAAATTACGTTGCACAAAGATATCAGCCTAAACTGTGAAATTAGGGACGGATCATTTACCTTCGGAATAAGACAAAGGTGTGCTCCGCATAACGCGTTTGACACAAACGCAAAGAGTTGCTCACTCGTCCACTCCCAAATTTCCAAATTTTTTGAAAGATAAAAGCTTGAATCCCGTCCGGGCCAGGGGCTTTTTCGGAATGAGTTTCCAAACCATGTCTTTAAATTCATCTATTGTGACCTCACGTCCAACGAAACTCGCCTCCTCGCTATTCAATTACGCTTGATTTTGTGAAAAAGGAAGACCATGCCCTGTGGTCGCATTCCCCTTGAACAAACTCTGGAAATATTCACGCGCGTGCGACTGGAGGGTATCTTGGTCTCGGCACCAAATACCATCAATTTTTAGCATAAGGACTTTATTTTTTTTCGGCGGATCAATGTCGATCTATGGAAAAAAGCCGTGTTCCTATCTCCTTCGTTGAGCTATTTAACCCTCGATTTTTGTCGTCAAAAAATCTCTTCCCTCTGGAGAGTCATTATACTCGGAAATCAGCTGCACCTCGAGATTTTCAACGTATTCATTCGGCCGAACAACAAGTTTTTTTTTGTGCTCCTTCGATGCGCCGCAAGAGAGTTCTTTTGTTCTTGAAAATATTGCCAAAGCAATTTTTATTTCAAGATTCCATCACCTCCGGGACACGTTGATCGCCTCAATAATATTATTTTGACCATCCCAAGCCCCTCTAAGGATTTTTTTCGCAATCGGGGTGTCTCGTCCACATCTCTTCGAAGCGAAAAGGTCGCGTCTTATTCTCCCGTAGAGTACACAAACAGTTTGTGAGTATCGGGTGGTGATCCATGTGAGTACGAGGAAGATGATACACCTCATTGTCCGGAAACCTCTCCAACCACTCTATATTCGCAAGCGCTCTATCAATTCTTTCTCTAATTAGGCCGCCTCCCTCGTGCTTGTTCGACCATGTGAATTTCGGGTTCTTAAAACCAAGATCAAACAGCCGCTAACTCTCGATCCACTTCAAGAAGGCTCGACATCTCCCCAAAATGTTAGCTCACCCTTCGCTTTTTTGTGCGAGTAACAAATCTCATTAAAGTCACCTTGCACAAGCCATGGCGTGTCAATATGTTGCGCCATATGTTTTAGTTGGCGGAAAATTCGAGCCTTGGAATCCACGTAAGGTTTAGCGTAAATTCTGGAGAGATTCCACTTTGCTTGTTTTTTTGGGCCGACCCTTGCGTGTATACCTTGGTCATCCATACTCAAGATTTCGACATCAATATTTTCACTATTCCAAAGCATCCATATCTCGCCATTCATTCCGTTGATAGGCGCGATGCAGTAGTCGGAGTATCCCATGTGAGGCGCAATTTCATACGCTCTATCCGGCATCACCCTCGTCTCTAGTAAAAATACCACGTCGAGGTTATGGCTTCTCACAAGGTCACGGAAATTAGGTGTGAAGTCTATATGTCCCGCGCCTTGACAATTCCATGTAACAATCTTCATCAGAATATTATCAATATGGATAGGATGGACGGGATTATCAATATTCCGTCCCCTCATTGTTGCGCCATCTGCCATAAAGTTTCCTTCATCAAGAGATCATGTCGATTATGTTCCCACTCGGTCATGTTGAACATCTGCCACCACAGGATTACGTTCTCGAATCTCTCTATCATATGGGCGTTGATCTCGAATTCCCATATCTTCAACGAAACTTCCATCACGTGGATTGTTCTCGGGTCTATTAGTAATATCCTTGAGGGTACGACGAATGAATGCTCCATTGTGTCTATCTCCAAAAAATCTTGCGCAATTTACACTATCAACTCGTCGTTCTCCATGTTGATATAGAGCTCCCCTTCTTGCGCCATCAATAGGAATTATTGAAGAGTTGTTTCCTAGAAATAAAACTTTGTGTGTTGTGTTGTGCTCCTCTGATACTACCTCTATGTCGCTCAACACCTCAAGGAATTCTTATGACTATTAGCTCTCAAGCCGGCCGGCCCTTTACTTTGAATTTTTTTTCTTTCCCAAAGAAGGAAATTTCCCACTGTTGCTTGTTAAGGATTTTGGTAGGAATCTTTTTCCCTTAGTTGTCTGTTCAAACGTGGATTCCTTTCCTGAATGGAATTCAACTCCTTCTCCATGCACATGAACATTTTCTTTAATTTCGTCCGCCCCTTTTTTTAATAGCGTGACCTTTTTTCCCTCAAGTTTCCTACTCATTTCCTTGGCTTTCGACACCACCGTGCCTCGCCTATTCATTCTCCTATTTAAATTCACCATCATCCATTCTCCATACTTGTCATTTTTAGTTTTTTTCGATCAACAAATTAATCGATTTTGTAGCCATATTTTTCGGTGTATCTTTTGTCTCCATTCGAGAGTCCGACAAAGCACCCTCCCAACACAGGGCTTTCATTCGAATTGCAAGAATTCGTATTGTGGCCGACCCTACCGCACGTGTAGCAAAGCGATGGCAAATTCTCGTAAACCACTTGATACAATTTCCCTCTGATGTGAATACCACTCGACACTTGGACACAAACTCTCGCGAATTTTCCCCTTGCTACCATGAAAGCATTTCTGTCAATTTTTATTGGTTCTCCGACGCTACTCGCAATGGCTTTTATCGCCGCCTCTCCGAACATTTCGAGGGTTAATTTCAATATCCTGATCCACGTTATTGCACAATTTATTGAGTCGTCTTTCGGGTCTAAAATCAGGCGCCCAACATCTGATATGGAGAAAACTTCCAGCAATTTACCATGGCACTTACGTTAGAACAAATTCATGTTGTTGCGGCGTTAGACTTCGAAGGTAATAGTAGTCATTGCTTAAAACCACCAAATCGCTTCCCACATTTAGTTTCCACATCAAACTCAACTTGTTCACAAGGCTTGGGAAGTACCACGGCTTCCCTAAAACTCTGATTAGGATCGTGTTTTGCCAAGGGTCACACATGGCTTGGGTACAGGTCGTCAGCGAATTCCACTGTGGGAAAGGGGATTTCTGTATTTGGTTCGAGAACCCTAACTTTTCCAAGCGCCTTGTTGATTCTCAGCCTGAACATCCTAACGAGTTCGCTGTGCTACTCGAGAATGAAAATCTTATCCTTCAGGGACTCTTGCCACCGCCTCCAATGCCTCAACCGTATCCCTCCTCTGAAGACGATGAAGAAAACTGAGGCCGCTGCTTAAGGGCCTTTTATCGTTTTTATGCTTATGAACAATTTTTAATTTAGTTTTATTCGTGGCGCTGCCTCTTCTTTATTAGTTTGAACAATCCACTGAACATCAGTGTTGCATTTTATGAATTTTCATATTGATTTGCTTTATTTTAAAGCTCATATTCATTGTCTTCTCTTTCAATTTCGTATGCGTATTCTTTGTTTTATTTTGACAACCTGAGGATTCTTCTATGTTTGCAGAAAATGGTTTATTTCGCGACAATGCATAGGATAGTGTTTTCTCTAACTGGGTTATAATCGTACCGCTTATTATTATTCCTTGTAGGGATAGGTATCGTTTGCCGTTTGTAGACATATTACTTTTCTTTTTTATACTTTTGATCAGTTGTTACTATTCACCTTTTGAGTGTAGCGGTCATATTTTTCTGGACTGCGGGTTTTAAATAGCACTTACAGTTTCATATGAAGTGTCTGTCCCTTTCTTCTTTTTCAAGCAATTGTGGTAATATTTGCCACTTTGGAAAGAACTTTCGTCCCTCCTCATCATTTGTGTGGGGTTCTCTGTGTTTTATGCCATAATAGACAGAATTTGCGTCCCTCCTTAGCGTCTTTTGGGATCCCCGGTATCTTGTACCACGATGGGCAGAGTTTTCATCTCTCTTGATCGTCTTTTAAGGAATTGCGATATCTCGTGCCACGATGGATAGAGTTTCGTCCCTTTCGTTGTCTTTGAGGATTTTCGGTATCTCGTGCCACGATGGATAGAGTTTCCATCTCTCTTGATAGTCTTTTAGGGAACTACAGTATCTCGTGCCACGATGGACAGAATTTATGTCCCTTTCGTTGCTTCTAGGGATTTTCGGTATCTCGTGCCACGATGGACAGAGTCTCCGTCCCTCTCGTTGCCTCTGGGGATCTTCGATATATCATGCCATGATGGACAGAGTTTGCATTCTTCTCATTGCCTCTAGGAATTTTCGGTATCTCGTGCCACGATGGATAGAGTTTCCGTCCTTTTCGTTGCCTCTGGGGATTTTTAGTATCTCGTGTTATGATGAACAGAGTTCCTGTCCCTCTTGTTGCCTTTTGGACGTTATGTCCTACATACAGTTTGATCATGCATGTTAGATGGATTTCATATAAAGCAATTAATCAAAAGCACTCTTCTTTGCAAACAAAATCAAATTATATGAGTTGATCGGAGCTTGATTCATATCTCATTTTGCCATGTTTTCCTATGTCGCCCTCCGAACTCACGTTCCTGGTGTTCCTGTTTTAAGTTGATACATGTTTGCCCCTCATGCTTGTCATGGCAGAGGGGACGAATAAATATTGTTCAAAATATTCAAAATACTAAGTACTCTTATTGCTCGAGCTAGAATTCTTCAAACAATGTGCTCCACTTGCATGGGAGCCAGTGCTCTCGCTACATCTTCTTCCTATTGTGGCCACGTCCGGAGCGAAGTCACGTAACACTTCCAACCTTCAATATGATCTGCTATTACTTCGCATGTGCTGGCAGGAGTCGGGAATTTTACCATTTGGTGGTAAGTTGATGGCAATGCTCGAAATGCATTTAGTGCAGGTCTTCCTATGATTTCGGTGTATACGAAATGCATGTCAACGATCACATAATTTGCCAGAAGTGTTTTTCTCTTTGGTGTTGTACCCAATGAGGTAGGAAGCTCAAGCATTCCGAGAGGGATTATCTCCGGACCTCCGAATCCATGGAGTGATTATCTCACCGGTTCCAATGTCTGGTTGTTCAATCCCATTTTGGCTAATGCGGAACTGAACAGCACGTTGACCGAGCTGCCATGGTCCACCAACATCTTTGTGATTCCGTAATTCACTATGTCCACAGTTATTACCAAAGGGCAATTTAGTTTCGACATTTGAATGGCATATGCACTCAATTATCGGAGGTCTGATGTTGAATACGTAATTTCATCGTGCGGCATCTCTTCAATCCTAAGTATACTAGCCATACTGACGAAATTATTCGATTCAAAGAGCCTCGTGATCCTTCTTCGCCTGTTGGTGGAATCCGCTCCCCCTGGTCCTCCTGATATCATGTTGATCATACCTTTTCTGGCATTCCCATCTTCAATCTGAGGATACTCGAGTAGATGTGGTTCATCGACCATTCTTTGTTTATCCTTTCTGGGAGATGGAGTTCTTTTCCTGCTGGCATTGTTTTCTTGTTCTTGAACCTTTTTCACAAACTCCACGAGTTTGCCATCCTTTAATAATCGTTCAATTTCATCCTTCAGGTTCATGCAATCCTCAGTATCGTGTCCCTTCTGATTATGGTACTTGCAGAATTGGGTAGAAAACTTTGTAGCCTTGGATTCCTTCATCGGTCTGGGATCTCTCAGCCAACCTCTTCTCTTTGTTGCCCTGAATATTGTCATGATGTGAGCATTCCGAGGCGTGTACCGCCTGGGCGAACTCTCCCGGTATTTATAGTTTTTTCTCCTATTATTGTTTTTGTTACGGTTTTGATCTTCTCTGGCTCGTTCCTTCTCTTTTAAGGGTGCAACAGTGGGTGTTTTGGTCACCATCATCTTCTCAAAGTGAACTACCTCCTGTGCAATTTTATTAATTTCTTCGATAGTGGTGGGCTTGCGTCTGAGTAAGTCCCAACTAAAGATTGTGTTGGTGGTTGCTCGAAAAAGTATGCTAACGATCATCTCTCCAAACGGGTTTTCAATCCTTAACAGCTCTGTATTGAAATGCTTCATAAAGTCCTTCAGACTTTCATTGTTTTCTTGTTTCATCGTATAGAGATGGGAGTGATCCAAACCCAATCTAGCTTGACTTGAGATCTGATCCTCAAACATCTTCCTCAGTTGCTTGTAGCTCTTGATTGATCCTGTAGTAATTCGATTGAACTAGTCGATTGCTACCCCTGACAGGGTTGTTGCGAATATCTTGCTTGAATATTGTCTTTGAAGCCGTACAAAGACAATTTCTTGTCCAGTTGAAAAAGGTGATCACGGGGATCAGACTTTCCATCGTAGGTTTTCAGATCTAGAATCTTTTCCCCCTGTCCTAAGATTTCTGCTTCTATTACTTTGGAAAATGGGCTGCGTGTAGCAATATCGTCTTCTTGTGCCATTCGAACCTCGATTATTGCTTTCTCTCTTTCAAGCTTTTCTATTTTTCGGGTCATTTTGTCATGTTCCCTCTTGGAATCATAACTGTTCGGACGTCTTCTGTCGTCCCTATCCTCACTCCTTCTTGGTTCATCTCTTTCGTTTCCTTCCTCGTCATGTTCCCTCCTGGAGTCATGACTCTCCGAACGTATCATGTCGTCCCTATATTCCCTTTTTCTGGGTTCATCTCTACGATCTTGCTCTTTTTCTTTTTCTCTCCTCCCATGGTGCCTTTTTGATTGCACTTCAACTGATTTTAACTTCCTTCTCTGATCATCATAATTTGATTTTTCTCTGCTTCGTGGTTCTTCCGACGCATATTTACTTCTTCCGTCATCCTGTCTAGATTTCTCTTTCTCTTTTCCTCTCAGTATTCTGGCCGCGGAACCTTATTCTCTTACTGCCATTGGATGTTCAATAGGCGGCGGTGTCAGTACGGGCGGTGGAGGAGTCAATACTTCTGCCAACATGGCCTTTACCATTGCCATGATTTCATTCCTTATGGTATTTGGAATCGAAGCAGTCGTCGCCATTGCCTCAGTAGCACCTGCTTCAGTTCTCGGTGCCTCTGCGCCTCGAAGCCCCTGCATTTCTCGCCTTGCTGGTGTTGGTATCCCTACGGGTACTGCTGATGGTTCCGCATTGTACGGGATTGTCTGATCAGGAGTTATCCGTTCAACCTCTTCATTGGTTCCCTTTATAGCTCTACTGCGAGATCTGGTAATTCTGGCTGCCATACCTAATAAACTAATAAAATGTAGTGTTCCCACAGACGGCGCCAATATTTTGGTCTAATTTCGTCAATGTAACATAACACCATAAAATAATACAATTTGAATACAAATAACCAAAATAATGCTAATCCAATATAATGAGCGGACTAACTTGGTCCGGAACACCTATTACAAGCTTACTAGGTTTAACTGTTAATTTACAAGATAAGTATTATGCATCGAATTCATGGCATTCGATGCTATCATGTCGAATAGTCGTTGTTCGATGTGAGATATACAGTAAGGGTCCTGCCTCGAATTCAAGTATATCGAACCTAAGAGATTCGATGCTGCCTTCTGTATCGAATTCGATGTGTTGTTCTTTGTATCGTATCGAACGCACCAAATTCGGTCAAGATGTGTGTCGAATTGAGTATGTTCGATCTTGTACGCCTCGAATGAACAGTGATTCGATGTTGATTATGTTAGAGTGATTCTCCAATCAGAACGTGCACGGACTACAAGGGGACGGGTTATATATAGCAACCGTTCCGTGGGTCCCAATGACAGATGTGGAAAGCGCATCGAATCTTATCGATTCGATGCGCGCATCGAACATGAGTTGTTCGATGCGCACCAATACCTCGAATAAACATTGTTCGATGTGGATATGGGTCGACCCAATATGCAAGTGTTGGACCAATCTTAAAACATACCCATCACTTGGCTCCTCCAAACATTCCTAACTTTTTGGCACTCAAATCCTCGAATACGAGGGTGGAGGCTTTATCAAATAAAATATAATTTGATAAGTAAGAAATGTCATTAGTCAACAAATTAATTAGATAATCAAAATGATAAGACCACGCTCTTCACCAGTAGATATTGCAAACGATAGCCGATGTAACCATTTGTCCCGTCTACTTAAAAAGAAAGGTCAAAATGAAATATAATTGGATGAGCCATCCAATTGCCCAAATTGCAAGTGATACTTGATAGCGACTAGGCTAACCAAAAGTTCGAAAATGACAAAGAAACATGCTTTCTACTTGGCTTTTAAAATGGAAATTGTCACCATAACTTCCTTTGTTTAAACTATATTCATAATCAACTTGTCTACCTCTCTAATTTTTATACAATTGCAACTTGCAAAGTTGACGGTGACTATCTCTTGAAAAATGAAGTAAAAAATGCCATAGTTAGTATGTTACGTTGAAGAAAAACAATATCTGAAGAAGAGAATGAGATAAGAGAAAGCTGAAATGAACACAAAGTAAAAACAAGTTAATAAAATAGATGAGACCAATTCGTATTATAGATTCTGAATTAGAAATAATCTCATAAACTAAAATAATTTGACTATAGTCTCAAGTCTCGACTCTCATGGTCATATAGTAAGCACGATTCAAACTCTATTAGCAGCCTAAAATTTGAGCCACTGGGCATAGGCCCATATACAATACTGATGAGCCATCTCAATTTTAACTCCAATTTAAGATAGTGTTTACAAATTGTTCAAAAATTAAAATTTGGAATATACGTCTTAGTTTAAATTAGAATATTCGGTTAAGGTGCTTGGCATTTGAAAATTATTCTAAGATAATCGAAGTCCATAAATTTTTAAGTTAAAATTGTAAATTTTTATTTTACTATTATTTAAAAATAAGTACAATAAGCCAAAAACACCTATGTCAGCTTTGAGATTGGGAGAATTATTTTCTTGAAAAAAGTTTCGTAACCGAATATTCTAAATTTGCTAACATCTCAAAGTACTCATTTAAACAAAACCCAAAATAATTTAAATTATTTTGAGAGAGTTTGCAACACCAAACTTATATATGTGTGTGTGTGTATATCGTATGTTGATTGTTGACTATAATGCATATTAATTACTTCGCTTGTACTAAAAAGAAATAACAAATACTATTCAAAAAACGTAACTGGTAGTCAGTCCACCGCATGATTATTTATTTATCGAATAGTTCTTATTATTAGTTGCAATTTTCTGTACGTAAGTAAGGTGTAACGCAAGAGAGTACGATTGTATAAGAATACAATTATATTGTTGCATAGAAAATAAAATCTATTCCAAATGTATGTATATATACACACTGCATTACAAGAAAATAAATTTTCATCACATATAAAGTATATACATGCAGAGGATGACAAATACAAATATATTGTCTCATAGAGCATTTGCCACCCCATGAACAGTGAGTTCCACTTCCACAAGGCATATGTTTTTCACCAGCAAACCAGCACTCGATTGATTAAAGAAAGTGTGTGTGACAAATCTTTGCCAACCACCTGTGAAGTTTGATGCACTAAACCAGTAATTACCTGCATTAATTTGTTTGTTTTTAAAAAAGAATCAGTATTTGGTTGGAGAATTTTAATTCATAAGTAAAATTGGTTCATCAAGAGCTGCTTAATTAATTACCTTTTACAGAGTAATGTTTGCCATTAAGTTGATCTAGAATCCGTAATGTAAATCCTGCATATATTTCATTAGACGGAAGATTTTGTGGCTCAGCTAAAGTTAAATAAAGAGACACATGGCTTCCAGCACCAGTTCCTCTTCCCTTGGGATAGAGCTGTACTTTCCTGCACGAATTAAAATTCCATATAAAATTACAAAAAACATATTTTTAGGATAAGTCTAAGGATAAATCATGTTCAGCCCATTAATGTTTTATTCTTTTTATGCACTAAGCTTTTCAAAAGTAGCAATGATAAATAAAATTTTACGAACAAAAATACGGACATGTATCTAAAATGAACGGCTGATCAATTAGGGGACACATTACTACTTCTGAAACTTTACGGAGCAGATTGAGAAACATTGTATATGTTAGAGAACTTAACGTGATTTACGATGAATGATTACCATTTGTTATTAGCAGCATCGAACGGTTTGGAATCTACACATTCTCCAGTTAATAAATTGGAGAAATTCTCAAATCTAACAGTGTTTTTGTAGCTTATTGCATCTTTTATCATCGACAAATCCTCGCCTTTCCCCACCGCATGTTTTTCCAGGCAGACGTAAACTTCAGCTCCAAACGCGCACGTATCATTGGCCAAGTATCCATTGGCAGAATCATTGAAGGTTTTGTGAGGTACAAACGTATCGAAGCCCCATTCACGCTTCATCCCATAAAAACGTCTCCCTGTGTCTACCGTATCTACACGAATTATGTTCACTATGGTCTAAATAAAATTCATTATTACGCTGAACTTGAAGAAAAGATTTTACTAATGAGTTACCTTGTAGAGTTAAGTAGATATTTTTGTTCTGATCAAGCAAAAACAACCGGAAAGTTGCTCGCACTTCCCAACCCGGAGGAAGGGAATTCCCTTCGGAAATCACTAGGTACACGGAAATATGATCAGTGATGCTTTTGCTTTTGTTTCCATTAGGGTGAATAACCAATTTCCTGCAAGTAGATAACAGCATTTCTTTATGTATGGCTCTTAGTTGAAATAACAGATAATTAGTTTAGTTTAGACTACACGTGATCACCATTTGTATCCTCCAGCCTCGAAATCATTGGAAGTATACTTGTCTATGTTGTTCTTTGCGAGTTGTGAAAAAGACTGAATTTTGAGTAAATAATGAATGGGTGGTGCATCTGAAACCGATCTTGAAACCATCCCTACGTGGAGAGAGATAAAACGATAACTCAAGAAAAGAGACGAAGGAAACTGCGATAAGTTAAAACGAAAGGCATACCATTAAGTTCAGGGAATGAAAGGTCACCCGCCATTGTGAACGAAGTACGCTGAAAGATTAGAAGTCGTTGGGTTGGGGTGGCGCCTTTCTTCTGATTGATACAAATGTAATGAACTGGAATTGGGTTTTAAAGGAAGAAAAACAGCTCTGAGGGAGCTGAGGAGTTATTCTTTTCTTCATTATCGCGTTTATCCATCCCAGCAAACAAGCATTCATTTGATATATTATTTTGATGAAGAAGGTAATGTACTTACTCCATCAACAATGTGCAAACACCTTCACAAGATTCCCTGGATGCCTTTTTAGCTGGTATAAAGAACCTAAGGCGATACGTAAATCACTGATTTGTTCATTAAACGGAGATAGAGGGTCAAATAATGCAAAGGTAATAATGTACACTATAGATTCGCAGGGATACTTCCTCTTCAAAGTTTAATTAACTAACAACAAATTGTTAATTAAATGGTCATCCTCCATTCCAACGAGGAAAAGCCGTGAAAAGAAAGATTAGTGCTAATAGCTGACAAAACAGGCAAACGAGTTTTGGATTCCCCATCGACCATATAATAAGGATATTGAGGCGCTGCACGATATTGCCCGTCTTCATCAGCAGAGTTGTGTAAAGAAGAAGAAAGTCCGATTTTATTTTGCATATCGAGATCAAATCCCTCTAACTAAGAAACCAGACACCCCATCACTGTAAAAGCTGCATGAATGTTCTGTTGTCCAACTCCCTCAACGCGAGGCATCATAACTGGAAGTGCAGGGGGACGGGGGTTCCTCTCAAAATAATCTTAAATTGTAGAAGATCTACTTTCCACAAGACTCTCAACATATGATAAATAACACACATTCCGATCTCTTACTGAATGGCGTGAGCTTGCGCATGATCTTGCTGTACGAGCTGGTCGTCCAAAGGAAGAACTTCCATGGAAAATTACAGCATCTATTGTACAATCGGTAATGGCTCATCATAGAGATTTAAGATCTATCGAGAGTTGGACCAGGATTCCAAGGAAATATTTGGAAGTTGGAACTCTCAGAGAGTTGATTGTCTCTCGCGCTATAACAGCCATGAAGCTGTTGTTAATGACATTCGTGTTTTAGCATCCTCTGATAGGGTAGCTTCTCGTGATGAAACACAACATATATGGAACAAACAAACAGGACAATTTTAACCCAGAAACTAGACCACATCTCTCTGCGTCCATAAATACTTCGCCATTTTTAAGGTACACCACAAAAACATCGATTCTGTTTCCTCTTGAAATTGAAAAGGTGAAACAAAGCTATTGCTTCAACTAAGTGATCTGTGTATATTTTCTTTCCATGGCCCTTCTATGTATTATAACTTTATGTCCATAACTGCACCATTCAAAACCAATGAACTCAGAATCTGTAGAGCTGATCAAAGCAAGAATCATCAAATCAATACTTTTGCATCTTAACAACATTGATTCATCAACAAGCAGATACATAACTTCAGTACAATACAAAATACACATAGTGTCTACCACAACCACACACACACACTCATTAACTTCACATTAAATGAAACATAATTAGAGATCTTCCAATCTACAATGAATTAGGTATGCACACTCCCCCATCTGAATTCTGTTGCTCCTTCCATATTCTTCCTGTAACTCGTAACTTAAGTTCTTTCCTGTCACCTCCGGAGAAGAAAAGTGCCATGTTCCGTTGAATAATGAGACCGTCGTGACTGTCCCTCACCTTACGGTGGCTGTCCCGGATGCTTCGTGGGGTGCCCTCCCATATAAGTTTTCTGCCGTTTGCTCCTACCTCTAAACTGTAGCTGTAATTGCGGGCTTCCGCTTCGTCGCCCATAAAACGAAGGAATGCCATGTAAACGGGGGCCATACCAAGCTGAAACGCTTCAAAGTGGAGGCAGAAATATTGTCCGAAACAATGGAATACCTAATGAAAATTGAAGAAAGATTACTTCAATAGCTTAATACAAATAGCTCAAACATAATGAAGAAGAAACCGGGATAAAAGAAATAGATTGACAATAATTATCCCATTAACAAAAATGTTGTTCAACATATAAACTGTTCAAAACTAATCCACAAAAATCTAGCTAGTTCAAGACTAGCGTGGAACTGAAAACCATATCCATATACAAACATATCTCCAAATCAAAAATCAAATCAAGAGGATACTATAACAGATTATTTTATGGTTGATCTTTCAGGATCTTCTTTCACAAAATCCTAAATAGATTAACTTTATTGTTTCGCCAGGGAATGGCATCATGATGTTATCTAACACCCAAATGAATCAAGCACACAAATTACAATACTGTTACAAGAAATTCCACACTATGTCAGACCTTTTTATAACAGTTTTTACGTGACTTGTATCAGTTCAAATTTCAGAAATTCCATACTATGTCAGACCTTTGAGACAGAAAACAAGTGTATGGCAGCAAAAACAAATGATATAAATAGCAAAACACGATCATCATAGTATTAAATGTACTATCCACACCATAATCCGATAACACATTAATAAATATTCAAACTCACAGTTAACATCCATGTCGCATTTTCCACTTCACGAGGATTTGATTTAACATAGCGATGATTAAAGGTGCACCCTGTGTGCATGTCCACTTTGTGATCATATCTCAAATGCGCAACCAGATAAGGGATGTCACCGGTAATAGCACACTCAGATCCAGCATACGGACAATTGTATGGTCTGAAATTGCAAATTGCCTCGTGTTTTGGCTTGCTGTAATAAGGAAATATTTCGGGGCATCCCAGAGAGTAGTATTTACAAGGCAATTCTAGAGACTCCGCAACCTTTTCTAAAGCTAAGCATCTGATATCCCCAAGCTCTTGTCTGCAGGTCGGACACCGATTATGCACCCTCGTTTTGCAAGTTGAACAGATAGTGTGCCCGTTGTGACACTGCAAGAGAAAAGTAAAATGAGCATATTAATAAATCAGCCACACTTTTAGATGTGATTTCTCTACTCTAGCATGCAATTTCGTTCTGACACAAGTATCACACAGAGTAACAACAGGAACATGCGCAGATATTGCATCATGGAACCATGAAAAAGGAAAGAGTCCATCAGATGATTGCAATTCCAAAAGATTTAGAGGATCTTTAAACATCAAGTCATACATAAAGCTACTAAGTATCCGCAGTTTTGTGATTATATTGAACTCTATATACTTCATCAGATGCGATTTGGTTCAACTGCCATTAACAACACTCTTATGCAGCCAAACTGTGGCTCCTTCCCATACCAAAAAAAAAAAAAAAGGAACTTTGCCCTCAAGGCCTTCCTTTTCTTTTAATGGGTTACAGACAGTTATAGACTACACCTATTAAACCCTCATTGGCATTGGCCATAAGAGTCACCATTTCCAGCGGAATGCCCATTTTGAACCATAACTAAATTCCAAAAGAACGAACATCTCACCACAGGGTGATACTCAACAGAGCCTCTATGCTCAAAATGCATATCGCGATAAACCAAAAAACAACGATGAAACTGTCGAAGTAGTTAAATAAAATTTCAATTTAGAAACTCTTAACACTTGGATTCCATGGGAAGGTCACTACAAAATCCCAAACGAATAATCAACCAACAAACAATGTATCAAAATCCCAAAACAGCACAAAATTGCATAACCATTCAGACATACGAATAGTCTACCACGAACAATGTACCAAAATCAACGCCTTAAAAAACCAAGCAAAGGACCAAATCAGGGATCAAACCTGATGAATCGGTGGATACATGGAATTAGTACAAACAGGGCATTCCAACAATTCGTGTACGCTTTTCGGTGCAGGCACCGCGTTATGGGGCTTTGCAGAAGAATAATGATTCTGATGAGTATTGGACGACGTTGTTGACTGGATCTCCTCATCCTCAATTCCATCTGACGACGACACACATTCCACACTTTCCATTTTCAAAATCCCTTTCACCTTTTTATGGCCAAAAATGGGTTCCCACTTGCAATAATCTCAGATTCGTCAAAATACCCACAACCCAATTCAAAGATCCAACCTTTCGTCAAAATTAACCAATACCCACATCAAAAAATCAAACACCCACTTACCAAATTTGAGAAAAATGAGACCACACTTTGAAAAAAAAAATGATCTTTAACACAACCCAGATTTTCAAATTTGATCTTTTCAATGTCTATTTCTCTCTCTCTCTCTTTTTCTTCAACTCCTTTGGGTTCTTTTTCCTTTTTCAGAGAGGGTAAATCAATTTAACCTAAAGGGATGAAGAAATGGAAAGATTTTTGGAAGAGGGAGAGAGAGAGAGAGAGAGAGAGATCGATTCAAAATAACCAACCAAAGATTAATTTTTTTTCCTGAAAAGAAGGTTCTTTTCTTCTCTCTTGATGATGGTTTTTTGAGAGGAGAGAAAATTGAGGATCGCCGTTGATTTTGAATCAATTTAAAATATTATGTTAATCGCACGGTTATCGAAATTATTGATATTTATTTATTTATTTTTGTTTGGTTTTTGGTGTAGATTCTTTAGTTAATTGTGCGTTGCCAATTGTTGGTGCAGATTTTGAGAAGGGAAAAGGTAAAATAACTATTATTTCTGTCCTAAACTAAATTTGAATATTTTCAAGAAATAGTCATTATTTTCAAATAAAATGTATTCTAGGGTATGCATTAGATCTAATATTATTTAGTTATTTCAAAAAAATATATAAGTCCATTTCAAACCCCTTGTGACCTCGTCTATTTTCAATCTCACTATGTCTAGCGATTAATTGGAGAATTAGGAGTTGATTAGGCATTGAAGCTCTAACGTTGGAAAGTTATCAGAAAGCATTTTAAGCTCTTGGAAATATGCATAAATATTCAAGAAAACCACTATGTGAGAAAACTGATTTTCGAGGTACATTACTAGAGGTTTTTATCGTCTAGAAAAATATTTTGAAGGCGTTGTCAAAGTTGTTGAGTTAGGAATTTTTATTCAAGAATGGTATGGTGGAGATCGTTAGAAAATAATTCATAGATCTATTGAAGCAAGATAACATCCCAGCGAGAATAAAGGTTGATGATGCGGGGAGCCATCGGAGTGGGGGTAGTGACAAAGAGCGTGGCAGCGCGGTTGCCGTGTCAATCACGGGTTGTTGAAGTGACAGAGGTGTTAAACCTGGGGGTAGAGGACGGGAAAATATGGTAGAGAACTCGGTATGTATCGCATTGAATTTTAAAGAGCTTCAACTAAGAGAGTATTAGCTTTTTCCATCTCGAGAGTGTTGGGTATAAAATTCAGAACATTAGAGACGTGGTCAGGATGAAACTTTGAGTCGGCCACAAGGAAGAAGATCGAGAGAGATAGAAAAGGGGTAGAGATGAAAGAATAATCATGAATAAGGTTTTAGACTCGTGATATCATGTAAGAAGTATTTTTGTTGATATTTAGAAATGATACGAACTTAATAGTTATGAGTTGTAACTTGTTACTATGTAGAGTGTTTCGATTGTACTTGACTGGGCCAGAAAATCCCCTCAAATGTTTGTATTGGGAGGAAAAAGTTAGGTTGATGATGACAATTTTTTTGTTCTTTTTCACGAAAAGTATCTAGTTTGAGCTCTAGTAAAATAAACATGTATTTTTCAAGTCGTTGGAACTATGATTTTAAACTTTATTGCTAAACATGCTGATAAAGTTGTAAAATTACGAAACGTTTATAATATTTAGTTTATCAAAATGCACTTCCAAAGAGAAACTTGATAGAGGATGGTTTTAGTTACATTTTTTTTTAGTAAGTACTCGAAAACTTAACTCGGTATACATTTAATTAGAGTTGTGAAAGATCTTGATGGGGCAAGTGACCCAATTCCAAACCTAAAAAATATCAAATCTGCAGTTATATAAAATACTATTATAAAAGTCCCAACAACAAGGTTCCATGGTCTAGTGGTCAGGACATTGGACTCTGAATCCAGTAACCCGAGTTCAAGTCTCGGTGGAACCTAAACAATGTTGACTTTTTTTTTTTCTTGCTGCTCATCCTTCCACTTGGTTTATAACTTTATATCTTGAGTAAATTTATAAAACTCTTTCTGCAACACCAAATTTGCTGATGTAGTGATGTTCGTTTTGGTTATTAACGCATATATCATTATCCACAAAAACTTATATTCCTAATAGCAACTTAATCACACTGCAGATGTTAATCCCTCCTTTGAATCAAAGGCATATATATACTTCAACAGTAAGTTACATACTATTATTGTACAATGGTGCTTTACAGTAGTGAGTTATCAAGCTAAACATGTAATTATAACATTAAATGACTGGCGTAATTAATCTTTTTGAAGAATTAAATATTCATTGCAAACAAAACCACAGTTGAGTAACGTGCACATATGCGCCATAGACCATCATTTTCATTTAGAAAGAAAAAGATCATGACCGAACAGGACATAATTGCATTCTTAGTTGCATCAATTATCAAATAAACTTTTTTTCATTCACAACAGATTAAACAAATAAATCATGATTATAAAGATATACTAGACTTTAAGAAACCTCAAAATCGTATAAGAAACATGTCTGAACAGTAAGGATTAAAAACACAAACAAATCCATTTCTACAAGTAAGAATGTCTTTTACAAATGCTCGGATCGATCCTTTGAGCAATAATATCAAAATACAAATGAATACTGCAGGTGCAGCAGACAGCATAACGGAATACAAATGAATACTGCAGGTGCAGCAGACAGCATAACGGAGTAGCGTAAATAGCCTCAATATACGACATCAATGTTTGATGGGATCGTCTTCATTTAGTCCTACGTATAACTTATTTTGTTTAATATAATTAATTACTTCATCTGCTGTCAAATACTTCACAGACAATCCTCTTGAAATGCAATCCCTGGGACAACAAATAAATAAGTTTCCAGTTAAATTCATATAATTAGCTATTTACTGAGCCACACCCAATGACCCTCAGATTCAGGATCTGGCATTGCAAACTGTGAAGGAGATCGTTTTATGGAACTGAACGCTACTATTTACCTCAATCCGGTTGAACTGATCCCATTTGGTACTACTTCATCAACAACTTTGATATTATTCTGCAAGAAAAGATGTTAAAGCAATGGACACATTAGGAGTTTGTCGAAATACAAGTCACTGGAGTAGAAAGGCAGTTAAATATTGTGGAAAAGTCGCTCAAACAACCAAAATAAAATCAGTCAGCAACACACAGAAATCATGTCAAATTGTTAATCAAAACAAAAAGCGGAAAAAAGAAATGAAGAAAGAGCTGGTATATAGTAATACAGAACAAGTGTCACCATAGTCGTGTCAAAACACACTAGGTAAAACTCTCACGTCAAAGACCAGAATATAATTCACAGAAATCCAATTTGATGAGAAAATACAATTAAAAGTCCCAAACATCAGAAGGGGCAGATATAACTATCCCTAATGAAAAATATGGATTACCTCATAATCTTTTAAGATATCATCCTTAGATATGATACTCTCAACATCTTGACCGCCTCTGCGAATGCAAACCAACCCAAAGTCTCTACATATAGCTTTGACCTGAAAAAAAGGGTCGACCAAGATCAGTAAAAGTCCGCACACTGAAAATATAACCACCAATTATCTCGACCACTAATTTCAGATGCCACGCATTCAGAATATGCCTCGTTGCTCAAGCGTTTTCAGAGCACAAATCCAAGTATAGGTAAGGGGTACATTGAATTAGACTTGAGTCTTTCTTCTACTGGTTTTGGTCAACTTGCATAACTAAATTCATTTCATTTGTTTCTTCTCGTTATTATTTTTCACACAATTTAAAAGCTAACTATAAAAGATCGTTAGGAAATTCATTAGATTCATCCTTATGAAGTAGAGAGTGGAGAAAATTATCCCTCACTTATGCATGTGTATGAGAATAATCGCCCCACAACAAGTAGGTGAAAGACTGTTGAGGAAAAAGAAAGATGCATTGCTGTTGTCTTATTCATTTTTCTAAAGAAGGGAAAATGGGTCAAAGGGGCATATGAATTCGTAAGGTTATCTAGGATATAACACATATAGTTGAGTGTAACTGTCAATAGTTCAATGTGACATCACTTAGTTGATTAACAGTGGCATAAAGATGAAAGGTGTTCCCAGTGAAGGATCTTGCTAGAATCAGTACAAATTTTTCTGTCAACTTTACCTGTTCAGGTATCCAAACTCCAGGAATAATGAAAGATTCTAAAAGATCTGAACCACAGACAAGCATTACTTTAAGTAAATCTGCGAGGAGAAGAAAATGTCATAAGCTTACCGTGCATTATATATGAGTAAAATGAAACCGCAAAACAGGTTATTAGCAGAAAATAATAGTAAAATTCACGAGTACCCCTCAAAAGATACTATCACGTTAGGCTCAAGTAATTCATTAAGCTAAATGGATGACACTTGTATCATTACCATACTAACAAGCATGTGAAGCAAGTAAAACACAGAAAAGCTTGTGTAGGAACAATCAACAAAAGAACACATATACTGATATACCTAACAATAAGTTATAATGGTATTTGGAACATACTGCCTGATACAAGTCCACTCCCGCTAAGTTCATCCCTGACCCTAGACAGTACTGTCAATGTTCGTTGGTAGGTGCTCTGCCTTGCCTTTGATAGATGCAAATTGTCAGATGTCATGCAAGAAAAGACCCAGTAAATCCTTACTGAGATACTAGAAGCCAAATGGGCAGTTCGAAACTTTTGAATTTTTGGTAAATATCAATAGAATTTATGTGTGTGTGAGTGTGAGTGTGAATGTGTGCGTGTGTAAGAGAGAGAGAGAGAAAGAAAGAGAGAGAGAGAGAGAGAGAGAGAGACCTCCCATGAATCCACCATGACAAAATCAGAACTCCTACAAGCAAGATCACACATAGCAATACGATGTTCAGCAGGTAGAAGTCCCTGATAAAATAGGTGAAACCATTAACTGAGACAGACAGGTGGTGTTGCTTACCAACTAAAATTTGTCATAAGACGAGACGAGAAAAAAATGTTTGGCAACAAACCTTTTACTAAGACCAACTAATCTTTGAAACAAACAACAAAGTTAAATCTTCCTAAAGCATAGCTAACCAACTAAAACTCTTCATAAGACGAGAAGAAATTGTTTGGCTAAGCACCTACCAAGACCAACTTATCTTTGAAATAAACAACAAAGTTAAATCTTCCTAAGCAAATATTTTTCCAGAATCAGGCAATCTCTTAGTAAACACCTACTAAGACCAACTTATCTTTGAAATAAACAACAAAGTTAAATCAATATAAGAGAGATACTGCCTGATGTGAACGATCACGCAACTTAAAGCATACAAACAGCTTATGAAAGATCAGGCAACTAAAACCGCATTCACAGTTTATCTCCTACAAGCATTGGTAAAGTGGCAAGCAGACATGCACAAAATGTGTTACATACCTTTTTCTTGTAATAATCATTTACAGGCGACATATAACCTCCGACAACACAAAAACCTTGCGCATTTAAAGCATCCCTAGCCAGCTCTGTACATAAACACAAGACGATTAAAAAAAATACAAACTTGCGTCCGTGTATCTTATATGTACCATTAACTGTGCATTCTCCATATACAACTCAAAAACACGCAATACAGTTGCTACACATTATTGAGGAATAGCAAAATAAAGTTACACTATTGAGGGGTAAGCTGAAAAGGAAAAATTTACCAAAGCAACGCAAATGCATGAACGTAGGAGGATTGAAACTCCCAGTTGAAATGAGAACAACATAAACCTTTCCCCTGGAAAAAGATACAATCTTTTCGATTAAATAGACGACAAACGAATACATAAGAGAGGATTGTGAGCTTACTTGGTCTCAGAGCTTGTTAGTGTTTGTTGATTGATGAATTCAGAAGATAGCTTTTCCAGTGGCAGCGGTATATCGGGCCCCAGAGATTCCATTTGGGGTGCTTAAAAGTTAAAATACACTTTCTTTCTCACAGACAAAACAACAAACACCTTCCCTGCAACAAAGAGAAATCAAGAATTGGGATTTGGGAATAAAATGGCTTGTAGTGATATATGTTAGGAAAATAAATTAGTTTTGTAAAGCAAGGGGATCGTGATGATGACAGAGAGTGGGGAGAAAGATGAGAAGGAAGTAGGAGAAAAAGGAAATTATTCCTGCCAAATTTAAAATGAATTTATAAGATGCCCATGTGCTTTTAAGACAACATTTATGTATAAATAAAATATATAACTAATTTTTAAGAACTCTTTTTTTTTTGTAATATTTATGCCAATCATGAGTGTTGGATTCATTGAAAATATACATTGATATATAAAGGTGTGGTTGAATTAAAAGATTCCACCAAAACAAGTAAAGCTAGCAAAATTTTCTTTAATTATAGAATTGTTGTCATATTATATGCAAGTAAGGCGGGTTGAAATTGCACAAATCTCTAATTCATGTATTCATATATAGGGTTACTAGCAAAAAGGCGCACGCGGAGACCGCGTGTAAATTTCTCTATGGTGTAAAGAGAATTTTGTTTAACATTTCTTCTTATCGTGATTTATGCAAGAACAAAAGAAGTGTTATCAATAAAGGTAACTATGATTTATGTAAGTACCCAAATATTTTAGCCGTAAGACATAGATTGCGTTAACCGGTCTTCTCAATAATATTGGAATACATGTCTCTTTTATAAAAGAGAAATTAAAATAAAATCTTGAATGTTTCAATCACACCTAAAAAAATTATTAGGCTCATAAAGAACATTGAAGTGTCTTGAGTATTTGGGTGTAACCTTGTTAACATATAATTTGTGTCATTAATACAATTTTAATTTATTTAAGATCATAAAAAATGACATATATAAATTATTTGAAGTCAATTGTTCAAACTAAACATTCGTAACAACTAACAATGCAATACAATCTCTTTTCCAAAAGAAGTATACCAAATGATCTTAGAGCACAAAGCTCAATAGAACCAAAAAAGAAGTAGCAACCAAATTTCAATAGTTTTCCTTCTTTTATTCACTGACTCAAAATATTTTTCTTCAATTGCTTTATTCTAACTTGAATACAATCTAAGAGAACTTCAAATATTACATGATAAATATCAACACATTAAATAATACTTAATCAAAGAAACTAATAGAGATTCTTTTTGGGGCTTTTGCATGTCAGCCCTAGTTGATAACTGTGTCATCCACACTCTACAAAACCTGAAACATGTATAACAGGCGAAGCTTAGTTTCATATAATTTAGATTAGCAAACTAAAACAACCTTTAACTTTTTTTTATAGATTTTAAAGATATAAAATGACCACGTAATAAAAACAGCTTTAAAATTTAAAGAGATTATGACTCGGTAATTCACTGACAATTCCTCTAGCTACCAGGTGATCGAGCTGTGAGTAGGTGGTTTTAAGAAAATTTTATAGAGCCTCCATAAAACCACCTTACTAAAGAAAAGAAAAGAAAAAAATACAGATTGATGGCAAGAAAAATAAATTGATGAATTTGAATGCATTTCAAAGAAACTGTAGAAAATATATATACAAAATAATATTATATGTAACATAAATTCAGATACCTACTAAAACGTACACTGGTGCAAGTAACCTAATCACTAATCAATACATTTGTTCCTATATAAAAAGGTTGATTCAGTTTACATTTCTTTTGGTAAAAGATTGAGTTTCACTGATCTAACTATTTAATTTTTTCCCACTTCTTTTAAGGACTTCTTCGTGATATATACATGAGAATCCTATCCTATCCTATCCTAAAATTAAGAATGTTTTAATAAATTCAAATTTCTCAAATACTTCCACAATCAATAAATTAAATAATTGAACTACGAAAGAAGTAAATATAATACCTGAACCGATAAATATTTCAAAATTAAATGCTTCCATCCTGCATTTACAAAACAAACTCAAAGATCAAGATATTGTATTTGACTACTAATAAATTAAATTATGCTATTACAAACGCCAGAAGGAAAACTGAGACGTGTGATCTCCAAAAAGAAAAAAAAACCAGTAGAAAATTGATTTTGATCCCAAAAAGAAAAACCAGTTTTGGATATTTATATGAGCAAAGGAAACCGGTTGCACAACTTGTGTGGGCGGTTGATGGCATTTCCTTATTTTGTGGAATATTGAATTTGAAATTTTTAACTGGTAACTAATTTTGGAATATTGAAAAATATTGAGGGATTTTGTTTTCGGAGAATAAAAAAGTGCTTTATTTTATTTTTTAGGTAGAGAAACTTATGGAGGTAGTTATCTCAATTTATCGAGAAGTTGAGATAGATAGATTATAATTTTAATTTTAAGTTTATCTTTTTAATTTTTGAAAAGTGGGTAGTTTTGGACTTGGTGTCACAAACTACCATGTAATGGCTTTGCTTATATTAGTAATAGATTTACATCTGTTGAAGAAGCAGACGAGGTTGAGAAAGTCAATGAGACTTGGCCTTAACGGCTAATGCGCATTAAAGGTTTCTTCTGATTTATGAGGGAGTTCATTGTGAGGCGGATAATAGATAGCAAAGGAAGTGATTACAAGGGGTAGAGACTGTGACGACCGCGCCCTGCGAGTCATGCTCCGATCCGAGTTGGTTCGGTGGTGATCAGTTAATTTACCCAACTCAGACTAAAGCGTAACTCATAAGAAGGGTCTCACTTGTTCAGGATCAAAATCATACACGTTTTATAGAATATATTTTGATATATGTATATATATATATAGCGGAAGTCTTGTATTACAAACAATGTGACTTTTTAATGATTATGCACTATTGATAAAACACGAATATTCTAAAATACACGCTTGAACAATTATTCACTTGATTCACGCTGTCATGTTGATTTTATCATCAGGAATGGACAGAAGAAACGAGGAATAAATCTTTAACAACTTAGTGAGATTCATATAAAAGAACTCGTAATGCAAGAATTAACTGTGACCTACTGGATACATTTAGAGGAGTGATCTTAGCGGTAGAAACAGTTCAACTAGATAATTTGATGTAGCAATGGTACTGAAATTTTCACAGAATAGTTAATGAACTTGTGCTTAACAATAAATGAATTCAACCTTATGACTTCTAATATTCTACCTTATACCTCCCGACAAGGAGCGACCTTGCAAACAATCAAGAGACATGATTGAGTACATGTCGATTCAGCACGTGGGTTACAACCAACTCCTGACTGCAAGCGGCGCCTAGATAGATGGGTATCAAACGAAATTACTTAATCCAACAGTCCTTACTGCCCAGGAGTAACTCGACTCAATTCATGGGCTCAACTTTGCGAAGGCGTCCCAATGGGTATAACAGATAAACAAATAAACTAGTAAACCAGATAATATTCGTTGCTCCTTGAGCTACATGTCCCGAACATAGTTCGTCGCTCTTTGCACAATTCAAGAACCAGAATATGAGATTAAAATATCGAAAAATTACTATGATTAGGAAATAATAAATGATTGGATATGATTTAACGACGAGTAAGAAAATCATGTCATGAGATGAGATGCAAGACGGGATTATGATAAAATATAGGTTGTTCGAGGTTTGGTAACGGAGTAGCGGCTTTTCTGTCCAAGTTCCTAAGGGCCGGATGCCAAACGGGGCTAGAAAAAATAAGAAATGAAACCTCACATTTATTTGTATGAAAAATCTTGCGCGTCGTTGATTAATTTGTCAAATATTTAATAACATTAAGATAATATAAGTTAACTGAATAATCATAACTCACCGCTATAAACATATGTACTATTCGACTTTCGTGTTGATGAAATATTAAAATTTGAGGAAGTTGTTAAAAAAAGTAGTTAATACTAATTTAAGTAAATAGCACATATCATTGATGAAAATCTTACGCGATAAACTTTGATGTCGTAAGGTTAAGTTAAATATCAAATATAATTTGTATCTGTAATTTATATCTCAATATCTATCTTAAGCAACCATATATTTATAATTATAATTGTAGTTATAATTTTTCTTATGTTAGAAAATAGTTTCAAATGGTAAGTATACAATAATAATATCAAGTATAGTATGATAAATTATTTAATTTGATGCATAATAAATCTTCAAAATATATTACTTAACTGATTTATAGAAAATCGTTCTTTAAGTCTCTAGTACATCCAAAAATTCCAGGAATCATGACATCAAACAATTACCTTATGAAGCAATCCATTAAATTGTATAACTTAGTTAATATTACTTTGTTCCAAGATTATCTTAAATTACATAACATTGTATTCATAACTTATAAAAATATTAATACGTAAACCTAATCAAGTTAAATGATCAAAGAATGTTTAAGTTACGATACATAATCACATAAGAGGATTAGACCTCAAAAGTATATATATGATAATCTTATTAAACTTATGTAAGGATATGTTAAACATGATAAATATACTATTTATATATTATTGAAAAATCTCAAAAATATTAATTCGTGAATACAAATCATATTAAAGTGATTCTAATGATTGTTATATCTTATAAGAGTCATGTGTGAGTGATCAATCATGGAATTATGATGATAATTTTCAATCATAAACAAATAACTTAAAGTACATAAAATAAGCTGAAAATCGTCGTAGTTTCGAGAGTACCTTTGATCGGATATACAAATGAACTTTGTTTCTAAATATTTTTGTGGCAACTGATCCCTAACATCACTAGGAACATGTGTACCTGAATGAGCAGGAAAATCAAAAGGTTTGCTATGCTAAATAATTCTTGAAAACATAGAACCTATTTTCGGATTTTCAGACACCAGTCTACGGTTTAGGAATTCCGACATTCTAAATCACATTATTTGAAAAACATTTATTCATATGAAAGTTAGAGGACATCATGAGGAGTATCCAGCCGTTGGCCTTGATCAAAAATGATTTTTTTTAAATTAGTTATGATATTTCTAAGGTGCAGGGTCGAATGGATAATTTACGCGCAATAAAAGTTTGGGGGTATTTTTTGGTAGAAAATGATGAAATAAGAACTTGTGTTGAATTTTTCCTGAAGGTAGGCTCACTAACTTAGAGATTCATAAAAAGAAATAACGAAAAACCTAAATAATTTTGGGTATGAAAATTGTTGGAAGAAATCCTACTATTTATAGTCAAAAAATCATGTTAAAATACTTTTAATTAAGGTCTCACTTTGATTATTTTATAATAAATCACAAAAATTTTGAATTTAATCATGCTCTTAAGGATGTCATAGCTTACCTCATCAAAAAGATGTCATGGCTTACTTCATCAATTGGTTAATTGCATATCAAACCCCTCAATTATTTATAATTAAAATTTAAATAGGTATAATTAGATTCTTTTTGTTACATACATATTTACTTATGTAATTTTTCTAGGTAATTCAATCAACTTGGCTAATATTTGAAATTGAAATATATATATTTTAGGATTAAAGACCTGTAAATATAATAAAAGACTAACTTTTAAGTTCAGGGGGCTCAAATGCATTTTTTTCTAAACATTTAGGGTCAAAATGGAAATTTTCAAAAGTTCAAGGATTAAAGTATAAATTTATTTTCTTCCTAATTTTTTAGGTGTTACAGAGACGTAGAGTAGATCGGCCCGTGCAGCTAATTGATTTTGTCACATTCGTGTAAGGAATTGTAGAAATGTATAAGCATAAGTGTGTGTTTGGTAGTCATGGATGCCTTTCTTATGATCGTAAGGGGCACACATTTTAATAGCGGAAATGGTTGTGACACTGCTGCATAGAGGTTAACAAGGGACGATAGCACGGTATGCTCAAGCACCTATTAGTAACTTATCAATCAAGTATGATAGGGTCGTATGTATGAGGCGGAGTAGTCAAACCTCAAAATGGGGCCAACGTTTAAGACTTATGGATAAAAAATTGTGTGCCGAGAATCAACGAAAATTTTATATTTTCCCATTTATTCTCTTTTCTATTCACTCAATTAAATAATGACATGTGGCATTTGAAGGCGCATGCATGTAAATTAACCCGTGCTAACAAACTTGTAATACTTGTTGTAAAATTAATGTTAACTGTTGCAATCTACTTTTTGCCGGGTTTTATTTTTCATTTAATTTCTAAGTGCCTCTAATTTTAATTTTGTTTAAACTAATATTCATTAATTTGTGTGGCCTCAAATTCCATAATAAAATTACATAGGTGATGCAGTACATACAAGACTAATAATACTATAATTAATAGTTTCATTGTAATTGCCAATACTTGTGTAATACATACCAATTAATTTATTTTCCCGAAACAATTTGACAATCGTCCTACTATTAGCTAGACAATATTGTATCGTATATATGACTTTTATTGACTAATTATGAAAATATCTTCGAAAAGGCTAGTAATCTATATTATTTATTACTGGAAAACTCTTCTAATTATTCCTCTAAGGAGTATATGATTGGTATAGTTTAGTCAATTAAATTATTTCTGCTTCTGATCAAAAATGCATTTGAGTATATTAATATTGATTAAGGATTAATATTATTAATTTCTTAGTTGATATCTTCTATTCCTAAAATCTTTAACTTATTTAACATATATTTACGTATCTCTTGCAGGCATATTCATGATATAAGTAGTTTTCCTTTAGTTCTTTCATAAAAAAATGGACTTCTATTTGTAGGCTTTTTATTAATCAAGATTAAATTATGCTGCTTGGAATACAATTTAATTAATTAATTATAATATTATTGAAATTGGTCAAAGCGGAAATTTCAACTTGAGGAAGAAATAAATAGTTTGCTAATATCATTAACTGAATTAGTTTTAAGGATTTAGTTTGGGATTAATTTATATGGGTCTCAAAATACCACATTTGATAACTAATATTACTTGATCAAATAACTTAGTATAAGAGATTTCATATCCAATCACCTCTGACTATAATGGCCATGCACCACCTTATCGATCGAAACAAACTCAGAATTGTTAAAATATTTCACGTGAAAGAAAAACTTAGAAATATTGAAACAGATGATGCGCTAACTCCTTATACACTATGTTGTTTTTACTAGAGATAAAACATCAAACCCCCTGAACTATACACGTTTTTGCGACTTGCCCCTTACATAAAATAAATAAGCAGTTCGATTTGCCCCCCGCCGGATTCCGCCTAATATTATTCCTTGAAATATTTCATTCTCGTTCGAGTCACGTGAGTGTTAGAGGGGTATTTTCAGTATGAAAGTTGGTGTGAATAGTTAAAAGATTTCCCCCTGAAATTATGCTCCATTGTCCGATTTGCCCCTCAACTATGTAAACTTATCGTCGTACTCCTCCTCCTCCTCCTCCTCATCGTCACCACCACCACAACCTTCGCCGTAATTAACAATGATCCAAACTCCGATCACGAAGAGCTCGAAACTACACTCGGAGCCCTCCGCAGCCGCGGTTATCTCTTCACCAACGACCTCCGACCTCCATTACCAACTCCTCCTCCTCGCCACCAACACCAGCACGTCATTCACTCTCTTCGCCCCTACAAACGCGCCGCTCTTCTCCCCCGATACGTTGTTACCTGACTACTCGATCTTGATCGGTTAGGTAAACGACACCATATTGCTAAATGGTACGGCCGTCGGTGGTAGTGGGTTGATGGTGGACGGTGTTTGAAACGGATCCGGATCGGTCCGAGAATCGTGGTTCATGCGATCGGTGGGGTTCTTGAAATCGGTTTGAGTATACGACACCAACAACCTATTTTGGGTGGCGAGTCAAGTCGGTTCTCGTTGGTGGAATCTCCAGCCCTTTATCTTGGAATATTCTGGCGGAGGGATCTCCAATTGCGCCGCATGTGCAGCCTAATGGGGATATTCTGGCAGAGGGTCCCCTGCTTCTGCCCCCAATGGGAAGATTCCCACGGATACTGTCTCTGTGGCGCCGCTTGTACAGTCTAATGGGAATATTCCGGCAGAGAGGATCCTTCCGCCATTGCCTGAGTTTGACTAGAGTTGTGTTCTGGCGATATGTTTACATAGTTCAGGGGCAAACCGCACAGTGGAGCATAGTTTCAGGGGGAAAATCCTTTAACTATTCACACCAACTTTCATACCGAAAATACTCCTCTGACACTCACGTGACTCGCACGAGAATGGAATATTCCGAGGAATATTCGGTGAAATCCAGCGAGGGGCAAATCGAAAAGACGTGCATAGTTAAAGGTGGGGAAATGGTTATTTATTTTGTTTAAGGGGCAAGTCGGAAAAACGTGTATAGTTCAAGGATTTGATGCTTTAATCCCTTTTTACTAATAGTTTAATTATGTCTGCAGTGTTGTCTATGCAAGTAATTAATGTACATGTAAAGAATTTGAATACAGTTTCAGTTTTCAGGTTAATTTACACAAAAAAACACGATACTAATCATTTTGAATATATTAAAAAAGCTAATATGTTTAAGTAGATTAAGATACACATGTTATATTAATTACAGTTTAATGTACAGACATCACCACTTCTATGAAATCTACTACTAAAACATAACAGGAAAAATATCTACTAATCTAAAAGTTACGATTTATTAATTTGGTTGCTAAAGTTTACTCTTAATAATGCCCAACCATATACATTATTATTTGTGCATGTCGCACGTTCTGTGTGAAATATTAATATACTTTCTTTCATTACTTATAGTGCATTTATAATCTCAATTTATTTTTCTTTAATTCTATAAGACATCAACCTTTTCTTTAATTTGTAAAACATGTACTGCAAATTTAAGCGTATTCATTACAAGATTTGAACCGTAAACTCTTTGTTTATCTCCAACACTAATTATATTCAATTTTTTTGACCAACTAAACAACTACCATTCAAACTTTTAATACTACGTACTTACACAACTATTAAACATGACTACTTCAATACGTTACTCCAAATATTGATCTGAACCGAGGAGTCTCGTCACGTTCATATATCTCAATTAACTTCCGGGTAAATTGCAGAAACTTACCCTAGTTGTATTTCTAAATTTGCAAATAACACCATGTTTGATTATTACTAGCAATTACCCCATAAAAATTAAACATAACACCGTGATGGTTATAATTTTGGCTATTGTATCAAAAATAACAAATAACGGGTTTTATGTCTTAATATCTTATAATGTTTAAACAATTAAATTGAGCTTTTCTTATAACACATTGTTTTATTGTTTTGGCAAAATTAGGAAGATACTAGTGAACGCCGATTTTTTGATTTTATAGATAGAAACCCATTATTAATTAGTTTTTCTGATTACGACGAATGCAACAATAGATGTAAATAATATTGACCCTAATGCATCAAGAAAAAGCACGAGTTTTGCTAGTGATTTCAAATTTCAATACGATATCAATTCAGAGTTCGTTGTATGAGGCATTTGCTCATTTCCAAATATTACACGGGCCATTTTTTAATTAAAATTGTTCATACGGATATTTGCTAATTAAGACCATCACAAGGGAGGTTTTTACAATTTACTCATTGACTACCATACGCTTATTACCCATCCCCCAGCACTAGTTACATATATATAATGTTAACATACATGTGCATGTTTTTAACACAAAAAATCCTGCCAAACACAATATACGTCATGGGTAGCCTCGGAATAGATAGTGAACCAAACTCAACCCCTAAACTCACCTTATCAAAACTTCCATGCAATAAGCAAAGATTAATACACCAAATGCAAACCAATCTAACACCACCTCACCAACCATTAGCTTCAATCCCATTTCAGTGGGAAGAAGCGCCCGGAAAGCCTAGACCAATCCAACCACCTTCGAACACAGATACACACACGGACACGACCAAATGTAATTTGGACCTCCCACCTAGATTGTTGAACGAAGAGGCTAAAATTACCAAAATACCCCCACCAACGGTAGTCTCGGATGTGGGCCGATCCGTGTCCGTGGCATGCACGCTTTCGTTCCGAAAAGGATCGATAATGGGTCGGGAGAATGGGTTGAGACCCGTTAAAAGGAGCCGAGATATAAGCTTTGGTTCGGGGAGGTGGGAATGTTTCAAAGAGGGGGAGTTTGATAGTAAGGGTAGTCCTGTTTTTACAGCTACTACACTTGGTGACCTTTTCAAGAATGAAAAATTTGTGAAAAACACTAGGAGGAAGAGAGGACTCTTCTATTTGTCTGGCATGAATTCCGGCTTGTGGGTAAGTTTACTAAATTTTACAATTTAGAAATTAGAATTGCTTTTTTATCTAATTGAATAATTATAGGTAAATGCATTGAATTTTCTTTTTTTAATCGAATTCGAGTTGCACTTGTACCTTAAGTTGACATTATGTTTTATACGCTATGGCCTATTGAAGAAAAAAGAAAAGAAGTGAAAAGATACTTTGCGTTACGAAAAAAATTCGTTTGGCAAATCTGATGACGTTATTTATGCCCCTTATTCATGACATGTGATTCTATCCTACTTTTCTTGGCAAATTCCAGATGAATTACCAATTCTGTGTTTAAGTGAATTTAGCTTCTTTTTCCCTCATGTCGCGTCCTTACGTAAGGAGGTGTTTTTCATATTACAGGTGGATAATATGTCTATTATTTTTTATGTAAGATAATGCGTTTATTTTGTATATTACATGAGGCGGTGTGTCAAAAACTCTTTACTAATTTATTAAAAAAAATCGTAGAACGAATCGCATGAGAAGTGTAATTAACCTTGCCATATAACTATATACTTCTTCTATTTGCTATACATTTAGCCTCAAAGATTGGTTTGTGCTTTGTTGATATATTTTCAGTGCAACGTTATAAAGAGCACCTCACATATTATTAATTGTTATCTAGTGCATTCCAATTTAACTCTCATGTAATTTCATTTTTTAAGTTATGGTTGCAATAATGTACCAATTGGCAGGGTGACATTTATGCAAGTTTTAAGCATGCAATTCCGTGCAGGCGTAGATGCTAATCCAGAAAGAATTGTCCTAGCTACACTGCCAATGGGGTTAACTTTCGAATTAATACTGAAGTAGTCTTAGTTTTCCTTGTAATTTAAAAGTATAGTTTATGTTTTAAATCCTCTATATAAGGAATTCTAGCGATTTTCGATTAAATCGGTTGGACGTCATAATCCTAAAAGTAATTTAGCAACAATAGCGATCTCATTTGTATTCTGTCCACATTTTTCGGACACAGGAAGTTAAATTTAATTGTGTAGTATTTGCTTTTAGAACGGGATTGCACAGCGATATAAACATACGCATTCTGATCAATTTAGTTGTGCATGGGGTTCAATGGAGTTGAGGCAGATGTCTAGGACTTTGTATTTGGATCAAATCGGATAGAATCAACATTATTATTCGATTTTGATCCTGTAAAAACGAAGATTGATATCAAATTAATTTATAACAATCCGAATTCGATCCAAAATCATTCGATTTCGATCTTTTTTTTCCTTTTTATTTTAATAGTAAAGAACAAACATTATATAACTTTTTATTTTGCATCTAAATTTTAAGAAAACTTGAAACATATGAATACAATGATAGTTTATAACAAATTATCATGCATTATTGGGTTTTTCATTACAAAATATTAACTCAATGCTTAAATAGAAACCCCAAAAAGGAAGACAAGCCAAAAAAGAAAACGTGTGTAGAGTTTTGTGAGAAAGGAAACTTGTGAAGTGTTATTGTAGTTAATATATTAAGTTACTTAGTAGTATTTCATTAGCATTAATATATTTTTTATTATAAGGATAAACGCATCAAACCCTCTGAACTATGCACGTTTTTGTGATTTGCTCCTTTAAAAAATTTAATACGCGTTTTACCCCCTAAATTATGCTCATATGTGCGATTTGACCCCTAATGCATTTTCGGTCATTTTTGGTTTGAATATTTCCCTCTACCCGACTTATATGTATTGTACTAGATGTAATTTTGTAGTTGATGACAAAAAAGAGGCGGAAAAAAATCCTCGAACGGGGAATATTCCGATCAAAAAATGGCTGGAAATGCGATTTGCCCCTTCAGCGTATTTTCGGCCATTTTTGGCTGGAATATTCTCCCTACTCGACTCATATGTGTTGTACTAGATGTATTTTGGTTGTTGATGACAAAAAGTAGGCGAAAAAACGCCTCAGACGGGGAATATCGTTGCAAAAAATGGTCAAAAATGCACTGATGGGCAAATCACAAAGATGAGCATAGTTTAGGGGCCAAAATGCTTATTAAATATGTTAAAGGGGCAAATCGCAAAAACGTGCATAGTTCAGAGGGTTTGATGCTTTTATCTCTTTATTATATTATAACTTAATTTAGTATACTAGTATATATTTATTTATTTTTAAAAAATAAGATGATTATTCGATTCAATTCAATTTTTAACCTTTGAAATCGAGGATCAAATCAAAGAGGGGGGTTCGATCCAAAGGCAAAAAACAAAAGTCGAATCTAATATTCGATTCGATTTTTAAATCGGATCATTCGATCGATTTTCAACTGATTCGATCCGATTTTTTCTGCACTGCCCTACTAGGACAAATGTTTTTGACGTGGTTATTTAACTTATTTTTTGGCTACAAGGTTCATATTGCTCATAGATCCACCCTATACAAGCTCCTTTTGCCATTTATTTGTATGTTACTGCACAATAGAACTTCAATGAAAGTAAATTTAATATCGATTTCACTCACTTGAATTGACTTATACCATCACGAGTCTGATTGAATTATTTTTGTTTGAATGCCAACCACAAGAAGAGATTTAAAGAAACTATATAACAACATACGAATTGGATTCCCATTTATTTCCACATGTGAACATGCACTTTTTTTGGAGTATAGTTTTGGAATTATTTCGAAAAGTTTCATGTCAATGCGAGAGAAATGGAGAAATAATGATTACGTAAAAACTCATGAAGAAGTTTTTAAAAAAAGAAAAAAACAGAAAAGATATACAAAATAGTCTAGTAGTTTGCTTATAATATATAGCAGAATCTCAAAATTTATAGTGTGCTTGGTATTTTCCTCAATAAAAAATGTGTGCTTGGACATATATGCGCATCCAGGGAATCGAACCCTGGTCAGTACCGTGGGAGGGTACTATGATACCACTACACCAGATGCGCTTTCTGCATCCATATCAGGATATATTTTATATTACCAAACCTTCGACTGCACAAATCCAACAGAGAAATTATTAATGCAACCATTGTATTGCTCACATTGTGCAACTACTACCAATACACAATTGGAATGAGTTGATTATTTAAAAAATTTAGAAAAACTTAAATAATATTAAATCTAAATTGACGGTTGCACCACGTCACCAATGCAATGGTTGCACAAAATATTGTTTTCTCGACAATATCTTCTTGATTGAGAAGTGTGACATTTTCTTATATGGGTATAAATTATTACAGATATATGTCTTCAATAATTCTATACATTTGTTGGAAGCGTTTGTTGACGGCCCCAGACCTGCTGGAGTTCGAAGAAATTGGAGACGCCGTTTGGTTAAAAACAATTTGAAGAAAAAAGAATTTGTATGTACGCACCTCCCTAACTCTTGTTGGATGCATATTTTTGTGGCGACAATATGGTGCTTGTGGAAGGCACGAAATACTTTAGTATTCCAGATGAAGGTTGTGAGCATCGATAACATTATGTTTCAAGTCAAAATGTTGAGTATCGAGCTTGGCGACGCGTTTAAAGAAAGGAAGAAGCACAACACGAGGGAGAGGTGGAAAAAGGCCAATGAAGGATGGTGGAAATTAAATGTTGATGGAAGTTTGCACCTAGAAATGAATAAAGGAGCAGCAGGAGGTGTTCTTCGATCTGCTACGACAGCATGGGTATGGGGTTTTAAATAAAAGTTGACAACACCAACGGTTCTAGAGGCCGAACTTGTGGCGGTGAAGAGAGGGTTACAAATTGCTTGAGAGCGAGGATACTCAAATCTTGTGATCGAGACCGACCCGAAGAATGTTAAAAGTTGGTCACCAGAAATGAGTTAACCACGACAAATACGCGACTTATCATCCAATGTCGAGGCCTTATTCAAAAAGCGTGGTCGGTTGAAGTGAAGATGATTTCAAGAAAGGCAAATAGACTTGCGGATTCTATTGTGAAGATGCACGTTGGTAGAAACGAGCCGGAAGTATTCATGGATACTCCACCACCGTGTGTGATTAGTTCGTTAAAGTCGAGAGGGCATGGTTTTACTTTGTAATTCCTTTGTTCACCAAAAAAAAAATCTATACACTTGATCTAAATAAAGGTAGTGAAAAAAACGTGAATAAAATTGTCACATCTCTTAATTAGGTGGTAGAGTCGTTTGTGTGATGCGAACATGAGTCTAATACCAAAGTCCTGCTGGCTGAACGTAAGCGCATCTGGTGTAGTGGTATCATAGTACCCTCCCACGGTACTGACCAGGGTTCGATTCCCTGGATGCGCATGATTGGTTTGTTTTGTTTTTTTGCCCAAGCAAATTATATAATTTTTTGTTGAAATTCTGTCATGTATTATAACAGAAAATTAATTCATGCACAGACATTAAGCTATTTTCCAATAGAGTGATATAAGACATTGATAACCCGTCAATAAGTATTTTACTTTTAAAGCTCTTATAAGGTCTCCTGGAGAACATTACAGTGGGAAAACAATGTGCATGAATTTGGACATTAAACTCATATAGTTGAGAAGAAGAAGAAAAAAAAAAATGTGCCAAATGCACTAGCAGTAAAAGGAGAGGTAAAGAATTATGAGGAAGAAAGAGAGCATGAGAAACAAAATTATTTAAAGTTGGTGTATTTTTTTCAGTCTTGCACTAGCAGTTGCAGCATGTTCCATGAGTTCTCTTCTCTTCAACTGAATTACGGCTGTAACTTTCATTTGACAGTCATGGTTAAAATCAATCTTACTCTAAAACAACATACGAGGTTTATATTGGTTTCAATTCTTTACGAGGACTTGTGATACTCACTGCGATTGGAGAAGTGTCATAATAGCTCAAGAGACATTTCCAGTTGATCAAGCAACACCCAATGACTCATCCTCAGCATTTATCCCCGTCAACATAATCGATTCTTCCGTTTCTGGAAAGAGAGATGCAATAAAGATGAGGGGACTAGATGCTGTGAAGTTTAGTGCATAGAGATCCATTTAACAAGGTTTTTGTGCATCATTGAATAAGAAAAGTTCATGACATGCATTAGACTTGTACAAGTAGACAGATATAGGGAATGCATCACTCACTTGGTTTATCTCCTATTGTCGAGAGCCGCCTCTGCAGAAGGGAGGCCACAAAGAGAAAGAACGAGCACATACCAAACATAAAGGTGATGGGGAATGCATTGACCTACGAAAAGAAATCAAGAAGTTATTAGCATATCGGAAATGATAACACGTAAGATAGCCATTGCCTATGTTCACTCTGGTGAATGAATTGCTGAACAATTTGAATCTCGTTACAAATCCTTAAATCAAGGTGAGTATTGGTTTAAATGTTAAAACAATGCTTGCCCGAAAGCGTAATGTGAGTAAGGATCAATTGCAGTAATGAACAGCCTCATGGATTATGCATCAGAAAAAATAGATAATTCTACTGAGATTGAGTATACTTACATTGTAAAGAACAATGCAAACAAAGATGTTTAACGGGATGCGGAAGAAGTTCATTATGGTGCTCCGAGCCTCCTCGGGTATGTATTGTGATCTCATCTTCATAATGGATGGCCAAAAAATCCCAACACAAGCTTCAAAAGCGCAGAATCCGAGAAGTTGGAGACAACCTGAAAATGTGATGCCACCCCCTTTCACCTTTGAAGGAGTCACCACCCACTTCCATACATAACAACAGAAAGGAATTAGATATTATATATAGTTCAGTAACACGTAACATAGAGAAGAAAAATCGTAAATTTTGGCATACACTTGTTAATACGGGAAGCAAAAGAGAGGCAGAAGAAATAACAAACACGATCTGCAAGTAGCTCTCTACTCTAAACGAGTCGCGTGCCAACAAACGTGATGCTAATGAGCTTCCCAACATTGAGGCCAACATCAGTGTTGCGAAAATAAGACCATGGGGAATCTCTTCATCGTTTGGACTGAGAGCCGGTGTCCAGAGGAACACAAACGTGTACATTGATCCTTCGAACAGAGATTGTATGGCACCAAGCAAGGCAATCTTTTCATCTGACAATCAGAGTCATTGTATCATTCCATCTATGAGGAAGTAGAACTTTCAATTCACTTTAATGGGGAAGGTTGTCACTTGAGTAACTTAAATTCTGTCAGATATAGTTGTATCATTTTATTACTGTTATAAATAGGTATATTAGTATTATTAATATAGGTAGATAGAGGTATAAATGTGCAATTAAATGTAAGCATGGCAATGCATTAACTTTCTGCCTAATATAGATCTAGGTTCCCTGTATATATATGTACAAGTTTGCTATGAAAAGAACACATTCTGAAATACAAAAGTATTCTGATATGGTATAAGAGCCATACTCTAAGAAGCCTCAGTATAATTCTTATTTTTTTCTATCAAAGTTTTCTCACGACAATGGAGAAATCAGAGAATTTTTGTGTCAGATTCACTGGCAAAAATTATGCAGCTTGGGAGTTTCAAATGGAAACATTTCTCAAGGGTAAGAAATTGTGGGACCATATTGTTGATGGCAGCAATGGTGAGTCTTCCACAGAAGTCACAGCCGCTGAAAAGGCAAATTGGACGGCAAAAGAAAACCAAATCATGTCATGGATTATTAATTCCATTGAATCACAGCTGGTTTTGTCGCTGCGCCCCTATAAGTCTGCGAAAGCTATGTGGGGCAATCTAAAGCAAGTTTACCACCAAGACAACAATGCTAGACGTTTCCAGCTAGAGTCGGCGATTGCCAACTATACTCAGAGAGACTTAACAATTCAAGATTACTATTCAGGTTTTTTAACTTTGTGGAATGATTATTCTGATATTGTCATTGCCAAAGTTTCTGCAGAAGGACTTGGGGTAGGACTGGCAGCAGTACAACATGTACACAAAACCAGCCAAAGGGACCAATTTCTCATGAAATTGCGTTCTGAATTTGAACCTATCCGTGCCTCTCTAGTAAATAGAGATCATGTTCCGACCTTGGAGGCCTGTTTTGGAGAACTATTACGCGAAGAACAACGTCTCAACACTTTGCATGCTATGGAACAGACCCACATTACTTCCAACCAAGTTTCAGTTGCCTATGCTACTCATGCTGCTCATGGCAAAGGCAAAGCCCGGGATAAGAGCACTACAAAGTGCTATAGCTGTAACAAATATGGCCACATTGCTACTAATTGTACTGAAAAATTTTGTAGCTATTGTAAGCGGCCAGGACATATCATTAAGGAATGTTTAATCCGTCCCCCACACTCTAATCAGGCTTATCATACTAATGTCACTCCAACAACATTCCCGACAACTGCTGCAAATGCTGCAAATGTTGCTTTCCAGGTGCCAACATCTGTTCTAACTCGCGAGGCTATCCAAGAAATGATTGTGAGTGCTTTTTCAGCATTGGGACTCCAAGGTAAAAATAAATCATCAAGTTCTTGGATCTTAGACTCAGGTGCATCTAGTCATATGACTAATTCTCTTCATGGTTTAAGTAATATCAGAAAATATCAAGGTTCTTCACATATTCAAACAGCCAATGGTAGTAATCTACCCATTGTCGCAGTGGGTGATGTATCTTCCTCTATAACAAATGTCCTTGTCTCACCACATCTCTCTGTTAATTTAGTATCGGTTGGGCAGCTTGTTGACCAGAATTGTGACGTTTTTTTTACTAATGATGGTTGTACTGTGCAGGACCAGATCTCAAGACAGTTGATAGCGAAGGGGGCTAAGCATGGACGTCTTTTTTCGTTGGATTTACCTATTCCGCGTAGCTTCCCTGCTGCGTCAGTTTTATCTCTCCTTTGTAATGAGTCTAAAGTCTCAAATGAAGTCTGGCATAAACGCCTTGGTCATCCTAATTCAAGGATTTTATCTTATTTGCTGAAATCTGGCTTATTGCCCAATAAAAACAATTCTCCTTCCACTGTGTTTTCTGATTGTGCAACTTGTAAACTTGGCAAAAGTAAGATTTTGCCCTTCCCTTCAGAAGGAACTAGAGCATCTCATAGATTTGAGATAATTCATAGCGATGTTTGGGGTGTTAGTCCTATCATTTCTCATGCCAATTACAAGTATTTTGTAACGTTTATTGATGACTATAGTCGATACACATGGGTTTATTTTTTGAGGCAAAAATCAGATGTTTATCATATGTTCAGATCATTCTTAGCTCTTGTTGCTACTCAATTTTCAGCGGTTGTTAAAATTCTTTGGTCTGGTTCTGGAGGGAATATATGTCTCATGAATTCCAATATTTTTTACACTCTAAAGGCATTATTTCTCAATGTTCATGTCCATATACTCCCCAACAAAATGGAGTAGCTGAACGAAAGAATCGACACCTTTTAGATGTTGTCAGGACTTTACTTATCGAGTCTTCTGTTCCCCCAACGTTTTGGGTGGAAGCACTAACCACAAGTACTTTCCTTATAAATAGACTTCCTTCTCAGGTTCTGGATTATGAATCCCCGTATTTCAGGCTTCACCAGCGCCATCCTACCTATACTGATCTTCACACTTTCGGGTGCGTGTGTTTTATGCATCTTCCTCCACCTGAAAGAAATAAGCTTTCTGCCCAGTCCGTTCGGTGTGCCTTCTTGGGATATAGTGTCACACAAAAGGGGTATTTATGTTATGATTCTAATTCTAATCGAGTTCGAGTTTCGCGAAATGTGATTTTCTTTGAAAATCAATGGTTCTTTCCCATGGGTACATTACCAACCCCTTCTCTTTTTCAATTACCTTATTTTGATTCCACTGTCAGTGCTAGTGCTCCCAACAATCAGGTTGAAAGATTCAAACCCGGCATGGTATATCAACGGAGACAGCCCACACCACCCCCTTCTGCTCATGTCTTGAAATCTGATCCTTTGCGCCGCTCCTTAAGAGTACCTCGACCTCCTGATCGTTATGGATTTCAGCCACAAATCATAGGTACTACTTCTGCACTTTCAGCCACTATATCTTCTATTGATATTCCTACTAGTTACTCACAGGCACAGAAAGAGAACTTCTGGCAGCAAGCCATGAAGGAGGAATTAAATGCTTTGGAAGAAAATCAGACTTGGGCATTGGTGGATTGTCCTACAGGGGTGAAGCCACTTGGTTGTAAATGGGTATATTCCATTAAGGTTAAGTCTGATGGCAGCTTGGATAGATATAAAGCACGGTTAGTTGCTCTTGGAAATAATCAAGAATACGGTGTGAATTATGAAGAAACGTTTGCTCCAGTGGCCAAAATGACCACAATTCGCACAATTTTGGCAGTTGCTGCTTCTCAAAATTGGGAATTGCACCAAATGGATGTGAAGAACGCGTTTCTTCACGGAGATCTCAAGGAAGATGTTTATATGCGTCCACCGGCAGGTCTATTTTCTACTCCTACATCTGTTGTATGCAAATTGCGTCGTTCTTTATATGGTCTAAAACAAGCACCTCGTGCGTGGTACGAGAAATTTACGTCCAGCATACTCCAATTTTCATTTCTCAAGAGCAAGTATGATGCCTCTTTGTTTCTTCGTAAAACTGACAGCGGGATTGTAATTCTTTTGGTATATGTTGATGATATAATCATTGCGGGCAATGATTCTGTTATGATCTCCCATTTAAAATGTCATCTTAGGGACTCTTTCCACATGAAGGATTTGGGTTCGATTACCTATTTTCTTGGCATAGAAATCAATGTCACTTCACAAGATACTTTTCTGTTACAAAAAAAATATGCAGCAGACTTAGTGGTGGCTGCTGGTCTTCATGACTCTCCTCCTCTTGACACTCCTATGGAGTTAAATCTCAAGCTGCGAAAGGAAGAGGGGGAGTTATTATCAGATCCTGCGACCTATCGTACTCTTGTTGGTAGCCTGGTCTATCTAACAATTACTAGGCCAGACATATCTTTTGCAGTACACCAAGTTAGTCAGTTCATGGCTTCACCCCGACACCTTCATATGGCTGCTGTTCGGAGAATTATACGTTATATTCATGGTACAATCTCCCGAGGTCTTTTTTATTCAGCTGGAACATCTTTAGACCTTGTTGCATACAGTGATGCTGATTATGCCGGATGTAGTGACACTCGCCGTTCTACTACAGGGTGGTGTATGTTTCTTGGTCCAGCTTTAATTTCTTGGAAAAGCAAGAAACAAGATCGCGTTTCTAAGTCATCTGCTGAATCGGAGTACAGGGCTATGTCCCAAGCTTGTGCTGAGATACATTGGCTTCGAGGATTACTCGCTGAAATTGGTTTTCCTCAACAGAATCCTACCTCTCCTTATGCAGATAATACTAGTGCAATTCACATTTCGGCCAATCCCGTATTTCATGAACGCACTAAGCATATTGAAGTGGATTGCCACTTCATTCGTGAAGCCTTTGAAGCTCAAACAATCTCTCTTCCTCATGTGTCAAGCACACTTCAAGTGGCAGATATTTTCACTAAAGCTCTAACGAGGCAGAGGCACGACTTTCTAACAAACAAATTGATGCTTATGGATAAAGCCGCATCAATTTGAGGGGGAATGTCACTTGAGTAACTTAAATTCTGTCAGATATAGTTGTATCATTTTATTACTGTTATAAATAGGTATATTAGTATTATTAATATAGGTAGATAGAGGTATAAATGTGCAATTAAATGTAAGCATGGCAATGCATTAACTTTCTGCCTAATATAGATCTAGGTTCCCTGTATATATATGTACAAGTTTGCTATGAAAAGAACACATTCTGAAATACAAAAGTATTCTGATAAAGGTGACTTCTTAAAAATAGTATACAATGAAGATATTTCACTTAAGGGTTTAGGGGTACCTGAAACAATTGCTCCAGCTGCGCCTTTGAATTGAGTAAGCAAGTCTTTGTTCTCCGAAGGGTCACCATAGTTCTCAGTCCATGATGATAATATTACAGCCATTCCAATAGCTAGAAATACAGTAGCAGCGTCGAAAGGTGATACAGCACCAAGATTCAAGGTATCGACCAGGAGATTTCCAAACAATCCAGATACAATGGCCACAAGACCATTGCCAAGGAATATTGCCTTGGAGAAAGTTAATGAGAGCCACTGCTGATCAAAGCCCCTCTGCACATACATAATTTAAAACAAGCTTGTTATTAATAAACTTCGATCCAGGCACCGAACCTCAGTTACAACGTGTAACTGATTGCAACCATGTAGAAGGTACATTATCAAGGACCACGTTGTAGTAAAGCAAAACTTCAATACAGTGCACAAACAACAATCTTTCAAGACCGCATAGTACGTAAAACCAACAATTTATTTTTGTCATACTGCTACGTGAGAGAAACAAGGGACTCATGCAGAATTTTGATCCAGCATTTCCAGAACTTCTAAGGAAAATACAACGTTGATGAAACTGGTTTAAGTCAATGTGAAATATACAAACCAAATTCAGTCGATTAAAGACCATAATGGAGACCATTATGCCTAAGAATACCTCACCTTGAAGTGTTCTGCCACAAGCCATGATTCAAATGCAGAAAACAAGAGAGATGTAGCAATACCACCAAGTATACGTCCAATCATTAGAATTTTGTACATAGGCGAATGCTTTGTAATGCAGCTCAGTATATATGTGATGCAGTAAGTCACGCATGCCATCTTTCTTCCCCTGCAATTTCCATATTACACTCACATGAAAAGATTTTTTATTTTTTTTTGCAGAAAGGTAGTTAAATTAACGTTTTTCAGGAGGAAATCTCACTGCTTATCCGCTAGAGATCCAACAATGGTTCCAAACAACATGGAAGATCCAAATCCCGCAATAAAAAGCTGTCCAATTTCCCCTTTCCCATAACCATAAGTAGTGTAAAGGTAGTAAACGTATGGACCCTGCAACCAATCACCAGCTATTCGCCACAGTGAAAGCACCATAAGTAACAGCAAACATTTAGTAGTTTCAAATATTCTTTAGGAAAAAAACAAGGCTAAATAACCGAAGAAAGGGCAACAAGGAAATAGGTTGCATGAATTACAACTATCCTGAAAACATATGTTTCATAGGCATATAAAATTGATTTATGTATACTTATGGAAGAAAACATAACGTAGCGGAAACAACATTGACAGTGCCCTCAAACGAAAATATGCAAGTTAAGTAAAATATGTATGAAAATTAAGCTGATGATTCATAAAAAGTTAAAAATACATGATCTAAATGTCTACAATAGTATACGGTGTCGGGTAGATTGCCTGTATAGATAGCGTCTGAGTAAAGTTCTCCTCTTTAGTTGCGTACCTCAAGTTTTTGATGAATTCATCACTCAATAATCAATACTCATGTAGTAGTTTAAAAAAAAGAACGAGTATTCCACCAAGCAAAGCAAACCATCAGTCACAACTAGCACAATATAAGATGCAATGATCATCTGTTGTCACCCCAATTTCTCGAAATCAACTCACTATCGTCCCGCTACAAATGCTAATACTATGTTGCGCGCTATTCCATTCTCATTTTACGTCAAAAATTGAAAACAATGCAACTTTTCGTTGGCTCAAAATCGACTCGCGCTGAGCGCTAGGTTTGGATCAACCATTTACCACGTAGCGAAACATTTCTAATATTTTGCAGACCGAAATATGTACCAAAAACCAATAATCCATAGGCCACAACATTGGCAAAAGCGTTTCTAATGTTTAGTAGACCGAAACTTTGATACGTTCATCAGTCACAACATGCACAGCAATCACGAAGAGTCACCCAAATTTCTCGAGATCGACTCACTCTTGTCTCACTCTAAACGATAATCATGGATCAAAAAGTTACCACGTAACGAAAACAAAATCACACTATTTCCTTCTTATTTTACGTAGAAAATCAATAAACATGCAACATTGGCTAGCTCAAAATTTTCGAGATCCGTAATGAAATTAGGGAAATATAAAACGTATGTACCCATCATGAGAGAGTAAACGAGTAGGTAATTATTCTTGAAGGAATTGAAGGATGCACTCGTATTAATCCGATCCTTATTGTTTTTACTCAGCTCCAATGCTGCCACAACCGCTCCCAGTCCTCCAAACAACACATAGTAGAACAACTCCATTTTTAACCTTAATGTGGACGAATGATCTAATGCCGATTCTCAGTCTCAAAAGAGATGAAACTTTGTTTTCTGTGTATGTTTTTGTGCATGAAAATTTATCATTTCATTTTGATTGTGAGCAACCTTATTCAGCTTATAGATCCATGCATGTGTAATGTGTTAGTTCGTCTTCCTTTTTCATGGACGAATATGTAAAGTTCAATAATAAAACAGAAGAATGACATTAATACATAGATTAAAAAAAAAAGCATCAAAACTCATGTACTATGAGATCTTTTGCACTATATATGATGTCATTATGATAAACTTTTACTTTTCTCTATCAATTTATGGCCTGTAGAGATAAAATAAATATATATATATATATATATATGGATAGATAGATAGATTGATGTATTCGATATATTTATTAGGTCACATAAATATGATGTTAATAAAGTCTACTCAGTACTAATCTGAGTCTCTGTATAATTTATAAAATTAGTCTTTATTAAAAGAACTTGTAACTAAGGTAATAATTCATTTTATTAACAACTACCTAAGTTTCAAAGTAAAATTCTATCTACATCGTAATATTGGGTTTTTTAAAAAACTATAAACACTTTGTGTCTTTCTATTTTCCATATCAAAATATTAATTATATCTTCGATTTTTTTACTTGTTATCAATTAATTAATTATTTAATCTCAGAATTAACACTATCTGTAATTAGTACTCCATATTTTTTCTGAAGTTATTTAAGTAATTAATAATCAACATAAAACAAAAAAATGGAAGTCAGTTCCACTTCTCAACAATTTTACAATAAATTGGTGAAGAGTAAAATGGCCCTTTTATCAATTCTTTCAGTTGTTTACTTGTTTTATGCTACGGTTGACGGTACGAACTCTGTATTTTTCAAACCTCAGCTCGAGGAGGTTTATGTAATTACACGAAATATCAGGAGTTGTAGATATAATTAACCCTAAATATCAAAAGCTACAAAAGAAAATCAAAATGTGTTAACAACCTTTGTAGCTAGATTGTGAATCAATGATCCATAAGCAAATCCATATTTGAAATACACAACCATAAAAGCTTCATCATACAAAAATCAAAGAAAGAAATACACAAATTTCAGTAACCTAAGACCTCAAATGACTAAAGGCCAAAGCCCAACCAAATACCAATTCCCAGAATGCGGAATAATCAAACCAAACAAAGTACAATGGCTTGTCTATTATCGTCCCAAAATCCATTTCCGCGCTACAACAACCCAAGCAACATCCACAGTGCTGCCAAAATTGGCCACCGTTTTTCACTCAGACCATGTACACATTTCTTCCTATATACAGTCGCGTCCCTATTTTGCATCCAAAACGGGTAAAAACTAACAAGAATGATAAAAGGAAGTCATTCTTCCTGAGAAACAGGATTTCCTCACAAGATGTCAAGATTTGCGAAAGAGTCAAAAGGCGGTAAAGAATTCATACTTTTCACAAGTTACATCAGGATGTATCTTCAAGCCGGTATATTGTAATCTCTTGTTGCTTGAAATACCGACGGTCCTCTTCGTCAACAAGTACAAGGTTCAAGTAGTACTTCACGCTAAATTTGTTGTTGATGTTCCGATATGTTGGTGTTAGCTCGTACGGGCTGAGGAACAATCTAAGTGGAATCGATTCACCTGTCAAAGCAAAGATAAAACAGAAACCAAATCATCTTAGTGACAAACAACGATAACATTATTAGTTTGTACAAAACTTTACAATACAATAAACTGAATGTTCTTGCAGGTTAAGAAGGAAAATCCATTAAAACGAAAAATAGGAAAACAGACTAATTTCAAAAGTCTATCTTCCATTTCACAGAAGCATGTTGCAGAATGAATTAATCTCTTAACGCACCTCGGACTGGAGCACCGTCCATCAGCTCAAACTTCGCCAGTGTTTCTGTCTCAACATGGGTGTTTGTTCCCGACCCTGTTGATTCTCTTCGTCTAATCTCAAGATCCATATTTTTTATTTTAATTCTCACGAGAAGAAAATATATTTTGCCTATAATAACGTCTTTCAGATGATACCTGTATATTCAAAATTCCGATCAGCAAGGTATTATTAATCATTTTCACTCCACACATTCCTAAGTAGAGCAACATAATAATTAGCCGAGGTTATAGTTAGCCAGGTCATAAAAAAGACTTAGGCGGCCTAACAAACCATAAACATCAGATTTGATTTGAAAAATCCAAATCAACTGGTTTCATTAACAATGCCCATATAACAAAAATCATAAGTACTGACTGGACAGTAAACCAATTAAATGAAATGAAGATATTTACATACTTGCTCTTATTATACTCAAACTCGATATGAAGGCAGTCTTCTATTCCAACTTCCATCTACAATTACAATCAAAATTCAACAATATATAAGTAAACAACCCCAAGAGAGAAGGATAATGTGCTGGAAAATCATAGGACTTCAAACATCAAATCAGCTTCATACACAAAAGTGCTTAACAACCATGTACACACCAATAATGTAAAAGATACATATATAATAACAGTACCTTGATGCTATTGTTGATTGTTGGAGGAGGGCTATAATTCCGGACCTGATTCACAAAGACACAAATCAAAGTGAGTAGATTACTTTACCAAGAAGTTGATGAAAGCCACAACGTCGTTTTCAATGCCAACTGGAAATAACCCCGTTAAGCAAATATATATGTAGTTTCCCTCCACAAAACTTCTCTGAACTACAACCAAGTTTCGAGGGCATCAGAGCTTTAGAACGATAAGTGTAAATTAGACATCCATGTGTGGTAAACTTGACAGATCACCAGCTATGAATGCCTCCAAGTTACAATTCTTCCATCAGATGCAAGGGTTCAAGCCAATTCAAATCATGACTAACTAACTAGGAGAACTAAGTGTTCTAAATTGTTGCCGTAATTTCATAGAACCGTCTGAATCAAAATAAATTAATCAACTGATAAAGGATCAACACAGTGCAAAGAAAGATACAAGTCTCGAGAACTGAAGACGTTTTATGAGGATAAAGTCCATGTTATTCAACTATAAATGGACAATATGACCTTACCACAATGTCTTGATATTCCACTATGCTACCAGCGTAACCCCGAGTAATTGTCACTTTTAGGACATACCTGAAACAAAACAAGAAACATTAGGCATGAAAGGAGAAGTGCAAAATCAAAAACATTCTTCCAATGTTTGTCAGCATATCAAAGTCTAATGGATTGCAGAGACTACAAATTATGAGTTTGACAAACGAAAGCCCAAGATTAACTTTATACACGGACAGCTCATAAATATATACAAAAAGGATGACAGCAATCAAAAAAGCGCCAGAACTTGGAATGAGGAGGCCAGCCTCAATTATATGAGAAAGGGGACACTCCTCCGCCCATTCTTTTTTCTGCTTCCCCCATATAAACACGCAAAGATAAGTTGTGATATTTTGCAATCTAATGAACAGTAAATGTACAATGAATAACTCACCTAAGCCGCACATTTACTCCATTGTAAGTCTCGTATGGCATCTCCACAGTTGAAAACTCAAATGGAAATGTTTTTCTTTCATATATTTCTCCAGGAACATCAAGTTCACGAACTACAGGTGAAGAAGAAAAATATCAGAAACATGAAAAGCGGAAAAAACCCAAGTAACAAGCATGAGAGTATGGCATATAGAAGAGAAACTATAATATTCTATTCTCTTACACAAGAAATTTACAAAATGTATGAGAAAATCAAATGATTTCCGTTTACAAGTTACAATACTCAATATGGAAGGAGAAATGGCACACATGCTGCTGGTACACATGCACTTCACTTACCCAGAGAAGTGAAGTCATAGAAGTTGCCTCTGTCAAAATACATTTCTGCAAACCAAAAGAAAACCATATAACTATGAAAATACAATCAGATAATAGCATAATAGCATGTGTAGCATGCCGTAGTAAATTTCTTTTGATTTTTGAGCTATAGTAACATGTGATTCAATCATTTGAGTACACGAAAAGTATATATTCAGTAAGAAGTGGTGACCACATGGTGCAACTTACTACTTCCGAAACCATGTAAAACTAAACTGAACCTGCAAGCTCTTAATAATGATAATAAAAAGAACATACCTATCTGACCAAGAAGCTCAACCTTGATTCCATTATGTTCTACCTTCTTTCCTGAGACTGGTTCAATTGAGATCTGAGAAGATGACACACGCAATGTGCACCGTCCATCATGATTAGACAATCAGGTCTAAACTTAAAACAGTAACATTTAGACCTAAGATCGTAACAATAATTCATATAATGAACTAAAAAATACCATGCCAGATATGTTTTCTTGACTCTGGAAGAGTGGGACCATGAGAGTTTGACCCTTCTCCTTCTTCATTGGAATCTATAACAACATCACCACAAGAGAAAGAGAAAAAATAAACCCACCTTCCCATATCGAGTAAGCAAAATCTATTCACAAATAGAGAAGAAAAGGATCATGAACTTTCTCTACTGTTCAAATAATGAGCAAAAAGCAATTTCCACGTGTAGCACAGTGAGCCGTAATGCACTACCAAAACCACGAGAATGGCAGCAAACGGAACACGACTATACCATATAGCATTATATACCAAACGTGGAGCTGAATTAGATGCAGCATTTGATAAAGCTACATTAGCTCCATAAGCTCATCTCCAATTCATTACCAAAAATAAGCAATACCCAGATGTGCGATTAGCCAAAAATAACCATTTAACGACCAAATCACAAACAGGGACGAAAATTTGTAGAAACTGAATCACGGATACTTGACACTACAAGTACTTAAAGAAAGGATAAAATAAACACCTGCTTTCGAGATTTTCCATCCGTAAACGTAACTGAAACATGGCACGCCGGTTTGAAGGCTCCAACTAAAAAATTCTGAAAACAGAAAAGACAATTACTTCCATTACTAAAGAAAAACAATAACACCAAATCGAACTTCAAAGCAAGTAATGAATCTTACCATTCTGAAATCCAACCCTAACCAAATCCAAAAGCCCTAATTTAACACACCTGCATCATCAAATTTTAGTCACATTTCAAGCTTCAGCTACAACTTATGATCCCAACCAAAATTCTGATAAAAATATCATGTAATTAAAAAAAAAAGAAACCTCATCGAGAAGCCCTAAAAAACCCTACTTGAATTCAATTCTCAATTTGTAGTACCAAAAATGGATAAGGAAATATATTAATTACTGAAAAATAAAAACTTACTGTAAATTGAATTAATGATTTTGTGAAGATCGGAGAGGGAGATCGAGTGATGCGATCAAAGGAGAGAATTACAACACTTCAAAGACCAAAGGCCAAACTCAATAAGGGCATGTTTGGCAAGGTTTAAAAAGGGGGCATAAATTCAAAGTTTGTCTCGTTAGTGTGTTTATTAGAATCTTTTTTCTGTGTTCCGGAGATACATTTTGAAAAATTCGTAAAATTATAGTTGTAAATAGCTTGAAAAGTACTTGTGTGTTTCGATTCGATTGTGACAAAAGTGAAAGAATGTCGCTACTTTTACAAGAAAATAAAGAAACTTTGATGTTTTTAAAGGAATGCGGGGAATAAAGCAACTACAAGTTGTTTGCGTCGGCTTTTGTCTTTATAAATTTTCACAAAAAAAACGCAAAATATATAGCTAATAATCACCAAGTTTGATAGCTACTTTGCAGAAATTCATCTCTAAATAAGAAATTTTTAGCCCTCGTTTGAGAACTTTTTCACAAATAAGTTATTGAGATTTTTTTTATATATACGTAATGAAAAGCTTGTCGTGGATAGGGAATATTGAGTGAGCAACTCATCATCTCGAGCGAGTCGCTTATGCCAGGTAAAGAAAAATCGACAAGTTGCGCATTCGTATGAACAGGTCGCTAAGATGGTAATAGTCGGGATCAGAATAAACTAGGTGAGCATTAGGGACATTGACCGAGTTCGAGCTAGAATATATCATTTGACAGATTGAAAAAGATCATCTCCGACAATGTAATTGTCTACAAAATAAAGACTTTTGAGAACAAAGGTTTGTGGCGGATCGGATGAAGTAATATTTGTGACAAAAAAAATATTACCAAACTATACAGTAAAATTGGTTCTTCTACCATTTGAAGTTTTGATTTAATATCTCCAAATTTGGACAATACATACTATCACTATTTGGGACGATATTATTATGTCTGATCTAAAACAAGATAAAAATTAAAAAAATTAAAAAATAAAAAATAAAATAAAAACTTAAGATGCCTATTTGGGACGATATTATTATGTATGATCTAAAACAAGATAAAAATTTAAAAAAATTTAAAAAAATTATAAAAAAAAAAAAACTTAAGATGCCTTGCTGATACAAAATGTTTCATTATTTTAGCTACTTAAGCATATATACTTTTCATAGTTATCATAGATGTAATTAACATTTGATAATTTCCTTACTGTAGAGTGTTTGTTACAGTTTCTTATTATACTAATATAATAATAGGATTTGATTTTGTTAATTTTATTATAATTAACAATGAGTTAATTGTATCTTTCTTTAGGTTGCTATTTTGTGTGTTGGAGTATGTGCCTATGTTGGATAGTGGAGCATATAAATGGCTCAAAGGCGAATGGACAGATTATGTTGGATCAAGATAAAAAAGGAATTAATTCGCTCATAGCAATAATGATAAAGCGGAGGCATCTGGTTTTTTATCAAAATTTATTTCCAAGTCACGAGTCGCATTCGAATTGTTCCCTTGTTACATTCAAACCATAGTTACGTTGTATAAGCACTCGAATTTGAATATAATTAAGCTATCAAAATTTTGGCAAATATTTTCATCATGATCCCCACCCCAGCATCTCTAGATAGCTACAGTCCACAATCAGAACTATAAATAGAGGTGAATGAATTTCATCATATAAGGACATACTTGTTGTAGGCATATATATGCATATACAAAAGCAGAATATAATTATTAACTCATTATGGAATATATTGGCAAACAATATGTGCTTATAGTGGGTTGCAACTACCCCAACACTCCTTATGAGTTGAGGGTTGCATCAATGATGCAAACAATATGCACGCCCATTTGATAAAAACATTTGAATTAACAAAGACCAACATCCAGTTGCTCACTGACGAGCCAAGCAATGAAATGAAGCCCACTGCCGCACTTGTAAATGGGGTTCTAAAGGAGGTCTTCTCTATTGCAAAAGACAGAGATGTTGTTTTTCTTTTCTTCGCAGGACACGACACAATAGTTCCAGCAATCAGTTCATCGACCGGCAAAGATGAGCAAGCCATAGTCGCGTCCGATTTCAATCTCATCACTTGTAATTGCGCGCATGCCACTAGCAACTTTCATTTCCCCATACATTAATATTTTATACTACATAGCTTATAAATTATTGTGGTGCTTTTATATTTATCGTAGGTATTGACTTCCGCATGATCCTTTATGGATGCACAAAGGTTGTATAGTTCGTCATCATGTCAGACTCGTGTCACAATGGGGGGTTAATCGATAAGGAAAAAGAACAAATTGGCAGGCATATCCTTAGGCCTCCACGCATGTTAAACTCTCGTATGGTCAAAAGGATGATTCCGTTTGAATCCGTTCTACAACAACTTGGGAAGCGTCTAGTACTAAACAATATTAATCAATCCAATATCGAAGACGTCAATCCAATATCGAAGACGTACATGCACTCTTTCTCCAACGGTTTGGTGCACATGCCAGTCTCGTGTGCCAAAATATCCCTCGTAGTCAGATGGGGCAACCGTTGATGGCAGACCAAGGGATTTTACTAAGTGGGTGCGATGCACCAAATGAGCAATCTGGAGAGACATCGATACCAGAAGTACCTTCAATCATTTTTCCTCTTTGCATCTAATTCCAAGTTCAAGCCTAAGTACTATTAGCCAGGAGTGTAATGAGCATACATTTTTCCTCTTTGCATCTAATTCCAAGTTCAAGCCCAAGTACTATTAGATAGAAGTGTAATGAGCATATATGTATGATGTGATTGTGTGATGTAGTCTCCTTGATAGTATCTTATATTATATTAGTCGAATAAATAATAAGAGTAGAAAATGTACTAAAGGAATAAAAGGTTAGGGTCATGAGATTTTTATCTAATGTTTGTTCATGCTACCCTCGCCTTTACTTATAATATTTGTTCATCTGTAGATACACATTAATCTAGTTCTAAAGCACAAAGTCAATTACGTTGTCCCCAAACATAAAGAGAATTTAATCGCCTTAGTATATGTTATGGAATCCATTTTTAAATGCTATCTTAAATTTAAAATATAAAAGTCTAGAAAGCAATTATTGTTAAAATAAAATAAGAAGAAATTATGGATCTAACGTCGTGTCTACTATTCCAAAAGAATTATTATGGTTGCAATACATTTCCATCGCCGTTTTAGCTTACATGGGGCTGCTTAATTGGGTCAACAAAGATATGAGGCGACTTCATATCATTAAGATGAGCATTAAAGATACAACGAGTCTCTTCAATTTCATGTCATAATACATATATACACACACCAAGCTATATCCAAGAAAGACACAATTAATTGTTTTAGGGACAAATTTTCTCTAAAATGCACATAGAAATGAATAAAACACGTGTATACAAACATTCTAAAAGGTTTGTAAAAATGGTCACTCGGTGATGAGTCTTATTTTGAAATTTCACGGGACAAGAGGCAAAGTGATTTGTCTCTATATATTCAAGACATATTACACTTGTTTCATTTATAAGTTTTGGAACCCAAGATGTTCCAAAAATACTATTGAAAATGAACATCTCTCTAAAAAGATCGAATGATTTAAAGTTTAGAAAATGAGAGACAAATTAATTTAAAGTTTCTAAGCACTTAATGAATGCTCAAATAAAACATAAATGGTTTAAAATCAGGTCTAAATAATAGAAATAGCTTAGCAACTTCGCATTGAAGTGGTCCTAAATCCTACTCCTCAACTCTCTAACTCACAAAAAAATTATCAAAAAAAAAAACTCTCTAACTCACAAATCAATATCAATTCATTCAATTTAGAACTTTCGAGAGATGAGCAAAAAAGGACAAGTTGGTGACAAGTAGTATAGCCTCCCAATTTTGACCAACCTCCCAAGGTCAAAATTGATATTCTCAACTAACTTTTTTTTTTTTTCTTTTTTCGATTGGCCAAATTTCCATCACCCATTTTTCTGTTATATAAATATAAATCCCATGATCCGCCATTAACACACACGCTTTGGTGTTTGGTGAGAGAGAAAGAGATTCAGATTCAGATTTTCGTTCCGCTTTCTCTCTCGTAAGCTTTTTGATCTGTATGTATATATGATTCTCTGATTCCGTTTTTTTTTCTTTCTGTTTGATGTGTCGATTTTGCAGATCTGTGAATGAATTTTGGTGTTTGTTTGATGTTTGTTCAGTTGTTGTTGTGAGAAATGGCGTCAGATCCGAAAGTGCACGTGTTCGAGGAGGTGGCGAAGCATAACAAGACGAAGGATTGTTGGCTGATTATTGACGGCAAGGTCAGATCTCTCTTCTTCTTCAATCATCGTCTCCTTTTTTTATTTCTGTGTTGTAGAGTGATTTGGTGTTTGGATCTGTAGAATTGAGCTCAGGATATATTAGAAATTGGTTAGAAATTTGAATTGAAGCATTCTTAGTTTGTTTTTAATCCTGCAGAGTTTTTTTTTTTTTTTTAAATTTGATTGAGAAATTTGATCAGGCATGTGGTGATTTGGTCTGTGTAATTGTGGATTTGTATTGTGTGTATGAATTTTAATATTGTGGTCGTTTGTATGGAATGGTAGTAATTCTGCTCGACATCGTAATCTGAAGCGATTTTATAAGCATTGAGCGTGATGAAGTTCTTTCTCAGGCATTGATCTCATATCTCAATGCTTGATATTCTTTTCGAACTTGGGTTGATTTTTGGTACTACAGTGTTTGGTTATGGTTAGGAGTATATGTGAACTTTACATTTCCTTCTTGGTTTTACTGCCATACGATACTAAACCGTAGTTGGGGTCAGTTGTAAATGCTCTATTTGGAGGGTAGGAATTAGATTGTTATGATCCTAATTGCAAGGTGCGGGACTTGAATCCCACATTGATATTATAAGATATTAGTGACAGGGTTATATGGACTTTGACTCTTCCACCTTAACAGCTAGCCTTTGAGGTTGTGTTCTTCTAAGTCCATATCACAGATGTTACTCTGTTAAAACCACTCAAATGTGCGACGATAAGTTTGAGGTCCCTTCAATCAGTGTTAATTAAGATTTATCCTTGTTTTGCATCTGTCATTGCAAAAGCTGGCCATGTAGGTAAGCACTTGCTGTTTAGTTTGCAAGCTAGAATGCTTATAATTTGGAACTTATTATAGACACCCAACTGAAATAACTGTCCCATTATCCGAATCCTATCATTCATAGCCAAGAATGAGGTAGTCTTACTCAATTGGATTGCTCGCTATTTATCAAAGCAATCTCTGTATCACTACGAGGAAATTGCAGTCCAGTCTGAGAATGATTGTAACAAGTTATATTTCTTACGGGATTAAGTAGGATTTTGGATTGAGGAAAAACGGATAGAATCTGAAACATGTACATCGTATGCAGTTCTTATTGGAAAATGTTTTTTCGACTTTGTATAGGTTTGTTTATCAACACGGATTTATTTTCTTTAAATGCTAGTCAGATGTTTACCAAGCTTAAATTTATTTTTCTGTAGGTTTATGATGTGACCCCGTTCATGGATGATCACCCTGGAGGTGATGAAGTTCTGCTATCAGCAACTGGTAATGTTTCTCAAATCCTGCTCAGTTCCCACTTTCATTCACTATAAAAACTGCAAAATTGAAGATTAGTGCCTTAATTCGTCTGACAAATTTACAGGGAAAGATGCAACCAACGATTTTGAAGATGTGGGACACAGTGATTCTGCTAGGGACATGTTGGTCAAATATTATGTTGGGGACATAGACAAAGCAACGGTTCCCCAGAAACGCACGTATGTCGCTCCCCAGCAAGCCGCTTACAATCCAGACAAGACTCCTGAGTTTGTGATCAAGATTTTGCAGTTCCTTGTCCCTCTCATGATCTTGGGGTTGGCCTTCGCTGTCCGACACTACACCAAGGAGAAATGATTCTATAGAATTAGGATTTAATTTATTGGTGTTACTTTTGGTAATTTTATTTAGTCGATGAATCGACAGATTTTCTTCAGTTTCCAGCTTATTGAAGCCTTCGTGCTGAAATTCTCAAGGAATTTTATTGTCTTTCACAAGGGTTTTATTAATTGTTAGAGAAGATGGTATGTGACCCTACTTTAGTTTTATATTGAGTTTTTATGAGTCTGTTGAAGCATCCCGCTAAATACAACTCTCTCTCTATGATCAATTTTTTGTAATTGGTTTCTCTTTCTATCTTTTATAAAATTGTGATCGCTAATTAGAATAAAGGGTGAGAAATCAAGGTTCCAATCTAAGAGCTCCCCGCCGGTTTTATTTTTTCGTACACCTTTTCTATTTTCTAAATAAAAGACGTGGGTATGCAATTAACAATCGGTTATTACTCTTTTAAGTATAAAAATAGATTATAATTTAGCAACGAAACTAATCATCGTTTTGGGGTAGGATAAAGTGGGTATTTAAACTAGTACTAAAATCAAGTATTTACTACATACACAAAGAGTAGGAATCAAGAACCCTAATAAGCTAGCAGGTTAAATTCATGCAATTATTGAAACAAGAAATTCGAAGGAATGCCCTCCGGACATGTTTTTTTTCTCAAATAAACTAGTAAATGGAGCACGCGGTTCCTGCGAGCATAATTCATTTTTCAATGTCATTCTATGTGAGTTAAAGAAGAAGATTCATCTATAGATGACACATGTTAAAAGCATGTGCCATAAATTTGAAGTAGAAAAATGGAAGAAAAACAGATTATGGGGAAAGTAAATCATTAATTATAATTAGTAGTGTAATTAATTAGTTTAATTTAATGTGTAAGGCTATTTTGGAAATTTAATTATACATTTTTACAATTAAGCTAAAACTCAAGGTTAAAGTTGGAAATCAAAAGATTGGTGTCACAGTGAGTTTCTTTATATAATAGTATATAGATAGGGTTTGGTGGCATTAATTGAAGGCAATTGCATGTTAATATTATTGAATGTTATAGCACTTGTGTATTGAGAAAAATCTAGATTTAAATTTATTGTTCAAAAAATACCCTACGTATAGTACATTCGTATTAAAGTTGTTAATGACTCAATGTAGTAAATTGTAGTTAATGCGAGCTGACACTAAAAGTTAGATCTAGAATATAGAGAGAGAAAAAAACCCTAAATATATATATATATATATATATATAAATAAAAGAGAGTATATATTGACTACTTACATTCAAAAGAAACAAAATATACAGATTGGAAGAAAACACCCAAATTAAAATAATTGTCCCAACTCACTTCAATTTTTTGATCAACTGGTCGCTCGGTTCCACGATATTACAGATGGAGCTAACAGAGGAGCCATGTACGGGCTTTAAAACCATACTAGGGTAAACTAGACTCCAAAAGAGGTGAAGAATGTTTGTTGTTGTGGACATAGCTAAATATCAGGGAACGGTGGATGTCGTTGTTGGGAACAACGCGAAAAGTCAGGGTCAGATGGAAGATGTTATTGTGGAATAAACATAAAATCAGTGAATGATAATGTGATTGCGGATGGGGCTTCCCATGAAAATACAACTTCCCAAAAATAAGAGATGTGTATTACTTCAAGTTAGGCGAACAATGTTCATGACTCATTTTGTGTTCTATTATGCAAATTCAATTTCTCTTTTTATCTTCAAACTCAAAACTAGCGTACCTTTAGAATTCAAATCAAATTCAAAAATCATCATGGTATTTTTCATTGTTTTGAAGATTAAACACCAACTTAAGACCGTTAGGCTGTGAAAATCAAAACAGTGAGCATGTATGCAAGATTAGAGCAAAAAGAAAGTATATGTCAAGAATTCCAATGTATCTATTTTGAAGACATATAATTAGTATTAAGTTCAGTGAAACTATTATATTCATGACATTTCAAGCCAATGTGTTATTTCTATTTAAACAAGTTTACCTACTTCCACTACAAGAAACAAGGGTCAATAGGGACCGCATTCGCGGTCCCTATTGACCCCCATCCGGTCGATGAAAGCGGTCGCTACTGCTAGGTCGCAACTGACCTCGGTAGCTTTACATCAGCGACCGCATTTAGGTCGCTAATGAGGCTAAGTAGGGACCGCAAAATCAGTGTCTGTTTTGCGGTCCTATTACCTTAATAGCAATAGGGGCTGCATCGCGGTCCCTATTGTCTTAAGAGCATCAGAGACCGCAAAAGCAGTCCCTATTGTGTTTTAGACAATAGGGACCGCAATGCAGTCCCCATTGACCTGAGAGCAATAGGGACTGCATTGTGGTCCTTATTGTAGATCAGACAACAGGGACCGCTTCGCGGTCGCTACTGATGGAATTGTGGTCCCTAATAATATTCATGGAAAAAAAATTAGGAAAATTTTCAAATATTATTGTTTTTTTTTGTAAAAATATTATTATAAGAATATCAAAACTATAAAAGAATGAAGAAAAAGTTAATATAATGGCATGAAGTATTAATAATATAAAAATATGAAAAAAAAAATGACTACTAATAGATGAACAAAAAAACAAGTGAAAGAATAAAAGTAGATCCAAAATAATAGAAAAGAAAGATTGTGTGTAAAAAAGAAAGTTTGTGTTGGTGATTTTTGTTTTGGATTTGGAAAAAGAGAAGAAGAAAAGTTTTTGTTGGAGAAGAAGATAAGTGTTTTTGTTGGAAAAAAAAGATAGTGTTGGTGATTTTTGTTTTGGATTTGAAAAAAGAGAAGAAGAAAAGTTTTTTGTTGTAAAAGAAGATAGTGTTTTTGTGTTGGGTTTTTTTTTTTTTTTGAGATTAATGAAATTAGATGTAAGAGTTGTGAGTATATATAGAGGTAACGGTGAAATTTTCAAATTTTGCCCTCAATCTCGCCTAAAATTTTTACCAAATTTTCAAATATTCGGATTTTAGTGATCGCAGTGCGGTCACTAATATTAAATAGTGACCGCACTGCGGTCACTATTATGTTAATAGTGACCGTTGTGCAGTCCCTACTAATATTCATCATACAAATTGAATTTTTTTTTATTGATGTTGATGTGTTTGTGATTCTTAGCCACCAACCTCATTGTAACATGTGAATTGAAGTAGCACATGATTGCAAAACTAGTAGTTTAGTTGTGAAATAATAGATTGAATGGGATTGAGTGAGTTATTAACATTCAACATATATTTCATGTTTTACGACTAATCATCACTAGTTAGTTGTAGTTGTTATTCGTTTTTATGATTTACTTCACTAATGTTAGCATAGATATGATTACGAGGTTCAATCATTAGATCAACTAATCATTATGCTTATATATATGTGTGTATATATAAGATGTAAATATTATGACATTTGTCGTTATAGTAAAATAATCTTCAAAGCAAGTCGCTCCCTCTACATAATATTTGGGTTTACAATACTTCATTGTAATTATTGTTATTTTTACTATTACAATGGTAATCATGAACTAAACAAACAACGCGGCACCTCAAATCATCATAAAGTCGCGATTTTAAAGAATGAATATTAGTAGGAACCGTCCAGCGGTCACTACTAAGTCAATAGAGACCGTCAGGTGGTCCATGTTGGATCAATAGGGATCGCTAGGCGGTCACTACTGCCTCAACAGGGACAACACGGTGGTCCCTACTAATATTCATACTTTAAAATCGTGATTTTATGAATTAATTTTGATATGTTAGTGGTTCTTAGCAACCAATCTCATTGTAACATGTGAATTGAAGTAACACATGATTGCAAAACTAGTAGTTTAGTTGTAAAATAATATATTGAATGAGATTGAGCGAGTTATTAACGTTCAACATATATTTCATGTTATACGACTAATCATCACTAGTTAGTTGTAGTTGTTATTCGTTTTTATACTTTACTTCACTAATGTTAGCATATATATGATTATGAGGTTCAATCATTAGATCAACTAATCATTATGCTTATATATGTGTGTATATAAGTTGTAAGCATTATGACATTTGTCGTTATAGTAAAAGAGTCTTCAAAGCGGACCGTTCCCTCTGCATAATGTTTGGATTTACAATGCGTCATTGTAATTATTGTTGTTTTAACTATTACAGTAATAATTATGAACTAAACAAACAACGCGACACCTCAAATCATCATAAAATCACGATTTTAAAGTATGAATATTAGTAGGGACCGCGAGGCGGTCCCTGTTGGGTCAATAGGGACCGCTAAGCGGTCACTACTGCCTCAATAGGGACCACCGAGCAATCACCAGTATGGCCAATAGGGATTGCCGGGCGGTCCTTATTGACTATTAGTGGCCTCTAAAATGGGGTGGCTTCACATCTTCAAGTTTTTCCTCCTCCTTAATAAGTAACAAATTACTAGTAATGTTATTAGACTCCACAATGTTATTAGACTCCAGAAGGGTATGCAGTAAAACTCGTCGCCTGGTGATGCGAGATCACCGACATCTGGTTGTAACAGTAGTAGTACACCAGAATTATCACCGACATCTGATTATTATATCCTTTTGACATTATTACTCTCTTTAAACTTTTTTCGAAACCTCTCTCTCTCTCTCTCTCTAAACTGACAAATGTATATAATAATATATAATAATATCTAATTATAATATAAGCAAAATAATTCTCTTTCACAAAATGGTTGTTTGTGACACCAAGTCTAAAAATTTCCATTACATTAAATTCTCAACTTCAACTTCCTGGTGAAAAGAAAAGAAAAATAAGAAAGATAAACTTAAAATTTAATTGGCTATTCACTAAAACCCGACAAAAACAAAAAAAAAAACTAATAGTTGGACAAAACAAATATTCCCATATTAATAACATTAATAAAAAAGTCCAACATTAATAGTTAAAAGTCCAACATTAATAAACTAGTCCTACACTAATAAAAAGTACAACGTTAATATTTAATAGTCCAACATTAATGAAAAAAAAACCTGGCATTAATAAAACAAATACCCGCCACATGATCACTGCCCCCTCATCATCACTAGGCGGATACACGACCTCCTCATCACCATAACTCTCAGTCAAATCATACATATCATCCAAGGTCGCCAATGGATCATCATCTTCACCACCATCACCACCATCATCAAGTCCATCACCACCATCAACACCAACATCATCATCATCGACACCAAGATCATGGACCTCATCACCCATCATATCGGCATCATCATCACTTCCCTCATCATCACTATCAAAATCATCGACATACTAGGTGCCGGTGGAAGTACCTGGAGTAAAAGGAATCTGACCTATGACGTATCGGCCTCAGAATCCTAATTGTGTCTCCGCTCCTAATAGCACTCCCCATGAACAAGTCTGATGGAAGCTCTCGTAATGGTCAGCATTTCTCCATCAGCATGTCATCTCTAAAATCCCGCAGCCAGGCCACCATGGAGTCGACTCTCGGGTCTTGTGTCGTCCTCAACTCTCTGTTCTCCTCCTGGACCTGCCTGAGCAACTCCCGCTTGTAGTCTAGCTCCCTCCCGCACTCAATGCCGAAGTCCTGTTGATCAGCATAGCTCGGTATACCTTGCGCCTTCCCTTTCTTGATCCTCCCTATGTCCTTCTTCAACGAATCGGCGTCTCATTCGCGCAAGTCCTTGTCTTCTACGGCATACGAATTTTTCTTCCTCAATTCTTTCCTGTAAGTCTTCTTTGAATTTTCAAAGATAATTAAAAAGATAAATTAGAATCAAAGATAATTAAAAAGATAAATTATAATCAATAACTAGATTATAATAAGAAAATTAATGAATTCATAAGTGGTAAATGAGTACGGAATTTAAAACACTTACGTAAATAAGTCTGGTCGCCTTAGACTTCCACTCCCGCCTCAAGGGTATGCATGTACCTTTGCCGGTCCCCTTAACCCTCTTCGTATAGCTTGCCTTATAAATCTCTTCGTGTCTGATAGGGTGCGTGCGGTTGGGCCGACTCCTCTCCTTCAAATTTAAAGTAATAGTTGTTTTTTTTTTAAATGTTACATTTTTTAAAAACTAATCAATCGATTTTTTATTAAAAAAAATAAACAATAATATTACAAATTAACATTTTAAATACAAATAAAATATTTAATTTTAAAAAAACATACCAGTCGCCGCCTAATCTCCTCGTAGTTGATGGAACCGCCGTAAAAGGTGGCGGGCGCATCGTCGTCCTCCTTTCCGCCTCACCTAGCTTTCTTTCCCTTCTGGGACTTCTTCTTATGCTCATCGGTGTTCCAGTGTGTTGCCGCCTCAGCCTCCAAACTTTCGCTCATCCACGACGTCTTTCTCTTGCCCCGATACTTCTCCTTGTCTTTGTTCCTAAAGTACTACTCCTTCGTGTTGTTCATCATACGCATGTAAATCCCCCTCGCTTTCAGCTGGTATGCCCTATGTACTTTCGCCCTCTCTGACCGTCGGATCCCATAGATTTTCTACAAAAAGGATAAAAGAATAAATATTAAACAATAAATTAATACACTAAATTAATAAACTAAATTAAACAATATTTGAAAATATTTAATACATTAAATTAATAAATATTAATAATTATTAAAAACTCACCGTAAACCTTGCGTACATCTCTTGTCGTACCTCCTCAGGTATCCGCAAGTAGGAGGGCCAAAAAGTTGTCATAAACTGTTGAAGGAGTGAAGTGATCGACTTCGCAATCTCACGACTGGGGGGTTTAGAAAAACAACCACGCTTCATTTCTATGAGCTTCTTCTTTTCCCCAGGCCTAACCGCAATAACCCCTACATTTGATCTCCTACTCAGTCGATTCTAGGTCGGTCCTGGAGTCTCGATCGATCTCTGGCTCGGTCTAGCTCCGGTGTCGGCTACATGTGGTGGAGTCTGAACTCTGCTAGACTCGACTGACAGGGGCACGTGAGTCCCGACGAAATCTGAAGTATGTGGTCGTGGCAGCTGGGATGCGGTGGACTTTGCTGATCGGATCTAACACCCGCTCCGGGGACGGCTTCCTAATCGTCTACAAATAAGTCGCGCTATAATGCAGGTGTCCTCGATGTAGATCCATCACCTGACCCGAGTGGCGGGAGGGATGGCTTGGCTGGATCGCTAGGCTTTGCACCACTACCCGAAGGGATGGCTTGGCTGGATCGCTAGGCTTTGCACCACTACCCGATCAAACAATCCGTATAGATTGGCAACTACCTCGACTACCACCACCACGCCCAACACCTCCACTACCACTAACACCACCACACCCAACCCCTCCACTACCACGGTCAACACCACCACGCCCAACACTACCAATACCCGACGCACCACCACAGTCAACACTATCAGTACCACTAACCCCACCACGACCAACACATCTACGACCTCGACTTCCACTACCACTAGTGGTTACGTGACGACATGCCGAATATATGTACTGTGAAAATAATAAATGTAACATTTAAATATCAATTCAACATTTAAATAACAATATTATATTTAATCTAACACATGTAAACTTTAATTTAAACTAACGATTGTGCATTTAATCTAACACATGTAAAATTATAATTTAAACTAACACGTGAAAATTCTTATTCACTTTTAACTAATCAATCTTTTTTTCCCTTTAAACTAACAATTTAATCAATCTTTAACCTAACAATCTATATAATCTAATAATCTTACTAATTAAAATTTAACAATTTAATTTTCACAATTTAATTATAAACTAATCTAATCTAATTTAACAATCTAATTTTCACAATCTAATTATAAACTAATCTAATCTAATTTAACAAACTAATAATCTTACAAATTAACATTTAACATAATTAATATAATCTAATCTAATATAACAATCTATCAATCTTCACTAATCTATTTTTTTTAATCATTCACTAATCTAATCTAACAATCTTCACTAATCTAATCTTTTTTTCTTTAATCATTCACTAATCTAATTTAACAATCTAAAAATCTTCACAAATCTATTTTTTCAATCATACACTAATCTAATCTAACATTCTTCACTAATTAACAATCTAACAATCTAACAAATTAACAATCTAACATTCTTCACTAATCTAACAATCTAACAATATTAACTAATTTAACAATCTAACAAACTAACACAAAATTAACACAAATTAACAAATTAACACAAATTAACAATCTAACTAATCTAACAATCTATCAAATTGAGAAAATAAACAAAACTTAACAAAATCTGAAGCTACATTTGTGCCGGCAGTGACGACGCGGCGAAAACCGGCGGAGACGAGCGAGAATTGGCTGAGAATAGTGGAATTGGCGGAGAAACGGAGTGGGTGACTCAATTTAGGTCGCTACTCGTCCTTGGGGTCGCTGAAAATGTCGGGTCGGGTCGAGAACTTCGAAAACGGGCGGAGATTGTGAGTTTTTGTGGAAATAAGGAAATAAAAAAATATGTTTTTTTATTTATACAAAGGAATTAGCCACCAAAATGGGGTCGCTGCTTACCTCTTCCCAAAAGTAGGGCATTGTTGCCCTAATTTTGGCCTGCATTTTGGCCCAATTTTGGTCAAAATGCTTGGCACATTGGCGGATATTCCCGCTAATGAGCCCAACGACCGAAGTTAGGTCGCTGAAAGTCTCCAGGACTTTCAGCAACCTAAGTTGAGTTGATGTTGCCTTCAGCGGTCGCTGAAGGCCAGCGACCCAACATCGGTCACTACTGGGCGGTCCCTGAAGACCGCCCAGTCTTGTAGTGTTCGTAGGCGTAGAAGATCAATTTGATTCGACTATTATGAGTGGTTTCCTATACTTTTGAACAATGTCCTTGAGAAAACTCTTGCCTCCAAAAGAATTGAATCTTTCTGCACATTTCCTACTCTTAACATATCTACATGATTGTCTTAATTATTTTATCAAATAGAAAAAGCTATAACATTATATTATTCTTCTAATCGATCTTAAAAAGTTTGACGCAACTCATTAAAAACTTAACATATAAATTATCTAATTCTAACAAATTTTCACATATGCGGGTTCCTTTGAATATGCAGTTTCTACAAGATAAATGTTTAGTTCTTGGAGAGTATCCATGAGAACTTATACTTTAATTTTTTTAAAGTAAAAGATGGAGTCAAGATAATTGTGAGCATCCAAAAATCTAAGAGCGCTAAGCAATGACCGCGTATTCAAATAAAAAAAAAACATAAGTCATACGAAATTTTAAATAAAAACATGGGTTTGCAATTAACAAAAGATGCATGAATAAGATAAAATTTTAAGTAAAAAAATATATTGGACGACTTAATAAATGTCCGCATCAATGACTATCGTCCACTCGCTCTTACTTATCGCCAACTATATAATTTCTCTAGGTACTGTGGAGGATAGTTGTTACTTCATGAAGTAAATACCGCAATTTTTTGCTCCCCAATAGCATGTTTAACCAAATAGAAATAGTAAAGTACGCCCCTTTTCTCTAAAAAGGGATTTGGCACATTTTCTCTTTCCTGTTAATAATGCAAGATCTTTTCCTCTCACGCCCATCTTCATTTACTCAGAATGAATGGAATTAGTCTACCATTTCATTTAACACCTTGATTATGGAGATGATTGTTGAGTGAGGAAGAGTGGTCATTTTTGGGTGTGGATCTTCATTTACTGAAGACACTAGTCCATCTCTAGTGAATGTTCATGTAACTACATTACTCTTGGAGAACACCCACACCTCAATCAACTAACTGACTACAATGACTTTTATTGTTTTAAGAACATTTGACTAGAAAGCATGGAATGCACGTAAGTACCTAACACATACAATAAAGTTTTTCCACAGGAAATGGTTAAGGGAGTCATAACTTCAAAAACTATTGTTTTGTCCATCCACCAAAAGAGGCAATAAAATGATGTTCTCGGAAGCATGCCGAATTAAAACCAAAATTTTCATTCATCATAAATGAATGAATTCTTAAATCATCATTTTTAGATGCACAGTGCACCAATACATGTGATAAATTAGGAGGCAACATGTTTTCCACAAACACAGAAACATGAGGGAGCACACAAAACAAATGGGGAAAATTATTTGGAGAATACATGTTGAGAGAATAAGAAGTGGTAACTCACATTGTTTATTGAAGGGAAAAATGCAGGAACATATTCAACATTTGCCCGCTTTTGCACTTTCCTATCCAACGTTTCATTTTTTACACTTTGCTATCCAACGTTTCATTCCGGTAACACTTTTCTATCCAACCTTTAATTCCGGCCTATTTTAGCCCAAAAATGTCACTTTTCAGCCTTTTGACATCACGCTGACATCATTTGAAGGGGCAATTTAGTTATTTTACATATTAGGGGGTGTAATGCAATATGTATAATTAATTTATACACCCTAAATTTTTATTTTATTATACATTTTACATTTTCCAGATTTTATTTTTTTGTTACTTCAAAAATATTAAAAAAATTAAAAACTAATAAATTTTAACTTAAAATTAGTTGATATATTAATTAACTGAAAATTTTTAAGTTTGATTTATTAATTAGTTTTTAATTTAAAACTGAAAAAAAAACAAAATAAAAATATATCTTCTCCAACACCCCCCCACCAGCCCCACCCCCACCTCCAAACGACGCCGTACCAGCACCCCCCCACGCCCCACCCCCACCTCCAAACGGCGCCGTACACCCGCCATAACCTCCAATTTCGGCGAATTAGTTTAACTGCTCCTAAAACTAGATCTCAGCGCCGTACCGACCGAAATCGGACCGGACCTTGAAACGACGGCGCTCAGCGCGACGACGGTGAGGTTGAAATCTGGCGAACGATTTCGACGAACTAATAATTCTTCTTCCTCTGCACAAATCCGGCGAACGATCTGTCGCCGATTTCGACGCTGCCGGAGAGGAACTTAACCGCGATCGGATCGTAGAAATTGGAGGTTATGGCAGTTTCGACGCCGACGGTGAGGTTGAAATTGGAGGTTATGGCGGGTGGTGGTGGGGCGGGGGGTGGGGGTGTTGGAGAAGATATATTTTTATTTTGTTTTCTTTTTTCAGTTTTAAATTAAAAACTAATTAATAAATCAAACTTAAAAATTTCCAGTTAAATTTTTTCAGTTAATTAATATATCAACTAATTTTCAGTTAAAATTTATTAGTTTTAAAATTTTTAAATATTTTTGAAGTAACAAAAAAATAAAAACTGAAAAATGTAAAATGTATAATAAAATAAAAATTTAGGGTGTATAAACTAATTATACATATTTCATTACATCCCTTAATATGTAAAATAACTAAATTGCCCCTTCAAATGATGTCAGCGTGATGTCAAAAGGCTGAAAAGTGACGTTTTTGGGCTAAAATAGGCCGGAATTAAAGGTTGGATAGGAAAGTGTTACCGGAATGAAACGTTGGATAGTAAAGTGTAAAAAATAAAACGTTGGATAGGAAAGTGCAAAAGCGGGCAAACGTTGGATAGGTTCCTGCATTTTTCCCTTTATTGAATAAACCCGTGTTCTTGGTAAAAGAATTGTAGAAGTTTAGAAAGGAGAAGAAATTGTTTACTTTCCTTTGCAATTTAGCATTTATTTATACAAGTAATATAAGATTGTACTATTTAATATCTAACCACCACAACGCCCCTCCCTATCCGACGCCTCATACTAATTAATACTTTTACCTAACTCTCTCTAGCAACAGTTTTTCAATTAATGTCCAAAATAACTTCACACTTCTCCATCTTATACTCTGTCTAAACTATACTCCATTTCAAGTTGGAGTATATAAATTAATTATGTGTAGCGTGTAACATAGATAATCAACACGAGTATCGTTCTAGAGCATGTGTAAAAAGATTGCTAATTTTGTCCTCAAGTCTTCAAATATCTTATCATCATAGCAAATTAAAGTATTGTTGAAGTTGTGTTTTAATTTTTTTTAAGGAATAAAATTCATCAATTAAAATAATTGAGTTGTGTTTTAAATGTAGGAACGGTGAAAATGGTTAGGATATCGATGAGAGTTTTAGTTTTGGAGTGAGAAATGAGGTGGGCAACGCTATTTTAGATTTTGTCTTATACTATGATTTGTTCATAGCAAGCACTTTGTTTAAATAGAGTGAATCTCAATTATCTGTCTGTACGTGTGGTCGAGTAAGATACACATAGATACCCTCATAGCAACATGTGTATGCTATAAGTTCTTTTGGTGAGAGTCTTGTCATGCAACATTGGATTTTAATGTTAGATATTAGTATACAAAATTGTATTAAGAGAAGTATGCATAAGTTAGATCCTAATGTTAAGGTGTAGTTACAAGATTATTTAGCCAAGAGATGTACCCGAAACACATTGGAAACACAAGCGATTATACATATACAACAAGTTACACTAAAATGATGAGTGGTATTAAAAATTTAGTTAAAGACCTCATGAGTGAATTTAGAAGTGTAGTTGTTCACCAGATAAAGACATATAATAATAATAATAAAGATGCAAAGGCACTATAAGACCAAACAAAATTATTACAAGATTTTGGAGAAAACTCGGGTTTGAGCGAACTTTGAGAGGTAAAAGCTAGCGAAGAAAAACCTTATTTCGCCTTGTATGCAAGACATACTACAAATATGCCTAATTTGTTTCCCCGAAAAATAGGGGAAAATGAAAAATTTGAAGGAAAATCTTTTTTTTTTCTTACTATTTGGCAATTTGAGAGTTTCCTAAAAAAGAAAGAAAATATTTGAAAAAGAGAAGAGAATATGAAAAAATCTATCCTTATTTTCTCTACGGAATTTCCCGGAAAACCTTATTTTCCCTTATTTTCTCTTTTTCTTTTTCTTTTCCCCTATTTTTTCGGGAAAACAAACTAGGCCATAGAGTTAAGAGAAAATAGTTAACAAAGAGGCGGTAAGGACATTAATTTATCGCATGTGAAAGAGGAAGACCGGAGACTGAGGAGATATGAAATGCATTAATGATGGCGTACAAAATTATAAATTGTCCTAATTTGCGATAATTATACTAAATACTAGTGCACATGATAATTTGGTGATCTGGTGGTTAGTTCAGTGGAGGAGGTCCTTATCAGGACTGAGTGACATTTACTCAAATTTATGCGACTTATAAGCATATAAAAAATTAAGAGGATAAAGAGAAAAAAAACAATAGGCTAGACAAAATCTCAATTGAAGCAAGGCATGAAATAGACGGGAGTGTATGAAAGAGGGTTAATCAAGAACCAAATAATTAGATAGCACTTATCTTAATACGAAATTTGTCAACAGTTTTTTCTTTCTAAAGAATAACAATCTCTTCTTGAAGAAGCCAATAGAAGAGGGTATAAGATGATATCTTACACTATATCATTTTGCCTAGATTAGGCTAAATCGAGTCTTTCTCATTGGCATTTACCTACTTACTTCTACGGTTATGATTTGTAATTTTGCTTTCAAGTCTTTGATTGGCTTTAACTCGTATTTTAAAGTGACATGGTCTGCATATCTCTTCATCAACAAGATTCGAAAAATATATAAAATACCAATAAGTGGAGAATGAGGTACGTTGATACGATTCAAAAAAGAACAATGATATCATCTAGAACAATACTAACTCCCCTAGTACAAGAATTAGAGCGTTTAGCAAAAACTACCCATGTGTTATCTCTAATTGGCAAAACACACATGTGTAATTTTTATTAGCAAATACCCCTATATATTTCAAATATTGGCAAAAAATCCCTTGATGACACTTTTTAGAATGTCAGTATCAATAATTAATGTTTTCTAAGCATTATAATTTTATAACAAGTATACTCTTATTACAATAAATATTATGAATTGTTCTATAATTTATTTAGATTTTTTTTAAAAAAAATTATACAAAAAGTATAATAAAATTAATTGGTACCGTACTTATATTTTTACGGATGTAAAAAATATAGTTTTCTCAACAAAATAAATAATAAACAATATGCATATAATTTAATTTGAACGTCATTAGTTTCATACGTATCAAATAAATACGATAGAAATGACATTTTGAGATCAAGTTAAATACATGTGGATCAATTCTGTGTAGTAGGGGGATTTTTGCTAAAATTTGAGTAACACGGGGGATTTTTTGCCAATTAAAATAACACGAGAGGTTATTTGCCAATTAGGAATAACACAAGGGTACTTTTTGCTATTAATCCCTATAAGAATTATGTGTCACACCATGTACCTTTGGGACAAGGTAATTAACATCTATTTAGGCATATTATCTTCATATTTGAGAATCAATTTAGATGTATGCCATAAACTATACAAGCCATCAATTTGCTTTCTCAAATTACATCGATTTATAAAAAACTTATGCGAAAGTATCGGTATTATCGTAGGCTTTGGTGGAGAATGGAGTTTTCATCAAGTACATCAACCTTATTAAAAATGCATACGAAAATACAATGGCAAGTACTCGAACTTGTAGCGGTTTAATAAGCGTCTCTCGATAACATGTAGCGGTTTAATAAAACCTCTTCTATGAACTTCCATATTTTAAATTTTTTTTTTCTTAAAAATATAAATACTGTATTTAACGTCTCTAAACGTTAGGGTTTTAGGAGGGGTTTATCATCATCGTTGAGGTTTAACACCTCTGCTCTTCAATGGCGGACCTAAAAATGGACTTCACCATCGGATTCAACCACCAATCGAAGCTCAACGAACTCCTCCGTAACCTAACCTCCGTCGAATCGAAGCTCTGTCTCGATGCCTCCAAAGAGTTCATCGAAATCCTCAATTCCGATGCCGGCAATGAATTCATTCTCACGTATCTTCAAATTTCCCCCACGCTCGTAGAAATATGGCAAGCGTGGGAGATTCGGAAAGGTAAACCCGCTTTTTCCGGTGTATTGAAGTTAATTTCTGCTATTTTGAAGCACTGTGTTGGTGATGGTGGTGGTGATGGTGGTGGTGATGGTGTTAACGCGTGTCGGTCTTTGGATAAGTTATCGCGTGTTGTCGTTGAGGAGAAGATGGTGGATTTGTACAAGGAGCTGAATAGTAAAGAGGGGGAGAGGCTGGAGTCCGTGTTTTTGCTGCTGGCCTCGGTTGTGAGGCGTAGCGCGGAGTTGGCGTGGGAGGTTGCTAAGGTTTTCGATTTCAAGCTTGCGGTTGCTGCTCAGCAGGGGGAAGGTAAGTCGAGGAGGTGGAATGTGAAGGCTGTTGATGGGAGGAGTAGGAGGAGTGGGTCGACGAGGAAGGCGTTTGTGGGTTTTGCTATGGCGTTTTTGGAGAGTGGGAATCCGAGGTTGTTGCGGGGGGTTTTGCAGAAAAAGGAGTTATATTCGGGGGTTTTGAGGGGGATTGGGAAGGATGATGAGGAGACGGTGGTTTATGTTCTTTCCATTCTACGTGATAAGGTGCTTGTTCCTGAGTCGTCCGTGTCTCCGGGGCTTAGGAGTACGCTTTTTGGTAGCGGTACTTTGGAGCAGTTGATTGGCATTTCGGCGACATGGGATTTTGTGGACGCAGCGGAGTTGGCATACAGTGTGTTGATTATGGTGTGTACTGATCCTGCGAATGGGTTGATGCCAGATTTGGAGAGGCAGCCAAGTCCTCTTCGTGGGAATGTAAAGCGTCTTTCGGATTTAATGAAGAAGTTAAAGCCAACAGAATTCAAGTACCACAAGGACCTTCTTCTGGCCATGGTAAAAGGGAAGCCTTCATTTTGTTCGGCGTATTTGGAGGAGTTCCCTTACAACCTTGAAGACCCTGCATCAGCTAACTGGTCAGAGCTTTAAATGTCCTCTTGTACTTTAATGATTTTATTTTAGTGGTATGCATATATAATTGTGCCCCTTTTTGTAGTTATATGCATTAGATTTTTTATGTTATTGTATGTTCACCTATAAACTAAGGCTTCATCTGTTTTTCTTTATACTTATTTATACAATAACTGTTGTGAAATACTTGCAGGTTTGCTGGCATTTCTTTGGCTGCAGACGTGGTTTCTTCAGTGAGTGACGGGTTTTCATTTGGATTAGTTGATAAGCCACCTTCATTTGACAGTGCACATGTGCAAGATATTTTAAAATGCGTAGCACCAAGAGCAATCACCAGAGTTCTTATTAATAAAGGTTTACTTCACACTGATTACCTTGTCAAACATGGAACATTGCGGCTCGTACTGGAGGTGCTGAATTTATTAGATTATTTACTGAAATCTTTGGAAAATAGTTCTCATCCAAGCGAACGATTAATGCATCATTCGGCAGCTTTAAAGGCAGAGATTCTAAATAGAGTGCGGGTTTTGTTTCCTGATCCCCAAGTCTTGTTGTCTTTACTGTCACCTCTAAACAGCCACTTCAAAAGTTTTGAGTTTACCCTGAAAAGAAAATCTGAGACGGACAATGTATCTGGACATTGTGAAAATGTTAGTAAGAGGTTGAAAAATTCTTCTATCAGTGAAGACATGGATATTATTGTAGGCGGGGTTACTCCTTTTTCTCAAAAAGACTTGTCTGGGGACGAAGTTGCAGATTTAGGTGATGAGCTGAAGTCAGAAACTGGAGCTAATGTTATCGAAAGCATTATGGATCTATGGGGGTTACCACAGGGTTCCATAATTCATATGGATCTCAAAGATGGGGACACATATTTCTACTCCAAGCTACTTGAGACTCTGAAGATCTATTATGTAAGTTGTGACGCTTGAATTGTTTATAGTGCAATGAAACTTAGTATATTTAAGGAATTAGATTCCTGAGTCCAAATAAGCTCTCTGGCATTGGATCAATCTTCCAAAAATGAAAAGTAACTCTCATTCTGAGCTTTCAAACTCTATCAATATCTTACATTCTGACCTTCAAAATTGTAGCCTTGTCAGCATACCTGTTATGTGGTAATTCTGGAGAAATTATATTTAAGAAATTAGACTCCTGAGTCCAAATAAGCTCTCTGGCCTTGGATCCATCTTCCGAAAGCCAAACGTAATTCTCTTTTTGAGCTTTCTAACTCGATAAATATCTTACACTCTGACCTCAAAATTGTAGACTTGTCAGCATCTGTTATGCGGTAATTCTGGAGATGTTAAAGAACTGTCTACATTTGATCCACAAATTAAGTCTTCTCTTTTATTTCTTGTGATATTTTTCTTTCTTTGGAGTAAGTTAAAAGTTGCTTCCCGGTTAGCATGTTGGCTTTGAACTCTCTAATATGTCAGCTCACAAGTTGGTACCTCCAATCTCTTCTAACCTAGTCAAGTGCCAAATTTGTTTGTGTCTTTTTCATTTGTTTTTGTTTTGGTTCTTCCAAGAGCCATCTACTGGAAAAAGTCGTAAATGATATTCCTATAATCATTGGATTTTAAAGGATTACTTGCATGATTGGGCATTGTACTGGTGAATATTTGGTTTGGTGATTAATGCCGGACATACTTTTTTTTAATTTACAAATTTTGTTATTTCATTTTCTGTACACCATGTGATCTTTCTACTGTTCGTGTTTAAGTAATTATTTTAATGTGCACAGTTGTGAATAGTTGGCAAGAATATTTCATTTCTTATATATATTAGAAACCAACCGATTTGTTTTCCTAGTCACTTGCTGCTATGCTTATTACTCACCTAAAGTCTCATACTGATTTGCAGCGGACTATGCCTCTAGCCCTGGAAGGATTGTTTGATATATTTAAACTTATACCAAATAATCCGCTGTCACTGCCAACTATTCTGCTGCAGTCTCTGTTATACCTGCTTAATGAACATGTTAGTCAATTTTCCAAAGACAAGGGATCTAATAAATTCCAACCACAAATGTATAAACACCTGAATCCATTTATCATGTTGTTATTATATTCACCAATCAGAGAGATAAAAGAACTGGCATATGTTTTGGCAAAGGCAGCCATGCAAAGCTCTGGTGCATTTGACAATAACTCGAGGGATATTTGTGCTTGGTTCTTCTTTATACCCGGTTATAGTGGCACACATGTCTGTGCTACAGATCTGAAGGTAGAAATCTTTGAAAAGTTGCGATCACCTGTTGTTTCATTTCTCTGTGATGCTGTTGCCACAACTGGAAATAACTTATACAAGTATTTGGAATTATTGAGGCATTACATCCATGATGCTCAAGGTGGTAAAGGTAATCAATCTAATCTCGATCTGTAAACTTTCAGGATAACTTTCAGATATGTCTTGGTTTAGTCTTATCAATCTTGGTGACTGGTGTTTTCTCAACCTGTAACTTTCACCAGCTGTATGTTGGCCAGGACTCCTTGTTGCCACATTAAGAATTGATAACCAAGAAGTAGTGATTTCATAAAAGCACTGATAGATGCAAGTGCCTGTAAGATGATAAATTGCAGGGCTGAGTGTTAATGTCTAAACTTGACATTGTAGATTCTTGATTAACTGTAGCGTAGAAGAAATATATCATACGAAACGGAATGTGTTGGAAGAGATTGCTACTTTATTGCTCTGAAGTTGTCAGTCGGTTACCTTTGCCTTCTGTGTTTAGTCTTTACTGAAATAAAGTGTCATGTTTGATTCATATATTTTACAGTTCGTTCCACATCTATACCATGTTTTACTGGATTGTTTCTGCATTTTGTTTCTTCATTCATCTTATCTAACATTTGCGGCACCATGCACTTGGTATCTTAAGAGGTATTACTTTACTCCATCTGGAGTTGGAATAAAAATGTATTTGGTATGATAGAAAAGGATTAAAGTTATTTGTACCTAACTTTTATCGACAGTCCTCCAGTTATTTGTGTAAGAAAATAAAAAATAAAAAACAGCATATTCAAATTTGTGGTTAATATCGTATGAATTGGTCATGTACAGTTTGGTAAGTTATTATCCCCGCGTGGGAATATTGGCTGTCTGATTTTGTAGTGCTTGTGAAGTTGTGCAGCTTACTGTTTTCTTGCGTTCTTCTAATGGTCAATTTGGCGACTGAAGGCGTTTGCTAGAAGTTAGTTAAGATGCCTTGGTGGAGGGGAAGTTAGTACCCAAACTATGCTGATGCTTTACTGGGTATTAGGTGAAACATTTTTCGTTTCTTGAGAAAAATGTTTTTGAAGACGTTTAAAGATAACTTCCTTGGCTAGTGCTGCTCTGTCCCTTTTTTATTTGCATTAGTTATATCTTCTGTTTAAGTTTAGCTGATATTTCTGGCAGATCAGTCTCCTGAAGTAAGCCCTTTCATCATATGCATCTTGGAGAAGTGCCTACGATTGCTTAGCTCTGAATCTGGATCTTTCTCTTTCCCTCAGAAATCACTTATATCACTTTATGTTTGCAACACAATCAAATACCTATTGGATACTCAGGTAAAAAGGCATATTATATGCAAGTTATCTTCTATCACTTTCGCAATTTCATTGCTCTTTCATAATCATGCAAAACTACTTTTCCAGGTGAATACTGGTCAATTGTCATATTTAATAGATCGTGTGTTATCCGAGAAACTTGGGAAATTTAGCAGCAGTGTGAATTTCTTGGAAGTTGATGGATGTCCATGTGAGTGGAGGCCACTGAGGACCCTATTGCGTTTTGCACGTGATTTTTTGCACCGGCAGTGCTATATCATTTATTCAAATGTAGAGGAAGTCAAGCAGTCAGATAATTTATTTATCAATACACTTGCTGACATCAAAACTGTCTTGAGAAATGAATATGACGTTGGACTTGTTGGATTGACAGTGGGATTCTCCTTCTCATTGTTGTGTACAAGTCACAGTGAGCTACTGCAGAATTTCTCTTCAATCTTATCCATCTCAAATAAGTTACTCGAGGCCCCTTTATCAGTTTTGGCATCTATATTTTTTCTAGAATCAAGTTATCTTACTGATATTTCAGAATTATGGCCAAAACTGTTATTTTCTGGTATGGAAATCGTTAAAGTTAAAGAAACAAATGTAGAGATGTTTGACAAACTTGATCTTGATTCAACTGAAGCTGCTTCTGTTGCATTTGGTAATTATTTGATAACAGCCCCATTTTGCGTACTCTTTTCATCTGTTATACAAAGTAGAAGCTTGCATTTATTTGAGCAGTCAGCACTTCAGAAGTTGCTCTTGGATAAACTGAGTGAGATGCCATCCGATCATTTGGTCTCGTCATTATGCAATGTGCTTTTCTGGATTAATCATTCACGCTCATCCTACAGAGCTGGATATTTGGATAATCTTGAGCTGCTTTCTGAAATATGCTTTATGCTTGCAAAGCACTTGTTGAAACAATTATTGGTTGAAAATGTGGATACCGTTGGTCTGCCTGAAGTTCTTACGGCTGCAGTGCCAGTAAAGCGTGCTGCAGACGTGGCAGAAATCATTCTTAACCATCCTGCTGTGACTGAATCACTGGAGTCACCTCTTTCAGGCACTACAGAGTTTTCAGAGATGATATTTGAGGAGACTCTGGAGACCGTTCTGAAATTAGTTGAACAGGAACTTCATAAAATGGATCTTTATGTCCTTAAACTCGTAAGGACAGTTTCTGAGATTTTGTTTCCAATTTTCAGAGGTCAGAGTTCTGAAGAAGCTATAAATGGCAGAAAGCGAGTATCAAGAACATTTAGAGCTCTGGTACAGAAACTCATTGTAGTATTCAAGAATAAGTTTGATGCAAGTGTCCAGCCAATAGATTTTAAGTCTCTGGTCCCTGCGTTTTATGCTTTACACTCTTTGATTTACTTCACTTCTCCCTTTGAGCTACTTGAACTAGTGAACTGGTTGTTCACCCAGGTTGATTCCTGCAATTCATCCTTTCATCTACAATCAAAAGAAAGCGCTCTTTGTGTCTGTCTGCACTTAGCCGGTTGCACTTTTGATTTTCTCTCAGAATATCTGTGGCAGCCGAACTCAGAGTTGTATTGGTTTTTGGATGGAGGAGATGAGAGACCATTTGATATTTCGCTGTTTGAGAAAAGTTATTTTCATGTTTCTGAGATCGCCCGTCGCTTTAAGCTAGATATTGCTGATATATGTCTGCTTAAAGCTGTCAAGGCCGCGAAGTCCCTGAAGGTTGTTCAGTGTCCATGTCTCCCTTCTATTACGGTGTTGTCAAGAGTTGTGGCAAGTACTCCGGTAAATATGTTATCTCACTGCTTGAACGGGATCAATAGAACAAAAGCAGACTTATTGTATCTTATTGCTGAAATGAGCCCTCTGCATCTCTCTGTATTCGGATATACGTTTTCTGAAGCATTGGATAAATCCTTTCATAATGTCAATTTGTCACAAGACACGTGTTCACGCACCTTTTCTGATGAAGACTTCGTGATGCTTTTGCCAACTCTAGTACTGTATTTAAATAAAGTCATTTCTAGGTCTGCCGGAGAGAAGTGTGATCCCCTCAAAAACATAATATCTGTTTACGCACGGGTACTCTTGGGTGGTTTTTCTAACTGGAAAATCTTTGTCGCTGAAGATATTTTTAAGATGAGACTTGATGATACAGTGCTGACATCCTCAGGAGAGCTTACAAATCTTTTTTCGGAAAGTCTTCTTGGGAGGGCAATCCTTATGGTACGCAATCATCTATCAGGAAGCAAGGATTTATTGAAGTCTAAAAGGAGGTTGAATATATTCAATTCTGTGTGTCCATATTCTAATGATGATGATAATTTTATGGACGATGATTATGTTGAGAGTGGACTTTATTCACTTGAACAATCCTTAGATTTTGTGAATAGAATTGTTGCAAAGATAAATCTTATCTGGATGCTATTGTTTGAAGACAACAAGCAATTTAAAAGGCAGCTGGTGGATAATGGAAAACTGAAGCTGATTCCATGTGAAGTTAATTCTGATGTGGCAAAGTCAACAGTTCGATTCTTAAGGATGTTAATCAATTCCTGGGCACTGATTGTCAAGAAATTCCCTTCGAATATTGGTTACTCTGGAAATATTGAAGACCAGAATCATTCATTGTTTAAATTTCTGGAAGCCTTTATGATGAGTAAAATATTGGACATTATAAAGGAGATGCATGACTGTCTAATCAAGTTGTCTTCTCTTCCCTTCCTAGAACAACTTGTCAAATCAGTTTTTCTTTATCGATTTGGGGACTCTGCGACCTTGAAGCTGCTGCGAACTGTTCTAAATACTTTATCTCCAGCCAAATTTTCATGTGCTTCAGTAATTCAGTTATTGCTAGCTCATTCTCAATTTGCGAAATCCGTTCATTTGGCCAGCAAATCACTTGGCTGTACTCAGTTTGGCATGGTTTTTACTCCAATGCAGAGCATTTTAAGATCATTGATTACCCCTCATGTCGATTTGAAGACCTTGGTATGCAGAAGCAATTCCTTAACATCTCAGACACAGCTGAATTTGCTGGAACTTGTTAAGTTGGTCAGGATGCTCTTTCATATCTATGCACAGCAAAGAGATGTTCATCGTGGAGAAGACATTGGTATAAACTCAAAAGAGTTGGTCTCTCTACTTTTGTCTTCATATGGGGCAACGTGTACTGAAGTGGATATGGAAATATATGATCTAATTTTAGATATTGAATCTATTGATAAGTCAGCTGCTGGGACTGTTGCTCAAATGGATTACGTGTGGGGCAGTGCTTCTAGAAAGCTGACGAAGGATCGGGAATGGGACAATGACATGCAATCCGTTAACCCGGAAAACATGGTGTTTGAAGAACGTCGGAAGATTCTATTCAGGGAGAACCTACCTGTTGACCCAAAGATGTGTGCCCGAACTGTCCTCTATTTTCCCTACTCTAGATTTGTGAATAGAGGAATTTTAGACAAATTTCAAAAGGATGATTCGATAGTGGTGCATGAGGTACGTCTCAAGCAAGCTTACTGCCCTAATTAGTAGTATTTACTTCGATTTATGGGTTATTTCTCCATTTCGCTATCTCCAGTTATTCTTCCAAAAATGAAATAACTTATTTTTCTCTAACTGTTCTATACTGACCAGGCCAGTCCACCAACTCATGATAATCAACATGTATATGATCCAGTCTTCATCCTCCGCTTTTCCATCCACTGTCTCTCAATGAGCTATACCGAACCAGTTGAGTTTGCTAGTTTAGGTTTGCTTGCCATTTCATTTGTCAGTATATCTTCACCTGATGAGGACATAAGGAAGTTGGGCTATGAGGCGCTAGCAAAGTTCAAGAGTGCATTAGAGGTACTGGTAATTCCTTACTATAAATTGTTGAGGTGTCTCATATGCCGTGGCTATGAATATTGGTGCAATTAGATAAATGTGGTTGTTGAGGAAAATATGAAATATGTGTTAAGCCCAATACTTTCTGCCTAAGTTGATATTTATCCTTCAGCCTCATCTTTGATTTTTGTTTTCTGTAGAAAATAATGTGCTAACTTCATCTGAGAGAGCATACTCGAGGCTAATAATTAGACTCAAATATTTGATGATATAAATTATTGAAGTCAGAACTTGCAATATATTCTTGTCCATTATACTTAATGCTTTTTTTGGGCAATTTCAATAATTTGTAACAATTTGTATTAACTTAATATTTTATAGATACGTACACATTAATAATGGAAATTGGCTTTCCAAGTAAAATGGTTTCTACTCTGGATTTATTTTTGTTCCTTAAGAAAATCATTGGCTGAGTTGAACATGTGATGGCCGCAGAACCCTTGTCAAGTGAAATGAACAATTTGAGTGTTCGGGATCTTTCTCTTTTCATCATGAGCTTATTTTATAATTGTTATCCACCACTCTTAAATGTCTTATGAGGTAAACCTTACAGATATATGTGCATCAACTTATTTTTTTGAATTGAAATCCTCAATTACAGAAATGCCAGAAGAAGAAGGTTGTGAGACGCTTTCTTCTCTTACTATCCTACTTGCAAAACGGAATCGAAGAGCCATGGCAGAGGATTCCATCCATTATTTCTGCGTTTCTTGCTGAGGCTTCTATGGTGCTATTGGACCAATCACATGGAAATTATTTGACCATAAGCAAGCATCTGATGAATTCACCCAGCATAAACTTGAAGGTATATCTCTTGTACTTCTGGTTCCAGATTTAGTTTGGTCATGTGCCCCTCGATTAACAAACTAACTTTCTCATATTGGTCCCTTTAAATTCCTCAGTCTATTCCGTTATTCCAACACTTTTTCTGGAGTAGCTCTCTTAGCTTCAGGGCTGACAGGAGTTGGATCCTTCGACTATTGTATACGGGGCTGAATACAGATGATGATGCCCAAATATATATCAGAAATTCTATTTTTGAGATCCTCATAAACTTTTATTCTTCTCCTCTGTCAGATAATGACTCTAAGGAGCTTATTATTCAGGTATGTCTATCTTTGAGCACTTTCAGGTTGCATTTCTTGCCTTTGATGTGCATGTAGATGTATGTAATCAAGTTATATATGTATATTCTCATAAGCTCTGATGGGAAACTTATCTATTATTTCACCTCTTAGCTCTAACAGTTGTTTGTGTAATGAACTTTTACTGAAAATCTCTATTGATATCTCATCCCCTTCGTGTATCTGTCGGAAGGTGTATGTCTGCCTTAAAAAGTTATAGTTCACTTTCTGTAGGGTAGGTTAACTTTTTGCTCTTTTTATAGGAAATGGTGGACGATTTCTTAAATTTCCACTGTATTTAATGAACCCTGTAAGATCGTTGAATGACATTGGACGGATGAAACATACTCTTACATGCTGATGCATTCATGTTATTTGCTTTTCCATGTAGTAAGGCCTATAATTAGAGATTTTCCGTGGTGCTCTATATTCTTTGGATTGGATTACTTTTAAACATCTTCATTCACCCGTGGAGATGAAGTTTTCATTATGATTAGTTGCTTCTGGTTACGTTTGTTTCTCTGAAAAACTAAATGAAGAGTTATTTCTGTTGCAGATAGTGAAGAAGGCTGTCCGTTTAAATAAAAGTGTCTGGTTTTTGGTAGACCACTGCGGTGTAATACTTTGGTTGTCATCTATCCTCGCATCTCTCTGGGAGAGTGAATCTCAAGATGGAAAAAGATATTTCTTAACGTTATTGCCCATGATATTGGAGGTATTATTTTCCATGTTATGCATCTTCTAAATTCTCAAGTAGATGACTGTGTTACTTCTATCAGGCATTCTCTATCTTTTCTCTTTCTGGCCTTTATGCAGCTCATTTTCTATTTTCAAACACTTCTGTTTTTGTTAATTAGACCATGATTTTTAAAGGTAATTTTTTTTTGTTATCCTCTGAGCGAGCTTACACATTTTTAGTGATGTGGCGTTCTGATATAGTAATGGAATCATGCTTGTAAAATGTCCTGGCTTCGAATTCACCGCCAGTTTAAAAAGAGTGTCACATGCTAGGTTTCAGTGAGGAAAAAAATTGCAACCATTATATGGGGGTTATGTTGGAGGCTAGAAATAATTCTCCTCTCTGCCAGCTTAATATTTTAATGAGGTGGTTATCGAGTGATGATGTGCTGTCACACTGGACTATAGACTACCAGATAGTGGCCTGCTCGTCATGTAGCTGGGGCTGTGGTTTGAGAGAAATTGGGACATGTTGCCCACTTTGAAAGTACTTCAATAAATAGGAAACCATATATGGCGTATGAAAACTTTTTAACCATCCTTTTTCTTTCTGGTTAAGGATAAATATAATTTTGCTCGACATTACATGCCTATATTAATGTATAATGAATGAGTTCTTTGATGGAGTCGAGCAGTAATATACTAAACATTACTAAGATTGGATCATTACTTCACATTCAAGTCTTGGGTAGGAGATTCATAAGATGTACTTGTAAGGGTAATGCTATTATTAATTTGATTTCTAGTTACTTAAAAGCCAATTGTTACAGTAAATATATTACATGTGGGCCTTGCATAATTTATAAGAAAGAGTCAATTGTGGAGTTATATATAGGTGTGAGGCACTAACGGTTTAAGCTCATTATTTTCAAAACTTCTCTGAGCTTCATAATTGCTCTGGGAAACATATTCAAGTTATAAACCTTCTGTTCTCTTTATGATGATGTAAAACTAGCATGTATAAGCAAGTACATACATAGACTTGCCTTCAAACCCTGCCATTGAGAAAAGCAAGACGCAAAAAGCTTATCCAACATGTAATAGTGAGCCTCTAGTTAGGGGTTCCTTCTTTTTAGGATAGTCTCCTGTATCTAATTCCACTTCTTTGTTCAAGTGTTTAAAGCAGGAGGAATGAGCTTTATTTTGTTATCATAAATATAAACACACATATATATATATATATATATTGTTTTAGTAGCGCGTTAATGTTGGACGGAATTTTGAAAGTACTCTCCGCAAAAGGAGGACCATGTCAAAGTACTTTTCAACGGATGCTGTGTCGTGATTGAGGACATGACCATACTTCATCCTTCTTAGGCTCTGTCCTATGAGTGGAGAGTATTTGTATATTGATGTTGTGAATCGCTGCTGTATATCAGTAATATTGCATATCTAGAGAAACACTCTTTTCCATATTGCTATATCATGGGTAATTAAAATTGAAATATGTGTTTTCACATGCCACCAGCTGCCTTACTGAAAGTTTGTTGCAAAGAATAGGATTTAAATCAACTTCTAAGATCAAAGAAGTCAACTAGTGTACTAGAAATAAAGAAACTTGTGCAAGAAGAGACTTTCAAGTTTCGCATGTGATCTTGTTTTTATTTTTGTAACCATCATTGAGAAATGAGCGTTGACATGACAGCATATGATCATTAATTTTTTATTTATCTGTGATTTTCTCCCGGAATATAGGTGGTAGAGAGTATTACATCTACGGATGACGTGGTTGAGTGGTTGCAAAAGCATTCCATGGAGCAGCTTTCAGAACTTGCATCCCATTTATACAAACTCCTAGTGAGTCATGTTGAACTGATTAAAGAACAAAGCAGTGTTTGCAACTCAATTTTGCAAATATTGACATTAGTGCTGAAGATGTCAGAGAAGAGGAAGATGGTTGGCACATATTTTTCTTTGTCAGATGAAGGTTTATTTCAACTGTGTGAAGTTATTGAAGTATGCTCCAGAAGAGGGTCCAATGCTACTATGATCTTGGGACTCAAAGCTGTTCTCATGCGATGTCCTCCAGTTACTATTCTCCAGATGGTATGTCTCCGTTTGTTATAGTTTTTGTCAATCTGCTTAGCCCCTGAGAACTAAAATACAAAGATTGGTTACCCATATTATACAACTTTTCCAAACATGACTCAAATCACGTAGTTTGATTGTGTTCCTTCTGAAACCCAATACCTTTTCCCGGTTAGCGATGTTCACGACGGATACAGCAATCCGTTGTGAACAGTAACCTATACAAGCTGTGAATTGTACTGTTACGTGAAAGCAGTACTGTTTTCTGTAGCATCTTCAAAATTCTCAGTAATTTTGTGAAATTAAAATCTCATAATCTTCATCAACTAGTAGCGGTTAATTATTTTATGAGCTAGGGGTCAATCCCTCGAGAAGAGCATAAAGAGTTGGTGAAGTTGCTCATTACTGTTAGCAACTTAAAAGTTGTGATTATCTGTATATTATACCTTTGTGTTTCTTATATGTCCTTAAGTAACAGAGATGCTTATAATAGCGTGTTGAGGTGTGAGGTTACCAGATATGCTTATGAGTGTGCATCTGGGGTTGATGAATTTACAATGGTTATCACGCCCTAAGGTGGTAGGTTGAAATCTACTCTGAATATGAGGCCTGGGTCTTCCATGACTGCTCCTAGAAATGAAATAGGTCTAGTTTTGGACATGTGGTACTGCAGTGCTGCACGAAAAGGATGAATTGGTCTAGGCAAACGATGACTCTTGATAAAGACTTAATGTGATCTGTCAGGGAAGTTGAAGCTGTAATGACTAGAAGTACACCAAGTGCCCTTATAAATCAAATGGAAAAGGTTTAATGCGTGCTTTTTACTTGGAAAACCGACCAAAGATTTGCAAGCTATATGAACTACTTACTTCACCTACCTAAGGCCAAATCTTTTTTTTCCCCTTTCCTTCTTATTGAGGTCCTCTCTGGAGCTTTGTAAGCGAAAGATAATTAGAAGCATGACAATAGCAATTTGAGAATTTGTAATTTTTTTCTCATGTGATTTCTTCTTAAATCTTGTATGGGTCTTTAGCTAAACTTGGGCTCTCAATGAAGACATTGCATGAAAAGTACGCTCTGCAGAGGTATGTGTGTGTTTGTGGTGGGGGGAGGGGAGGGGATGGAAGAGGTGTTTGGAACAATAAAAACATAGCTGAAGTACATAAGTGTGTTGAGATTGATGTATGTGTATGCATGTGGATGTAAGAGAAAGGACGCAAACGAGTTTGATATGTAGGAGCATTTTTCAATCTTAAAATAGATCACCTAAATCCAAACAAGCTATTCTTAGACTCCACTCTATTCAGTATATATGAAGTTGATTCCTCCATTCTCAAGGGCAGATTATTTGAATGATTTGATAATGATAGTAGTTTCTTGCTACCTTCTTGCGTATGCTCATGTCCTCATTTCATTTTGACCTGATGAACATACACCTTTCTTACAAGCAGCTAGTTTTGATCTCTCTAGAATCTTCTGCTGTATGTTTTGCATTTGATCTTTAAGTGTCTTTTCACATGCATTTGCAGGATGAGGAAAAGCTTTTGAAATTTTTGAGATGGGCGGTTACAGCTGCTATCCAGTATAAGTCAATAGTAACGTTTCAATCGGAAGATTCTGATTGTAATCTAATAGCAGGGTCCGAGAAGAGACCTGGAGATTTCCTTATATCAAAGCTTTTGAGCTGGCTGACTGCTGCGGTGATCCTTGGGAAAAGATCATGTAAACTAAGCAAACAGAAATCTAGAAGTTTCGTGGAAAGGCCTAATCTCAGCAGTTTGCAATCTTTGTTAGAGTGCCATGAGGAAGAACTTGGAGAAACTGTGGGCTATGGCAGAGAAGACATATTAGCTCTATCAATGTTTTACTTGCTACAGCTGCTGGGATTTAGCCACCGGGTGCTTCCATCAGTTGCTTCTGCACTCTGTCTCTTACTCCATTCTGGTTCCTCAGGTCTGAGTTACTTGTGCATGACTTTGACTTAATTTTGTTGTTTTGCTTTGTGATCTGATATGTTAATCTCTATTCTGTCAGTATAAAATGTTGTCATTGCTTTGCACGCTGAAGTATCTCTGAAGAATTTTGTATTATTTCATGCGTTAATGATGTTTTGGGGGAAAAAGATACGTAGTTCTGATTACATATGTTTAATGAGGGTGTATAATCTACCATCCTGTTCTGTTCTGATATTAATATGCAATATCAATCTGCAAGCATTGTGGTAGCTAGCTGAAGAAGAGGTTCTGAGGGAACAGTTTTACATGATGGTTCATTTTCTTTTCTTGAGAACGGTTGAGTGTTTCTTTATCTTGTTTATAGCTTGCTGATGAAAAGGTTGTGAGGAAACAGTTTTACATGATGGTCTCTATTTTTTTTCTGGAGAAATGGTCGAGTGTTTCTTTATTTTTGTGTGGAAATCGATTATTCATCTTTTCTATATTGGCTTCATCAGAACATTAATTCTTTTACCTTGGTCGAAATGAGTATTTTAGCTGCTTTTCAGTATTTAATAACTTCTTATACCTGTGTTTTTGTTGAATAGCAGAGCTCTTGGTGGGTCTTGGAAGCTCTTTGCAGTCGCTTTGTTCAAAGATACACTGTACTGAAGCTAATCCTGCCTGGAGATGGTAAGACTTCTCCCACCAGTTTCGCATTTGTATCCCCTTGAGGAGCACACAGAAGTTTTAGGAAATATTAGCCAAATGAAGCAAACCAGTGCCGTTAAATTTCTGGTAGATTTTATTTAGGCAGTGTTCCTTTGTTTGTGCTCGGTTTCTATGGTCTTATGAAGGAAAGCTCAAAGGAAGAGAAGCCTTTTTGATTTTCCTGACTGACAGTATAAATTTGGCTTTTGATGCTTTTCAATTGCATGATATGATGGAAAGAGTGAAATTATATTTTAGTTACAAGATGATTAATTGTAATTATACATAAGTGCTCCCTTTGCATCTTTTTACCACCCAGAAAAGTGATTTTTGTCAATAATTTCTTAGAAAATTGTGGAGAGTAGTTGCCGCGACTTGAATGCCAAGTAGTTCTAAAACTTGCATGATGCAGTGTTGAACACACCTCAGAAGCGGGACCAATCTTAATGTCTCTTGACTTCGTTTTGCATTTACTGGAGTTTATATGGTTTTACTTCGATGATAAATAATAATTATCTATATAAATTACACAGTGGTGCCCCAGATGAATCCTATCTTATGATTTAGTGCAAGTGCCCAAGAAGAAAATTCACATTCAGTTCTCAACACTATGCCGTGTTGTAATTGTTGATTTAAACAAGTTCTTCGCTTCATGTGCAGGTCGTTCGACCAGCCTTGTGGAGAGTTGTCCTCAGAGCTTAATGACACTGAGAAACTAGAAGAACTTCATGCTTCTGAAGAGCTTCTGGTTCTAGCTTCTAATATTCTGGTAAAGAAATGCCATGGTTCACAATTTATTTCGTTTAAAGATGTGGACGACTTGCATGTATATGACTGGGAAAGAAGAATGTTCCTATCCACTTAAAAATCTTTACTTACGTCAAACACCTCGTTTCTTCCATTTGGTTCTAAACTGCAGTCTTGGGTTTTCAATACTTCCAGCTCCTTTCTTTCTGTTTGGCATTGCGAAAATTTCAAAATTACTAACTTGATCTATGCTGGTGGGCGATATTATATCTTTGGCTGTGCTTCTCAGTTGCCTTCAGTCTTGTTGGCATCGATATGTTCTCTTTGTCAACTTCACGTGTTGTTGTGCACTGAGGTGGTGTTAGTGTTAATGCACGGGGGCGATAACTTGTAGAAGTTACTGCGCTAAATTTTAGCAAAATAATCTAAAATCTTAGCCGTTGTGCTATGGTTGTATGTGATAATTTACAAATTTATCATTATGGTCTCAAGATGCGGATTGTGGGGTATTCAGATTTTGAAATTCAGACCGACTCCACGGTTTGTATGGATGGTAGTTGACGTTTTAATTGGAAAGCGCTCAAGCAACTTGGCGTAACTAACATAATACTATGGAAAAAGTTATTGAATACAAAGGTTGAATTAATGATGTGGTGCAATTAAAAATTGAGATTGACACGATTTCTTAGAGCATGGAAAATAATTACCCCATGAGCCCATTCTTCGCTTTTTCAATTATTAAAAGAACTATTCACCATTTCCATCTGTCTACCAATGTATGAATTCCATACCGGAAGTATGTTTAAACTATATTATGCTTTAAATGAAAATAATCGCTTGTTTTTAAGGCATTGTTACCAATGTCTTTGTTGCGTTTTTATTCCTTAAATTGTTTAAAGTTTTATTTGTTTCTTAAAAGCTGAATATAAGACGCGATGAAGAAAATTTAAAGATACAAACACTTATTTATAACTCCGAAGAAATCATGTGCAAAAACCGCGAGTTTTGTGGTTGTTACTTGTTAGTTAATTGATATAAGTGACACTTTTTTTTTTTTAAATCACTGTAGATTCACCGATAGTTGAAGCTTTCACATGGATAAAAGTATAAAACCAACCATATGAAAATTGTGAATGAGCTTAATGTAAAAGCTATTCTTACGATACGATGGAAAAAAGGACTATGCTTAGATGTATATTAACAGGGTTCAACATATGATCTTGCAAGATAATTAGTTTTATCATTCCTCGATTGAAGTTTTTTTTTGTTTGGTAACCAAACGGAAAAAACGGTGCCCTTAGGCTACATCATTCAACAAAAGGGACAAAAACTCGGGGAGGGGTGAAAGCATAAAGCTGGGGCCACCAACCGTGTCGTAACCATGTTTTGCTATCGCGTCTGCTAATTTATTCTTTTCTCTCGCGATCCATTGGAAGTCACAAGTCCATGGCTTTCTCATTAGGGCTCGACATTCCGCGATCTTATTTTGGAGATGCGGATTTCTTTCGTTCTCTTCCGTGATTAGTTTGAAGGCACTTAGAGAGTCCGTCTCAACGCATATTTTCTCAATTCTTTTTTCTCATGCAATATTGAGACCTTTTCGAATTGCTTCGATCTCACTTTCGAGGATTGTCGGGCATGCCAAACTCTCAGCAAATCCCCATAGCCATTCTCCCTTAGAGTCTCGTAAAATGCCGCCAATTGCACCTTTATTCTCTCGGGCATTCACGCTTCTGTCGACGTTCAATTTTACCCATCCCTCCGTCGGTTTTTGCCACGCAACCCGACCACCACCTTTCCCCATTCTCTCTCGCACTTTTTGCATATCGACGCAAAGGGCTTAAATTTGACAGATAACAGAATAATTTTTCACCACTTCGCCTTTGAATATTTTTGTATTGCGTGTCTTCCAAATTATCCATACACTTGACGCAAAGATTATATTCCAAGGGATTTGGGGGAGAATGTGACATACCGTGGCGCCCTTTCGGATATTATGCTTCAGCCAAATCCCATCGTCCGTACTGTTAAAGGCTCGGTATTCCTGGGTTGAGAGAAGGGTTCGCCAAACCTTTTGAGCACCCGTACAATGTCGAAGGATATGCGTCGTCGTCTCATCCGCCTGTTTGCAAACCTCACATAGGGCCGAGTCCGTCATTCTCCGAATTTTCCTTAAGTGGTTGGGTACGAGGCAGCCTTGACTCGCTAACCATAAGAAAAATTTTATTTTGTTACTGCAAGGTGCGTTCCACACCCACTAGAGTTTTTTACCTCTTCTAACACTCAAAATTCTTGAGATAAAGGAATTTGTATGCAGACTTGCAAGTAAAGATCCCGTCCGCCGACTCGCTCCATATTATACGATCCTCACAATCATTCTCACAATCATTAAGGATCGGTTCCTTCCCCACAATTGCGTTCGTCCAACTAGCGTTCACATCCGTTAGCAATGTATTGAAGCACCAATTTCCCTCTACATCAAGTATGTCGCGCAGTGATAGCTGTATATCCGCATCCTCAATAGTCGGGACCAAATCGCAGATTCTTCCGTCTCATTTCCAGTTATCAAACCAAAAGGAGATGCAATCTCCTTTCCCAAATTTCCACCGAAATGAATCCTTAATAAGGTCCAAACATCGAACCACTCCTTTCCAAGCGGCGCTGTCACTAGCTTTAATTTTATATTCGAGAATTCGGCTCTCTTTGAGGTATTTTGCCTTGACTATATCACCCCACAATCCGGCCTCATGCACAAGCAATTTCCAGCCATATTTAGATAACAAAGCTTGATTATTAAGCCTCGAAATCCGAATCCCCATCCCTCATTTCTCTTTCACTTTTGTTACTTTTTGCCATCCGACGAGATGAAGCTTGCGTAAGTTGGGGTCGCTAGACCACACAAAATCTCGATTCAACTTATCGAGTCTCTTACAAATATTCTCTGGTAACCAACATGATTGCATAAGATGTATAGGAACCGCCGTCGACACCGATTGTACTAAAGTAGCACGACCCGCAAGCGAAAGAGATTAACTTTTCCAACCCGAAAAGTGCGCCAGCACCTTATCCAATGTATCCGTAAAGTTAAAGTATTATGTTTCCATATGAATGTATTGATGACATAATTAAATTCTCAACCTTAATACATGCATGGATCAAAACCCTCATACGTTTTGACCAAATGTAAGTCATTTTCTATTAACGAAAAGAAATATATACTTATTTCTTACTTCATCGCAACTATATTATGTATAAATTTTTTGAAACATATCGAAAAAATGGAAACATAATGAGGGGTTCCCAACATTTAACAAACTGAAAATCTACTATTACTATATACTTTTAGTTTTAACGCACATCATTATTTAAAAGCTGAAGTAGATGAGGCAAAATAGAATGGGCAAACATTATAGTGTTTTTGCCATTATACTTTCAGTTTTTAGCTTATTGCTTTCCAATATACAAATAAAGAATATGCGATTGGAGAACAAAAGGTAAAGGACTTTCCACAAAGGCTCTAAAATGGACTTGAGTTAATATTAGGTATTATATGCTTTAGATAACCAAGTGTTAGGTTATACTGGTATGTTGGGTGGAAAGTGTTAGGTGCGAACATAAATTAAGAGTATTAGGTGGACATGTTCCACAAAAAAATATGAGTTGTTAGATATAATAATATAAAAGCAGGTAAGGTTGGTTAGATATTAATAGATAGTTTTATCTTACCTGTATAAATAGGTGCTATGTTATAATGAAATATACAACATCTCTTAATCCGAAAACATGAGTTTAAGCCACAAACAATTTCATTTAGCACTCTTTGTTCTTTCTACAAGTCTTCTCCAAACAATAGCCAATGAACCGCAACCCAATTGTTTTATTCCTGCTCGTATTCATGTGTATGCGGCCAACGTTTTGCCTTCTGATTCTCCACCTTTAGTGGTGCATTGTGCATAAAAAAAACGATGATTTAGGAAACCACACAATAACTGTGAATCAAAACTTTAATTTTAGTTTTTGTAGACTCTCGAGTAGAATGTTCTTTTGCGCTCTTGGTGGGAGAACAAGACCGTAACTTTTGAAGTTTTTAACAACTCTAGCATTAGTATGTGACGAGACATGCTATTGGGGAGCAGAAAGTGATGGTATTTACTTCTCAACCGCTTATCCTCCACAAGACTTAACGAAAAGATACTGTTGAGAATATATTATCCCACATCGCTTGGGTATGGTCTTGCATTAATGTTAATAAAGATAAGTTCCCCCTCCACTTAACAAGGCCTTTTAAGTTGAGCAATATGGGCTTCAATTTCTATCATGGTATCAGAGCCAACCCAAAGACATATGTTGGGCTCCGCGACTTACCCACGTGATGGCACCGAAGATAATTACCGGACCACACGTGAGGGGGCGTGTTGAGAATATATTATCCCACATCGCTTGGGTATGGTCTTGCATTAATGTTAATAAAGAGAAGTTCCCCTTCCACTTAACAAGGCATTTTAAGTGGAGAATTATGGGCTTCAATTTCTATCAGATACAGTTGGGAATAAACAAAGGGATGTGGATGAATAATAATTAATACGGATAGCTTATGATTTGGCCGTTAAGAAAGAAATTTATGATCTCATAAAGTGTACCTTTGTCCATAAAGTAGCGAGTACCTCCAACGTTTTGTTGAAATGGTGACTTTTTGAAAGGCTAATCCGTTGTTTGAATAAATTATGGACAAGTATTACTTATCCCATGACGAATTCTAGTAGTGCATATTTTCTATTTGATTTTAGATAAAATTATTTCGGACAATCTTTTATTGCATGTATCGAGTTCATAACGTCATATCTATTTTTTGTTGTGCTTCTCAGTTGCCTTCAATCTTGTTGGCATCACTATGTTGTCTTTGTCAACTTCGTGTGTTGTTTTGCTTTGAGTTGGTGTTAGTATTAATGCACGAGTGGATTAAGTTGCGAAAACATTAATGCATTAAATTTTGGCAAACTAATCTAAAATCTTAGTTGTTGTGGTACCACATCATCATACGCTAGTTGTATGTGATAATTTACAAATTTATCATTATGAACTCAAGTTGACGGTATCCAAATTTCGAATTCAGACTGATTCCACGATTTTCTCGGATGGTGGCTGACGATTTAATTAGAAATTGCTCAAGCAACGTGACATAACTAACAAAATACTGTGAAAGAATTATTATAAAAGATTTGTATTGATGATATGGTGCAATCAAAGATTGAGATTAACAAAAATTCTCATATCATACAAAATACTCACCCCATGCCCTTACTTTACTATTTCAATTACCAAAACAACTCTTCACCTTTTCCTTCTATTAACCAGAGTGCTAAGTGGATCCCATACAAGGTTGTATGTTTAAACTAGGTTATGCTTTAAATGAAATAATTATTTGTTTTTAAAGGTATTGTTACTAATGTCTTTATTGGGTTTTTATTCCTTTAATTCTTTAACCTTTTATTTGTTTCTTAAAAGCTGAATATAAGACGTGATGTAGAAAATCATAAGACAAATGCACTTATGTAGTCTTTAGTCTTCACACGATTCCTTTTGTAATCTTCAAAAACGTTTTCTTATGTGAAAGATTTTAAAGAAAATTGTTTGGTTCTCAATAACCAGAACCAGCTTGTGTGCATTATATTTATAGATACATTAGTAACTAAAGATAAGAGTTACAACAATTCAAAATTTAAAAAGAAGATATCTATACAGAATAATGTCTCTACGCTTATGATATATCCTCAAAGTGTGGAGCTGCATCAGAATTTGTTGAGTCATGATAGAGATGAAACACTAACACCCCCTTGCAAGCTCAAGGGTAGCGAGCAGACCAAGAGCTTGGAACGAAGAGCAGCAAACCTGCTATAACCAAGGCCTTTTGTGAATATATCCCCAATCTGATCATGTGTACTGATAAACTTGATGCATATGTCATTGTTTAGAACGTTCCCCCTAATAAAGTGATAGTCCACTTCAATATGCTTGTACTGAGCATGAAACACAGGTTTAGATGCTAAGTAAATTGCACTGATATTATCACACCACAAAGTAGGCGAGGTAGGAAGGCAAATCTGAAGGTCACAAAGGAGCATATGTAACCAGTAGAGTTCAGCTGTAGGGGTTGTCAAAGACCTATACTCAGCCTTGGTGCTAGACTTAGAAACAACTGATTGTTTCTTTGCAGACCTAGAGACAAGGCAGTTGCCAGGAAATACACCATCCATAACCTGATGTCAACCGGCGGTCATGCAGTTAACCAGCCCAATCAGCATCGCAGAAGGCTTGTAATAAAAATAAAACTGAGCCAGGAGAGTACCAATGACCATGATCAATAGTACCCTTTAAGTAGCGAAAACACGTTTGGCGGCAATAAAATGTTATGTGGTAGGCAAATGCATGAACTGACAAAGCTGATTAACAGAAAAAGAAATGTCAGGACGGGTGAGAGTGCAATACTGAAGAGCACCAACAACTTGCCTTTTCTAAGATGTAACTCAAATGAACTTCGAGAAACGTGGACGCCAAGGAAGTAATATAGATCACCAAGATCTTTCATCTTGAATACATATTGAACTTTACTGATCAACGAACGAATATGACCAATACGAGTGCTCGTAATAATAATGTCGTCGAAACTAGCATAAATATATGTACTGTATTCTCATGAAATAAGAATAGAGATGAATCAACATGAGAAGACGAGACACCAAGATCAATCAAAGTCTCATAGAGATGCATGAACCACACACGAGGCGCCTATTTTAACCATACAAGACCTTGCGTAACTTACATACATGATCTGGAAACTCTGAGTCAATAAAGCCATTAGGCTGCTCCATGTAAACTTAATTACTAAGAAACTCGTTTAGGAAAGCATTAGAGATATCCAACTGCTTTAATGGCCAATTAAACTAAACAGCTAAGGCTAGCACAACACGAACAATCTTTGTTTAATCACATGACTAAAGGTGTCAGAAAAATCAATACCATCCTCTTGATCAAATCCCTTCGCCACAAGACGAGCTTTATACCTATCAATCGACCCATCCTCTTTTTATTTTATCTTATAAACCCACTTATTTCGAACAACGTTATGGTCAGAAGGTTGAGGGCATAAAGTCCAAGTTTCATTAGCAATCAAGGCATCAAACTCTTCGCCCATAGCAACCCTGCACTCTGATGATAATACTGCCTTTAAATAACAGGTAGGTTCAACTGGGAAAACGATAGAGGTGAAGGCACGAATAGGGTATCGAGAGGCAAAGAAAAGGTTATGGTCAGGGAAATAACGTGGCTTAAGAGTTCCTGTTTTGAAATGAGTATGCATAGGGTGATTAGTAGGAGCAGCAGAGGTGTGATCAACTTGTGAAATGGAAGTAGATGGGACAGTAGGCAAGGTGATATCAAGAGGGGTGGGAGCATGATCCTCCAAAGGTGTAGAGATGTGAGGAGTATTTTCGAGCACACAATTATGAGGAGAACTTTGCGGCATTAGAGAAGATAAAGCTGTAGAGATTGCTGAAGAATAAATATTAGAAGCAAACTGAGGTAAAGGAATGAAAAGAGAAGCATGAGACTTACCATTATTGTCCAATCTAGATGAGCATGATTAGTCGAAGGTATAGTTGCGGATAATTTAAAAATTGGTGTCGAATTCGGTGTTGGAGGGGAAGAAAATATTGGTTAGATGTTCTTTTTGGGTGTGGGGGTGTCGTAGGAGGTGGCGGGGATGGTGTTGATTTGGTGGGTGGGGTTGAGGGGATAGGTTTTGTAGGGAAGATGTTTTTTTTTTATTTGTCAACTATTAATTCTATAAAAGATTTAAGCCATTAAACAAAGAAACAAATTATCATATGTAATTTTTTTAGTTTTAAAAGAAAATATATTGTATATATTTTTTCAGTCCTTTTTTAATTGATGGTAACATTTAGTAGGTAAAGCTTATATCATTTAAGAGAGTTTATTTATTTATTTATTTATAAGGTAACCTTACAATTAAATTGAGTTTAATAAATATTTACTATAAAAATATAAAACATAAGTTAAATTAGTATAATCAACAAATTTTAAAGACAAAAGCTGTAAATCTCCCAACCATTTTTGAAATATCAGTTTTTTTAAATTATAAATATAATTATTTCAATATTTGGGGTCTAAGTCCGATCAAATTAATCAAAAGTTATCGTCGGAGGATCAAAATTGAGATTTTGGTTACTTTAGAGGAGCAAAAACGGCTTGAGGCACTATAAATGACTAGATTTGAAAGGTGATTACTATAGAGGACTAAAAAGTCAAAAATTCCTAATTGTCATTAATGAAATCAACATGGGACCGACGGACATGACGTGTATACTGATGGGGGGTGAATCTAAAGAGGAAATCAAATAAGTAAGCAAATAAAATACTGCGCCTACTTCGCAAGTGCCGGTCAAGTAACATAATTTTACAACAAAATTGCAATTGTAGCCAGAATTTTACAACGAAATTTGAATTTTCAATTCAAAAGGGCTTGGATCAAAAAAATTCGATTCCAAAAGCTCAAAAGTGGCTTGGGTGGCAAAAAAAATGCATTTGATTTTGCCACGCAAGCAGTGGCTGCATCGCAATTTTTTCAATGCAGTTGCCAAGCTGCATCAAAAAATTACTATGCATCAATAATTGCAAAGAATCCACAATGTATTCTTCTCATGCTCTCCATTCACACAAGACACGCGCTTACACACACTTTTGAAACCACCGTTGATCGCCTTGGACCACCATTTTTTTTTGCCAAAAGAATATCGGTAATCAACTCTACTCATCGCAAGGATCATTTTGATGTAATTTATTTCGAGTTTTGTTCGATCAATATCGTTTCTATTGTGATTATAGTAGTTGTTATTGTTGTTATTGTTGATTTTCGATTACTTGAATATGATTAATGTTGTGTTAGGTTCGATTTTATAATTAATTTGAGGTATCTTTAGAAATATTATCTTTTAGGGGTTAATTGGTAGTTTAGAATAAGACGTGGGGTAGAAAATATAGTTAGTTTGGTTGATAAAAAAATTGGATTCAATTGTCAAGATGAAAGTTTATTTGGTGTTCAAATATAATTTATTTAGTGTTTCTTATAAGAATATGGTATTTAGAAGCCTTGGGTAATTTGCAAGTATTTAGTAAGTAAAGAAAAAGACTATAGGGTAGAAAATATAAATCGATGTTATAATTAAGACTCAATTATTAATATTGAACTTTATGTTGGGATTGAAATGGAATTTAGTGAAATTTTTGTAGGAATATGATATTTGGAAGATTTGAGCAAAGTTGAACTTTATGTTGGGATTGAAATATAATTTAGTGAAACTTTTGATAGGAATATTATATTTGTAGAAGATTTGTGCTAAGTTTGCAAATATTTGGCTAAGTTTGCAATCTAAAAACACTGGTCGTACTCGTATCCAATTATTTCTTTTATTGAACCACAAACGCCTTTTCTATTTATCTGCTATTTGCGATATTTGAATGTTAAGTTCGACAATTCAAAATAACCGTTTTACATAAAATTATTTGTACACTAAAGAATATATATATATATATATGCAGCAACCGTGTGTTCTTTGGTTGTTAGTTAATTGAAATAAATATTTTTTTTAAAAAAAATCACTGTAAAACACCACGATAGTTGTAGAAGCTTTGGTATGAATTAAATCAACCATATGAAAATTGTGTATAAGCTTAAAAAATATTTTACAATGGAAGATGCGATGTAAAAAGTAGATTATGCTTACATGTATATTAACCGTTTTGAATAAGAATTAGTAATACAAGTTTGGATCAAGATTCTCATACTTTTCACGAAAAGTAAGTCAGTATTAAGTTCTATATGTATGTTAGGTGGAAGTAGGGCTGTGCAAAAAGAATTGGATCGATCGAATCGGGTGAAAATCGATCGAATGATCCGATCCGAGGATCGGATCGAATATTTGATCCGACTTTTGATTTTTGCCTTAGGATCGAACACCCATTTGATTCGATCCTCGATTTTAGAGGCTGAGAATCGGATCGGATCGAATACTCATCTTATTTTTTTAAAATAAATAAATATATAATAGTATATATAATATTATATGTTTATCTATAAAGCTAAGCCTATTAATGCTACTAAGATATTTCTATATATAATGCTAATATTATATTTTTATATATACACCTACCTAACATCTTTTTCTTGGTCCATTTGAAGGTCACGTTTCTGTCTTTGGGAAACATATACAATTGTAAATTTATAACACATTTCTCTCACCATATGAAAGTGAATTTTGTAATTCATTAACTCTGTTTGAATGTTGTGATTTGTCCCATTGATATTAAATTAAACAAGAAAAAGAAAAGAAAAAAAGGATCGAAATCGAATCGAATCGGATCGAAATCGAATGATTTTGGATCGAATCGGATCGTTTTAAATTGATTCGATTTCGATCCTCATTTCTCCAGGATCGAAATCGACTTCCAACCTCGATTCGATCCGATTCGATCCGATTCGATCCAAATGCACACCCCTAGGTGGAAGTGATAGGGTAGAACCTTACGGTAAAAGTATTAGGTGCACGTGTTGCACAAAAAATATAAGTTGTTAGATATAATAATATAAAAGTAGGTACGGGTGGTTAGATATTAAATGAAAGTTTTATCTTACTTATATAAATAAGTACTAAATTATAATGAAATATACAACCCATGTTCTTCTCCTTCTCAATTACAACCCTTAATCCGAAAACATGAGTTTAAGCTGCAAAAAATACCATTTATCACTTCTCGTTTTTTTGACATTTCTTCTCCAAACAATAGCGAGTGAACCACAATTCCATTGTTTCATTGTTCCTCGTATTCATGTGTATGCGGCCAACATTTTGCCTCCTGATTCTCCACCTTTATTGGTGCATTGTGCATCTAAAAATGATGATTTAGGAAACCATACAGTAACTGTAAATCAAAACTTTAATTTTAGTTTTTGCAGACTCCCAAAGACAATGTTCTTTTGCCGCTTTTGGTGGGAGGACAAGACCGTAGCGTTTGAAGTTTTTAACCATTCTCTAGCAGAAATATGTGTGGAGACATGCTATTGGGGAGCAAAAAATGATGGTATTTACTTCTCAACCACCTACCCTCCACAAAACTTAACGAAAAGCTACAGTTGGTAATAAACAAAGGGATGTGGATGAATAATAATTAATCCGGACTGCTTATAATTATAGTCATTAAGAAAGAATTTTATGGTCTTATAAAGTGTACCTTTGTTCATGAAGGAGCGACTGCCTCCAACGTTGTGGAATGGACTATATTGAAATAGTAAGGCGTTTGTTGAATAAATTATGCAAAACTATTACTTATTCCCTAACGAAGTCTAGTTAGTAATGCATATTTTCTATTTGATTTTGGATGAATAACTCTGAACAACCTTTTATTGCATATATCTAGTTTAATAACTTCATCTCCATTTTTTTTGGGTAAAAAGCGTCAAAACCAATAAATAGAATTAATTGTAAACAAGAGCATGATCGCCATTTGTTGAAGAGAAGAATCGAATGTTTATCGATGACAATTGAATCGAAAAAAGTTATATAAATTGAGAGGAGAACTCTCAAATGGAGATCTAGAATCGCCTCTAACAATCACAAAGCAAAAAACTAAAAAGTGAAAAGAGGAGTAGATTGAGGAGCTATTTATACAAGCTCGTTAATCCTAATTAAAAGAACTAAACTAACTTAAACTACTTGACTTTCCTTAAAAGGAAAGATTAGCTGTTACAAATAATTACCCGGAATAAAAATAATACAGAAATAGTAACATACATAGGTTAGCATCCTTTCAAATTTGTTTGAGATAATTCCAAGAAATTAAACATCCTATATATAATCATTCCAAAGTCAATATTTTTTTATTTTTTTTGAAAGCATTCCAAAGTCAATATGACAATCACTGCTTCTTCAAAACTAATTTTCCTGATCACTTTCTAATCACTTATAAATGCTTATTCTTTATTATTATAATCATCATCGGTCATCATTAATATATAAGGAAAAAAAATGTTAAGCAGAACCATGCAAACTATTTCAAATTTATTATTATTATTCAACAAACTATTTCAATTTGGAAGCAGCATCTTTGTCCAAAAACCAAGTTAACTCCTCCCTCGCTTTCACCTTGGCGCACGGAAGCGTCGGTGTTGGCTCCGACAAAGCACCGAGTGCCACCGCGACCGCATACGCTTCTGCCACATCGGTCACGACCATCGCAATGTTCCAAGCGGAGTTAATCACCGGAAAAGTCATCGTAATCCTCGAAGGCGGCGGTTTCGGCGAATCTGTGATGAACGTGACCCATCGCTCCTTCTCGTAGCGCTGCGTCCGGTTTGGGAATAGGGACGCAATGTGCCCGTCCGGCCCCACTCCGTTGAGTATTAGATCAAAATGCGGGAATCCTGTGGTGGATAATGGTAGGATTTGACGGGCGACGAGTGCTCTTAGGTGGGCCTCGTAATCGTCGGCCACTTGCTCCGGTGAGGGGTTGTAATTTATTGGGTATATGTTACGCTCGGGAATTGGTACCTGAATGGCGAAAATTTATTTGTTACAATCGCTGCATGATAATGTGGCAAAACAAAATATTACTGCATGTTTCTATATTGTAACACGGTAACTTTCCCACATTCGATCCCACCCGTCCGTTAACGCTAATAACCGTTACACTTTTTTGGATGTTTGGACAAGTGGTTGATTTATTAGCGTTTACAAAGGGGTTTAGGGTTTAGGAGTTTACAAATGCACAAGTGGTTGATTTGGAACCAAAATGCTTTATCAATAGGTTGTGTTAGATACAAAGGGAGGAACTATTTGTGTAAATATAGTTATTAAATTAGGAAACATGGTATTTTTTTGTTTAATAAAGTAGTAGTTTTTAAATTTTTGGAGTAACAAAGTTACGTTGTACCTTCACAAATAATTAATTAAGCTGGTAGGGAGGACAATTATTATTTATTAAAAGAGTTTGTGATCATTGTATTTCGATAAAAAAAAAGGGATTTTTTACACCTAAAATTACAAGAAATAAATAATATTAAACATTAATTAGAAAAAACACATATTTAGGTTTTTTGATAAATTTGATTTCAATGGGATGTTTTAATCTTTTTGAATTGAACGCACGTGAAAAACTTAAAGAAGAGCAGTGTGTTATTTGCTCAAAAGTAATTAAGACCTTAGAAAGAAAACCATCAAGGGCCAATTTGTAATTACTGAGGGGATCATCAAGAGGCACCACCCTTTCATCAACCCAAAATATGAGCCATTTTGACCAATCCACTTTTGTAATATACGGTGGCTCCAATAGTTTCCTGAGAATTAATATATATTAACCAAAATCGTATTAGCGGGGGGAAAAGTATTCGAGAAGTTTTTATGATCATTTAAACTATATAATGGGAAACATTTGTAATCAAATTAATAAAAAAACACAAGAAATATTAAAGAATTGCACCTAAGTAGTGTATAAATTATTTTTAATACCTTAGTGTATAAATGAGGCCACCTCCGGAGAGTACAACAGAAAAAGAGCCTTTCTCTTTTATATTTTTCTCCGAGAGAGTAGCTGTGTAATTTGCAAGAGCAATCGCCACATTTTCTTCTGTATCAAATTTTCTAACAGTGGTTTTGCCATGAGAGGCCAATGTTGATATGGGAACAAGAAGAACTGATAATAATACAAGAAAAATAGTAGGATTCATGATTATATATGATGCTGCAAATTCTCATAGTTATTAATTGCTGTCTGGTATGTATATATTTATAATAACATCCGTGACATAGTTATATTTTGTTTATAAGTCTAGTTTATTGTTGTTACTTGCAAGGAAGAAATTTGCACATTTATAGAAGATCGACCACGACAACAAACGTAATTCGTTTGTAATCTAGATTAAGTTATCTAGATCGTATGAAACTAATTATTACTAATTACCTATATAAGATAGTCCTAATTTTATGATTAGAAAATTGGTTACGTGTCATTGTCATGAGTTGAAATTGGAATAGACTTTCCCTATCCGGTGGTTGTGGTCTGAATTTGGTCTTTTACACGAATGGGGAAAAGCTACCATGACCTTGGTACTTAATTTCTCACTAGCTCTATTCATTTATGAGTAAGCGCCGAAGGAAAAATTAAATAAATTCTCCTAAATGTATGAGTTATTTAGACATATGTATTGGTTCCTAATACAAAGTAGGACTTCTATGGGAATAATTATGCTTCTTAGACTTCACATAATACTAAGTTCTATGGTCTAGTAAAGTCAGTTAAATGGATCTAATGTATCTTATATGGTGTGGATTTTTAGCGTAAAAGCTGAAACGTCCCACGAGTTAAGAATCGGGGCATAAGTCCCCAAAATTTGATACACTTTTTAATACACACACACATATATATATATATATATATGCAATAATTTTAAGAAGGAAAATAAAAAAAATACAAAAAGTATGAGTTAACATAGTTTAGAAAGATATTCCAAAGATACATACCATTATATCTTAATATAAAGTTATACAAAAATATGAAGACCAAAAAAAGTATTCCTTTATTTACTTTACACATTTTAACGACATTAATTTTTTTTAATTTACGTAAAAATATTATTCAATCGTCACGGATTTTTTTTTGGTCCATGGTACTTTTATCTTTCCATTTCTTGTTCTTTCAATTCTTCCATCTTCTCTTTGTTTCATCTAGTTTGATATGGACTATTCTCGTGGCCCAACAAGCCGGCTCATTAAGTAGAATGAGCCAGACCGTGGAATCCGCTATCGTGTTACATGTCGAGCTTTCACGCTCGACGTACTGCCTATATCAAATGTACACATTCGACATGGTACATGTCCGATATGGAAATCTCGGGAGTGGTCCTCGCGCCACAAGGTCTATAAATACTCTCGTCCCGCATTTCAAGGGGAGCTCATTAAATGCATCAAATTGTTCATTCCACATATCAAATATCGGCACCCGATATATTCTCGATATATCGATACTCGACGTGCTACATCCATTCGACGTACCACACTCACTCGACATGGAAACAATCCCTGAAGTATCCTAAGCCTGATATCTCCAACACTCGATATCCATCATCCCTGACGTCCGTCAAACTCGATGTCTCCTAGACCCGACGCTTGTGAACACTCAATATCCACCAAGTCGACATCTTCCATGTTGGAGATATTCATATTCTCGACATGTCTCATATCACTATCTTAGAGTTAGTTTGTAGATGTTCTGGACATAAGTCGATCTAGAAGCTTGTATAGGTTATTGATCGACGTAGTTCTGTATAAGTTCTCTTGTATTTTATTAGTTTTGCATATCGTATATCTCATACGAATTTGTACCGTATTATAATTATTCAACACCACAATAATGTTAAAGGACTTCTATTAAAACACACACACATTAGTGGGCAAATAGAATAGATAGGGTATCCAAGCCCTCGTTATGTGTATATAAAACTAGTTGTGAATAAATACAATTCAAAATATATACTATTATATAAAGGAAGTCATGTCGAGACCAGACTTTTGATTTTCTTTTTTACCCCTTTACACATTATGAAAGTTTATTATTAGTTGGATATAACTGTAATTTACTTTACTTTAATTATTATTTAAATGTTTTCATTAAAGAAAACAATTATTAAATAATCTCTTACATAAAAAGGAAGGTTAGAATATGTGGATTTTCTATCTATATTTAAATTAAGACATTTACCATATTTACTTAAAAATTAAAAGAAGCAATTAATTGCGCAGGGACCGCGTACCAACGTTTCTAGTTAATATAAAAAAGAAGGTAAAGCCACAAAAACAACACTAATAAGTTTGATTTACACTACTAAAACATATTAAAAGACGGGTTTCAATCTAGGAGATCTTTACTCAAAATCTTATATGCATATTATATAATGTCTTTCCCTACGTCAACGGCTCCTAAAATCTTTCATAATTGAATGATGGATGTCGTTAAAAGAACTAGAAACGTTGGTACGCGGTCTCTGTGTGATTAACCTTTATTTTAAATATACTATAATATATAAAGGTTAAATATACTATAATATATATATATATATTGTAAAAGTTATAACTTGAATATGGATATAGAATCTATATATCTTAACCTTCTCTTTATGTAAGAAATAATTAGTTAACAATTGTTTCTTTTAATGAAAATATTTATATATCGTAAAACTAAAATAAATTACAATTATTTCTCAACTAATGACAAAATTTAATAGTATGTCTAAGGATAAATAAAGAAATCAAAAACCTGGTATCAACATTGCTTCACATGGATTCCTTTATATAATAGTATAGATACTTTATGATGGTTCCATCAGGAGGCATGTTTGCTTCATCGAATTGGCGCTGCGATGCGATGCTCTGATTCAACCGTCGACTACATATAGATATATCGTTGGATCATGAGACTATCAAATCTTTATTTGGAGGTAAGCTTACTCATTGTGTTTTTCACCACATTAGCTCATAGTAGTTATGTTGTGCCTTTCTTTAGATTCAATTAACAACCTCCTCATTAATTCTAATGATTAGAATGTAATATCTTTTAGCCAAAAAAAAAACTTTTGCCATACTTTCTTGGTATGTAATTTTATACACACACAAATACAAGAAAACTAAAATAATTACAAACATGAGACATAAACGCAATATTTGGGACATAAAAGACATTTTGTCTTCGAACATAAGCTCCGTTAAACTAAGCGTCTCGAGGCATTCTAAAGTCAAATTCATTAGCTTCAAGGGATCCATAGGACGAGTTTTAAACTAACATAATCCTTTACACCATTAAAGTTTTCAATGCACCCGTCGCGCGCGCACTGGTGATTTCAGTACCCGTCCTTCGCCATAAGATGTTTAATAAATTTATAATTCTCGCACTAAAATTTTCTAGTTAGTACACTTAATTCTATTTCGTAGATGTAAATAATTGGTAAAAGAACAAAACAAATAGGTTGATATTGAAAAAGAGTAGAAGCAAGAGGAGAACAAAATAAAGTTGAAAATAAATTTGCAGAAATTATAAGATACTTAAGGCGTAGCTTATACTTTTATCTTTCCACCAGTGTTTTCAGAACCGGATCGAACGTTGAACTGGTAACCTCACTGGTTACTGGTTTTAGTGGTCGAACCGGTTGAAACACTGGTCCGACCGGTACAACACAATATATTATAAAAATTATAAATATACATAAAATATATATTGCTACATAATTTTGTTAGTATCAATTTTAGGAAACGAGAAGTTATAAATTTGTTTCTTCACTCTTAATTGATATGTTTCTAATCATAAAACTCATATTTTAATTTATTTAGTTAATTTGTTATTTAAAAATAAAGAAAATTAAATTAGAGTATTTGATTAGCGTATAATAATTAAAAGATTAAACTATGCATGTATTGGTTAAAGTTTAAGCAAATATGCATAATATTTCATGAATTTTAATTATTAAAGTGTTTGGAAAAAAATAATACTAGTTTAAGAACATCTACTATATAGAAGAAAATAACATAACAAAGATGCTTTATAATATAATACTACTAAGTTATAAAAATAATAGCACAATATATTTGTTTTATATGAGAAAAGTATATTCTAGCTATTTAATCTATATATTAATAAATGTGAATACTACGAATTCTATTTTAGATCAATTGGTTAAAACATCTAATATTTACTTAGAGGCCCACAGTTCAACTCCATTACCATGAAAAATTTAAATTTTTATGAAGTAATATACAAACCGGTTCAACCATTACCAAACCGGGTCACCGATTCTTGGTCTTGACCGGTTCTGTATCTCAATCGGTTATGTATCTCAACTGGACATGCCAAGCTACCGGTCACCGGTTAAATCGGTTCGACCGCCCGGTCCGGTTTTAATAACACTGCTTTCCACCATAATAATTTAGAAAATATTATACAAAATAGTATGTATAATACTTAAATATATATAAATATTTAATTATTTTTAATAAACGCATTAAGACGCTTTGAAATTGACATTCGACGAATCGAGGCACTTGCACTAGACATTTCCTGCTAAAGATAAATTAAACAATCAATTTGTATCTTCTATTATTTTCACCGAAAATAGATACATTTTTGGTTAATCATTCCCGAATAAACTAGAATAAAAATGAAAAAAAAAAAAAAAAAGCAATCTATATCTATATCTATATAAAATAATATAAAATAAAACACAACTAAAACGCCGTCGTATCATCGACTACAACCCTAAAACCCTAATTACACCCAATATATATATAACCTCCGCCTCTTTCCTTGGGCTTCCATTTTTCCGAATTCACTTGCGGGCAAAAAAGAAAGATGCAGATCTTCGTGAAAACCCTAACCGGCAAGACCATCACCCTCGAGGTCGAGTCGAGCGACACCATCGACAATGTCAAGGCCAAAATCCAGGACAAGGAAGGAATCCCCCCCGACCAGCAGCGCTTGATCTTCGCCGGAAAACAGCTCGAAGATGGCCGTACCTTGGCCGATTACAACATTCAGAAAGGTTTTTTTTCTTTCTATTTTTTATTATTTATATATTTGTTAAATAGTGCTTGATTAATTCATTTTGTGATTTGGTTGCTATTGTTGGTGTAGAGTCGACTCTTCATTTGGTGCTGAGGCTAAGGGGTGGAATTATCGAGCCTTCTTTGATGGCGTTGGCGAGGAAGTACAACCAGGATAAGATGATTTGCCGCAAGTGAGTTCTCTTTAATTGGATTAGATTGTTTTGTTAATTAGTAGATGAGATTGTGTTTATCTGTTTGGCGGTGAATTGTGTTCGGATGTTGTTTATTGTTTAGCATCTTAGTTTCGTTTAGTTAGCTGTGGCGGTTACGTTGACTGATGAATTGCTATATAGAAAGCTGATATATATATATATATATATATATATATATATATATATATTTGTTTTGTTCTTGTGATTGATGTATGAGTTGACACGCGTATAGTATAATTTTAGTTGGTCACGGTCATAGATGATGATGCAAATGTAATGTGTATGTATCGATTGCGCTAAATAGCACCCGCACCGTCTTTTTGCAGACGTTATACATTTTGTTCATTGGTAGTTGGGGAAGTGTAGCAATTGGTATTGAAGTGCTTTACGTGTTGTATTATTCGTCGAAATCTAGTTATGTGTGTACCTGTGTAGTCGTTTGATGAATTTTGATATGGAACCTATGGTATACATTTGTCGGTCAAGAGTAGAAATGATGCAAATATAAGCTGGTATTGAAATGGATCCCAGTTGATTATGTCAGGGAAGCCACTGTTTTTTCGCAGATGTTATGTGTTTTGTCTAATGGTAGGTTCAAATGTATACATGTTGGAATATAGGTTCAAAGTGGATTATCTTATGCATGCCATGTTTTCAACAGGTGTTATGCGCGTCTGCACCCTCGTGCTGTCAACTGCAGGAAAAAGAAGTGTGGACACAGCAACCAGGTATATACTTGTACTGTGTGTTTCTAATAGTTTAGATGTGTCTAATGCATTGACAATGTTTATTTTATTTTTATTTTGCAGTTGAGGCCAAAGAAGAAGATCAAGTAGATTGTTTGGCTGAAGTATTATCTTCCCCTGTTTTTGCTATTTCAAATTAGACATTATTATGCCAGCTTTTTGCTAGTACACATTTTAAGATTCTGATGTAGCTCAACTTCCAATGATATTTCATCAGTTATCTAAAGTTTATTTGAACCCATATATCTGCCACTCTTTTGTGATTGGCAATTTAAATAGAGTTGCTTTGTTGTTGATTGATGTGTTGCATAAGTATTAAGTTCCTATTGTCTGGTGTTGACCATATGGCTTCCTATTGTCTTATCTTCTGTGAAAGTAGTTAATGGCAGAGCACTCCGTGTGCCTCTGATTCTATAGTTAAATTCTGAATTATCTCAACTTATAATTCTGTGTGATGTGGTTTTTTCTTTCTAGTGCATTCGATTATGAAAGATGTCATATCGAAATGTCTATTATCAAGTTTTCATGTTTTTTAATATTTATTTAATCTAGAATTTGATCTTTAGGTCCATATAGTTAACTAAGATACAAAAAAGAGAAAGCAAAAGATCCAAAAAAGTTATGAAAATGGTTGCTCGTGTTGAATTAGTCAGTTAGAAACTATAAAGAGTTTGGCGATTGCATGTGTCATATACTTGGTCGGGGGTATGAAAGTTGCATTCTTATTCAATTTTATGTCTTATTTTCCTTCCAAAATGTAAGTCAAAATTAAGTTACACAATCGTTTGGTGCGTGATATTGGATTCCGAAAGACACAATATGAAAACAAAATAAACTGGAGTTGCAACGTCCTCATTGTTATAGCACTTCAAAACAGATTAATAAACGGTTTTGCTTTGGGGTATGATGGATGTGATTTAAGGTTGGCCCAATACTTCTTTACTGGGCTGCATAATCGTATCGAACAACCCGTGTTCGATGCGCATAGGTCTGGGAGGGCCGGGTCGGATTCCTGGAATTCGACACGACCCGATCGGATTTTCCCCGCCCGAGGAAAATCTGAACGTAATTCGACCCGCATCTGCGGGATTTTACTCCCGCAGAAGATCCCGCGGGTATGGGTCGGGAGCAAGGGCCGAAATCCGATCCGACCCGAGCTCCCGATTTTTCCTTGCTGCAGCAGCAGTAGCCAGCAACAGTAGACACACAATTCTCTTAAAAAAAAAAAAAATCAAACACACACTATCGGCAGCCACCACTGCCGCCGCCACAACCGCCACCTTCGCCGTCACCAAGCTCCTCTCCTCCACCTCCCCCAAACTCAAACAACACATCTCTCTCTTCTCCCCTCTAACAAAACCCACCTCCTCCCTCTTCTCCTCCTCCTCCCTCACCTTCCGCCGCCACAACCACAACCACCATCAACTCCGCCGCTTCTCCTCCGCCGTCCCCAAAATCTCCCCCACAATCTCCGTCAACGACAAGCTCCCCGAATCCACCCTCTCCTACCTCGACGCCTCCGACAACACACACACACACAGACACAGATCCGCCCTCAACGCCACCACCCCCTCCGCTGCTCCGTCGCCGTTATGCGGGATCCCGAGCGGAATCCCGCCTCTCGCGGAACTCCCGCATATGCGGGAGTTTGTAAGCCACGGTGCGGATCGGGTAGCACCGTCGTGCTCCCGATCCCGCCGGAATCCGTGGGCCGGAATCCTGCCACCGCGGATTCCCGGCCCAACTCAGCCCTAGATGCGCGCATCAAACAACTACTAATTCGATGCGCTTTTCGCATCTGTCACTGGGACCCACATGGCGTTTGCTATATATAGTCGCCCCCTTGTTATTCGTGTACGTTTTGATTGGAGAATCACTTCAGCACAGTCAGCATCGAATCACTGTTCATTCGAGACACATTGGATCGAACGATTTCCATTCGACACGTTATCGAACCGAATTTACCTCATTCGATATGAAGGAATACGCATCGAATTCGATACAGTTGTGACATCGAATTTATCGAATTCGATACCCTTAAGTTCAGCATCGAACCCTTGCAAAACATTTCATATCGAACAAGGCATTCGACACGTCAGCATTGAACGCATAGTATTCGACACGCTACATTAGTATTGTAATTAGTTTATTCAACCTAATAAGCTTGTAATAGGTGTTCCGGACCAAGCTAGTCCGATAATAAAGTTAGATAGCATTATTTTGGTTATTTATATCTCAATTGTATCATTTTACTGTGTTCTATTACCGTGACGAAATAAGACCAAAATATTGGCGCCGTCTGTGGGAACACTAAGTTTATTAGTTTATTAGGCTTGACATCCAGAGTTACCAGATCCCGCAGTAAAGCTGTCGAAGTGACTAATGAACAAGTTCAACGTATAACTCCTGAGCAAATAACGCCGGACAATGCTGGACCGTCAGCAATACCCGCACCGGTACCTACACCTGCAAGAAGGGAAATGCAAGGACTCCAAGGCGTGGAGGCACCGATAACTGAAGACGGTGCAACAGGGGCAACAACGACGAGTGCTTCAATTCCAAACAATAGGAAGAATAAAATAATGGCGATGGTAAAAGCCGCATTGGCAGAAGTACTGACTCCTGCACCGCCCGTACTGACACCACCACCTATTGAACATCCATAGGTGTTACGGGAACAAGGTTCCGCTGCAAGAATATTGAGAGGAAAGGAGAAAGAAAAGTTCCGACAGGATGATAGAAGAACTAAAGCTGCATCAGAAGAATTGCAGAGTAAGGGAAAGTCAACTCATGATGATCATGGAATGAAGTTTGTTTCTGTCGAGGTACAATCCGTGAGAGAAGAGAAAAAGAAAATGAGGAAGACCGCAGAACTGAATTAAGAAGAGAGGAAGAAAGGGATGACCAGAGACGGTCGGAGAGTCATGACTCCAGAAGGGAACGTAATGAGGACAAAAATCTAAGGGAAGAAACAAGAAGGAGAGAAGACAGGGATGACAGGAGGCGTCAGGATGGTCATGACTCAAGAAGGGAGCGTGACAAGATGGCCAGGGAAACAGAAAGGCTGGAGAAAGAGAAAGCAACAGTCGAAGGTCAGAGGCTACAAGAGGACAATACATCTAATCGAAGTCCATTTTGTCAAGCGATAGAATCAGAGATCTTGGGACAAGGGGAAAAGATCCCAGACCTGAAAACTTACGATGGTAAATCTGATCCCCGAGATCATCTTTTTCAATTGGATAGGAAACTGTCCCTTTTACGGCTTTAAAGACAATATCCAAGCCAGGATATTTGCACCAACTCTGTCAGGAGTAGCTGTGGATTGGTTTAATCGTATTTCTCCAGGATTGATCAAAAGCTACAACCAATTGAGAAAATTGTTTGAAGATTAATTCTCCAGTCAAGCCAGATTGGTTTTGGATCACTCACATCTCTATACGATGAAACAAGAAACCAATGAAAGTCTGAAGGACTTTATGAAACGTTTCAATACGGAGCTGCTAAGGATTGATAGCCCGTCTGGAGAGATGATTGTGAGCATACTATTCCGAGCAACCACCAACACAATGTTCAGTGGGGACTTACTCAGACGCAAGCCCACCAACATCGAAGAAATTAATAGAATAGCACAGGAGGTGGTTCATTTTGAAGAAATGATGGCAACTAAAGTGCCTGTTATTGCGCCCGGGAAAGAGAGAGAAAGAGGCAGAGAAGATCACAACCGTAATAACTACAACAACAAGAGCAAGAATTACAAACACCGGGAGAGTTCGCCTAGACGATACACGCCACTAAATGCTCACATCATGATGGTCTTTGGGGCAGCTAAGAGAAAAGGTTGGTTAAAAGATCCTAGACCAATGAAATAATCCAAAGCTACAAGGTATTCGAATCAATTTTGCAAGTATCACAACCAGAAGGGTCATGATACTGAGGATTGCAATAACTTGAAAGATGAAATTAAACGATTAGTAAAGGATGTCAAACTCGTGGAGTATGTTAAAAAGGTTCAAGAACAAGAAAATAATTTCAACAGAAAAAGAACTCCATCCCCCAGAAAGGATAAGCAAAGGATGGTTGATGAACCGCATCTTTTTGAGTATCCTCAGATTGAAGATGGAAACGCAAGGAAAGGGATGATCAATGTGATATCAAGAGGACCGGGGGGAGCAGATTCCACCAACGGGCGAAGAAGGATCACAAGGCTTGTCGAGTCAGATAACTTTGTCAATATGGCCAACATACTAAGAATTGAAGAAATGCCACATGAGGAGGTCACATTCTCTACGGCAGACCTACGGAAACCGAGCGCACAGGCTATACAGATGTCAAATTTAAATTGCCCTCTGGTAATAACTGTGGATATAGCAAATTATGGAGTCACCAAAATGCTAGTGGACCATGGAAGCTCCGTAAATGTGATGTTCAGTTCTACATTGGCTAAAATGGGATTGAATAATCAGGCATTGGAACCGATGAGAACATCACTTCACGGATTTGGAGGTCCAGAGATAGTACCGCTAGGAATGCTTAAGCTCCCAACCTCATTGGGTACAACGCCACAGAGAAAGACAATTCTGGAGAACTATGTAATCGTTGACATGCACTTCGCTTACAACAGAATCATAGGAAGACCGGCGCTTAATGCATTTCGAGCGTTACCGTCGACCTATCATCAAATGGTAAAATTTCCAACCCCTTCCGGCACTGGCGAAGTCATAGCAAACCATATCGAAGGTTGGAAATGTTACGTAACTTCGCTCCGGATGTGGCCACAACAGGAAGAAGACGCAGTGAGGGTATTGGCTCATAGGCAAATGGAGCACATTGGTTAAGGGATCCTAGTTCAGTTCATAAGAGTCCTTAGTATTTTGAATATTTTGAACAATATTTATTCGTCCTCTCTGCTATGACAAGCATGAGGGGCAGAGATGTATAAACTTGAAACAGGAACGATCAGAAGTAAATCTGAAAGGCGACATAGGAAATCAGGGCCAACGAGCTATGTCTCAAGCTCTGATCTGCTCCCATAATCGGATTCCAGTTTATTCAAAAAGTGTCCTTTTAAATCAACCGAATTATGTGTGAAATATATCTAACCTGCATGATAAAACTATGTGCAGGACATAACGTCCAAGAGGCAACGAGAAAAACGGAAACTATGTCCATCGTGGCACGAGATACCAGAAAAACGCCAGAGGCAACAAAAGGGACGGAGACTCTGTCCATCGTAGCACGAGATATCGAAAATCCCTAGCGGAACGAGAAGAACGGAAACTCTGTCCATCGTGGCACGAGATACCGAAAATCCCTAGAGAAACGAAAAGAACGGAAACTCTGTCCACCGTGGCACGAGATACCGAAAAAAGTCAGAGGCAACAAAAGGTACGGAGACTCTGTCCATCGTGGCACGAGATACCGAAAATCCCTAAAGGAACGAGAAGAACGGAAGCTATGTCCATCGTGGCATGAAATACAGGAAAAAGCCAGAGGCAATGCAAGGGACGGAGACTCTGTTCATCGTGGCACAAGAAGCCATGATTCCCTATGAGACAATCTAGAAAGACGGAGACTCTACCCAATGTGATACGAGATACCACAATTCCTAAAGGACACTAGGAAGGGGTGAAGATTCTATGTATTGTACCACAAGAAACTCAAAATATCACAAAAATAACGAGGAGGGAAGAACGGTTCTCTCCGGAGTGGCAACTATTACCACAACTGCTTGGAGAAACAAGCAAGGAACAGACACTACATATAAAACTGTAAGTGCTATTTAAACTCACAGTTCGAAAGAGCATGAACATGAACGAAACTCTCAGAGGGCGGGAAACAACAATAGAACGAAAACATAAGGAAAGAAAGTACTATGTCTAAAACGACAAGCAAGACATTTTCCTAGATGGAATAAGAACCGACAGGTTGTCAAAATAAAGTAAAGAACCAATACAGGAAATTGAAATAAAAGGCAACAAATATGAGCTTAGATAATTAAGCAACGCAACGAGAGAATTCAAAAACATAATACTATCAATCATCAAATTGTTCAAACACATAAAAGCGACGCAGCGCAACAAATAAAACTAAATTAAAAATTGTTCATAAGCATCAAAAGAAAAAAAGGCCTTAAGGCTGCAACTTCAATTTTCTTCCTCATCCTCAGAGGAGGGATACGGCTCAGGCATCGGAGGCGGAGATGAGAGTCCTTGAAGGACAAGATTGTTATTCTCTAGCAGAGAGGCGAACTCGTCAGGATCTGCAGGCTCAGAAGTTGTTCGAGGCGGCAGAGGTTCTCGATTGGGCCCCAAAGACAGGCTCAACCAATCTGGCCTAAAACCGCCACCGACGTACTGCGTCGCATAAAAGTGACGAACAGTCAAAACTTGTGTATTGCGAGCATCGAGATCGCCTCGGCGAGTGCAAATTTCTCTGAAGGTGTTGCTCCGAAGAAGTTCTTCGGCAATTTCCACCTTCTGCTGAGAAGAAACCTATAGGGACACGAAGGTTATTAATACAACTAAATATAAAAGGAGCACAAAACACTAGAGTTGGGAATATTTTACCTCGCCAAGGCCACGCTGATATCCAGCGTTGTCAGCATTATACGCCTCTTCTCTAGCAATCGCCACTTCCTTTTTAAGCTCGCTGATTTCTTTGGTCAGCTCCTCTTTAAGCTGATCAGTCTCCTCTTGCGCCTTTTTTGCTACCTCCCTATCGGCGTGCGCCCTCGCAGCATAATCATTGACTTGTTGCAATGTTTTTTCTTTATCTTCAAGGGCAGCTTTCAAGGCAGCAGTATCACCACCAGCGGCTGTTTCTCGGAACTCCATCAGTGTCGCGAACATTGTGTCCACGAAACCGCCCGCCTAGCAATTAATGAGCAATCAAATCAACATTTAAAATTCAGGTCAAATGAATATTAGCCCAAAGGAAAGAAATAATTACCGCTGTAAGCAAATGAAGCGTATTCCGTTCCACCCTCCTCCTCTCTTCAGCAGATATCAGAAGAGGAACAGCAAGACCAGGCAAGAGAGCCGTCTGGTGGTCGATAGCTTCGGCCTCTGAAATTTCGTACCCACCGGCCCGAGCACGAGGGCCTTGACTAGACCCAATCCCAGCACTCGGTCCAGTTGCATGGGCCGGGGCATCGACATCACTTGGCCTACCTGTTCGGGCGGAATGTGGAATAGCCCCTCCAGTTTGTGACCGAGTTTGAGGCATTTTTCTCTTTTTGGTCTGGACGACGCCTTCGATATTGTCGTCTAGACCAGCTGCCAGGCTCTCTGAAGCCTCAACACCACCTTGAACAGTGTCACAATTTCCCCCCAATAAATCTTCGAAAGGATCGACTGCTGAATCAGCAGCAGCAAAAGTAGAAGGACCGACAAGGTTTTTCCTGCCTTTACTCTTTCTTTTTCGTGGGGGAGGAATATCGGTAGCAGTGTTGGTCTAAGATCTAGCTTGATCAGCCGCAACTGCTCGGTTTATCCTGGCATGGCAGTCCATTATATAATTCTCTGCAAGAAAATCATACCATTGGAATACTCATTTGGCACAAATCAAAATTATCAAAAGAGGTCCAAAACTATACCAAGCGTAAATCTCCCATTATATTTAACTGGGGAGAGACCTGCTAACGACAAGACTCGACTTTCTACTAATTTTTTTACATCAAATTGATGTTCTCGAACTAAATTCGGGATGAACTCGCAATCCCATGATGTCACAGAAATGCCGTGGGGTATCGCCACCCTTGAACCGTTATACCATTCACGATGGTATTGCCTAAACTCGCCCTCATAGCCCTCCTCGATATAAAAATACCGTCTTTTCCAATCTTTCCCATATCAGGTCGCCCCACCATTCAAGAACTTACGATGCGTTTGTGCTTTGATATGATAAAACCCCTCTTCCCGCCTCGCAATTTTGAACAGTGCGTAGAACTCATTGGGACTTTGAGGTTGGCGCAACGCTTTCATGACAATAATGAAACCAATCAAATTCCCATAAGAGTTCGGCGTAAGTTGGGCCGACACGACATTGATCTCCCTCAAAAGCCATCTTAATTCAAAGGAAATTGGAAAGCAAAGCCCGTTTAAAAGCTGACCCACAAACACAGTCATATGCACGAGCGGTGGGGTGTGCATTCGATCATTGGGCCCGGGGAGGACGATTTTATATTTATCAGGTATATCGAATTTTTTGCGGAGACCCTTACGACTATGTTGGAGGCGGGAAATGTACTGGTCATAGGCCATTCTTGGAACCTCAACATGATCATCGAACTCCCTATTGATGTAATATACGTCTTATTCGCCCTCACTGGGAGCGCGATTATCCCGGTAGGATGACACGGGCGAGTTATCACTTTCAAACTCAGGCGTTGTGTGTTCAGTGTTTGTGTCGGGATTGTTACCCGCGGGTGAACCGACAGTTTCTATATCTATTAACTCAACTTCATCTATTGCGACTGTGTTCAAGCCAGCATGACCATTAGATGGGCTCACCATATTAATCGAAGTGGTGCTCGAGCCACTACTCGACTCACTGCCAGATGTTGACTCACTGTTCACCATCTTTGAAGAGAACGAACTGAAATAAATTAAAAAGAAACGGAGGCTGACTAAGGTCGAACACGTAACTTTAGGCTCTCACATATCTCTCAAACATACAATTAACTTGTTGAAAAGATAAAATCTAATAAACAAGGGCATATCATTTTACCTTAAATAAATTTCCCGGAGAAAAGCTGTTGCTTGATTGATTGATCTGATAAAACAGCGACAAGATGCAAAATATTAAAAAATATAGATAAACAACATAAATATCGCATGGTATGCTTTCAAAAAATGTTAAGGCACCGCATCGAACACTCCCGGTTCGATGCCAAAGGCATCGAATCAATATTGTTCGATGCGGGCCGCATCGAATTGCATCTGTTCGATGCGCTTTACCTCGAAGACAAAACGCGCAAGGAGCAGAATGAAGCCTCCACCACTGTCCATCCTTTATATAGGAAACTAGCGGCCCATTAGGCCCATATCATTAGCGCATCGAATCAGCGCATCGAATGCGTCATATTCGATGAGATAATACAAACGCACCGAATATCTTCTATTCGATGCGGCGAAGCAAACACATCGAATGTATTCCGATTTGATGCGTTTTGTTAATTATCAGATATCAATTGCGGACATTTGAAATCTCTTCCGAAGTAACGAATGATTATGAATATTCCAAACCAGTAAAAACAATTTGATAAAATGTGAAAAACCCTTATTACAGCGGTACGATGCAGACCGTTCAACGCAATTCCAAGTTTATTTTTTAAGTTTGGAAGACGATGATATCGTCTCCCAAACTGGGGAGACTATATGATGGGTGTGATTTAAGGTTGGCCCAATACTTTTTTAATGGGCCGGCCCATAATCGCATCGAACAACCCGTGTTTGATGCGCGCATCGAACAACGCATCGAATCGGTATGATTCGATGCGCTTTCCGCATCTGTCACTGGGACTCACGAGGCGTTTGATATATATAGCCGCCCCCTTGCTATTCGTGTACGTTTTGATTGGAGAATCACTTCAGCACAGTCAGCATCGAATCACTGTTCATTCGAGACGCATTGGATCGAACGATTTCCATTCAACACGTTATCGAACCGAATTTACCTCATTTGATACGAAAGAATACGCATCGAATTCGATACAGTTGTGACATCGAATTTATCGAATTCGATACCCTTGAGTTCAGCATCGAACCCTTGCAAAACATTTCATATCGAACAAGGCATTCGACACGTCAGCATCGAACGCATAGTATTCGACACGCTACAGTAGTATTGTAATTAGTTTATTCAACATAATAAGCTTGTAATAGGTGTTCCGGACCAAGCTAGTCCGATAATAAAGTTGGATAGCATTATTTTGGTTATTTATATCTCAATTGTATCATTTTACTGTGTTCTATTACCGTGACGAAATAAGACCAAAATAGGGTTATCAGAAGTTAAGAATGTTGACGTAGTGGAGAAGGACTAAAAGAGTAAGGTGGGGCGGGGAGGAGGGTGGGGGGAGCAGGTAGAGGAAGGAGGAGATCATTATTAAATGCAACGATTGCAACATGAGCTAGTGAAGCCAATTCGGTCATTAGTTTTAAAGGACCGGTTGGTAGAAGGTGTTGAAAAGTTATTGCTCTATTATTTAGGTCAATAATGCAATCCTAATCCGTGGTTACACAATTCATCAAGCACCGGTTGCACGCAATGATTTTCCGGGAACAAGAAGAATGGATAAGTGGTGGGGAAAGAGAGCAGCAAACGATTATGTAATAAAAGTTGACAAAACAACCAAAGTACAAGAAAGTTGACATGGTTAACAAGAATTTGATGTCCCTCCTGTAAATTTTCATATAATACAAGAAAGCCTAACATGTTTTTGTTCCTGTGTTAGAATCAAATGGATACATAAACAAGGGGTTAGATTCAAGAGCACTCATAAAATCAGGTGAAAGGCATATTTCCAAGTCCATGCTTGATCCACCTTCAACTCCTGGATACAAAGAAACCTTCCCATCAAACTTATTTGCATATCCACTTCGAAGCGCCAATGCTCTTCCCAATCCGAATTCGTTACCATACATATTGAACCTCGGTGAACTCCCGATCATGATGCTCGACGGATCAAAGAACTGTCCTCCCATCTGGTACACAAAGCGAGTCTTCATCCACAAATCGACCCATTCACGCACCTTCTCATCGTTATGGCTCGCCACGGTCTGATGCAGCTGCAATGCCGCCCATCCGAGGTTGTTTTGGAGTAGATCCTTGACAGAGACAGTTGCTTTCACTATCTGGATACAGTTGCCAAAGTAGTTTTCTGGCAATGGCGGGTTCAACCTTGTTCGGTTATTGGCAGCCATTCCACAACTTGTTTGCTGGTCAGGCGCGAGACCACGAGCCCTTGTCACGCACTGCCACACGTGAGCTGACACTGCCTGCAGGGTTGAAATGCGTGTGCTGTGGCACTCTGCATTGGCTTTCGCCTTGATTTTCGACAGAGTGTTTGTGGTAAAGTGAAAGACTTTCTCTCTAATCGGTGGTTGATAACCAGGCCTGCTGGTAAATTGGTCGTGGTGAGTAAAAGGGAGGTTGAGAATCGGACCGTGACCATCAGGAAACCAGTGCGTATGAATTGGTGGCCTTGCAATTGTAGTAACATTTTTGAGAATATCTGACCACGAATTCAAGAAGTGCCAAAATGAGGTTCCATCAGCTACAGCATGGTTCATGGAACAACCGATGAAAACTCCATCCACCAATTCCGTGACCTGAATAGTCAGCAGAGACATTGTATGCCCGTCGTGAGTGATCGCCTTGTCATGGTCGAAAAAAGATTGAACGATTGAGGGAACGTCCGCTGGTGATAAGATATCTGAAACTGTCAAGCCCAAACAAGCATGGATAAATCTTGCACCGGGGCTATTGACACAATCGACGAAAACTGTATAAAGATGAGGATCATCCTGTTTTAGTGTAGAAAGACGACCGGACAACGTGTAGAAATGAACGAGGGCGATGGATAGGGATTCTTTGAGGTTATTCAGCATATTCTTGAGTGAGTTTTGGTCAACGTCAAAATCTTGAGGCTTAGCAAAAAGAAATCCCTTTTGGATATAGTGTACTGAAAGCATCATAAGGTCCCATGGTGCCAAATAAACAGGCTGATTCGACTCTTGTAAAGTGTATTTGGGCTTGATAAAGCAATCAGAGATATGTTGGATGGAAAGTGGCTTCATTTTTGCAGTTAACAGGCAGCATTGTGTGATGCAATTCCTTTTATTTTATAGTGGAGTGAATTTTTCAAGAAATAGAGTTCTACCTACCGGAGTACGTAATTGCACTCATCATCACATAAGACATTTATCATAAAGTTGGAGTGTATTTGGTTATGAGTCAGTATCTAGTCAACAGTCAATGTATGAGTAGTTGGTTTAGTTTTTGAATTTTGATTAGTGTTACTAGCTACCTAATAGTGCCTTTCTTTAATGTAAAAGTGAATGCCCTTATTCTGATACATCCCTTGATTTTCATGTATTACCACAACTCTGATACATCTCTTAAAGCCCCTTGAGAAGTCGTGCTCTATTGGCTGATCTAAAAGAAGAAAATACCTGTATACTACTTTAAAAAAAAAAAAATCAGCTTCATATGACAAATTATGTTATAATGTATAAAATAAACAAGACAATTCAGCAGTCTTTAATAACCTCCCACGACAAAGTAGCAACAACCCATCAGTTCAAATGTAAGGGTGGTAAACTGAACAAACATTGGAAATAAAATAGGAGAGGACTTAAGACATACTTTTTATAAAAGCTAAAATAACACTAAATATGAAAATCATGTTCTTCAATTATCAACTAAGCTAGTTAGAGCTTAGACTCCACCACGACGACCACAAGATACTATACCATTATTCAAAATGTTTCAAGAACTTAAACAAAGAGAAGAAGTTAAAGGAATATGAGAAATATGACACCGTCTCTTTTCTAGTTGAAGTTAAAGAGTCTATAAAACATATATACATGATACTGCATAGGTGGCGCATGGAGCAAAACAAAAGCCAAAGTTCTAAAAAAAACGTAAGTTACGAACAAAATAGTATGTGATGAGTAACGAGAGCGAAACTGAGATACATCATGTTCATAATTGTATCGAACGACAGAAATAATGGTCATATCTCAGTCTCCAAAACCGTGTGCCACTTGTGGGATCATGTACATCATCACTACAACACTATCAATTTTGCGTAAAAATATCTAAAATTACACTCATGATCAAACTTTTGAATTTAATATAGGCAAAATTGAAAAAAATGTCCCTTATCTTTTGCTTACTTTACTTTTTGCCATTTAACTTTTTAAGCATGAGGTATGCCCTATAACTTTGTCAAAAATGTCTGAAACAATGTTCATTGCATGATATCCGTCAAATCATCAAATCGCGTCAGACGTGGCAAAAATGTGGCTACCATGTTTCATCAAATTTACAATTTTTTTTATTATAATTAGCTATATTATACAAATTTTTAAAAAAAGTTATATTATAATTCTGATTTTAAAATATTAAATTTTTATAAAACTAATAAAATTTATAAAAAGAAAAAATACAAAAATAAAAAAATAAAATATCAAGGTCAACACTTCCAAACACCCCCACCACCACTTACGTGAGTTTCGTCCATCTCATCATCATCACCACCAGGTCCACAACCACCACCCGACCGCCATACTCAAAATCCTCAAATTTCTCGAAACCAATATTTCCTCAATCAGCCATGATGAAGAGCTTCACGCCATTGATGCAATTTTCATCGACGGTTTTTATTCGATTTTATTTTTGAAACTCTCCATGGATAAAGAGCTTCAATTTCTAATTTAATTTCAAGGTTGATTTACGAAGTGGTGATGAAGTAATAATTTAAAATCCATGAAATGATTGCATTGTTGTTGGTGGTGGTGGTGCAAATTGGTGAGAGTCATTGTTGTACAGCGAGCCCCTCTATTTAGTTGCTTGATTTCACTAATTGGAGATACTCAAACTGCTCTCACTAACACCATTTACGAGAATGAGAGATAATCTTTCTCTGTAGTCGCTCAATTGTTCGATCATTGGTTCCAATCCAGCAAAGATAAAATGTGTGGTCGAAGATCCATTCACAGAGGTGACAAGTATGTTCGCTTTGGCTTCCGAACGAACATAATAAGATATACTAACTACGCTTTGTTTCCACAGTAAAAAAAGGAAAACGTTTAGATACCCTCAAGAAAAACAACAGAGATTTAGATATGTAGTTTGTTACGGTCCTCATATTACTGTAGCCAAGTCAGTTCTATAGCAGCATAAATCGTTTTTTACAACCATTACGCAATGATGTGGCATAACAACTCGATTATGATATACTTGAATTTTAATTTATGAAAAACTTTTAAACGGCACATTTGGTTGCCCCGTGAGCTTAAAACCCATATAATTTAGTGTCAAGATTATATTAAATAAAATAATTAATCTTACATTTGGTTGCCAAAAAAATTCCACCTTGTAGCCTTTAATTTTACCAAAAGTCATGTTTGGTTGCACACACACATCCACATTATTTCGTAAATTACCAAAATTACCCTTAAATTGTTTCGTAATTCGTGATTCTACTTTATGTCATTCAATTGTGATGTAAGCACCTTTTTGGGGGTAAGAAATGTAATTCTTTTTGAAAAAGTTGGGGTAGAATGATATTTAACTTTAGTGGTTGAAGTTGGTAGTTGTGGCATTAAATTATCATAGGGGGAGGTGAGATTAGTTATCTTGAAAAATGCTCCAAAAAGGCAATTTATGTTGGGCCCCTTCTACCTTTTATTTGTCAACCAAATGTGGTATAAACCTACACTATTTAATTAATATGGGCTGTTAAGGGCAACCAAATGTGACGTTAGTCTTCTAAATAAATCCTAAATGAATGGTTGTATTTATGTTACAGCCCATTGTATAAAATACTGGCGGGAGGAGGAGTATTTTTTTTTATTATTTCTAAAAACTAATCATTATTACTTTCTCTCTCTCTCACACACACACACACTTTCTCTCTCTACTGTCGTCAACTCAAACCCAGTTCTTAGTTATTGTCACCCCAAACCCTCCAAAACCCCTAATTCACAAACCTCACCCCCAAATCCCCAAATTCATTCAGAAAAGAGGCTGGATTTGAAGTACAATTTATTTACTCTCATCTCAATTTCTGGTTTTTGTGTTGTATTTTCGCTTCTTATGCAAGCAGTTAGGGTTTCTAAGTGATCAATTAGGGCTTTTGTGTTGCATTAATTAATGGAGGCCGCGCGAAATGGCGGCATTTCATTGCCACCGATGTCGTCGCCTGCTTCTCGCAAGGAGTGGCGCGCCGTGTCGGGTCGAAGCTCCGGTAACGAGGTGAAGTAATCTGTGTTTGAGTTTTGGGTCATTTGTTGTTGATTATTAGCTTATTTTGATGATTGATGTGTTCCAGGCACTGTTTACGTTAGAATCTATTGCGTGTATCGATGTTTGTGATTATTGAGTTGGTGTGTGTGTGTGTGTGTTTATGTGGTTGTGAAATGGATTCAGGAGGTGGAGTACTCGCAACTAGGCCAATCGGATGAGCAACTAGAATACGAGGTAATGGTGTTGTTCTTCTGAGCGACGGAGTTTTTTTGGAAAATGTTGTTTCGTACTTTGGGCGAATATGAGTTAGAAGGTGATGTGTGTTATCTGTTATGTTTAAGATGCAGAACGGGGGAATGCCGGTAGACTTTGTTGATGGTGGTTTTGACAATGATATTTTGCGGCAGAGGCTTCACTCTGTGGCGAAACAAAGGGAGGGGTTGCAGCAGATGGAGGTTGAGCTCCGCGCACAGTTCCTAATCGGGGGGATGCAGAGTTCATTTGATTCTCAGATGAAAGAGCATGCAAATGCCAATGCCAAACTTCAGGTTTGCCTTTTTTCCGATGAATGCCTGTTTTTTATTAAGTTTTTATCTTTGATGCTTGTATTGTATTTGGGGGAGAAAAATGACTAGATCTTTTAAAATTCCATAACTTCTCTTATATTTGATTTGTTGATAGGAGCAACTCCGTGAAAAAGAGCAGAAAGTTCTTGAGTTAGAAAGGAAGATGGGCGAAAAGGAACAAGAGTTGCATGCTATTAGATTGGATAGTCAAGCGGTTAGTTTGAGAACTTTTACTTTATTCTTCCTTTCACATTGGGTTTTTTGTTCCTGATGTTGACTCTTAGGTTGAAATCATTCTTCTATGTTATCAGGCTTGGGCCAAGGAGGATCTTTTAAGGGAACAAAGCAAAGAACTCCAGAGCTACAGGTACATAACTTATTTTAATGTTGTCTGTTACTTAGTGCATTTTCGTTTTGTTGATTATCTAAAGCTAATTATGTTTCTTTACATCGCGATTGTATGCGGTTACTGCTGAACCATCGCATGTATGCCTCAAGAGCTTTCAGTGTGGTTGTATGATGCATTGGAAAATACAACTTATTTGTCTGCCTGCCATATATGTCCCCCATCTTCTTGCAGAAGGGACAGGGAAAACTCTGAAGCTGAAAGACTGCAACATATTAAACAAATTCAGGATCTTCAGGAACATTTTCAAGAGAAAGAGCAGCAGTACATTGAATTGCAAGAACAGGTTTGCGTACATGTTACTCACAATTCATTAGATTCTCCGAAGCAGCGGCATAGTCATATATTGAGTTGGTTTGTATCTGCTTCTTGCTTAGTAGATGTTTGTAATTGTTTCCCCACAATATACAAATGCTTGCAAAATTTAGTCTTGCGCCAATACAATAATATACTTACTTTATTTTAGATTAAATTTCTGTAACTTAATCTGATATAAAACAATGGTCAACTCATCAGCATAGGGTTGCTCAAGAATCAATTCATTATAAAGACCAGCAGATTAGAGAGGCCCAAGCTTGGATAACTCGTGCTCAAGAAGTGGATGCATTTCATTCAACCACTAACCGGACTTTACAAGCTGAACTGGTGGAACGTACAGAACAGTATAATCAGCTGTGGCTTGGTTATCAAAGACAGGTGGTTGAGCTGTGGCCATGCATGTGAAATAATTGGCTTTACAGTTCTTCATTTGTCATAGGCACTAATATATATCCTTTTATCAGTTCGGTGACATGGAAAGGCTGCATCTGCATATGCAACATCTCCAGCGGGAATTGGTCGATATAAAAGAAAATGGTGGGAGTAATTCAGAAGGTTCGCTTGTCACCCAGACAAATTTAAAAGATGCTTTTTTGGGACAGGGCAATGGCACCCAGCTCGAAGTGACTAGCAATGGATCAGGTGCAAAGTCTGGTAGTCTACAGAATGGTAATTCTGAAAGTGCTTCATCTTTTGCTCACAGAGGAGACACATCAACTCAGGTTAAACATGCCTTCTTTCTTGCTGGGTGCTCTTATTCTTAGCTGTATCGACAAAATTATTGTCTATTGCTGATAGGGAAGGACTCGAGTTACTATACAGAGGTGTTTGTTTAATTTTCCGGGCTAGTTTCTGCTTTTGTTATTGTTGCCTTTCTTATGTTCTTTTTAATTGATTTATGACACTGATGATATGAATTATTGTTGAGATTCTTCATCTTTATTCGTTGGCATTCTTATGCCTTCTTGACAAAGAACTGGTGATGCATTATTAGAATAAATTTGTGCTGTCATCTCTCTCCCTTGAACAGCCTTAGTTATCTTTTCTCCACCCTTGGTAAACGATATAGCGAGGAGCACCGTCGCTAATTTGCTACAATCCCTGCATGCAGGAATTACATCTTTGTGAACTCTTATTTTGCGTTTTCCTTTTCTTTTTCTTAGATTGACCAGGCCCATGGGGTTGTAGTTGCTCCTACCTCCCTACTTGGGATGCCAACTTATCTGCCCACTGGACAGGTGGCAGCATTGCATCCTTTTGTAATGCATCAACAAGGCATACCACACCCATCACACACCCAACAATCTCATTTCCAATCTATACCTGCTACGTTATCAGGTGAAACCTCACAGAACGAACAGGTAATTCGTTTATCATAACATGTTGCGGCTCCTCAATTTTACATTTTTTTCCAGTTTGTATATTTTAGTTTTTTTTTGTTATGTTGTTCATGGGTCTGCGGATTGGTCTACAGGGGCCTGAACGGGACCAGTTTCCTGTCCAAACTGAACAAAACTTGTTGAGAACGGGTTCTAGTTATGATAATGGGACCTCGGTAAATTCGACAGTTCTTCATGCAAACCATTTAGATTCCACCGTCAGTCAAGCATTAGATGCTGATGCTGTTTTTCCATCACCAAACGGGGAGGAACTAAATTTCCAGATGATCGACTCTGTAGATAAAAGCTTCAATCTAGCTCAATCTCAGCATGGACAGGATTCTCTTGAACATGGCAGTGACTTTAAGGTTTAAGCTTCCGCATGTTTAAGTTACTCTGTGTAGTCTTTCTTTTCCTCTTGATGCTGCTTATGCTCAGGTTAGATAAGGAGCTTACTTTAAGGTGGTTTTGCTACAGCTGAACAAAAGCAACCCTGTCAGCAATCAAAGGCCGGAGACCAAAAATATGGGAAAGTCCAATTTTTCCATCAGCTCATCAGAAGAGCCTACTCACACGATGAAATTCAGTGAAAGAACTGAAAATAATACCGCAAGCACTGTTGTGACGAATGCTTTTGTTTCCACAGGGCAGAAAAATGATGTTGCTGAGTCAATGGATAGTTATTTACTTGATGAAAGAGCACTGCTGGCTGCTATAGCTCGCACAATAGGATCTGGCTGCAAAATTAGGATTAGTTCAACCGTGAGTAATTTAACCTGACTTTTTCCAGTGTAATGTATAAATAGCTTATCAACCTATTTATAAATAGTTAAGATGCGTGACCATTTTGCCATATTTGTGAACAGCTTCCTAATAGACTAGGGAAGATGCTCGCTCCTCGACACTGGCATGATTACAAAAAGAAACACGGGAAACTAGAGGATTTTGTTGCCAGTCATCCTGAAGTATACCCTTCCCTTTTCTCGTGTTTTGTATTTCGACTTAATGAAGGATTTGATAATAATTGTTGTGTTATATCAGTTGTTTTTGGTCGAGGGGGACTATGTACAACTTCGGAAAGGTGCTCAAGATATCATAGCTGCCAAAGCAGTTGCTGCTGCTGCAGCGGCAGCAGTGCCATCTTCATGCTCGTCATTGTTGCCTTCTGTTGCGATCACTCCTATGGCACAGCCTCAACGACTCCAAAAGGTCTCCTTTGAATCCTCCTCTATGAATGGTGGTTCCCTTCATGCTGCTGGTGGAGGCTCAAATGTTAGAATTTTGAGCAAGCCTAACAAATCTGATTCTTCTCAGAACATAGGTGCTGCTAATGGGAGGCCTGGTGTGAATTTAGTTGGTAAACAACAGAGCAGGTATTTGTTAGAATTTTTACACCAATTTCAGATCATATTTCACTGCTTCTAAGTTATGCCTTAACACATTTAAATTGTACTTTTTCCAGGACAATTGGGCACTCATCAGGTCCAAGAAGATAGTAAGTTCACTCAACTTTGTAATGCTTCGTGTTCCGGTTTTTGGAATTAGGTCTTTAATTTGTCCTGTGGAAGTCTGCTTGACCTGACTAATATTAGATAGTAATCTAAGCATCTTTTTGGAAGGATTGATTTGCAAAATCCCTTGTGTCTTTTGTAATTAGGCAAATATCGAGTTGATTAGTGAAAGTTGCCTTGCGTTAACTTCAACATTGCTTGTGTGGACCTGATATTCTTGGTTTAGCGTACTTTAAAAGATGGAACATTCCTTTTCCTAACTTGTTAAATCATGTGATACCTCACACGGGTCCTCCTTCCTAATTGGTGAAATTTCTGTGTAGTAATATTATCACTAAAAACCTTTTGCATTTTATCTTTAAATGACTTGTTGACCTTCCTACTCAATATTGCTGAAATCACCTAATCACTTTCAAGTCAGAAAATATTACTAAACTACAAAAAAATAAGCAGAATTCTGACAGCAGGATCAGGAAAAGGTGCATTTCCACTAAAATATAGCGACATTATGTGTTTGAAGTTGAATAGGTTGAAGTATGTTTATTTTCTGCTTTGTCATTTTTCATATTCTGTTTATTCCTAGATAAGTATTTTTGTGATCTGTAGTCTGTAGTACTTCTTCTGTTAATTGAAGAATATAGATTTTTTACTTTGCTGATTGAATGGAAACTCAACGTGGATACTTGTAAATGCTAAGCGACTATTAATGTACTGATAAATGTTCAAAAATTCATTTATACTAATACCTTGCAATGTTTCACTTGCAGGATATGCTTGGATTTCATAGGAATTGCCAAAACTAAATTAAAGTGCACTGGAGATGATGACAAGCTAGGGGGAGGAATGTTTCAGTTAAACTCTCATTTATAACAATATTAATTGTTATTATTGAAAAAGTAAAATGTTACTATTATTTTCACATCTTGGTGAATGCGAAAGCAATTTACCTGCTGTGATGTTTTGGTGCAGTGAATTTATGAGTTGCTTTTTTGGATTTCAGTTTTTGGGTTTGAAAATATGAGAAAATGTTTACATAAGGTAGCTTATGAACTATATATATAATGGGATCCGATCAACCATGAAAGTCCAAATTGCTTCTAGGAACTTAGGATTAGTATAACGTTGTCTATTATCGTGCTTGTGTACGAATAAATTTGGAAGACCCGTTGATACATTAGTTAATCTTGTATTATAATCAGGCGTGCTTCTACGAGAAAATTCGAAATGCATAGTTAAACACCATTAGATAATTTATAATTCAAAGTTAAGTAGTATGCCATGTAGTTAAAAAATCTGGAATGATATTATGATCTAAAAAATGAGTTAAAGGCGACTACAGTAGTGCGGGTGAAAAAACAAAAAAGAGAGAGAGAGAGAGAGAGAGCTCCGAATTTTGTTTATTGTTTGCACTTTACACTGTCTACATTGGGGTTAGAAAAAATTTCATTAGGAGGATAATCACTCGTACTCAACTACTATCAAACCAACCCTAGAATTTCAATTTTGAACTCTGCGGCTTTTTTCTCCGTGTTTCTCTTTGTATTGGTTGTGTTGTGATTTTATATAATTGGAATTGATATGAGTCAAAGACTCAAGAATATTGTGCGATTAGAATCATGAGATGTTCATATTTTGGTAATTGGTACTACTACTATGTCCCTATCAATTATTTAAATAGCGTGTTGTAGGGTTGGCAAAAATAAAGAGCTTGATTGTATGTGTCGAAATATGCCCCACTGAAAAAATCTGGGTACAATTAACTCTTCTGAATCGTTTGTCACCAAAGTTGAGATGGCCGAGTTGGTCTAAGGCGCCAGATTAAGGTTCTGGTCCGAAAGGGCGTGGGTTCAAATCCCACTCTCAACAAATGATATTTTTTCTTTTCTTGCCTCTCTGTTTCCATTTTGGGTCTTCGACTCTTTGTTTAGCTACTGACATTCTCACACGTGTATCAGCTATAGAACGAAAGAGTGAGTAATAACACGAGGATATTTTTTCATATTATAAATAAGGGATAATTACATTAAACCCCCCATCGTATGGTCCATTTCTCAGTCAACACCCTTAACTTTGTTTTGAATCAGTCAACCCCCCATTGTTTGCCAAAATCATCACTTTGCCCCAAGTCAACTTTTCAGCACTTTTTTCAGGGGTATTTTCGTCAAATGTTAAAAATTTTAATATTTGTTTTAAAAAAATGTAAAATCTAAAATTTTGTAAAAAAATTAAAAATGTAAAATTTTTAAAAAATGTAAAATTTGTTTTCAACCAAATTTATTTCGAACAAATTCTTTTTTGCGACGATTTTTTTTTTTCGACAACATTTTTTTTTCGCCAAATATTTTTTTTCGACAAATATTTTTTTTCGACAATTTTTTTTTCGAAAAAAGAATTATGTCGAAAAATAATTTGTCGGAAAAAAATTTTCTGAAAAAAAATATTTGCCGAAAAAAAAAAATCGAAAATAAATTTGGTTGAATTTTTTTTTTACATTTTTTAAAAATTTTACAATTTTTTATTTTTTACAAATTTTTAGCTTTTACATTTTTTTTAAATAAATATTAAAAATTTTAACATTTGACGAAAATACCCCTGAAAAAAGTGCTGAAAAGTTGACTTGGGGCAAAGTGATGATTTTGGCAAACGATGGGGGGTTGACTGATTCAAAACAAAGTTAAGGGTGTTGACTGAGAAATGGACCATACGATGGGGGGTTTAATGTAATTATCTCTATAAATAATGTGCCATGTTCAAAATTGTTTGGCTTGATGTCGTTTTCTTCTTTTTCTTTTTTTGTCTTTATCGGGCTCTCCTTGAAAGACGAGAAATTAGATGCTACTCCCAAGAGCAGTGGTTTTTTCCCACTTTTTTACTATTATGCCATTTTCTCTATTTTCCTCAAAGAATTATGTTATTTCACTTATACCCCATAGGTTAAAAGTCTCTATTTTTGGTGCCTTTAAAAATGGTATCAGAGCATGGTTTATTTATTTTATGTGGTTATTTATTTATTTATTTCAACTCTTTATTACCTTATGAGAGGAGTTTTTCAAAACATGAGTGATCCAGTAATGGATGACATTTGGGATCTCCCCATTTGGGTTCCTATGAAGGGAAACGCATGTACGAGTATTAAGGGGCGAATTGTCGCCCTTACCAGATACCTTAATTTTCAGAAAAGAGAATTAAGAAACCATGATGTTCTACGTTGTAGCATAGAACAAACAGGAGGAATTTGTCCTATCCAGGTTACCAGACTTGAACAAATCAAGTTAACCGAGATTAGCCTTGAAAAAGCTAAAAAACAGAGTTATATACTAAGCCTGTAAAATGCCTGGTATTACACTTGAACGAGAACTCCAGATCTTGATAACTAAGTTAGATGACCTAGCTAGTTATAGACCAGACGATATACATGCCATTAGAGTCAAATTCATTAGAGTTAATGGTCTCTTGGCTAGTATTGCGAGAATTAATAGATTAATCACTGAACGTAATAACCGTTCTTCATGAGTAATCTAGTTTTGCCAGATTTCCACGAGCTCGTGCCAGATAGCTCCAAGCTATCCCAGGACCTCAGGGAAGTCCAGAAGACGGTGCAAGCATATGGCAATCGCCAGCACCATGTGCCCGAACTAATACAGGAAATCAGAGACAAGCTTGTTGCCATGTCTCAATGACAGAAGGAGATCTTGGGGATTTTACAAGATATCCAGCAACGAGTCAAGAGCTTGGAATCCATGCCAAGATCATCCGAAAGAAGAAAAGTTGGATGGTTACCACCATCTTTCGGGAAGGAGCCTTTATTACATCAAAAAGGCAAAGCAGTTCAGGTCAAAAGGGAGATGACCACGAACGAGAAGCTAGAGGCACGGATAAGGGGAGAACCTAGCACGAAGTGAGATCATGTCCAGATTCAGAATTGACGATTTCAACTTCGAGATTGGGCGAGACCTTGCCGATCTGGCGGAGTCGCTTTCAGGCCTCAGCCTGGAAAACGTGCAGACGTTTGGTGCTATTGTACCAAGTCAAGGTCCTCCACCAGGACAATCAAGTCAAGGTCCTCCACCGGGACAATCAACAGTTACCGAAGGTGCTGGATCTTCCATCCCGAATCCAGACCCAATTCGGGAAGAGCCAGTTCGAGAAGAAGCCATGCCACACCAGCATGATTTTGTTGCGGGGAATATGTATAATCGTATTCCAACCAGAGCTAGAGCCAGAAGACCAGATGTTCATGGAACACCATACGGAAGATCTCAACTCGATCCAATTCATCCGTATGGGCTCATGCTCAACTTGGACATTTTGGATTTCAAAAACCGAGAAGCCCTGATTGATGAATGGGCAGCAGCAATGAGAATTGCAGCGGCGACGCTTGAACTCGACAAAGAAGGATTCATCATGATGTTACAGATGAGTCTCGAAGGTTCAGTCAAGGTCGGATGGGAACATGGTACTCCAGAAGTTAGAGGTGGAGTCCTATCTGGCGAGTCTCTCAAAGACATCGTTGATAGAATGGCGAGGCTTTTCAAGATTTACTTCATCGGAGAAGGATACTTTGTGGATCCACAGACCGGAGAAGGTGACCAGGAAAAAGTCAAGAGGTACGAACAAGCGCTGTATAGCCTGGAGCTACATGACATATGTCAAGTTGATCTATACATCAAGTTGTTCACCGAGTACAGATGGAAGAGCCGAATTGCAGAAGACACGGCGCTTCCCCTTTTCTTCGCCAAGATTCCTAGCCCATGGCGAGAAATGTTACTACGAGAGTATATTCCTTTGGGAATAGACACGGTGGCTCAAAGGATGTCCTTCCTCAAAGCCAAATTGAGCGAATGGTGCCAAAAGGCAGCAATTCAAAAGAATTTCAAGAGGCTGAAACGAATCAATAAATCAGCTCGCCTTTGCTGTGACGATAACGATGTTCCAACAGTCGTAGGGGCACCAGAGAGGCATCAAAAGAAGAAGCATAGGGATCATCCCTATGAACGAAAAAGCAAGTTTACCAGAAGATCTTCGTGGAAACCAAGAAGATTCTAGTCAAAACAAAAGGCCCGGAGTTACAAATCGGGGCAGAGATCAGGACCCAGGCGTGGTAGAACGGCGTCCAGTCAAGGAAGTACCAGCAGACCACCAGTCAGGCGAACTTTCAGGAGAGCACAAACACGTGCCAATGAAAGCTTCAAGGATTGTAACTGTTGGACGTGTGGGGCCAAAGGACATATCTCAACGGATTGTCCTGAAAACCAAAAGAGAGGTGTTAGACAGTTCGAGGCTACGCCAGAGTTCGAAGAAGTTGTCTACTTTCAGGACCTTGTTCAGGTATACCGGTTTGAAGATATCCCTTCAGACGAAAGTATATATGAGGAGGACGAAGGACCAGATGAGTCTTCAGAGTCAGAATCAGAATTAGACTGAAGACGATGAGATCTTCCATCAGGAAGTTCAAGAAGACAGGTCAGGATTTTTCTCACAAACCAGCATTTCTCACAAAGCCTTGATGAGAATTATGCGGGAAGATCCAAAGTTGAGAGTTTACGATGGTTTCACCATCGGAAAAATGGAGAGAGCCTTAGCTCAGCTAAGCTTCAGAAGGAGGAAACATCACATCATCTACAAGGTGACAGCGGGAGAAATTGCTATCCCAATGGAGCTAACCAGTAATGTGATGGAGATGCAGCTAGTTCCTATGAACGAAATCAAAGAGGAACTAAATAGACTCAGGCCGGAGATCGCGCAGAAAATGTCATGGATCCATATCGGAGCCATAAGAATTCTGCTCAAGGCTACGTTCAAAGAAGGAATCAATTCCCCAATTGACATTGCCGTCTTTGATCGGAGGATCCAGAATTTGTGAGATGCCTGTCTCGGAGGTATTTCGAGAAATCTATTTGCAGGAAAGGTGGCGACATTCATATATCCAAAGATCGCCTTTAACCTTGCCGATAAAGATTTCAGTAGAGTCCTAACTCTACATCAGGATTTCAAAAACAAGGAGTTAATGAAGGAAGGAAACCGTCCTTACTCCATTACATACAGTATCTCCTACGCACTCTCAAATACTCACCATTCAGATCTTTTCCAGAGGAATGAGTTTGTTGAGATACCGGAGATTTTCGAGAAGGTCGCACATGCAGTCAGGCCAGAAATTTCCAGCCTGCCACATATTCATGAGATGGATTTGATAATCCGCGACCAACCAGTTTTTGGCAAAGACACGAGCCAAAGATTCGAGCCCAGAACGGTCTCTTTCCGGGAGAATAGGATGCAAAGCCTCACCTGGGGAAAGAAACCTATTATGGAGGTTGTGAGTGAACCTAAGAAATTCATAACCAAAGGTGAACTCCAATGTCCAGGAGGTTGGGGAGAAGTCGAAGTCATCTTCGACACCACCCAAAAGGATAATACGTTACCATGCGACGCATTGTATTATCTCAAGCAGCCATTTGTTGGTAGGTATCAGGGAAACCTAAAGTTAGGTGGACTTGATTTTATTATCAACGGACGAGCAGGAAAGATCCCAGAACAGCTTGTTCTTGGAATCGAATTTCTCGAGGACCACAAACCTTGGGAAAGGGTGCCGGATGGAATGGAATTTACGGTGGAAGGAAGAAGATACCGACTCAAATGACCACCAGTCCATTCTCAATTTACATCTCGGTGGGGATGTTGTACGAGAAATACCGAGCCGAATACTTTGCAGTATATATCGACTCAGGTGCAGGAATTTGCACAGCTAAACCAGGAATCTTTCCAGAAGAACTCGGGGAAGATTTACCAGCAATTGCTGGGAGAGATTTCGCGAAGAAAATCATCATCTTCAGACGCGGAATAAAACAAGCAGAAATATTAATTGGTGGAGCAGGCGGTACCCCATGGTACAAAGTGAAGACACCCCCAATTTATTTCCATGATACCGGAGCCGGCGTTTTACTCGGCAACAATTTTCTGCAAACATTCAAGCGTGTTACGCAGGACAATGAAACAAGACGTCTTATTCTCACAACCACTTGTGATCATAAGATCTTGGTGCAACGTTTGACGCAGGCGTTTCACCGCAAACTGTCGATTCAATTTCGCAGCAAGCGTGGTGATGAAGGACGACTTCTACACCCAAAAATGCAGGACCAGAGGAAATATGGTAAGGCAATCCTACAGCTTAGAAATGAAAGCTTGGGCGGACAAAAGACCAAAAGGATTAGAGATGAAACAATCGAGATCCTCAAGGCTAGCCTTAAACCAAGTCCTCATATTGACATCACCAATGAAGAACAGATCTCAATTGAAGATGTCAAGGCCAAGATCCAGAGGAATTACGAGGAAGATCCTCTGGCGTGGTGGAACAAGAATGAACTCAAGGCTACCTTAAGAGTTCAAAAGGGAAAGGAAAACGAGTTGGTCAGATATAGACCCATCCTCATGAATCAGGAGGATCGTAAGGATATGCAGATGATTCTCAAAGAACATCTGGATCTGAAGCTCATCTCACCAGGAGTTTCTCCTTACAGCAGTCCAGGGTTCTTAGTCAGGAACCATGGAGAGATCAAGAGAGGAAAGCCAAGATTAGTGATCAATTACCAAGGGATCAACAAGATCTTGGAATTCGACGGATATTACATTCCGAACCGAGAGCACCTGATCAACTGCGTTCAGAATGCGAGAGTCTTCTCCAAATTTGACTGCAAATCAGGTTTCTACCAAATCAAGATGGATGAAGAAAGTAAGAAGTTTACAGCCTTCTCCACACCGCAAGGTCACTATATTTGGAATGTCATGCCAATGGGATTGGCTAATGCGCCCCAGATATATCAGAGGAAAATGGATAATCTTTTCAAAGATTATTTCAAGTTCATGTTCGTCTACGTCGATGATATCCTCATCGCCTCGAAGAACGTCCAAGAGCACATCAAACATTTGGAGATCTTCTCAGATGTTTGCCACAAGGAAGGATTGGTGCTGTCACAGAAGAAGGCAGTAATTCTTACAAGGAAGATCGAATTCCTCGGAGTCGAGATTGACGAGTCAGGTATTATCCTCCAAAATCATTTGGTGGAAAAGGTACGTGACTTTCCCGACGACCTCAAGACGGTTAAACAACTCCAAAGTTTTATGGGGTTGGTTAATTTTGCTGGAATGTTTATTAACAATCTGGCGAGTTACAGGAAAACATTTAGTCCATTACTGAAGAAGGATGCTGAGTTCAAATGGACGAATGAACACAATGAGACAGTACAGAAGCTTAAAGCTATCTGTCAAGATCTCCCCAAGCTTGCAATCCCCAATGACGAAGATAATTTGGTTCTTTATACGGATGCAAGCGACCATTGGTGGGCGGCGGTTCTTACCAAAGTCGAGCCAAAAGGAGAAGTACCATGTAGATATTGCAGCGGTCTCTTTTCGAAAGACGAGGCAGCAAGATGGCACATCAACGAGAAGGAATTCTTTGCAGTTCGAAGGGCTTTCAAAAAATGGCCTTTATTCTTACTTGCTAAAAAATTCACACTTAAGATTGATAACACTAGCGTCAAGGCTTTCTTAAAAAATAAGATAGAAAGCAAACCCGAAAAAGTTAGGTTATTAAGATGGCAAGCTGAATGTCAGTATTATAATTTTGATGTTCAAGTTATTAAATCTCATGAGAATGTTCTTGCAGATTTCTTAACTAGGGATGGAGGTACATGAGGCCGATACCATCCTCACGAGATGGAGACACCACAGGGATAACCTGGACGAGCTCCGCAAGGCGATCGAGGGTCTGACAATCAATGCTCAGGCTTCTGGTCATGTACAGGAAAGGGACCTTTCTAAGGTTCAGAACTCAATGAAGGCAACTTTATTGGGTAGTACGAGTTTGTGGGATTGCCTCGCGATTCCACTATTTCGAGATGCTTCACTTTCAAAACTGGAAGTGGAAATACGAGCAAACACATACGAGTGTGATGATCCAAGTAAAACTGGACCAGCAGGTGATCCTTTCGGGGAAAACACCCAAGGACGAGCTGATTCGGGGGTAGAAATACCTAAAGAATCTACGAGCCGGAAGCAAGCCGATTCAAAGGTAGAAATACCTAAAGAATCAACGAGCCAGAAGCAAGATGATCCATAGGTAGAAATACCAAAGGAATCAAAACATACCTCTAAAATTAAAGAGGACGAGGTTAATCTTAGACCCCAAACGGGACCATCTAAGAAAAACAAAAACGAGAAAATCCCACCTTTGATTGAATATCAGAGAACGTGGGAACGATTGAACACGAGGATGGGACTTGTCCCTGGTAAAGCCATTGCTGATTGGTCAGGAAAATATCCAAGGGTTTGGATACTACCTGGATCAAAACCCGAGCAGACACGAGAATGGTTTGATTTTGGCTGTATAGCCTCAATCTTTACCGAATCACCAAGCTTTCCGGAAATTGCCAAGTTACCGGAATGGATCCAGAAAAGTGTGTATGATACATGGAAAAATAATCATACACTTGGAAGGGGCGATATTCTTGAAATGAAGTTCATATCTGCAGCCCCAGAAATCGCAGGAAAAGGGTCTTTACCATGTTTTCATTTTATCAAAATCCAAACACCCAATTGGAAAGCTTTGGACTACATCAAGCCTCCACCAGAAGGACAGATGTTAGTCGCCCCACTCTCAGAGGATGACGTTTCAACAAGGAGAGCTTGGGGACTCTGGGTCTGTCTCACAGAGATGGACAAAGTCAAGTTCGCATTCAAGATTTTCCAAGACAAGGGAAAAGGGATGTTCATACTTAACAGTATGACTAACACCACCACGAGGTTCGCTGAAACAATGTTCGAAGACAAACGAAGAACATTGTGGAAAAACGAGATTCCATCGACGACAGAGACTAGCAGAAAATTCTGCAACATGGCGCACGTCGGCCAATGGAAGGAGAGGATCTGTCCAAAGTGTCAAGATCAGAAAGAACCCCTCTTTGGAAAGGGATTCCCGATGAAACGGGACAAAGAAGAAAACGACAAAGAGGGCCATGCGAGACAAGGAAAGATGCCGCGTGGGACAGGCAAGTGGGCTACTACAGCTGGCAAAGCTAAAGTAGCCATGTGACCGAATCAGGACCAGCTCCACTACAGGATAATAAGTGGAGGGCCAGACCATTATCATAGTGGGAAGGAAAAGACAACAAGCTGCGGTGGAAAAGATTCCACTAAAATGACAGGAGGGCCAGGCCACTACGCTAGTGGAAGGAAAAGCATCAGGATGTAGCTGAAATCCGCGTTTCAAATCCGGATCTTCACCTATAAATACACAAGCTGAAGAAAGCTAAAGGCATCGAACATTTCCCTTAGTTTTCTTATAAACAAGAGAGAAGCATAGTTTGTAATAGTGTGAGCGTTTTTCAATTCTGTCAAATAAACAAGTGTATGTAGAATAGTTTAATTTTCAGTACTGAGTGTATGTACGAGAGAGAGTTAGCTACCATGAGTAGCTAAAACAAGTTACTCCTCTCTAAGGAGATATGAGTGTGTTGTAATAAATAAATCTCCACATAAGTAAATATAGATTTGCTTTCGCTTGAGTATGTCGAAGTTGAGCTTTTAAATATTCCGTTTTAGTTGCCTCTTACACCCGGAGTAGGAAATGAACCAGGGTTGTGCTGGTTACTGTTGAAGGAGCTGTTGCAGAACCATCGGTTGCGATCGAGTGGTTGAAGGCGAGGAGTCTTCGTAAAACCTGGCAGAATACCCGACGGTGATACGGTCGAAAGGAGGTATCTTTTACGGTTATATTTTAATTGTTTGTACGGAAGCATGCTGGGCCTGATATGGTCGTTATGGACTATATCCATTGAAAAGAACACTAAAAATAGGAACTATTTAATTTATTGGGGTAAAATTCTAATTTCATAAAATTGGCAACCTTTTGCAAAAAAGATAGAAGGATATTTCGGTAAATTAGTCCAAAAAGAGTAGTGCTCTTGTCCCTAGCATCTAAGGTCCCTTACTGCTTCTTTGATTTTAGGATCATGTGGGCCAGTGGCCAATCAGAATTGTTCCTAATTTTGTATTCACATGCAGCAAGCCAATGTGGAGAAAAAAGTGACCGATGTAAGAATAAACGATGTTGTATTGGAAATTGTTTCGAGTAATTACTCGCTTTTTATCAAACTTCACACACTTTGACTGCCAAAAACCGCGAAAAGAACCATTTTGCACTGATGTGTAGGCAAATTAACGTACTTTTGTTTAAACATCTTTTGTGACCGGAATCTCCAATGGTGGCTCTTTTGTTTTCATGTTATGAATCCCAAAGTCGCATAATGAATTACATTGTTTCTACGAGCACAGATCTTCAATTCCACAATTAATAATTACTTACAGTTGATCCATGATTACTTTTCTAATCAGCATTCATTCCACGTAAAAAAAAATAAAAAAATCTGACGTCTTGTTCTTCTTTCCTCAAACTATTCTTTTATTTGCTCTATTTTCTTTTCGCAGCAATAAACATAAGTATGCCCAACAAATATTTTATGCTAGTGGTACAAGACTTAGAGCTTTGGTAGTTTTTTTTGGCCGTAATCTAATGAAACTCAGCCCTGGGCGTGCAATTACGAGATAATTGTCGGCTATGAAATGTTATACCTAACTTTCAATTCTATTTCAGAAATCCATCAATGAAAAGGTAACATTTTCATCCAGAAATCTACCTAAAGATAGGAAAAGGATCTACTATACACGTGTACTATAAGTCTATAACTATTGTGCACAATTATATTAAGTATTTAACATCTCAACGTTTGGATTGCAATGGCAGAATTATGGCCACGGCATAAAAGACCATGTTTAAGCAAGAAAAAAGTATGTAGTACTCTGAGGCACGGCCTTACTAAAACTCAAGAAAATGTGCGGCATAATAAGAAGCCAACTTAAGCTTCGAGTATGGTTTAACTCTACAAAAGCTTAAAAGGCAAACCATAAATACCCGACGGGGGAGAACACCAGCAAAGATGCTGGAAAAAACAAAAGAAAAGCTGGAGATAGCAATGCCATAAAGTACCTTAATGAGTATTAATATCTAACTATGTATATATATATGAGATAGATATGTTATCAAGAGAAACTTTGAAACAGTTTCACTGCATGGACTGGCGAGGTGCACGGGGCCGAACAGGGGTCTTGGATGGACTTACCCTGAAACATAGTGAATAACTTTGAGATTAATCTTTTTTATGATGGAGCAAATTATACAAAAGCAAGGATAGAACAGGAATACAGACCTTATGGGAAGTGATCCTAACACAGCACCACTGCAGTTCAGAGCCGCTATCGCACTTTCAGCCTGCCAGAAGACACAAGATTATTTAGGTTACTGATTCTGATTCTGGGCTGAAAAGGTTTTCCCCACTTCAAAAATCCAAAATAAAGCTAAATGTAAAATAATGTAGAACTTTATGGGTAAAAAGGGGCCCTGTGTAAGATAATGCTACAGGCATAGACAAGTATATCACAATAATACAGTGGAAAGTTCAGAAATTTAAATATTAATGTCCATTGGTAAGAGATCAAAAAAGGCCGGTCGTGCCCAGGATAACCGTATGAAACTACAGGATCATGGATCGCTTGAATATCAACTAAATCCATGCAATGAAAACAAACTTGCCTGCCAACTTACTGCAAAATCTCAACCTGGGTAATGTGTTGAGATAATCAATGACATACGTCAGAGTATAAAGCACTAGAAACTACTGCAGATAAGTGCAAATATTATATGCGAGTTCATAATCCCATAGAAAAAGAATGAAAAACTGATGTGAACCAAAAGTATTCTATCCTTCACAACCAATCCGTACCATATTGGTGAATGTTGTTATAAGCAATATACACGGTCAACATTTGAAATTTGAAAAGAAAAAGAACTTACAGGTAAGCACTCAAATTTTAAAAACATCACAGATAGACACCTATGTTTACTAGCCTTGAAGCTTCACGGAGGATTTGCAATTGTTCAAAGAGCAGGAATAATTCATGTAACTAGAGCAAAACCTCAGGTAATCTTGATGTGATGATCTTGAAATCCCAAAGCAAATATGTTCGTACAACCAAACAGGATAACGTGTTGTTCAATGATTCCAAATATGCATGCATCGCACATATAGCTACAGAACAATAAGCGAAACGAAGAAGGGAGACGCTAAACGAGATTATTTCTGAACCTAGAAGCAATGGTCATCCGTACACTACATTCACAATAAGAGATACAGTCAAAAAGAATTAATACGAAATACTCCAGATGAGAATGTCCAACTGCACCCAAATCTCTGCATTCACGTCTGATCATTTCTAATTAAAGAGAGTAAAACCTTAGGGAACCACATAACAAATACTCCTTCAGAATGTTGTTATATGTCAACTATCAAGCGAACGGATGCAGAGGTTACGCTTCAAATGTGATATTAATGCAAAGGCTAAGAAAAGTTTTTAGAAAGGAAGCTTGTTACAGTTAAGTAGATTTAGTAAGAAGGGTACCAGAAAAAAGATAACTATAATAAACATACATGAACTAGGCAACCTGAATCAGTTAAAGGTATCACTATCCTCTGGCAAGATCTAGCAGAAACAGACCAAGCATATAAACATATTTTCATTGACCAGAAATTTTCACCAAACCAGAACTGACATCATGACTGAATTGATGAACTACAGCAAGCATAATGATTCACACCCAAAGAACTGATCAAAAAGCAGCTTAAGAATTGTCTAACGTGCAAGTAACATTGCTTAATTAACTTAAAGAGAAGGTTATAGGACACAAATGCTTAGTTAGATGTAATAATCATGTAGAAACACGCCACACAAATGACAGGAGACCTTTCGTTCTTACCATTACAAATTCCACGAAAGCTATACGAGTGGAATGGTGAAAGTCACCAAGCAACCTCAAGCGATAAACCTGAGTCAAAGGATGCATCATATGACATGATCGTAGAATTTTAAGAAAAGATAGAGTCGCGATCTTAAACATATACAAACCTCTCCACAGATAGACTCAAAGAAGAGCTTGATGTCAGCTTGAGTGACCTGCATTTAACGGAACATTCATGCACACATGTCAAATAGATGCTCATTCACATGTCAACGTATTTGTAGATAATGAAGTTACCTTTTTATCAATGTTAGTACAATAAATAGTTCTGGCACACATCTCCCTTTCATCCTCAGACTGGTTTCATAGTAAGCAAGAAATGAGTCAGTTGATCATTCTCCAAACAAAAGAATTTTTCAACAAACGCCTGAAGTGGTTAAGAAATTTCTCACCCTTGGCAAGAATGTAGGATTAACAGGTGCAATAGCAGTTTTGGAAGGCAGCACTTTCACTGGATAATATCCAAGCATAGTCCCAGCCAAACTCAAAGCATTCCTTGCCCCTTCTGCACTTCGTGTGAGAGACAAAGCGATGTGATACAACTCCATGATTTGTTACAAAAGACAACCAAAGATCAGGTCATCAACGTACCCTCATCAGTGAATTCGACGAATGCAAAACGAAGGACAGAATTAGGGT